>CM040095.1:10311778-12811778 GCA_022496805.1 Pohlia nutans | reverse complement strand
CGAATTTTCTTCAATGTCTCCCCAACTGTGCTATGGTACTTTCGTGTAGTGGACTCTTCATTTCGTTTACTAGAAATCACGAGATATTTGAAATCTTCGTCATAAACCACCACTTGTGCCGGACGTCTAACAAAGAGTTTGTTATAATTCTCCTCAGAGAGAATCCCACACGTACGGTCCATCGGGGCCAATTCTTGACAAGCATATAAAATATGTTGTCCGTCTACTGGCTCCCAAGTAATGAGTGGAAGAATTGCGTCTCTTTTTTGCGCAAACGTATCACCTGGCATTTCATCAATGCATTTGAGAAAATCTTTGCAGCTTTTAAAAACATAAGGCTGCACATTGTCTCCATTGGCGTTTCCTGACACTACATACTCCATGGGCCGTAAAGTCAACATATGCATCTCCAAAACGTGAAGAGATTTCATTCTCTGGTACACGTTCTCTGCATTTTGAGTATTCAAAACCCGTTGATTTGTAAAAGGATCGGAGGGTGGTCTTACCATTCCAATTTCCACCGTAAATCGATAGTCCTTTCCAAATATAAATCCCATTTCAACTTCATCCGCAGTTGGTAGAGGAATCAAATCATTCTTCGACGTTGTAGGCAAAGTTTGGCTTGTAGAAACAAGTCGATTGTTTCGTGATCGTACGTGAGTAGACGGTTCCGTACGTTCATCAAAATCATACAACGTCAATGCAAGATCTGTTGTTTGTGATGTGTTGACGCGTTGAGTGGTGGAGGATCGTGAACCCTTATTTCTCTGTGTTGAAGGTGTAATTGTAGAAGCTGGAACATGAAATTGTTCAACATCTCGTTCTTCATATTTAGAAATGAGCACTAAAGAATGCCCGTATTTTACAATTTCAGGCAAATCTTCTGGTGCATTTCCAACTCCATTCAAGTAGCGTTCATGTTGAGTCATGTAAATTCGCAAACTTTCAAGTTGAGCTTCATCAAGCAACGAAACATTGATGCATAAATTCTCGCGAAGACTTTGGTGAGCAGCGTTCAATTTTGCCCACCACTTCAGGAATTTTGGTAAACCAGTGCACTTTATAGGAGTCAAGTCCACAGACCGCATAATATTGCATTGCTTCAGAAGATAACTCACTGAAGGATTCGGTTTTGTGGCTCGCATGATAACTTCACATAGCCCAACTTCAGAGGATGATTGTACTTCCACTATCTTCGTCACAGTTCCAACAATGTGAGAAATTCCACACCAAACTCCATTTGGTTTCCATGGAAAATCCGAAATGTATAGAACCACATGTTTATCAGTTTTTGATAACCACCACCCATACTCCAAAAAACTATCCATGTTTCCAGGCTCTCCAATACACCAAAGGAAAAAACTGATCACATATCACCTGCCAATAACAAATACCACATAAAACTTTAGTACACACAAATTCCATCCATATTTATCTATTGATGATGAAATAATAAAGAGAGGAAACATCATAAAATTATCTAAGTACCCAAAAAGAGACTACTAAAACAAAATTTATGAAGGATGTAAGAATGTACAGCAACTCTAAAACTTAGAGAACAAATAAATTGATGGAGGGGGTGGGCACATTCCCACCCCCTCTAACTCCTTGGAAAAAAAATAGAATTTGATGTAAGGGGTGGGCACATTCCCACCACCTCTAACTCTTTGAAAAAAAAAAATTAGAAATTGATGAAGGGTGTGGGCACATTTCCACCCCATCTAACTGCCTGAAAAAAAATTATAAATTGATGGAGGGGGTGGGCACATTCCCACCCCCTCTAACTCCTTGGAAAAAAAATAGAATTTGATAGAGGGGGTGGGCACATTCCCACCACCTCTAACTCTTTGAAAAAAAAAAAACTAGAAATTGATGAAGGGTGTGGGCACATTCCCACCCCCTCTAACTCTTTGAAATAAAATAGAAATTGATAGAAGGGGTGGGCACATTCCCACCCCCTCTAACTCCTTGAAAATAACAAATAGAAATTGATGGAGGATGTGGGCACATTCCCACCCCCTCTAACTCCTTGAAAAAAAATAGAAATTGATAGAAGGGGTGGGCACATTCCCACCCCCTCTAACCCCTTGAAAAAAAATAGAAATTGATAGAAGGGGTGGGCACATTCTTACCCCCTCTAACTCTTTGAAAAAAAATAGAAATTGATAGAAGGGGTGGGCACATTCCCACCCCCTCTAACTCCTTGAAAATAACAAATAGAAATTGATGGAGGGGTGGGCACATTCCCACCCCCTCTAGCTCTTTGAAAAAAAATAGAAATTGATAGAAGGAGTGGGCACATTCCCACCCCCTCTAACTCCTTGAACAAAAAATAGAAATTGATAGAAGGGGTCGGCACATTCCCACCCCCTCTAACTCCTTGAAAATAACAAATAGAAATTGATGGAGGGGGTGGGCACATTCCCACCCCCTCTAACTCTTTGAAAAAAAATAGAAATTGCTAGAAGGGGTGGGCACATTCCCACCCCCTCTAACTCCTTGAAAATAACAAATAGAAATTGATGGAGGGGGTGGGCACATTCCCACCCCCTCTAACTCTTTGAAATAAAATAGAAATTGATAGAACGGGTGGGCACATTCCCACGCCCTCTAACTCCTTGAAAATAACAAATAGAAATTGATGGAGGGGGTGGGCACATTCCCACCCCCTCTAACTCCTTGGAAAAAAAATAGAATTTGATAGAGGGGGTGGGCACATTCCCACCACCTCTTACTCTTTGAAAAAAAAAAAACTAGAAATTGATGAAGGGTGTGGGCACATTTCCACCCCATCTAACTGCCTGAAATAAATTATAAATTGATGGAGGGGGTGGGCACATTCCCACCCCCTCTAACTCCTTGAAAATAACAAATAGAAATTGATGGAGGGGGTGGGCACATTCCCACCCCCTCTAACTCCTTGAACAAAAAATAGAAATTGATAGAAGGGGTGGGCACATTCCCACCCCCTCTAACTCCTTGAAAATAACAAATAGAAATTGATGGAGGGGGTGGGCACATTCCCACCCCCTCTAACTCCTTGAACAAAAAATAGAAATTGATAGAAGGGGTGGGCACATTCCCACCCCCTCTAACTCCTTGAAAATAACAAATAGAAATTGATGGAGGGGGTGGGCACATTCCCACCCCCTCTAACTCTTTGAAATAAAATAGAAATTGATAGAACGGGTGGGCACATTCCCACCCCCTCTAACTCTTTGAAAAAAAATAGAAATTGATAGAAGGGGTGGGCACATTCCCACCCTCTCTAACTCCTTGAAAATAAAAAATAGAAATTGATGGAGGGGGCGCACATTCCCACCCCCTCTAACTCCTTGAAAATATCAAATAGAAATTGATGGAGGGGGTGGGCACATTCCCACCACCTCTAACTCTTTGAAATAAAATAGAACTTGATAGAAGGGGTGGGCACATTCCCACCCCATGTAACTCTTTGAAAAAAAATAGAAATTGATAAAAGGGGTGGGCACATTCCCACCCCCTCTAACTCCTTGAAAATAACAAATAGAAATTGATGGAGGGGGTGGGCACATTCCCACCCCCTCTAACTCCTTGAACAAAAAATAGAAATTGATAGAAGGGGTGGGCACATTCTTACCCCCTCTAACTCTTTGAAAAAAAATAGAAATTGATAGAAGGGGTGGGCACATTCCCACCCCCTCTAACTCCTTGAAAATAACAAATAGAAATTGATGGAGGGGTGGGCACATTCCCACCCCCTCTAGCTCTTTGAAAAAAAATAGAAATTGATAGAAGGAGTGGGCACATTCCCACCCCCTCTAACTCCTTGAACAAAAAATAGAAATTGATAGAAGGGGTCGGCACATTCCCACCCCCTCTAACTCCTTGAAAATAACAAATAGAAATTGATGGAGGGGGTGGGCACATTCCCACCCCCTCTAACTCTTTGAAATAAAATAGAAATTGATAGAAGGGGTGGGCACATTCCCACCCCCTCTAACTCTTTGAAAAAAAATAGAAATTGCTAGAAGGGGTGGGCACATTCCCACCCCCTCTAACTCCTTGAAAATAACAAATAGAAATTGATGGAGGGGGTGGGCACATTCCCACCCCCTCTAACTCTTTGAAATAAAATAGAAATTGATAGAAGGGGTGGGCACATTCCCACGCCCTCTAACTCCTTGAAAATAACAAATAGAAATTGATGGAGGGGGTGGGCACATTCCCACCCCCTCTAACTCCTTGGAAAAAAAATAGAATTTGATAGAGGGGGTGGGCACATTCCCACCACCTCTTACTCTTTGAAAAAAAAAAAACTAGAAATTGATGAAGGGTGTGGGCACATTTCCACCCCATCTAACTGCCTGAAATAAATTATAAATTGATGGAGGGGGTGGGCACATTCCCACCCCCTCTAACTCCTTGAAAATAACAAATAGAAATTGATGGAGGGGGTGGGCACATTCCCACCCCCTCTAACTCCTTGAACAAAAAATAGAAATTGATAGAAGGGGTGGGCACATTCCCACCCCCTCTAACTCCTTGAAAATAACAAATAGAAATTGATGGAGGGGGTGGGCACATTCCCACCCCCTCTAACTCCTTGAACAAAAAATAGAAATTGATAGAAGGGGTGGGCACATTCCCACCCCCTCTAACTCCTTGAAAATAACAAATAGAAATTGATGGAGGGGGTGGGCACATTCCCACCCCCTCTAACTCTTTGAAATAAAATAGAAATTGATAGAACGGGTGGGCACATTCCCACCCCCTCTAACTCTTTGGAAAAAAATAGAAATTGATAGAAGGGGTGGGGACATTCCCACCCTCTCTAACTCCTTGAAAATAAAAAATAGAAATTGATGGAGGGGGCGCACATTCCCACCCCCTCTAACTCCTTGAAAATATCAAATAGAAATTGATGGAGGGGGTGGGCACATTCCCACCACCTCTAACTCTTTGAAATAAAATAGAACTTGATAGAAGGGGTGGGCACATTCCCACCCCATGTAACTCTTTGAAAAAAAATAGAAATTGATAAAAGGGGTGGGCACATTCCCACCCCCTCTAACTCCTTGAAAATAACAAATAGAAATTGATGGAGGGGGCGCACATTCCCACCCCCTCTTACTCGTTGAAAAAATAGAACTTAGGAAAGGGATAAGCATGTAATCTCCTCCTTCTCAAACTTGAAGGACAAAATAATTTGATGGAAGGGGTGGGTACATTCCCACCACCTTCCAAGTTAAGAGGTAAATTAAATTGATAAGCGTTGAACAATTGTTAAAGTAGTCGTTGGAAATATAATTGTAGAATACTGGTAGAATTTGGTGGGTGGGGGTAGGTTTCAACCCACCTCATATAATTTGAATCTACATAGAGGGAAGGAAGGATGATTTGGATAACTTTAACATATATGTTTTATTGAATCTGATCTTTACGATCAATTTTACATGGCAGACATTCAATGTGGTAATTATTGTCATCTTTGACTTGATGAAAAATTACTAAATAGGTGAAGATGTCAAACCTTGGGTCATTTTTTTGTCTTGGAAATTGAATAATCCATGAAGAATAATCCATGAAGATAAGTATAGCTTGTAGAAGTCTTCAAATTTGGATGATATGATTTGTTGGGTAGGTGAAATGGCCTTCAAGTATAATAAGCTCAAAAACACCAAGTAGTACCATGGGAAAGAGTCGTTGTAAGCAAATACACGTGATCGATATGCTGCCTAAGAGGCCTTGCCAATGCATAAGGTTGGAGTCATGCAATGGAATAACCTCAACACATTAAGTTCATTAAATACCTAAGTTAAAATATGTCCTAAACTATGCTTAAGAAATTGCACCAAAGGAATCTGGATCCACGAAATGAAGATGTAATTAATTGACTATTGTTGTGCCGGCAATAGAAGTGTGCTCATTTGTCATTCCTTCCTTCGTCTTCAAAGACTTCATGTATGCATTGGCGGTTTGAACTGCAAAACATACATGCTTGTCAAACCACAGAGGCTACTGAAACCAAACACAAAGGAGCATCATAATTGATCAATCTTTTATACTAACTGTACTATATCTTGAGGGTTTTACAGTGACCTAGTTTTTGACCTAGAGCAACTGGTAATTTAATACTAAAATATCTCTAATACGACTACCTTCAATTGTACGAGCAGGACAACTTAGTTGTGCAATTAACGTGCGAAATAACTATTAACGTTTAACTATTAACGTGCGTATTTCAGTACAAGTTTAAGAGGAGCTCTTAACTGATCATTTTCTTGTGATCTGATTTGCTACAGGTTTTGCCAGTTCTTATTTCAGCTTTGCCCTTGAAGGAGGACATGGAGGAATCTGAAATCGTATATGGTTGCTTATGTGGCCTCATTTTAACTGGTCATTCTGAGGTACACTCTTAAGTTTAGAGCATTATTAATGGATTGAAAAATTCCAACCTCACTGTAAATGCTCACGATTAGGCTCATGTTTCTTTCACATATCTTACCCTAAACCCTAAACCCTTTGAAACTGGACTAATTCACTAGGATCAGAATTGTGACAACGATTGTTCCGACAGTGTAATCACACAAGAAAAATCCGAGAGATATGGACATATTCTTACAGCACAAAATGTATCAAATTGGCAGCAACCTTCGAATCTTAGCTTTGAGCACAATCACAGACATTCAACTCTAATCACAATTGCATATACTCCATTAAGGAAAGATTACAATTGCATTCATATATGTCAAGGTTACCCAGATGGAATTTGATTAGTACTGATGCAAGGTACAGACTTAGTCTAGAAGATTACAGATTATGGATAAAAGCACGTGTACGTCGAGCTTAAGAACAGACTTTAGAAACACAACCGGCAAAAACTCAGTCCACAACAATCTTAAGTCGCAATTGAAAAATGGAATGAAAACAGAAAGATTCTGATTTTGGTAAATTCGTTAATGTGTTTCTTTACCGTCCTTGGTGATAACAATTATCACGGCGTTGTCGTCCTCATAGCACATTCAAGTGAGTCCTCAGCATCGTACGGAGTCGAACACCATTGAATTCGCTCAACGCTCAATCGTTACCCTTCCTCTCAAACCTGCAAGGGAGAACGAGGCAGGATACGAGAATCAGAAAGCAAAGGCGAATGAAATCTAACACTGTAAACCGCAACCGACACCACTGTAAATTTCTACCCACACTGTTGTGAATTTCACATCGTACCTTTGAACTTCAATCCACACGCCACAAAGATTAACTCCTAGATGCACCGAAGTGCTCAGCCTGCAAAAAACCTCGCCATCATTCCAAAACTGTCTGTCTCAAAACTCAAGTGTCCTAAAAGAGAAACTCCAAAAGCATTCCCCAAGAAATTTGAAACCATGAAAATCCTCTTCTTCTATTGGAAGAACTGAAAAGAGACATACTGGATCCCAAAAGGAGAAAAACACGCAACACACGGCCAGAGAGCAAAAACCGACATATTAAGATGGTAACCAAAATCCTCACGTCCTCGGATCCCGAAGATCTAAACTCGCAGAAGAGTCACGACCTAAAAAACGGGGCCAAAAGTGAGGCTCGAGTGCAAATGAGTGCAGATCTGAGGCAAACCCAGAGGTGAAAATGGAAAGATTGGAGGGAAGGGTCCAGATCCGCACCTGAAGGAGGGCATACGACGAGCAAGAGTCACATCGCCCAAGTGGGTGTTCCTGTTGTTGTGCTGCGCTCCAGATGTGAGAGCTGGCGGTGAAGAGAGTGATGAAGCTGATCTTCGGGGAGATTAACAACAACAGGAACGAAGAAGGCAGGGGCTACTACACCGAAGTGCTCTCAGGGGCAGCAGGGGTAGTAGGAGCAGAGAGCACAAAGTGATGAGCGAGGAGAAGGAACGTGTGAAGAGAAGTGGCAGGGCAGGGTTTTAAGAGCCAGGCCCAACGGTGCCTACCTCGTGGCTGCATCCTCCAGCTCATTTTCCTATTTATTTTCCTGCTCATTTTCCTGCTCATCACCAATAATAACGAGCCAGGAAAAATAGATTAAGAAATCACCCAAAAAAGACGAAACCATGTGTGCATGGATGGCACTCTTGCTCGCTGGTTGTTCATCCAATGTATATTTTCAAACATTAGGGTTTACAGTAAACCTAATAGAGTGGCGGCTACCAACTAAAAAGAGCCTATCCCAGCTCGATAGAATTGCTCTACAAATTCTCATATAAAGGTAAGCTCTCAATCCGCTCCTTCCTCTCTTCTAATGTGGAGTGACGTTTTTGACAACGATGTAGCGAGCTTGGCGTTATTACTTTAAATTGTGAAACATCTCACACAACACCACAAAAGACATTCAAAGGTTAGTCATACATTCAATCTCCAAATTTTTCATAATTGCATTTCAATTGCATAGGAGTGGGAACATGATGTACAAAGCAAAGTTGTAAATGTCAATGTGAAGATCACATCTGTATGGTTGGATTTATCATAATTTTCATTAATATTTTTTAATTACATTTTCAAGGTTTTATTTTGAAATTCAATTAAAAATCCCAAATTAACACAAAGTTTGCACTAAATTTCTTTTAGTTTGAAGGGGGGTGGGAACATGCCCACCCCCCTCCAAAATTCTCATTTAATTTCTTTTAGTTAGAAGGGGGGTGGGAACATGCCCACCCCCCTCCAAAATTCTCATATAATTTCTTTTAGTTTGAAGGGGGGTGGGAACATGCCCACCCCCCTCCAAAATTTGCACCTAATCTCTTTTAGTTGTAAGGGGGGTGGGAACATGCCCACCCCCCTCCAAAATTCTCATTTAATTTCTTTTAGTTGTAAGGAGGGGGGGTGGGAACATGCCCACCCCCCTCCAAAATGTGCACTTAGTTTGTTTTAGTTTAAAAGGGGGGGTGGGAACATGCCCACCCCCCTCCAAAATTTGCACCTAATTTCTTATAGTTTAACCCTTTAATGTCCCGATTCATCATTGATTTCAAAGATACGCTATAAAATGTTTGATGAATAACAAAAATGGAGTTGATGTACAAAGCGAAGTTGTAAATGTCAATGTGTAGATCACATCTGTATGGTTGGATTTATCATTATTTTCATTAATATTTTTTCATTACATTTTCAAGATTTTATTTTGAAATTCAATTTAAAATCCCAAATTAACACAGAGTTTGCACTAAATTTCTTTTAGTTTGAACGGGGGTGGGAACATGCCCACCCCCCTCCAAAATTTGCACCTAATTTCTTTTAGTTGTAAGGGGGGTGGGAACATGCCCACCCTCCTCCAAAATTTTCATTTAATTTCTTTTAGTTTGAAGGGGGGTGGGAACATGCCCACCCCCCTCCAAAACTTTCATTTAATTTCTTTTAGTTTGAAGGGGGGTGGGAACATTCCCACCCCCCTCCAAAATGTGCACTTTATTTCTTTTAGTTTAAAAGGGGGGGGGGGGGGGGTGGGAACATGCCCACCCCCCTCCAAAATTTTCATTTTATTTCTTTTAGTTTGAAGGGGGGTGGGAACATGCCCACCCCCCCTCCAAAATGTGCATTTTATTTCTTTTAGTTTAAAAGGGGGGGTGGGAACATGCCCACACCCCTCCAAAACTTGCACTTAGTTTCTTTTAGTTTCTAAACACTGCACTAGTTTTGTTGGGGGTGGGGGGAGGGGGGGTGGGGATACGTTAAAAGAGTGGAGCGGGGGTGGAGAGGCATGTGTCAACCCCTTTAAAATTGGTTTGTTGCAAGAGAGCGTGGACATTTACTTCTTGGGTGCAATGTTTTAATCTTTTATGGGTGGATAGCAGGATTCCGGATGCAATTCATCAAATATGGGTACTCGAATATGGAACGGTACAAGGCCCATTTTAGGCAATTGTGGAGGGATGCCAAATCAAAGAGAAAGTGTCACTCCATCCTTATCCTTTGGGATTAATAGGAACAAATCCATGGAAGTGGCTCTTCTTAATATTGATGGGGTTGTCGTCACTACAGGGGTGGTAAAAAAAATGTCTGTGGGATGCATTATTGGAGGTCGACCTTTGAGAGCAACTGATGAAGTAGTTCATATACAAAGTGTTGAAGACGAAAATGCACATGTGTATGAATTATACATGTGTAAAATGGGAGAGTGTTTGGACAAAATCATTTGTTGGCCACGGAATAATATTCAAGAATTGACGCATAGTGATTCACATGTGCCTATGGGAAATTCAACACAATCGCCTCTTTCATCCCAAAGATCTCCGGGAAGTATAAGTGAAGTTGGAAGCAACAACACCCCACGAAGTTCACAGTTAATTCATACAACAGATGGTTTGCCTGTATCTCCTCCAAGGCATTCATATATACATAAGGTTCGTAATCGGAAACCACCTACAAGTCTTCAGGTCCTTGGAATGAGAAGAAATGATAAAGTTACCTTGACAGCAGTTATGGATGCAAAAAATAAAAAAGTTTGTTCCAAGTGTTGTTTACAAACAATCAATGCATTTGATTTTTTATCCTTGAGGTATGAAGCTTGGAGGAGCAAAGATTACAAACATCGGGCTTCTTGGTTAGTGACTACATTACGGGCATTTATGGTCGCAAGGGAAAATATGCAAGACAAATGCAAATTTGAGACCAAGATTTGTGGACACCTTGTTTGCAACGCTTGTTTTGCTTTGGCAATTGGTTATTCTCTAAGGAGATTGAATACAATCATCTCTGAGATTCGGGAGAAAGATTTGTACAATCCCGTTCATGGTAATACAGGCAATCGGAGGGAATCACCGCATATATCAATGGCAAGAGCTAAATTTGAATCGTATATAAAATCTTTGGGAGAGACTCAACCGCATCGACAAGTCCGTCGCATGTGCGATGGAGCAATTGTTCCAGTGATTTGTTTACCAATGAGTGTGCGTCGTCGCGAAGTCTGGACGATTGTGAACTCCTCGCTCTCAAGGATGGGAGAGAATCAAATTGGGTTTTCTACATTTTCAAAAATGTGGCGAAGGGAATTTACAAATGTGCATGTTCCATCAGAATCTAGATTTTCCAAATGTCAACATTGTTGGGAGTACAAGGAAACAAGGAAATCTATGCCCAACGAAGCAATGAAGAATGCCGTGGACGCAGCGTATCGTCTACACTTGGATTTGAGTGTGGAGGAGCGAAAGGATTATAGTCGAGCTCGAGAAGCTGCAATTGAAACTCCCGATGATTGCATGAGTATTATTATAGATGGTATGGACCAAAACACAACTTACGTGCCCAAAATAAAGCAGAGTGTGAAAGGAATAGAGTCTTGATATGTAAAGACTCATCTATGTGGAGTTCTAGTACACGGGATTGGACTATATTGCCATGTTTGGATTGATGCACATCACAAACATGACAGCAACCAGGTTGTTACGTCAATTGTGAAGGTGTTGCAAGATGTGAAACAACGAAAAGGAAAATTGGCTCCTATCCTTCGCATTCAAGCAGATAATTGTGGGAGAGAGAACAAGAATGTATACGTACTTGGACTATGTGCAACATTGGTGGCGTTGGGATTTTTCAAAGAAATCCAATTGTCATTTTTGATTGTGGGTCACACGCACGAAGACATTGATCAACGATTCAGTTTCATCTCCTCGGCATTGAAACGTGAAGATATTGATTCCCTTCCAGAGCTCTTGGAAAAAATTCGTGAGCGTCCAACACATACCAAACCTTTTGTTCATGTCGAACATTTGGAACACATTCAGGATTGGAAGAAGTTCATTACACCATATTTGAGAACGGATGCATTTGTCGGCATTAGCCAACCGCATCACTTTCGTTTCTACATGAATAATAATAAGCCTCACGTTCAATATAAACCGTACTTGAGGTCTCCAGCTTGGAAGCCAGAGCATGGACATGAATGTCTTCAAAGAATTCCTAGTATTGATTCTCAAGTAGATTTAGCAAGCGTTGCAGAACCAGATGGAAGGGAATTGCGAGCGTTGGAGGATTTCATTTTACTGAAGGAGAGGCATATTGTGCGACACATGAACATAGAAAAGAGTTTGAAGGCGGTTGCAGAAACTTCAAAACTTATAGCATATATGCATGAGTTTCCGTTGAAAGATAGGACCGAGGAGAGGAATTTGCCATTTTGGCCACAAGTACATGATGACATTCATCCGAATGATGCACTTAGTTCCGAAAGAAATGGGCATGATTCTGCAATCTGCAATGTTATTCACTCCCTCCCTCCAGTTTTGGTTTCAGATTATTTTGGACCGCGATCCCAGATGCCAAAGAATCATAGAGTGCGGAAAGTGAGCCATACTCGTGAACGAGGGGGGGAACATCGTCAAAACCAAACCAATGCGACGAGGGCACATCCTATAACTAGTGTTGCAAATCCAATTGCAATGTTGGATCTCCATAAGGAGGTTGAGATTGGGATGTTTGTTGCAATGGAGACCAGCGATGAAGATATGGATAATGGTATTCCCTTTTTTATAGGGAAAGTATTGAAAACAGTTGCACAAACAACTTCTGATGGTGAGGCTCAAGTTTTGTGGTACCAACCAAAAATGCCTATAGGATTAAAGGACGATATTGGAAAATTCTTCAAACGGTATCAGAATTGCATAGAGCGGATGTGGGAGCCTTCAAGGGAATGTAATGATTTTGTGCCAATCAAGTCAATCTTTAGTGCTTGGAAGAATACTGTGGGGACAAGGAATGTAACAAGTGTATTAGGAATACGCCTCGGGGAGGTCACTCCCTTGTATATTTTGTATACACGTGCGATAATGACCTATTTATTTGGGGGGTTATTTTAGCTAAAAATTTTAGCAAAAAATATTATTAGGTGATGGTATTTTACATATAAAAAGCCTGAGAATATTATATGTGATGGTATTTTACATGTAAACATGTTTCACTTTTTTAAAATCCCCTATTTTACATGTACATTTTTTACAAAATTTATCTACAATGAATATATTGGACCCTATTTTTTATCGCACGTCGTTTCTAAAATTTTCGCCAGTGAACCCCCCGAGGAATACGCACAGAAAAGGAGATGAAGATCCCAGATGACCAAAAAAATTCAATGTATCACCATTTGGAGGCTATAGAGTGGCAACATGTAGGATGTCTCGATACAGTTATGACAAATGTTGCTTGACCTTCCAATAAATGATGTTGCTATCAAATTATTGTAATAAAAGCTACAAAATTTTGTAATTTATATTTTACCAATTTTCCAATGAAGTTGTGTGTTATTTGTTTCATTGAATGCATGCCAATTGGAGTGTATGCATATGAATGTGAAATTGAATGGTTCGTTTCACTGCGGACATGCATATATTAAAAACATTCATTGAATGTTTGTAAAATTTATGTACATTCAATTTTGGCACTTTATAGGTAAATTATGACTATACTTTCTTCAAAGGTACAAAATTTCAGCATGTGCACTTTTTATATGGCACGTGCACTTTTAACGAAACAAGTGTTATGGGGTGAAATGTATTACTCTAAGTTTAGTGATTTTTAGAGATTTTGTGGTTGCTTAATTTTAGTACTTGACTTTTTCAAGAGCACGGTTAGACTAAAATCTTCGAATTTTTGGGTGGAACACTACAACATAAAGTGCAGCATAAAGATTTCACAAATCATCCCCTTTCTAATCGCATCACACATGCAGGAAGCTAACTTCCTATAAAATGTATACTAAAATTTTTTCACTACATTATTTAACCAATGACAGATGATAAAATTGTATTTGATTTTGTAGTACGGTATGATGCATGCTATGATGCACAAAAGTATTTTTCTCAAAGGAATGGAAGGGACATTTTGAAAGGGACCCTTTAAAATGAGCCCCTTTTGGATGGGCCAAGTTTGAGTGGGCCATGATCGAGGTGGGCAGTAGATTGTGATTGGGAACGAAAAGGAAATCAAGCTGACTGAAGTTCAGTTGGCATCCAGCTGTGACGGATGAGGGAAACAAGCTGGACTTCAGTTTCTGGTGACGAGGGCTGCCACCGCTTTTCAGCAGACCTTCTTTGGAAGCTTCAGGGTTTTTCTTATGGCACTTCTCTTCTGTTGTTTGAGACGCTCCGGCAAGCGCTCGTGGAAGCGGATTTCTGGCTGCTGTGCTTCAGCTTCTTCTATGGCGTTGGAACGGGAGTTACCGTTATCAACAACTTGGGCCGGATCGGGGAAGCGCAGGGCTATTACAACGTCAACATCTTTTGCCGCATCGCCAATTTTCTCGGTCGCCTTGGAGGCGGCTCCGTGTTTGAGCATTACGTCCGGTACTCTCCTCATAGGATATATTTCCGTTCTCCCTTGTGTACATATATATATATATATATATATCTCTTGTTTTTTTGAAAATATACATCTTCTTACAGGGATACACCTTCTCACAGGGATAAATGTACATCTCTTCTTTTTTTGATAGGTGAATTTTTAAATCATGGCACGAGGGCGTTTTTGTGCAAGGTGTGGTTTTATATTTGCAAATGATTTAGCTAATTTTTGTATCAAATGTCAAACGCCTAGAGATGAGTATGAGGGAGAGGAGGAAGCAACAACCGACACCATTCCAGATTTTAGAGGCTCCCTTCCAGATTTTAGAGGCCCCCTTCACATAGAGTCTCAGGATGTTAATCCTACCATAAAAGCTCCATCTTATAACACAATTTTTAATCCCCCACCTCTAAAAAACAGGCGTGCAAACAAAACGTATGGAAAATTGTCACTACGTACACATTGGGCCATTCAACATAATAATCTTAAAGATAATTACAAACAGGTTAAAAAATGGATAATTGATGGACAAGATAGAGGGGTCCTTCCGCATGGCACATTTAATTTAGAAGACATAGGAATTAGGGAAACTTTGAACAAGATAATAGATGAAAATATAGATGGTTTACAAGAATTAAAATTCAAAGATAGAGGAGAGCAGTATAAATGGGCAACAAACAATATTTATAAACACGTAAGGAAACACCTAAAATATCAGAGGCAAAAGGAGAGAAGCGTGGAGAGGAGGAAGACGGATGAGGCCCCATAATCATCCAATGCTGGTGAGTGCCGTGGTTCAACACAGCAGTCAGATTACAACCCCCATTGTTACTAGGGGGTTTTGTAAGGAAGGATGATTTTGAGGAAGATGATGCGACGTTCGTGTTGAAAGAAATGAATTTATATGACATCGACGAGATGTATTCCGAATTACAAACATTAATGATTGAGAGGAATGTAGTGGAGAACCCTAAACCTTTCCCCAATTCAAGAGAAATTAGAGACATGGATGCGAATACAAGGTTGGAACTCGTGGCCGCATATTTTTGTGGCAAAAGGCACGAGGGCGACATGGCAAACCGACCTCAACGTGGAAGATGACTATGCACGTTTCATTGGTAAACTCATCTTTTCGTTAATTTTTTTGTGCTAATTACTTTCACTCTTTTATTGTTACTTTTTTGTTTCCTAAAATATATTGGTATCTTTGCATTGGTCACATCAGTTTGTCATTGACTACGCATATTTACACACTAACTTACCTAAGTAATTTTTGTACTGACGTGCTTTTTGTGTGGGTGTGAAAACTTGGACTCGCTTTTCAGGAGGTTGTGAATGTGGAATTTGAATATTCTGATCCAAAGCCAGATGATTTTCATGGTGTCAAGGCATTGCTGCGCACATACCTGGATGATGAAGTGTGGGACATCAGTGCGTTTACAGACTTAGTATTGGCACAGACTACGGTGGGCACTGTCGTGAAGGCTGGGGAGGATGACAGTCCAATTGGACTTCTCACTACTTTCAACCTGGGCCGCTATCAAGTTGGCAATCACTTAACCCCTAAAAGACCAAGGATTCATAGTTTTTAAATGACAAGTTTAAACAATCATATTGTGAAAATTATAATTTGAATGGGACCAAATTTTATATCACTGGAATCAATGAAGAATATTTCATATGTTGGATTAAAAATAAAAATAAAAATAACAAAAAAGAATCTACATAAAACCTACTCAAAATCACTGAAAGAAACAGGAGCCACTTGGTGGCCTTATGGTCCTTTAGGGGTTAAAGCAAATCCTTAATTAGTGCATTACTAATACTTCCCTCCTATCACATGATCGCCTCTTCAATGAACGTCTTGCCTTTCTAAAGAGAATTGCTTCTTATATTCATGTTGGAAGCTTAAAAGACTCCTAGTGTTCTGAATCCTATTATCATGCATTTTAGTTTGAGTGCTCAGGACTTGGTTTATTTATGGCTTCTGCAATGTTTATCAGTTCTCTATTCAAATCACAAAATTGTGTGCTGCACTTCATTTAGTTGTCATGTATATCATGTATTCAAGACTATATATGAAGGTTAGTAAGTTGCGTTGTTTACACAGTTCCTTTGCCTTGCTAATGCTGGACCCAAGGTTTTATTCGACTCTTTCTATGACCCGAAATGAAAGATCTCACAATCTACTTTATTACTAATTTTCATTCTTGCTTAACAGAAGAAAAAGGAAGATTATGTAGCCACGGGAGAGCTTATATACATAAAACCCGAGGATGAGATTTTACATCAGGTATTTTGTTTTTTTATATTTGCTTACATCGTGGAATGGGTGTAGCTAGATCATTTCCTTACCCACAAGTTATACAACCACACAAGTCTCCAAATCATGTAGGACGGACTTTAGTGATAATGCCCTTACCCCCCTGGACTCTCAACAGATTCACAGGTGTACTTTGAGTGAGGTTTGGGGTTCATGGAGAATCCTGAGTAAAGTTGATGATCATTTGAGTTTGCTTGATGACAGATCTACGAGCCGCATTTGGATGCTCCAGGTCCTCGGTGGGTGTACTTGGCACATGGCATCCTGCTATTTCTTTACCAGGTCAAACTCTTCAACGATTTTAATGATAGTTCCACTTTAAAAATACACATGATTGGTTAGTTGAACTTTTCCAATTTATGACATGATTACTAGTGATTATTGCAAAGAGAATTTGAAGCTGTTTTCAAGTGGATTTAGCGTTGATCACATGTTGAAGGACTCTAAAATGTATTGTCGTGACAGACTTTTGATACTGTTGATGGAAAGCAAGCTAGACGGACAAACTCTTCCAGTCCTCTTGGAGAGCTTTTTGATCATGGTAAAGCATTCTGCGAAACTCATAATCCGGTGATAGATTCATTAGAGATAAGTCTTGATTAATTATTGGCAGTGTTCATGCTTCTTTATGTATTTAATGTGACGTTGAAGCAAGAGTTTTCTGCCATTGAATCTGCGTTGGGGATTGAATATGGTGTATACTATTGACATAATTTGATGTCTTTGGATTTTCTTTGTTTCACAGGTTGTGATGCCCTCACTGTTACGGTTAGTAAAATCCTTGGTTTCTTTCTTTCTCAGCACTTTATTTGCGCTGCCAGTGGGATTCTTAACTTTGTTGATGATAATCCGGTTGCTGAGATCATTTTCAGGACATTGAACTGCTTCTTTTATTCATTTTTGTACTGTGAGTTATGGGATCGCAATTTTTGATTATTTGTGTCGATTATTAGTTGACATGCTGTGTTTTTTTTCACAGTTTGAAACCTTGGCTTTTGCATCCACTCTTATGAGTGGCAAGACGTTGACATTCTGGTTTTGGCTGATTGCTGCCACCATGTTCTACTTGGCAACTTGGGAAAGGTAGGTTACTCAGTTATGCTTGCCCTTATTTTGAGGGTTTATTGTTGAACATTGGGATTGCCATTTTGTAAAACACACTCTGTGATTCTGCAGTCTTTAGACGTTTTAAGTTTTCTGCACAATCTGCAAGTGACCAATTGTTTTCATTGTGGTGGGTGTCGGCCTTTGTACAGTTTCTTCACAGACACGCTCATCCTTCCAGTACTGAATGGTCCAACTGAAGGGCTGATGCTCTTTTACATTGCACACATTTTCACTGCAATTGTTGGTATTTCTCTTCTTGCACGGATCTTGTAGGCAACTGGTCAGGTCATCATATGCACTTTTTCTTGGCACAGTAGTAGTTTTTGGTTAATTCACATATGCTTCTCATATACTAGTAGAAGTGATGTGTTTTGGTATATAAACTGATCGAGTTTCTAGATAGTTGATTTTTTCTGAAGTGAATATGTCGTGGCTTCATTTACTTTTAGAAGTTTATTTTGATAATCATTTCTTATAACAATTTCGTGACGGGTGCAGCTAAATTCTTGGTCCTTCTCATTCCCAGTGACGGGGAAATCTGCAGCAGCCCGACAGGTTAAGTACCACTGCCTTCTGTTGAAGTGTTTGGTTTTTTCTACTTTCATGATTTCAAAGTGCAACTGATACCTTGAGGACATGAACCTGATGATTTTGTTTATTTTGGCAGGTATATTGGTGGGAAGGAAACAAAAGGCCATTTCCGCGGTTTGATAGTCGAAGTTCCCAGTGATTGAGTGCGAGGAACTCCACTTGAGAGTTTTTGTGATTTCCTGTTGTAGGATTGTAGAAAAGCAGACTAGGTTGGCACATAGTGCTACAATTTGTTGTGAAGCTCTTGCTGCCAGTGCAGCAAACAATTTTTATTAATATACGATGCTTCCATCCATTTTATTGTCATCCAACAGTGGATTGTTACCATTCATCCAAAACAACACTTTACATCCATCCAATTTATCATATTTCATTCATTCAATCGGTGGATATTCGTTCATGTGTATTTTCATCCATCCACATATCATCCGTGAATCATCCCCTTAAAACTTCATCCATCCATTCAAATTACCATTTTGGGACACAGATTAGCCGGTCAATTTGCTTTTTACCCGGGGCTAAACTCATTTTTAGCCCCGGCTAGTGGTACAAAAAGGGGGCTAAAAAATTTAGCGCCCCCCCCTTTTTCACGTAGTGTTAAGGGGGGCTAAACAAGGGGCTAAACCACCCCAGTTTAGCCCCGGCTAAACCATCCGAAGTTCCCAGTGGCATTCGAATGATTGACTCATTGGGGCCGTATTGTGAGTCTCTGTGTTCGGTCCAGTTGTTGGTGTAAGTTTATGGTTCACTGTTAAAGCTCGGCCTGGTGACGAGTCTTGAAGATCGATAGTTCTCAGAGGCGATTGGCGCTCTTGTACCATTCGACATCGAATCGAGGCCTTCAGGGTGTAAGGTATTCCCTTCTTAGGTTTTCTTTTGTGAACCTGTTCAGACTTGTTTCTTGTCATGTGGAGCGCTTTCTGTTTTTGGACAACTTTATATCGATATATCCTTATATTGTGACCTTGTATAGGGATATCTTCTAGCTTATCACTGGAATTGTAACGGAAAACATTGTACCGTGCAGTTTGTGTTTCCACTTTTGCTAGATCTAGAGATAACAATTTAAGCCCTAAGGGACTGAAACGCCCAATATAGCGATCATGCAGTGTCTTATTTCACCTCGGTTTTCTGATTGCAATACAAATGATTTCAATGCTCCGGTTCTACACTACAAGATCAACAGTGTCGGTCGTTTGAAACTTCAGTCAGTATCACACAAATAGATGACTTGGAGCAGGGGGTCCAATTTTCGAACTCATCAAAAAATACACCATGAACACTTACGAGCTATGCTAGGAGCAAGTACAAGG
This sequence comes from Pohlia nutans, assembly GCA_022496805.1. Taxonomy (NCBI): domain Eukaryota; kingdom Viridiplantae; phylum Streptophyta; class Bryopsida; order Bryales; family Mniaceae; genus Pohlia; species Pohlia nutans. Next base: position 12,792,177 of record CM040095.1, on the reverse strand, counting down.
AAGAGCTGAATCCAGATATTCAAGTACCGCTTTTTCATAGCGTCGTTTTGTTCCTTCTTGAGCAGACGCCGTGCTAGCTTGTGTATCGGATTCTAATTTTTAAAATAGGTGTAATGAATTTAAGAACAAAATTCTCGTATGCATGGCAGGAGGTAGTCATGGAACTCAGACCTGCTCAGCTTGAGGAACTCTTTCTCAGACGAGCCAACTGAAAAATGAACAATTTTGGCCGACGGATGTGCACCGACGAGCTTCACTTGGTGGTCGGCCGGGACAGCGCTACAGTGGATCTCCGGCATCTGGACCGTCCATGTTAATCCACGGTCACCCTCTCACGACGCCACGCTGAAACTCGAGTGACAAGCCCTGAGCTCCGTCTAGGGTTTTCATTTGATCAATGGCTCATTGGGGCCCGCTGTTTGTATGCTGAGTCTCGCTTAATGCGGTCCGGTTAATTATCGGTGCAAGTTTATAGTTCAAAGCACGGCTTGCTGAAGATCGATCGTTCGGAGCGGTAATTGGCGCTCTTGCATTAGTCGACATCGAATCGAGGCCTTCAGGCTGTAAGTACTCCGACTCTTTCTTAGGTTTTCTTTTGTGAACCTCTTCAGACTCGTCTGCTGGCATCATGTGGAGGGTTTTCTTTTTTCGAGCACGGTCTTCTGATGGACATATTGTCACCTTGTATGGGGGTTTCTTGTGCCTTATTGATCACTGGAATTGTAACGGAAAATATTGTACTGTGCAGTTTGTGTTTCCATTTTTGCTAGATCTAAAAATTACAACGCCTAAAACACCCAATATGGCGATCTGGCGTTTTCTCATTTTAAAACGATACAAATCATTTTAAAACTCGTGTTCAATACTACAAGGTCAGCAGTGTCCGTCTTGTGAAACCTTAGGCATTTTCACACAAGTAGATGATTTGCAGCAGGGGGTCCTATTTTCCTACTCTACAGAAACTATACAGTAGATATTGAAAGCAGTTGTTAGATCGCATACAAACAACTTCATACACAGCTGGCCTAGTACCTTGTACAACACAACATTAATGCAAACGACCTTTTGATCATTAATGAGAGATGAACAAGGAATACAGTGCACTGAAATGCAGGACTGAGCATGGCCTTCTTGCCAGTGGAGCTAGCCTAGACACCAACGGGCTAAAGGCAAAGAAAGAGCATGACTCGAAGAGACACAGCTATATCAAGATCCATGCTATATCAAGAAGAGCTTAGGAGACTAAGCAATCATTTGCATTTGAATATGCATGAACAGTTGGCAACCGGCTTGCAATGAGTGAGAGCTTAAGTTGTTGAGTTTCCCGCCTTGCGTTCCGCCTGTTGACGTCGATGTTGAGGCGTATGTACTTACCACAGGTAAGTCTTCCAAAACTCCCACTCGCATCATACATCAGCCACTGGACGCATGCCCAATAAACCTCGTAAGCGTTCAAAACGATCACGCGGAAGAGGTTTGGTGATCAAGTCTGCGACCTGATCATTGGTGCTAACATAGTTAATATTGATTTGTCCACTGACGTGAGCTTCTCGGATGATGTGGTACTTCATGTCAATGTGTTTGGTCCGTCGATGAAATTTTGGATTACGGACGAGCCTGATAGCAGCCTGGTTGTCAGACCAGAGAGCGGTTGGCTGCATTTGGGCGTAGTCAAGATCGCTCAACAGCCGGCGCATCCAAATGATCTCCTGTGTTGTTAGGTGGGCAACAACGTATTCCGCCTCAGTGGTACTTCCTGCTGTGCATCCTTGCTTGCGAGACCCCCACGAAATTGGTCCACCATTGAGCGTGAGCACGAAACCGGAACGTGACTTCCGATCGTCAAGGTCCATGGCATAGTCAGCATCACAAAAACCCTCCAGCATATGATTGTTGCTAGTACCACTGTAAGTGATACACATTGAGCTCGTGCCTTGGAGATATTTCAATATTCGCTTGACAGCATTCACGTGGACTGCCTTGGGATGCGCTGTGAACTTGGCTGCATGTGCCACGGCGTATGAGATATCAAATCTCGTCCCCAGTTGTGCAAACTGTAAACTGCCGATCACTTCAGCGTAAGGAAATTCAGTATCTCCCTTGCTTCCGTCTGTCATGTGGACACTTAGCTCAGTGACACTGTTTGGATCTGCAGGAACCGTCAATGGGCTGCACTTATCGAACCCGTACTTCTTGAGCTTGGATAAAATGTACCGGGTCTGGTCGATTTGAATTGTGCGCTCCTCTCTCATCTTGATAATATGCAATCCCACGTACACTTCTGGATATCCAGTTGTTATTTTGAATGCTTTCCCCATGGATGAGAGGATCGTGTCTACTTGTTCATTCTTCACGCTAATCACCATGCCATCATCCACAAAGATGGTGATGATCAATCGAGGCTGAGTCGAGTTGAAGTAAACACAACTATCTGCTGTGGTTCCAACGAGGTTGTGTTGGTTAAGCCATGCGTTAAACTTCTGATTCCACACCCGAGACGATTGACGAAGTCCGTAGAGTACCTTTCGAAGTCTGCACACTTGTCCCGCATGATCAGGATCTTCAAAACCCAAAGGTTGCACCATGTATATTTCTTCCTCAATTTCTCCATAAAGAAAAGCCGTCCGAACATCAAACTGCGTAATGTTCATATCCTCTACTGCAGCAATAGAAAGTACTGTCCGAATTGAATCAAACTTGATCACCGGGCTATAGGTCTCTTTATAGTCGACTCCTTCCTTTTGTGTAAAACCCTTCGCTACCAAATGTGCCTTGTATCTATCCACGCTTCCATCAGCAGCAAGTTTTAATTTGTAAACCCATTTGTTCTTCACAGTTTTCCGACCGTTCGGTAAGTCTTGGTACTCCCATGTACCGTTCTCAATCAACGAGTCAAACTCTTCTTTCATAGCCTTTCTGCCACAGTGTCCGTTCGGGTGATCTCATTGCTTCTTCAAATGACTCGGGTTCATCAGGAATATCAATTGTGCTGAAAGCCGCACACGCATAATTATTGTGGTTTATAGGGTAGATCCAGTCCCCATGTCTCTGTGGTGGTCGTCTCGATCTTGGTAGCGTCTCTGGTACTGGATTGTTTGCCTCGGCATCTTGTATCTATTCCTCGTTGTGTTCCAGTACATGAACCACTTGTGCTGCTATAGTCGGTATGGTGACTTCATATCCCTCAACATGCACAGTTACCGTTGCTGGTTCCCATTCTTCGGTTGGTATGCTACACATGGCCCCCACATCTTTGTTCATTGTGTGAAATCTTGGGCCACCGGCAATCTCTTCTACTTCTCCATGATCTGAAACTGGCACAATGTCTTCACTGTCTTGTGAAGTATTTTCCTCATTCGTAGCGCTGTTTGGGAGGCTGGGTACCACTCGACTGTCGAGTACATCTTGTATATGTAAATGTCCATGATGAGCAATCACCAGTGGTATAACTCCCACTGCTGGAACACGTAACGGTCCCATGCCTCCTTGAGCTCCAGCTACTACGGGAAGATGAACAGCTCCCACTGCAACTCCATGAAGTTGAATGGCTCCCACTGCATCATTCGCCTCTGGTGCAATATGTCCCATGTGGGCTGTATCTACGAGTTCTTGCACAACTCTACCCTCGCCATTCAAAGCCGGGTTCAGAACACGTGCCTCGTCAAACAATACGTCTCTGCTTTCTACAACCTTGCCTGAACTGATGTCCCACAGCATGTAGGCTTTGCTTTTGTCTGCATACCCGAGAAGTATAGCTTTCGTTGCCTTAGGCATCAACTTGTGTCTAAGCTCCTTTGGCACGTGGTAGTATGCATTTGAGCCAAAGACTCGAATGTGTGCAACTGATGGCTTTGCTTTATACCAAGCCTGAAAAGGTGTCATGTGCTCTACTGTCCTTGTGCCTGTTCGATTTAAGATGTACACGGCTGTGTTCACCGCTTCTCCCCAAAACTTCGTATGGATATTACTTGCATGCAACATACTCCTTGCCGCTTCGACGATGGTTCTATTGTGCCTCTCTGCGGCATCGTTCTGTTCTGGCGTGTAACTTGTTGTAAGCTCTTGTCTTACATTCAATTCATCTAGATACGCTATGAACTGGTTTCCAACATACTCACTGCCTCTATCACTTCGAAGTATCTTGAGGGTGTGACCAATCTCTCGTTGCAACTGTCCAACAAACTTCTTCAAACACCCCAAGACTGTTTGCTCATTCTTGACCTTGATGCATTCGATGGTCCTAAAACCAGTAGCGTCATCCTTGAATAGAACAAAATATTTGGCTCCACCGATGCTAGTCTGCCTCATCGGTCCGCACAGATCTGTGTGCACCAAGTCTCCCAGCACTGTCGATCTCTCTCAGTGATCAGTCCAAGGAAACGGAGTCCTGTGGATCTTGCCATACGCACATCCTACGCAAAAATCATCACCCTTTCCTTCAACGATGAGTCCGTCAACCATGCCATTTGACTCCATCTTCTTGATAATCCCGTGATTGACATGGGCAAGTCTTCGATGCCAAACTGACAACGGCTGGGAACTATCTTTCTTCGTTTCAACACCAAATGATCGCGCGACGTTGGCTTGCTCCGGTGGTGGGAGAAGAACTTCGATCTCCAGTTCATACATCTTGTTTCTCATAACTCCGGTCATGACAACATTCCCATCGCAGATTAGGCTGCATCCGTTTTTCATGTGGAGGGTATATACACCCTTCTGTGCAGCCCTGTAGCAAGAAAATAAACTGCGACCAAGATTTGGCACATACAGTACCTGACAGGGTTGTCTATCCTGACGTGACGCCACTGATTTCCGTCAGTATGTCATGACTCGTCAGTCACGACGTGTCCTGACGCGTCTGGATCGCGTCTGCATCCCGATGCGAAGGTAAAAAATCATAGAAATTTTTACCTTTTAACTTTACCCGCAGTAAATTTTATGGATGAATTTCATCCAAGGCCGTCGAGGAGGCCGTCCGCTGGACGGCCCTTTAGACGGCATTGTCCGTCCCTTGGCGACAGCCTTGGACGGCCTTTTAGACGGCGTTGTTCGTCCCTTGGCAACGGCCTTGGACGGCCCTTTAGACGGCTTTGTTCATCCCTTGGAGACGGCCCTTTAGACGGCCTATTCTGTCCTTTGGCGACGGCCCGCCCGTCGACTTGGACGGCCCTTTAGACGGCATTGTCCGTCCTTTGGCGATAGCCTTGGACGGCCTTTTAGACGGCCTTCTCCGTCCCTTGGCGATGGCCTTCGACGGCCCTTTAGACGGCCTTGTCCGTCCCTTGGAGACGGCCCTTTAGACGGCCTATTCTGTCCTTTGGCGATGGCCCTGGATGGCCCGCCCGTCGACTTGGACGGCCCTTTAGATGGCATTGTTTGTCCCTTGGCGACAAACTTGGACGGCCTTTTAGACGGCTTTGTCCATCCCTTGGCAATGGCCTTGGACGGCCCTTTAGACGACCTATTCTATCCTTTGGCGACGGCCCTGGACGGCCCTTAGCGACGAGCCATCTACTAAACAACTTTGTCCGTCCCTTGGCAACAATGCCATATTTAACTATTTCTGGACTGTCCAGAGTCCAGAAATAAGAAATCACCTATTATATATGCATGATAAATTTAGAGCATTGACGTAAAAATGTGTGGGAAGAACCCTCCTGGAGGGGCTCAGAAGTATTTATCACGGGATCTCTCGACACCAAACTTGACCAAGATAGAAGTACATTGCGAGCAAGATACAAAGAACAGAAGTCATTTGGGCTCCAAAGTATTCATCACGGGATCCCCCGACAGCAAACTTGACCGAGATATACGTACATTGGGTTTAGGGTAATACAAAAGATTAGAAGAGATGTGGGCTCAGAAGTATTCATCGGGGGATCCCGCGATATCAAACTTGAACAAGATATCACATGGCGAGCGACATACAAAAGAGTAGAAGGCATGTGGGCTCAGAAGTATTTGTCACGGGATGCCCCCAATATCAAACATGACCGCCATATTAGATTGGGAAGCATATTCGAAACACATACAGAAACAAATATCATTGACATGAGGAAGGTAGATATTACACGGAAGACTAAGAATCGTTCAGCCATGGATGACTTCGATGTCATTAACAGAAGATCAGCAAGACAGGAAACTCAGACGTATTCATCGAGGGATCTCCCGATGTTGTACCTAAGCGGCATAGAAGATCATGGATCAAATAAGTTAGCTCTCTATAAGTTTGCTAACGCAGAATCCATGGCTTTCTTAGGAATGGTTCTACTCCGAAGATCCATGATTTTCGACCAAGTTGCATACACCACTGCATCAACACTGACCCACTCCGGAGCGCGCTTCTCTACTACCCACTTTGCAGACACGGGATCCCCGAAAGCAAACCTGACCGAGATATACGTACGTTCGGTTTAGGGTAATACAAAAGATTAGAAGAGATGTGGGCTCAGAAGTATTCATCGGGGGATCCCGCGATATCAAACATGAACAAGATATCACATGGCGAGCGACATACGAAAGAGTAGAAGGCATATGGGCTCAGAAGAATTTGTCACGGGATGCCCCCAATATCAAACATGACCGACATATTAGATTGGGAAGCAGATTCGAAACACATACAGAAACAAATATTATTGACATGAGGAAGGCAGATATTACACGGAAGACTGAGAATCGTGAAGGCATGGATGACTTCGATGTCATTAACAGAAGATCAGCAAGACAGGAAACTCAGACGTAATCATCGAGGGATCTCCCGATGTCGTACCTAAGTGGCATAGAAGATCATGGATCAAATAAGTTAGCTCTCTCTAAGTTTGCTAACGCAGATTCCATGGCTTTCTTAGGAATGGTTCTACTCCTCGGATCCATGATTTTCGACCAATTTGCATACACCACTGCATCAACACTGACCCACTCCGGAGCGCGCCTCTCTACTACCCACTTTGCAGACCAACAATTACGGTATTTCAATACAAGGTCTCTCTCCGCGTTATTGGGTTCCCAAAACTGAATTAGAAATTTCCCAAGGTTTACATCTCTTTCCTCTCTGCATACAGTACTCGCTGCTCTTCCTTGCCATACAGGACAAATGAGTGGATCTTCAGGTCTCAAAAGAACCCAGCTGCCAGGCCGAATGTCACGCCAAGGATTGAAAGGAATCTGTGGAGCTTCGTTTGCTGGGCCACAATACGGCTCTGGTTCCTCATCCTCAGGAGTCACATCCTCGAGTAAGAAGGGTAAACATCTTGGGCGCGGTACTTCGTCTTGAAGGACCCTCCAATCATGGCGTGGCCAGAAACCCTCCAACAATTCAGGAGGTGTCACTGGCAGAGGCTTATCAAGCTCAGACAACAAACGAGTCCAGTAGTCAACGTAAGGCCCAAATGCTGCTGCAAATCCCTCGCATTTGGCCATTCCATTTCTCCAGTACTCAATATACTTTTGGAGTCCCAACTTCATGAATTTCTTGTTTTCAGTAGCTTTGGTAGCGATCTCTCTCACCTTCACTTGATTCCCAGTAGATTTAGGAACCTCACTTCCCCACATAGGCTTGAATGGAACCGGCTTTGGTGAGCCCTGAGGAAGTTTTGGGCCACCATCCATGTTTGCAGCCCACAATCGAATAGGGGGTCTGTTGAGGGGTAGCCATTGTGCATCGACGGCTGATTTCTTGTACCTCATAACCGGCCAACCATCATCGTCCACATAGAACTTGAAGAGGTGCATCTCTCCAAGTCCAATAAGGCGAGCTGCACCACTGCTTTGATAGCCATGAATGAAAGACTTGAAGTCTGCAACCTCTTGAATAAACTCGGGCATGAATGACAACTCTTGGGACTGCATGAAGGCCTTCATTAGGTCCGCAAGAACAAACGTATTCTTGCTTTTCAATGCCTTTGACAAATGGCTAAAATAAGCATCAATATCTTCATGCGTATGACCAACTAATAGAAATCCAGCCTGAATTTCCTTGAAAACACCCCGTGCAGTCAGCAAGGACAGAAACGCCATGAGATACTTGTTCTTGTTATCTTTGGCGGAGTTATCCAATTGAAGGTATAACTTCCTCGGTAAAGGTTTAGACCGTTGGAGATCAATACCTTCAGTACGCGGTAAAATATCAAGGCACCTAGACTTCCCCCTCAACAATGCCTCGAACAGAGAGTTCTGAGGCGGGTGCTCAAATAGTTCCCCAGACTCCCGAATTGAGGGGCCTTCCAGTCGACGGAACAGCCTTGCCAACGATGATATTGTGGCATTAGAATCTCCTGGCCAACACTGAGGACAATAATGTGCATAGGCGCCATCCCCGTGCCCATGTGAAACCATACCTGTTACGTTCATAGGAAGTTGGCCCAAACCTTGAGTAGCCTTTGTTGTAACCCGCATCCGCAGAAGGGCGGTTTTTGCAGTATCCATCTTGTCATGAATAATGCACAGAATCTCACTGGGATTGCGCTTTGATTCTTCGCGCCATGCACCATACAGACGACGACAAGATTGTTGGTGAGAAGGTGCTCCTCCCGTTGCTTCACGAATTCAACATATTCCGGACTTCCGTTAGGTGACTTCAGAATGAATTCTTAAAGCTGGTCACAAGTTGAGCATTTCGCAAAAGAACTTCCAACAGGCTTGATTGCGATATTGCTGAAGAGGTCCTTTCTAATCCTACTAATTGTAGACTGGCTCACTGTAGGCAGACCTAATGAAGCATTTGTCTGCAATGCACCGGAACGTCCTATCAGTTGTGAGGCAAAGAAAGCGACGAACGCAAACGAACAATCTCCAAGTATTACTCGACAAATTATGAGAAACCACCGTAGAGGGAAAAGAGAGTTATATTGCATGACGTAGGTAGAGTGCAAAGACAGAGAAGTGACTGTCAATACGAGAGTAACATCTATCGGGAGATCTCCCGATGCAACTGATATGCGAAACAATGACTCGTACCTCATTGGCGTCGGCCATCACTCGCTTCCAGTTGTTGCCTGCGGGAAGATATTTCAAAGTGTCCACTCTTCCATGTCCAATTCCTCGCATTTGGTGGGGCATCTGATCTGCATTCTCCTCGACAATAGCAGCAATAGTACCCATGACTTGAACTGTTCCAATCCGCGGTCGCTTGTAGTCCTTGTTTCCATGCGCTGTTGAGAGAACCCCTTCATTATATCTTTGGACATAGCTATGAAAAGTCGACTTTGGAACTCCGTGAATAAGATACCACGCAGTCGCGCAAACTTCCAAACCATGCAGCGTCAAGTACTTCCTCCTACGGTCGCCATCGACTGAATGCATCTGTCCACCCGCAGCAATCCCATATTCCCGCCTTTCCTCGAAGGATTTCGAATAGAATTTCTGACGCACTATTAGTGTGAGCCCCTGTGGAAATGTCTGACAGCAATGCTTCGAGCAGCACCTCTCGGAGCTAACCTTCCTCACTTCAGCATCCGCTGTCTTCGTAATGTACTGCGGAAGTTTCTCATACGCTTTCGGTCTCCGCACTATAAACCGGTAAGGTGCCTTCCGTCTGCCTCCAAGGTGCTCTTGCGGATCTACATCCCTGGGGATGCGGGAGAAGTCGTCGACTGTTGACCGAAGAGAAGGGCCGTTTGGGAATTTGCATTCAGATATCAACCAACGCTCATTACTCATTATAGCATCAGTGTCCCCGACAAAGACATCGAGGATCGTCACTCCAATGTATCCCTCGCCCAATCTTCCGTCTCGAAAATACTCCTCTAGTTCAGAGCAGAACACTCTCCCCGAGGCTAAAACCACACCCACAAGGTCCAGCCGCTGAACTTCAAGTCCAATCCAGGATTCTCGACGAACGTATTCAACATCGTCCATGGGAGGATCCTGCAACAATGCCATTGCATCACCAGCTGTCTAGAGGACTGTTCGATTCAAAGCATCCCTCAGAACGCTGCAGCCTCTCTGGCGAGGTTCGAGGAAGAGGTTCTCTGCGTCCGACACGATGCTTGATGGTCGCACAAGAATAAATTCCGCAGAGCCAGGTGGAATGCTAACTCCAAGCCACTGCCCAGAAGGATGAACCTCGACAACAGATCCAAATCCAACATCTCCGAAACGGGGGACGACAAGCTTCACAGATTGCCCGGGTCGAAGCTCATCTGAGCGAGCAGTTGATTGCTGAGAGAAGTCGTAACTGGATGGTCCCATAAACGGCATCTGGAGACCATCACTGTCACTGCCAGAGTCCATTCTAAAAAGATCCAAATCAGTATCGGGAGATCTCCCGATGTCCAGCCCGTTCAGGGACCACTCTTGTACCTAATCCCTGAAAGTGGTCCAAATTCTATAAGATCGAGGGATCTCTCGATGTTAGATATCAAGCGAGTAGGCGCACTCTTGAACACCTCCAACTCTACAGTCCGAGACTCAGAGTGAGCACTCCAGCCACATATACATCGGGAGATCTCTCGATACCTCAAGCGGCCTTACAACCCCTGCAGGGACCACGGTTTACGACGCAGCCTATAGATACTGCTCCGAATTCTATAATATCGTGGGATCTCTCGATGTGAGATATCCACTGCTCAGGCTCAGTGCTGAACTCATCCAACTGTACAATCCCAGAGTCGGGGAGAGCACTCTTGCCGCATAATCATCGAGGGATCTCCCGATACTCCAGTCGCCACTCGGGTTAGTTGGGTCCTGATAGCAGCCTCCACCTCGCCACACCGGTCCGTACAGCACAATTACTGTCCGTACTGCACAATCACCCAAAGAAGACGTCATCACATACATGCATTACATTCGACCAACATGCAAGACACATTCTGAACTACAAATTCCACTCTAACTCTGCAAATTCTACATAACCCGCGGAGAACTGCATGAAGAATTCTACTCGGTGCGACGAAGGAAGTGGCCAGACCGTACAATAGGGGTATAAACCCCGCACTTGGACGTCCCGATCAGCACATGTAACATAAATGGGAGATAGAACCTGGGACGCTGCTCATGCGGACAGACCCAATTGGCAAAAGATCTTCCAAGGATAGACCGAAATACCTGTGCTCCCTGTGATTGTATTCGACCGCTTTAAACACCTCGTCCGGTACTTCCTCCGCCTCCTCAAAGCCTGCTCCGCCACCTCAATCCCTTGTCCGCCCCCTCAACCCTTCAGACCGCTAATGACATGCAATGTTGCAAGAAAGAGCTCTCAAACGCGCTAATGAAACTATGAATTGAGAGGCTACTCTGAATTCATTTGAATGATCCAGAGATGGTGGTCCAGCAGAGAATTCAAACGGAGAATCCCCGCCAATTCAGAAGGGGGAAACAAGATCGAGCCCTTCAAATTTGAATTCGACTCCAACATACATATCATGATGCTGCTGTCCATCTATACTTTCTAACAGTAGTTTCCATATCATGATGTAGCTCCTTTTGTTCTGTCCCCCCTACTTCTGTAGGAGTTACCATGTCATCATGCTGGTCCACTACTGTACCTCCGTCACTCTCTAAGAAGGACCAAGAAGTACGACAGGTCAAAATCTGTTACACCTCTAGCCACTGCAGGGCATGATCTATTAGACTCACGTACCACGTAATATAAGTACAACGTATACAATATTTACATATTGAAATTCCATAGGAACACTAAATTTGTACTGAATAACAATAACTTCTACCTAATATTCTTCCAATACAAATATATTTATGTTTCCACACTCTTCATGGGAGTACTCCAACTTATAATGTGCTATCTTGATTTCGAGCTTCAAGGTTCAGGGTTCAAGTTCAGGGTTCAGGTTTCGGGTTTAGGGGTTAGGGTTTAGGGTTTAGGGTTTAGGGTTCAAGGTTTACGGCTTATTTGAGCTCCGGATATATTTATATGGCAGTATCTAATATAAAACACATGCGTAATATCATTTGGATGATGGTAGTACATCCTGAAAGGTTAATTCTATAGTTGTTTGAGCTAGCGATATATTCATATGCCAGTATCTAATTTAAAACACATGTGTAATATCATTTGGATGATGGTAGTACATCATGAAATGCATATTCTATAGTTGTTTCAGCTAGATATATATTTATATGGCAGTATCTAATATAAAACACATGCGTTATATCATTTGGATGATGGTAGTACATCGTGAAGGCATATTCTAGAGTTGTTTTAGATAGACTGAGATATATTTTTATCGTAGTATCTAATATAAATCACAAGCGTATTATCATTTGGATGATAGTAGTACATCATGAAAGGCATATTCTATAGTTGTTTGAGCTAGAGATATATTCATATGGCAGTATCTAATATAAAACACATGCGTTATATCATTTGGATGATGGTAGTACATCGTGAAAGGCATATTCCAGAGTTGTTTTAGATAGAGATGTATTTTTATCGTAGTATCTAATATAAATCACAAGCGTAATATCATTAATTTTGGATGATAGTAGTACATCATGAAAGGCATATTCTATAGTTGTTTCAGCTAGAGAATGATATATTTATATGGCAGTATCTAATATAATTCACATGCGTAATATCATTTGGATGATGGTAGTACATCATGAAATGCATATTCTATAGTTGTTTCAGCTAGAGATATATTTATATGGCAGTTTATAATATAATTCACATGCGTAATATCATTTGGATGATGGTAGTACATTGTGAAAGGCATATTCTACAGTTGTTTCAGCTAGAGATATATTTACATTCATTTGGTATAGAAACTCGTGTGAAAATGTGAAGTAATTCCATTGTAGAGTTTGACTTATTATTTTTCTAACACATTCTATTAACACCGACTTTAGTTTTTTTATTTTCATAAATTCTAAAATAATTTGATTGCAATGACTTGAGCTCACAAATGAACCAAATGATTCAGATTCTTTCATTAATCATTTATCAGAAGTAATATTCATCATAAGATTTTTTAGTTTTATTCATCATAGGATCTTATAGTAATATTCATCATAAGATTTTATAGTAATATATATGTTTGGGGTTTATATGTAATTCAATAGTACTTCATAACTAATTTTAATCAAATTCTTTCTATATATAACGTGTTAAAATATTAACTGTCACCATGACCCTTTAGCCCTGGAACGCTGGCAAGGACTCAACGAAGAAGACACGACAGAAAGTGCTTTGGGAACCGTTTTTCATCCATTTTGTAGATGAAATTTGTAGTTGCTATCTACGTTGATAGCTTTTAACACTGAATTAGGAACTTCTGCACTTGGCCATGTGACAATGCACTTCTTGCGCGTCGAACAGAAATCGACCTGTTTGAAATTGTAGGAGGGTAAAATTTTGGTACTCGTAGGTTTTACGGGCCGGAAATTTAGAAGTGTTGAAGTAGGAATTTCGAGATTTCAACTTACTCCAATCATGCAAATTTGGTCACACATGCATTTTAAAATGTTGTAGTGGTACTTCATTTATTCCAAAACAATGTATTAAGGGGGGTAGTCAAAATCAATACAAAGTTATGAACATTTTCTACCTAAATATCAAGTCATTCAAATCAACCATACACAATGAACCAAATAATACACGTTGCGCTATACTATACGGCTATTGCTGCTACCTAATGCAGCTCATTATACCATGCATCTCATACACCGTACTAAACCTATTAATATGCATCAAGGTCATTCTGCAAACGTTTGTTGTCAATCTCTTCCAATTGAAGTGCAATATACAATAGATAAACCAATTTTAACCAATTAATAGATAGAAGTTTACAATAGATAAACCAATTTTAACCAATTAGGCTAAATTTTAAACTCTAAAAATCAAAATTACAGTTTATACAAATTTGAAAAGGTTAATGCATTAAAATTCTTTAAAAAAAATATTAAAATTTATTTTTGGAGGTTTGACCGTACAGGTACTTTGTAGAGATGATGCCCTACGTTTTATCTATTGTACCAAACTTCATCAAACATATGGAAGGTATATATTATAACACATCTATGTTTTGGTAATATCCCTCATGCATTTGGGGATTAAATGTCTTCACTATGATTACGTGGTCAAACCTTATCAATTCTTCATATTATAGTTTTCTAGTATTTTTCTCATGTAAGGCATTGTTTAACCAATTTACCTTGAATTTCACATAAATAGTCATATAAAGACAAATTTTATTTGGTTTTCCAAAGTATTTAAAAAAGAAAATCTTAGTAATTACAAAACATCTTAGAATAGTATGAATTGTTTAGTAAAAAATGTAAATAATAGTGATGAACAACAAAGTAATGATGGCATGCTTCTTGAACTTACATAAAAAGAATTTTGATAGAAAAATCTTTTCTTCAAAGTATATTGGAATTTTAGGGGTTTCAGCTCTAAAGCGTTGTAAAAGACACATTTTATCAATTTTGAAGAACGATTAATTCAACTAGAAGGAAAAATTTAAACCCAACGAGGTTAGAGCAAACATCATTACGCATAACATCATTACGAATAACAAATATTAAAGGTAGGCATTAATTTTAGAATTTCGTATTGTTTTCACCTCGAATCATTTTATTTTATTTTTAAATGCACGTAGTTATGTACAATTGCATTTTGAACATCACATTTGGATCCCACAATTAGGCATCAGCTGCTAAATTTAGCATATTTAGTTCAATTTTCTCATGAATTGCTTAAATTTTAATCAAAAAATTTGTTAGGGCCCCTAAAGGTTAGGAGCGCCCAAATTTCATGTTGGGTTCTAAGATTTATAAATAAAAGTTGTTAAATTTAGCAATTTTTTTTCATAATTTCTCAAATCTAATGTAAATTTGCAAAATTAAAAAGACAAAAAAATTTGCTAGAACTCGTAGAGGTTAAAGGAATCCAAATTTCATGTTGGGTTCCGAGATTTATTATGAAAAGTTGCTAAATTTAGTAAAATTTGCCATAGCTTCTCAAATTTAATATGAATTTGCACGATTCGATAGACAAAAAATTCGTTAGGATTCGTAGAGGTTAGGGGAATCCAAATTTCATGGTGGGATCCGAAATTTATAGCAGTAAATTGCTAAATTTAGCAAATTTTGCCACAACTTATCAAATTTGATGTAAATTTACAAAATTTGATAGACAAAAAATTTGTTAGGACTCGTAAAGATTAGGAGAATCCAAATTTCATGTTGGGTTTTAAGATTTGTAATGAAAAATTGCTAAATTTAGAAAATTTTGTTATAACTTCTCAAATTTGATGAAGATTTGCCCAACTGAAAAGAAAAAAATTGATAGGACTCTTTGAGGTTAGGGGCACCTTAATTTCATGTTGGGTTCCCAAATTTAAAGTCACATTTTTCTAAATTTAGAAAATTGTGTTATAAATGGTCAAATTTGATGTAATTTTCCGCAATTCAAAAGACAAAAAACTCGTTAGGGTCCCTTGAGGTTAAATGCAGCCAAATTTCATGATGGGTTCCAAATGTTAAAGTCTCAAGTTTCTAAATTTAGAAAATTTTGCCAAAATTGTTCAAATTTGATTTCTAGATTTCCGCAATTTAAAAGAAAAATAATTTGTTAGGGTCTCTAGAGGTCATGGGCACCCAGGTTTCTTATTGATTTTCCAAATTTATAGTCATAAGATGCTTAATTTAGTATATTTTGCCATAAATGCTCCTATTTGTTGTAGATTTCCGTAATTGCAAAGACAAAATCCTCATTAGGGCTTTTAGAGGTTTAAGGCCTTTATGTTGAGTTCAGAGATTTAGAGTCATAAATTGTTAAATTTAGCAGATTTTGCCTATTGAACATACATTATGGGTCAATTGATCATAAACCCCATTGTAGTAAGATGAAAATTATAGAGTGTGATAATTGTGATACAGAATGTGATAATTTGTTCTGTTTATGTTTTTCCCATTTATTCTATTAATCTTGAATCTTGAATCAACCAATGGAAAGAACACGAATGGTGGATTGAGGCCGAAAATAGAGCGGTAGTACAGATTGGGAAATTATGCTAGGCGGAACCCTTTGGTATAGTATGATAGTGCAATATTTTTTTACTTTGTAGTGCGTGCCTTCATTTATATATGAAATGAAGTGTTTTGTTTTGATTTTCTATTGGATAGTAATAAAAAATATTGCACATTATGTTTGATTTTCTTTTAATACATGGCAAATTTGATATGAGTGAATGTCTTGTTGCTCTTTTGAAAATGAAAATATATATAATTTTAGGGGAGCAAAATTTCAAAATAGTGCAAATTTTGCACCATTGTGGCCATCGGACAATGCACTTGGCCAAGTGCAAAAATTCCTAATTCAGTGTTTTTTGCATGTACAAGGTCTCAATATTGGATCTCAATTGGCAATTGAATAGTAAGAATGCATTGTGATGTAGTGTGTTATAACCCTTTAGTGCCTAGCAAGCCAGATTATGGTCACTGCAACGTCGGAAATGAAAATAACAGAGAATCCGTGAAGAATTGGAACTTCAGTTCTGAAGTTCAGATTTGTGCACATACATTACGCACCTTCCAGAAAAAGAAATTTTCAATTTGGAATTGTACAACTATCAAAATACCTATCAACAGAACGCAAAAATACTGCAAATACTTGAAAATACAGTAAATACTTACAAATACAACATATGTATTGTGTAGTATTTCTTGTGTTTGGAAGTTTGTTATCTTGTTTTATTTTTTTGGATTGTGTTCTCTTCTTCATCTTCCATTAGTGTGTGTAATCCGATCTTGACTAATGTACCCACTCCTGTCTATTTTCAACGTATAAAATTTTGTCCTAAACCGTACATGGACAAGTCACTTTCACTTATAAATCTCACAATAATTATGTGTGAGTCTTTTTTTGATATGAAAGATTGCAACGGAGAGGGTTGACAACGGGCATAGCTGAACGTCTTTGCTTTTATTTTTGAAAATTTACCTCAAATTCTATTTAACTTTGAAGTCACACACCCCCCAAAATCTCGTTTTTGAGCGTGCATTATACAGTTCAAATACATACTAAAATCTTCCGATCCCACCATCGGATGATTCTCAAATTTTAATAAAATGTGTGCTCTCGAGTTGAGAATAGAATTGTACGGTTACTTTCTAATTTAACCCATTCTATTTTTGGTAGTCTCAACCACAGTGGAAAAACCCACTGAAATCCAGAGTTGTCTGCTACAGTACCCTAGGCACTAAAGGGTTAAATGTTGAGTATCTTTCTACCAAAACTCAATTTCAACCATTAAAATGATGTGTTATGAATTTGAGCATAGCTAGCAATATAAATTTCACAAGATCTCATTTCTACTACATTTTGAGTTTTGGAAAAATCAAAGATTTATATTATTTTATGATGGTCACAAGTTGAATATCCATTACCATGGGATGGTTATTTTTGCTACTTTTACGGTCATGGTAAAAAAAATTCTACCGGGGTGATCTTCATAATTAGTTACACCCATGCTATTCTAATTCCATGGAAATTCCATGGTAATAGGTCCGTCCTTTAGGGGTTAGTGCATGACTGCATGCACTCATGCATTGTGGTGCACTTCAAGGTGACTCCATGAAGTACGTGCTAATACTCATATTTTTTTATAATGGTACTAGGAGTACCGGATCATCTGAAATTCGGCTCATCATTACCGTGCTTGTTTTCCTGAATTACTTTTCACCACCCTGGTTTTTCCAACGTCCTTTTGCGAATCTCCCCAGTCTCCCGCAGTCTTTACCCGTCAGTCCACTTGTGCATAACTTTTCTCCCTCATCTTCCATCCTGCATGCGCCCCGATTTTGTCGTTTTCTTGCCCTCGATGTCCTGCGCGATTTTGTAATTGTCTGCGTTTCAAAAGTGTGCGCAGTTGGTGGGAAGTACCGACGCGGAGTTCAGTTTCGGGAGGTGCGGGAGGTGCTGTACGGCGGCCCAGACTCTTCCATTCTCTTGTAAGTCCAATGCAGTTGCATTTTGCCTTCACGAGCGATGAACAATTCTTGCATTGAACCCTAAATTCTTGCGGTTTAGGGTTGCAGTTTTGTTTCGTTTCTAGCTTTGTTGCATTATGCTTGAACTCCTTCTGCGCTGTCTGTGCGCATAATCAAATTGCTTCTTGCACAACAAGCTTGTCTACACGTACTTGTTTTGATTACCCTGCTTTGTTGCAATATTCTTGCTTTGTAAGTCTAATGCGTGATGCAGTTAGTAAGTCTAATGCGCGCAATCGCATTGTTAGATTACCCTGTTTGTATGTCCTGTGATAAGTTAGTGCATTGTTGGAGTCTGTTTCAATTCCTTCTGTACACTTCCCTCCGCCTCAATGTTTTCAATTTCCTCTACAGTTTTCGGACGCTGAGCAGAGTTCTTGACAGCAATGGCAGCCACTTCATCGAGAGCGCCCACGACCGCAAGAATCTGGGAAGACCCGTAAGTCTCACTTACCCAGGAATTCTATACCTATTGAAATATTTCATGCAATGATTTGGAATTGCAGTAGTTTTGTGGAATGCATATAATCCCTGTCGTAGTGAAAGGTGAGGAAGTTTGAGTGCTCAGATTAAGGACGTTACAGTGTAACAAATGAAGGCTATCCACATCTAGGATAACGGAAAACCTAAACCGTAAACCATAAATATAAACCCTAAACCCTAATCTTGAAACTTGAAACATAAACCGTAAACCATAAACCGTGAAACCTAAACCCTAGACCGTAAACCCTACACCCCAAACCGTAGATCATAAAGCGTAAAACTTAAACCCTAAACCCGTGCATCTTGAACCGTACGGACAGTGCTAATTGCATCGAGGGATCCCTCGATGCGTTGGTACCCCCTTCCCTTCCTGTGGAAAGTGTCAGGTCCATCGGGGGATCTCTCGATGATTTCATAGCCCCTTCCCTCCCTCTGCAAGTTTCGTGGTCCTTGTAGATAGTTGTTGTAGAGTACGCTCTATGAACAGCCCCTCGTGCGATCGACTGTATCAAAGTCATCGAGAGATCTCCCGATGATCCCCGTTGTTATATTGTTTATGGCTTTGGAGGAAGAATTTGACCAACATTGGTTTCTGGTCGTTCTGCAGAAATGAGCAAATCGAGGAACCACCAAGTGACCACCGACCCGTGAAGCTGTACCCATTTATTGATAGTTGGATCCATGGTTTCATTTTCCATGGTGAATCGAAGCCGACCGCAATTTTCCGCTGCGACCAGAAGGTCACCACATGGGCCATGCCATGGAAAGATATGGCAGGAAGCACGGCCGTCATTGTCCCCCACCTCTCTAAGGACAAGCGGATCCACTCGTTGATTGGCCTAAGTGTCGTCGAACTTCAAGGCTTCGACAACGAGACAGCTATTATGGTGGTGGAGGAGAGGCTCCCAAAGTCCGAGCGAATTATGACGTATGGACTGATCCTGGACCTGTGCAAGCTTAGCCTGGAACAGTGTGAATCCCTCACTGCGAGAGGATATATGTTCTTCCCGGAGGACAGGACGTTCTGGACTCCTCAACATCTTCAGTCGCAGTGGGACCAAATCGAGGAGGCACGCGCTGATTCTGCACCTGCTGCTCCAGGTCCAGTGTAGGCTCCGACTGACCCCGCTCCTCCCAAGAAGAGAGGCACAAAACGAAAATCCGCCTTGGACACTGACGGGGAAATTGCTGTGCCTGTCGCGGGAAAGCCCAAAAAAGGCAAGGCTGATGAGAAACTTACCCTTCAGCAGTGTGTGACAATGTCAGCGTCTGATATTGAGAAGCTCGACAAGTCCAAGCAGACTGAGATGAAAAACTTGTATAGCGAGGCATTCGAACCCCTGTACAAGTGGGGCCACGAGAAGCTGAAGGATGACAAGGATAAAGAAATCACTGTGCACTACTCAAAGCTGCACAGGGCCCCTCCAGGTACCTGCGTCTACCGCGGACTCATTGAGGACAGGTTAAAAGCCTTGACGAACTAGGCGCGCATTGCTCCGCGGTACAGTGGAACAGATAGAGAAATTACTGTACTCCCATTGAAGAAGGGCCCGTATGGAGAAAAAAAAACTGTAGAATTCTTCACAAGTCCTCCTGAGAAGCATCAAATTAAAAGCTCTACAAACTTCTACATTATTGGGGGTCAGCATACGATTCAGTGCTACAGAAATCTCGTCGAGAGTGGCGAAATTAATGAAGCTGACAAAGCCAAGGCGTCCGCGTTCTCCATCATTCCAGTGTGGGCGCCCAAGACTGACCACATCAAGCTTCTGCTTCTCTCGCACGTACTAAACCAGGATATGGCTGGCCCGCAAAAGGAGCACACCTTCATGATGCACGTGCTGAATGCCCGAATCAAGTGGAAAGAGATGAATTGTCCCAAGCCATCTGCACAAGGACGCCAGCACCCTCAGGAATTCCTGGTAAGACTGCATTCCCTCCCCATGGACTTCGCTCTGGCCTCTGAGAACTTCCCATAAATTTACTATCATCGGGAGATCTCCCGATGACAACAAGCTCACTTGGGAGCGCTACTAACACCTTTTCTGTGTCTCGTATACAGGACTTTGTTCCTGCTCTCGCATCGATCTTCACGAACGTGAAGGACTCAGAGCTAAAGGACTGCAAGATTCCCCTTCTCTTTACTGAGGAAGACAGCGCAGTCGACCGATGGGTGGAGATTGAGAAGGAGTACATTAAGGGGAAGCTGCCAGATGCGCAAGGGAATGTGCAGAAGAACTATGACCTGAAGCGCAAGCCATTTCTCCAGCATGACTTGAAAGCGCTATACGGCTTGCACTCAGAGGATATCAACTACCTTGCTGACCTTGTGGAGAGAAAAGAAATCTCTGTGAAGGGCTCCAAGGCCACCAAAGGTGATAAAGTGGCAAGATTACCGTCTCTTCATGCAGCAGGAACCAGGGAGCGACTGGTCAGGCTGATGAAGAACGAGTTGATGAACCACTTTCTGAAGTGGGAGCTTCCAAGCCGTAAGAGCACATACGTTATGTATTCTGCGAAGGACTGGGAGGACTTTGCCAAGGAGAAGTCCATCACTCGTGCGGAGCTAGAGAGCTGGCTGGATAAGGCGTATGCATCGACTGTGGGAAAGAAGTGGTTGGACGACCGGAACAGGAACCTGAACAAGACGTCTGATCCAAAGGATTTACCTGACATGGTCAAGGTGATGTGGGACGCACACATATACGCAACGAAGCAAGCAGAGGTTGCATCGGACATTCAGAGCAAGTTTGCGAGGAAGTACAAGTGCGTAGTATTGGACAGGCTTAGGCCCGACATTGCTGGCCTGATAGGAAATGAAGATGTGTTTCAATGGAGAGGAGGGGGGAAAACACACCTGTTCTTCTACTTCCTGTTTGATGCAAAGGACGAAATGCCAGTGAAAGCAGAGGTGCTGGACGAGAGCAAGATGAATCGTATATTTGAACCTCTGGAGGGCAGTGAACGAAACGGGTCACTCTTTGCTCGCTCAGGGGCAGTGCTCTTCACAGACGCGGCGGGATTCCATGCTATAGTATCGCACATGGAATCCCGCCTACGGACATCAAAGCAGAAGGTGTGGAACTGGCATGTGGTCCACTACGTTCCCTCCCGCGAGGACGGATTTCCCGACCCCGTTGTTGGTACTTCCTACGTCGTGTACATAATTTTCTGCTTTGGATATGTGGCGACGCAGTTGACGCAGCTCAACTTCCGGGATTATTTTAGTGGGAAGACTGCCATGGACGCAGTGTACCTGGCCAAGGACATTACGGAAAATATCCAGCAATGGAAACGAAGTGGTCGACCAACGATAAAGCTGGCCGCGCTTTGTACTCTCTTCGAGCCGCACCTCAAAGAGAATATGGTACTTGTAAATGTCAACGGCGGGGCTCACTTCACCCACCTTGGACTTGTAAGTTTGCTGTCTGCACCCCTTGGACTCTGTAAGAATGAGAGGCCATCGTGGGATCCCTCGATCGACCAGTCTTGTTTAGAATGATGGTAAGGCGGTTTCAAATCATCGAGGGATCCCGCGATGGACCTGGCAGTTTACACCAGGCTCTCTTACACTTCTGAAGCATTCGCCATGATATTGAACTTTCCATTTAATTAGAGTGTGTTGTTCGCATTACATCACTTTCAACTTACCGTCTATATGTCTACAGGAAAACCAGACCATGGTCCTCGAACTTGTCTTCTCTGAAGATGAGAAGGATCTGGCTCAGAGAACGTCGAAGCAGATCTGGGACATACTGTACAAGGATTCAGTTGCCCCAGACGTCTTGCTACTCGAAGGTGGGGAGGATGGTACTGACAGAGATAGTGAGGGCACCCACGAAGAGGGTGGTGAGGAAGGTAGTCAGGATGACAGAGAACAAGACCGGGAACGCTCTCTGGATGCTGAGTCCGACTCTGAGGAGACGCTGGATCCGCCGTCTGTGCCAGTAGACTCTATCAACGATACATCTCCAGCAGGGCAAGATTCGGAGGCTCTTGAGAGGGAGAAACAAATGGAGGTTGTTGAGGATACCGCTTCGGTAGGTTCCAAAGACTAGCTAGGACCTAGAACCTCGGTAGAGCTTTAGCACTGCTCATGGGGTTAATTTCCAACACATTGTAATATTCTTGTACCATTTTACTCCAATCCATATTCTCCTGGGCTGCAGCTTTTCATTCCGATAATAATGTACTGCCCTCATATTGCAGGGACTGCTGCACCCCCTAGACGTCTATAGTGGTACTATGTCGGGGGATCCCACGATTGACCAATCTCACGTTGGAGACTCCTCCACGCCACGAAGCGATCAGGCCGCCATGTCAGGCAACACCAAGGACCTAGCCTGGTCCTTGGTGGACATGAAAATATCATCGGGGGATCCCCCGATGGAGGACGCAACGCCATCTCATCAGCCAGAGGCTCAGGATCCTGAAGGTGGCGCGGGACAAAGGGGACAGGATGCTGAGGAGCTGCACAAATATCCTATGAATGTCGAACTGCATTCGACGGTTCCGCAAAAGGATGCTGCGGAACAAGCACGAGTTCCTGCGGAAGCGGACGGAGATGCGGAGGGGCCGAAGCGGGATGCTGCGGACCTGGAAGGGTTTCCTCGTCTGGAAGAGGGTGAGACTGAGAGAGGAGTAGGTGATCCTCAGCAAGCACGGAGCATCCCATCATCGGGAGATATCCCGATGTTAGAAGCCAATCCAGCTGATCCACTGGATCCCCTCGTCACTGACAAGGGCGCTGCTGACATTTTTCCGATCCTTCCTAGTGTGATCCCATCCAGCGCCCAGCCTCAGAGTATATTTCCCGAGGAGACCCGTCAGCCGCTTATGAAGGTACCCGGCATGAACGAAGAAGTTGTTGACGACACTTTGCAGGATTTGGATGCGTTTAGCCCGGAGAGGAAGACAGCGGACTGTGACCCGGAAGAAGAGGACCCGGACATTGATATATATGAAGGGCTCCCGGACAAGGCAATGACGGAGGTATCCACTGAGCTTGATCCAATCGTGGAGGACTTGAAATCTGGTCACCGCCGGGATGTAGAGAAGCTAGTGTTGCAAAAGGGGTTGAAGCAGTTGCAACGGTCCCTTGAGCCGGCCCTTCCCTTGGGAACTGCATCGGGCCCCCCGATCACACGAAGCAAGGGTAAGGAAGGGCCTAGCACAGGAACGAGAGTGAAGGAGGGCACTGAGAGGAAGGTTAAGGGAAAAGGCACTGTAGCGGGAACAAAAACTTCCTGCCATAGTGTTAGTATCAGAGATCAGGTAAGGGAACACATGTTCCAGCAAAGGAATTACCAACCACCCTCTCGCAGCGCTAAGCATCTTGAAGCAGTTAGACAGGCTCACGAGTTCGTTTACAAGGACTATGTTGGTAGCATCCCATTCACTAATAATTTTGAAATAAAACCTTTACCAGATGCCGATGTCTAAGGACGTGAACTTCGCTGTAATTATCCACCCCGATTGCAATTCTTCGGTTGTCCAAGATTCGAATTTGGACACCCGTGCGAAAGGTATCTAGACAGACTATATTTGTGTAGGAGTCATATGTATATCCACAGACTTGTTTTACCCTCAGAAAATGTACATGTCCTCAGATTGGAAGTGTCTAGTAAGTATACTGTCCGCCGTAGGTGCTTGAGGAATTCATTGCACATCTATATCGAGAGATCCCCCGATGCAAAGTTCTGATCATACCTATATTTTTGTTGGATTTTTCAGGGCCCCGTCTCCCATCCTCCATTCCAGAAAAGGTGATCGGAAAGGTACCCCTTCGAAGGTATTCGGTTGTACTAGACTTAAATGGGGTTCTCATTTACCGGGGGGTGTATGTAGCGGGCAGAGAGCGCTCTGTAAAGCTAAGACCTGGCTGCTCTGCTTTCCTGGACTGGCTTTCTTCTCAAGCACTGGTATCCTTTTGGACCAGCATCGCCGACAAGAATATTTCTCGAGTGGTCGATGTTGTTCTTCAGGGTACCTCCTTGAAGCGAGAGGGTGTGCAGGTTCTTAGCCAAAGCGATTGCACTCGTTCGTCATACGTGGAGTCGTCAAATCCACACAAGCCATTCTTTCTGAAGAACCTTAATGTCTTCGCTAAGTTGCTGGGATTGGAGTCCGTTGAGGATGTCCTACTAGTGGATGATAGTCCACAAAAGAACCTTCTCAACGATGTTCATAGCGCTGTCCACCCCCCGACCTGGTCCGGTGATGATGGGGATAGGTTTATTACCATGCACCTGCAACCGTGGCTGGAGGGTCTATTCAGATCAAGCGAAGTTGTCACATAGTATGTAAAACGGGCCCCGCTTCCGGGTGGTCAGTTACCAGTGGACCGAATGTTGGACTTGGCAGTTTAGATTTTGAGGGGCGTTGCAGTATAGTTCAAATGACTTTGGATTTTCGACATCTCATTTTATTCAGAGTTCTTTATTGTCCAATGTACTTTTCTCTCTCATGACTATGTAATCAAGCTGTAGCACGCTCATCTTTGATAGCAAATTCAATTACGGAGTTCCTGTGGGATTACAATTGTCTTTGTGAATTCAGTGGAGTTTTGGAACTTTGAATTTGTTTTGTTGTTGATTCGCTTTGCTGTGGTAATACATTTTTAGTTCAATTGTGACGACCTCTGTGTGCCATGGCGTAGGGTGGCACCATCGAGATATCCCCCGATGAACTATGTTAGGAAATTCGTCGTTTACAAACATCGGAAGATCCCCCGATGTTTTGTCTCTGTAAAAATGTACTGATATTTGTATTTCAACTGTGCAGAAGGCGATAGTGCTCTCAGTGAATGGCATTCTGTGCTTCGAGGATTATAAAGGATTCAGCCCGCCGTTGCTGGACTTGGCGAATGTCATTTGCCGTCCCGGAATTCGTCCTTTCTTTCGAATGCTTTTGGAAGTATTCCACGTCGGAATATGGTCATGTATGCCCCCATCCCGCTTGGACCTTGTCTTAGCGCATCTACTCCCAATGGAGCTTAGATCGCAGTTGCTTTTTGTGTATGGTCAGGACAAGTGTGTTCGACAGAAGCCTTATCCATTCTTCCAGAAGTTGCTGCAGCGACTTACAATGGGTACTAAAACTCGTAGGTTTTGCAAACCGGGTAATGTTCTCATTGTTGATGATTGTGAATGGAAGAATGTAATGAATGGAAACCATACCTGCTATTTCCCGATTCCTTGGAAGGGTGAAATGCACCTACCTAATCCGCGAAACGTCATACCAGACGTCTGCACAGCCTTACTTCCATTCATTATGGATTTGGTTCATTATGACTCCGTTACTGAGTTCCTCCAGAACACACCTATGGATGGGAAATTATGTAGGAGATCACTTAGGCAATGGTACACCAGTAGGGTAGAGCAATAGACATTACATACAGTTTGTCACTTACAATCTCGTGGCCATGTGTACTAGACGTATTAGTGGCACTTTGATGGACCGTTCAGTCGAATGACTTTCATGACAATACCTCTTCTTCATGTAACTCATTTTTGTAATGTAAATGACTATTTCACCATCTCCCTTCGTCGATAACTCTTTTTCTTCTTGTTTCTTCGGTCTATGTGTGTTATTTGTATTGTTATATTACTTAGTTTGTCCATACATTTTCACTCATGCAACTATGAGATGACTGTTGTTCTTCCGGAACGCACTATATCGGGAGATCTCCTGATCCAAACATTCAAATCATACAGTATTCATTACATTACTTTGTCCATACATTTTCTCTCATGCAATTAAAAGATGACATTTGTTCTGTCGGAACAGCATTATATCGGGAGATCTCCTGATCCAAACATTCAAATCATACATTATTTATTAAAGTGGGGCATGGTTTTACTAAGGCCCTTTCATTTTCCTTTGCTTTGTCTGGACTCCACATAGTCCAGAATTCAATGAATAGTCCAGAAATAGTTAAATATGGCATAACAGCTCTGGATGGGTCTTTGGACGGCCCTTTTGTGAACCGTTGAAACGGCTCACTTAGCGTTGAATTCTTAGTTCGATAGTTTGTGGATGTTTAGTACTTTATATTTGTCTAACCGGGACATTTTAGCCGGTTAGACAAATTCCCGGATTCTTGTGCCTTAGTATCCGGTTTTTATCGACAATTGTTAGATTCCTTTTTATCTAGATAAATTAGTGTGGTTAGTTACGTTTACCGTTTTAATTTTGTGATTATGTGCAATTGGGCCGTTTGCCCTTTTGTTTTTTTCTATGATTTTGTTCTATGAGGTTTGATTTGCATTTTTAGTTCGTGATTTTGGTTTAGTTTATTAGTTTATTCTGCGAGTTATCCTAGTTATTCTTTTTGGCTCGTTATTTTTGCCCTATTGGTTTAGCTTTATCTTGTTAGGCTATTGTTGAGTTTGTTCTCTAGTTCTTTGATGAGGTTTATTATAGATTCTTGGATTAGTAGAGTGTGTGAATTGTACTCTCATTTAAGTGGGAGTTAAGTGGTAGTTTAAGGTTTGGATGGAGTGGATGGATGTAGTTTTGGTGTGGTGCAAAGTCCCACCCGGTCGCTTCTGTTTTGCAAGTTAGTTGTGTCTGTACGGTGAGAGTTGGGGAGAGACGGTAGAATGCTAGATCTGGATCGTTTTTTTGGTGTTGGAATTGTAGGGGAGAATTGTAGGAAGAAATTAGTGGAAAAGACTCTATTGTTTTGATTAGAGAAGATGAAAGATTTGGACAGGGATTTCTTGTGTGTGAGTGAGAATTGCAGTTATTAGTGTGGATTGTGGTTGCGCTTGGTTTTTGCAACCAGCAGCTGCTTCTGCAGTGAGAGTTGCAATTTCAACAGCGGAGATTCAACGAGAAACCATAACGCCAGAAGACAACGAGCAACAAGAGGGCAGAATCGGGACGAGGCGACGGTGACAGCAGCTTGATTGAAAGACAAGACCAAGACCGGAGGGCGCAAGTGAAGAATCGAGCGAGACAAGCAAGGGGCGGCGAAGCTCCAGCGACGGCGAGCACACGGGGGCCGGAGTTCACAGCGGCAGCCCAGCGACGACGGCCGAGCGCGGAAGAACAGGGTGACGGCGCCGAAGGCGGCAGGCAACGGTGAGGACGAGTTCGGCACTGCAACGAACACGACCACGAAACCGACGGCGACGATCGCCGTAAAACGCGGCGGAGACGGGTCCAGTGACCAAAACGAAACGGAGAAGACGATCGTGAGCGGGGCGGCGGTTGTATCGACCACAGCAGGGCGACGATCCAGAAGGCAAGACGGCGATCACCGAGAGCAGAAGACGACCATCGCCAAAATCCCTGTCTCCTCCCGTGTGATAATACGGAGGGAGCCAGGGTGCCATTATAGAGGGAGGCAATCCCCTCTTTAATTTTTGCATATTGTGGCTTCGAATTATGTCGAACGAACTTAGGATTGATTAGGAGGCTAGTTTAAGACTCTTACTTATTTGAAGTTAGTAATTTTGTTTACCTAAAAAACTCTTGTTGTGTATTTATCTTATTTTCTCCTATTTGCTTGAGTTGTTGAGCTTTGTGTTGATGATTGTGTGTTTGTTGTATTGAATTGGTCCGGTGAAGGTTCTAGCGCGGAATCGCTGCCCCATTTCACCGGGCCAATCAAGTATCTTTGTGCAAATTAGGGTTTGGAAAGGGTTTTGGGCACGACGCGGAAGCGCTGCCCAAAGTTTCCCACAAAACCCTAATTATTTGCCATTGGGTTGTTAGAGCACAAAGGTGCTTATCGTTCCTTAGAAGGTTTATGCAATGATTGAAACCCATAAAAACTCTCAACTGCGAGAATTTCGTGTCCTTGTGGAAGTGGGTTGGTGTGCTGTAATTTTTGGATGCAAGTCACAAAACCCAAAAAACAAGCCCTAATTTCCAATTTTAAGCCCGAATTAGTGCACAACGTGCCTAGGGTGGATTGGGAAGGGTTAGGGTCAATTAGGTACTTGTACACGGTCCAAATCGACCATTTGCAAGTGCTGCCAATTCTTGCAATTTTGCCCGTTCGTCCCCTTTTCCCTACTTTTTCACCATTTTGGTTAGCATTTACCGACACAAACGCCAATTTATTTAGGAGTCCATTGCTTGCGGCCGCATTTCACCCACTTTCCGGCTGGACATATGGACCTTTGACTGGTGATGGTCAAAACGCTCATACCTTTAAACGGCCTTGTCCGTCCCTTAGTCACGGCCAACCCGTCTAATAGACGGCCGTTCCATCCCTTGGCGACGGTTCATTGATTGAACGGCCTATCCGTCCTTTTGCGACCCGTCTACTAGACGGCCTATCCATCATTTAGCTAAGGGCCGTCTACTGGACAGCTTTGTTTGTCCCTTAACGAGGGCCCTAAATGACCTAATCTGTCCCTTGGCAACCTGTCTACTAGACGGCCTTGTCCGGCCCTTGGCGACGGTTAGTCCGTCTACTAGACGGCCAATTTGCTTTTTGACAACAACCAATCCATTTAAACGAGTAATCCGTCCCGTGACGATGACTAGTCCGTCCACTCGACCTCTGACAATGCCTAGGCCGTCTACTCAATGTTCAACGGCTTGTCCATTCATTGACTGTCGTTTTGTTCATTGAACAACTAGAAAAATAAATGTTATGTTATATACATAGGATTCTTTAATTCTCATATATTTTTCCCTCCAACAAAATGGAGAATAATGGGGAAACAAGGATTTGTTTAATGATAAAGGTAGGTGATTTTTTTTGCAATATTCAAATGCATCTCATAAAAAGAAATCTTAAAAATTTATTTTTATATTAATTACTATGATTAATTACCTCACATTACGGAAATTGATTATCTTTTATTCAATTTATGAAAATATCCATCATGTTAACCATGATTTCCAAATTCTGTTGCACACGTGTACATATAGGTTATTATATTTATTTAATGTATAAAAGTAAATCTATATATATTTATGTCTTATAAATGTATTTTAAAATTAATCAAACAATCAATTTTTTTGCTTACACTATAGAGATAAATCTATGTTTGTATACACAAACACACACACATACTATATATATATACATCTATATAAATGTTTGTACACATATGTTTATTTTTATAAACATATGTGTACAAATATTTATATAGATATACATATATATATATATATATATATATATATATATTTCTAAACCATTCCATATATATATATATATCTATATACATAATATATATGTTCAAAAATATCCATTTTTAATCAAATGCATTACTTATTGAGCAATTCACTATAAATTTGATAAAAATTACACTTATAAATGCTTACAACGGGGGGTTTAAGCAACATTGTTTTTACTAAAAAAAATACATTCAACATGGAGATGTTTACAATTTGAAAATAATAAGTTGCTCAATTTTGCCTATGTGTTGATCGTTTTTAACACTCCTTAGTACATTTTGTTCACTTTTATTCACTCTCACTAACATTTTTTTCTTCCAATCAAGAAAGAGATATAGAGAATTCCTAATTTTAGTATTTTTCAATCAAATTTTTGATTTGAAAATACTTTATTTATCTACACGCACCTTTTAATTAGAAAATGTATCAAATTGTTTTCAATGGTTTAAATGTGAATATTCTCCCAATAAAAGCATATTTATTCTTCAAACAATCAATATCTTCATCTTCATGTTGTGAGCTTTCCAAGTATATAAATAGATTATAAAATTTGAAATAAATTGAACGTAATACAAGTTAGTTGTTTTGGGAATGAATTTTTTTTGAATCTAATTATACATATTTATGCAATTGATGTATGAATATAAATATAACTAAATATAAATGTATATATGGATAAAGATATACATATATTCATATTTATATATTAATAGATATAAATGTATCTATTTATATATGATATATCCATCCATACATATCCATGTATATCTATGTATATGTATATATGTATATGTACATATATATATATATATATATATATATATATATATATATATATATATATATATATATATATATATATATATATATATATATATATATATATATATATGTGTGTGTGTGTGCGCGCAGAAAGATTTATATACATACATATAACACATACAAATATAAATCTTTTTATACATACATATTTGTATATGTGGATAAAAATATACATATATATATGTATATCCATATATATTTCAATATATACATAATCACCTGCATATATAATACATCCTATGAATATACATGTACATATACATATCGATGAGTATGGATGTATATACATAAATATTCATACATCTTTATAGACACAAATAAATAATGATATACATGTTTACATATACATAAATTTAATTTAATTTAAAGGTGTACACATATAAACACATATAGTATATGTGGATATAAATTTATATTTTATCTCTTTATATATATATATATATGTATATCTTTATCCACAAATACATATATGTATATACAATACAATATATATTATATGCTTATAGAAATTCATGAATATATTTTTACATATATACCTATAGATTTATCCATGTATAGCTATTATATTCATGTATATTGTTCTACATGTATATGAATATATATTTAAATGTGTATGTATGTTTATATGTACATATATGTATATATATATATATGCGTACATGTGTATATATAATCCATCTATACATATTGATTACCATGGGAGATTGGTAGAGTAAGTTGTGTAAAGATTAATGGAACTAGTTCTAAATTTATTCTTAAGAACGTAGTGTGCTAAAGATTTTAATATACCAAATATATATTGGTATTTCCATTTTACTTTCTTTAACTTATTTATTATCTATATATAGGAATAATTGTATTTCATCTTGATCTATTCTAAGTCGCTCGATTAATATTAATTTGATGACTCAAAATGTAAGAAATTGAAACATAGGTAATAAAACTAGTACAAACATAGTTAATTCAATTGTTCATTGGAAATGGCTAAATCGTTCAGTTGACAATTCAAAATGAAAGAAGACCCAAATATAGGAAATGAAACCACTAGGAACGTGGAAAATCTAACCGTCCATTGGCGACGGCTTAAACCGTAAACTCGACCATTCACTTCACCATTCAATCGATGGTTCAAATTAATGAAAGGCAAAAAGAAGACCCAAATATAATAAATCAAACCACTACAAGCATAGTTGATTTAGTTGTTCATTGGCAATAACAAGACCGTACCATCCACTAGCGAAAGCCATACCATTCATTCAAAGGTCGGACTGTCCTTTTGACGTTTCAAAATTAAAGAAGTTCCAAACATAGAAAATGAAACTACTATAAACATGCCAAATGCATTTGTCCATTGGCAACGGCCTAAACTATTCACTTGAGAGTCAAACTAGGTACTTGACAGTTGAACCGTCCCTTTGACGACGGCCTAAACCACCTAATTGACAACTGGACCATCCACTCAATGGCTGCACCTAAAACCGCTCAAAGCCTCAAATAAATAAAAGAAAAACTTCAAACATGGTCAATTCATTTGTTCAAAGGTGAAGGCCTAAACCGTCCAATTGACCGCCAGACCGTCCAATTGACCGCCAGACTATCCACTCAATGACGGGACCGTCCATTAAACGCTTCAAATTTATAAAAAGAAAGACACCAAACATACAATCCAATCAATGCTTCAAATTTATGAAAAGAGAGAAATCAAACATAGTTGATTCACCTGTCTATTGGCGACAGCCTACACCGTCGAATGGACGGCCAAACCCGTTCACTCGACGGCCCCACCGTCCACTCATCGCTTCAAGTTTATGAAAAGAGAGACATCAAACATAGTTGATTCACCTGTCCTTAAGCGACGGCCTAGACCGTCGAATGGACGGCCAAACCCGTCCACTCGACGGGCCGACCGTTTAGTCAACGCTTCAAATTTATGAAAAGAAAGACACCAAACATAGTTGATTCACTTGTCCATTGGCGACGGCCTAGACCGTCCAACAGGACGGCGAAACCCATCCACTCGACGGCCCGACCATCCACTCATGGCTTCAAATTTATAAAAAGAGAGACAACAAACATAGTTGATTCACCTGTCCTTTGGCGACGGCCTGGACCGTCCAACGGGACGGCCAAACCCGTCCACTCGACGGCCCGACCGTCAAGTCAATGCTTGAAATTTATGAAAAGAGAGACACCAAACATAGTTGATTCACCTGTCATTTGGCGACGGCCTAGACCGTCCAATGGGACGGCTAAACCCGTCCACTCGACGACCCGACCGTCCACTCATGGCTTCAAATTTATGAAAAGAGAGACATCAAACATCGTTGATTCACCTGTCCTTAGGCGACGGCCAAACCCGTTCACTCGACGGCCCGACCGTTCAATGAAGGCTTCAAATTTATGAAAAGAGAGAAATCAAACATAGTTGATTCACCTGTCCATTGGCGACAGCCTACACCGTCGAATGGACGGCCAAACCCGTCCACTCGACGGCCCGACAGTTCACTCATCGCTTCAAGTTTATGAAAAGAGAGACATGATCAAACATAGTTGATTCACCTGTCCATTGGCGACGGCCTAGACCGTCCAACGGGACGGCCAAACCCGTCCACTCGACGACCCGACCGTCCAATCAAAACACTTGTTTTGTTAAAAGTGCATATAGCCTTGTGCACTATTTTTCAATGGTATGTGCACTGCATTTCCTTTTATTAAAATAGGGAAAGGGGGTGGGAACATACCCACCCGTGTTTAAAATTTGCACTACATTTCTTTTAATTTTAAAGGAAGGGAGGTGGGAACATACCCACCCCCCTTTAAAATTTTCATTACATTTTTATTAATTTTAAAGGAAGGGGGGTGGGAACATACCCACCCCCCTTTAAAATTTTCATTACATTTTTTTAATATAATGTACACTCAATTTTGGCACTTTTACGGAAAATATGACAATGTTTTTTCAAACAAAGAAAATTTCAGAATGTACACTTTTTATATGGCATGTGCACTTTTAACAAAACAAGTGTTTCAACGCTTCAAGTTTTTGAAAAGAGAGACATCAAACATAGTTGATTTGTTTGTGCATTGGCGACGGCCGAGCCCGTCCAATCGACGGCTAGTCCGTCCCATGCAACGGCCCGTTTGACGGCCAAGGTGCTACTTGATGGCTAGTCCATCCATTGGAGACGGCTTGACGGCCACACCATCCTTTGGAGACGGCCTGACCGTCCATTCGACGGCTAGACCGTCCCTTCGACGGCTAGACCGTCCCTTCGACGGCTAGACCGTCCCTTCCACGGCTAGACTGTCCCTTTGACGGCCAGACCGTCCCTTTGACGGCCAAAACCGTCCATTCGACGACCAGATGGACCGTCCAACGAGTCTGTTCATCTAGTTGACGGCCGTTCATCCTCTCCATCCAGCACAGTAAGTTTTTTACCCCCTGACACAAATACCGGTCCGGAATATTCGATCGTGACGGACGCTAAGCTTGGATCCTGACGTTATGACGCTGACGCGTCAGTCGCGACGTGACGTGACGCGAACAACCCTGGTACGTGAGTCAACGTGCTGGCCTCGTAGCCTGAAGGAGTCTTCACCATAACTCGAATATCTCCAACACCCTCAACTTGTATCTCCATTCCTCCAATACCAACCACGGATCGGTCTGTTGTCGCCGAGATGAGTTGGAAAGTTTGAAACCAGCCTCTCTGATCAGTCATGTGTTGTGTGCATCCACTATCCGTATACCACTGATCGCTCAAAGGTTGCGATGAGCTCGCTACAAAAGCTTTGTACGAAGTGTTGCCCTTATCTTTGCCAGTAGAGTTTTCGTCCTTCTTGGTGGTGTCATCTTTGTTGTTGGGACACTCTCTCGCCCAATGCCCAATCTGGCCACAATTGTGACACTCGGTCCTCTTCTTCCTTTCTTTGATTTCTTTGCGTCTTGCTTGGCGTTGTTCATATGTCAGGTTGACCTTCTGCTCGCCAGATACTCCCGACTTCTTACTGCTTGCCACTTTTGCTGTTGCGACGTAGGCTGTCGCCTTCTCTGTCTTCTCCGCTCTAAGCTTCAACCTAGCTTCCTGTTGAAAGAGTCTAAGCGTGAGATTCTCTATCGTCTTGTCGGCATTGGGAGTGCATTCCCATGCTGTCATGACACTATTGTAACCTTCCGGTAGGTTGCTCATGATCTTTGCTAAAACGGCTGTGGAGGTAAACGTCATATCTCCTCGGCTGGCCAACTGACTTATGGCCATATCGATCTTTCCAAGAAATGTAGCGATATTATCACCTTCTTCTATCGTACACTTAAAGAACTTTTGCTGCAAAGCATGGATACTCTCTCCCGAGTCTTGCTCTTGGATTACTCTGATCTTCTCCCAAATAGCATTAGATGAAGTGCATGCGACAACGTAGCCTAGATGTTTCTTATCTAGAGCCTGACACAAAAGACTGATGGCCTGACTATCTCGTTTGACCCAAGCTATTTGATCAGGTCCAGCCACAGCCGGCTTAACTTCGGATCCGTCGACTATTGTCAAAAGATCCCTTCCCATGAACACAGCACGCATCTGAAACTTCCATAAATGGAAGTGTTCTCCATTGAACCGATCAATATTCTCTAAGTCCCTATTTCCAGACTCTGCCATGACTGACAAGTGCTAAACGAATCAGTCCTTTTACCAAGAAACGTCCGGACCTCAGAGAATACAGCTTGTCTCTTTCTGAAGGAACAAAACGATTACAAATAGTACTCACCCAGCTGCGCAACAAAAACTGGTGAGTGGGCCCATAACCTATTGAAAGCAGTTGTTAGATCGCATACAAACAACTTCATACACAGCAGGCCCAGTACCTTGTACAAGACAACATTAATGCAAACGACCTTTTGATCATTAATGAGAGATGAATAAGGAATACACTGCACTGAAATGCAGGACTGAGCACGGCCTTCTTGCCTGTGCCCAGTGGAGCTAGCCTAGACACCAACGGGCTAAAGGCAAAGAAAGAGCACGACTCGAAGAGACACAGCTATATCAAGATCCATGCTATATCAAGAAGAGCTTAGGAGACTAAGCAATCATTTGCATTTGAATATGCATTAACAGTTGGCAACCGGCTTGCAATGAGTGAGAGCTTAAGTTGTTGAGTTTCCCGCCTTGCGTTCCGCCTGTTGACGTCGATGTTGAGACGTATGGACTTACCACAGGTAAGTCTTCCAAAAGTGGACGCTTAGAGGTTAAGCGAGTAGCAAGTACAAGGAAGAGCTGAAGCGAGATATTCAAGTAAGCTTTGTCTTAGCGTCGTTCCCTTCCTTCTTGAGCACTCGCCGTGCTTGTGTATCCGATTTTGATTTTAAACATAGGTGTGATGAATTTTAGTCTTGTAAGCGTCTATAGACTCGTTTGTTGTGATGTGCCAGAGTGTTTTCCTTTCTCGAACACCTTCTCATGGATATATTGTCACCTTATGTAAGGGTTTCATCTATCTTATCACTGGAATTGCAACTAAAAACATTTTGCACATGCACTTTGTGTTTCCATTTTTACTAGATCTAAACTTTACAATATACGCGAGTTGCAAGTACAAGGAAGAGCTCGATCAAGATATTCGAGTACAATTTTCCTTAGCGTCGTTCCGTTCCTTCTTTAGCAGACGCTGTGCTAGCTTGTGTATCCCGATTTTGATTTTAAAAATAGGCGTAGTAAATTTTAGAACAAAATACTGGTATCGATGACAAGTAGTAGCGTTGGAAAGTCTCAAACACGGTTCCTCTTGTAATCCATGTAATTGGAACCCAAGCAAAGTCTTGGAACTCAGACACGCTGAGGCTAAAGAATTCTTGTGTGTACTTAAAACTCAACTCAAATTGGTAACTATACCTTTAATCATATTCTTTGCATGTAAATATTCTAGTTCTGTAAAATGAGAAGTTGATGTACATAAAGACTCAATATATACATGCTCAATCTTGTCGACGAGAGTGAGGAGACAGCAGTGGAAATGGATGCAAAAGAAGGAAATGTCGTTCAGAATGATCTAAAAAGTGATTAGACTTCAAGAGTTATTCCACTTAACCTCGAGATCATGGTTTAGGTGTACTTGGTTACCTAATCATTCTTCAATTTATTTGTCCAAATTTTGTGGTCTGAAAAATAAATTCTTGAATGACTTGATTACTTGCCGTCGAAATTGAATTCCTCTGAACTACGTTAGTACTTGGCCTCCATGCTTATGTGGAGTAGCTGGGTAGCTTCTTACTGTGGTGTTTTAGGTGAATATTTGTTTTGCTTCGGTTTGTAGCAGAGCTACACGATAGTAACTCGTTCGCTGTGCTTATCATTCCTCTAGCAATACTATAGTTTCCTAGATGTGCATCCGTTGTATTTAGTGAGTCGTTTGTCCATTGCACCTTGAATATCAAAAAGAAAGAATATGAAGTTCAGTGCAATCCTAGGTAGTTGAAAGGCCGTCTCCAGTTTAGTTGAAGGAAGACCATATTCACTAAACAAGGAGATTACCTTATAGATTCTTTGCAACCTATGAATCATTTCGTCATTTAGGAGTGAACCAATGTCTAAAACTTGAATCAAATTAAAAGAAAGGCTGCAGTTGGAGTGTGGTGAAGTGGAGCCGAGATTTGATTTTGAGTTTTGACATTTTGTATTGTATCATGTGCATGTAGGTGAATTTACCTTGATCCTTGATGAATACTTTGAATGACAGCCCCAACTTCTGGACGTGCGTGAATTGAAGCAATGGCTCTCCACGATGGCCAAGCAAGCAGGTGAGTGGTTTTTGTGGATTACCCATACTGGTTCATCTAAACATATAGACTTTTACATTATTTGATTGCGATCTTTAAATTAGTGTTCAAATTGTCGTTTATTGTTCTTGCCATCTTTGTGATTTCCATAAAAGCTAAATAATTTCATCATTTGCAGAAGCAGGGATAATGGGTGTGTGGAACCCAAGCATAAAGTTTTCCTTAGTCATAGTGGCTCACAAAAGGCATTTGTGGAGCAATTGGATGTTGATTTGAGACGATGTGATCGATATCCTTTTTTTGACAAGGATCGAGATAGCTTGCTAATTGGAGAGCCTTTTCCAGGGCATATTTTTGAGGCAATTCGACATTGTGAGGTTGGTGTGGTGGTTCTATCAGAGGAATTCTTGAGCTTAAAGTGGCCAATGGTGGAGTTGGTAGAAATGGTGAAGACGATGGAAAGAAGACCTGGCCAAATGAGGTTGATTCCTATATTTCTTAGCATTTCGTGTGCAGACCTGGGTGACGAGAAGAAATTATGTGCTTGAAAGGTTATGTGGGCAACTTTGGATAAGAGGACAAGCATGTGTGAGTTTGAGAATGCTTTAAAAGTGGTGAAAGCAACAAATGGCTTGGTATTCAATCGTGGAGTGGGTGAAGTGAAGTTTCGAGAAGAAATTGTGAAGAGAATATGTAACAAAGTTCCACCATTCCATATGTGGAATGATTCATACGTGCAAGGGAGGTCACGTTTGAGTAAGGTAGTATGAATACAAACAAATTTTACAATTGTGTTTAATCATATAAATATTAAATCAAGCTTTAGATTTGTTTGAAAGGGATGATATTCTCCATGTATTAGAACATGAGTGTTCTTTGGAATTTTAGGTGTTAACAATTAGTAATGTGTATGATAGGCGATTCTTGAGAAGATTGAGAAGATCCGAATATCCCAACGTTACGGAGCACATGTAGTGGGGTTATATGGTGTTGGTGGCATTGGCAAGACCACATCTTGCAAGTCTTTGAGCAAGGATCCGTATAAAGAGTTTGAAGGAACAATATGCCATTTGGAATTCGGCAATGATTCACGTGAGAAGGAAAGGCTTCAAGAGGTATTGAAGCGGCTTATTCACTCAAACAATGAGGATATAAAAGACTTGAATGTTGATGAGGTACAACTGCATTTCAATTCGAGGTTCATTTGTACCTGTTCATGTATTTAATGATGGTTAATTACCTTGTACATTATTATGTGAGTTTGTTTTCACAGACGTTATAGGAAGAATTTTATCATTGAAAAATTTGGTTGAATGCAGTTCTGGAGTCGGTTAAATGACCTTATGAAAGTGAAAAAGGTATTCTTGGCGATTGACAATGTATCAGACAACAAGTCAATTGATGAAGCCAGAAGGTATTTTCGAGCACGGTATTCCTCTGGTAGCATTGTATTGGTGACAGCTCGTGCGCTTGATGATTTGAAGTACTTAAAGATAGAGGGTTCCAATTGTCTTGAAATGCTAGAGTTGGAAGAAGATGAGGCAAGATCTTTGTTCCTCGACCATGCTGATCCACAAATTGAGGTCAAGGATGAAATCATTAATCAATGTGTGAATCGATGTTATTTTTCCAAAGGCAATGGTAGTAATTCGCATTACCATCCATTGGCACTCAAAGTGTTGGGGAGTCAATTAGCATCGAAGGATCCTAATGAGTAGGTAGAGCAATTGAAAGAGGGGGATGTATTCAATCAAAGACGAGAACGGCAAAATCCCGTATTTTCAATCTTGAGGAGAAGTTATGATGAAATGAAGGACGAAGATAAAATGATGTTCATTGATGTGGTGCTTTTTGATACTCAAGATGATTACAAGACGTGGTGGTGGAAATATGCATTGTCAATATATAAGAGGTCTTGGTTCTTTGTTGAATGGCTTAGCATGGTGCATGGAAAATCCGTACCCGATGTTGAGAAGCAGGTGAGTGTGCATTTGACTCATTGAACAATGATGGTCATTGTATTATGGTTGATGTTGATGTGTTTGTAGTTAGATTGCTTTTAGATAGCTTTGATAATGAGTTCCCATAACATAAGGTGTAGAATGATAGGACATCAAATAAAGAATTTGAATTCATTGCAAATATGTAGGATATTCTAGGAGCATAGTGATAAATGTGAAGGTATGTTAGTTGATGATATGGATGTTGTGATGGTTTGCAATTGAATGGCTTGAAGAAAAAAGGACTTCTAGAAGATTTGGGTGACGGTGAAGTTCAAATAGGCATGCACGATTTATGGCGGGAGTTTGTTGATATGGAAATGAAAGAAGGTACATTGGAAAGTCGGCGATGGGTATATGAGATTTTGGAAGGTGGAGTTGTAGGATCCGTATTATCAAATGGCGGTTGGAAGAACGTGCAACGAATTTGTGTAATGAAAAGAATGGATGATAAAGGGGGGTCAAGTTTGGAAAGGAGTGTGGAGTGCTTTAGCTTTAGTAATTGCTCAAGAGCTACTGTGTTGAAGTTGGTTGCTGTGGATGTGGGAATGAACGGCTTGGACTTGAGTGCACTAAAACAATTCAAAAGTTTGGAAATCATTTACAATTGTGTACTCATTTCATCTAGAATTAGTCCAATAGTGAGTGGAATTCAGATGTTATCGTACTTGAAAGTACTGATATGGTTGGGTATTGGTGTGGATTCTATGAGCGCTGTAGAAGAGATTTCTAGTCTCAGACTCCTCCAGATCTTGCAGTTGACATGCTATGAGAAGGAAGTTTCAACAAGTTTGGATTTAAGCCAGTTCAGGTGCTTGCGGGAGATAATAATTGAATTTAGGGGCAATTTGATGATTTGAGGCTTGAGCTCTGGAATGACGAATTTTCAAATCTTAGATCTTATTGGTTGCTCCAAGTTGCGTTGCAACCCGGGTGTGGGTGACTTGATACCCCTCAAGGTACTAGTGTTGAGTAAGTACGTGCATCTGGATGAGCTGCCCAATTTAGAGAAGCTCACAAATCTATATAAGTTAGACTTAGAGGGTTGCAGTGTAAAAAGAGTGCCGGGATTAGGGAACTTGGTTGCATTGCAGACTCTAAATGTTTCTGGATGTGGCAATTTTGAGAAGGTGCCTGATCTGAGTAATCTGACAAAGCTACAAGTACTTGGTGTGATTGATTGTGACTTGTTGAAACGCATTCCGGGCTTGGGCAATTTAATTGCTTTGGAGATATTCACTGGTGGTGGTCCATATCTACAAGACATGCCTCAGACAGGATATCTCGGGAAGTTGCACAAAGTGGTGTTGTTTGGGTGGCATGAACAGCAAGAAGGATCATTGGTGTCATCTAGTGCGGAGAGTGATGAATTCAATATTCCTGAATCGAGTTCCATCAATTTGCCATCTTGGAATCCGTTTCATCACTTTCGGTCGTTGGTACAAAATATGAGTTCATCAACCTCAGTAAATTGACAAATTTACAAGACCTCTCTTTGTGGAATTGTCGTTTGAAGACTTTGTCAGGTTTGGGATACGCGATCGCATTGAAATCTATTGACCTTAAGAGCGTTGGCTTGGAGAGGTTACCAAATATGGGCAAGGTCATGAGATTGGAGAGTCTTCGAATCGAAGACTGCATAAGTTTGACAGGTTGGGATGGTGTGGATTTGTCAGAATCTGAAGGACGGTTGGTGTTGCAATGCAGTTGGACTCTTCCACACTTGGAGGAGTTATATTTCCGTGGTTCCGCCCTCATTGTGCTTCCCGATTTGAGTCATTTCCCACAACTTAGAAACTTACGGTAGCTAGACCTCATTTGCTGGATAACCTCATCAGCTCCACATTCTCTTTGCATTGTGAGTCCAATCATTCGCAGCTGGAATCTTTGGACCTATCCAAGTCGCCAATCAAAGAGCTTCCTAATTTGAAATCCTTCTCTTTCTTAAGAGTTCTTGCCTTGAACTATTGTGAGAACTTGACAAGTGTGATAAGCAGTGGAGTCTTAACAGCACTAAAATCTCTTGGAGTAATGGGTTGCAAGAATTTGGAAGTACTTCCAGATGTTGAGCTCTTTCCATCTTTGAAAGCTGTCAATATAGTGTGGTCTGAAGAGATGTTAAATGCACAACTAGTTGAGAATTTTAGAGCAAGGGTAAAGCGCTCTCGTCTTCATGAAGAGGGATCATCATCTAAGAAGTATTTAGCCTTTTTCGAGCACTAGTTACTAGAGTTTGTAGATGGAAGTTGACACTTCCCATTCTCATGATTGGCGATTGACAATGTATCAGACATCATGTCTATTGATTCATGATGCCAAAAATTATCTTCGAGCAGGATATTGCGCAAGAAGCATTGTATTGATGACAAACCACCCTTTTGATGTGAACAAGATGCTGTTCATGGACTGGCGAGACTCACATTTGCAAGGGAACAAAGAGTTGATGGAGGGCAATTTGAAGCGCTGCCGGCCTTGTTGTATGCCATGCCTTTTTCAGCGAATCACATATTTCTAGGTCAGTTTACTTGTCATGATAACTTCCGGATCGATAATGCTTATCTTGGTGGACTGACTATCTGTAGAAGAAATCAATGTGAATTGGAAGATAGAATAGAAAACAAATGCTTTTCATGGTTGACTTTCAGCCTCAACTTTTTCATTACACATTTCCAAACTTATATAGTGGTGCATATCATACGTTGATGTTCGTTTCCTTTTTTAGTCTTCCTAGAATTTGATCGGTCCATGAGCTGCTAGAATTGATTCACGTGGTACCACGTTGCAGTAAATAGTTAACGAAACTGACAGAACTTACGGTACTGAAGTTGCATTAAATGACGATATAAGTGTTGAATGTGTTAATTGTGATAAGATGTCCACGATGAAGGGTTCTTTGCAATTGATTTTGCCAATGAAGCATCATATGGCTCAGAAGCTCATGAAGATGATCGTGACCATGTTCCTCCTGGCTTTTCTCGAAGTGAGCTGTGCTCAAGCACTGGCACCACAGTGTTTCAGTCTGTTATAGATACCAGCTATTGTGGCGGCTGAAATTGCCGCTGACCCTGGTCTTGCTCCTGCCTTGATGAGGTAAATAATGTAAACACTGTACGCATATCCTAGAGGTCAGATATACTGTATTTACACTATACACTAATGCCTAACGGTAGGGAAATAGTTAAAAAAACATTAATTACTGTTCCAAAATGTTGCTGTAACATTGTTCGAGTTACTTTCCAACGTTTCTTGAATTACTATCCTTCTACTTACATTGCTTGAGTTATCACTGTTACTCATGGTTGCTTAGTTTGTTTGACAATTTTTCGTCATTTTCGACGTTTGACGTTAGAGTCGAGTGTCGAGTATGTTAGACAACTCGGATGAAATATTCCATATGTATATGTTTGTTTATATACATCATGTGGCCTCAAGTGGTGAGTCTTTAGGATTTTGAGTAACTTAGTATCATGGTTTACGATTGATTTAACAACTTGCAATTTTTATTCCACTGCAGGATGGCGTTTCATGACTGCTTTGTCGAAGTAAGCCTTTCCACATGTCACTGAGCATATTAACGTAGAGCTTGTCTATGTGAGTGGGATCTGAATGAAATGTTGTACATGGAAGGAACCTGATCGAACTGCGATTCATATACTCTACTCAAAGCTCTTTATTATAGAATTTCCTGCACACCATTGTTGACTGTAGCTCTCGCTGTAGGTAGCACACATTTAAAACTAATTAGTAGGGACCCCTGGATTGCTTGCATGGAGGTGGTGAGATTATGAAAGAGGTTTGGGTGTATTTTCTTGCAAGTATTTAATTACGTTTCGATCGGTGGGCGTGAATATATGTGCAGGGGTGTGATGCTTCAGTTACGCTGAATTCTACAGCAGGTAATGTAGCCGAGAAGGACGTCCCGGATCCCAACCTTGGAGGGCTGCGAGGATTCGAAGTCATTGTTGCAGTCAAAACTGCCTTGGAGAATATCTGCCCTGGAGTCTTTTCATGTGCCGACATCCTTCAAGAAGTTGCCCTGGCAGCAGAGGCATGTGGTAAGCCAGCAGACACACAACATGTGATACATAAAAAAAGCGGTTAATACACTACCGGTACTAGAAATCTTGTCTAATGTAATGTAGTCACAGGTCTTTAACTATTAAATGTCCATATCTATATATATGTCTATAGTGACTCATGGTGATTCAATCTTTGAGTCACTATAAACACATTATGTGCATTTAGTCGTTAACCCCTAAACGTCTGAACGTGCCGTTGCGACCAGTAGAATACGGTGTATTTAAGTTGTATTTGGAGTGAATTCACACCTTTAATGGGTTTGAGTTCAAAATAGAAGTTGGAATTTAGATCAATATGGATTTAGTGAGTTACTGAGATCCCAATTTAGAATTTCATGTTGATAGCAAATCCCAATTATACGACAACGTATATACTATCCCCATGGGATGTTTTGGGGTTTAGCTAGACATGTCATATGAGACAAGATTCAATTCTACTAGTGATTGTACGTATCAGCTAGATAATTCATGTCGGTTAAAGGGATGACCATTTTTGAAATGATTTTGAGATAAAAACGAACTTCCAAGAACATACTCTTTGTCTTCAAACGGTCTCGATCAAAAGTTAACCAAAATAAATTCTTTCTAACTATTGGGTTCATGAATTAGTGACTAAATTAAGTGACTTAGTCAGAGTTTTGTTTACATTTGATATATGAGAGGAGATTGTGTTGCTTGCAGGTTCAGCCGTTTCCTAAGAGCCAATGGCTTCTGAAGTATGGGAGACATGATGGACGAGTTTCTCTTGCAACCCATGCCGCAGCAAACATTCCGGGTCCTAATATGAATTATACACAGCTAAAGGCCAATAACGCCAATTTCGCCGCGCAAAACTTGAGCCCCATTGACCTGGTTGTCCTTTCACTGGGTACTACGCACCAAATACCGTATGTGAGGGTCAGATTTGGACAGTATTGGGTCGAAATCTAATTTCCACATCATATTTTGAGAGGTCCATGTCATCATTAACCTATCACAAGATGACATGTGACACTTTTGAACAAAAATAAATTAATTAATGTCGAAACTAACCGCGACGTAGGGTATACACTGGAAGCTTTGGAACTTTTAGCCCCTTGGACTAAAACGGCTGTGGGGGCCCAACCATAACGTTTAGCCCTGGCTAAACCCCAATCTCTTTGCAGTTCTTGATCGACCATCTCGACTAATTTTTGTTCTAGCCTTGACTAGTGGTACAAAAAGGGGGCTAAATATTTAGCCCCCCTCATTGTTCACCTAGTGCTAAGGAAGGCTAAAGAGGGGGCTCAACTACCCCAATTTAGCCCCGGTTAAACTGATCAAAGTTTCCAATGATAGAGAGTCAGAGCAATGTCCCGTTGTGGTTAACACGTTCTACTAGAAATCCTGTCAAATGTGACTTGTCTTTAATATCCCAGTCAATGTCCCTCCCCGATTTCTAACTTTTCTCCTGTGTTGGTCACATTGAACATATATACGTACACAGGTCTCTATGAATCTCTATAAAAAAAGATCTGTTAGATAATTATGTGGGCTACGTCCAAAGTCCAAACCACAGTTCAAAAGAGTATAGTTATTTGATGTTGGTTGAATATAATTTCTGAT
This sequence comes from Pohlia nutans, assembly GCA_022496805.1. Classification (NCBI taxonomy): domain Eukaryota; kingdom Viridiplantae; phylum Streptophyta; class Bryopsida; order Bryales; family Mniaceae; genus Pohlia; species Pohlia nutans. The sequence continues at coordinate 12,747,346 of CM040095.1, read as the reverse complement.
AGATTGACAATAAATATCTGAGCAATGAAGGCTGATGTTATCTTGTGTATGTATATTCAGGAGCCCACACGTTTGGAGTGTGTCACTGTAGTTCCGTTTTCCAAAGATTATACAACTTCAGTTGCAAAGGTAGCGGCACCGACCCAGCTCTAGACGATGAATTCGCTGCAAGCCTGAAACTGCAGTGCCCTCCCAACAAGCCTACCAACATTATCGAATTGGATGAGGTCACTCCAACAACGTTTGACAACCAGTACTACAACAATATCTATGAAGGCAAGGTCCTCTTCACCTCCGACAACGCATTGAAGAGCGGCAACCCCCTTGGCGTAGCTGCGAATGCCGCCTCCAATCTTGCGTATGTTCTGGCTAACTTCGCCATTTCGTTTACCAAGATGACCGAGATTCAAGTGAAGTTGTTTCCCAATGGCGAGATTCGTTCTAATTGCGCTCTCCGAAACTAACTTGTAGACACTTCGGTGCTCTTTTGAGGTCGGCGTGAATAAAGTGCCTGTGGTTCAATGTTATCGGATAAAAGACCCGTGGTCTTGAGGATAGATACTATAATTAAAGGCATTTTCTCTTTGGGTAAAATAGTGACAACCTGCACCATTTGGCTAAAAAATGACCAAAAGTCATGAAGTTTAAATTAAAAAAATACCTTGGATGAAATCCCCAAATTGTGGATGATAATAAAATTATGGTGGTGTGATATCTTCTAATGTGATCTCTTTTCTTTCCTATATTTGGATGAGGTTCATTCAAGCTAATAGGTACCAAAGGTGCCTTGTTTTGAGTGCTTTGGAGAGTCCTTTGGAGAGTAACTAGAGAAGAAAGTCATGATTTTCATTCAAACTTAAGAACAATTTTGTAGTGTATTTTTTTCAATTTTCATTCACATGATCATCATTCTCATTCAATCATCCCAAAATTTATACCAAAAAAGTGTTATTTGTCATTTAGAAAAGTCCTTGGTGAGTCATTAAAACCACTGCTAACAGAGCTATTCTAGTGCTTTTGATAGCTAATTGTTTACAATATTGCTTTCATCTTGTACTATGTGTTTTACATACATGTTGGAAACATTGACATATCACTTTCCTCTCTAATTACAATTTAAATCAAACATCACATTGAAAATGCCTTGAAAAGAGCATTGAAAAAGCACTGCTGACAACTTAGGTGGTTCGTATTAGCTTGAATGGACCCATGAATGTTGAAATATGGAGCACCAATATAACATCTTATATTGTTACTTTGGCACTTCATGAAAAATGAAAAAAACATGTCCTGGTATATCAAAAAACACAAGGTAATTGAGTAACCAAATAACCTAGAACCAGTTACAATGTAAAATTAGGCATAGGTTTTTGGAATTGAAAGCACAATCTAGAAGAAAATTAAAGGTTCATTCTAGTTTGTGCCCCGGTTTGTGCTTTCAATTTCTAGGCTTGTTGCTTGCTTGTAAGCATTCTGTAGTTTTATGTCCAGCCTGTTGATCAAACATTTAGCAATACAGTTTTGTTTTTACTGAAATTAGTTTGTCAAGAAGATAGAAACTTTGGTCCTCTTTCAAGGCTCACGTGAATAAAGTGTCTATTCGTAATGTTAATGACCCAATGTCCATCGGACAAAGAGCCATTGGAGTGTTTCAAGAACTTTTAAATAAGGTAGCCTGAGCACCCAAGATTCCTAATGCCGATAATTTGTACATAAGGTAGTCTTTTTAGAACACAAATTTAAGCACGTCATAGAGCCCTTTCTGTTTGTTGACCAAACTAATAAGCTATCTATGGCCTACCTAGATTTTCATTCTAAAATGACTACCAAGTCAAGAAATTACCGGCACTAGGTACACTGTCGGAATTAGGTGCTCCTACCTTAGCATCATAAAGAGATCAGATCTTCTTCAATAAGAGTATCTAGAATCTTTGTCATGATTCATATATTAACTACAAGGGGACACCTGCAGCACCCAGAGGTAGGAAGTTTGCTTCATGCAAGTGCACTTTGAACATGCAAGCGCACCATGAAGAAGCTCACCAAGATGAGGAGCCTTAAATGATACTACAATGTCAATGTAGCAATTTAAGATATCTGCGTGTTTTCTACCACACGTGAATCCCACACACTGCTATAGCTACCGACATGCCAAACAAGAATAATATTAAAAGCCAGTGAGGGAAGTACCAGTCATTTCTTTACAGTAGATTAAATTAAACTATCGTGTTTGCATCTTTATGGATTATTTCATTTTTACAAAAAAAAAAATCATTTTATTTATTTATGTATTTATATATTTTTTACAAAGCACTCATTCGAAGTACAGATAGAAAATCTCTAAAGTTGATAACCATCAGAACATTCTTAAGACTGAGGTTAGAGAGGGCATCCTTTTTCTAATGCAATCGTCCAAATGAATCAGTTTTGATCAATCTTGATATGTTGATCATTGTATCCTCCTTGGCTTAAATTTAACATGCTTCTAGATTCTAAGATTCTTTTGGATCACTGGGCCAAGAAAAGGGTGCAAGTCAAAGTTGCTTAAGAATGTTATGATGTTAACCCCTAAACGTGCAGAGAGCCTTGTAGGGCCATGTTTGGTCGTCTCTCAGTCAAACATTGATTTTCACTTAGTTCCTAATCTCAAATGAAAATGGTCCCAATTAAGAAAGTGTGGAGGCTATCATTTACTTTCTAGTCCTAGGTACCGTTCTTCAAAATTGTTAAAATTTCATTTTTTTATAGCACTTTAAAGCTCAAAACCCTAAAATTCCAATACACACCAAAGAAAAAGTTTTTCTATTGAATCCCATTTTATGCAAGCTCAAGAAGCATGCCACCTACATTGTTGTTATCACTAATACATACATTTTTCCTAAAAATTCATATTATTCTAAGTATTTTTTTAATTACTATGATTTTTACAAGAAAAAAACTTTGAAAAATCTTATAAAAAAAAATTTATTCAAATAATTATGAAAAAATTAGGGTAAACTGGTTTAACAAAAACTTATATGAGAACAATATCAAAAAATTATAATGTAATTTAAAATGTGAGGAATTGATGAGGTTTGACCAAGTAAATGTAGTGTGGACGCTTAAAGGTTAACCCAGATTTTTTGATTTACTAACACTAGTAGGAAATGTGTCATTTTTCACTTACTATAAATGAAAAAGGAATGAAAGTGCGCTAGGCACAAGGGTTGTGTCAATGCTCCTGAGTGGTTTCGGTCACAAGAAGACAGAAATCTAGGCACAATATTCTGTCAGTGTTCATTGTTTTCACAAAGTGGGGAATGAAAAAAGATAGGTCTGCACAACAGGAGACTGGTGATGCAAGATACAAATTAAGCAATCATGGATGCAACACACCTTTAACTCCTAAAGGACCAAGGATTCATTGTTTTAGAATGACAAATTCAATTTATCGTATTGTGAAAACTATAATTCGGATGAGACTGAATTTTATAGCACTGGAATCAGTGAAGATCAATGTCCAAAAACAGACAAAATTTGAGCAAAAGGAAGTCCATATAGAATCTACTCAAAACTGCTTAAAAAAAAACATGATGCCCAATTCGGGCTTCTTGGTCCTTGGGTTAAAGTTGTATGTATGTCATCCTCGATCATTGCAAGAGTCTCCATCCCGTGGAGGTCACGTTGGGGCGCTGTGCCAGAATGTTCCTCAAACTCAGCTTCATAATTTTCGCAGTAAAAAAATCTTCCATGTACTCTGAGGGATCCACCAAAGTGAGCGAGGGCAAGACGTCCACTGAACCGGTCGCCAAGTTGTACTTTCGAAGCTAAAATCCTACTCTCGGGTCACGCATCAGTACCACAGAGCTGCAATGAAATCCCATTGGAATCAACGCAAGGAAACGCGTCCACGGCGAAGATCGAGTTCACAACTGTCGATCCCAAAGATTTGCGTAAGCTGAGCATCAGCAGTAAGTTGGAGCACTGGCTTTCTTCTGTACTCAGCAACCAGCACCTCATACATCTCAAAACATGTGTTGGGGTACCGAGAAATTGCCGCATCCGGATCGGACCTCAAGCCAGGGTCGTTGAAACCTACGGGATTCGAGGAACGGCCTCTTACTAACCACACATTTAAAAACAAGCGATTGCTACTCACAGTGAGTCCGGCGTGGTGAGGTTTCCTGGGGAAATACGCTTCGTAAACTTCCCCCCATGTATCCTCCTGGAATCTGTACCCGAAAAGACTAAGAGTACTGTTACTGAAGGAGGTACGATTCTGCATGTTTTGCTTAAGTACGAATAGGGATTCATGTAAAACAACGGCCGACAATGCCCAATTCTCCTCATCAACCCCGTTCGGTACATTTCTCAGTGCACGCCACTCATCGGTAGATGAATCATGTACATACAGCCTGGCTTGGGCTCTCAGTGTAGGATGCCAATGCGAAGGAAGGTTGTTCAAGAGGAAAACCTAAGGTTCAGGGTTTAGGATTTAGGGTTTAGGGTTTAGGGCTTGTAGCTGCGAGTGGCATCGTTTACAGCGGTAACAATACGATTGCCAATAAAACCGCCGTGGCCAGAAAAATCAAAGACTTCGGGTGGAGCTGGCAACATCCTTCTCTAAAACCCTAAACCCTAAACCCTAAACATCGCAACTGGATCCATGATGGCCAAGGCAACTTTCTTGTCCGGAAGTCATTTCACAAACAAGGCCTTCGTTCATCGCCAGTACCAGACTTTCCACCATGTAGCCGCAAGCACAAACCCTAGGCAGATTAATTTGCAGCATGGAATTGAGCACCATCGACGTCGAGAAAGCTCCATGTGGCTGAGAAAATTAAAGAGGGTTCACGATCACTTCTGGAATTGATTTTGTGCGGATAACTTCGCTCCACACGAACATGTATAATAATTCATCTTGTTTGATGATTCTTCCGTTCACGTCACAGAGGTCGTGAAAGCTTGGCCTCGTTACAATCTGGTTCCATGACTTGTAGACTGGCCGTATTCTACACAACTCCGGCACGGTCAAAAACGAGAGCACGTGCTCCGTGATCTCGGGCGGGAGCTTTGCAGTTTCAAAGATGCAGGCTATCCTTGATGGATTCATGGCGTCGATCACCCGGCCTCTCTGTAGCTAAACCCCTGATTAACCCTTAAAGGACAATTTGGGTCCTGGGTGGGCAGCCCGGAAAGAATCTAAATTTTTTTGAAAAAAAAAAAAAAAAAAAAATTCAAAAACGGCTATGCAGTGCACTGCTAGCTAGCACTGTAGCACTGTAGCACTGCGGCACTGCTGAACTTCAGCTGCCCCATCCTCAAAACTTGTTCAATTTGATAACTTTGATTGTTTACCAACGATTCCACAATCTCTCAAATGAGGCGAAAATTTGGAATCTAGATCGCTTTTTCAGTAGCTTTCCAACGCAACAAGTCTCGCTTGATTTGGTTGAGAAATGAAACTGTCTCCAATTATTCCTTTAAACCAAGCCCGTGGGGCTGGGGTTGTCCTTTAAGGGTTAAACCCCACAGGGGTTCCAAACATTTTTAGCCGGGGTAAAAAGTGGATGTTTGGCCCCTTTTTTTACCCCATTTTTGGAACTTTTACCCTATTTTCAAAAGTGAAGATGGGGAGTTGGGGGTCAATTTTTGACTCCCTTTTCGGAACCTTTACCGGGGCAAAACATGATTTACCAGGGTAAAACATGATTTACCAGGGTAAAACAATGGTGCTTTTGACCTCCATGGGGGCCAAAAAAAAAGTGCCCCCGGGGCAAAAGTCCCTCATTTTTACCCCACCCCAAGTTTAGCCCCGGGGTCAAATTGTGAGGGTTCCCTGTGCCCCTAAATCTGGAATGAATTTTCCTCGGGATATGCTACAACGAATCAAAGAGAGAGAAACGTGAAGAGCATCTGAGCCACTCTCAGAGACATGAGCAGCCAAATTTGAGTGCCTCTTCTCGTCCCTGAAAGAAGAATTCATTCAACATTTGAACAAAAGAGAACTATGTAGCAAACCTGTCGTTTTTCTTTCCCGACTTTGTGTTTATTATGTTTATAGTGGATGAATATTATGTTTATAGTTTTGTCTTCTTGTGACCAAAACTACTCACCAGCACTGTCACAGCCCATGTGCCTGGCGCAATTTCATTCCTTTTTCAATTATAGTAAGTGAAAATGACAGATCTCCTACTAAGTTCGAGACACCTAAAACCGATCAAATAAGATATGTACTATACTTGGGATAGATGAATCGATATTTTGATTATTTTCCTCTTTTAGCACTACAAAAATTAGGAAGTTTTCATAATTGATTAAAAAAAATTGATAATTATTTGAATAAGTACAAATTTTTAAAGTGCAAAGTTGTAGGTGCACCTAAAACCGATCATATGCTCTAATGTACAAATGAGGTACATCTTCCCTAAAGTTCAAAATCTAGAAATTAGCCATGATCCGTTTTCGGTACCTGGTCGGGAATGGGTGTCTCAACCTTAGTGGAAATAGAGAATTTGAAATAACTCTTAGTTTACTAAAGTCACAGCACATCTTCCGATGGACAAGAAACAATTGTCTTCTTTAATACATCCAAAAACAAGTGGCTAGTTGCGTAGTCTCTACCTTAGTATTTACTCTAGATTTACTTTTTTAGCTTGTTTATACCATTCAACTATATAACTCCTTGAAAACGAGCGTTTTTGTAATCTCTCCTGTGGTGGGGTAGAGACAATAAGATGGCACTTGTTTCTCTATCATAAGGTTCTTCAACCCTTGCAAGCGCTCTCACTACATGAATGATAAAATATTTAATCATGAATGTGAAGTGGGGATATTGTGGACTTCCAACTCTCCACCATCATTCTTTAACTAAATAATTACTCAGCATTTCCAATATTCCAGAATCCGCTACAGATATTCTCATGCAACGATTCTTATTCCTAGGTACAGCTTACAAGCTCTAAAGAACCTTTTGATAGCAGAGACGATTCACAATCAAAAAAAAAGTTCTACACGAAAGGATCCAAACTTTTGCGTCATGGATCGACGGAAATACTTCCACATAAATCAGGGACAACAAAAGGAAAAGAATGGCACACCTTTAATTGCTTCACAGGGAGTCTTGAAGCCAAGACCTACATTCTTCCAGAACCGCGTACCAGCCTTCCCTGTTGCCTTTCCAGGCCTTAGTGCTGTAGAAAATCAACATTAATTACTACGATGACAAATTTGAGAAGTCTATAACATATCAAGTCGCGCATTCAACGTAAGTCCCCTCATAAACCAAAAAGCATAACTAAGCATTATTTAGAGCATTCACACCCATGCACGATGACTCGCTGAAATTATTCATCTACATTTGAAGAGTCCTTGCATTTACACTCCCCCATTTTTGCACGCCCCTCACACATCAAAAGTGCACATCAAATAGTCAATGGACCAATCACAAGTAGAATGTGGGGATACAATCAAGTCAACTAAACAGTGATTTGAAGGGTCATTTCTAATACGCTAGGATTGAAAGTTAAGAGGCATTTTTGAAGGGCACTTGGCACTTCTCATCTAATTCTTGAGTGTGAAAGACTCTGGGAGGACATGGGTCACTAGAAGAAACGAGAGACTTGTACACTGAACATGTTCACTCAGATGTGACCAAACTCACTCAAATGTGGCCAAATTCATTCAGAATCCCACTCCAGGCTGAGTGAAGAAGTCCCTCTTTTCTTCTAGTGGGTGGCCATGCTCTTATGTCATACACCCAAAATTCCTCCATAAGAAATAATACAGTGACGTTGGGGAAAAAAGTGACCTTGGGCGGGACCTTGGGCTGCTTCAGAAACGACTTCTCAGTCAGCAAACAACATAGAAAACACGATCAACAAACATTACCATAACGCAAATCCTAAATCCAGCGGATTTGTGATTGTCTCATGGCAAAAAAAAAAGGGGAGGAGCTAGAGAGAGACGAACGACACCTTACTCCTGGACTTCAGAAGAATTTCGAGGATTCTTAAGATAAGAAAGACGGAGGGAACAATAACTTGTTAGTAATGGACGGTGCTGGTGGGAGAGGCTTAGTGTTTGTTAACTTATTGTTACCCCACCTGTCGTTTTTCATTCCCCACTTTGTGGGAACAGTGAACAACGCCAGAATATTATGCCTATATTTCTGTCTTCTTGTGACCAAACATTGACACAACCCATGTGCCTGGCGCGATTTCATTCCTTTTTCATTTACAGTAAGTGAAAAGCGACACATTTCCTACTAGTGCCCATTCGACAACACGAGCTCAAAAGGTTAAGTTATAACCAGCCGAGTTTGTTATAAAATCATCCTCTGCGCGGAACGAATGGATGTCTCCTCGCCTTTTTTGCCAACCGAAGTGATGGTCATCGTTTCTCTTCTGTTAGTTGAGTCAATACTTCTTGCTTGAATTCGACATTGTTTGCAAAACAAAAGACTGATAGAATTTAGTTGAAACTGTGTTCCAATGTGACAGTACTGTTGAAACTGTGTTCCAATGAGATTCTCTTTCCTTCGGAGCACAGTACTGTAGGTTGCTTCCAAGCCAGATTTGCCAGCGTCAATCCGGACCTCATTCCTTACCAAATTCCAGAGCCCGAATCCTGCATGGAGTTTGTTCAAACAGGGAATTTTTTTTTGAGTGAAATATTGCCAGATTGCACCAGTAATGGCTAAAAAATGACAAAAACTATGAAGGTTTTTGCCAGAAAACTTTAAAATTAAAATAAATAAATCTTGGACTAAATCGTCACATTGTGGATGAAAACAAAATTATGGATAATTATGTGATATCTTCTAATGTGATATTTTCTATCCAATATGTGGATGAATGTTGAAATATGAAGCATCACTATAACATTTCAAATCGTTAGTTTGACATTTCATGAAAAATGAAAAAAAAATTCCCTGCCTTTAAATACACTTTTATATTGTTATTGAATTTTCACCTCCTCGCCTTAGATTGATCACATCCTCTTCAAAAATGTAATTCTCGGTTGCGTCCCTGACTGCTGCCGCTCCTCGCCCTCTGTTGATTGTTGTCCTTGCCATTTCGATAAAAAATTAAGATTATGACAACCCAAAATAATCCCGCGATCTAAACGCACTCAAATCTTTGTGGACTTGGACAATGACAAGTTGGGAGTCGAAAGTAATGAGGATGTTGGCTTGCGCTTCCTGTTGAAAGCCACGATGGGACTATTTCCACCAAAGGCGCTCCACATGGGATAGAGGACCCCTTTAGAGGCCAAGGATGGAGATGCTCTAACACCCAACATAGATCATATTCATGGCACATCGACAACATGTTAGGACATCCTTGGTTCAAACCCTCCACATAGCCTAAGATATTCAAAAATATCATTTGATAGGCAAGGAATTAGACCATTAAAATATTATTATAGAAATGTATTAAAAAATGCATAGTTTTAAAGGTTGATTCGGCATTTGTTGTGGTGCTAGATTGTGTTTCAAGGATTTGGCCTTTGATCAACATTGGAGAACTTGGTGAAATGTAGCTCACTCAAAATCCAAACTGCCTCTCTAACATGCTATTGTGGGCTTGTAGTTTAGAGTACCAGTGGGAATGTTTTTATGAACATAATGAAACTAAGCCTCTCGTATTGTATTGCTTGTTCATAGTTGCTTGTTTAAAATAAACAATGTTGAAATTTATTAAGGTAAATATATTAAAGTGAAAGTGTAACTTACCACCCAACCATAGAAGAGAGATGTTAAGAGATGTGTTCAAGTCTCAAGTGTGTTGTAGCGGTCTTAAAGTTCATAGACTCTTTGTCATTCAAATTCCATGATAATTTCTACAAACATGACCTCGGCTAGCTTAAATTATTTTGTCTTTCTTTCTGATGTCCTTTCAAAAGAGACATTGAGGATTGGGCCTAAATAGTAAAATTTGTATGGTTAGAGCATGAACACCCTCCCTCCTTCAATGCACCCTATTATAGAATAATCACATTCAAGATTTGATGCCAAAAGCTATCATTTTCACACCCTTAAACCACTATAATCACCCTATATGTAGAGTGTGAATCAATCACAATCACTATACATGGATCATCATTATTGTCCATCAATCTAGTATATTAAATCCTTCCTTGTCCGTCACTATATTTGCCCCAAAAGGTATGACTCTCTTATGTGCCCTGCAAAAACAACAGTAACACAAGGATATTACATCTAATTTCCAACATCCAATTTATAGAGTGAAGGATGGATATGGGCTTAGGGTGCGCATGCTCTTATATGTGCAATTGGGGATCCATTATTATCATCACCCTGTGATAGTGCAATTTTCATTTCTCATCTATTATATTAAATGCAGAGTGTCATGACCCCAATGTCACAAAATCCGTCACGTTTTCATCCAAGTTTTACATCCATCAATTATCATCCAATATCTCATCATACATCATTTTCATCCATTTTCATTCATTATCCTGTTTTGTAAACTGTTTTCATCTATAATCAAGTTTTTCAATTTCTTTTAATCAACATTCTTTGCAATGGAGTCCATGTTTCTTGATCATGTTGCATTGCAACACGAGACGAGATTTACTAGTCCTCTTCAAATGCAAAGCACCTCCCTCCTGAGTATCCATCTCTCAGATAAACCCCACATTCTTTCTGTGCTATGTTCTATTCATTTACATATATGGTACTGTAGTATTGTGTACTGACCAAATCGATTTATCTTTGCTCACTTGGGTTTTTTTTAACCCCTACAGGACCAAAGGTTCATGGTTTTAAAATGAAAAATTCAATTGATCATATTGTAAAAATGATAATTATTCAGATGAGATTGAATTTTATAGCACTAGAATTAGTGAAGATCAGTGCATATGTTGGTCAAAAAAACAAATAAATTTGAACAAAAAGAAGCCCACATAGAATCCACTCAAAATTGCTAAAAAAAACATGATGCCCAATTCAGGCTTTTTGGTCCTTCAAAGGTTGAACTTCTAACTGGTTCAATTTTCAATTGTGTTAACGGGATTTTATAACCCTTAGTAGCCAGTACCCATGTAGGCAGTGCTACGATGTATCTCCTCCCAGTTGGTAGTCGATTCAGTAGCACTAGAGGCTAGTCTACTCGGTAGTCGACCCGGTAGTCGACCAGAGGCTAGTAGTCCAGAGGCTAGTCGACCCGGTAGTTGACTAGGAAGACGACCCGGTAGTCGACTAGGTAGTTGACCCGGTAGTCGACCAGACGCTAGTAGTCCAGAGGCTAGTCGACCCGGTAGTTGACTAGGAAGACGACCCGATAGTCGACTAGGTAGTTGACCCGGTAGTCGACTAGAGGCTAGTGGTCCAGAGGCTAGTCGACCCGGTTGTTGACCAGGAAGTCGACCCGGCAGTCGACCAGGTAGTCGACTCGGTAGCCAGATCCAGATCCAGATCTAGATCTAGATCTAGATCCGGATCTTGGATCTTCCCAGTGTATCTTCTTCTTATATAAGTGAGACCTCCTAGTGTGAGAACACATGGAGGTTGTAGGTGTTTTCCAATGTAGTCTTTTGGTGTCAGTCTTCTCTACCGGTAGGTAGAGTACTACTAGATCAGCACCTTTTTCCCCCTCTAACATTTGGCGACCATGTAGTGTTTCGTACTCTAATCTCTTGTTTGCTAAGTGATTCTTGTTGCAATGTGTTGTTTCTTGTGCTCTTTCTTATCATCTTGGATCTATAGGTTATTGTTTTGGAAGATTGGTAGCTCTTCAAAAGAGATCTAGATCTAGAGCGACACTCTTGAAGATTTTAGTGAAAGTTTGATGCTTTGATGAACTTAGATGAGGTGAGCCATAGAAGCAAGATACCAAAAAGCTAAGAGAAAGAGCCAAATCTGAAGAACTAGAACTAAAGGGTAGAAATGTTGTCACTCTAGTCTATTTTAAAGCCATAGTCTGCTCTACCGACTCTGTCCAGTACAGTCCAGTACAGTCTAGTACAGTCCAGTACTGTCTAGTACAGTCCAGTATTGTCTAGTACAGTCCAGTACTGTCTAGTACAGTCCAATACAGTCTGTCACTACCGATTTTGTCCAATCATTACCGATCCAAGTGTTCAAATGTTCTTCCCTAGTAGAAGTATATAAGTTTGCAGATTTCTATTGAAGTTAAAGAGTTGGAGGAGAAAACACCGGATGGAGATTTCCCAAAGGCTAGTCGACCCGGTAGCACCGATCAGGAGTCGACCCGGTAGCACCGATCAGGAGTCGACCCAGTAGCACCAGTCAGGAGTCGACCCGGTAGCACCGGTCAGAAGTCGACCCGATAGCACCAGTCAGATGTCGACCTGGTTGCACTAGTCAGAAGTCGACCCGGTAGCACCAGAGGCTAGTCGACCCGGCAACACCAGATAGAGAGTAACTGCAAGCTGGAGGACAATCGTTCAGACGGCCCTAAAGTAACTACCTACTGAACTCGGTACTTCCAGTGGTGAAGTGACTACCATCAAAAGGAGCATAGGACTCCCATTGGACTCATGAAGAACCGAGAAGGAGTAACCGAGTCAGATTTAGAGGAGTGAATACCGAATGGCGAGGATGCTTTCAAGTGGCAGCAAGACTTTTGAAGGAAGGTTCCCAACAAGAAATTCTACCAAATGGCGGCCACTTTTAACTAATTGTAGAATCTGTAAGCAAATGTCTTAGTTGTGTATAGCGTTTACGAGGGCGTAACGCCTTAAGAGGGAGGATAATGTTAACGGGATTTTATAACCCTTAGTAGCCAGTACCCATGTAGGCAATGCTACGATGTATCTCCTCCCAGTTGGTAGTCGATTCAGTAGCACTAGAGGCTAGTCTACTCAGTAGTCGACCCGGTAGTCGACCAGAGGCTAGTAGTCCAGAGGCTAGTCGACCCGGTAGTTGACTAGGAAGACGACCCGATAGTCGACTAGGTAGTTGACCCGGTAGTCGACCAGAGGCTAGTGGTCCAGAGGCTAGTCGACCCGGTTGTTGACCAGGAAGACGACCTGGTAGTCGACCAGGAAGTCGACCCGGCAGTCGACCAGGAAGTCGACCCGGCAGTCGACCAGGTAGTCGACTCGGTAGCCAGATCCAGATCCAGATCCAGATCTAGATCTAGATCTAGATCCGGATCTTGGATCTTCCCAGTGTATCTTCTTCTTATATAAGTGAGACCTCCTGGTGTGAGAACACATGGAGGTTGTAGGTGTTTTCCAATGTAGTCTTTTGGTGTCAATCTTCTCTACCGGTAGGTAGAGTACTACTAGATCATCACCTTTTTCCCCCTCTAACAAATTGGAACAACTCTCCAGTACCGTTGTCCTTAGACCATTGATTGCTAGGCAAGAAATATTAAACTAGGTTACTAGGATTTGCATAACATTCAGTAGCCTTCCAAGAAGTTGCCTTTTAGTTTCATCCACCTTTACATATGGAGTGACAAGTGTTTTGTAATTGAATGGACTATTGAATCAAATAAAAAATTACAAAACACTATTAAATTGTGATTGAGTGCTTTTGAATACTGCTCACCATGGTTGATTGCTCTTGCTTAATGCCACCTGCCGCGTAGCTACTGATGCGATGTGAAATATTCCACATCATTTCATTGGGGTATAAAATGATGTGAGATGTTCCACATCATTCTGTTGGGGGAAGGCAGCACTCACAAAGGCTACTGAATGTTATGTGTTGATTGATGGTGTGTGGGAGCTTCCATAGCAATATATAACGGACATAGAAGTTGAGCGGTTGTGATTCTCAATTTCCTATCCCCGGACGTGAACGAGTACTCTAGTGATTGATACCGTGTAATCACAACGCTGGCATGTTAGAGACTGTCAATCATTGGATATTCGTTCACCAACCCATGTATCACCGTATTCTGGATCCCTATCGAGGCATTCTTCAATAAGGATTGAACCTCAGGACAGTGACGTACGTGTACAGTGGGGTGACACCGAAATTGTCCCCTTGTGCAATTCCAGGGACAGTTTCCACACTGCTGCCAACTTTAACACCCTCCCGAGCGCTGGAAAATTGTTATTTATACATGAAATTTTAAACACAAAATAATTGTTATGTTGAAAACATGTGTACCAAATTTCAAAGCTAGAATATTGACACAAAAAATGATATTCAAGATTTACTAACAAGGGGTAGCTGTAAGAAATGTTTCACAGCTGCCAACTTTGACACCCTCCCAAGGATTGAAGAATTTTTTTTTCACATGGAATTTTAGGAGTAGGAACATCTTTATGTTGTTTACATATGTGAAAAAATTCAAGTCCAAAAGACCCACCAAAAAAATGATATTCCAAATCTACCAACAGGTGTAGTTGTGAGAAACATAGTCGCTTCACAACTTCCAACTTTGACAGCCTTCCTACGGCTGAGAATCTCTTATATCAATATGAAATTTTTGTCACATGATCTTTATGATGTTGATCACATGTATGAAAATCTTCAAGGCCAAAAGATATACACAAAAATAGTTATTCTATAACTACCAACGTAGTTTTGACGCGACTATGTTTCTCACAACTACACCTGTTGGTAGATTTGGAATATCATTTTTTTGGTGGGTCTTTTGGACTTGAATTTTTTCACCTGTGTAAACAACATAAAGATGTTCCTACTCCAAAAATTCCATGTGAAAAAAAAAATTCTTCAATCCTTGGGAGGGTGCTCGGGAGGGTGTCAAAGTTGGCAGCTGTGAAACATTTCTTACAGCTACCCCTTGTTAGTCAATCTTGAGTATCTTTTTTGTGTCAATATTCTAGCTTTGAAATTTCGTACACATGTTGTCAACATAACAATGATTTTGTGTTTAAAATTTCATGTATAAATAACAATTTTCCAGCGCTCGGGAGTGTCAAAGTTGGCAGCAGTGTGGAAACTATCCCGGGAATTGCACAAGGGGACAATTTCGGTGTCACCCCACAGTACAGTGGGCTACCAATCAAAATGTCGTTTTCGAAATCGCAGTTTCAAGACTGCCAACTTTGAAAGCCTCCCAAGAGCTTAAAAATTAGTATTCTCCCACGAAATTTTTACCAAAGCATTATCTTTAAGTTAGTTATATGGTGGTCAAAAATTTCATGGTGAATAGACAATTTCTCAACCGTTGGGAGGGTGTCAAAGTTGGTAGCAATGAAATGGTTTTCCCCATTGTTTCCCACAACTACACATGTTGGTAGATTGTTAATATCTTTTTTTGTATTAATTTTTTGGCCTTGAAAGTTTTACCATATATTATTGACATAAAGAGGTTTTTGTTCCAAGAATTTCATGGCAAACAAAAAATAATTCAATCTTTGAGAGGCTGTCAAAGTTGGCAGCAGTGAAAAACTTTCCACAGCAGCTACCAATGTTGGTAGATTTTGAATAACGTTTTTGTGGTGAATCTTTTGGCCTTGAAATTTGGCATGAATGTTTTTATCATAAAGATCATGTTGTGCCGAAAATCTCATGGTAAATAGACAATTTCTCAACCGTTGGGAGGGTGTCAAAGTTGGTAGCAATGAAATGGTTTTCCCCCATTTTTTCCCACAACTACACATGTTGGTAGATTGTTGATATCCTTTTTTGTATTAATTTTTTGACCTTGAAACTTTTACCATATGTTATTAACATAAAGAGGTTTTTGTTTCAAAAATTTCATGGCAAAAAAAAATTAATTCAAACTTTGGGAGGCTGGCAGCAGTGAAAAAATTTCCACAACTACCAATGTTGGTAGATTTTGAATAACATTTTTTTGGTGCATCTTTTGGCCTTGAAATTAGGTATGCATATAACTAACTTAAAGATAATGCTTTGGTAAAAATTTCGTGGGAAAATACCAATTTTTGAGCTCTCGGGAGGCTTTCAAAGTTGGCAGTCTTGAAATTTTTCTCACTGCGATTTCGAAAACGACATTTTGATTGGTAGCCCACTGTACATACCTCATTATGTGGATGCATGTACACATTAATTTATGCGTTAGTTTCCAGTAGCAGCTCTCAATTGCGTGATTTTTGTCTCATTCCTTTAGTTGAAGTTCAGTCAATTTATGCTTCCATCCTCCAACTCTCCTAGTGACAAAAAAGTTCCCTCTGCACTCAACGCATGGCCACACTTCAGTTGCACAGCAAATGAATGAGGCCGAGCTCACTCATGAGGCAACAACAATCGCTACAATGAAAGAGAAGGCGTCACTTTTCACTCGGTAGGTGAGTCAAACGGTGCCACTTCACACTCACTTCATAGGCGCGCAAGACTTGATGAGTATGATTCGTCACATATGACAAGTGTGTACAATGCACTTTGACACCATTTTGAGTATTGAATGATGACAAGCATTGGTTTGAAAGAATTTTTAACCCCTAAATAGATAGAAACTCCGGTCCTCTTTCGAGACCGGCATGAATAAAGTGTCTGTTCGTCTTAACAATGAGCCAATGTCTACCGGGCAATGGTACATTGGTACAAGACTACTCTCCCCTTCCAAAGATAGACTTTTTAACCCCTAAACGATATGAAGTTCCATTGCGACTATATATTTTTGCGCATAAGCATGTGATTATTGTTGTATTTCACTAAACCAATGTCTTGGAGTAACTATACCTTTGTATTTGAGTATACAAGATATTTGAATACATCATTGTATTGCATTACACGAATGATACATGCAAATATCTGGACATTTGACTCTTAACCCCTAAAGGACCATGCTCATTCCTAAAATTTTATCACTTTCTCGTGATGCTTTCAAAAAGGCAATTGTATCTCTTGATTGGTATTCATGTAGAAAACTTCACCGTTGAAGTTCAAAAAGGATTTAGTCATTAGATTGTATGTCAATTTTCAGAACAATCTACCGTATATATTACGTGATTATAAGGTTTGATCATAAGTTGATTTCTAAAAATTTTGAACAAAACCAACAGGTCATGCATTGCAAATTTTCTCATAAATTTAAAAACCATGATTAGTGTTTGAAAGTTTAGGAGCATACAAAGATGTACTATATCTAGGTGCCCACAAAAAATGGTGTTCTAAAACCAAATACAACACCAATGATTGATTCTCAAAGATTTATGTTTGGGTGAAGTGACTTGTTGGTGACTCATTGAGCCGGTGTTTGTGATCATTATTAATTTTTACATTGCAAAAATGTTTTAAAGAATTCAAATATATATATGGAATATTCCAAAATAATATAAAATATGCAGAAAAGATTCCATTTATTTTGAAAAGATTATATTTTAAATATATTTAAACATTTTTCGTGATTATTTTATAGTGTTAATGATGCAGTAATGGCAAATATTTTACATATTGTACACTTCTTTTTTTTTCACGAATGTGACGTCCAAATGTGAAAATGCTCTTCAAGTCATTAACCGCCCTAACTACCATGTCCCAAGTTCACCTACATTGACGTTTTAGTTTTTTCCCCATGAATCAATCAATGTAATTGCAAATCTTGAAGAATTTTTGTGTTCTTGAAACGAACATTTTCAATTCGCTAGTTAACATTGAGTCAAAATTATGAAATCCAAACAAGTTATTAAATTGATGAAATTATTCGTAGACACAATGTGTCCACCTGGTCCTTTAGGGGTTAAAGGACCAAGGATTCAATACATGATTTTAAATTGAGAAATTCAATTGATCATATTGTGAAAAATACAAATCAAATAGGACCAAATTTTATATCACTGGAATTAGTGGAGAACATTACATGTGTTGGTTTAAAATTTTGAATCAAAGGAACTCCATGTAGGACCTACTTAAATGCTAAAAATATATATGAGACCCAATTTGGGCTATTTGGTTCTTTAGGAGTTAACCCTTTAGTGCCTAGGGTACTGTAGCAGACAGCTCTGGATTTCAGTGGGTTTTTCCACTGTGGTTGAGACTACCAAAAATAGAATGGGTTAAATTAGAAAGTAACCGTACAATTCTATTCTCAACTCGAGAGCACACATTTTATTAAAATTTGAGAATCATCTGATGGTGGGATCGGAAGATTATAGTATGTATTTGAACTGTATAATGCACGCTCAAGAACAAGATTTTGGGGGGTGTGTGACTTCAAAGTTAAATAGAATTTGAGGTAAATTTTCAAAAATAAAAGCAAAGACGTTCAGCTATGCCCTATGTCAACACCTCTCCGTTGCAATCTTTCATATCAAAAATAGACTCACACATAATTATTGTGAGATTTATAAGTGAAAGTGACTTGTCCATGTACGGTTTAGGACAAAATTTTATACGTTGAAAATTGACAGGAGTGGGTACATTAGTCAAGATCGGATTACACACACTTATGGAAGATGAAGAAGAGAACACAATCCAAAAAAATAAAACAAGATAACAAACTTCCAAACACAAGAAATACTACACAATACATATGTTGTATTTGTAAGTATTTATTGTATTTTCAAATATTTGCAGTATTTTTGCGTTCTGTTGATAGGTATTTTGATAGTTGTACAATTCCAAATTGAAATTTTCTTTTTCTGGAAGGTGCGTAATGTATGTGCGCAAATCTGAACTTCAAAACTGAAGTTCCAATTCTTCACGGATTCTCTGTTATTTGCATTTCCAACGTTGCAGTGACCATAATCTGGCTTGCTAGGCACTAAAGGGTTAAACTCCTACTAAGTTAGATTTGAAATACCCACAGATAAGTGTCAAGTAAGAATAAGACCTCAAATCCAGCACTAACGTACGTTTTAGAAATCTATGGTCAATATCCTCCCATCACTATTCATGAGAAGTGGGTGCCAGTTGCAATACAAAGTTGCCCATCCTGTACGGCCAGCCTCCAGCCGAACGTTTCAGTTTTTTGGTCCTTGTTAGATGCTCCATTTTCTCTGGTTTTCACAAAATTTGTATTTTCCTGTAATGAAGTATTGTTTCATTCATAAGGTTCTGGGAAAAGCTATTACGTGAGCAGTGAGCAGTGAGCAGTGAGCAGTGAGCAGAGATTTTTGGAAAAATTTCTTGCTGTTGGATTTTAAAGGACCTCCTATTAGCGCGGTTTTAGGTGTAGTTAGTGAGTATTTATGAAACATTGATTTTTGAAAAGAACCTATAGCCGTGGAATTTAGGGTGTATTTTTAGAGTTATTAGTGGAATTTAGATGCTTCTAATAGCAATCGCTCGTTCTTGAATCTAACAGAAATGCATTCAAACTTGTTACAGAATCAAGAAATGATGTGGAAATAAATAAATACTCAAACCGTACAATCAAAGTGAATCTGTATCAGATTTGATAGCACTCACATCGACATATGAAAGCACACGAGGATCATAATGTCGACGCGGTGAAGAATAGCATGAAGAACCACTAGGGCTAGGACTAGCATTGGCAAATGCGGTTGCCAATGCTTCTACGTACACTGGAAGTCCTTGAGGGGAACTATCAGGGCTGACCAAACTCTGCAAGGACTTTCTAAGGTTAAAACGGCGCCGCTGTAGTGGTCTAGTCCTTGTCAAACTGCAAACAAGAGAAGTGTAAAAGTATTAGAAAACGTATTTAGATGAAGATGTTCTAACTAGTATTTGCAAGGTGCATTAAATAAACATTGAAACTTACTCACATGGACAGTCAAGGGGCTCGTCAGGAACGGTCTCATCATCGGAATCAGGGAGGTTGATGCGAGCGGCGTCAAGTGGCGCTGTACGTGGCTGAGGAGTAATGAGGGGCTTCAAGACCTCAGCAAATAACTTTGAGTCGCTTTCAAGTGCGACAATGTGACGGTTGCAAGCACGTGTTGCACGGATAGACGCACCTGCACAACAGAGTACAAAAGGATTATAAGAAAAAAAGGGTTTAAGGTCACATGATATTAATTGTAGAATTCAATGAAGGAGAATAAAAATACCTGTTGATGCCGTTAGGTCTGCTACGATACCGTTCTCTGGAGTCAAACCATATACAAACAGTTTCATCAACACCTCTGATTTCTCTTTAGGACCACGCCATGGTCTCCCTGTGTCCTTCCTCAACAGCTAGGTCGACACAGCTGTGTCCTTCCTCACGTCATCACACGCTAGGTCGACCTGCGGAATGGACGGGTCTTTTACAATAACTAGAGGCGGGGGCTACGGGGCAGCAGTAGAGGGAACATCACGGGCAAGAAGAACCGCCTTGAACTTCAAAGCCTAAAAAAAAACAATCAATATTAATACATACGGTGTCATATTGCATAACATGTCCTAGAAATTTAATTTTAAGAAAGTTTAAAAAGTTAGAGGAGCTCACATTTTTAGATGTATGAAGCGGGTTCGCTAGATGGAGGTAGTTGATGATTGTCCACTCATCAACTACTTTCATCTTATAGTTTTTAAAATAGGACATTACTTCTTTTTTGACAATGGGACTGTCGGGGTAAAAAAGGAGAAATGCACCATCGTCATGGAGATATGCATACGCAAATCCCATGGTCACCTTCAAAAAACCCTCAAGATTCTCATTCCAATTAGGAACCTGCGATGGAGGGTCTGAAACACTAGGGACTCTCAATCCATCTGGATACTCTGCAATAAGTAGATCAACTCTCGGTTTCTCTACAGCCTTACCGTCAACGAACAGCTGTCTAGAGGCACCAACCTGTGTCACAATGTAGAAACATAGAGAATTAAATATTGAAACTACAATACAAAAACTAATAACAATTGGCAAACAGTAGACCCAAAAATTTTAGAAGTAGTTTTCACCTTCTTCAAAAACTCCACGATCTGATTATACTCTAGGCAGAATTGACCGGTTTTCTTCTTCTCATCTGCCATTCGCAAGAAAGAGTCGTTGACAAGAAGGTCAAGAGAAGTGTACTCTGAAACACTAACGCGGGGCTTGCTCAACATGGGTGCTCGTTTTGGGGGAGAAAGGAACACCGTTGGACTAGAAGGGCCTGCATTGGACAACTTCACCCTCTTCGTTGCAGGCTCCGCTGCTGTCATAGCTGGGGTCTCTACCGGTGGAGGTGGACTCTGTGGTGGTGGTGGTGCTGCGGTATTGGCCACTGTGGGAGTAGATGGAACTGCAGCCGCTGGTGTAGAGGTCTCTAGAGCATCAGCCTTGCGTTTTGAACCACGCTTGGATGTCGTGGTTACCTTCTGAGTCGAAGCAGCTTTCTTCTCAGGAGTTGCTGTGTCCTTCTGTGTACCTGTTCCAATCAAACTAGGCTCGAGGGAGTCTTGCAGGGCAATGTCAAATGAAGGAGGCTTGGTAAGTGGACAATCTAAGTACCACCCACAGCGGTCCCACTGCACACTATCCCACTGCTTCATAAGTCCTTCTGTGAGCATGAACTCATCACTTTCCTGATCAAGATAGTTCACAAATAATGGAGGGGACCTAGACATGGCCTTCGCCGGAAACAAAATATACTTAAAGTATCGATACAAGACACGGTGCAGTGCGGGTTTGAACAGATATTGCTTGTCAACCGTATTGTTCTTGTGGATGCCTTTATCTACAGCAAATTCTCGGTAGAAAGCAGTGTCCCAAAGTAAAATTCGCATTTCCTCAATGTAATCAAAGATGGTGGGTATTGGGTCTCTACCGTCTGGGTGGTAATCGATGGTGACCTTTTGATCTCGAACAATGCACTCGAAAATGACCCCTGCTTCCATGGTCAACTGCAAAAAACTTTAACATTTAAGAAAGATGTAATGAAATGATAACAATGTGATATAAGAATCCAATGTCAAATTGTGAGAGCACTGATAGAAAACTTAGAGAACTTAGTAGAAAAAACTTGGAATGTACCTGGGACCACCAAGTAGCCTTGTGAAGCCAGATCAAGAAGGTGTCATCACTAAAGTTAGGTTTAGGAAACCTAAGTTGCACTCGGAGTTTTGCAGGCTGATTCCATCGTTCAAGCCAAAGAACCTTCATGATAGGATCCATAACGCTGGTACCAAGCATCCAAAGCTTCTCAAACTTCATCTCTGGATCTTCATCATGAGACTCATAGTGATACTTCACTTCCTCAAGAAAAGGTATAGTGTTGCTGGGATCAGCAACAGGTAGCAACTTCTTCAACT
This sequence comes from Pohlia nutans, assembly GCA_022496805.1. Taxonomy (NCBI): domain Eukaryota; kingdom Viridiplantae; phylum Streptophyta; class Bryopsida; order Bryales; family Mniaceae; genus Pohlia; species Pohlia nutans. The sequence goes on along the minus strand of CM040095.1, from coordinate 12,725,313 downwards.
CACCCTTGTAATGAACTTTGGTTTTCTTCACAGCCTTGTGCACCAGTTCCTCAAGTCTCTTAGCAGTCCAATCTTCTGGATTAGGATATCTCTCATAAAATCTCCTTTGAGCAACGGCGGTTGCTTCTCCAATCTCTTGCTGCAATAGGAAGACAAAACAATTAAACAGACATTACGAAAGAACTAATTGCCAAACTTATACACAAACTTCAGCAGTTAAGTGACGGATATACCTGATTGAGAAGAGCACTGAGAGAATCAATAGTCAATGAAAACCACGTCTGGCTCTTGTCACCCTTCTGTTTCTGATCAGAGAGTCGCAGGTCCTCAGGTGGCACCAATGATTTAAAATATGAGAGAGGTTGGGCCCCAATGGTTCGAACTCGATAGAGTTTATGGACAAGGTTGGAAGTCACATGAGACTTTTCATTTCTCCTGTTTAATCATTTACATTTGAATTAGTCCAATTATGAAATGATATACAAGAACTGCATAAAAGCAAAGCTAATCAATAACAGAAATCGTACCAATTGACTTCGTGTAGAGCAGTGAGCATCGTGGGTACATCTCCTTTCACTTCCAGGATGATGCTATCAACTGAGTAATGCCATCCAAGATCATTTGAATGGTCCTGATTTATGATTGGCATCCAAGCCTGGACTCTATGGTTTCCATCCCAAACATGAAATATCTTCCCACAGAACACATTGAGGATGGGATCTGCAGCAAGCATGGATTCGAACTCATCGTTGACATGAACCCAATGATGACTCCAAGATGATTTAATTTCTGGAGTGACATCTTTGGTCTTACCATCGTTGTCTTCAGAGGCCACATAGAATACACCATTACCTTCCATGTATCCATTTTTGATAAAATGGGATGCCAGCTTCATGACATCGTTTTTGAGAAAAGGTCTCACAACAGGAAGACATACCATTCTACACAGAGGAATTAGCAAACGGGACTTGTGACGAGGTTGGAACCGCAGCCGTTCAATTCGAGATCGTGTATTAGGGGTCTCACTCAGCAGGATGGAATTCAGTTGGGAATGAAGGTCTCGCTCACTCAACCGCCCTTCTTGCGTACGTTCACCAAGGTCAACAGAATCTCCAAGGTCAGCGGAATCACCTTCACAATAGTCAAGTCCCAAAATTTAGTACTTGAAAGAGAAATTGAAGACATACAATGTGAATCATCATTATGATAAATTGGCACCTTCTTGGTCTTCTTCTTCATTCTCTTGTATTTCACCATCTCCATCCAGTCGAGATTGATCTATTGAGACAGCAGAATGATGTTAGCTTCTGAGTACGGACTACATATGATCTGAATACCATGTGTGATGTATCCTATACGAAATTCCCATTGAATCATTATCTCGTCTGATATTTAGTACACAAAATCACCATTGAATCATTACCACGTGTGAAATATAGTACACGAAATCCACATTCATTTAATACATCAATTTCTCTTTATTACACAAAATTCCCTTTGAACCAATGCCAAGAGTGAACTGCAGTACACGAAATCCCCATTTATTCAATACCCCATGTGATCTTTACTACACAAAATCCCCATTCAATGAATATCACGTGTGATCTGCAGCTCATACATTTCCCATTGAACCAGAATACCAGGAGTGATCTATAGTTCACAAAATTGATCCCAATTGAACCACCATAAACATATAAGCATGACAATTTCCACATCCATTATAAAACCGCACGGGTCCATAATAAATCAGCATTAAGACTATAGAGTGTACATAGAGTATTGAGAGCACTGATAGTACCCAAAATTTCCTCCCAAGTTAAACAAAATCATTGGATCTTAACACTTGGTTCAAAGCTGTTACTTCTATCCACTGAGTTCAAAACCCTGAAAGCTTAGCTCTGAGGACTACAGAAAGTTCTGGTCGCCAACTTCATTGAAATCAAAATTACTCCATGGTTTAATATAATTTGGGCTCTGAGGATATTGTAGTTCCCATTTTAAGTTACTTAGATCCCTTGCAGAAGACATGATCATTCAAAACACACAATTATTACATGAGAAATTCACTCACTCAGATGGCATGAAGTGCACTATAAAATTATTCAGAGTGGCCACTCGAACTAAATGCATGGGCAAAATAATTTTGATTCAAGAATCCCAAGAATTCATTAGTAGTGTTTTAGAATAAATAGACCTCCATGGGGTCAACCGGTACCGGCTGGGGCTAGACACTGGGTGACAAGGCGTGATGACAATGTTGGATGACATATATTATTTACCAAATTATACCTCCACTGATTGTATTCAAATGAAGGCCATATGACGAAGCCACATGACAGCTGACAAAGGCTAGATGAGAGCCAGATAAGAGCTAACGAAGGCCAGACCCAGCTCTTAAAGGCCAGATGACAAGGCTAAATTACAAGACACTAGTAAATTATTTACAAAATAATTTTCCCTTCAGGGGTGCTAGAGGTACCGGCTGGGGGCCTGGGGCTAAACCTAGCTTACAGAGGCAGCACACAAGGCTTCATTGTAAGACACTTGAAAAAGATAAATTGCCCTTCATAAGTTAGATAACAAAGGCAGTCACAAAAGGCTCAATTCCAAGACACTTGAGAATAAAAATAATAGAATTTACCCTTCATGGGTCAGGTAACAAAGGCATTACTCAAGGCTTTACTTCAAGACAATTGAAAATAAAAATAAAAAATATTTGACCTCCATGGGTGAGCCGGTACCGGCTGGGCTAAACCCAGCTTACAGAGGCAGCCCACGAGCCCATCGGAGGACACTTGAATCACTTAGAAAAAAAACCAGTACCCTTCAAGAGGGAGCCGGTACCGGCTGGGGCTTGACCCAGCTTACAGGGCAGCACACGAGCCCATCAGAGGACACTTGAATCACTTAGAAAAAAAACCAGTACCCTTCAAGAGGGAGCCGGTACCGGCTGGGGCTTGACCCAGCTTACAGGGCAGCACACAAGGCTTCATTGCAACACTAAAAAAAAAAAAAAAAAAAAATTTCCCTTCATGGGTGAGCTTACAAAGCCAACCCATAAGGCTGAATGTCAAGACACTTGAACTTAGAATAAAAATTTACCCTTCATGGGTCAGGTAACAAAGGCATTACTCAAGGCTTACTTCAAGACAATTGAAAATAAAATAAAATAAAATTGACCTCCATGGGTGAGCCGGTACCAGCTGGGGCTTGACCCAGCTTACAGGGCAGCACACGAGCCCATCAGAGGACACTTGAATCACTTAGAAAAAAAACCAGTACCCTTCAAGAGGGAGCCGGTACCGGCTGGGGCTTGACCTAGCTTACAGGGCAGCACACGAGCCCATCAGAAGACACTTGAATCACTTAGAAAAAAACCAATACCCTTCAAGAGGGAGCCGGTACCGGCTGGGGCTTGACCCAGCTTACAGGGCAGCACACAAGGCTTCATTGCAACACTTAAAAAATAAAAAATAAAAATTTTGCCCTTCATGGGTGAGCTTACAAAGCCAACCCATAAGGCTGTATGTCAAGACACTTGAACTTAGAATAAAAATTTACCCTTCATGGGTCAGGTAACAAAGGCATTACTCAAGGCTTACTTCAAGACAATTGAAAATAAAAAAAATAAAAAATTGACCTCCATGGGTGAGCCGATACCAGCTGGGCTAAACCCAGCTTACAGAGGCAGCCCACGAGCCCATCAGAGGACACTTGAATCACTTAGAAAAAAAACCAGTACCCTTCAAGAGGGAGCCGGTACCGGCTGGGGCTTGACCCAGCTTACAGGGCAGCACACAAGGCTTCATTGCAACACTTAAAAAAAAGAAAAAAAAAATTTGCCCTTCATGGGTGAGCTTACAAAGCCAACCCATAAGGCTGAATGTCAAGACACTTGAACTTAGAATAAAAATTTACCCTTCATGGGTCAGGTAACAAAGGCATTACTCAAGGCTTACTTCAAGACAATTGAAAATTAAAAAAATAAAAAATTGACCTCCATGGGTGAGCCGGTACCGGCTGGGCTAAACCCAGCTTACAGAGGCAGCCCACGAGCCCATCAGAGGACACTTGAATCACTTAGAAAAAAAACCAGTACCCTTCAAGAGGGAGCCGGTACCGGCTGGGGCTTGACCCAGCTTACAGGGCAGCACACAAGGCTTCATTGCAACACTTTAAAAAAAGAAAAAAAAAATTTGCCCTTCATGGGTGAGCTTACAAAGCCAACCCATAAGGCTGAATGTCAAGACACTTGAACTTAGAATAAAAATTTACCCTTCATGGGTCAGGTAACAAAGGCATTACTCAAGGCTTACTTCAAGACAATTGAAAATTAAAAAAAAAAAAAAAATTGACCTCCATGGGTGAGCCGGTACCGGCTGGGGCTTGACCCAGCTTATAGGGCAGCCCACGAGCCCATCAGAGGACACTTGAATCACTTAGAAAAAAAACCAGTACCCTTCAAGAGGGAGCCGGTACCGGCTGGGGCTTGACCCAGCTTATAGGGCAGCACACAAGGCTTCATTGCAACACTTAAAAAAAAGAAAAAAAAAAATTTGCCCTTCATGGGTGAGCTTAAAATAGAAATTTAAGAGGAACTAGGACGCTAGGATTACCTTCTTTCGACTGCTGGGTAGTGTTGATTGTGGGCTCTTGTTCTGGCTGCTGGGTAGTGTTGGCCGTGGGCACAGCGTCGAATGTGGCCCCCGTCTCCACTTCCACGCTACTTGGAACCTCCAGTACTCGTCCGTCAGCGTCACCTTCACTCTCCTGAACTTCGCAACCTGCCATCTGTGAAATCCAAGTTGTCAATAGTTAAAACCCAAATACTCTATCGCCATTAAGAAGAGGAGTTGTTTTAACAATCAAATGGAGCCATACACACAAATCGAGTGTACAGAGAGGGGAGCAGACCCCGAGCGTATCCATAAAGGACCAATCCCTGGTGACAATGCAAGGGCAAGGACAGGGTGTATGCAGAGCAAGAATCGAACCCTGTCAAGAGAGGAAAGCATCCAGAGCATGAACGAAGAGCAATCGTACTCGAGTGAGCAAAAGATGAAGACGAGGGCCAGTTCAGAAACCCTGAAGATCTCCAAGCCAGCAGCGATAGGGAGGGCCAGCAGCGATGGGAAGGCCAGAAATCGGACAGGCGCGGAAAGAGCGATGGGACTGGCCAGAAACTAGAAGACGCCCAAAGCTCGCATGAACATGCATGATGATGGCCGTAGTCAAAATTGCATTAACCCTAAAAGGGCCAGGGCCCACCGGATGAAGGAAAGCGCAAGGCCATCGGCCATTAGATATAGTTGCATACAAGGCCATGGTGCAAAACAAGAAGACGCAAGCAATGCCATGGTTTATATAATGAATACTAGAGTAAGCCCCATGTGCAACTAAAAGTAGACATATGTCAAGACTAATGGTCCGGGCTGTTATCAAGCGTAATATGTTCATGTGTTTCAAAATGCATAATCATTGAAGACAATATAAGATACCTCGACATCTTGCGAAGTCCAACTCGCGCTCAATGACAAGTTTGCCATAATCCAAAATTCTTGCAGTGTCCTCATGGGCAGGTTCCTGAGATTTTCCATGCCTTAATCGCATCCTGCTTTGCTGCAATTGCTTTCTACTACTGAACCTGAGACTACTCTTTCGTCTTCTCTTCTGGGATCCTCCAGGCATAATGAAGAACTCCCATCGTTGAAGCAATTATCAGGTTTGAACAAGCACTAGCAATTGATGACTTCAATTTCGAATCATTACTTTTGATAGAATGCAACTTACAGTCAGCTTGGCAGCCGTAAAGGTGAACTGACATAGGGAATTCAAATCAATCAATCTTTAAGAGAGTCTAATCCTGAAATCATACTTTAGTATCAACTTGCCATCATGTTGTTCGTGTAGCATCCATGCAAATGTTTTTAGATATCTGTCAGAGTTGAGACGGCTACTTCTAATCCCAGTGGTCTTCCGAAGGCTTTAGCTGCACCCTAAAATAATTTATGTCCACAGAAGCGCACATCCAAGTTTAAGGGTTTCATAATCTAACTTATGTGTTTTTGGATTCCAAAACACTCTTCAAGATTTAAACGCTCATTTCCCAAACCTTCACTCTCATTCCGGATTGCATTAAATGTTTTGAATTTACACTTCTCCAAGAGTAGACCATGGCACTCGTTCGTGTCGAAGGAGCACGCGTCCCTACTTCCTTCACGCTAGGGGACGACGGAGTAGCAGTTGTTTCTGCGTTCAGTCTTAGTCTAACGTTTCAGTTTCTTGCAGCAACAGTGCACGTTGACGAAGAGGTATTCGATGGTGAATCAGGTCTGCTTACACACACCGTTAGGCAGCTCCCAACCACTACTGAAGATGGAAGAGTGTGGTTGCTTAAGGCGGGTAGGTATAGAGTTTACGGTCTATCCGATTGCCTTATGGGTGCATCTACCGAATTCTTGACTCCAAGGGAGTCATCCACTTGCACTGTGCAAACCACCATGCCAGGCCGAGTGAAAATTGAGCCAGGTCTAGAGACGATCTATGAACTTAGTGATGATGACGTCCCAGAGAATATAGAACACGATCCCCACCTTCCTCCTCAGCCTAATCCCCAAACTTCTATACGCAGTTGTCCTTCCACTAGTAAGCAGCCTACACCGTTTTCTCTGTCACCTAAACAAAGTGTCGTAGAGTGCTTGAAATTGCTATGTGCTAGGAAGGGTTCTAGGAACATATTCAAAAAATTTGACTACAACTCTACCTCTGTCAAACGAGTCGAGTTCTTGCCACCCCAGTACAATGGCGATGTCATCTTTGAGTTCCCTCCCTTGGGATCCTCTTCAGGATCTAATAGAGCAAAGCAGCTCCGTGGCATGGACAAACACTATGATGGGCATGTGTGGACTCGTACTCACACGTCCAACATTGTCAATGATTTTGGGATGATCTTCCGTACCTCCTATTGATGTGGTCATTTACGGTGTGAAAATGTCGAGTGTGATTTTCTTACCCGCGTTCACCGCACGACAGCTGTTAACGAAACTGAATGGGATGGCGTATCTTCATTTGTTTTTGACGTGGGAACTAATCCTCCCAAGGGCTCCACCCTTGTTTGCAAATGCTGTAAAGTTCCTCCCTCCTGTCTTGCAACCTGCGATGCAAAAATATATTACGTCCTAGGAAAAAACAGCATGACTCGAGCTTGTATTCATTTTGGAACTCACGACCACCCTGTCAAGGTCGGAGCTTACCGAGACGATATTGCCAAAGGAGAGAGTTTGGTGGAGGAGCACGTGCACCGAACTCCTTCTGCAACGAAGTCTACGATTGTCTTAGAGGCAACAAAGGAGATGGTAGGAGATATGCTTGTGGCAGCCGAAGGTGCGGAATCAAAAACTCTTGAACTCGATGACCTCCTGCCGCTCTTTGACCGATGCAAGGAGTTGACGTCCCCCAACATTCGCAACAAGGTGACGGGCTTCAAGTACTTCCGAAGGTTCGGTATCATGGATAGCATCACCAAGCTTCGCGGCTCCAGCAACTGGCCATTTGTACAGGAGAACAAGTTTCCTGGTCAAGGATCGGAGTCGGACAAGGTCTTCGTCTTCAAAATGTCAGAGATTGGTCCCGGTAGCGGAGTTGACCTTGTGAAGCGAATGCAGCCTAGTGGAGACCTGCAGAACGCATGGCTCATGTTCGATCATATGAAGAGGGTGAAACAGTGGACAACCATAGGCTGCCATGTTTACGACCCCACTTATTGTCGTGTTATGACCATTGCGTTGTGCGATATGCAGTCGGAAGACGTCGCAGCTCAAATGGTCGTTTGGAAAAATCTCAATGCCGTCGTCGCTCGCCACGGACTTCAAGATCCAAACTTCAAGGGCTTCATGGCAGACAGCGCGCAAGCAAACTGGAATGCTGTGCGCATTGTGTACGAGAGTGGAGATGCTTCAATCCCAATGCCGAGTAAAGAGCGAACATGTCTCTTCCATTGGGTGCAGTCATTGGAGAAGCACACGAAGGCTGACATCAGAGCTGACCTCCAAGACCAACATCGCATGCTCTGCAAGCAATACAAGAATGCCTCCACGCAAGCGGAGGCAGATTCCCGCTATCTTGGTATCCGAGCGTGGTGGCACTCCTCCGGAGCTACTACTGAAGATGGATTGAGGCATCTCGACCTATGGCTAGCCTTCTGGCATTTTCGATACCGCCAGTGGGGAGGCTTCATGCAACTTGTAAGCTTCTAAACCCTAAACTGAAAACCCTAAGCCCATGCCATTGCTTGTTCTCCTCTCTACAACTTCGAACTCTAAATGTGGATTGCTTTCTATATTCCAGGACCTTAACGAGGATGAGTTGGCGGAAATGCCCTCTTGCAACTTAGCCGAAAGTATCCACAACAAATGGAAACAACAATCTGGTGATCGAGGGTCAAACCTGTTTGTCGCTACTGTGGATGACTTCGTCCGATCCTTCATGCAGAGCGTCGCGTACTACCAATTCCTCAAGGGGGATAGAGCTGGAACTGGCCCTACCAAAGAAGAATTGAAACTCCGGATTGCACAGAAGTCTACAGAGCGCACGGGGAACTCGAAATCCCTACACGAAGCATTAGCGAAGATGCCTGGAGCGGAGGAGTTTTGCACTCGAATGCCTCAACTCGAAGGAGAAGAAGTGTTCTTGTCGTTGAAGCGGAAAGCAGACGTTCCCATCGGTTCGGAGTATGACTCTCACAGACCTGACAAGATCAGCATCTCTCGTCCTCGAGTCCAGACCAGGGGTGCAAAGAACAACGCCCTAAACCTAAATGCTTCTCCTGTAGAGCTGTCAGTCTCTCCCCATGAACTAGAGAAGTCTTATGTACCAGTGCAGGTTCAAGATGCAACCCCAGCAGCAACTCTACACCACGTTACTTCCGTGCAAGAAACGGCTTGCGACGAGAGTTAGTGGCACATAGCTAGGCTGAAAGCCCCATGTGCGAAGGCTTGTTTCGCGCAGCAGGCTGTGACTAAGAAGAAGTGCATCGCTCGAATCATACAAGACGGGAAATCTACCGCTGCTCCTACATACACGGGCATGATGGACAACTACAAGAAGAATCGCAAGGAGCGCATGCAATTCTTCTTCTGCAACGACGACATCGAGAGTTGTGTCAAAGGAACTCGCAGAAAGTGGGTTATGTCCCGCCCTGAGGTCCCCGACATCAGGCCCGTCAAGAACGGTACTAACCTAACACGCAAGGAGATACTTGCCCTAGAAAACGCTGGCTTTCGACTTCCACAGCGCGAGGTCATATCGCCGCGAAGGCTCTTCCAAGACCACCCTCTCCCCATCGACTTGTCAACATATGTAACTCCAGCTTTCCCAGCTGAAGTTCCCAAGCGACGTCATGGCAAGAATGTCCGCCGCAACAAGAAGAGCCCATCCATCAAGCAAGCCAACAACTGTGCTAGCGCTGCAGCATTCAAGGGTTGCATAAGGAAGGTGGACATGGTTCCAGTCCCTGCCCTGGGTTGCATCGTCACGTTGGATTCGGGCACGCCTCCGACAAATCAACAGTACCTTCTCACAATTTCCCAGTTTCCACACTGCTCCTGCCCTTATTTCAAGGAGATGGTGACCAAGGAAAAAAGAGGACGCAACCAACGGGCTCACTGCAAACATCTCTATTTTGTCTTCATGGTCGTTTGTGGGTTTGATGCTGATGTAGATGCCTTCATACATGCACCCACTCTTAGCTTCAACGAAGTTAAACTAGTTCTTGAGAGCGGATTGTTGACTCATCCAACACCCTAGGATACAAAAATGTTGTTTGTTCCATTGTTGACATGTTCACTCTCCAAATCAATGAAATTGTAGTGAGACTAAAAGGGCCACTACTGCAGATTTGAAAATCATGTTGTATTATTTACGAAACCCTAAACCCTAAACTTGCTATGCATTTCAAATAATTATCCCTAAACGAGTGGATTGGCCCCTAATAAGACGCTGAAATAACAATCTCATTCTACCCTAAACCCCGAATTAAACCCTAATTACCACGGTTATAGAGACAGAGTGTGCCTTTAATGTGCCTTTATCCCTGAACCACTGATCCTAAACCACGGTAATAGGTACCAAATCTTCCACGGTCATAGGTCTCAAAATTTACTAAAAATAGACGAATATTCGAATAATAGCTAATTATAGTGTCGTTGACCAAGGTTGACCTGAAATTCTTGCTCTAAATCCCACATTTCACCGCTCACTGCTCACAGCTCCCCGCTCCCCGCGCGCACACTATCCTCGTCCATAAGGTTCTTTAGCTCTCGTTAGGGTTCACTTTTTTGCTCTCACTGCATGACAGATAAAAATTTCAAAACATGTTATTCTTGAGGGTGGCTAATGTGGACTTTCAACCCTCCATCATCATTCTTTAGGTAAAGAATGACATGTTCAATAGTCTAAAATTTGGAGCAATGATGACTTGTGCAACAATTCTTATTCCAGGGTACAACTCACAAGGGTTGAAGAACCTTCTGTTTGTTTCAGAAAACAAGCGGATAGTCACGTAGTTTAAATTTACCCTAAATTTACTTTTATATTGTCCAGCCATGTAACTTCTTGAAAACAAGTAGTTACGCTACGAGGAGCTATGACCATAAAAGAATAGGTGAAGGATGAGAATGCATTTAAGTGGTATCATGGACGGAATATATTTGTACAGTGGTATTTAGCCCCAAAAAATGAGTGTCCCCGCAATGCCTCTTCCCTGTAAGATAGAGGTACCTGAACCCCTAAGTGACCGATCAATCATTTTATGGTCGCTGCCTTTTTTTATGGGCTGCCCAAGATGGAAAAAAAAACTTTTTTAGAAAATAAAAATAATTTCAAATAGGAAATCAAGTCTACTTTCCAACCCAATTTGAATCATGTCAATCCGAGTTAAACTCCATCAAGGAGAAATTTTCAAAGACAAACACCTCAACATTGTCCTAGTGTTACAAAATTTACTATTTTGGGAAAGTAATGATGTTCCCTCTTTCTAAAGTTTTGCTTTCCTGAACTTTAGAATAGAATGTCTAGTTTCAACCAATCATACCAAATTTCAAATTCTAAAAATAAAATTTGTAATTTTGGTGAATATTCAACGATAAATGCTTCTAAATTCGTTTAATGAGTATTTAAAACATTTTTTGAAAGTTTGACCGTATAGATAATTACTAAACATCGTGATTCTCATTTTCTCTTTTGGACCAAACTTCATCGAAGTTGTAGAAGCATCATTTTATAACACATTTAGGTTTTTCCCTTACCCCCTATGTCATTTAGGGGTTAAAGCATCAACTTCTACACCCCTTTTTCATTTTAGAAAGGAAATGTAAGCTTTCATTACATGACTTATGCACCAATTGCTCAAAAGTTAAGTCATGTACCGACAACTTACATTTCCTCCCTAAAATGATGATTTCAGGTTCGTAGTGGTTTTAGGTACCTCCACCTTAGTCAGAACCAACAAAGCGTTTTCGTAGTCTCTCCCCTGGTGGAGCAGAGACAATAAAATAAATAAACAAATAATAAGCAGGTTTATAACCAGCCATGGCCAATTGCACAGCTCCGGGGCCCTCACACCCATAACACGGAATCTCCTCCCTTGGGCTCTGTGCGACGGTCCACAAAACTCCTCTGTAGTAGCGGGCCAGCGGCCGTCTTTTGTGATTTTGGCGAATTTAATCACGTTTTATTATTTTTGCCAAATTCTTATCTCAAATTATTAGATAGAACATTCTGTTGTAAATTCCATTCATGGATGAATTTTCTATCACAAACTGACAAAAGTAATGGATGGATTTTTCAAATTTAACCCTAAAAGGACATGGCTTTTTTATTCCCACTCTCAAAAATTGTTTAGAAGTCCATTTAAAGTATGATTCTCATTTAATCTATTTTGGTTCTATTCTAAAGAAGTATAGATACCTCAAAAATGCTCAGCTTGACATTTAAAAAACCGAGATTGGTTCAACAAAATAGGAATTAGAGCAAGATTCTTCGAGAATACCAAAAAGCCCATAGGGCTTTTTACATGCATTTAGGGTTAATCAACCAACATGCAATGTTCTTCACTCACCCCGGTGGTATGAAATCTAATCCCATCTTAACCCCTAAACGTCCTCACCTATGTCCAGTTTAGGCAATTTTGCAAAGATGCATTATAAAATGCATTTAATATGAATATTTAGAACTTGATGTATGAATAAAAGTTATACATTTTGAATTTTAGATTCAATCTATACGGTTAGATCTATGATTGCTATCACTAATCTTTTTCTATAAATTTTGAAACGTAAAATAAAAAAATATTTTGTAATTCAATTACGAATAAGATATTGACATTATGTGGATGAAATTTGTTGTGATGGCTTATAATGTAGTACTCTAGGTGTATTGATTTTTGGAGATTTTTTGGATGCTTGATTTTATGAGTTTTTTTTTTCAAGAACACTTTTAGACCAAAATCTTCAAGATTTTGGGTGAAACACTGCAACACAAAATGAGGCATAATTTTTTCAGAAATTGTTTACTTCTCGATCGGATCATAAATATATGAAGCTAACTTCCCATAAAAAATTCAGTAAAAAAATCACACTACAAAAAGTGCATGATGGATGAGAAACTACGGATGAAATCTGTACATCATGCAAAATATGCATGGTTGGGCAGTTAGGGGTTAATTATGTTTTTCTTTATAGTTCACTATAATTATGTGTGAGTAAGTATCTAAACATTGTTCTCATTATTTTGTTAAATCTCATGGTCATCAAAAAAAGATTCTAAATCTTCTTGGTTTTCATTTTCTTGATCACCATATGAATAAACTATAAAATTTCAATTTTTTTTAATATGCATTTTAGCATTTCCAAATTTGACCCTAAACATGAATTTGCCCTTATTTAGAGGATGTACATTACAAGAAAGAATTTACCCTCACGTTTATCCTTATGTTTAGATTGTGTACATAATAGGGATTAACCCTTAACCCTTGAAGGATTTAGGGAATAGTAGATACGTTGCCGTATATTTAACATTTGTTATGAGTAGAAAGTTCCAAATTGAGATCCCAATAGCTTTTAAGACCATGTAGACATGAATTTTAATTTTACTTTTGATACAATACTCATAGGAGGTGTAGAACCATTCCAAATACAATGAAATACGGTCGTGTACATTGGCCGGAATGGCCAATCTGGATCTTTAAGGGTTAAAGGTCCATAGAGCCCTTTCCCACCAATATTATACAACAATATTCCATTGTATTTTGCATGGTTCTACACCTCCTATGGGTTTAAAATCAAAAGTGGAGTTAAAATTCACGTCGATAGGATTTTAATTCACGTCGATGCCAACGTATCTACTATCCCCATCAGCCCTTTAACCCCTAACCGCCCAACCATGCATATTTTGCATGATGTATGGATTTGAAGTCTGTTTTCTCATCCATCATGCACTTTTTGCAGCGTGGAATTTTTATTGAAACTTTTATGGGAAGTTAGCTTCGTATATGTGTGATCTGATTAGAAAGGAGATGATTTGTGAAATTCTTATGCCTCATTTCATGTTGTAGTGTTCCACCCAAAATTTCAAAGATTTTAATCTAAAAGTGTTCTTGAAAAAGTCAGCTACTAAAATTAAGCAACCAAAAAATCTCCAAAAATCACTACACTTAGAGTATTACATTTCAACCCATCACAAAAATAAATTCACTATTAGATTTTCAATATCTTATTTGTAATCATATTACAAAAGAGTGTTAAATTTTAAGTTTGAAATTTAATACACAATTATTGGTGACAACAATCGCAAATCTAACCGTATGGATAGAATCTAAAATGCATGATGTATAACTTTCATTCATTAATCAACTTGAAAATATCCCTCTTAGTTGCATTTTATAATGCATCTTTGAAAAACTGCCAAATCTAAAAAGGGTGAGAACGTTTAAGGGTTAAGGGTTAAGAGCATGTCTACATCGACAGACAATCCGACGGAATGCACAAGAATCAGAATACCCCCAAACAGCAACACGTGGCACCAAGTGCTATCTACGCAATTCTGATTCAATTCTTCCCAAACGTAGATATGTCCTCCAAACGAAGATTTCAGAAAGTTGATACGCCTTGCAAGCAGCAGGGCTTTTATAGATCTTCAGTCAGTGTCCGGTCGCCATAGCCACCCCAAAGGTGTGACATCGCAGCATTTGTGTGTGTGTGTGTGCCGGTTTTTCTTCCTTTGCTGTATAAGTTAGTTCAAATTCTCAAATAGCTGGAAGTTAAGTTGGGGTAGTAACTTACCGATCCATGTGTCTAGAACAACAACAACAATAGGTAGATCTAAGTTTCGTTTGGGGTCGTTAAGATCTGAGCTTGGAGAGTAGGACACTTGGATCCTCAAAGTTTGCATTTTCTGAGGAGAAAGCTCAGGTATGTAACTTAAACATGGTGGTCGCATCTTCCCTCTGTTGTTTTTTGTTTTTGGTTTTCTCTGATTGTATTGCATGTGATGCTGGAAGCCTTTGAGTATGCCAGTTTTTAAGCCTTTTCACGACTATTAGCCCTTCTCTAAATCTGGGATGAATCAATCCGCCTTCTTGCCTCAATTAGGGGTATAGCGTACTAGAGCAGAGACTCTTTCCGTCATTTTAACAGATCAATGTTGAGCGATCACTTACAAGAGCCAAACTCGAGATCAAATTGTATGCTGGTTTTCATTCGACTGTAGACAGCCTCATTTCCGTTCAAAGATCACAGTTTGAATGGTTTACACCGCTTGCTAATTGATGGCCAACGCGTAAGAAGGAGATGGGGTTAGGTCCCTTATTAGTGTTCTCTTTTTTAGTCTAGCCTGGGTGTTATTGCATGCAATGAGCATTCCGTGTTCTAAGCCTTTATTGTGCTCACATGCAAGGTAGTACAAGGTGTGTAGGTAGGTCGCTTGTTTCTGTTCAACAAGAGCCGATCAATGTCCTTCAAGACACTATTCATGCTGGGATGGCACGGTTCCTAAATACATCAACAAAAAGCAAAAGGAGTTTATTTCTACTTGGTGTATTAACGATTTTTTTTGCACTGGTAGCATCTAGATGGAGACTGTTAGCTCCCACTCTTACTTGGACTGATTGTATTCCCTTATTAATTGATTGGTTCTTGTCTTTCAAGGTCGCTTGTTTCTGGTTTATGTTTTTGACAGTTCTGTTTTCTCACTGATTGTGGTCCATTGCAGGTAGTAGTTATGGCGAACCCAACAGTAGCCCTAGGGCTAAGAGGGCGCACTATGACATCAAATCTAGCGCATAATAATAGTTTCAAGTCGAAGAATTTGGCCAGGAATCATGTCTGCATGGTCTCCACTTTCTACAGCTCCTCCAAGGGTCGTCTTCTGTCTGTCACCCAACCACGCCGGCCGGCGATTTTCAGATCTGCTCTGGAGCCTCCCAAAGCAGCCAAGGAGCCCGTGACTCAACTCAAGCCTGAGAATGTGAAGAATGCCCCAGAAGCTGTGAAGGAGGATGTGAAAAATGCTCCAGAAGCTGTGAAGGAAACGGTGGAAGATGTGAAGGAGGATGTGAAGAATGCCCCGGAAGTTGTGAAGGAGACAGTGGAAGATGTGAAGGAGGATGTGAAAAATGCTCCGGAAGCTGTGAAGGAAACGGTGGAAGATGTGAAGGAGGAGGCTCCTGTGGCTGTCAAGGAAGCAGTGGAGAGTGTGAAGGAGGCTCCTGAAGTTGTGAAGGAAAAAGTTGAAGAGGTGGTGGAGGTGGTGAAGGAGGCTCCTGAAGCTGTCAAGGAAACCGTGGAAGCTGTGGTAGAAGATGTGAAAACTGAGGCTGTGGAAGCAACAGAGGTAGCGAAACCTGAACTTAAGAGACAACTTACTCGGACTCGGAGCTTCCATCATCCCCGTGGTGGTAACATCAAGGCAGATCCTCTCCGAGTCATTATGTTTCAGGTAAGGGAACTATACCTTAAAGCGTTCACCTTACCAACTGAGCCTATTTACACACATAAAACTAGTGGGTCTTATGAGCAAGTTCAAGAGGATTCCAACGCACTTTAGCATGCATTATTTGGATACCGTATGAATAAGTTACGAATTTCCAAAGTGCTGACTATAGGTTGACCTTAAAGCGACCCTAAACTCTGATGTTCAGATTGTGCACATTCTCATTAACAGTAGGGTGTCAAAATCTACTGATTATGGAAGATTGAGCTATGGATGCTTTAAGGAAATGGTCGCTTTTTAGATATAGTTACCTTAAAACAAAGTCCATCACTTTTGTAGAAATCGTGTAATTTTTCTTTTAACCCTTTGAAGGACCAAGAAGCTCAAATTGGGCCTCATGTTTTTTGAGTAGTCCTATGTGGACTTTTTTTTCTAATTTATTTATCATACATGCAATGTTCTTGACTCATTCCAGTGATATAAAATTTGGTCTCATCTTAATTATACTCTTCACTATATGATGAATCCTTGGTCCTTTGTCCGGAAATAACTGTACTAGTTAGAAAAAAAATCAGCTTAACACTTTCTTTGCCAATAAAAAAAAGCCATCTCAGTACTCGAAGAATGGCCTATCTTTAATAGTAGTATGTAGTTTTTGTGTCACTCTCATTGTCCACTCTGTTTGAAGTGGACAGGGCTTATAAAACATAATACAATTATTGCAAATGCTACAAACTAGGACAATTCTTTCCGGATAATTATTTGTCCTATTACATGACAAGGAATGAAAAATGGGTCTAACAAGCTCCACCGTTAGTTCAAAACTAGCCATATGCTTTATAATTTTATACGATATTAACCACCTTCAAACAGCGTCTCTTGGGTTACCCCATGATAAACATGGAGTGTAGGTTTTCGTGGTGTTTGCTTACATGCAAACGCTGGAAGTTCCTGCCGTTGAATGGTCTTGGCAGTATATATTCGATCCGCGAGGTGTACAGTGTATGTACGTACCTGGTGGTAGCCCGGCCTCTTGCGGTCTTGCCTGAATGTCTTTCCTTCCATGCACCGTGCACGTACTTACACATTCAAGAGGCCAGGCTACCACCAGGTATGTACGTACACTGTACACCTCACGGATCGTATATATACTGCCAAGATCATTCAACGGCAGGAACTTACAGCGTTTGAATGCAAGCAAACACCACGAATAGGAAGAGCCAGCTGCAGCTAGCGCCAAATATGTATATGCCTCTGGTTCCTTTCAAAACCCTAACTGTATGAGCCTAAAAGCTTTGCCTTGTCTTAGTAGGGCACCCCAGCTTACTTTAATAAAATTCCAATCAAAGTTGTCCCTCTTTGTTATGACATGTTTGCGAAGCCCTAACTTGTATTGCTTGAAATAATAATATCATCATATTATGGAGGGTAGACTGTATTTTGGATTCCACCAATCCATTTGAGCATGACCAATTGTTTTGCATTTGTTTGTAGGGATTTAACTGGGAGTCATGGAAGAGCAAATGTTGGTATGACGTCATGGCAAGAGGAGCGGAAGAAGTAGCAGCAGCAGGCATCACTGACGTTTGGTTTCCTCCAGCCAGCCATTCAGTTGCCCCTCAAGGTATATTTTCTAAGCCTCTTTTTGTTAAATTAAGAAAGATAATGTGCACAAAAGGTTTATTATGTGACTTGCCACCCAACCATAGAAGTGAGATCTTATCCAATAGACAATGGTATCTCCTTCACCCACCAAGCTACACTTATAGTCCTAGTACCGTCTGTCTACATACTTAGAATATGTATAGACTAACTACACTATTACTTTGATGTTCTAACTAACTTGGAGTCATAGACTCTTGGTCTATCAGTTCCCTCATAACTTAATTACCACATGAGTAACTTAATTCCAACACTTTTAACACAAGTCCCTAAGCTATTAACTTGTTAATCATAGTGGTGGCAACTTGGTTTAGAGGGGTTTGTTGTGACATCAATATAACTTGCAATTTAATTTTGTCTTCCTAGAGAGCATGCATATGTGTTGTCAAGAACTTTTCATCCAAAATATTCTATAAAAAGGTGGATAGAGGTGAGCATGCTAAAATGTTATAGTGATGCTCCATATTTCAACATTCGTCCACATTGGACCGTAGAAAATATCACATATCCATGATTTTGTTTTCATCCACAATCTGGCAATTTCATTCAGGATTTGTTTTTAATTTGAAGTTTTATGGTGAAAAACTTCATGGTTTTTGGCCATTTTTTAGCCAATTTTTAAGGTGGGCCCTGAATTGGACAAAAATAGGGGGCACTTTTGTCCCCATTCATTCAAGACCACTGGGGGATTTAGAGAAATCTTGGAAGAGGGGGTTAAATTTTAAGGTGGGCCCCTATATGCAAGAAACAGGGGGCATTTTTTGTCCTGTTGCATTAACTTCGAGGGGATTGAGTCGGGGATTATTCTACAGTGAAGTGGATTGAAGGGAGAAGGGTGTGCATGTTCTAAGGGTACTAATGGGGTTAGGGTGGGTGACGTGGCAGGGTACATGCCAGGAAGGCTGTATGATTTGAACGATTGCAAATACGGCAATGAGGAGAAGCTGAGGGCAACCATAGACAAATTCCACAAACTGGGAGTTCGCTGCATTGCTGACATTGTGGTGAACCACAGATGTGGGGATGCCCAGGACGCCCGTGGAGAATGGGTCATCTTTGAAGGGGGCACCCCCGACGACGCCCTCGACTGGGGCCCCTGGGCCGTCGTCGGTGACGACTACCCCTACGGTGATGGGACCGGGGCCCCGGACACCGGGGACGACTTCGGGGGTGCCCCAGACATTGACCACACCAATGACCGTGTCCAGTCCGACCTCATCAATTGGATGAACTGGATGAAATACAAAATTGGCTTTGATGGATGGAGGTTCGGTTTTCCTTTTCTTTTGGCACAATCATACCGTCCAGAACAGTGATTTTCTTTTCAATTTTCCCGGGTAGCCAGGTTTTTTGGTGTTACCATGATGATACTTGGGTCATACCTACCTAGGCAAAATTTGGCTACTGTACTCACCTAAATTTTCCTAAAGATTTGGCTGTTTTGAAAAATCCTTCATTAAAATTAGCCACTGTATTTCAAGTGTAGCAATTGGGTTATTTTGAGCTGAAAAAAATTCACTGGGCGCAACAATAAGTATAGGGCAATCCATTTCTTTGAGGGCTTTCTGGGTATAAATTGTGAGCGTTTACCAGAGGTTTTTTACTCCAGAGAGGGCAAGGAAGAAATGAATTATTCATCAATTTCAGTTTCACTGAGGCTTGGATTACGAAAAAATTCCCGTGAGAAATCTCAAACCATAATTTTGCATTATTAACCCATGCAAATCGTATTGAAATTTTTCTTAACCCTCAAGGGCCGAGAATCTCATGTTTTTTTAATAGTTTTGAGTAGGTCATCTGTGCAGTTCTTTTGCTTAAATTTTATTTGATTTTACAATCAACACATGCAATGTTCTTCACTGATTCCGGTGTTATAAATTTTGGTTCCATCTAAATTCTACTTTTCACAATTGAATTTGTCGTTTTAAAACAAGAAGTTCTTTGGTCCTTTAGAGGTTAAAGTGCGACTGACTGACCGTGCGTGTTCATTTTCTTTTCTTTTTTTTTGGGCAGGTTCGACTTTGCGAAGGGCTACGGGGGGTATTTCGTGGGCCGCTACATAAAGAAAACCGAGCCGCAGTTTTCAGTGGGGGAGTACTGGACCAGCCTGCGGTACGGGGACCAGGGCTTGGAATACAACCAGGACGGTCACAGGCAGCAATTGGTGGATTGGGTGCACGCCACCAAACAGAGGTCCACGGCGTTCGACTTCACGACCAAGGGCATTTTGCAGGAGGCTGTCAAGGGCCAGTTGTGGCGTCTCCGGGACCCCAACAGTAAGCCCCCGGGGATGATTGGCTATTGGCCTGAGAAGGCCGTCACGTTCCTGGAGAATCACGATACTGGCTCCACTCAAAACCACTGGCCTTTCCCTGGGGAGCATGTCATGCAGGGCTATGCCTATATTTTGACCCATCCTGGCAACCCCTGCATTGTAAGTCCCCTTTTTTTTCCTCACTCTCATGCTTGTTAATTTGTTCATTTCTTTAACTAAGGTAGAATGACCCTACACCACCAGCTGACATAAAACCATCAACTTCTACACACGTCTTTCATTTCAAGGAGGAAATATAGGCTGTCAGTATGTGGCTTATACATTGATCGCTCAAAAGTTAACCTCTAAACGTACCGGTCCTTTGAACACAAGTAGATGCTAACCTCATAAATAGATATTAGCATGACTTAGATGTACATTAGGTGTACATGAGACGACCATTGCATGCATGAAATCTACCCAACAAATTTGACATACTTGCATTTGGAGGCCTCTCCAATATTATCAACATTTCCCCATCACAAGAGATTTATTCTAATTGGTAGAGAATTTAATAGGCTTGCAAAAGTGAATTGGATGAAAGTCATCTGAGATTGTATGAGAAAGTTACTAGGCTTTGAATCCATTCATGATCCAGATTTTGGACGCTGGGACGTTTAGGGGTTAAAGTCTTCTATTGACTCCTATAGAACGTTTTGAGGCTCCTATAGAACTTTATGTTTTATATCGCTAAGATCAATGAATACAATGGTAACAAGCCTGAACTTTTATTCTTTTTTCTGTGCTCGCAAGAACATTGAAAGAACTTTGGCTTAATTTTATCTATTTTGTGACTAATATGCAATGTTCTTCATTATTCTACATAATTTATTCTACATAATTTATATAATCAAGAGCCCTTTTATTCTTTTATTCTATCTATGTAGGAAGATTGGAACACTAGTGGGTAGTTTTTATCTATAAGGTCATGGATGATAGGAGGTCCTTCACACCTAACACAATGGAAAACCTTTAGAATGTTTTCACATGTAACTGTCACAAGCTAATGAGTAAATTTTTAAAGCATGCTACTGAACACTGATCACAGGTGCTCATTTCCGCGTCTGCTAGTTAATATTTCATTTCATTATCACTGTAATGAAGAGTGACATCCTACTAACTGCTATAGAACATCATGAAATCAATGTCAAATCGGTCGTTTTAAAATCGTAAAATCTCAGGGTTAAAACATGGGTCATCTTTATCTGTTTTCTTTTTTGATTTGTTTGAAATCAACTAATGTGGTGGTGGTTCTGGTGTGCCAGTTCTGGGACCATTGGTTTGACTGGGGATTGAAGGAGGAGATTAAAGGACTGGTAACGGTGCGCAAGCGAAATGATATCAATGCAAAGAGTAAAGTGCATATCATGACAGCCGAGAGTGATTTGTACGTTGCCAAGATTGACGATCGCGTGATTCTCAAGATTGGGCCACGGTTTGATATGGGTCATTTGACTCCGAATGCCGGCGAGTGGCAAATTGCAGCACTGGGGAAAGACTACTGCGTATGGGAGAAGAAGTGATATACATCATTTATGATATATATCTCTTCCAAGTGGCTATGGCTGCTCATAACTCTCTAGCTGTGAGTACGGTATTCAGTGAAGCTTTTAGCCCTTTTTTTAGTGGTATTGTTTAATAGCCAGTGTTTATGAGGTTTGATGACATATGTCACGCGTACTCCCTGCTTTAGGAGTGAGCGTGACATGTGTCATCAATCTTCTGTTTTTGAGAGTATAAAGAAAATAATCTGTGTTCAGTAACACAGTTCTTGTATGCCAGGTATGTATGGTATGGTGCTCTATAATGGCTCAATTTTCAGCACGAGAAATCTACAGGGATGTCACCCGTACAAGCAATTTTTGTGCATGGGGAAAATTAGTAGAAAGATAGAGCAAGTGGAATCATCATTTTTGGACTCTTCTACAATGAGTTATGAATTTTTGAAGTTGGAAATATAGGTGTTCCTAAAATGGTGCCCTAAAGTGATACCCTATAATGTTTGCAGTGAGTACATGATACTATTGCATGGGGAAGCTATTATGTACCTCTGACTGAAGATTACTAGAGCTCCATTTTCGGCACTGCGCCATTATTGAACGTTCTACCATAAAGTTACACTCAAAAGTCAATAATCTTCTGTTAACCCCTAACCGCCCAACCATGCATATTTTGCTTGATGTACAGATTTCATCCGCAGTTTCTCATCCGTCATGCACTTTTTGTAGAGTGATTTTTTTACTGAATTTTTTATGGGAAGTTAGCTTCATGTATGTGTGATCCGATTGAAAAGGAAACAATTTTTGAAAAAATTATGCCTCATTTCGTGTTGCAGTGTTTCACCCAAAATTTGGAAGATTTTAGTCTAAAAGTGTCCTTGAAAAAATAAACTCATAAAATCAAGCATCCAAAAAATCTCCAAAAATCAGTACACCTAGAGTACTATATTATAAGCCATCACAACAAATTTCATCCCCATACTGTCAATATCTTATTCGTAATCAAATTTCAAAATAATTTTTTATTTAATGTTTCAAAATTTATAGAAAAATATTAGTGATAGCAATCAACGATCTAACCGAATAGATTGAATCTAAATTTCAAAATCTAGAACTTTTATTCATACATCAAGTTTCAAATATTCATGCTAGTTGCATTTTATAATGCATCTTTTCAAAACTGCCCAAATTGGACATAGGTGAGGACGTTTAGGGGTTAATGACGGTATTAAGAAAACAATGTGTTTAGTACTCATGTGTAAGGTTAAAGCATCCAAATGGGCATGTTTCTTTTATTAACCTTGTACATTATGTATTTGTGATTGTCCAAATACTTTACATTAGGGCTTGACATGATTGTTGGTCCAAATGTAATTAGCAAGAAATTCGGTCAATGATCATATGGATGGTAGAGATCCATGAGATTCAACATTGAGGGTGTATTTGAAATGTTTTGGTCCAAGTTGTTGAATTGTAAAATTTGAGTTTGGTTATAAATGCATCAATCAAGTTGTAATATTCTTGTCTTCATGACAAAGAATAACTTGCAAGGTCATTGGGATCAAACATTTTACACAAACATCCAAATTCTAGGTAAGATTTGTTAAAATGCAATATTTTAGAACACAAACTATGCGATGTTCAAGTGTTTGCAGCTCCTGTATCTATAACAACTATAGATTTGAGATTTAGTCCACTGGTTAGAGGCATTAGTTGGGCAATCCAAAATTGATGTACTTTCAAGTGGCCGATTCCAAACTATCATTACGAAGGAAATGAGGGGTTAACCTGTAAATGTCCACAGCCCTCTTTAGATTGGACAGTTGGCAAAGATGCATTATAGATGGAACTAAGGGCGGACTTCCATGTAAGGGGGGCAGTGGGTGGAAGGCACTAGAAGACAAGAATTGAGGTCTGAAGAACCATCGATGCTCCACCCATTTCGGTACAAAGGAAATTTATACTCTAGAATCCTCCTGTTTCCACTCATATCAGTGGAGCTTCCTCCTTTTGAGGACCGGCCATCCACTGCCCCCCTTGCATGGAAGTCGGCCCTAAGGGTCGCTTTACACCATGGCGGAAGGTCGAGAGGCTGTCAATTTCCACCAATCGGATTGCAAGAAACCAAGAGTTCGGCCTCTCGACCCTCCAAAATGATTACATGGCAACACTTTTTGATCAAGAGCCTCTTGAAAGGAAGTTTGGGTCGAACGAGAATAGAAACCCAAACTATGGTCGAGAGGTCGTCGATTTCTTTTCATAAAAAATGAAAACTATATTTTATTGCTTAATTTCATTAGATTACTTTGGACTCTCAACAAAGTTTGGCCACTCAATTCCACGGCCTCTCGACTTGGACGGCCATAGTGTGAAGTGGCCCTAAGATGTTGTACATTATGAATTTTGGATTCTATCCATGCCGTTAGATCTATGCTTGCTATCACCAATATTTTGTATAAAATTTGAAATTTGAAATCCAAAATTATTTCGTAATTCCATTACAAACGAGATATTGACAATTGAGTTATCTACAAAGTCCTTCAAAGTTTGAAGAAGATACCTAGAAATTTGTTGTTATATTTATTTGGTTAATCCAAATGCTTAAAAGGTATGAAAGAGCTTGGCGGTCTACAATTATTAGGTGTGTAAGAACTTATTGGTCTTCAAAGTCATGTGAAACTTTTTTGGGCACCAAAAGAGGAGCTCAAAAAGGTTTCATATGACTTTGAAGACCATGAAGCTATTACACACCTAATAATTGTAGACCACGTACCAAGCTTTTCCATACTTTTAACTATTTGAAGAGACCAAATAAGACTATATCAAAAAAAATCTAGGTATCTCTTTCAAAGTTTGAAGGACTTTGCAGATAACTCTAATTTGTAGATGAAATTTGGCACTAATGGCCTTTTCTTGGGTGGGCATTAGCTCATTGTTAAGACGAATAAACACTTTATTCACGTAAGCCTCAAAGAGGTTCGGATTTTTTGTCTATCTAGATGAAATTTGTTATCGTGGGTTGAAATGTAATAATGTTCTAAGTGTTGTATTTTTTGGAGATTTTTTGGTTGCTTAATTCTATGAGTTGAATACTTAAAGAGCACTTTTGAACTATTTTGAACTAAGATTTTAGAAATTTTTGGTGAATCAATGCAACATAAAATGAGGCATAAAATCTTCACAAATCATCCCCTTTCTAATGGGATAACACATGCATAAAGCTAACTCCTATCAAATCCGTAGTAAAAAATCCATACTACAAAAAGTGCATGATGGATGAGAAAAATTGACTGAAATTTGTACATTGTTTAAAAAAATGGACAACTGGGTAGTTAAGGGTTAACTAACCCTAAGAAATGGCCTTAGAATATTTCTATTTTAGTTGTTATATTTATTTTATTGAAGTTGGGTTTATTGGAGATCAGTCAATCTAAGTAGTAAAAAATTATTGTAAGATGGAATGTGATTTTGTACAAAATAAAAGTGAGGACTTGTGGAGAGTGAGCATATGTTGTGAATTAGGCTTTGTCCAACTTGGCGTGACAAACTTCACTTTTATGCATGACCTCACTTGACAAGGAAGTAATCTCAACCCCCTTCTATTTCAATTTTTGTAATTGTCAATTCCTTATTGTAAGCCTTTACTATATGTATCAATTTTATAGAATTTCTCGATGTGACAAATATAACCATTAAGATTTGTAAGAACTTAGAAATTCAATCGAAGATGTGTTGCTTCTACAATCTCTTGATAACTTTTATTGCTTGAAAATGAAATGTCCTCTAGATAAATTTCATTTGAGAATCTTAAATAATATTTGAGGACATTTCGTTTGTTGAATCTTGTTCTTTAAAATAATTCAATATTTGGGTCAAATGTATCAATCCTACTCTCCTTATATAGTATAAAATTTATTTATTTACATGTTTGTAAGCAATTATTAGTGTAATATATGTTTGATGCCAATTTAAGCTCCACGTAAATCTAAAAGAGAAAAGTTCATTGCATCAAAAGTTTTATTCTTTCACCATTCAAAAGCATCATTTAAACATATGAAATCAAATTCGTAAAACATGCATAAATTGGTATCACATTAAATATAAAAAAATAGACAAAGCAATGCATGAATGTAGTCGGCAGTCTTTATGTTGTGATCAAAAAAGACAAAATGATTGACATGCTAAAAAAACATAATGAAATTATTTTGGAACATAATGTTGTTTTGTACAATAGGCAACAATTTGGAATTCAATATTAAGTTTACTATCTAAATTTAGCCCAAAGTCAAGCACAATCCCTCAATCTAAATTGAAGATGCAAGATAAAAAGCTATTATTCTTATTTTTTAACGTTGCAATTTCTTTCACCACAACATGTTTGTCACATTTGTCATAAATCCTATGCGACAAGCCAATTGGTACCATTACACCTAACATTTAAACGTACAATACAACTAAGGTAGTTCTGAGTCAATTGTAGGAGAAATGCAAGATTGTGGAGGCTCCAAGTCCATGTTTGGTCTCTTCATCCTAACAAGTTCTTGACAAATATAAGCCAATAATGCCTTGGGCGCATCCCTTGAATTCTCTGCCACTCCCACAACCTGCAAGTATTTAGGTTAATCATAACCCACAGTAAAAGTTCACTAAGCTCAAATAACTATTTAAAAACAAATTAAATTTCTACATAATTTTCCGAAGTTTAAATTTTATCATGTACCTTGGGAGTTATTCCAAATATAGATGCCGCTTCTGTAATATAGAAATTTAGGTCTTTATTTTTTGCACTTTTGCACTGCATAATGAGTAAGGAGTAAAGATTATTTTTAGAACATTAGAGTCTTATTAAAGGATTAAGTTTAAGTCCTTAACGGGCTTTAACTTTCTAAATTTTAACAAATGTAAAAATCTGTTTTGAACTGCAATATAGAAAAATAATTTTGTAATGGCAACAAGGATGAAATTCAAATGGAAATTGTGAACAATGACTTCTAGAATCATATTTTTTCAATTAGATCAATCATTTCTCTAACTAGTATAAGCTAAATAATTATTTTATAGATACCACTTTTGAAATAGGAAAGTCAATTTATGAGGAACAGGATATTTGCAGTCTTTAACTCCTAAACTTACCAACCCTTTGAACACAAGTAAATGCCAGCTTCAAAAATAGATATTAGCATGGCTAAGATGTACATGAAAGGACCATTGCAAGCATAAAATTTACCCAAAAAATTTGACATACTTGCATTTAGAGGCCTCTCTAATATTATCAGCATCTCTCCATCAGAAGACATTCACTTTAATTGGTAGAGAATTTAACGGGCTTGCAAAGGTGACTTGAATAAAAGTCATCCGAGATTGTATAAGAAAGTTACAAGACTTTGAATTTGTTTGTCATTCAATTTCTAGATGCTGGGACGTTTACGGGTTAATCCCTAAAAGACCACAACCCTCTCTAGATTTGGAAAACTACAAAGTTGCATTATAAAACGTAAATAGAAGGGATATTTTGAACTTGATGTATGAATGAAAGTTGTAAATTATAAATTTTAGATTCTATCCATACATTTAAATTAGCGATTGCTATAACCAATACTCTTGTATAAAACTTGAAACTTAAAATTCAAAATTCTTTTGTAATTTGATTATGAATAAAATATTGACAATTTATGGATGAATTTTTTGTGATGGGTTGAAATGTAATATTCTAGGTGTAGTAATTTTTGGAGATTTTTTGGTTGTTTGATTTTATGAGCTGACCGAGGAGCCAACTTTTTCAAAACTACTTTTGCACTACAATCTTAAAAAAATTGGTGAATCACTTCAATGTGAAATGAGGCATAATGTTTTTTTACAAATCATCCCCTTTCCACAAAGTTCAAACATGCATGATGCTATCTTGCTATAGATCATTATGTAGTGTTTTTTTGGATTGCAAAAAGAGGCTTAATCAACGAAATCTTACTAATATTTTGTCATTCATCATCCAAAATATGAACGCTTGGTACGTATAATTATTTGACATAACGAGTCAAATAATTATACAAAATGATTTTGGAAATTTATATTGTAAAAACGTGAAACAACTTCTATAAAAATTTAGGACAATTTGAATGAATGAAATAAACTACTATTTGTGCTTAATAGACATGTTGAAATCAGTTAGTCATTCAAATTATGCAAATCAATACAGTTAAATATTAATGTCTCTGTTTTTTAATAATATTGATTTATAATAGTTGAGAAGTAATTGAACCTTGTTAGTGAGTTGTGAAAGGCGAACAAAAGGTGAAGCAAAACAATCGTCAAGATCAAAGAGATCCAATGTTGGAGGAGGAGGCTCTTGTAATAAAGGTGGAAACACTGCTGGTTGTAAAGACGGCAAAGGCACTTCAAACTACAACATTTGCAAAAACAATGCATCAAAGACGATTTTCCATAAACCCACCTTGATCGTTTTAATTTCATTTTTAATTGTAAAATGAAACGTGATTATTTTTTTAAACAAATAAAAACTTCACATGTAACAATATCAAAAATCATTTTCATTTACAAGGATTTTAACATTTAGCCAAGGAGTTAATATTTGGGGCTAACACTTAATACATCAACCTCCTTTTAAGTATATTGGTTCCTTCTAGCGCATGGTTTTTAATCCACATCCTACTTAAAGTTGAGGTTCTTTCCACTAAAAACAAATTTAAACTCCTTAATTGGATTCATTAAGTTATTTTTGAAGTTTAGAAGAAAAAAACCTGAGGAGTGATTAGTGTTAGAGGGGCGTATTTGATTCCAAGTTGCCGATATAGTGATTCAACACTAGGAATCAACTTTGTGTGATACTCAAAGAGTTTATCATCAAGAAGCTTTGAAAAATCTTTTGGCAGTTCTTCTGCTTCCTATATATACCAAGTATGCATCAATATTACTTGAATTTGACACTATGAAAATTTTAATTTAACTTAAAATTAAATCAACCAAACATATTATTCGAATGAGAGAAGAAAACATCAAACAAATTGGAGGAATCTAAATATATTGGTGTAAAACAACAAAAGGGAAGCCAATTATGCGTTTCACCTGCAAACAACACTTTAGTCGATTTGCCAAAGCTTCTGTATCAGGAACACATGATACATCAACACTTTCCATATCATCCATACATATTTTTTCTATCTGCATTCCACAAATTACAAAAGCCAACAATGAATTACTAACATCACAATTAAATTGATTATCTAATGATTATTTTTAAAGTAAAAAGAACCAAAAGAAGTTCACATATACATAAACACTTGATATAGTAGTGATAAACAACCTGAAGGTCAAACCGTCTACACAACCATGAAAACAAAAAATCCAAGAGTTTGATATTATCTTCTTTATCCAACCATGCATCTTCAAACATAGATGCACTTCCTATCACTGCCACCCTTCCTACTTTACCGGTACCAAATGAAATTGCTCCTGTGTTCAAATAATATTACAAAGAGTGGGAAATTTATATTTAATGATATATAATGAAGATTCTATGGAGATCAAATTTATTAAAAAGAAGTGTATAAAGAAATAGAACTAACCAAGTGGACAATGATTTGGAAGAGATAGTACACCAGAAGAGAAAATGGGGGTTGCAAGGCAATGCAATGACAAAGTAGCACCATATGGGTATACAATGTGCATATCTGCTTTAGAACACGTTTCTTCACTTTCTTCTTCTTCCTTCCACTGCAACGTCCTACTTCATTATAAAAGATTACGCCTTCCAATAAAATGCAGCTTAGGTATTTACATTATTTTCAATAAACATACCAAACATAAAATGAAAAACGTTTGAATGAATATAAACTTTAGTTATGATACCAAGAACTAACTAATCATATGATATTTTGACATGGAATTTGAATTCATATTGGATCCGTGCTCTATTTACACTTTGTCACATTTACTCAAAAAATGACTTTGGATTTTGAAATAGATTGAAATGACTTTCATATACAATTATATAGAAAAAAAGATTGTTCTAGTTTTAAGCTACCATATTTTATAAACTTTAATCATAACTTTTTTTTTTGTTTTTTATATATGGAGTATACAATATATATAGTATATAAAATATACACTATATATTATATAGTGTATATAGTTTATATATATCGTTTTCATCATTTGTCGTTCTGTACCATTCTCATTAAATAAAAGGCTGGACATATTTCAAAAGATGATAGGATATACCTTATTGTATTTGTGTTGCTTTTTAGCTTTTCTTTACAATACTTTTCTGCAAACTACATATTAGATTCATGTCATTAACCCCTAAACGTACCAGGGTATCCCTGGAATGAACAATTTGAGAAAAATCATCATAAAGTACTATTTAAAAGAATATTTTGGAATTGATATACAAATGAAAGTTCTAGATTTTGAATTTTAGACTCCATCCGTATAGTTCGATTCACTAATACTACCACCAATATTTAATTATCAATTTTGAAAGTTAAAATTAAAAATCCCTTCTAAATTCGATTACAAACAAAATTTATATATTTTTTGAATAAAACTTGTTTGAATGAGTTTGAAATGAGATAATCTTAAACGTGGTGATTCTTTGAAATGTTTGTGTTTCTTAAATCTATGACCTCATTTTTGCAAGGCCTCTTTTGAACTACAATCAATGCAATTTTGCCTTGGTCAAAGACTTGACATACTTCTACACTAGTAATTTTAGAAAAATATGGAACCAAGTATGACTAAATCCAACCATTAGATAGGACAACAACTTAGTGAAGAACCTCTAAAAAAATGAATGACTTTCATCCAAGCATTGATGAGAACGCAAGAAGGGTTTGAATCTGTTAGTCGTTCAGTTTCTGAACGTTGTGATGTTTAGGGGTTAAATTTCCAACAAAAATTGCAGTTGTGATACAATTTTTTCAATTCTATAGTTACAAAAGAGTTTAGTTATAATGCAAAACGATCAAGTTTTGATTACAATGAAAAGATTTGCAAATTATAGTGTGAAGATAGTGGATTACTGATCATTTAAAAAAATATTACATAATTTTGGAACTTCATCACCAACATTTATTATTTCTTTGCTTAGAATTCCATCAGATATAAAAACTTCTTTTGGATGTAAGTACTTCTCTTGGATTGGCCGAATCTGAAATCATCAAAATTTTAGTGGAATTAAATATATTTTCACACATACATTGTATTACAATTCAAATTTTATGATAAATTACATGGTCTATGAAGGAAAAATATCTCATATACAAGGCAATCTGAATTGATTGTTATTCCAAAGTCCTCCAATAAAGCATTGAAATTAATATTTTGTTGTGCATCATCCCTTTCGGTTCCCAAGAATAACATAGAACCACCTTGATTTATGTATTTCTTTATGATTTCAACCTAGTCATTGTGAAAATAGCATGCAACGCAAATTTTTAGATTTAAATGAATAAAAAACGTAATATCTTATATAATAATTAGAGACATTATTTTTAGCGATTTCTATTAGAAGCTTTTATATTAGATTTAGAACTCTAATGTTTAGAGTTAGTGTAATAATAAAATTTAACAATTTTTTTTAATCTACATTTTTTGAAACAAAATAAACTTATGTAAAAATATTTTTATTAAAACCCTAAATATCATCTATGTGAAGTTAATATTTGAACAATTTTTTTATTTGTATGAATAAAACAGTTGTTTAAGCACTTTTCCATGTTAAGGCGAAAAACACTATATTATTGAGAGATGTAATCTTATACCTCATCGGATGTGAAATTCTCTTGTGGACAACCAAATACTACAATTTCACTTTTTTTAAGAAGCTCTAACGATAATTCATCTTTATTCCTGTAATATTTTATAGATATATTAACATATTGTATCACAAAAATTTGAAATATATTTGATAACCACCAAAATTTAGGTGGTTGAATATATAAAAATAATACCTAAAAATTTCATGAAACTTTTTATACATTATCAAATCCAAATGATGTACAAAATAAATGGCTTTTGTCATAAACTTACATCGTGACTCGATACGAGCCCCTAAATTTCTTCACCATTTGTTTATAGCCTTGATATGGTGTATATAGTTCTAAAAATAATCATCATACACATTTAGTTGGCCTCATAAATATAAATATACAATCATTGTATGGATTTTATAATTAAAATAATACACTCATGACTATAAAATATCCTACAATACAATTTCTTTTAAATGTAACATTATATATACTCACAAGTTAATAAGGCATAAGAGAACTTACCATTTTTAGAACAATCAAAATGAATTGTTGGTAGTTCATTGTTGGTGTACATATTATTTGAACAAGCTATTGCAATAGGTTCCATTTTGCAATGGAAACAAAATTAAACGTTCAAAAGATCAATTAACAAATCCCTCATAATATATTGAAACTATGATATTATTTTTCATCAATTGAAGATCAAAATACATTCATGTGAAATAGTAATTGACACTTTGAAATTCCTCTGATTTGAAGAACACAAATTATTATTCTAGAATTCCCTTGTACTTCAGTAACAAATAATTTACTATATATCATTCGCAAAATCTACATTAAAATATTTTAAGAATTTTTATGCTATATTATTACATTGTTGTAAAAAATGATCAATAAGTAATATATAATGTATACTATTCATCAATATTGAAAAATTGCTCATACAAATTCGACAACTTCTATACAATCATTTTGTTATTTGACAATTATTCACAAAAGCCTAAATTATAGCACAATATTATCTTTATAATTTAATATTTGGAAGAGATTTTTCACTAATTCATTTTTAAATTCTATTTTTTGTAATTCTATTGAACCAAGGATTTAATTTTCAAAATTATACTATGTCAACTACTAAATTAGATGTTTTTTTTCACCTTTTCATTGTTAATAACTTTTGATCATTGGCTTAAAGGTCCTTTGGGTATCATGTATGTCTACATTGTACATTATCTCGTAGAAACCGCACTATGCATTTAAATATAATTTTTATTTTATATGTTGTATATTAAAGTATAGAAGTCTACTTGGATATAATGGCCTCAACAATGGCATAATCAAATACTCAGCATTAGAATACACAATAAAAACGTGGAAGAAAAAATAAACAATCATAAAGGGTCTTTTGGGACCTTAAACCTCAAAGACTAGAAGTGTTTTGCTCAAAAAATACATGAAAATGTCCATTTATAGTATATTGAACAGAAATAAAAATATAGATTTTTTCATGTTTAATAATAGGATATTGAACTAGACTAATATGAGAGCATCTTGTAAAAGATTCAACAACTTTGACTCCATAGATTGTGAAGTATCATTATTTAAAATCGAAAGAAACTTTTATTTACCTTAAATAAAAAATTAATTAATATATTTGAATCCATTTGCCTTAAAAAAATTATTGTTACAAAATTTGGTCCTCTTGAGGTAATAGTACACATTTGAGTCAAGACTTTATGAATTTTTATTTTATTTTTGCATTATTTTTTAAATCATATAGTTGAATAATACAAAATGCGAGAATAAACCTAGTTTTTAATATTTCTAACATAAAATTGAAACATAGCAATCTAATGATGAAAGTATTGTAGCTAGCAAGCAATTTAAGCCTTATGGAATTTATATAATTCTTGAAAATTATAAGAATTAACTTTAGAAACAATTCTACAAATTATAAATTATATCGAGTGGTTTCAAGAAGATGTTTCGATTGCCTGCAAAACAAGAGTCCTCATAACTTTCACATGATTATCAAAAATGACTTGAGCAAAAGATTTTCATGTAATTATGTTTTACCCAAAATATTTGTGGCATTATTAATTTTTCTCTTAAATACTGATGCAAGAAATCTATATCATTGCAAAGATTGTATTTTCTCCTACCTTCACCAAAAAATTGAATCAATCAAGTAAATATTGACATCATAAAAACCAAACTAAATTCCAATATGACTATGGTATTAAATGGTCCCTTAAATAATTAAGCCATCAAGAGACTTTGACTAAAATTTTAACATGTATTTTACTACAGTGGTTTACTGTAAGGTGTTTTCGCACTATAGGTGTCATACTTTTCAACAAAAAATCATTTCTAATGTTGTAAAGCAATTGATTTAATGACATAATGTAATAAATAAGAAAAATACCAAAAATATTTTAACATAGTAAAAATGAAATCTTTTAAAGATAGTATGGAATCTTTTCTTAACATTTTATATTATTTTGGAATATTCTTATGTCATTTTATCTGCTAGCAAACCACATCAAATGCATATTCCAGCCACACTACATGCTCTGTTTTAATCAACCAACCAAGATCGCAACAAAATTTCTAGGAACGCACTATTTAAAAGGGCGTTTAAAGTAAAGGAACAAAAATTGCTGCCATAAATTTCTTATATCCACCTAGCAGTCAATCTTTTTTGAATATGATACCTTTATGTTATAGTAATTGAGGAAAAATATTGCTATCACTATATCTTCAATGAAAGGTCTCAATTAAAGCAATAACGTATTTATTTGACAACATCATCTAATGCAATGCATTACATGTTGGTCCAAATACTATTGTATATTATTTTTGAAATTATATATATATATATATATATATATATATATATATATATATATATATATATATATATATATATATATATATATGATCCTAGAATTATACCTTTTCATTATTGTTAACGTTTTGGCCAAAAAAACCAATTTCAATGACGAATAGAAATTGTTTACCGCGAGAATTTTGCTTGTTATGCGATTTCACACTACACATTTTGAACGTCTTCCTCATGTGATGTTGACCTCAATCGCACTCTACCCACCTCTACTACATCCTAATCTACATAATTGTCGACAAAAACTCTCACACCGGATGACCGTGAACATAACATTTAGTAGCCTTTGAAGAGATTGCCTTTTAGTTTCATCCACCTTTATATATATAGTGACCGGTGATGTTTAATTGAATGAACTATTGAATCAAATAAACAATTACAAAACACTCTTGTATTGTGATTGAATGAGTGCTTTGGATTATTGTTCACCATAGTTGATTGCTCTTACTTAATGCCACATGCACCCATAGCTACTGATGTGATGTGGAATATCCCACATCATTTCATTGGGGGATGACATAGTGTGGGATATTCCACATCATTTTTTTGGGAGAAGACACCATTCACAAAGGCTACTAAACGTTATGAATACCGACATATTTCATGTTGACAAATCCTTGCATATAGAAATGCCAAAATGACTTCACTGACTGGCACAATTTGGCAATGGATTTGTGAAAGGCAAAACTCATTAGGTGGAGATAGAGCAAAGACAAGAAAAGAATGAGGGGGGATGGTGAAGACAAGAAGGCTAGCCATAGTGAAAAAAGTGAAAGGGCTAACACGGTCTGTAACACCGAAGTCACTAAATCCCCCGGTGGTCTTGAATGAATGGGGACAAAAGTGCCCCCTATTTTTGTCCTTGTCAGGGCCCACCTTAAAAAACAACCCCTTCCTCCAATGGTTTTTTTATTCCCAAATAGGTGCCCCTAGGGTAATTTGCGGCCGTAGGCCCCAATTTTGCAAAAAAAAATTCCAAAAAAAGGGGTCTCGGTGCCCAAAATAGAAATTTCAGAAAAGGGGGGGCCATGAACAGTGTCTCACAGGGGTCTCGCATTCAAGACCACCGGGGGATATAGAGACGGGGCTGTAACACCCGGTTGGCACCATCTTTGGCGGAGCATGTCAAAACGAAAATATTTTCTTTTAAAAAAGTATCCCTTGAAAATTCACCACTAGAAAATTAAGGTAAGAAACCAGTAAAAACTTTGGTTGGTCATAAATTCGTTGTCCAATATTCCTTAAGCTACTTATGATTGTTGGTCCTTATTGAACATTGGATAGATGGATAGAAACTCCAGCCTCTTTCAAGGCCGGCTTGAATAAAGTGTTTGTTCGTAATGTTAATGACCTAGCGCCCACTGGACAAAGGGCCATTGGACTTAAGATGCGCCCATGGAGGAGTTTAGAACAACCTCCATTTTTGTTGATACTATATTATGTTGTATGTTTGATTTAGTTAACTTTGTACATATTTGTCCATTGATTTCTGTCTTAGAGTGTTGTAGTACAAGACTGCAAAGTTGCATTGGGTTGTTGAGATATGGGGACGTCTGCATGTGTTGGAGATTGCTAGCGGGATTCCATTGTATTAGGGAAAAATATTGTATTGGTCGTGTTCATTTCTAGTTCGTCTTCGTATTTACTCGATATATATGAGTAAAACTAGACATGATATTGGTCACCATTGCCCCCAAACAATAGAGTTATCTGTAAACTAATGGGTTGAGTGGACCTTAGTTTGACTAAAATTTGGAGAAACGAAAACTATTGAAAGAGATTCTAGGAAACCAAAAGAATGGGTGAGTGGGGACGGTCTATGTATATATAGTGAGAATCTATTGTCAGAAAAGGGGCTAGCAATCACCTTCTTCATGTGTGAAGGTGAATAATAGAAACTTAGGTGAGAAGTTTTTTAGCACGGATTTTGGTGCTCTCAAAGTTTGCACCCACAGTTTTTTTTTAGTGCCCGACACACATTCTTTTTTGAGGATTACTGTCACTATTCACTCAAATCATGGTCCACTCACCCACTTTTGAGGGACTTTACATATAACTCTAATCACCCCTAGCTAATTTCATGTTTGAAGCAAGGATTCCAGGTGATGAAGTTGAGAACCCCTACAATTCTTAGAATTAGAGCAACTGTGACTACTTGAGAATGCCACTTCAAACTTGTAATGGGTGGGGCAAGAGATTTTGGCCAAATTGGATTTTATCCCTTCAAC
Organism: Pohlia nutans; assembly: GCA_022496805.1. Classification (NCBI taxonomy): domain Eukaryota; kingdom Viridiplantae; phylum Streptophyta; class Bryopsida; order Bryales; family Mniaceae; genus Pohlia; species Pohlia nutans. The sequence continues at coordinate 12,688,954 of CM040095.1, read as the reverse complement.
TCTCCAATGGGAAGAGCCCACAACTCATGGCATGTAACGTTCCTTTGAGGTGTCCACTGAACCTTATTAGTTTTAATTTTTGGAGAAGTCATCCCAAAGTGTAGAAGTTGGTTTCAACATTGAGGTGCTTCACTTTGAAAAAATCCCTTGAGTAGAGTTTTGACTGTATGAACATAATTCCAATTGCATTGGAAAGACGACTTGTTCAGTATACATGACATTATGTTTTTTATTTTGAAGAGAAATTATTTTTTTAGGTCAAGGCAGCCCGAGAGAATGGATAGTGACCAAAATAATGGTCATTTGGAAGCTTAAGGGTTAATTTCCATGCGCAATAATGCCACTTCCTACAATTATCAAAGCAACGGCCATTATAGAGAATCCAAATTTTAGGATTGTTGCTAGCCAAAAATATTTTACAAAATCAATAGTAACTATACGCGAAAGAATACCCGCTCTAGAGTCTATCTGCAAAAGGAGGCATCAAGGGTAGACCTAGCTACCCATGCCCTAATACCTCCAACAGACTCTTCATTCACAATGGTCCCTCTTACCAGTGTTATTGTTACACGAAGGAGCATAAATTTTCAATAGCAATCGAAGGCCCCCTTTACATGAAAGGTAGACCATTCTCGGCAAAGGAGAGTAGTTTTGTTCCAATGGCCCTTTTGTCCGGTGGGCATTGGATCATTGACATTACGAACAGACACTATATTCACGTTGGACTTGAAAAAGAACCGGAGTTTCTATCTATTTATCATCTATTTAAAGAGTGAAGGCCAATTTTGCCAGTTGGCAAGCTTGAATCCTTGTATCTCATTGGTTGAATTCACAAACTCAACCCCAAATCCTTTACAAGATGGAGTTAAGGCCAATCCCTAAATTTTATTTTTTTAATGGGTTGGAATTATATTTTTATGCACTACAAACAAACCCTAACACGGTCCCAACTCCAAAAAGAAATCAAAAAAATCGCTAGAAAAACACTTTTTTTAAGGCTAATAGAATTATCCGTGAAGTCCCTCAAAAGTGGGTGAGTGGACCCTAGTTTGAGTGAATAGTGACAGTAATCCTAAAAAAAGAAAACATGTGTCGAGCTCTAAAAAAAATTGTGTATGCAAACTTTGAAAGCACCAAAATTGGAGCTAAAAACTTCTCATCCAAGTTTCTATTATTCACCTTCACACATGAAGGTCATTGCTAACCCCTTTTCTGGCAATAAATTCTCGCTATATATACATAGACTGTCCCCACTCACCTATTCTTTTGATTTCCTAAAACTTCTCTGAATAGTTTTTGTTTCTTCAAATTTTAATCAAACTAAGGCCCACTCAACCCTTTAGTTTACGGTTAACTCTAAGGGCCGCTTCATACTATGGCCGTCCAAGTCGAGAGGCCGTGGGATTGAGAGTCCAAACTTTGTTGAGAGTCCAAAGAAATCTACTGAAAATAGGCATAGAATATAGTTTTCATTTTTTATGAAAAGAAATCGACGGCCTCTCGACCATAGTGACGGGTCTTGCAAAATGTAGGACCCAAACTTCCTCTCGAGAGGCCGTCACCTTGGTCAAAAAGTGTTGCCATGTAAGCATTTTGAAGGTCCACGGCCTTTAGCCTTTGGCCTCTAGTGTGAAGGGTCGAGAGGCCGAGACCATGGTTTCTTGCAATTTGATTGGTGGAAATCGACGGCCTCTCGACCTTTGGCCATAGTGTGAAGCGGCCCTAATATGTCTGAAATTTCCAAGGAATTGGGTGCCGGGGACGATGACATGAGCACCAGGCTTGTGAGTGTGTTGATAATCAGGGGATTCAGGGGACAATGCCAGCTCGAGATCCTGGCAAAGCCAGCACTGCAACCAGCCAACGATGGTGAATATTTAGAATGATTGTGCGCAGTGAGTGATCAGCTAGCTCCGGGATTGATGGACGCGTCATTGACCGTGTGCATCACGCCCTGGAACTGCAACCAATTACCATCCATGGTTCCCCGTGCTTGCAACTGAAAACATCGATTGGTACATACTCCGTTTCAAGAGGAGACATATCCTCCGTATAATTCTCTTCATCTCACATAGCTACATTCCTATAAATTGCTAATAACAGCTAAAATCACTTAACTTGTACACTCTTTCTTCATTTTAGGGAGGAAATTTAAGTTGTCAATATGGTAGGAAAACCAAAAACGGTGAAAATAAGGTGATTTGACCAGAAGGAATGGAGTTAGAAATTATGTGAAATTTTTTTGAGATGAAGAAGAAGAAATGATGAAGAATGCAAGTTGTTTCGTATTTTTATTCCCTGTAAATAATTATCTACAATTTCTCAAAGTGGGAAGTTTGTCAAACCCCCTTCTTGTATACTAGACTCTTCCTTTTCTACACATGAAAGCACCTAAAACGGTTAACTAATATCACAGAAAACCGCACACAAGATTCCACAAAAATTAGTAAATTTTAGTAAATTTTTAGTAATCCTCGTCATGCAAAAATTCTCCATTTTCGGTCTACCACCTCCCTGCTTTTAAAAAACTCTAGTGCACGCATTAACCGTTTTTTATTTTCCTACCTTACATGAGTTAACTTTTGAGCAATAGATGCATAGGTCATGTAATGAAAGTTTACATTTCCTTCCTGAAATGAAAGAAGGGTGTAGAAGTTGGTGGCTTTAGGTACATCCACCTTAGTGCGTGTGGATCTAATTCCAAAAGTCACAGCTCTCATTGTGGGCGTACTGAGTTTTAAATTTTCTTCACTTCTTGTTTCATAGAGCCATTTAATTACTGGAACCTGGAAAAATGACGTCACTTGAATAAGGTCTGGACTCTGAAGGTCCTCCCTAGTCGGTATTTATTCTCGTGCACATATACAGACGGCAATAGCACATTGATTGCAGTAAGATTCAATGAGTCGAAGCCATGAGTGCAAATCCGGAGAACAGTTCTACATGTGCAGAGAGCCAGAGACTGCTCCCAACGGAGCAGCCATTTACACTTGGACAATAATAATCAGTACAAAAGTTTCAAATCCGGAGAGGCTCTTGAAATACTGTCTTCAAATGAAAGATGCTCGAGAGAGCTAAGAATTAATTTTTATTAAGATACAATCAGAGTCTAATTCGAAGTCAGCCCTAATATAAAAAATAATGCGCATCCACACTACAGTATATAGATAGGCCACACTCACTTAATAAGGCCTACGATGATTTCAGCTGACCCGGAACCTATTACTTCCGAACCCAAGCTCCATGTTACAGATGTGTAAGTACTCCCTCCAACATGCATTTCTTCAAAATTGTTTAGGAACTAGGAAGCACCCAATTTGGTTGTTGCTCACCTTCATGAGACTGGGGCCACTACTGGAGCCGGGGTGGGAGCCGAAACAAGTGTGGCTGCAGGGGGTGCAGATGGAGCTTCTTCTGCAGGAGGTGTAACCTGCGCTGCTACAGGTTCAGATGCAGGCGCTGCTTCTACTGGAGCTTCTGCGTTACCGTTTGCAGTAGTGGCATCTTCAGCCTTGATACCTTCCACACTTGGAAGGTCCTTAGAATCCGTTTGAACCTCAGTCACTTCAGGCTTGGTTTCACCAGCTAACTTCCAGTGCAAGTTGGACTTCAAATCATCCTCCTGCATCAACTTCGCATACTCCTCGTGGCTGTAATCATTCGGGTCCTCAAATGTGCTTTTGATGGTATCTTCTTCAAAGAGCTCTCCGAGGATCTTCTGGGACTCGACGTTCTTAGCATACACAAACTTCACCTTCTTGAAAGTCTTGGGGTCCAGGAATGGCTTCACGATCTGTAGTGTAACGATTGTCATTCGAAACAGAATTAGGCAGTATTCATGACAATTCGTAGATTAAATGCAGAATTTTCATAGAAAGTCATTAAATATACACCTAACGCATGTGAGTTTGCCTACCGTCCAGAAAGCCTCGAAGAGTCGTGGCGGGTTGTATAGAATAGCCACGTTCAGACGCTCCGGGTAGTGATTCTGCAGAATGTTCGCTGTTTCACGAGCAACGCTAACGGGACTGGACTTCTTCATCGACCAACCTTTGAAGTCGATCAACCAGATCATCTGCTCTTGACCTTCAGGGAGGTTCAGAATTGCGTTTTCCAAGAAATAGACCAACTGCTTCATTTGCATTTCGGAATTGCTCGTGTTCTGTGGCATACAACAACTCCACAGCATGAGGACATTGAGGAGTATTCCACTCGGATTTGGTGATATCCAGCCCGAGCAAGGAGTAATGCACCACGTTTACCCTACGCGTCCAAAACGCCCAATATGGCATCTGCATCACTGAACTTTGGAACAGTGGCATTCTCATTTTACCTCCGATTTCTAATCATTTTAAAGCTCTTTTTCTTTACTAAAAAATCAACAGTGTAGGTCGTATCAAACTGAGGTCACTTTCACTCATACAGATGATTAGCAGCAGGGGGTCCAATTTTCCTACACTGCAGAAAATACACAGTGGACACTTCAGGGGTTCACGGATACTATGCGCAGAGCCACAACATCACAGAGTCGATTGCAACGATGCTCAAGCGGGTAAGTTATGTCTCACCTGTCGACCAGGATGCATTACAAGAACTGTGTGTCCGTTCTTATCCTTGAAGTTGGCACGGTAGAGTTTCCCAGTCTCGGACTCTCCCGAAACATCAGTCTGCACAACAACAGAAACACCATTTTTCCAGATCAGCATTAATCAGGCTACCATAAAAACACCTTCTAGAACATGTTCCTCAAAAGATCATCGAAGGTCCTTCCAAAATGGTCATTCAATAATAAAGAGACCTATTCTATTCCTCATGAATTGGCAACTAACTGACCCAGCGAATGTCTTCAGGCTTGAAACTCTCCCTCCAAGCAAGACTGTCCTTCAACATCTTCTCGGACTTCTTGAGGTTCCAGTTGCGCGCCCGAAGGTAACGCTTCAGACAAGCGTCGTCGGCAAATTGCTCCAGGCGACCTGTCAACGGTCCAATAGCAGCTCGCAGTTCATTGACCTGCAGCAGAAAAAAGATCCCATTCTCTGTTAACTACCACTGATGCGCACTTAACACAAAGATCCTCTCTCAAGTTAACACCAGAACAATAATGAGATTCATCACACTTGTCTCCTCCCATCAGAAAATCGTACTTACACTACATGTAGACATTCTTATTCAAGAACATCTGACTCCCTACACTAAACAAAACGAATCGCACCATCTCTGTTCCTGGACTAAATTACCCGTACCTTTGTCTGCTCTTCCTCCGGCGTGGTAGGCTCATCAACATTCTGCCTGCCAACTTTACTGGCGCTCTTTTTCAAGAAGCTCGTCATCTTCGCTCAAATCCACCTGCAAAATTCACCACCGGATTAAATCACTATTGCAACGCATCGAGGCAAATCAAAAAACAAGAAAGCCAAATTCCTTAATAGATATCAAGAACTGACTATCATGTCTTCCTTACATGACTATGAGAGTAAAACAGGACACAAACAAGAAACGACTATCGTACCTAACAGAAAGAAAGAAAGTCCCTGTTGATCGCCCCTCGCTTCAAGCCCCTGCAACACAAAACCACGAAGAGCATGAGAGCCGATTTAGTGATCTCATGTCCAGGAAAAACGGATCTCCATCACTGGACCGTTAAACAGCACATCCCGAGCTCCACAACTGAAAAAGCAAAAAGAAGAAAAAGAAAATGCGAGAAAATCGAATCGGCAGCAAAACAAAATCCGAGCACGTGAGGGGGAGATCGGGGAAAAGGAATGTGAGAGTTAACTGACCTGCTTGCTGCGGGCTGCTACCAGATCCGGGAAGGGGAGCAGGGCAGGGCAGGAGCAAGAGGAAGCGATGGAGGACAAGGGGCAGGAAAGCAATGAGGGACTATAACTTAAGTGAAGAATGGCGCGGCTATGACGATGGCGATGGCGCAGTTCCCGGCAGGCAGGAACAAACAAACACAGAAATGCGGGCCTGCGATTGAGGGCCGTTGTTGTCAGAGATTTAGGGTTTCTCTCTATCGGCCCTTCCCGTTTGTTTACCCCCCCTCCACTCCTCTCCTCTCTGTCATTCAGGGAAGTCGTTTTTTTCTACGGAGTACGGTATGCTGGGGACCCTCGAAACCGCCGCTCCAACGGAGAACCACCAACGGGGATTTTTCAAGGTACCAAAATATATTAGGTGTCATTTGGACTATAGAGTTACTACACTAAATAGGTAGATTAGTGTTAGATACACTAATTTACATAAGCATGTTGTAAGTTTTTACTGTCCACCAATTTTTTTACCCTCTATATTGGTCAAGATGGGGATCTTTCAATAGTATTGGAATCAATGTCTTTGGTAATTTTTTTGTCGAAAGTAAAAATCTATAATATTTTCAAATCTTTTAATTATCTAACACTAATCTACCTATTTAGTGTAGTTTGACCCGGACACGGCCCATGGAATTTTCAAAAAAATATCTGAAATTCAAATCTAAAAAAAAACTCAATAGAGTTATTTGTAAAGTCCCTCAAAACCCTTCTTTTCGACGTGTAGTTTGGAAACGACAGGATCGGCATGATCTCACTGTAGACCCAGAATAGAACACTGGATAGATTGAAATGTTTATTCATAAAAATTTGGAGGAAGGGAGAAGAATTGAGTAGTGGGGTGGGACTATGAGGAGGAGTGGTGTCAGAATGCTCTGGTACCAGCTCTAGTCCATGAAAAAAAGGAGGACAAAAGACCGGATGCCTTTACAAATAACTCTAATAGATAGAAACTCCGGTCCTTTTTCGAAGGTTGGTGTGAATAAAGTGTTTATTCGTAATGTCAATGACTTAGTGTCCATCAGACAAAGGGTCATTGGAAACAAAACCCTCGATATATTTATCGTTGTTATTTTTTTCAAAGAATCACCTTTGAAATCATTAATTAAGAAAATATTTAACCTTTGGAATAACCTCGCAGGTTTCAATCTGAAATTTCATCAAACAATCACTTATTTCATGTATAAATAGTTGTTGTGGTTGGACAGAGACGCACAAAAAAACACCCTTCAATCTCTTTTTATTATATACGTTTGTTGCAGTAAAAGTTGAAAAAAATAATTTAAATTTTAAAAAGACATGAATGCCTATAAATGGTAGATGCTTCAGTTTGAAGAGAATGAAATGGACATTCCGAGAACTCTCTTAGAGTCCAGTCCACTTTGGAGGCCGGGTAAAGTCCATACTACTTTAGAGGATGGATTTTAAATTTTAAATTTTGTGACACGTATTGCATTTTTGCAACCCGCGATGAGATTTCCGATCAAGTAGTGAGACGGTTTCACAGTCGGAAATTGAATTGCAAATCTCTCCGTTCATTTTGGGTACCTTACCACCATTACCTTCATAGTTTAGGGTCATCTTGGATCAAAGGGTAGATTATGCTAGTGTTAATAACGTTCATGAAAAATTAAGTAATAGTTTTTCTTTTTTCTTTTTTCTTTTTTCTTCTTTTTGAAGAAAATTCAAACACAGTACACAAAAATCACCATATACTGTAGCCCATGATATTTACAAGAGGTTTTCCTAATAATTATTTTAAAAAATTATTATGGTAAAATTCATCCAAATTGGATAAAGCTTTATTTAAATGGATGAGAATTTGTCCAAATGGATGAATGTGCCCACACCATTCATCCACTTACAGAATACGTTGATTACATCATCGTAACTTAACCCTTTAGTGCCCAGCTGACCACATTATGGTCACTGCAACATTCAAAATGCAAATAGCAGAGAATCTGTGAAGAATTCGAACTTCAGTTTTGAAGTTCAGATTATGCCACATACATTATACATCTTCGAGAAAAAGAAATTTTCAATTTGGAATTGTACAACTATCAAAATACCTATCAACAAAACGCAAAAATAGTGCAAATACTTGAAAATATAGTAAATACTTACAAATACAGTACATGTATTATGCAGTATTTATTGTGTTTGGAAGTTTGTTATCTTGTTTTGATTTTTTTGTATTGTGTTCTCCTCTTCATCTTCCATTAGTGTGTGTAATCCGATCTTGACTAATGTACCCACTCCTGTCAATTTTCAACGTATAAAATTTTGCCTAAACCGTATATGGATAAGTCACTTTCACTTATAAAATTCACAATAATTATGTGAGTCTATTTTTGATATGAAATATTGCAACAAAGAGGTGTTGGCATAGAGCATAGCTGAACTTCTTTACTTTCATATTTGAAAATTTAACCCAAATTTTATTTAACTTTGAAGTCACACACCCCCAAAAATCTCATTTTCGAGCGTGCATTATACAGTTCAAATACATACTATAATCTTCCGATCCCACCGTTGGATGATTCTCAAATTTTAATAAAATGTGTGCTCTCGAGTTGAGAATAGAATTGTACAGCTGCTTTCTAATTTAATATATTCTATTTGTGATAATCTCAATCACAGTGGAAAAACCCACTGAAATCCAGAGCTCCCAGCTACAGTACCCTGGGCACTAAAGGGTTAACCCCTAAATGTATGGGGAGGCCAAAAACTTGTTTATGAATATAATTCATGATTCAATTTCAATTATTGCATGGATTGTTTTCATCCAATTATTTTTGTAAAGGATTTTTGTTAGTCATGCTACCTTTTCAAGTTAAATTCAGACCATTCAAGATATTTTTGGATTTTACACAGGGTCTCAATAACAAAAAGAGTAGTAAAACGATCTTTTTTATGTTTTTTCTACTTCAACTAAATTTAGACGATGAAATTGAGTTCTATTGCATTTGAGTTTAACTAACGAAACGAAGCTTACTAAATCTAGTTTTTACGCCACTTTGAATTTTTGAAAAATCTGAAAATTGAGTGTTTCATTGGAGTTACAAGTTCAACATGTGTTACAATGGTGTAGCAAAAAGGTCTAAATTTAGATTCATGGATGATTTTCATTTATTGAAATGTTCTTCATTGTAATTTACACCTTTGGTTTAAAACTCCAATTTTTTTTGCACATTTGGTACTTGTTCTAAATTTTCTTTCAAATTACTTCAAAAAATCACAATAATTTATAATTTTCACTTAATTTTATGAAAATTCCATGATCTGTAGTAGACACATGACTTTGTCTACTAAAAATATAAAATCGAATACTTATCTTATTTATAGTGGAAAATTTAAGCATGATACTATGGTCGAAAGCGAGACAATTAACCCCTAAACGTCCTAGCGTTCAGAAACTGAATCACGAACAGAGTCGCAGCCTTGTAACTTTCTCATTCAACCTTGGATGATTTTTCATCCAAGTTACCTTTGAAAGCCTATTAAATTCTCTACCAATTACAATAAATCTCTTGTGATGGGAAGCTTTTGACAGTATTGGAGAGGCCTCCAACTACAAGTATGTCAAATTTGTTGGATAGATATTTTGCTTGCAATGGTCTTCTCATGTACACCTCACGTACATATGAGCCATGTTAATATCTACTTTTGAGGCTAAAATCTACTTCTGTTCAAAGGAATGGTACGCTTAGGGGTTAAGGATTAAATGGGCAATTTGAGGTGCATCCAGCCGATCTGGAATTGGGAGAACCAAACCCCACACTGGGACCAAAGATAAAAACAAAAACAAAAGCTTGCACCTATTTTTGAACATGGTGAGTCATCCTAGACTAACTTGGGGTCGCAAACCCCAAAAATAGAACTAAAATTTCCAAAAAAAATCTCCCAGACCCCAAAATGAGAAACCCAGAAAAATGGCAGGTCCCAGCACTGCCCGGGAAGAACCGTCACTTAGTTACAAGTGAGCCGGTTAGTTTTTGGAAATAGCTGGTTGAATTTCAAGAATAGAGGCAAAACACCGAACTAAACGACTGAAAAATAATTATATTTAGTATTCATAGACAAAATATACTGGATATAATCTCAAAAAACCGGTTGCTTTTGGAAAATAGAGGACATTGACTGGTTGGCTCAAAAATCTTCCCGAACAGTGGGTCCCAGTGTGGGGGTTGGTTCGCCCTCCCCGCCGATCTGATGCTGAAGTGGTGAAAACCCCAAGCCCCCAGCTTTTACAAAAGAGATCGATTAGGCCACCTAGATTTGACTAACCCAACAACTTCTTTAAATCTCTTGTTCATTGGGGTTGAGCATGGGCGCTCTACCATTGGGTGAGGACCGTATATCTACGGTATTTGTTCATCCTCCATGGATCTGGCGTTGGAACTAAATTGACCCTATTTGAACAAATGAGGTGGGGAGGCCATTAATAGCACCCCTAATCAATGGGGGCCTACTGACTGCCGCATGTGTGACGTGATGCTATATTGTAGCCCCATTCTTCTCCCCTGAATCCTCTCTCCACTCATAAATTCTCCCCATTGATATATCTATGCTGTAATGTACTCATGCTCTCTAAAAACAATAGTCTATTTTTGGACGTGTTAGCATTAATTTGGACATGTTCCCAAAATACAATTAATTTTTAAGGAAAAAACAGTAAAAAAATCTACTTGAACATGTCACGTCTATGAGATGTCAATGATAAGCAAAATAAACTCAAATGAAAAATCTTTAGTCCAAATCGTAGTCTTCACATAACATTCAGTACTCTTTTAAGAGGGTGCCTTTTAGTTTCATCCACCTTTATATATGGAGTGACTAGTGATTTGTAATTGAATGAACTATTGAATAAAATAAACAATTACAAAACATGGTTGAATTGTGACTGAATGAGTGCTTTGGATTACTGTTCTCCATGGGTGATTGCTCTTGCTTAATGCCACGTGCCCCCATAGCTACTGATTTGATGTGGAATATCCTGCATCAGTTATTGGGAGGGTGAAATGATGTGGGATATTCCACATCATTTTGTTGGAGGGAGGCATCAGTCACAGAGGCTACTAAATGTTATGGCAAGTACTTGAGTCTCCAGAATATAATACCCACAAACCATGGAAGTGCATGCATTTAGTGGTCAAAAGTGCTTGCATTCATAAAAGACAAGCTTCAACAATTCACAAATTATAATTTAGTGTATAGGATTTTAGGAACGCAAGTGCCACAACAAAAGTTGGTTTGAATGGACCATGAGCCTATATAAGTTACTAGTGTTATTTTTTGCACCGAGAGCATCATATGATAAAGAATCACAAATTTCTTCATAATTTTGACATACCATGCAATAGCCCTAAACAGAATATACTAAATATGGCTATTAGTGTGTATGACACTAATTGCAAGGACACATACTAATTGCAAGGACACCCACTAATTTCAACAATTTGAGATTTTCCAGGCTAGAATTTTACTATGCGATGCTAATTGCCATCAACACACGACATTATCCTTGTCTTTGTATGAAAATTAGTGCGTAACTTGTTAAATATGAAATGGAAGGATTTCAGATAATTTTATTTAATGAGATTAATTTTTGTATACCGTACCTTAGGGGCAGCTTCATCACTCCTCCGTCGAATAATTAACTAATTTCAAATTTTGATGTCCGGCAATAAAAAAAGTAATTTTTTTAAAATTCAACTTTTCAAGAAATAAATAACTTTAAGTTCGATTTTCATCCATAATTGATGAAGTTTCATTGAATGTTTGTTATTTTAGTGGACTTCATGTGATCACTCTTAACATTTTTAATTTATTTTATTTTTAGTTCATGTATTCAATTTCAAGATATTTCATCATTCATCTAATTTAATTTCATGGTTTTCCGGCAAATAGGCAACATAATAAAATTAAAAAAATCGACATTTTAATTTGGAATTATTTTTTGCCGAAGCTGCCCCTAATGTACAGTATAAGATCACACATAAAAGGAAATTTTCATTCAAGTCAATTTTACCACACATATGAAGTCTACAATTGGTATATGTTCATGTATGTGAGAATCTTTAAAAACTCAACAAGTTCTTTAAGTGTTAAATTCTAAATTTGTCTGTAAAACTCTATTTTTTAATTATAAAAAACATATAATTAAAACAAGTCAACTAATTCCAAAGTTTGCAAATAGTGTTGGACACACTGATTTTCTATAAATTTTACAAATTGTGTCACGTGCACTATTTATTGTGACACTAATTGCCCACACACATTAAGAGCCATAACTAGTGAGCATTGATTTATCTTATTATTGCATGTGATATATTGGTAGCTCCTAAAAAGACACTATTTGCAATATATTTAACCCCTTGTGCAGGCAGGAACCACAATGTGGTTTATGGCTTGTATCTTCCTTATTTATACAAGAATTTTTTTCAAGCATTGCCACCTTTGGAAAATTATGAAAATTTCACAACACACTCCCTTGTAGGTCTTGTATGTTTAAAAAAAACTGGCCTCATATGGCATAGTGATGGACAGTAGTTGCGCAATGTATTTTTTTTTCTTGTCTGTATACTACTTGTATGAACAGGGCAACCTCTTTTAGGGGTTAAACTAGGTTGGTCCGTACCAATGTCTCACACAATAATCCCAAGAACTAAGATTGTCCTTTTAGCATGTGTACATGTACAATCTTCTTCATAGAATAGAATAGTACGGGTTGAATTATTTAGCATTGTATTAAATATCCTCCATCAAACTATTTGTACAACCTAATAAAGTAAAGAAATAAACTAGGAAAAAATTGCACTTTAGTGCGCAATCATGCCTAAGACAATAGAATAATAAATACCCAAAAATACATTGGTTGGAACATCTTATGGAAGTGAGAGATAGGTTTTGGTCATTATATAGTGAAAGGTGTTTTTGTGCATGAGGTCCTCAAATCAAATTATAGTGACAAATATATAAGACCAACACTATTATTGCGGGACAAAGAAATCATGCATCACGTGAACATTGCTTAGTTATTTCTCTAAAAATTTATGTGGGGGAAATTTGATGCGAAACTAACTAACTATCAATGAATATTATCTTCATCAAAAAAAAATTCAAAACTATTTCATCCATTATCAATGTAGGTTATTTTAATTGTAGTGTCACTTATTTAAAATCAAACTTAGTTACACTATTTTTCAAGTAGTTTTGACTTTATTAATAATAAGCATTTATACTATGAGAGGCTATGTCCTATAGCATATACACTTTAGAAGTCGCTAATCTATCAAACCTTTTCCCATTTGTTAGAGATGTAGTTTTTTGTTTGATGGAAAGTCTCCGTTCTTCAATCCAACTAAATTAACAGAATATAATGGTATATCCTACAAAGTTGTGGATTTTATGCATATCTGATTCAATTTGGGAATGTTTAAATTTATAATTAATGTGTGAGAATCGGTAATAATTGGGAGTGCTACTAAATTTTGTCGCATGTGTCTAAAATCGACAGCTTTATACTATAAAACTCTAAAAAAAAATCTATACAAAAATTTGTAACATTTTCAAAAAAGTGCCAAAGTTAACCCCTAAATTTTCTTGTGTTTTTGGGAGCTCCAACACCAAAAACTGCGATTTTCTACTACTTTGAGGTCATGGGAGCACGAACAAAGTTTTTTACTGTTTTTAGTATTTCCAACCGTAAGATCTCAAAGATAACTACAGTGTGAAAATCTGCTCCAAATTTCAGCCGTTGGATGTGCACCAAATGTGAGATCATAACATTCAAAGTTGATGCAAAAGTTTTTTTTGCCTTGCCCGGGAGACATTGTTCACTTTGTGCAAAGGGGGACTTGGTGATTGTTACCCCAAACATTTTGCTCTTATTTTTTTCCTAGAAGGTATCTAAGTTGAGTATGCGTGTGCAAAAATTTAGAGCTCTCCCGCATTTCTAAGGCAAAATGTAAAATTTTTTTGTACTGGGAGGTCAAATATCGGCTTAGAGATGAGAAATTGGAAAACGTCTCATTGCGGAATGACAAATTGGAATTTGAAAAAATTGAACGGTGAGAACATTTCTTTATGGTCATGCAAAATACCAGTGAATTTTTTTTTCAAAAATGTTGAAATCTCAAATACTTGTGAATTTACAGAAGGGGAACATGAAAAATTGGGTAAATGCTTGCAAGGGCAGCCATGGACGCTGGGCTCCCTTCCTCACAAACGTGGGTCCATCATGGACATGTACAAAGGCTTCTTACTTCTTCTATATTTGGGCTCCAAGTGTTCTGAGACTCTGACATAACCTTCTTGAAAAGGAGAGCGTGCTGTCAGTAAGAGCGTTGGAATCATGGGTCAGTCCCTCATCTGGCCTTGAACCCCCTGCCCCATGGAAATATTGAAGCGTGCCCCTCCGGTCTGCCCCATTCTCCAACCTCTCGCTCGTTGGTGCAGAGCCCAGCCCGACCTGCCCTCCTAGACTTGCAAATCTAAAATTTGCAAAATAAAACCCTAAAATTCAAATTTGACTTTGAAATTTTTCCAGCAGCAACCTTGGAGGGTAACTCACACACCCTCAAAAAATCTCGCAAAAATAAACATTTTTACTAAGAAACTAAGCCTGACCAAAATAGCAAAAGACCGTTTCGGTTTTTAAGGAAAGTTAGGGGTTAAAGTCTATCAATCTTTTGCATCACAATGAAATGAAAATGGATCAAAATGTTTTTAATATAGTCCAAAAAAATATATCCAATGTTGGTTGAACTTGTTGAACTTACTTCGATCTATGAAGACAAAGTATACAATTCAATTTTTAGATATATTATTTTGGTGTTATGAAGAAACAAAGTTTCCTACAATGGATGGTAGATGCCCTAGGATGAAAAATTGAGGGATAATTGTGAAAGTTAAAAAAAAAAAAACTCATTAAAAAAACTATTGGAATAACTCTTTAACCCCTAAGCTCCCGAGCGACCATTTTTTGGTCGCTGCCCGGAAAAAAGGGCTGCTTGGAACAAAAAAATAAAAAATATTTTAAAATACTACATCAAGTCTACTTTCCAACCCAATTTGAATTATGGCAATCCGAGTTAAACTCCACCCGGGATAATTTTTCAAAGTAGATCACCTCAACATTGTCTTAGTGTTACAAAATTTGCTATTTGGGGAAAGTAATGATGATTCCTCCATCATTTCTCTTGCTTTTTTGAAGTTTACGATAGATAGCCCAACTTTAACCAATCGTACTAAATTTTGAACTCTAAAATTGAAAATTATAATTTATACAAATTTTAGAAGGTTAATGCTTTTAAATTCATTAAAAAATGATCTAAAGATTATTTTGGAAGTTTGACAGAATGGATAATTTGTAAAGATGATACTCTACATTTTGTCTATTGAACCAACCTTCATCAAACATATGGAAGGCACATATTATAACACATCTATGTTTTGTCCAATATCCCTCGGGCTTTTAGGGGTTAACATCCTAATTTGACAGTATTTTCAAAGATTTGTTATAAAATGTTTGTTGAAAATAAAAAATGGAGTTGATGTACAAAGCAAAGTTGTAAATGTCAATGTGAATATCCCATATGTATAGTTGAATTCATCATATTTTTTTAATGAATTTGGCAAGGTTTTCTCTTTAAATTCAATTAAAAATCCCAAAGTAACACAATTTTTTATAAAATAAATTGTAATGAAATTGGAAGAACATGCACTACAAGATGGTATAGTTTTAATTATTTTATTCTACTTATTTTGGAAAATCATGTTTAAGGTCTCAGTTTTTGAACGAAGAATGAAACTTGACATAAACCAATTGTGTTGTTTTAAAAAAATTGCAATATCTTGTTTTGAAGATCCATACCATACAAATGATAGTCAATTAGCACAAGAACCAAAAAAAGCTTGGATGGATGAAAAATTGTCCACGATGTAGTGTTGAGAAAAGTTGTAATTTGTTCGCCGTCCACTATAAAGGAGGCACGTTAAAGGGTTAAAAACACATTTAGTTCGGTTTTCTTATCATGGCAGAGAGCTGTATATGTCAAATAAAAGTCTAATTTTCTACTTCTTAAATGTTAACACACTCCAACTATTACTCCCTCTATCCCACAAAAGATATCTTGTTTTCACTTAAATCCATAGATTAAGCATTGTTTTTACTGAAATTCATAGATTAAGTTTGATCTCATGATTACAAAGGGAATATGTTAGCAGTGATGCAAATCTATGGATTAAGTGAGTGTAGAGGGAGTATTTTGACAACCAAAAAGTACATATATAACCAAAATCCATGGCAATAATTCATTATCAACATGATCAAAATCAATGATCAACGTGATCCAAATCCATGGATTAAAGTGTTTGTTTATCTGCAATACTATAGAGTAGTAGTCAAGCGTGTACGAAGCTTAATTACTGGCGGTGAATGAATACATTTAGAAACCATGGTTTTAGTTTGGGATAAAATTTAAGTTGATACCTTCGTCTTTTGAAAAACAGAGGGAGTACTCCCTCCGTTCCACATCCCACAAAAGAATGCATGTATTCACGGTACATTGTATAACCTACAATAGAGTTATTTGCTAATTTGTAAAGAGTGGAGTTGCTGACCCTTGATTCTCCAAAAAGAGCGGGGTGACATTTGGAAATAAAATGTTGTTTTTATGCAAAAACAGAATTGAGGACTTGAAATCATTTTGGACAAAATATAGGCGTACTTTGAGTTTTATCTTGAATTAGGAGGTTGGTAACAAGCACGGCTTACCACAATAAGAGCTTTTGGCTAATTAATGAAGGAGAAGAGATTTGCACTCGGGAGTAGCTATTGGAAAACTACTATTCTCATAGTGAGGCGAGCAACAAACGTTAGTCACTGGAGTTGTTGAAACAATGTACCCGGGTTATCAAATATTAAACCTTAATTGTTGACAACTTGAATCTCATGGGCTAGACTTTGCTCAACGTGGCCTTCCCTTTGCTACTAGAATTTTTAAAAGGGTCACTTAGTGTTTCTTGCAATTTTTCAAAAAAGGAGGATAAAGAGCCAAAGTAGTTCATTTAGGGTAGAGGGCTCATAATCCAAGCAGGACCAGACACCGTGCACTAGGCCAATCTTCTCAGAAAGAAGATTCTAGCCTTCAAGTCCACCCTCAAATGTACACCACAACTTGATCGGTTTAAGGAACAGATAGATAGATAGAAACTCCGACCCCTTTAGGGGCTGGCGTGAATGAAGTGTCCGTTCGTAATGTCAATGATCCGATGCCCACCGGACAAGGGGAAATTGGGACAATACTACTCTCCCCTTTCCAGGATAGACACTATAGTGACACACTATGCTACTACCTAACTAGCCACTAGTGCCTTGAAGATACCGGACATGGTATCTTCCCAAAGGGCTTTGAGGTACCCATACAACAAGGTCCGAGGATCCCCCACCATAGTTGGGCGGACTATGGTGGTGAGCACCACGCCAGCATGGGGAATAGAACCCACAACCTCCTCATTGGGGGCCATGAGCCCAACCACCAAGCCAAAGCCCGTGGTGCCGTTTAACCACTAAAGGCCCAAGGTGTTTTGGGACCTCCAAAACCAAAAACTGCGATTTTTGAGCACCTTGTGGAAGTTGATGTATGTTTCAATATGTTTTAACTTTTTTTGTACTTCCAACCGTAAGATCTTCAACCCAACTACTTGCACTAACACCATGTTAAATTTCAACCGTTGGATCTTTACCATTTGTGAGTTTATAACATTCAAAGTTGATTCAAAAGTTTTTTTGGGCTTTACCCGAAAGGCATAGTCTAAATGGTGCAAAGGGGGACTTGATGATTATTACCCCAAACATTTTGCTCATATTTTTTTCCATGTAGGTAACTAAGTTAGGCACCTCCATGGAAAATTTTAGAGACTAATTATGCTTTTTTGGCCTTCATGCAAATTATTTTCCAGAAGAAGGTTCAAAAACCACAATATGGTAAAACTTGAATAACGTTAAAGGTTTTTGGTTTAGTAAAAAAGTGAACGGTGAAAAGTTACATCTATGAGTTTGTGAATTTTAGAAAAAAAAAAATCGAAAAATTCCTAAATCTCAAATTTTGACAATTTTTGAAAGAAAAAAATGTAAAATTACAAAAAACTTTGAAGCTTGCTCTTGTAAATTTTGAAGGCTGCCCATGTAAAATTGTTAAAACTTTCAACTTGGATTTTTTAAAAATGTGTGTAGTAGTATTATTATAAACATATTTCCATTTTCTTTTTTCAAGAAAACACTTTTTTTTTTTTTTTTTTTTTTTTTGCTGCCCCAGTTGGGCTTGAGAACAAAATTTTGCATAATAAAATTCTAAAACTTGAATTTGGCTGCCCAAATTTTACCACATATAGTATGTATGTATTACCACACCCACACCAAATTTTAACCCAAAATACTAAAGTTAAACCCGTCATCTAGGCTGCCCGAAACAGCAAAAAGCCATTTTGGCTTTTAAGGGCCTTTAGGGGTTAAGGAACACGTATGACATCATCTTCCAAAATTCATAACTAAATAAAGAAAAATTGGAAAATTTTGATTACATCATCAATACTCTCCAACAAATTTAGCACACTCTCTCCAAAAAAACTCTTTTGAACACTCCATGAAGAACTTGTTGAACTGCAATTTGATCGGTTTATGAGCCCTCTACCTTAACCCTTTGACGCGCCTGCGTCCAATATATGGACGACGAACAGATTGCAACCTTTCCCAGCAGTATATCCTGTACAGTTTTTCATCCATCCAAATTTCTTTTGGTTCTTGTGTTAGTTGATTACTATTTGTACGGTATGGATCTTCAAAATAACATATTGTGATTTTTTGAAAAACAACAGAATCGGTTTATGTCAAGTTTCATTCTTAGTTCAAAAAGTGAGACCTTAAACATGATTTTTCAAAATAAGTAGAATCAAATAATGGAAACCATACCATCTTGTAATGCATGTTATCATGATTTCCCTACCAATTTTTTTTACAAATATGTGTTAATTTTGGATTTTAAAATGAATTTCAAGAGAAAACCTTGCAAAATTCATCAATAAATGGTAATAAATAATATGATGAATCCAACCGTACAGATGCAATCTTCACATTGACATTTTCAACTTTTCTTTGTATATCAACTCCATTTTTGTTTTTCATCAAACATTTTATAACGAATCTTTGAAAACAGTGTTGAATCGGGATGTTAAAGGGTTAACATATAACTCTTAGGAACTTTATTATCTTCGAGGGGTTAATCCACGAGTGTCAGATTATAAATAATAAGACATAGTTTAAAGGTTCATCATCAATAACACTAACTTCATTGTACTATCTATACATGTTGAGCATTTTTTTTACATAGATAAACTACATTCTTTTCAACATTCATCATGGTTAAGCATTTAGGAATCAAAAAAAATTGTCGCTGAAGATATTACAAAAATTTCAAACCCATAAAAAAACAAAGCGACTAGTCACGTAGTCTCTACCAAGTAGTATTTACCCCATATTTACTTGTACGGGTCGTTTTTACTCAGCAAGAGTTACAACCTTGTAACTCTTGAAAACGAAGTGTTTTCACGGTCTCTCCCCCTGGTAGGGGCAGGGACAATAAAAATTTAAAGTCTTGTTATTGAAATCATATTATCTTCAAACAACGAACAGAGAATGTCAGGCTCTGCAGTGCTCTACCATGACCAGCAGACAAAATGATTACTGGAAAATGTTGCAAAAGCTGCCTGTCCTCGAGATAGGCTACCCTGAACTCTGTACACATCGGTATGACCAGAAGAGACAATCAAGGCAAACCCTGATTATGATGAACTTCATTGCTCTCTCCAATTGAACCAGCACTTTCCAGGAGTACACACGAATAGATCAGACCAGCTCTCAAGACAAGGTTGCCATCGCCCTCACACTTTCTGTGGCTTGAAACCAAACCAACAATCTCGGAAAAAAGAAAAAGAGAATGCTCGCTGACATTCTCTCGAGTCCCGAAAAATGCCGATACTCATCCGGCACAGGACATGGTCATTGAGTAGAAAGGATTGCGTGAGGATCACGTTGCGACTCCCTTAAATGCGCATCATGCATTCCAGTCAGGACGCGCGTAACTTACTTGATTGACTACAGCACATGAATCACGGTATCAAGCAGGACACTCGGAAAAGATTTCAGAAAAGATTTGAGGAAGCATTTACCGAATTCTGACAATGAACAGTACGTTTTTGCTGGTTCCACGGTCCCCCAGTGCCGACAGATTGCGGACTCTGCTTAAGATGCCAGAGTTAGTGTAGGGTTACACACAATATTAGAAGTAACCGCATCTCGGATACGTAATTGATTTCTAGTGCCGGTCAAAACTGTGTCGAAAGCTCAGAACAAGCCAATCCGAACGATCGTAGTTAAGAGTGAAGTAATAAGCTATAGAACTGCACAAATTGTAGTTGACGACCTGTCGGGAAGATTGAAGAATGCGTTGAGAAGCTATTTCAGTGATCATTCACACCGTTGCGCAATCGGCACGTCCGAAGCCAATACGCGAATTCGCCAAGTCATATTCGATGCGGAAATTTTGCTGTTGTACGTTTCCGATAATGGAGATGTTCACATAGCTCGGCGCAAACGCCAAGCAGTACGTCCCTTGGGAATCAATCGGCAGCAGGACGTTGTTCGCCGGAAGCACCAAAGTCGCCTGCAAATCATCAATCGTAAAACTTAGAAAATAGAGCCACAAGATTGCAACGAAACAACAATTTGAAGCTTGTTCTGGAACCTAAGACTAACAGCCGGATTGTTCATGTCGCAAGGGTTGGAAAACAGAGTCACAAGATTGCAAAGCAATTGAAACAATAATTTTAAAACTTGGTTATTCATGAAGTACCTTGTTCTGGAACAAAAGATTAACGGCCGGGATGTTCGTGGTACCGCCCTTGATGGAATAGCAAGTATCAAACAACGAATCACCTTCAACGCGCTTCAAATAACTCGTCGCAGCTCGGAACGAGTCACGGAAAGTACTGTAAGACGGCTCCACAAGACGCGTGATGCTCGTACCGGAGTCGAGTATCACACCGCCATTGCCTGTGGAATCAAGCGTATACAAACTCGCAGGAAAACTAATCACCGTCTTGCCTACCGTGATGCCTGTTAAACCGACGTAGTAAAACGCAGGCAGACGAGGATTTTGAGTTAAAGGAGTGTATTCCAAGCCATAGCTGGTCATCCCGCCGAAGAAAATGTGGCTATTGGCGTCGGGGTTGACGAAGCGATCGGTGAGGCAATAGCTGAAGCGGTTGCCAACAGTGGATCCGAGTTGCGTTGGAAACGAGAGCTTGCCACGGCCGAGACCGAGAATGCCACCGGAGCCGACGAAGAGGCCTTGGTTGACGTGCCCGCATCCGAAGGAGAACTTTGGAATGTTGTAAGGACGGCCGGAGATCGAGGTGAGCGTGAGCGTGTCTTGGGAAAAGTCGCCGACAGTCAGAGAGCCATCGCCATAGGCAACCGCATAGAGACAGTTCTTCGATTGCTTGCCGCATTTGAAGAATTGGAGCTGCGTGCAAACAGGGGAAGCGCATTTGAGCGTGGTGAAGGAGGAGGAGCCGGTCGGGTTAAACACGGGACCGATTTGCTCGTAGCATTGTTGACACGGCTCGCATTGGAGCCAGAATATGTCGCTTCCTGTGTCGATTGTGGCAATCACGTCCTTCGGCGGTGTTCCTATCTGCAAAGGCGCGGATGATTTGTTTCAAAATCGTTAGGGCAAGGCCGCCATAGCCGATACATCGGTTAGAGAAATTGGCGGTAAAATAGAGTTGTTGTAAATTTTTAAAAATTCCTCGCTTTCATGTTCTTGAATTGCTCCTCAAGAGTACAAAGACTTAATGCTTTAGCGTTGAAGGATATCTCTATTGACTTAAGAAATTGGCGATACATTAGCTAAATAAAGAGGCTACGGCCATATATTCTGAAGCCAATGTATCGGCTATCCAATTAGCAACGGCGATACATTTGCTTAAGAAATTGCAAGAGATTACTGAGCATACCTGGAGTGTCACGAAGTATTCTCCAGTGCCGGAGTTGAGACCTGATTTCACCGGGTCTTTCAGGGAGGCGCCAGCCTCAGGAGTCGCAGCTTTGCTGGAATGATGTCGTCGCTTGTGGACGTGTTTGCCAATGGCGTCCACGCGTGCCAAGTCTCGCTCCACCAGTCGACTATGCAGCTCTGCTCTCGTTGCTTGACGCTTTGTGAAGGGCGAGCTCGGTGCATCCGCGTGTGTCACTTTCATTCGAATGCCATCTTCGTTCTCATGCACCTGCTTCGATACATCATAGCGGAATGTATCCTGAGCATTGGTAGACGTCGGCAACGCAATTGCAAAAAGGGAGAAATATATCATGGACGCAACAACAACAACTAGTGCTCCTTGCACTTCGAACCGCAACGTTTCCCCGTGCTTCCTCAAGAGCTGCGCCATAGCTAGCCACGCCACAACTTCCGCAGCTTCGATTGCACCGCTATCGAGCAGACGTTGAATGTTCCTGCAAGGTACTGTGATTTCTCAGCTCTTCATTTCTCTAATTGCATTCACATCGCTTTGGCTAGAACTTCAAGTAAGCAGACTTTCAATGTACGTTCATAATATCTCAGCTTCTAATCTGAATTTTCTGCATTAATAATTGATAAAAACCTCCGCAATTACTTACACTCACATCGCTACTTCAATCATAGACACGAGTTATCACGGCCTCACCTCAGTTCATCTTCTGTAACACCACTCCTTCCAGCATACAGTCTCTTAACGCTTCCAGAATACCTCAAAGAAATACTACTTTCTAATGAGTTTCATGAGTTTCTACTGATTCACTGCATGCAGCTACTATGCATCAAACGGATAGAAACTATGAGCCTAGTGATGAAATGACAGCTGAGATATTTGAGCAACTTACAGTCATGAGCTGCTGCCAAAGCTGGCGAGCTGCTGCGGTCTGTCGCTCCGAAGCTTCAGCATGTCACGACTCTCCGATTAACGTAACTGGCAAGGGCTGAAGAGGTGGGACAAAAACTACTCGACGCGACAGCCGCCACCTCCAGAAGGAAGAGAGAGAGACAGCAAGAGCCCTGCAAGGCTCGATTAACTCGTGCGAATCCAACGGCTCTTCTCCTGTCCTGCCTGCTTGCATGCGTCCCTGCAGGTAACCCTGACGGCCTGGCTGGATTCCTATTTAACAGTCATAATATCTGAGCATGGCTAAGTTAGTGTGATGCAATTTCTCCTGCGACTCTGTGAGTGTGATTTCCACCGCCTTTGCATGCTTGGGAACGAAGCAGCACTCCAACGTTTCTCTAGGAATTTTACCGTGCACTGCCAGAGAATGTTTTGGAGGGCAGAGTACTTGGAATGCGCCGGTAGAGTTATCCTATGTGAGTTCTGGAAGTGATTGACACTTCACTGGGCTGGACTCGCTCATAGCCTTTGTGATTACAAAGCATTTGGACTTAGGGGCGGTTTACACTAAGGACCAAGAGCCATGACCAAGAAAATTAAATCATTTTCATGGTCATGGCTCTTGGCCTAGAGCCGTGACCATGAAAAATCAAAAATGGGTTTTTGAGTGGCTTGGTCACTCTTGTAGTGTAAAGTGGATTTGGACCGGGACAACTTTGGGCTGATTTTTATTAATATAAATCCCAACGATCTACAGTAACGTCAAAAAAATCGGGAAAAAAAATATTAAAATAAAAAATTTCGGCCAATGTCTGATTTTCAGCCTTACGGCTCCCTTGATTTCCGTTGAGTCGAGCATTTTGCCTCGACTCAACGGAAAACCCGTTGGACCATGGCACAGTATCCAAATGGCAGATTTTAGTAGTTTTTGGGGACCTCAAAGTTAGTGGTCATTCTCCTTTTTTCAAGGTAGTGTAAAGCCAAATGGAACCAAGAGCTCTTTTTGGGCCAATCACAGATTTTAGAATTCCATGGTCATGGCTCTTGGTCCTAGGTGTAAACCGCCCCTTAATCCCATGGGGACAATAGATACGTTTTAATCCCATGGGGATAGTGGATACGTTGTTGTATAATTGGCATTTGCTATCAACAAGAAGCTCTAAATTGGAATCTCAATAACTCACTTGAACCGCATTGATCTCAATTCCAACTTCTTTGTTGAACTCAAACTCATTAAAGGTGTAAATCCATTCCAATTACAAGAAAAATACACCATGTTCTACTTACTGCAAATGTATTTTCAAACGTTTAAGGGTTAACCCCTAAATGCTCAATAGTAGATATGTTGTTGTATAATTGGCATTGAGATCTCAATAGCTCACTAGAAACACATCAATCTAAAGTCCTACTTCTTTGTTGCACTCTAATCCATAAAAAGTGTGAATTCATTCCAAATACAATAAAATTACATTGTGTTTACTTGATGCAAGGCATTTTCAAACGTTAGAGGTTAAGGTATGTATTCCAAAAACCATCACTTGTAATTTCCAAGAAACCTAAAATCAATCATTTGTCATCCAATCAAAGGCTTTCAAAAGTTGGCAAAATTAGTGTTTTTTAGGATGCAATTTATGGTACTTTTTGTATTGCGAAAAACACCACAAACCTGTAAGGCACAACACTAGTGGAAAAAATGTCGTTGCTGAGGGAGGTGCTTAATATGCAAGTGATGCCTAGTTCTATGCATGTAGGTAGTACTTGCATGGACACCTCTTTTGGCAATGGCACCTTTTCTATTAGTGCAAGTAGCACATGACTTTCACTTTAATATTTCATATAAAATACATTTGGATTGAGAAAAGATGATTTATTTTTGCACTTTTGTCTATGAATCTTAACCCTTTAGCGCGCCGGCGTCCAGAATCTGGACGCCGGATGAATTTCAGCAGCTCGATTTCTGTAGGTACCAGATGTTTTTCATCCCTTTTTTTTCTTTTTTTTCATTCTTGAGCTAGTTGAATACCATTTGTACGGTATGGATCTTCCAAATAAGATAATGTGAATTTTTGAAAAATTACAAAAGTGATTAATGTCAAGTTTCAATCTTAGTTCAAAAAGAAAGACCTTAACCCCTAAACGCCCCAGCCTATTTTTAGCCAAAAAACACATTTTCAAAAAAAGTCTCATAGATGGAAATGAAGGTAAGTTATTTAGATCTCAACCGTACAATCTTGTAGTAGACTTAATGTAGGTCATGTGGATCAAATTTTGAGTCGTGAGGCCTCATAGATTGCGAGATCATAACATATTAGTACTCAAAACTGATCACAAAATTTCATCATTTTCACTTTGAAGTGAAAATGCTACCAATAGACACCTTCCAATGAAAAAATCACCAACTAGAAAGTTTTCTACCTTCATCTCAATAACACCCTTGAACAAAAAAAACCATGAAAAAAATTTCTTTACGCAAATAATGGCCTTGCAGTGGTGAAAAATGCCTCAAAATTTACAAAGGAAAAACAATTCAAATCTAAACCCCTTGCACGAGAATGATTGCCATGAATTCCTCACACCTTGGATGGGATTAAGGTTTCTACCACGTAAACATGACTTAGGTTGGAATCCAACCCAACAAACAAAGTTGAAATCCAACGGTGGATGAAGGAGATCTAGCTCCTCAAAATTCATCCATTTTGTCAATTTTTTCATTGTAGAAACATCGTAGCAAATCCAATACTAGAATCATTTGGATAAAAAATCTTTCAACTAGAAAGTTGTTGGAATTCATCTTAAGATGATGATTATGCAAAAAAAATACATGTACAACTATTTTTGATTTCACATAATTGGCTTGCAATGGTAAAACATGCCTAAAGTTTGAAAACCCAAAAACAAAAGCTGCATTCACTAAAATGCATGCCATTATTTCATACTTCATTTTATGGGTCTGCAAATTTTACCACACAAACTAGACTTGATTTGGGACCCAACCCAAGTGATTTCATCCAAAACGGACTCCGGATGAAGAAGTTATGGCTCTTCAAAGTTGCTGCTTGTCATCCAAAATGTCGTTTTTCGACATTCGGCGCGTTTAGGGGTTAAATATGATTTTCCATAGTAAGTAGAATCAAATAATGGAAACCATACCATCTCGTAGTGCATGTCATTCTAATTTCATTACAATATTTTTAAAAACAAATTGTGTTAATTTTGGATTTTTAATTGAATTTCAAGAGAAAACCTTGCAAAATTACTTTAAAAATATTAATAATAAATATGATGAATCCAACCGTACAGATGTTATCTATACATTGACATTTACAACTTTGTTTTGTACAGTACCCGGCAAGAGAGATATGGACAACTTGCAGAATGCCAAAAACAGGGTGAACTTCAGGTGGATGCCAAAAATTATGTTTCTCATAAAATTGCACGGGGCTCTAGGAGCAGCTACATATAGGTGTTGTTTCCAAGTATCAAAGGTTAAACTAATTTAATTGCATTGCCTTAATGATCAATCAAGGATAAATTGAACATGTGTTGTTTTGATGTTAATCTGCAACTGTGATTGTTCTTATCTGAGACACACATGTCAACCTACATGTTCACATTTCGACTTAGATATGCACAACCCTCTTGTGTATATGCACCATGACATATCTCTAAGACAAATCAGTAAAGAGAGAAGGTGACATAGGGAGTTTAGTTGAGTGTCCTCTTTTAAGTAGAATTGTGACATTTCAAAGAGAGTTGGTAGCTAGCTGTTTGTTTGCAATGAAGTTGAGGAATCTCACAACAGAAGAGAAGGGTCGGATTGTTGGTTTGCATGAAGCAGGAATCTCTGGTGCTCAAATCGGACGTCAATTAGGCATAGCACGTCAAACTGTTTCTGCTCTTTTGAAGCGGTTTCAGCTTCGTGGTACCGTTGTTTCTCCAAAGCCTACAGGTGCAAGATGTAAGCTTGGTGTGCGTGACAAGCGACAACTGAAACATCTCATACTTCGTGATCGTCGTGCACCTATTGCTGCAATTCAAGCTCAAATGACAACAAAGGTTTGCATTCGTACGTTGAGGCGATATATTCGGGCTCTTGGCTTCAACAATCGTGTTGCAGTCAAAAAGCCTTTTCTTAGTAAAGCACACAAGGCACAAAGGCTTGCTTTTGCTCAAGCTCATGCACATTGGAGTGAAGAGGATTGGAAGAATGTTATATGGACAGACGAATCTTCCTTTGAGGTTGGCAAGCATTCACGGTTGGTACGAGTTTGGCGTCAAGTTAACGAGAGGTACGCATGGGATTGCTTATGCCCAAGTTTTAAGTCGGGTCGTGTTTCCATTATGATTTGGGGTGCTTTTAGTGGCTATCATAAGTCTCCTATAGTCATAATCCCTACAGGTAGAAGAACTGCTGCTGACTTTGTGAACATTGTGTACGAGGGAGCATTATTTTCCTTTTATTCCCTCCATGATCGTTCAAATGACATGAGTCTCATGGAGGATGGTGCTCCAGTCCATCGTAGTTCTCTATCTAATAGGTGGAGAGAAGCTCAAAGCATGGCGAAATTAAACTGGCCGCCTAACTCCCCAGATCTGAACCCCATAGAGAATCTATGGAAGATTGTAAAAGACCAAGTTCAAAACAAGCATCGGCCACGAGATCGGGATCAAATGGCCTCTGCCGTTCAACGTGAATGGAATGGAGTCTCTAGAGATGTGCTTGATACACTCATATCCACAATGCCTTACAGGATGAAGGCTGTTATTGATGCTCAAGGTGGTAGTAGTAGATGGTAGACAGCAGTCCAGAGATTATCCAAATTGTTGTATATTTTGTATTTTTCAACATGATATATTCTACATTTTGAAAGTAGTCTCTCTAAGCTTTCCATTGCACTTTACGGTTCTCAATTTCATGTATTTTTGAATGAGTTACAGCATTTCAAATTTTAGAGTCTTCACAGGGTCCTGGTTCGAAAATGCCTGTGTCCATATCTCTCTTGCCGGGTACTGTACATCAACTCCATTTCCGTTTTTCATCAACCATTTTATAACAAATCTTTGAAAACAGTGTTGAATCGGGGCGTTAAAGGGTTAATTGTCAATG
Organism: Pohlia nutans; assembly: GCA_022496805.1. Taxonomy (NCBI): domain Eukaryota; kingdom Viridiplantae; phylum Streptophyta; class Bryopsida; order Bryales; family Mniaceae; genus Pohlia; species Pohlia nutans. The sequence goes on along the minus strand of CM040095.1, from coordinate 12,661,054 downwards.
GGCCATAAAATTTCAAAAAAAATCCAAACACTGTAAATCAATCCCTAAAGAAGGTTGCCTCTGTTCTTACGATGCACGTACGGAGAAGAACATTTGCATATATATGGCGTTTATTGTAGCATAACGTGTCCTATGATGCCAATTTTTTTGTTAGCCTTATAAGAACTACAAGGCATGTTGCTGTAAAAAATTTAGATTTTTTTTTTTTGCACAGAAGATAGTGAAAGAATTTCCTATACAAATGTGGTAGTAAGAAACAGTAAAGCACATTGAGATTGTTGCATGCATTAGGTGTTAAATGGACGGTTATAGGTGCTTCCACCAATCCACCTTACAACATTCTGCCTGGTTGCAATTGGTGAGTACAACCTACAACTTACAAGGCAATAATGGTTATAAAAATCTCGTAACAGTCTGCCAGATACAGTAGTAAAATTATCAATGAAGCTTGCAATTAAAACAAATGATGCCACATGTGTGATACTGAATACACCTCATCACGGTACCTACACACATTGAACCGAATGAAGGGCAAAGTAGCCTTACTGGTATGATTCGAATTGTTATTAGGATTAACGCAAAGTACACCAGGAAATTACATAACATGATCTTACCGATAACTTAGGAAATTCTCACACGATAAGAAATTGCATAGTTGGAGGCACTTTTTTCAAGATTTTTTTTTAATATAAAATTTTATAGTATTATCAATTAAAAATGATGATTTCCAAATATTAAAACAATTATATATATATATATATAAATATATATATAAATATATATAAATATATAAATATATATATATATATATATATATATATATATATATATATATATATATATATATATATAATTCAGGTAATTGCTATGAATTTCCATGTAGACGTTGCTTAATCCTTAAACGTCAAAGTAAGTCCATGGGCTTATTTATGAGAGAATAATGAAGAAAAAAGTGAATTTTCTCAACCAAATCAAGCGAGGATTGGTGTGTTGGAAAGCTACTGAAAAAGCAATTTAGATTCCAAATTTGTGTCTCATTTGGGAGATTGTGGAAACATTGACAAGCAATTAAAATTATCAAAATGAGCAAGAGTTGAGGTTGGGGCAGTTGAGGCTGTTTTTTGAAAAGTGCTGCAGTGCTATAGTGCTGGCCAACAGTGGCAAGCAAAGCCGCTTTTTCATTTTTTTTTGTTCCTTTTTTTCCCCTCCAAAAATTTAAATGCCTTCCAGGCTCCCTGCCCAGGGCCTCTTGACATTTAAAGGTTAAACCATTGACACAGTTTCATAGGCTTGTCATGAATCGATTTTCACAAATCCAAACTGCAATAAAATAATGAAATTATTGGGATGGTTTCAATGCAATTTATAAAGATGGTTTAAATACACTTTAATGGGTAATAATCAGTACAGTGTAACCGTTTGGGATGTTCATTAATTGAATTTGAATTTTATAAGTATTGATTTTCTAACAAGTCTATATAAAATAGTTTAAGAGGTTTATGCAACTTCTAATTTGAAAACCCATATTAATTATGTGACTTATCCAAAAAAATCTTCTTTTGGGTAAAATCATCATTTTTAATTGCTTACACTACAAAGATATTCTACTTTGGAAAAGAGTGTACCTAACTAAGTTGAATGGTTTATTTTGACAGTATTAGATATTACAACCTTAATAAACCAGTACTAGATACTACAACCTTTATAGCTTTTGCAATTGTTTGAGTTTTTCTTACTTGCATGTATCAAGTTGGGTATTGAAATTTTCACCAAACCAAGAAAATTAATATTTTAGAAATACTAACATATTCTAAGTTTTAGAAGACTTCAAAAACTCAATCCAACTGCATCCATGTCAGCAGAACTACCTCAACACGGACTCGTCATTCACATCAACAGACTTGTCATTTGCAATGATCTTTTAAGGGACTCCTAGTTTACCTCAATTTATATATTACTGTGTCTTTTATCAGAATAACCTCAAAAGGACCAAGGATTCATGGTTTTAAAATGACAAATTCAATTAATCATATTGTGAAATATATGATTCAAATGAGACTAAACTTTGCATTGATAGAATCAGTGAAGAATAGTGCATATGATGGTTAAGAAACAAACAAATTTGAACAAAAGGAAGTCCACATAGAACAAACTCAAAACTGTTAAAAATAAATATGACGCCCAATTTGGACTTCTTGGTCATGTGGACAATTTTCATCCACGGCCCTGCAACGAGCGAAACCAACAAATAGACAGAAGCTGAATTCACATGCAAGAGAACTCAAAGTACTCCCCTTGGAAGCATACATTACGCTACTTGGTCACCAACCACACTAAGAACTTGTGATAAGTGTACAACATAAAATTGTGTACCAAGTGGGATGCAAGAATTCCCGTGTAGTAAGACAATGTCACTTGTACAGTAAGTTACGTCAACACAGGAACCCAATGCCCTCAACAATGGCTTATTTTTGCAATTCTATGGATTCATCGTACCCTACATTGTGGGTCAGTTTTTAACATACATGAATCATTTCTTGGGTTTAAAGTGCCACGTGTCATCTTGTGATTGGTTTAGGGTGACCTGGACGTCTCAAAATCTGACGTGGAAACTCAATTTCGACATCAGGCTGTTGATTCTGACCCTCACGCACAGTACTGCAAGTTCAATTCAGATCTGCCGCTTTATCAAATCGACTGAGCCTTGTTTCAACTCTTCATTCAAGTCCTTTTAAGGCTGAAGGTAAAATTCTGTGTAACTGCTATTATCATGTCGTAACTGAAATCTGTGTGCCAAAGTCTCTCAGTCTTTCACATATTTTTTTAGATACCCCTGCAACAATGAAAACCATACTTGATTAGTGCATGCCTCAAATTATATGGCGAGGATATTAAAACTGTTAGGGACCTGGTCTGGCCACTAAAAAAGAAGCCAGACATCACATTTTTTTAATTGATATATGTTTAAAAAAATTAGAATATTTTCTTAAACAAACTTTGGCCTTGCATACTTTTTTGCAAATAATATTCAGTAGCAAAAAGTGGAAATTTTAGATGGCCTTACCTTGTTCATACACTTGGTTGGACTTATAAGTAAGTGGTGTATGCATGACTTGGCTAAAGACCTATAGCCACTAATTTAACCCTTAAACGTCAAGAGGGCCTAGGCGGGGTAGCTCGGAAGGCATCTAAAGTTTGCTTTTTGGGAAAAAATGGCTCTGCTGGCAAGCCACTATTGCACTGCGGTACTTTTTCAAAAACGACCTGTACTGCCCAATTTCAACTCTTGTTCACTCCGACTACTTTGATTGTTTGTGGATGATTCCACAAGCTCCCAAATGAGGCGCAAATCAAGAATCTAATTCTTTTTTTAGTAGCTTTCCAATGCACCGATTCTCTCTTGATTTGGTTGAGAAAAACTACTTTTTATCCTCAAATATTCCTTGCTAAATGGCCCGTGGGGCCTTTTTGACGTTTAAGGGTTAAAAATGGAGTTGGGGTTGTCTGCTATTACTTGAAGTGGCCTACAACCTCCTACTTTGAAATTGTATAAGAATTTTATCTTTTTTTTGGTGGGCTCTGGCTCATTTTCATTATGAATAGACACTTCATTTGCGTTGGCCTTGAAAGAAGACCGGAGTTTCTATCTATCTATCTACCGTAGTACACGATTGGATTCAACAATAGGATGCTGAATATTTATTTAATTTTCTAAAAATAAATTTGGCACTTATATTTTTTGAAAAAAAAATTGTTTGAATTTTTTTTTAAATGAAAAAAATTCCTAATATTTTGGTCCTTATCAAAATAATATAATTAGTGCTGAAGCCAATTATGTAGTACGGTACCTATAAGAATTTTATAAATGGTGATAAAAAATCAATTTCAACATATTTGATTCCTATATACAAATATTTCTCTATTGCTATATACCGAGCTATATACATCTTTCAAAAAACACACTCCTACAAAATGCTTGAAATGACTTAAATAATATCCTCTTTTTACAACTAGTTTTTTGAAAGATGCTAAGTTGTGATTCAACCTGAACAAGTTTAATAATCTTGGGTCGTGCAAAGTTCATATAGGATGCAACTTTCTCTTCATCGTTAGGAATATGGTCGGGTTTCACAGTTCCTATCACCTTCTCTACTGTTTTTTTTATAATGGTTTTGAATGCTTCTTTTGTCATTACTCCTTCTCGCCATTTAGGCTTCAATAATTCTTTTGCATACCCTCCAATACTTTTCCTAAGAAGTGACAATCCCCGTATTTTAGAATGGCCATCTTTTTGTATCTTCTTCTTTTGATCGTGTTTTGAAGTCCTAGTTGCAACACCTTTTGTGATTTCATCTTCTTTTGTCCATGTCCAACTTTGACCTCCTTCTCCAATAGGACTTACATTCTCAAAAGATGGTGTTTCAATAGTGTAAGGCCGCAATATATCATGCTTAGGTTTTTGTAATTCTTCTGAAGGAAGCGTTGTTATAGTTGTTGGTTGTGAATTTGTAACATCATATGATTGATTTGCAAAGGATTCTGACCCAATGTATGGCTTTTGAAATGAAGAATAATTTTGTGTTTGTGGATATGATTGAAAGGTGTTGTATTTCCTTGAAAGAATTGATTCAAGAGAAGGAGGCGAAGGTGGAGGAGGAACCACATAATCTTGTTGTAGCATAGAAGGAGCCTGCAGTCAATAACAATCATATTTGTAACTATAAATACATACTTGTTCGATAACAAAATATTTAAATTGATTCAAGTGTAAATTTTGACTTTTGGAAATATCTGATTATATATATATATATATATATATATATATATATATATATATATATATATATATATATATATATATATATATATATATATATATATATATATATTTAAAAGAGTCTAAATGTGATGAGATTTCACCTGTACAGGTCTCATAGAATATGTCAATGTTGTTGGAGTCAACGAAGAATTGTATTTGAAATTTGATGGAGGAGGTGCACCAAATCTTTGGTTCAAGTATGGCATTGCATTGGTTGATGGAGGTCCTCTAAATTTAGGTTGAAAATCATTTTGAATCTGTGAAGGATAATTAAATTGTGAAGTAGAATTAAAAATGTGATTTTGTTGTTGTGGCCAATTGCTTAGTATTGATGGTTGACCATAATTAGATGTTTGAAGTGGAGGTTTAAGGTTTACACTATAACTATAATCATAATTTTTTGATGGTAATGAAGAAAGATGTTTTAAGTTTTGGAAAGAAAGGTGTGAATTTGAGAAAGATGGCAATAGATTTTGATCACTATGTTGCATTGTTGGTGTGTTTAGAAAGCGTGATGGTTGCATAATATTATCTTGTTGAATCCTAAAGTTTTGAGAAATAGGAGTATGAAGTTTTGGATACGGAATTGGAGGAGGATAATTTAAGAAATTGGAAGAAACAATGGTAGGGGTTTTCTCTATAATAGATGGAGAATGTACCATACTTAGATTACTTGATGGTAAATGTGACATGTTTGTTTGAAATGGTGTTTGCCTTGGAATGAAGTTATTAAAAGATGTTGAATTAGAAAAATTGCCAAGAGCATTATTCAATGATGTAGTAGACAATAGTTTTGTTTGTTCATTAACATTAGGCATTGTTAAATTTGAAGTTTGAGGGAATTGTGGTGGGATTGATGTTTGTATTGGAGTTGTTACATTTGATACTCGAGGAATATGAGGTGGCATTGAAATTTGTTTTGGAGTTGTTAAATTTGATGTTTGAGGGATTTGTGATGATATTGAAGTTTGAATTGGTGTTGTTAAATTTGACATTTGAGGAACTTGTAATGGTATTGAAGTATCTATTGGTAACGTTGATAAATTTGGTATTTGAGAAACTTGTGGTGGTATTGAAGTTTCTATTGGTGACGTTGGTAAATTTGGTATTTGAGAAACTTGTGGTTGCAATGAAGTTTGTGTAACTGGAGAGATTAAAAATGATATTCCTTGTGTATGGTCAGGAGAAGCTGTTGATGACACCGCTGAGAGATGATCACTAGATGTTTTAAGGTTTGTTAAGAGTAACTTTGTTTTGGGTGATGCATTCTTTAATTCTTCTGTGTTCATAGGTGACTTGATCTCAAGTTCATCATACTTTGGATAAGAATCATTTTTTTTAGAATGGCTGCAACTTGAAAGCTGTTCTGAGTAATCAACGTTTTTTTCACAAGAATTTTCTTTTTCTTTTTCTAATGATTTTAGGTCTTCACCTTGTATATTGCTACAATTATCACAACTATTACTATTTTCGTCAACATCTTCTTTCAAACTTCTTTGTTCATTTTCATTTTCACTTTGACTAACCTCTTCACCATCTTTTATTTTGTAGTGTAGAGAATTGCTCTCATATAATTTATCCACGAGCTTGTTGTGATCTATACAAGTTTTAGATTTTTTATAATTGTAATCATCATATGACTTTGACTGATTTTCATGATAGTCTATGCTCTTGTTTAAAGGTGTACATTGCTCACTTTTCTTAATGCATATCTTTGCACCATTGCTAGATGAAATATCAACACTGCAATTTTCTTCACTATTTGCTAGTGAATTTTTTTGTTTAAGATATTCATCATTTTCATTTAAATCTTTCTTATTTCTTTCATCATGTTTTTCATCAATTTCATTTCTAGAATGTTCATACCAACAACGATGACCTCTACGGCATTGTCCTCTTGCATAATATATACATCTGGTACTTTTTTTTCTTTTGACATTGTCACTTTCGTTGACATTTTGGTGTATATGGCCATGATTCTTTGGTGTATTTTTATTTTGATCAAAGTCTTTTCTGGGTAATATGTTTAGTTTATTTCCATACCTTTGCGAGCGACTAAAATTCCATGTAATAATAAACATGCAATTTTCAAACATGTTTGTAAATTGATTAGTTCATCACAATATGTAAACATCATTATCAAGAAGAAATGTATAATTTTACATATGTTTTGATTAAATATCACAATTTTGAATATTGATATACTTACAACTACAAGATTAATATTATAATTTAAAAATATTAAATAATAACTTAGTTCCCATAATTAGAATTTTTAATTTAAAAAATCAATTAATATTAAACTCTTCAATAATAAATGTTAAAATATTTAATCATTGGATTAGGTTCCTGACATACATAATTATTATTATTTTGTATAAAATGTATAAAACATCTTAGATTTATATTTGAAAAATTAAATTATATTCCAAGATGATTTTATGATTTTATTATAATTAAAATATATTTTAAAATATATTATGATTTTATTTGTAAGATTTATTACATTTTATTGAATAGTTGAAGATTCAACACTAACCTTTGTTTTTGTTTGTTTTGAGATTGAGGAGATGAACTAAAATTTGGATTCCAATCTTCACGATTTTGATCAATTAAAGATGGTTCAATGTTTTTTAAAACCTTTTTATTTATGTGTTGATTTTGAGTAGTAAAACACATAACTTCATCATCACTGCTATCACTTCTACTTCTCATTATTCTTCCAAATTCATCAAGGTTGTTTTTCTTAGGTTCTAAATTCAACACGTTGTTTGGTAATAGATGTGTTAATACAATTGATGATATTATTCCATCTGTAGATGTTTGTGAATTGATATTATTTGTTATCGGCTCTATGTATTCATTTTCTACAACTTCATTTGAATTTTTAAGTTGAAAGGAATAACAATGGTCTTCGTCCTCGACATTTTCTATAAAATCTTTGGGATCAAAGTTCTCTATTATATTTATAGATCTTTGAGGAAGTGTATCAATTGTTTTTGATACCAAAGATTGATTTACTACAATGTCACTTGATTCCTTTGGCTTAAGACAACGATTATCTTCTTTTTCACTGACATACGATGAAGAATCTTTAGATTTAAATTTTTTGATCTCTAACAAATTTTCTTCATCCTCAAAATTCATTGTTTCAATTGTATCTGTTTCAAGGTCATTATTTTCTTTCAATACAAAAATAGAATTTGATTCAATTTCTTTGTCAATACCATTAATGTTTTCATATGACTCCAACATCATTTTATTTTCTATTTCAAATGATTTTTCAAGTGGAATATCAATTAATGCATTTTCTCTTTCAATGAATATTGATTCTTGAAATGCTTTTTTACAACAACTAGAGGGGACTTCTAAAACATCTTCAACTTTATTGTCATCACATATTTCATGAAGACCATTTTTTACGTCATAATTGGTTGAATGAGATTGATTTCCTTCATTCAATTCTATAATTTCTTCTTTTGCAATTAGAGTGTCTTCTACTGCACAAAAGATATTTGCAATCAATGATATCATTCATAATAGATGCGGTCATTTATTTCCTAGAAAACAAATATTGTAATGATAAATGATAATCCTTTAGATAAAATCTTTAAGATATTTGCAGATATAAAATTAGTATTAAAAGTAAAAAGGAGTTACATTATTTTTATAGTCGATAATTTATGCATTTTATTTATTGAAATATTATGGTAATTTTAAATTTGATAAATTAAGATTATATTGTGTTTTTATAAGTTCAATGCTTTTAGGACGTGTAAAAATTGCTAAAATTCTTGAAGTAGGAATTGCCATACTAAAAATTGTTGGTTTTAATAGTTTTTCAAAAGTTACTTGAGGACATATATGGTTGATACAATTAATTTTAGTGTTACATATTATAATAGTCGTCAATTGGCTAGAACAGTCAAAATATGCGATTTTACATTTTGATCATAGCTTAAAATATAATTGAAATTTTGATCCTAATTTTTTTTATAACGATGACTTTTAATGTAGGTATCACGAGGCAAGATGAGTTTTATTTTTCATTGCATATAAAGAAGTTGCATAATAATTTAATGTTAAAAAAGATGATACCTTTTCCAATTGCACATGTTTCTTTAGATGTTTCATCATTTAGTTTATGATTCAACATTAAATTTGATGTATTTGAAATAGTAAAGTTTGATTCATTTTTCAATTCTTCAACATGTTTTGATTCTTTCATTTGATTTGTACTTGGTTCTTCATTGTCATCTGCATCCAATTACTTATAATCAATATATAAATTTTGATGCAATAAGTACCATGTTCTCTATAAATGAAAAAAACTAAATCATGAACAAAAAAGAAATCTAAAAACTACAATGAAGAAAATCTCTCAAATTGTGAATTCTAAAGTATATTATCCTTTCTATAAATAGATTTTATTAATTCAACATCTCGCAACAAATTAGAAAGAAAAAATGTCTTAAAATTGTAATAATAAATTTTGGCATATAAAAAATTAATGAAAAGCCTACAATATTTGAAAATAAAGTATGAAGAAAATAATCACAATTATTTCATTTGAACAAAACATTACTTGAACGTGTGGTTTTACCGAGACCAATTTTCTAATCAATTTTGAAAATGAAGAATTTCCTTGATAATTTTGTGTATACACTTTTTCAAATTCAATTGAATTGAATTTTTACAAAGCGTATTAAATGTAGAAATTGTTGAAAATAGTGCCAAAGAAGAAATTAAAAGAAGTGAAAAAGGATATTGAATACAATTAAAGAAATTTGATAAATAGAGAAAACTAAAAAATATACATTTTCTAATTAATTTTTTTAATTAAAATAATTGACATGCAATTTTAGCGTATTTTATTAAACGCCTAAATGTGAAGCATGCATATATATAGTGTGATCATAATTCAAAATTTAAAAATTTAAATTTAAGTTTTTCTTAAAAATCAAATTTATGATCTACTTAAAAATCAATTGTTTTTAATTAAAAATTCCTAAAAACGAGTCATTTATTTTATATACCAAGTAATTTTTGCACTTTTCAATTAACATTAGGTAGTGTAAATAATTCTATTAAGAAGCAAATATGAATACAATGTTTGAGTTACAAACTTTCAATGAGATAACCGTAAAATTTTGTTTTATTCATTTCAAAATTTAAGAAGCAACACTTAACCAGGATTTTGCAAGTTATAATTATCATTTAAGAGTCAACTCCTGCTAGTCTTAAGTCTTAACAACGTCGAATGCTTTCACGTTTTGAAATGAACCCACAAGTCAAACTTCCTTCTCATAATTACGCCACCTGTGGTTGAAAAAAATGTGTCATTTGTAAAATATTGACACAAAAGCAATGGCAAGTGCCTTTGTTTAAATTTTGATCAAGCATTTAGGATTGTCAAAACAACAATCCATCATGCTTCAAATTTTGAGTGTGTAGGGTATAAATATTGACTTAAAAAAATTTAAGCTATCCCAATAAGGAAATAATGAGTACATACCTTCAATATCCATGTCCGTCTCTCCAGAAAAAATAGAATCTTGATCATGAAAAGTGTATATTTCATTTTTAGTGGCTTGTATTTGTGAACTATAACAATGATTTGACGATGATAGTGGTATTTGCGATTCACAACAAATTTGATTTGATAAAGATGTTGGAGTTTGAGATTGATATCGAGGATGAAATGTAGCTTGCAAAGCATTTTTTTTCCATTCATAATAAACTTTTCCAATTGCAGCTTCTGTACCTGGCTCACTATCAAATAAAAATCTAAACTTTGGATTGTTAGCTTCTTTTTCTCGAGTCATTTTCTCAAAGCTTAAGCCTTCTTTTACAACAAAACTTGACAACAAATCAATATTTTTTAACATCTCTGAATCTCTTGGCATTATTGGTGCTTCTGATATAGAAGTAGTTGACATTTGAATACTTTGTGGTATATGTCTTAAAGAAAAATTAATTGACTCATTGGCATGTGAATTATTAGGTTGAAACATTGGAGGTAGAGGAGGTTTATTATTATTATTGAGACATACATTTGGGAAAAATTGTGGTCGTGCATGACCTTGATTCACAACATTAAATGGATTATGACAAGGTTGTAATCCATGTGCATCAAAACTAGGTTTTAAATGGGTTGAGTTTGACATTATGCTCAAACTTGAGCAAAATAAAGTTTAATTCCTAATGCTTTGTTACATTTTGGTATAAAATATATTGATTTATTGAACAAAAATCAAACAATAGAAATACGTATAACTATAATCTTTAATAGATCACTCTGTATATTGTATAAAATATTCTGACAATTGTGTACACACTTTCAATCTTGTGACTCAGTAATAATAATGCATAACTAACGGTTTATATATCCTTTTTGTAATGCAAGAAGTTCAAAATCAAATACTTTCATTCTTACACTTTATAATTAAAATTGTTTAAAAATATTCATAAAAAATTAAAAAATTAAAAACACATCAAATATAAATCCAGGTTTATTACAAAATTGAAAAAATCAAAGAAGGAATGAGATTAAAACATTTTGTAAATGAATAAACAACATAGAAGTAAATAGGTAACTCTACATAATATAGTTTAAATTCAAAATCAACAAATTTTCAATTACCATAGTCAATATTGAAAATTAAACTATTTGAACCCTAAACTACTAACATGTTATGAAAAGAGTTTTATATTAATCATTCAATAACAATCAAATGAACAATGTCAACATGCGAATATACATCTGTTATAGAATAGCATGTCAACAATGTCAATATACATTTGTTAATAAGAACAATTTGTTTTAAACAATCTTGACTGTTTTCAGTATGTATGAAAGTTATGGTATTATTTAATATATGATTCTACATTTGAGAAATCACACTTTGTACCATTTTATACAATTGGAAATTTAAAATTTCATAATTTATTGTCAAATCATTAACACCTATGAACTTATGTTGGTTTCTAAAGTTTATATATATATATATATATATATATATATATATATATATATATATATATATGTATGTATATATATATATATGTATATATATATATATCCTAAAAACACATTTAAGATGTGTAGACATATCTATTTTTTTATAAATCATAAATTCAATTTATTAAATATTTTTAATTATAGAATGAGTTTTATTTTATGAAAAAAATGAATCCAAACTATAGATAAATAAAATGGGCCTAATTCAATTCATTTGGTCCACCAAATATAAAATCCCAAACTTTGATCTTGGGCCCGAGTGCACATTTTATTAAAATCTGTAATCTTATTATATTGAGTACATGAGGCCGGACCTAAGGCTAAATCGGGCTATTTTTTTTGTTGCATTGGGCCCAAGAACAAGAGGCCCGACTCCTAAGTGTACAATAGCCCTCAAACCAAATAATTCCACTTGATTTTGGTTTTCACTGAAATTCCCTAATTTTGAATAAATAATTCCATTTTCAATAAGAAAAAATTAATTAAAAATCATTTTTCAATGGAATTATCACCATTTGACTCCAAAAAACATAAAAAGTAAAAAATAAAAAAAGGAGAGAAGAAAGAATGCTAGTTCAGGTTTGGAAATATGCTTTCTGTCAAGACGGATATGTTCTGAAGGAATGACAATTACAGCTAGAACATGTCAAGCTCTGGTCATTGAAAAGCTACACAACGACAATTTCGGATGGAACATGTCGTTGTAATCTCTTCTTTGGCTAAAGTGGTGCTCATGACGAAGAGTGCCAGTTGTTGCTGTTGCCGCAAAGCTGAGGTTCTCACTAGCCCATGCTTTGGACGGAGCTATTGCACTCTACGTTACGGATTCTTCCACATTGCCTTGCACGCTTCAGCTTCAGCTCATGTAATTAGTTACTCTTAATTAGGTCACACTGATACACTTCAAGGGTTTGACTACGCATTTATTTACTGAAGTACTTTCATTCAAGCTCTAAATGTGCTGAAAGTAGGTAGCGCTTTGTGCAGATGGGCTGATCGAAGAGCCGCTTAGACTTCGTGGTTTGTTTGTTTTTGCAGAGAAGACAGCCGCTCTGCTTGTACCGCTTAATCATCTAAGGCACTGGTTGCTTTAATTCACCGCTCGAATATATTTGACATCAAGGTACCATCAGTTGCACAAACTATATCTTCTCACACGGGAGCTGCAATTCCAAATCCTAGCTTCTATTTTTGTTCTTTGCAGTGGATGTTGCTTTCGGCACCTAAGTCCCTCGCACCTTCACTTGTTACTATCATCAGCGCCACTGCTCCGACTCTCAGCACACCATAGCTGATAATCCAATTAATAGTAATGTATCAATAGGCAGTGGAGGTAGTCTGTCCAATAGTGGTTTGCCTAGTAGTAGTAGTGGCAACTTGTCTAGCAGCGGTGTTGGAGGTAACAAAAATTTGCTCAAAAGCCTAGAATAATTTCATAATACAAATTTCTAATTTTATCCTTTCACAAAATTGCTCTGTGTAGGTACATATTTGCAAAGTAAAAGACGAAACAAGTATTTTACGGGTCAATAGAACTAGGAGTATACCGTAGTACCATAGCAGGTTTGTCCAAAAATAATTCTAAAAATAAAAAACGTAAAAATTAGAAAATTTTGAAGACAGAAAAACGAAAACAGAATAAATTAGTTTTTGCAATATTTTTTTATTTCTAAGCTATTTAAGGTCATTTTACTGTCTTTCGCGCAAAAAAACAAAAATTGAAAAATTCAGTTTTTGAGAGGCGAATCTTATTTTTTCTAAAAAAATAAATATTCGTCCACTAGGTGGCGAACCTGCTATGGTGTTACGGTAGACAGATCCATAGAATATTATTGAGAGGCACTGCACAAATGAATGGTTATGTACAAAGGTATAAAAATGCTAAAGAATCATTTGAGCAGGAATGGCATAATAGGGATGGGGACTCGACCTCCTAGGTTTGATGGTATTGATCATTAGATTCATAATACAGTGAATGATGATCTCGATAATGGTATAGAAGTGGATGATGTGATAGTCAATTTAGCTCAAAGGTTTGAATTGCAATGCAAGAGATACTCTGCAATGTGGCATGAGGGCCGCCACTTTCGTACAGAGCGTATTGACAGGGCAAGACAAACATGCGATTGTGGTATAGCATGCAGGATGAAAGAAGGTGACATATTTGTAGATTATGTTGGAGTGTTGGAAGACAACATTTTAGAGATCACATTCATTGACATAGATCCAATTGTGGTATTTAAAGGGAAATGTTACAAGAATGAATATCGATGGAATGATTGTTTGATGCACTCAGTGAGAAACATAGAGATTTTTAGTGATGGCAACTTGGAAGATCAACCATTTGCTTTCTCTGCTACAGTGGAACAAATCTTTTTTGCAAGGATGTTTTAGATTTACAATGGACATTTGTTATTCAGGATAAACCTAAAAGCTTTAGGGTATTTGAGTTTATTGAACCAATGGATTAGAATGATGGTAGACATGTTACGGGATTATTGTCAAGTCCTGAGAAAGAAGATGGAATTCCATACGTGCATAAATTTCACACCGAGGAACAAGAATTTGAAGATGAAGCTGAAGAGAATGCTGACAATACATATGAGGAATATGATTATGCCAGCGATGAGGAAGAAACTAGACTGAGAAGTATAGAAGGATTAAAGAGACACCTAGATGAAACTGCAGTTGATTTTTCTGATGAGGATTCTAATTATGAGATTAGGAGAAGGAGATCCTTGTCTAAAATGCTTTAACAATGTAGATTGTGGACTGCATTTGTAAAAAACAATCTTATAATAAATCTTTACCTCACCTTTACATTATGTTTCAATTCCTCATTAATAATGTATTACAAAAGTTTAAGAATCAATGTAACTCTGCACTAAACATGTTTTAGTTTTACTTAGTAGTGTTTTACTTTCATATCAATTTTTTTTAAATAACGTCATAAATGTAAGTGCTAAAAGCCCGTGTTAAAAGCGTCGTAATTGCTACCGTCTCGTTTGCGTTGCAAACTGTTGCAAAAATGTCACAAAAATCGTCATAATTTGGGGTACATTTAGAGCATGTAGCATGTTGAGTGTTTGTATTAATGATTATTATTTAAAAAAAAATAAGAATAAAAAAGTTCAAAATTGAAGGCAAGTCCACAAGTGATTAGAAAATACTTTTAAGTTTATCTTTATAGAAATTGTATCAATTTTTTTAGAATCTATTAAATAACATTTATATGAATTTTTCAATTAAGAAAACATAAATCATTTAAAGGTCCGAGTCACATATAAGTCTTAAGATGAATTTTTGTTATGCATTATAATTTTTTTCATCCGTTCAAAAATTCTTTGGTTATTCTTTAGCTATATGAGACTTCAAAATTTCCAGATGTGTCCATTTACCACCTTGTGGTTTGCCATTTTGGCTACGAATACATGTGTTCATTTATCAGCTTTTGGTTTGTCATTCTAGTTAAAACATTCGTTTAAAATACTGACTCCATCTTTCATTCTTTAGCAAAAAATTCAATTTGAAATAAAATCAAATGAGGAATACAAAAATTTATGCATGAAAGCTGTAAAGGACAAAATAATAATCATTGACGTGAAAAAAGTAATAAAATTTTAATTGATTGCAAAATTTACCATTCAAAAATTGGAAATGTACATCCAATTCCTTGAGCACTCAAATCTTGGTTACTGTAGTTTTTTGAAAGCTTGGGCAAACTTTCTGCCTAATAATTAATTAAAGTGCAGAAAATAGTTAGCCAACACAAGAATAATGTATTAAAATTGAGCAATAACATATAAAAAAATAACATCGTAACTATTGGTAAACTCGGACGGTAATTTCCCATAAACTTAGGCACCCTTTTAATTATTTATTTTTTGACAAAGCCGCTAGGAAGCTGTGGTGCTCAAAATTCATCCTCTTGTCCTTTTCTTCCAAAACAATTTGAATTCAAGCATGCATGCTAGCATACAACTTCTTACATTCATCTACAATGATAGGAGCATAAGCCTTTTACACACGGTTCTACAACTCATGAACATTCTTTGGAGCAATAGGATACAAATACAATTATTGTTTGAGGATTGTCCACACAAGCTCGATAGGATTGAGGTCATGTGATTGAGTAGACATGTTCATAATGCAATATGGTTCAATAAACTCACGAATTTCTAATGTGTTCATGCAAAAAAATGTGTTTCCATCCATTCACAATACTTATTTTTTGTAATGCGTAACCAGCTGTATTTCTTTATGCACTTTCAATTTATCAGTTAAAATGAAAAATTTCTTTCTTTTCCATTGCTTTACAAGATAATCAAATAAAAAATATTGGTGATGATTTAAAAACAATTGAATTAGGTGAACATGTAGGAAATATGAGCACTTACATCTCTCTATGCAAAGTTGATAGCCCTATAGCCAAAAATAGTTGCAAAATTAACGCTATAAAAAATGGTGACACCTATTAAAAATTTGTAAAATAAATAATTTAAAATTCTAATTGAATTTTGAATCATTCAGCCATCATAGTCAATGGCATGAAATTACTTTAGAGAAGGTCAAGGCATCCAAATAGTTATAGTCATGGTTTTGTGAATAGCAAAGAAAGATGAGAGAAAATTATAACTTTATTGGACCCTAATGTATACTCACTCAAAATATTGATTTCATGTTTTAACCCTTTGAGGTGCATGCGTCCACGTAGTGAACGACGAACAAATTCAAACTGTTTCAATTCCATTCGAATTGGACGGTTTTCATCCACCAAAATTTCTCATGGTTCTTGTGCAAGTTGACTATCTTTTGTACGGTTTGGATCTTCAAAATAGGTTATTATGATTTTGGGAAAAAAAATAGAAGTGGTTGTTTATGTCAAGTTTCATTCTTAGTTCAAAAAGTGAGACCTTGAAGATGATTTTCCAAAATAAGTAGAATCAAATAATGAAAACCATACCATCTTGTAGTGTATGATATTCCAATTTCATTACAAGTTTTTTTAGAAAAAATTCCATTAATTCATGATTTTTAATTGAATTTCAAGAGAAAACCTTGAAAAATTAATGAAAAAATATTTAAAATATATATGATAAATCCAACCATATAGATGTGATCTTCACATTGACATTTACAACTTTTCTTCCAACATCAACTCCATTTTTGGTTTTCATCAAACATTTTATAACAAATCTTTTAAAATTGTGATGAACTGGGACATTAAAGGGTTAAATTGTCGATTTTAGAGAGCAATGGTTGTCATGTACGACAATTTTTCCAACTTGACGTTGTATTAGACGTTTATCGTTGACTGCCTAATTAGAAAACTATCAAATATGTTAAACAACTTGGATGAAATATTCCATATATTCAAGATAATTATAGGATTTATCAATATAGATGTATTCTAAAAATATGTTTGTTTAACAGACGGGGAGGTCTACTAGACACTTTCAAAGTTGTATTCAACACTTCATTTAGTAGTCAAGTATAACAACCATGCAAAGAGCCACTATATGTTGTTTTTAGCAAGTTATTTTTGGATAAAAATTCGAGATGGAAGATAATAGAGTGTTGATTCATGCCACATTGCCTTAATTTCATCCCACTTTTAGAGTTTGAGAGGGAGAGGAAGAAGTAAGGCTTGTTTCATAGTCTCAATTTTTTGAGCACTTTTGCAACAAATATTGGTGATATAAATGAATTCTAAGGTGATCATTTTTTAATCAATTTTTTGTGCATGGTGTTTTATTGAGGGAATAGAAGCTTTTGAGTATTTGTAGAGAGGTTGTTAGGCACCATCAAAATACTTTTGTACAAGAAATATTTGAATGCAATTTCTCTTTAGATGAAGTATAGAAGTGACACAAGCTCCTGGTTTGTCGCAGTCTAACACTAGTAGAAAAATTTGGGACCAAAACAACAAAAAACTATTTTTTGCACTTATTGTTTTGGTTGTATTGTCTTGAACAAAATTCAACTGAAATCTGTTGATTTTTCACTTGATTAAGGCAAATTCGGAAAAAAATAAAAAATAAAAAAATTTGGCTACCCAAAAATTCCCGAGCAACCATATAAACTACCGATGGTTGTCCATCAAGTTCAAACCTAAGACCTCATGCCTAAAAGCACTTGTCTCTAACCACTTAACCACTACTAAATTTCAATAATAGTATTTTTTTTTTCTTAAATTTTTCATTTACAAGTCGATGTTTTTTAAACTTAGCAAACTTCAGCTGCCATTTTAACATAGTAGATTAACTTTCTCCAAAAAAAATTGAACTTCAAAACGTTGACAAATGAAGCCAAATTTCACTTTCTAAAATCCATTTGAGATTTTGAGATTCCATTCAAAAGTTATAGACAAAATGCAGAGAGGATATTTGAAAATGTTAAAGGAGACATCTCTTTCAACCCCTCTTTGAACTTTATTTATAACTTTTGATCAAAGACTCAAATCTCAAACGGAAATTTGAAAGTAAGAGTTAGGTTCATTTCCCAACTTTTTGTCTTTCAAAGTTTAAAAAAAAAGAATACTCTATTATACTAAAATGGCTGCCAAAGTCATTTCTACTGCATTCACCCAAAGAATTAGATTTTTTTAAGGGGAATCTAATCATGCAATCTCGTACTTCACATTTTAAAGATCATATGGTTAAAACTTCATCAAGTTTGACCATATGGATTGGAAGATAATAGAGTTAATTGTAAAGTCCATCAAATCTTGAAGAAGATATCAAGAATTTTGCTTTATTATTATTTGTTTACTTCAAATAGTTAAAAGGTGTAGAAGATCTTGGTGGTCTATCATTATTAGATGTGTAAGAGGTGTGTAAGAGCTTGGTGGTCTTCAAAAAAAATTCAACTCCTTTCTTGGTGCTAAAAAACTAGGTAGGAGGTTCTAAACCCGCCACTTCAAGGGCTTTGAATTTATGAGGACATAGGGAGAACTGAGCATGATTTTTCACTGGAAGACAAATCCAAGCAAAGACTAACATACTTTGAATCAAAAAATTTGGATGTTCCTAAAATTAGTTATGAATTTTTGAAGTTGAAATGACACGGTTCTAAAGTGGTGCTCTTCACCATGGGTACAACCAAAATTTCAAAATGGTCATCCTTGGTAGATGGCGGGTTTAGAACTGTGGCGGGTTTAGAGCCCTCTACCTTATGTCCATTTACGAATCTCTGGTTTGCCATTCCAGCTCTCAATACAGCGGTCGATATTCAGGGAGTCAAAATTGGGTATATATATACTTTTATTAGTCTAATTCCACTTGTTACACTCATTCAGCAAATTCACTGACCACTTACAAGCAAGGAATTTTCTGTGGCAACTATTTTAATTGCAGGCAATGTACTCATCCTGATCACAATTACTGTAACTCAAGCAACTCACAGTCCTATGCAAAAATCTCACTTAAACAATAACAATGCCAGGGATTTCCACTACACACTATTACTAAAAAAAGCAGTCTCTTCAGGCTGTAACATCTGTGCTCTCACGTATTCCTAAAAACTCTATAAAGCACCTTTGGGTACAAATGAAAAAAACGACCTGGTCCACACTTCAAAAGTCAAAGTTAGAACCGTGAATTCACAACATCTTTGCATATGCCAAGGTGTTCAATTTGCTAAGGTGTTCAAGTCAGGCACTTGCCCTTGAGATACGCAGATTCTTCGATGCGCAGTTTTTCCCATTTGTTCAAGTAAAAAGAAAGAGCAGCTTGTGTAGGTTAACTCATAAATTGTGTGCTGCAGTGATTGCAAGGAAATACAGTTTTGACCAAGAAAGAATCAAACACCACTAATCGTCATCGTCGTCATCTCCACCATGACCATGGTTGATCTTCTGCGCTCGATACATTTCTGCAACCTGCGTTACAGAAGACCAGATTAGAGCCTTTCTTGATACAACATACTCCCTCGTCATAAAATAACTGTCCTAGTTTTTGGAGTGTATTAACTTAACGCTTTATATGTCAAAAAAAACACACGCCGTCTCAGTACTCAAAAAATGGTCTATCTTTGATAGTAGTATGTAGTATTTTTGTCTGCCCCGTTTGAAGTAGACTGGGCTCACGTTTGAAGTATAAAACAAAGGACAAATATTGCAAAAAGAAATGCCAAAAACTAGGACGATTATTTCCGGACAGGCAATCCAGAAGTTTGTCAATGAGGTACATGCCTCCTGACAGTACAACAACGAGAAATATTTCTCAGGTTGCGTTTGTACACTAAGGCCTTGGGTGAAAAGAAAGCACCCTAATTTCAAGGCAAGTCAAGAATCTAAAGCATCTCGATCGAAACAGCGTAAAGCATCTTGCGTCTCATGTGACCTCAAAGCCAAGAGGCCCAAATTGAGTCTTCTGTTTTTTTAGCATATTTGAGTAGGTCATATGGGGACTTTCTATAGACTAATATTTATTTATTTATTGACCAACATATGTCATGTTCTTCACTGATTCTGATTACATCCATCTAAATTATATTTTTCACAATGTTATCAATTCAATTTGTCATTTTTAAGCCCCGAATCCTTAGGGGTTAAGGAGTACAGTCAGACCTGCTCTGCTGAAGTAGCTTCAACAGGCGTTTTGTCTTCTCGTAATCTTAGCAACCTAGGAAACCGTAATGATATTCCCTGCATCAAAGAATAAACCAACAAGTGGTGGAGTTTGGCGAACATATGCATATTGGAACCCAAGAATGTAAAAGGGCTGTGCAGCATAAACTTCAAATTTAAAAAGAATTGCTTGTGTGAAAGTAAGTGTAATAAACAGAGTAGTATTGAAATTGAAATTAGTATTTAACAGGGCTGTGAAAATAGTAAAGCAGGACAAAAATTCACACCTTAGTGGGATCAACCAACCCTACAGCTGCACGATGTACAGGGCTGATACTCAAATCAGCGGCTTTCACTTCCCAGACCTGACAAAATCAAGCAATCATAAGCAGAGGTGATTTCATGGAGGACACAAAAAATCTAGGGAGTAAAAGCCAGTGCACTTACAAGATGTTTTCCATTTTTTGTACTTAATGGCATAATAAACTTAGCCAATAAGAATTTAGTTAATTTAAACTTAATTTAGTCCATACTAAACAAATTTTTATAACTAAGCAGCACCCAACCCAAAACTGGTACAGGGAGCATTGACAATGATACAAGCCACGAAAAATCAAGTTTTTACCTCAACATCTTCAAACCAAACATCTACGCCAATAGTCTCTCCATATCGGTAATATGACTGCGAATAATAGAATGGCACATCACGAACGTTAAAAAACATCGGTTAATGCACAACCTCCACATTCAGATATACGTCTGACACAAGAAGGAAATGAGAGATGAAGGAGGCTTTGTTAACTCAGAGCAGAAAATGGATCAATAATCTAAAGGAATTGTATAATAAAAGTGCTCATTAAAAGTGTTCACTCAGCCCTACCACTGGTATATCGACAGTAATAAAAGACACAGAAAACCCTTGAATTCAAAGGTCCCAATCCAATAAAGATCAGACCCTCAAAGAGCAATGGATTCCAACCTTACCCTGGGTTCAGGTATGACATGTTTCTTCAAAGTCACAGAACGCTCCTCCAATACAGCCTCAGTGAAACCCGTTCCTGAGTAAACAAACATCAAGTCCCAAATTTTCCATTATCAACACAATCTACCCAGTGAAATACTAAAACACCAATATTATTACACCACATGAAATTCTGAACGAGATAAACAGTGAGAGTGCATTTTATCGTTACAGGAACTACGCAGCACTATGTCGGCGTTTTACCACTCAGCTCATGACTGAAAATAGGAACTAAATGTTAAGTTCAGGGTTCACGTCAATCAACACACAGAATCCTTATGCAACCTTCCTCATCCTGTCAATATGCCCCATTATGCCTTCAAGATATCGAGATATGCCCTTTCTAATTTGGATGTATATCATTTTGCTTTCTAAACAGCAGATGTATAAAGCTACTAGTTTACCAATTTTGCAGATACTCTGAAACTCTTCACGATCTTCGTCATAACATGCCAATAAGAATGCGCCATATACACCTGCAAGGCAAACATAGAAAAAAAGACCATCAACAGTGACTCATTTAGACCCTCGACATGGCAATCTAAAACACATAATATGAACAAGAACTAGCACATATCAAGAACTAGCACTTACCAACACGTTTTCCACGTCCATAAAACGCTCCAATTGGTACTAGATCCAGGGAGTCCCCAGTTCTACAGCAGAATCCAATACAACAATCAGAGGTTTATAGCTGAAATCGTTGAATGTTCACTTGCATCTCAACATCTTGTGAGAGAGCTGAACAGTCTATCAAACCATCATTGTCATGCAAACCGTGGACAGTATGCTAAAAAACCTCTCGCACTTGAGCCTTTAAGGACCAAGAAGGCCAAATTTGGCTTCATGTTTTTTTAGCAGTTTTGAGTGGGTTCTATGTGAAGTTTCTATTGTTCAAATTTATTTATGTTTTTGGCCAACACATGCAATATTCTTTACTAATTCTGGTGACATAAAATTTGGTCCTATCTGAATCATATTTTTCATTATATGAATGATTGAATTTGTCATTTTTAAACCATGAATTCTTGGTCCTTAAAGGGTTAAGAATGAGTGCCATTTATTCCATTGGCCTTTTTCACACAATCAACTGCAGTTAATTCAGTAACTTGATAACCTAAGTCCAACGTTTACAACAGCACATCAAAAGTCTTAATGGAATCAATCTAAGAGTTTGAGAGGTTTACGTGTTCATATAATCTTTCTTGAGCTTCAGCCAATTGTTCGAGCGCTTAGCAGGCTCATATGTTGCATCTTTCGACATTGTCTTTACAATCAAGCCTTCGCAACTGTACAGTAAACCATCCGATCAGAACAACAAGCTTATAGCAAGAATGAAGAGATGACATAAAAGATCATTTATAAAAGATGTCGCAATTGGCAATCCATGCCACCTTTCAAGTATATCAGAGGAAAGGTGAGCATCAGCAGACCTGTCATTTATAGCATCATCTAGGAATTTTTGAATCTCCTCCAAATCGTTTGAGTTCTTAGCAGTTGCAAACTTGAACACTCCTGGTACCTCTTGAAATGAAGAGTACATCAGCTGTACCTCAAGAAGCGAAGAAACCATTAAAAATGAGACAAACTGGTAAACTAAATCAGGTGAAGCACAGGAAAAAAAATAAAATCGTTGTTACATGTTCAACTCTGACAAGTAGTCACACATGCCAGGTTTACCTCTCTTCGAACATTCAACTGCTCTTTTAACAACGGACGGCCATTCAGGTAAAGGATGTCAAATGCAAAAAGACACACTTGTGTCTTGATACTGCTCAACGTGACCCCTTTTCGCCCTCTGGTACTCAAAATCTGCAATTAGTTCAGCATCAGGAATCCTATTAGTACCTGGCCTAAATGAGTATAAAATGCGGGGAGTTTAGAAGCAAGAGATTTAACGAATGTAGCACTTGGTACAATTTATGTCACTAAATGCACTGCAGTGAACCAACCATTTTCAGTAGTCTCTGCAACTTCCTCAAATTCAAGGAGTAATATTCGAGTCCTCAAGTGCAGGAAGAGTAAGACCCACCTGAAAGGGCAGTATCTTATCCTTCTCTCGATCATACGCGACTACCTCACAATCAATTACGTACGTCTTAATTCCCGGTTTCACACATCTGCAAGTGAATTGTTGCTTATTAGTAGGCAACTCTGGCAGATTGGTGAATGTCATTAAGTCCTCGAGCAGCTGATAACAAGGCCACTTACCAGTGAACCACATACTGGAGAGCTTAAACATAAAATTGGCAACTATCGCCTGCCTTGACTCATATATTCAACACATTAAACACAACATGATTGCTAGTGATTCGCTAAGTGTTAGCATATGACAAAACATACCTGGGCATTGCTTCAATGATATCAGGAAACTTCCCAGTGTTATGTTCAGCATTTCTACTGTAAATCTCAATTGAGCCGTCCTCCAGACAATGAATCTGCAGTTCACAAAGGTAGTGAAAGGATATTCAACCAACAGCATTGCATAACAAGAAAATTTCTCCAACGAAAGAAGATTTTGTCAAGTCTAAGTATCCTGTTTTCGCCTCACAAGGTTTGAAACAGTCATTAAGTCCTACTAACAGCTACCTAACCAAACGGCTCCAGAAACAGATTTACGTTGTGCCAGGTGGCCT
Source organism: Pohlia nutans (assembly GCA_022496805.1). Classification (NCBI taxonomy): domain Eukaryota; kingdom Viridiplantae; phylum Streptophyta; class Bryopsida; order Bryales; family Mniaceae; genus Pohlia; species Pohlia nutans. The sequence continues at coordinate 12,636,988 of CM040095.1, read as the reverse complement.
ACTCATTAAAATATTATTATCCTCTTACGTCCAAGCTGCAAGTATCAACCCTAGCTTAGAGGAGCAGAAACAATTTAGAAACCAAGGATTGATGCAGGTGAGTATACCTCTACTATTCTTTAATGGTGCCATCGATTACTCAAAAGAAATAAGAAGAATTAAGCAATGAGGGTATGATTAACGCTACTAGCACAACAGTAAGAAATGCAGATTTTTCCTATGAAAAGACAAATCGCAAACTCCTGTATGTCAACCTCCCGTACACAAACAACTGAAGTGAACTCAAGATCTAACCTGGGCTCTTTCACCGTCGTATTTGTATTCACATGAGAACTCCATGTCCTGGAATTTGTCGAGAACCTGAGACACCCCAGTTGTAGGCTTGGCTAGCATGGGTCCAACAGGAACACCCAAAGTAAAATTGCAAATTTCAGGTAGCTTGCGGATACCATGTTGTAAGATAGCATTTATGATATTTTCGTATATAGGAAGCACTGAGTAGGTTTCTTTCATAAACTCCTCAGCCTGCAATCAAATCCACTCTCATAAGCCCGACCACACTGTAGTAATCCAACCCCGTTGAGCTGACATTATAACTAAAGAATGATCTTACCAAAGCCTTTTCCACCCCAAGCCTTCATTCATAAATAACATAAACAAACCGCGATTTCCAATGTCAGCAGAATTACAAGAAAGAACGTGTACCTCTTCTAACCGAGCAGTCAGTTGACTAGCAGGAACATGGGGAACCTCAGAAAGCACCGCTGCATGCGCCAGAGCTGCTAACACCGTCTTCTCTGCCAGTCCTATTCGTAGTTTGGACTACATACGACAGAGTGAAAAACACAAAATATGAGAGACCTAGATCCACAATCAAATCATGACTCAATTATACTCCAAATAGAATTGTCCTAGTTTTTGGCATTTTCTTTTTTGCAATGTTTGTCCTATGTTTTATACTTCAAACGTGAGCCCTGTCCACTTCAAACGGGGCGGACAATGAGAGTGACACAAAAACTACATACTACTATTAAAGATAGACCATTTTTCAAGTACTTGGACAACTTTCTTTGGCAAAAAAAGCGTCCAAAAACTAGGACAGTTATTTCCGGACAGAGGGAGTAAGAAAGACTGTATGGGTGACAGAGAAGGAGGAATCAACTTACCTGAAGTAGGCGAACGACATAGAGGGGCTCACACTCTGTAGCTGCTACAAGGAGAGCTTTCATTCTTCCACGCTTCTTGTCCTGACTCTGGTTGCCGGTATCCTGTGAAAGGACAGCCATTTTTGGGTTATGATTGTTAAATAAGGAAACAAATAGCACTACAAATAGCAAAGTATTCCACCTCCATAGTAATGCCAGTAGAAATTAATAATAGCGATGAGTGAGGATCACCCTACCTTTGCAATCTCGCGAAATGTTTCCAGCACTTTCACACATGTCAAGGGCGGTGGTTTGAACATCAGCTTCTGCGACGTTCGGCTGGCCTTTGCAACAAGACCAAGGTCTCCCAGCGTCTGTCATCACTTTCATTTCTCAGACATATACGCGCAGATAATGACTTGGCATGTTAGCATATAATTAGTAAAAATCACAAGGGAATAAACCAAATTACGAATCCTAAACCCCGAATTGCCCAAACTTCGACTTCCGGGCTAATGAATACGTCTTCCTTGCACTTCCACATGAATCTCCAAACATCATAGAATTTTGAAACATTACCCTCAACCAGATGTTGAGCCAAAATGAAATGCCACTTCCTAACGCCAACACTCTACTCATTTAATCCCTAAGCGTCCACGGTGACCACAGTTTTAAGTAGGCCCTATTTGGACTTCCTCTTGTTCGAATTTCTTTCTTTTTTTGACCAACACAGGCAATGAAATTCACTAATTCTAGTGATTTAAAATTTGGTTACATCTGAATTATATAAGTTTCACAAAATGATCAATTGACTTTGTCATTTTAAAACTGTGAATCCTTGGTGCGTTACGGGTTAGCCTAAAGATATACGCTCCATAAATGGCAGGTCATGAATTGGCATGGTACCAATACAATCAGTAATAACCGCAAAATTCGATACAGATGGCAGCGTCCCACAACCACAGTATAAACCCTAAACCCTAAACCCTGAAGCGCTCAAAATCGATCCGAAGGACTTCCTGCCGAATGATTTTGTCTTCCTTGCACATTCACATGAATCTTCAAACGTCATAGAATTTCAAAACGCTACTCAGGTATTCAACCAGAATGAAATGCCACTTCCTAACGTAAACACTCTCACCCTCAAGATATACACTCTATGCAATCATTCGTAAATTGCATTGGAACTACCTTCATTTGCGCTTTAATTTGGTCATCTTTTCTTCCACAACCATAGGATATACCAAATTGTGAACCTTAAACCCTGAAGTGCCCAAAATTTAATCTAAGGGACTTCCTGCTGGATGATTACATCTTCCTTGCACTTTCACATGAATCTCCAAACGTCAAAGAATTTCAAGAAACTACCCTCATTCAGGTGTGCATGAAACGCCACTTCCAATTGTAAACACTCTTAACCCCTAAGCGTCTAAAACGCCCAATATGGCCATCTACATCACTGAACTTTGCAACGGTGGCATTTTCTCATTTTACCTCGGTTTTCTGATTGCAATACAAATCATTTTAAAGCTCTTGTTCTATACTACAAGATCAACATGTCAAACTGAAGTCATTTTCACACAAACAGATGCTTTCCAGCAGGTGGTCCAATTTTCTTACACACAGTGGACGCTTAGGGGTTCACCTAAAGATATACACTCTATACAACCATGCTCAAATTGCATTGGAAACCGTGAACTACCTTCATTTGCGCTTTGATTTGGTCATCTTTTCTTCCATATGCCTCAGTAAGGACTTTGATAATGGATGCATCGCCAATCCCTAACTCCACGCCCTCGTGTGCTGGCGCAATCCTATTGGCTGATAACGTTACAACCGCCAGCAGATCCTTGGGCGTGGTCGCAATTACCGTCCGAAACACATTACACAAAATGTTCGTCATGGCTAACCTTCCTGACTCATCTGAAATCACTGCACAAACAACACACAAGGAGTGATTATAAGCAGTGATTTTTTGTTGCTAATTTTAGCCAAATGGCTACATAAAATTTGGACTGGCTAATTGATACAAATGATTTCTGAATAGAAAAGAAAAAGGAATAATAGCCAAATTTCCTACATGGAATCGCCTCTTTAAACCTAGGTATGTAGCACATGTGTATTACCCTGATACTAAATATATATTAATATGAAAAGAGCATCTGGATTGCTGGAAAAGTAGCAAAAATGCTAAACTGTCTCCTGACAAAAAAAATTCATTGATTACAAGTATGAAACTGCTATTAAATACCCGAATGATTACTTCTTCCTTGCACTTTCACATGAATCTCCACACGTCATAGAATTTTTTAAACTACGTGTTAAACCGGAATGAAACGCCTAACGTAAACACTCTACAAATTTAACCTAACTCCATACACAAACATTCTCAACCCCTAAGCGTCTAAAACGCCTAATATGGCCATCTACATCACTGAACTTTGCAACGGTGGCATTTTCTCATTTTACCTCGGTTTCCTGATTGAAATACAAATCATTTTAAAGCTCTTGTTCTATACTACAAGATCAACATGTCAACCTGAAGTCATTTTCACACAGACAGATGATTTACAGCAGGGGCTCCAATTTTCCTACCCTACAGAAAATACACAGTGGACGCTTAGAGGTTAAATTCCATTTGAATAATTAGGTATCAAAGTAAAGTTCAATCAAAAAGAGCCATCAACTTACTGTCAAAAGCGCTGGCCAGAAACAAGAATGGCACATGCTCTCCAGGCTTCCAGAACGCAGCGCCTTCAGGGTCGAATTCTGTCTCTTTCTTTGTAAGAAGCGCAACTTTTTCAGCAACTGAAGAAGCAATTTCTACTACTTTCTTCCCCTCCACTTTCTCCTCCATCTTCGCATCGACCTCCTCCATCTTAGTGTCGACCTCCTCCATCTTAGTGTTGACCTCCTCCTTCATGGCTTCCTTCATGGCTGCAGCCTCTTTAGCCTTCGCGACCGACGATGCCGGAGGCCGACCCTTGCCCCCGCGGGCCTTCTCCATCATCTTCTCGAACGCGGATTTCTTCCCCGCCATGGTTTAATTAACCTCCTTCGCCCCTATCAATCACTTCTTCTTCACATCCATGCCCCAATGGCTCATAAAACCTCGTCTCTAAACCCTAACCCTCTCGATTGCCTGGCATCGTTGCTGCGTCAATGCGTCCACGCGGAAATCGTTAAGACGAGGTTAAATGATCACTTGACCTGCTGCCAATCGAAAGCTTGAAGCCAATGCATTCCCACTCAAAGCGATCATCAAAAATCTTGTACCCTTGGCAATCTAAGTTACAAGGCTCTGTGAAATTTTATCGTATGAATGGCGTCACGATGAAGGAAGGAACGAAACGTATCCTACACACTTTGACGATGAGCGGCATCGTTTTTCAGGATCCTACCGTCAATGGCGTTTGTGAGGGATGAGGAGCTGCAACCAAGACCGGGAAACTTGAACTTTCAAAAACGGAAGAAACGTTCAGTATTTTGGTTAGTAGGCAATACCGACAGACGTGGAAGGAAGGCTCCTCAACCCAACTGTGCCTAATGAGCTACAGTAACTCCAACCTGAGGAGACCCCTAAAGGACCAAGGATTCATGGTTTTAACCCCTAAACGTCACAGCGTCCAACGTCACAGCGTCCAGAAACTGGACGACGAATGATTTCAAAGCCTTCTCACGTTCTCATCAACGCTGGGATGATACTCATCCAATTTTTTGGAGATTCTTCACCAAGTTGTTGTCCTATCTAATGGCTGGATTTAGTCATACTAGAGTACATATTTTTCTAAAATTGCAAATGTAGAAGTATGTCAAGTCGTTGACCAAGCCAAAATTGCATTGACTCTAGTTCAAAGTGGAATCGTGAAAAATGAGGTCATAAATTTAAGAAACACAAAAATTTCAAAGTATCACCACACTTAAGAGTATCTCATTTCAAACTCATTCCAAAAAAATTTACTCAAAAAATATTGAAATTTAGTTTGTAATCGAATTTAGAAGGAATTTTTAATTTTAACTTTCAAATTTTATAATTAAATATTGGTGATTGTATTAGTGAATGGAACCGTACGGATGGAATCTAAAATTCAAGATCTAGAACTTTCATATGTATATGAATTCCAGAATATTCTTCTAAATGGTAGTTTATAATGTTTTTTCTCAAATTGTCAATTCCAGGGACACCCTGGTACGTTAAGGGGTTAAATGACAAGTTTCAACGATCATATTGTGAAAATTATAATTTGAATGGGACCAAATTTTATATCACTGGAATTAGTAAAGAATATTACATATGTTGCATAAAAATAAAAATAAAAATAACAAAAAAAAAATCTACATAAAACCAACTCAAAAGTATTGAAAAAAACAAGAGCCACTTAGTGGCCTTATGGTCCTTCAGGGGTTAACCCCTAAAGGACCATAAAGCCACTAGGTGGTTGTTGTTTTTTTCAGCGATTTTGTGTAGGTTTTATGTAGATTTTTTTTTGTTATTTTTAATTTTCATTTTCATTCAACATATGTAATATTCTTTACTAATTTCAGTGATATAAAATTTGATCCCATTCAAATTATAATTTTTACAATATGGTCGTTTAAATTTGTCATTTTAAAACTATGAATCCTTGGTCCTTTCGGGGTTAACCCTTAAACTTCAGCCTCAACCCCTCAGGTTTGGTTTTCTCAGTTTTCAAACCACTTTGACCATGAACTGCCAGTACTAAAAAAAATTATATGAATTCTATTTTTAAGATATCATTCATGACAAGTTTAGAATGCACATACATGTTTAGAATGTAAATGTTATAAGGTTAAATTTCCCATTCAATTGCCATTATATTGTGCCTACTATACACGGTTAACCCCTAACTGCCTAATCGACCATATATGGTCGATCAAAAATTTCAGAGTTTAAAAAAAGTTCACCCTGCTTTAAACGTCCATAACTTCTGTAAAATAAAAAAATAAAAATTGAGCGCCATTTTTTTCCCCTTGTAGATATTGAAAGTGAGCAACTTTTCCAAAAAGTAATTCTGAAAAAAGGTTTACCAATTTTCCTCTAGAGCCCTCAAAGTGACAACATCTCACATTGTTACAATTTTGAAAATCTGCCCGGAATGGAATGTTTAAGTTTTCTACCAAATAAAATTAGTTCTAACATGATCAAGGTAACCACCATATAAAACCAATGTTTTTGACCTATCATACTTGATTCCAAGTCAAAATGACTAAACATGTATTTTTTATGCATTTTCAAAGAAAAATGTTATAAATTGATTATTAAATAGTTCATTGCATTTTTCCAAAATTTAACCGTATGGATGTTGTCTTATTGTTGTGCTCTACATATGTTAAAAAATTGAAGCTCATAAAAGTTGAGTAACAAGGACATTATGACACGTCTAGTATTTCAAGAAAACCCTTGGGCACTTAGGGATTAATTTACATGCATTGGCCTATTGTGCCTACTATACACGGGAAATGTAAGTACGTACATACATGTTTAGAATGTAAATGTTATAAGGTTAAAACTCAAAAATACTCTTTTCTTTCTAAATTAGGAAATAATGTTTAAAGGTTATGGGGATTGGAAAAAAATTGGGGGTTAACCTGTAAAAATACCTCTTGGTATACTTAATGTAAACTCAGCATAGTTGTCAAGTGGGAAACTTTATACAATTTCAATTGTTGATGATGAAGAAATTACTCAATTGTCGTTGTCGTCGTTGTCGTTTTTATGGTAGCGGTAAATATTTATATACTGTGAAATGTGATAAATTAGTATGGGTCTCCTTCATAATCCTCTTTAGTGCAGATTTCTCATTCAATTGCCTTTAACTAATGAATGTATTTATTATTATTATAAGATAGATAAAGATTTTGTGGATTTTATTCCCATTTTCAAAAGAGTTTCAACATATTATGAATAGGTTATGAATTTTTAATTTTGTTTGAGCACACATGGCAACTTTTAAGGAGATAAGTGGATCCTTTTCTTCTTAGTAAAAACAAGGGAAACACCCCTCCACATCAAACCAAGTAGTCAAGCCGTCGGGCTACGAATACTAGTAGGCTAAGAATATCCACATTAGTAGTTCAATCAAAATGAAGGAATACCGTATCTCACTTGCTGAAGTAATTATCTTTTGAAAAAAAATCATTTTGGATATAATACAAAATAATTTCAAAGAAATTGTTTTTTAGTGGATGAAGTCTGATTTGTAGTGCTTTTTGGAGTCTCTAGTCAGAAATCGACCGATACTTGTTGTTTGACTCTCCTTTACCTTTTCATCATTGTTTTGGCATAGATTTTCAATCTTAAACCTACAAAACATATATGATTCATCATACATGAGGCTCATTCTATTTCCGGTGGGGGATAGAAATTGAAGTTAAAAACAACCAACAAGCCATTACAAATAATTTGAACCCTCAAGTAGGCTCCTAGAGGAGGAGATAGAAGCTGGTCTCACATAATTAAATTTCTCTTAACAAATATTTATCCCCCTATCTCCGTTCAAGAATTGCAGGAGATGCATGTGAGCTCCTTTTTTTGGCCAATACTTGTTATACTTTTGAAATTCACACAAGGTCACATTCCAATCAGTCATAAAATTGCCAAAAAACTACATCTGGTATTTAACTTTGCTCATATTACTGGTAACATGGTAGGGGCCTCTTTGAGGGTTTAGACTTTCTGTAATGTTGGTTTTATTGTCTATACTCCACAAGGAGAGGACTACGAAAATGCTTCATTTTCAGGAGTTACACGACTAAACAATAAAAACAATCCAGAAAAATAAATTGCTAAGAAGAGACTACACAACTAGCCGCTTGTCCAATGGCCAATTGTGGAGTTTGACCTAACTTAAGTTTCTGTGCCTTGAGTTGACATTATGTTGCACAATTATTAATTTATTGATAACTCTGAAGCTGCATAACACCCAACTGAATGCTCAGATTGTCATCTAACTTAAGTTATCCTCCTTTATCTGCCAACTCACACTACAGTTGACCGATTGAAATTTTTTGTACTGCAATATTGATTAGCCAGGAAATGTATTGTCATCCCAATCTAGCAAAAAAGAAGATTATCTGAAACCCGTTTTTTTTCCTAGCAAAAAATTGTATTTTTGAAAAAAAATCCCGAAATTTTAGGCATCTATTTTTAAAACTATTTTCTATCAAATATGCTAATAAACTATTGTACATGTGGAGACTGATAGAGTTACACACAATAGAGTTATTCTTTTTACTCACAACTTTGAACACTTGTACAAGATAAATCATCTCATGTTAGTTTCTTATTGATTCAAGTTCAAAATCCGTTAGGTTTGATGGTCAAAATCTTGAAAATCAAAGTGTGGTTTAATTCTTTTTGAGTTAAAGAACACACTCATAACTTTATTATACCACCTTGTTGCAATGCACCAACATTGCATTGGGAACGTGGGAATGAAGTGGAAACAATAGAAACATGGGAACTTTGAGAACATAAAGAGAACTTGGAAACATTAGGAAACAGGATGGGAACATTAGAGAACACCAAGGAACATGAAGGCGGCGCTAGAGAATGTGATGCCAAGTTTTGGGGAACATCATAGGAATTGTGAAGAACGATTTGAAAACATAATGAAAATTTTGATGAAAGGCATGGATGTGAAATGTGGATGACTTTGTGACATAGTATCGTGATGGATACCGAGCAGGGTAGTGACATGGTATCATGACGTTGTGTATTTAATATAAGAGATATGTTTTTTGAATTTGAGATATGAACAACATTAACATCAAAACTCTTGTCATTTTTTATCATTTACCAAAAAAAACTTTGAATCCATATAACTTTTGCATACAACATCTAAATAAAAGCATGCTAAATTGTTTTAGAATCTCATTGTAATTTTTTCCTAGAATTTCAAACTAATTGGCCAATAAAAAAGTAAATATGCTCAATTTCTGAATTTCTGAATTAATAAGAACTACATCCAAATTAGGTGCAATTGGGTAGTTGCAAGGTAGGGTGTTCCATTTTTTTTGGTCACAACTAAGATTTTTGGCCTTTTTCCACTCTTACAAACTTAATATAAGATGTACAACTACAAAAAGAAGTTGCTAAATTAGAGAATAAAGTGCATTTGTAATATTTTTTGGCATCCCACTAGCACTATCTTTTGACAAATGCACTCCGTGTGCAATGTTGTTCTTGGAATTTAAACTTCAAACTTATTGTCTTCATAGAATTTCACTTCTTGTACTTTTTTCCACAATTCTTGATTTAAAAATACTTTCAATATTGCGTTTTACTTAATATATGCAAATTTAGTATACAAGTACTTACATTGTGTAGGTTGTGAAAGTGAAGAGAAAAAATTCTCTCTATTGAAACATTTACATAATAGAAAGAAAAATTCACATTTGGAAATTTTGTGCGAGTTTTTATTATTTATCTCACACATTCTCACTTCAAACATATATATCTTCTAATCTATATAGTCAAAGATTGTGAATTTTTTTGTGCAAATTCCTTTGGTATCAAAGGACAAGTTTCTACAGTTAGATTGCAAATTTATTTATTTTATTTTTGAAGTTGAGCCTAAGGATTAGAAATGGTAGCATTGTAGTGTTTTAAGAGCAAAACAATTCCGGTCCTTTAACCCCTAAAAGCCCGAGGGGTATTGGACAAAACATAGATGTGTTATAATATGTGCGTTCCATGTGTTTGATGAAGTTTGGTTCTATAGACAAAAATGCAGAGTACCATCTCTACAAATTTTCCGTACTGTCAAACTTCCAAAAATAACTTTAAATCATTTTTAATGAACTTAAAAGCATTAACCTTTGAAAATTTGTATACATTATAATTTTCAATTTTAGAGTTCAAAATTTAGTATGATTGGTTAAAGTTGGGCTATCTATTGTAAAATTCAAAAAAGAAAAAGAAATGATTTAGGGATCATCATTACTTTCCCCAAATAGAAAATTTTATAACAATAAGACAATGTTGAGGTGATTTACTTTGAAAAATTCTCCCAAGTGGAGTTTAACTCGGATTGTCATAGTTCAAATTGGGTTGGAAAGTAAAGTATTTTAAAACGATTTTTATTTTTTCAATTTTTTTTTGTTCCAGGCAGCTTGTTAGATTCGGGCATCGACCAGAAAATGGTTGTTTGAGTGCTTAGGGGTCAAGGGTTAATGAGATTCTACGGTGAGCTTCGCCATAAGGGTACAATAAAGCACGGTAGGTTCAATAATATACGGGACACTCTGTCTGCTACGGAGACCTGCGGAGGTTGGCCAAGTCTTGGGGGTCGGTTGGCAAAGACATGAAGGCACCTAGCAAAGCTAACACATTGATCATATGCATGACTGAGGCACCACAGTGGGTACGAGCATAGGGGAAGTGAAGAGGAGGCTTCAAGGGAAGTACGTACCTTACCTTGCAAGCTTGATTGACAAACTCTTCAGTGCACAATTGGCCGCAGACGCCGTACCAACCGCAATGCTAGGCTTTGCCCCATTGTCAGCTAGTAGCAAACACCCTGTTGCAATGCACCAACATTGCATTCGGAACATGGGAACTTCGAGAACATAAAAAAAGAACTTGGGAGCATGACGGGAATGCTAGGAAATGTGATGCAAAGGTTTGGGGAACATTATAGGAACTATGGAGAACGATTTGAGATTATGATGAAAAAATGAATGAAATGTATGGATGTGAAATATGGATGATTTTGAGACATGGAATCGTGATGGATACCAAGGAAGGTACACTAAATAGTGTATTTAGTGTGAGGTAATTATAAGATTTGAAAATATTATAGATTTTTACTCTCAACAAAAAAAATTACCAAAGACATTGATTCCAATACTATTGAAAGATCCCCGTCTTGAACAATGTAGAGGGTAAAAAAATTGTTCAACAGTAAAAACTTACAACATGTTTATGTAAATTAGTGTATCTAACACTAAATACACTTTTTAGTGTAGTGACATGGTATCGTGATGGATACCAAGCAGGGTAGTGACATGGTATCGTGATGGATACCAAGCAGGGTAGTGACATGATATCATGATGGATATCAAGCACGGTAGTGACATGGTATCGTGATGAATATCAAGCAGGGTAGTGACATGGTATCGTGATGGATACCATGCAGGGTAGTGACATGGTATTGCGACGCTTTGTACTTAATATAATAGATGACATGACTAAGCCGTCCAAGCCAGTACTCAAGTCGTCCTACGTTACTACTGTACGAGCGTTGCCAACCCCTGGCTTGTACAATGCGAGTGTTGCCCGGGAGGACAACGGTCTACTCCCGGTGTCCCGGCTGCACCTCTGCCTGTCCTCCAGGGTTCCTTCATGATGGGTGCATTGGCAACCGACTTTGGCACAGAATCAGCTCATTCATGCTTTTCGTTGCAGTTCAAGCCAAGGTGACTTATTCTTCAAGAAGCATATTTTCACCATACAGATAAATTTATTTTTTCAAAAAATGACCTCCCATGAAATTTGACATTTATTTCTAGATTTCTTCTTCTCCTGTCAAGCCTACCCTCCACCTGCAATATTACATCCCCTATGATTTCTTATCATCATAACCAATTTTATCATTTGATCCGTAAAAGACCAAGTTTGCTTTTGATTTCTGAGCCTATGGATCCCTGTTCATTTGTAACAATATTTGAAGACTTTAGTTAGCTCTTGGCCATTTGTGACCTTTGTGTGTATGTGTTTCAGCTCGCCCTTTATTCCTGACTGCCAATTCGTCTTACATAATTATCCTTTTGACTGAATTTGAAGCTCTTAAAAACTTCAAAAATAAAGTGCTTCTAGCGAAACACTCTGAAAAATCCTTTTGACTCAATAATATTACCCTGACTACTGTAGTCTACCCTCAGATGGACAAAAAAACGCCTAATAATTATTTTAACGTGGAATTTTAGACAAATCTGTAAGAATTTTTTGAAAAACTTGGTTGTTCATTATCAGTAATTTCAAAAAGAAAAGAAAAGAAAAGGCATTGTTACGAAAAGAAAAGACATTGCAAATCAATCATTTGTTGCAACTTACAACGGTCGAAGTCATGGTGTATCTTCTGAGATTCTAGACACTATATTTCAATCTTATGGTAAAATATGGGGTAAAATAATGATTATTTTGGCCTAACCTGGGGGTACACTACTGTATATAAGTACAGTATATTTGGGTATATTTTTGTGCTACCTATGTACCATTACTATGGTGGATTAGGTCAAGGACAGGATGAGATATACCAACCTTGGATAGCTGTCCAACATCAGAGGGACATGAGACAGCATAATAACTGCATACTGGTATTACAACCTTGTTCATTGGCTCTCATCAACATAAAAATTATTGTCAACACCATTGAGCCCTTTCCAGTGATTTTATTTTATTTTTCATTTTTTTGAAGGGAGTCTCACAGGGGATTTGAATATCGAAACTTGAAAATAGAAAGCATTTTTTTTTTTTTGGCAATTTATAATTTTATATACTACAAATACATAGCTTTCTATAGAATTGTTGACTATTCATACTAATGATAAGGGAAGATTAGGGCGATATAATCTATTTTTAAACCCAATTTTTTATATATCAAGACCCGTATCAAGATAGCAATCCATTTTTCAAATAGCAAGTTGGCAGTATATAGCCACAAAATTTTGTTGGCCCTTTCCCATCTGTACAACAATTATCTTGGTTTGTCACAGTAATTAACTCCTAAATGACATAGGAATAAGGGCAAAACTTAGATTTGTTATAAAATGTTACTTCTGCAACTTATAATCCCAATTTGATTAAAAAGGTGGTTTTAGGTGCCTCTACCAGTTTACTCTTGCCATCCATTTCCCATCTTTCTTTTTGATTAAAAGATTAAAGCATGGCCGAGTTAACCCCTAAATGCCTAGAGCCCTCTTCAAATTCGGCAGTTTTGTAAAGATGCATTGTAAAATGCAACCTAGGAGGATATTATGAACTTGATATACCAATAAAAGTTGTACATTATAATTTTTTGATTCTATCCATACAGTTAGATCTATGATTTCTATTACCAATAATTTTGTATAAAATTTGAAACGTGAAATTCAAAATCATTTTGTAATTCAATTATGAATAAGATATTGACAATCTACGAATGAATTTTTTTGTGATTGGTTGAAACATAATACTCTAAGTGTAATGATTTTTGGAGATTTTATGGTTGCTTAACCCCTAAACGTCCTCACCTATGTTCAGTTTAGGCAGTTTTGCAAAGATGCATTATAAAATGCAATTAATATGAATATTTAGAACTTGATGTATGAATGAAAGTTGTACATTTATAATTCTAGATTCTATCTATACGGTTAGATCTATGATTGCTATCACTAATCTTTTTCTATAAATTTTGAAACATAAAATAAAAAATTATTTTGTAATTCAATTACGAATAAGATATTGACAATATGTGGATGAAATTTTTTGTGATGGGTTATAATGTAATACTCTAGGTGTAGTGATTTTTGGAGGTTTTTTGGATGCTTGATTTTAATAGTTTTTTTTTTCAAGAACACTTTTAGACCAAAATCTTCAAGATTTGGGGTGAAACACTGCAGCACAAAATGAGGCATAATTTTTTCAAAAATTGTTTCCTTTTCGATCGGATCACACATACATGAAGCTAACTTCCCATAAAAAATTCAGTAAAAAAATCACACCACAAAAAGTGCATGACAGATGAGAAACTGCGGATGAAATCTATACATCATGCAAAATATGCATGGTTGGGTAGTTAGGGGTTAATTTTATGAGTTGACTTATTTTAGACCACTTTTACACTGAAATCTTCAAAATTTTGGGTGAATCACTACAACATGAAATGAGGAATATAATTTTTTCACAAATCATCTCCTTTCTAATCGGATCATACATGCATAAAACTAACTTCCCATAAAATCTACATTAAAATTTCCATGCTGCAAAAAGTGCATGACGGATGAGAAATTATGGATGAAACCTGTACATCGTCCAGAAATAAACGGACGCTGAGGGTTAACTTATATTGCCTTCAGCCTTCTACACACTTCTTCTTTTGCAGTGACAGATGTTCTACCATCTCTCCTTTACCTTATCTCCTGCTTGTCTCAATGGTGATTGAAATTTCCTTGTCTCAATGGTGATTAAAATTTCCTTGTCTCAATGGTGATTGAAATTTCCTTGTCTCAATCAACCGCAGGCCCTGGCACATTCAAGTTATCTTAACCTTGTCTGATTCAACTCTGATGAGTCCATGTAAATGACCCAATGTTGGTCCCAGCCACAGAGTGTCAGGGTATCGTCATACACCTCAAAAATGTTCACGTGTATCCCCCTGACAAGATCAACTGCTCACATGATCTGAAATCTACGCTTGTATAACATAAGTCTACAAAATCTAGCTTTGTATGAATAACAACCCATCAACTTGATAAATCCAGTACCTTAACAGTAGTGTTTTTCACTGGGAGGGTTGTAAGTTATAACAATGATTAGCCTCTCAAACAATAGAGTAACAGGGAGTTAAAGCTTTCCTCATCAGAGTCCTTTTTCTTACTTAGCACGCAATTCAATTTTACCCCTGGAGTAAACTTCTCAATCTTTCTGAAAAGCCACTCATGAGTATACATTCATCCAAATCAAAATCATGTTCATCCACTTCAATGAAATATGACAAATGAGCTTTCCCAAAAAGGAAAGAAATCTAGAAAATATTTCGTTGCCCTAATATTCATTCATTTTCCCCCAGCCTTGTCACCACGAACAAAAGAAGCTAAAGCCAGTGAGAGATGGACAACGTCAACAAAACACACCCCCATTGAATTCGACGTACCAAAAATCCTTTCAGGCTATGTCCTTGTCCCAAAGCTGGTCCAAATAGTACAGAAGTGTCATCCAGTATAAAGAAAACCACATCCATGGTCACATCCCCATCACTGACGATCAATCGGCTCCATATACTCCATAGTGCTGGCTCCATACTTCTTAGTGCTGGCTCCATATACTTCTTAGTGCTGGCTCCATATGCTTCTTAGTGCTCATTCCTCTTTCACTGGTGGACAGTTCAATAAGTTGTGCAACATCACCCCGTTTGGCAAATCTAGGCTTAGGCCGCGAGATCGAGCAAGTGCGCGGGCCGGAGCTAGGGTGAGGCTGGAGCTAGCTCGCAGGGAGGCGGTGGTAAGGAAGCCAGGTATGTAAGGAACGCGGTGAGAAGAGTACCAAATTCAATCACGTCGGGGGGCGATGAGGAGGTGTCCGTCATGATCACCATCATGATTGATGGCTGGATGATGTTCCTGCCCACCCACGGGGCTTACTAGCTAGCTCCAAGCCCTAGCTAGTTATTAGTAACAGCTCAACGCCTGCTGCCCCCATTCTAGCTCTCTCTCCCCACCATGCAATCAGCATGCATTCCTACCCTCAGGCTACTACCTTTCCTTCCATACCCTAAACCACGGCCTCACTGCAGTCTCCAATTCCCACAGAACTCTTGTTTCTCACAATGACTAGTCCCTGGTTGTCGCCGTTTGCAATCCATGCTTGACGTGTTTGATTCCAATGCGCTCAAATTTATCATACCTGTAACTGTGGAGAGATTAGGGTCCGGCTGGATATATCTCAGTATTAGTGATTGTGAGCTTTGTTCTGTGATAGTTAGGAATTTTCCGGTACTCGTACAAGGTTGTGGTAGGGTTGTCAAGACTGTTGGTGTTTTCGTTTTTGTGCTAATGATCTGTGCAAAGGATGAGTCCCACCTTGGCGTCTTCAGTTGCTTCAGGTGAGACAATTGCATTTCGGTATCTAGAATTGATTCAACTGTTGATGATCGAATTGCGAATTTGGAATCGTGACTCTAGAGCGTTTTTACATAATAGCAGTTTAGTTAGCTGACAAGCTTTTCAAAAAGAGAATGTTCTTTCAAGACAGTTAGGTATAGTTTTATAATTTATGTTCAGTCATTAAACCAACGGTGTGACGAGTTCGGGGGAACTGTGTCAATACTACCCGATCCGTTTATTTATAATGAATCTTCTGGGGCCCCGGTCATTCGGATAATCGCAGTTTCTGCAGTTCTGTTCTGGACTTATTAAAGTATTAATTCTAATTGAAAACAGTGTCAAAGCAGTTGCAGAACCGGAAGTTTAATTAGTAGCGGTGAACTGGCTTTTCGGAGTTGCAGGGTTTCGCGCTAGCTAACTTCTGGAGCCTCTTGAATGATATGACTGGATGCTGAATGATGACTGATTACCAAATATCATTATCGGCATTTGCTTTGATCGATCAGCGCGCTGTACCAATGAATTCATTGTAGCTAGCTACCTAGTCATCGTTCCTTCTCGATCGATCTAGCTATATAGCTGTCAGCTACCACATAATTCATGACTGTCTAGTCCGTATCATGGGTTGTAGTTCATCAACATCGCATGGAAGTTGATGAGATTAAAAGCTTCATCATGAGGGTTACCGAAGCTTGTAGTTGACTGTCTACTCGTGCAATAACGCTCGATCGGGACTGCTATCAATGTTCAAACTAACTGAAGTTCTCTTTACAAACCTTCATATTCAATCTTGATTTTGTGGACTGATCACGCTGAATTGTTCGGGCCACAGTTGGCAGGTTTGTACACTGCAAGCTGCAGTCGATCTCCTCTGACGAATGACTGAGCTGGGGTTACCTGGAAATTGGATTCAACAAGTCGCTGCGTAAGCCGAAGAAATGGCTCAATTGCAGATCGCACTAATCCTTCACAGGTGAGCAACAAGCTCCTTTTCATCCGAAGTAAGCTGTCGATCTGGATGCTCAAATTTAGATAACAATCTCCAGTACAGTATCGGCTTTTTCTGTCGTTTGATATGCACATCTGTTGGCGTTCTCGAAGCCACTGTATTAAGTTAACAAAGAAAGAAAATGAACCTGTAATCATGAAAGCGTTGTGGGCAGAACACGTTACGTTGTACTTGACATGAACATTAGTAAGTTAAGTGATTGTTTGATCAGTCGGTAATTAATCCCTATCCCAATTGTGGATTTCTGTTGGGCACTGATGCGCCAAAAGCAGGGTTAGTGAACAGACGAATGCTCTAGACGTTTGAAAAGAAACAACCAAAATCAACAATGCAGTGTTCTGTAATGCGAACTCTTATATCAGCGACAACGTCGGATCCGTACTGCACCACCACCACCACAATGTACGAAGATTTCTACACTCTTACCTTACAACCTTTTGAATATTTCAGGCTGGTGGACAACAATAACTTGACTGGTTCATCTTTTGGATCGCTGTTTTCCTTAACATGTATGTTTCTTCCATTATAAAATTCAGTTAATGTATGTGCGTGTTGTATATTCAGGCCTTGTGAGTGCTTCGTGGCCGAGGTGGAACCGGTTCTGGACACAGTGTACGCGGAGGAGACGATCAGCTCCGCAGAAGACTACACGACTCTGGTGAAGAAATGGCATTCCCGGCGTGCGGACGCCGGAGCCTCCTTCCTGATCCTCCACTGCAACGTGCTCGGCGACGAAGCGGAATTCCTGCGCAAGAAATTCAGCTTCAAGCGCAACACGAGCATCCACATCGTGTACTCGGACGTGCCAGTGGGGCTGAACTTGGAGACCTCCAGTTTCCGCGAGACGTGGAGAATGGAGATGAAACAGAAACTAGCGACGACAGTGCGAGACCCGACTGCAGTGTTCCAGGGACTCAAGCATGTTAACATTCTTCAGCCAGTACGTACTGCACCACACCTTTTTGCTTGTGCAGAGAATCGACCTCGATCCTGAGAATTCTTGCAGGTTGTCAGGGAATCGAGGGAACTCTTGCAGGTTGTCAGGCAATCAAGGGAATCGTTGCAATCTTCAGCTGATTCTGACTCGTCATATCACTTAGTTTTCAGTCACTAGAAGGAAATGTGTCGTTTTTCACTTACTATAATTGAAAAAGATATGAAACGACCCCAGGCACATGGGCTGTGTTAGTGCTGATAAGTAGTTTTTGGTCACAAGAAGACAGAAACGTAAGTATAATATTCCGGTACTATTCACTGTTTCCACAAAATGAGGATTGGAAAACGACGAAAGGTTTCTACTAGTGAGTTATGGCATTGTTTTGTCCACTTTTCACTTTAAATTTACCGTTCGAGATGCATGCAAAGAGGAAAAGGGTGTAGGAGTCTCTGACCTTCTTATGAATGTTGTGGGTTGTAGAGCCTGGACAACCTGACGCTGGAGGATCTGCTGGTCATGTACGTGCCCACCATGTTCGCGGAGTTCTACGCGCACTCGCTGTCGGCGCTGATGAACTCGCTGCACACGTTCACGCCATTCCTGCAGGACCGGAATTCGAAGTCCAGCGGCCGCGTGAAGGCCCCCGTGCCCCCGTGCTGTCTGGAAAACGCTGTCACGCACTCGCAGCTCGCGCGGCGCTCGGAGCGCGACCAGGCGTTGTACGACAGCGCGAACCTCGTCGCGACGCAGCTCTACCACGGCGTGTCCTCGCATTTCGGATCCCAGGTGCGTACGGGGAGGGCACTTCTATATATATCTTCTGTACAGTTCAAGTGCGTTAACCCGTAAGTGTCCACTGTGTATTTTCTGCAGTGAAGGAAAATTGGACTCCCAGCTGCAAGTCATCTGTTTACAGTGTGAAAATGACTTCAGTTTGACACGATCGACACTGTTGATCTTGTAGTGTAGAACAAGAGCTTTAAAACGACTTGTATAGCAATCAGAAAACCGAGGTAAAATAAGAAAATGCCACAGTTACAAAGTTCAGTGATGCAGAAGGCCATATTGGGCGTTTTATCGACACTGTTGATCTTGTAGTATAGGACAAGAGCTTTAGAATGATTTGTATAGCAATCAGAAAACCGAGGTAAAATAAGAAAATGCCACAGTTACAAAGTTCAGTGATGCAGAAGGCCATATTGGGCGTTTTATATATTGCGCGTTTTATATTGATCTTGTAGTATGGAACAAGAGCTTTAGAATGATTGTATAGCGATCAGAAAACCGAGGTAAAATAAGCAAATTCCAGATACAAAGTTCAGTGAGGCCATATAGGGCGTTTTATAGACGCTTAGGGGTTCACCATGTAATTATAATTTATTTGGGGCTATGGATATATTAAGAAATATTCCACGATTTACTGGAATGTTCATTTTAAAATACTCTATAAATTTAGAAAATGCACCCAACATTATTTATAATATTTCCAGAAGATTTCAAAACTTTACCTGAAATGAATTAAAAAAATACCCTATGTTTTTTTTAACTCGCGTCGTTTTGAAAATTTTCTGTGGCAGGTGTGCCGGGAGCTAGAGGAGCGAGGAGCTGGGATCGATCCCAAGCTCCGGATCGGACTGGAGGACCAGACCGTGCCGTTCTGCAACCTCTACGTAGCGCGTGGCGGCGAAATCGAACCTCGGCGTGGGAACGCGGACGGGCTTGAAATCGTGTGCTGGACGAGCTACGGAGCCCCTGAAGGCGGCGAGTTCGTCATCCCGGCACTCATGTACAAGTTTGCAACGGGTCAAGGCAGTACCATTCTCTTCCGCCCTAATCGATTCTACCATGCCACACTTCCTGCTGAGAATCGTGACACTGTGAATGAGAAATTCGCTGTTGCGCTCATCAGCTAGTACGTTACATAATTACCAAGCAACAATGGGTTCAAGAATGATGGTAATCACACAAACTTAAAACTGCTTTTAAAACTTGCTATAAACAGCAGTTTGACAGTAATATTTACTTCCCAGTGAATTGAACAAGGTTCCCTGTATTAGATAGCCCCACGTAACTCTCAAGCCGTAGATTTGAATATAACTCAAAGCAGATTCCCAGTAGCTGGTTGATTGATGCGAACCGGGATGCGAATCTAGACCATCACTTACCTCATATATATAAATTTGCTATTTCGGTCTGACACATTAGTACTTTCAGGTGCTCAGATGAACTTTTAGTCCTGAACTCAAAACTGGCTAAAATTAGCTGGATTTCTAAAAAAAACGGGGTTGCTAAACATACAAAGAAAGAAAATGAAAAAAAATTGAAATGTAGCGAGAATGCTCATCATGATATAAATATGTAGTAACTTCATGAGGTGATAATGCACTCGGTAGCAAAAGTAGATATAATACCATTTATGTGGGAGGTCGCATAATGTTCTAAATGTCATAAAGTGGTTTTGGGATCACTGTACCTCACATATATATATTTTCTATTTCGGTCTGACAAATTAGTACTTTCAGGTTCTCAGATGAGCTTCTAGTCCTCAAACTGAAGCTATGATATATTTAGGACTCGTATCATGTCAGATAAGTATCGCAACCCGCGAAAATGTGGCGTTCCAATAGGACTTTCAAGTGCTCGGATGCGATTTTGAGTTGCCAAAAGCTCTGTAATAGACTAAGACAGGTTTAGATATGAGCTGCCAATATGACCAGCACTGAGGTTTCTAAGATCCTTGTAAATTAAGAGTTTGGTGATTTCGATCACCTCATTTAGACTGCAGTAGTTCTGTACTAGATATTTAGTTTTTTAAGTATGAAGACTAGTAGACAATCTGTATTTTCAGTGGCGGCACATGCAGGTGGTTAATTGTATTGCACTCATCAGGTAATTGATGGAAGCTCTGCTGTGCTGTGCTGGGCTGCCAGCAGCTTTCTTCTAAGTGGGAATAACATTTATCTGTGTGAGTTATTGGGAGCTAGAATATGATGAGATGAAAATGTGCACATGCATCATGGCACAGATCATAACTTGTTGGGCAAGCATTAGAAACAGTCAAACCGCGTTGTTTCAGGACTGTTGTCTGTACTGTTTGGCTGTCATCGTGGGATTGGAGTAACTTAATATGATGTGGAGCTTGGAGCTTGCGTTTGGATGGAACTTGGTAATTTACTGCACATCAATCACTGCCATGTCACTACTGTCTGGGATAATAAATTTTTGTTTTCACTCTCAGGAACTGGTTATTAGTGATCATGGTGCTGGAGTAATTCCTAGATGGAACGTATGGTAACTCATGTAGCACATCTGTAAATGGTTGCTGGACTCTAGCTCTAATATATCCCTAGCAAACTGAAGATGAACCACAGGTACGACATACTCATATGTGTACATGATAACTAGGTCATACTTGTACATATGTATATATAGATGACACAACACATATAATCTCAACGTACTCTATATCTTTACTATTGATGATATAATGATATATTGATACATATAACTAGGTCATACTTGTAACTCTAAGATGATACCTAGGCTAGGTCATACTTGTACGTAGATGATACCTTGGGAACATACTCGAATCAAGTTTATATATTTATACTTGTACTTAAGGCAACATACACTCAACTTTATAAATTTATAGGTGACTAGGTTGGTCGTGTCAAAATCTGGCTTAGTAGTTTCAGGAATGAAACTGTCTAGTTGTGTGTGTGCAGCTTGTTGTGTGCATGCATAATTTCTATCATATAATAGATACTCACATTGATATGCGTATGATATCTAGGTCATGCTTGTAAGTAGATGACACTCGAGAAATATATGCTCTCTCTAATTGCACACTTTAATTTGTAATTGCATAGTCCAGCCATGTATACCCTAAGAATATATATGTCATGTAATGTTTGAGTCCACATTTAATCACATGGACAACTTCCACATTTGATCACATGGACAAATTCCACATTTCAGATTGTGAATATTTGTGAGTGTATTTTAAAGCTCATTTGTCGCAGTGCAATTAGAGATGTTGGAGTGTAAATACCTCTACACTGTCTTTGCCGCTTCAGCGATCCCAGTCTGTGAAGATCTGTGAGTGATGGTAGGTATGCACAAGAATTAACTGTGCAGAATATAAAATTATAAGAAAAATCAGCACTCATAGCCATATCCATTAAAATGATGTGTTGGCGGAGCCCCAAATTTGTGACATTCAAATGCGCCAAGATCACTGAAGGCTGTCTTCCATATGAGTGTACTTCCAGTAATTTGTTTCAACTTTTTGGACAAGTTTTGAGTGCCATCTGGAGTGGAGTGCACGGCCTCTGGACTCTGGAGGTATTTTAGAATGAGAATGAAAGGGTCACAAAGTTCATGAGAGGCTACCATTTACGCACAATACAAGTAGACAGGCAATGACATAAGGCCAAAGATGCTTGACAAACTGTAGTACAGGTGGAGTGACTGAATGATGACTTTCTTATTCCAGAATGACACTACAAAAAATACAGCAGCAGGTTGTGAGAGTGTCTTTTTGTTCCGTTCACATGTTATCATCCAATAGAGAAAAATTAAAAGTAGCAGTACTTCAGTATCAACGTGTCCAACTCAAAAATGTATTATGCCTACACTTTTGATTCTAGTTCCTGTGCGTTTTGAAATGCAGTGGGTCAGACTAAGGGCCGCTTTACATGACGGGCCGAGCCAAGGTCATTTGAAGACAGGAAATAGTGGCTAAGGGCCGCTTCACATTATGGCCGTCCAAGTCGAAAGGCCGTGGGATTGAGAGTCCAAACTTTGTTGAGAGTCAAAAGAAATCTACTGAAAATAGGCAATAAAATATAGTTTTCATTCTTTATGAAAAGAAATCGACAACCTCTCGACCATAGTTTGGGTTTCTATTCCCATCCGACCCAAACTTCCTTTCGAGAGGCCGTTACCTTAATAAATAAAAACTGCCACGTAGGCATTTTGGAGAGCGACGGCCGTTGAACTTTGGCCTCTAGTGTGAAGGGTGGAGAGGCCGAATTTATGGTTTCTTGCAATTTGATTGGTGGAAATCAACGGCCTCTCAACCTTCGGCCATAGTGTGAAGCGGTCCCAAGGCCAAGAAGGGACCAAGGGAAGTGAATTGGGGTTCCATAACATTCAATAGCCTTTGTGCCCACTTGCATGCACTTTGCTCATCACGTTGAGGTTCCACTTGTTCACTTAGCTACTGATGAAGTAATGTTGGATGTGGAGTACTCCACACCATCTACTGTAGAATTAATCAAAGTAGAAACAATGCATTCTACTGAATGTTATGTTCATTTTTGTCATCCTAATTCTCTTCCTTGGAGTCGTTTGAGATTTTGATTTTGTCTTTACTACATTAGAATATAATTTGAGCCCATTAGAATATGAATTTCAAGGAATGGCCCCGCCTCCATCATGCAAAGGCCTTAGAGTATATTTCGTGCATTAAACCAATCACATACAAAGATTCACGCATGTCATAGCTTGACTCATCATATAAAGCGACTAAACGATGAGTTTTTGTTTCCTATACTTTCATGTGTTCTTGAATCTCATTTTTCATCATTTGGATAGATAGATAGATATGAACTCCGGTCCTCTCTCGAGGCCGGCGTGAATAAAGTGTCTGTTCGTCTTGACAATGAGCCAATGCCCACCGGACAAAGGTCCATTGGTACAAGACTACTCACCTCTTTCGAGAATAGACACTTTAGTAACCAAAGATAAATACTAGTAACACTAGTAAAATCCGTTAAATTAGAACTTGCGCGGGTATAAATTGGTGTTTGTTTTGCTGGAGGTCGCCAAGTCATGGTTTTCTAGGTTGGTTGGAGAAGGGCGTTGATGTTACAATTGTGTGGTCCGGGTTCGATTCCCGTGGAGTCCGTCTGAGCGTTTATTGTAATATACATGACTTGGTGCTGCTAGTGAATTATTCATAGGCAGGAAAGTTTGTACCAACCAACCGGCCCCGTCCCATCTACCTGAGACAAGTGTGTACTGTGAGCTAAACAAACAAAAAATACAAAAAGAAATAAGTAGTGGTCCTCACCATTACCTTCCTTTTGTTTGTTTTGTTTTGTTTTATTCAGTAATCTATTGGCAGTGGTTGGTTATTTTCTATTTTCCTTTTATGTAGAATAATTGATCCGGCATGATGTATAGCAATGGTGTTTATTTCTTTGAATGTGTGTTTAATGGCGTTTACTGGTAATTTAAATTTTGTTTCGAGGAGTTTCATTGAGGGGATATGTGTTGTGCCTCTAGCTCCTGCCGTGATGACTATGAGTGGGTCAACTTTCCATCCTAAATTAATAATGCAGTTAATAAGTGGTTGGTATTTCTGATTTTTAATATCTATTGTTGTTTGTGGGAATCTGTCATTACAGTATGTAAATTCAATAAATTGAATTGTGAGGTTGTCTGATGGATGTGATGGTGGGTCATTTTTGTATGGGAGTCCTTTTACGCAGAGGATGTCTGGTTTGAATCTAGCGTTGCAATAACATCTTTGTTGTTCACATGAGCATGGTAGTAGCCATGGGGGTACTGTGTTTTCTTGGGGGTTGTTGTTGAATGTTCCTGCATTCATGAGGGTGTAACATCTAGATTTTTGTGATGAGAGGATTAATTTCCTTAGTTCCCAAACTGCTTTGTTGTGTCTTTTGACTCTAATGGCGTGAATATGATGATGACTACATTTTAGAAGTGCGTGTAGCCATGTGTCTGCGTCTGCAGAGTTACAGATTGAACATGTTATTGAGGGGAATCTTTCTCTACCAAAAAATAGTTGTTTTCTAGCATTACCCATGTATTGGCCGGTACGAAGTTTTAATATAATTGTCTTTTGTGAATCAGTGATTGTAGGATTGGACCAAAATGCATTGGATAGTTTGTTATCGATGTTTGGGTTCATGGTCCATTTGCCAATGTTGGGAAATTCGATTGCCATTTCTTCAAGGTTATTTTCTTGGTCGTATTTGGTTAGATATGTTTGGAGACATCTGACGGGGCCTTTATCTGGCCGTTTTATAGGTCCTGGCCATATATCTTTTTGATAATAAAACGGTGTTGTATGTGCATGTTCATATGAACTTGTGGCTCTAAAGTATTCTTTTTTAGCCCCCATTTTTGCAAGTTTATCCGCTTGTTCGTTGCCTTCAATGTTGATATGTGCTTTGACTTTGTGAAATGTGGTGGGTTGAGTGCGAGTTTTTAACATTTCTACCATGTCTGTTAGTATGGTTTTATCCACATGATTGTTGTCTGTGGTTGGGTGTATAATGTGTGTGTTTAGATTGTATAGGCAGTTGAGGCAATCTGTAAATATATGTGCTGGTTCGTCTGGGTATTTAGTAGTGATTAATCTAAGTGTTCTATAGATAGCCATTAGTTCAGCTCGGAAACATGTTTGTAGGCCTGGTAGTCTTGCTGATATTTGCATGTCAGCCTTTGTAGCGTTGTATATTCCGTACCCGGCTTTTTCTTTTTTCCAATGTCCGTCGGGAGCTTGTTCAGGAGGAAAGAAGGATCCATCGGTATAGTAGCTGTATTGTGGTTGGCATTTAGGTGTAATGTTTGTCACGAAGTTTGGTAGAGGTGGCGTGTTTAAAGTGGTTGGGTTGATGGAAGGCGGGTATATGAGTTTGTTCCATTTTTTATTTTTATTGACCGGTGTGTTGTGGGGGGTACTTGGAGCAATTTGTATGTGATATTGTGAGATTTGTAGGTTTTTAATTCTTGTTTTAATTGTATTTATTTGGTATGGTGTACCAATGTTGTGATCTTGATGATGAATACATAGTACGCAGATTGCAAGGGGTTCTGTCTTTGGTTTATGGAGTTCTTGTGGGATTGTTGGTTCTTCATATGTGATGGAATCTGCGGCGAAGTGGGCAATTATATGGGTGTCTGAAAAGGGCCCCGTATGTGGGGAAAGATTTTGGTACCAATTTGTATCTGGTATAACCAGTATAGTGATGGTATTTGGATTGGTTTTGGCTGCCAATCGTGCCCAGTGAATTGCTTGTTGGGCTGTTTCTTCATTATGTGGGTGGGCGTATCCTATGCCTTTCCATTTGTATTGAAAGGCGGTACCGAGTGATCCAAAGACTTTATCTCTTGCAAAGGGAGAGTAAAATTCTGAAATTTGTGTGGAGCATGTTATTGGTGAAGAGAAGTATGAGTGGGAAATATTAAAGGAGGTAGTAATAGAGTTCAAAATACTTGTTGGTAGAGTATGTTGTGCTGCTTTAAGTTGGTCTTTTCTGGGGATTTTATGATTGTATCTTTGATAGAGCCATATTACTTCTTTTTCAAATGATTGTGTTTACGGTACTAGGCCGTGTGAGCTATAAATTGCTTTGTTATATTGTTGCCATAGCCATTTTAGTCTTGTGGTTGGTATAGTGATAAGGTGTCTACCGGTATTTTCAAATAGGTGGGTTTGTTCGTTATTGATTTGTATGGTATCGTAATTGGAAATAATGTCTTTTTCCGGGTTACATTCTTGAATGTGTATGTGTGTAAGCGGGGTGGATGTGGGTGGCGGGATGAATCTTGCGTCTCTGCTTTGTTCAGGAGTGAAGTGTGTGATAATAATTTTTTTGTAGTGATTGTGTTGTAGTTTTGTGTAGTATTCTGTTAGCAGTTCAATGTTGTGTGTAATTATTGTTGGGTGGTTGAAGGGGAAGAGTTCTCTTTGTGGCATCCATTTGTTGTATGTATCATTGTTTTGGAGAGTCCATTGGCATAAGTATGTTATATATTTTTTTGTTATTTTATATTTATCTTTTGAGGTATTGGTTTTGTGGTCTAATATTATGTTGATGGGAAATCTTAGTGGGTTGTTTTTGACGTTGGGGGTGGATTTTGATGGAGGTGTTGATGTGGGGCTGGGGGTTGAGGTGGGTTATCTGGTGCTCTAGGTAGTAAATTTTGATTGTTTGTGATGTATCTCGGTTTTAGCGTCCGGGCGGGAGGGTGTCGTGCACATGGGTGTGGGCAATTTGGTGTGCAGCTTGGGTAGCAAAACAATTGTTCAGCTATTTTAAGTGCGCTTATTTCTAGTTTAGTTGGTGTTTTGTAGTATGTTTTGAAGTTTTCTGGTGTCATAAGGGTTGTTCCGTTGGGAAGGGTGATGTGTTTTATTTCGTAAATGTTATGGATTAGTAATTTGTGTAAAAGTTTTAGTGATAATTCGGGGGTGAGATATGGAAGTTCATTTGATTGTGCTCGCGATTCTCGTTCCAATACTGTCATATGTAGTTGGAAATTTTCATTTGTACTTTTGAAGTGAATTCCTCCAGCGTTTTTTAGTAGAAATAATGTACGTATGGTTGGTGAATTGATGCAATCATATTTTGTGATTCTTGGGATTTCTTCTGCGCCTCCATATTTAACTAATATGTGGTGTATAAGTCCTTTGTATATTATACCGAGCCTCCCCGGGTCGTTAAGTGCGGTTCGAAGTTGTTCACCAATGCATCGTAAATATGCGTTTTTTAGTGAGAAAGCTTCAAGACCAAAGAGTTCGTGAGGTAATTGGGTTATTACATTTGCTGTACATTTTGGTAGTCCGCATATTATTTTTTGGATTCCAATGATTTTTTTGTCCAATTTTTTGATGATTGGTAGAGAGTATGGTACTGCATAAAAACTATATGCAATACCTGCTCTAATGACGGTGTCAACCATGCTAATTTTTTGTTTGATTGTGGCAGGACAATTTGATAGTTGTTTGCATTGGTCTATTATTTTGTTTGTGGTGATGTGTGTTTGGAGTTTCCATTTTAGTGAAGGTACTAGTTGAATGCCTAAGTATACGTAGGGTTCATTTTGATGTAAGACCGGTATTGGTTGATTTCTGTAAGATATGTGTTGGTTTTGAATATGGATTTTAAAGGTTTCAGGTTTAGTTTTGGATTTATTAGGACATCCTGTAATGGCGCATTTTTGTACTCCTAAGTCCATTCCTGCCCATTCACAGTATTTGTCTAGTTTTTCTAGTTGGATTTGTAAAGATTGGAGGTTGTTTGAAATAGCTGCTAGATCGTCTGCATATGCTGCTGAGCTAATGGTTAGTTTGGATGTACCAAATGTGTATCCGTTTTTTCCTCTATGTAGCCATCGTAGTAGTGGTTCTAGGAATATGAGGAATAAATATGGGCTTAGTGTGTCTCCTTGGATGGTGCCTCTTTGTATCGGTATTGGTTTTGTTTTTCCGAAGTGTTCGCCGGTAAATATAGTGGTGGATTGTGAGTATATATTTCCAACTAGCATTACTGCATCTTCGGGATAACCAAGGTCCTTCATTATGGCAAGTAGTCTTGCGTGGTCTAGGGAGCCGAATGCATTTTTAAAATCTATGTATAGTAAATATATATTTTGGTTTGTAAATCTTGCATCTTCTAGAGCTGCAATAAGGAGTTGGAGTTGTCTGGATGTGCTTCTTTCTGCTCTAAATCCTTCTTGGCTATCATGAAGTATTTGATGTTTTTCACCGTATGCTGATAGTATTAATGTTAGAGTACTAGTGAAGAGTTTGTAGATTGTGTTTGCTAATGCAATGGGCCTATGGTTGGGTAATTGTGAAGGGTCGCCCTTTTTGTATAGTAGTATGGTTAGGCTAATTTTCCACGAAGCTGGTATTTGTTTTTGTTTGTAGCAATGAGTAAAGAATAGAAAAAGCAGTTTATGAAAGCTTTCAGGCATGTTTTTTAATATTGCATTTGGGATTTTGTTTGGACCCGGTGTTTTGTTGTTGGCTAAGTGTTTTAGGCATATGTCGTATGTTTCTTGGTCTAGGTATTCGTGTAATGGAATTCCTGGATTTCCCCTTTTATCTATGACAAATCCATCTAGGTCGTGCCATGGGTATTGTCTAACTCCGCAGGTACATTGTGGTGGGTGCTCTGGTTGGTAATAACATGTTGGGACTGTAGGTCTGTTGCTAAATGATTGTTGTATGTGAATTTCATTTGCTATATCTTCTGGACTAGTTAGAATATTATTGTTTCGATCCATGATGCAGTCTAATGGTGGTACTTCTTGGTTTTTGAAGACTTTCTTATTTACTTTCTTTGGGCTTTTTTCATATAGTTGTCTATATTTTGATATGGCTTTCTTGATACAATCTTGGGTGTATTTTGTAGTAATTTTATGGGCTTGTATGTTTGCGGTTTTAGCCAGTTCTGCGAGTGTTTTAATCCATTCCTGTTGGTTCTGTTCTTGGTTTGGCGGAGGGGGAATGGTGATATGCATATGATTTTTTAGTTCTTCTATGATTGGGTGTGATTGTCAGTTTAGTGTGTTTTTGGTTATGT
Organism: Pohlia nutans; assembly: GCA_022496805.1. Taxonomy (NCBI): domain Eukaryota; kingdom Viridiplantae; phylum Streptophyta; class Bryopsida; order Bryales; family Mniaceae; genus Pohlia; species Pohlia nutans. The sequence goes on along the minus strand of CM040095.1, from coordinate 12,607,723 downwards.
AGATTGTTTTTCTGATTAGATGGTAAGTAGATAGGTGTTTTTTCCATTTTCTTTGTAGTTTTCTTGGTAAGAAACCTCCTTGCAGAGATGTGCGATTTGTTAGTGTTGGGAGGGGTGGTGCACTACAGGTTTCTTGGATCTTGTCTGATATTTTTTGTATCATTTGATCTAATTTTATACAGGATGTTTGCCACTGGGCGTCTGTTAGTTTGTCATTCATTAGTAGTGTGGTGAGGTCGTTTATTTGGAGTGCATTTTCTTCAAAAAATTCTGTTTTAAATTTTTCAATATTTTCTGTTGGGATGGGGTTTAAAATTCTAGGTAGTTTTTTAGTTGCTATTGGTTTGGGCCGTGCTAATAGTGTATTTGGTGGTACATGCAATGTGACAGGTGAGTGGTCTGAGTTTAAATTGTGGTCATTGTCAGTGGTTGATGTGTATGGAGTATTATTTGGTGTTTTTATGTAGTATCCGTCAATTAAACTGGTTTGGTTATAGTTTAAGCCTCCTTGTCTTGTGTATGGGCTATTTGTTGGAATGTATGTAAATTGAAGGTTGTCTGTGAATGCACGCCATTCTATGTCTTCTATCTGTGGTGGTGTTGTGTTGAATTCATTTTGGCGTCTAAGTAGGGCAATATCTCTATTAAAGTCTCCACATAGTATGTATGTGTGGTTTGGATGTATTGTAATTTGTTGTATTAATGGTATACATGGGATGTCTTCAATGTGTGATGGCATGTACATGTGTATAATTAGCCATGGTTGTAGAGGTTCGTTATTGATTTTTATTATTTGTAAGTATGGTGATATTTCTGCTGGGGTAGGGATTTTAGTAATGTTGCCAGGGTATGCATATTTTACATTTATAAGTGTGAAGAGTCCTCCTCTTGCAGGGGTATATGGTCGTCTTTGTTGTATGCATCTTGTTAGTGCATGTGTGTTATTAAATATCATTTTGTAATTAGGAAATAGGTTCTGTATATATTTAGTGGATTTTGTTGCGGTTAATTTAGTTTCTTGAATTGTGATTATCGCAGGGTTACTAGGAGTGTTGGAGATAAGGTTTTGGAGACTAGGAAGTGCTGTGTTTAACGATGCGGCATTCCAAGTAATAATATGTGTGCTATGGTTTGTTGTTTGAATTTCTTGATTTTGGTATATGGGTAGTGGAGGGGGGTGTGAATATTCATGTATTGGTTCTTTGCATTTTATTGTTTCTTTGAGTAATTCTACTAGTAAATATGGAAATTTGTTGGTCATTGTTTGGAGGTTTATTGGTCCATTGTGTTGATTAATGAATCTGTAGATTTCTTTGTGAATGGTATTCGATGGTTTAATTATATCTATATTTGAGTTTATAAATTGTATATATGGATGTGGTGTGGAGATGTGTCTTTCAGGTGGATTTTGTAAAGTAGACATTTTTTGTAATAATATTGTTATCCAGTCAGGGTCTGGAGTTTGTATCAACATATTATCGCATGATTCTAATGAAGGACTAATTGTGATAATAAGTGCGTATAGTATTTGAGGTGGTGGATGGTCTTGTTTTTGAGAGACAAATCGAGAGAGATGTGGGTAGTTTGTGGTTGTTTCTTGGTAGTTTGAGTGTGTGTTTTCTATAACGGGTGAAAATTGTTTTGCTAGGTGTTGATATTCTGGTTGGAGTTTGATTGTGCAAGGAATAAAGTATGTTTTACAGCGTCTTCTGTGTGCAGATGGATGTGTTGCTAGTATGTTTGGCATAGGTCCTGGATTAGTTTCGATGTCTCCACATAGTAGTATTAGGTGTAGTAGAAATGAGTTTTTAATAGACATTTTATAAGAGTGTGAATATTGGTGTCTATATATAGTTTTTAGTTGATTTGGTTTTTTGTTATGTTTGATAGAGATAATATTGAAAAAAGGATACATAATAGGAAGTTTGTTTGTTTTGAAGGTTTTTATGTGTTTGGTTTGGTTGATTTGGTGTATTTTTTGTTTTGTTATTTTTATGCTTTGTGTGGTTTTTTGTACTTATATAGGATTTTTTGCGGTGTGTTTTGTTATTGTTTTGTTGTTGTGTTTCTTTGGTGGATTGTAGAATAGTTGTGGTGTTGTAACATGTGTTTGTTTGTTGTGATTATTTTTCTTTTGGGCGAGGCCGGTAGGCCGAGGCCACTTAGGGGAGTTTTTTAAGAGATTTTTTTTGTTTTTTGTTTTTTGTTTTTTTGTATTTTTGATGTTATTGTTTTTGTTTTGAGATGTTTTTTGGTGTTTTATTTGGTTTTGTGTATTTATGTGTTTTTTGTATTTTATTATGAGGTTTTTAGCATATATATTTGTATCTATAGATACTATACATATGTTTTTGGTTTTCTTTTTTTTCTCCTTTTTTATTATTACTTTAACTTTAGTATATAGATATACTAGTATTTTTAGTTTTACCGCTCCGTTGTTTGTCCAAATTAGTTTGACGTGTCCATGTTGCCATCTTCAATGGCTAAAGTGGGAGCACTCTTCTCGTCAAGGGCTTGCATGGTGCTAGCTAGTTGTCTCCTGAGGATTGCCATTTGCGCGGAGAGTGTTGATGATGCTCTTTCGGCGGCTTTCTCGACAATTTGTAGTTGCTCGTTTCGAAGTTCTTTCTTCATAGTAGTGATTTCCTCTCTGATTCCTGTTATCTCTTTCATGAAGTCCTTCTGAGGAGTTTCTTTTGAAAAGATGTTCCCTAGTGCTTCTATGGTATTTGCTAGTGCCGTATTTACATCACTAAAGCCTAGTCTAGTGATTTCAGCAGCATCGGGTGCATTTGCACCATCAAGACTCCTAGGGTGTGGAGTAAATTCTACATACTTGCCAAGAAGTTTAACAGTTTTCTTGACAAAGGTCTTGTACACCGTTGCATTTAGGCATTGGATGTTACAAGACCCTAAATGGTTACCAATCCTTTCATCCCTTTTGAAGAAGAAATTTACCGCGTTCTTCGGTCCCATGTGCTCTCCAATGCTTGCCTCAATGTCTTCTACACTCTTTGTTTTGTTGAGATTCTTGGCAATGAGAATGAGTGCATTCTTCCTTGCAATGTCGTCCTTTGCTTGAGCTCGGTCCGCCATTTTTCCTTCCAAGATCTCGTGGTTGTAGGTGATTTAGTGCTCCTTCATTCTTTGAGCTTGCTCCGGTGAGGATGCTACTACCCAAGCGAATTTATTCTCTTTCTTCTTTTGGATGTTTGTTATCTCGTATTCCATTCCTCTCTTAAAACTTTCCTCAACCATTTTGGTAAATAATTCATACCATTCTTTGAATTCTAGCTCATCACTAGTGACTTTGACTGACAGGAGGTTGTTCAAAGCAAGAGAGTCATAAGTCTTGCATACTTTACCCCTTTTGAATTTGCATCATCTAGTTTTAGGATGAATGGACGAAGTCCTTGAAGAAGCCCCACTCCATCAATTTCGGGGGTTTTCAAGTGCAACTTGATCACCCCACTTCATTTGGTGGATTTGTGGAAGCACATGAGTGCGATAGGTTCTCCAATGACATTCCCAAGCTCTATGTTCATTACTTTAAGTCTCTCTTCTACCAAAGACATAATGATGTCTTTTTCCCATTCCTTTTCCCCCATCTCAAAGAGGATTGCGATTTGGTAATCAAAAGAAAAGCCAAATTTGTCAACCTCAACATCAGATGGAATCTGTGTGAGGTTAAAGTGTTGGCCATCCTTCCCATCATCTCTGGAGTTGGGCCATTCCTCTTGAACAACAAAGGGAAAAGAAATGAGGGCAGACTGACATTCCTTTGCTTCTTTCTCTCTCATCCCATTCTTTACTAGTGTAGCAATTGGTTCGTTGCTATCCATGGGAAAACCTTTCCCACGGTTGGTCCAATTCATAGCTTGGTACCCAAGCCAAAAGGGAGGACGTTTCAAACCGGAGTTTGACTTGCCCTTAGCCTTCTTTTGGTTTGAGGTACCTTGAGAGGAAGAAGAAGTGCGTTTTTGAGTAACAGCCATTTCAACATCAGAGTCATTCTCTAAAGCCATGAGTTTTTCTTTGTATCTATGGGAGGAGGTGGAGTTTGACGACCGTTGAGACATTCTGAAAATGTAAAAAATTTGCGTTAATATATAGTTTTGAAAAATAGAGTTTCTCCTTTTTATCTCATGATTCACCCCTCCCCACAACTTAATTTGTGGGGCCGCACGGGGTGTAATCAGTGAGAAGGAGAGGTAGTATGCGTGATTATATCTACAGATGGTATACTTTTGAAGTGTGATAATTCTACTAGAGCAAACATAGCAAGGGGGGTGATTATTGAAATCCATGGCATTGTTCATACAAACATGGTTACTGTCGAGATTATCTATGTGTGGACATTTATACATGCAACACATAATAACTTGGCCATAATTACAGAGAATTCTCATATAAGTGAAGCTCATATTAACAAGGATTTCAGTGTGACGAAAAGTGGGATGTTGCCTCGGGGAGGACACTTAGGAAATTTAGTAAACATGGTGCGTTAAAATATAGGGTGTGTTTTATTCATGAGCAATAAAATTTGGAAAAATTTAGATGTAATATAGGATGCTTAAAATTCAAGTAAGGAATAATTACAGAATATATCAAGAATATACCTAGAATATTCTAGAATATTTGAGAATATACCTCAAATTTTCCAATTATGTGATAGCCTCATTTAATTACCCTGTTAACGCACGTGTACACGTTAATTTCAATTGAGTGTCCTCCCCGAGGATGTTGCAAGTTTCTACTATAATGGTGGGAAACAAACATACACTCCAAAGTTTCTATGCAATTCTTAAAATAATACAAGCATTTTTGGGCATAAACCCCATTCATTTTGTTGCGGGGAACAAACAGGCATGCTTTCAAAATAAACATCCTAACGTTTTGTAAAGAGTTGCAAGAGTATTCTCTAGAGTTGGTATTAATAAGGCTACAAAGATTACAAACATTGAAAGAGGTACTAAACAAGGAGTTATCATGAGTAGAACCTGTAGTGGCAGGGTTGTAGATGAACTGTTGTTCTCTGGAGCTCTCCTTCGTCTTCTGATCTTCGGTCCCGCTTCTCTCCTGCCGCCTAGTCTCTTGTCTTTGGCGATCTACTGCACCGGCTCGCAGCTGCTCGGTCGACCGCGTCGCGCTCCGCCTACGTCTTCGCTTGCAGGTTGTCACCGGCTGCTTGAAAGTTCTAAGGTGCGTCCAGCTAGTCTGATTGTACAGAAGGCTACTCGCTACAGATGTGCGGAGAGGGTTTGAGAGGCGGTCACCATGGGACCAATAAGCTACTGCATGTGCATTAGAGAAAAAAGGGAGAAAGAGGTAGCATGGATAAGGAGACTGAGGGCGTCGAACTGAGTAGATGTGGTTGGAAGAGAGCCTTTGCGCTTCACTCTTATAGTGGTGGGTTGCTGTGAATTTTGGTCGATGTTTTCTGTCCCACTCGCGTTTCGATGGCGACGACATAGTGTTCCCACTGTTAGGGTTTCGGTGGTGGCGGCTCTCTTTCTGCTGCCTTCTCTTCTTTGTGGTAGCCCTAAATTTGCATTTATAAATGCTGTGGGGTAAATCTATTGGAGCGCTTGCCTTGTTGTTTACAACGGTGCCCCTGTGTGTAGTGGCAGTGGAAGCGCTCCTTCTGCTGTCATTGCGGTTGGCTGTTGTTTTTGCAACATTTTTGCTTCGTAAAGCGGATTCTGCATAATTGGGGGCTTGGTCAAATTTCGCATGCATCAATGCGGTTGTTTTCGGTGTCGTTGCTCTGTCCTTAGTGATATAAGCTGCTCCTTTTGCTCTCCGTATATTTGTTGGTCTTCTTACTCCTTTGCTGTTGAATTGGCTTTGCGTCGGAGTTGCGTCGGCGTGGCGTTGGTGTTGAGTCGTCGTTTGTTTGCCTGCTGCAGCTTTCTTCCGCTTCATAGCCTTCTCGGGAATTTCGGTGTTGGTGACTGCCATGTGTGGGTGCCGATCTTCGTGGTGCGAGGAGGCCCGTAGCAGGCATGAAGGTTGCTTGGTCTTGACTCTGTCATACGGTTTCTGGCTGGGCGGGGAGAATGCGTCGATGAGGCAGACGCGTTCGAATTGTTTTGGGCGAAGGTGCAGACTTCTGAAGCTGTTGGGGCGGGGGCGGCTATTAGGATTTTGATTCTGCTGTCGGGTCGCAGGTGGAGCGGGGGCGGTGCTGCTCGAGCGATGCCATTGCTGCCGGACCGGTGTTGTTGATGCCGAGTTTGTTGAGGTGACGCAGTTGCTACCGTTGTTGCCGCTCCATGCTCGTTCCGATGTCGTTGCAGCCTGCGAATTCCACCGTCGCTACTGTTCCACGTGCGTAGATGTCTGCTGCTTCCCTGTTGTCGGCGTTGTTGCTCTGTGCGAGTTGTTGTTGCCGGCAGTCTGGTTTTGAGGTTGAATACTGGACGGAGGTCTGGCTTCGGAATTGGATGCTGGTTGTGCGAGGTTTGGCTTCGGAATTGGATGCTCGGAGTTATGAGGGTTTGGGAGCCACCTGCGCCACTGGGGTGCGTTGGCGAGCAGCACCTGGCTGTCCCTCATGTGTTGAAGGCGAGCGGGGAATTGGCGAAGATTTTGACTTCCAGGCTGCAATTGCGAGCTGCAGGGGCTGTACGTGAGGTTGCGATCACGAGCTCGTCGACGACTTCGAGCAGACTTGAGCCTGCTGCCTGTGCTCCCATCTTGCTTGACACAGGTGATCGTCCATCTTTGTGTTATTGGTTGCATGGTCTTTGCTGATTTGCCGCTTGTTTGCAGCTGTTGGTCGTTTGCTGGTTTGTTGACTTGCGTGGTTGTTGTTGATTCTGAGCCGGCTATGTTGGTTTGTCTGATCAGGTTGCTGCACGGTCCATTGCATACCGGACAAATAGTCAGGAATGCAGGGGGGTTAAGGTTAAGGATGCTTACCTGGGTAGGTTTGGTGGTGAAGTTGGTGACACGACTAGCTTGCAGGTTGGCAGTTGAGCAGTGCTCCATTGGTTCTCTTTGTTGGGGCTGCTCAATGTTTGCAGTGTGGCGGAAACAGTTGATGGTTGGCGATTTTCCATGCTTTTGTCTCACATCTGAATCTGGAGCAATGGAACTTAGAAGATGGTATTGTGTTAGAAACGAAATGTTAGAGGATATAGTGGAAATGTTGTGGTCAATGATATAAAAGCTATCATCTATGTGATTGGTGTGAATAAGAGCAACGCAGGGTGTACAAAGAGAAGCAAGTAAAAGTGTGAAGGTTGTGAGAAAAGATCCAAGCCTGTGTTGTTGATTTGTTGTCATGTCGATCTTGGTACACGGATTGGGGAGGTTTCAGATCTGGCTTTGTGATGATTTGTTTCTGTAGATCTGTGGAGTGTTGTACCAACGCATGCTGTATTTGCTAATCGGTGATGGAAAGCAAGAGAGAGCAGCCCAGCCTGTTCTTACCACAATGCAACACTCATTGTAAAGCGGTCCAACAACTAAATAAGATGTAACACTCACCTTAATCGCTTGAGGAGATCTAGATCTGTGAGATCTCCATCTGTTCCTTCAGACACCCAGCATGTCGTGCACCACCGATTCCGTTGATGGCCCAGCCCATCGCAAATTCAGCAAGTCATGGTTCAAACTCCACAGATCTGCATTACAAGGTCGTCATAGCTAAGAGAGCATGCACAGCTCAGTCAACTAGTATCGCGCCATACTTTCCCCTCCCCGCACCGATCCTCCAAGAGCGCTTAGTTCCTCATCGTTCTCCCCTTCCCTCAAAACGCCATTCTACCTTGGACCCCCCTACAAATTACACACACAACTATATATGACTAACTAGACTATTACTTTGGTGTTCTAACTAACTTGGAGTTATCCATCATTTGGACTTTGGTGTATAGCATGTTATCATGTTATCATGTAATACGTTCTTGTATTATTTGTTTGACTATGTAATTGAAAGCTTTGTTGCTCGCTTCGACGTTGTTGTTACATGCTTCTACAATTGTTGTTTATATTTTTAAACCCTGAAAGTTAGAGTTCCTAGCCTCTAACTTCACCTTAGAGTGTGATTTGTTGTTTAGAGGTTTGGTGGATCATACTCATCACTAGTGCTTAATGTTAAAGTTTAAAATTGGAATGGTATTTCAATTTTCCATTCTTTGATGCCAAATTTGATCTATGTTGTTAAAATAACCTTGACCCAGTAATTCACCACCTCCGAGGAGTGAACTTAAAGTTAAGATTAGGAATACATGTGAGTGTGTTTTAATAGCATACCTCCTATGATATTTGGCCTTAAAATAATTTTTAATTTCAGATTTTTTTAGGTGCTAAATCATTACATATATATCTATCATATGCATAAATATTACGACCAAAAGTTTTTAAAATTTTATAAAAAAATGACAGAAGTTTGAACTAAAATGTGGTGTTTTTCGCTTCAAAATAAGCTTAAAATATTTTCAAGTGATTATTTTTTAAAATTTATACAACAAAAACTTTAGATTGTGTTTAACAACTTCATATATTTTTTCAGTTTTTAAATGATTTTTTGGTACATACATAGGGGGGTCAAAAGTACGCAATCACATGATTCCTAATCTTAACTTTAAGAGCATTCCCTGAGTCACCACCACATTTTGCAATGTGGTCAACTTTCGTGGCAAATTATGGTCATTATAGCCAATATGTTCAAAATCATTGAAAGTCTTATCCTAGAATTAGTAGTCAAATTAGTAGTCAAATAAAAATAAAAATAAAGTCAAAGGCTAGTTCCAATAATGCTTAACCCCTAAATTTTCTTGTGTTTTTGGGAGCTTGAAACCTCAAAACTGCGATTTTCTACCTCTATGTACTCCCGGGGATGTGAACCAAGTTTTTTTACTTCTTTTAGAATTCCAACCGTAAGATCTTGTACCTAAGCCTATTCATAGCTATTGTTTCAAAAATTGACCATTGGATGTTTATCATTTGCAAGATCATAACATCCAAAGTTTGTGCAAAAGTTTTTCGGGGCATTGCTTGGGAGGCATTGTCTCCATAGTGCAAAGGGGGACTTGAAGATTGTTACTCCAAACATTTTGCTCATATTTTTTTCCATGTAGATAACTAAGTTGGGTACGCTCATGCAAAATTTTAGAGACTCATTACGCGTTTCAAACCTTCATGCAAATTAATTTCCAGAAGTAGGTATAAAAATGGCAATTTGGTGAAACATGCATCACATTAATAGTATTTGATTCTTGGAAAAAATGAACGGTGATTAGGTACCTCTATGATTTTATAAATTTTAGGCGAAATTATTTTTAAAAAATTTCAAAATCTCAAATTTTGACAAATTTCGAAAGAAATGGATGTGAAATTACAAAAAACCTTGGAGGTTGTTGTTCTTTATTTTGGAGGCTGCCCTTGTCAAGCCAAGAATATAATCAACATGGGTCACTTCAAATTCTGAGCCTAAATGTGGTGAAGAGAATGTCTCCAAAAAAAAATTTGAAAAAATAATTATAATAAAAAGTTTTTTTCTGTCCCAGTTGGGCTTGAAACCAAAAATTTCAATAAAAAAATTATAAATTCCGAATTTGACTTTGTAATTTTTACCCCACACACCTTGTATGTATGACCACGCCCACGCCAAATTATAGTCTAAAATTCTTAATTTAGACCTTCCATTTAAGCTGCCCGAAACAGCAAAAAGTCATTTTGGCTTTTAAGGGCCTTTAGGGGTTAATAAACTCTAGGATTTAGATTAAGACTATATTTAAATAAACAATTATCCACTTAATACATAGTAAATAAGCCGCATAACCGTAGATGGTGGTGATATCTTTGATGTCTTTTAACAACAATAACAAAGATTGAGTACTTGTTATATATTTATTTTTAGAAATTTAGTTTATGTCAATACATATTCTACAAATTGTACTCCACAAACAAGTTAAAACTTCTTCTTTACGCCATTTTGTTATTGATTAAACATGAAAGAGTTTGGCACATCCAATTATAATTCATCACCAATCATGCATAATTGGTATAAAAAAATCATTATAAGATATTTAAAATGCGAGGTTGTATTGAAGAATGCACTATTATGAATCTTGATTGTTGTCAAACACTTGTCATATCATAGCAATAGACGAAAACCACACATATAGAGTTGCTTTAGAATAGATTAAAAAAATTACTATAAGGAGTATGAGCATGTTGTGGAACAAATCGCATTGTCTTATTTTAAATGTGTAGCAAGCTCAGGGAATGTACGACTCAATAAAGCCATGGATCACGTACGTGCATCCCCTTTTTTAAAACACCCTTATATACATGTTTTAAACTAAAATCAAGCAATATATGTATAAATCTCAATACATGTCCATATGTACACAGGGGCTAAAAATGAAGCATTTAACTCCAAACCCCATGTATATCAACTTTTCGTTGGATTGCATACATATATGTACATTTTGTACATGCTTGTTCTAAATAACACCGTTGTTGTGCATGCACGTATAGTACTTGAAGAGTGCATTCCTTGGGGTAGCAAGTTTAAATGACCTTGCACTTCAACATCAAATGCCCATATATGAAAAAACCAATAGAACTTGCCAATATTAAGATCAAAAGGTAAATAAGTAGATAAATTGTTGATTTTTAAAAATGAATACAAATGGTTTTAAATGAAATCGTTTAGTCAACAAAACCTATTTAAAAACTAATAGGTTGAACTAGAACCCCTATTCAAATTGCATTATTTATTTAGTGGAGTTTTTTATTTGTAAGAATAGTCAATATTCAATAAGAAATAGACATAAAAATTAGAGCTTTATCCAAGTCAACGTCACTAACTTTGACCATCTATAAGTCCATGAATTTATGTCTGATCAAGCTTTCTTTCGGTACATGTGTCAAATAAAATTTTCTATTGATTTCAATATTTTAAAATCTATTTTTAGAATCATCATGTCATCTAAATACAAAAAACATAAATAGTACTAGGAAGAGCATATTGTGATGACTTGCTTTGGAGCAATAAAATAAATTCAAAAATGGTCCATCGGGATAAACTATTTTTTTTTGGCTTCTTTTTAATATTACATATGAAAAAAAACCTCAAAAAAAATCTCAATTTAAAAAAAAATGAATTACAAAGATGAAAATGACCCTTACAAATGAGGAAAATCATTGGACGTTTAAAGGTTAAAGTGACAGTTAAAGAACCTCCAAACCACTACCCATTGGGTGTTTTCATGATAGGCCAACTAAGTTGTGTAGATATACGTCGCGATTTAATTATTTGCGGCCCATTAAATATGTTTTTCAACAAAAAAATTAAATTATTGGAAAAGAATACAAAAATTATTTTGAAATAAATTAATTAGAAAACTATTGATTGCATTTGTACCCAATCTAGGTACCCAAATGTGTAATATTTATTGATGGTTACATATTGTATAGGACTTGCTAACCCCTAAACATACCAAGGTGTCTAAATAATTGACAATTTGAGAAAAAAACATCAAAAATACTACTTAGAAGATTATTTTGGAATTGATATATAATTGAAAATTCTAGGTTTTGAATTTTAGATTCCATCCGTATAGTTCAATTCACCAATACTATCACCAATATTTAATTATAAAATTTGAAAGTTAAAATGAAAATTCTCTTCTAAATTTGATTACAAACAAAATTTTAGTATTTTTTAAGTAAAAATTGTTGGAATGGATTTGACATAAGATACTTTTAACATGGTGATTATTTGAAATTTTTGTGTTCCTTAAATCTATGACCTCATTTTTGCAAGACCACTTTTGAACTACAATCAATGCAATTTTGGCTTTGTCAACAACTTGACATACTTCTACATTTGTAATTTTAGAAAATATGTACTTTAGTATCATCAAATTCAACCATTGGATAGGACAACAACTTGGTGAGGTATCTCCAAAAAATTGAATTACTTTCATGCAAACATTGATGAGAACAAAGGGTGAGTTTGAATTTGTTAGTCTTCCAAAAATTGGACGGTGTGAAGTTTAGGAGTTAACGCTTCGATTGATATGTTTTATTGAGCATATCAGTAATGACAATTGTTCCCCTCAATTCCTACTACGTAAAAGTATATCATATCCAAAAAGATTCATAAATGGTTCCAAGAATATTCCTATAGATTCAAATATAATACAAGAGAATCCAATGATTTTGAAAATATTCCATTTCTATTATTTAAAAATATTTTTCGGAATTAATAATTAGTACTAATGAGGAATGGTTGACACACTATCGTCGTACTATAGTTGGGTGGCCGTAAAAATAAATCCAAAAACAAAACGTAAACAATCAGAAACTACGAGGACCAGAAAACAAAAATATAATTAATTATTTTTAGTTATATTTTGATATTCCTAAGCTCTTTTGGGCCATTTTGGATCAATTTAGGCCGTTTTTTTGGCTTATAGACAAGAATTAAGAATTTTTTTTTTAATAACAAACCCTATTTTTCAAAAATTATTAACTATTTGTTTGTGGTGTGGTGACCCAACTATGGTACTATGGTCTATAGTATTTTTTTACCACTTGGACACTCCAACTATAGAAAACCCCACTGCCCAAAACAACAAAATCCAATTGGATTTTTTTTATTCGGTCACAAAAATTACAAGTTTGGATATGTGTTGATAGGAAATCAACATTTTAATTGATAACATCCTCATTTAATACGAATAATCCAAAACCTGACATTCACATGTCAAAAACAACATAATTAAGTTGGTTTTTAGTTAAATAAGTCACAATTTTCTTATAGACGGCACATGTGCAACGAACTATGTCTGGCCACGATTAAAATCCCAATCTAATCTATTTTCGGCCTATACTATAACCAACACTGAATACCATTACTTTCCTTATCACAAAATATCTTTGAATTCCATTGATTATTACCATCCAATAATAGGTAGAATTTAAATATATATTTTTAGTTGTAATTTATAGCGTTTGATCAAAAGGATTGTAATTTTAGCACTAAGGATGATTGTAATGGTTCAATTTACCGTGCTTTCAACCATTATTCTCTTCACTTTATTTACCTCCAAATTAAGACACATATGATATAATGTATATAACCTCTCAAAAAATTACGGAAGGTAATTTTTATTGATCGGGGCGTCATGGCTTATAACCTCATTGTTTCAAACTAAGGTAGAGGGCTCATAATCCGTGCAGGACCAAAAACGGGGCACTAGGCCAATCTTCTCAGAAAGAAGATTCTAGCCTTCAAGCCCACCCTCAAATGTACACCACAGCTTGATTGGTTTAAAGAATACTTATGACATCACCTTCCAAAATTCATAACTAAATAAAGAAAAATTGGAAATTTTTGATTCCATCATCAATGCTTTGCAACAAAGTTTGCACATTCTCCCAAAAAAAACTCTTTTGAACACTCCATGAGGAACATGTTTAACCTGAAATTTGATCGGTTTATGAGCCCTCTAGTCCTCTACCTTATGCCAATCACCATTGAGGTCCCCATTGACCTACAACGCTCCTCCCAATGAAGATTATCTATTACGTAAATCTAAATGATTATTCAGCTGAATACGAGGTATTCTCTTTACTCTGGGAATCTTCGTACGGACAAAGTTATTGCACAATAATAACAACACTTTTACTTTATTATACTTTTACTTTGATTATTTCCTCGAAGAAAAGTTATGCTCCTCGTTCCATGTTAGAACAGTCGCCCTGCCTGCAAGTTGAACAGTCCCAACAGCTCTGCCTGCTCGTCGACGGAGAGCGGGAAGAAGAACTTCCAGCAGATTCACTAATCTCCGAGCCCTAATGTTGTTCTTCCCCATCTCGCTCACTCTCCCGATCGATCGCTCTCTCACCTGCATTCCGCCATTTTCTCTTTCTTCAGCTTCCCGAAGCTCCACTGATCCTCACCTTTTTTACGGCTCCTCGTTTGGTGATCTGTGCTGCGAGAACCATGATCGCAACTCGTTACGGATCTCGGGCCATGAGAATGTAGTTGTAGGCATTGGCGTTGGTACGAAGTGGCACGGCGATTAAGGAAAAAGCAATGGCGGAGATCCGGGCGTTTTTGAACGAGGTGAAAATAATGCAGGACGAAAATGCCAGGGCGGATGGTTTGAAGCGGATGACGGAGCTTGTGTTGGAGCAGGAGGATCCGTCCGAGTTCGTGCCTTACGTGTTGGAGTTTCGGAATGACCCCGGGAGTGCTGTTCGTCAAAATGTAGCAGAGTGCGTGTTTTTCTCACCTTCTGTGTCTGCATTGGTTAAGTTTGCATTGATAAAGTGCAGCTCGGTGCGTTTCAATGTCTCCATCCAATCTACTGCACTTTCCTCTGTCTCTTTTCTTGTTAGGCTTATTAATCTATTAACTCTCGTTCTGCTGCTCCTAAAACGGCCACAGACACATAGATGTTAACGTGTTCTCACTTTTCGGTAGTAGATAAATAGGATCTTGTATTCTTCGGCTTGGTCTGAATCATCGTCGGATTCACTTGTTATCGGTTTTAGTTCGTAGCTTTGGCTTTAGTAAACCCTTGGAGAATTTACTTAACTTGTAATCGTATTTTTTTCACCGAATACCTAGATCTTCCCCTTACGTAGCGTTTCATTAATCTCTTCATAAACCGCAGCTCCGTGCTTTCTATTCTGGAGGTCGACTTGAAACGTTTGAACGCCCCCTTCCAATCCACTATCCTCTGCATTACTCTGCACATTCCCCCATCCCTCGTCGTGTTCTTGTTTATTAGGTTCATTAAGAAAATGATATTAACACTCGTTCTGTTTCTTAAGAGACCTGCTAAAACGGCCATTAGAGATATTAATGTCATCAGAGATATTATATCATTTCGGCAGTAGATATATAGGATCTTGTATTCTTCGGCCTGGACTGAAGCATCGATTTCTTAACTTTATCGGTTTTAGTTCACTCTGTCTCGGATGGAGCTATGGCTTTAATAAACCCTTGATTTTGAGGAATTTACATATTTCGCTAATCATGTTTTTTTCACTCATACTCTAGATCTCTCTCTTACGCTTCTAACTTGACTAGCATATTTTCAGACTTGCTCAGTCTATTCATTGGTGTTAAAATTTCTACGGAACGAGGGCAATTACTTCGCGCACCAACTACTTTATCTAGTTAGTGTTAATGTCGTTTGCGAGGTCCGCTTAGCCTTCTTGAATGGCCTTCTACTTATTGCCAACATATTATTAAACCCTAGTGCATAAGGATTATTCAATGGGAATATTCAACATAACCGTAGTTGGTGCGCGTTGTTGGAGGAAATTGCTACTCTGGTGAAATAGCAAGCCATTGCCAGCGAATTTCTTTCTGCTCAATAGATTAGATCTTTGCACTTTTTCGGTCTGATCTTCTATTATTATGGAATCAAGTGGGTGTGGTCACATTGATTAAATGAAGAGGCGTTGTAGAGGTACTCTGCACATTCGTAATGTTCAAGCACATCACTTTCAACAGGTCATGCATTTTCAGCACGCATGGAGTGAACATCAACCTTTTCACATGGAATAGGAATTCAAGCGTATCATTGTTATTTTTGTGCAGGATGATTGAGGTCATATGTGTGCAAACTATTGGCTGTGTGAAAATCACTGCTCCGACTCTACTTGTCCTGTTGCAAGATGCAGCACCAGCAGTTGTTCAGCGAGCTGTAACTAGTGGTAGTAATATCTTCCAGACTGTTTTCCAAAAAGTTGCTTTACAGGTATGATGAATTTCTTTTCACTCTTTTTGCCCTCGTCATTCTCCTCGTTGGTAGTCTGGTAATATTCCAATCTAGCAATGAAGTGTCTTTCAAAGTTGTTGATCCAACCATATCTTCATCCGCTTCTGGATTTTAGGATTTTCCTATGTCGCTTTATTAAGACTTTGTTTTGCAGGGTGTGGACACGAGTCGAGTTGAGGAGAATTTGTTGGAATCCTGGAATTGGATGATACGTTTCAAGCAGGCTGTTTCTTCCCTTGCTTTTCATGTGAGCACATACTCCAGTTTAGGAAGTTAAATGACCTTTTTTGATTGTCAAATCATATGAATTATCCACCTTTGGTCCTTTGTTATGCCTTCTGAAGCTTTTGAATTTTGATCACTCTGGAAGTCACTCTAGTGTAGTACATGAGATGGGTTTTCTCGGTGATATTCTTACTACAACCTCCTGTTTTCTGAGTTGCAGCCTGGAAATGATGATGTACGACTTTCGGCCATGAAATTTGTGGAGACTACAATTATTCTCTTTACTCCGAAGTCCAAGAATCCTTTGCCAGACCAGCAGACTTCTGAGGGTTAGCTCTACTTACATTCCTACTCTTTCCAGTTCATTACTGCCTGTGTTAATGCTTGTATGTTTTGATGCTAACAGGATTATCTTGTGATGGACGAGAATAGCTATGTCCACAAACAGACGAGATTCTGAGCTTGACTTAAGGTCCCATTGGCCATGAACTATATTCCTTTAACTATATTACGACACTGTTTTCATTCTCTGTCTGCATTATGGTGTTGCGAGGATGGCAGAGCAGTATGATCTTTATGTGGTGTGTGCCACAAACGTTGTACTCACCTGTCAAGAGGATCTAGACTGAAACCTTTGGGCTGGTTGGCCAGGTACATCTGAAGAAATTTACATGACATGGTTAGCTGGTGGACATCCAGTCTTGGATGCAAACACATTGGAGCAGGAAGCCTATAAGAATCTTGAACTGCTATTGAACCAGTTACAGACTTCAGAGGCGACATGTGTTTCTTCCGTGGTTGCGTTTGCAATTATAAACAGGTTACTGCCATCCACTACCTTGTGCCCAAGTAGTCCCAGTACTCTAAAAACTGTTCAACTGAACAGTGCTCTTCCTACCTGTTCCTTCATCTCCAATTCGTGCAATGACGATTTACTCAAGTTCAGATCCAGTGGTCGTTTCTGGTGTAATCTAATCCTGAAGAACTGGAATATTGATAGTATTAAGTACAGTAGCAGTTCTCCATCTTCCCAAAAATTGGTGTTTTGGGAAGTGTTGTTGGCATTGGGATTGTCCTCATTCTCAACCCGTGGTTATGATGCAGTTTGAGAGGTATATCTGAAAGAAGACCATATATGTCAGACACAATCCTTCCAGTTTTATCGGATGCAGTACCAAATTCTGAGGCTGTTCTTGGTAGTCACACCAAAAATACTGTTGAGGAACTGAAAGGTTTATCCCTAAATATTCCGGCGTCAAATGAGCCTGGTGCTTTGCTGGTTAGTATTCTGTTATTCTCTTATTTTTGCTACCGTATATATCATGCGTTATTGAATTGAAAGAGTTCTGTTGAAAGTAAATTCCTGGCTGTAATGAAATGTTTTGAAACGTAGCTAGTTAACACAGTGGAACAAGATCAGTAGAGTTCAGAGCTCATGCAGGATATTTGGATGCACTGAGCTGATTTTGTAGTTTTGATAGCTTTAGATTTCAAATATTTTGAGTTATGTTTTAATGAGGGTTAGTTTTTCTAATCCATTTTTCTAAAAATGACGTTCCCCGAGTCAGGGTGACATCGTAGGTGCAAAGATTTGAGTTTGTAAGTGTTGCATCTTGCAGGGGCATGAACAATCGGTTGCATCATTGGGGCCCATGAATGTGAAGGAAATAGAACACCAATTCAGCGGAGAGCCTGAAGCATCCATTGCTTCAGACACCAAAGTTGCTTGTCCTCCTATGAATGTGGTGGAATCAGGAGACGAAATAGTTGAAGAGCCTGGAACACCTACATCTGCATCCAGTGCTTTGGACACTAAAATAGGAGACCAAATTTTCAAAGAGCCTGGAACACCGACTTTTGTATCTAGTGCTTCAGAAATCAAAACAGGAGACCAAACTGTCGAGGAGCCTGGAACACCTACTTCTGTATCTTGTGCTTCAGAAACCAAAACAGGAGACCAAACTGTCGAGGAGCCTGGAACACCTACTTCTGTATCTAGTGTTTCAGAAACCAAAACAGGAGACCAAATTGTCAAAGAGCCTGGAACACCTACTTCTGTGTCTAGTGCTTCAGAAACCAAAGTTACTCGTCCTTCCATTACCTCAAGAACTGCACTGAAGCCTCGGAACACCTCAGCTACTGCGACCATGGTGACTGCTCCACCACGATCTGCATCTCCCTTGAGACAGATTAGGACTTCGTCTCCTGCCACTACTGGGAGTGCTCCGCCACGAACTGCGTCTCCTGCAAGGCAGATGAGAACAGCTGCTGCTTCTTCTGTGAGTGCTCCACCACGAACTGCATCTCCTGCAAGGCAGATGAGAACAGCTGGTGCTTCTTCTGTGACTGCTCCACCACGAACTGCATCTCCTGCGAGACAGGCTAGGACCTCTTCAGCTGCTCCCGGTGTTACGGCTCCACCACGAACTGCATCTCCTGCGAGGCAGACGAAGGTTTCCTTGGTTTCCACCAGTGAGAATGCTCCACCACGAACCGCATCTCCTGCAAGACAGACTAAGACCCCTGTCCCAATCCCTGTTAGTGCTCCACCAAGAACTGCATCTCCCTCAAGACAATCGAGGACAACGTCAACCACTACAGCTGGGACTGCTGCATTGCGACCGGCATCTCCCTCGGCCAAGGTGGCGAAGACCTCAGGTTCTGTATCTCAGAATGGACTTGCTGGTGGGAAAGTACTTCGAGGGTTGTCTCCTGCAAGAGCCAGGTCTGGTGCTGTGGATAACGCAATTAGCAGAGTCACTTCTTCGCCTCGTGCTGGCACAAGTGCTGATAATCCCAAGTCATCAGGCGTCATTGTGCCGTTTCCTCCAACATCTGTAAAGTCTGTGAAGCCCGCACTTACTTCCTTAAAAGTATCACCACGGCCTTCACCCTCTTCCTCTCCTCGTGCTGCCCCGAGCGCGGAGAACCCCAGGGCGTCTGGTGTTATTGTGCCATTTCCCCTCTTGGCTGTGAAGTCTATATCCAAGCCATCCGCCACTTCTGTAAAACCGTCGCCCCGACCTGCGTCCCCTTCAGTAAAACCGGCACCTCGATCAGCATCCCCCTCAGTGAAGTCATTGGCCCGGCCAGCATCCCCTTCAGTGAAGCCATTAGTCCGACCTGCATCCCCTTCAGTGAAGGCATTGGCCCCACCAGCATCCCCCTCAGTTAAGACACCGGCCCGACCAGTGTCCCTGAAATCAGCACCTCGAGCAGCATCACCAGCTCGTGCTACCATTGGCACCTCCTCTCGAATGGATTCAGTCAATGTGTCGAGCCGTCCTGCTTCCCCGTCTGCAGCTGCTCGAAAATCCTTGGCAGCCTCCCCAAATCAGCCTCCATCTCCATCACTGCGTGTCTCTGAAAATAAGTCTACTCTCAATGGTTTGGTTACCAGTCTTTCAGCTCCATCAAGAGCTGGCTCAAGTATTGGCAAGCCTTCCTCTTCTACCAACTCAGCAGTGGCCTCTGTTAGCCCTGCAACTTCTGCACGGAGTATGCCTACTCCTAGCGCATCCTCTCAGAGCTTATTGAAGTCAAAAATTGGCTCATTGACTCCATTGCGTAGGGGTGCGCAGTTGGCTGCTTGTGAGAGTCCGCAGAATCTCTCCTTTGGCAGGAGCGATCCCATCTTGGATGTGCATCCCGACTCAGCAGATGCCACAGCAGCGAGGAGTGTGGTCCAAGACATTCCTGTTCAGAGGCTAAGGATTGCAAGCTTCAAACGAAACAGTTCTGGACTGTCTGCCAAAGCAACAGAAATTGTTTCCCCTGAAGTTCTTTCTGCTAACTCAATGACTTTAAACACAAAGAAACGTTGTGGGTGGATTACTTCTCAAAGTGGTGAGTGCTCCAGGGTTCGCTCTTCTAGAGTCATAATATCACCAGCTTGAGGCTGGATGACGGATTCATTAAATTATTGGTTATTTGTTTCTTTTTTCATACGCAATATACTGTATAAGGACGTGGTATTTAGTGGGGTCTCTCAGCCTCATTTTGTGTACTGCCATGGTCTACAGATGACGTTCATATTGCTTACCATGACAATGAATGGGGCGTTCCAGTCTATGATGACAAGTAAGCTCCAATTTCTCTTCCCGTATGCTATTTCTTTTTAAAAACTTGTGATTCATAATCCATTTTCCATCTTGTTTTAGAGTTACCGAGTGAGAACCCGCTAGGATCTCGATCTGTTTATCTTATGGATTTCATCTATATGTATAAATCATTTGACATTATTGATACCTGTAGTGCTGTCGTTTTACCCGAATTTTGAGGTCGGGGATATTAGCATCCAGAAATATCTGTTGTCCGCTTACACAGGACATGTTGTGTCTTCAGACTTCTTTTTGAGCTCATTGTACTACAAGGGGCACAGGCAGAGTTGAGCTGGCCTACGATTCTTGCCAGACGCAATAACTTCAGGTGCTCAACGCTCTTGGATACTGCATTATAAAATTCTTGAAGTTCTTCAAATTCTGGTTAGCTAGATTCAATAATTGTTGGCTGACTTGGTTCCTCTGGTGTGGGAACAGGGCTGTCTTTGCAAACTTTGATCCAGCTATTGTCTCCAAGTTTGATGAAAAGAAGAAATTGTCACTCATAGCAGATTCATCCATCTGCTTCCCAGAAGCAAAAGTGAGAGGTGCTGTTGATAATGCAGCGCATGTTCTCAAGGTTCGCTCCTTGGGCTTCACTTGCAAATTCTATATGTTGAAGCATGCTAACAAGATTATACGTTTATTCATAGTGATATTATGCTTCTGATGATGAATTTTCAGTACTGCAGATCATGTAAAGAGCTTTCATTGTGTTGGTAGGTGTACTAGTATTCTGAATGCCATATCTCGTAGTCTTCTGTTTGGTGAAGTTTGCTTCAGTTCTTGCCAATGCTTATGACACCCTGACTTAAAATGTATGCTGGTGCTCTGTCATCAGATTATTGAAGAGTATGGTTCCTTGAGCAAATTCTTGTGGAGTTATGTCAACCACAAGCCAATAGTAAGTCAATATAAATTGGCCAAACAAGTGCCTGTGAAAACACCAAAGTCGGAAGCGTTGAGTAAGGAGTTACTAAGGAGAGGTTTCCGGTTTGTGGGTCCGACGACGATGTATTCGGTGATGCAAGCGGCAGGTTTGGTATGTGACCATCTGGTGACCTGCTATAAGTATCAGGAGTCTTCTGCCGAGAATTCGCCCGTAGCGGATCTCGAAGAGGAGAAGGTGACAGACTCATGGCAGCGGATTTCTTTGCCTGAATGGAGGGGGGCTTCAACTGTTGAGCCACGAGTAGCAGTCCAGGATACGTATCCTCATGAATTCAGGAGAGCGTCAGCCAATGCTTCGGATCCCGTTTGGGCAGAGCTCCCAATTATCGAGGAGGCGAGAGAAGATGATATGGAAAGAAACTCTGACGATGAAGAAGAATACGATGATATGTCAACTTCGTCTAAATGTGAGATACCAGTCTGCTAACCTTTCGCAAAGAAAGTGAAAGCTCTTCTAAAATTCATCTCAAAACGGCTTCAGCAAACAGTACTTCCAGTTCTGTTCAAGCAGTGCTTCTGTAAGTATTCCCTGTTCCCGAGATCACAAAAGTCAAATCGCCCCTAGGCTAGCAGACGTGTTGCATCTGATGCTCCACATTATTGAAGTGGCATCAGTCCCCCCCCACCACCCTAATATTCTTAGGCCCGACCGTTGGAGCTACTGTGGGCGATTTTCATTCAACTCCTGGCTTCCTCCATGACCAGCCGGACATGTACAATATTCGATCAGTTACTACACATAAGAAATGCAGTTGGCTACATTTTCTGCATGGTTTTTCTCCCAATTTTGGTACCCCATCATCAGGTACGCAATTTTTCGAAGGAGTGTCCTGAGTGATTTCTCGATACATTTCTTGCCTATGTTTCTCCCCATGAATGTCTGCCGCTGGTTTATCCCCATTGTTTTTGCAACAAGTAAAGGGTTAGTTCGTGGATATGAAGTGTCATTCTTTTCTTGGCTTTCCAGGCTTCCGTAGAGGACCAGGCTAGGTAATGCAGTTATGCCTACGCTGTTCAATTAATTGTTCCCGGTTGAGTTCCAAGTAGCAGTCAGGTTAATTCTTTTAGATTGTAGGAATTGTTTCCGAGAGGTCGTAAAATATGGATCTTTACGGCGTCAATAATGTTGTACATCAATTTTCTATGCTTTCTTTAGAAATTGCGATTCATGTTGGCATTCCGTCCTAATTTTCACCACTCCATATGCTCCACAAGATTGTAAGATTATGTTTTTGGTGCTGGCAGATTATGAAAGCTTATGTCAATCACTATTTAAAGACGTCCGTTGTTTGTTCCAACAGCCAAAGATTGAGGTTCACAACTGGACTTAGACTAACTTAATTTTGCTTCATAGCGAAAATGGTGATGTGTGCCTAAAGTTGGGTTTCCTACTGTAATGTTGAGTTACAGCATTTAGAACGAGTGGATACAGTAATATGTAACTGTGTGGGTTATCAAATAATGTGATGCTTAATTAGAGGAGCCCACAACAACTGCACATAAAAATCCAAATCAACGTGGATTCATGTCCTTTTACTTGATATGGAGAATAGTTTGGGTGTTTGAAGTAGGTTAAATAATGTAGGTTTTTTAATTGATGTAAGGCATGTGTTTTCAAGTCATGTAAATTATTCCCAATAATGTGGGTCGCATGCGAAGTAGATAAATTGCTCACATTCATGAAGGGAGCAAATTGAGGCATCATGCCTGCTCAAAATATTAGTGAATCACGTTTGCTGAAATTAAATGTTGACAAGGCTTTTGGCACTTTCGTTGGTTATGAAACATTGTGAGGGCACAATTAATTTTGATCTGGCATTGAACTACTGGTAAAGAATAGAGCCAATTTGGATGGAATTTATGTGAATTTGCTGCATTAATCTAGAGTGATTTTGTGCGAAGTGGAGTGTTTTACATGCAATTTTGAAGGTTGCTTTTATCATTACTATACCTTAAAACCTTAAAGGGTGCATTTACTTTAAATCGTCCATATCTACTGTAGTGCAACATTTCTTTGTTGAACTGTTACATTGCACTTGATATGGATGCTTTAAGGTAAATGCACCCTTTAAGATATAATTACCTTAGCTATGTTTCAAGACATGTTCTATAGTTGCACTTCTTCATTGTCATTAATGAATCTTCATGTAATGTTTATTGTTTTTAGATAACACACTCTTACATGTAAATTGTTGAATTTGAAAAAGTGGAATAGGAGATGGTGATAATGATTTTGATGCATTCTAGAGAGAGAGTAACTCTGGCCCGGGGGCCAACGTGAATGAAGAGTCTGTTGGGGGCAGGGCTATCAACATGGACGATGCATTCTACAACATGAAAGATTGGCAAATTCTATCTCAAATGATCCCATGTGGACACATTGCTACAAGAACAAATAAACTCTCCTACGGTTTTTGACTTTCAAAAACTACTTAGTGAACGTCAATATTGCAAATGAAATGCATCAAACACCACTAGAACATGATCTCTACCTCCTATTACGACAAAGAAACAAAACTTGAAAAATATCATTTTCTGATGGTGGGTAGTCATTACTATGGTCGATGGGTCATTTAGGGGTTATACTGTTCAATTATGTAAGTCTTTAAAAACTAAGCATTTTGTAGTCTCTCCCTTTGAAGGAAAGAAACGACAAATTTAAATTAATAGTGAATATGCCTGAGCTTAATCGCAGGATCCATAACATTTAGTATTCTTCATACACTTTACTCATCACCTTGAACCTCCACCTGTTCACTTAGCTACTGATGAAGTACTGTGCGGTGTGGATTGTTCTACACCATCTACTGTAGAGCCAAGATAATGACAGTGCATGCTACTGGCGGTGTGCTCAATTTCTCCTCGTTGGATGGATGTCGTTCACCGAAACTAAAGTGCCGGCTCCTCATCCAAGTTCCCGAACATGCTGTTCCCAGTGTTCCCCAACTGTCGGCCGAAAACGGTGTTCATCACCGTCGAGAATGTACAGTCAACTACCGTCAAGCTCACACCAAAACCCTAATTCCCGCTTCGCTTCGTCACCTTCATTCGAACTGATTCCTCCAATGGACGATCCGTGACCATCGCTTGCGAATTGCTCTGAGTGGAAGGTTTAATGGCGATCGTGCAAGTGGATTTTGAACACCGAATTGTTGCTACATTGTTGAGGAGATGAATAATAATCTGTGAGAGGCGAATGTCAGCGCAGGAGCTCGCATTCGGATTGCGATGGCGCAGGTAATAATGCGTCTGCTCTGCCGTGGCTACTTCGTAGAGCGTTGCCATCATCTGGCGTCAGCGTCCTCTCGGCAGTTGGCGCACTCTTTAGCTGAATCGCATACAGTCTCTCCGCCAGGTTAATTTCCACCTCTCTTACTCTGTCCTTTACCTCGCTACATTAAACGGAGTCATATTAAACCCTAACTCAGATCGATTAATTACCATTCACGGACTTAATTGGAATTATTCGAGTTCGATGAATCCAAATTAGGGTTTCAAGGGAGTTACTCTGTGATTCTGAATCTCAAGGTTCCTTGTTGCTTTTGTCGGTGATGAATTTCAAAATGCCTGTTCTCCAATGTAGCTCAGGGCAGTTAATTCTCCAGGAAAATAAGCACACCATTGCTATTGCCTCTAATATCGTCATATTAGTTAAAATGGCAAATTTCAAGAAGATTGACACTTTTCCAGACGAACCTCAGTCCTAGTTTTTAGAGCTCTGTGCATTTGAATGTGGCGCTTTGAAACACGGCAATGTAACTAATATGACCATTAACTCTTAAATGGCCAAGGATTCATAGTCTTAAAATGAAAAATTCAGTCGAAAAATATAATTCAGATAGGGCCAGCATTTTACATCACTGGAGAACATTGCATTATCAAAAGCCTAATCAATTTGAATGAAAGGAAGTCTACATAGGACCTATTCAAAACTGCTATAAAAAACATGAGGCCTTATTTGGTCTTCTTGGTCCTTTTACGGGTTAACGAAGCAATCACTTGCTTGATCACTCCTTGGGGTGCACTGTACTAAACATGTACGAGTATACGTGAGTGCACAAAAGGGTTATTAATTTGAACACTGCCGTTTAGAACTGAAAATATTCACGTATACTTACACTAAACATATATTTAATACGGAATGCATCTGTATACAAAGGTATTTAGACATATTTACTTGTATACAAGGGGGTTTTTAGAAGGGGTCATGAACGCACGTGATTCTCAAACATAATGGAGAGTGCACCCCCCGAGGATCACTCTAACAGGGTCTTTCTGTAACCGTTGTTCTGAATTGTGCAGAAACAGAATGTTTAAATGCCTTCGTCTCTACAACTGCATCATCAGATGCGGAGTTGGCTGAAGTGGAGGACACCAGCATTCATGCAACCTACACTGACACTGCAAATGAGTGGTCTAGAGATCATCAGCTGGACAAAGTCATGGCAAGGCATCTGGATGGTGCTGTGATGGGTGTGAGGCGGCTCTTTAATCTCGTCAAGCAAAATAAGTTTGAAGAGATGTTGCAAGTGCATGATGAATTAGCAGAGAAGGAGAAGGAGGCGTTGTATAAGTCAATGGATGTTGTGATGTATTCCCGTTTAATGACACGAGTCCGAGAGCTCGGGCCTCAGTACATTCTCCCGGTCTTTCAACGCATGCTGTCCGTTGGGGTGCTTCCGAACGTGGTCCCGTACACAATTTTGGTTCAGGCTTTCATGGAGACTGTGGCCAGGGTAAGGTTTTGCACTTCTACTCCTGATTTGAACATTTAGTATGTCTTTAATCCCTAATGGCCCAGGAGACCATAATGTGGTTGCAAGCTTTCTGGGAGAAGCCGCCATGTGGTGTATTTTCATTATTTTTCATTTTTAAATATTGTTCCCAATGAAATTCAAGTTAAGCCCTAAAGGACCAAGGATTCATGGTTCTAAAATGACAAATTTAAATGATCATATTTTGAAATATATAATTCGGCTTGGACAAAATTTTGTATCTGCAGAATCAATAAAGAACATCGCATGTTTTGATCAAAAAACAAATAAATTTGATCAAAATGAAGTCTACATAAATCCTACTCAAAACTGCTAAAAAAAACATGAAGCCCACTGGAGGCCTTATGGTCCTTTAGGGGTTAACTACAAATTGAGATATTCTAAATTTAGATAAATACCGTCAACCTTTTTATATGTGGAAAAGAACAAAAATAATTCAATGTCATCTTAGTGTTAGAAAACATACTATTTGGGGAAAGTAATGATGCCAAAGGCATATGTTTCTTCATTTTTGAACTGAACAATGTGAACCATAGTTTTAACCAATCATACCAAAACTCAAGGACCAACAATGAAAAGTATAATTTTGGTGAATATTTTAAGTTAAATACGTTTTTAATTGATTTGATAAGTAAGTAAAACATTTTTTCCAAGTACAACTGTATTGATAAAGTTTAATCAATATACACTATATATTCCTTTTTAGAACAAAGTTGTGGAAGTCACATATTATAATACATCTAAGTTTTGTCCACTACCCAAGGTCCTTTAGGGGTTAGGTATTTTGACAAATATTCTTTGGGTTTTGGAATTGAGGATCGAGACCTTAAACTTTGTTTGGATGTTCTTCTGACAGGAGAACGGGAAAGGCACCAAGGCTGTTTCAGATACTCAGGAGCTGTACGTGTCAAGAGCTTTGGAGCTTATAAAAGAGATGCGAGTAAAGGGTATACCACCCAACAAGCTAACCTACAAGCCCATCATGGCCTGGCTTGCTGAAAAGGGGAAGATAGACCAGTTCCAGCAAGTGGCGACATGGATGGCAGAAGACGGAGTGCCCTTTGATGGGGTATTTAAATACTACGAAATCCAAGTGTTGTTGCAGTCACGTGATTTTGACCGAGCCAAGTCTCTTTACCTTGCTGCAAAGAACACGGATCAGAAGCTGCCTACGTCATTGGATGGTGAGTATATTCTGATGACAGTGTCCTGGGAACGGGAGATCTTTCCAGATTTGATTGTACTAAACGAAGAGTTTTCTTTATTGTAGAGAAAAAAATTCTGGATCTTCCTTAGTCGGATAAATTAGATTGCACAGATAAAAGCAAGAAGCTTAAAATTTGAACCAACATCATGTGCAACTAAGGGTGAGATAACAAGCTCATAATAATCAATTGCATTTATGTTACCTTATGATGCATTTAAGGTAACAAGTATCCAATCCACCTCAGAGGTAGCTTGAAACCTTGTTTTTAGCATGCCATATAGGAATCATGTAAGCGCCACCTCTTAATGCTCATTCTTGTTACTTGGAATAGTGTAAAGTTGATATTGAACGGAGCAAGGTAAAAGTGGCCCT
Organism: Pohlia nutans; assembly: GCA_022496805.1. NCBI lineage: Eukaryota > Viridiplantae > Streptophyta > Bryopsida > Bryales > Mniaceae > Pohlia > Pohlia nutans. The sequence continues at coordinate 12,580,329 of CM040095.1, read as the reverse complement.
GAGTCAGTAAGTGGAGTGATAAAGTCTCCAGGCTTTTCAGAAAATTAAGCCTTTAAATAGCATTCATTTAAATTTCAATGTAATTATAAAGAGGGGACTGTTAGGAGGGGTATATTTGAGGTTTGATTAACATTCACCTGTTTGTTCCAAGAGATACTTTTTAACTTTGCCTTATTTCTATTTTTCGTGAGTGAGCTAGCTGCTACAGAAATTGGTATTTAAAAAATTTCTAGTATTCTTGATTCTCTTTGAGAGAAAGAGGGAGACTGATGGGGCAGGCTTGATTCAATTGCATGGGGACACATGGTAGCTCGGTTCTTGACGACGTTGGCAAGGGATAATGAAGTCTCTGTGGTGATGGACTTGCTCCCCAAAGTCCTTCCCAACATGAAGTCGAGTGCTAGTGTGGTTGCCGCTCTGCAGTGTCTGGGCAGGCATTCTGAGCGGGATGCCGCCCTTCTAGCTTTCTCTGTACTGAAAAGCAAAGGTATGCTAGTTCATACAGTTACTTTTCCAAGCATTCGTTTGGTCATATTACATAGTGAGTTTGATTCCTCCACGTGTTCTAGTATAATCGTATCACAGCATTTTCTAAACATGGGTTTCTGTGATAGGCACGACTGAGCAGCAGATGGGATTTTATTTGAATGCTTACATTCAAGGATTCAGTCAAGCCGGAAAGGTATTTCTACTCATCTCTACGAATCTGCACATCCTGATTGTTCATGGAATGAAGTTGGCTTAGTCAGTTTTACAGCTAAGTGTCTTCTAGGAAAACTAGCCGCGTTAGACCCTACCAATTGCAACGCCATTTAAAGTAGTCTGCCAATTGTAACGCGATTAGATTTTCTAAATACCTTTTGGGGGGTGGGTTTTCTACTAGTGTGATAATGTCCAGTTTTCGAAGTGGATGGGCATCGGCTTAAGCTGCCATTAGCAATTCCTGACACTGTTTTTGAAGCCATTTGAAATCAATTCTATAGGACATCTCCAAATATTGGAGGATCCTGATACTTTCTAGTAGTGATTTAACAGTGACAGTCAACATGAAATATACAGTTGTGAATGTCGTAACCTGCCGTGGTGATAGATTCCTTTGGGATGTGGTTTGGAATTTCGAATAAGGGAATAATGCTTGGTAGTTGGGAGTTCCTGCTCACGCACTCAATTTTGTATGAACGGGAACATTAATGTTTTGGACTTTTTGCAGTTAGATAATGCCATAAGTGCATTCAGAGAAATTGAGGCGGTATATCAGATCAAGGGAGGCCAGCTTACATTCAATATCCTCATAGACTTCTGCTGTAAAAAGGGCAAGGTGAGGAGCACAACCTAGGCTTTTATTCAATACCTAGGAGTGTGGGAAATTTGTGAGATGATGTTGAGAACATATTGACATGAAGTTCAGATGGTCTTGTGGGCACTCTGCTGCTTGCAGTGCTTTTAACCTCTAAAAGACCAAGGATTCATGGTTATAAAATGACCGATTATATTGATTATATTGTACAAAACATAATTCAAATGGAGCTAAATTCATATCATCAGAATCAGTGAGGAACATTGCATGTCTTGGTCAAAAAATAAATAAAGGTGGGCAAGAGAAGGTCTCCAAATGACCTACTTAAAACTGCTAAAAAGTAACATGAAGCCGAATTCGGGCCTCTTGGTCCTGTAGGGGTTAATCAGGAGCTCTGTTTTTTAATGTTCAATGAATACGTAGTTAGATATGAAGAGGTTTACTGACAGTTCTATTCACTTTTTTGGGATCTTTGAGCAGACAGTCCGGATTAAGTTGGGCAAAGATATTTGAACTGTGTTTTAGTAATCTCTTTGTTCTTGCTGTTTTTCCAGATTTCACAAGGCCTTGACTTGTTGGATGAGATGCAAGCAAGGAAATTAGAGATATCTTCTTTTTCATTCAACCCATTTATTCGCGAATTTGGACGGTGGACAATGATTGATGAGGTGGGTTACGCATGTGGGCATTTTAGGAATTATTATATGTTCATATTAATGCGAAAGTTTTGAAGGCTATTCAAGGTTAATAAGTAACACTTGGCTTGATTTTTTTGGAAGGTAGGCATTTGAAATGAAAGCGGCAATGCTTAGGTTGGGAGTACAGCCGACTGTGGTGACATACAACTCACTTATAAGTGCTTGTGTCAAGATTGGTGATGTGAGTTAAAATTTCTCCATAGTCTACCCCTCTTTGTACATTGGATACGTATCTAAGATTCTGTGGAATTTTGAGGTGATGATCGTACGTGCTGCTGCGAGCAACATGTTGATTAATTGTATTTATGACTAATGCAATGAAGTTTACCTGGAATTGATTCAGTTGGAGAGGGCGTGTAGTTTATTTCCCGAAATGAAGGAGCTTGGTGTGGATGCCAACAGTCATTGCTACAATCCTCTTATTCAGGGCTTTGCTATGCAGGTTATTCTCTAACTAGTCAAGTGATCTATGTGTTATGGCTGGAAGTCTCTGCATCCTATAGGACGATCTTGCTGAATAGAGTCTTTATTAGGTAGATATCAATGCTCTGACTTTTCTCGTACTTTGAGAACCAGGGACGTTTTGATCGTGCACTTGCAATAATGACGGAAATGGATGGAGCTGGTGTGAAGCCAGATGTGAACACGTACCGCATTCTCATATTTGCCTGCTCTATGTGTAGAGATCAGGACAGGGCAGATCAGGTGACCAATCTAGAACTTTTAGTGATGTCTTTCTGAGGCAAACAACCACACTTTTGCTGAGAGAATGCTCTGTTAAGCTTAGTAACAAGTTAGAGACAGACACCAGTCTATTCTAAGTCATTGGGGCAATTTGAAGTGCTTCATGCTTTAGCATTTTGAATCTCCTAAAGCCATAGTGTGTGTTTGTAGCTGTTTGTAGAAATGCAAGAACGTGGGATACAGCCAGACGAATCCATCTACACTGTCATGATCATTGTCTCCTCGAAGTGTGGAAATGTTGACCGTGGTATTGAGGTAAGTGCGTCTTTTGCTCACTCATAGATGAACTTATTATTTTGCCTCTATTCCTCAATTATTGACCGCTATCGATTTATGCGCAATTAAGAGATGTTTCTCTTATCCAAGTGGTTTTGTAATTAACCTCTAAGTGCCCAAATGGCCAAATGTGGCTGGATCCATGTTTATAGGAGTTGAAATAAATAATTTAGGAACCGTCAAGGAAGGTAATGTATCGTATCAATGGAAAGAAGATATCATGTCCTGTAATTGACTGTAATTGATTGAAGTTACTGTAATTGACTAATGGCTTCCAAAGTGGAATATCTGTTTTTAGTTTGGGCACTTGGAGGTTTACTTGCTATGATTACTCATACAGGTGCATATGATACAAGTCTCATTTGATCGGACATCCACCATTCTCATAACTGCGTGAAATGTACTGTAATCTGACAGTTGTGAACATTGTGAATACCCAGATGATTAGGAGCTTAGAGGAAAGTGGTGAAAAAGCAGGAATTGAGGCCAAGAGTGCTATTTTGCATGGACTTTCTGTAACTGGCCGCCTGGAGGAAGCCTTAGCTTTATATGCAGCTTTCAAAAACGAACATGTCTTACCACATTCATACGCAGTTGGCTCACTTTTGGTGCGTGAATTATCTTTCCTTTAGTGCTTTCCTGGGTTATCAATATTACCGATACATACAACTTGTGAGTCAGACTCACTGACCCTTCAAATTGTTAGCAGGTTGTATGCGTAACTCTGTGACGCTTGGTACAAGCTGGAAAATTGTTTGATTTGTAGAAGTTTATGTGTGCAATCATCAGCCACTAGCATTGACCTTTACTGTTACACATCTCAAAGCATCCCCCATTATATTCACAGTTACTAATGGTAAATTATTGTTAATCTAATAGAGCAGCACTAGTGTGGCCCTCTGCTGTTGGCCTAGATGTTTCTCGTGTTCCTTGTATTCCCCTGCTTTCTCACGCTCCCTGTGTTCCCGTGTGTTCCCGTATTCTGTGTACTTTTGCTTTTGCTTTTGTTTTAGCTTTATTCATAATTTAATTCAATTTATGGTGACAAAATTCAAACGCAACAAAAAGAACTCTGTGCGCCCCTCCTTGGTCGGAGAGATCTCAACGTGACAAAACAAAACAAATGTACAAAACAAACAAGCAACCTAATTTGATGTATAGATTGTATTGATGTTATGTTAATGTTAAATTGATGCCAAATTAACTTGATGTTAGCTTTATAGTTATCAGTATAATATCAAGTTATTGCCAAGGACACTAACACCACAATAACATTAACTTAACATCATTTGTCTTCCACTAACATGATGATTGTATGAATCTAATGCCTATCAATTTAACATTAGATACTTCGTCAATTTAATTTGGGAGGGGGTGTTTTCTTTTTTGATGTACATTATTACTGTGCGTGATACAAGGCATTTTATTCACCCCTTGGTTTGTGTGGCTGTCTGCAGGTAGCGCTTGGGAGAGTTGGGGACCTGGATCGGATGTTTGAAGTATTTGACGATGCTCGGGGAGATGACAAGTGGCCTTTCATGAATTTAAGGCAACGTACTGAGCATCTTAATATCCGGTGTATAAATGCGGTTCTGGCATGTATCCGTCACAACCAACTTGGGTATGTCTTTATTATAACTTTGCAATCCTAGGTTAATCTTTGTTGTATGAGAAATCCCCAGTTCTTCCTTCTGCTTGTTGGCAAGTCCTTAAAAATGGATCCCTTTCAGTATTACAGTAAAGTACATAGAGCCTCTCTTTTGCTATCTCGAGACAAAAGTCCATATTTCAGTTTACTTCAAATATGATCTTGCGAGAGAGGCTGATAGCTTTTTTTAAAGTACGAGGTCTAAATATCTGTTCACGTCTAAAAGTACGCCACGATCTTGACTTATTGGTGGGTCTTTTTAAATCTCTAATGTCGGACATAACATTCTATAGAAATGTCGACTGTCCATCCTTTTTCCCGTACCAGCACTGTGATTGGCAGTAAGTGCACTTGCTTTTAATAGTTGGCTGAGTACCAATGCTCTCATTCTTGAATCTAAGAATTAGAAGCTGGGCTTAAGATGCTTGTAGGTCCTTTAAAGATTATTATGGATTCATCTAGTTACTGATAATTGTTGAGAACAACAGGCGGGCAATCAGTTTTCTGCGAAAGGTGAAGGAGGAGGCCATTGCTGACGAAGGAGTTTTATTTGACAAGGTTGAGACACCATCCAATGCAAGAGTGCAGCTTTAGCTTGTCTCATTCTTTGAAGGTTGTTGGAATTGTCTCAGTATTGGGTTCATATGGCATCCCTGAAGCGAATGAACCTGTTTATTGGTCTTATTTTATGTGCAGATGTTTTTGCATATTTCTTCTGGAGGGCAAGATGAAAATGAAATGCGCTGGTTAGACGTAAACGATGGATTTCTAGTGATCAATGCAATGCGCGAATTGGGCTTGCGGCCATCACGCATGTCTTTGGAGGCCCTTCTGGATGGATGTGCTGCCTTGAACGACTCTGAACAAGCTCATCGGGTTCTCCAAGAAATGGAGCGAGAGGGTCTGCAACTCAATATCTTCTCAATGATCAGGTACGGTTACATTTCAAAGTAGCCTTCTTGTTTCACCAAATAAGCTTGAAATTGTTACATGAGAAATGTGCTGGAAATGGACCCCAGTAAGAGGTTCTCATGGCAGCTTTATTCTTCTCAACAGTGCCCTTATTCCTCTCAAGCACTTTTCTCAGCAGTGTCATTATTATTCTCAATTGTGATGCTACAATTGTCACTTAAACAATGCTTCAATTGTCACATGACATGGACTGAAATTTTGTCTACTTGGTACTACGAAGGTTAGAAATACGGAAAACTGTGAGGACCCCGCAAACCAGACTGTAGACTTCTACTGAACGGAGACATCTTTCACTCACTTCCGAGAATGTTTGACAACTATGTCAATTCTAGGTGCATGGTGTGATTTTTTTTTGAAACTAAGCTAATTTGGGAATCGGTAGGGAATTTGATAGTCACGATTCATGGATAGAATGGCCTATTGGTTTTGGGTGATTCTTTGCACGAAATTGTCTATCAGAATACTTGGTTATTGAAGCAGTTTCAGGGTTTGATAAACTTTTCACTTTGAAAATTTGTACAAAATTATCTACCAGGAACAAAAATATGGAAACTGCTCACCTCTTAATGATTTTTTCTTCTCTCTATGAAAAACAAATCCTTGCCATAACTTCCTTTTCTAATATGCACAACTTCTTATCCTCTCGGATTATTGTATTTCTACCTTATTCACTTGAACTTTTTTTAATGACGAGAACTACTTGAGGTCCATAATCTCTTGTATTCTCTCTAATGCGTTTTCAAAGAAGTTTTGGCCAATGCTGACTTCCATCATTCGTTACACTGAAACCTCTCTAGTGCTTACTATAAATTTTCAATTCATTCAGCAGAGTGGGCATTGACTGAATTTCATCTCATGTAGATGTAATCTTTGATAGCGTCTTAAACAGCTGGAACAATAGTAAACTTTTTTGGTGTGGTGCAGGTTGTTTCGTGCATATGTAGCAGGAGAAGATGAAGAGAAAGCTCTGGATCTGCTCAACCAAATGACTGCGGAAGACTTGAAAGACTCGGACGTTCGGTTACTGCTTGTTCAGACATTGCAACCCCATTATGTGGCAGCAGCCGATTCACCCATTGCTGCGGAAGCTCTAGAAACTTTGCCAAGGGTTCGGAACAAAGTGGATGAGTTGCTGGGAGGGAATATGATTCCTGATACTGACATGATTTTGTGACACATCTCTTGGAGGTATTGACCGACATCCGTGCTCTCTTTTTGACCATATTTCCATCAAGCCTAGAAATGCCCTAGGAGGCTTAGCAAATTGTTAGTCTGACAAAGTGAGAATGTAAGGAAAGAATTCTCCAAGTTGGCCATAGTCCTCCATTTAGATCCCCGAATGTGCGGAGTTATCTTTACAGGTGTAAGACAAGCATGAAGAGTATTTTTTTTCCTTTGATTTGTCTGCAGAATTTTCGGAGGTAAGGTATCTAAATCATTTACTGAGACATCTGCTCATTGGGTAAACCCAGTGGTGTACAATCAGCAATTAAAACAAAGTTCGTTTGTGTCTAGTTTCATTTGATGCAGAAGTAGCCTTGTATCAGCCCCTAGAGTTTCTCTTCCACCGATAAGTAGGGACACCCAGAACTGCCACTCATAGTGCTGAGCATAGTTAGCAAATGAATGTCAATACCTCCAAGAGACACTCAAAGGATTCTAATGCACCAAAGAATGCATTATTTGGATATTCTATGGAATAGGTATGAAGGTTCCATTTTTCATTGATAGATGATCTAAAATTGACACGAACAAATGTTTAGGTGGCAATTATGAGTGTTGTTACCTAATGCAATAGTGAACTATGATTCTGGTTGGAAATCATTTAGTCTGTCCTTTTTGCAAATTTTCATTATTATTTAGACCTTCACCTTGTGCAATGTAAATTTGCAAAAGAGACTTTATCACAATATTGTCTTGGTATATAGTTTTCATTGCAATGTATTTACTGTACTAAGCGTAGTATTGAGTTGGTTTTATTTAGTATTTAGCCTATACCTTCTAATTCATAAAATTTCTAAGAATCAAAAGTTAGTTGTTGTGAAATCAAAGTAAAGGTTGAAGTTTGAATTCATCACTATGATTTTATTGCAACCCAAAAAAGCATACCGGTAGTGATCGTCGACTGAAGCTGTCAAACTTTTAATGGAAACAAGTCTTGTATCTTTAACCCTGGGTGTGGTGGAAACCACCAAATATAATGAAACATCACGTAGTCTGAGTTCTTGTCCATGTCATGTGTCAATGTAGTAGGCTTGCATTAACTATAAAGAACATGCACATGACACTTCTCTAAAATATAAAACAAAATAAACATAAAATTAATAATAATAATAATTAAGTGCATTGAAATTTGAAAGAAAAAAGAAACTGTTATTTGGAATTTAAAGTAAATCAACTCATGAATTCTTAATAATATTGTTGTAGAGAGTGCTGTCGAATGTTATGGACTAGCATGTGCAAATTATGTGCAATTCATTTGAGGATATAATTTGAGACACAAGAAGTAAATTTGAATACCCCATTTTTATTCCAATTTTTGAAATAAAACCATGATCGAAAGTCTACAGTTTTCATTGGTTGTTAATACAACTATATATGTGAACAAAAGACCTTACCAGCAGGGTGCATTTACAATCAAACGACTCAAGAGTGCTCAAATCTAACAGTTCTTGATGAATGCTTAGGAAATTTTATCTTCAATTTATGTAGACATTAGAAAACATAAAGGACATTTTGAGTGCTTAATAAGCACATTTTAATCATTACTAACGATTGGTTACGATCATATTTTAGTTGTTTTGGAGAATCAATAATTTCTCAAACATTCTCAAAATTCAGTATATGGTAGAATAATATATAATTATGCAGTTACTAATTTATATTGCATTATCAAATCAAATAATCAAATTACTGCTTAATAATTTATAAAAAATAATCACAGGTTACAGTTTTTGTGAGTCGTGTTATTGTAAATCTACCCAGTACTAGATAACTTGCAATCGCATCATACACATGTATACACACTAGTGGCAGACTTGTTGTTTTTCATTACCCACTTTGTGAAAACAATGAACAGTGACGGAATATTGTGCATACATTTTTGTCTTCTTGTGACCAAAACCACTCACCAACATTGTCTGCGTGGCGCGGTTTCATTCCTTTTTCATATATAGTAAGTGAAAAACGACAAATTTCCTACTAGCGACAGAATTAGGGCCGCTTCACACTATGGCCGAAGGTCGAGAGGCTGTTGATTTCCACCAATCAAATTACAAGAAACCATGGGTTCGGCCTCTCGACCCTTTACTCTAGAGGCCAAAGTCCAAGGGCCGTCACTCTCCAAAATGCCTATGTGGTAGTACTTTTTGACCAAGGCGACGGCCTCTCGAAAGGAAGTTTGGGTCGGACGGGAATGGGAACCCAAACTATGGTCGAGAGGCCGTCGATTTATTAGAGTTACTGTTGTAAAGTCCCTCAAAACCTGAGTTTTTGACCTGTAATTTGGAAAGGACAGGATCGGCATGATCTCACTGTAGACCCATAGTAGAACACTGGATAGATTGAAATTTTTATTCATAAAAATTTGGAGGGAGGGAGAAGAATTGGGTAGAGGGGTGGGACAGTGAGGAGGAGTGGTGTCAGATTGATGACGACCAGCTCTGATACTAGCTCTGGTCCATGAAAAAAGGAGGACAAAAGACCGGATGCCTTATCAAATAACTCTATTTTCATAAAAACTAAAAACTATAATTTATTATTGCCTATTTTTCAGTAGATTTTTTTAAACTCTCAACAAAGTTTGGACTCTCCATCCCACGGCCTCTCGTCTTGAACAGCCACAGTGTGAAGCGACCCTTACAGACATTCTTGGAGGCTTGGACCGCAGCCAAGGCACCGCTCAAGCACCCAGGGAGTGCACTCTTCAAGTACTGTAATTATACACGTGCGTGCACAACAAGGGTATTATTTAGAACAAGCATGTACAAAATGTATGTATCGGAGACATATTTCAATCGAGCGGAAAGTAGATATACATGGGGCTTGAAGTTTAATTCCTCATTTTTAGCCCATGTGTACATAAGGAAATGTATTTTGAGGCTATGAGATTTGTACACATATATTGCTTAATTTTAGCCAAAAGAAAAATGTATACAGGGGGTTTTTAATTAGGGGGATGCACGCACGTGATTCCTGGTTTTATTGAATAGTGCACTACCTGAGCTCAAGCATGGACCCAAGCTTGGTCCCTCGACGGAGGTTTTGGATGCGACACCGGTCAGTCTGATCGACCGAGTGCATCACCAAATTCCATCAGCCTGCGACCATGCCTCGATCGTCGGTCGGCAGCCCACAAGCTCTTCGACAGAAGGGACGAGCTTCCCGGCCCGACCCCCATTTGCATTAATGTGGAAACGCCTTGCTCATGTCAAGCATTTGCTCTTAACCCCATATTCATTAAATTGGCCAATCTCGATTATATTGGCCGCTCAAATAGTGTGATTTCAGTTCATTTACTCTCTTTATTTGAATAGTGTGGCGGCCAGTATAAAAAAAATTGGCCAATTTAATGAATATGGGGCGACTTTTGCTCTTCGTCTCTCTGCGCGCGTAGTGGCAGGTCACAGCGGCCATAGCTACCGAAGTCAGAAGCCATGGTCTTGTCGATCACTCATCTGTCGTCACTCATCTGATATCGATAGCGCTTTTCGATGAGATTTGTTGCATGTTAGCGTTTCGTAGAACTAGTACCACAGCTAGTGTGTCGGCGCTGCGCTTGCCATATATAGCAGCCGGCGCGTGAATTTGTTTTGTTGTTTTTTGGTTTTGAAGCTGCGAGCATTCTCATGGCAACCACGCCTTCCAGAGAACCGAAGGAGGTTACGTTGTTGTCCGCAAGAGGATGCTGTGCCCGCTGCCCTTCTGCCCCGCTCCCAATCATTTCGTCGCCAGGAAAGGCCCGTCACTGCATTGGATGCTGGCGCAAAATACACTTCAGGCGTCTCAGGACGACTGAGGCAGAAAGTGCGAGTTCAAAAGCGGCCGCCTAAAGGTTTGCTGCGCCTTTTCTCACCCCAGGAGAGCGCAGATGGGGCGCCCCCAGTACTCCTCTACCCGAAGTTGGAAGTCGTCTACCCGAAGTTGAAATTCATCTACCCAAAGCCGAACGACACGGTGCGCTAGCTTGGGACCTAATGGGCCGTATACGGATTTCAACATGCCACTACCCGCTGCGATTGCAGCGGTAAATAACTCCGGTGAGGCTCTTGAAGTCGACGAATGCATGATCAGTTGATGATCAAAGGTACTCACCGCTTCGCTTTTTAAATAATCCAAGGAGGCATGAGAGTGTAGTGAAGTATCATGCATGCACCGTTCCTTCTTTTCAGCATCAAGCTGCTATGATGGTGATGAATCGGTTCAGGTAGTTACGTTGTCCATGACATTTAATTAATGATACGATGATCATGTCCTTGGATTTCTCCTCCGACCATTTCTATATTGATCAGTTGGTCATCATAGACCTGTACGCAGTGCTTGCTTTTCAATTAACTATCCGAGGAGCCATACATGAGATTCTAGTGTTCAAAGTATCTGGCACCGTTCTTTTCAGCAGCAAGCTGCTGTGGCTGCGATGAATTGGTCCCTGAGATACAGTGACCTTCAAAAGTGGCCCAATGTTTCTGATTTGGAAGTTTGGTGAGTCACCAAATAGTGATTGCATGCTAGACTGACATGGCATCAATTTAGTTACATTCTATTATCAGTAAGGTAATTGAGGAGCAAGTCTTGCCACTTGTCTCTACATGCATGTGCATGGATTGAAGCTCTAGATATTTCCTCTTCATTGGGACAGTTTTGAAAGTCCATATGAGTGAATCTTGTGTGCATAGCAAGTGAAGTGTACATGCATCCTGAATTGCTTGGTTTGTGTTCTGTTGTGTGTATCTGTTCTTCTTGCGTCATATATTTGTTTTTTTCGTGTTTAACTTCACAAGTGAAAATGGTGAGACCATTGTCCCAGGGGAAGCAACAGAATGTACTCTCTTTGCTTCAAAAAGGTTGTAGTGTGAGAGAGATAGCAAAGTCTTTGCATGTTGGTAAATCAAGTGTACAGAGGCTCCGTCAGAAGCATTTTCCAGATGCAAAGCTTTCAGTTGGAGGTAGACCACACAAGTTGACAAGTGCAATGGAGCGGTCTTGTGTAACTAGTGTAACTAGAGGGAAGGTGTCTACTGCAAGAGAAGCTACTAAACAGGTGCAAGAAGTTTTTGGAGTACAAGTTAGTGAAGTTACTGTACGCCGTGGACTTTGTAGAGCAGGTTTGCAATCGCATGTGAAAGAAAAGAAACCACATTTGTCAAGCAACAATATTAGGGCTCGCTTAGAATTTGCCAGAAAGTATCAGCACTGGACTATTGATGATTGGAGTCACGTGATATTCTCAGATGAGACTAAAATTAATAGATTTTCTTCAGATGGGAGACTTTGGTGTTGGGTTCGTGATCCACAAGAACTTTCAGAGCGGACTGTTATTCCGACTGTTAAGCATGGTGGTGGTTCCGTGATGATATGGGGATGTATGTGCATACATGGACCTGGCATGATGTATAGAATTGAAGGTCGCCTCAATCAGCATGGTTATCAAAAAATCTTGGAGGAGCATCTCTATGGTACAATTCAAAAATATAATTTAGATGTATCAAAAGTCATATTTCAACAGGATAATGCACCTATACATAGCAGTAATAGTATGAAACAATGGTTTTCTAGGCAACCTTTTGGTGTCTTATCTTAGCCTGCTCAGTCTCCAGATTTGAATCCTATAGAAAATCTATGGGCAATTTTGAAAAGGAGATTAAACCGATATGATACACCACCAAAAGGGATACTTGAATTATGGTCTCGTGTAGAAGAAACCTTCCCTTCTATCACTGTTGATGATTGCAAGAGACTTATAGAATCCATGCCCAGACGAATAGCAGCTGTATTAAAATCCAAAGGAAAATGGACAAAGTGGTGAGGAATTTCCATGTTGGATCTTCAAAAGTGTCCCAATATACAGAGTAGCTTTAGGTTTTTTTCCCTTCTCATTGAGTGCTTCAATTTTGTAGGAATTTTTGTAAACAATTAGTACATTGTATGTACTACTTCAGTAAATTTACTACATTCCATTCCATGAATTTCTCTTACCTCCATTGTTTTTTGAATGTAACATGTACAAACATTGGGACAGTTTTGAAGGTCACTGTAGTTATGTTGTCTCTGTACTTTATGATCGAGACGATGATCATGTCCTGGGACCATTTGTGTAAGAATTCTAACATTTTAGTCGGTTTGAGAAAGAATGGATAGGGTCCCTATCAACCTTCCGATGGTTGTATTCGTTTCTAGCCCATTCTTAACCCCTAAAGGACCACGAGGCCACCACGTGGCTTCCGGAACTAGAAAGTAAGGAATTTCGAGTTGTTGGACCATGAATTGTAAAGTGAGAAACAAAGAGACCCTAGTTTTTTTTGAGAGCTGAATCCGTGAGTACTTCTTGATCGAAATTTCATGAAGTGTGCAATTTTTGGTGAATTTTTTGAGTTGCACGGTGGGTATTTTGGCGTCACTTCAGACCCTCATATCTTCTTCTTCGCACCTCCAAATCACTTGAAATTTTTTCCACACTTTTAAAATGATGATTTCTACTTACAGTAAAAATTTCAGATTTTTTGGAGCACTTTTGATCAATCCGATTTCAGCATGTGTACAAAATACCCTGAACAAGTTCTATCAATCTTCTCAACGGTAGAATTTTCTCAAAAATTGTGCGATTTTGTCGATCTTTTTTTCATACAAAAGCTATGTAAGTCTTCTTTGATTTCAACGGTGCCGATCGTCAAAATTATCCCACACCAACGAGGGATTGAGCTTGTTATAAGAGCTAGTCAAGAAAACAAGAGCTAAGCTAAAAACCCCCCTGGTCCTTTAGGGGTTAAGGCTATCGTTCAAGGGAACATGCCGGTGCAGTTTCGATCGAGGTACCCTAGATTGTACTGAAACCGGAGCAGTTTTGATGAGTTTCCATGTAACTCGAGAACCTCAAATTGGCTCCAGGGGTGAACCTCAAATCTCTACCAAAATTTTGAGGTTTGACGATTCATTGTCTTGTTGGGTCTTGGTTATATTTACTGTGCATCTTTGTTTCGTATCCGGCTCCAATTCATGCATTGATTACTTCAAGTCATCTATTATTTCAGCTTATCTAAGTTATTATTATTTTTGGAACAAATAAAACCGAAGCTTCATTGCTATGAGGGATTCGACACCAATCCTGTAGGCCAAGATGGAGCCCAAAAACTCTGGCCCAGCTGATACTCAACACATGGAACCAACTAGCTTCTCTTTTAATTTTGACTACCCGCCCAAAAATCTTCTCGTACTCTGAATTACGTTATTTTAACGCATTATTTGAGATTTGTGGATCTTAACTTCATTAGAGTCTGATGCAATCACGGTTGACAGATTTTGCAGAGTTGCAGCAAACCAGTCATTGGCTTGGGGAGGGGAGGATTTGTTGAGCCACCGATTGAGGTTGCCTCACTTTAGAGCAAGGGAGCTCTACAACCAGGAGTAGGACCAGCTGACTCTCTTCAATCTCAAAACACTGACTGAGTTAGGTTTTCGTTTAAATCTACGCACTACGTCCTGTATAAACAAGGAATGGACGGTACTATAATTTGGTTTTTTTTTTTTTTTCGGTTGAATTTTCTTGGCCTATCCGAGTCTTTTCCGTAGTCCATCATTTTGTCAAATAACTCAATTTCGATTAGTGCATACTATCAGACGGTGCTAGTGCTCGGTTTGCTAAAGTACTTGGGTAGTAGTGCATGAGTGAAACAGTGGTACCGTATGGATGTCAGCGTTCCAAGAAACGTTTGGTTTAATAGTTCAGATGGTTCTAGGGGAAGGCTGAGTGGGCAACTGAAATGTACACAGGCGGATATTCAACTCTAAGTAAGAGGATGCTGAACATTTTAGAGTGGAAGATGCTTCCGAGCTAACATATTATCTGTATGGACACAATCATTCCGAATCATTTTGATTTTCCAGCATGTATGATAACCCGCACTTGAAATGTATGTTGTCTGATTTGTGCTTCACGTGCCTGCACTGAATGTGAGAAGTTCCACGTTTGAGTTCTAGCTTGGTGAGGTACGTGTGGTCATGCAATATTTGGTAGATTGACTTGGTGTTTCCGAATGTTCATGCAACCTTAAAACAAAGAATGTTCTTGTCCATGTCATGTGTCAATGCAGTAGTGCTTGTGCTCTGTGCTCCTGCCCATGAGTAGACTCCCTTGACTCTCTTCGAAATCAATTAGGGTTTTGAATTCCTCTTCAAGCAAGCATCCCTTTCAATTTCAAAGAGTACACAATAGTTGATATGAAGAGTGTCACAAATTGATATCAATTGATTGTGATCTCAAGAAATGCTATGAGAGAGCATTACTTGACATCACTTTAAAAATAAAAATAATGATTTCACTTTAGGATTCCTCACTTGAGTGTATGGAGACCTTGGGTCTAAAGGTGATATGTACAAATAGACTCAACTTTTGAAGGGTACAACTTATATTCATACATCAAGTTTAAAATATCCGTCATAGTTGCATTTTATAATGCATCTTTGCAAAAATGCCGACTTTGGAGAAGGCTCTAGGCATTTAGGGGTTAAGGGTTAATTGTAAGAGCATGTAAGTAACTTGTATGTCTACTTAACCCCTAAAGGTCTGAACGTGCCTTTGTGGCCAATAGAATACGTTGTATTTTGGTTGTATTTGTAATGAATCCACACCTTCAATGAGTTTGAGTTCAAAAGAGAAGTTGAAATTTAGATCAATGTGGTTCTAGTGAGTTACTGAGATCTTCATTTAGAGTTTCTTGTCGATAGCAAATCCCAATTATACGACAACGTATATACTATCCCCATGGGACGTTTAGGGGTTAACTACACCAATCTTCATAAACTTATTTTTTAGCATCTCCAAGATGATAATGTTCAACTTTGAAAGAATTCAAAAATTCAAAAAAAATGTGTGCAAAATATAGAATTCATAAATATTGGTAGTGATAAAAATTTGATCTCATATGATTTGCCTCTTGTACCCAAAGATCTCTCCACAACTCTCCCAAAATCACACTTTTTATGCTTAACCCCTAAACACACCAACCCTTTGAACAAAAGTAGATGCTAGCCTTAAAAATCGATATTAACATGGCTTAAACGTACATGAAGTGTACATGAGGGGACCATTGCAAGTATAAAACCTACCCAACAAATTTGACATACTTGCATTTGGAGGCATCTCCAATATTATCAACATCTCAAAATCACAAGAGATTTAGTTTAATTGGTAGAGAACCTAATAGGCTTGCAAAGATGACTTGGATGAAAGTCATCCAAGATTGTATGAGAAAGTTACAAGGCTTTGAATCTGTTCGTGATCCAGTTTCTGGACGCTGGGACGTTTAGGGGTTAAAGTGACACAATTAGTATCATGTACCTCAGGCTATTGTCATACTGAATATCAAAACTGAGAAGCCACACACCGAGTATTACAGACCACCAGGCAAGATGGCAAGTTTATAGAGAGTTCCAACTGAAAGAGCAGTGTCAGACATAATATGTAAAAGTCCTGTCTATACGAGAGCAGGAAACATGAAGAGCATGATCATCCCTGTTTGAAATAAAACAAGCTGCTATTCCAATAATGTGGCCCTATCTAATCACCATACCTCATAAGATATGACCTCTAGCCATAGTTGCACGAAAGCATGCTTGAGACTGTCCTCATTGTTGTTCAGTCTTTTTGGCAATTGGAAGAGCATCTTAGCACGTATGTTTCTCCTCTTAGAATTCTTGCCTTTTTGTCATAATAATCCTGATTATTATCCTGCACTAAATATTTAGAATCACCATTCAGAACCATCCGGGAAGCGCTTCAAGGCGTTGGTGTTTCCCTTCACATAATGGTCCACAATGGCCAGCATTCGCTCGTACTTATCAGGGTGATAGTTCACATGAATGGTGACAGGTTTGTAGTCGGCGAAGTTGGCCTCTTTGCGCAGTATTTTGAACAGCACTTTGCTGTTCATGAACTGGTAGAAATCAAGCACGCGGCGAGATGCATGGAGGCCGTCGTACCCGGGGTGGGAGGGGTTGAAAAGCTCCTCGTTGAACACGGCCTGGTCCCAAGCCTTCTCCCTGGCAAGCTTGGCAGTCACGCGGTCCAGCAGCTCAATGGAGGGCACTGTCGGTCGGATATAAAACAGGCCGGAATTGAACACCCAGATGCGCATGGTGTGTGCATAGCGCGCCCATCCCATGGACGGGTCGTCCATGACGTCGTCGTACCCGTACGCTGTTACGTTGTCGAACCCGTCTGTCATGCTCTCCACATCACAATCTCTGTGCAGATACTTGAAGGGGTTTTGAAGGTACACAATGTCCACGTCTGAGAGGAGCACTCCGTAGCCCAGCACTAGGAACTCCCGCAGCAGATGAAACTTCAAACCTGACCATCACACTTAAAATGTCAGGATGTGGCATTGGTTGAGAAAGGACCAAGGATTCATAGTTTTAAAATGACCAATTCAAATGATCGTGATGTGAAAAATATAACTCAAATGGGAGCAAATTTTATATCACCGGAATTAGTGAAGAACATTGCATGTGTTGGTCCAAAAACAAAAAAAATTTGAACAAAAAGAAGTCTACAAAGGTCCTACTCAAAACTGCTAAAAAAACACATGAGGAAAATTGCAGGAATTAGGGTTGTTGCTAACCTGAGATAGCATGATTGTCGCCGGTGTCAGCCTGTGACTTTGAAATGGTGGCGTCTCGTCTGTAGACAGGCACACCGTGATCGTTGCAGAATTTTTCTATGTCATCGTCTAGTGCCACCACCAAGTAGTTCGTCACGTTCACCCTTTTGATGCTCTCAAACCATATCTGTGCACAGAAAAAGAAAGAGAGGCGATCATTATTAGTGTTTGAAAAAAAAATTCTAAGCATGTCAAATGCATGGTTTAAAAAGCCATCATAATTGAACAAGAACTTATATGATGGCTTTTCAAAAAAAATCTAAGCATGTCAAATGCAAATTCAGGTTCAAACATATTTTTTAGTTTTTCTTGATTATAAAATTTAAGATTGGATTGTTCTAAATAACATATGAAACCATGCATTTGACATGCTTTAAAAAGCCCTGGGTATATCACTAGGAAAATTCGAAAACGATTTGTAAGGATTGTCATGAGCTCCCAAAAGGAATCCAGATTCTTTTTCGTGTAAAACTTCAAGGGTGTTGAGGGAGCTCAGGCTCAAGAATGTTACGTCCAAAAAGCGAAATGAGAAGAAATGCATGTCGATTTAAGGGATAATAACAACAGCTTGAAATGATGATCGGATGACAGTTTCTTTCTAATTTTACTGCAGGACCTATAAACTCAAGATTCCCATATGAGAAACGCAGAAAAATTTCCCAAAATTGTAACTTTCCCAGATCAAAAATACACTACAATCATCCCAAGAAAGTTACAATTGTGGGGATTTTGTCCCACTTCCCATATGAAATCCCATGTGGGAATATCTTTATTTCTCCCTGTGCTATTTGTAACTTTCTAAATATAGCTCGTATTGGCAAACGGACTTCAACAATAGAGTTAACCAAAAAGTCAGCTCAAAGAGGAAAGTTTTAGCAAACTCTTCTTGAACTCATATTGAAATATAAATAGACCGAAAACTAGTTCATGATGAGTTGGGAGACAATCTAAAGCAAGCCTCTGTCATCATTCTCCACACCTCGCAATGACTCCCACACCTTCTACCAAACCTCCAAGCCCATGGCCCACAAGGGGACAATCTATGACACGACACTATTCAACCCAAGTATAGCTCAAAAGAGAGGTTAGAAGTAGAGCAAAAAGGGAGGTTAGATGGGCTTCTTTTCGGTTAACTCTAATGACAGAGAGAGAAAGAGTTCTTCATTACCTTGACCATTTCTCGCACATTGTTGTTAGAGATGCCGACAATGAGCTCTCCATTGATAGCAACCTTCTTCAGAAGCGCAGCAAGCTTGGGATTGACAGACTCGTCAGCTTGCACCTTCTGATTGCTCCGGATGCTCTTCACGGTGCCAGGAGGCCCAACCTTCGCTGAGGGCGACAAGGCCTCCAGCTGCTTCACAGCTGCGCTTCGTTCTTGCTCCAACACATCGTTCTTAATTTTGTACTGGCTCAGCTCCTGGTTCTCATTCTCCAGCCGCTTCACCTCCCTCTCCAGCATTGCAACTCTCGCTTCCATTGACAATATGGCCCCGTCCAGCTGCACAAACAAACACGCACACATCAGGAGCCAAACACTAAGGTGGTTACCCCATTCCCAACTGAATAAGAAATACGGATATGAGACATTGATATTATTTAGTATTGTTATTTTTTAGAGTTAGGCAAGAAGAAATAGATTCCAACACAAGTTGAAACATAATTTTTGGATGAAGAATGAATTAGTTATAAATGTTCAAAGTTGAAGTATGACACATCCCATTCTCGTCACACAGGTAGAGCTCTTTCTGTCTAAAGAAGATTTGTATTGCACACACTAAAGATGCTTAAACCAACAACAACGAATCCATAACCACACTTACATATACTAAAACCAACAAGAGAGAACCCATTACCAACTGTAATTCATGCTACAACCAACATCATTGCAACATTGATTGTGGAAAATGCCCCGAGCTGTTGGTGAAAGGAGCCAGTTGGTAATGGGGTAACCACCTTAAAAAGAACAGATTGGAACGGCAGGTATAAAAAGCATGACAGAATCAGAGAGGGTTGCTTTCAATATTTCAAACTCAGATTTCGTGCTCCTTTCTCAATGAGTGATATCTTGTTAACCCCTAAATGACCAAGGATCCATGGTTTCAAAATGACAAATTCAATTGATCATATTGTGAAAAACAAAACCAAATTTTATATCACCGAGAACATTGCATGTGTTGGTCAAATAACAAGAGAATTCAAACAAAAGAAACTTCAAATAGAACCTAGGCAAAAAACATGAAACCCAATTTGGGCTTCTTGGTCCTTTAGGGGTTAAAATACGCTTCTACTAAGCTATAATACGCCTTCTTACTTGAAGCCTTGGGAGCACACTTCATAGAGAGCCAACAAGTGGTTCGTTTTGTGCTCAATTCTCAACCAAATGATTCGAGTGATATCTTGTTAAAAGCTACCAAAACTATGCTTCATAATACATCCTAACTACTCGGAAGTTTTAAGACACAGGCAAATATGAGAGTAGACTACATAGAGAGCCAGCAAGTGGTTTGTTTTGTGCTCAATTCTCAACCAAATGTTTCGAGTGATATCTTGTTAAAAGCTATGCTTCAATACGCTCCCAATCCAAAGTCTTCAAATCACACGGCAAACATGAGAGCAGACTACATTGAGAGCCAACAAGTAGTTCTTTTTGTGCTCCAATCCTCAACCAAATGTTTTGTGATATCTTGTTGAAAGCTACCAAAAATACGCTTCATAATACATCTCCTAACTACGACACAGGCAAATGTGAGAGTGCACTACATAGAGAGCCAACAAGTGGTTTGTTTTGTGCTCAATTCTCAGCCAAATGTTTTGAGTGATATCCTGTTAGAAAATATGCTTCTAATGAGCTATAATGCGCCTCCTCGCAAACATTCACAGATGCACAGTGAAGATGATTACAGAAAAGAGCCACCAAGCAGTTTGGTTTTCTTTTCTAGGTCAAATCACGCTATGAACAACGCGCTTCTGACAAGCTAATTGACTAGGGTTTCAAATGACATCAACAAGGCTCTGATATAATCTTCACCAAAGATCTTATCAACGCAGCTGGTTTCCAAATTTCATGAGATTTCACTGGAGAAATTGTGAGCCAAAACAACTTTTGCTTCCATTGACAAAAACAAACACATCAAACCAAACCCTAGTTGAGCCTAGAACGAGCAATCTGCACCTGATTTCCAAATCTCATGACTCGTCCATGAAGCTCCAAAAACGAGTGAGTAATTTAGGGTTTCGACTGACCGACCTTGGTGCTGCTGCTGCGGCGATCGAAGACGAGCGGCGATGTGGTGGAGGCGTTGAGCAAGCCATGCGGACGGAGGTACGCCCAGAACGCGCCCAACGTGACCCCAATCACGACCGCGTACAGAATTCGGCAATCTCTGGATCCTCGTTGTCCCAGCAAGTCCTTCTTCCCCTTCATCATGGTGAAGGTCTCAATCAAAAAAAAAAAAGCTCCCTCGATCGATCAATCAATCAATCGCCACTCGGCTATGGCGTCCGTAACCGCTCCTCGTCGTACAAACCAGGCAACAACAGTAAACCCATAGCTTAGCTGAGGATTTTTTTTTCCTTCAAATGTAGCAAGTTTGGAAAATGACGAAGCGAGTACACGATGGAGAACAACTGAAGTGTTGTATCATGTGAAGGATTTGCAGGCAACAATCCTACTCTCGAACCTCTTTTTCTGGTACGAGAAATGTTCCTACCATGTACATGTACCCTGCCCTAACTTAAAGTTTGGTACAGTGGTTCGAAAAACGGGCGGGGGATCGTCGTCAATTGGCTCAATGGAGAATGAACACCAGAATTCTTTGATACGGGTTTTGAAAGCTTCAGGCGACGTAGACCCGACGAAGGTGAACTGATGCTCGTCCAAGTATCATCGTCCGTCTTGTTCTCAAACTCTGTCGTCGTTTTCTGTCGGTGGTGACTCTTTTGTGGATCGATCTTGTAGAGTTGTAGGCAAATAGAAGGCTCCCGATTGCAAAGCTGCACGAAGCGATGTCGTTTGTATTACAAGTGCAATTAGAGCCCAGGTTTTGAAATTCAAATCTCTTCGATTCTTCTGTACACTGTTACAGGTTTTTGGGATTCAAGCGTAGTTAGTCTCTGCAATAGGGCTGTGGCATAATTGAAGACATGGGATTGTGCGTTGATGATTCTGAATGGGACTGCAAATCGTTTGGCGGAGTGAGTAACTGAAGAAGTGCCAGTACTGTCGGAGACTTGAAACGGGGTTTAGGGTTTACGGGATTCTTGAAGGTTTGGTTTAGCGATGGAGGAGAGAAAGGAAGACGACGGTGCTGCAACGAGGTTGGGGACGTGGGTGGCTGTGCGGCGTCCGTTTCGTGTCGACTCACCTTTCTTCGCTGCGGGCAACGTGGAACGGGAACTTCTTGCCAAACAGGTGATGAAGAAGATCGTCTCTCGCTTTCCTCTGCTCTTGAATCTTGAATCAATAAGAGACCAACGTGGAGTAAGATTTCAAACTTTTTGCGTTAGAAAGATCAATCCTACAAACTCTACTACATCAATCCACAAACTTTTTACTCATTTTTTCATTCAATAGAGTTATCCTTTAACCCAAAAAGTTTTGAAATCTTACTCCATGTTAGTCTCTTATTGATTCATGTTGAAACTGTTGTAACTGTGCAAGAGCCAAGCTCTCTTGAGATCAAAATTTTCCCAATTCAATAGAGTTATCCTTCAACGCAAAAAGTTTAAAAATCTTTCTTCATGTTAGTCTCTTATTGATTCATCTTCAAACTGTTGAAACTGTACAAGAGCCAAACTCTCTCTTTAGATCAAAATTTTCTCACTCAATAGAGTTATTCTTTAACGCAAAAAGTTTTGAAATGTTTCTTCATGTTAGTCTCTTATTGATTCATGTTCAAACTGTTGAGCCAAACTCTCTTGAGATCAAAATTTTCTCATTCAATAGAGTTATCCTTTCCCTCAAAAAGTTTTGAACCCTGTGCACGAAATCTTACTTCATGTTAGTTTCTTGTTGATTCATGTTCAAAATTGTTGAAACTTTGATAGAAATCACTTTGTGTACTACAAGAGCTATACTCTCTGGAAATCAAAATTTTCTCACTCAATAGAGTTATTCTTCAACGCAAATTTTTTTGAAATATTTCCTCATGTTAGTCTCTTATTGATTCATGTTCAAACTGTTGAGCCAAACTCTCTTGAGATCAAAATTTTCTCATTCAATAGAGGTATCTTTTACCTCAAAAAGTTTTGAATTCTGTGCACGAAATCTTACTTCATGTTAGTTTCATGTTCAAAATTGATGGTTCAAATCTTGAAGGGCTCAAATTTTTTTGAGTTGCAGGATATTCAAAAATTAGTGGGTATAGAGATTTAGCACTGTTGTGCGTACACCCAATGGTTACTGATTGAAGTGTTGATAGGAAGAGGTTAGTCAATAGGAGATGGGATCTGGTTTTAATATTCTTTCCTTTCTGTTTGATGCTAGAATGTTCAAAACGATAGAACTCTAACATGTGGAGTGGTGTTGTAGATTTCGTTGGAGATCACTGAGGAAGAGAAGAAGCACATTGTACAGTCAGAGGAGGAGCAACTCTGGTAATTAATAATTCCGTGCCTTCTCACCTTGCAAAAGTCAGTTTCTGTCCCAGGGTGATTTGTAGCATCACTCTTGATGCTTCTTACCTCAAAGTACTAGAGCTTGGGACGTGAATGTGAAATCGCCTTCTTTTGTGGGCTAGCTGTGACAGGCCCACATTTTTTGGGATAATTACCACTGCAGCAAATATATTCTGTCCAAAAATTAGGTGAGAGGTAAATAATGCTGTCTAGTGCAAAATTTAATTTCAGGTGTTGTGTCATACAAAAACTCTATTTGGTTGTATGTGTGGCAGGCAACTGTACTGCCCTATAACAGGGTGCGGGATCAAACTGAAAGGAGTGGGAGAATTGGAGTCTCATTACTTGTCCCGGCATTCAGCCACATGCTCCGTGTGCAATCGAGTGTTCCCTACCACCCGTCTCCTCAACCTTCATGTCTCTGAAACTCATGATTCGTTTTTCCAGGCCAAAGTTGCACGTAACTATCCCATGGTTAGTCCCCACTCCTCCTTTTCTAACTTGGTACTTCCTCGATTAATGCATATCGAAATGAAGTCTATCAATTATGTTTTCCTCAATTGGACTACCGCAGATTCAACACTTATGTGTCAAAATAGAGTTTTTGTATGATTCAACGCCTGAAATTAAATTTTGCTTAACTTTGTATGAATATTTTAAGTGTTGATTTTCTCTGAGGTTGGAAATATCTGAGGCTTTTTTCAAAAATGTGTAACAAATTTCTCCAGTTGTAGACAATTTGCTTAATTGTTATTTATGAAACTGCCTTCCTCGTAGGCTAGTTTGTACTATACAAAATTTGAAGTTTGTCCTCTCTTTTGTTTGTGTCGGTGTTCCAAATCATCCTCTTCATTTGGCTCCAAAATGCACAGAAAAATTCTTTGGGAGAAAATGACTCGTTTGCGTTTTGGCCACAGTATGAATGTCTGGTAGAAGGCTGTCCAGCTCGGTTCCAGAGTGACCCAAGCAGACACCAGCATTTGGTGGACAAGCATCACTTTCCTCGCTCCTTTCGCTTCCATGTGAAAAAGCACGCCTCCCAGAAGCATCGGCAACGCCAGAAAGCAGCAAAAGAAACCCCAAAGCAACAACCAAAGAAGAACCTCAAGAATGCCAAGAATGCATTATCCCAACCACACATCCCTGAAGCATCATCTACGTCTCTGGAGATCCAAGGCCCACCCCCACACAACCCAACTGCCGTTCCACAGGTAAAAAAACCCTTGTGACGCCTTTGCATTCTTTTGTTTGATTTCATGGTAGGACTTGCAGGCTTTGCATTGTTTTGTTTCATCCGCTCTTGGTGGACCGTGAATCAGAATTTACAAATTGAGTTTCTTCACTATTAGTGGAAAGGTTATGTTTAGGCCATCAACATATAGGGTGGGTGTCCCTCCAATGACTGCTCATGCACTAGTGATTGCGCAAGTATGTCCCCAAAATCAAATAAGATCAGTAATAGGAACGGACAATGAAACTCCATGTTCCTATGATTGCTCAACGAAATTAATCACCTTTTCTGACCAATGTGCAAAAGGAGGCGATTTCAGATTCCATGGACTTCTAAAAGTAACACTTTGTTGCACAATAGTACACTGGGAACCTTGTCCAATTCACTGGGAAGTAAAAATTACTGCCAAACTGCTGTTTATAGCAAGTGATTGTTCAATTTAGCAAGTGATTACCAAGAATTTACTATCATTCTTGCACCCATTACTGCCTGGTAATATGGGCGGGGTTCCTTGTGGTAGAAGTGGATTTGATTGTGGTGAAATTCTTCTTGAAAAAAAGTTCTTTTTTCTATGAAGAAGTCTAGGGCACTGTAATAGTAGGGACAAGTACCTTAGGTGCTCAGTTTCTTGTACCCCCAATTTGAAAAAAAACTTTTTACATGTTCACCATGTGCTCACTTTGCTGTGTGGCCGTGGCATCAGATAGCCCTGTGTAACGACGACAACAAAATGGATGTAGATGAATTGGTGACTGCAGTTTCAAGGTTGAGTACCGTGTCCCAGGGGAGTGAGGATCCCCCAGCGGTGCTCAGTTTTGGCCATAGACGAGGCCGGGGTATGTCATTTGGGCAGAAGTCCGGGCGTGGGAGAGGGCGTGGGAGAGGTGCTCATGGGCGAGGAAATACTAGTGAGCCTCCATCACCTGGAGCACAATTGTAGTAAGAGCATCTCAATAGAGCATCTCCAGCTTACACTATCCAAGCCCAAAGTTGAAAAATGGCTATTTTCAATGTCCAATAGTCACTGCATGAGGGAAACAGTTCAGTAGAGGCCTTCACAAAATGGCCCAGGCCCTCTAGATTTGAAGTGTTCTTTTACGATTTCGCATGTGGGAGGGGCACCAGGTGGCACAAATGGAGTGGGAGGGGGGGCAAAATGCGGAGGCCAGTGGACTCTTCCTCTTGCTTGCCAAGCTCTTTACATGTTGAGTGATTGTGCCCCCTTGCAACTTTCCGGTGTAGGGGCTATATTTAGCCAAACTGTAGGAGAAGCTATAAGGCTCATCCTATACCATGTTCATAGTTTTTGTTGTTTAATTGCCTCATTAGAAGTTGTCAGAGTGCAAGTATTTGTTCTAGCAAGAACGTGGCCCTTATCTCTTTGAAGGGCGATCACAGAACCTGACGGTTTTAATTCGCGTGTAGAAGGTTTTGGTGAGTCTCGCAATTGTGAGCGTGGATTACAGGATGCAACACATACATAGGAACTGCATTGCAAAGTCTCCTCTCACAAGCTCGAACTTTGACACCCCCTATTGGCACCAAGGTCGTCATTGCATCATCGTTGCAACGTACAGTAAATTCAGGTCGCTTTTTTGTGTACAAAGATTTAGTTACCTCTTTAGTCTGTACTTATGTAGATGAATTTTTGTTGGAGATTTGTGTTGCTCAGCAATTTTGTGGACCAAGCTTTTTGTTTCGACTGGGAATTAGCATGTCTGCTCTTTGTCTGCCTTTGTTTCTTTCTTCACGCTATTTTAGAGTAGAAAGAAAATCACAAGTGATTGTAATTTTCACCTTGGATATCAAAAATTGGAAGTTTTTTAATACATTTTGTATTTGATATGAATTTTCTTTACAATCACTTCGAAAAATCACACTAATTTCAAAATGTCACCAAAATTTATGAAAAGTTCATGATTTGTAGTAGACACATGGCTTCATCTATCAAAACATATAAAGTTGATTTTTTATCTTATTTATATTGCCAAAATTGAGTATGACATGTAAATCAAGATTCCACAGATGAAGCCCTAACCTTTAGGGATTAAACATTGCAAGAAAAGTCCCAATATTGTTTATTCCACCTTGTTTTTTACTTGACAATTCTACTATAAAAAAAGAGAACTTTGTATCTACCATTGAACTTTTCTTTTTTAATTTTTTTTTAAATGGTAATGCTAAATGTCATGATTCATTACATTATAACATTTTTTACTAGTACAATAAACCGTGACATGTTTTGTTTTGTTTTTTTTTGCAATTTTGAGTTGGTCTTATGTGAGCTCCCTTTCGTTCAATTTTTTTTTGCTTTGACCAACACGTACGTACAATGCTCTTCACTGATTCCGATGATATAAAACTTAGTCCCCATGCCATTTGAATAACATTCTTCACAATCTATAACTTTTTCATACTTTATCCGTTTTCTATGTATCTTAGCGGCATATATTGATGTGATTGTGGCTGCAGGTGATGTAGTGAGCGCGGAGGACGATCCCAACAGAGTGACACTGTCAGGGCCGAGGAAAAACTGTTAGTACCGTCAAAGGATTCAAAGCCGGAACTTGTCAATCTCATCTCAACTTTGCAGGGCGTTATATTAAAGTATTGGAGAAAAACACAAGCTCCAGAGCTCAACCGTTGGAGTTCTCTGCCAACATGAAAGAAAGACTTGGTGAGGGCCACGTACACTGGTTAAAAATTAAGGTGACGTAGACTCTGCTATTGAGGGTGCTGGCATCCAAGTCCTTCAAGAGAACAGACTGCCGCAACCATCCAACCGTTGGATGGTTTCAAAACTGGCTAAAATTAGCTGGATTTCTACCCCAAAAAATGGGGCTGCAAAACATACAAAGAAAGAAAATGAAAAAAATAAATTGAAATGTAGCGAGAATGCTCATGATATAAATATGTAGCAACTTCGTGAGGTGATATCCGCAGATATCATCATGGTATCACCTTAATATATCAAGGGTATTGCCGGATATTATAGAGGTATCGTGAGTATTGTATGCACCGGGTAGCAAAAGTAGATACCATTTATGTGGGAGGTCGCATAATATTCTAAATGTCATGAAGTGGTTCTGAGACCGTTGATCCAACGGTACAAGTACAGCAAATGGGCATTCCACTAGAGGATGCTCTTCACAAGCTAATGGGTCATCTAAGTCACAAGCTGCTAATGGTGTGTAGAATGAAACCAAGAGTGGCCAGGAAATAAATAAAGCTCAACCTCATCTCACTAGACTTTAGCTAGAACATATGTGGTGTCGTTTCACTAGTAAGAAATGTGTCGTTTTTCACTTACTAAAAATGAAAAAGGAATGAAACCGCGCCAGGGACATGGGTTGTGTCAGTGTTCGTGAGTGGTTTTGGTCACAAGAAGACAAAAATATAAGCATAATATTCAACTATTGTTCACTATTTCCACAAAGTGTGGAATGAAAAACGACATGTTTACTACTAATGTTTTTTCACCAAATATTGTTGTGGAAAGGCACCACAATTGGGTAAAATGGGAATGTCAGTGGTTGTGCTTAGTGGTGTTGGTCACTATGGGACAAAAACTCCCCATCTTTTCCCCATTTCAGAGGTGAAATGCAACGTCAAGGTTTCTACTAGTGTTTGCTTGACTGTCAAATTTGCACTTGTGTGTGCGTTTCTATTCTTGCATTGATACTAACTTCAGATTCTATGGCATGAACAGGGTGGCCATAGTGATTGAAGTGTGATATTGCGCTTGTTTATGTCCTGGGATGGCAATTAACCCCGAAATGCCCAACCATCCATTTTCTGGATGATGTACAAATCAAACTCTCTTTTCTCATCCCTCATGCACTTTTTGTGGATTTTTTACAATAAATTTTATGGGAAGTTAGCTTCATGCATGTGTGATCCAGTTAGAAAGGGGAAAACTAATAAAACAATTCAACTTTATATTTTTAGTAGATGAAGCCACATGTTTACTAAAATCATGAATTTTCATAAATTTTGGTGAAAATTTGAATTTTTTTGA
This sequence comes from Pohlia nutans, assembly GCA_022496805.1. Classification (NCBI taxonomy): domain Eukaryota; kingdom Viridiplantae; phylum Streptophyta; class Bryopsida; order Bryales; family Mniaceae; genus Pohlia; species Pohlia nutans. The sequence continues at coordinate 12,551,953 of CM040095.1, read as the reverse complement.
AATGATTGTAAAGAAAATTCATATTTGTTACAAAATGAACTCACAAATTCCAATTATTTCACCAAAGGTGTAAATTACATTGAAGAAAATTTTAGTAAATGAAAATCATCATTGTATCTAAATTTAGAAGTTTTTGCTACACCATGGTAATACCCACCAAACTTGTAATTGCAATAAAACACTCAATTTTCAAAGTTTTTCAAAAAATTCAAATTGGAGTTGAAACTAGACTTGGCAAGCTTCATATTTTTTAGTTAAGTTCAAATGCAATAGAACTCATTTTTATCTCCTAAATTTAGTTTAAGTAGAGCAAGTAGAGAAATCCAAAATACACTATGCGGTTCACAAACCGTTTTCACAGGGAGATAAAAGCAAGTTTCTCATATGGAACACGCAGACAAAGTTTCCACAGTTGTAACTTTCCAAGATCAAAATACACTACAATCATCCCAAGAAAGTTACAATTGTGGGAATTTTGTCCCACTTCCCATATGAAATCCTATGTGTTTTACGACTCTTGTTGTGGTAGGGATCCCATGTAAAATCCAAAAATAGCTTGAATGATCTTAATTTAATCCTTAAAGGTCCAGAGAGCCCTTTCTGACAATGACTATATATCAATATTTCATTGTATTTGACATGTATCCATACCTCCTATGGGTTTAAGATAAAAAGTGAAGTTAAAATTCACGTCAATATAATTTTAATGAGCTATTAGGACCTCAGTTTGGAACTTTTTATTTACGACAAATGTTAAATACCGTACGTGGAAGGTAGGGTCGGCACTTTCATGTCAAATAATTAATAAAAGTTGTAATAGTGAATTCAAAAGTATTCCCATGTAGCTAGGCATTTTGGAAGGTGACAGTCTTTGGACTTTTGCCTATGGTGTACGGGTCGAGAGGCCAAAAGTGACGGACTTTGTACTCTCTTGCGATATGATTGGTAGAATTCGACGGCCTCTCAACCTTCGCTCGGAGTGTAAAGCAGACCTTAAAACAATTCCTATAGCTCGCTACAATATCTCCGTTCCTTTATTGGCTCTGATGTATTAGCTTTGATGATATGAAATTTGACAATTATGAAAAATGGAAGTTTTTGACCTTCTTCTTAACTTTTACAATTCTAAATATAAAAATGTTTTAAAGGTCATTTTCACATGCAACACTATTATGTCACAGTTTTAGGGCCGCTTCACACTATGGCCAAAGGTCGAGAGGCCGTCGATTTCCACCAATCAAATTGCAAGAAACCATGGTTTCGGCCTCTCGACCCTTCACACTAGAGGACAAAGTCTAAAGGCCGTGGACCTTCAAAATGCTTACATGGCAACACTTTTTGACCAAAGTGACGGTCTCTGGAGAGGAAGTTTATGTCCTACATTTTGCAAGACCCGTCACTATGGTCAAGAGGCCGTCGATTTCTTTTCATAAAAAATGAAAACTATATTTTATATCTATTTTCAGTAGGTTTCTTTGAACTCTCAACAAAGTTTGGACTCTCAATTCCACGGCCTCTCGACTTGGACGACTATAGTGTGAAGCGGCCCTTACATAACTTTGTATAATTGCATGCATTTTAGACTCGTAATATGTCACATTAACCCCTAAAAGCTTCAGCGGGGTCTTCCACTCTTCCACCCAAAATTGCTTTGTTTTTGACATTTTTGTTAATAATTTATGAATGCTTTCAAAACCATTTTTTTCACATTACAAGTGTAGGATCTTGTACTCCTAGGCTATATACTTCACCCCTTAAATTTTCAAAACATTTGACCGTAAGGATGTCAAGATAATAGCAAATGAAGTTGAGATTTTGAAATTTAAGGCCCTGAAAAATCCGGGCAGCCTTGCTTTGATTGACTCCCAAATCCTAAAAAAAGGTTGAAATGATGTGCTATTTTTTACCATTGTTAAGATGACGTAGTTAATAAGATGCATGTCTCAATTTGATAAGATGTTCAATTCATTAGCATTTTTTTAGAGACTTTGTAAAGGGTGAAGGTAAAATGGAAAGCATGATATTTTGGCTAAATCAAATTATCCTTTCAACTCTCCTTGAGTTGGATGAACCCACAACTTATGGCATGCAATCCTCATGTGAGTTGAAAGAAAGTTCCTTTGAGGTACCAAATGAATCTCATTGGCTTAATGTTTTAATTGGCAAGCGTACCCAAAGTGTTGAAGTTGCTTCTCAACATTGAGGTATATCACTTTGAAAAAATCCCCAAAGTGGAGTTTTGATTGAACGGATATAATTCCAATTGCATTGAATAAAAGACTTGTTTACCTATGACATATTTTATATTTTGAATAATTTTTTTTTCTTTGGGCCTGGGAAGCTCAAAAAAATGGGTAGTGACCAAAAAATGGTATCTAGGGAGGTTAGGTGTTAAAGAAATCTAGGTCTATGTGGAACTCCAAATAAGCTTCCGAGAGGAATTAAAACTCATCAGGGATGACATAGTTTGCAACTTTTGTCCTCAAGCTAGGAGGTGATCGATTTGGAAACAAGACTTAAATCTCACGATTAGGACTACTTTTGCATGCAATTGTTGGTTTTAAAAACTCATTTTTAGGAGTTTGCTTGGTCATGCCACTCCATCAAGCTACCTGGAAGCCTGGAAGGCAGGGTTGGCAGAAAATAATTCCCCTAGAAAATGCTGAAAAAATAAATACATTAATACATTATGTTTGAGAATCACGTGCATTCATGACCCCCTCTAAAACGTCCTTGTATATGAGAGGTTATATGTCGAAATACCTTTGTATACAGATATATTCAGTTTTAAATATATGTTTAGTGTATGTATATGTGAATGTTTTCAGTTCTAAATGTGTTTATTGTATGTGTACGTAATATAGCAGTGTTCAAATTAATACCCATTTTGTGCACTCACGTATATTCGTACATGTTTAGTACAGTGCACACTCAACAAAAATTGTAGACAAAAAATGGAATAAAACGTTAGCTATTGAAAAAAATTATTATTAGCTATTAATAACCGATTTCTTAATAATTACTTTTGAAAGTGCCGACCTTCATGACTATTTTGGCCGGGATTTTGGCTCTTAGGTGACAGAATCTCAAGAGAGAGTTGGGTCGAACAAGAATGAAAACCCAAACTATGGTTGAGAGGCCGTTGACTTATTTTAATAAACTAATGGGATTCTTTTTACTTTTATCAAAAGCTTGGACTTTAAATTTATTTGGTCTTTGGAGCTTTACTCGATGGTTGGCTGAAGGCTCCAATATATGTCAAACCCAAGTACTTGGACTCTCAATATCCTTTGGCCATAAACTACCACATCCTCTCAACTCAAGGTAGAGATATCCATACCCAACCATGTACACAAAATCAATCACCCTAAATTCTTGCCTAATTTTTAGATTTTGAAAGGGAAGATGTGCCTCATTTGTACATTAGAGCATATAATTGGTTTTTGGTGAACCTACAACTTCCACTTTGAAAGTTTGTACTTATTCAAATAATTATAATAAAATAAAATTAAACATGAAAACTTCTTAATTTCTTATTGCTAAAAGATTTTTTTTTTCAAAATATGGATTCATCTATCCCCAGTATAAGTTAATGCATGATTGTGCTTGGAATGGGTGACTCTACCTTGGACGGCCACAGTGTGAAGCGGCCTTTCATTCACTTCAACCCATCACTTTATTGAGACTGCTAGTAAATTCGCCCGAGTATTTGACGAAAGAGGAATGTCAACGTTTACGATATAATCTTTGCTATTAATTGCTACTTTTTAATACTTTTCAGAAAAGCAATTAAATATGTTGAAATTTCCACTGGATCAACCAGGAGAGGATTGATACCACCTACTCAAACTGCGAAGGGATGAAACTTACGCTCTTCGTCATGCACACTTCGACAGAATGAAGACCCTGCAACATTCACCTCACTACATTGAAATCCCAAAACACTGTTGTCCATACTACTAGGGGTTGTGACACATCCTACGAGAATGAAATGAGAGAAAAGAGGAACTAGTAGGACACCTTCTTCATGAAGAAAGTGTGACACCCCTTTTGTGGTTTGTGGAGATTGAGAATGGAGAATAGAGGTTGTTAGTTGGTCACTCATCTTCTGAGCATGGGCCATTCTGCTTACAAACCAATGTAGATATGGAATTCATTAGATACTTCCCATGTGTAAAATTTGAGGCTCCATGACGCTTTCATTCTCCATTCTTCACGCCCATTCTTCACCCTTGGAGGAGAAGAATGAAATTTCTCAATCTTCAGAGAATGTGACCTCCACCATTCAAGGAGAGCGTACCACATCCTCATTATGTGGAGGATGTGTGACAACCCTAATTGTCTCACCACCTCCGAGAATGAATAATGGAGAATGAGGAAAAAAAGGAGCCAATAGGATAGAACCTTCTCCATGGAGAAGGTGTGACACCCCTTTTGTAGTTTGTGAAGATTGAGAATGGAGAATAGAGGTTGTTAGTTGGTTATTCATCCTCCAAGCATGGGCCATTCTCCATTCTCCATTCTCTGAGAATCATTCTTCACCCGTGGAGAAGAAAAATGGAGAATGGGTAATCTCCGAAAATGGGCCCTTAACCCCTAAAGGACTAAGTGTCCTAACTAGGACATTTCAATGTTCGGGTAGGTTCCCATGGTGTCAGTTTTTTATTTTTATTTTTGAAATAAATCATGTGAATTTGGTACGTCAATACAAAAAAGGGAATCTAATTTTTTTGATTCCGACTTTTTAAGTAGAAGTTATGGAACAAAACGGGTTTTTTTGGGGAGAATGGGCAGTACGGGCAGGGCTCAAAAAAAACCTCAAAAACTATTATTTTTCAACTTTAACCGTAGGATCTTGTTAAAGATTATCAAGAGAGTGCATGGTAAAATTTTCATAGAATTTGACCGTACAAATTGCAAGATTATAGCGTTTGAAGTAAAAAGAATTGACAGTCTTTGAAGACATGGGAAAATTGTTAAATATGTTAAAAAAAATTATCAAATTTTATTTAAATGTTTGATTTGGTATTTTCTATCAAGAGGGAAAAAAAATATTCACTAGAAAATATATAGAAAGAGGTGAAAATGATGCTCAAAAACAGGAAAAACTGTTGTTCTTTAGGGGTTAACCATTCAAGGAGAGTGTGCTATGTCCCCATTCTCCATTCTCTGAGAATGGGAAAAAAGAGGTGTGACACCCATACTGCTTACTACACTTTTAAATCACCATATACTCCCGGTGAGGTGGATGAAACATTTTCCAAACAGATGAGGATTTGTCCGAATGGATGAATGTGCCCACAACAATTCTCCATCCACCGTAAGTGGAGATTTCAATGTAGCACTAAGGTCGAGGCACCTAAAACCGATAACTTAAGCTATTTACACTATTTTTGGACCAGCCATTAATAGGGTGATATTTTTCCCGGGTTGGAAGTTAGTTTTCGCGGAGAATGCAAATTTTTCCATGAATTATTTCCCAATATTGAAATTTGTACAATTTTTCAAAGTGAAAAGTACTTCAGGACCCAAAACCGATCACATGCTCTAATGTACAAATGAGGTACATCTTCCCTTTCAAAATCTAGAAATTAGGCCAGATCGGTTTTGGGTACCTGGTCGGTTTTAGGTGCCTCGACCTTAAGTTAACTTAGTCCGGAGAGGGAGCGAGCTCATCGCTCAATCACCAGTCAATCTGCCACTGTTGCAACTGCCTCCCCTAACTTGTCACCAGCCAAACAAATGGAAGCGTATGTTTCGGAGCCTTTGCCCCCATTTCGCGACCCCGGGTCCCACGACCGACGCAGTCCTCGGGCGTCGCCTCGGAGCGGAACTGCGTTTCCCCATTTATTAATCTCGACGTGCCTCCCGCTCCTGCAGGCAAGTGCCGCTCCCGATTCAAATCCCCTCTTGAACCAGTAATTAACGTAATAATCACAAGAATAGTGGCTGTTCGCGAGAAATCGGGCACTGCTGCTAGGCCGCCACTACAGTACCGTTGTTGCACCGAGAATGCCGCCAGATCAAACTGAGCCAGTGGGATCACATTACACTCATGAGATATATATCCACCAGTCTCGGACGGGAACTCCCATCAGTCATTCACCACCCTGATCCTCACTGCCGAGTGCACAGCATCCTCACTAGCGTCCTAGCTCTGCACAGGAGTGAGAACATGGAGATGGCAAGATCTTCCGGAGCTTTTGTGCTCCTGATCGCGTTAGCACTAGTGTCTGGAGCTCAGGCTATCTTCGTCCCCAGTCCTTGGGTCAGCAAGACGGCCCACGCAACGTTCTACGGCGGCTCTGACGCCTCCGGCACCCAAGGTACAAATCCAGGACTCTCAACATGACCTACAGTTTCATCAGTCACAACAGGATAGTTAATGCAATGGGGTAGTTATTGCACTGCAACACAGTCACGAGCTTGTACACTGAGCCCCACATTCGGTAAAACGGCGCATTTCGACGTTACATGAAACCTCAGATCTACACTGGATCAAGTTTTGTAGCGCTCTGGACAGTTGGTTTTTTGAGTATTCTGATCACGTGGTCCTTCCGTTTTTGAGATTGAATTTCAACGAATGTGTTTTCTGATGTTAGTTGGGAATATGTGCAGGGGGGGCTTGCGGATACGGAAACCTGTATGCGACAGGATACGGACAGTCGACTGCAGCGCTGAGCGCGGCGTTGTACAACAGCGGGCTGACGTGCGGCGCGTGCTACGAGCTGACATGCGACACCTCAGGATCTCAGTACTGCCTTCCCGGGAACCCGTCGATTATCATCACGGCGACGAACTACTGCCCGCAAGGGAGCGAGGGGGGCTGGTGCGACACCCCGAAGCAGCACTTCGACTTGGCGCAGCCCATGTTCGTGAAGATTGCGGTAGAAGGCGGCGGCGTGGTCCCCGTGAACTACCGCAGAGTGCCGTGCGCCAAGCAGGGCGGCATCCGCTTCCAGATCAACGGCAACCCGTGGTTCCTGCTGGTGCTCGTGACGAACGTCGGCGGCGCAGGCGACGTGCAGCAGCTCCAAATCAAGGGCCAGAACACCGGGTGGTACAACATGGTGCGGAACTGGGGCCAGATGTGGCAGTTCACTGGCGACTCCTCCCTGCCTGGACAAGCTCTCTCTTTCCGCGCCACTCTCGGTGACGGAACTGCCATCGAGTCCATGCAATGCGCGCCGTCTAACTGGGGATTCCAGCAGACTTTCGAAGGCGTGGCGGCTTACTAGACCAACAGTGTTGTGATTAGAAGCTGAGGCGTGTGTAGACGCTCGCCCGCTACTAGGAATTTTATCATTATATATTTATCATGATGTTCTGGTTGAGGTCGCCGAGGTGGTGAATAAGAGCTGATCCACCCGCTTCTTCCCTTTACAATCCCCATTCGGACGCCTGGAACGCAGAAGATTGTGCTCTGTAGGCTCCTACATTGATGATTATATATTTTTGTGGAAGTGTGATGAGATGACCTTGAGTTCACTGAGTTGTTTCAGTGATTGGTCGCTCGTCCACTGGCATTATTACTCCAAGTGAAAATAAAATGGGGCGGGTTGCAGCTCAGTTTCTTGAGTGATGACCCGGATCCTGCCATGTAATTCATGTTGTGCGGTATGAAAGTCATCTTCTACGAAGTAAACAAGTCTACGTTCACTTGTCACTCAATTTCTAATGAGCAGCAATGGTAAAAACATCTATTTGTTCAAAAGAATGAAAGCAACCCTTGAGCTACATAAAATACTTAGTGTGCAACGTAATGCAGGTTCTAATATACTGTTGTGCTGTGTAGAGAAACCATATTTTCTATTATTATTTTTGGACATAGAGAAACCATTTTTAATTGTATTTTGATTTCAGTATGGATTTTTAACTGATGAACTAATTGTGAAAATTAGACTCTGTACAGTAGTGTTGGTGTACGAAGCAGTCTAACCGTATAAATAATATTATTTTCCGCACTATTTTGAGTCAACGGTGGAGTGTTGTAACACTACTTCACCATTATGTTCATTTGCTACTGAAGAAGACGCAGCGATTTGTCCGGCCGCATAATCCGAATACGGCTTTGGTACAATGGACATCATGTAAATTTTCACCTAGGTTTTGGTACACAACAGAAGTTATTGAATAGGCATTTCTACTGAATACAAATAGATTAGATCAGAGGCACTTCTATTGAATACAAATAGATTAGATCAGAGCTAACTTACAGGTGCTTGCTTTAGATATTATCATTGTGTAATTTTTCCTTTTTTTTAATACACTTACGATTAACCCCTAAACGCACCAGGGTCCCCAAGTCCCTGGTTGAGGCATAAACGCCGGTCAGGGACGGAGGGCAGGCACATCCCGACCCTTCATCTACAGCAAGTCCAGGTCACGCAGATTGGAAGCAGAAACTGAAATTTGGTTGCCCGAAGTTGTTGCCCGGGCTACCTCAGAAGCCGCATCTTCCTGGAAGTTGCTTGGAGGTTGAATCCCTCTCTCCACACCTTTTTGAGGTAGCTTGACTGCCTCTAGGGCTAGAAATTTCTCTCATTTTCGATGGTTCACATCACAACGTTCCTTTCATATTCTAGAGAAGCTTTTTTTTAATTTTTCATCACAATGCACTCCAAAATGAAGCAAAATTTGTGACTCGTTATCTTCATTGATTAACCCTTAAGCGACAATGCAAGCCCCGCGGGCTTGGTTATATTTTGGGAGAACTTTGTTCATTGAAGATAATGAGTCACGAATTTTCAATGAAGATAATGAGTCACAAATTTTGCTTCATGTGAGAGTACACTATAATGTACTCGACGAAATCTCTCGAAAGAATTCAAAGAGGGTAGTGAAAAAGCCTCGCAAAATAGAGAAAAAAAACTCATGTCTTGAAGTACATGAACTTAACTTTGAGGATGCATTATTCCCTGGGGTTTGGTCAAATCATGTTATTTCATTCTAGAAGTGTGTCACATCAATATTTCTTTGTGTTGGTCTTTTGAATTCCTAATTTGAGGTTAATATAGTTGTCTAAATTGAGGGAAAGCGAAAGAATGGTCGCACGAGCACGTTTCGACTACCTACTTTGGGGCACTAAAAAGAATTGCTAGGTTTAACCCTTAAACGACATATGCTTTCTTGATACCACACCCAAAGTCCCAAAATCTCTTTTGAATTTCATTTTGAGCATGATTCTGTTTTGAATTTACTTTGGCTCTATTCTAAAAAAGTATAGATCTCTCTAAGGTGCTCGGATTGGCATTTTAAAAACCCCATGTGCTACAATGTAGTAGAAGTTATGTACAAAATTCTCCCAAAATATAACCAAGCCCGTGGGGCTTGCATTGTCGTTTAACCTCTAACCGCCCAACCATGCATGTTTTGCATGATGTACAGATTTGAAGTCCATTTTCTCATCCATTATGCACTTTTTGCAGGTGGATTTTTTATTGAAACTTTTGTAGGAAGTTAGCTCCGTGCATGAGTGATCCGATTAGAAAGGAGATGTTTGGTGAGATTTTTATGCCTCATTTCATGTCGTAGTGTTCCACCCAAAATATTGAAGATTTTAGTCTAAAAGTGCTCTTGAAAAAGTCAAGTACTAAAATTAAGCAACCAAAAAATCTCCAAAAAACACTACACTTAGAGTATTACATTTCAACCCTTCACAACAAATTTCATAATTAAATTTTCAATATCTTATTTGTAATCATATTACAAAAGAGTGATAAATTTTCAGTTTGAAATTGAATTCACAAATATTAGTGATAGCAATCGAAAATCTAACCGTATAGATAGAATCTACAGTGCATAATGTTCAACTTTTATATATTCATCAACTTGAAAATATTCCTTTTAGTTGCATTTTATAATGCATCTTTGAAAAACTGAAAAGGGTGAGAACGTTTAGGGGTTAAGGGTTAATCAATGAAGATAATGAGTCACAAATTTTGCTTCATTTTGGAGTGCATTGTGATGAAAAATAAAAAAAAGCTTCTCCAGAATATGAAAGGAACGTTGTGATGTGAACCATCGAAAATGAGAGAAATTTCTAGCCCTAGAGGCAGTCAAGCTACCTCAAAAAGGTGTAGAGAGAGGGATTCAACCTCCAAGCAACTTCCAGGAAGATGCGGCTTCTGAGGTAGCCCGGGCAACAACTTCGGGCAACCAAATTTCAGTTTAGGCTTGGACTTTAACGGGTTAAAAAGGAAAAATTAAAAGTTAAAATCTTTCAGATTACATAACATTCAATAGCATTCAACCACTCTGCCTTTTCATTCATCATGTGATTTGTAGTGCACCATGTGATTTTCATCCACGTAGTGCATTAAGTGTAGTCCTTTATTTTCCATTTTTTAAAGAGTGGGGAGGGTGGGGAAGGAAGCAAGAAGGCCATAAACCATTGTCAATGGAGGTACAAAAGAAGTGGCGCAATGTTCAAGGAATTCTTTTATTCAAGTTGCCCATTTTCTATTAGTTAGCCATGCAACATAACATTCTTGGGTTAAGATATTATTACTTATAATGTTACTCTCTTTAAAATTTAGGGATGTGTCAACAAAAACCATGTATGATTACCTTCCCTACTAGTTTTCCAAAACCTCCACCTATGAGAAGACATGGATAGCTACTGATTATTCTTGGATAATAATGCAGAATATCCTGCACATTCTCCTCAAGAGCAAGGCAGAGCCAGTGAAGGCTACCGAATGTTATGTAACCATTGATTTCACATTGTTACACATTATTACCAAATAATCAATTAATTATCAAAAGCAATCTTCGGAAATTAAAAAAATATTAATCTGAAATCCGACACCACTTACATTGTTGAGTTTGCAAGCATTCAAAATCGAGCCCATGAGCACTTCACTTTAAACTGAAGATCGGACGAAAACCTGTTCATTGGCTTCCGAATTTCTTTATGGCAAAACTATACTCACTAGTAGCAAACCTGTCGTTTTTCACTCATCATTTTGTGGAAACAGTGAATAGTATCAAAATATTATACTTACGTTTTTGTGTTCTTGTGACCAAAACTACTCATCAACACTAACACAGGCCATGTGCCTCGCGCCATTTCATTTCTTTTTCATTTATAGTAAGTGAAAAAACGACACATTTCCTTCTAGTGACTTGACTCAAAATTGAAAATGTACTTGTGAATGATCTTTCCGGAATGGAAATTCTCGCTCAAGCTCAGCTTTGAGACTAGAGCTCGATCAACTTACTGAAAGGAGTAAAGAAAAAGCACTCTGTCCAAGGTGGAAAGACAACCAATTCTGCTGTAAGCTACCTGTTTGTAAGCTACTCCAATGTAAGCTTCCCACGAAGCATGGAACTCCGAAAGAGAGAATGATGAACATGCAAGAGACATGCCCCGTGCACCTTCCATGGGTCTCCATTTAGGGTGAACCAAAATAACCATGCTTTGTATAGGAAAGGCATGGGGCAGAAACTTAGGCCACCAAGGTTTCTTATAAATAAATTCTTAATAGCACATACACAGGGCACTTTGACACATTCACCAGGTAGTAAATGGTACAAGAATGATGGTGAATTCTTGGTAATCACTTGCTAAATTAAACAACCACTTGAAAAACTTGTTATAAACAAGGATCTCCATCAACCTCTGGTTCAACAAGGATCTCCTGCGAATGCATTCTTCCTCCATCAACCTCTGGTTCGACAAGGTTCTCAAGCGAATACATTCTTCCTCCATCAATGACAACTTAAACCCCTATCATATTGAACGATAGCTCGTGGCTCACTAGTCTGGAACATGTCGACCAAATACGATAGCAAGACCACACATTGTTAAAAAGACATCATAAAGTCAATTTCCAAGAAGAGTAGACCTCGGTACCCAAGCCCTAAATGGATTACCCCAAGGCCCTAACAGACTCTTCAAAGTGGTCATGTAAGGTACAGGGATCCAAAACCAACCGGGCTCTAATTTCAAGAGATTCTAAGTACAATAATCATCCTAGAAACTAAATCTAGGTAGACCATAGATAGCTTATCATTTCGGTCACACATCCAATAAGAGCTCTATGATGTGCCTAAATTTGTGTACTAAAATAAACGCATGGTCTAAATTCTGTTGGAATTAGAACCTTGTTGGTTTTGGAGCCCTCTACCTTATTAGATAGTTGACTAGCCGTGGTAGTGGCGAGTAGGTTATTGCACATAACCGGTTGTGCACTTTTCAATCACAACCCTTGATCTTCATGATTCAAGGACGTAAGATGCAAGTTGAAAAAAGAGAAGGTTATAAGTTGCAACTTGTGATGGCCATGGTGACGGGTTGCCAATGGGATGGAACCACATTAGCTTTGAAAAGTCAACAATTGGTTATGATTAGATTAATTGTTCAAAATACCATCTATACTTCATTCATGCCGGTCTTTTTTGAGGACAAAAGTTTTGTTTCTTCAAAAGTCCGTAACTTATTCATACGGTGTCCAATAATGTGTTCTTTGGTGCGTTGGAATCCACTTTCATTGGCAACAAGGGATTTCATTACAAATTTGGAAAAAAAATTAGAAAATCAATGCGGTGAGCGTGGATCGAACACGCGACCTTCAGATCTTCAGTCTGACGCTTTCCCAACTGAGCTATCCCCGCATTCCATAACCGGGGCTCGAACCCGGGTCGCCTGGGTGAAAGCCAGGTATCCTAACCACTAGACTGTTAAACGCCAGTTCGGCTTAGAGAAAGAAGAAGGAACAACAGGCCACGAGGGCCTGCAAAACCCCGAAGGGTGACCGCCCCCAGAACGGGGGGGGGGGGGAGACCGACCAAAACGGTCAGCCTGAGCAACACACTAACCTGAGAGGCCAACAACAGGGGGGAAAACTCCCGAGCCAAGGGAAGGCCCAATAACACTAAGGGCCGCTTCACACTATGGCCGAAGGTCGAGAGGCCGTCGGTTTCCACCAATCAAATTGCAGGAAACCATGGTTTCGGCCTCTCGACCCTTCACACTAGAGGCCAAAGTCCACCGGCCGTCGCTCTCCAAAACACCTACGTGGCAGCGCTTTTTGACCATTTCGACGGCCTCTCGAAGTTCGTTTGGGTCCTGCATTTTGCAAGACCCGTCACTATGGTCGAGAGGCCGTCGAATTTTTTCATAAAAAATTCAAAAACTGACAAGATCTTGGCCGTTAGATTGAAAAGGCTGTTTTGGACAGGGAATAAAGTGGAATGCTCCTTCTTCTTCTTCTTCTCTCTCTCTCTCGTGCGTCTTGGTAGAAACTGCTCATTTTTGTTTTGCAGATCTTGGCTCTCTCAATTTTTTTAGGAGTAGGACAGATGGATCGTTTTTCTCAAAATCCTTTTTCCCAAAACCCTTACTATTGTAGCCAGCCGAATCCAATGGGGACAAAAAAAATTTTGGCCCCAAATTCTTATGGAGCATTTCAGCCCTACTCAACTCAAATTGTAGAGAGAAGAGTAGAAGAGATGGATGTCCAAAGGGTAAAAGAGAGGGTTGTTCAAAGGGTAGAAGAGAATGTTGTTCAAGAAGAAGAGGATTGTGAGATTGTAGGGTCTTCCAAAAAGAGAGCCGCTCCTAAGCAAAAGGCTCCAAAGGCAGCAAAGACAACAAAGGCAACAAAAGAGAAGAAGGCAACAAAAGCGGTGGTGAAAGTTGAAGGAGAAGGAGAAGGAGAAGGAGATGAAGCAAATCGAAAGTGGGAGGATGCGGAGGTGCTTCAACTCATTACGCTCAAAGGGGAGATGGAGCCTGAATTCGTGAGGAATGGCAAAAAACAAGGTAATTTTTTTTTTCCCTAATTGTCAAATTTAAAATAAAAATCGGATTGAGGATTGGGGCCAATTGAGGGCCTAAAGGCCTTTGCCTTCGCCTTCGCGCCCGGCCCCCAGGCCCCCCTTTCCTCCCATTGGAGTTGCATACCGTATGTCGCCATTGGGATTTGAGCCCTAGTCTCCCCCATTACAATGGGGAGACTTTCCTCTCAATGGCCACACCTTCCTCCTACTTCCCGTTGGTGATCCATTCCACCTTTCTCTCCCCTTTATAGCAATCATAGTCCTTGTTTGAGGATCCATACATATGCTGTGATTTATTTTTCAAGGCCATTTTTGACTCATCTCTCAATTTTTTGGCTCTTTTGGTTGTAGGAATTGATACATGGGTGAGACTTCATGCTAGAATGGTTGTCATGCTACCAAAATTCAACCGGACGGCTGTGGCATGCCGTAAAAAATTCAAGATCATCTTTGATGCATACAAAGAAGACAAATTGGCGAATAGAATTTCGGGTAACAACCGACAAGAGGGCAAGTTCTATGATGCTCTAGATGAGTGGTACCACCAAGCCGGACAAGTAATGAAGCATGTCTCGGCCACTACCACGGATAATGTGGAAATTCAAACCAATTCAGCACAAGATGTGGAGAGTGCTCAAACGTCAACAACCGTGACAACAACAACTATGACAACACCAACATCAAAAGGTAAACAGCACTTTCGCGACCGTGCAATTGAAATCTTTGAGAAAATGGCAGAAACTAGCACGGGATTGATGAAATTTTTTGAAAGAACTAATGAGCTTCTAGAAAGGGTGGATTACCAATTTGATCGTTTGATCAATAAACTATAGGCTATTGGCTACTCTTCATCGGAGCTATCCTCATAGTTATCATCATCATCATCGTAGGTACAGCTTTCAAAGTGAAAGCTTGATTTTCTTTCCAAATGAGCCTTGTAATAGCTCTTTGCTAGTAATAAATGGACCCGAGTTGAATCCGCCAACATTCCTTTTCAGCTTCTTTAGCCCAATCCACAGAAAATTGATCATTCTCTATAATGCAAAGGTTGTGAAGACATAGGCATGCGGTTACTATGTCGGGCAAATTCCGGAGTGGCATATCAACCCTTTTCAATAGTATACGCCATCTTCCTTTTAGAATTCCAAATGCTCTTTCTACAGCCATGCGAGTGTTCGATTGAATGAAATTCCAGTGCGCCTTTCTTCTAGACAATCCTGTTCTTTCTCCCTTGAACGGTGAGTAAAACCATGGCCTCATTGGATAGGCAGCGTCCCCAATGAATTTGTAAGGTAGAAATGAACCTTTCATAGTTTTCTTCCCTATTTCAGATTTCTGAAATAATGCCCAATCGTGAATCCGTCCAGCCCATCCAAAATCATAGTCCCAAAATTTGCAATTCACATCTACAACTCCTTGTAGTAAACATGAATAATACCCTTTTCGGCAATAATATGCTACGGGATCATGAGATGGTGCTACAATAGGGATGTGGCTACCATCTATTGCTCCTAGAATAAACGGAATGCCATGAAGTGCTTCAAAACCCTTTGCTACTTGTCTCATCCAATCAGCAGTTGGTTTCTTAAAAACCAATGGTCTCAAATGAATCCTAATTGCTTCACAACACTCCCTTACAATGATAGAAGTTGTACTCAATCCAACCCCAAATAAATCACCAACCATTTGTAATGAATTACCGGTTGCTAATCGAGAAAGAGTAATTGCAATCCTACGCTCCACACTAATACTTTCTCTTAAATGTGTATCCTTCTTCTTCAAAACAGGCCCCAATAGAGTACATAAATATTGAAATGTAGATGTACTCACCCTCATCCGTTTCCGAAAATCACCATCTGAAAATGACCTCAAAAGCGTCTGGTCCAAAAAACCTCCATATCGTTGATGATGCCAACATCTCCTTTGATAATTCACTCTCCGTCCTTGTGTAATAAAAACTGCCATCATCATCATTTGAACATTTTGTTGAAAAATTGCAAGTTTTTGCAATGCCAAAATGCCCACAATGACATACTTGATGACCATGAAAATTGAGAGTAACACAAGGATGCGTTCCCTTCTAGAATCCATGATTAAAGAAGATGAGAGGAAAATTTCAGAAATTGCATGAATTGATGAGGAGAGAAGTAGATTGAAGCCGGACAAATGGTATGGGTTCGGACTTTGGACTTGGCCTTTGGAGGCTTCACACTATGGCCGACCAAGTTGAGAGGCCGTGGGATTGAGCTTTGGACTCTCGGCTTGGCCTTGGAGGCTTCACACTATGCCCGGCCGAAGGCTCCAATAACAATATTTTATTGGCTATTTTCAGCCCATTTCTTTGGACTCTCAACAAAGTTTGGACTCTCAATTCCCACGGCCTCTCGACTTGACGGCCGTAGTGTGAAGCGGCCCTAAGCTAAAACCAGCCTAGCAAAAACTACCAAATAAGGATGCACCCCTATCAAAAGCAAACCCAAAGGAAAAACCCCCTCGGCAAAGAAAAGGACAGAACCTATCCTAACCACTAGACTACTATGGAGACAGCCCCCAGAGTAAGGTCTCTGTTACCGTTGATCTTCCATATCATCGTCCGTACCCAGTTCACAACAGTCTTCGGGCAGACCCCAGTCCTGCTGCGTAACCATGGTCCGATCTCATATTATAGAATTTTATTTATTCCCTTTTTTCTTGCCATACTATAATCTTGTCATTCTTTGAGTCAAATGGTGAAACCTATTGCGGAGTGGGAAAAAATACATAGCATAGTAGAGCAACGGGAGCCAACATCCTTTTGTAATGGGACTGTAGTCTAGTTACAATTAGAAACTAAGTTCATGTGGCAATAAGACGATAATCCCAAAATTCATGAGATACGAATGACATTCCTTCATTACTAAAAAAAATGAATCTAAGTGTAATTCTCCGTCACAAGATGATAACTTGTCGAATCACACATGTGTTTGCACGTGATAGGATCCTACAAGGTGAAATAGTTATTTGTTGTTGGGGTAGTACAGTACCCGTGAAAACGACTCTGTGTTCTTCAGAGTCTGTCCGTTTGGCAGAGTTCTGCAGGAGATGCGCTTACCTTGGCATTATGAATGAATAATTAATTGTGGGCTCCGATTACAAGGCTGATTACCAATAATTTAGCTGCCAGAAGGAAACTTCCCAGTCTTCGACCGAAGACGTGAACCAGGTTAACATGATCAGTTACTTCCGTAAGCATCATTCTGGCAAAATGCTATCATATCTGAGCAAACACGAATAAAATATGAATCCTCCAACATGCAATTCATTCTAGCGATAGTCAGTCTTCGCACGCCCTTCAACGCCGGAGTGCCGGACCCCATTCCTCCCGCAATTCCCTCGCCCGTCTCCGCTGTCAGATAAATCACTCCAGTGCCAAAGCAAACCTTTTAACTAAAACATTGAGCCTACGCAGGTGTGGACTGAACAACAGATTACAAAACTGAATAAGAAATACGGATGAATAAGAAATACGGATATGAGACATTGATATTATTTACTTTTACTTTTACTTTTACTTTTTTTTAGTGTTACGCAAGAAGAAATAGATTCCAACAAAAGTTGAAACATCATAAGAATGAATTAGTTATAAATTTTTGAAGTTGAAGTATGACACATTCCATTCATGTCACATAGGTAGGGTTGTTTCTGTCCAAAGAAGATTTGTATTGCACACACTAAAGATGCTTAAACCAACAACAGTGAAACATAACCACACTTACATATATATATATATATTCTAAAACCAACAAGAGAGAACCCATTATCAACTAGAACTCATGCTACAACCAACATCATTGCACCATTGATTGCGGAAAATGGCCCTAACTGTTGGATTAAGGCGTCAGTTGGGAATGGGGTAACCACCTTAACTATTATTATCAAGCATAAACTTTCTAAACCAAGAAAAACTAAGCACGTACAATGCTGTCAAAGAATTAATGCATAATACAATTTAATTGTTAAATGAAGGACTGACGGGTGTTATCGTTAAACGTGAAATATACTAGCTTGACCCGTGCCGGCCACCGGCACATAAAAAATTTCAAAATAAATATCAAAAGCTCTAAGTAGGCTTGGTAGTGAGATGGGATCACACAACCATCGTGACAACCATTTGTTGTTATTTTTTAAAATTTTAACAAAGTAAAATTGACATCATATAATTCTTTCTTGTTGAGTGTCTACAATTCTATATAATAAATGAAATTTATTCTTAAAGATAGTGTTTTTTTTTGAGGATTTATTTTATAATTTTGAAATTTGTGTAAATTGAATTAGAAAATCCTACGTAATAGAAAGAGGAATTGTAACCTGTAGTAGCCATGATCCAGAAATCAATTTCCACTCATACATTGCAGAAATGAATCCCAGCATGCAGCAGGCAGCGAATTCGAAAGCCGATAGCATCACTCCCGCATTCTCTCTTTTTTAATCTCTCACTCTTCTTCTCACACGAAACTGTGATAATCTTCCCGGCAACACAAGCTCCAAAATCACACAGCACAAACATTTCCACAATTGCACGTTCTTCGTTGCTACCACAGCTTCAGTTCGTACATTTAAGCATTTCGGTCTTCGCACAGGGAAGAGCTCGTCTTCTTCGTTACCACAGCTTCAAGCATTTGCACAAAACTCGCAAACGACACCCTTCATTCTCTCTTTGCTAATCTCTCACTCTTGTACATACACGAAAGTATGATAAGCTTCCCGGATAACTTGGCAACACAAGCTCCAAAATCACACAGCACAAACATTTCCACAATCGCTCGTCACTCTACTTCTTCGCTACCACAGCCTCAATTCATTTAGGTCTTCGCACAGGGAGGAGCTCCTCTTCTTCGTTACTAGAGCGTTCAAGCATTTGCACAGAACTCGGCTTTAGTTCGTTCATTTAAATATTTCGGTAAATATCAAAAGCTCTAAGTAGGCTTGGTAGTGAAATGGGATCACACAACCATCGTGACAACCATTTGTTGTTATGTAACCAAGCAGGTTCCACTCCGGAACTTAGTCAAATAACCACTTATTCCATGTGTAAAATGTCATGCGCGGACAAACACACAAAAAACACCCTTCTTCATTGTAAAATAGATGTTAGTAATCACCAAGTGGAAACATTCCCTCAATTGCATGCATATTGTCTTGATCCTGGGGAAGTCATCATCAAAAATTTAGTAACCATGATAGAACAAATATAGGATGTCTTTTATTCATTTGAGATTATAATTTATAAATTTTAAATGTAACATATTGTGTTTTAAAACCAAATTGGTAATATTTTATGAATATTCCTAATTTATATCATAAATATTCCCTAAATATATTATATATATAGTATAATATTCCTATTATTTCATAGCCCCTCATTAACCCTTAAACAACAATGCCAACCATACGGGCTTGGTTTTAGTTTGGGAGAATATTGCTCATAACTTCTACACCATTGCACCAAATGGAGTTTTTAGGATTCCAAACCAAGCACCTTAGAGAGATCTATACTTCTTTAAAATAAAGCTAAAGTAAACTAAACACGGAATCATGTTTAAAATGGAATTTAAAAGAGATTTTGGGTGTGGTATCAGGAAAGGAATTGTCATTTAAGGGTTAAATACCCTTTGTTCGCTCATACATACCAAAATTTATACTAAGTGACTTCCCCTAGTCTTGAGACATGAGACACAGGATTCCTCTTGTACAAATTGCTTTTCGTTGCACCACACGCATGGCAGGCAGGCTCGCACTCGATCTTACAAGGAGAAAAACAAATCAATAATACTTGCTACACAGACAGCTTGAACATTTGTAGTACAAAAACTATACAAAATCAGATGAAGAATAACCATAAGGCAAGGCAGGACAGTATAGCTGCTGTATAAAGTGGTTGAGCACTTCAATCTTATTAACTAAAATGGTACATTTCACAACGCCAAAAGTTTTAAGCGGGCGTCCAAATCCTAAATCATTGGTTAACCCCTAAAATTTCTTATGGTCGCTCTTGCTTTCAGGCAGGTTTGATGCGCAGCACAATTTTGGCTAGCGGCTCACACAGTATCCTTCACAATGTGTGCGTCTAATTAAATGAACTAATGTTGTACAAGAATTGTGGTAACCAAAAGTACAGTTTGAATTCGGTGCTGGAGGGGGGCGGCTTGAATGCAATCACCTCCACAAACACACGAAGTCCTGGAAGCTTAATTAAATTGTTGATCAGGATGACTAGTGCATGTTTAAGGTGTGAGGTGATCCAACCGACATCTGCGACATCAACTGCAAAGTGCACCCGAATCCCGAGCACGACGGAGTGCGAACGAGGCGCGACGTCGACGGGGTTCGTCGCAAACTGCCCAGACGACTGTCGACGTCGTTGAGCGGACCTCGAATCGCGCCCAGCGCCAGCGACACCACCAGCCCGCGCCGCTTCATGGGGCGCGCCTTCGTCCGCCCCGTCTCCTTCAAATACTTCTGCCCGTCGACGATATCCGCCAGCACCGCGTTCACCGTGTCCACCATCGTCGTATTCTCGTCGACGACTGCAGCCCCGGCGTCCGCGTCGTCACCGTCGTCGTCGTCGTTGTCGAATTTAAACATCAGGTCGTCGTCTTGCGTGAACTTGGCTGACATCGGGTTAGACATGAAGATGCTGCTAGTCTGCATCGCAGAAGTTGTCGTCAGTAAGACTCGTGACCCTGATCGCTTTAGCCTGGGCAGTTTCTGGATGGTTCGAAACGTTCTGAAGCTTCTAGAGCGTGGTAATCCCATCGCGAAACCTCTCTGCCGGGTTCGCGGCGACGACGACAACTTGCTGGAGCTTTTGCTAGACTGAAAATCAGCCACTACTCTAGAGCCTTGCAACGCAACGAGGCCTTGACTTGCTGCTGCCATTACTGCAAACTCACACAGAGCACAGCAACGGAACTGAACCCAAATTAACAGAGTGCACGGAACGATGGAGAGTGGATTGATCGATTCAGTGTGAGGACGCGAGCAGTTCGTTTTATAAGCTCCCATGGGAGGGAAGGATCGTCTAGACTTGAAAAGCACTTACCAAGTCCGACGGAGCTGGACTTGATCCAATTTCCACGTCCAATTTTTAGAGGCTCCAACGAACTACAAGATGACATGTGGCTCCCGGAGTCGAGGGTGGAAAGGGGAAGGGAAGGAGCACTTGGCGTCTTGAGAACGTAACTGTAGTTGAGCACTGTGCACTGCATCATTATCAGATCATCCTCTTGCATCATCGGATCATCCTTATCTCCAAATACTGAAGATATGTTCAGGGTATGAAGATTCTGAGCTTGCAAAACGATTAGCGTGGGCCACAGTAATTGCAGTGAATCCGGAGTCGGCTGCATACGCAGCGCACACCCTTGCTGGCTGCCCTCCCGACTTGCCAACGGGCTTCCCTGGTTAAGGGTCCCCAGCCAGGGTCCTCCTTTCCATTGACACTGAATTTTGTGCCAAATCTACATAACATTCTATAGCAGTTGCGACAGTATTGAGGAAGTCTCACAGGGAGCTCATATGGTCCCCTGTGTTGATTCTTCGTGAGTGTCACTTTTCCTTGTAATTTTGAGTTTTGATGGGTCGTTAGAGCAGGCCTACCAGCATCCTTTTTTCATTCACCAACGCTATTTTTGATTGGTAAAGTGCCTCTCATAGTTTGGAGTTTGATATTTCAACTCCAAATATTGTCCATAAGAGCAAGCCCAACAGTTGGTCATTGTGCACCAAGCCCACATCCAAGATGGTGTGAGAACTTCCTCAGCAACAACCACCAAGCGTGCCTAGAATAGAGTGCATCAATCAATTTTAAACTACTACTTTTGTCACTACTTGGGACAATCATAATGGCGGAGAATAAATTTACTAAACTTAACTTCATAAAGTGAGAGCATTGTCTTGTCAGAGAGTGGGACAAATTGCTTGATGTGAGAATCACCACTCGCCATATGGGCAACATTTGGTGGGCAAATATCAAACTCCACACCATAAGAGGTACTTTATCATCCATAAATAGCGTTGGTGAGTGGAAAATGGGTGCTGCTGGGCCTGCTCTAAGGCTGAGATGATTTCCTCATCAAGTAGTTTGTCTTACTCTGTGACAAGACCATGCTCTCACTTTATGAAGTTAATTTTAGTAAACTTATTCTCCATCATTATGATTGTCTCAAGTTGAGACAAAAGTAGTAGTTTAGGATTGATTGATGACCTTTATTCTAAGCATGCTTGATGTTTGTTGCTGGGGAAGTTCCTAATTCTCTCACACCAACTTGCATGTGGACTTGGTGCGTATTGACGAATTGTTGGGCTTGCCCTTACAAGGCTCCTAGGTCATTGTCATTACTAACAGACACCTTGTTCACGCCAACCTCATAAAAGACTGAAGTTTCTATCTTCACTACTCGTGTCCTTGGGACATAGTAGACGCTCCATATTCTATTCAACCTCTGCGATGAACAATTAGACCATGAACTCTCTATTGGTCACTGAACTGTATTTATGCCTGTACATTCTGTTACCAAAGTAACTTAGTTGTTTTACTGGCTATCTGCATCCAATACGTTGTGTTGCACTGTCTTTTTGTTAACAACCAAAGTACCTCTAACAGAGTTTATTCACAATGGTTTTAGGGCCACAGTTAGGATTATTATTAAATGTAAATTGTAGAGTCATTGGATGATTGAATTTTCCATCATTTTCATGAATTGTTTTTTAAAGAAACAAGAGGATGAAACCCCATTGGGGGAATGGCACGATATGGGTTCCAAAAAGGAACGTCTCACTAAAACACTGTCATTTATTCAATTAATAAAGGTTGCACACACCAAACACCAGAGAAGATAAGTCTCCTAGCAAAAAAATTATACAAATTTATTTAGCAAGTTTTTCCTTTTTTTTTAGTGTTTTTATGTTGACCCTTAAACGTCTATCAGAGCCCCACAAGCTCGATTTAGTTTTTTATTTTATTTTTAAAAAGCACTATTGAACTCCTTACTAAACATGGATAATTGGATGCACAACAAAATAAGGCATTGTTGTGTTTAGTTGCAATAACAAATTCTTCCACTCTTGTTCACAATGTTTAAATCAAAGGTATTGGAGAATCATTTGATTCTTTCCCATTCAAGAAAAGATACACTTGCAAGAGTGAGTTTGAGGGCCCTAATTTTTAGTGGATTATTTAGTGTCACGGGCCAAATAAATTGTTCACCAACCCAGTCTCATCCATTTTTCTATAGCTAGAGACTTAGAGTGCCAATGGAGATGCTCTTTCCACCTCTGACATAATTTTAGCATGGGTTAAAGTAGGCCCAACAACATTCTCTTTTCACTCACCAACGCTTTTTCTGATTCATAAAGTGCCTCATATAGTTTGGAGTTTGATATTTTTACACCAAAAATTGTCCATATGGCAGAGGTGGTTTCCACATGCATCAAGCACTTTATCCTACTCTGTAACAAGACCATGCTCCCACTTTAAAAAGTTAACTTTAGTAAAATTATTCTCCGTCATTATGATTGTCCCAAGTTGTGACATAAGTAATAGTTTAAAATGGATTGATGATCTTTATTCTAGGCACGCTTGATCTTAGTTGCTGCGGAAGTTCCTAATTTTCTGACACCGTCTTGGATGTGCACTTGGTGCACACTTACAGAACTGCTGGGCTTGCTCTTCTGGGTTAAAAGCTAGGGTCTCAACTCTCACGGAGTTATGACCAACCACTGAAACGGAATCGTTCCCTGAAATGGAGAAGGTGGTGTGGATCTGAGCAACTTGACAGACTTGGAAGATGCCCTGTGTGTCCAGTGTACTTTACAAATTGTTAATTAGTCTGAAAATAATCGATCAGGGTACTGATTCAAAATATAAAAACAAGAGCACAGAATTGAAACTCACTACACTCACTGATTATTTCCGCTACTGTGAGTCACAAAATTAGTGACTGTGAGTATTTACACCAATCCTCACACTAATTTGTGTACATACATCTCACATCATAACATTCAGTAGCCTTCCAAGAGGGTGTCGTTTAGTTTCATTGGCCTTTATATATAGAGTGACTGGTGATTTGTTATTGAGTGAACTATTGAATCAAATAAACAATTACAAAACATTGTTGAATTGTGATTGAATGAGTGCTTTTGATTACTATTCATCGCGATGGATGATTGCTCTTTTTTAATGCCACGTGTCCCCATAGCTACTGATATGATGTGGAATATCTCACATCATTTCATTGAGGGGATGAAATGATGTGAAATATTCCACATCATTCTATTGGGGGAAGGCAATAGTCATAGGAGCTACTGAATGTTATGATATCTATACATTATTGTGAGAATTCTCAAATAATACCACAATTAATGTGATTCACTTTTATTCTAATACCATAATTGCTTTGAGAATACTAAATTACTACAACTCACAGTAATGCTAATAATCGGTGCAGTACAAAATCACTTCGTTTCTGACCGCCTTTCTTTTCCCCCCATTAAATGCGGATGATGGCCTAATATGGGTACCCCCTCCAAAAATAGTGTGATTTTCAAGAAACATTCTTTTGGTAAGAAAAGAACATTGAAAAGTTACAAAAATTAGGTGGTGTTATAAGGGTCATGGCTACAACTATATACATGGTGTTAAAGACAAAATTTCTAGCACACATAATATGAGTTCAACATAAGTCACACATAGTGAGACGTGTCTCACCAATACCCATATTAGGCCATCGCCCGCCTTATTCTCTCTTAAAAAGAAAATTACTTCATCTTTAAAAATCTTAAACCGTCTATTTTACCTTATAATCAGCCCTAAATCACTTTATGAAAGGGGTGGTTTTCCTTTAACTCTCTTTTTAAGAAAAAACCACCTTGCTTTTTCACGTTGCACTTTGAAAAAAGATACTTCTTAAACACCTTAATATGAGGGGCAATTCTTTTCAAGTGAATTTTGACAATTAGCACTCTTCCAAGACTTGGATCAGTGATTTGATGTACACAACTTAAGAAGCACTGAAGATGAGTTTGATTTGCGGCAGATCATCCTTCGTGTTTGTAGAATACACGGTCAGGATACACTTTTAAAGTTTAATTTGTTAATAATGTGACCAACTAGTATCGATTACAAATTAGAAATAACTTTATCCCTTAATGCAAAATAATTATACCAATACAATACTAGTACAAACCCAAAGTACGTACTAAGATTCAATATACATATGCAATATGACTATTAATGAAGGTATTTGAAAAACTCATACAAGTCCAATTTAACATTTTCATACTAATATTCAAATCCATATTCATACCACTCTTAAATTCATATACCAAAAAGATCTCATCCACCTATCAAGTGCCAAGTTTTCTTTCAAGATCTACAACAATACAAACTAGCCTTACCACAAGTTCACTCCCATATATTGCTACCCAAAAGCATTACAAGAAGCACACATTTTGTTAAAATTGAACTTTATTTTGTTAAAACTCCCAAACTAGACTACTAGATTGAAAAAGTGATGGGGAGTGTTACCCTTTGCAATAGAGATAGGTCCCCAATTTTTCTACAAGACTCCTATTATGCAAATAAGAGCAGTGTAGAAAAATTGGAGACCTATCTCTATTGCAAAGGGTAGCACTCCCCATCACCTTTTCAATCTAGTAGATTAGTTTTAACTACTGAATACAGTTCAAATTTAACGAAATGTGTGTTAAGATCTCCAACTAATCTTTTGCAGGCTCAAATACATGCATTGAAGGGAATTTGACTAAATAAGATCTTATATTATTCTAATCCCAAAAACAGAGTTAAATCGACTTGACATGTATACATGCCAAACTCAATCAACAATCCATATGCACATTCCACGGTTCCAAAATCATTCGCTTGATTCTATAGTCACCATGTTGCGTATAAGCGCAATGTGACCAACCATTTCTATGCTCTCTTCTAGATGTTGTTGTTGCATCCTAACACCAACCTGATAAAATCTAATCCTAAAATTTAACAAACTCTCTTTCCTCTGCCTTTCTTCCCAAGTCATTCTTCCCTCCAGAAAGGCATTACACACTTCGAAGTGTTTAAGATACAATGCATCAAGATGAGCTTTAATGCTAGAAAGCTTCTCAGCTTGCACAATTTGCAATCGTTCATAAAATTTCTCCATAACATCGAGTGACTTTAGTATCACAATTCTAGTAGGATAGTTGTTGTTGGCAGTCAATTCCAAAGCAGCCATAGAAGGTGGAGTAGGACGTCGTAGAAGGACCTCAACAATACTATTGCCATCGCTATCAGACGTTGCATCTCTAGAGTTCATATCATTTTGGGATCCATAAATGGGAATCACATTGGTGGAGCTCCTCAACATAACTTGGCAAATAGGACAGGGCTTTGGTGATGGGTCTGGGAGCACTTGGTACAAGCATGGCCAACAAAACATGTGACCACAAGAGGTTGCAACAGGGTTCGTTGGAGGCGCAAGGTGGCAGATATGGCAATCCATCGCAACCTGGAAGATATAGCAGTCCATTGCAATTAGTGAGTCTAATTGGGCTAAAAATATCAAATCAACGAATTCAAACAAAAGTTGTTGAAAAGCAAGTTAGCAATGACTTTGAATGCACAAACTAGCTATGGTCATAAAGCATTGAGCACATATGAGATGGCACAAGGATATGGAACACCGTCAGCGTGGTCAAGTAAGGTATTGGATGGCGACCTAAAAACAAATTTTGGTCACTTCAAAAGTAGAAGTTTAAATTGCAGCAAATAAAACACAATTGGCTTCTTTTTATAACATCCGAGTTTTACTACTAACTAGGTTTAGGCTTTTTGTTTGTTCCCTTTGAATGACAATTGAGGCTTCAACAACTCTAATTCCACCTAACGAGGCTTAAGATTTTTGTTTGTTCCCTTTAAATGACAACCGAGTTTAGTATGCAACTTGCCACCCAACCATAGAAGTGAGATATTGTCCAATAGACAATGATATCTCCTTCACCCACCAAGCCACACTTATAGTTCTAGTAGAGTCTGTCTACATACCTAGAATATGTACAGACTAACTAGACTATCACTTTGGTGTTCTAACTAACTTGAACTGATAGACTCTTGTTGAACAACTCTAGCTCCACCTAACTAGGGTTATGAATTTTGTTTATTCCCTTTAAATAACAACCGAGGCTTTAACAACCCTAGTTCCACTTGACAAGTCTTAGGAATTCTTTTTTTTCCTTCAAAATTTGAATGACAACCAAAGCTTCAGAATCTATCAAAGCCAAATATATGATCCCACAAGATTGTGAGTGCGTGGTATGTGCAGTGATTGCAAGTCATGTTTGTCGCCACTAAAAATTTGAAAAACCATTCATACATGTAATTGAGCTTCACTACAAGGTTAAAAGGATAGTGATTAAGGCATGACAAATTTACTTTGAACATAAAGATTTTAGAAATTCCAAGGCTTTGGATCTTGAAAATTGACAGCAAAATCAATTTGGAAGATAGCAAAAAGAACTCATCAAATGTGGCAAGGGGCAAGTACAATAAAGTGTACCACAAAAGTGGGATATTCATATTAGAAAATGATCTATGCCTACAAAAACACCAAAATGTAAAGTGCTGTTCGGTTAGGTTGTTTTTTTGCATATACATGTCTTTGGACTAATATACATAGGCACTATAGGGATGTGTTTTTAACTCAAAACCCATACAACTTTTAGGGTTTTCATGGCAACAAAGTAAATTACAATAAATTGTAGAATTCATGTTTTTTTCATTAAAACATGAGCAAATTCACATAATAATGGTCCGATTAGTGTTCACTGTCCTTCTTAGAAATGAGGGGTAGTATTGTGTGATGATTCCGTCAAGTTCTATTACGAAATTTGAAAAGAATATGGTTCTAAGAGCATCTACATCCCTGCTCGTCATTTGCGACTCGGCAAAGGGCCCGTAGCGAGCTCCACGGACGATCACTAACTCGCCAAATAATTTGTCCCTCGCCGGCGCTCCTCAAATTTGTGAAAGAGCTCCTGGAATCCGGGTCCAGCTGACACGCTCCGTGTTTGGAGCTCGCCGAATTAGCTAGATCGCCGCTAAAATCACCGCCATGTTGGCCATGTTTGGGCCCATGTGCTTAGGTGGCATGGGAATTGCTGTAGGTGGCCGGCTTGAAAGCCTGCAATTTCTAGAGCAAGCTGCGATTTGTCCCTCATCGACGCAATCTGCCAAATTCGCTCTGTGTTTGGGGCGCCGCCAACGAACTCCACGACTCTAGAAAATGGCGAGGTAGAGGACGTATTTGAGGAGCCCGGAGAAGATTTGTCCGTTGCTGGAGTTGCGGTGGGGAGGCTCGTGATGCGCGGGCCCGCCAAGCCAGAGTTCGGCCGAGTATGGCGAGCAGGGGTGCAGATGCTCTAAAGGTTCTTAAAACACTAATTTCAAACTCATTTAGGGTACTTTTTTTTTTAAAGATTTTGGAATTTATTTTATTTTTTTAAAGTTTTCATGAACTTAGATTTTGACCCTTAAATGATAGAAGGTAATGCTATGAACTAAATGTATTATAAAATGTGACTTACATGACTCTTTTAAAGTTTTATAGAATATGAAAGCTAGAAGCACAACCTATAGATCCTATATATATAGTTAAATACCACTAAAATACTTTAGAATAAAAAAAATTCCCCGCTGGGGCTTGTCCCCTGGTTTGATGTATGTTTTGTTCGCATTGGAATAAAATGTCCATTTGTTCCAAAAAAAAAAAAACTTTAGAATATTTTAAAATCGATTTTAAGAGAAAAATTGAACATTAATAAAAATAAATAATATTTTTTCATTTTTAAAATCTAATTTTGATTGGATATAAGTATAATTTTCATAACATTGTTATAAGTTGCTAAGATTTAGGACCTTTTATTTTATGAAAACACTAATTTAAATAATTGTAGGCAGAACTAGATAAAATGAATATTTTAAATGCGATGAAGTCTTATGAATATTTGAGCATCTTTTAAAATTACAATTTCATCCAATCATAGTGAAATTTAAGAAACGATTATTAATTCTGTACTTTTAATGTATTTTGGAAGTTTATAGCTTAAAAATTATATATCTAATTATTTATGATGAATTTGCGATATTCATTTTGGTAGTATTGAATTAAAATTCATAATCTAGAACTTGTCCTTATGTGTCTTTACAAAATTGATGACTTATCATCCATTTTCTCAACAATTTACCAATTTGACAATTTAGTATACTACTTTAGGTACTTTACCACCAACATTTTATTTTTATTTTTATGAAGGTAATTAAAACTAATTTCATTGGTTAAAAAACATATTCGTATAGCCAACTTGATTTTAAAGAGGTTAGCCTTTTGAAGAACTCTATTTTGACACTTTTAACATGTTTTACAAACATTTTGATTTCTGTTGCAACCCAAAAACGATCATGTAGGCATTTCAGGGTCAAAGTACATAAATAAATTAAGGTAATCTGACATGACTAAACTTAGTTTGATGTGTATAACATTTTATAAGTCTTGCGTTAGTTTTACCTATACTATGGTCATTTTAAATTGCAATGTTGTTGAAATAGTACTAATGGACACTACTATTGATTGGCCACTCAACACTACTTTCACCTTTACCTATGTTCATATTGACTTGAACAATTTCTATTTTCAAAAATTAATGCAATAGAGGTCATTTACAGGCCTACATTCAATGTTATCAATTGTAAGTCTACAAATGTATATACAATATATAATGTTGACTATTGTGACTCAAATAAACTTTCAAAATTTAGAAACACCGATTTGCAAGCAATGAACGATACTTAAATCTATTTGATATATGACAAAAGTGGTCATTGTTATAAGAAACACAAAAAATTCAAAGTATCATCATGTTTAAGAGACTCTCATTTCAAATTCATTCCAACAAATTTTACTCAAAAATATCAAATTTTTGTTTGTAATCAAATTTAAAAGGGATTCTTCATTTCACCTTTAAAATGTTATAATTAAGTATTGGTGATAGTATAAGTGTATTGATATCAATTCCAAAATATTCTTCTAAATCTCACCCTCCACGGAAAAACTAAAAGGGCTAAAAATAGTCATTTTGGAACCTATATTTTTTTTGACGGGTGTGATGAGATCTACACTCTACTGACATTTATTTTTAGCCACCCCAATATTCTATTTTTAGCCCTTTTAGTTTTTACACGGAGGTTGAGAAATAGTAGTTTATGATGTATTTTCTATAATTGTCCATTCCAAGAACACCTTGGTACATTTAGGGGTTTAAGAATTTGTATTAGGTGGTTTGGGTTCAATTCTTGCGTGGCCGCTATAATTAATCCGTATGGCATTATTTCATACTCAGAGCTAAGTGTTTGGTACTTGAATACTTATGCATTATGCACTAATTCTTTGACAGCACTAAAGTTGAATGCCCTAAAACCACTACCTCCCCCAACTATGAGATGTAGAGTTTTCTTGGGGCCACTATAGTTGAAACTCAAAACCACCAATTTCAATATTCAAGTAAACCAATGGCATGCCAAACATTGCAAAAAAGTAATTGGTGGTTTTGGATATCATTATGTGTGTAAATTAATACCACATGGTGCAGTCATGGGGGAACCTATATGTTGATTTTGAGTGCCAGTGTTCTTTCCTCTTTTAAAATTTGTAAAAATTTGAATATTGAGAATAAAATTGCAAAAATTTGTGCATTTCGTGAAAAATCTTCTTCCAAATGACTGAAAAATATTTCTCATAAATAACTTGTTAAAATAAGACCATGTTTTTTAAGTTGATGGTTTTAGGACATCCAACCTTGTAAGTACCTAATTTTTCTTGGTTTGGAAAGTTGATGCCTAATAATAATTATGTCGGTTGTTAAGTCCACACCTGCATAGGCTCAATTCAATGTATTACTTAACCCCTAAAGGAGCGGAGTGTTTTTCCTCCAAAAACACTCCAATGCTGCCATTTTTACTCCCCCATGCAAAAAATCCAAAAAAATGTTATTTTTTACCTTCTAACCATAAGATCTTGTCTTAAACTATTTGAAAAACATACACAACAAATTTCATTGATTTTGACCGAACAAATTGCTAGATAATTGCGTTTGATGGAAAAAAACACCCCAAAAAAACACATGCCCGGAAATTTCAGATGCGTTTGACCATGGCTACATCAAAAAATCCTCACTACCGAAACCTGTCGCACTTCACTTTCACATTCTATATGATGTTACTTAGTTGTGTACCAATTTTTGTTGCATTTGGAGATGTTTAGGATGTTGAAGAACACCTTGCACTTGTTGGGGGTTTAAAAGTTCATAAAAGACTATATGTTTTTGGAACTGCAATATTTTCGACTTTCTTTATTCAAAATACAAATCCAAGCGGTGAAACACAAGTGCATTCCACCCTCTATAAAATGGCGAATTTTTTTTTGAAAAATAAATAAATTTTGAAGTTTTAGAAGACATGTAGCACACTTTTTAAGAATTTTGGGGGTTAGGGGGGAAATAAAGGGTGGAGAAAGGGAATTGAAGTGCCAACCCATTCCAATGTTCATGACCCTCAAGGTGTACTGCCACGTGGCAGTCCCTCATTGGATGATTTTAATTTTTTAATTTTAATTTTTTTAAATGATTTTAATTTTCAAAAATTTAAATAATATATTATAATAATAAAATTTAACTTTTAGTTAAAAATATTATTTTAAAATGAAAAATACTTAATTTCAGTTTAAAATAATATTTCTTATTTATAAAAAATTAGAATATTACAATAATAATATATTATATTAATAAATTTCAGCATAAAAATATATTTTATTTATAAAAAATTATTTTAAAATTTTAAAAATAATATTAAATTTTTTTTTGAATGAGTTTGGAAAATGGGGTGGTCTTCTCCCCCCACAGGCTACCCCATTTTCCACACACCGCCCAACTTGTTGCCCCCCCTAAAATTCAACTATTTCTCTACTGCCCCGCTACCCTTTCTCCCGAAATAAACACATTTCCCCTCATAACTTTCACATCTGGTGTCGGAATTCAAAAAGAAAAAGAACCCCATTTTTGTGGCACATTGGAGAATTTACTATTAAATTTCCTTCAAAGTTTGATTAAAAACGTGTTCACCGGAACCTACCCGATTCTCTAAATGTCCTAGTTAGGACACTTGGTCCTTTAGGGGTTAAAAGCTAGGGGCTCAACTCTCACGGAGTTATATCCAACCATTGAAACGGAATCATTCCCTGAAATGGAATCACATTACAAATTTTTAATTAGTCTGAAAATAAACGATCAGGGTACTGATTCAAATTAAAACAAGAGCACAATATTAATACTGATTATTTCTTTTACTGTGAGTCACAAAATTAGTGTGATTCTTTACACCAATCCTCACACTAATTTCAGTACATACATCTTACATGCTTGTATTGTACATTATTGTAAGAAATTTTAAATAGTACCATAATTATTGTGAGAATACTAAATTACTTTGACTCATAGTAATGGTAATAAGTGGTGTAGTACAGAATCACTTCATTTTTGACCCCCTTTCCTTTCCCCCCTTTAAGCCTTTACCGCCCAGGGTGTTTCTGGAGAAGCCACAGTTTCTAGGGTGATGTTTCTTTCAAATTCTCTTTGTTGAAATTAGGGCTACTATTGTTAGTATCCAACCGTATGAATGTTAGCATAGTTTAATGAAACAAGTGTTGATTAAATCTTGGTAAGATCGGACCGTTGGATTGGAAAATTATAGTATGTCTTTAAACCGTACAATGAACACTCAAAAATTAAAAAAATTTGGGGGGTGTGTGACTTTTAGGTTAAATAGAATTTGGGTTAAATTATCAAAAATAATAGTGAAAATGTTCAACAATGGCCTATGTCAACACCTCTTCATTGCAATCTTTCATGTCAAGAATAGACTCATACATAATTATTGTGAATTTTATAAGTGAGAGTGACTTATCCATGTACGGTTTAGGACAAAATTTATACGTTAAAATAAGAAAGGAGTTGGTACATTGATGAAGTTCAAACTACAAACATTAATGGAACATGAATAAGAGAACACAATTCAAAAAAAAGTACAAGATAACAAACTTCCAAACATAAGAGATACCACATAGTACATGTGTTGTATTTGTAAGTATTTGCTGCATTTTGAGGTATTTGTAGTATTTTGGTGCTTTATACATAGCTAAAAAAGTCTGATTTTAAATTTCCTTTTTGCATCATCTGCAAAATCAAAAGTTACACATTTGAACTTCAGACATTGAACTGAGATGGTTCACAAATTTTCCAGCATTTCATTTTCTAATGATCTAGTGACCACTTAGTAGTTACCTGGGCACCATAAAGGGCTAAATGTCTTATTATGTCTTAAAAATTAAAATTTCATTTCCCCCTTTAAATGTTTTTCTATGCATGGGAGGAGCAGATATTTACACATAGAAATTTGTCCAAGTGCTTTATGTTTTGGAAATCATCTCATTGATCTTCTTTATGGAAGCTTGAAAGAAAATCTTGTAACAAAAAGAAATATTAATATAACTCTGGTTTGTAGAGACCATTGTGAATGGAGACATTGCCTTCGTTGGGGATCAATGAGAAGAAGAAAGAAGAATGCTTTACATGAATCAATGGCATAAAATTTTGGAAAGAATTTCTATTACTGATAATGTTTTGGTTTTTTTGAGTTGATGTTGCCATTTTTGGTTTGAGCATTTATGCGTTAATTTAATCCCGATAATTCTCCTACAACAATGGTGAATTAATCCCGAAAGGACCAGGCTTCCACACGGTTTTTGGAACTAGAAAGTGAGGAAATTCAGGTTCTTGGGCTTTGAATTGTAGGGCAAGCAACAAAGAGACCCTAACTCTTTTTGAGAGTTGAACCTGTAGGTACTTTCCAATCGGAAATTCATGAAATGTGCAATTTTTAGTGATTTATTTGAGTTGTAAGGAGGCTATGTAGGCGTTACTTCAGACCCTCATATCTTCTTCTTCACAACTTCAAATTACCTGAAATTTTTATCACACGTTTAAAATGATGATCTTTATGACAATAAAAAATTAAGAACTTTTGGAGAACTTTTGATCAATCCAAATTCAGCATGTGTGCAAAATACCCTAAACAAGTTCTGGACATCAATCTTCTCAAAGGTTGTATTTCCTCAAAAATTGTGCGATTTTGTCAATCCTTTTAATTTTCATACAAAACCTACGTAAGTCTTCTTTAATTTGAATGGTGCCAATTGTCAAAATTACCCCACACCAATGAGGAATTGTGCTTGTTACAAGAGCTAAGTTTAACACACATCCCCGAGTCCTTTAGGGGTTAAGATCAATCACTAAAATATTGTATAATAGCTTATCAACATGTTCGTTTTCAACAGTTTGCTTGTCAATGAACGTAGAATGTTAGTTGCTATAGTGCAATTTGCAAAAACACTATTATATTTAGAGTGGGAAATACGGAAGGCCAATGAATTGGAGGAGTTGAACCCTGATATTCTATTATCAAGTGAAATTATTTAATGAAATGTTATCAAGTGATTCTTACATTTGAACATCTCAAGAATTGTCCTATAATGGGATTATTTTATTTTAAATTGATTTTCTTGTGATACATAAATTTCATTACCCCGTACCTTGTTATCAAAGTACAATCTTGAATCTCCTAACTCCTTAATGTCCACAGCCCTCTCCAAATTAGGAGAATTGCAAAGATGCATTACAAAATGCAACTAATAGGGATATTTTGAACTCAATATATGAATAACAGTTGTACAGTCACAATGAATTTTAAACCCTATCCATATTGACACCAATATATGTATTGGTGTAATTATACTAGTGAAGTCTAAAGAGTGTACCTTAATACATTCTATTAAAATTCTATACTACGTACAGGTGTATATAGTTGTGAAAGGAATTTAGGACAGATGCTCCCCAATAATATTGTGCCACGTGGACAAGGACTATAAAATCAAGAGCGCACGAGTTTCTCATAAGAGTCAAGGGGGATCTTTTTAGCATGTTTGCACTCGTGCATGCTTTGTTTTGAAATTAATATTCCCATACATTTTCTTTGAAAGAAAAAAGAAGGATTATACATATGTATGTTTAGCTACATTTTACAAGAGGTATATATTGGTATACAATCCAAAAGGAAAAAACACTATTACTATGTATTATTTATATTTTCTACACATGAAAAAGGCATTAAAAATAAAGATTTCAATATTTGTAGCCTAAACTATTTTATTATTCTTTAATAAAGTCAATAGTATAGATTGAATATTTGTGAGAGTGGATGAAACATGGATACGTAACCCTCGATATAATTCTTACAATTTGTCATATTTAAATGCCCTTATCATAAAACTATACTAGTGTCCCAACATAAATAGTGCATAATACATAAATGATTTTGTAAAGATAAACAATGCCCTAGTTGTAAGTATTTATCGCAACTCCAAATCTCAATAAATGCGCATAATATACATCTACAAGGTATAGTATGCTAAAAGTGCACCTCCCGGTCTTCCCGGATAGTGAAGTGCACCTATACACTATGATATACATTTAAAGATTAATTTGTAAATAATATGACCAATTAGTATCAATTACAATATAAAAATAACTTTATCTCTTAATGCGAAATAATGATACCAATACAATATTAACTGTACAAACTCAAAGTACGTACTAAAATTCGATATGCATATGCAATATGACTATTGATGAAGGTATTTGAAAAACTCATACAAGTCCAATTTAACATTTTCATACTAATATAAATATTCATATTTACGGTAGTCTTAAATTGATATACCAAAAAGATCTCATCCCACCTATCTTAGCTGTGCCAAATTTTCTTCTAAGATCCTTAACAAAACAAACTAGCCATAAATAGCACAAGTTTACTCACATATATAGCTATCCAAAAGCATTACAAGATCTCCAACTAATCTTACGCAGGATCAAATATGTGCATTGAAGGGAATTTGACTGAATATGATCTTATATTATTCTAATCCCTCGTCTAATCCCAAAAGCAAAATTTAAATTGATTTGACATGTATGCATGCCAAACTCAATCAACAATCCATGCGTACATTCCACAGTTCCAAAATAATTTGCTTGAGTCCATAGTCACTATGTTGCGTAAAAGCACAATGTGACCAACCATTTCTTTGCTCTCTTCTAAATGTTGTCGTTGTCTCCTCTCAGCTTCCTGAAATGCGCTAATCCTAAAATTCAACTTATTGACTTTCACCTCCCTTTCTTCGAAACTCATTCCTCCCTCGAGAAAGGCACTACACACTTCCACCCGTTTACAATTCAATGCATCAACCTGGTCTTTAATGTTAGAAAGCCCCTCAGCTTGCACATTTTGCAAGCGTTCGTAAAATTTCTCCATAACATCTAGTGACTTTAGTATCACAATTCTAGTGGGATAGTTGTTGTTGGTAGCCAATTCCAAAGCTACCGTAGAAGGTGGAGTAGGACGTTGTGGAAGGACCTCAACAGTACTACTGCCATCGCTATCAGACGTTGCATCTTTAGAGTTCATTTTGCTTTTGGATCCATAAATGGGAATCACATTGGTAGAGCTCCTCAACGTAGCTTAGCAAATAGGACATGGCTTTGGTGATGGATCTGGGAGCACTTAGTACAGGCATAGCCAACAAAACATGTGACCACAAGAAGTTGCAACAGGGTTCGTTGGAGGCGCAAGGTGGCAGATATGGCAATCCATCGCGATCAGTGAGTTCGATTGGGCTAAAAATATATAAAATTGAAGAATTCAAACAAGTTGTTGAAATGCAAGCTAGCAACAACTTCGAATGCACAAACTAACTATATTCACAAAGCTTTGAGCAAATATAAGATGGCACAAGGCCAGATATAGAACACCGTAAGATTGGTCAAGTAAGATTGGTCAAGTAAGATTGGTCAAGTGAGGTGTTCGATAGTGAGCTATGTACAAATTTGGTCACCCCAAAAGTAGAAGTCTAAAATGCAGCAAATAAAACACAACTTGCTTCTTTTTATAACATCCTAGTTCCACTACTAACGAGGCTTAGGATTTTGGTTTGTTCTCTCTGAATGACAACCGAGGCTTGAACAACTCTAGTTCCATCTAACGAGGCTTACGAGTTTTGTTTTCTCCCTTTGAAGTTTGAATGACAACCGAGGCTTCAACAGCTCTAGTTCCACCTAACGAGGCTTACGAGTTTTGTTTTCTCCTTTTGAAGTTTGAATGACAACCAAAGCTTCAACAACTCTAGTTCCACCTAATAAACGAGGCTTACAAGTTTTGTTTTCTTCCTTTGAAGTTTCAATGACAATCAAGGCTTCAACAACTATCAAAGTCAAATATATGATCTCACAACCAAGGTTATGTATGAAGAATCAAGGCGAAAGTCTTGTTCAATCGAGTTTGCTAGACTTTTTAGGCCATAGATATTGTCGATACGTGTATGAGACAGGGCATGATTAGAAAGAGCTTAGTTGGGAGTTGGTCATCAATTAATGGTGGTTAGAGCCTTTATAAAGCACTTGAACCCGCATTTGTGGAATTTTTGCCTAATAGCATCAAATGACATGTCTGGTTGTCTTATGGGAGCGAAATGAGAATCACGATGCGATGGTGTGTTGAGATTTGAGTTGGGATTTGAGACAAATATGAAAGCTAAGATTGTAAGTGTGTGGTATGTGCAATGATAGCATGTCATGTTTGTTGCCACTAAAGAATTGAAGCACCATTCATACATGCAATTGAGCTTCACTACTAGGATAATAGAAGAGTGGCAAGTGTGTGACAAATTTATTTTGAACTTAAAGATTTTAAAAATTACAAGGCTTTTGGATCTTCCACGGAAGGGCTGCTAGACTTTTGGTAGTTTAATTTTTCCATTGAGGGTGCAAAATCCCCTCGTGTGCTAATTATTTAGCCAAATAAATCTTGTCTGAGGGACTTTGAATACCTAAGGTTAATTATTGTGTTGAATTTATGATATTTTGGTGTTTTTTAGGCTCATTTAGCATTGTGATTTGGGAAGTCATTTTCTATAGAGGGTGCTAAATCCCCTCTTGTGTTTTTTTTTCTATTTGACTATCATTTGTACG
Source organism: Pohlia nutans (assembly GCA_022496805.1). Lineage (NCBI taxonomy): Eukaryota > Viridiplantae > Streptophyta > Bryopsida > Bryales > Mniaceae > Pohlia > Pohlia nutans. Next base: position 12,513,949 of record CM040095.1, on the reverse strand, counting down.
GCACAAATCTTGAAAATAAAATATTATGATTTTTTGAAAAAAAATAAAAATTGGTTTATGTCAAGTTTTGTTCTTAGTTCAAAAGGCGAGATCTTAAACATGATTTTCCAAAATAAGTAGAATAAAATAATGGAAACCATACCATCTCGTAGTGCATGTTATTCTAATTTCATTCCAATATTTTCTAATTTTTTGTGTTAATTTGAGAGTTTTAATTGAATTTCAAGAGAAAATTTTGCCAAGTTAATGATAAATATTAATAAAAATAAAAAAATCTGACGAATCCAACCATATAGATGTGATCTTCACATTGACATTTACAACTTTTCTGTTAACATCGATTTCATTTTTTTTTTCATCAAACATTTTATAACGAATCTTTGAAAACATTATTGAATCGGGACGTTAGAGGATAAAAGATTGTAGCTCATAGAAGTTGAGGAAGATGGACTGTATAAGAGTATAAGACATCCGAGAACACATCTGGTTTCTTTAAAAAAACCTTGGATACTTAGGTAGTTAGGTCTTAACAAGTCATCAAAATGACAAAAACTAATATTTTTGAAAAGGAAACAAATATTTTGTAAAAAGAGAGGCAAAAACAAAAATACAAAATCAAATGGTAAGTGAACTCAAAAAATAATGATTTGTACTAAGTAAACTATCTTATCCTTGCAAGTATGTTGGATTTTGAAATGAGAGGTTCAAGTGTTTACTAAGTGAAAATTCCATATTTAACTTATTGTTTCAGGCATTTTTGGATTCTCAACTTTCTATGACAAAATAATCCATTCAGTACAAATACGTATTTATCTTTTGGGATATTTTAAAACACACTTCCCTTTTAAAGGCTTGAATTTTGGTAGTTTTCTATAAAATACCTAGATACATTCAATGTACTGTATATTCAATCCAAAGTGGGTTTTCATTTTTAATAGAGGTTTGATGTCAAGTCTTTGGAGCTTCAAATCAATCAAGTATTCGAATCCTAAGAGATCATGAAATGCTACAATGCCAAAGTTTGCCATGTTGCTATGTTCAAAAACCAAGTGATTATAGATTGATAGCCAAATATCAAATAAGTGTGATCAAATATCTTGTAACAATGGCCAAAGACCACCACGTGTGCCAGATATTTTAATAAATCAATTAAAAATTTAAAAACTTTTAAACCACACTATCAATGTTAAAGACCACTAAGCCAAAAACCAAAAATATGAAAATATGATATATGTTAGGTAGGTCATATGTGCCATATATTTTAATACATTATGGTCTATCCGTCTATGTTGTATTTGATATTGGAATTGTATTTCGAAAAGGGACTAAAGGAATATCCACCTTTCTTCCTTCAATTCTCCCCTTGACCACTATAATCACATTCAAAATTTGGTGTCACAACCTCGGTCACAACCTATTGTCTCCACACCTTTGAACCACTCCGTATCGCTCTATATAGTTCATGAACCAATCACAATCACTCTACATGGGTAATCACTATTGGACATCCATCACTCAACCATTCTTCAACCCCTAAAAGACCAAGGTTGATTTTTCAAGTTCGGTTATTTCAATGTGGAATGAGTATTGATCTTCAATTTTTGAAATATTTTGTGGTGATTGTACTCTTTGTAACAAACATGGGATGCTAATTTGCGTACGTAGGTGATGTATAGAGAAAAAGACACAATCATGCAAAGGTGAAAAAACTAACTATGGGTAGCTCGTGAAAATTTTCATACAATGAGCTATGCATCTAAATTTTTGTACACAATGAGCTAACACCCCCATATATACAACTACTAAATTCATTTTATCATATCTGAGACTAAACTTTGCATTTTTGGTATTTTTGGAAAGTTTCAAAGTGGGGCAGTGGGCCAAAAACAAAAAGTGCAACCAACTTTGTAGCATATAATTTTACTCTTGAGGAATCCTAAATGGTTCAAAATTTGTAGGTGCTAATAAATTCAAGTTGGTTGAAATATCCTACAATTGGATCGGTCAAAAAGGTTTTAGATCAAAAACTATTTGCCTTTTTTGAGAAGGGCTTTAGGCAGCTTTGTAAAGAAAAATAGTTGTGGTTCTTAAATTAGCTATAAAAAGACGTATCCGAGGGCTCTCTCACTACCCTTGAATTTTCAACATTAAAAGCAAGCATATATCATCCAATTTTCAGAGTCAAACGTTCATTTAGTGATAGGATGGGCATGCATGACCATATTCCCTGGCCCACCCTCGTCCCTAAGTCCCACTCGGGGAAGGGATTGCGCCTCACTGCCCCTGCCCGGCTTCCGTTACCAGCCGCGCCGTTCCCATCCGTTCCCTGAACAAAGGAACGTTTTCCTTTGCCAAGCACAGACTCTTCCTCCTGTTCGTCTTGTTTTTTTGGCATAAGGTATATTATAGAAAGCTCTGAGCCAGCCACTTTCCAAGCAAACTGCAACGTTTGATGATGCAATTCTTTCTTCATTGAATCGGTGTACACAACTGCGTAGATTGCACAGGACTCTTTGAGTAGCTGCTCCTCAGACTTTCCTTCTCCAAGAAATATCTGGTGAGAAAAAGAACAAAGAAAAATACTTACTCAATGCAAACTTAAAAAGAAAGAAAACTGGATTATTTATCACATCATTTCAAGAGTAGCACGCAGTAACAAACAACCTAATTGTCTCCAACAACAGGCTCCTTCAACCTCAAAGGACCAAGAAGTCCAAATCAGAATAGGATACGGGACATTACAGCTCGTGTGGCATGCGCAATAGTGAAAGAGGTGGTCAAAGAGGACAATGCTGAGGGATATAAGAACACTGATGCCAAAGAACTCCAGCTCTTGGTTCAAGATGATGTACGTTCCAATTTTGATATCACATATTTAGTGAAAAATAAAACTAGTGTTCAAAGAAGTTTGTCAATTCTTTTAATGTAGGAGAGTAATTCAATTCTTCTTACATTGACAATACTCAATGTCGGGAATTCCATGACTGATTCAATTTATTTTTCTCTCTGTTTTTTGCAGGACAAGTTGAAGGCGTACATTGAGAATCATATGTGGTCACCGGATTACTCACCGTTGGTTTTTCCAATTCAACATGTTTAGCTTCTACAAGAACGACTGAAGCATTCAACCATTTATATTTATTCTCATCTTGCAGGTTTGCGTCCAGGAGATTATCTATGTCGATCTATTTGTGTTGTCCTCGATTGGCATCTAGATTTAGGAGTGGCTGATTTTTTTTTGTCAATAGGCTTAGGTTACCATCACATGGAGATTTTTTCCTTGCAAGTCGGATAAGCTAGGTTTGCCTTCATGAGCTGATTTCAGAAACATCTGGGTTCTGGAGAACCAGACTCATGAACTTGATATAATGACGAATATCTAGACACTTTTACTTTGAAGAAAAACATGTTTTCTCAATGCCATGCCATCTCTCATGTGCTAATTGGAATGAAAATTCAGTGTTAGCCCTTTGAGGTCCAGATGATGATAAATAATCCAGTTTTCTTTCTTTTTAAGTTTGCATTGACTAAGTATTTTTCTTTGTTCTTTTTCTCATCACATATTTCTTGGAGAAGGAAAGTCTGCTCATGAGCAGCTACTCAAAGAGTCCTGTGCAATCTACGCAGTTGTGTACACCGATTCAATGAAGAAAGAATTGCATCATCAAACGTTGCAGTTTGCTTGGAAAGTGGCTGGCTCAAAGCTTTGTATAATATACCTTATGCCACAAAAACAAGACGGCGAACAGGAGGAAGAGTCTGTGCTTGGCAAGGGAAAACGTTCACGTGTTCAGGGAACGGATGGGAACGGATGGGAAAGGCGCGGCTGGGAACGGAGGCCGGGCAGGGGCAGTGAGGCGCAGTCCCATCCCCGACTGGGACTTAGGGACGAGGCTGGCCCACCCTCAATCGAAACAAAAAGCAAAACTAAAAAGCAAAAGCACTGAAACTACAATAAAATCACAAAAGCAAATGAAATGAAATCAGTGGTGGAGGCCAGGGCACTGTGCGGAACGAATTGATCCGGCAGGCATGAAATTCAACACTGCAACCGGAGGACCCAGCCGACTCACTCTTACTTTCCCTTGACCAGCCAGTCACTGCACACTCACTGCTGCGCGCATGAGCCCATCACATGCAGCCCACCCGGAGTATAATTTTTAATCCATCCGAAAAGTTCATGATTGCAGACTGCGCAGCGTAGTCACAAATCACAACAATTAATAATGCCGAGTGCGCCTTCCCCGTCCCTCATGCGCAGTCTCACTCGCTTTCATAGACAAATCCTTCTCCTAGAATCGAACTGATTGCCAAGTACTAATAGCAGATCTGTCGTTTCTCATTCCTACTTTGTGGAAATAGTGAATAGTGGTGGAATATTATACCTATATTTCTATGTACTTGTGACCAAAACTACTCACCAGCACTAAGTTAACACAACCCTTTCATTCCTTTTTCATTTATAGTAAGTGAAAAACCACACATTTCCTACTAGTGAAGCCTAGATCATCAGTACCAGCTTACAGACAATTCGATCTTCCACACGCCCGACCTTATAAAAGGAAGTGCTGGCTTCCTCAGACTCGATCCTTTCAGATCCAACCTTCTGCTTGCTGCGACCTCTCTGTATTATCAACACTAGAGCCACTTTGCCACCAGTTGCAGTTTCTCTGTTTTGATGGCGGCAACGAGTCAAGGCATCGTGGGTTTGCACGGGAGGATAGTAACTGGTTTCAACAAGACCTCCCGTTCGTCGTTTCGGATTCGGGGTGGTGTACAGTCGAGGGGGTTCGTGATGATACCAAGCTCTAGAAGTTTCCGAGCGTTTCGAACAATCAAGAAATCGCCCCGCCTGAATCGTTCCACGTCGCGAATCGTCAGGAGAATCGGTGCTGTGATGGGCGACAACTCCTCCAAGGTCGACCTGCGAGAAGACGACGTGACGAGAAAATTCGACGACGACGACGGGGCGGCTGCGGCTGACGAGGGTTTGGATTCGTCGACGATGGTGGACACGGTGAACGCGGTGCTGGCTGATATCGTCGACGGGCAGAAGTACATCAAGGAGACGGGGCGGACGAAGGCGCGCCCCATGAAGCGTCGCGCGCTCGTGGTGTCGCTGGCGCTGGGCGCGTTCCGAGGTCCGCTAGACGCCGTCGACAGCCGCCTGGGCAGTCTGCGGCGGACGCCGTCGAGCGCACACCGTAATACGCCGTCGTGCACGGGATTTGCCCGGACTGCGCAGTTGATGTCGCAGCTCTCGTTTGGATCGCCTCACACAAATTAATTGAGCTTCCGGAACTTGGAGATCTAGCAAGTGTGTGCTTGTGGAGGTGAATGCATTCAAGCCGCCCCCCTTTAGCAACGAACTCAATTGTACTGTACATGTATCTAGTTACCAGCACTCTTGTATAACATTAGTTAATTTAAACTCTCGCATTGTGGAGGATTCTCTGATACTACATATAGTGACTGAGCAATTATTGTGAGTGCCGGCCAAAACTGTGCTGAGCATCGGCCTCTGGGTATTTGCAGAGCTTGCCGAAAAACAAGAGCGACCATAATATGCTCACTTGGAATTGACTGTCAAATTAAACCGATCAGACGTTTGCTAACACTTCATTCAATCCGTTCTAGACAAAAAATAAACACAAGAAATTAGAACTGGTAATATTAGAGAGAAAAAGCTTTCAAATTAGAGCTCTACAAAAGATTGAGAAAAATTCAAAGTCTTCCTAAGCATTATATCAGTTGTGCCAACTCAAAAAAGATGATCTCTCAATAATTTTCCCACCTCCCTTTTTGTTGCTCTTACAACTACAATACTCTGTGACATACTTTCTAAAAGCCTCCTGTAATCAATCATCTTGAGTGATAGAGTGAAAAAAAATTGCCACATGGTCACACGTTTCTATCAATTTTCAGTTGGAGGTCTCTCATATCGATTGAGACTTTGAACTAGAATGTGATCAACCTTTGTACTAGAGCATGCCACTTGTCAATTTGCAATCAATGACAATCAAAGTTGTGATTACTCAATGTTTGATCAATTTAGGGGTTAAGGTAGGAGCACCCAATTCCGACAAGGTACCCTAAGGAGTGCACTCTTCAAGTGAGTAACAAAATGTACGTATAGGAGACATTTCAATCGAGCGGAAAGTAGATATACATGGGGCTTGGAGTTAAATTATTCATCTTTAGCTTATGTGAGATTTGTACATATATTGCTTGATTTTAGCCAAAAAAAAATGTAGACGGGATGTTTTCATGAGGGGGATGCACATGTGTGATTCCTGGCTTAACCCCTAAAAGCCCGAGGGGTATTGGACAAAACATAGATGTGTTATAATATGTGCCTTCCATATGTTTGATGAAGGTTGGTTCAATAGACAAAATGTAGAGTATCATCTTTACAAATTATCCGTACAGTCAAACTTCCTAAATAATCTTTAGATCATTTTTTAATGAATTTAAAAGCATTAACCTTCGAAAATTTGTATAAATTATAATTTTCAATTTTAGAGTTCAAAATTTAGTACGATTGGTTAAAGTTGGGCTATCTATTGTAAACTTCAAAAAAGCAAGAGAAACGATGGAGGAATCATCATTACTTACCCCAAATAGCAAATTTTGTAACACTAAGACAATGTTGAGGTGATCTACTTTGAAAAATTCTCCCGGGTGGAGTTTAACTCGGATTGCCATAATTCAAATTGGGTTGGAAAGTAGACTTGATTTAGTATTTTAAAATATTTTTTATTTTTTCAAAAAAAGATTTTTTTATTCCGGGCAGCCCGTTTTTTCCGGGCAGCGACCAGAAAATGGTCGCTCGGGAGCTTAGGGGTTAATTGAATAGTACACTCCTTGAGCAACATACCCAATGCCGATAATTTCTAGGCAGAGTAGTCATTTTAGAACATAAATTTAGGTTAACCACAAATAGTTTATCATTTTGTTCAACAAATAATAAAGGCTCTAAATATGATATGCTTAGATTTGCATTCCAAAATGAATACAATGTTTAGAAATTATCGGCATTGGATACAATGTCGGAATTGGGTGCTCCTACCTTAACCCTTAAACGTCAAGGAAAGCCCCATGGGCTTATTTAAAAGAGAATAATGAAGAAAAAAGTTGATTTTCTCAACCAAATCAAGCGAGGATTGGTGCATTGGAAAGCTACTGAAAAAGCGATCTAAATTTCAAATTTTCAACCTCATTTGAGAGATTGTGGAATCATTGATAAGCAACCAAAGTTATCAAATTGAACAAATTTTGAGTTTGGGGCAGCTGAAGTTCACCAATGCCGCAGTACTACAGTGCGACAGTGCCAGCCTACAGTGCGACAGTGCCAGCCAACAGTGCACTGAAGAACCGTTTTTGCAAAAAATAAAATAAAAATAAAAATAAAAATAAATTTTATTTTATTTTTTGCAAAAAAAATTAGATGCCTTCTGGGCTTGCCCAATCTAGGCCCTCTTGACGTTTAAGGGTTAAGAGAAGCCATGATTACTGTTCCAAGCAAAAACCGAAAAGAAAAGTACTGGAATACTGTAGTGAATAAAATTGCACGGTAGATACAGTAGTCGGTACTTGGGAGAATGACTGTAGGGAACGGATTGGGCACAAAATTCAACACTGCAACGGAGGACCCCGCCGACCCTTTCCCTTGACCAGCCGGCCACCTCCGTCAGTCGGCACACATGCACTGGGCTTTTACTTGGTTGGGTTTTTATGATTAAAAATTCATCAAATTATTGAGTGGAGGTTCAATTCTTGGTGTCGACATATCCGCGTCATTACAAACTCCGTTCAGTGAAAACATTATCATGATTAGCCAAACATCACATGTAGCCTCATTTTTCTGTCCTTTGTAGTCTACAAAATTTAATTTACTTCATCCGTTTCAAATCAGCTGCTTTATAGCTTGCAATTGTGTAAAATGAAGGTTGAGTTAGCCAAAAGAAATTGGTGAATTGTTCCCAGAATCTTACCTGATAAGAGGAGTGGTTACTTGTTCACTAGAAAAAATATGTAAAAAAGAGGATGAAATTATCAAAGTCTTCTCGAAAAATATTAAAATTGTCACTATTTGCATAAATCATCATGATTTATTTTCTACTAGTGGGACCCGTGCCGTTGAACACATCGACCGATTCAAACGCGGAACGGTCGAGTGAGACAAAGCGAGTTGTATTGTATAATAGGTTTTCTATTTTTTTAATTTTTTACTTTTTATCTTTCTTTATCTTTTTTTTATTGTGAGTGTAAAGATTTTTTCTTTTTTTTCTTTTTTGTTCCTTACATGGCTATATTCTAGGGTGTGTTTTGCCCTACTTAAACCCAAAAATAAATGATTGTGGTAGGCCAAAAAAGATATTCAAAAAAACTAAAGGCTATCAAAAAAAATTGTAAGTAAAATAGGGTATTTAATATAGAATGCAATCTCCATATCTAATTAATACCTAAAGGGTATTCAAAATATGAGATGTATTAAAATAAAATCTACTTGAAGGATGCCTACTATTTCAAACTTTAAAGATAATACCCCTTTTAAAATAAGTGGTTATCGCAAGCGTCTCAAAAAATTACTCTCAGTACCCGATACTCCCTCTCAGTTCCGAAAACCCTGTGGGAACATTCCTTCCAGTTCTGGGTTTTTTATTTGGGAACAAAGGAGTATAAAATATGAGCATAGGAATGGAAACGCCAACTGCACCTTCCCCGCCCACTACGACAGGTCCGCATGCAAAGACTGACTGACTGACTGACTGACTGACTTTCACAGAAGATACCGACTATCACTGTAAGTGATTGCCAAGTCTCCTTTCAGACAATTCTTCTACACGCATAAATATATTCATCTCCCTCCTCTCCACATCGACTGGGCCTTCATTACAAAACCAAGCGCTCCTCACACTGAATCGATCACTTCACTTCCACTCAGATTCTCCATCGATCGACAAACTAGCTTCGTTGCTTGCTCTCTCTAATCAGAAACACTCCAGCCTTCGATCGATCTACTTCAACTTGCCAGTGTAAATTTGCCTCCAGTCTTTGAAGTTGCAGTCTGTTTCAATTCGATGGCGGCAACAAGCCAAGGCATCGCTAGCATAGTATCATCTGCTTTCACCAGGAACCCCAGCAGCAGATCGTCGACGTTTCGGACCCGGAGTGGGGTGCAGTCGAGGCCGGGGTTCGTGATGCCGAGCTCTAGAAGCTTCCGAGCATTTCGAACGATCAAGAAATCGCCCCGCCTGAATCGTTCCACGTCGCGAGTCGTCGTCAGGAGAATCGGTGCTGTGATGGGCGACAACTCCTCCAATGTCGACCTGCGAGAAGACGACGTGACGAGAAAATTCGACGACGACGACGACGACGACGACGGGGCGGCTGCGGACGAGGGTTTGGATTCGTCGACGATGGTGGACACGGTGAACGCGGTGCTGGCGGATATCGTCGACGGGCAGAAGTACATCAAGGAGACGGGGCGGACGAAGGCGCGCCCCGTGAAGCGACGCGCGCTCGTGGTGTCGCTGGCGCTCGGCGCGTTCCGAGGGCCGCTGGACGCCGTCGACAGCCGCCTGGGCAGCCTGCGGCGGACGCCGTCGGCGTCGCGGCTGACGCGCACCCCGTCCAGCTCGGGATTTGCCCGCACTGCGCAGTTGATCTCGCAGCTCTCGTTTGGATCGCCTCATGCCGCCGACGTGCACTAATTGTTACAGAATTCCACATCTTGCATTGAATTCGTGAAACTGTACATAATTTAGTTACCAGCAGTGAAACTGTACATTTTGTCACCAGCTCGACGACTCTCAATTCTTGTACAACATTAGTTTTTCATTTAGATCGACTCACACATTGTGACGGATATCTTGATTTGTAAACTCATGGGCAGTGAACTCAAAACTGGCTAAAATTAGCTGGATTTCTACCCAAAAAATGGGGCTGCTAAACATAAAATGATTTTTTTTTTGAAATGTAGCGAGAATGCTCATCATGATATAAATATGTAGCAACTTCATGAGATGATATCCGCGGATATCATCATGGTATCACCTTAATATATCAAGGGTATTGCCGGATATTGTGAGTATTGTATGCACTGGGTAGCAAAAGTAGATACCATTTATGTGGGAGGTCGCATAATGTTCTGAATGTCATAAAGTGATTCTGAGATCACTGCTCATGGGTGGCAGCCAAAACTATGCTGGACAACACCCTTAGCCATGCTTTCAACTGAGTAAAAGGATAGTCTCTTCAGGAGCCATGCTTTCGGAACTGAGAAGAGCATAGTTCATGATGTATTTCAGCCATGTTAAAGCGAAAACTGATTACAACCAGCATAACATTCTATGAGATTTTTCGTTTTCCCCCATAGACCTTCTATGACATCTAAAATATCCCTCCTCTATAAGCTGTATTCTTGGGGAGGAATTGGAATTAAAGTGATCGTTGACAGTGGCCCTATCTTCATGGGAGCCTGATAATATCATGAGATGGAAAAATTAATGAAGGTATTCACGATTTTGTAATCGTTCGCATGTTGGACCATGCTACTATTAAAACTCTTGGTTCTGTCGCTACATTGTGTCCTAAAAGTGATCATTCAGATTACACTATGGATCGTCTAGATCATGGAGGGTGGATGTCTGCTCTATGGATGGTACATGTACATCAATTTCTATAATATATGAATGGTACATCAATTGGCGAAGGGAAATTGGCTGGGAACTCGTAACCTGCAATTAGACATCGATGATGTCAATGGGATGCAAACCATTTTCATATTTAGCACACATCTGACATAGCTTCGTTCGACAACCTTTGCACGCCTTGCAGATGACCGTCGATTTCCCTTCCCCTTCCCCTTGTATGCCCAGAAGCTCTTCCTTCTGGAGCCAGCCTGCACTCCAGCGTTCCCTATCCTGAAACACCGCGTTGCAACAGGGTCAAAGCCAGAACAGGAAACTCGCCCCCATTATCAATTCAAATTACAAGCCTTAACCCTTAAACGTCCCATGGGGATAGTATATACGTTTTCCTATAATTGAGATTTGCTACCAACAAGAAACTCTAAATTGGGATCTTAATAGCTTATTAGAACCGCATTGATCTAAATTTCAACCTCTCTCCTGTATTCAAAACCATTAAAGGTGTGGATTCATTCCAAATACAACCAAAATACACCATATTCTACTGGCCGCCACGACACGTTTAGACGTTTAGGGGTTAAGAGGTTAAAGTAAGAGTGCCTAACTGAACTTCCATGCAAGAAACTAAAACAATCATCCTCGTGCTTTGACCCTTCAGTTTGTATTTTTTCAACTCTTTCCATTTTTTAAGCATTATGGGCCTTTTATTTTCTTCTGCATTTGTAGCTCATTCAACACCATGCAGGCACTCAAGTCCTGAGAAAGATCCACCTTCAGAATCTTCGCGTTGAGCCAAAAACGCGTTGTCTCATCACACGTTGATACCATCTCCAGAAACCAATCCTTGCCTGGCCCTCTCCGCTTCGAATGTACATGGAAGTGACGCCAACCAAATGTAGTCTCCATAGCAGTCCATTTCGATCCTACTCACATTTGAAAGCATAAAGTTATTATTCATTCACTCGTCCTCGTTAACTCACAACCGTGCATAGTGTATCCTCAAAGCACCATGCAACACTGAAGGACCAAGGATTCATGGTTGAAAATGACCGATTCAATTGTTCATAGTGTGAAAACGGTGATTCGGATGAGGTTGAATCTTAACCCTTAAACGTCAAGAGGGCCTGGACGGGGCAGCCCGGAAGGAATCTAAATTTTTTTGGGGAAAATTAATAATAATAATAATAATAATAATAATAATAATAAAATATTGCAAAAACGGCTCTGCAGTGCACTGTAGCACTGTAGCACTGTACTGTAGCACTGCGGCACTTCTGAACTTCAGCTGCCCCAACCCTCAAAACTTGTTCAATTTGATAACTTTGATTGCTTACCAACGATTCCACAATCTCTCAAATGAGGCGAAAATTTGGAATCTAGATCGCTTTTTCAGTAGCTTTCTAACGCAACAAGTCTCGCTTGATTTGGTTGAGAAAATCAACTTTTTTCTTCATTATTCTCTTTTTACTAAGCCCATGGGGCTTACCTTGACGTTTAAGGGTTAAATCACCAGCATATTGCATGTTTCATGTTTCATGTTGCATATTGGTCAAGAAATAAATAAAATCAGACAAAAGAAAGTTTCCATATGATCTACTCAAAAGAGGTCCAATTTAATCCTTTTGATCCTTAACCCCTAAACGTCCCAGCATCCAGAAACTGGATCATGACCAGATTCGAAGCTTTGTAACTTTCTCATACAACCTTGGATGATTTTTTTTCAAGTCACCTTTGAAAGCCTATCAAATTCTCTACCAATTACAATAAATCTCTTGTGATGGGAAACTATTGATAATATTGAAGAGGCCTCCAACTACATGTCAAATTTGTTGGGTAGATTTTATGTTTGCAATGGTCTTCTCCTGTACACCTCATGTACATCTAAGCCATGCTAATATCTACTTTTGACACTAGAATCTACTTTTTTTCAAAGGGTTGGTACGTTTAGGGGTTAAAAGGTTTAGAATATATGTTAGCTTTTGCTCGAGTAGTCTTCTAACAATTGAAAGGAAAAGGGTTACTGCAAGGGCCACTCACCCACAATACGCGCTATAGTCACTGGATTTTTCTTGTGAAAACCACCTCGTGCAAGACTGCCTTGCCCATCACAGACGTCACATTTGACCTCCCCCGAACCTAAAGCACTCCATAGTCACATAATACCGTCACACCAAAATCCATCATGTACACAATGAACAGAAACACAAGCAAGAAGCCAGAGGCCACCATGAGCACCACTCAACTAAAGAACTCAAGGACAGGGGGCGCAACTCAAATTTAACTGTTAACCCTTAACCCTTTAACGTCCCGATTCAACACTGTTTTCAAAGATTTGTTATAAAATGGTTGATGAAAAACGAAAATGGAGTTGATGTACAAAACAAAGTTGCAAATGTCAATGTGTAGATAACATCCGTACGGTTGGATTCATCATATTTATTATTAATATTTTTAAAGTAATTTTGCAAGGTTTTCTCTTGAAATTCAATTAAAAATCCAAAATTAACACAAATTTTTTTTAAATATTGTAATGAAATTAGAATGACATGCACTACGAGATGGTATGGTTTCCATTATTTGATTCTACTTACTATGGAAAATCATATTTAAGGTCTTTCTTTTTGAACTAAGATTGAAACTTGACAATAATCACTTTTGTAATTTTTCAAAAATTCACATTACCTTATTTGGAAGATCCATACCGTACAAATGGTATTCAACTAGCACAAGAATGAAAAAAAAATTAAATTGGATGAAAAACATCCGGTACCTACAGAAATCGAGCTGCTCAAATTCATCCGGCGTCCAGATTCTGGACGCCGGCACGCTAAAGGGTTAAAAGGACCAAGGATTCATGGCTCTAAAAAGACAGATTCAATCGATCGTATTCTGAAAAGTATAGTTCAGATGGGACCAAATTTTATATCATTAGAATTAGTGAAAGAACATTGCATGTGTTGGTCAAAAATAAATGATTTTGAAGAAAAAGAAGTCCACATAATACCTACTCAAAACTGCCAAAAAAACATGAGGCCCATCTTAGTCCTTCGGGAGTTAAAGGACCAAGGATGCACAGTTTTACAATTGATCAGTGTGAAAAATATAATTAAGATGGGACCAAATGTTATATCACATGGTCAAAAACAAATAAATTCGAACAAGAGGAAGTTCGAATAGGACCTACTCAAAACTGTTAAAAAGAACATGGTGACCATGGACGCTTAGGGGTTAAGTAATTCTACACCAAATCATTGTCTAGAAAGAATCTACTGTACACTAACTGTAGGTCAAATGTGACTACTTGTTAAGACATCAACAGAGCAGCTCAACATTAATTATTGATAGAAAAATGGTTCAAAAACATACCGAAATGACTCTTAAAATGACCATTGACGAGATTTTTGACACAAAAGAAAGAGAAAAAATCACAGTTCTTTCTTATCCAGATTTAAAGAAATAATATACGTTTCATGAAATAGTTTACGATTAGTTACAAAAATTTATTTCAAGGTAACAGAAGACCACAAATCTCAATTGTATTTGATAAAGGCTGCACTCGACACTGATCTACCAATTTGCAGCGACGCTCTTGCTATTCATCTGCCATTGTAATTGCCTGCGAGTTAGAATTTAGGGCTATGAATCAATTGGCTCATGTTTTCAAAGAGCGATTCATACCTTGGCAAAGTCGGCAGGGAACGACGAAGTAGACATTGGACAGGGGCTTCACGAACGGATTGTCTTCGGCCGCAATCCGCTGATTCTTTTCCGACTGTTCGGATGATACGCTACACTGAGGAATGATGCGTCTGACACTGAATTGATTACAACCTTTGATGATTCCAAGCCTTAGAAAACCGGAGCTCAGCCTGCCGCAGGTTGCCATCGACAACTTCATCTCTCGAATTTATTCAGCGCCCTCAAACCCTAAAACCCTAATGGAGTTCTCCTCTGCCATTCCGAATCCATAGCGATGATTTGCAGTTTTTAAGTCCACTGCAAAAATTCTCCAGCTCGAGAAATGTAATGCGTCACTCACTCGAGAATTACGCAATTGTGAATTGTAAAACGAAATCGAAGGGGCCGAAAATTCATGAGCTGAAGTTTTGCTGGATGGGAAAGAGGTGGTGGAAGTGACACGCCCACGGTTATCGGGGTTTGAAGTACCAATTACCGTAGCCACGACTTATTACCGTTTACTCTAATCTCCTTTGTTGATAGATAGAAACTCCGGATCTTTTATAGCAAGGGGCCGGCATGAATAAAGTGTCTGTTTGTAATGTCAATGACCCGGTGTCCACCGGATAAAGGGACATTGAGAGAGTAGTGACACACAATCCTTTCGGGGATAGACACTATAGTGACACACAATGCTAGTTCCTAGCTACCGGTAGTCACTAGTGCCTTGAAGATACCGGACATGGTATCATCCCAAAGGGCTTTGAGGTACCCATACAACAAGGTCCAAGGACCAGTTGGATGGACTATGGTGGTGAGCACCACGCCGACATGGGGAATAGAACCCACAACCTCCTCATTGGGGACCATGAGCCCTAAGCATTAAGCCTTTAAACCCTTTTTGGGAGAATGTATAAAAGAACAAGCCGAAGCTCAAAGAGCGAAACACCTCCGGTACAAGGCCGGGAAAGCTTGAAACATGGGAGACAAAAGTCATACCCTAAAACCCGAAGAAACCTTCAGGTGGTGGACTCAAAACCAAGTCACAAAAGGGGCCGCCATCACTGACTGACCACAGTCTAAGCTAGCTACCAAAGCAAAGTGAAAGAGAGTCTATCACGAAAGAAGAGAGAAAAGCTCTAAGCATTAAGCCAAGGCATGTGGTACCTTTACCGTAGCCACAACCACAGGGAGCTCATTTTGGTCCCCCTGTGTTGATTCCCTTGTGAGTGCCACTTTCCCCTCCAGGCTTCAGAACTCGACACATGTTAAACTTTCCTTCTACAAGTAGATGACTAAGCTTAAGCAGGTGATTTTGTACACATGTCAAAACCCCAATCACAGGGAAAAGTGGCACTCACGGGGGAATGAACACAGGGGAACCAAAATGAGCTCCCTGTGAACTTATTACCGTTTACTCTAATCTCCTTCGTTGTCACAACAAGAGGAATTCCGCTCTCTCTAATAACCTTCAACCCCTGAGCATCCACACTACATATATCCGGTCAAACCTCATTAATTTCTCACATTTTAATGAATATTATATATTTTTGGTATTTATCTCAATTAGGTTATTGTTAAATAAATTTACCCAGATTTTTTCATAATTATGTAAATAAAAATGAATTTTACAAAATTTTTTACAAATTTTTTTTTATAAAAATCATAGTAATTAAAAATAAAAAAAAATAGTATGAAATTTTAAGAAAAAATGTAAATAATAGTGATGAACAACAAGCTGTAGAGGCATGTTTTTTAAACTTATATAAAAAGAAATTTGATGGAAAAACTTTCTCTTAAGTGTATATTGGAATTTTGGGAGTCTAACCTGTAAAAAGTTCAATTTTAACAATTTTTAAGAATAGTGAATTGGAATAGACAGTAGAAGATAACCTCCACACTTACTTAGTTGGGACAATTATTATTTGAAACTAGAAATACGGTAAAAATTGGCGTTTGACTGAAAAAACGGCCAAGCTTGGCTATATTAGGCTCTTTAGACACTTAAGGGTTAACCCCTAAGCGTTTGTAGTAAATAGAGTACATTGTATTTTTCTTGTACTTGGAATGGATCTACACCTTAAATGGATTTATGTTCAACAGAGGTTGGAATTTAGATCATTGAGCTATTGAAATCCCAATTTAGAACTTGTTGTAGGTAGCAAATCTATATATTAAAATAAGTTGTTTGTTTTGTTTTGTTTTTTTACAGTGAGATTTTCCTAACCAATCGTGTTTTTGGTATTGTCAAAAAGCTCTCCATGAAGAAGGGTGCACATAGTTTGTTTTGTTGGGTTTGGACCTATAGCGTGAAAGTTATGGATTTTAATTGAATTTCCTCACAAAAAGCTAAATTAAATGATGAAAAATTGGAATATGGGGATTTTTAATGTCATTTTTGACATCATTAAAAAGCTCTTGACAAGTAGGGGGTGCACTAAAGTTGTTTCGTAGCTTCTAGATCTACGGTGTGAAAGTTATGGATTTTCATTCGAATTTTGTCACCATAATTTGAATTAAATTATGGATACAGCAAAAGCAAAAGTACACGGAACACTAGAAACACACGGGGAACAGAGGGAGAAAAAAACACATGGGAATATGGGGAACACGAGGAACATTTGGGCCAACAGCATAAGGCTACACTAGTATCAACTATACAACAATTAATCTATTACCTCCATAGAAGGTTTACGAATTAAAGATGTGGCTTTTCTAATTTCTATCCTCAAAATCTTTAATACTCCATTTTAAGCATGATTTTCATTTGAATTTACTTTGGATTTATTCTAAAGAAGTATAGATTCTTTCACCCCCTAAGCTCCCAAGAGACCATTTTTTGGTCACTGCCCATTTTTAACAAGCTACCTGAAAGAAAAATATATTTTTTTGCAAATAAATTTAAAATTTAAAAAAATTTAAAATACTACATTAATTATGTTTTCCAATCCAATTTGAATTATATCATTCCGAGTTAAACTCCACCCAAGAGAATGTTTCAAAATGAATCACATCAACATCGTCCTAGTGTTATAAAATTTGCTATTTGGAGAAAGCAATGATGTTCCTTCCAATATTTTTTAAAAAGTTTTTTTAGAGGTTAAATATGTTTGCTTTGGAATTTAAAAACTCCATTTGGTTCAACAAATTAGAAATTATGAGCAGGATTCTTTTCAAAAAAAAATTCAACCTATAAGGATTAGTATGTCTATTAAGAATTAAGCCCAATATAAAATAAGGGTTCACATTTATACTGTAATTTATACACATAGGCATAGAACAAAGGATAAGATATTGAAACTACATATCAATTTTCCATAGTGGATTAAATTTTGTCTCTAAACCTATATACTTGATGCATGAGAGATAATTGATTTGTACGTACCTAAAAGTATATACTACGTATGAGATGACAAATTTGTACATCCCTCAAACCATATACTTATAAGATGACTGATTTGTATGTCCCTTAAGACATATGTCATTAAGGCCACTGATTTGTATGTCCCTCAAAGTATACACTTATGAGATGACTGATTTGTACCTGGCTTAAGGCGTATGTCTATGAGACAACTGATTTGTACGTTCCTCAAAGTAAACACATATGAAATGACTGATTTGTACGTCGCTTAAGGCATATGCCTATGAAACAACTGATTTGTACGTCATCCAAAGTATACACATATGAAATGATTGATTTGTACATTTCTTAAAGTACATGCGGCTATAGGATGATTCATTTGTACGTCCTTTATGAAAGATGCCTACGGAACAACTAATTTGTACGTCTCTCAAAGTTTATACCTATAAGACAATTGATGTATATGTCCTTCAAAGTACATACCTATGAGATAGTTGATATGAACGTCCTATAAGGCATATGTGTATGGGACAGCTAATTTGTACGTTCCTTAAAGTATATATACACATATAAGATGATTGATTTGTATGTCCTTCAAAGTATATACATATAAAATGACTAATTTGTCATTTTATATGAGTATACTTATGCTTGTCAGACAACTAATATGTGCATCCCTCAAAGTATATACCTCTGAGATGATTCATTTGTACGTCCCTTGCAGCATATGCGTATGAGACAACTGATTTGTACGCCCGTCAAAGTATATACACATGGGATGACTCATTTGTACGTTCTTTATGACATATGCCTATAAGATGACCCATTTGTACATCCTTTATGACATATGTCTATAAGATGACTCGTTTGTACGTCCCTTATAACATATGCCGATGAAATAACTAATTTGTACGTCTCTCATAGTATATACCTATGAGACACTGATTTGTACATCCTTCAAAGTATATACCTATGAGATGATTGATATGAATGTCCTATAAGGCATATGCGTATGGAACAACTGATTTGTACGTCTTTCAAAATATACACCTACTAGATGACTAATTTGTACGCCCCTTACTATGTATGCGTATGGGAGTATGAGACAACTCATGTGTACGTCTCTCAAAGTATATACCTATAAGATGATTAATTAGTACATCCTTCAAGGCATATGCTTATAAGACAACTAATTTGTACATCTTTCAAAGTATATACATATGATATGATTAATTTGTATGTCCCTTACAACATATGCTTATGGAACAATTGATTTGTAGGTCTCTCAAAGTATATACCGATGAGATGATTAATTTGAACATCCATTAATGCATATGTATGTGGGATAACTGATTTGTATGTCTTTCATATGTCCTTCAAAATATATACATGTAAAATAATTGATTTGTATGTCCTATATAGCATATGCCTATGGGACAACTAATTTGTAAGTCTCTCAAAATATATACCTATGAAATGAGTCATTTAAATGTCCCTTAAGGCATATGCATATAGAACAACTGATTTGTACGTCCCTCAAAATATATACCTATAAGACTCAAGGTTCACTAAGTGAGAGAGTTAGAAATATGAGTAAAAAAGAGCATAGGCCCTAATTTAAAAGATAAAGATAAAATATATATTTTATTTTGTTATAGTGTAGGGCTCATAATAATAATTGAAGCAAATTATAGGTAACATAGGATGCCCTACTACATAATGTATTACATGACATTTTAAAATAATATACACTCGCCTAAAATCCCAAAGAATATCTAACAGTATATGGGTTCATGGATTGCAATATAATGAGATGATATTATTTTGCAAAGAAACCGCTTCAAGCATTGGAATTGTTCAAGTGAAGACTATTGAGTTCATATCAACAATGGAGTCTTAGAATTTCGGTGAGAGGGGTTACTATTGACGCCTTGTATACACGTGTACGCACCAAATTCTTGTAGAGTAAAATTTGTGTGTAGTTAAAAATTGAACCAATAGCAAAACAATACAATCATTGAGTTTTAAAATCTCTTAATTTTGTAAGAATTGCCCCAAATTGTTGTTTCTTCACTTACTTGTAATTGTCTTTTTTTTATAACTAAATTTCTTGTAACAGTGTTGAGATGATATGATAGCTTTTTTCAAATGTGGTCTATTGAGAAATCTATAATTGCACACATGGTTAAAACATTTTATTTTTTTATAAATATCATAGCTAGAGTATCTTTGAGAAATTGAAGGACTTTCAATTAATAATATGAAATCCCTTTATACCAAATGCTACAATATTATATAATAGTAGGGTGCTAGAAAATTCAAACATGAAACCAAAAAAATCCCTTGATTGTACTTTGACCATCATCACTTTGCTCTTATTATCACAAATTTGTTAAAACGAGAGATGCAAGTGTTTATGTAATTAAAACAAAAATCTCAAACCTAATTGAAACATTTTGAGTCTATTTTCTAATATTAGAATGGTCAAATTTTTAAATGTTCTTGTTAGCAAATTAAAGTTGACTCCGGCACTTGACTAATCACCTTGATTCTAAATCCTTGGGTGATCTTTAACCCCTGAATGTCACAACATCTAGTTTCTAGACAACTAAAATATTCAAACTCATTCTACGTTTTCATTAATGTTTGGATGAAAGTCATTTGATTTTTTGGAGATACTTCACCGAGTTGTTGTTCTATCGGCAATGGTTGGATTTGGTGATATTAGAGTATATGTTCACCTAAAATTACAAATATGGAAGTATGTGAAGTTGTTGACTAAGTCAAAATTGCATCGACTGTAGTTCAAACCTAGTTTTGCAAAATAAAGTCATAGATTTAAGGAACACAAAAATTTCAAAGAATCATCACATTAAGAGTATCTCATTTAATATCCATTCCAACAAATTTTACTCAAAACATTCAATTTTTTTTTGTAATCTAATTTAGAAGGAATTTTAATTTTAACTTAAACTTTATATACTTAAATATTGGTTATAGTATTGGTAAATCAAACTGTATGGATGGAGTCTAAAATTCAAAATTTAAAACTTTCATTTGTATATCAATTCCAAATATTCTTCTAAATAGTATTTTATGATGATTTTTTCGAATCGTCAATTCCACGGATACCCTAGTTTATTTAGGAGTAAATGCAAGCACTATTCATCCAAATCCCATTTTCCCTAGAATTTCCATTTTAAGCATCCTATAGGATTTTATGGCAAACATTTTTGCAAATTTGGCGGCTACGGCCCAAAATTACTCTAGGGAGATTTACATGGGAATAAAAACCATGGGAAGAGTAGAATATTATTTTAAGTGGGTTCCAATTGGATAAATATACGACACAATTTTGTCCCCATGTATTAACCCCTAAGCTCCCGAGCGACCATTTTTTGGTCGTTGCCCGGAATAAAAACGGGCTGCCCGGAACAAAAAAATATATTTGAAAAAATAAAAAATATTTTAAAATACTACATCAAGTCTACTTTCCAACCCAATTTGAATTATGGCAATCCGAGTTAAACTCCACCTGGGAGAATTTTTCTAAGTAGATCACCTCAATATTGTCTTAGTGTTACAAAATTTGCTATTTGGGGAAAGTAATGATGATTCCTCCATCATTTCTCTTGCTTTTTTGAAGTTTACGATAGATATCCCAACTTTAACCAATCGTACTAAATTTTGAACTCTAAAATTGAAAATTATAATTTATACAAATTTTCGAAGGTTAATGCTTTTAAATTCATTAAAAATTTATCTAAAGATTATTTAGGAAGTTTGACCGTACGGATAATTTGTAAAGATGATACTCTACATTTTGTCTATTGAACCAACCTTCATCAAACATATGGAAGGCACATATTATAACACATCTATGTTTTGTCCAATACCCCTCGGGCTTTTAGGGGTTAAAGACTATTAGGAGATTTAGAGGATTACAGGTAATCTTACCTAATTGCAACACTTTAAATGTTGAATATAGCTTTTGTTATCATAATGGTCAAAAACATTCTTGTTAGCAAATCAAAGTTGACTTCCATGCTTGGGTTTAAGATAACCATGTGTAATCGACTCTAAATATGAATGGATGGGTTACCGGTGCCTTTAAATGTATTTCTAATGGATGTTTCATGTGGAAAAGGAGGGGAGATATTTCTAGCTCCCTTTCATGTTGACGAGGTTCATCCATTACATAATACATCAATACATGGGTGGATGGACATGAAAATTCCTTCCTCTCCTCAATGCCTTTCAAATATCATAACCATGTTTCTTTTTATCATTCATGCCATATGGCCCAAAAGTTATAACCATCTTTCATTCCATTCCTTTCTGAGATTCCTTTAGAGCATGTATTTAGAAATCATAATAATGTTTTTTTTTGAGTTAAGGTTAGTGGGAGAGTTAGGATTAGAGGAAAAGTTAGAGTTATGGGCGGCGCCAAGAATATACTCCCAGATATTAATAACCACACCATTATTTTCTAAACCATCTTCACAATTTCACATAGTCCTACACATAAGGTAGTTTTCTCCATTCTCATGGTTTGCAGTCAGTGAGTGTAATGTTTATTATTAAATAGAAAAATGTTCATATAAAAAGATTCCAATGCACTAAAATACATTTTATTTTGATAAAATATAAATAAATAATGAAAATTTGAAATTTTTATAGATTTTTCAAAAGTTGCTGACTTTATGACTCTTTAGTTGATGCACATTTATTTAATTCAACTAATTTTTTTGCCTACCTATAGAAATGGAAAAATTATGAGAATTTAAAAATAGGAAGGGCGGATTCATCCTCTCGCTTGTACCATTCATTTTTCTCGTTTTCTCATTTTGAAGGATCTAAGTCCTTTCTTGAAAATTTTAATTTTATATTTGGAGTTTGCGACCTCAATTATGTTTAAAGCAATCCACCATGTCCAAAAATATGGACACACTTTTGTTTTTGATTTTTTACCTTAGATACAAGCAAAAGGATTAATTTGCCTAGTTTTGAAAAACTACCTTAATTTCACAAAAATTGTGGTCCCCCAAATTCTATCACTTCTACATCAAATTTAAGAGTACAATAACATCATTTAGTGAGAAAGCAACACTAAACTAAGTATCATAAGTGCATTGATTTCTTGTTTGTTAATTAAATTTAGCATTAAAAAAATAGAAACATCATATCCCATTTCGTGTGAGTGTTACTAATTCTTAAAGCACACACTATTTAACCAAATCTCGAAATTAGTGACGGTTAAATTTTTTACTGATTTCCTACACGCACTATAAAACCCCCCTTCACAGAATGCGATGATCAGTGTAGTGTACCGTAGTAGGAAGGCAGGGTCGGCACTTTCATGTCGAATAATTAATTAGAGTTTAAAAAGTAGGGGTCGGCACTTTCAAAAATAATTATTAAAAATTCGACTATTAATAACTAACATTGAATTTTACTAGCGGCTACACGTTTTCCTTTGTTTTTTGTCTACAATATTTGTTGACTTCATTTTTGTTGATTTCGACAAAATACTTGATAAATTTATTTATTTTTTCGACATTTTTTTGGGGAATTATTTTCTGCCGACCCTGCCTTCCTGGTACGGTACTCTTCGTTTTAACTCTCGGGACGGAGCAGCTAGTTTTGACCATGATTGAGGCTCAAGGGGTAAAACCACAAAACCAGACAGGTGGCGAAGCGGGAGAGGTGGAGCCGATTCCCCTGGTGGAAACGCCGGCCACCGCGTCCTGCCCGGGGCAGGAAAATATCACAACAGACCGCCCGCCAGTCCGTCCACGCGCCTCATACGAACGACGCGCGTCACCAAGCAGGAATCCCGCGCACTTCCATGCCCGACAAAGCATCGGGCGACGGAATCGAATCCTCGCAGGCCCCACCCGACCCCGACCCCGACCCGGCCCCGACCCGGGACAACGACGGGCGAAACCGCGCGGTCAGGGCCGCGCAGTTGCGACCACAGCTTTTTTTGCGTCTCCCAGCGTCTGTCGTCGTCGTCGTCGTCCTGGTCCTGAAGGCTCGCCTCGGGCCTGGCGATGGCGATCATGGCGATGCTGTTGCAGTGACTGATACCCATTTTGCTTGTCGGATTCGAAGCCGCTTCCAGAGCTGACCTTTGATTCCATCGCCTCAACACACAATCCAGTTCCGCCACCTAGATTACCAATTTAGTAGTAGTGCCGGATCCCTCTCTCTCTCAGGGTTTGGTGGAGGGACCCCGCGCACAATCTGCCGGCGCCGGTGGCTCGAGTGTCTTGTACTCTTGCAGGTCTGTAGAACCCTTGCGTGAAGTGGAAGAGAACACATCAAAGCATTAGGGTTCATTGAGTCTTCGCGAGCTTTCGGGGAAAAAAGAATTTGCGAATTTAGGGGTTTTTTCTTTTCTTTTTTACACTTCATTTTTTACGTTGTCGTGTCCGAATTTGTAGCAGAGAGATAGACCGAAGAGATACAGAGAGAGAGGGTCTGTCGTCTACAGTTTGGTAGGGCTCTCTGGCTATCGTGGAGTGTGTTGGTGATAGGTTTGCTGTTGAGTATGCGCTTATTGTTTGATGCTTATCATCTTCCGGTTGCAGGGGGAGTGGTTTTGTTGTTGTTGGTACGGTTTTCTCGAATGGTGGACTAGGGGAGGTTGAAGAAGATTTAGGAGCGAAAACGTGGTGGGAGGGTTTCGGAAGTGCGTTGGCGAGTGGAATTATTTTCTTTTTGGAGCCTGGGGGAGTGGTTTTGTTGTTGTTGCGGTGCTGAGACGAGGGTTCGGGGCTCCGAGGGCTGTTGTGAGGAGGATGATGTCCTCACCGTCCAATACGACTAAGTGGATGTCGTATCTGGCGGAGGGTTTGCTGGCGGAGGGTTTGCTGGCGGAGGAGGAGGTCCAGCCCTCCAATCCCTTTTTCTGGTGTACCAGCAGCCAGCACCCTGGTGTCGAGCAAGTCGATTGCAGGTATGTTGCATGCGACACCTTCTCAAAGAAAAAAAAGCCCTCAGCAACACGCTCCTTCTCATTGCCCTCTTCGAAGTCGTCTTTGCACTACTATTCCTCCTGTCCTGAACGAAAATGTGAAGGTATTTCACGGAAGAATTACGCTCATGTGGGGACAGACAGCCTTTTAGTTTTCTGTTTCTTGTGACTCTACCGGCCATGGCAAATGGAAGAAATCTTTCTCATACAATGCCGTTTAAAGGCGATAGGCTCGCTTCTGTTGACAACGGGGTTATGGTTAATTTACACGTGTAGTGGGACTTACATATTCTCAGTGGAAAACATGG
This sequence comes from Pohlia nutans, assembly GCA_022496805.1. NCBI lineage: Eukaryota > Viridiplantae > Streptophyta > Bryopsida > Bryales > Mniaceae > Pohlia > Pohlia nutans. Next base: position 12,488,968 of record CM040095.1, on the reverse strand, counting down.
AAGTATTGTGTGCTTTTGGATGCATTCGCTGTGTTCTTTGGATACATGCGTTTGCAGAGGATGGTTTCTGCATTCTGATATCTATTCAAAGAAGAGGCTCGAGTGGTAACAGCGTGGGTTATGAGGCGAATTGGTGAATTTTGTTATGTTAGACTGATCGTGGATTCCTTCCCAGTTCTGGACGGTGGGGCGAACACATGTTAAGTAGTTGATAGTCTCTTTGTTTTCTTTGTGCAGTATCGACAATGACTGTTCGAAGGGAGAATCGGATGTACCTGAGAAAAGTTGTTCCAGGAAAAGGTTTGTAAGCCTTCAGATATTTCTTGCTTTAACGAACAATCGCCTCAGTTGTATGTTTGTAAGGCATCTCTGTTTAGTTCATATCCGTAATTAGCAGTAGATTTGGCATGTGTTGGTTTCACCTTTTCTGTCCAGCAATAGTTTTGCCTTGTTCTTCTCGGAGTTGCAATTGACAGGCTGTTCTTTCAGGTCTCGAGAAGAGGCTTGTAGTGGCGCTGGCAATAAAGCATGCCGTGAAAAGATGCGCCGCGATCGCCTCAATGACAGGTCAGTGTATTCACATGGCCTGCCAGTCTTATTTGTGCTTTTGGGAGGTCGACTCTGGATTATGAAGTGGTTTTAGTATAGATACAGAGTTGATATTAGTCTTAACCGAACAAATTGTGTACACCAAGTATATCTTAGTTCCTTGAGTGTTAATTGAATGCGGAAACGCAAATGAAGCATGAAGTGGTCTACAGCGTTTTGTTTCTGGCTCTAAATTATCATCATCATCATTTCAGGTTCATGGAATTGAGCGCAGCACTGGAACCAGGCAGGCCGCCCAAGACCGACAAAGCGACTATATTGAGTGATGCTGTGCGTATCTTGACCCAGCTTCGTACTGAGGCTCAAGGTCTCCTAGAGACCAACGATCAGCTACGAGAAGCAATTAAGGATTTGAAGGTATAGAACTTTGCTTGCTACTATTTTTTCTTCATTTTTCAGCACTGTTAGGCTATGTTGTTGAATGCACATGTGGTACTGGGCCTGAGCGCATGTGTATAGCTTACTTATGTGTGCTACTACATACATTCAAAGCACTTGTAATGAAAAAGTGGAGGACTCAAGGCACTTGTTAGTTTTGATGTGATGCGAAATCTTGTAACTTACGATAGTTTTTCGTGGCTATTATTAGAATGAGAAGAACGAGTTACGTGAAGAGAAGACACGACTGAAGGCTGATAAGGAAAGGTTAGAGCAGCAAGTGAAGGCAATGACTATTCCCTCTGGATACATGCCTCATCCTGTGGCTATGCATGCGGCGGCCGCTGTATATGCAGCTCAGACACAAGCTGCATCGACCAAGGCAGCGCAAATGGCAGGGCACGGGTATCCGGGCCATCCGGGCATGGCGATGTGGCAATGGATGCCACCTGCTGCCGTAGACACTTCTCAGGATCATGTCTTGAGGCCTCCAGTGGCCTAGAGCACACAATTTAATTCAGCAATTGTCAAAGTCGTTTTTTTTCCCCAGCCAGGGGGTCGATCTTCTCTTTCCTTTGTCTCGAGTAATCTGTATGAAGGGGGTGGGGGTTCAATTTTCTGTTTCTGGGACCCCGGTCGGTGGCCAAATTTTGACATCATCATCATCATCAAAGGAGGAGAGGTGGCAAGGGAAAACACATATCTGGAGTTTCAGTTTGAGAGCATTGGGGTGCACTCGGTTAATCATGTGACCAAGTAACCCTCTTGTATCTACACAAATGATGTGCTTCAATTGAAAGAACTTACTTAGCCTTTCTCAAGGATCTCTTTCTGAAATGTACAGAAGCTGATCATTCCTCCCGCATGGGGTTTCGGTATATAGGCCCCGTGTGTTTAAATGTGCATAGAGCTACTGTGTGTCAAAATGTGCCGCCCGTAGGGGATGTCAAGTAGGTGGAGGTTTTGGTGTTCCTTATCCTGAGGAATCTTCCTTTCCTTCCCGGAGGATTTTGTCAGGAGTGAAAGGAGAGCCTGGACTGATCCTTTCTGTAGAGATCACTGAGTCGTGGATCACTCTCTTTTGTGACTCTTTCCCGCATCAAAGACATTACAAGTTATATTTTCCATTCATGGAACTTACTTCATATATTTTCGTTCATATTACTGTACTGATTACTCGTATATGATAATTACTGGTGTGATGTTTTTTTTCCCCCCATCTTTTGACAGAAACTACTGAGGAAGGTTTTTTGGTCTCAAGGTCAAAAAGCTATTTCTTGGGTAGCACCCCCATCCGAATCCAATTTCCCCTACTGGCTTTAGACATGATTGACTGATAGGTCCAGGTTCGCCTGCAACATCTCTCCTTCATTGGACGCTTTTGATTTCTCATCTCTGGGAGTGAGTGCACAAGAAACGAATGTGGGGCCAACTAACCATGTCACATGCGCCGGGAAATGGATGAAAAGTATTCAAATGCAAACTTCTCTGTTGAAGGCCAGGGCTGAAACCATCAAACAAGTGACGCCATTTAGAGCATGCCCAGCAGTTCCAGAGAAAAAATGCCCGCCAAGCATCAATTTGAAGGCCATTTATAATATGGAGGAATGTAATACATGAAGTACCCCAGCAGCATTCCTGGAGCGAACACCAAGGCAACTTATAAAACGAAGATTTTATATAAAGTTACTTGATGACCTTGAAGCATGGGCCGGTGAATAGTCTTCAAGCTCGTTATTTAATTGTTGATTGAGCATCTTTGCTTGCTTGGTGTGAGAAATTTGCTTGCGCCAAAGCTTCTCTTGATGGCGGGGAAACCTCAAACTTTGGCTCCAAAAACTATTATTTAACGTTGGTGGGTAGTTGCTGGGCCAAACTTCGAAGCAATTGGAGATATCTACACCAAATCTTGGCGTTGGTCCCTCCAAAACACATGCTGCTGGGCATGCTCTTACTTAGAATAATGATGTGGGATTTTTACAACTGAACCTCCACAATCACATTCTGTAACAGTACAGTCGGGTACAACATGCTTACAAATTTTTTTGTAAGCATAAAAAGTAGGTAGATCCTATATCAAGCGGCCGCATTGATTCTGAAGATTGCAAATATGGTAAGAAAAAATTCCTACCAGTAGAGGACTATAGTAGGGATGTCCCTTTCAATTTTGTAGGTCCATGAGTGGGATTGAGTGCCTCATGGAGAGTGACTCTTAGAACAACATTGGAATGTTGTAGACGTTGACAAGTTGGGAGAGCAACTTAAAACAACCTTAAAATATTGTAAAAACAACAACAAACAATGACAACATTTAGGAATGGAAAACCCTTGAAAACGACAGCACTAAAGGCCTCCTTCCATGTATGGGTGGCTGGTCTTCAAAAGGACGAAGCTCTACCGAAATGGGTGACATAACATTCAATAGCCTTTGAAGAGGGTGCCTTTTAGTTTCATCCACCTTTATATATGGAGTGATGAGTGATTTGTAATTGAATGGACTATTGAATCAAATAAACAATTACATAACACTGTTGAATTGTGACTGAGTGCTTTCAATTACTGTTCACCATAATTGAGTGCTCATGTTTAATGCCACCTGCCCCCATAACTACTGATGTGATGTGGAATATTCCACATCATTTCATTAAGGGGATGAAATGATGTGGGATATTCCACGTTATTCTGTTGGGGAAGGGCAGCAATCACAAAGGCTACTGAATGTTATGTAGGTGAAACCAGGAGAAGTCAAGAGTATATATTTCATTTGTACCAAAATGGGTGGAGCATGGGTGGTTCTTGAGACCTCAATTCTTGTCGTCTAGTGCCTTTCATCCAACTGATCCCCAGATAAGGTAGCGGACCCAATTCCCGTCCGAATTTCAGGTTCAACAAGTTTTGTTTATGGAGTGTCTATCATAATGATTCAGAAATATGTGCAGAGTTTGTACAAGGCCAATCCAACTTGAACCATATTTTTCAGACTATTATTGAATTACTTATGAATTTTTGAAGTTAGAGATATAGAGGTGCCAAAAACCGTCCACCCCTAAAATGTTCATACTGGCTACATGAGAAATTCGAGGTCTGACCTAAAATGTACGCCCTGTCAGTGGTTGGGAATTGGACCCGGTCGGAAATTGGGTCCTCTACCTTAGTTACTGTGAAAACCATTGTAAGCATATGCTCCCACTCAGGGCTGATTTTTCACAAAGTTCTAGCCCGTCCACGTCCAAAAACCTTGAATTGAAAGGCAAAAAAAATTGCAACCCGTCCCAAAACCGGTTGCAAATTGAAAATACCTGTCTCGTAATGTTTAGAAAAAAAAAATTAAAAAAGAAAAAGAACAAGGAGAACAAGATCGGTGTCGAGGTGAGTGCTTGGAGATGGTGGAAATCATGAGGGAAATGATCCCAAACAAGTCTTTATTTGAAGCTTGGGAGTTTGCAAGTACCACTCCAGAGTTTGAGTAACTTGTGGAGGAGAGTTATGGTGATTCTTGTGAGCACTGCAATATGTGAGAGGGGTTTTTCTAAACAAAACCTCATCAAAAGTCATCTACGTACTAGCTTGAAGTTGAAGACTTTAGATGCTTTGATGCGCATTTCATGTGCAAATATTCTAGTTGAAAACATCAATTGGAATGTAGTGATGCTTGTTTGGAGAAACATGAAGGATAGGAGAATTCATCCACTTGTTTGAAGGGTAAGTTCTTTTTTTTTTTTATAAAAATTTGAACATGCTTATATAAAATATTAATTATTCAATTTCTAAGTGTACCTTCAATTATAATCTTTGACATTGTGTTACAAAGGTTCTAAATATTGTAGTTGATGAATCATTGTGTGCAGGTGAATCGAGCTCTTGAAGATTGGTATTTTGATTAGGTATTAGTGGTTTGATTCCATTATGCTTACATTCACATGTCATATATGATATAATGTAATTGATATTTGCACCATTTATTTTTTTGGGAAATTTTACTTTAAAAAAAAAATAAATTTTAGAACCCGTCCAAAGTGAATTTAACCCGTCCAAAAACCGGTTCATTTTTTTAGAACCCGTCCACTGGAAATGTTTTTTTTTTTCTGAACATGTCCCTGGACATGTTAGGGACCTTGTGAAAAATCACCACTGCTCACACTTGTGATTGGAGGGACGCTTTTGTGATTCCAGTGTAAACCAAACGTGGGACAATTGGACAAAGGGTACTGTTTCCGGCCAAGAGACAAATTGTATCTTCCAGATGTGCAGAAGCTACAGGGCCGGTATGCAAAGGGCAAACCCCTTTTTCCGTGTCACCGTAAACCTCCCAAGTGGGTGAGTAGTAGCAAAATCAGCGGAATTGAATTGACTCTCTTCGATTTGTGCGAAAAATTAAAAAAATTAAAAAAAATCATGATCCACATCCAACATGGTGCAATCCGAGACCCAAAAATCACAGCAGCTGCTCGCTACAATTCGGAAACTCCGCCGCAATCTCAGGGACACTTTCTTACTTTTTGTTTGTGCGGCAACATGCAGTAATGCAACACTCTGCTGCATGCATTATTATTATTGTTCAGAATCTTGGAAGGGCATATTCCTGGTGGAGACTCGGAATACTCCACCCTCCTGTTCATACCATGTGAATACTAGTGTGTATAATTTTTTATAATACGGTAGCCTTGCCTAGACATAACATTCAGTAGTCCCTGTCTTGGCTCTATAGTAGATGGTGTAGCATATTCCACACCCAACAGTACTTCATTAGTAGATAAGGGCTTCCTTCCATGCTTGGATCGGTCCGGCAGTAAATAGTGACTTCACCACCTTCGAAATGTGCAAAGCACTTTTATGTGCACCGGTAGAGAGGGCCCCACATCTACACTCAAATATACCTGCTATGCACCTAAACTTAGACGCAACAATGAAATGAGCAGTGAAACTCAATGTCTTGCTTCTCCACTCACCCTCTTCCGGTGAAATTTGAGACTTCAATCCTTGTCGTTTTCCTGATTCCACCGGAACCGATCATATATAGAAGCCTGCCCTAAGTGGATAGGTGGAGGCTCGACGTGATGCGCAAAGTGCATGAAGGAAAGGCAGTGACTGTGCATGAAGGTTACTAAATGCGCATGATTGTGCAATGTAAAAGCCCTTGTTTATGCAGTTTTAAAACACATTAATCTATTGAGATTGCGTTATTTATTGTCTTTGCCCCACTATAGGAGAGTCTACGGAAACGCTTCGTTTTGAAGGAGTTACTTAGTTGAAAGATACAAACGTGTAAAAGTAAATCTAAGGTAAATACTAAGACAAAGACTACGCGACTAGCTGCTTGTTTATATATTTTTTTTATGCAAATAGATCCTTTACTTCATTGACAAAATAGTAGTACAAGAATCAAAGAAAGCACTGACTCCTAGCTGAAGATGTCACCCCCAGATGGCAAAATAACTTTTTGTGATTGCGTAATTTTCAGAAGGAGGTGATACTATATGCGAGGGTCAGATTTGGACAGTATTGTGTCAAAATCTGATTTCCACATCATATTTTGAGAGGTCCATGTCACCATAAACCTATCACAAGAAGACATGTGGCACATTGGGACAAAAAGTAATTAATTAATGTCAAAAGTGACCACGACGTAGGGTATATCCATTAGAGATACCAATATCTGCACGAAGGGTGACATGAACTTCCACAACCCATCTTGTACTTGTAAGAGAATCGTAAACTTCATGCCACAAGCAAAATGAGAAGAGATGTGACAGGGTCCTATACTTCCACTGTCCATCTTGTACTTGTAAGAGAATCGTAAACTTCATGCCACAAGCAAAACGAGAAAAGATGTGACAGGGTGTTGTTGGTAGTACTATTTTTGATACTTTTGTACTCTATTCTCAACCAAATAAAGTGTCAAAAACAACATCCTTTTTGGGGCCAAAAATGAACACACCGCATGTGACAATAGTACAATATGAGGACTAGTAAAAAAGGAGACCACATGGAATCAAAATGGGGGAAAAGGAATCAACCTGGGCAAGTGAGGAGGGAGTGAGGGGGTGTCTAAATCCCCCCATAGAGCGTGGCTCGGAGGCCAGCTTTGGGGGGGGTGGCAGGGGTGGGGTAAAACCTGCCCCCTATTTTAAAGTTGAGTAGGGCCCTACTAGATCTCAATGGGGCTCCCTAGGGTAATTTGGGGCTAAAGGCCACAATATTTGCAAAAAAAAAACCAAAAAAAATCCCCAAGTGGTCAAAACGGGGAGGGCCAGAAAAATGAGCCCAACCGAGCCTGGCATCCGAGCCACGCTCGATAGGGAGAAATAAAGAGACCCGGGAGTGAGGGGGCGGAATCTTTGCAAGGTCATGTGGCGAATGAGTCGTCACCTTTTCAGCAGCACAAAAGGTAACCCCCCCCTCAGTCCCACCGATAAGGTGGCCCGTACCACTGAATCATCTGGGCCGTTCGATCTCCACGGACGTGGACGGCCGTCCGTCCTCTCTCCGCTGGGTTCGTCTCTTCGTTCGTCGCCTTCCGTTGGTCCTGTCAACGCTTCTAATGTGATTTCCGACCCTGTAATCCTAAGAGCATGGCCACCCTTGCCCTCAACAAGTGGCCTTTTGGCACTGTAGAGTGGCCTCACACTTTTTTCTCTCCCACCCTTGGGTTTGCCAGTGGCCTCTCTTGCAAGGCCTCTGTAGAAATCAGCTTTGCCACGCTAGGTTGTGGAGTCTCCTATTTTCTTCTTGAGCTTGAAATCCGGGCTATTTGTAGGATAATCATCTTCATTAATGGCCTGGACATGCTTTTGCATTGGGAAATGCTACTTCAAATCATGGCCGGCCTGTGACATGGCTTGTACATGTTCAAATTTCAATGAGATCAACCCTGGCCCACTCAATTGCATGTGGGGACTCAAATACATGTGGTGGCTTAAATGCATTTTGCCAGTTTTGAATCTCCACGGTGGGTCTGCAGAATTGTGAAGGCCACTCTCACTGCTACAGGGCCCTCTCAAATCAGTTTCCAAGGCCACTTGTTGAGGCCATGGGTGGGAATGCTCTAACCTGCGTTATCTTGTGCCTGCATCCCGCATTATTATTCTGATCTACTCCTACAGCACAAAGAATTCATGGTTTTAAATCGATCATATTGTGAAACACTCAAACCTTTTTTTAACCCTATAGTGCCCAGGGTGGTTTTGGAGAAATCATAGTTTTTTTGATGTATTTTTTCTTATAACTATCTCTGTTCAAATTATGAATACTATTAATAATATTTAACTATATAAATGTAAGCATAGCTTAATCAAACAAGTGCTGATTAAACCTTGGTAAGATTAGACCGTTGGATTGGAAGATTATAGCATGTTTTTGAACCGTATAATGCACACTCAAAAACGACAGGTCTTCTACTAGTGATGGGCCATGAGTCTAGCTAATCGTGAACAAGTCGAGGGTAGACTAACCCATGTTGAATTTGGAACCTTGTCCGGTGGCGGCCGTAGCTTGGTTTGCTTCTTCGTTCATCGTTTGTGCAACATCATATCAACCCTTCAACGTGAATTTGGAGCCTGCTACAATTCTAAACTACAATAGAGTTAACCGAAAAGTCAGCTCAAAGAGGAAAGTTTTAGCAAACTCCTTTTGAACTCCTCTTGAACTCATATTGAAATATAAATAGACCAAAAACTAGTTCATGATGAGTTGGGAGACAATCTAAAGCAAGCCACTGTCATTATTCTCCTCACCTCACAATGACTTCCACACCTCCTACCAAAGTTCCAAGCCCATGGCCCACAAGGGGACAAGTTATGACACGACACAATTCAACCCAAGTATAGCTCAAAAGAGAAGTTAGAAGGAGGGCAAAAATGCACGTTCCATGGCCTTCTTTTCGGTTAACTCTAATATATACAACTTATCTTGAGTGCACATGCGTACTAACCCATGCATGCCCAGCAGCAGATGTTTTGGAGGGACCAACACCAAGATTTGATGTAGTCATCTCCATTTACTTTGAAGTTTGGCCCAATAACTAACGCTAAAAAATAGTTTTTGAAGCCAAAGTTTGGAGTTCTCCCGCCATCCACGAAAGCTTTGGCGCAAGCAATTTCTCACACCATGCAAGCATTTTTGCTCAATCAACAATTAAATAGCAAACTTAAAGACTATTCACCAGCCCGTCTTTCAAAGGTCATCAAGTTACTTTCATAAAATCTTGCCTTTGTGTTCGCACGAGGAATGTTCACAAGTAGGAAATATGTTGTTTTTCACTTACTATTAATGAAAAAGGAATGAAACCACGCTATGCACAGGGCTGTGACAATGTTGGTGAGTGGTTTTGGTCACAAGAAGAGAGAAATATAGGCATAATATTCCAGCTTTGTTCACTGTTTCCACAAAGTGGGGAATGAAAGACGACAGATCTACTACTAGTGGTTGTTGGGCTACTTCTTGCTTAACATTCTCCTAAGTTAAAAAATGGCCCCCAATTTAATGCTTGGCGGACATATTTGATTTGGAGCTGCTTGGCAAGCTCTTAGTGAGCTCCAGAGTGTCAACCCACACTAGTAGTAGAATTGTCGTTTTTCATTGCCCACTTTGTGGAAACAGTGAACAGTGACTGAATATTGTGCCTAAAATTCTGTCTTCTTGTGACCAAAACCACTCACCAACATCGATGCATCCCATGTGCCGGGCGCGGTTTCATTCCTTTTTCCTTTATAGTAAGTGAAAAAACGACACATTTCCTAATAGTGCCACCATACATTATAGTAATTAAGTTTTGCAGTAGAGTGAGTATATTCTTCCTAAGTGCATGTTTTTCTTCTACCAGCTCCGTGAATTCATCCCTGATTCGCTTGGTCGTAAGCGGTAGCAACAGCCGTACTCCATGCTGCTGCCAATTTGAGAATCTTTAATCCACTGGCACACACTTTGTGCCTAAAGATGCCTGCACCTTCATTTCAGATTCACTGTGTCCAAGTGCTGAATAGTACCAAAATTATACCGGATTCCTCAATGCAACGTAAAATATCGTCTGGTAATCGACAAAATGGATGAAAAATACATAAATATAGTCTCCTTTGCCTTGAAGCTTGATTCAACACTTAACCCTTAAACGACATTTTAGGTCTTTAGTGAGCAGATCTTTGAAAAAACATGGATTATATGTTTAGGCCCTCGTTTATGTCGGGCATGGGTGCATGATGTTGTATTAAAAAATGGTGTAGCCAGCTCTAACTTGAGTTTTGCCTACCATATGAGGCTCCCTTGGCGAGAGGGAATTACTGGTGCTAAACACAAATGAAGGAGGAATCAACAAATAGGGAGGCATGGATGAGAGCTGTGGAAATCAAGGTGCACCTACTCAATAGGTGTTCGCTTCACGCGTGTTAGATCCATCCTCAACAAGGACAAGGAGTTCCAAATAAAATTAGTGGAATAAAGTTACATGTAGTTAATGGTTGGTAAATGGTTGAATACTGCTATGGATCTCAGGGCCGCTTCACACTATGGCCGTCCAAGTCGAGAGGCCGTGGGATTGAGAGTCCAAACTTTGTTGAGAGTCCAAAGAAATCTACTGAAATTAGGCAATAAAATATAGTTTTCATTTTTTATGAAAAGAAATCAACGGCCTCTCGACCATAGTTTGGGTTTCCATTCCCGTCCGACCCAAACTTCCTTTGGAGAGGCCATCGCCTTGGTCAAAAAGTACTACCACGTAGGCATTTTGGAGAGCGACGTCCGTTAGACTTTAGCCTCTAGTGTGAAGGGTCGAGAGTCCGAATTCATGATTCTTGCAATTTGATTGGTGAAAATCGACGGCTTCTCGACCTTCGGCCATAGTGTGAAGCAGCCCTCAGGCATCCCCTCAAACCCAAATGGCATTGGGTCTATGATATTTTTACAACTGCTGAGCTAGCATGCTCTGAGGTTCCTTGTGCGTGCTGTTGTGCAACTATTGACATAAGGTAGGAAAACCAAAAACGGTTAATGCCCTCAAGGCGTGCACTAGAGTTTTTTAAAAGCAGGGAGGTGGTAGACCGAAAATGGAGAATTTTTGCATGACGAGGATTACTAAAAATTTACTAAAAATTACTAATTTTTTTGGAATCTTGTGTGCGGTTTTCTGTGATATTAGTTAACCGTTTTAGGTGCTTTCATGTGTAGAAAAGGAAGAGTCTAGTATACAAGAAGGGGGTTTGACAAACTTCCCACTTTGAGAAATTGTAGATAATTATTTACGGGGAATAAAAATACGAAACAACTTGCATTCTTCATCATTTCTTCTTCTTCATCTCAAAAAATTTCACATAATTTCTAACTCCATTCCTTCTGGTCAAATCACCTTATTTTCACCGTTTTTGGTTTTCCTACCTTAGCCACCCACACAAAATCTGTTTCCAATACATGCCTCGTTTGATGTGTCGTGCAACTATTGAGGATGCTTCAAACCCTCCACTAATCTGATAAGGATAAGTTTTCAGCAGGGAAATCGATATGGATAGATGATCCCTTGCTGGCACTGAAGCTCCGGTGCAAACAGTGTGTCGGGAAGAGAATCGATTCTTGCTGAGCCGCAAGTGATGGCAAAAGCACGCTACAGTCCACCCTCGATAAATGTTACACTTATAAACGTTAACTCATTATATTTGTTAAGCTTGAAACAATAATATTTGCAACTCCAAAATGTTTTAATAAGCAAGATGAGAGTATATAGTTCTCACTCCCCTCTTTGTTGATTTGCCACTTATAAATGTTAACCTACGAAATACATTCAATACTGTGTGATGACATCCATTATTGTGATCAAATTATTCATCTGGACTATATTGTGGAGGATATCGTGTGAGGGTTCAGAAGGTCTTTATATTTGTTAAGCATTCAAAAAGCTCCCTTTATAACTGTTACAATGTTAACACACTATAAATAGAGTTAACCGAAAAGAAGGCCTTGGAACATGCCTTTTCAACCTTCTTTCAAGCGCTCTTTTGAGCTCCCTTGGGCTATGTTTGGGTTGAATAGTGTCGTGTCATAACTTGTCCCCTTGTGGGCCATGGGCTTGGAGCTTTGGTAGGAGGTGTGGAAGTCATTGTGAGGTGTGGAGAATAATGACAGTGGCTTGCTTTAGATTGTCTCCCAACTCACCTTGAACTAGTTTTCGGCCTATTTATATTTCAATATGAGTTCAAGAGGAATTTGCTAAAACTTTCCTCTTTGAGCTGACTTTTCGGTTAACTCTAATGTTCGGAAAATTTTACTCCAAAGCCTAACATTTATAGAGGGTGCACTGTAATAGTTACAGTGATGCAAGCAGATGCTCATCTGATCTCTTCGGACAGTTCCATCGGGAGAGCTTGAATGGTCCCGTGCATGATTGACATTGAAAGAGATAGGAATATACGATCATTCTATCATGGGTGCTAGTACCTTAATGGCACCCAAGAAATTAATATCGAAGCCTTTTAAGAAAGTAAGTCTATTGAGGGGCGGTTTACACTATGGACCAAGAGCCATGACCAAGAAAATTAAATCATTTTCATGGTCATGGCTCTTGGTCAAGAGCCGTGACCATGAAAAATCAAAAATGCAATTTTAAATGACTCGATCACTCTTTGTAGTGTAAGTGGATTTAGACCGGGACAAGTTTAAGCTCATCATTCTCTCTTTTATCCTCCCCTTTTTCCTCCTTTCTCTTTAAATAATTGAACACTAGCCAATCAATGATTTTTGAGCCCCATGGTCTTTTAGATTATAGTTGAGTCGAGGCATTTGCTTCGACTCAACTATAATTAAGGAGACCATGAAAACATTATCCATTTGAGAAATTTTAGCATTTTGGGGGACCTCAAAGTTAGTGGTCATTCTCCTTTTTTCAAGGTAGTGTAAAGCCAAATGAGACCAAGAGCTCTTTTTGGGCCAATCACATTTTAGAATTCCATGGTCATGGCTCTTGGTCCATAGTGTAAACCGCCCCTGAGTAGCATGTACTCCACGAGACCGATCTTTTATTAGATATAGGCAGGATTTGGAAACCCATTAGATTCCTCCAAAGGCCAACTTCATGGACTGTAAATAGTTCTACAGGTGGAAAAAAGTGATCCACAAAGCAGCTACTAGAGTTCTAGACCACGGGTCCAGATTGTTTTTGTGCTCAGAGCATCCTCACCGGTTGGCGGATCCAGTGGCTCGCGATCGCCAAATCGAGGGGCTCAAGCGGCTGTCTGCGCCTCGCCAAAATCGCCCTCCCTCACCCCTCACCCATCCGCGCGACGTAAGGCCACGACAGGCTGGCCCCGACTCCCTCGGCTAGAACTCCTGAGATCTGACTGGCCCTGATTCCACCGGCCGACACAAATCTGACTGCAAATGCGAAAATAGATTAAATCTGCCTCACAATTCCCGCACTTTGGGCTCCAATAAAACTACACGAGTACAACAGGATAGCGAGAGGAGGACGTTTTTTCGAGAGCCCGCGACGTCGAGGGCTCCAAATCGAGTCCCGGTGGGGCGACAAAAGGGGTGCGGGGCCGCCACATCGAATCACCGCCCTCCAGATGGAGTCCCGATGGAGATGCTCTCAGTTAACTTAGATTCGTTGAGCCAGTGAGATTCTGGTGCATGCTTTGGAACTTGGATTCTTACTAGACCCCCAAATTTGGACAGGGTTAGGTAAGGGTCCGGGCTCTTATCCTCATTTCAATGCTTATTTGTTGCTTTTCCAAATAGTATTTATCTTGACACAAATCGAGGACCTTTGATTCGGCATAGAGAACAAAAAAATTCACACCCCTGCCAGGGCGATCAGAAGTAAGAAATATAACAGATTAAGCAAGAGCAAAAAAGACAACACCACACTGAGGGTCTCTTTACACTAGAGACAAGAAGCCGTGAGGAGAGAAATTTCAGCCAATAGGAGGCCTAAAAATTGAGAAGCCCATGGGATGATAATTCACACCCGAAATTTTCAGTCCAAAGGATGGAAGGAGGAGAAAATGACATGAACAACACTTTTGTTCTTCGTGGCAACAAAAGTGCATATTTTCCAAGCCCTTCAGATTTTGCGTTAAGCCCACCTCAAGAGGTGGGTCTAACGCAAAATCTGGGGGGCCGTTTGGCCAAAATTCTCACAACCGGTCATTTTTTATTTTTTAAGAAATATGTAAGAACTTTATTTTTACAAATCAACACTTTATTTTGTGGCCTCTTCTCTCTTTCCACTATATCCAAAGGCTATCAAGTTCAAAGGTTGGCTTCTCAAGGATGAGCCATTGTGAGGTTTTCTCCACGGCTTCTCACCTCTAGTGTAAAAAGGGCTTGAGATGTAGAGAGTAAGGTAGGATGTCCTAAAACCACCACCTCCCCCAATTACGACATGTAGACTTTTCCTGGGGCCACCACAGTTGAGACCCAAAACCACCAATTTCACTATTGAAGTAAACCAATGGCACGCCACGCATTGCGAAGAAATAATTGGTGGTTTTGGGTATCATTGTGAGTGAAAGTTAGTACCACATGGTGTGGACATGGGGAAACCTAGTGGTTTGATTTGGGTTAGAGGTTACTTTCCACTTTGGAATTTTGTATAAAATTGACAAATGCGAATTAGATGTTGCATTCGAATGCGTCCATATTTTTTTTCGAATTTAGCACTGCCAAAAATAGGCCAGATTGCTTAAGTTGGTGGTTTTAGGACAATCAACCTTATGTACCTATACTCCCATGCAGGTGATTTTTAAAAAAAAAAATTTCCTACAACAATTTTTGGATTTCAGATGATCGTGAGCTCCCCTAACCATTTCCTATCAAGAGCGACTGGTGTGCTCCCTGCTACAATGTGTTCAGACCTCCAAGAGCAATTCCCATCAACCAAGTGTATTTGACCTTCACGACGTGAATCAGATCTCTGGACCTTCCAGAGGGAACCACCACCTGCTCTTGTGAGGTAGTTTAAGATCATTTTGCACTCGTACAATACATTAAGCTTTTTGAAAGGAGCTACTAAGCTCTAGGCTATTCCTACTCTTGTTCCACATTGCTATATTGTAGCCTATTAACCCTAACTTTTTTTTTAGTACTCCCTACATTCCACTAAAACACCTTGTTCTCAATGATGTCCATGGATTAAATTTGATCCCGTGATTCTAGAGGGAGTATTCTTGGAAAACTCACTAAGTGTGATTTTGGGATACATGAGTGAATATAGGGTATTTAATGGGGGCTACAAAATAATTAGAATATTATAAAATGTATAGTATATTTATGATATATTATTGGTATATTCTAAGAATACTTGCATAATATTCTCAAATTGGTTTTAAGATACCCTATATTACTTCTAAAAATCTACAAACTTTATCCCAAATGAATAAAAGACACCCTATATTTGTTCTCTCATGGTTATTTAAATTTTTGACATTGACTTCTCTGGAGGAGTATTTTGAATGTGATGCAAATCCATAGATTAAGTGAGTACAGAGGAAGTATTTTGACTGCCGAAAAGTATATACATGATCTAAATCTATAGATTAAGGTGCTAAATTGTTTGCTATGCAGTAAAGCAGTTTTCAAGCCCTGTGTCAAGAGCACGTGAATCTTAATTTTTGGTCATGAACAGTGCGTATAGTTGCAAATTCGGGTTTTATTTTGAAAGTCAATATCATGGACTTTTAGTGGAACAAAAAGAATATTTCTTAGATGAAGGTCAATAGATATTGCTCGATCCACAAGGTCTACTTAATTCCAATGTCGTAATGTTTGTTTGTATTCATGTTTGGTCGATACACATAACGTTCTTAATACCTTGTTGGACCATACTCTTTACATTGTAGCAACACTGTAGAGAAACTACTAACAAAATATTCCAACTCTCCAACCCTTTTGCTTGGATGAGTTGAAGTTAGAGAAAATTCTTTGCGATTCCTCCTATTCTTTGAAGAGTGCTTGAGATTTGGAGGTGAAGAATAGGGAGGCTCAATAACGTTACGCAAACCATGAAGCAATCAAATGAACTAAACTTGGGGGTTTCACTTCCATAATTTTCCAAATTGTGTGATAAAAAGAATAGGGTGGAATATATTACTTCTAGGTAAAAATTGCAATTCTTTTAAAATAAATATTGGATAGCATTAATATTGGACATCACATTTTAGTGAATATAGAGTGATTAAGCTTCTCAAAAATAGTGGAGCATTTTCAAAATAGGAAGAAAAATATGCAACTGAAAATTTTGGGTGGGTTTTATTTTCTCACACGTTCTTACTTCAAACGTATATATCTTTTAATCTATGTGGTCAAAGACTGTAAACTTTTTTGCGCATATTCCTTTTGTATTAAAAAACAAGTTTCTATGGTTGGATTGTGAAAAATTTATTTATTTATTTTTTATGCCTTAGGGATTGGAATGGCAGCATTGTTGTTTTTTTTGAGCAAAATAGTCCCGATCCCTTAGAAGTTAGTATAGAATTTCTCTTTCTTTTCTCAATTGGAAGGAATTTGGTAGAGACTAGAAGGTAACTTATCCTAGTTTTTTCTTTTCTTACTAATCAAGTTCTTCAACATACTCTAATAATTAGAAACAAAACATTTAACTATAATTCTAGTTTTGTTTAGGGGACATTTTGAGGGAAATAAGAAATAAATAAATAAATAAATAAAATTTTGAGAAAAGAAATTGTCACGTCAATATTGTAAAGAGACATTATGGAGATTATGGAGAAAATGAAAGAAAAAAAAGAGCTTTGTAATGAAACCCTACATCCTTGAAAGGGAATTTTTTTGGAAAGTAAATTGACATTTCAACGTTGTCAACAGACATTTTGGAGAGAAAATGTGATATATGTTATAAATTGTGACTTTGTGATGATTTTGTGAAAATTTGTAAATTGTGACCTATAAAACATATGCTAAAAAACTATCATAATACAAGAATCAAAGATTTTTTAAAATTCTAGTGACCACCTTAGGTTAGAGGTGGTTTAGTTGGGTCTTAGTGACTACAAGCTCCACTTCTGAATCCCCAATGCTTATAGGGTATGCGAGCAAGCCCTGAGCTGTCAGTCGACAATGATAAGATAGGATTTCTTAAAGTTGTTACCGAAATTGTAATAAATGTAACAATAATCAAAATATTGAAGTTTTTAGATTTTCCATTCAACATAACATTGTTAAGCATTAGACTTTGTACCCCTACTGAAGTTTCTAAGATTCTTTTCGATGCTCTCTGATACCGCTCTTGAATGTTCTTTATTTTCAAATTTTAAATTTGTCTTACTTGCTTGACTTCTACTGAATTCCCTCATATAATGGCAAGTGTCATTTTTCACTCTAGTTGCAAGAAAAGTTACTGTATTTGGCAATAAAAACAAAAACAACAAGTAAGGGGTGCAGAACCCTACTGTTATAGTATGTAATTTATATATCATAGGGTTTTCAAAAATCAACATTTACAAAATTAACATAATTTCCTCCAAAATTAAAAAGCTTACTACATGCAATACTACATTGTCACAATAGTGTTACAGAAATCCTTACAACCATAGGCTGAGACATTACAGGTCCGGATGTACTTACTCATTCATCCATATTAATTCATCCAAATCGGAATGGTAACGGTCAACCGCTAGTCCTGACGCTGGGACATTTGAACTTCGATCACATTCAATCGCTTCCTTGTACAATCGATCCGTCTCTACAGAGCCATGAAGATGGCGGACGCAGTATTAGATTCAATCATTTTCTACAATTTCTTCATTTCCTTCAGCCGCTGATCGCTCGCTTCAATAGACCCGGCCAATTCTAAACTCATAGAGCTAGGGTTTGACCTAAATACAAACCCTAGAGATCGAAAACACCGGCTCGATCGTCACATGATTTTCGGTTTTTTCATTTAAAAGTGAGAATAATGGAGACGGAGGTTATTAAGAAAGCATCCGTGAACGAGATCTGGAACGCATTGAAGGAGGATGAGGCGACTCGGAGCACACGCAGAAACAGCGCGTCCCGAACCACCGTGGACTGGAACTCGTACCACATCCGCGACGCTATCAAACCGAAGTCGAAGAAAACGTCCTTTCCCGCTTACGACTCGCATCTCGCGGGGGATTACTCTCTCATGGAAGCGGCGCATCTGTTTCGAAACTCGAATGGAACGCTGGAAATCGGTTGCCCTTACGACTCGTGCCGAACCTTTAAGCGATCAGAACAGGAGAGTAATAACAATGAGGAGAAGAACAGCAACGCCGAGCCAGATCTTGTGGTGTTGCAATATGCGAGACTGAAAGCGGCGTATCAGGAAAAACTCAAGAAGGAGAAATTAGCCACGCTTTCCACATGTGTCGAACAGATGAAAGACGACATCGCCTCTGCCGAAGCGCAGGATTTGGCGGAAGATTTATTGGTTCAAAAATCTCTCACTGACTGTGTTGGAGAGCTGAGAGACGAGCCCGTTCTTGAATTAGGGTTAAAGGACGATGATGCGGACAGTTTAGGGTTAAAAGAAGAACAGAGTTCTGACGTTGCTGAGCCCCGTAGCGTACGATTTGCGGTTCCTGAGGTTGAGGAATCCTTGCAAGTTCCTGATGGAAAGGCTGGTGATGAGCACCAGAGTTTGGCCAATGCTCTAAACAGAGACTTGAATGCTTTGACGGATGCTGTAGGGGGAGTGCGTCTTGCTGCTCTTCAGAGGCTTCAGTCGACGTTATTTGAATCGACCACCGAAACCCTAGGTATCGCCATATCCACCATGTATTTTCTGTAGTGTAGGAAAATTGGATCCCCTGCTGCAAATCATCTGTTTTGTGTGAAAATGACTTCAGTTTGACATGTTGATCTTGTAGTATAGAACAAGAGCTGTATTGCTATCAGAAAACCGAGGTAGAATGAGAAAATCCCACCGTTGCTCAGTTCAGTGATGCAGATGGCCATATAGGGCGTTTTAGACGCTTAGGGGGTTAAAATGGAGCAATTGGCGTCTGGAACCTCAGATCTATACGGGTCCTAATTTTTAGAGCTATGTGCATTTTGAAGGTCAGATTTTTCCGGTTTGAAACATGCCTGGCTTGCTTTAGGCCATAAAGGGCTTTGCATATCCTCAATCCAGAGAAGCGCCCGGGTTGTGCGGGTGTACTGTTTGGTAGGAAATCTGGAGGAGGTTTGATGTGAATTTGGGCATCTAAGTCACCGTAGAGATAGGTTGTGACGACGTCGAGGAGACCGGTTTCTAATGCCATTTGGACTGCTAGACACTCTAACGAGTATGACTATAGGTGGAGAATCGTATACTCCGAATGGCGGGGACGAAACAAGTAAGTCTGAAGAAGAGAGCAGGCGGCACAGCTTGGGATGGGCGGCGGAGGAGCTGGTCATCAAACCTCTGTTGCGACGCTTTGGAGATCCTTCCGAGAAATGTCGGATACTCGCAGTCGCCATACTTCACAAGTAAGTCAGCTTCAAAATGCCTCTCTTGCATTAACCCCTGAAGGACCAAGAAGTCCAAATTGGGACTCATGTTGTTTATTAGAATTATTTTTGTTTGAATTTATTTGTTTTTACCAACACATGATGCAATGTTCACTAGGGGGTGTCACACCTCTTTCTTCCCATTCTCAGAGAATGGAGAATGGGGACGTGGCACACTCTCCTTGAATGGTGGAGGGCCCATTTTCGGAGATTCTCCATTCTCCATTCTTCTTCTACACGGGTGAAGAATAGTTCTCGGAGAATGGAGAACGGAGAATGGCCCATGCTTGGAGGATGAGTAATCAACTAACAACCTCTATTCTCCATTCTCAATCTCCACAAACCACAAAAGGGGTGTCACACCTTCTCCATGGAGAAACTAACCTATTGGCTCCTCTTTTTCCTCATTCTCCATTCTCCCATTCTCCCATTCTCCATTCTCCGAGGTGGTGTGACAACCCCTACTGATTCCAGTGATACAAGATGTGGTCCCATCTGAATTGTACTTTTCACAATATGATCAATTGAATCTGTCATTTTAAAATCATGAATCCTTGGTCCTTCAGGGGTTAGTATGTGCAACCTCCGCCATTCCCATTGCGTCAATTTGCAGTTAAAAAAATGTTAAAAACGTTAGCGAAAGCCAGTGTTGTACTCGTTTGGTTGGAAAACATGTCTAGGGTTTGAGTTGGATGCGATGTGTGCACAGGTTACTAAAAGAAGTGCCCAGTGCGGTGATAGTGTTGCTGCCTTACATACTCCCAGTCATAGGCGAGCGCATGCCGCTCAAGGTTCCCCTTGGTCCTGTCAGCGACCAAGATGAATTGTTGAAAGAACCGGTAATGGAACACACACTGAAAGAATGGTCTTGTGCAGTCTAATAACGAGGGCCTTCGACAGTGTTGAATTAATCAATTAGGGCTGCATCAGTGCAGATATTAGAATGTCATTGCTGTCGAGAACACTATATATGGTGTACTCACGGCTTCTTTTTTGGTTTTTGAGATAATGCCCACATAGCTACAATATCTTTAAATATCAGTGCTGTTCTGGTGAATTTGTGATTTTTTTGGGTTAAATTAGCTAACTACATTGGTCTGAGTTTAGTTAGATTCATGTCATACTCTGACAATCTAAAATTCCAAAGAGTGCATTTGAATGGTGACAATTGTATTAGTAAGAGATAATTAAACAAAATATGAACAAAATTGGCTGAAAGTTGGAGCTCTAATACAAAAATTACAAGACATTGGGTTAGATAAGCAACATTGAGTGATTTTGGTCTTCTCGTTGAATTTGCATTCAAAGTTCAAGAATAACATCCTCAATATATTCCATTAATCTGGCGACAAACAAGGATTCATCAGAGAATGTCAAGGCAACATATGTAGACATTTATGGAGATGCAAAAAGTTATTTGGCTCCATTGAATATTTCTACTTTGAATATCTGGCTACTTTTACACCCAATTTTTGTAAGGAACTGTCACCAAGGAGAAACTTCTGGTGCAATTTAGCTTTTGATAGCCTAAAAAGTAGGACTGATCAGTGCAGAGCATAGAATATTATTGCTATCGAGAACATTATGTATGTTGTACTCGTGTGTGCAGCCAGTTATTCAAGCGCTTCTCGTGGAGCCATCAGAGGAGGTGAGGCTGCAGCTGGTGCAATTTATGCGTTCTCTTTTGAAGCAGGCGCCGCGGTTGATTCAAGCTTTTGCGTCGGATGTTGCTTCGATCCTGGTTGCTGCAACATTTGATTCTCATCCCGATGTGCTCTTGGTATTCATCGCCTTAACCTCTTTAATATGTGCTGGATTTTTGTTTAGTAAGGTAAACGATCCTATTTGCATCACTTAAAGTATTTTAACCAATATGTGGAGTGATTTTTGAGAGATGTATTGATCTTTGGGTTCAAGAGTCAAATTTTCCTGAGATTGAATTTTTATCACTATGTATGAATTTCTTATGCAATTTCAAAGTGGGAGGCTGTAGACCCTACAAATGACACTAGACGACCCCATTTCCATTCAAAGACCACTGACCATAGGGGAACGACCCGATATGGGTACCACTTTTATATGTCTCACATAGTGTGACTTGTGTCTAACTCATTTTATGTGTGCTAGAAATTCCGTCTTTAACGCCATGTATATAGTTGCAGCCATGGTGTCTATAACACCCTCTAATTTTTATAATTTTTCAATGTTTTTTTCTCACCTAAAAAATATTTCTCGAAAATCACACTATTTTAGGAGTACCCATATCAGGCCATCACCCCATAGACATTTATTTATGTCATGCTTACACCACTTGCCAACAAGTTTAATCAAGTGTATGAATAGATGAGTTGCTGCTGGGAAGAGGGATCAATATAGGGGATGGGATAAGTCCCTAATGATTTTAGTATCCTCTACCTTGGTGTCTCACTACAAGGAGAAGCCGTTGCTTTTCACTCCCTTTGAGTCAAACGGCGTCACTTCGCACTCACCAATTTTTTGGTTGGACTTGGGTGAGTGCGATTTGTCACGTAGGACAAGCGTGTGGAATAAAAAAAAAAGACAATGAACAAGATCCTCCTGAGTGAGAATCGACGCCTCTCCTTGTAGTGTCTGGACTTTGCTGCGTCTTTGTGTGAGTGACGCTATAGGTATGCAGATATTGATGACTGTGAAGTGCTTTTCAGGAGGCATTTCTAGCACTGGAGTTGTTAGGAGAGATTATGGAATACAGATTGAAGCCAGTTGGCAGACAGCTTGTGAGAGTCTGCCATCGGTCCCTGTCCCACAACCATGCTCGCGTGCGCGTAGCTGCCCTAAAAGCCATCTGCAGGTATGGTTACTGTCTTTGACACCGCGGCTCTTGCACTGACAATCCAGTTTCTCTTTCTCGATAACTCCCTCTGTCCCACTAACAAAACTATTTTTATTTTATTTTTCTTTTTGGCAATATTTGTCCTATATTTTATGCTTCAAACGTGAACCCTGTCCACTTCAAACAGGATGGACAATGAACGTGATGACCATATTCGTGAAACTGAGACAAATGGACATTTTGAGAATTTAGCCCTATTCTTTGGGACCTTTATTCTAACAAATAATTTTTTAAGAATATATCAACCTTTATAAAATCAAAGGTTTGTGAGTGTATTAACATATTGAAGTCTCCATTCTCCAAAAAATTCAATATCAAACACTAATTATCATTTAAATGTAAAGTCAAAGATAATATGAGACTATAAATTGTCTCAGTTTAACCCTTTAGCGCGCCGGCGTCCAGATTCTAGACGCCGGATGAATTTCAGCAGCTCGTTTTCTGTAGGTACCGGATGTTTTTTCATCCATTTTTTTTTTTTTTCATTCTTGTGCTAGTTGGATACCATTTGTACGGTATGGATCTTCCAAATAAGATAATGTGAATTTTTGAATATTTACAAAAGTGATTAATGTGAAGTTTCAATCTTAGTTCAAAAAGAAAGACCTTAAATATGATTTTCCATAGTAAGTAGAATCAAATAATGGAAACCATACCATCTCGTAGTGCATGTCATTCTAATTTCATTACAATATTTTTAATTTTTTTTTGTGTTAATTTTGGATTTTTAATTGAATTTCAAGAGAAAACCTTGCAAAATTACTTTAAAAATATTAATAATAAATATGATGAATCCAACCGTACGGATGTTATCTACACATTGACATTTAAAACTTTGTTCTGTACATCAACTCCATTTCCGTTTTTCATCAACCATTTTATAACAAATCTTTGAAAACAGTGTTGAATCGGGACGTTAAAGGGTTAACGAATATGGCCTTAGTGACACGAAAACTACATATTACTATTAAAAATAAACCATTTATCGAGTATTGAGACGAATCTTTTTGGGAAAAAAAAAGTGTCAAGTTAGAACACAGGTTAGAACACGGGTTTTTTAAATGGGACAGAGGGAGTAGGTCAATTGCGTGCTTCCATGATGCTGGTGCTGTTGTAGCGCTGCAGGTTGACCATGTGCGGAGCCCACGATGCCATTTATGAACTGACTGCTTATCGAGACCCCAATCTGCTTCCAAGCAAGGCTTTTTACGAGCCTGTTACCAAGGTCAGTCACCTTCTGGTCTGAAGAATTTCAGCTTTGGCAAGTAAACCTCAGAAAGCTGATTCCTATCAATAGAATATGAGGATGTTGATATTGTGTGTGCAGACGCAATACCTGGGCATGTTGACTACAGATAAAAGTCCAGTAGTAAGAGAGGAGCTTTATAGGACTATAGCTCGCTGGTTGCGGGAGCTTGGTGAACGAAAAGAACATGAGTGCCGCCTTCTGCCGTAACATTCTTCCTCCTCGTTTAACCTTCTTCTTTTCTTCTCAACCACTCTTGAATGGCAGTTCATCCATTTTTTTGGTTGGGGTGTGCAGGTATCTGCTGACTGGTTTTCAAGATTCTTGCCCTCACTTGCAGACCCTTGCTTTTGAACTCATGGAAGGTGTAGGCTTGCAGTAAGTTAAACCTTGCCTTCATGATTCCATGCGTTTAGGATCGTCCAGCAGTTTATCTTTTCTGGTGTAATCACAACACTAGGTTAAGTTTGCAATTAAAATTCACTCAAATTCTGGCTTGAACAGATATGAAGATGAGAACGAAGACGAAGTGAAGGATACCCGCACTTACCTCGCTGAAGACATCGATGATATTGTCAGCGTCTCCGGAACCCCCTTGCCTCATCCCTTCCAAAGTAAGGCCTATATATGCGCACAGTTTGGAATCTCCAAATATCTTTTGTTTGTTGATTTCTTTTTGAGTTGCCAGAATGCCATGGCATTTGCATTCTGCATGTTGGATCAAGATTGTTTTGCACCAGAGACCAGAATGATACATTCTTCTCGTGAACTTGTACTCGTGTAAACATAAGCAAAGTAGGACAGTCAGTATATGTCTATTATTCCGGCCACAGCTGCTGATGCTCGTTTTCCGTCACAGAAAGACCATGTCTAGGAGCACGAATCATGGTGAAGAGTGTAGCAGCAATCCTTCTGCATGCTATCTCTGCGGATATGGAGTGTTGGACTACCGGCACCAAGGAGCTGGCAGCACATTTTCTTCTGACACTCTTGTTGTTTGCCGAATCAAACATCACCATGCACCTGCAACCCCTTCTGAAACTCATGCACAAGGCTGTTGCTGAACCTTCTATTTTCGACAAGGTCATATTCTTCCAACACTCTGAAACTCATGACATTGTTACACAGGGAGCTCATAATGGTTTCCTTGTGTGCGTTTCCCTTTTAGTCTCACTTTTCCCACCAAGCCTCAAGAGTTGACATTTGTTAAACTTTTCTTTTAGAAGCAGGTGAGTCAACTTTAAACTGGTGAATAAGAAACTTTAAGATTCAGTGGGAAAAGTGAGACTCGCACGGAAATCACACAAGGAATCGCATATGAGACTCTGGTGTTACATAGTATGCTCGATGTAAAAATTCTGATGGAGAGCTGGCTGTCGTTATCAAACGTCAATGGGACACAGGTTTCTGGAATTAAGTTACTGAAATATTCCCTCGTCACCATGATTGTGCAGATTCTGGAGAGTGCCAAAGTTCTGGGTTTCTTCGTAGACCCAGGTTCATATTTGCCCATGATAATGCCACTCATACACGGGGACGTGAGCGCTGATGTTTCAGTCAATACTTTGGGTCATGCTTTGCAATTACTGGCTGGAATTCTTTCTGGAAGCAGACCCGAGCAGATCACGCCACACATTCCAGAAATATGCTCCACCCTTACCGACCGCCACATCATGACCAGCATTCAGCAGTACGTGACTATCTTGTTCTCATGGTTTTCATATTAAGCTTTTTTTTTCCAAACGAGTGATAAGCATGTTCCGAAGCAAAAGATCTAACCACCGCTTTGCAAGCTTGACTCGTTGAAGTAGTGTGCAGGTCTGTCAATGATGGGGTTGTAGCGGTCGCACAGGAGCTCATCCGAGCGTGGGATGCGCAAGTATGTGTCCAGGAAGTCTCAGCCATGCTTTGGCTTTTATTGAACGCCGCTGCAGCTGCCGATTTCTGCTCTCGATCTGCGCAGAAGGTTCGACACTCACCATAGGAAATCAATGTAATCTAGCAATTTGAAGTGCTCGTTTTAAGGCCATATTCGTTAAACTAAGACAGTTTATAGTCTCATATTATCTTTGACTTTACATTTAGATGATAATTAGTGTTAGATGTTGAATGTTTTTTTGGTGAATTGAGACTTCAATATGTTCATACACTCACAAATCTTTGATTTTATAAAGGTTGATGATATTCTGAATTTTTGATTTGTTAGAATGAAGGTCTCGAAGGATAGGGCTAAAGTCTCAAAATGTCCATTTGTCTCAGTTTAACAAATATGGTCATTTTTGTGAGAATCGACTCAATCTGAAACATCTCAACAAAATTATATTTAGGTTCCCATGTTTTGAAACACAGACATATATCGCTTGTAACCTAGCAATTGATTCACAATTGCAAATCGGAGAGCTATAAATCCCTTCTATTTTATGGCAAATTCCGTGCATTTTGTAACGTACCCATTCTTTCTGTGGTATTTATAGACTTTCCGGTTATTGACTTTTCATACGTGACTATGAATAGACAACTAAATTTCTTCTTCTTATTGATACTCTTATGTGTATGAATAGACAACTAAACTTATTCTTCTTATTGATATCTTGCATAGTTTCGTAAAGGAGATAAGGTTGAGATAGTTAGCATCAGCAGAGTAGTAGCCTAATCGGTTACAGAGTGTTAGTGATGCAATTGCATTCCTAGTCCTTGAAAGGTTTTAGCGAGCACATTGTGTACTGATCAACTGTGAATAAAAACAGAGCCTTCATAATTAATAATTTTCTGAACATCTGAGCAGGCTGAGGATGCCATACAAGCATTGGCATCTGCATCTGATAACGTATCAGCCGAGGCGCTCACTGCTCATTACATCGACGAGATGTTGGAGATTCTGCCTCACCCTCGAAAATGGGCATTGCGATCACTGGATGCATTGGTCTTCTGTCGGCTTCTGCAATCGTCTCCAGTGCTAGAGGAGAGAGTGCTGGACAAGTGAGCACAAAGCTTTCTTTATTATATAATTGAAATTGGTAGTGTCAAGCATTATACAGCAGAGGCATGGATGCCACATCTTGGTTCAGTTCTAGGGTTTGTTATTCTGTCACTCGCATCCCATGTAACTACAGTTTTTTGCAGAATTTGTTGAGCTAAATCGATCTCTGTTTGGCAGGGTAATAAAGTCCTTCAGCAATTGCATCAGGAAAGCAGCCGACGATGACGTAAAATTCCGGTTGGTCCACTAAGCTCTTAAACACAGGGAGATGAATACAAGATTCCTATATTGTAATCGCGGACAAATTTCCCACAATTGTAATTTTCTCAGGTCAAAAATACACTACAATCATCCCAAGAAAGTTACAATTGTGGGAATTTCGTCCCACTTCCCATATGAAATCCCATGAGGGAATGTCTTTATCTCTCCCTGTGAAACCTTGATATCAACCTCTACTTGGTATTAATATGGACTAGATAACCGGTCAAAAGCCGGGAGGTTTGAGAGGGTTATCGGACATAACTAGTTGGCATGCATGTGACTAGACATTGAGATCTCACTTTTTGGTTGATCAGACTGTCCACAACAAGTAGCTAAGTTATGCCATATAACCCTCAGTCTCCTTGACAAACCAGAAATTGACACCTCTGCTGAACATGTGGGACATCTAATTATGTCAGGTGCATTGTCTACTTGTCTTATGTTAGGACTTTGGAGGATCCATTACATTCAATAGCAGAATAATCACAGAATCACAGAACAATCATAGAATAATCTCAGAATCACAGAACAATCATAGAATAATCTCAGAATCCTCATTGCTATGATAGGGTCCAAATTCTGTTGAGTGTGAGCCAGGGTGTTCACACTGGTTCACTATAACCCAATGATTAAATTTACTTAGAGATCATGTTTGTCTGCTCTATCCACTTGTGTATATAAACTTTGTGAGAACTAACTTAGTATCCATTATTCTAGTGTGATTTTGAGGCTCAAGGGTGCTTGCAGTCATTCTAAAAATGTTATGTCAGATCCGTACAGATGTGGGAATAGGAACAAAATTAAAAAGACTTGTCAGTAGAATGATTCCAAGACATCTGTTGTTGTTTCTTGCCTCTTATAGTGGTTGTTGATGATTTTTCTTGTCATCAGGTTGATAAGGGCGGTTGAGGAGCTCTTGACGAAAGGCCAGTTCCAATGGGCACATGGCAAACGACATATTGGCGACATGTGGGAAAGCTTCTTAGTTCCTTGTTTGCAGCAAGAAGATACACTCATACCACCCACACTCAATGCCATTGTTTCAATTTGGTCACAATCACTTCCAAAGGAGATGACCTCGAACCATCAATTTCATGATACCGAGCAGGCTTTAATGAGAGCTATTGAGAAGATCTTGTCAAAGCACTCCGGAAAAGATGAAGAGGAAGTTATCCCAAATGAGGGACGTGATCAAGAAAAACTGGAAGAAGAGAAGAGATTTCAGGAGTTCATGAAGAAAGCAACGGCTCCCCCTCTTGATGCACCAATTGACGACCCAATCAGATTGAAATGCATGGGTATCGTCCCGTCAAAAAATTTGGTGCATTTTGGTGCATATTGTATGCTTGCAGCTTCGAATGCTAGATAGCCCATAGTCTGCATCACAAAAACGTCTCATTGAGGTGTTCGCATTCTATTGGATATCCGCTCTTGAGTTATACTCCCTGTGTCCCATAATAAGCTTCTTGTTTGCTCAAACTACTACTCCTACTGGCTCAAGGTCGGGCTCAAGGTCCACACCATTGGAATAATTAATTCTTTTGTTTTGAGGGTTGAGGAAGCTTATTATGGGACAAAGGAGTTGTTCATTTGGATGAAGTGCATGTCATTACCAAAAGTCACAAAATCATCCGCTTAGAATCAATTATGAACAACATAACTGGTGAGGGATGGCAGTCCCAAACCTATTGTGTCGTACTATGTTCTTTTTTCTTTATCAAGATCATCCAATTTCACTTTTATGATTGATTTAGTGGGTCCAAAAGAACAACTTTGGTCATGAGTTCTAACTCATAAGCAAATGTGTCACAAGATGATATTCTCAGTAACCTGACTGCTCTCGGTAGGTATTTAATTCTAGTTCCTGGTTATTAGAGATCCTAAAAGGTATGTGCTCCTAAAATCGTGTCCAAAATGAACATTTTAGGGGGCGACTTTGGATGCACATACCTTAAATCTGTTCAGTAAAGACATCACGTAAATCTGTTCAATAGACTACTAGCTCCATTTCCTTTTCTTTTCAAGGGCTTAGCCTCAGCTTCACAAATTATTAAATGAATGAGCTTAAGAGTCACAGAACCTTCACAAGCTCTTCCCATTAATCATTATATTGCGGTGTTTGATCCTCCAGAGACGTTGACATTCATGGTGGGCAGAAGTGCGAAGAGATTTGACGGCGGAATATGAATTTTCTCAAGTACAGCATATATACATCAACTTCAAAACATGACTTCAATATCTCTCTATTATACAATACAGCTCGGTTTGTCTCACTCGACCGTTCCACGCTGGAATCCGTTGAGGAGACAACCCAAGCTCAATGTGCTCAACGGCACGGGTCCCACTAGTTCTTCACAATCTGCAAAGCGTCTGAGACAAAAAGGTTACTCATCTATTCACGATAATCATCATGTTGTTTTCTACCATTTTACACAAATAAGGAGACTTGATAGCAACAAAATTAAATTATTTCAGGAACTTTTAGACATTGTAAGGAGGATCTTCATGGCAAAGTCTCCTATGATTAAGGTAGGAGCACCTAATTCCAACAGTGTACCCAATGCCGATAATTTCTTAACATGGTAGTCATTCTAGAATGTAAATCTAGGTAGATCATAGATAGCTTATTAGTTTGGTCAACAAACAATAAGGGCTCTATGAAGTGCTTAGATTTGCGATCTAAAAAGATTACCTTGTGTAGAAATTATCGGCATTAGGTACACTGTCGAAATTGGGTGCTCCTACCTTTTAGGGAGACCTTGAGGAAAATTCTGTCTTATTTTACTGCAACACATGGATGGGCATTCTATTTTCAGAAGAAAAATAAAATAGACTAGCTATTGGTAATGTACATGGGCTCATATTGATGAAACTGACAAATGTATTCAGAATGCAAAGTGCATAACACGGTGCAGAGGTTCCATGTCACATACAAACTCAGAAATAGTCTAGAAATGTACCATGCTTAGAGAATTGTAATTGTAATGTAACCGGTTCATGTACTCTTCCTCAGCTAACCAAATTGCAGGAAATTCAACTTCAAAATCGTGGTCATCTCTAAGTTGCACTAAAGCTCACCCAACACTTTTAAAACTTTCAGGAGTAGAAGTCGTCTTCAAACAAGCCGGTTTTGCACCATTGTAAAAGAAGTGTGCCATAAGTTGCACCAATTCCTCTGAAGTTCTCTGCTCTGTACAAATGAAACCATGCAACAACGCCCAGACTGTCATTTGCCTTGTGATATTCCGAACAATTAATGCCCACAGGCCCAATTAGAAACCTCTAAAAACTCTTAACCCTTAACCCTTAAAGGTCCAGATTGCCCATTCCAGCCAGTATTATACGGCCATATTTCATTGTATTTGAAATGGTTCTACACCTCCTATGAGTTTCATATCAAAAGTGAAGATAAAATTCATGTCTACATGGTCTTAAAAGCTATTGGGATCTCAATTTGGAACTTTCTACTTACAACAAATGTCAAATATACGGCAACATATCTACTATCCCCAAGGACCTTAAAGGACATACCAAGCCCCTCAGGCTTAGTTTTCTCAGTTTTCAAACCCACGTTGACCAAGAATTGTTAATAATGGAGAAATTTTTTCATGAATTTATTTTTTCAAGCATCATCCTTGACAAGAATAGTATGTACCTACAATTTTAGAATGTAAATTACTTCTTGAGGTTAAAACTCAAAAATACTCCTTTCTTTCTAAATTAAGAAATGTCCTTTTAAGGGTTAACATTAGCAACTTCCCAAACGCACATAGGGTAAATATGTTGACTTGTAACCATTGCCACCAAATATGGATACACCTTAATCCAAGAAGCCCAAATTGGGCCTTATGTTTTTTGAGTACGTCCTATGTGGACTTCTTTTGTTCAAATTTATTTATTGGACATGCAATGTTAGTCATTGATTCTGGTGATATAAAATTTGGTCCCATCTGAATTATATTTTCAATTACCGTGGTCAATTTAAAACCATGAATCCTTGGTCCTTTAGGGATTAAATTGTATAATATAAGACTCTTGTACACCTTCAAAATATATGATGTATAAGAACCATCTCTTTGGATAAAAATTTAATTAATTCCATAGGCTTGGAAAACAGCTTGAGGGTCAGTGAAAAGAACCTTGAAGCCTATGTAAGCATTTCCCATTCTTGATGAAAAGGAGTTGTGGACAATCATCCTTGCCAATACCCAGAGCAGACCCTAAATCAATTTCCATACCGATATCCACTTTCACGGCCTGTTTGGACATGAACACAATTTTTCTTCCATTAGTTAGCAAAGAAAACTGAGCACAAAATAACCCCAGTGCACAAACTCAAATTAACCCTTGAACGACATATGCTATCCTGATACCACACCCAAAATCTCTTTTAAATTCCATTTTAAGCATGAATTTGTTTTTAATTTACTTTGGCTCTATTTCAAAAGATGTATAGATCTCTCTAAGATGCTCGGTTTGACATTTTAAAAACCCCATTTGATGCAATGGAGTAGAAGTTATGAACAAGATTCTCCCAAAATATAACCAAGCCCGTGGGGCTGGCATTGTCGTTTAAGGGTTAAAGGAGTCCACTTTGTAAGCTAATAGTTGATTACGGTAACTTCCAAAACATACTTTTATTGCATAGAAATATAGAACATGATTTCTTCTTTCTATTTTGTTACCTTCATTGGAGCTTCCTACATGATTTATTTCGACTTCTATAGATATGGAAGCAACTGCTTTCAGCCATTTGGGTTGAACCAAGAAAACAATTTTGGAGCTACGAGTTCATCAACTTACACAGCTAACAACTATCATCAGGAATTTAGGACCTCACTGATTTTTAACGATTTCCGTGCGACATCCAATATTTCATGGGTTCGTACATTTTTCGCACGGATTCCGCGCAGATTTCGTTCTAATTCTGCACTGAATGCAAACAGCTTCTACATTCACTCTTTTTGTTATCAACAAATTGCGGAATCGGTGCAGAATTAGCGCAAAATCCGTGCAAAAAATGTATGAACCCATGAGATATCGGAAGTCGCATGGAAATCGTTAAAAATCCGTGGGGTCCTAAATTCTTGATGATGTCCAGAAAAATCGGCTAAACAATAACTAAAATAGCTAGCTTGCCCGTAAAATTGCTTAGGTAGGAACACCCATTTTTGTCACTCGACCTGAATCCGTCTAAATGAAAATCTAATATAAAAGTGATACAAAACCATCACTTGTGAAAGGCCTCCACCAATTAAAACCCAATATTAGGTGACAATTTAGGGTTCAATTGAATATAGAAATAGCCCACTCTAAATGATAGAGATGAGCATTCCTACAATTCCACTTTACAAGAAAAATGCATTTTCAGTCCAAGATACATGTTTCTAATTTTATTTGTACATACCCGGAGAGGAGCTTTGTTTGACTCCCAAATCTTTGTTACTGCATTCTCCAGCTGCTCCAGCGTTTTCCAACTGTCCAGTCCCCTAAAAAAAACAAACCACGAAACCAGTTCTTTAACCTCTGTAAAGACCAAGGATCGTGGTTATATAACGACCAATTCAATTGATCATATTGTGAAAAATCAATAATTCACATAGGGCCAAATTTCATATCACCAAAATCACTGAATATTGCATGTATTGGTCAAAAATTCTCAAAATTAGATTAAAAACAAGAGCCTAAAAATGACGTACTCAAAACTGCTAAAAAAAACATGAAACTCAAATTTAGCCTTCTAGTTCTGAACATAACATTAACATAACATTCTTAGGAGCTGCCTCAACACCTTTGCAAAAGGAATCCAGATTCTTTTTGAACACAATGTCAATTGGGAGGTAAAAGTAAATCTGGCGTAAATACTAAAGCAGAGACTACGCAACTAACCAATTGTTTTCCATGAAGAAAGGTGAGTTCTCACAATTGGTAAAGAATGTTCTCTATACAGTGAGGTAAAAAAAGCTACATAAAGAAGACAAGTGTTAGCCACTCACTGAATACCTAGAAATCTTGAGTAGGTCTCATGTCGACTTTCTGTTCTTCACTGATTCCAGAGATATAAAATTTAGTCACATCTGAATCATATGTTTCACAATATGATAGTTTAAAGTTGTCATTTTGAATCCATGAATCCTTGGTCCTTTAGGGGTTAACAAGGTTAAACAATAAAAAAACCAAAGTGTTCACAGAATGTAACAAACCTGCGGCCGTATCTTGCAAACACGTACACTATCAAAGGACTGGGGATGTGCAAGACGTTCAATTCCCAATCACTGGACGTGATCTCCTGAATCATCCAGTCATCGGCTTCATTTTCCCAGTTCATTCGGAGCTCTTCATCATCTTCGTCGTCCCCGGATGGCTTGTCATTCTTGATAGAGACCTTGTCAAAAAACTGAGACGTCTTGAAACCCCATCCATCTTCAGGCTCCTCCGCAGGCCAATTCGGATCCTCCTCATCTACCCACAACGCTTGTCCTTCGTCATCATCTGCCACTGCAACAACGCACCACAAACTGCATCATTCGCTAAATTGAAATACAACAAAAAGTCTTGCAATTACCGTTCGCCTACGTACTTCTCATATTTTTTTTAACTTTGAATCATTTTTAACCCCTAAAGGACCATAAGGCCACCAGGTGGCTCCTGTTTTTATTTCAGTAATTTTGAGTAGGTTTTATGTAGATTCTTTTTTGTTTATTTTTTTATTTTTTTATTCAACATACATAATATTCTTCACTTATTCCAGTGATATAAAATTTGGTCCCATCCAAGTTATAATTTTCACAATATGATCTTTTAAACTTGTCATTTTAAAACCATGAATCCTTGGTCCTTTAGGGGTTAACTTACTCAAAACAAAATGGGTCGCTATAAAGTCCTGTATGATTTAGTTCTTTGGATCATTTCCAAGTGAAAACAAAATGGGTTACATTTATATGTCACTTTATACATTGATAAATTTTGAAGTTAAAATGCTTCGTGCAGATGTAAAACTATTTTTGGAAATTTAACTGTATGGATAATTTCAAAACATCATTTTCTCTATTGGATCAAACTTCATCGAAGATAAAGAGGTCACGTGTTATATAAATGTAACCCATTTTATATCTATATTTTGTTCAATATTCCTTCATTTAGGGGTTAAGGGAGTTCACAAAGAGGTCACATGTTTAATGGAAACGGGTTGTGTATTGTCCCTTCAATAGTGGTCTACAACCTTCCACTTTGAATGATTGCATGAGAAATTTATACATTGAGGGAGAGAAATTTAACCCCTAAAGGACCATAAGGCCTCCAGGGGGCTTCATGTTTTTTTTAGCAGTATTTATTAGGTTTTATGTAGACTTCATTTTGATCAAATTTGTTTGTTTTTTGACCAAAACATGCAATGTTCTTCACTAATTCCGGAGATATAAAATTCGGTCCAAGCCGAATTATATATTTCACAATATGATCATTTAAATTTGTCATTTTAAAACCATGAATCCTTGGTCCTTTAGGGGTTAAAGAGTGATGGAAAGATGATTCATACGCTGATTGTTGAGGGATTCCCAGACTGAATCCTGCATCCAGTCTGGTTTCTGTTGATATTTTGGATCGTCCAAGTCAATGTCGTCGCTGTCAGTGTCCTCTTCTCTTGATATCTCTTCTTCTTCTTCTTCACTCCCTTGAAACAACGAAGGGCTTGCTGCTGCCTCTGGAACGCTACTGCTGCTGCCATCAATTTCATTACTCTCCATGGAACTGCCTGCTGAAAACATTCATCACACGAAATGTGTGAAGAAAACTGATCTTTGGAACATCTATGGCCTCCAAATGATCTAAGGTAGCAGCATCTAAAATGGACAATGACCCATTGTGGCCAGCTAAATTTGAACCAAAAATGAACCCTGATAAGTTTGAAAGCTGCCGGCAGCTTCCCACTTGTTGCTTCACAATTGGTCCAGTTCAATGTTGCTTCACAGTTGATCTCTATTTCTTCTGGGAAAGTCTACAACTTAGAATAGGTGTCTACAACACCCTTGCTTCAAAAATTCGTGTAAAATTGCTCATACTTCCAAAAAAATTAATTCCAAGGCCCAACACTTCCTCCTAGATTTGCTAAGACATTCATGATTTCATTCCATGTTGCTTGCACTCCCAAGGTACCACATCTCTTATATTGTCATGAATAGGTGTCTCTACCTTAGGGCAGACATGCCATTGACCACACTAACCACACACCAATCACACAAAATGGTTGCAAGATATTATTTTCGTTCCTATTGTAAGAAAGTCCTCCACGTAGTCATTGGGTGTAGAATTACCAACTTTTACTCGTTAGGCAAGTGAAAATAAATGTGCAAAAGATGTGCAGTGAAACACTTGTTTTCAATGAGCTTTTAGACATTCATCACTAAATGCATCGTAAATCACAAAATGTAAATGATTCTTGAACCATATGATTCTTATGGAAGGTTTCATGCTCAATTATCAGTAATTGTAAGAGTCAAGTTCCATGGGTTTGAGAAGTTGCCCATGGAAGTAGTCGATAGGAGGGGAAAGGTGGAATTTGGGTTTGTCTCATACCCAACATGAAGTTATGCACGTTCCATGGAGAAGTTGCCACGAAGTCTTGGAACCCTCCATCCTTCATGACAACTTCTCCACCACTTTTTTCTCAAAACCTCACTTGAGCTTGTTCCCCAAAGTCCCTAAAAACTTGTCTTTGAGTGAGATACTTCACCCATGGAACTTGGCTCTAAGAAGAGCTTGTTTCAAGCGTTCATCACTGAATGCATCGTAAATCACAATTTTTTTGTGAAAAGGTTTCATGCTCAATCATCAGTAGCTGTAAGAAGATTCAAATCATTTGAATTTGGTAAGCCATTTAGAACTTGGGGTGTGCGGTCAATGGCATGTTTCCTATAGACTCCCTCCGTCCCAAAATTATTGTCATACAAATTTGTTTAGTATTTCTTTGAGCCAATTTCATTCATCATATTGTAAGAAACATGATTAAAAAAAGGTTCCAAATTATGTCACTAGAATGATTGAAGAACATTGCATGTGTTCATTGCAACCTAAATAAAATTAGCCACAAGGAAGTATTTTTTTGACCTACTTAAAAAAGCACTTTCAAACATGACAATAATTTTGGGACGGAGGGAGGATATAATAAGAAGACGATGATGCAGTAGTATCAATCTCACCATGTTTCGCTTTGCCTGATGCTACTTCGACAGTTGGTTGATCCTCTTGTTCCGAAGGAGCTCCATCTTGTAGGTGTTTTGCTAATTCTCCAAAAAACTCCCACTCTTCCTCCTCCTCCTCCTCATCAGTGTCAGGCTTCTTGACCTTCTTAGGGCGACCTCGCTTCCGTCTTGCAGGAGCATCAGCAACCACAGCCTTCGGGGAATCGGCCTCCGAACACGCCACCACGTAATCCATTCTTCGCCATTTCAACCCTAAACGAAACGAAACGGTCGACGACGGAGGTTTCTACACCCAAAGAATGAAGAAGCTTTCACAGTCAAATTTACAAACAACAACACAGGCAGACCTTGTTAGGAAACCCTAGAAACAATTTGCAAGGCGCACAGACTTACGAGGTACAGTCTTCCAGCCGCGTGAAAAGAAGGCAGGGAGTGACGTCCACTTGAGAGAGCGAGAGCCGAGCTGCAGGAGGCCATCGCTGACAGGAGCTCCAATTCTAAACACAAGACATTATACAACCACGGAACAGAATTATTCAAACAAGCGCGAAAACATTGCAAAATGGCTAGCAACGGAAAGAGAAAGGAAGTGCAGGAACAAAGGAACACACGAAGCAAAATTCGTGTCTGCAAACACTAAATGTAAACAACACCGACCTTCAATTCGGAATGAAGTGAAGGCATTCGGAAGAGCAGGAACCAACCTATCCTTGAAAGCTTAAACCCTTGGAAGCTTAAACCCGCCAAAGGGATGGATAAAGCAACTGACTTATATGCCGCAGGGAGCCGCAGAGAGCCGCAGGTGAACAACCAACGCCGGATACTACCATAACAGCGACGGATATGTGTCCCACTGGTGTGAAGGCGCATCGTTCAGTTGTAGAGTAGAATATAATAATTCCTCATCAAGGGCTTAGGGAAGATTTTGTCTCAGATCTCTATCGACAACCCTACCTCATTTGCTTGGGGCCGCTTTCATCGTTTGCTCGATCATTTGCTCGATGATCAAACCCTAAATCAATGTTCGGTTTGCGAGTTTGTCGATCCAATGTACAGTTAGTAACGCAAAGTGCTCGTTCGTTAGATTCCGCAATTGTTCAAGTGGAACAAGAGCTGCTGTTGGAAACCCTAATTCTCCATAGCTCTATGTATGCAAGCTTTTGGAGCCCGATTTCTCCATAGCTCTATCTGTGCAAGCTTTTGGAGCCCGATTTCTCCACAGCGCTATCTGTGCAAGCTTCTGGAGCCCGATTTCCTGGCCGATATTGGAAGATGCCGTACCAGGACGAGTCGCCGCAATGCCGGATCAGGGTGCACTTGAGGTTGCGGCCGTCGGCGAAGCCATCGCCGGCCATTCACATCGACAACGAGACGCACACGGTGCTCATCGACGTGCAGAAAAACAGCGGCGGAGGGCCGCCCAAGAGCTACATGGACCAGATCGTCTTCCATGTCGACAGCATCGTTCAGGTTGACTGACAATAACACACTCTATCAATCAATTAGGGTTTGTTTCCACCACCTCCGTTTTCTCTTAACCCCTTAGCGTCCGCTGTGTGTGCATTTTCTGCAGTGTAGGAAAATTGGACCCCCTGCTGCAAATCATCTGTTTATGTGAAAATGACTTCAGTTTGACACGATCGACACTGTTGATCTTGTAGTATAGAGCAAGAGCTTGAAACTGATTTTGTATTGCAATCAGAAAACGCGTCCACTGTGTGTGTATTTTCTGCAGTGTAGGAAAATTGGACCCCTGCTGCAAATCATCTGTTTGTGTGAAAATGACTTCAGTTTGACACGATCAAACGCTCTTGATCTTGTAGTATAGAGCAAGAGCTTGAAAAATGGTTTTGTATTGCAATCAGAAAACCGAGGTAAAATGAGAAAATCCCACCGTTGCAAAGTTCAGTGATGCTGATGGCCATATTGGGCGTTTTAGGGTTAAACCTCCATGTATTGCCATTCCTTGCACAGCTTTTTTGCAGCATTCCAATAGATAGATAGATAGAAACTCTGGTCCTCTTTTGAGGCCGGCGTGAATGAAGTGTCTATTCGTTTTGACAATGAGCCAATGCCCATCGGGCAAAGAGACATTGGTACAAGACTACTCTCCCCTTCCGAGGATATACACTTTGGTGACCAAAAACTAGTAAAAGTAGCCCACAGTAACCTCTAACAAGTATTTACGTCATTATTATGGTATAATTTGAGGGTTATTTTGTTGGTGGTCACCAAGTCATGGTTCCTAGGTTGGTTGGAGAAGGACGTGTGTTACAATTATACGGTCCGGGTTCAATTCCCGTTGAGTCCATCTGAGGGTTAATGTGATATACATGACTTGGTGCTGCTAGTGAGTTTATCATAGGCAAGAAAATTGTACTGCAGTATCATATATATTAGTATCACACAGTTTGCAGGAGGGTGGTTTTACAGTAGCATGGGAAATGAGTGTCATTTTTGCAGCTGTGACAATTTTTATGAAGCTCTTACTTTCTGATTAACCCCTAAACGTTCACCATGTTTTTTTTAACAGTTTTGAGTAGGTCCTTTTTGGACTTCCTCTTGTTCAAATTTCTTTCCTTATTGACCCACACATACAATTAACATTCACTAGTTCTAGTGATATTAAATTTTGGTCCCATTTTTCACAATATGATCAATTGAATTTGTCATTTCAAAACTGTGAATCCTTGGTTAAAAGTGTTATTGTTTTTGGGTTTCAGTCAACAAATCAACAGGAGGTCTATGAGCGATGCGCCAAGGGGAGTGTGGACGATTTTCTGAAAGGGTATAATGCCACTATCATGGCCTATGGCCAAGTTGGGGCTGGCAAGACTTTTACAATGACGGGTGACATGAAGGTGAGGCAAATTATGCTGGCAAAACAAGAATTATAGAGCTTTGCTGTGGGAGTAGAGCTCCACAACTACTATGTGTCCAGACTTGCACGAAATTTTCCTTCTCATCAGGAATTTAGGACCCCACGGATTTTAAACGATTTCCGTGCAACATTCGATATTTCATGGGTTTGTACATTTTTCACTCAGATTCTGCACGGATTTTGCACTAATTCCGCATGGCTTCTGCACTTTGTTGATAACAAAAAGAGTGAATGTTGAAGCAATGTGAATTCAGTGTAGAATTAGCGCAAAATCCATGCGAAAAATGTACGAACCCATGAAATATCGGATGTCGCACGGAAATCATTAAAAATCAGCGAGGTCATAAATTCCTGATGCTGTTGATTTAGTGAACTCTTTTGTTTTTCTTTTCAAGTTATGATTGTAGCTCTGCATTTTGTGTCAACCAAATTTCACCGTGATGAGTACACCTCAGTAATTATCAGTAGTTCTGTACAACAAGAGTTCATATGAGCGCTGTGTTTAACCCTTTTAAGGACCAAGAAGGCCAAATTTGGCTACATATTTTTTTTAGCAGTTTTGAGTGGGTTCTATGTGAAGTTTCTATTGTTCAAATTTATTTATGTTTTTGGCCGACATATGCAATGTTCTTTACTAATTCTGGTGATATAAAATTTGGTCCTATCTGAATCATACTTTTTCATTATATGAATGATTGAATTTGTCATTTTTAAACCATGAATTCTTGGTCTTTAAAGGGTTAAGTGTTTTGGGGTTGTTGTGGTACTGGCATTTCAGAGATCAAACTCGTGATTTTGTGTTTGAGAATAAAAGTTGGAAAAATATGCATTGTAGGTCCTTGAGTTTGTTAAGCACAACAGGTTATTTGGGGTGAAGGTCTATGTGCATCGAGGAATCATTGCACGATCAATTCATCAAATCTTTGAGGAGAAAGAAAACAAACCTGAGGCTGGTATTGTTATACACATGTCTTACATGGAAATTTACCAGGAGGTACGTATGTATACTGTTGTTCAGCTTATTAATATGCTATATGAAAATAATGTAATTACTGTGTCACATGCTATAGACCTTGTTGACAGTCAGGGCCGCTTCACACTATGGCCGTCCAAGTCGAGAGGCCATGGGATTGAGAGTCCAAAGAAATCTACTGAAAATAGGCAATAAAATATAGTTTTCATTTTTTATGAAAAGAAATCGACGGCCTCTCGACCATAGTTTGGGTTTCCATTCCCGTCTGACCCAAACTTCCTTTTGAGAGGCCGTCGCATTGGCCAAAAAGTACTGTCACGTAGCATTTTGGAGAGCGACGGCTGTTGGACTTTGGCCTCTAGTGTGAAGGGTCGAGAGGCCGAACCCATGGTTTCTTGCAATTTGATTGGTGGAAATCGACGACCTCTCGACCTTCGGTCATAGTGTGAAGCGGCCCTCAGTTTCTTGACATAGTAGCTAATTTTGAGGGAGGAAAATAATGCAAATTCCAGGATCTATTTGACCTTTTGCAACAAAGAAGCGATAATTTGATGATCATTGAAGAGAACAACCTTCCAGATGTTAGAGGTCTCGCGAAAGTTCGAGTTGAAACTGAAGCAGAGGCACTGAGATGGTTCTTTGAAGGGGAGAAATCCAGGACTTACGGACATCACTTTTTGAATCCGGTACTTCGCACTTCCAAGCTCGTCTGTGCAACGTTTTATAACTCAGGTTTGATAAAAACTGCTCTCAAGTTTCTTATAAGAAGCCCGAATCGGGCTTCATGTTTTTCTAGAAGTTTTGAGTAGGTTTTATGTGGAGTTTCGTTTGTTCAAATTTATTTATGTTTTTGATCAATTACACATGCAATGTTCTTCACTGATTCTGGTGATACAAAATTTGAATTATATTTTTCATAGTATGAATGATTTAATTTGTCATTTTAAAACCATGAATTCTTGGTCCTTTAAGGGCTAAGAACGACTTATGATGAAAGATGGCACTTTACATATTGATGCTTTGAATATTTCTTTCAAATTTAGTGTGGCACATTTGGAAGCTGCAAAGTAGCTTTCAACCTCCATGGATATAATTGTTGTGGGCTACATTAATTGCTAACCCACTATAATTGAACACCCACAGTATATGGTGTATTTTGTGTAGTTGAATCGTTCCTCATTACAAAGACTCAGACTGTACATCACGTAGCACTGTACTGTACATTAATCCAACTACCAGTGTTTTTAGCCGTTTTAGAATGTTAGGTTCTTTGGATTTGTCGTAATCTCTAAATCTGGGTTTACGTAAAACTTCTTACTAGTTCCTAACTTCTGACAGTGTGGAAGTAATTTTTTTTCGACAGTCATTAA
The DNA here is from genome assembly GCA_022496805.1 of Pohlia nutans. Lineage (NCBI taxonomy): Eukaryota > Viridiplantae > Streptophyta > Bryopsida > Bryales > Mniaceae > Pohlia > Pohlia nutans. Next base: position 12,447,751 of record CM040095.1, on the reverse strand, counting down.
TTTCTTAAAGGGCCAAGAAGCCCAAATTGGGTCTCATGTCTTTTTTAGCATTTTTGAGGAGGTCCTATGTAGATTTCCTTTACTTCAAATTTATTTGGTTTTTGATCAACGCACACAATGTTCTTCACTAAATCCATTGATATAGAATTTGAATTACACTTTTCACAATATGTTTAATTTAATCCTTGGTCTCATACCGTGAATCTTAGTCCGTGAATCCTTGGTCCTTTAGGGGTTAAATGAAAGCTAACCCCTAAAGGACCAAGGATTCATGGTTTGAAAATGACAAGTTTAATCGATTATATTATGAAAATCATAATTTGAATGGCACCAAATTTTATATCACTTGAATTAGTGAAGAATATTACATGCGTTGAATATTTTTTAAAGAAAAATCAACAAAAAAGAATCTACATAAAATCTACTCAAAATTACTGAAAAAAAACAGGAGCCACCTGGTGGCCTTATGGTCCTTTAGGTGCTAATAAAAGCATAGCATGTATGCTGACGTGCAATTTTGGCAGCTCTCAAGTAGGTCTCATACCATCCTGACTTTTTACCTGGAGAGAAGAGTGCAAAGGGTACGCGCCTATCAAGACTTCACCATTGCAAAGCTAAATCTGGTGGACTTGGCTGGAGTTGAGCGCGTGAAGAAGGCTGGTACAGACTCAGGAAGCCTCATGAGAAGGGAAGCATGTGTCATCAACAAGTCCCTCTCATTCCTTGAGCAGGTAGCTTTTTCATGAATGCTGCTCAATCTCACAATTTGTTCAAAAAATTAGAAAACTACGTGAGTTCAAATATAGGGTCCATTTTATTCATCCAGAGGTAAAATTTCTAAAATTTTAGATGTAAAATAGGATGCCTTAAATTCAAATAAGGAATCATTCATGAATCTACTTGAAATAAATCTAGAATATTTCAGAATATGCCTCAAATATTTCAATTATGTGATAACCCTCATTCCCACTTGCCAAATTTTATGAAATAAATATGTTTGAGACATTAACAAAATATTTTGTTGATTAAAATTATTTGAATATTCATAATTAATTTTATCTTTTTTATAACCAATTTGTGAACTTTAAATACCCTTTGCAGGTACATGTATCCCAAATTACACAAGGGGTGACCCCGGAGTCAGTTTGTCACACAATGAATAAGAGTTTTCTTTTCATGTTCTCATCTTCATTCATTATTTTCATATTCTCTTCCTAATGATGAAGTTCGGGTTCTATTACAACTGATATTTTAAATTCTGAAAGTCTCTTATCATAACAAGGTTTTCAAGAAAATCAGATTGTTTTAAGAACTTTTAAGTAACATCGTATAGTCTACCCTCCATAATATGACACTCCATAATATGATGATATTATTGTTTCAAGCAATAAACATGTGACAAGTCATTTCTATAATTAATCCATGCATGTCACTTTGAAGTTAGGGCTTCCCAAACATATAATAGAGAGAGGCAATTGTAAAGAGGGACAATTGTAAAGAGAATTTCGTTCATGATTCATGGGAAGGTCTCCCTATGGTCATGGTGTTCTAGGCATCCATGTCACTATTTCATTAGCTAATCAAAAGAAAAGATTATAACCTGCAATCTTTCTCCTCATTCTAAACCTTTTTATCAACCCAAAAAGTACGTACATATTTTTACATACTTGATTGAGTAGAGCAACTTGGCATTATTTTTTTCAATAATACTCTTGAGTCTCCCAACTCTCAAGCATTCTCTAGTCCATAGGGAAACCTCACCATGAATCATGAGGAAGCTTTTGTTTATGATTTTCTTGAAACAATCTAGTTTTACTGAAAACCCTGTTTCACATAAAAGTGACACAACTGGTATCAGCTACTTGAAATGACCCTCCCATTTTATTCTCGATTTCCATATCAATTTCTGTTTTTTTTTGCAAATGTAAATTTGAGTATTTAGTCTGATATTTTTTCTCCCTGTGTGATATTTTAGCCGGTTTATTCTCACTCATACTGTATGTGAGGGTCTGATTCAGACAGCCCGTTGTCGAAATTGATTTTTCCATGTCAGATTTTGAAGGGTCCAACCAACCACAACTTCAGGAATTTAGTACCCCAACGGATTTTAAACGATTTCCGTCCGACATCCGATATTTTATAGGTTCGTACATTTTTCGCAAATTTTGCATAGATTTCGTGCTAATTCCACATGGATTCTGCACAGATTTCATGCTAATTCCACACGGATTCTGCACTTTGTTAAATAACAAAAAGAGTGAATGTAGAAGCCGTGTTGATTTAGTGCAAAATTAGCACAAAATTCATGCAGAATTCGTGCGATAAATGTACAAACCCATGAAATATCAGATGTCACAGGGAAATCGTTAAAAATTAGTGAGGTCCTAAACTCCTGATGAAGATGACATGCAACACTTTTTGACCAAAATTAATAAATTTATGTCAAAGCTGACCACGACACAGGGTATGTGCAGACAGTCTATGCCCTCAGACTAGGACAAGGATATGTTCCATTTCGGCAAAGCAAGGTCACCACATTACTCAAAGAATCGCTTGGTGGAAACTGCAAAACTGTGTTGATAGTCTGCTGTTGGCCAGAAGAATATTTTTTAGATGAGACGGTACGTTATCAGTACTCTATCAATATGATCTCTTTGCATTTTATTTTGTCTATAATTTTTGAAGGAGGCTACGTAGCATAATAGAGTAGTGCAATGGAGCAGTTTTTTGAAAACTGGATCGAAAGAGAATCTTCACTTAGATCCACTTTTCTAAGTAATAAAGGAATGTCATTTGTATTCCATGAATTTTGGGACTACCGTATTGTGTCATTGCCACGTAAGCTTAGTTTCTAATTGGAACTAGATTGTGGTCCCATTGCAAAAGGGTGTTGGTTCCCATTGCTCTATTATGCTATATGTGTGGAGGGAAATCTTATTAACATATATAGGAGTGTGAGGTGGCACCGTTGCCGGTGTTAAACTCTCTTGAGATCAAAATTTTTTTATCACTATATGAACTTATTATGCGATTTCAAAGTGGGAGGTTGTAAATCACTATTCAATACCAAAGAAGAGTGTTTTCAGCCCTTTTTTTTGTCAGTTTTTAAAACTAAGTGTTGAAGAAAAAAGTTGTAATTTTGACACTTTAGTGTTGAAAAGAGTGTCAAAAAGATTGTCGAAAACAACAACCTTTATTGGTAGTGATAAGTGAATAAATCCCATTTCCATTGAAAGATCAATGGCCATAGACATTTAGCTTTTGCCATTTGCTAACCAAATGTATGAATAGATGAGTTGTCAATAACCAAGTGTATGAATATATGAATTGTTAATAACAAAGTTAGTATAAGAAATGAAGAAAGGTTCCTAACGGTTTTACCACTGTCTATCTGAATGTCAATGATATTTTAGTATCCTCTACCTTATATCAAGGTCAATGATATTCTACAGATTGGAGCATTGAGGTTTGCTCAGAGAGTAAAGTACCTCAAGACATTCTCTGTCTGCAATAGAAAACCGGATTGCGAAGGCAACGAAAGGTTCTATATTAGTAGATTATGTATTTTATGTCTTGCTTGATTGATGTTCTATGTATTTCAAGTTAATTGGATTCTGATGCATCATTTGGCCTGTTTGCATAATGTATTTGGATGTGTTTCTTTCACCATGTGGCATAGTTCGTAGAACTATCTCTAACTCTTTATTCATGTGGGTGTCAAGTCTATGTGATTCTTTTTGTATTGTTCTCATTCTATAATTGTGGAATGGCATGTGCATAACAGACGACACAAGAAAGAGATTGCAACTTTGAAACAAGAATTAGCTCTAAAAGATGCTTTGAACGGTCGCCCTGGCATATCCTATGACGACTTAACGTAAAGACCTTGTATATTCTCACCTTCATATTGCACTCTTCTTTTCAACAATTCAACTTTGAATGTCACAATAATACACTGAAATTATGGTCACATTGTAAAGAATGCGGATTCCATTTTGGACAACATCTAAAGTACACAATTTTATGTTTAGGGATGAAGTCAAATATGAACTTAGAGAAAAAGTTCAAGAATTCCTTCAAAATGATGAAGAGCTTGAAAAGATTCCTATTGATAATATTAAACAGGTGCATCTAAAATGATATATGTCATGTCCTTCAAGATCAGGAATTATGCTTATAATATTTTATTTAGCTTGTTCATGGTTTTTTAATAAAGTTCTAATGCCTTAAAAGAAAACTAGTGTCATTTTGTTTTGTATTTCATCAATGCTTTTTTGATAAAAAATTAGGTGAAAGAACTTTTTTGTCTTTTTAAAGAAGCACAAATTTCGTTGCAAGCCGAAGTGAGTAATTACAACTATCATTAGTCATGATTTTTTTATCAATCAAATATTGAAAAGCTGCATTTGTATTGATAAATATTCATTCACTATAACAATAACTCTAATTGTAGCAAAGTAAAATGTTCTTTGTATCCATAAATTTTAATATTTTGAATAATCAAATTCATTAAAAATAATCAATATTAAATTACTAATTAATGCTACAATGTGATTTTTTTAAATAGCTTGATAGAGTACTTCGTTTTTATGGATTGGTACCACCAATTGAAGAACCACCTCTTGAAGAGTTTCCCGCTTTTGCTGAATTGGCAGAACATGTATATTGTATTTTTTTGTTGATTGGAGTTTTAAGTTTACATTAAAAATATACTAACAATAAATGTATGAAATATATGATACTCAATGATTGTTATTGGTCACTAAAGTGTCTATCCTTGGAAGAAGAGAGTAGTCTTGTACCAATGGCCCTTTGTCCGGTGGGCACTGGCTCATTGTCAAGACGAACAAACACTTTAATTATTCACTCCGGCCTTGAAAAGGGTTCGGAGTTTCTATCTATCTATCTATTTACTCAATGATCAATGATCATTTTTGAGAGTAGTACCAAGGTATTTGTTAGTCATCGGTCTTCATACTTTCCATTGAAGTATCAGATTAATTTTATACTTCATTTATTAACAATTAAATTGTAATAATTGATCCAGAACTTAATATATTGTCCACCATTTTACAATTTACAAGACAAAAATTTCTAGTTCTATTAATCCATATTTTGTAATACGTAAATCACATTTCATTGATAGTTTTTATTTGTTTAAAAATATTTTTAATCAAATGATATTATTTTTGAATGGAAAAGTTTAAAACATATGCTTCAAAATTATGACAATTGAATCTTATTGGGCTATATAATTATTTTTTATGAATATGTATTATGTAATTTTTTATAAGATCATATAACAAAAAAATCTAACATCCTATATGTAAATAAATATGAAATATTCATCATCAATAGGGATTCCATGTTGGTATTGCTCCACCAACTCCAAGTCCTAATAACTCAAGCACATCACAAGAATTAGATCCAGATGCAAAAAGATGTGGTGTAATTATGTTAGACTACAAAGAGACAGACCCAGTTGATGATGTTTGGGAATCTAGAAGCAATCTTAGAAATAATGTAAAAAATATTTTCAACTAAAGTATTATTTTTAAGCATATTAAAATATGATTTTAATCAAAAAAGTCCGTAAAAGTTTGCATGTTGCCAATAGTACATCACAAATTTTACATATGTTGTTTATGAAATTTATATATTACATTTTAACTATATCTTTTTATTGATTTATCTATTTAGGCTTTTGAAGAATATAAACATACAACTGCAAAAGGAAAAGAACAAGAAGCAATGTTGAAGATCAAACGAAAAGAATTGAAGTATATAATACATTCAAGTTTTAAAAATTAATTAAATTTTTTTATGATTACAAAACCATCTACTTCAATAAATAAATAAAATAAAATAAACATCTCTTTAATATCTTTTGAAATTATACATTAATTTGTTGTAATATATACGAATATGATATTCACACTTGATATTTTATAGAGCTAAACGACGATATGCTCGTGATTTGTGCGAATCATGTAATGAAATGATAGAGGAAATACAAAAAATTAAGGTGTTATATTCATATCTATATTTATTGATAAATTAACACTTATTATCAAATTATTATATCTTTGCAATATTACTGATGAATGCCAAAATTTTCAAGTTAATAAAATGATTGAAAAACATAGCACTATACAAATAACCATATATTTTATATTATATTTGTGCCTTATCATTTTATAATCATATCATAACAAATGTTTTAAAAAAAAACTTGCAATGCTTTTGTAAATAAATAGATGGAAGTAAAGGAAAAAAGAGGAACAAAAGATTTTCAAATGGATGTTGATAATAACAAAACCAATTTATTAAACAGGTAATTCCAACCTATAATTAAATTAATTTTAGCTAAAAGTAAATTTGAATGAATTTAAAACTCAATATAATGGTTTCATGTTAAATACATATATACATAGACTTACTTATCTATGCTTGAGATGTTAATTTAGAGATTTATTCTTTTGAAAGAGCATTCTTTATTTGTTTCTTCAATTTTTTAATTTTTATTTTTATACTTTAATTTTATAATTAATTAAAATTTCTTTTTATTGATTAAAAAAATCTACAAGATTTCATAGTAAATGAAAAATGATTTGATTTTTAATTTTCATTAATATTGAATGATTTTTTTTTTAATTAATTAAATTATATATTACAATTAATATAGTATCTTTTATAGAAATCATCAATTGTTGTATAAATGGTCTTCTACATAGATATAAATCTGTAAAATCCAATTATCAAAGAGATTTCAATGAAGTTCAATCAATGAAAGATGTCATTGAAAAAATTTCACAAGAGGTAACGAAAAAAAAAAATTGTAGATTTGATTGCTTTCTTCTTTATTATTAAAAAAGGTTAAATACATAAAATACTAATTTTGACAATTTTTTTAATCATAATATGAAATACTATAATTTAAAGAATACATGTCATTACTTTGGATAAAAATGGTGTCTTATAGATTCGCGATCGCAAAAATGCTATTTTGGAAAATTTCTATTTCTTGTTTAATGCACAAGATAAATATCGGGGAACAAATACTGAAGATTTTTTAGTATATTTAGACAAAAGAATGAATGACAAGAGTGTATGCCCACGTCGACGGTAACAACAAGTTGGTAGATTGAGATCAATGTTTTCTTCATATAACTACATTTTTGCATATGTTGATGTTTTGCAATGTCTTTGTACCATCCTTGGGTTTTATCGAAGGTAACAATACAAGATTGGTAAAAGGCAGAAAAGGTGACATTTCAATGAAGTTATGATAGCCTTTGACAAAGAAGTAAATGATGTAATCAATTAAGCAAAAAAAGCTATTGATACTACAAGTCTTACACAAGTCTAAGACTACAATAGCTTTTTTAATTTAGGATTGTAGTTTGATTTGTTCTACACTAAAAAGAATGAAAAAAATACATAATCAATATAGAGGTTAAAGGTAAATAAAATAAAGTCACAATACTTCATTTTCTAAAGGTCAAATGTAATTTAAATGAAGCTTTTATTGATGCAATAATGAATAATTGTAATATGCTCTTGGAACTTGCATTTACGATGTATATTCTTGAAGTTCCTGTAAAAGAAAAAAAATCTTGAAACAAGATACTTTTATTATATCAATTCAATTTTAAAATAATCTTTCAATATGCACATCTCAAAAACTTTCATTCTAAAAAATATTTGTTTGAATAGAATTTTTTATTTTTTTTGGGAGTATAAAACCAAGCACAAAATAACTTCAACTCTTCTTGGAACCAATATACATTGACACCTAAAGATCTACGGATTTTATGTAATTGGGTATGTCATTGTGAATATAATTTTTGCTTGGATTTCTTCAGGTTTTTTTGTATAGTGAGAATTTCTCGTAGCTTTTTTCTATCCAACTACCTAAGTTGTCAAGAAATTAGGTATGTGGTTAGAATTTTACAGCATTTTTTTTACTCCTCTATACTTTTGGAAAATAAAAAACTATTCTTTAAAAAATCAAATTAAATTACTGAGTAAATCCATATCTACAGTGAAACTTTTGATTCAATCCATTTTCATTAGTACAATAAAAGATATATTAAGAAATATGTTTTGCAAAATGTCAAGGAATCTCTCGGAAAATACAATATATGACATTTGTTTTTTAACTCAATTTTCACAATTTTAAAGGGAAACATGTGCATATCATTAAAACGGCTTGCCACATTATTTTTACTATTTGAATTGGCATGTTTCAATCTCATGTTAAATTTATAGGCAATTTAGTTTTTTCTTCATCTTGTACCATAGCATACTAGAGCAAAGAGAGGGAGAACCCTTTTGAATGTGGTTCACACTTTACTTCAAAATAGAAATGAAGATTGTATGGCATTTCCTCATAAACCCCGTAATTCATTCATTTGTATATACATGGCATTCCCTCATGAGTTAAAAAAGAGAATCCAACTGAAGATAGTATGCAAATATACCTCCCTCCATATAACAATGATTTTTTACAAGTAATAAACTGATTATTTCTTTGAATTTTTTCATAAACTCTTAACGTAATTTTCTAACATAATATCAAATTCTTCAAGTTGGATTCTCAGATTGACATAATTCAAATCGCACTGGAAATTAAACTTGATGTAGTATTTTAAAATATTTTTTCATTATTTCAAAATCATATTTCTTTGATCCGAGCAACCTATTAGATTTAGGCAACAACTGAAAATGGTCGTGTGAGTGTTTATGGGTTAAGATCTTTGGAAATTTTTGTCAAATCACTGCAACATGAAATGAGGCATAAAAATTTCACAAATAATCCCCTTTTCTAATTAGTTCACACATGCATGAAGCTAACTTCCCATGAAATCTGTAGTAAAAATACACACTACGAAAAAAGTGCATGGCGGTGAGAAGAGGTGAATGAAATGTGTACATTGTTGGAAAAAATGTGGTTAACCCCTAAGCTTGCAAGAGACCATTTTTGGTTCGTTGCCCATTTTTAACGGGCTGCCCGAAACCAAAAAATAAGTTTTTGAAAAAATAAGAAATATTTTTAAATACTTCATCAAGTCTACTTTCCAACGAGGACTTTCAAAATGTGTAAGTGGCACTTCCGAAAATGCCACTTACACATTCTACTTCCCAATTTGAATTATGTCAATCCGAGTTAAATTCCACCCGGAGAATTTTTCAAAGTGAATCACTTCAACATCGTCTTACTGCTACAAAATTTGCTATCTGGGGAAAGTAATGATGTTCCCTCCATCATTTCTTCTGTTTTTTTGAAGTTTACAATAGATAAACCAAATTTAACCAATCACGCTAAATTTCAAACTCCGAAAGTGAAAATTAGAATTTATACTAATTTTCAAAGGTTAATGCTTTTAAATTCATTAAAAATGATCTAAAGTTATTTTTGGAAGTTTGACCGTACAGATAATTTGTAGAGATGATGCCCTGCATTTTGTCTATTGAACCAAACTTCATCAAACATATGGAAGGCACATATTATAACACATCTATGTTTTGTTCAATATCCCTTGGGCTTTTAGGGGTTAAGGGTTAACCCTTAAACGTCAAGGTAAGCCCCATGGGCTTAATTAAAAGAGAATAATGAAGAAAAAAGTTGATTTTCTCAACCAAATCAAGCGAGGATTGGTGAGTTGGAAAGCTATTGAAAAAGCAATCTAGATTCCAAATTTTTGCCTCATTTGAGAGATTGTGGAATCGTTGGTAAGCAATCAAAGTTATCAAATTGAACAAGTTTTGAGGTTGGGGCAGCTGAACTTCAGCAGTGCCGTAGTGCTACAGTGCTGCACTGCAGAGCCGTTTTTGCAAATTTTTTTTTTTTTTTTTTTTTTTTTTTTTTTTTAAACTTTTCAAAAAAATTTAGATTCTTTCCGGGCTGCCCACCCAGGACCCAAATTGTCGTTTAAGGGTTAAGGGTTAACAATCACCTCACAACATTCAATAGCATGCAGTGTCTTGCCATGGCTCTAGAGTAGATGCTATAGAATATTCCACACCCAACAATACTTCTTTAGTAGCTAAGTGGACAAGTGGAGGCTCAAGGTGATGAGCAAAATGCATGAAGGAAAGTCAGTAGGCATGAAAGTTATTAAATATTATGTTGGTTAGGATTTACCTTCGAGAAAAAGCATCAAGTGTAACACGCGCCACCCTGGTACTGGTGACCGGATCGGCAGCCCTTCCCCAGAGCCCTTCCCCAAACAGACCCTTCATTCATTCAGGCTGGGCCAGAGTTCCTCTCTCGCTGTTATACTGGTTAGCAATCACCTGCTTGGTAATCAACTGCTTAGTAAACACATGTGCCTGCCCCAGATGGCTTTGAGGGGAATTGACTGGCAGAGATCCCGCCTCCGGATATGCACCGTGATTAGAGGAAAGGCACCCATGACCGAACACGGTAATCAGTTAACATGACGCGGCAACACCTATCACCGCGGTCCACGACGATCACGCCGCAACACGAGCCTTGGCTGCCGCAGGCGACCACCTCCGTCACCTCCATCGCTGCTTCTGTTCCCTCATCACCAAACTCTGCGTCGCCGACCCACTCACTCTATCAATCATCACCCAATTCTTGCAAATTCCGCACTGCAAATTCGTACTGACGCCGACCGACTGACGACCCAGTAGTACCCTCCAGAAAGGAATGCGCTGGAGCCTCGTTTGCGCAATGGCCCCACTGCGCGGGCTTGGTATCAGTCGTCGCACACCAGCTGTTTGATTGCTTCTTCTCTCTCTCTCTCTCTGTGTTTTGAACGGGCACTTTCTTCCCATTCTCAATCTTCACAGAATGTGTAAGTGTCACTTTCGACTGGCTTTCTACAGGACCCATTCTCCAAAGATTGAGAACTTCCGTTTACACTAGTAGCAGAACTGTCGTTTTTCATTCTCCACTTTGTGGAAAGAGTGAATATTGTGCCTAGATTTCTGTCTTCTTGTGACCAAAACCACCCACCAGCATCTACGCAACCACGGTTTCATTCCTTTTTCATTTATAGTAAGTGAAAAACGACATATTTCCTATACTAGTGTTAATACTTCTCCTCCGGAGATGAAGAATGGGCGTGAAGATTGGGAAACCGGGAAGATTGAGAATCCGTGGAGAAGATTAACAAGCCGTGTCCATTCTCATTCATGGAGAATGTCCACGTTTCTCTAGAATCAATCTTCTCGGAAGAGGTGTGACATCAATTCTGCAGGAGCGACCGATGGGTGAGCAATTCTTGCGTTTCTCGCTTCGATCTCGTGCCAGCGCTGGGATTTTTGCGAATTGGGTCATGAGAAGGTGATAAAGATGGGGTACGCATGGGTGGCGCCCTTCGCCTACTTGACGTGTTCCGTGGCGCTGACGCTCGTGGCGGTAGCGGGAATCTGCACGCGGACCAGCCCCGCGGCGCTCCCGAATCTGTACGTGGGCTTGCTGGTGTTCGGTGTGCTCGGGACGTTGCTGTCAATTCCGTTGGTGGAGAAAGCGCGGCGCAAGGGGTTGAAGGCGGGGAAGAAGTCGACGAAAGAGACCGTCACGACGAGGTCCCGGATTCGACCCCCGCCGTGGTCGCGTTCCGCGTCGTCCTTGTGTCGCGAGCTCGGGATTCGGGAGCGCCAGGGATTGACCACGGCCGAGGCCACGGAGCGGCTGCGTGAGTGCGGGCCGAATCGCATTGGCGTCGCGGCAATGCCGACCTACTTGAGCTTCTTCATCAAGGAAATCTACGAGCCTACTCAGGTAGTACTCTTTCAGGGTTTAGAATCCAACACTGCATGAAAAATGGCCCGTGTGTAATTTTCATGTGTCGGATCCTCGCTTGAGCTGATCATCCGGTTTTTGAAGATTTCTGACATCCAAGAATAAGTGTACGATTGCAGATTTTTTTGTAAGTGAGTGATGCCTGTGAAGATTTTGTTTGATCAGTAGATTGAGCGTTCTTTTGTGATTCCTGGTTTCTTCTCAGTAGTGGTTTGAACGTTTTCCAACAATCTTTAGGTTAAGAGCACCATCTGATACAGAGGAATTGCAAAGAATGCAATTTATATCACCGAGAACGAATCTCAAAAACAGAATCCGAGCCACACAGCTTGATGCTCCGATTGTAGCACATTAGGTGTCTTGGAAGTTGACCTGGTAGTACCCACGATCCAAGAGTACTTACTCTTTCAGGGTTTAGGTCACAATCACAGCTAGAATCCAACACTTTGTAAAAAATGGCCACCCGTGTGTAATGTTCTTCACTGATTCTAGTGAGATGAAACTCAGTCTCATTTGAATTGTACTTTTCACAATACGATCTATTCAATTTGTCATTTTAAGACCATGAATCCTTGTGTCTTTCAGGGGTTATTAAAGTGGTAATTTCAAAGTAGTGTCACGATATAAGGGTCTTGAAAAGTGCGTTCTTCCAACATGGGTGCTATCAATACCACCTTTTGGCTCTAGTCGTTTTGTTTTCGATTTGAAATCAGAGAGGCTGGATTCTAGAGGGAGCAAGAATTTAGGATTTAGGTCACAATTGGAGGTTGATGATTTTTTTGCAGTTGCTGCTGCTGTGCGTGGGTGGATTGTACGTGATGTTCGGGAGCCTGGAAGAAGGCGCCACGGCGTTCACCGTGATCATCCTCGTGGTGATTGCGGAGGTGGCCACGGAATGGCGTGCCAAGCAAGCGCTGGCCGCGTTGAAGCTGTCGACGCCCCGCGACGCCGTCGTCAAGCGCGACGGCCAGGTGCAGACCATCGCCGCTTGCGACGTCGTCCCTGGCGACGTCGTCCAACTCGCCGTCGGCATGGTATGTCACAACTCCATCTCACCGCAACTTACATCGACAATTTCGACCTCACCGCAACTTACATAGACTGTTCCTTTGGTACTAATCGCCATTGAATCTGAAACTGAGAAATCATTAGCATTAGCAAAATAATGAGTCCTCCAAGAGCCCTTTAGTTTTTGACACTCTTAAAATGTATTAAGCTTAGGACTAGGTACATTAAACGTGTGTGAAGTGTCTCTACCTTGTATGACTATCTTGTTATGGAGTACTCAAGGGACTACTTCTTCCTCGTACCTTGCTTGAATGTCCAATGGGAATTGCCCACGATCATCTTGTCATCATTGCATCTTGCTTCTCGAGTGGGCGGATACAGGGGAATAGTCTTGGCATTTTTCATGTGAAGTATAATTTAAAAAGCTAACCAAGGTCCCTTTCGAGGAGCTCTAGAGGGTTTCTAGAGAGTTCAAAATTTTGCTTTGGCAAAGTGAAGAGAGGACCTTGAGGAATTGAAAGCATCTAATCTACTGAGGTTGTCACATTCGAAGTGTGTGTGAGATCCAAACACCTCATTTGATCACAAACGAGATCTTTTCAGTGATTTGGAATCCCTTCATTCTCGAAGATGCTCTAACTTTCTTTACAGGAGGTGCCAGCCGATGTGCGGATACTGCAATCACAGTTTCTGGAGGTGGATGAATCCAAAACGACAGGCGAGTCGATTCCGGTGCCGAAAGTTGCGTTTTCGCTCCACCCGGAGGAAGCGTCGATGTTCGAATGGAGCAACATCGCCACGGCGGGCAGTTTAGTGACAAAGGGCAAAGGGATGGGCGTGGTGTACCAAACGGGCCTCGCCACAGTGGTAGGCCAAATCCTTTTGAATTCGCACAAACCGAAAGACCGCAAGACGCGCTTGCAGCTGGCCCTGAAAGAAGTGGCGTGGGTGCTCAGCATCGCCGCGCTCGTGGCGTCCAGCGTCGGCGCGTTGCTGGGCTTCCTCAAGCACCAGCGCTGGCAAGACATCATCCTGTCCGGCTTGAGCTTGGCGTTCGCCACCATTCCGGAGGAGCTTCCCATTCTCATCGCGGCCGTGCTGGCCGTGGGCAGCCAGACGTTGTCCCGGAGAAACGTCTACATCAAGTACTTGCGAGCCGCGGAGAATCTCGGGTTCGTCGACACCGTGCTCACCGACAAAACGGGCACGCTCACGGAGAACAAGCTCCTGCTCCGCTCCTTGCACTTCAGCGAGTCTGTCGTGGGTGCTCACGAGATTGCCCAGCCGGGCTTTGACGTTGCAGGCTTTGAAGCTTTGGTGAAGGCTTGGGTGTTCATGTCGGAGATTGGAGACGAGAGTCGTGGTGAGATTGTGCACGGGGTGGTTGATGAGTCTGACGATGAAGCTGGTGATGAACAAGTTGTTCACGATGAGATTCATTTGGATGTGATGGCGTTGACAAGAGCCTCTGCAGATGTGGAGCTTGGCCGCATTGATAGCGGCTCACTTCAACCTCCTGAAAGTAAGTTCCTTCCGGTGATCACGAGCTTCAATATCTATCAATGGGAAAAAACCAATCTAACAAATACTTATAGCCACCTCCAGCATAATTTCATTGAATCTGAGCAGTAATGCTATCCACCGTAGTGTACTCCCAAGAGTAAGCTATCTAGTACATTTTTGAGTCAGATCAATGACTGGCCAATTTTTTGGCAACTATATATTTTTTTGCTCACCGTTTCAGGGGTTAAATCATGGCTTATTCTCACACAGAAGCCTTTGTTCCGTCTTTTTTTGTTGTCGTGCTTTGTTAAGGAGGGTCAACTGTAGTTCTAGTTTGTTGTGAATCATTCACTTCGTTAGTAGAGAAAACCTAGCCGTGTTACAATTGGCAGGGCTTGGGTTTTCTAGAGTACCTCTGGGCAGTTTTCTACTAGAATCACGAGCATTTGTGATTCAAAAATCTCACCTCCAAGAGGTAAAGGAGGGTCAACTGTAGTTCTAGTTTCTGTACTTTATTGTTTTTCATTAACTTTACTAGTAGAATTCAACCCGTCTGCAAGAGGTATCATTCTTAAAAAAGCAAATCGCATTACAATTGGTAGGTAGGAACTGCCTTCAGAGGCGTTGAAATTAACAGCGTTTAGATTTTCTAGAATACCTCTGAGGGTTTGTTTCTCCACTACTAGTGCTTGGAATGCATGGAATTAGAATCGCTATCACTTACAGTGATTCAAAAGAGTAATCATACTGTAAGTTGCTGATGTGTGAGTGTTTTGTGCATGTAGAGGTGGTACTGTGCGGCGGGGATGCATTCGACCGTGCAATTTTGGAAGGCTTTGGGGTGTCGCTGGAGCACAGCATGGCGAATTCTTCTTCTGCTTCTTCTTCGGTTCCTGGTGCTAGAGACTTGCAACTTGAACAGCACCTCCAGGCTGTGCAAGTTGCCAAAGCCGAAGCCAACTTATCTGACGAGACTCCTTTTTGTCCAACTCTCAAGTTCGCCTCACGTACTTTCAGCATGCTCAGAGATTCTAATAGGAGGTCAGTGTCCCTTACTTTTCTGATCATAATGAAGGGTTTAGGGTTTAGGGTTTAGGGTTTAATGTTGTCTACAATGTAAATAATTGATTACGAGGATGTACACAGCAGAGCTTGTTGGTACATATCTATGGCAAAATTCAGAACTTATTCAGAATCCAAGATGGTACATACTAAAATGACCTTTGAATTGCGTGATTCAAATAATAGAAACGATGCTCAGTTGCTCGGTTGTTATTACGTGACTAGCTACAAAAGGTGAATTTCAAGCAGATTTTTCTCAATAGAAGCTCGACTTGTGGTTGGGTTTAGAATCTTACCGACAACACCATCTATGATAGTTACCTTATTGTATGTGTCATGATGCTTATAGAGTTTCTGCACATGGCACTGTATTATATAACAATTTTCTGGTCTGACGAGGTCCTACATATGCAGCACTCCAAGTTGGAAAATGGAGTCAATGTAGAAGACATCTGGCACTGTATAATGTTCAATGTTAGATTGGTCATTAATGTGAGGTCTGATGGGAGTTTGCCTGGGGCTATTCATGTGGTACTGTAGAGTCTCGGACTTAGAAGTGCAGAATGTGCATCGAGTGACGTACATGAAAGGTGCTCCGGAGTTGCTGCTAGAGCTTTCCACTTATGGTCTCCTAGATGGACGACACGTCTTAGTTGAAAACATGCGACAACAGCTGGAAGACCAGATCTGGAGCGCTGCCTCTGCAGGTCGATCGCCATTTCATAGTTTTTTGTTTCCATTCTTTCCGTTTCTGTTTCCGTTTCCGTTTGTGTGCCACTTAGAGCCAAGTTCCATGGGTTTGAGAAGTTGCTTTCATATGTTGAACTCAACATGGCAGTGGAAGTGCATCAAAGAAAGTAAATATTGGAGGACCATTGAATGTAGCTGTGTGAGATTACCTGATTGCAAGTTTATTACGAATGTACCTTAAAACATTTCCACTTATAAGGCAGTGTCTAACATAAACCTTGCCAATAGTAAGGCAGCCACTCCAGTACTAAACCCAAATAGATAATGCAAGAACTAGTAATGTCAAACCATGATTCTGGATGTTTGCTTTCATATGTTGAACTCAACATGTTGGTGGAAGTGCATCAAAGAAAGTAAATATTAGAATGCCTTGATTCTTATCTTGAATAGCAGTGTGAGATTACCTGATTCCTGATTGTTACGAATGCAATTGTGAGGCAGTTCTTAACATAAAACCTTGCCAATTGTAAGGCGATCACTTTTTCTAGAGCAACTGTGGGGGGTGGGTGTTGTGTGTAATTTGTGACTGAATGGCGGTCCGCTTATTGTAGGTCTTCGGCTGATTGGCTATGCACGGAACGTAACGCACAGAACGGAGGACATTGCAAACAAGGCGCGAGGGGATCCGAGTTCCGCCACGGCCATGGAAGGCACCACGTTCCTGGGGTTCATGGCATTCCAAGACGCAGTGCGGCCCGGCGTGGCGGAAGCAGTGATGCAGTGTCACCAAGCAGGGGTACGCGTCATCATGGTCACCGGTGACCACCTCAAGACGGGGCTGTCGATTGCACTGACCGCCGGAATCCTTCAAGAATCAGAAGGCCCAGTCGATGGCGTCTCGTGTGCCGATACTCAGTTGCAGTGCATGCCCGCGGAGGAAGTCCGCGAGCTCCTTTCGGAGATGAGCGTGTTCGCCCGTGCCACTCCCAATGACAAACTCATCATCCTGGAAACGCTTCAAGGCTCCAACAAGTGCGTCATGGCCACTGGCGATGGTATGTACCCTAAACCCTAAAAACCGCCCCATTAATCTTCCCCATTCCATTCTCCCTATGAATTTGACGGTATCCCCATCCACTGAATTCGAAAATCGCCGAATAATTCCACTTTTAAGGTGGTTACACTGGCGCCTTTTACCAAATGGGTTCTCTCTTGTTGGTTTTAGTATATATGTGAATGTAAGTGTGGTTATGGATTCGTTGTTGTTGGTTTAAGCATCGTTAGTGTGTGCAATACAAATCATCTTTAGACAGAAAGAGGTGTACCTACATGACGTGAATGGGATGCGTCATACTTCAACTTTGAATATTTATAACTAATTCATTCTTCATCCAAAAGTCATGTTTCAACTTGTGTTGAAATCTATTTCTTCTTGCCTACCTCTAAAAAATAATAATGCTGAATAATATCAATGCCTCATATCCGTATTTCTTATTCAGATGGAAATGGGGTAACCACCTTAATTAAATCCCGGTTGAAGATTCCCTTTAGAATGTGGTCAGTTTTGGGTGAAAATCCTGTTTCGTGATGAGTAGTACTGACGCTTTGTTTGAACTTATGTATCCTCGATCGGCGACTTGTTTTTGCAGGTTTCAATGACGCTCCGATTTTAGCCAAGGCCGACGTGGGAGCGGCCATGGGAAAAGGAACCGACGTGGCCCGGGAGGCGGCTTCGATTGTGTTCGTGGACGACAACTTCGCCATGGTGCCATTTGCGCTCGCAGAGGGGCGGCGATTGCTCGACAACTTGCGGAAGGCGCTCGCTTTCTATCTGGGCGCCAAAATAGGCCTCATCATGCTCTTCATTGTCGGTACTCTGTGGAAAAGGTGAATTTTGAAATCTCACTCAGAATCGCCTCTAAATCTGTCCACAAGCTCTGTCCCTTAATTTTTTCTGACCCTACGTAACTCTACTATTCTGACTCTTTTTAAACCCTGGCAACTCTGATTGGTTCACACAATTCGTGACAGTTGTTTTCATAACCTTAGAGAATGTACCGGCACCCGGATATTGATGACTACCCTACGTCATGGTTAGTTTCTACATACCCTACTCCAGGAAATTAGGACCGGTCAGTGATCTCAGAACCACTTTATGACATTTAGAACATTATGCGACCTCCCACATAAATGGTATTTACTTTTGCTACCTAGTGCATACAATACTCACGATACCTCTATAATATCCAGCAATACCCTTGATATATTAAGGTGCTACCATGATGATATCCACTGATATCACCTCATGAAGTTGCTAAATATGAGCATTCTCGCTATATTTCAATTTTTTTTTCATTTTCTTTCTTTGTATGTTTAGCAGCCCCAGTTTTTTTGGTAGAAATCGAGCTAATTTTAGCAAGTTTTGAGATCACTGGGCCCGGCTGTGGCAACTTCAAATTATAGGTAGTTCTAAACAGTACCGTTACAACCTATAATGTATTTTTCTTTGCACACAATCTTCTTAGTGTATTCCAAATCTTTGTAGAAAATTCCTCATTTCTTTCTATTCTCAACTCTCCATAGTGTACTTTTCAAAATAAGACTAATAATGTGTGACATGTGTCGTAGGTTATGCTATATAGAGTACTCTATGGGCTCACCACATCGTGTAGTGGGTGCATGCTACCACCTTGTTGCTTCGCAACTCAGAGATAGCATGCATTTGCTTCTTACCGTAGCAGAGTCTATTTAGTACTCTATGTAGCTCATAAATTAATATATTTTTGTCACTTTGTCATTTTGTGATTGATTTGGGGTGACGTGGACCTCTCAAAATCTGTCGCGGAAATGAAATTTCTGACACCATTCTGACACCATTGTGGCAGTTTTCCGCTGAGTGCGATCCACATCATAGTGCTGGAGCTTTTCATGGACTTGGGCGCAACCACGTCGTTTGTGATGGAGCCAGCGGACGCAGACATCATGAAGAGGCCACCACGGAACGGAACGAAGCGGTTCTTCGACCGTGAGCTCACCGGCGGGATTCTGGCCTCGGCGATCTCCATGATGCTCACAGTGCTCGCAAGCTTTGCATACGCCGTTCGCCACGCGCCTGAAACGGCCCAGTCCAGCGCATTCTTGGCGTGGTTGCTGGCCCATGTGTTGCTGGCTCTCAATCTGCGCACAGTGCGACAACCGGTGCTCCAAAAAGGCATCCTCCTCTCCAACCCCGCCATGTTGGCTTGGCTCACCGCCGCCCTGGCTCTGGCTGCCACCAGCGCCCTCTCGGAGACTGTGCGACGCCACTTGAAGCTCGTGGCGTTGTCAGGTCACCAGTGGTTGCTCATTGCTGCCATCTGTGTCTGTGGTACCTTTTGGGTGGAGCTTGTGAAGATCGTTGCAGCGCATCATCGAATTATTCACCGTCCTGTTGTGTCCCACATCGAGAGACGTGAGGAGCGAATCTCTTTGTTGCCATAAACAGTAAACCCTAAACCCCAAACCCTAAAAACCCCAAACCCTAAACCCTAAACCCTAAGACCTTCTCATAGTGTACTATTATCATGATACCAGTGGTTGCTTATTGCTGCCATCTGTGTCTGTGGTACCTTTTGGGTGGAGCTTGTGAAGATTGTTGCATCATCGAATTATTCGCCGTCCTATTGAGAGACGTGAGGAGCGAATCTCTTTGTTGCCATAAATAGTAAATCCTAAACCCTAAGCCCTAAGAGGTTCTCAAAGTGTACTATTATCATGATACAGTAGCAGTTAGAATTATTTACGGAGCGTTAATCCACTGCATGAGAGTCTCTAGTTGTGGGATTATGAGAAACTGTAAAATGCTGTCCCACAGAAGCATAGATTATTACCATTTGATCATATCGAAGAAGCCTGTGTACACTACGGTATTGATTCAACATATACCTTAATTCAAAACGAAACTCCAGCCTCAGTTTTTGAGACTGGCGAAAGTTTGTCTGTTCTATTGATCCTGACCATAACAGTTTGTCAGTTATGGCTACAGTGATTGTCATGACTGAGTATGAAATGTTCTATCAGTGATCCTTACCTTAACAGTTTGTCATAATAGTTTGTTTGTTATGACATAGTCATAACTGAGTACTGTATGTGAGGGTCAGTGATCCTTACCTTAACAGTTTGTCATAATAGTTTGTTTGTTATGACATAGTCATAACTGAGTACTGTATGTGAGGGTCAGATTCGGACAGTTTAGTGTTGAAATTTAGTTTCCACATCATATTTTGAGAGGTCCATGTTACCATAAACCTATCACAAGATGACATGTGGTACTTTTGGACAAAAATCAGCTAATTAATGTCAAATCTGACCACGACCTAGGGGCGGTTTACACTATGGACCAAGAGCCATGAACATGGAATTCAAAAATCTGTGATTGGCCCAAAAAGAGCTCTTGGTCCCATTTGGCTTTACACTACCTTGAAAAAAGGAGAATGACCACTAACTTTGAGGTCCCCTAAAACTACTAAAATCTGCCATTTGGATAATGTGCCATGGTCCAACGGGTTTTCCGTTGAGTCGAGGCAAAATGCTCGACTCAACGGAAATCAAGGGAGCCGTAAGGCTGAAAACCAGCCATTGGCCGAATTTTTTTTAATATATTTTTAAGATTTATATTAAAAATATCAGCCCAAAGTTGTCCCGGTCCAAATCCACTTTACACTACAAGAGTGACCAAGCCACTCAAAAATCCATTTTTGATTTTTCATGGTCACGGCTCTTGGTCCTTAGTGTAAACCGCCCCCTAGGGTATAAAGTCAATTTGATCTAATTCAAAATGACCAATGTAGGAAAAATGCATTAAGTTAAAAAGATACCATAACCAAGCGGGTGCACTCTACATTATGTTTGAGAATCAGGTGAGTTCATGACCCCCTCTAAAAACCCCTTGTATATTAGGGGTTATGTGTCTAAAATCTTTGTATACATATTTATTTCATTTGAAATATATATTTAATGTAAGTAAATGTCAACATTTTCAACTCTAAATATGCTTGTTGTATGTACACGTATACAATTAATATCCCTTATTTGCACTCACGTATACTTGTAGGTGTTTAGTACAATATATGCACCTCCCGCTACTATAAATTGGAAAAGATGGCTCTTACAATGAAGTCTCACCCTCCGTGGAAAAACTAAATCGTCTAAAAATAGTCATTGTAGACCCTATATTGTCGAATGCAGTAAAACAATAAAACATGATTTCGGAGCGATCTGGGAAAGCCACCCCCAATTCTATTTTTAGCCAGTTTAGTTTTTCTACGGAGGGCGAGAAGTAGGACTAGCACAATGACTAAAGTCAATTATAAACAAGTATATTAAAAGAAACAAAATTTGAATATGAATTTAAGTCCAAAACTCAGTTTTGCTCACAATATCTGAGATGGATCTAATGGTTTGTCCACCTGCCATTTGTCCTAATTATAGCTCTAATATGCCGGTGCACTAGTATGCCATTCCCCATTTCGTGAGAATAGTGAACGGTGACTGAATATTATGCTTATATTTCTATTTTCTTGTGATCAAAAACCAATCTCACATTCCATGTGCCTGGTGGGATTTCAATCCTTTTTCATTTATAGTAAGTGAAAATTGACACATTTCCTACTAGTGATGCTACCATACACTCTACTCTCTTGCATTCATAAGGAGTGATAAAAGCCCAACAATCTCATATTGGTTTGAAACAGCGTTTGAGAATTGCCCACAAATGTTCGATTGGGTTGAGGTCAGGAGATTGCGCTGGCCACTTGAGAAGAGAAAATTCTTGCAAATTCAACCAAGCTCAGGGAGTGCACTATTCAATAAAGCCAAGAATCACGTGCGTGCATCCCCCTAATTAAAACCCCTCTATATACATTTTTCTTTTGGCTGAAATTAAGCAATATATGTACAAATCTCACAGCCTCAAAATACATTTCCTTATGTACACATAGGCTAAATGTGAGGAATTTAACTCCAAGCCCCATGTATATCTACTTTCCGCTTGATTGAAATATGTCTCCAATACATACATTTTGTACATGCTTGTTCTAAAAAATATCCTTGTTGTGCACGCAAGTATATAATTACAGTACTTGAAGAGTGCACTCCCCGGGCAACCAAGAACGCGCAGTTTTGGACATATGCTTCGGATCATTATCATATTGGAAATTCACCATTTTGGAACTCAAATCATATGCATGCAATGTATGAATCAACTCGCGTTCTTAAATCTCCTTGTACTGATAGTGTACAAGATTATATGTCTAAAGCACATGGACGTATCCATGCTCTCAACTAAGCACATAAAAACTATTTGTGAATGCTGGATTTGTTATTTCGATTACACTCCATTCCCTGCAATGCAATCCAAGTATGGGCAAAACTGAGTTTGAGAGGTAGGTGATTTGATCCACATGTTTCTCTCTCCCATTTGCATTGCTAGACTTGTGCTTTGGTAATCACATCATTGACTTATTTTAGAAGCTAATTCACTTTCTAATGTAACATTTACTACAATAAATTAGTCATAGTTTTTAGTTAAACTCAGGATTACTAATTACATAATTAGTTATGATTGACGGTTAAACTAGTTTTCCATGAGTTTGAAGATCACCAAGCTCTTACACACTTAATAATGAGAGGCCATTAAGCTCTTCCACATCTTAACTATTTAGAGTGAATAAATAAGAATATGTTAAAGCAAAGCACATAATATCTTATTCAAACACAACTTCTCTTTTTAAGATAAATCTATTGTCATTGTATTACACACAAGCACTAAAATTTTGAATCTCTATGTGAGTCGACTTTCACTACAAAAAAAATACTGTTATATTACTTTGTTTGTATTATTGATAACATAAATAACATAAAAATTGTGTTATTTGTGTTATTCTCAAAACCAAACCGAATCCAAAAAATTTGGTGTGAGTTGTTGTTGAAGAGATGTTTCTATTTAGTCCTTTTACTTTTTTTTTTGGGCTTTTAAGTACCGGATTGCATCAATAAAAAATAATCTAGTTCACAAAATGACCAAAAACTCAATAGGGGTTGTCACACATCCTCCACCCCATTCTCAATCTTCAAAGAATGGGGACGTGGCACGCTCTTCTTGAATGGCGAAGGGCCCATTCTTTGAAGATTGGAGAATTCCATTCTTCTCCTCCACAGGTGAAGAATGAAGAATGGAGAATGGCCCATACTTGGAGGATGTGTGACCAACTAACAACCTCTATTCTTCATTCTCATTCTCCACATATCACAAAAAGGGGTGTCACACTTTCTCCATGGAGAAGCTATTCTATTGGCTCCTCTTTTTCCTCATTCTTCACAGAAGATTCATTCTCCGAGGATGTGTGACAACCCCTAATATTAGATCGCCAAAATATCTTCAATTTCTTACAAAATATTGGACGAAACCATCAGATTGGATGAAAGTAGTGGATATATAATAATTTCTATCCAAAGTATGGATGAATGTAGAAATATGTGTCACCAGCATTAGAAAAAAGAAAAAAAAGAAAGAGCTGCTTCTATTCTTCTCGTGTGATAGTACAGTACTGTACATCGCATATAAAAGGACTAATCAACTGCTCCTTTCCACTCGTGTGGTATAAGGAACGGACGGTCCTGAGCGCTCCGGTCTGGATACAGCGTGATTCAAAATGGACAGTTGAGGTCGATTGGGCAACTGTACCCATACAGGTCGCTTTTCCCTGGTAAACAGCCAGAGCCACTGTAAGCCACTTACATTCTTCGCTGCACTGTACAGTACTGTACAGAGGCCCTGTATCTAAAATATCCACCTCCATTCAAAGTTTGAAACTGCTGACAGCTTTCAGGGGCTCGCCTTTCCACCCGCCCACCGGCCGAACAGCCCCCGCCATCCCATGTGGACCTCACAATGCGCCAGTTCGCCGCTCCACGTCACCGCATCCACATCGCCACCTGGACTGCCCCGGCCAATCGCACCCCCGCGCAATCGCCCGCACAGGACCCGCCCAATCCCCTCCCGCCGCGTGGCCGCTCTCGAGGCGGGAGCCACGCCTGGTTCGTGTGACCCCGCTTCTAGCTTGGGCTTTGTGGAAGATCGGCGATGGCGATGGCGATGGCGGCATCGTTAATGCTGTTCCCCCTTTAGATTTTGTGCAGACTTTTAGCGATAGAGGCGCTTAGGAATGGACTTCGTGCAGCTTCTTCGCTTTTCCTGAGCGACGGACTCCGAAGGTGGCGCCGAAACGGGAGTGCAGATCGCACGTGACTCCATTTCGTCTCGCGCTCTTCATCTGGCCGTCCGTTGTCACGGACGAGCCGCGTCCGTTGCGCTCGTGGCCTCTCAGGTGCATTAATCCAATCGTGTGGTTGCACGGGGACGAGACGACTTTGGTGAGTGGTTCTTGAGGTTTTAGGTTTGCCGATAAGCGGGGGAGGGAGGCGGACAGGCGTTGGAATTCGAGGAAGAGGAGATTGATCGGCTCGATATTTAATGGTCGGTTTCGATTTTCCGGGGGGAATTATTGTGGCGTGGTGTTCGCCAGCATTTCGTGCTGATATTCCGAGGTATCTCTTGGCATGTTTTTCTCGTTGTGTCAAGTGTTGTGTCGATTAGCGCTTCTATTGTGGGAGCAAAAGAATTTAGTCAGGGTTTTTAGGCTCTCTGGAGCGGGTTTTTGATTTTTGACACGGTGTTCTGTTTTTTGACGCTTTTGCCATTGAGCGTAGGTACTGCGGTTTCTCTGTTTTCTTTTAGAGTAAAGCGGATTCTTGAGTAGGTGCATATATGTGCATTGTTTAAATTGAAATCTAGGCAAGGAAATGCAGTAGGTAAACTATTTTAAGTTGTCGCCTGTTTGTTTTGAGGCTCTTTGTAGCGTTCTTCTGTTGTGCTGTCGGTGTATTGCTTTCAGAGCAAAGCTGATCCTTGATTAGGCGTTTGTATTTTTGGTGCGTCTGATGAAATTTTTACTTCTAGAAGGTTTTAGTTTCTAGTGCCAAGAAGATTTATTGATGAAGAGAGCGCCAAGAAGAAGGTCCTAGTTTACATGGTATTGGCGCTATTTGATGAGGTTCAATGGTGCTCCATGCAGAGGACTACGCTCAGCTATCACGTTTGCTGGAGCTAATCAGGCTTTTGTTGCACAATGATATATGGAGCGCTGCAATCGAGTGTTTCGTAGGGCGTATATATGTACAACAACCGTTGAGGACATTACTCTCCCCTCTCTTGGTATCTCTTAGGGCTAGGATGAGACCAGTCTCATGAAACAGAGTTGAGATGGCGGGTGAATATCTCTCAATATTCCCGAATGAGGCACCTTGAAATGAAAATACCGGTACCCCTAAATGCTCAATGCAATGCTATGCCCATGATGGTGGTGACAAGTGGGAGTCGCTGTGATCTCCTGCGAAGCTGTTGTCATGCTCCGCCTTATTGCGGGTTATCGAGTTATGAGTGTCTTAATGAATCACAGAAAAGAAGCAAGGGGTGGTGCATCAGCAAAGAGAGAGTGAGACTTCTCGGAACAGGAATTAGTCACAAGAACTTGCTCAAATCCAGATGCCAAGGAAATACACCATGCGTCACTGGAAGTTGCTCCAATGTTACTGGCCCAGAGTTGTGCACACCTTTTAGGAAAGCGTCGGTTATTAGAAATCCCAGAGGAAACGTTGGAAAACGTAATCAAGCGAGAATAGAGAGATCCTGGGCAAGGGTTTATGCGAAAGGAGTGTCGGGGGAAATTCGTGAAAAGGAAAGTGGAAACCGTGGTTCAGGTGCAAAGCGAACAGATCCTGTTGAACGAGCTGTTTCTTTGAAAGATGCCTCGTCGCTTGATACAGGAGAAGTCAGTGAACAAGGAAGTTCAAGGGTTTCTAGCCCACCTAGCAGAAAAGTTATGGAGGATGGCATTTCACATTCAGAGTATCAAAAAATCCAGGATCTTAAGTTTTCTGGGGATATGTGGGAGGGCGACTCCGGACCTCAGGTCTTGGATTTACAGGTTGGTTCTCAGCATTGTTCGGCTATAATATTCGTTTATGCTCGATTTCTTTACACTAGGTGCAGGTACTGATATAATTTGAAATCTGCTAGTGCGACTGTCTAATTTCTATCTTCTACAGTGCTTGATCTTCAAGTTCAAACGTGCATTTAGACTGACAGTGATGGCACAGGGTAGAAATTGCTATGGTAGTGGTGGTCAAGGTAGCAAGGGGTTATCGTAACTCGGTCGGTTAGCGCAGAAGGCTGTTGAAGACCTTGTATCCCTAGCTGTGACCAGGATAGGGCATTCGAGTTTAAATTGGCTTCTTATTTGTACAAAGTGTTACTCAGTTTTCTGTTATGTGCCTTTCGTCTTATAATTTAATTCTTTGACAATGGACAGAGAATGTTGTATTGGTTCGGGTATCTTCCCAAGCGCACAGAATTGACAGCGTAAGAGCCCCTACATTTTCTCAACCTGCTCAATGTATTCAGTCGTTTCAGCTTGGAGCTCCTTCTGTCAGCATATATTTCTTCGGATTTAAATGTTTTTCTCTTTCTAAGACGCTCTTGTGTCCAGTTATTTTGGACTAGAGACAAAGAGGGCATTACAGCAGTTTCAGATTGCGCATGGAGTGCCGGGCACTGGTGCGTGGGGATCCTCATCTCGTCAAGCTTTATGGAAGCTACTCAGTGAAGACAGCTCCTCATTGTCTGTGAGTGTTCTCCATGCACTGGGTCATACACTGGTACATTGCACTAGGATTTAAGTTGCGTGTTTGGCTTTTTTCTTTCCTGGATCATCACCAGGGTTTCAGTTACAAGCTATGACTTCCCCTCTTTACGTGGTCATAAGACCTTTAGTTCTACAAGATTAGCATAAGTATTTGTAACCTGAGTTACATCGTGCATCCATGAAGGTTGTAATCTACTTTTAGGACCACTGACCTATATCGTCTATCTCAGCATTCAGCATGAAGGTGAAAATAGCAGGAACTTATCATGGATTGTCTTTTTGCAGAAAGGAGGAAGTAGTGTGTATAGTGACTTGCAACAACCGGTTTCCTCTTTTGTGGACAACGTTAATGCGGGAGGGACAGTTGTTGGCATACGTGTATCAGAGCTTTTGAGTAATGTGGGCGCCCACGGTCAAGGTTTGCTATCTAATCTTACTTGGCTTCATACTACTGTGATTAAGAGACGTAGTGAAAGGACAAATGTGGGGAAGCACTGGATATACACACCCTTGTAGTCAGTGAGGTGCCACTTTATACAATACTGGGCATGTAGCGTGTCTAGTGAGTTATCTCCCTACAGAACTACAGTTTGATCATTTGGTTTTGAGTGATGACTGACATCAAAATATATCTCAACCTAATGCTTTCCAATGACTAGTTTACATGTCAATATAGACCCAATGGATTTAGTTCTCTGGTCCCAGCTCGATGGAGAAGTTGACAATTAGCTGAAGTTTCAGGGTTAAATAATCAATTGAAGTCCTTGTTACTGACCAGCAACAAACTGCAAATATCTTTAGGCTTCTTTGATACTATTGAGAGCATTTATATGCTTGGTATCACTGTTAAAAAACTAATATTAACGAGTCTGAATATAGTGAAGTGCATCACAGAAACTAGGTATTTAGATGTAACTGAGATACAGTACATCTAACGTCTCAATTTCACATCATGTTGTAGCTTTCGAGATGTTGGCCAGAAAACATGTGTCTGAATATATATTTTTTTGTTTTACAGAATTCATATCGACCTTGTCCACTGCACCATATTGGAGACATTTGCCATCCAATGTCCCTAAAAATGCTGCAATATTTGGGCTTCTTGTCGGCATGCTGATGGCCCTGTTTAGTCTTGGGTACTCTGTTGTGGGGTTTTTCCATGAGCAACAACATGGGCAACCTGTAAGGCGAAGGGTGTTGAGAGCGCATTGGCGTGATGACTTGAGTGGAACAACTTCCACGAAGCCAAGAAGGCATCTAGACATGTTTCCAGGTTTAGATCTGCCATTAGTTGGAGAAGAAGATTTTAAGTACCGTCTTCGTTCAAAGTCAAAGACTGGTTCAATGAATGGTGCCGGGCGTACAGATCGGTTGATACTGTATGAAGGACAGGTGCTTGTGGGAGATGAAACACCTAGTCATGCACTTCCTTTTATGAGTGGTCCAGTTTCTCGCCGTGGTTCTGGAAAGATTGCCTCGCCCTCTAGAGCGAAGGCATCCTTAATTTCTGGACAAGCTCCAACCGATCAGACCGGTAAAAAACCAGCAAGCAACGGGAGCATCTCCGGCCAACGCGAATCAAAGCTGTCTAGGGCGGAGAGAAACTCTGAGTTGGGTGGCAAGGGTTGGCAAGACAAGGATGAGGTGAGGGCGTTGTTGGTTGGATTTATGTTGTCCACGTCTGAATAATAGGGAGTTGCCCTAGTTTTTTTGTAAAGAAGAGACTATCGTTTGCCCTAGTTTTTTTGTCATGTTCTTCTTTCGATCAGGTACAATATAACTTGAGAATTACAGCTGTATAGTTCTGAGTCACGTCTTTGATATTGACCTAGTTTACTGCTGTGATATAGCAGAATGTGACTAGTATCGGATGAATCATGGACTTTCAATCTTGGTTTTGGTATGAATTGTGGTCGTTTCTTGCACTTTTGCTGGGCATCAATGATGCAGGAAGTGTTTGGTCCATTTTGGAGAATAATCCAGAGATCCAATAGTATGTACTTTTCTGACATTCCTTGTTGTGAAGTGTTACCTGGATTGCATTGCCAATGTTCACACTGCACTCGTTGTGTTGGGGGCCTGCCAGGAGAATTTTAAGGATCGTGTGGAGGAATTACGGAAAGCAGTACAGGCTACAGAAAAGAATCGACAGGCAGCTATGCGAGCTTTGGCTGAAGAACGCCAACGCAGTCTTGAGTTGCAAGTTAAAATAAGTCGTCAGGTACTAGCTGTAATTTTTTTGAATTTGAACAATCTCAGGATCTCCTTTCATGGTTGATAGGGTAATCTTTTTCCAATTTCGATGTGGCAGAATTCATACAGTTCCATTAGCTACAGCGGGGTTGACAGTTTTCCTCAAGTTGTGCTCCTGGATGTATTTTTTTCATAGTCTAAGCAGTAACGTATGCATATCTGTTTGACTTCCAGAAAGAAACCGCAGCCGCCCTTGAAGAAGAAGTTCGTGTGTTAAAGGTATATTTTGCAACTTGACTTATCACATTCTTTTAGCTTAAACCTGCTCCTTTTTTGCATGTACCTTCTTTAAGCACAACAATTCTTCAGAGAATTTCATCGGAAATTTCACTGTGATTCAAGTTTTGTGTCTTAGGTTCTTAAGCACACGGCTTTGGGGTTGTCTTCTGTTGGGCTCGTTCTTCAGAAGTGTGGTAGACCTAGACTTTGCAAGTTGTCAGAAGTCCAGTGAGAGATTGCATCTGTTACTGTTCTCACTTAGATATTTTCTACCTGTTTGGTTCTCATTTCTTTTTCTGCTTTTGTTGTCTCTTCGAGTCAATATTATTAGGATCATTTCTAAGCAAGTACTTGGCTTGTATACAGGAATCGCACGATGCATTGCTGGCATCTCTGCGGAAGAAGTACAGCTCCTCTGTAGCGGCCCGGGCTGCAGCTGCTTTGCTGTATCAAAACTGGGATACTAATTATGAAGAAGGCAGTCCTCAGACTCTATCTTTCTGATACCTGCAGTGTGTAGATTTGTGAGAACTGATGTCACCTATGTTTACCCTGAGATTTTTCTTTCTGTGCGAGAGCATTAGGTCGATGTGTCAGAGTGTTATTCATATTGGGTATTTTATCCATGGGAGGCATCCCAACTGTATGTACAATACTCCACCATTTGGGTTTTCTAAAACCATTTTCAACCCAGGTCGGTAGATTTTCAGGTAAAATAATAGAATCCTGTTCAGTTTCCTCTGAGAAGATATTGAGTTTTGCTTTAACTTCCCTTCCAGTAGCTTTTCGGCTCAGAATGTTTCATGATATCAACGTTTCTTTCTACTTCCATCAGGGATCTTTTGTTAATATGATGTTCAGATTACACACAACATAAATATGCCATCTTTAACCCCTGAAGTTGAGACCATTGTTTGGTTCCTCCATACTTTGGGCAGTGTTTGTACATTGTTTTCTTAATTTTAAATCCAGTCTTCGTGTATGACTGAGTGAAGTTAAATTTTGTTTAAAAGCATCCAATAAGCATTTAAATAAGGTTCCCATTATTAACCCCTAAGGGTCCCTAGCTTTCTTGAGCTTAAAATCATCATTGCTTTTGATGTGTTATAGGTCTAAATGTAAGTGAGGCATAGAAATCTCAACCGAACAATCTTGTAACATACATGTGGATCAATTTTGGGGTCATTTGGCCATATAGATTGCAAGATCATAGTGTTTTAGTGCTAAAAAAGGATGCTAATGTTTTCTTAGCAACACATTTAAAGGTGAAATTCGTTTTCAAAATTACTCAAATGAAAAAACTTTGAGCTATAAAGCAGTTCAAAATCATCGTATAAACACATTGGTACCAAAAATACTCATGATTTTTTTTTAATGTGCCCTAAAATGGCCTTGCAATGTCGAAAAATGACTTCCAAACATTCATCACAACATGGATTGATATATTAATTTTAACATGATAACTAGACTTCAAGGGGAATTCAATCCAACAAATTGTATTGAAAACAAACTTGGGATGAAGGAGATACAAGCCCCCAAAGTTGCTTCCATCAAAATTCACAAGGACTGTCCTAAAAAATGGTACCTACTTTCAAATGATCACCAAAAATTCAATACATCTTGGATCAATGTGAAGTTTTTACCACACATTCTATACATCATGCGGGGAGTTTTCGCAACATTTCATTATTTTTGGACACTTTTTGCAAACGTTACAACTCTTCGAAGGTGACCGTACCCCCAAAAACGTCCAAAATATGAACATCGGACGGTTAGGGTTAACCCTTAAGCGTTCACACTATAGTGCCCACCAACAAGTTTACGTTCATTCAACTTTTCATAGAATTGTCAATAAAAATTACAAAAATTATAATTTTTGAACCTGATTTGAACAAGTTGTAGTGCACAAGATGAACCACACATACAATCGAGTTTTGATAATAAATGATAATTTTAAAATCTATTTTTATTTGAAAATCAAACCTTCATTTTTTACCCTTAATTCAAACAATTATGAATGTAGATTTTGTTACTTATGGTTTATAAAACTTTCAATAGAAAGAATGCAAATCCTTTGCCAAGATGTTTCAACTTCTCTTCTGCACCCAAACCCATTAAAGGTGTGGATCCATTCCAAATACAACCAAATACACCGTATTTTACTAGTCGCCATGGCACGTTCAGACGTTTAGGGATTAACCCTTTAGTGCCTAGGTAACTGCTAAGTGGTCACTAGATCACAAATAAATGAAATGCTATAAAATCTTTGAACCATCTCAGTCCAGTGTCCGAAGTTTAGATATATAACTTATGATTCTACAAATGATGCAAAAAGAAATTTTAGAATCTGACTTTCATAAATATCCAAATACCCATGTACAAAACACCAAAATATTGCAAATACCTCAAAATACAACAAATACTTACAAATATAGCATACGTAATATGTTGTATTATTAGTGTTTGGAAAAAAAAATCTCGTTTTTTTTTTTGGTTAGTGTTCTCTTGTTCATGTTCCATTAGTGTATGTATTCCAATCTTGATCCATGTACGAACTCCTTTCTTATTTTAACATATAAATTGTATCCTAAACCGCACATGGATAAGTCACTCTCACTTATAAAATTCACAATAATTATGTATGAGTCCGTTCTTGACATGAAAGATTGCAATGGAGAGGTGGTGGTAGAGGACATCTTTACTTTCATATTTGAAAATCTAACCCAAATTCTAATTAACCTTGAAGTTACACACCCCCCAAAATCTCATTTTTGAGTGTGCATTACACGGTTCAAAGACACACTACGATCTTCCAATCCAACGGTCCGCTCTTATCAAGATTTAATTAAAACTTGTTTATGCTTACATTTATACGGTTGGATCCTATTAACAGTATCCCGAATTTCAACAGAGAAAGTTTAAAAAAAATTATCACCCAAAAACTGTGGTTTCTCCAGAAACACCCTGGGCACTAAAGGGTTAACAGTTTGAGATTTACTCAACAAAGAGATGAAAGGCACATTGAGCTATTTTATAGACTATTCCAAGAGAACGTTTTCTTCCGATTGAGAGGGTTTCATGCCTGTGTAGAAGTTTGTACCTTACAGTAATCCATTTTGCTTGACCCTCTCATTTCCTCAGAGAGCAAATCAGGGGAGATGCCTCTGGTCAATCTCATTTGGTGAAGAACACCTTGATTACCGTAGCAGGCCCTGTAGAGCGTGGCTACAAATTAAAGCAAAAAAGTCAATGACAGTGCGATTGAGATAGAAACTAGATATTTGGTCAAGCTCATTCGGAGGCGAAGACTGCTGTTTGGTAAGGTTGGATAATCTTGTGGTTCGGGAAGCACGCAGTCGTCTCCATTGAAGTAGACACGATGTGGGAAGGCCCAGCCATTGCTAAATGTGAAGTCCTTTCCCTTGGCAAAGAGAAGTTCGGACTGAACATTGCCAGACGGCCCAGCCTCCATGAGCATATCATTGAAGTACTTAATGCCCCAAAAGACTGCTGTGTCATCTGCAAACAATGAAATTGATAAATCAATATGTTTCTAGCTGATCAGCATCTCCGGACAGAAAATTAATTAAATGGAACAGATTGGAGTACGCCCGCTGCTATTTGTGGTTTTTCATCTTTCTACATTTCACAAGTCTGTCCGTTGGGATCGTTCTTGAAACTTACTCCTGTATATCCCATAGGGGTTTAATCCCTTGTGATTGAAACTGAACGCCTCTGTGAAATTGTCAAAATTTGGATGCTGAAGAGTCAAGGTCCACTGCGAGAAATTGCGAGAAAAATCACGGTTAGTGATTGTAACCTTGACTCGCCAATATTCTTTGTAGTTGGTCTTGACATGCCAATGGATTTTGACCGGACACATGTCCCTGGTGCAATACAAAAGGTCAGGCTGGATGGTTGCAGTGTTGTCCCCGGTGCTTATTGCTGGAAGATCATCGTATTGTGTGTTCCTGTACGCAAAAACCACTCTTCTTTAGCTTACTTAATTATGAGGTATCGTTTTTAGTTAATTATCAGACGTCACTGACATTTGTAATTAGAAAGAATTTAGTGGAAATTAGAGGAAATTAGACTGCCTACAATGTTGACAAAAACTCTTTGATAACACTCTAATGCATCAATCAAACCTGCTTTAAGTACCAAATTATGGCGAAAACAGAGACTAATGACCTACATGTCAAAGATGTTGTAAGCATTCCACAGTTACGTATTCCACAAATTAAACGAGGTTTTAATTCACATCCTTGCGTTGCACAGAATAAGTATAGAAGACGATTTTGCAAGAAAACTTACGGATCGATACAGGTATTTGTGGACTCTGCTGTCCCGCTCAAGTCAGTGGAGTTCGATGCGCAAGCACATGCACACTCAGCACAAGGAGTGATTCGGGGGTTGTAAAATGTTGAAAGAGAAACACAACAAGTCGGCGCCCTCTGAGCGAGATTTTGTAGGTATGTACATGTCACGTTCCATGTCACTGCGAACCACCATCCCTCCACAGTGAGTCAGCAATCATGCAAATCATTTGGATCGGACAGGCTGACAGTGCCGCCTAATATGATTAAAATTAGAATCTTGATGGATTACCCTGCCTTTGCTGATCCTTTCTTTCAGTTCTTGTGATCAATGATCTTCAATCCTTCAAGCTCACGATTTCATTCATTGGCATATTCTTCGATTATGTGCACTCGTGTTTTCTTTTTAATATTGTTCATCATACGTAGTACTGTGCTTATTGCTGTTCGAGGGAAGTCAGAAATCAAACTGGAAGCACACCATGAATCAAAAAGTCATAATCAAGAAGGTAGAAATTATGCTATAAACCAAACGGGGAAACATTGACCTCTAAGAGAAAGAAAGTACTATGCTAACCAGCCAATAGGAATACAACTCGGTGCAAATAATCTGCATTGCGAAGAAACATCAAGCGCAGGCAAACACCGCTCATTGTATTGGAATATTGGATTATTCAGAGCAACCAAACGCATTCTGCAGAGCTCGCCTCATAAACGACCATGGAATGTAAACCGTGAACAGAATATCTAACTGTAAACACTGCAGGCCTGACGAGAGAAACAAAAACAAGCCTGAAAAAAGAAAAAAGAAAGTAAAAGAATTGATTTACAGCTACTTGTGAACCAATCACATCGAAGTTGGCTGGCAACAACGCAAAAGAGGAAAGGTTACTTACTGAAAGCTTGAGTAACCCTTCTGTTGTCCGTCGTAGGGAACTGGCTGGGTGGGACTTTTATTGCAGGCCCACAGGAATATCCAGGTCCAGGGCACTTAAAAGAGAAATTTACTGGCAATGCGACAGTAGTGTTTGACGTCCCAGCATTCCCAACTGTGATTTGAAATGCAGATAAAGCAGTCTGTGGATCTTGAGCATAAGATGAGATAACTCCACCTCTACAACAATTTGAAACTTGTTGATTGTAGGGAACACCCGGTAGAAGATCCACAACGCTCGGATTAGGGGCACAAGAATGGGGAAT
This sequence comes from Pohlia nutans, assembly GCA_022496805.1. Taxonomy (NCBI): domain Eukaryota; kingdom Viridiplantae; phylum Streptophyta; class Bryopsida; order Bryales; family Mniaceae; genus Pohlia; species Pohlia nutans. Next base: position 12,412,979 of record CM040095.1, on the reverse strand, counting down.
AGGTTCGCTGTGATACGCAGAACAGTCACCTTGAGTAGTTGCTTGTGCTCCAACCATGTTCCATATCACCTCCTTCTTTGCCCACTCCCAACCCAATATCCAACCAGGGGCAGATACATGCCGGTACTGCTGCCAATTGAAAATGGTTACAGTTGCCTGTGACCACATTATCATCAGTAATTCATTAGTTCCGGATCATTTAATACATTCTACTATTAGAATCCAAAACTCCTGGAACATAAGCTACTGATTCCAACAGTCAAGTGCATTGACAAGAGCTGGTATGATGTTCAACTTTCAACAGTTTGTATAGATTCCGAGCGTCGGACCAGGGAGAGTTCTGGATTTCTTAACATAGGCAGTACCTTGTAGAATCCCCTGGACAGCTTTACGGCCTATAGAATGACGAAATATCACGTGGGCACCAAGTAAAGAACATACCAGGTTCGAAATTTTGCAGCTACTAGTTTTGAAAAGAAAACTGTACATGTAAAACCATTTCATTTGTCCTACACGGAAAGATAACTGGGCTGTCGAAGAAACTTACAACGTAACCTTCCGGTGTCCACGAATTAATGTCCCATTTGATCGTGATGTTCCCATTTGGATCCAAAGGATCGTAACAGTCTGTTCACAGGACAGAATCCAGTCATGCTTCAGTCTCCAAATGAAAGAATAAAATAGATCGAGAGAAAATGAGCTTGTAATTTGATTTAAGATGAAACAACTGGCATTTAACGTGAACTTCATGGTGAAACTATGTATTACCTGCTATTGAGGAGAAGCACATCAAAAAGGTTGCTGTTATAGCTAGGCACTTGAATGTGGTGACTTTCATCTTGACAGGCGCTTGTGTCCACGTTGCAAAATGTCTATCCTCACAAGCTCGAATATGCTTCGACAGCACCGGAGCCTTACCACCGCTGTTGGTAGACGAGCTTGGACTACATTTTCATCGTCATCCCAAGCTCAGTTCGTCCAATGCCATTAAAGTGCGCCCTAAGTTCAGTCAGTGCTCCAAGAGGTCATTAGGTCACACAGACTTAACGTCCCTTTAGCGTCCTCCAGAATTAATCTGTGCGTCGTCACAATCAGAAGGCAGTATCTTTAATTCGTGAAAATCTTGCAAAAAAATTCATCCAAGCATGCTGTTAGGGCCAAGTTTAATTCAGGTAGAGAGAAATTTTTTAAGGGATTGGCTCAGACTGATATGCACGACGAGGAAACCTCCCAAACCTTTTTCCAAGCTACCGATTTACGTACAACCACAGATTTGATCACAAAATGCAGAGACATTTACTTCGTTGACAGCATCCTAGACCTGTCACAAAAAAGTCGGAATTACCTGAAGAATCGAATAAAGAAGGACAACCGACATTAGACCCGCTATGGAGGATGCGAGCCCTAAAATAACTTGAACTCATCCCAAACATGCACAGGCTTCAAATTCCAGCATGACTAGGCCGCTTGGTTCTAACGCTATGAAATTCGCAGATTAACGAGCATGGCTTAATGCCAGAGTACGCGAACAGAGATAAGACTAGCGAAAAGTTCGGACGTCACATTCAAACAGAGGGAGGTCGATTTTAATGGAAATTAACGCTCTATGCTTCAATAACGAGCAACAGTCACTTCTTCTGCCTTAAGCATCAGCAGTTAGAGAACAATACAAATCGGATATAAGAAAAACGAGCACGTCGTTCTTGGGAGTGAAAAAATTATACTCAGAAGACGATATATGCAGATTACTCGTATAAATTGGACCATTCCTGCAGACGTTAACGAGTTTCTCGACTCACTCGTCAAAAGCGTTACTGTTCAAAAATATGTTCTGCTCATAAGTTTCTATGGAATGCACCTGCATGCGAAGGAGGTTGAGCAAAGAACAGAGTGTAGCGGCACAGATCGAATTCCACCCTCACTAACTTCAAAAAGATACAAACAGAATACAAACGTCGTGAGGCTGCTCTTCTTCAAACATGACATCCAATACTCATGATGTGAAAATTATGACTCAACAGACTCAAAAGGAGGAAGGTATAAAAACTGATTATGAAACATCCATGCGAGGACTACTATATTCTCCTCGGGAAGTAATCTTGATGTCTGAAGCAGCTAACAATTAATGTACGGATTGGCTACATGCGTTACAGGAGAAAAAAATTGACTTACATTTGAGTCAGAGAGCCATTGAACTTTCTTTCGCCGATTTGAGCAGGAAACGTGAATGATCTGCAAGCTGATTACCGAGACGCTCACTGGAACAAACAGGCAGTAGAGCTACCATTGCTCTGGATAAACAGCGACATAAAATTTTCACAATGAATCGGTGAAAGACTACAAAAGCCAAGGGAAGCATCGATTTGGAAGTAAACAGAGCATTGTATGGACATTGAGCTGATAGAAAACAGTAACTACGTCCAATGTAGAACTGAGCATTCGAATACTAAAATCATAATCCGTTATTTATTAGCCACAGAATGTTAACAATGACTCTCCAGCGGACAGCAAAAAAAATTGTTAAAAATCAGCACAAATCTACTCACGCATCTCCCCTGTCAAAATTGAGCAGGCAGTCTGCAAAATGGAGACCACATCACATTCAATTCTCTAAAATCGCTGCTGAAACGACAAAAAAACTTCAACGTAACGTCCAAAATTACAGATACAATCAACACTCGCTGTCAAGACAAGCGTATGATTCTCAACCGACATGCGAGGTTCTCTTCCGACTCAGCCTACGCAAGAACTCCTCCAAGAATGACACTGACCGACGAAAGCGAGCTGACAAAGACGATAATAACAATTTCCGACCGACGCGCCAGAAAGACTCACAATGAAACAAATTAATTGCTTCTTCAGACGCACACGCTGTTTCTTAATGTTTGACGATTATCCTTCCTCAATGCACAAAATTTAACCGCAGAAGAGCGCTGGAAACACATAATTCTGCCAAGCGAAGCTCCCGAGATCAAAATTGTCCGCGAGAGATGGTGAAAAATGCCGAAAAAAATCGAGAAAAAAAATAAAATGAGAACGCACGATCGGGAAGGCCGAATCGAGAATTACGAAGCTCATCGGCAGCCACTCGAGCGGACGCGAGTGATCTCTCAGTGCTCCGGCAGATGTGTAGCAACCGCATGCAGATGAATCCGTGGAAACAGAGCTGAACGCCGGCTGCAAAGTCTCGTGGTCATACCGGTGAGCACCCCGCCGTCAGGCTCCCAAAATGAACGTGCGCCGTAGATTCACAATCGCCACTCCGAGATGTCTCACCGTGGTACTACCAGATCTAATCTATCATCAAATCTTCTCCACGACAAGATTCATGATCACCAATCTACGAATCTATTCGTAGATTGGTAAGGTATGTGCACCCTACACAATCAAAGAGCCATCTTACATTTGGACCCAAAAGCGACACTAATATGTTTTGAAATTTCATAAGTTATTCATAGAATATCAACATAATGCATGTTAATATGTGTTGAAATCCCTTTCACTCACCAATAAATTCTAATAGATTTTTATTTTATTTTTAATTAATAGTTACTCTACTCAATTTCTATAAGTGATAATTATGGTTGCACATACTTTAACAATTTGGGCACTTTGGTATTGAGATAGGATAATTAAACAAGTCGAAGAAGGTGTTATCAAATCGTTTTAATAATATGATACTTATAAATTAGTATTTCATTTTATTTTTATTATTTATTTAAGTAATACAATTAATTTTTATAGTTTTTAATGATTTTATGATACATTTTTATTTGATTTTATATTAAATAATGATAACATTTTTGATATTTTTAACAAAATATAAAATTATTGAAAGTTAGGAATTGGTTTGTTTAAACAACTTTATGGAGCGATTGAAGTGGTCTGGGAAACTTCCACTTTGAAAATTCATAGCAAAATCTTACACGACTTATCCAATTTTTTTTTAAATACAGTTTTAGATGTTTCTACCTTAGGTGGTGAGTTTGAATTTGCTTTGCTACTAGCATGGTAAACTGTGTAGCATTTGTGATTTTGAAATGTAGAGTTTGACATCTACATGTGAAGACTTAAGTTATGGTAAGGTGATCAATAATGGCTCAATTTTCAGCACGGGAAATCTATAGCAAAGTTAACAATGCAAGCAATTTTCGTGCATGTGGAAAATAAGTGGAAAGATAGAGCAAGTGGAATCATCATTTTTGGACTCTTTTGCAATTAGTTATGAATTCTTGAAGTTGTATTTATAGGTGTTTCTAAAATGATGCCCTAAAATGACACCCTATAATGTATGCGCTCATTACATAGTGCTGTTGAATTGAGAAGCTATTATGTACCTATAAGTGAAGATTACTAGAGCTCCATTGTTGGACCTGCTCCATTTTAGAGCACTCACCCATACATCCACTGAGGCCTCTGGAATTCTGTCGTATCAGTATGGACATGCTGATAAGCTGTGGCCAATTAAATATTAGCCACTTTTTCAATGCGATTTTGATGTCCAACTCAATGTAGGATCTATGCTCAACCATGTGTTCGCTGCACCTGATCCCTTGTCACCTTGTTCTGGTAGGGAAGCTGGCTACAATACCAGTACTGTAAGAGCCGGTTTTCATTAACCCCTAACCATACCAACCCTTTGAACAGAAGTAGATTCTAGCCTCAAAAGTAGATATTAGCATGGCTCAGATGTATATGAGATGTACATGAGAAGACCATTGCAAGCATAAAATCTATTCAACAAATTTGACATACTTGTAGTTGGAGGCCTCTCCAGTATCATCAACAGCTTTCCATCACAAGCGATTTATTGTAATTCGTAGAGAAATTAATAAGCTTTCAAAGGTGACTTGGATGACAATCATCCGAGGTTGTATGAGAAAGTTACAAGGCTTTAAATCTGTTTGTGATTATGTTTCTCGATGCTGGGACGTTTAGGGGTTAACTCTTTCAAACAAGTTGCCCACGTCTGTGGCAGACTAGTAGGCTAGTGAAGCGCTAGCTACAATAGAGTTAACCAAAAAGAAGAGAAAATACATATTAGGTGAGGTGAGTTTGACCTGTATCTAAAGCAGCCAGGCAAACTGGCATGATTTCCAAAGAATCCAAAATAGAAAGGAGTGTGAACTAGTTTTGTTGTCACAAAGGAGGCAAAACTGAGACTAAGGTGAGTTCAAAAAGAGCCAAGGCTTGAAGGCGATGGCCTACATTCAATTTGAGATAATGGCAAGGCATGTGGCAAACTTGAGATATGTTTATGTGATTAATTAGTTTGATTAGTTGGCTCTAACAACTTGGAGCTCCTGTCTAAAATTGAAGTTGAAGGGTGTTGAGTTCACTATTTGCTTTGATTTCGGTTACACTAAAAGAGGGCATAAACTTTGGTTTCCTGATATTTTGGGGGTCAGATCACTTGTTCTGATTTCGGTTCACTCAAATATTGGTACTGTAAGAGATGGTTTCCATTAGCTCTTTCAAACAAGTTGCCAACATCCGTGGTAGAATGAATGGCTCCTTCTCCCACCTCATGAAAACTTTAGTCATTAAGTTAGAAAATATCTATCTTGACACATAAGGTTGTTATTTGTCTCACCTTTTTTCTTGGAGAACCATTGGACTTCACTATATCAATTTTTTTTTATGGTTATGAACACCTATTGAAATGGATATTACTAAATTCATCTATACCGTTTGCAAATAGGTCAATTACATAATGTATTTTTATAATGGATGATAAATTTTTCCAAACATATATGTGATTGATGCATACCAATTTGTATAATTGTTGCATTAGTTTTGTGTATATACTATGATCATTTTAAGTTGCAATACTAATGAAATTGTAGTAATGGACACAACTATTGATTCATCCAATAGTGCTTTCATCCAACATTTATCTTTTAGGCTATTCATGGAGTATTGAAAGTTCTTTTAGTTTATATTCATTCTTCATTTTTATCACAAATTTAGCATTGACTTTTTGGCATCTATAATTTGTTCAAAAGGAAGGTATGTAAATTATGTTCTCATTTGGTGTTAAGAGTGATGAGTTAGTGAGAGATTTAAGAATAAATTCAAACACACTTCTCGTCTGATTGCATTTTTCTAAGCCCACTATTAAGATCAAGTAGAAACATACCTTAATCCCTAATTTCCCGCGCGTAAAATTTCTAAATGATGCACGAAATCAAACTCCGTATTCTCATCTATTATGTACTTTTTGCGGTGTGGATTTTCTACTATTGATTTTATAGGAAACTTGCTTTATGCATGTTTGATCCAATTAGAAAGGAGATGGTTTGTGAAAAAGTTATACCTTATTTCATGTTGCACTGATTCACCCAAAATTTCTAAGATCTTAGTTGAACAAGTGTTCTTGAAAAAATCAACTCATAAAATTAAGCAACCAAAAAATCTCCAAAAACCACTACACTTAGAGTATTACATTTCAACCCATCTCAAAAAATTTCATTCACGTATTGTCAATATCTTATTTGTAATCAAATAACAAAATTATTTTGTATTTTAAGTTTCAAAATTTATGCAAAAATAAATATTGGTGATAGCAATTATAAATTTAACCATATGGATAGAATCTAAAGTTCATAATGTACAACTTTTATTCATACATCAAGTTCAAAATATCCCTCACCTTAGTTGCATTTTATAATGCACCTTTGCAATTCTCCAAATTTGGAAAGGGGTGTGGCCACTTAGGAGTTTAAGTCTCGATATTTCAATAAATCTTGATATTTCAAAAATACAGTGGTGTATATAATCTATATGTAGTTGAACATATGATTTTGTATAGTTATCTTATTTACTTCATGGAGTTAATACCAATAAATCAATGTTTAAGTTGGTGTCAACATACTTAGACATGAAATAATCATTAAAATGAATATACAGTTGCCTTTTATTATGAAGCAATAATGAAACTTGTTTGTATATAGATATGTTATTAAATTAGCCAATGAAATCATTTCTACCTATTTCAACTTGTACACAAGTTACAAATTCAACAAATGCAACTTAGATTGTAGACAAGAAAATTATGCAAATGGATAGAGGAAAGATTCAAAGATGTTTGAGACTATCTACTAAGTTTTAAGTCATATTGATATTTTTGAAAAATTGATTCCATGAAAGTTCCATTTTGATTTAAAATTCTTCAAACTAAGTCCCTATTTACATAAGCATTACTATAAACCTAAGAGGTCGAATGACTAAAAGCCACTATTCTATTATTTTTGAGCAACTTGAAACCAGGTTTTTTTATACTATTATGATTCAAATTACGGAAATAATAGAAAAAAATCTCATCTTAATTAATAATTTGAATTGAAAATAATAATTTAGTATTATAACTCTTGTTGTCCAAATTAATTATTGAATCGAAATTATTTAATTTTAAAGGACTTTCTATTTCAAAAAGAAATTTTTCACAAAAAGCACAAAATATTTGAAGAACTAATTATCTATGTTACAATTTATGTTGGTACCTTTGGTGCCAAAGAGTTGGAGTTTTGACCAATAATTAATTTCTCCAATGATAAAGAATTAATATAAATTGCACTAAGTATGAGATGAAAATCATATCTAGGAGTTAACACTTTGTAGCCTGTACATACCCGCGTGAGTGTTTTAAAATATATAATTTGAAGCATTGATGTCTTGGGGAGGTCACTTCCAAATATTACATAACAATGTTAAAAAAAAGATAAGATTCAAATAAATCTTTGAAGGTAAATTTTATAAATGAATTACATTAATATAGGATGTTCAGATTGATTACCAAAATAAAATAAGAATATCCTTGAAATATTACTAATTATATTGAGGGTTAATTTTATTTTTTTAGGGTATGCGATGTCCTTGAGATTACTGTACATTGTATATATAAGGTGCATGTCTTTTATTGATATAGTATATAAATTTAAGAAAAACTATCAAAATATGAGAATACATGTAAATGTACATTAGGGGCCTTAAGAATGTTGTGTTTATATGGGATTCAATGTCTTCAACTAAGTTTCAATTTGTGGGCATTAGTCATCAAATGTTGTGTTTATTATAGTGACAAGATTTCTAAGGGAGAATGGTTTTGTTCCAATGGCCCTTTGTTCAATGGACATTGGGTCACTGACATTAACCCCTAAACGTCCTCACCTTTTTCAGATTGGGCAGTTTTTCAAAAAAATATTATAAAATGCAACTAAGAGGGATATTTTCAAGTTGATGAATGAATAAAAGTCGTACATTATGCATTTTAGATTCTATCTATACGGTTGGATTTGCGATTGCCATCACCAATATTTGTGTATTAAATTAAAAATTAAAAATTCAACACTCTTTTGTAATATGATTACAAATAAGATATTGACAATTTAATAATGAAATTTGTTGTGATGGGTTGAAATGTAACACTCTAAGTGTAGTGACTTTTGGAGATTTTTTGGTTGCTTAATTATAGTAGTTGGATTTTTCAAGAGCACTTTTAGACTAAAATCTTTGAAATTTTGGGTGGAACACTACAACATGAAATGAGGCATAAAAATTTCACAAATCATCCCCTTTCTAATCGGATCACATGTGCACGAAGTTAACTTCCCATAAAAGTTTCAATAAAAAAATCCACACTGCAAAAAGTGCATAATGGATGAGAAAATTAACTTCAAATTCGTACATCATCCAAAATATGGATGGTTGGGCAGTTAGGGGTTAACAACACTAGCACTTTACACACTGGCCTAAAAAGAAGACCGGAATTTCTATCTCTTTGACAACATTTTTTATTATAAGATAGTGAGTTGAAATCACTAAAGGTGAGAACAATGTTCAATGTTGTAAAAGTTTAGAACATCTCTTTAACTCCTAAACGTTCAACCGTCCAGAAAGTGGGCGATGTTCAAAATCAAACACAGTTTTTTCATCTGTCATTGAATTTTTGCACTAAGGATTTTTTTACTATATATTTTATGGGAAGTTAGCTTAATGCATTTGTGATCCAATTAGAAAGGGGATGATTTGTGAAATTTTATGTTTCATTTCAAGTTGCAGTGATTCATCCAAATTCATTACAATTAGAGTATAACATTTCAATCCATCACAACAAATTTCATCCATAGATTGTCAATAACTTATTTGTAATCAAATTACAAAAGAATTTTGAATTTTAAGTTTCAAATTTTATACAAAAATATTGGTGGCAACAATCACAGATCTAATTGTATGGATAGAATCAAAAATTCATAATGTACAACTTTTATTTATATATCAAGTTCAAAATATCCCTCTTAGTTACATTTTATAAAACATCTTTGAAATTATTCAAATCTGGAGAGGGTTGAGGACGTTTAGAGGTTAACAAAAACAACTTCCAACAATGAAAATAGTTGCATGGCAATCTCTTAATCCCTGAATGCCTAAAGGTTTTGGGCAATACATCATTGTATTATAAAATGAGGCTTCTTTTGACTTTTTTGAGCTTCAATTCTAAAGAGCATATGTATGACATTTTTTTTATTAATTTAAGACATCCTTACAATTGAATTTGAAATAAAATATTTAGATATTTTTCATATGAATTTACACAAATAAGCTTTGCAAAATTCACTAAAATTACAATTCTAATACTCTCATCTTGTACTTCATTGTGATTGATTAGAATCATTATGCTTCAATAGCAGTGAAATTGTTTACATAAGTTTTATTATGGTTTGATAGAGGTGTCTTGAGATCTCTTTGTAAGCAATCAAAAAATAATTTTATAGGCTAACTATTTCACATTATGCAAAAGATGATTCAATGTTGTATATTATACACTTTTGGCCAATGACTCCAAAATATATAAGATAATGAGTATTTTGTATATTTAAAAGAATTAAAATGGTAATCTCTTTTGAAATAAAGTTTAAACATATTTCGATACAATTACTCAATCCATTTATACAAATGTCATGGAAAAATCATCATCTACAACTTTCATTTGTTAGTTAGCCTCAAAGAATGGATTTAATGCACATTCTGAAACAATTCAAAAATTTGAAATTTTTTTTGTCAAAATTCAAATAGCTCATATAATGGAAGGACCCAGTAAATTCAATTTTTTTTTTTTTTCCCTAATATGACTTCAGTTATGTAAAAGTAATTACCTAAAACATTTTGCATGTAAAAAAACCACAGTGCAAAAACCTTGTCTTCTATCAAAAAAGTGGCAACGATTTTGTACATCATCCAAAACTTAGATGGTTATGCAGTTGAGGATTAAGGTAAGTGCACTTGATTATCACATTGGTTCAAAATTTCTACCTATGAAATCTTAGCTATTAAGTGAACGTAAACCATGACAATATATACCATATGAAAAGCAAAGTCTAGTATTTATTTTGGATACATCTTTAAGTAGTAGTCACACCTCGATAAGTGTTACCTCGATAAGTGTTAAAACTCTATATGTGTTATGGAGATTTCTGCTCCCTTAAAATTAAGACTAGCAAGTGTTATGGAGTGTTATGTGTTAAGTGTTATTGTAAATGACCTACTTGGATGTAAAGACTATTAAATTTTGTGCAATTGTGAGGTTAAGTGAGGGTCTTTTTGAGGCAAATTGTGAGTTTATGTTCCAATTTGGGTGGTTTTTGTATGGTTTTTGTGGCTCAAATTGTCATTTTCACTGTGTCTTGTTGACATTTGGGTGTGAATGTTGCCAGTTGGATGTGGTTAAGTCAAGTGATTTGGGGTCAGTTTTGCCAAGTTGGAAGCCGGGTCATTTAATGTTTTTAGTATGCTGAGGAGTCCAAATAGGTGGTTGGTGACTAGGTAGTCAGGCATGTCAGCTGAATGGGATCCAAATGGGTGGCTGTTGTCAGTTGGCTGTCTCTGCCGAGTTGGTAACTGCTTGGGAGTTGTCTCTTAAGTCCAATTTTGGTTTTTATTTTCTTTACCGCCTGTTGAGTGAATTCCAGTGCGTGTCCCAGTCAGTCAGGCTGTGTATTTCGTTTTGTTGTGTGTGTGTGTTTTTCCACATTTGTGTGTGATTTCCAAGTTGAGAATTGTGTCTGTTGTTGTGATTGTGTTGATCCAAGTTTGGATCAGTGAGTGTCTGTGTCCTAGTCAGAGGTGTATATGTGCCAGTGTATGGTGGTGTATTGTTGATGTGCAGAAGCATGAGAATTTTATTTGAAATTACCCAAGTTGGAGATTGATTTGAAGAAATGTGTGTTAGATGTTAAATTTGAGAAAGTCTGTGCTGAAAAGATGAGATTTAGTATCTGGGAGTAGTAATTTTATATATAAGCTTAGTTCAAGCAGTGAAGATTTATTGTAGCCTAGTTGGAATGTTAAGAATGTCGGAAATTATATTCCAATTAGGAAAGCAATTAGAGTATAAAGGATAACTTGCAAAATTAGTTGTGAGAATGTGTTGAGAGAACAATCTATGTACTGATGTTAAAAGTGTAAACGGTGATTTACTCACCAATTTGATATTAATAAATTTTGTTCAAGCCAAATTGTTGTTCTGTGTATATGATATGTTTGCATGTATGGAGTTAAATCCCAATTTGGAAGCAAAGTTTGACCAGTGATGGGATGCAAGTTGGGATGTTTGATTTGTGGGAATTGTGTTAATTTACTCCAAGTTGTTTCGTAGTGTGATTGGATAATCTTTCGAGTTGGTGAGATCTGAGGTGATGTTTCCCATTTGGTAGACAAGGATTTAGAAATGAGAATCAAGCCCAGTTTGGAGTTGCTGAGCTGGTCTGTTGTGCCGAGTTGGAGATCTGGAAGCGATTTGGAAGGAAATTAAAGAGATAAAGAATAAAGAATTCCAAGTGGGGTTAAAAGTTATAAAGATAGTCAAAGGAGAAAGAAAATAATTAAAGATTAAAGAATTTATAAATTGGGAGCTTCATCTAACCCTTGTGGCCTTTAAGAGTGGAGTGGGTAAATTTTGCAATTAGTATACCGCGTGAGGATATCACATAGCTTAGTTGGACGTGAATGAATTCTTTCTATTTCTATAATTGCAATGACCTAATAAGAGTTATTAAAAAAAATCCTATTTAACTAGCCTCCCTAGGAACGAACTATACTATTAGCCTTGGGTTTTGTCTAATGTAAAAATTAGTACCCAAGCTTATCTACATTTTGGCGCCGCTGCCGGGGAGGCGTCCTAATAGGTTTAATTTCTTTTCTTTTCTCTTTTGCTCGTTGGTTTAGGCATGTTGCACGGTGATGAGCAGCACGTCTATACCGGCGGAATCTAGTAAACAAGCTAGGGACGAAAGAGCGAAAAAAAGAGATGCAGATAGAAAACGTAAATTTACTTCTAAGTCAGATTCGGAGCCTGTCTCACCTAGTTGGAAGGATTCGTTTCATTTGAAACACTATTTCCGACATAGGCATGGCCGTCATGTAATTGTAGAAAGTGAACCTAGGAAAGAAAAATTTCAAGAGAAGGAGATAGATCCAGTTGAAAGTGAAAGGAAAAAGAAGTTATTAGTAGAGGAAGGATTTAGAGAACATCATTCTTTGTGTGAGCCAATTTGTGTTTCAAATACTCCATCACCGGAAGGCTCAGAAGAAGAGCAAAGTGAAGAGGAATATTTGGAACAATTCAAATTGGAGGAAGTTGGGGAAATTAATCCTGTAATTAATAACCCACTATTAGTAGATTCTCCATTAGGATCCTTCGAGGGTAGGTCTGTACCACCTGGAGTTAGTCAGATTGAGCCAAATTGGTACGAAAACCCGACTTGGAGTCCTGACAGGAAGAAAATCCAAATCCCATTAGTATTTCGTACCAAGGACGATTTGGAAACGGTAAAACGTGATTTAGAAGAAACTGAATTTTCTAATTTTCAGGAGTCGTCCAATTATAGTTATTCCTCAAATTCTAGTGGAAAAAGTTTATCCATAGAAGTTGTCAGTATAATGGCAGCTCCTGCTCAAATACCAGTGGTAATGCGGCCAGGAGATGAGGCCGATAGACCTTATTCACTTGTTCCATTTCCAAGTTTTAATGGTCGAATGGGAGATGATCCTGACAGCCATGTTCACCAATTTTTAACATGTTGTAATTCTAATAATGCACGCACATTTTTTGAGCATATTTCCTAGTACCTTGCATAATCAAGCCAATAACTGGTTTCAAAGACAACCTGTAGGGTATTTTACCACATGGGCTCAGTTGAGAGATGCATTTTCAGCCCATTTTCGCCCAGCAGCTTACCAAGAGAAATTATTTGAAAAATTAGCAGAATTACACATGGCCAGTGGAGAGCGGATAGATAGTTATTATGGTAGGTTGGAAGAAATAATGCTTAGATTACCAAATCATAATTATCCGGACGCTCATTTTTTGCGTCAATTTATAAATGGGTTGTATCCACCCAAGTTGAAAGCTTTTGTGAAAGAAGTTAGTCCTGTCGACTTACCAACGGCTTATAATAGAGCCAAGTTATGGGAGGAAGTACATTTGGGAGAAACATACATAAGTCCTAACCTAGTACAACCTAGCTATATTGACCAAATCGGAGTAGCAAGAGAGGATATACCAAATAGTAATTTTCATACTTATATGCAACCAAATTATGTCAATATGGTACCTATGGCCCCAGCACAAGTGGCCCCGGTTATTCCTATGGATACAAATAGGGTCAACCAAATTGGAGTTCCTCCACAACCGGTTCAACCGGTCGTAAAGGATACTAATGCGGCAATAGAAGCCCAATTAGTAGAACTAACAAAACAATTGGGAAGTTTACAAGTAAATATGGCTAAATCTTCAGAAAAGAAGGGGCCGCCAAATAATGACCGCGCTCATATTTGGTGTACAAATTGTAGGGGACAAGGGCATTTGTTACCTGATTGTCCCTCACCACCTAATCAATGAGTTAAATGTCAATTTTGTGGTGGAAAGCATGAAACAGTTTCGTGTAGGACCTTGCAGGCTAGTTTGATAAATCATGCAAATATTCAAAACAAAAATAGTCAAGTGTACCAAGTTGACTCTAATCCAAACAACTTTCCAAATAATAATCAAAATTGGGGAAATAATCAAAATTGGGGATCGAATAATAATCGGCCACGCAGACGAAATTTTAATCCCAATTATAATCAAGGGCAAAATTTTAATGTAAACCCAAATTATGTCAATCCAAATTTTAGTCCCAATAATTTTAATAATGGAGGATTCAGTAATAATCCTAACCAAGGAGTAGCTCAGTTGCCTACTAGTAATAACCAAGGTTGGACACAACTGCCTTTTGGGAGTGTTAATCAAGGTCCTCCTACCTATGGTGGTCAAGTACCAAATTGGGGGCAAAATAGTTCTATTATATGTTATAATTGCCGGCAACCTGGTCATTATAAATCCCAATGTCCAAATGCAAGGGCTAGTGTTGATTATATACCATTATGTGGTAATTGTAATCAAGCCGGTCATACAACTGAACAATGTAATGGTCCACGTAGGAATGGTCAAAAAGAGGGGTACAATTCTAATAAGAGGGATAATAGTGCCAAAATAGTGTTAATGGAAGAGGAAGACAGACCTAAATTAAATCAAGATCGTTCTTCCTTTTTAGTTCAAATTGAAGAGAAATACCCACCTTCCTTTATAAAAGAAGATAGAGTTGTTGGAAAAGTATCCACTGGAGGGCAAATCAGTCAAGAGAATCCTCAGGGTAGCTTAGAAGTTTTAAGGGAAAAAGAAATTACGAGGAAGGAGGCTCAACAATTGTTAGAGCAACAGAGTCAAATTGGGTCAAAAGATAACTTAAAATTATCTCAACTCCCAATTGGATCTTTAAATGAACCAAATCGAAATAACATGATGTCAAACCAGTTGGGGCCTGATGGGACTAATTTGATAAATAAACCAAATGGGAGATCTGTCAAATTTAGCCCTGTGATTACAATGGCATCTCCAACTGAGCAAGACCAACCGGTTGGGAAATTCAAACCTGTAGTTAATTTACAACCCAATTTAGTCGAACCAGTTATTTTATTTTATTTTATTTATTTATTTATTTATTTTTTTAACAAATTGAAGGGCATTCAATTGCAGAGAAAAAAAAGGGAAACAAGAACCCCAGCCGGGAACCGGCCAGGGAGAGAACCCGACGCAGGACAAACCAGACAGAGACTCAAGGACTCAGACCTAGTTATCAGTAAGATTGAACCTATAGAGAACCCTAAACAGAGGACGATAAGCGTCAAGAGGCCCTGCGAGTGCCCATTTGACCTTGTCCTCAAGGGGAGAGTAAGTAGCCAAAACACTATTCTTACACCACTGCTTAACGAAGACTGATCTAAGGTGGGCGGCAGAGGCCGGTTGCTTCCTGGAGCGACGCTGCACCTTCTGCCACGCTACCCGTCCGTAATCAAGCAGACCCATCCAGATCTTCTGGTACACCTTGTCGTCCGCCCAGATGATGCGAACCAGTTACTTTGAGTAACCAGGAGCCACAGGTCATTCCGCCGATTTGGATAGAGCCAGATAGTTTGTTAGAGCAGGTGCCGACCAAATTGGGTAAGGAAGGAAAATTAAGTCATAAGGACCAAATAGGAAAATTGGTTGCAACATCAAATAGAAAGAAGAAAGAATTAATTAACCAAATGGGAATAATTGATAATAGTCATCCTTATAATGTACTAGAAAATTTGAGAAATGTAAAAGCTGATATAACAATTAGTCAATTGTTAAATATTGCTCCTAGTTGTAGGAAAACATTGAAATCTAAGTTAGTAAGGAGGAGAAACAAGCCAGTTCACGAGGTAGCATTAAGCCCTTATCCTGGAGCCCCTATGATAGATGTAGAAATTGATGGCCTAATTGTTTCTGGTGTCCAAGTGGATGGTGGTTCCAGCGTTAATTTAATGAATCATGAAACAATGCTGGGCTTGCATTTAGTTGGATTACAGGAAACTAAATTGGTTTTACGTATGGCAGACCAAAGTAGGGTAAAACCTTTAGGTATATTATCCAAAATAAAAACAAAAATAGCGGGTTTAATATTTTTTATTGATTATATAGTTTTCAAGCCTAGTACACCTAATACATCTTACCCTATCCTATTAGGTAGACCATGGCTTTACCAAGCTAAAGTTAAAGACAATTGGGGTAAAGGGGTTATGAAAATTTTTCAAGGAAGTCACGCTGTCAATGTAACCATGTATCCTAATAAATATCTTGGTGAAACCCAATGGGAATCACCAGGAGAGACTAGTGATTTTGGTTATGACTCTGAATTGGATGAAATGTCTACAAATAGGGTTAATATCAAAAATAAAGAAAGGGTGCCAATTGATGCACCTAGAGAACATTATAAGGAGGTTGGTCCTGGTGAGTATGTCATACCCTGTGAGGATGAAGACAACTCGGACAAGGCCATCCAAAATTGGTTGACTGATTCATCAGTGTATGGTATTAATTTTGATTGGGAAATGAGTGATGATAGTGAGAATACTTATGATAGTGAATTGGAGGATCTGCCAATTCGGTCTTATGTATCTAAAAGCCATTGCCAGACCATAAATATTGGGTCTGGTGATGAGGAAAAAACTATACAAATTTCTAATAGGTTAAGTCCTACTGAGTTGCATTCATGGGTTAAATTCTTTAAGAAAAATTGTCAAACCTTCGCTTGGTCTTATAAAGATCTACGTGGGGTATCCCCTAGTATCTGTGAACACCATATACATTTAGAAGATGGTGCCAAGCCAATTAGGCAAAGGCCTCATCGTTTAAATCCCAAATACTCTTTATTAGTAAAGGAAGAAATAGAAAAATTAATCAAAATAGGTTTTATATATCCAGCCCCTAATAGTGAGTGGGTAAGTCCTATAGTTATTGTGCCAAGAAAGATGGGCGCATTAGAATATGTCAAGATTTTAGAAAATTAAATGCAGTGACAAAGAAGGATGGATTTCCCTTACCTTTTACCGATAGCATTCTAGATACCGTGGCCGGACATGAATGCTATCCATTCATGGATGGGTTCTCCGGTTACAATCAAATTCAAATTGCTAAAGAGGACCAAGCTAAAACAGCCTTTGTCACCGATTTAGGAATTTATGCAAGTCGGGTTATGTTATTTGGTCTTTGTAATGGGGCAGCCACGTTTCAACGTGTGGTTACATTAGCCTTCCAAGACTTCCTCCGTATATTTATGGAGATTTTCTTGGATGACTTTTGTGTATTTAGTACCAAATTGGAACATCCACAATTATTAAAAAAATGTTTTGATAAGTGCTATGAATATGGAATTTCGTTGAATGCGGCCAAGTGCCAATTTGTTGTACCCTACGGAAAATTGTTAGGTCATATAGTGAGTAAAAAGGGACTTAATACTGATCCCGATAAAGTGGCTAAAATTGCCAAATTACCAATTCCAACTTCTATAACCCAAGTTAGGGGTTTTCTTGGCCATGTGAGTTATTATCGTCGGTTTATCAAAAATTATGCACAAATTGCTTTACCTTTGACGGCACTTCTAAAAAAATTAGAAGGCGGCACTAATCCTATTTGGACAAAAGAGTGTGATGAAGCCTTTGTGAAATTAAAACAAAAGTTGGTAACAACTCCGGTTTTAATTTCACCAAATTGGAATAAACCTTTTCATGTATATGTGGATGCAAGTAATGTAGCTATGGGTTGTGTACTTAGCCAGAAGGATGATGCTAATAGGGATCACCCTATCTTTTATGCCAGTCGGCAATTAATTCCTGCAGAAAGAAATTATACAACTACTGAAAGGGAAGCCTTGGGTATGGTGTATGCAGTCCAAAAATTTAGACATTACCTATTAGGTTATAATTTTACTTTTTATGTCGATCACGACGCTCTTAAATATGTTATAAATAAGCCACAACTTAGTGGTAGGCTAGCCCGATGGGTTTTGTTGCTTCAAGAATTCCAATTTGATGTAGTGGTTCGTCCTGGAAAACAACATTCGAACGCCGATTTTTTATCTCGTATAGAAGAACCTATTGATCTAAATGGGTCTCCAGTTGAAGATGATCTCCCTGACGCAAACCTATTTGAGGTGGATATTATTCATACTGAATATGCTGATATCTTAAATTATTTGTCTACTGGTTCCTTTCCAAGGGATTATAGTGGAAAGCAAAAACAAGCCCTCATTAAGAAAAGTGGCCCTTATACATTGTTAGGTCAAACTTTATATAAATTGGGCCATGACGGTGTTTTGAGGAGGTGCATTTATACAAGTGAAATTAATGATATTTTGCAAGGTTGCCATTCCGATTCGTGTGGTGGCCACTTTGCTGGCATTTCCACAGCCCAAAAAGTGTTGTTGGCAGGATATTGGTGGCCATCATTATTTCGTGATGCCCACGAATTTGCCAGAAGATGCGATCCATGCCAAAGGGTTGGTAAACCTACCATTTCCACGGCTATGCCGTTAGTCCCTCTTATGGCCTTAGCCCCATTTGAAAAATGGGGAATTGATTTCGTAGGCCCCATTGCCCCAGCTACAAAGTATGGGCGAAAAAAAAATATATTAGTAGCTACCGACTATGCCACAAAATGGGCAAAGGCAATGGCTACTCGTAATGACGATGCCAAAACAGTAGCACGTTTTTTATATGAAAATATAATTTCCCGATTTGGATGTCCAAGGGAATTAATTAGTGACCGGGGCACACATTTTTTAAATTCTACCATAGAGGAATTAACTAATAGGTTTTTAATCAAGCATAGAAAAACCTCACCTTACCATCCCCGTGCCAATGGGCAAACCGAAAAAACGAATGGGATATTGTGTAAGATTTTAACGAAGACCATTAGTGGTGCTTCTACAAATTGGGATGAAAAATTATGGAGTGCCTTATGGGCATATCGAACTGCCTACAAGGGCACTACGGGGTTTTCTCCGTTTCAATTGGTGTACGGCCAAGAGGCCATCCTTCCGATTGAGTTTGAAATCCCTAGTCTTCGGGTTGCCATAGAAAATAAATTGGGAGATGCAGATAGTTTACGAGTTAGATTAACCCAATTGGAAGCCTTAGATGAAAAGCGCCGTGAGGCCTATTTGAATACCTTAGCTACCCAAAATCGGAGAAAATCATATTATGATTCTAAATTACGTCCTAAGGAATTTAAGGTGGGCAATTTGGTTTTATTATATGATAGCCGTTTTTTCAAATTTCCTGGAAAACTCCAAATGCATTGGTTAGGTCCGTATGAAGTGGTCGATGTCAATCCTAATGGATCATTGCAATTAAAGGATTTTGAAGGAAATTTGCTTCCCACAAGAATAAATGGTTATCGGCTTAAGCCATATTTTGTGTAATGCCAAGGGCGGCATTTTTCTTTGGGGGGTAGTTGTATGCATAGAAAAATTAATAGTCATAAAAACATAAAAACACAAAACACATAAAAAACATTAAAAATACAAATAAAACATTAAAACAAATATTATATAAAAGCTAAAATAAGATAAAATAGACGAAAATAAAACATGATAAAATTATTAATAGTGATAATACCATTAATAGTTAAAGTAAAATTAATTAAAATAGGATAGTAATGATAGTGCGTACTAGTCTTACAAAATAAAAAATAAAAAATAAAAAAATAAAAAAATAAAAAAAAATAAAAAATAAAACACTAATAATAATAATAATAATAAAATACAAATCATGGCTAAAAGACTAAAAAAGTACAAATTGGAGAAGTGTGAGACTGAAGTGACATACCGAAGTGGTGACAAGGACCCAAAAGTCGGGGCAGTGTCATTTCAAATAGGAATCATCACCGAGCCGCCAAGAATGTGTAGCCAAATTGGTTGAATGGGGAGTTGTTTAAGCGAAACAAGAAAGAAACCGAATTGGCAGCTTTGAGTCCCGATTAGGGTTTTGGAGAGCGTGGTTTTGCATGAAGTTGCTGAGCGCGACTGCCAATTTGGAGTGTTTTGAGCGTGTGAAGAGCTGAATGTCTGAATTGGAAGGAGAATTAGTCTGCGGGTGCGAGTGAGTGGTGAGCTTCTTGAGTAATGTACAAGAGTGGAACCGAATTGGAAGGGTTTTTGCCTTCTAATTGTTAGTACAGTCGTTTTGTACCAAATCGGTTGTGTCCGAGGAGGTCTTGTTTTACGAGCTGGAGCGTGAGAGAAGAGAGGAATTTTTCTCAACCAATTTGGAGTACAGTCTTGAGAGCAAAGGAAATTGTGGGAGTCTGAGCATCTTTGTGGGTATATTAGTCCAATTGGGAGTTGGGTTTGTCGTTGTAGTTCTTTTTGAGTTAATTGTTGTGTTGTGTGCAGTGTGAGTATAGCCGAGTGGGAAGTGTTAAGAGGAGTGATCCAAGTAGGAGAGGATTTTTGCCTACTGGCTGAGGGACTTTGCAAGATTGGGTGTAAAACCCGAGTAGGTGCTGAGGGAGCGAATTTCCGAGTGACAGTAAGGTTTTTCCATTCCAAATTGGAACATTTGCCGAGAGAATTGTGAGCTTGTGTTGTGCAGGTACAATGTCGGACCACAGTGAGGCAGGCAGAGACCTAATTGAGCAAGAAACCAAGTTGGTGGAGCCTAAGTGGCACACTGATAAGAAACCCAAGTTGGGTGAGGATGGGCAGGCTCCAATCGAAGTGCCCAAGTCGGATTTTCATGTGGAGGGTGGTTCAGCGATTAGCCTCAACAAATTGGAGAATTCAGTACAATTGAGGCTGCGAGCTGCCAAATTGTGGGCATATTTTAGTGTCATGCAGGATTGGGTGGAGATTGACCCAAACAAATTGGAGATTTTTGCAATGGCATACTCAGAGGCAGAGCGGAAGAGCAGTGTGAGAGGCGAATCGGTGGAATTACACCCCAAGCGAATTGCTGAAGTTTTTAAACTTCCAAATTCAGGAACCACGGTTCGGGCAGTTCAAGCAAATGCGACCTATTTGGTGGAAGAATGTTTCGTCGAGGAGATTCCACTTGAGCAATTGACTAAAAGTGAGTGGGATCTCAAGTATATTCAGCCAAGTTGGAGGTTTTGGATCGACTTGGTGGCGACACACCTGATGTTGGAGCAGTTGTCCCACGTTGTTTATGAGGGGATGGTCAGGGTGGCAATTGCAGTGAGCAAAGGTGTGGTGATTAATTGGGCATTGTATGTGTCCCGTAGGCTTCATGTGTTGGTTAAGGAGTTTAACAACAAGCAGAGTGTGGAGTTTAGGGGAGCTCGGTTGATTTCCTATTTGGTGGAGGAAACTTGCAAGCATCTTCCTAAGTTGTTGCAGCCCAAGCCAGAGAAAGTGAAGGAGTTGATCCAAGTTGGTGAAGGGAGCAGTTCAGGATCTCCGAAGACAGTGGGGAGTATTAAATCCCGACTGGCGATAATGATGACTGAATTGGAGGAAGTGGATCCAGCGCAAATGGAATTGCTTAAGGAAGAGAACACCAAGTTGGTTGCAGAGGTTGCCCGATTGAATTCTGAGTGGAGTGCGGCCAAGTTGGAAAGACTGGCTTATGAGGAGCAAATGGTGGCCAACTATCAAGAATTGGAATCCGAAGTTGGGTTTATGAAGCTGAAAGTGGAGCGAGCGGAGAGGAAGGCGATTATGGAGACTAATTCAAAGCGCAAATTGGAGAGACAGTTAGCTTTGAGGCAGCGCGAGTTGGTCGATAAAGAAACTAAATTGGCGGGTGCTTTGAGAGAGTCCGGTTCCTCCCTCTCCGATTCAGAAGAGGAGCACATGGTGAAGACGGAAGAGCTAACTGGACTGGCAGCCGAATTGGAGAGGGTCCAAGGTTGGGTGACGGCGCATCGTCAAGCTAAGGGAAAGAATCAGCAGGATGCAGTGACCCCAAGTAGGAAGCGCCAGCGCGTTTTACATGTGGAGGATTTGGAAGCACTATCTGAGCTGATTCCACCGACGGCCAATTTGGAGTTTGCATATGCATGGGAGAGGGAGATCTTTTTCTTGTATACAGGATTGACTCTGGGTGAGAGTGTTTCGAGATCTAAATTTCAAACTATTTGGAATCGTTCACTCCAGTTGAAGAGTGAGAATTTATTTACTGAGATTGTTGCTAGAGGAGATGTGTTTGTGCAGGATGTAGCAGCAGCTTTTTGCCAAATTGGAGATTATGGTGCACGCAGTCTGCTGTTCTATTCCAAGTTGGAGGCTATGTTGCAACGTCGTAGAAGGGTAGCAGACACCTATTTGGGGAAGCAGCGAGTGTATCGGGGAGATAGGTTGAACACAGGTCTGGAGCAGGCAGCCAAGTTGGCATCCTCATCCATTAAAGGCAAGAATCTGATCACTAAGGCCGATTGGTTGAAGACTTTGAACGATTTGGATGTGGCATTCCAGTTTGCAGATTGGGTTCATGATTTGGTGAAGAATGTCCAGGAGAGGGTGACTATTAGCCAAGTGGAGGATGTGCACCCTGCAGCGTATGTG
Source organism: Pohlia nutans (assembly GCA_022496805.1). Classification (NCBI taxonomy): domain Eukaryota; kingdom Viridiplantae; phylum Streptophyta; class Bryopsida; order Bryales; family Mniaceae; genus Pohlia; species Pohlia nutans. The sequence goes on along the minus strand of CM040095.1, from coordinate 12,390,555 downwards.
AACAAGTTTGGCATGGCAAGGGCGCGGTTGCAGACCAAGATTGGAGCAAAGTTTTTTCATAATATTCCCGTGTGGGACATTTCAGCCGAATTAGCGTACTGGCGGCCACAAATTGGAGAACCGATGTACAAGTTGCCGGGGTTGTCTGCTGACTTAGTAACTTGGCAGCTGCCAGTGATTTCCAATTTGGAATTGGATGAACGATTTTTGGGAGCGTACCAAAACCTATTTGATCGGCCAGCGGATGCACCTTTTCCAAGTTGGGATGCGTTGAAGTGGATTGGCCAAGATCACATGCACGTTACTAGGGCCCCAGTCGTGGCATTATCTAAATTGGATCATATGGAGCGGTATACGCGATCACCCACCCCACCAGCTTCAGTCACAGAAGATGCCCGATTTTGTCGTTGTCCCAGGCGGTATAATTGGCCTGAGAGTGCCAAGTTGGATACAGTTTGGTACAACTGGCCCAAGATTCCAGGCCGATTTGTGACTTTCCAGGACTGTGTGGATTCCTATTCCAAATTTGCTATGGAGCACCGAGGTCACAAGGATCCAGTATGTTTTCGTGCTAGCATTTTTGCAGCTATTCTTGCAATTTGCTGTAAGGACCACCAATTTGTGGTGGATTACCGAGTTGGCGCTAGACTCAGCACGGACATTGAGATCTTCTCAAAGGTGCATTACCATTCGTCAAGGAGGATTCGAGTGTTGGAGTTGATGTGCTTGATGCAGTTTTTACCTGGAGGGCACAATGTCCTAATTGGAGATGCAAGTGTTCTATTTGGAACAAGATGAGGACCAGCACAGCACCTGTATGATAATCAGGAGAAGATTAAAATGGAGCGAGCCGAGTTGGCGTTACAGTTGCGGTTCCAGGAGGAGAATCCATCAACCCAGTTGGTGCAGGCCGAGAGTGCTTCTAGGTTTAAACGTAAGAACAAGTAGGATGTTTGGCGGGGTCGCAAACGGCTGAGTAGGGGGCTATGTAAATGACCTACTTGGATGTAAAGACTATTAAATTTTGTGCAATTGTGAGGTTAAGTGAGGGTCTTTTTGAGGCAAATTGTGAGTTTATGTTCCAATTTGGGTGGTTTTTGTATGGTTTTTGTGGCTCAAATTGTCATTTTCACTGTGTCTTGTTGACATTTGGGTGTGAATGTTGCCAGTTGGATGTGGTTAAGTCAAGTGATTTGGGGTCAGTTTTGCCAAGTTGGAAGCCGGGTCATTTAATGTTTTTAGTATGCTGAGGAGTCCAAATAGGTGGTTGGTGACTAGGTAGTCAGGCATGTCAGCTGAATGGGATCCAAATGGGTGGCTGTTGTCAGTTGGCTGTCTCTGCCGAGTTGGTAACTGCTTGGGAGTTGTCTCTTAAGTCCAATTTTGGTTTTTATTTTCTTTACCGCCTGTTGAGTGAATTCCAGTGCGTGTCCCAGTCAGTCAGGCTGTGTATTTCGTTTTGTTGTGTGTGTGTGTTTTTCCACATTTGTGTGTGATTTCCAAGTTGAGAATTGTGTCTGTTGTTGTGATTGTGTTGATCCAAGTTTGGATCAGTGAGTGTCTGTGTCCTAGTCAGAGGTGTATATGTGCCAGTGTATGGTGGTGTATTGTTGATGTGCAGAAGCATGAGAATTTTATTTGAAATTACCCAAGTTGGAGATTGATTTGAAGAAATGTGTGTTAGATGTTAAATTTGAGAAAGTCTGTGCTGAAAAGATGAGATTTAGTATCTGGGAGTAGTAATTTTATATATAAGCTTAGTTCAAGCAGTGAAGATTTATTGTAGCCTAGTTGGAATGTTAAGAATGTCGGAAATTATATTCCAATTAGGAAAGCAATTAGAGTATAAAGGATAACTTGCAAAATTAGTTGTGAGAATGTGTTGAGAGAACAATCTATGTACTGATGTTAAAAGTGTAAACGGTGATTTACTCACCAATTTGATATTAATAAATTTTGTTCAAGCCAAATTGTTGTTCTGTGTATATGATATGTTTGCATGTATGGAGTTAAATCCCAATTTGGAAGCAAAGTTTGACCAGTGATGGGATGCAAGTTGGGATGTTTGATTTGTGGGAATTGTGTTAATTTACTCCAAGTTGTTTCGTAGTGTGATTGGATAATCTTTCGAGTTGGTGAGATCTGAGGTGATGTTTCCCATTTGGTAGACAAGGATTTAGAAATGAGAATCAAGCCCAGTTTGGAGTTGCTGAGCTGGTCTGTTGTGCCGAGTTGGAGATCTGGAAGCGATTTGGAAGGAAATTAAAGAGATAAAGAATAAAGAATTCCAAGTGGGGTTAAAAGTTATAAAGATAGTCAAAGGAGAAAGAAAATAATTAAAGATTAAAGAATTTATAAATTGGGAGCTTCATCTAACCCTTGTGGCCTTTAAGAGTGGAGTGGGTAAATTTTGCAATTAGTATACCGCGTGAGGATATCACATAGCTTAGTTGGACGTGAATGAATTCTTTCTATTTCTATAATTGCAATGACCTAATAAGAGTTATTAAAAAAAATCCTATTTAACTAGCCTCCCTAGGAACGAACTATACTATTAGCCTTGGGTTTTGTCTAATGTAAAAATTAGTACCCAAGCTTATCTACAGTTATGCAATGTCGCGCTCCCGACTTTGTTAATTTTACCTCGGTAAGTGATAAAACTCTATATGTGTTATGGAGATTTCCGCTCTCTTAAAATTAAGACTAGTAAGTGTTATGTGTTAGTATTATGCAATGTCGCGCTCCCGACTTTGTTAATTTTACTTTGTTAATTTTTGAACAATTTATGTTATATTTTGAGAGGAGGATGGTAAGTATTCATTCTTTCAACGGACTTAGATGAATAATGAATCAATATTTTGCAATTTCATCCATTTTTTCTATAAATGTTATGTATTTACCTTTTTAATTCTTCTAAGTGTTATTTTTTATAAGTGTTACAAATCATCGGCATCACCATCTATAAGTGTTATGTGTTACTAGTGTCTAAGTGTTAACTAAAAGTATGCTCCCAACGCCTAACACTTATCGAGGTCTGACTGTAGTGTTTTAAAAATTCATAATTTATCCATACCATATCCACATAATGCATGCTAAAATGCAAAGGAATTCCATTTCAATTGTTAACAAGATTCAATAATAATTAATTTAGATCAATAATAAAACCATATTGAATTGTCACAATCAGGTGTACACAACCTACAAGCACACAAGGTTTTGGCTTCACTAATCTATGACATACAATTGTCTCATTGTCACCGTACGTATTCATCGTCACGATGTTATTTAAAATCAACAACAAACAACAAGTATTGCTACAACACTACCCAAAAATTTATTATTTTCAATACTCTATTTGACATTTCTTTTGATACTAAAGTTCTTAAAAAAAAAATGCAGAAAAGAACATCCAAAACAATGCTTTTATAATTTTTTATAGATTTTTTTAGAAGTGCAACGTATATAGACTCAGTTTTGAATTTGGGGTTTGAGGATTTATTTATTTATTTATTAATTTACAAGAGGATGAAACTCCATTGAATGGGTTTGGGAATTTTCTCCATTTGAAGTGAGGGAAATCAAGTGGCTCAAAACGAAGAGCCAAAATAACCCCCTAAATACGTTACATAACTGCTAACCAACCTTTATCCCCAGTTATCACCGGGCATCGTGGGAACATTCCTCGGGCAGCCTCGCCTTTCCTTCCCACTCCTGCCCGCCACTCAGGGCAGTATGAGTCCCGAGCCCGCAGAAACCTCGAGAGTCTCCATGGACAAGGGCAGTCTAAAACCTTCCTCTCCGGGCATGGGCAGACTAAACATTTCCTCTTCGGGCAGGGAACCGGTCTTGGAAGGTGGTTAGTCAAGCGGTACTCTGTTTCTCTTTCCTTTGGCCTTCCTTGGCGCCAGTGGCGGACGGATTCGGAGCCTCCGATCCGCCATTTTGATTCGAATTTTGCTGCGACCTCCGCTTGCTCGATCGTGAAGCGACTGTTTCAGTAAATCAAATTTTCTCCAGCTTTTTTTTTGAGCTCATTGCGACTAATTTTGGTGCTAAATTGCGCCTGATGAGATGACCTATTTGGTTGATCGATGCCATTCTTTTGGTGAGTTTATTATATCTCAAATTTCTTTCTACGCTGCCTCTTTTTCTTTTGTTTTATTTTTCAGCGTTCGTGATTTTTTTCGAGTAATGCGATTTTTAAAAAATTTCAAGTTTTTTTCCTTCTCCCCTGTGTTTGATTATATATGTCGGTCATAGACTTGTTCTTTTCTTCGTGATGATTTTCTATGCGCTGTCGCAAGTGAGTTCAGAGCTACCTGCTTCTAGACATGACAGGTGTTTATTCTATTCGATATTTATTGCTACATTTGCAGTGTTTGAAAAGCACTAATTAGTGCAAGAAACAGTGTTTCATCTTGAGGTGCTGATTATTAACCTCACATTTTCCAAGGGCGTGTGCTTGACGTAATTTCTATTGGTTTTAATAAGATTGCAGGATGATGTCGTGATCTTCTGTGAAAATGATTTGATCATGCATTCCTGTATTTGGAATTCTCTGACTAAGGTTTTTGACTGACAGCCACTGTTTCTAGGTTGACGTTAGAATCTAGAAAACTATGGAATGGTGAACAAATATGCGGCATTCACCTTTTCTTAACCTTGTCTGCATGTTTAGCAACTCGACTTGAATTGTTGTCATAATCAGTTTAGGTCTCCTGATTATGACAACAACGAAGCGAACACCACGATTGTTTTGAAGTCTGCACGAAAAAAATCTTTTTAAGCTTGATTTTTTGAGTGCTCGGCTTCATAATCAGGTGATGTGACTGATGAAGAATCACCCTGCCCTAGATAATGCATGACGGAAATATCTGTGTCTTTTAACTCAAATATTCTAATCGATCGAGAAGTCTCTGTTTTAGTTTGAGTGCTTTTTTTTTGGTTGTAGACACGATGTCAAAGACATCGACGCTCACCTCAAGCTTCAGCTCCTTCTTGACTAGAAAGTAATTTACTCCCAAGGCCATTCACCACTTAAATTATGAATTCAAATGCATCTTTTTGGATTCTATCTATTTGCAGGTGAAACTTGCCACAAGTATCTTGATTTTACTACCTATGAGCACGATTGATCTAATAACTCAATGGGATCAGGGTTGCTTACCTCAAGGTAGACACGAAAGTCGCTGAGATACAGCTGATACGTGTAGATTGAGCTTCGACAAGAATCTGGATTAGCCTGGCAGTCGGCCTACCATGAGGACGGTCTCGCTAAGCATTATCGATTCAAGTTTCAAAGTGGCCATCTTTCTGTATTTCAATTCGAAGGATTATGAAGCCGACATGGATGCTTTGGAAGACACCGTTGCAACAACTGCCTCGTTTCAGTTATAGTACGGGTTAGTCTCTTCTAATCTTGTTGATTTGTCTGCGTAAATAACCAATGACGTTATTTTTAGTCTATATTTTAAGTGAAGCATGTACAAATTATAAGTGCTCCCTCCGCAGTTTTTCCATCTTCAGAGCTTGGTCTTCCAACCATATTTCAGAAGGATTTAGTTTTCTAATCCATCTTTAATTCAGAACCACTTCGCTTGTAATTCCGAACTTTGCACAAAAGGTGTGTCTTGTTAAATGCAGAAACTTATGCTACATGTTGTAATTTACCTGGTTTCATCATTTTCACATGTTGATATTGGACCTCTTTGAATTGATAATTTTTGTTTCTCATCCAGATTTGCTATATCTGTATCATGACAACGAAGGACGAGAGACCATGGCCACGGAGAGCACCTCCTGATGCAAGCGCCGGGTATAATATGTTCACTGGGCAGCGCTCTTCTTTGGAGAACAACGAAGGGACTTCAGGTGGGCCTTCATGGGCAAGCAGCGTGCAAGGAATTCATGGAGAGGGAAATGGAGATAAGATGTGGTCTAATAGACTTGCTAGCGCAGATTTCAACATTTACAACAATAGTCGTAATTCTATGGGCACCGATGGGTATATTTCGTTCGGTGCTCCAATGAATCAAGACGGATCAAGTGTACCTGTGGACGGTGCTTCCATAATTAGGCAGATTTCTGGGAGACCTCCGCTGGATCCTCTCCTCATTCCTCGATCTCAAGCAAATTCTTTAGCTTTTGAAGGAGTTGTTCCGCTCTCAGCTAGAAGGGGCTCACCGCTCAGGACTGCCACGACTACAGCCAACTCGTTTACTCCCTCATCGGCTGGTTCTCCATCTGTAGCACCCAGAAGGAGAGCATCTGCGCCGCCCGTTCCTGCACAGCCCAGCAATTTATCTCGGAGTGGGAGTTTGCAGCCTCGCGTACCCAGCTCTCCTAATACAAGCCCTTGGCATGGAAAGATTTCCGGGGACCTAAATACTTTGATTCCTCGGTCGCCATCTCCATCCGATCAGCATGTGAACAGTTCCAACGGATACTATACCTTAGGGACGCCATCACATCAGGTGTTCTTCTTACTTCTATTTTATGATGCATCTGACGGTGTCATCTTCAGTAGCTTAGGAGTAAACATTGGTTTCAACTCGATGAGGTGACGATTGCGGTGTTACATTTTATTAATGTTATGAGAAATTAACTCTTCCTTGAGGTTGCTCATTGTCTAGAGTCATATAACTAGATGTAGTATGTCATGCATGTGGCTTACATCCTCTAATTTATTTTCATCGCAGATGTCTTTATTGTGATCACTTGCATCCTGAGTTTGTAGGCACCAATGTGGTCGGTGGGACCTTCCAACGGAATCTCGCTTGATAATTTGAACACAAGATCTGCCAGCTATGGGTTTAACAGCTTCGGCACCGATCCTGGACAACTGCAACAAGCCCCCATCCCTGCACCTCCAAACCGTAGGCATACGTTTCCCATTGAGTTTTCAGGCAAGATTGCGAAACCTGAACGTGAATATGTGTTATCGTTTTGCGTGTTATATTCTAATAGAGGTTTCTGATCCCGAACAACATAATTTAAATGTGTTTTTAGTCTCGCTTGTCCAAGATCATCCTATGTTTCGTACTCATGTAGCCAATTACTTGTTGAGTTAGTGCGATACTTGCCTTCTTTGAGGAGCTACTGATTGGTGATCTTCAGAGAAATTATTCCCTGGCCTAATTTTTTAGCTGATTGAACCACATATCACTAAATTATTTCATTTAAGTGTAGGTCCATCGGAGATGATGCGTGATTTACCAGCTATGAACTACTCAAGGAGTGTACCTGCCAGCCCAGCAGTGCGGTGGTCATCTAGTCCAGGGTTTGGTAGGATGGAACATCCGGCTCCTCTCCCAGGAATATTCGGACGCTTTGAAACGAGCTATGGACGAGGAGGAAACTATGCCGAGGATGCTGGAAACTATGAAGTAGCACCCACAGGTAGAAGATAAATTTCTGTACACGTTGAACATATACATGCCCAGTAACTTTCATCATAACGGTATAAGAGCCAATTCTCAAATCACCCTGAGGGATTAGTATTGTATGTATTTTCTTGTGATGACAAGTGAGGGCTCTCAGAACTGGTTCTATTAGCTCAATTTCGTTTCCACAATTGCATTATACTGAAAAAGTGTTTGCACATGGCATGCGTGTTAAGGTATTACTGGAATAGGGTTACTGGAGGACGCAGTCAGAGAACAACACTTCGAGAGGGTGGTTTCGCTTTTGGAGCAGGGCTTCAGTCCTAATGGTGAGCGAGGCTCTTCCAAGGTGGGTTGCCTGTTCTAAGGTCCAGCTCTAATAAACATGTTATCATGGAGTAGAGTCTTCAATGATATGTAAATCTTATACTTTCTTTCAGTGTCAAAAATGTTTTTTATTTTGTTACTATGGCCCGCAATCTCCAGAGTTGAATACATGGTTGCCAAACTCTATTCAACACACATGTACTTGGTGCAATCTCAACCACCACCATGACTATAAATCTCTGGGAGAATAATTTGACGCAACATTTATTCAATATATATTCATTAGTTCCATGTATATTCATATCCTACCTCCCCTGCAGTTAGGCACTATTCCACTCAATTGATTTGGAATCCATAGCTTAAGCCTGAGAATTGTTGATTTTCTCACACTAACTCGGTCTTTTTTGTTTGCTCATCAGATTCCGCCATTAATAATTGCTGTTAGCACTGGTAACGAGAGACTTGTGAAGCTGCTTCTTGACGTTGGGGCCAATGTCAATGGATGCGACAGTCGACAATATTCTGCTTTGCATTATGCTGCAGCCTCTGGATTCATGTAATGCTCCACGAGCTTGAACGCTTTTTAAATTGTCCGCTTACACAATTCTGTTGTGGCATGACAGTTTTTGGACACATAGAGAAACGACAGAGCGCTAATCGTTACCTCTTGCATTGACTATATGATCCACAATCAGACTTATTGTATTGTTTTCCTATTTAGACCTTGTTTTCATATTCTAACCAGGTGTATCTCTTTCTATGGTCAGGGGCATAGTAAACATCCTGCTTCTTGCTGGTGCTAACATATATGCCAAAACGGATGATGATCTTCTACCTGTTCAGTTGGCAACTGATCCAGAAACACTTGAATATTTAAGTGCACGAATGAAGTCAGACATGGAGGATCGGATAAGCCCTAAACAAGCCAAATTCGCTTCGAGATTCTCAAGTTTCCAAAGGTCCACTGGCGCCGATCAGGATCAGTGGACAGAGAGTGCGTGGCTTGTGAACAACAGATCGATGGGCTTTAGTGAAGCTGGGGGTTCTGATAGGATTATGGGTGAAGCTATTAAAAGAAGTATTGCTCCAGGTTATCAAGACCGTGAGATGTTGGGTTCTGTTCAGGGTTTTCGAGAGGGTGCAAACACACAGCCTGGAATTCCGGGAGTTGACAGGCATAGTTCTCTGAGCTTTGCTGGCCAGGCTGTTGGATCAAGATTGATGGACTGGGAAGCATTCAGGAATTTGCCGTCCGAGCCTCCTAATCAAAGTTTTGTTTACAGGGCCTTTATCAATCAGAGCCCAAATGCGGTCTCTAATGAGTGGGGTAACTCTGGATTCAATCAGAGCCCAAATGCGGTCTCAAATGAGTGGGGTAACTCTGGATTCAATCAGAGCCCAAATGCGGTCTCAAATGAGTGGAGTAACTCTGGATTCAATCAGAGCATGGATGTATGGATGCAGGATGGAGCCGGCCATTCCAAAGGTTCATTCACGAGGCCATCATTCGAAGTATTGCAAGAGAAGTATGGCTTTACCTTGTGATGATCTTTCCTAATGTTTTTTGCCTTTTTGATTGCAAGAAATGAGAACAGATGTGTACTAGAAGGACCTATTGCTGAACAAGAACTATGTCGAGAAGTATGGAGTATCATACTCAGACGTTTCTTTTTTATTTGGTTCTGTGTACAGACCTCCGCTACAAAGATCATCAAGTGCACCTGCTGTGCCATGGCACGAATTGAATGCGTTTCAGCCAACTTCGTTTTCCCAAAGTAGCGATCCCAGCTCGCAACAAAACTGTTCTCCGAACTCGGCATTGCGGCTGCCCAGGGTCCCTAGCGCACCAGCCGGATTGGGGCAGGACGTCGTGGATGTTCAGAAAAATTGGACGCAGAAGTCAGAACCTCTGTCGAAGGCCATTTCTACTGAATCTCCAGCAGCAGCTGTGCACAAATCTGAGAATATTGAAATTGGGTCTTCAGGCATGAACACAAATCATCCAGGGGAAAGCGAGGTTTTCAATATAACAGAAGACGATGACGACGTGGATCCTGAAGATGATATGAACCCCGTAGAGCTCAATACCTTCAAGAAATTTGCACGTGCCTGTGATAGTGTGGCTCCTTCTATGATTGAGAAGTTCAGAGCATCATCTGGTCAGTCGCTGGATTTACATGAGATGGAGGAGTTGTTTGAAAAGGCATCAGGAACCCCACAAGCACCTGAAACTCCAAAACAAGTCGGCGAATCTCAAGGTATAGTATCAGAAGTTCAAAACCAGCTTGTCTTTCAAGTCGAAACCATGGTTAGTGCGACAATAAATGAATCCGAAAGAGGTGAGGGGGATTTGTGAGTTGGCGACAGTCCATTTCCGAATCTGTTCACAAATCCGAGCACTGATTTCGGATTCTTGTTTGTTGATTTGATTTAGAGAAACCTGATACGCGAGTTACAGACAGTTCCCAGGGAGCTTCTTCGAGCTCGCAGAAAGGAAATACAGACTCTGCAGGTGTAATTCCAGCTTCATTACTAGGGGACACAACAAAGATGAAAGAAAAGAAAAAAAGTGAAAGAAAAGTGACATTTGCTCTGGCAGATTCGCCTCATGAAGAGGACCTGGCTCTCATTCGAGAAGATTGGCACGAAGCAGCACGATCAGGTGAATGATTGACTTCTTGGTTACGACATACACATCGATCTGACTGACGTTTTCATCAGTGATGACCGATGCAATTGCCTGGTGCCTCATGATCTCATTAGTAATATATGCCACAGCTCAGTGTAGTGAGTAATGCTCATTGTCAAAGCTGGGTTCAGAAGACGAGTATCCCAGCTTTTATAACCAGCAATTGATCGTATTCGTTCAATCATGATACAGGTTGTGTAGGTTGCGGCAAACCTGGGTGTGAGGGACGGTGTCTTGCTCCAGAGAAACCTTCACCTGCTTCCGCTAGTGACGTTGCTTCTTGCAGCAGCAGCAGCGAATCTGTTCCAAAGGAAGATTTTCCTGCTCCAAAACCTACTCGCACAGGGTCTGTTCGATGGACAAGAGGAGAGTTGCTTGGTGAGGGTGCATATGGGAAGGTAGTGGCATGCTTTTTATTCTAAGCTTGATTTTACTCCAGTTTTTCCTCATCTATGTCATCTATTTCATGCCAACAATAATCCCTCATAGGGGAAGGCCTTGGGAAATCTTGGACATTCTATTGTTATATTGTTAATTTGCCACTTGCTCTGAAGCGATTGTAGATTTCAAACGGGTAATTTTCACTTGAATTTTTTCCTGTCTTAGTGTCAATGTTTCCTCGGTTCTTCATTGCCATTATCAGGTCAGATGTCGGTTATACCCGCCTTGCAGGTTTTTGCTGGACTCAACCAAGATACGGGTGAGCTGATGGCAGTAAAGCAGCTGAAGTTAGATACGGCAGCGGAAGGACAGGAAAGACAATTCTACTTGGCAGCATTAGAACGCGAGATTGCTTTCTACAAGACCATGAGACACAAGCACATTGTAGGTTACATTGACATGGAGCAAGATCTTGAGACTGGCAGTCTCTATGTCTTCTTAGAGTATGTTTCTGGTGGCTCTATTCAAAGGTAGAACGTATTCCTGGTCCTAAAATGATTCCGAAGTGTATGTGTATTCTCATCTTAAAATTTATGTCTAACTTCAGTTATGCTGTTATTCCTACCGTAATTAAATGCATATATTAAGCATATTTTTGAAGAAGTGTTGCAATGCCACTTTCATTCTTGCTAGCGTCTGTCTCTGAGAGAATCTGCTGTCGTATCAGCGAGCCTCTAGTTTTCCAACTCACTCAGAACTCTATAACGCTCTACTGAGTGTTGTCTTGGTAGCCCTGCCTTCAATCTCTTCTCACATGGTCGCTCTAGTTCCCATTGCAATCTTGCTGATGTTTCTTTTTGATAGAAATGCCTCATGCAGGACCTTCTTGGCTTTGGTTTCTTTTGTAGCATGCTGGAGAGGTTTGGACGCTTCAGTGAGCCGTTGGTGAAGGTGTACACTCGACAGCTTCTTCTTGGACTGGAGTACTTGCATGGGAAAAAAATAGTACATAGAGACATCAAGGGTGGCAACGTGCTTGTGGACGCTGATGGAGTTATCAAATTGGCCGATTTTGGGGCCTCAAAGGTAATATCCTCTTTCAAGAAACCTGACATAGTGCTCATTGTAAACTGGATCCATGCAATTTAATCTTTTGTAGGTTAGCCATTTTCTGTGGATTCGCTATCATTGCATGTAGTCGAATATACATAACAAACCAGTGAAGTATCCGCCTAATCTTTCATGTGGAGTTTTCAAGGGTAAATATTTTTCAAGTAACTTCAATTAGACGCATCTCCTGCACTACATGTACCTTTGTTTTTTGCAACAGAGAACTTTTGTATGCAATTTTTTCTCTTTACGTGTATCAGTCGGAGATGGTAATTCTTGGCTATGCATGTTAACTAATACATTCAGTTCTCTGTGTGGCCCTGGAACATGGAAGTGAAAGTTAGCTTCTATGGATTAATTGACATATTCAAAGAATGTCGCTTTTTTTTTTTTTTTCCCAGGCATTTCATGATCCGACACAAACTGATGGGTTCAAGTCTATCAGAGGTTCTGTGTTCTGGATGGCCCCGGAGGTCATTAAAGGCGATGGCTATGGCCGCAGAGCTGACATATGGAGCGTTGGTTGCACAGTGGTTGAAATGCTCACAGCTGTGTATGAACTTGCTCTTCTCAAGATTTTTCTTTCTATTTCAATGTGAAAAAGAGTTATTTGTGATGGACATGATTTTCTTCTTATCATTTATGTTCCGTAGACAGACATCTGATGAGCACATTGATTTGTGGAAGCCTTCGTGTGCCTCCAATTTCAATGATGTTAAGTTTGTTCCGTGATTGATTTTATTTTTCCATGTGTTTTAGAGTTCCTCGTTAATGAACTATGACACGCTTAACATCTGTATTTACGAAGACAAGTTTTTCCATATGACAGGCATCCTTGGCCAGGGATGGACAATACCTGGACTGCCATTTTTCACATTGCGAAGGCAAGTAGCGGCCCCCCTATACCTGAAGGAATCTCTCCTGTTGTCGAAGATTTCTTAAACCTTTGTTTTCAGCTTGACCCCAAACAACGGCCAACATCAACCGAGGTAAGCCCGTCTTGTTCTGTTGTGTCTATGATCCATATTGCATGCTTTTTCTGCCACTGCCTTGAAATGTTAGACTGCTAACGACATTGACAACCTTGAATCCAAAAAAGTGATTTTCATTCAAAAAATACAAATGTCATCCAAGAGTGCAGTGAGATAGTTAAACTGGGAATTGAAATCCGAAATTTGTGCCTACAAGGTGGTGCATTGTCATGAGACTTATAATGTAGCAAACATGTTGTATAGTGCTAATCCAAGAACTTCCGATTGAGCAGCTTCTTCAACACCCATTTGTTGCGGAGAGCCCATCTGGCAGTGAGACATCATTAACTGTTTCGGATTACGTGCATAAAGAAGAAAATGACAAGACGTAATATTTTGTGGAAGTTGTGCTAGCCCTTTCTTGCAATAATAAGGTCTGAATGTAAGCAGGAGGAATCACTCGCCCTCTCCTAGAGTAAGAGTCTTTTATTCTTCGGGTATGTCCAGAGCCATTGTAATGCAAACTCAGACTATCACACGCATGTATAACAAAGAAATATGACTAGAAGTTGAGCCATTCAAATGTAATCTGGTCAGGTACAGCATGTGATCAAGATCCCATTATTCAATATCAAATTTTTTATCCCCTTACAGATGAGATATAGGAGACTATAACCGTGTAGGAACCTGATCCTGTTAGCAACAGCAACTCATGTATTCATGCACTTGGTTGAACTCACTTTTGCATGACTTGGCTCAATGTCTGGTCATTGATCTTTAAAAGGAAAATGGGTTGTCTACTGTCACTTATTATAGTGGTCTAAGCTAGTTTCCCATTCCCATGGGTAGGCTTAAAAAAACTAAATTTGAAGTTGAATAAATTACAACAGTTGAAGAGTCACAAAGTTCATAACTTTTGGGAAATCTATAAGCAAAATTTCAAGAACTCTTTCATAAGGTATTTGATTAACATATTTTTTTAGTGCTGTGGGATCCTCTTCAAAATGCAAACATAGCATAATAGAGTAGTGCAATGGAGCACACTTTTGAAAACTCGATCGAAAGAGAATCTTTACTTAGATTCACTCTTTTAAAGTAACAAAGGAATGCCATTTGTATTCCATGAATTTTGAGACTATCTTGTCATTGTCACGTACACTTAGTTTTTAGTTGACTATGGTCCATTGCAAAAAGGTGTTGGCTCCCATTGCTCTATTATGCTATGGGGAAGACCTATGATTTTATTTTTTATTCTAAATTTAAAACCAAATTATACATACACAATGCATGACTAAATTCTCTTTCATTCAAAAAAAACTTGGAGAAAAATTGAACCATTTTTCCACATGTCAAACCTTGCATGCTTTCTTATATTGTGATTCTCACACTCGTTTGGAAAAGCAACATTAAATACAAGCACTTTTCATCCATTTTTCATTCCGTTAACCAACTCTAATGACTAATATTTAATAGTTCACAAAAGTGACCAAATTCAAAGAGATGGTATACCAACACAAAGCAGATGAAGTTGCACACAAACAGGTGATTGGTGTCATATTTCGCTACATCATCATTGAGACCATCTTTGTACTTGGTATAGAGTATTTGAGAACATTTTTTTATTTGAACACACAAGACAGATCATAAGAGCAAATAATCAGCATTCACACATATGGAACCCAAGGGTCCTTTGGGATTTAACCCCCAAGTGACGGATCAACCATTTTATGGTCTCTGTCCTTTTTTTATGGGCTGTCCGAAATAGAAAAAAAAAATTATAGAAAATAAAAAATATTTTAAAATAGGCAATCAAGTCTACTTTCCAACCCAATTTGAATCATGTCAATCCGAGTTAAACTCCACCCGGGAGAAATTGTCAAAGAAAAACACTTCTACATTGTTTAGTGTTAGAAAACTTACTATTTGGGGAAAGTAATGATGTTCTCTCCGTTGAAAAATTTACAATTTTAGATTTTAGAATAGAATGTCTAGTTTTAACAAATCATACAAAATTTCAAATTCTAAAAATAAAATTTGTGATTCTTATAAATATTTGAAGTTAAATGCTTCTAAATTCATTATGAAATGATAAAAAGCTATTTTTTGATATTTGACCGTATGGAAAATTACTAAACATCAAGCTCCTCATTTTCTCTTTTGGACCAAACTTCATCAAAGTTGAAGAAGTAATTTTTTATAACACATTTATGTTTTGCCCTTACCCCCTCTGTCATTTAGGGGTTAATTAGGTGTCTTACACAACGCGCATGAATATGGAATACTTTTTGCACGACGGACCGTCTACGATTTGAAATGTGGCCAGATGTGATTGGGGGACCGCAGATTTTGGTTTTTCAGGTTTAGGGTTTGATTTGACAAATGGCGGATTTTCGTGGCCCACACCACATGTTGGCATGTTTGCACGCCCAATTTGGGCAGCGGAAAGTCGTTTTCCGTGTTCCGGGCAGCGGAACCTTAACCCCTAAAAGCCCGAGGGGTATTGGACAAAACATAGATGTGTTATAATATGTGCCTTCCATATGTTTGATGAAGGTTGGTTCAATAGACAAAATGTAGAGTATCATCTTTACAAATTATCCATACGGTCAAACTTCCAAAATAATCTTTAGATCATTTTTTAATGAATTTAAAAGCATTAACCTTCGAAAATTTATATAAATTATAATTTTCAATTTTAGAGTTCAAAATTTAGTACAATTGGTTAAAGTTGGGCTATCTATCGTAAAATTCAAAAAAGCAAGAGAAATGATGGAGGAATCATCATTACTTTCCCCAAATAGCAAATTTTGTAACACTAAGACAATGTTGAGGTGATCTACTTTGAAAAATTCTCCCGGGTGGAGTTTAACTCGGATTGCCATAATTCAAATTGGGTTGGAAAGTAGACTTGATGCAGTATTTTAAAATATTTTTATTTTTTCAAAAAATTATTATTTTGTTCCGGGCAGCCCGTTTTTTCCGGGCAGCGACCAGAAAATGGTCGCTCAGGAGCTTAGGGGTTAAAAGTCCGGAAAATCGAACGGCTGAAAGTAAATGGGCAGTATTTCCAGCCCGAAATCGCAGGCGTGCAAATAGTATTACATACATGAGGGTATATAATTCCAGCCAGCCATCGTACTGACGAAGACTTCTAATTGAATGCCATCTCAACATGATTGAGACTCCTGATGTACCAATGTGATGGAGACCTGGTTGACCATGAGGGTTCCGTATCCGGAAACTTCTGTCAAACGTGGCATCATTGCAAATTTGTGAGCATGGTGCCGTGCAACTGAGGAATTTTGTTGCAACTTGCTAGTCAGCTGCAATTATAATTCATAAAAATTCAAATTGTTCTTGGTGAGTTGGTGGCCTACAATAGTGATAGGTACACCCTTTTGTGCAATTATGAAAGTTTGAAATGGATGGCTTCATCAGAAAAGTTGAGCCAGACTATTTTGGTATCATTTTGACACTAAAGGTCGCATACGCATCATTTTAGTGTCATTTTATCCATACTAGATTGGTATGGAGGTTGGCACCAAATTATCTTAATTGTATTTCAATGCACCATGATGGCACCATGTTCACATGCCTTGAAGTTCCTCATGTTAAACACTGGAAGGGCTGAATCTTACAAAGATTTAATCCTTTAACGTCCCAATTCAACATTGATTTTCAAGATGCGTTATAAAATGTTGGACAAATAACAAAAATGGAGTTGGTGTACAAAGCTAAATTGAAATACCAATGTGGAGATCACATCTGTGCAATTGGATTTATCATATTTTTTATTAATATATTTCAATTAGATTTTCAAGGTCTTCGTTTGAAATTTAATTAAAAATCGCTAATTTCTAATTTTTAAAAATTGTATTGAATTTGAAATAATGTGCAATATGAGATGATATAATGTCAATTATTTGGTTCCACTTATTTTGGAAAATATAATCTTTCAAAACTTTGTTCAAAAAGATTTTTTATTTATTTTTCTTCCTCTTTAGTCATTAGGATTTTGAAAATACAATTTATTCTAGTTGAAAATTGCAATATAAAACAATTCATGAATCTTACAATTAATTGAATCAAACAAAGTTTTGAAATATTCTGCTTAGGGGAACTCCAATCTTTTCTTTTGAAACAATTATAGTGTTTCCTCAATATTCGTTCCAACCTAACTGTGACAACTTGTTTCATTGCACGTAAAGACCTTAAAGGCACATTACTCTGTGTGTTGGGTGGTGAATATGGGCACCAAGGTTAGACCGGATTACAAGCAAATTGATCTTTTGGTTGATGGTCACAGAGATGGTCGCATGCTTGCTTTGCAATCTTCATTGTTCAAGTTCATTATTTATAAAAGCACATTCAAAGGTGGCCATGGAGTTGCCTCTTGATCAAAAGCCATTCACAAAGCTTTGGACCCGGGTGGAGCAGAATGCGTTGATGTTGAACCAGTTATCCGAGTTCATAAAGGTGCTAAAATTGTCATCACGACAGTTATGGGAAGTGTTGAGGATGAACGTACATTCTCAACATTGAGCTTTGTGAAGTTTAAACTTTGCAACCAGCTTGGTGGTCCATTAAACACTTGTACAAAATTGTTTGCACAACAATTCTTCACTCTACAAACGTTCCGATGAACACAGCTATGACCATGCGGCGTGATGATCGAGCAAGAAGGGGGCTAATTTGTAAGTGCTTTATTTACATGCTAGGATTGAAAGTCAAGAGGTATTTTTGAAGGGCCCTTGGCACTTTTCATCTAAGGTGAGTGTGCCAATAACCGACGCGAGCCATAGAAAGACACCTATATTTATTTGATCAATGATACTTCATTGTGCCATAAACCAACAATCAACGAAACAGTTTAGTGATTGTTGACTTTGAATCATTACTTGAACTTGTCTTGTTTTTGAATTATTACTTGAACTTGTCTCGTCTGTAGGACCTATATGTTTTTTTATGACCTTTCAAGGCATATTCATTCCCGATTTAACCCTTAAACGACAATGCCAGCCCCACGGGGTTGGTTTTATTTTGGGAGAATCTTGCTCATAACTTCTACTCCATTGCATCAAATGGTTTTTTTAAAATGCCAAACCGAGCATCTTAGAGAGATCTATACTTCTTTAGAATAGAGCCAAAGTAAATTAAAAACATATTCATGCTTAAAATGGAATTTAAAAGAGATTTTGGGTGTGGTATCAGGATAGTACATGTCGTTTAAGGGTTAAGTCAAATAGGCAACCTATATCTTGGACTTTGAAAATTCATAACTTATTCAATATAACTCCAAAAATTATGATTCAACTTGGGATAAATTCATAATCAATTTGCTAATCCATCCAAACAATCACATTGCACCTCAGATTGCTATAAATAGGAAGAGTGCTTAAAGTGTCGGTTTATAATCCAGTCACCTTAGTTCTTGAGTGTGAGAGACTCTGGGAGGGTATGGATGGCCAAAGTACTTAGGGATATGGCCAAAGTCAATTTTTATTAATCGAATTGCAAAAAAACCAAGAATTCGGCCTCACGACCCTTCACATTAAAGGCCAAAGTCCAAAGACCGTCACTTTGGAAGGAAGTTTGGGTCGAACTAGAATAGAACCCAAACGGGAATAGAAACCCAAGTTATGGTCAAGAGTTTGTTTATTTGTTTTTCATAAAAAATTAAAACCATATTTTATTGCCTATTTTCAGCCCATTCTTTGAACTCTCAACAAAGTTGGGCTACTCAATCCCACTGCCTCTCAACTTGGAAGGCCATAAGTTAGTGTGAAGCAGCTGTTGCTTTCATGTGTTGAAAAAATCACCACCTGGCAAAGTGACTGTAACCAGAAGGCCACCACAAAAGTATTCCTTACTGTTCCCTGCAGTGGGCAGCAAGTCGCACTCCCTCTTTGGAAAACTACATTTCATACAGTCCTCTGTTTAGGGTCTTATACAGTTACAGCAGGGCCTCTTGACTCATACAGTCCTCTGTTTAGGGTCTTATACAGTTACAACCTTACTTCTAGCTAGGCTCGGAGTCCGATGTGTCTCCTTCTTTGTTCGGTCCTGCGTCGGGTTCTTGCCCTGGCCGCTTTTCCGCTGGGGGTCACCTTGTCTCCCTTTTTTTCTCTGCAATTGAGTTTTCAATTTGTTTCAAAAAAAAAAAAAAAAAAAAAAAAAACTACATTTTTATTTTTATTTTTATTTTTTTGTTAGGCACAAATTGAAAGAAAAAAAAGAAAAAAACGACATTTTTCGCCACAACGGAGCTGGCTGGCCAGTGATTACGTTGGGCAGTTTCCAAAGGGAGAAGTTCCCATGGAGCTCCTTTCTCGGCTGGCAGTGGCTGGCTCATTAAAAATTTAATTAACTAAGTTGGGTTGACCTGGGAGGGCGGGCAGGCATCCTGAATGGTACTTTGTATGTCCTCTCAAGTAGTAAATTTGTACAGCACAGTACTTGCCTACTTGGCTTTCCCAAATGGACGGACACGTACTGTTGCCAGCCTGAGTGGGGACTGAACTGACTGGGGAGAATGAGATCCAGGCACAAAATAAGTGAAGTTATTCATTAGGGCCGGTTTACACTACGGTGGAGAAGGCCTCCGGTCGGTTAAGACTTAAGAATGCTTGGCCAAGACATGGTTATATGAGGCAAATGGTGGATGTGCCGGAGAAGAATGAAAGGCAATAAAATATTTTTAATCACTTGGGCTTCTGCGGAGGAGGAGTTTCTTCTCCGGCCTCAAGAGGCCGGACAAGAAACTCCTCCTCCGCAGAAGCCCAAGTCCAAAAAGTGCTGCCATGTAGGCGGCCATGTCATTTTATCATCCATGAGAAATCTTCACCACCATTCTTGTCTTCACCTAGTGTAAACACCTTCCGGTGAAGAGTTGCAATTTCGGCCAATCACAGTTTAGAATCGCCCTTTTTTTCATGACCGGTGGACTTCTCCACCGTAGTCTAAACCGGCCCTTAGTTGAGGAATATGATGCATTGATTCTGAAAGCCAAAAAATTAATAATCAAGCTATTAAAAAAAATCTTGCTAGAAAAATAATAATCTAGCTAAAAAATTGGCCATGAAGTTTTTGATATAAAACTTCAAATTAAAAAAATATCTCACATGAAATCGCCATATTGTGAATGAAACAATACAAGTTTATGTGTGATATCTTCTAATGTGATATTTTCCATTCAATATGTGAATGAATGTTGAAATATGGAGCATTACTATAACATTTGATATCCCCACTTTGGCACTTCATGAAAAATGAAAGAAAAGTGCCTTGGTCCCTAGAGCTATAGTCACAAAGGTGAAGGTGCATAACCTTCTCTACAAGCCCACCTCTAAATCTCAAGCATTTGTGAAGGATAGGAGGCATTGCAAAGCATTTTTTAAACTTTATTTGGGCCAAGCAAAAAGGGTTGAAGAGTTGCAATATTTTATTTGCAAATTCTCTACAATGAAAAGGGTCTAACAAGGGCTTAAAACGTTATTCGATAACTTTCATGTAGTTGTGCTAAAGCACATGTGGCTACATTTTGGAATTGAAGTACATTGTTTTGGCTAAGTCATAAACATCACCTTATAAATCATTGGCTAATTTTCAACTATGCATGGAGTTATCAAGGACTACATCAAGATGCATTGTGTAAGTTTATGGCTAGAAAGATAAATTTGTGTGAGCCTTTGACTTCAAAATGCTTTGTGTAAGTTTTGAGGCGCCCAAATTCCGTGCGGCCTAGCCCAAGCCTTGTGATGTCATTAAATCCACATGGTGTGAACAAATGGGCTACTTCCAATGCATGAACATCATAGTGTGGCTACAATTCATCCATGCTCGGGCTATGAACCATTGTTCAATGCTTTAAAGTCGGCTACTACACCTTCCTCCTCCATATATTTGGCTAAAATCCCTCTTTTTTTTATTAGCCATTGTTGAAAGTAGCCAATCATTTCATATAGTAGCAATTGGTATATATTTAGCTATAATTGGTGTTGACTGTAATACAAAGTACGTTCATTCAAGTAGTTTGAATTCTAAGTTAGTTACGGATGAATTTTGTTACAAATAGTTACAGAGGAATTTTGTTCATAGCTTTACCTTCTAAATGTTTCTCATAGTGGAGTCTCACGGAACGAAGAGTATATATCTCTCTTTGCTTACTTCCGAGCATCTTGTGCGAGTGTAGTGTATCAGCGTAAAGAATAGGAGTCCAAGTGACGGGTTTCTAGTTCTTGTAGATATTGCGATACATTTGTGTAGTGATAACCCAGCGTGCATATTTCACAGATAGAAATAAAGTGCCATTGCTTTCTTTGTCAATATTGTGATTTGCACTTTAGCTTACAGGAAATTCTTTAGATTATCGACTTCTACTTCGTAAAAACGCTACATTGAAAAGTTTTCTTCTATTTCAGGATATCTTCATCGTAATTTACACACCGTTACCAGAATGCAATGAAGAGCGATATCAAGCCATAGCCATAGCCAAGACGCTTAACTTGTTTACCCTTGGAGAGTAGTATTACTCACAGGCTTGAAAAGGCATTTGAGAAAAGAATTAAAAATAGTTTCTCCATTTTTTACTTAACTTTTACATTCTTGAATAGATAAAAAAAAATTGTATCTTCTATCTTCACATGTTTAAACGATAGTCATCGAATCTTACACAATAAAGAACAAGATGAAACTTTTGAGATCTTTGACGGCACGAACTTCCAGGTTTGGAAATTCCATATGGACATATGCTTTAAAGACAAGGAGCTTTTAGACATTGTTTCAGGAGCGACACCTCAACCAGACGATGCTGCTACACAACAAGAGAAAGAAATGTGGTCGAAGAAGAACTCGCTCCCTCGTCGAATGATAAGTTCATCTATTACTTTCAATGTTCTTGAAAATCTTGTCAACTGTTCCACAGCGCATTGCATGTGGCCAACCTTATGTGCTCTGTATCAACAAAAGTCTAAGGAGAACATCTACATGGTAAATAATAGTTTCTTCGAGTACAACATGTCTAGAGGCGATAGTATCACTACTCATGTGAATAAAGTCGTGTCTATGGGCAATCTTTTCAAAGACTTAGGTAAACTTGTGCAGGAAAATATGCTCGCAGCTAAGTTTTTTGTAGCCTCCCGCCTAGCTATAACAGCATCTTAGCGGCATAGAACAATGTTCTTGAGGTAGAGAAGACAGTAGCAAATCTTAAGATCTACTTATTACAAATGGAGGACATTATGAACCTTTAAGGAGGCGATAACCAAAGCGATAAGGTTTTTTTCACACGGTCAAGACGCAGTTCATCCGATAACAACTCTAAGGATGCTAGAGCACAAAAGGAGAAGAATAAAGAGTATGTTAAGAATCTCAAGAGCCGTACTCTTTGCTTTAATTGCGGTAAACCAAAGCACTCGAAGGACGAGTGTCCAAAGCCACCAAGGAAGAATCATCTAAGGAGGACCAAAGATCACAAGGGCAAACATAGTGACGCCAATGTTGTTATATCACAAGTATGTGACTCTTCAAACAACGAAGACGAATCTAATTACTCTAATACTAGTGACTCCTATACGTTTATGGATTACAGCTCCATTAAGACATCTCAAGCTTTTTACTGTGAGCGTGGATAGAGACACATGGTTAGCCGACTCAGGAGCAACAGAATGAACGTCGAGAGTGGTTTACAACATTCAATGCCGTTCCAATTGACCAATGGTTTGTTGTTGTAGCGGATGACCAAAATATATGGGTATTAGGCACTGGTAATATTGATATTCTACTCATGATTGATAGCAAACAACAAAAAAGAACTCTCACAAATGTTTTATACATTCCCGACCTGAGGCGGAATTAATTTTCTATTGGCCTAGCTTCCATATCAAGCATATCCTTCTTGACCATTGACGATAAGTGTAAGCTATATCGGGATTTTCCAAAAGGACCGAAGATCATGGAAGGAGACAGAGTCGGCACACTATACAAACTACTGATAACACCAATGATGCCTAACACCAATGATGCCTAATAGTCAAGCTATGGCAGTGAATACCACCATGAATCTTTCCTTTGACATTACTCTTTGACACCAACGCATGGGCCACGTGAATAGTCATACAATCAAGAAGATGAGTGAGATGAAAAGCCTTGCCAACTTCACCATTGACAAAAGAGCAGAGCTACGTCAGATATGTTCGGGTTGCGCTTTCGGCAAACAACACCGAGCGACTTATTCTTGTGGTTCCAGACAAACAACGTTCACAAACACCAGGTGAATTCTTACACGCTGACTTGTGCGGTAAGATGACGAATCAATCCCTTAGAGGCGCGTGGGGAGCTCTCCCGGGCAAGTATTACTGTTCATTAAGGATGATTGCACATCCTTCAAGTTCATATATTTTTGGACATAAGGATGAAGTCTTGCAATACTTCATCAAAACTATCCGCATCATAGAGCGTGACACGTGACACAAGGTTAAGGCACTAAGAACTGACCAAGGAACAGAGTTCTACAACAACCAGTTCAACATGTTTTTGGAGAGTGAAGGCATCAAGCAAGAGCTGAGCTTAGTATAGTTTACACTCTGAACATAATGGCTGTCTCGAAACTTTAAGAAACATCGAAACATAGCGCGCAGATTCATATACATGGTGTACTACTGAATCTTTCGGGAGAAGCATACAATACAGCTGTTCACATCTTAAATCGGACAATCAACACGTAGGTTGGCAACACAACTCCCTTCGTGCTCTAGTTTTACAAAAAGCCTAAAGTACATCACTATCGCATGTTTGGGACAATAGCCTACACTCATATTGACAAGACATTACGTACTAAGTTTTAACCAAAAGGAGAGCGTGTCGTTTTTGTTGGCTACAACAATACTAGCAAGTGTTGGAGATTCTAGCGACCAGGTGATTAAACGGTCAACGTATTTTTGATGAAAAGACAAGTTATTTGGTTGAATTGTTTCAACCTCGTTATTTCCTATGGGTGAAGATGAACATTTCATATCTATGCCCCATAGTTCAACGACATGAGTAGACAAGATAATTTCAATTCCAATGGGAGATACTTCAAATTCAGTGAGAGACACTTCAACTCCAGTGGAAGACACTTCAGCTCTAGTAGGAGACATTTCAATTCCAGTAGGAGATACTTCAACTCCAATGGAAGCCACTTCAGAGCCACTAGGAGTTATCTCACAACTAGAAGGAACCATCTCCTATTCAGTGGGAGATACTTTACAATCTATTGAAACTGATATTCCTTCTTTATCAATTACGGATAACCCTTCTCTCAAGACTTATGAGTTTCAAGACTCAAGACTTTTTTCTAAACTCACATTTTGAATGAAATTAATACTGAAGGACTACGGAAATTTGACCATGATGGATCGGACCATGAAGAGGAAGGATCTAGTTTGGATGATGAGGAAGGAACTCTCAAATGTTACTTACATGCAAACATGGTCGCAAGTGCAACTGTCATCATCAGAGAACCCAAAACATTTCGAGAAGCACAATGGAGTGCTGATGAGGAACTAGAGAGATGCCATGAACAAGGAGTATCAATCATTGATTGATAACAATACGTGAGTACTAGTTCCTCCCCCCGGCCAGAAAGATTATACAATGCAAATGGGTCTATAAGATCAAGTACAAATTATCTGGAGAAATTGAGGAGTATAAAGCACAGTTAGTGGCAAAAAGATATAGTCAGGAATTGATTACGAAGAGACATTCAATCGTGTGATTAAACATGATTCAATTCGAACCATATTTCCCATCAAGCGCTGCCAAGAACATGAAGATGTTACAATTTGACATAGGTACAGCTTATTTGAATGGCGATTTATCAAAGGAGATCTACATGCAACAACCCGAGGGATACATTAATTCAAGCAACGTGAAACTGGTATGTAAACTCATCAAAAGTCTTTATGGCCTTCGCCAATCTAGCCGCCAATGGAACATCAAATTGGATCAATTCCTCAAGAAATACAACCTCATCCCTAGCGATGCAATAGTTGTGTATATTACAACAAAACAATTGATGGACACATTGAAGCAATAGTTGGTATTTTTGTCGACGACGGCATTGCATGCGCAATTGATCAACATTGTAATGGGAATCCATTGTACACCATCTCGAAACAGTTTTTCAGGTTGTCAAGGAGAAGTTGAATATTACGTTGGATTTCAAATCCATCACAACCCGGAAACGAGTTCAATTTTCATCACTCAATCCAGGTAAGGTCGAGCCACCCATAACCGACCACTTAAGGATTTTAGCATATGATATTAAGGTATATAATTTGTTTAGGATTTTTCATGTGTGCAAACATAAGGTTCTTGTTGAATGCAAAAAGTTCCGTGATTTTATTCCCACTATTCAAATAGTTATAATTATTTGAAGTGAAAAGTACTTCAGGACCCAAAACCGATCATATGCTCAAATGTACAAATGAGGTACATCTGTTCTTTCACAATCTAGAAATTAGGCCTGATTGGTTTTGTGTCCCTGGTTGGTAATGGGTGGCTCGACCTTACATCGAGGACATACTCAAGCGCTTCAACATGGAAGGTTCCAACCCGGTTGCTACACCAATTGACAACCACAACCTTATCAGTGATGACCCAGATGACCCTCTTTTAGGTCCCGAAGTTCCCTACAAGGAATGTGTTGGGTGCATCATATACGCCATGGTCTTCACCAGATACGCCGTCAAGCAAAGTAGCCAAATATACAAGTTGTCCCGCCAATCTCATTGGAGCTACCTCAAGGGTACAATTCATATTGTGAAGCTCACAATATATTGTGATGCTGATTACGCCGAGGATCAAGATGACTGTAGATCTAGAACAGGATATGTTCTTATGCTTGCACACGGAGCTATTGCTTGGTGCAACAAACGTCAAGTTGTATTGCCGATTCTACGACAGAAGTTGAATTTGTGACTATGGCAGAATCACTAAAAGAAACCATTTGGGCAAGGCGACTACTCGCGAGTTTTGGACAACAACATACCTCGACCACATCACTCTACTCCGACAACCAAGGAGCTATTCAACTGCCGGTTAACCCTTAAACGTCAAGGTAAGCCCCATGGGCTTATTTAAAAGAGAATAATCAAGAAAAAGTTGATTTTCTCAACCAAATCAAGCGAGACTTGTTGCATTGGAAAGCTACTGAAAAAGCGATCTAGATTCCAAATTTTCGCTTCATTTGAGAGATTGTGGAATCGATGGTAAGCAATCAAAGTTATCAAATTGAACAAGTTTTGAGGTTGGGGCAGCTGAAGTTTAGCAGTGCTACAGTGCTACAGTGCTAGCCAGCAGTGCACTGCGGAGCCGTTTTTGCTAAAATAAGATTTATTTTTTTTATTTTATTTTATTTCGCCCCAAAAATTTAGATGCCTTCCGGGCTGCCCCGTCCAGGCCCTCTTGATGTTTAAGTGTTAAAAACCCCAAGCATTACAAGAGGACGAAACACATTGAGACGAAGTACTATTTTATTCCAGAGAAATACGTGCGTAAACAAATGGATGTCATTTACATGAACACGAAGGAGCAACTTGCAAACTTGATGACCAAGGCATTACCAAGAGACATAGTCAAAAGCTTCAAAGCTTATGTGGCCTTACAACGAATTCAAACTAACCAGTGGGAGTGTCTTTACTCTTTAGTATAGAATTTGCTTTACGTTTAGTTGATCCTTTGTATAAAGGAGTGAGAGTGTTGAATGTAATGCATCGATTAAGTAGTTTGAATTCTCAATTAGTTACGGATGAATTCTGTTACAAATAGTTAGAGATGAATTATGTTTATAGCTTTACCTTCTAGATGTTTCTCATAGTGGAGTCTCACGAAACTAAGAGTATATCTCTCTCTTTGCTTACTTCCGAGCATCTTGTGCAAGTGTAGTGTATGAGCGTAAAGAATAGGAGTCCAAGTGACAAGGTTTCTAGTTTTTGTAGATACTGCGATACATTTTTGTAGTGATCACCCCCGCGTGCATATTGCACAGATAGAAATAAAGTGCCATTGCTTTATTTGTCAATGTTGTGATCTGCGCTTTAGCTTAGAGTAAATTCTTTAATTCGTTGTTCTAAAGGCTGCTTCACACTATGGCCGTCCAAGTCGAGAGGCCGTGGGATTGAGTGGCCAAACCTTGAACATTGAGAGTCCAAAGAAACTAAAAATAGACAAAAAATCATTTGTTATGAAAAGAAATCAACGGCCTCTTGATCATAGTTCCGGTTTCAATCCCGTCCAACCCAAACTTTCTTTTGACAGGCCATCACTTTGGTCAAAAAGTGTTGCCATATAAGCATTTTGGAGGGCGACGGCCTTTCAAGTTTGGCCTCTAGTGTGAAGGGTTGAGAGGCCAAACTCTTGGTTTCTTGCAATCCAATTGGTGGAAATTGACGGCCTCTCGACCTTCGGCCATACTGTGAAGCGGCCCTAAATCTACCCTCTTTGAGCTCTTTTTAAAAGGTTGGTTGTTTTTTTTTCCCTTTTAAAAGGATGGAATGTTGGCGAGGAGAGAAATAGCATTAATCCTTTACAGCCTAAACATGTTTCTGGAAGATGGCTAGTTTTTACTGAATTTATTTATTTTTGATGTTATCCATTAAGGAATTAGAGGCCTAGAGGAGGTATTTAACCGCACTATATTGTAGCCAAAGTGTATGCCGAGGGTTTCCAAAAAGATAGACTCCATCCAATCTTGCAAGTGTTAGATAAGCATTGTTTCTAACATATACTACTATCTAAAAATGCAAGTTTTTGGGGGTCTTGATTTGATGTCAATATCATGTTTTTTCTAAAATTTAGAAAATGGAGTTCACTAATAGGATATGTTGTGGGCTTTTCAAAAAGATAAATAGATTGGAACCCCAAACCTCTGGCAAGGTCGGTGTGAAAAGTGTCTGTTCATTATACCAATGATCTAGTGCCCATTGGGCATAGGGTCATTGGGACAAAACTACTCTTTTCTTTCAAGGATAGACATGGCTTTTCAAAAACATATAGTACGTATCAAAATCATTTGCACAAAAATTAATGTGGTTTTTCAACCACCATCATTGCTTCACCATCTACACAAGGTTTCAGAGAAAATAGCATGTAGAAAACAATCAGTGTTTCTCCTAAAGCACAGAGAACAAATAAGCAAGGTAGTAAGAAGATCTTTTTTGAAGAAACTCATTTCTAATAGCAAAACAAAACCACAAAATACAATTTATGTGTTTTGAGGTATTTTATGTATAATCACGTAATTTGCAAAACAACTTTGTATATGCAAGTATTCTAGAAGCAAGGATGCTTGAAATGAAACATTTTTGTGTTATGTGTGTATTGGAAGTTACCACATCATAGTCATTCATACTAAAGTCAAATTCCTAAGATCTTACTTTATACGAGTTTCCATTACAACAACAACGACTTTGTGGCCTTGTGGACACTAAAGGGTTAAAGGCCAATTTACGTATAAAGTCGAGACCGTTTTTTCTTGGGGTTGATTTAATCAAATTTCAACCCTTGTTAGTTGTAAGGCTAGTAGGCTAAAGTACTTAATATATAATAAGATTATGATTAAGGCCATTTCTCTTATGGCATTGGGGTCAAAGAGTGGGGACCATTGCATAAATTCTTGAAAATTTCAATCCATATCACTTTCAAAAAGAACTGGTCAAAATTACAAACAATCCAAGAATGTTGATTATTGAAAAAAAATTAACAATTAAAAATAGTATTTTATTGAATCATGGAAACAACTTCAAGACCACAAATAAGCCTTCCGTTTTTAGTGCACCCAATTCTTGGAGCCGTTAGGACCATGTTACGCCTTCACGTTTTTAATTTAAAATCTGGTGTTCAAATTTTTGATCTCAAGTCTTGGTGTAAAGAAATTGGGGTTGATTTTGGGATTAGGGTCAATGAGAGGTGAGGATTTGAGCCCTTTACACATCAACATGGCCTCGACTTCATATGCAAACGAGCTTTTAAAATTTGTTTGTTTAGTGAGTAGACTCTATATTGTCTATTGTAACACTTGCAAGTTACACACTAAATACTTGATTGTATGTGGGTTACATTTGTAAGAATAGAAACGGAGGGAATTAATACAATTTGTTTGGGTCCTAAAGTAGAGAAAACGGGCAAGAATAGTTGTTAGAAACAATTTCCATTTCATTTTCATAAAATCACATTAAAAAACATAACTTTTATCCCACATATTATCAATTTTAGTCTGCTTTTTTAATCCATGAGTGCCCAAATGCTCAAAAATGGCTTTTTCATATTTAGAGGAGTTGAAATGAATATTTTAAGTAGCTTTAAGGAAAGTGATAAAATGTATCAACAAAAGGAAGAACCCATGTCTTACATGTTTTAACAATAAATATGTTTTGGACAATTTTTATAAATGAATGTTGGTTTTAAAGCATGTTTTTATTTTTAGATTAGGTAATAAAATATTAATCTGGAAAGGATTGACAAATTCTAATTGGGATTCATATGTTTCTAGCAATTTTGAGTAAGTCATACAAAGACTCTTTCTCTTCTAATTGATTTAATTTGATTTAATTGATTTGTTGACTGATTTTTTTCCCAAAATTATAGTTAGTGCATATACTATTTAATAATTTTATAAAACAGGAAAATAAGATGACTTAGGGTACCTATTTATGAACATCATTTACTAAACTTTGAATCTCATGTTTACTACTTGTAATTTGTGACTATTAATCAAATAATTTTTAATGGTCATTTCAAAATACACAATTTAAGCCCTAAAAGTCCAACCATTCATTTTTTGAATGATGTACAAAATCAAAATCTATTTTCTCATCCCTCAAGAACTTTTTGTAGTGTAAGTTTCTTAATATTGATTATATGGGAAGTCAGCTTCATGCATCTGTCAAACAATTAGAAAGGGAATGATCTGTGAAAATTTTATGCCTCATTTCATGTTGCAATGATTCACCAAAAATCTCTAAGATGGCTTAGGTCAAATGTGCTTTTGATAAATCAACTCACAAAATTAAGCATTCAAAAAATATCCAAAAATAAATACACTTAGAGTATTATATTTCAACCCATAATGACAAATTTCATCTATAGAGTGTCAATATCTTATTTGTAATCGAATTACAAAACAATTTTGAATTTTTTGTTTCAAAATTTATAGAAAATATTGGTGATAGCAATCATAGATCTAACTGTATGAATAGAATCTCAAATTCATAATGTGTAACTTTTATTGATACATCAAGTTCAAAATATTCCTCTATTGGATTTTATATTACATCTTTGCAATTCTCCAAATCTAGAGAGGAGTAAGGTAGGAGCACCCAATTCCAACATAGTACCCAATGCCGATAATTTCTACACATGGCTTTCATTTTAGAACGCAAATCTAAGCACTTCATAGAGCCTTTATTGTTTGTTGATCAAAACTATAAGCCATCTATGATTTACCTAGATTTGCGTTCTAAAATGAAAACCATGTGTAGAAATTATCGGCATTGGGTACTATGTTGGAATTGGATGCTCCTACCTTAAGGGTCTCTAGGAATTAACAAAAAGAGTTCAATTACTCTATACTAAATAATTATTTTTATTTAAATCATCGATGACACTGCATTATAGAATTATGGATATACTATCCAGTTCAGGACAAAATAAATTGGTTAGAAAATGAGGTTATATGGTTCTTCATCCATCTTTCCGTCAGTTGTTCCACACTTGTAGAAACACTAAAAAATTAGAATGTTTTGTTCACCAAGCTACACTCTTTAGTCAATTTAACCCCTAAATGTCAAAGCGTCCAGAAAGTGAACGACTAACAGATTCAAACTCTTATCATGTTCTCATTAATGCTTAAATGAAAATCATCCAATTTTTTGGAGATTCTTCACCAAGTTGTTGTCCTATCTAACGGTTGGATTTATTCATACTTGATTACATATTTTTCTAAAATTATAAATGTAAAAGTATGTCAAGTCGTTGACCAAGCCAAAATTGCATAGTTCAAAAGTGGCCTTGCAAAAATGAGGTCATAGATTTAAGAAACACAAAAATTTCAAAGAATCACCACGTGTAAAAGTATCTCATTTCAAATTCATTGCAACAAATTTTACTTTAAAAATATTAAAATTTTGTTTGTAATCAAATTTGGAAGGAATTTTTTATTTAATTTTCAAATTTTATAATTAAATATCGGAGAGAGTATTAGTGAATCGAACCGTACGGATGGAATTCAAAATTCAAAATCTAGAACTTTCATCTGCACATCAATTCCAAAATATTCTTTTAAGTAGTAGTTTATGATGTTTTTTCTCAAATTTTCAATTCCAGGGTCACCCTAGTACGTTTAGGGGTTAATGTCAGTTACATTATTTTGAGTGTCTTTTACTACACCAACTATTTTGCAATTTATTAACCCTTAACCTCAAATTGCCCCGGCGTTCAGTTTTTGGACGATGAACAGATTCCAACTCATACTACACTCACATTACTTCATGGACAAAACTCATTCATTTAAAAAAAAATACTCTATGAAGTTAATGACCTATCTAATGGTTGAATTTGGTGTTACTAGAGTACACATTTTTTTTAGATTACAAATGTGGAAGTATGTCAAGTAGTTGACCAAAATTAAAATTTCATTGACTTCAATTCAAAAGTGGGCTTGCTAAAATGAGGTCATAAATTGAAGTGACACAAAATTTTCAAAAAATCACCATTTCAATAGTATCTCATTTTAAATCCATTCCAACAAATTTGACTCAAAAAATATCAATATTTTGTTTGCAATCATATTTAGGAGTTTTTAAATCAAAACTTTGAAATTTTATAATAAAATATCGGTGGTGGCATTGCCGCATTGGTGAATCTAATCATACGGATGAAATCTAAAATTCAATATTTACAACTTTCATTTGTATAATAATTCCGAAATATTCTTCTAAATAGCACTTTATAATGATTTTTCTCAAACTGTCAACTTTGGGGACACCTTGGGTGTTAACCCCTAACCGCCCAACCATGCATATTTTGCATGATGTACGGATTTGAACTCCGATTTCTCATCCATCATACCCTTTTTGCAGTGTGGAATTTTTACTGAAAATTTTATAGGAAGTTAGCTTCGTGCATGTGTGATTCGATTAGAAAGGAGATGATTTGTGAAATTTTTATGCCTCATTTCATGTTGTAGTATTCCACCCAAAACTTCAAAGTTTTTAGTCTAAAAGTGCTCTTGAAAAAGTTAACTACTAAAATTAAGCAACCAAAAAATCTCCAAAAATCACTACGTTTAGAGTATTACATTTCAACCCATCCCAACAAGTCTCATTATTAGATTGTCAATATCTTGTTCGTAATCATATCACAAAAGAGCTCTAAATTTTAAGTTTGAAAATTTATACACAAATATTGGTGATAGCAATCGCAAATCTAACCGTATGGATAGAATCTAAAATTCATAATGTACAACTTTTATTCATTCATCAAGTTGAAAATATCCCTCTTAGTTGCATTTTATAATGCATCTTTGAAAAACTGCAAAATTTGAAAAAGGTGAGAACGTTTAGGGGTTAACCCCTAAATGCCTCTAGTCCTCTCCAGATTTGATGAATCGGAAAGATGCATTATAAAATTCAACTACGAGGAATCTTTTGAACTTAATGTATGAATAAAAGTTGCACATTATAAATTTGAGAATCTATCCACACTATTAAATCTATAATTGCAATCACCAATATTTTTGTACAAATTTTGAAACGAAAAAAAATTCAAAATTCTTTTGTAATTTGATTATGAACAAGATTTTGACAATTTGTGAATGAAATTTGTCATTATAGGTTGAAATGTAATATTCTAATTGCAGTGATTTTTGGAGATTTTTTTATTGCTTAAATTTATGAGTTTCTTTTTTAAAAGCGCTTTTCATTCGTTTTGAATTAAGATCTTAGGAATTTTTGGTGGAAATGTGTGGCATGAAACGAGGAATATAATTTTCACAAATCATCCCTTTCTAATCAAATCACACATGTATAAAGCTATCTTGCTATAGAATTTTGTAGTATTCTTTTACTTGCAAAAAGTACATTTAGAGGCCTCTCCAATATAATCAACATCTCTATATTGCAAGAAATTTACTTGAATTGGTAGAGAATTTCATAGACTTGTAAAAGTGACTTGGACGAAAGTCATCCGAGAAAGTTACAAGGCTTTGAATTTGTTTGTTATCGAGTTTTTGAATGTTGGGACGTTTAGGAGTTAAAAGTCTTTCCAAGCCCCACAAGATTGATTTACAAGAAATCTTACTTTTAGTAGGAGCACTTCTCAACTTCTTATGACCAAACTTGGATCATTGGATGTACAACAAGGTGAAGCAGATGATGTGCTTAGTTGCAATAACAAATTCTTATATGCTTGTTTGCAATGTCTATTAAAGAATCATTTGGTTCTTGCCCAAATTTGCAATTGATTCCTTGTGTACTTGTTTATTTGTTGTGATAAGTCATATACCTATGCTCGACCTAAAAATGTAAACCATATTTTTTCAAAGATCGTCACAAATGTCTGGTGTTTTTATTGTATTCTTTTTGTGGTTTTTATTGAAGGACCTAAAATGTCGTTTTAAGGGTTGATATCAAATTTTATTCAATTTTCAATTGTAAAATTGAAGAAGCAACCAATGATCTTGAAGTTACCTTGATAAATCTAAAATTTTCAAATTGTAAATTAAAAAACATCTAAGATTACAGAGAAGTTTTTGTTTTTTATTTTTTTTTCATTTCATTTTCCATTGGATTGTCCTAAGTTTAAAAACCTGTATAAATTTACCTTTTTTTTTCATTTACTTGAAAATTATGATATTTGACCATTCACCACGTTAACTTTGCATAATGCAAGTTTTAAACCAAGATGAGAAGTATCATTCAAGTACTCCCCACCGACCCCGGAATTCCCTGGGATGACATGGAAATGTAAATGAGGATTTTCCACTTTCCTTTTATCCAAAAGTGACCGATTGACCATTTTTTAGTCGCAACCCAAACAATAGTGACTGCCCATAGTCAGGAAATGACATTTTTTGAGTTTTGATTTTTCTTTTGAAATTGTGAGTACACATGGTGTTCTAATGATTTTTGATACATTTCATTTGCAATATTGAGGTTCATTGAGGATTTTTTCAAAGATATAAACCTCGATATTATCCTAGTGCTATAAAACTTATTAATTTAAGGAACTAATGACATTCTCTGATTTGAAATTTTTCCTTTTCAAATTTTAGAATATAATTTTTAGTTTTAACCAATCATGCCAAATTTCAAATTCTATGAATAAAATCTATAGTTTTGGTGAATATACAACAATAAATACTTCTAAATTTATTAAATGAATATCTAAAATATTTTTTGAAAGTTTGAACATATAGATAATTACAAAATGTCATACTTCTCATTTTCTCTTTTGGAACAAATTTCATCAAAGTTACAAAAGTAATTCCGATTAAAATGGGCAGCAATCACAAAATGGTCTCTTGGGAGCTTAGGGATTAAGTCTTATACCAATAACCCTTTGGAATGACAGAAGAAATATTCATTAAATTTACATCTGTGAAATATTTTATTTTCTAAAATAAAAAAGGATTCAATATGGATGTGCTAGCCTTACCTTTTATATAACTATTTTAGTAGACTTGTGAAAAAAGGGTAATTTGATTCTTAGGAAACTAATGAATTATTATTATTATTTTACTCGTGAAACCTACGTTTCATGCTTTGTTTTTGAAGCAATAGGTTTGCCTGTTTGTTTCAACCACAATCCAATTACAACATAATAAAAAAAAATTAGAAAATATATCATAAAGTACTTTTAATATAATAAGATACAATATTTGATAAGGTGAGTACATCCAATACCAACACCTTTGTTTACAAACATCTAGTTTTGCCTCGAGAGTAGGCGAGATGATCCAATTTCAACACAAATATTTTTAGTACAAGTTTCAAAAGTAACTAACAATGAGAATTGAAACATTTGATAAGGCATGGATAGCGGTTGCCAAACTACCTCCAACAAACTCTTTGATCGCAATGGTTTTGAGACTCTCTACAATTTTCATGAAACATTTGATACTTCAAGGATGTTCAATCAAAGGTACCAAAGTCTTGTGTCATTAGTAGGTTCTCCTACGATCTCAACTTCAAAAATCCATAAAATATTATTGATGTGTCAATAAATATGAAACAACTTGCATTGTGATTCTCTTTTATTGCCAACACACTCGTCTCAAAATTTCCACTATATTCTCATCCACAAAGTGAACTAAAAGAAAACGCTTCTTTTAAGTTCAATTATATTACTATATTAGTCACCTTAGTTTCTTTCATAAGTTTCCAAAAGCTTAGTCAATGCATTACGAGTTCTTTGATAACCAATGGATGTAATCTCCCTTGTTCAATTCTAGACGTGGTAGTCTAGCGATTTGGAACTTTTTAATATCCACCCAAACAATCTTCCTTTCAATTGTTAGAGCATTGCCACATGTCCTTCAATATAGACAAGGACAACATTTTTTGGATGAAAAAAATAAGAAATTAATGCTTGAACCTGCCAAAATATTATTTTTGCTCAAAAAATGGCCATTTTTTTCCGTTGTTGTGCAACCCTGACAAATATTGATTTTTCTTTTACAATTAGTAAGTTGAATAATAAGTGATGATCGAAGATTTATTTTCTTTTGCACACTAGGAGACAAGTGATTGGTCAAAAGTTAATTCCAAAAGAATCAAGTGTCTGTTTTTTGAACAATTAACAAACACCTTCACTATTAGAATCATCATATTGTATATTTTTCGTTCATCTTTTGGATAGTATATTCTATAGATAGTTGGTGACATTATAAAAGTTTTGCATCTTAAGAGTCGTCACATTTCCATAGATAATTTCATTTGTATGGGATTGGCTTATTGAATATCGAATGTTTTGAAATATTATAGAAATGGGCAAGATTTCAACACTAATTAAGTGCATAGGATATGTCCCATAGAGACTGAAAACCCTTTTTTTCCCTCACTATGCTTGCCTGCCTACAGAGTCACTTCAATTGCAAGGCCAATATCACAGGCATCACATGTGGGAATGTTGATTTTTATTTATTTTCATATTCATGACTTGATTCATGACTTGATTCATGACACCCTCACATTTTATTTTGAATATATTAAAAAAACTAAATTCACAAACTTCACAACAAAATTGTTGGGCAACATTTTGCATGGATGAGCACAATTTACTTCAAGTGCTAATATCTTGCAATCTATACCGTCAAGGTTGCTAAAAAAAACTATCACTTGTTTACAAATCAGTTTTGTACAAGTTCCTATAGTCGGATATAAAAAAAAACTTGCTTTAACATTATTTTGGCTCAATGCATTAGAAATGGCAGTTTAGTGAGTATTGGAGCAAAAACACCTTTGGTCTTTTAGGAGCTATTATAGCAAGTTACATACTCAGGTGACGGTAACCAAGTTACCTACTATCTAAATAAGTGGTTTTCAATACCGTACCAAACCATCAAGATCAACAAAAAATAATTACAAAAAGAGAAAGCCCAAATCTGTAGAAAATCATTTTTTTTTAAGATTTATTCAATCTCTAAGGTGAAAATAGAATCTTAGATACTATCCACACAAGCTTAGAGAATATTTCCATCAATTTGAAAAATTGAATAAATTTTGGCAAGAGCTGGCGGTCTTGACGACCGAGTATAGTATTCACGAAGTTTTAATAGCATGGCTAGCAATACCCTTTGTAAGACTCTAAATGCTACTTTTTTGATGATAAAGGTATGTTTAAAGTGTGGAGCTTGATTCTAGCTTGTCAAACATAAGATGCACTTTAGTGAGCTTGATTCTAGCACATCACTTAATTTGAAAGAATAAAATTATGGAAAAAATTGCATTCTTCATCATTTCAATTTTCCTATGAAAGAAAAATGGTATTCATCTTCTACTATTTCTGCACCTAGGCTAAAAAGCTTAAGTAATCAATTATAGGTGCTTCTCTCTTAACTTCCAAAAGCCCAAAGAGTATTGGAGAAAACATATACGGTATGTATTATAATATATGCCTTCCATTTGTTTGATATAGTTTGGTTTGCTAAACAAAATGTAGGGCGTCATTCTACAAATTATCCGTACGATCAAACTTCCAATAACAGTTACTTTAGATCTTTTCTTAATGAATTTAAAAGCATTAACCTTTGGAAATTTGTATAAATTATAATTTTCACTTTTAGAGTTTAAAATTTAGTCTGATTTGTTAAAGTTGGTTTATCTATTGAAAATTTCAAAAAGCAAAAGAAATGGTGGAGGGAACATCATTATTTTCCCCATATAGAAAACTCTATAACATTAAAACAATGTTGAGGTGATCCACTTTGAAAAATTCTCCCAAGTAGAGTTTAACTTGGATTGACATAATTCAAATTGCGTTGGAAAGTAGACTTGATTTAGTATTTTTAAGTGTTTTTTATTTAATTTTTTAATCATTTTTTTTGTTCCACGCAGCCCGTTACATTTGGGCAACGACCAGGAAATGGTCGTTTGAGCGTTTAGGGGCTAACTTGACAAAATTATCTAATTTGAGCGGAGATTGCTCTTACTCTTGTTTTTCTCCCAAGAAATCCATTCCTTTGATTTCTCTTGATTATCATAACGTTCTTCAGCCCTTATTGGACTACATCCATTCTCTATAGTGCTACTACAATGTAAAGTACTAATAGAACAAACAACTATGCTACAAGGAGCTTTGACCAAAATAGAACTAGTGAATGACAAGAATGCATGTTGGTGGAATCACGAACGGAAGACATTTGCTACAGTGGTATTTAGCCCAACAAAATGGGTGTCCCTGCAACCCCGTCTCTAATCCCCCGGTGGTCTTGAATGCAGGCACTATTCATCCACCCCTCCTTTTTCTGGAATTTCCATTTGGAGCACCTTCGGTGTTGTTTTTGACAATTTTTTTTTCGTAATTTGGAGTCGTAGGCCCCAATATATCCTTCGGGGATCTACATGGGAATAAAAAAACATTGGAGAAGGAGGTTATTTTTTAAAGTGTCGTCTCAACCAGACAAAATAGGGGTCACTTTGTCCCCATTCATTCAAGAACACGGGAGGTTCTTGAGAAATCCTCCCCGGAATGCCTCTTCCCTAGAGTCATAGCCAATAATTCAACTCTTCAACTTGCTTGGCCGAGTTGAAGTTAGAGAAAATTCTCTGCGATTCCTCCAATCCCTTGACATATGCTTTGAGATTTGGAGGTGACAACAATGGACCTAAAGAACGTAATGTAATGTTCTCTTCTGTCCAATGGAATAAAATGTCCAGTTGAAAAAAAGAAAACTCAGTCAAGGCTGTAGCAACTGGACTGTAGGACAAAACGATGAAAGATACCAAGTTACCAACATCTTCAGCGAGCGCAATCACTGGCTGGCAATGTGGGGATGAGAGTCGTTCCGCTCTACAGTGCCTGCCAAATCTGACTCTGCAGGCAACCCGGCCGTCTGCATGATTAGATTCAACAATAATAAGACACAGAAGATACTACCAAATACCATGGGATATGTGTACATATGTGTATATTTGACTACACGCCAGAATTGATACTCGTCACTGTTGTGTGTGAGATGCATTCAGTTCCCAAGCATCATCAAAATGTGCAAAATAAGGCAGCTATAACATTAATAATAAGAGCATTCCATAGGCCAAACTTGACTGCACAACTCCTGCTGGATGCTAAAGATAGGAGAATCAATGCCCATGAGGGTCTTGCCAAGTAGCTTTCTCATTCTCCATAACTAACTTTGCATACAGTAAAAGTTACACAAGTTTCAACTGCCCAGTTGACATTCTTTAACACACTGTAGATTTTAAACCTTTATTTAACCCCATAAACGCTTAACCCCTAAATGACGGAGGGGTAAGAGCAAAACATAAATGTGTTATAAAAAATTACTTCTTCAACTTTGATGAAGTTTGGTCCAAAAGAGAAAATGAGGAGCTCGATGTTTAGTATTTATCCATATGGTCAAATTTCAAAAAATAGCTTTTTATCATCTCATAATTAACTTCGAAGCATTTAACTTCAAATATTTATCAGAATTACAATTTTTATTTTTAGAATTTGAAATTTTGTATGATTTGTTAAAACTGGACATTCTATTCTAAATCAAAATTGCAAATTTTTCAAAGGAGAGAACATCATTACTTTCCCCAAATAGTAAGTTTTCTAACACTAGTCAATGTAGAAGTGTTTTTCTTTGAAAATTTCTCCCGGGTGGAGTTTAACTCAGATTGACATGATTCAAAGTGAGTTGGAAAGTAGACTTGATTCCCTATTTAAAAATATTTTTTATTTTATATAAAAATAGTTTATCTATTTTGGGCAGCCCATAAAAAAAGGGCAGAGACTATAAAATGGTTGATCCGTCACTTAGGGGTTAAACGACCCAATTTGAGAAAAAAATGAAAATGAAAAATGCTGAAACAATCATTTTTAGGTTTTTACCTGAATCTAATGGGCTGGCCGGAAAAAAGAATACATGTTTTTGAAAAGATTAAAAATACTTTAAAATATTGAATCAAGTGTACTTTTCAACGCAATTTGAAATATATCGATCCAAATTAAACTCCATCAAGGAGAATTTCTCAAAGTGAATCACCTCAACATTGTCTTAGTGTTATAAAAATTTATATTTGGGGAAAGTAATGATGTTCCCTCCATTTTTTCTTTTTCCTTTTTGAAGTTTACAATAGATAAACTAGCTTTAATCAACGAAGC
Organism: Pohlia nutans; assembly: GCA_022496805.1. Taxonomy (NCBI): domain Eukaryota; kingdom Viridiplantae; phylum Streptophyta; class Bryopsida; order Bryales; family Mniaceae; genus Pohlia; species Pohlia nutans. Next base: position 12,350,827 of record CM040095.1, on the reverse strand, counting down.
TAAATTTTAAATTCTAAAAGTGAAAATTACAATTTATACAAATTTTTAAAGGTTAATGCATTTAAATTCATTACAAAAAGATCTAAACTTATTTTTGGAAGTATGACCGTACGGATAATTTGTAGAGATGATGCCCTATATTTGGTTTTTTGAGCCAAATTTTGTCAAACACATGGAAGGCACATATTATAACACATTTGTGTTTTGTCCAATACCACTTGGGCTTTTAGGGATTCAACGTCATTTCCTCATTTAGAAAGAAATGAGTCTTTTTGAATTTGAATCTCAAAATATTAAAAAGTAGGTACATAATATTATTGTCATTTAGATGATTTGCCCAAGGAGCTACGTTCAACCCTTTAACCCCTAAAAGCCCGAGGGGTATTGGACAAAACATAGATGTGTTATAATATGTGCCTTCCATATGTTTGATGAAGTTTGGTTCAATAAACAAAATGTAGAGTATTATCTCTACAAATTATCCGTACGGTTAAACTTCCAAAAATAACTTTAGATCATTTTTTAATGAATTTAAAAGCATTAACATTTGAATTTTTTTATAAATTATAATTTTCAATTTTAAAGTTCGAAATTTAGTATGATTGGTTAAAGTTGGGCTATCTATTGTAAACTTCAAAAAAGAAAAAGAAATAATGGAGGGATCATCATTACTTTCCCCAAATAGCAAATTTTATAAACTAAGACAATGTTGAGGTGATCTACTTTGAAAAATTCTCCCGGGTGGAGTTTAACTCAGATTGCCATAATTCAAATTGGGTTAGAAAGTAGACTTGATGTAGTATTTTTTTTTAAATAACTTTTTTCAAAAAAATGTCTTTTTCGTTCCGGGCAGCCCGTTGAATTCGGGCAGCGACCAGAAAATGGTCGTTTGAGCTCTTAGGGGTTAACTTCCCAATGTTTTCAAAGATTTGTTATTAAATGTTTGATGAAAAACAAAAATGAAGTTGATGCACAAAGAAAAGTTGTAAATGTCAATATGAAGATCACATCTGTTGTATGGTTGGATTCATCATATTTTTATTAATATTTTTAATGAATTTTGCAAGGTTTTCTTTTGAAATTCAATTAGAAATGAAAAAATAAACACAAAATAGAATGAAATATTGTAATGAAATTTGAATAACATGCACTATGAGATGGTATGGTTTCCATTGTTTGATTCTACTTATTTTGGAAAATCTTGTTTAACCCCTAAGTGACGGATCAACCATTTTATGGTCGCTGCCCTTTTTTTACGGGCTGCCCGAGATGGAAAAAACCTTGTTTTAGAAAATAAAAAAATATTTCAAATAGGAAATCAAGTCTACTGTCCAACCCAATTTGAATCATGTCAATCCGAGTTAAACTCCACCGGGGAGATATTTTCAAAGACAAACACTTCTACATTGTCTAGTGTTAGAAAATTTACTATTTGGGGAAAGTAATGATGTTCTCTCCATTGAAAAATGTGCAATTTTTAGTTTTACAATAGAATGTCTAGTTTTAACCAATCATATCAAATTTCAAATCCCAAAAATAAAATTTGTAATTTTGATAAATATTTGAAGCTAAATGCTTCTATATTCATTATGAGAGGATAAAAAGCTATTTTTTGAAATTTGACCGTATGAATAATTACTAAACATCATGCTCCTCATTTTCTCTTTTGGACCAAACTTCATCAAAGTTGAAGAAGTAATTTTTTATAACGCATTTATGTTTTGCCCTTACCCCCTCCGTCATTTAGGGGTTAAGGTCTCACTTTTTGAACCAAGAATGAAACTTGACATAAACCAATTGTGTTTGTTTTCAAAAATTGCAATATCTTATTTTGAAGATCCATATTGTACAAATGATAGTCAACTAGCACAAGAACCAAAAGAAATTTGGATGGATGAAAAAATATACACGACGTAGTCAAGAGAAAGGTTGCAATCTATTCATTGTTCATTATGTGAATGCATGCGCGATAAAGGGTTAAAGGTAAGGCTTCTAACTTAGTCCAAATGGTCACATAGTATCTTGAAGTTTGAAGTCCATCTTTGCCCATGTTGAATACTCTCATTTTGTAAAAATGGGATCATGAATCAAACTCACATAACTCTCAGAATGGTGCACACATGAGAATGCACAATCATATAGATAGAAATTCCAGCCTTCTTTCGAGACGAGTGTGAATAAAGTGTATGTTTGTCTTGACAATGAACCAGTGCCACGACCAGTGCCTACTAGACAAGGGGCCATTGCTGCAAGATTAAAGTCCCATGCCGAGAATAGACACTTTAAAAAAAATGAATGTAGCATTGGGAATTCTCGAAGGTCACTCATCCCAATACTATTCCGATCCAAAGGTGCTTAGCCCTTAAAAGGCCCTTGGGGTCCCTCTCTACAACCTGTATGTAGCCCTATAATTATTTAATTGTGTTTTAGTATATGAATTGTGATATATTTTTATATATACATTATCATGATTATTAATTTTACTTTATATTGAAAAGTGATTGGTCATTGTTATTTTAATGAATGACCACCAAATACTGAAAAGTGTTTGGTCTTGTTATTTTGATGAATGACCACCGAATATTGAAAAGTGTTTGGTCATTGTTATTTTGATAAATGACCACCAAATACTGAAAAGTGTTTGGTCATTGTTATTTTGATGAATGACCACCGAATGCAGAATATACTATAAAGCCGCAAAGGGCTTTCGGTCCGTTCAAAGGTTAACTTCAAAGTTCTGATGGAATCTGCAGTGTAGTAAGTTATGACCACATCACCATGAATGTCTGTATGCAGTGAATATGTACTTCAACATGAGAAACTTTTGAATAGTAGAAAAGTTAACAGCCACGCCACGTGCATGATAGCAGTCAACTGGGGTCATGGATTTGGTCACTTCTGTTTTGTAGCCATAGGGAGTATGGGTTTAATTATATTATGAAGATTTGGGAACATTTTAGTGATTTCATCTGCTGCTGGGAAATGAAGGATTTCTCGCTCCCTATCTCCCCTTAAAAAATTGTTCACTTGGTGTTAATCCTTAACCCCTAAACGTACCAACTCTTTGAACAGAAGTAGATCCTAGCTTCAGAAGTAGATATTAGCATGGTTCAAATGTACATGAGATGTACATGAGAGGACCATTGCAAGTCTAAAATCTATCCAACAAATTTGACATACTTGTAGTTGGAGGCCTCTCCAATATTATCAAGAGCTCCCCATCACGAAAAATTTATTGTAATTGGTAGAGAATTTAATAGGCTTACAAAGATGACTTGGATGAAAGTCATCCGAGGTTGTATGAGAAAGTTGCAAGGCTTTGAATACATTCGTGATTTAGTTTCTCGATGCCGGGACGTTTAGGGGTTAAGGACTAAGGATTTATGGTTATAAAATGACAAATTTAATTGATAGTTATATGAAAAATATAGTTGATGGGACAAAATTTTATATCAATGGGATCAGTGAAGAATAATGTATGTGTTGGTTAAAAAAACAAACAAATTTAAACCATAGGAAGTTTACATAGGACCTACTCAACAATCTTTAAAAAAAGAAAAGGTCCAATTGGGGTTACTTGGTCCTTTAGGGGCTAACCCTTTAATGTCTAAACGACCACATGTCACTGATGAGTCAAAAATGAAAATAATGGAAAATCCTTGAAGAACTGGATTTTGAGTTGAAGATTATAATACACATCTTCTAAAAAAAGAAAACTTTCAATTTGGATTTGTCCAACGATTAAAATCTCTATGTACAAAACACCAAAACATTGCAAACACCTCAAAATACAGCAAATACTTACAAATACAATAAATGTACTATGCGGAATTTCTTGTGTTTTGAAGTTTGTTATCTTGTTTTTTTTTTTTTGGATTATGTTCTCTTGTTCATGTTCCGTTAGTGTATGTATTCCGATTTTAATCAATGTACCAACTCTTTTCATATTTATACTTAAATTTTTGTCCTAAACTATGTGTGGATAAGTAATTTCAACTTATAAAATTCACAATAATTGTGTGTGAGTCCGTTCTTGACATGAGAGATTGCAATAGAGAGGTATTGACATAGGTCACTGTTGAACAATTTCTCTTCCATTTTTGAAAATTTCAACCAAATTATATTTAATCATTAACTGCTTAAGCGTCCATTTTGGAACAATGTACATATGTCATCCACATTTTTCATCCGCCATGAATGCACTTTTGCAGTGTAATTTTTTTACTGAAATTTTATGGTAAGTTAGCTTCATGCATGTGAGAACCAATTAGATAGGATTTGATTTGTGAAATTTTATGTTTCATTTCATGTTGCAGTGATTCACCAAAAAAATAAACTAAGATCTTATTTCAAAAGTGATCAAAAGTGCTCTTGAAAAAGTAAACTCAGAAGCAACAAAAAATCTCCAAAAATCACTACACTTAAAGTATTACATTTCAACCATTATAACAAATGTTGTCCATAGATTGTCAACATCTTATTTGTAATTGAATTACAAAAGAATTTTGAATTTCAAGTTTCAAATTTTATACAAAAATATTGGTGATTGCAATCAAAGATTTAACCATATGGAGAGAATCTAAAATTTGTAATGTAAAACTTTTATTCATTCATCAAGTTCAAAATATCCCTCTTAGTTGCATTATATCCTTCCTTCCTACTACATTAAATGGTGTATTTAGTGTCCATGATACTATTTCTCAACCCAAATATTATTTAATTTTAGAAAGATATAGTGCCTTCCAAAACTGATCACTTGTTTGCAAACTTTTCATTCAATCAAAAGGAGAAAAATTATAGGAGAAAAATTAATACATGAACTTGTAGATAGTAATTTTATTGAGATATTGTACATGGAAGCTAGGGTCGGCAGAAAAATGTTTCCTAAAACAATGCTGAATAAATAAATAAATTTGTTAAGTATTTTGTCAAAATCAACAAAAATAAAGTCAACAAAAAGTCGAAAAAAAACAACAATCAAAACTAGATGAAAACATAACACTCACCAAAAATCGTAGACAAAAAATAAAATAAAACATTTAGCAGGCAATTTTTAATGATATCTATTAATAGTAAAATTCTTAATAATTACTTTTGAATGTGCCGACCTCCACTATTTCAATTTTTTAATTATTCAACATGAAAGTGCCGACCCTACCTTCCACGTACGGTACTATGTGTGGGAATATACATGTTTGAAAAAGATTCTTTCCAAAACAATACCTAGATAAAAGAGATTGTTTTTTTCAAAATTTGCCTATGCATTTGATCAATTTTGTAACTCCAAAAAGATAATCACTCAATATTTTGATCACCTTCCTTTTGCTGCTGGCATAGCTGCAAATTGGATTGGCATGCTTTCTACAACCCTTTTGCAATCATATAAAGTAATAGAATAGAAACTTCTACCATACAATCCCACAACTCAATCATTCCATTTGGTGAATGCTCGTATCGATTGAATCGTCGTTTGAGAATCGTCAATAAATGTTCTATGGAATTCAAATCAAGCAATTGAGGAGGCCAAGGTAGAAGAGTAAAATGTTATTGAGAAAACCACTTCTCCTAGTGGTATGAATGCAAGCATTGTCTTGTTGGATAATTAAAAGAGAAGGTCTAAGTCAAACTTTTGAATTGTCCTATCAACATTTTGCTATAAAATTTCCCGGCAACGATGTTGGTTTATGTGACCCTCTACTTTGCATACCAATCCAAGTCCATGAATGCACATACTTCCCTTAATCACAATTCCCCGCCACTATGTTTTATAGTCTAAGACTTTGAGTAACAATTCGCAATGAACACTTGTTTGGATCATGTGTCCAGTACCGAGACATTTCAACTAAACAAAATTTGTTGATTTTAGACTCATCCAGAAAGATTACTCAACTCCAATCATCCACTGTCCAATTTTGATGGAATCTTGCAAACTCTAAACGTTCTTTGACATTTTTGCTAGAAAGATGCCACTTCTTCTTTTTCACTTGTGTACCTAATCCACCTCTACAAAATGCATGCCTTGTATTTTGAGCACTCACTTCTATCCCTGAGTCTTTGTGAACTTGTCTTGTTGCATCTACATGGCGTTTGTATGGTACAATCTACTAGAATTCTTGTCCTTGTGCACTCTTGAAGACTTTGAGAATTTGAAAAATCCATTTTAGAAAGAGAAAAACATTTTTATGAAATCTGAAGTGGTAGGATGGACCTTACCAACAAAAGAGGAGAAAATGATAGAAAATTAAAAAGTTGGCATTACATTTTAATGGAGGATGAAACAAAGGGTAAACTAGTGTATTCTCAAAGTGCATAATATGCACTCTAAATTCTAAAGGAGAAGGAGAACAAAGGGTCGTGGATGGAATTTTGAGCTATGAATTTTCCTAGTGTTCAAATATGTAAAGAAAAATATCTTCCAATTTTTCAAATTTTTTTGAATTGATTAAAGCTTCAAATTCTAAAATATGTTATTTTTGGGAGGGATTAAAATTTTCTCTATTTTAAAAAACCTTTTTGATAGATTTTTTTGAATGTACTTGGGAATAAAATTCTGCGGGTTTAATTATTTTAGAAATTTTAAAATAGACAATAAACATGAACTATATTTAGATTCAAAGTTTGATAATAAATTGGTAAAACCATCATTAGAATGGGAGTCTTGATATTCAAAACTTTAAAGAAAAATCATTTAAAAATTCTAAACTTTTAATTTTGGTTAATACATACATAAATCTAGAAGTTGGTTTACTTCATTTTTCATTGAATCATCGCTACATAATTTTTAAATTGGTTTAAAATCTAACTTTTTAAACACAAATACAAGACAATTGATGGTGTAAAGCTTTGAAAGTAGAAGTTGAAGTTCTATGTAAATTAGCTGCAATCATATGCAAACTCAGTCTCCATCCAAGTAGTTACAAAGCTGATAAAATAAGGAGAGATGACTATTTGGCTTCCAAATATACACATGCATGCATTGCTATGTGTATAACCTACTAGTACTAGTAGTTAACTTTAAATAGAAGCTCATGTGACCTCAATCAGTGACCCCACACTTGTCAATTTACACGTAAAGGTGTTCAAATTTCATGTTCATAAACATCTTATCAGTTTTGGAAGGCCTCTATAGCCACCGTGTAAGGAAAAAAAATATGGATGTAGCGTTCGAGCGACATATCGCAACTTTATAATAAACAATCATGGCATGTCATGTCACTCTCATTACTTGAAAAGAATATGACACTCTCAACAAAAGTAGGAATGACAAATGACAAATTCCTATGCAACAAAAAAAGTTCATGCAAAACCCAAACTCATTTGCTGTGATAGAAGTTCATACGTAATGCTCAAATGAGCGATAAACAAACCAAGAGAATTTACTAAACTTAAGCACACGAATTATAATAATCCAAGACCTTGTAAGAAGGGGTTCTCAAACCTCATTTTGATAATCTACACTCTAATTGGTTGCTTCTTGTGAGTTGATAATCTTACCATCAAACAATGGATTATTCAGTACAGAGGATTGACATTGTTATATATTATATTAAATACACAATGTTACGGCCTATGTCACTACCCCTTGTCACGAAATTGGTCACGATTTTCATTTGTCTACAAAATTTGTTGTTTTGCAATAGGCTATTTGCTCTTTGTCCACAGAATCTGTTGTTTTGCAATAGGCTATTTGCTACTTGCTACTTGGATTGAATTACAATATTAGTTGGAATGATGTGGCAATTTATAATTTCAAAGCAAGAAGTTGTCTTCTTTCAAGAACTTTGTCACAGTTAAGTTATCAATCTCCTCCACATATTTTCAATTAGTGCCGGATTCCAAAGTCAACGTAGGATGGATCCTATACTCCCAGTTTGTGTGTACACGTAAGGATTGTCACTACCCCCAACTAGCTACCTTTTTGCCAGTCCAATATATTAGAGCATATCCTCAAGAGAGTTGAGCATATTCACAAGATATCCCTACCAAAAGAATACTTTTGTCCTCTTGTCCGTGCCCAAAGGGCATGTCAAATTTGCCCAATTTGACAACAATTTGACAACCTAGGTTAATAGGTTAAGAGATTTGTGTATAGTTGAAAATATGTACAATGATTTGCACATATGGGGTTATCTTCTTGGTGTTGATTAAATTTTCATTTACACATATGCAAATTATCATCTTATTTTTGTTATAAAGAGTAGAATCACCACAAAAAATCTAAAAAATTGAAGATCTAAATTTATTCCAGAGTGAACTGACTAAACTTGAAAAAATAGCCTTGAAGACGCAATTCGCTATTTATACATTTGGTCAAGTGCGCTCATTTCATAAACATATTTGACTTTAAAAAAAACCGGTGAAAAAGTTCTCTTTTTCAATGTTGTCTTTTTACAATCACTTAAATTGTAAATAAATAATTATTTTAATTATTTTTTATTCTTATCTTTATCTTTTCTTTCATCTTTTCTTTTTCAACTTGATTTCTTTCTTGTCTTCTTTCTTGTCTCCCTCTTGTCTTTCTTTTGTCTTTCTTCTTGTCTTCTTTTTTGTCTTCCTTGTCTTTTTTTTCTTCTACTTTTTCTTTAGTTGTGGCCGCTGAACCCGAAACAATGGGAGCAAACCGAAAAAAAAAAAGAAAAAAAAAAGAAAGTTTTTTTTCTTTTTTGACTTTTTTCAAAATTTACTATTTTTAGGGTCTGGCCGCGCACCCAAAGACCCTCCCATCTCCCTCTCATCTTCTTCTCCTCTCCTCACATATATAGAGGAGAGGAGAGGGATGGGAGAGGGTGTGGGAGAATGATGAGAGAGACCCTCTCCTCTCCTCTATATATATGAGGAGAGGGGAGAGAGATGGAGAGGAGATGAACGTAGAGAGGGAGATGAAGATGGAAAGAGAGATGAAGATGGAAAGAGAGATGAAGATGGCTAGGGAGATGTAGAGGGAGATGAAGATGTAGAGGGAGATTGAAGGGTCTTTGGGTGCGCGGCCGTGCATCCAGAGGCCAAAAATAGTAAATTTTGAAAAAAAGTCAAAAAAGTCAAAAAAGATTTTTTTTTTTTTTTTTTTTTTTTTTGTGGGCGGCCGCAATTTAGGGTTTAGCAGCACCCCACGGCCAACCAAAAGAAGAAAAAAAAAGTTTTTTTTTTTTTTTTTTTTTTTTTTTTGGCGGCTGCCATTTAGGGTTCAGCAGCACCTTATAGCCAATCCGAAGAAGAAAAAAAAAAAAAAAAAAAAAAAAAAAAAAAAAAAAAACTTTTTTTTTTTTTTTTTTTTTTTTTTTTTCAGTTTGCTCCCATTGTTTCGGGTTCAGCGGCCACAACTAAAGAAAAAGTAGAAGAAAAAAAAGACAAAGAAGACAAAAAGGAAGACAAGAAGAAAGACAAAAAAAAGACAAGAGGGAGACAAGAAAGAAGACAAGAAAGAAATCAAGTTGAAAAAGAAAAGATGAAAGAAAAGATAAAATATAAGATAAAAATAAGAATAACAAATAATTAAAATAATTATTTGTTTACAATGTAAGGGATTGAAGAAAGACAATAAAAGTCGTTTTTAAAAAAAAAAGTTAGACCAAAAAAATTATGCGCCCGAGAACCAAGTGCATGATTATATGGCCAAGTGCGTAAATAGCGAATAACACACAATTCGCTATTTACGCACTTGGCTATATAATCATGCACTTCATCCCCGAGCGCATGATTTTATTTGTCTAACTTTTATTTTAAAAAAACCAACGATTATTGTCTTTCTACAAATCACTTACATTGTAAACAAATAATTATTTTAATAAATTTTTATTCTCATCTTTATCTTTTCTTTTATCTTTTCTTTTTTATCTTGATTTCTTTCTCGTCTTCTTTCTTGTCTTCTTTCTTGTCTTCTTTTTGTCTTTCTTCTTGTCTTCCTTTTTGTCTTCGTTGTCTTTTTTTTCTTCCACTTTTTCTTCAGTTGTGGCTGCTGAACCCTAAACAATGGGAGCAAGCCAAAAAAAAAAAAAAAAAAAGAGTTTTTTTTTTTTTTTTTTTTTTTTTTTTTTTTTCGTTTTTTGGGTTGGCCGTGGGGTGCTGCTGAACCCTGAATGGCAGCTGCCCCAAAAAAAAAAAAAAAAAATTTTTTTTTTTTTGCCCTTTTTCTTGGCCGTGGGGTGCTGCTGAACCCTGAATGACAGCTGCCCAAAAAAAAAAAAAAAAAAAAACTTTTTTTTTTGACTTTTTTGACTTTTTCTAAAAATTACTATTTTTAGTCGCTGGGGTGCGCGGCCGCGCACCCAAAGACTCTTCTTCCTCTTCTTCTCCTTCCTCTCTCCTCATATATATATAGGGGAGAGCTGAGGGGAGGGAGAAGGAGTTCAAGAATGAATGAGAGAGACCTCTCCTCTCGCCTATATATATGAGGAGAGGGGAGGGATGGAGAGGGAGGGATGGAGAGGGAGGGATGGAGAGGGAGGGATGGAGAGGGAGGGATGGAGAGAGAGGGAGAGGAGAGAGGATAAAAGAGGCTGAGGGTGCGCGGCCGCGCACCCTCAGCCGTCAGTAACCTAAAAATAGAAAAAAAAAACTTTTTTTTTTTTTTTTTTTTTCCGGCCGTTTAGGGTTCAGCCGCCGGCGGCTGAACCCTATTTTATTTTAGGGTTCATGGGCCCTAAACAAGAATAAAAAAAATAAAAATAAAAAAAGTTTTTTTATTTTATTTTTAGGTTACTGACGGCTGAGGGTGCGCGGCCGCGCACCCTCAGCCTCTTTTATCCTCTCTCCTCTCCCTCTCTCTCCATCCCTCCCTCTCCATCCCTCTCTCTCCATCCCTCCCTCTCCATCCCTCTTCTCTCCTCATATATATAGGGGAGAGGAGAGGTCTCTCTCATTCATTCTTGAACTCCTTCTCCCTCCCCTCACCTCTCCCCTATATATATATGAGGAGAGGGGAAGGAGAAGAAGAGGAAGAAGAGTCTTTGGGTGCGCGGCCGCACACCCCAGCGACTAAAAATAGTAATTTTAAGAAAAAGTCAAAAAAGTCAAAAAAAAAAGTTTTTTTTTTTTGTTTTTTTGGGCAACTGTCATTCAGGGTTCAGCAGCACCCCCCGGCCAAGAAAAAGGGCAAAATATATATATATATATATATATATATATATATATAATTTTTTGGGCAGCTGTCATTTAGGGTTCAGCAGCACCCCACGGCCAAGAAAAAGGGCAAAAAAAAAAAAAAAAAAATTTTTTTTTTTTTTTTTTTTTGGCGGCTGCCATTCAGGGTTCAGCAGCACCCCACGGCCAACCCAAAAAACGAAAAAAAAAGAAAAAAAAAAAAAACTCCTTTTTTTTTTTTTTTTTTTTGTTTGCTCCCATTGTTTAGGGTTCAGCAGCCACAACTGAAGAAAAAGTAGAAGAAAAAAAAGACAACGAAGACAAAAAGGAAGACAAAAAGAAGACAAGAAAGAAGACCAGAAAGAAGACGAGAAAGAAATCAAGATAAAAAGGAAAAGATAAAAGAAAAGATAAAGATGAGAATAAAAAATTATTAAAATAATTATTTGTTTACAATGTAAGTGATTTGTAGAAAGACAAAATCGCTGTTTTTTAGAGAGCTTTTTACACAAATTTTTTAAGCACGATTTGCTCATGAAATGAACGCACTTGGCCAAGTGCATAAATAGCAAATTGCGTGTTGAATTGTGTGTTCTTGGTCCTTTAGGGGTTAAGTCTAGGCCGAGGCAAGAAATCGTACAGAGAGCAAATTTTCATACATGGAAGCTTCAAAAACGTCATACATGTAAAAGGATGATTCTATTCATGATTTCATTCATACTGAGAGATGTAAATTACCTTGTCATTACTTCCTATGTTGTTTAAAAAGAATGAAATAAGAAACCTTGGTCTAAATCTAAGTGTAAAGAAGCCCTTGTCAGCCAAAAACAGTTGGCTAAGTTTTGCCAAAATTGTGTCTTTTTGGAAGTGGCTACTTTCACTACAATAGTAGAAACACCGCCCGCATGGAATAATAAAAAGACCCACGTAAAGACCCCACATGACAAATTAGGCGAGTTGTGAATATTTTTGGGCATGCTTCTTTATTCTATGTGAGCGGTGTTTGTACTATACTAAAGTTGTGATTTAGTGTTCGGGACACTATTTCTCAACACGGAAACTATTTAACTTTTTGGAGATATAGTTTCTATGTTAAAAAAAAATTATTGTATAATAAAAAATGTAAAAAATTTAAGTAAATTGTATAGATGCAATGTTCTAATGACGAATGAATTATAAATATTGCATGCCAACTCATGTCACTCTTATCACTTGGAAGGAACATGGGACTCTTAGAGGAAGAGGGAATGACAAGTAGGAAACTCCTATGTATTATAGAGACACTATTTCTCCTCACCTATAAACGAACTATGATAAAAGACATTAATTCTTGTTGAACGCTATACCACAATTTGAGTGTAGTATTTTACACAAAAATAATGGACCAAAAAGTAAATGAAATCGACAAAGACTTCTTAAAAAGAATATTAAAATTGCTGTTATTTAGATGAAAGTGCCTAATAATAAATAATTGTATTCATGAATGAGCATGTATATATATATATATATATATATATATATATATATATATATATATAATTAACGAAAAAAACAACAAAACTTGCCCTTGATCTCTATTCTTCTATGAAAAAAATATCTCGTGAGTGAAACTTTAGCGTGCAAAACTTTAAAGAAATTATGTCAATAAAAAACCATCACGCTTACAATGAGTAAACTTCGTTCAAACTATAAGCTCTACATGCACTAACTATGTGTTCATTATTAGCACCTTTTGGCACCAATTTCTTTTGCTTTAGCATGTGTGACTCTTCTTTTCAAAGTTCAACTAATAGCAATAGCATGATGGAAAAATTGCTCCTTTTTTATTTGAGCTTTTATTCGAAATCTACAAACACCACACCATCAAAAAAGGGATGGGTTGGACGGACTTGACACGTCCTCAAACCATGGCCGATGTCATTCATGGACCCACTCTCACTTTTATTAAAAGAGATGGAATAGTAAATCCGACATTCATTTTTAGTGAGGATGGGGCCTGGTGCTTTATAGAAGGGGCTCTTACCTACACATTTTCCATGCTAAAATCCTTATTTTGTCGGTTGTCAAAGTACTTCTTAGTGGTTTTTTAGGCAAAACGTAGCCACGGTGGCGATTTGTGTCTTCAAAAAAATGGAATACAATGAAATATTTATGAATGTAAAAAAAATTGCCAGATTTATTCTCATCACTTTTAGACGATTGCCAAAAGTTGGATAAAAATGTATACATGGATGAAAAATGCAACTTTGGATGAAATGAATCTGAATACTGGATGAGAATCATCATTCATCGCCATAATCGCAAATTTGGCTATTACCAAAAAAAGAAAAAGAAAAAAAGAACACATTAGTAAACTTTCCTAGTACTCAGTCTCATTGTGTGTTGTTTTCCATAAGGTTTTGTAACCCTCATAAGCTATACCTAGGAATAAGAATCGTTGCACAATAATTGTTATGGTGGATTCTAGAATATTGGACATGCCATGTAATTCTTTACTTATAGAATGATGGTAAAGAGTTAAAAGTTCACAATAGCCCCACCTCAAGAAACACATGTTTTGAATTTTTTTTATTTTTCATGCAATGAGAGCAAAAGAATGAACCCCTGCAAGGGCTAAAGAACCTTATGTTTGTTCTTATTTTAGTGGAACTTGACAAAAATTTGTTTCAAAAAAAAAAGAAAAACAAAACAACATTGATACTTCTATATTGAATAGGGGTTTTAAGAGAACCCCTATTTAGTATATAACTTGTTTTGAGAGATTCTTACTCATAAATTTTACTTTGTTGAACCAAATGGGGATTTTTAAATGCCAAAACGAACATACTTTAGGAACCAATACTTCTTTAGAGTAGAACCAAAATAAATTAAAAAATAATAATGATACTGTATGTGAGGGTCAGATTCAGACAATATTGTGTCAAAATCTACTTTCCACGTCATATTTTGAGAGGTCCACGTCACCATAAACCAATCACAAGATGACATGTGGCACTTTTGGACAAAAAGTAATTAATTAATGTCGAAACTGACTATGACGTAGGCTAATACTCAAGTTGGAGTTTAAAAGAGATTTTCAGTGTGGGAATCAGGAAATTCATGTTCTTTAACCCCTAAATGACGGAGGGGGTAAGGGCAAAACATAAATGTGTTATAAAAAATTACTTCTTCAACTTTGATGAAGTTTGGTCCAAAAGAGAAAATAAGGAGCTTGATGTTTAGTAATTTTCCATACAGTCAAATATCAAAAAATAGCTTTTTATCATCTCATAATGAATTTAGAAGCATTTAACTTCAAATATTTATAAGAATCACAAATTTTATTTTTAGAATTTGAAATTTTGTATGATTTGTTAAAACTAGACATTCTATTCTAAAATAAAAAATTGAAAAATTTTCAACCGAGAGAACATCATTACTTTCCCCAAATAGTAAATTTTATAACAGTAGACAATGTAGAAGTGTTTTTCTTTGAAAATTTCTCCCCGGTGGAGTTTACCTTGGATTGACATGATCCAAATTGGGTTGGAAAGTAGACTTGATTACCTATTTAAAAATATTTTTTATTTTCTATAAAAATGTTTTTTCTATTTCGGGTAGCCCATATAAAAAGGGCAGAGACCATAAAATGGTTGATCCGTCACTTAGAGGTTAAGGTTGAAAATTCACGATGAGTGAGCAGGCAGCCCCCGGGAATAGAAGCGACGAGGCTGTCTGCCTACCTGGCCTTCCATGCAATCCAGCCGACGCCAAACGCGCTGCAGGACTGGCTCTTGCCGAGACGCTGAAGCCCCCTCCAGGCGGATATTCGATCGGATTCCCGGACCCCCCCGCCGCTCTCCACACGCACCTCGCAAGCCGCTTCTTTGAAACGTTGCGCACTTCTCCGCAACTCCCGAGGGCGGCCCACCACTCACCCAATTTCTTCCTTTATAGAATTCGTTTCCTGCTCGCTGGATCAGATGCCCTGCTGCCCCCCAAGCGCGCACACTCTCCACGACTCCACCGCAACCATCGCCGCCGCGGCAGACCTTCACTCCCTTCAGGCCTCGGTGATGATCATCCTCTGCAGCGCGGCTTGTCTTGTTGCTGCTGGAGCTATGGACCCATGATCCAGACCGCAAACAATCCAGGTGGGTACTGCTTTTACACAGGAATTCGTTTGAAAATCTCTCGTAGGCGGATTCTACGACGCAGGTTTCTTTTTCTTTTCCACGTTAGAGAGTTTGAAGTAGTTGCGGCGGTTCTTGGCGAGATCTTTCTTCCAGTGCTGTGGAATTGATTCTCCGTTTACGTACGTTCCAGCATTTTCTTTTACGATGCAGTTACACAGCGCGTCAGTCAGGAATTCGAAAATCTTTCGTAGGCGGATTCTACGACGCAAGTTTCTTTTTCTTAGAGAGTAGCGTTGGAAGTCATTCAAGTAGTTGTGGCGGTTCTTGGCGAGATCTTTCTATTGTGTGTGTGAGTGCTGTGTGAATTGATTCTCCGTTTACATACGTTCCAGCATTTGCTTTTACGATGCAAGTTTCTTTTTCTTTTTCAAGTGAGAGGTAGCAGTGGAAGTTGTCACGGCGGTTCTTGGCGAGATCTTGGTGCGAGTGAGTGATGTGGAATTAGTTCTCCGTGTACATACGTTCCAGCATTGTCTCCACGGGTTTGCAATTAGCGAGATTCTATTGGAGAATCCAAAAAGTAGTTATTGGTTGCAATGCTGCCGTGGGAAAGAAACAGAGAGACAGGGTGTGAACATAATTAATTGAGGGGTTGCCGTGGAGTTCTTTTCTTTTCGGTAGAGTTTTGCTTTTTCGAGATTTACACGTGCGGCGTAATCCTCTGCTATGTTCTGTAACCGCCGCTATATATAGTGCGGTGATTGTTGTGAGTATGATCATAGCATTTGCACACGCATTGTTGATATTATGATTCTATTGTTTCACGGCCGAATTTCTCATGATGGTCGGTGTGGGTGGATCTCTACATGCAGGCGTGACGGAGCAATTGAGAGATTGAACGCCTGAAGGCGCGAGAATCGAAGCACAGATCGTGAGTGAGGCGTCAAGATGGCGGGGGGCAGGAACTTGGAAGTGTTGACAGCGCTTGACAAGGCCAAGACGCAATGGTATCATTTCACGACTATCGTGATCGCGGGCATGGGCTTCTTCACGGACGCCTACGACTTGTTCTGCATCTCCATCGTCACCAAGCTGCTGGGCCGGCTCTACTACTACGACCCGGCCACCAAGAAGCCCGGCATCTTGCCCGCTGGTGTGAACTCCGCGCTCAACGGTGTCGCTTTGGTGGGCACGCTGTTCGGCCAGCTCTTCTTCGGATGGCTGGGTGACAAGCTCGGAAGGAAGAAGGTGTACGGAGCGACGCTGCTCATCATGATCATCTTCTCCATCGCGTCCGGCTGCTCCTTCGGCACCACGCCCAAGGCCGTCATGACCACCCTCTGCTTCTTCAGGTTCGTCCCAGCAATCATCCATGAACACATAGTAACAGCCTTGGGTGTGGGTTCTTTTTTAGGTTTTTTTCTCAAAATTCTTTTGTACATTCCGAGACTCTACAGATTTTCATGTGCCATCCATGAACATAAGCGTTATGTAGATAGCAATCTTGGTGGTGGGAGTTTCTCACGCATGATTGTTCGTGTAATTATCATGTTTCAAGACGTTATCAGGAGGTTTTGTGGAATGGTGGTGATGGTGCTCACGAGTGAATTCTTGGTGATTGTGCAGGTTTTGGTTGGGCTTTGGCATTGGAGGGGATTATCCTTTGTCGGCGACGATCATGAGTGAGTACGCCAACACCAAAACGCGAGGCGCATTCGTGGCGGCCGTGTTCGCCATGCAAGGAATTGGAATTCTCGCTGCCGGCGCAGTGGGCATCATTTCGTCCTCCATCTTCAGACACATCTACAAGGTCCCCGCCTTCAACGTTGACCCCATCGGCTCCACCCCCCGCGAAGCCGACTTCTTGTGGCGCTTCATCTTCGCGCTGGGCGCGTTCCCCGCGCTGGCCACTTTCTACTACCGGATGAAGATGCCAGAGACCGCTCGTTACACTGCTTTAGTCGAGGGCAACACGAAGCAAGCCGCGTCCGACATGGGCAAGGTCCTGCAGGTGAACATCGAAGCGGAGCCCGTGGGCACCGTGCGGCCTCAGATGCAGTACAAGCTCTTCTCCGCCGAGTTTTTCAGGCGTCACGGGAAGCATCTCCTGGGCACCACCACTTGCTGGTTCTTCCTGGACGTTGCTTTCTACTCACAGAACCTCTTCCAGAAGGACGTGTTCTCTTCTATCGGATGGATCCCAGCTGCGAAAACCATGAGCGCTGTAGAAGAAGTCTACCGCATCGCGAGAGCACAGACGCTCATCGCGCTGTGCTCGACAGTGCCTGGGTATTGGGTGACGGTGGCGCTCATCGATCACATTGGCCGCTGGGTCATTCAACTGCAGGGCTTCTTCTTCATGACAGTGTTCATGTTCGCGCTCAGTATCCCGTACAATCATCTGAAGGCGAGCAACCATATCGGCTTCGTCATTCTGTACGCGCTGACGTTCTTCTTCGCCAACTTCGGACCGAACTCCACGACGTTCATCGTTCCAGCGGAGCTTTTCCCGGCGAGGTTCAGATCAACTTGTCACGGATTGTCAGCTGCTGCAGGAAAGGCTGGCGCCATTGTCGGCGCCTTCGGATTCTTGTACGCTGCGGAGAGCAGTCACCAGGCTCTGGTGGATCCCGGGTACCACAAGGGAATTGGGATCAAGTACGCTTTGATTGCGCTGGGTTGTGTCAATTGCATGGGCTTCTTGTGTACGTTTCTGGTGCCGGAGACGAACCAGAGATCGTTGGAGGAAATTTCTGGTGAGAATGAGGACGATGGAGGTGCCAATGGCAACACCACTGCGTCTAGAGCTTAGAACCCCCGCTACTCGTCTCGTTTGATTTATTAGTTTTTGGATATTAATCCGATCATGTGATGGTCAGCTGTATCACAATCAATTTTACATGTATACATATATTCAACTCCCGGAAAGTGGATTTCAAACTTGTTGTCGATGGAACCTGACATTCTTTGTATGAGAGTTGGTTTGGCTTAGCTCTGAAGGTGATTATCTTTGTGATAGATTAGGATAGGAGCATCCAATTCCGACAGTGTACCGAATGCGGATAATTTCTTGACATGGTAGTCTTAGAACGTAAATCTAGGTAACCATAGATAGCTTATCATTCTGGTCGATATACAATTAGGGCTCTATGATGTGCTTAAATTTGCATTCGTAAATGACTATCTTGTGTAGAAATTATTGGCATTGGGTACACTATCGGAATTGGGTGCTCCTACCAAGTGGCCCATCGTTTGAATGTGTATCAGATGTCATGTATAATGTTTGTACCGTAGAAGTTTATATATGATTTCCATTTCTTCAAGGGCCTTTTAATTGTACGGTGTAGGTCATCGTTCTCAAAAAGCAATGAAGAAAAATGTTCAAAGGGATGTTAAACCTGTGCTCTGTCGCTCATACAAACACATACAGGAAGCTGTCTTTGTGATTTTCATGACAGTGTTTGAAATTATGAATGGAGAACTGGGAGTGAGTTTTTAAATGAAGTGAAGTTTGGAGTCAACGGTGTACATTATAAATTGTTTGTGGTTGAATTTTTCTGAATCAATTTACAGTGAGATATTAAGTATTATTCTGGTACGTATGATATGTAAGTATTTGGGGATGTCAGTATGCGAGACTTGCGTTCTGGAAGAAGAAGGAACTCTCGAATTAATTTAGATTTGAAAGGGTGCGAGTAACTTATATTTGATGAGGATTTGGGGTTCAGAATAGCGGAGCCAGGATGTGAGAAGGAAGAGGAGAACAATGTGGCGATGTTCTCGTGATATTCGTGAAAAGTCTTTAATGCCGAAAAGAGTAGACTGACCGTTTTCGCGGTTGGGAGAGAGCAGGGAATCGACACATGTTGAAGGATCCACCGAGCACGTTTGTGGAGTGGCCTTCGTACATTACAATTTGGTACAGTCTACCGTCCATAATATGACACTGACTCCATGATATTATTAAGGTAGGCATACCTTAAACCATCACAACACCTAAAACCACCAACTTCTACACCCTTTCTTCATTTTAGGGAGGAAATGTAAGTTGTCGGTACATAATTTAACTTTTGAGCAACTGATGCATAAGTCATGTAATGAAAGCGTACATTTCCTTCCTGAAATGAAAGAGGGGTGTAGAAGTTGGTGGTTTAAGGTATGTCTACCGATCTGAGTTATCTGAGATAGTGCATAATATGACACTCCATAATATATTGATATTATTAGAGTTACGTGAGCTATTATTAGAGTTAACAGAACTGTTCCATGAGCGGAGTTCAAGTGGAGAGCGGAGTTCAAGTGGAGTTCTTTTCTTATAATTATATTTTTTAACTTTCATTGTGCATGAATAATCCTCATGGTTGGGTCTCTTGACTTGGGGGAACTTGTGGGAACTCTCCTTTAGCTTTGGGACAGTTATGAGTTTCACGCCCCAAGGCGGGTGCAGGGTCTTCTTTTAATTTATTCTCCAACTCACCATAGACTAGTTTTGCAGTCCTTTT
This sequence comes from Pohlia nutans, assembly GCA_022496805.1. NCBI lineage: Eukaryota > Viridiplantae > Streptophyta > Bryopsida > Bryales > Mniaceae > Pohlia > Pohlia nutans. Next base: position 12,331,131 of record CM040095.1, on the reverse strand, counting down.
GAACTCAAAACAACTCAAAACTTTGGGTTAACTCTATTGTTTCAAGGAATAAACATTTGACAAATCATTTTTGTGACTAATTAATGCCTGCCACTTTGTCAAACATGTCATTATAGAGAGATGATTGTATGATAATAAAACCGGCTAAATTGTTAGTATTGTAGTAACAATAAGGTAGAGGGACCTTATTTGATTTGCACCCCCTAATTTGTAAGTTCCATAAAAAATATCATTGTAGTCTTAACATTTTTATTACCTTTTTGAACCACACCCTTTACACTGTAGCAGAAATGTAGAGAAATTGCTAATAAATAATCCAACCCTCCAACTCTCTTGTTTGGATCAGCTGAAGTTAAAAAAATTCTCTGTGATTCCTTTAATCCTCTAACAGATGCTTGAGATTCCAAAGTGAACAATAGGGAGGCTTAAGGATCTTTCGGTGTTCTTAACCCCTAATTGCCTAACCAACCGTTTTTTGATTGATGTACAAAATTAAATTTCATTTTCTCATCCGTCATGCACTTTTTGCAAGTAAAAAAAACACTACAAAATTCTATGGCAAGACAACTTCATGCATATGTGATTTGATTAGAAAAGGGATGATTTGTGAAAATTTTATGCTTCATTTCGATCATGTTATTATTTTCCACCAAATTTTTAATGTGAGCTCAGAAAGGATGCCCGTACAATATATCTTACATTCTACTTTTTATTGGCTGTCCATTGACCATTTTGTGAACAAATTTGGAATGAGACACTCGGTGTATGAGACATGTGATATGTGAAGGTTGTGAACTTTAAGTTTAAGTAAGGGGGTAGGCACTGGATTGAGGGCTTCCTTCGATGGGAAGGTTGAGGTGTCGAGGCCGGTAGGCCGAGGTGCCAAGATCTAGTCCATCGAGGGCTACCCAAGATGCAGTGCTTCCCTTGTCGTTAAGGGACGGGGGGGGGGGGGGGGGGGTGCATTCTGCCAGTTTTCAGCTTGATTTGGACGCTGAATGTGCCGTGAGGGCAGATTCTGCACGAGAGTGGGCCCGGGATACTGAATATGCCGTAAGGGCAGATTCAGCACGAGAGTGGGCCGGTCGGAATACGCCCCCTCTCCCTTAACGCCAGAGAGTGGGCCGGGGGAAGCACATTTCGGCTCCCAACTCGGTCACAGGGTCGCCCTACTGGGCTCCCCTGTGGCCGCGTTGGAAGCTGGAATGTGCTTCCCCCCGGCCCACTCTCTAGTACGTAAAGGACGGGGCACGGTGTTCCCACGCTTGTTCCCGGATCATTCCCAATTCAAGTTTTGAGCCTGGCATGCTCTTGAGACATGTTTCGATGCATGGCATGCGGGCAATGGCACGATATGGGTTCCAAAAAGGAACGTCTCACTAAAACAGTCATTTTGTGACTCATTCAACTTGTGCTAGAAATTACACATTCTCTATTTACATGAATTTGATGACAAATTCATGTGAAAGTTGTAATACTCTATTCAAAATACTATTGAACCGGAAAATTTGAACAATTTTGATATTCCTTTTCATTATGTTGTTGTCAAATCCGGAACTGTCTCACTTTCCGGTTAGAAGCAAAAGGAACAATCCGGAATACTAATTTATAGAGAAATTGTTCATAAACTTGAAAATTAGTTGAAACAATGTTTGAGCCATATTCATGTTTAATTTTAACTCTTAATTTGATGTATTACTATATTTCCTTATTTTTGAGATCTTTTAGAAATCACATATTTTTACACCATTTAAAAGGACTATGATTTCATAACATCTTCCTTCTAAAACCATATGATATACTTAAATACAAACTTAATAAGGTGCATGCCTAGTTGTTTTAATTAAAAACATCATATACATAGTCCTTTCACAACTATAATGTGGTCAGTTGTTGAATATGTTAAATTAAGAAAAATTAAAATTTTGAATTTGACCTATATAGCACATGATTGTGGTGTACCAACATGCCTTCTATAACACCATGTAATTTAAAAAAATTTCAAACATTGTTTTCGTTTCCGGAAGGACATTTTTCTAAAGTCCGGAGAGTCCGGGAAGTGATACCCATATCGTGCCATTGCCCATGCTTCCTAGACAAGTTTCAATTCCTGGCACCCGAAATCGTGCCTTTCTGCTCTATAACTGGTACGATTTTCCATTGGAAAATCATAGCCAGTGCTTTACGGGCTTTGGAAAATAGCCAACTCAATTAATCATGGTCATATTCATTATTTTGGCAAGATTTCACTGAAATTTGCAACAGTGAAATTTTGTGCTCTTAAGCAAGCCATTTTTCTAAACATGATCATTTACTTAGGAAGGTTAATAAAAATGAAATAATTTAAATATTCAATTTAGTCAAATCAAACATCTCTTCAAGCAACCTCAAGCTCCATAAATATGTTCAAATCTCTTATCAACAATGAAAGCGGAAGCAGACTGAACCAATCAGTGATGATCATATGTTATCCATTTCCTGATAGTAACTGTGTATTATTTCTTGCGGAGATCTATGTTGAGTCTGCTGACAATTATGTTGTCAACTTATGGGGTTGCATGTGAGTGCTAACCTTGCATTTGGACCCCGGGACGATTGTGGCTCCACTTTGAAGCTTCACTAGTGATGGTCATTTCAACTCATTTCCTCTACTTGTATATGATAAATTCTGAATGGTGTGCGGGTGTGCCCCTACAATCACTGTACGTTTCAAAGTATACTTGGCAATTTTGTATGATTTGTTTATAAAAATAACCTGGTTTTCAGTAAAATTAGATTGTTGCAAGACTCTTGCATAAAGGGTGACTAGTCTTTCCACACGTTCAAGTTAATTATATCAATAGTGATCTTAAATCTGGCACTATTTCTTGGTGCCCAAAGACCACCTTTCTAGTAATGAAAACATACCCAGGGAGTGCACTCTTCAAGTACTGTAATTATACACGTGCGTGCACAACAAGGGTATTATATAGAACAAGCATGTACAAAATGTACTTATGGGAGACATATTTCAATCGAACAGAATGTAGACATACATGGGGCTTGGAGTTTAATTCCTCATTTTTAGCCCCTGTGTACATATGAAAATGTATTTTAAGGCTGTGATATTTGTACATACATTGCTTGATTTTAACCAAATAGAAAATGTATACATGGGTGTTTTAATAAGGGGGATGCACGCACGTGATTCCTGGCTTTATTGAATAGTGCACTCCCTGAGAAAACATAAAGAAAATCTTTTGCATGGCAAAGTTTTCCTATGGTCACACTGATCATACGAAGACCTCCCACTGGTATGTGATCATTATGAGCATAGGGAGACCTCCCCATGAATCATGAAGATGATTCACTTAATGTGTAAAACTTCGTGAAACAATCTAATTTTACTGAAAACCCTGATGAATGTTTAAAGGAGGCTTTTGAAATTAGTACTTGAAGAACTTTCCTGTGCTGTTACAGTACGTGGTTTTGATTGATATGAAATTATTGATCTGATTGTTGTGTTGGGGATCCTTCCTATGATTGGAAGCACTGGAAGCGGCCTCTGTATTCTTGTGAGTCGATTTACAGTGTCTTGTACTGGCTAAAATTTGACCTTCGACACAGGTGTTGAGCTCTAAAAATCCAGCCTCCTATCAACCTTACCTCCTCTGACATAGTGAGAAGTGGCGCGATTTCCCTAAAAGAAACAAAATGAGAAACGACACCCCCTCCCTGTAGTGTTAGTTCCCTATGGGGTACTTTAGTTGGGAACATTTTTGGGTGATTGATGTCTGTAATAAAAAGGAGGTTTGGAGTTAAGAAACCCAATGCTATGGGGGCTAAAAGGAGGGTTAACACATTCACCATTAGCCCTGGCTAATGTCGCCAAATCTTCCTGAGTTTTTCTCTTTATTTCGTGTTGTAGCTGCTGCATATCAAGCTTTGTATGCACTACTTGAGAACATCCTGTGACTATGTCTAAATATGCTGGTCCATATTTAATAATCATCCAAATTTCCATGGAGACAGATGAGATTCTCATAACATATAGTAGCTTTCATGCCCATTGCCTTTCCTTCATGCACTTTGCTCATCACCTCGAGCCTCCACCTATACACTTAGTTAATAATGAAGTATTGTTGGGTGTGGAATATTCCACACCATCTACAGTAGAGCCAAGGCAAAGACAGTGCGTGCTAATCATTGAATGTTATGCTGGGTAGAAGTTTGATTCATGGCTCATAACCAAGAGTACAAACAACCCAGGCTCATCTCAGCCGGCACAGAAATGTGACATTTGGCCGGTCCCCTGGAGCCATTCCTTTAAGGACTTTGAGTGGTAGAATGACTCGCAATTTCAGGTAAAGAAAAACAATGGATAGAATCAGTCATTCATGCTCTTTCGTCCATAACATCATGTATTATTAAATTTTTCATCCCAAATTTAAACAATCATGTATTTTTCTAAGAATTTTTTTGTTGATTTCTTTCATTCTATTTTCCTTCTTTTTCTAGTATATTAGTAACTAATCGAGATAAAATGTTGGCCTATAAAAATATCATTGTGACTTACCATATAACACTCAGATTGAGACAAACCTGAATTTCCACATCAGATTTTGAGCGCAGACCCCCTTACACTAAACCAATCGTAAGATGAAACGTGGCACTTTGTAACAATTTTTATTTTATTTTACTGATGCCGAAACTTAGGGTAGCCCCCAGTTTGTACAGACTTGCTAAAATTACATATGACGTGTTCTAGTTGAAGATCAGATGAGCACCAAGTGACCAACCTCCATTTTTTGAGCAGTAAAATGGATGTGAAACATGTAACAATTGGATGAGATAGAATATGCAGCAATCTATAACTATTTGCTAGTCGGTAGAAACGACTCAGCCCAACATCCCCCAAAACCTCTGTCAGTTAACTTCTCTGCTTTTGAGTATACTCAAGTCACACTTCTAGCACTATTGCTTGGTGCCCAAAGACCACCTTTCTACTAGGGTTGCTTTTGTACTTTTCAGTAGACTTGCTTAATACATGCTTACAAGTTTAATTTGCTATGATTATTTAGATCCTCTACTAAGACACTACTAGCAAAGGCGTCCCTTCTCACTCAAAACACTGTCATAGTTCACTATATACACGCTTGTCTTATGTGATGAATTGCACTCACCAAGACTTGTGACTCGTGCAAAGTGACGTCGTTTGACTCATCTAACGAGTGAAAAGCGACGCCTTCTCCTTGTAGTGAGAGTATTAATCCTCCTAGAGCTCTGTAAGAAAATTGGTGGTAGAAAACCCTTATCTCATATGACCAGTTGCACTCACCAACTCTAGATTGGCTCAAAATAGCTCAGTGAAAAGTGACTAGTTTCTTTCTATGAAGTTCCATTTGAATGAGTAACAATTAAATTAAGCAGCCAAGTACTGAGAGGTGAGTTCATGAATTATGAATTAGTTATAGATTCGGTGATGGGGGATGTGTGCAAATTAAGGAGCTATTAATATATCCACTGAGATCGACGGGGTACAGTACGTTGTACGTGAGATGGAAGGAAGCATGAAGAGCGTGAGATGGAGAAAGTCTCAGGGGTCATGCGGCGCAAGGGTAAAGAATTGGAGCACCATACAGGGAGTGCGGGGCTTGGTTTGGAGTGAGGGATTGACAGATGGAAGAGCACGGCGTTGGACTGCCCGGCAACTCTCCTCACTCGCCGAGTGGACTGATTTGCAAGTAGCCAAAGTTGTGGACGACTTCCCAGATGAGTAAGTGTTAATTTATTTTTTCTTGATTCCCTTCTCTCCTCAGGCTCAGATAGCTACTTTAATTCTTGGAACTTTGCCCAGGAACTTGTCCTGTTCAATGTATACAGTGCACCTGTAATCCACACTTATTGTGAATCTCACTTAAACTCTAGATATTTTACACAATGGAAATAGGGAATGTTGTGTGCAAATCAAATTAAGAGGACGCCTCATCAATTAGCGTTTAGAAGGTATTTACGTTTGAAGTTAAACTTAGTAAGGCACAAATAAGTGATAGTAGGATCAACCACTGACAACATTAACTGGAATGAATATATGATAAGTACAAAAAATGGCTTGAAACTGATAATTGCATTCATGAATGAGAGCCCAACGTTTCCATCTGTGTCCGTTTACTAATTAACCTCTGGTCTCATTATAGGGGATAATATTCAAAATTGGGTCGTGACGTACATACCAGCTCAGTAAAGACATGGTTACCTCAATGACCAACTTTCAGATTGTCCTCAGATCGAACTACGTACCTCTTGGTGAATGAAAAACTTGCTCAATGCCACAATATTTAGTTAGTAAGTATTGAGAATCGAATCATAATTAAACACAAGTGAAATCATGCATGGCTTCTGGAATTAATTAATTAACGTCCTACCATGTTTTTTTGCATGCATGAGCTCTGATTGCCCAGGAGTGCATTATGTTAAATTTGTGAAAGTATACGTGAGTGCACAAAAGGGGTATTCAATTGAATATTGTCGTACACAGTACACATAGAATAGACATATTTACAATTGAAAATATTGACGTATACTTCCTTAAATCATATAGACGGAATAGATTTGTATACAGAAATTTTTTACGACACGTAAACTCTAGTATTAAGGGGTTTTTTTGGAGGAGGTAAACATAATGTAGAGTGCACCCCAGGTCTGATTGCTCAGAACACACACATTTAGAACCCTGGTGAGTGACACTGCAATTATGAGAATTCTTCACAAAATTAAAGTGCATGATGATTCTGCATTGCAGCAAGGTCCCAGAGGAAGGGACATGGCGATGGTTCATGCGAATAGTAATGGTGCTCATCCTGGCGGCCCTGGTCATCTGCGCCTTCCTCTACATTTTCATCTTCTTGACACCCAACACAAGAACCGACCGGGTGTACTTACAGAACCGGCACAAAGACAACGCCATCACCACGTATTACAACAGCTCCGCATCGTATGGACGCAAGATCAACGAGACATCGACATCGTCGACATCGGAGCTTTCGGTGTCGTGCCCGTGCACACGGACGACCATCAGCTGGACCAACTTCACGCACTTCTTCCTCATCAACAACACTCGCGGCCAGCTCCTCTACCAATTCCAACCCCCGACAACCGCACGCTCCTGAGCTTCCAGTACAACGAGACCCGGGTGGCTTGGTACCATGAATACGGAGATCCTTACTTGGGCACCACCCCCATCGATCCCAAGTTCCTGAACCGGACTTTAGTTCTGAACAACATCGATGATGTGAACTGGTATCTGTGCCAGCATGTGACTCTCCTGTCGGCCTCGTACCCCTACAGTCCGTATTCCAACGTCGAGTATTGCAACTCCTTTATGCTTCCCTTTGTCACCACCGAAGTCCCTGACGATTTCAGTTCCATGCAGTGGAAAGACGATACTGTTTCCTACTTTCCTACGCCTGTGCTCCTCGACCAGAAGTTTCTCTACGCTAACACCATTCGTCTTCTCAAAGGTAATTAAGTGACCGCATACATCACTCCCTCCGTCCGTCTGGAAATATACAATTCAGAACTTCTCCACTTTGTCAAAGTTTGATTTACATTAGACTACTACTAGCTGTTATTTAACGCCAGTGTAACCTGTAACTTGTAACACTAGAAAATAACAGGAATTGGCCGATATAACCAATTACAACTTTTGAATTGGATCAGTAGAGGAACTGACCAGTACCCTTATGTAGAGGGTACATTCACGCTATAACAACCCAAGGAAATTGTAACCAGTGATTAATTTAACGAATTATTAAGCAATAATCTTTTCATTGAATTGATAATGCAGTATAAACTAGTAATTACATATATATTATACGTCATTCTACAATATACTTAAGTTTGACAATATTTGAGAAGTTATTGCTACTCCAAAACGATTAAAATATGGTCGTTAATAATGACTAAAATGTGCTAAAATGTTCATAATATGTTGCAATTTAATATACTTAAATTTTTCTAATATCTACATAAATTAAAGAAATAATTTTCTAAGCACTCATCAAGAAATAGTTGTTAGACTTGGGCGCCCGGGGTTGGCTCGTTATATCGTGAATAGTACACTGTAGAGGAGAGTAGTTACGTCTGTTATGGGGTCCGAATACTAGTTCGATTTCAAGAGAAAAGGATTTAGAGGTGCTAATGAGTGTGTGTGCAGCGCAACTGAGAACGCAATATGCGCTGCTACGAGTGAACTTCGACTTTTGGGCGTTGGAAGCGCAGCCATTGCAGCAGTTTGTCGCGGGGCTGGCGCAGAGCTGGATCTCGGTGTTGAACAGCTTCGCCGACAACTCGTCCACCAACGACTCGTTCTACTTCCACCGCGCGGCCACGGACCTCATGCTCAAGCAAGCCTCGGACGCCGACGTGTTGCAGATCAATGCGAGCGTGGTGCTGCTGGACGATTCGGGGCAGTCGGTGCTGGGCATGAACATGAGTTGGATGGAGTATTACCAGCAGTGTCAGCGTGTGTTCTGCGACGTCACCAAGCCCAACTCCCTTCTCCGCCAGATGTTCATCGTCCTGGCGCAAGTGGGCGGCCTTCTGCCGCTTGCCTTGTTCCTCCTGCGCTCCTTCCTGTGGCCCCTTCTTGCCCTGCTCATTGGCAACACGTGATTCATCAGTCATCTCATTAGCAAATAATGGACCCCAGATCCCTTTCAAAGGACCCAAACAAAGGTTTTAATTTGTACTTTGGAATATGGAAAATGCCAGACATCCTACTTTCCCTCACCCAGTGCAATGATGGGTCACATTGGCATGTCTAGCCTTCATTGGCCGTCAGATATGCATGTACAAGTTGACATGCCTTTTGTAGCATTTAGCACTTGTTCAACAAGAAAGTCATACAAGGTACTGTAGAAATCTCCTTTACTGATCAATCTCACACTTGAGTAATACACAGATGGTATACAAGTAATCACACTGGTAATATATACTAACAAGGATTAGCTAGGATAGTTAATGATCTAACAACTAACACTAACTAGTGTACCTAACCGTCTCTACCTAATATTCTACAGAGGATAGAATCAGATACGATCTGTCTCTCGACCTTCGTATTACTGTTTTGTGATTGACCTATGGATGAAGGTCGGTGGGATGAACAGAGGATCCAACACCTCCCCTCACTACCTACAAATGTACATTGTTAGGTCGTGACGGATTCTCCTTCTTCCGGGTGGTCACAGAGCTTGGAGCAGAATGAGTACTGCAGCTCAATCTTTGGTATGGGGTGCCTTCATATTGATGATATGGTCAGTTGGTTTAATTTTCAGTGGAGTGTCTGATAAGCTGTGTGAGTGGGCTTATCGTCAGTGGCAGCAGGGTTCAGGTGATCACGAGGTGACTCCTTCCAATGATTGTGGCGAAGGCCGTGACCTGTATCCTAGGATTTCTGAATCCTCATTTGATTGTGAATCACAGTTGCCCTCTCCTGCTTGTAATACTTCCGCGAATTCTCACTCTCGTGTAGGAGTGAAACCAGGCTCCTCTCCATTGTCTACTGAGTTGGATGAGTACGTATTAAACTTCTGTAGGCTTGATGCACCGGGCTACAGACGTGCAGCCAAGAAATATTGATGGAGATATCTTTCGTTTGGAGAACGCCTTCGGGCTGAGGGAGTCCATTTTGACTTCCTCCTTAATGAGGATTTGTGCCACTTCGAAATCCCAAGGAGCTCAAGTGCTCGATTTGTTCCTGGCTATGTGTCTCTCAGGGATTGCCCCCCTGATTACACTGTTGCGCCTGCTTACTATGGAATCTAGTAGTGTTAATTAGCCCTAGATGACTCCTAAGTTTCCCAAATTGTGTTTTGCCTAGAGCTTTAGTGAATAGATCTGCTACTTGGTCTATCGTAGGAATATGTTGTAAATCTATGGACTTAGCTAGAACTTGTTCTCGAATATAGTGATATTGTACCTCTATATGTTTGGTTCGTGAATGGAATACTGGATTGTGAGCAATTTCTACGCTACTCTGATTGTCACAATATATTATGGTGGAATTTGTGCATTTTTCTACTTGCAATTCTTTTAGCAGTCTACGCAGCCATACAGCTTCTTTCGAGCTATCACACATGATTCTGTACTCTGCTTCTGTTGAACTTAGTGAAACTGTGGGTTGCTTACCGCTCTTCCACGTGATAGGTGTTGAGCCGAGGCGAAATAAGTAGCCTCCAGTGGACTTCTTGTCCTCCAGATCTCCTGCCCAATCGGCGTCGCAAAATCCCGATAAGATGCTTTCCTCCCCTCGACGATAGATTAGCCCGAGATCTATGGTTCCTCGTAAATAGCGGAGTACGTGCTTCGCTGCGGCCATGTGAGGAGTTTGAGGAGCCGAGCCAAATCGGCTTAAAATGCCAACTGCATATGTGATATCAGGTCGGGTAATCCGGAGGAACAGGAGTTTACCGATGAGGTGCTGGTACTCATGAATGTCGGCTGAGGGAGCATCCATCTGCTTGCGAAGGTGAAGACCAGGCAACATGGGAACGACTGCTGGATTGCAGGCAGCCATGCCGGCATCATCAAGCATCTGGGTGATATATCCCCTCTGTGTCAGGATCAGCCCTTGAGGGTCAAAAAAGAATTCAACTCCCAACGAAAAACTGACTAAACGGAGATTTGTCATATCGAATCGGTCCAAGAGTTTGGAACGGATGTCATTAATGCATGTCGTAAAATTCCCGGCTAAATAGACATCATCAACGTATAAAAGTAGCATGACAATTTGGGATCCTTGGGCCATGTAGTAGAGATTCGGATCAGAATGAGACTGACATAGGCCTAAGTCCTTGATGCATTTGTCAAACTTGAGATTCCATGCCCGGGGGACTTGCTTTAAGCAATAGAGTGCCTTTTTTAGGCGACATACCTTGTGCAATTGACCGCTAATCTCAAATCCTTGCGGTTGTTGCACAAAGACTTCCTCCTCTAATTCCCCATTTAGAAACGCACTTTTGACATCAAGACGATGGATGGGCCATCGTTGATGTCCGCATAAAGCTGCTATGGCCCGAATGGTGTCCCATTTGGCAACTGGCGCAAAAGTCTCAGAAAAATCGAACCTGGCACGCTGTTGGAAGCCTTTGGCCACCAGGCGGGCTTTGAGTTTATCCGTGGTGCCATCCGGGTTGGGCTTGGATTTAAAAATCCATTTTGTCGTAATTGGGCGTTTACCCGGGGGACAATCAACTAGTTCCCATGTGTTATTCCGGGTGATAGAGTCCATCTCTTGGCGCATAGCCTGATGCCAACCAGGGTGGGAATATGCCTCCTCAAAATTTTGAGGTTCAGGGATCATTGCAATAGTGCCAATAAAAAAATCTTTCATAGAAGCTGGGGGTTTACCTGCTGTACTACGAGAGGGCCTTGTGGACAGGGTCGGCAGGGGAGTGTGCTGGACTGATGTAGGAGGTCGCCGATGATATGTGAGAATTGGTGGAGCAGCTGACGAGATTTCCTGCTCTTCATTCTTCATCTGGTGACTGGTGGATCCGGTTGGGGAGCCTGACTGTCCATTCGAGGAAAGGCCTGTTGACTCGGAATCAGTAGGTGGTAACTCTGAACTTGATTGTACTGCCGGTGGTGGGCAGGATTGAATCACTGATCGCGAGCTAGGCCCCGGTGCTGAGACTGGGAAGGCTGGAACCGGTTCGGGTGTTGACTCCGGTATCAGGTCAGGAAGCTTGGCTACAATTTGCTCCTCTGCTTCGTCACTGCTTGTGTTGGGCCACGAGAAATGAATAGTCTCGGCTGGGTGTGAACATTGCTTCTCTGTGGGATAGAACATGACATGTTCATGGAAAACAACATCTTTGGAAATAATGATGCGGCGTGCTGGTGGATAGTAACAACGATAGCCTTTGGAATGGTTATCATATCCAACCAATACGCACCTGAATGCTCGTGGAGCCAGCTTCTTGAGTTGTGGTCGTGCATCGCGGATGAACGATACAGAGCCGATGATTCGGAGATGAGCAAGATCGGGACGATGGTGGTAAAGTCTTTCGTATGGCGTGATGCCCTAGTTCGCCCGGGTTGGTGCGCGATTCGTAAGATAATTTGCTGTTGTCACTAACTCGGTCTATAAAAAACCTGGAATGTGAGCGCCAAACATGAGACATCGTGCGCGCTCCATTAGTGTTCGATTCTTGCGCTCGTCGACACCATTCTGGTGCGGTGTGTGTGGCTGTGTGAACTCACGATGAATGCCAGCATCTGCGCAGTACGAGTCAAAAGCACCAGATCGGTATTCTCCGCCACTGTTTGATCGGAGGCACTTGATTTTTTGACTGTGACAATTCTCGACCAAAGCTCGAAATTGTTTAAACACAGAAAACGTCTCATGCTTGTGTTTAATAAAGTAGATCCAGGTGTACCTGCTCCAATCATCCGTGAATGTCAAGACGTAGCTGGTGCCGTTGAGAGACACTGGCGTGATGGGACCGCAGAGATCGGAGTGGATGACTTCGAGAATGGTTGTGGAGCGTCTACTGGCAGTCTTGGAGGCAGCTTTCCGACTCTGCTTGCCAAGCTGGCACGTCTCGCATGCAAGAGTGCTAGTCTGCTGTAAAGCTGGTGGAATCCCGGTGGCAAGTTCAAGGCGGCTCAACTGAGTCGTGCTTGGCACATTGAGATGGCCTAATCGGAGATGCCATAGCATTGATGTGTCTGTTGTCACTGCTAGTACTTGATCGGGTTGTGGCTTGGGCGAGAGTAGTCGATAGAGGCCATTTCGTTTGACTCGTTCCCCAACAGCTGCAATTTTGAAGCTAGATGTATCTGGTGGTTTTATGATGAGAAATTTCTCTGAATCAAAATAGACACCTAATTTTTGGTCCGTAATTTTTCCTACAGATAGGAGATTCCGAGTAACACCAGGGACGTACAGAACTTTGGTAAATTTTATTGCATCGTCATGAGCATAGTCTTATGATCCAACAATAGGATAGGATTGACCATTTGCGATTTCAATCGCCGAACCACTCCTATTAGTACGTAACCCTCTAAGTTTCCCTGAGGAACCCGTAACATGCTTAGATGCGCCAGAATCCACATACCAGACATCAGATTTTTGAATAGTGACCAGGTTTGCTTCTGTCACTTGCTCTGGATCGCTCTCTCCTTCCTCCAGGCTGTCGTGAGTAGCTTCCACAAAATCCTCACTGCTTTCGCTCGAGTTCACAACGGCATTTGCTGAGTTCCCGTTCTTCTTACGACGTTCTGCAGCACGGCGTCCCAGCTCTTTTGTCAACTCCGGGCACTCCCTCATGAAATGCGAGCCACTCCCACACCAGTGGCACTCAGATTTTCGAGGAGTCCTGTCATGACCACCTCTTCCACTTCGGCCTCGTGACTTGGACCCCGACCCTCGTGGTTCTTGAATGCTTCGAGTGCTTTCTCTACCGATTCTCTTGCCGTGAGATACTCTGCTTTTGACAAAATTAGCTTCAGCAGAAGCTCGTTTGGCACTTCGGAGCTCTCTCCTTGCCTCATCTTGTAGTAGCAGACCTGTAAGTGAGGTCAGGTTGGGAAACTCATCCCGTAAGCCAATCGATGTCACAAATGTTTCATAGCTTTCTGGCAGTGCATTCAACACATGTTCAACAAGCATGGAGTCAGGCACAGTTTCTCCGATTGCAACAAGCTGGTTAGAGATGTCCCGCACTTGCTTGAGAAAGTCAGCAACTGACCCTCCCTCTTCCAATTTCAGACTTTGGATTCTGCTCTTCAGTAATAAACGTCTAGCATTGCCTCCAGTTTCATACAGTGCCTTGATGATACGCCACACCTCTGCAGGGTCTTGTTCTTCCCCGATGTGTGGGATGACTTCATCACCGACCGCCAAACAGAGAATCGCCAGCGCCTTCTGACGTCTCCGTGCCTGCATCGCTTCAGTGGCAGTGCGCTGGTTCCCTGCGGCCTCCCCGCCTTCTTCGGTTACAACCAGCTGGCCGGGTGTGGGAACTACACTCTCCCACAAATCTTCCTTCTGCAGTACATTGCGGATTCGGAACTTCCATACCGAATAATTGGCAACACCACTCAGCTTCGAAGACTCTCCCATGGTGACGTGTTCGTGACTACCTGCCATGACTATCTGCCTCCTGGACTTGATCTCAATCACTCAACCAGCAACGTGTGTGAGCGTTTAGCTCTGATACCATGTAGAAATCTCCTTTACTGATCAATGTCACACTTGAATAATACACAGATGGTATACAAGTAATCACACTGGTAATATATACTAACAAGGATTAGCTAGGATAGTTAATGATCTAACAACTAACACTAACTAGTGTACCTAACCGTCTCTACCTAATATTCTACAGAGGATAGAATCAGATACAATCTGTCTCTCGACCTTCGTATTACTGTTCTGTGATTGACCTATGGATGAAGGTCGGTGGGATGAACAGAGGATCCAACAGGTACTAGCGACACTTCACATGCACGTTTACTGTACCCGGACTAAGTTCAATACACTTTAACAATGTCAAATATTAAAGGGCTCTTAGAAGGCTCATTATTTTGCTAATGCCTTGGAATCATGCTGAGGGCAAGGCAAGGCTAGCCTAGCTCGGCTGTCCAATCAAGGTTCGATCTTTTGTAATTTCTAGACTTTTCCTCAGATCCAGTATAACCATATGTGAGGGTCAGATTCGGATAGTATTGTGTCGAAATCTAATTTCCACATCAAATTTTGAGAGATCCACGTCACCGTAAACCAATCACAAGATGACATGTGGCAAGTCTTTTCTGACAAAATGATTTAGTTTATGTCGAAACTGACCACAAGGTAGGGTAGTCACTACTAGAACAATACACTGGGAGCTACAGCAAAAACGTAGCTAAATACACTACGCGGACACTATACAATATCTTGTCAAAACGTAGTTTATTGTATAGTATAACGTAGCTAAAAAACTAGCTACGTTGGGGTGTAACGGTTGCTACGTCTTCAAACGCTTAGCGAACGCATAGTTCTCACTTAGGGAACGCGTAGTTCTCATTGCTACCATGTTCCCAATAAAACCATTTTTGGTAGTTATCGGATACCCAGGATAAGGTGCCATGTGTCAGTGTATCTGTGTTTTGCTACATCCTACCAAAAACATTTATTCACTGATGTGAAAGTAAATTTCCCTTGTTTATTGTGGGAAAAGATATGTGAATTATATTCCTATTTTTGGTCTTCATAATAAACTATATTTAGCTTCATTGAAAAGTAATTCGGTCACATTTCACCACAGTAAAACTCTGGTTCAGGCTAGCCATTGGTTCAGAGAAGCATGGGATGATTTTTAATAATGTTGATGACTCAATGGACGTGGAGAAAGGAATGCCGCGTGGAGGAATGGAGAAATGCCACCGATGCAGTATATTTCGGTGGCCCATGCAGCCGCAGTTTTCCCGTAAAAATTCGCCCGTAGACCAAACCCTTACTATCTGATCTCTTCGACTTCCTCATTGCCATGTAATTATAGCAAGCGAAGACCATAGCGATCTTCCGTAGCAGTGAAGAGAACAAAAAGAAAACGACTCTACAATCAATCTCCTTCTCATTAGCACAAAAATGGAACTCATGAACTCAATCATCAGTCAAACAAATGGCTATTGCAGCAACCAAGACTATAACTAGTTTCCTCTAGGTAGCAGGCGAAGACTGTAGCAATCTTCCGCAGCGCAGCCACTTTGAAGAGAAAAAACGAAAGAATTCTACAATCAAACTGCTACTCATTAGCACCAAACAGGAATGAACTGAACCATCAAACCGAAATCACGAATAACATTCTCACATTCGTCAATTTGAACATTTCTCCAGCATTTCTCCATTACATCTAAGAGGTTACAGCAAGGTCTACAGAAAAAAGACTAAACCAGACTAAAAACTCGAATCTGAAATATACAACGCAACAGACAGATGGCTATGGCAGCAACAAAGAAAGAAAGATTGAAACTCTAAAAATTCGTTCTCTAGAAGCATTGATACCTACCTGGACAACGATCACACTGTCGAGTTCGTAGTCCACTGCATGCTGCAAATGAAACTGCAAGTTCCGGAGATCCTCGACCAGGAACGGAAACCGATGGACTCATGGCACATTTTTTGAGGTTTTAGCAGAAAGCTACACCGATTGTCCTGATATTAAGGCTTCGAGAGGTGCACATGACGACGAGCGCCCATCCTAGTTGACAAAATCAAGAAATCTATCACTGCGGAGGAATCTGAGTGCCGTCCAAATGCGAGTCTCGCTGCGAAGAAGACAAGGCTAGAGAACCAACTGGCAGAGACGTCACTATCCATTGATCCAACCCATCGACGCCACGTCAGCCGCATTCGGCCTGCCAGCTAGGCAGAAATGAACCGATGGAACATTCATTCTATTTTGGACTGTGGCGAGCAAGCTCAGGCAGAAATTAGAAGGCGGTGTCAAGATATTTTTTGAAATTATCTTCCCAAAATTACTGCATCTCCTTAACAACTTTACTGAATCTCACTATGCCCTTTAAGGTAAGGACACCCATTCCCGTGACTGCACCCATTCCCGTCTACATACAGGGCACCTCAATCCGAGAAACTCTGATCTTGGGTGGTTGAAGAAATTTGCTATTGTAAGGAACTTTTCATGGCAGAAGTTGCTTCTCCAAGTCACGGAATCAAGTGCATTCAAACACAATCAAAATGTGCAAATCATTTTTTGGCTTTGACTACCGAGAACGTACACAATTTCTACAATAACATGACTTTGTTGATGCAGTCTAGATTAATATCTAATTGCCTTTCCCTTGATATAATTACCTTACAAACTGCTCATTCAGAAGTATAATAATCTGCTTAAAGTCACGGGAATGGGTGTCCCTACCTTATCTTCCCTACTGAAAGTTCACAGGGATTCTCTATTACACATGGGAACGTGCGGTTCTAATGGTGACATCAAAAATAACGTAGCTTGTCGACGCAAACGTAGCTGAAACGTTGCTTCAATGAAGTCGCCGTAGCTTCCGTCAACCCGACATCACAAAACAAGGGAAACGTAGCAACTTCCTCCAAACGTAGTTTATCAAACGTAGCTCCCAGTGTATTGTTCTAGTAGTGAGTATTTTGACTTGTGTATTTTAACAGGTTAAGAACGCCATCTGTATCACCAAAAACTAAGGCAATTTTGTTTTTAGAGTTCACCATATATATTTCAGGCGCGTTCTTGTAGTGTAACGCAAACTAAGGTAAAAAATGCCATATAATTGGTTAAATTGTCCAATCCCTGTTATTCTTTTTTAGTGTAACAAGTTACAGGTTACACTAGAAAATAATAGGGATTGACCAATTTAACCAATATGACGTTAAAAGTGCCATTCATAGGACAGGCGAGTTTGAGGGCTTCCAATGATTGAAGATTTACATGTGATTAATTTGATAAGATTGATTTGGAAGGCTTAACCTGGGCTAAGTAACGCCGCATGCGTTAGCCCCTTTTTTTTTTACACGAATAAAGGGAACTCTTTACTGAACAGAGAGAAAGTGGAACATACAAACCCGTCCAACCAGGTCTAGCCCCTCTTTTAGCCCCGTAGCATTGGGGTTCTTAATTTAGAGCCTCCTCTTTTACATACGTATTAGCACCCAAAATGTTCCCTTTGTCTAGGCTAAAGTACCAAACAGGGAGTAAAATTTGAGGATTAATAATTAGTCCCCCGTTAGCTTCCCATTAGCCCATTAGCCCCAGGGGCTGTATATATAACGCTGTGAAATCTTACTGTCACATCGTCCACCATTAATTAATTGCTGCAGGATCCACTTCGTCTTCCTTGATGTGTGTGACTATTTTGAACATTGCATCTTTACTAGGGAGAACCGGAATTTCTATGACGAGCGTGAAACCGGCCCACCTGGAATTTTAGAGCTCAACACCTGTGTCGATCGAAGGTCAAATTTTAGGCACAAGAATACAGCTCAGTCCGCTTCCAGTGCTTCCAGACTTCCAGTCATAGGAAGGATCCCCAACACAACAATCAGATTATCAATTTCATGTCAATCAAATCACATATTGTGATAGCACGGGAAAGTTCTCCCAGACAGTACTAACTCCAAAAGCCTCCTATTGAGCATTCAATAGGGTTTTCAGTAAAATTACATTGTTTCACGGAGTTTTACACGTAACTAAGAGAATCATACTTACAACATTTTTCATGTGTCAGATCCTCCAGTATCTGAAAAATATCTAAGGGTAGGAATGCCTCATCACTTAAGGGCTGGCGAAATGTCATGAAATTGACACGTTTGCTCGTCTGGAACCTCAGATCTAAACGAATATGACCATTTGAACATTCCTGTTATTTGTATTCCAGGACTAGAGGGAAATTTGACACGATTATTATGTACACATTAATAGACCTTCTCTAGATCTGATACCTCTCATACTTGGCGCTGCGGCTAAGTGATAACTGGCCAGTGAGAGCCAAGTGCGATACGGTATTCATGTAGTATCTCATGCCGTACCCTACTATTCAGAATACTGAGTGGAAATTGTGAAGTACTCTGTTGCGCGTTACGTTTTAACTGCTGGATCTAGCACTAGATGCTTTTCCTCGTCTTTGTGCTCTCAAAGAAGGACATATATCACAGCTTGACCTTGGACAGTCAGCAAATGAGCTCAAAGGGTGTCACCAAAGGGAAAACATGCATGAAAGTCAAAAACAGAATCGATCTGGAATGCATTTTAAAACTTAAAACTCTTTTAAGCATGTTCAGCTTTTAAAACTTAGAACGAATTTAAGCATGTAGTCACGATGGAGAGCAATCTGCTTTGTGTGTAGCGGCATCCATTTCAACAAAGGACGTTCATGCGAGGGACATCGGAGTTCACTATTTTCCCAAATTATTGCCGGCCATACAGTATATATGTGCATTTTTGTTAAAAGTTTCAAACTTGGGATAACAAGCCAAAAAAAAAAACAGTGCAACCAACTTTGAAGCTTATAATGTTACTATTGAAGAACCCTGAACGGTTGAAATTTTTTTATTTGTAATAAATTCAAGTTGGTTGAAATATATTATGATTGGATTGGTCAAAAAGGTTTTACATCAAAAACTATTTCTCTTTTTATGAAAAAAGGATACTCTTTGGAGAGAAACATAATTGTGGTCCTTTAGGGGTTAAGTTAATATGGAAACTAATTCAAATGAAATTAAGTTAATTCTATTTGCAATTGTTGACGATAATGTTCTTATGTTAGTGGCATTGTTTCTTGGGTAAAACTGACCCTGAGGTTCGTGACTAGTTGGTTGTTCCTCTTATTGCGCCTCACGTACGTTTACGCCCGAGCAGGGTAGGAATGCTCTCATCCCAAGTTTTGGGAAGACAGTGCTATTTAACTATTTGCTCCACCTTTATTAGCATATCACAAAGTTGTGAGGTACAAAGACCACTCAACTTATGTGCACAGTGGACGCGCCAACCCCAAAAATTGGTCTAATCACTTTTCGAAATTAGAACCCTTTTCCAGAGGTTCAGTGAAGACTTGTCAAGAATATTACTAGAACACCGCCAGATTGAGTATTACGAGGAGTGTCACAGTGCCCAGAAGATGCTCCTCCTCTATTCAAAAGCACTCTGCTGGCTATTCTCAGTCCCAAATTCTCGTCAAATATACTCCAACCCTCACATAGTGTTCTGAAATCTCGTTTCAGAGTTCCTTCTTATTGCAGAGAGCAAGTCACGTACACTGGCACTCCCCGAATGCTTGTGTACCATACGTACCAGAATAGTATCTTACAAATTAAATCAGAAAGAAATCAAGCCGAAAATCATGGTACTCAGTTCTGTACACTATTTGATTCCAAACAGTTTCACTTCATTAAAAAACTCACTCACGATCCCACATTCAAAGACAGTACTTTCCTGATTAAAAATTTAGTTTTTTATGAAGCAGACTTGACGTGTCCCTTTGAACATTATGATCTACATCACACAATAAGAAATAATGGAAAATATATATAAGTCTTCTAAACATTCTACATACACACCCTCAAACATTGGGCCACTTCTCCTTTTTCTATCACAAAGATAATCACTAATCCAAGCCGGCTCGGACAATAAAACTTTCAGCTAAAAAATGTCATATCCAGTGGCAACAGGTTCAAAATCATGAAAACACCAAACTTTTTGGCAATTTAACATATTAATTCATAAAAATCCAGAAACTGGTCTGTCAAATTACGTGAGTAGGAGGTCCAACGGAGGTTTTATCGTCGCCATTTGCAGCTGCGTAGTCCCCAGTCTCCCCAGTAATATCCTCCAATGATCTCTGGTTCGTCTCCGGCACCAGAAACGTACACAAGAAGCCCATACAATTGACACAACCCAGCGCAATCAAAGCGTACTTGATCCCAATTCCCTTGTGGTACCCGGGATCCACCAGAGCCTGGTGACTGCTCTCCGCAGCGTACAAGAATCCGAAGGCGCCGACAATGGCGCCAGCCTTTCCTGCAGCAGCTGACATTCCGTGACAAGTTGATCTGAACCTCGCCGGGAAAAGCTCCGCTGGAACGATGAACGTCGTGGAGTTCGGTCCGAAGTTGGCGAAGAAGAACGTCAGCGCGTACAGAATGACGAAGCCGATATGGTTACTCGCCTTCAGATGATTGTACGGGATACTGAGCGCGAACATGAACACCGTCATGAAGAAGAAGCCTTGCAGTTGAATGATCCAGCGGCCAATGTGATCGATGAGCGCCACCGTCACCCAGTACCCGGGCACTGTCGAGCACAGCGCGATGAGCGTCTGTGCTCTCGCAATGCGGTAGACTTCCTCTACAGCGCTCATGGTTTTCGCAGCAGGGATCCATCCGATAGCAGAGAACACATCCTTCTGGAAGAGGTTCTGGGAGTAAAAAGCAATGTCCAGGAAGAACCAGCAAGTGGTGGTGCCCAGGAGATGCTTCCCGTGACGCCTGAAAAACTCGGCGGAGAAGAGCTTGTACTGCATCTGAGGCCGCACGGTGCCAACGGGCTCCGCCTCGATGTTCACATGCAGGACCTTGCCCATGTCGGACGCGGCTTGTTTCGTGTTGCCCTCGATGAGAGCGGTGTAACGGGCGGTCTCTGGCATCTTCATCCGGTAGTAGAAAGTGGCCAGCGCGGGGAACGCGCCCAGCGCGAAGATGAAGCGCCACAAGAAGTCGGCTTCGCGAGGGGTGGAGCCGATGGGGTCGACCGTGAAGGCGGGCACGTGGTAGATGTGTCTGAAGATGGAGGACGAAATGATGCCCACTGCGCCGGCAGCGAGAATTCCAATTCCTTGCATGGCGAACACGGCCGCCACGAATGCGCCTCGCGTTTTGGTGTTGGCGTACTCACTCATGATCGTCGCCGACAAAGGATAATCCCCTCCAATGCCAAAGCCCAACCAAAACCTGCACAATCACCAAGAATTCACTCATGAGCACCATCACCACCATTTCACAAAACCTCCTGATAACGTCTTGAAACATTCTTACAGTGATAATTACACGGACAATCATGCGTGAGAAACACCCACCACCAATACTGCTATATACATAACGCTTATGTTCATGGATGACACATAAAAGTCTCTGAATGTACAAAAGAATTTTGAGAAAAAACCTGAAAACGAACCACAACCAAGGCTGTTACGATGTGTTCATGGATGATTGCTGGAACGAACCTGAAGAAGCAGAGGGTGGTCATGACGGCCTTGGGCGTGGTGCCGAAAGAGCAGCCGGACGCGATGGAGAAGATGATCATGATGAGCAGCGTAACTCCGTACACCTTCTTCCTTCCGAGCTTGTCACCCAGCCATCCGAAGAAGAGCTGGCCGAACAGCGTGCCCACCAAAGCCACACCATTGAGCGCGGAGTTCACACCAGCGGGCAAGATGCCAGGCTTCTTGGTGGCCGGGTCGTAGTAGTAGAGCCGGCCCAGCAGCTTGGTGACGATGGAGATGCAGAACAAGTCGTAGGCGTCCGTGAAGAAGCCCATACCCGCAATCACGATAGTCGTGAAATGGTACCATTGCGTCTTCGCCTTGTCAAGCGCCGTCAACACTTCCAAGTTCCTGCCCCCCGACATCTTGACGCCTCACTCACTATCAGCTGTTGAATGTCTCCAATTGCTTCGTCACGCCTGCATCGAAAATTCACCCACACCGACGTTCATGAGAAACCCAGAATCAATTAAACCCCGTGATTTGACTTACAAAACCACACCAACTACAATGCAAATGCGATCACACTCACAACAATCACCGCACAATAATCGCCAAAAACCAAAACTCCACTACTAGCTAAACCTCCAAAACGAAATGTTGAACTCCACGAAACTCGTTTGATTCTGACACCCGGTCTCTAAGTCTCTATACTCTCAGTGATTCTCTATCTCCGTTGCATTGCTGCTTTTTTCAAATTTCCCGCTCGTAGTTCCACATGAGCAACATTCCCAAGTCTAAAATGCCATCTCACAATTGATGAGTTTTACATCCCGGAAGGAAAATCTATCGAACCGCAACAAGTAATCAACGTTCGTTCACTGCTAACAAAAATTTGAACTTCCACCGCCGATTTAAGTACTGTTTCATTTGTTTCAGAAAAAAAAGAACTTCGACCGCCGACAATTAATCGTGTGTACAAGCTAGCACCCACCTGGATTGCAATTGATCAAGCAACACTGATCATCACCATGGCCTCTCTGCAGGACTGATGCACTCGATCAATATATTGATCGATATATCACTGGGCATCTGATCCAGGTGGGGTTGCATCATTATATAAGAGAATCGGGGCGGCAGGTCAGAAGGGAATTAATCTGTAAGCAGCTTACGAGGCGGTACCCGGAAACTCTGCGGAATCCGATTGTCCACAGGCTCAGGTCAAGAGCCAGTCTGCAGCGGGTTTCACGTCGGCAAGAGTATCTAGTTTAGAGCGCCCTCAATGCGACACTGTAAAAGGATCAGAAACCAGTCATATACACTTACAAACAAAACTGAGTATTGATTTGAAACTTTTCCATTCAAACAACCATATCATGAGCATCAATGGGCAAAGTCCAAAAGTGAATTTGCAAAAGTTGTAGTGTGCGACATATAACACATTACTACCGAAGTTTGAAGAGAAACTCAATTGTGATTTGAAAGAAAATGAATTTCAAAGTTAGCCATGTCTAAAACTCGGTTTTGTGCGCTACAAGTTGGAAGTACTTTAAATTTTGTGAATTTTTTCTTATAGCTTCAATAAAGCTTTTTGTGCCTTGGCATGTTGGTACACATCGTTTTAGACTGTTGTACGCAAAAATTGAAGGAAGTTAACATTTATAGAATTTAAAATATCGACAATTTGACAAACATGCAAATGATGTTGGTTTTCACGATATTTGAATTTTTTTTTGGATTTGAGAGTTTGGGACTGCATTGGCCATTGTATAGACTGCATTGGCCATTGTGCTTCATAAACTCTAGTTTTCGTACAAAAATCCTAAACCAAAAAACTACATTGTATAGCTCCAATATATAAATTGAACGCATTGGCCTATTCAACAACTATTTCAAATGTAAAGGTATTAAGATGTAACAATGGTCATATTGCAACCTATGCTCTCTATACAATGGCCAATGCAGTCCCAAACTCTCAAATCCAAAAAAAAATTCAAATATCGTGAAAACCAACATCATTTGCATGTTTGTCAAATTGTCGATATTTTAAATTCTATAAATGTCAACTTTCTTCAATTTTTGCGTACAACAGTCTAAAACGATGTATACCAACATGCCAAGGCACAAAAAGTTTTATTGAAGCTATAAGAAAAAATTCACAAAATTTAAAGTACTTCCAACTTGTAGCGCACAAAACCGAGTTTTAGACATGGCTAACTTTGAAATTCATTTTCTTTCAAATCACAATTGAGTTTCTCTTCAAACTTCGGTAGTAATGTGTTATATGTTGCACACTACAACTTTTGCAAATTCACTTTTGAACTTTGCCCATTGATGCTCATGATATAGTTGTTTGAATAGAAAAGTTTCAAATCAATACTCAGTTTTGCTCGTCACTGTATAATGGCCTTTTTACAGTCCACCCTCTATAAATGTTAGGCTCTGGAGTAAAATTTTCCTAACATTTATAGTGAGTTAACATTGTAACAGTTATAAAGGGAGCTTTTTGAATACTTAACAAATATAAAGACCTTTTGAACCCTCATACGGTACCCTCCACAATATAGTTCAGACAAATAATTTGATCACAATAATGAATGTCATCACACAGTACTGAATGCATTTCGTAGGTTAACATTTATAAGTGGAAAATTAGCAAAGAGAGGAGTAAATTATTGTTAACATTTAACATTCTAGTTAGCAATATGAGGAGAGTACGATTTTGTTAACAAATATAATGAGTTAACGTTTATAAGTGTAACATTTATCGAGGGTGGACTGTACAGTATCCCGTTGAAGATGCTCCAGGTTCTACAGGCTGTTCCCGGGGTCCGGGGATAAGCTCCATACCGAAAGGGCCTTTCTACAAGTCCACGCCCTGATACCTTTGGATATCCAATTGTACCCCTTTGGGCTGTCAGATACTCTTTAATATGAATGTTGGAAGTCATTTGAAAGCTGCTCTCAGTCTCTCCTTCTGCCTCCTTGTTTCAATTTGGGTTACTGGTATATGCTTTCTAGCACAATAGAAAATCCGTTTAATGTCATGCGGTGTGGGCACTACTTGAATGCATCATGTCAACTAGCATATATTTTTAATAATATCTTTCTAGAATCTAGATTTTGTGTCTGTTGCTATGTCATCGAAGTGTACTCGCAGTGCAGAAGAGCATATCATTTTGTTCTTTGAGATCCGCGGAGTAAATACTTGAAAAAGGAGTACCTTTCGTATCCTAGTGGCAGAATATTTTATTATCCATTTTTTTTTAAGTTTCTTAGAGCGGAAGAGTTGTTGAACACTACGTTACTTGATGTCATGAGGTTGGATTTTATTTTATTTTTTTCCTCTTTTTTTAATGATATTGAGTTTATTACATTAAACAATTGAAATTGTTTTTAGCAACTTAAAGGACATGTGTTTTCCTGATTCCACACCCAAATTTTCGTTTAAACTCCATTTTAAGCATAATTCTCTTTTTAATTTACTTTGGTTTTACTATGTTAAAATATTGATTCTTCAAAGGTGTTTGGTTTGAGATTTTTAAAAACCCCGTTTGATGCAACAGAGTAAAAGTTATGAGCAAGATTCTCACAAAATATTATTAAGCCCGTGGGGCTTGCAAAGTTGTTTTAGAGTTAAAGAAGTATTACATTGGTTACTACCGTGAGAAGAGTCTGGACTAGTTTGTTAACATCTCTCATTAGTCAATGTCTTGCATAATTTAATGTAACACCAAAATAGAGTGACATAGAATAAATTAGTTTTTTTTGTTAAATTCAAGTTTGTCTTGGAATCACCCTCAAAAGTATTTCAATGCATAATCATTGAACCCCTAAACGTCTTCACCCCTCTTCAAATTTAGGAATTTTGCAAAGATGCATTCTAAAATGCAACTAAGAAGGATAGTTTGAATTTGATGTATGAATAAAAAAAATTACGTTATAATTTTTTTAGATTCTATTCATATAGTTAGATTTGCAATTGCTATCTCCAATGTTATTGTATAAAATTTGAAACTTGAAATTCAAAATTCTTTTGTAATTCAATTACAAATAAGCTATTGACTAATTTTGAATGAAATTTATTGTGATGAATTGAAATGTAATACTCTAAATGTAGTTCTTTTTGGAGATTTTTTGGTTGCTTAATTTTATGAGTTTATTTTTTCAAGAACATATTTGGACTAAAATATTTGGAATTTGTGGTGAATTACTGCAACATAAAATGAAGCATGAAGTTTCCTCAAATCATCCCCTTTCTAATTGGATCACACATGCATGAAACTATTATGCCATAAAATTTTGTAGTATTTTTTTTACTTGCAAAAAGTGCATGACAAATGAAAAATCATAGATGAAATTTGTATATAGTCCAAAAATCATTAGGAGGAAAATGGGGTCCCAAAGGGGTCCTGTAAGATAGCCCGTGGTAGGTGAACTGGCTGCCCAAGTACCCCTTTTATGTAAACCCATTGGTGCAGTCGCTGCCCGCTGATAGCGTCGGAAGCCGCAGTGCTGGTAGTGTCTGCAGTGTTGGCAGCGTCGATTGGTGCGACCCACGGAACTGCATTGCTGGCAACCATGGTGGCACCATTGGTGCCCTCGTGTAAAGTGCACAGTTTTGCCTAAAATTTTCAGCACGTGCCAAAGGCAAAGGCCCCTTTGTGACTACAGATTTCTCCTAATGGGACGATTGGGCTGTTAGGAGTTAAACAACATTCAAGTAGCCTACACCATATTCATTTTTTGAAATGACGTCTATCAACATCACGTATACTAATTTTCCTATGCAATAAATTTTTATGATTGTCTCCCATAAATAGCTCGTAGTTTGGGCAAAGTAGTAAAACGAAGAAGGAGCAAAACTACAACTATACAGAGCCCACGGTAGAGAGGGCCCTCGCTGACAAGACAATGGGGTAGCTAAAAAAGTAAAAATGGGTGGGGCCTTCATACCGATTTAAGGCTAATGGTCCCGCCATACTCTTAGAGATTAAAAAGGCTGGCATTATATTGAACCCAAAGAGTGTACGTTGGAAGAAGAATCTTTGTGACCCAAAAACATATCTAACACCTAGGATACTGGTAGAGTGCATATCATGATAGAGCTGTGGAAGCCAACGCCCTTTTGCAATGGGACCATCGTCTAGTCACAATTAAAAACTAAGTTTACGTGGCAATGACATGATACAGTAGTCCCAAAATTCATGAAATACAAATGACGTTCCATCATTACTTTAAAAAGTGAATGTAAGTGAAAAACAAATTCGTTCCGGTTTACAAAAGGGTGCTCTATTGCACCATTCTATTAGAGCAAGGCCAATCATGCCCTCCCAGAGTCTCTCACACTCAAGAATTAAATGAAAAGTGCTAAGGGCCCTTCACAAAGGTCTTTTGACTTTCAATCCTAGCGTGTTAAAAAATGACCCTTCAAATCACTATTTAATTGACTATGTCCACACATTCTGATTGGTCTATTGATTATTTGATGTGCACTTTTGATGTGTGAAGGGCGTGCAAAGGTGGGGGAGTGTAAGAGCATGGTCACCCATGCCCTCCAAGAGTCTCTCAACTCAAGTAGATGAAAAGTGCTAGGGACCCTTCAAAAACACCTCTTGACTTTCAATCCTAGCCTGTTAGAGAATGGGCCTTCAAATCACTATTTACTTGACTATATCCTCACATTCTACTTGTGATTGGTCCATTGACTATTTGATGTGCACTTTTCATACGTGAGGGGCGTACAAGGATGGGGGAGTGTAGGTGCAAGGGCTCTTCAAATGTAGATGAATAATTTTAGCGAGTTAGTCCTAGCCTATATGAGTGAAAATGCTCTAAGTGCAAGGGCTCTTCAAACGTACATGAATAATTTCACTGAGTCAGCTCTAGAGTGCATGGGTGTGAATGCCCTTACGCTATGTGCTTTTGCCTCTTTCTCGCAATAATGGATTTTCCTTTGTTTTTGTCAAAAAGAAAAACAATATTATGCTATGTGATATGCAGACTGAGATCCAGCACAAAATTATTATATAGTTGTTGATTGATTGTGAGCGGAAAAGCCATTCAAGTACTGTACAGGCAGTACATTTACTTGAGAGGACATTGAAAGTACTATCCTTTGAAGGTCAACTAAGATACACTTTTTTTTTCAGGAGAGCTTGTTTTCATAATAACTCAATAAATAACACTCAGATTTCAGACTCCCATCAATTCAAAGATTCAAGATTCAGAATAATTCAAGATGTCAACTCATAACATTCAGTAGCCTTCATGCTCAGTGCCTTTCCTTCATGCACTGTGCTCATCACTTTTAGCCTCCATCTATCCACTGATGAAGTACTGCTGAGTGTGGGATATTCCACAGCCAAGATAGAGACAATGCATGCTACTGAATGTTATAAAGACTCAAATTAACTATGAATTTCAAGATTCAAGATGCATCTCACCCTCTCCCTTGGGCCTGGCCGAATCTGGCTGGGTCCTGGTTGTATTTGTACCTTCTTTCTGCAGTAAAGGTCACTCTTTATTTGTGTCAAAAATTAAAAAAATTCAAGAGGCAGGAGCTCGTTAAGAACTTCTGATTGCCCATTTGTTTATTTTGTGAATCCTGACTCAAGTCAGCCTGAGTGCTCATTTGTTTTTCCTTTTTGGTTTGACTTCCTTTTTTTAACTGTAAAAAAGATTCATTTGAATGTACTGTTTCGTTTTTGGAGTGCACTTGTTCACTATTTAGTTGCCCATTTTTGCCGCAGGGACAATGTAACAGTAGAGTTATCTGTAAAGTCACTTTAAGTTTGAAGAATCTATCGTGAATTTTGCTCAAATATACTCTTATTTTTTCACCCCAAATAGTTAAAAGGTATGGCAAAGCTCTGTGGTTTTCAAACTCATGGAAAACTTTTTTGGGCATCAAAGAAGGAGCTCCCAAAAAAGTTTTTCATGAGTTTGAAGACTACCAAGCTCTTACACACCTAATAATGACAGAACATCAAGCTCTTCCATACCTTTTAACTATTTGGAATGAACAAACAAGAATATATTGAAGCAAAATTCGTAGTAGATTCTTCAAACTCAAGGTGACTTTACAAGAAACTCTAATGTCTCAAACAAGTCGAAGTTGGCGATACGTTAGAGATAATCGTAAAGTCACTAAAACAAAGTATAATAGAGTTATCTGTAAAGTTAAGCAAAAACAAATCCCCAAAAGGAAAGACAAGGCAAAACTGGTTTTTTTAGTTTGAATAGGTTTTTTAGTTTCGGCCCATAAATGTTCGACCAATCACAACACACTGTATTGTCAAAGAAATTCGAACATTGCACCTCACTAAAACCAAAGAAGCTCCTCCACGGCACACTTGAGTTCCCATGGGAGAATCTCCATGTGTCCCAATGCAACCCTCATGCTCTCCCGAACCCGGTGGCTTGGTTGGTTGTGTCCAATTTGATTAGAGTAGTTTAATTACAATAAGAAAACTTGGGGTTGCAGACAAAGAAGCCCTTGCAAACTTTACGGATCTAACTCTATTAGAGCGATGTTGTCTTCTTATGAAATACGGGTTTTTGCCCAAAAATGGAGTCCTTCGTCCGTGCCCAAAAATAAATAGAGTATGAAAAAATAAAATGCAGTAGAAACTAAAGTCCATATGATAGTTTCACCCAATTTGAGCTTGTCATGTCATACTGAGGAGGTGGAAAGTGAGATTGCATGACTTGGTTGCAAATGATCAAGCCAAATGACCTATTTTAAAGCAAATACGAGAATTGTGTCCTTGATTTTCTCCGCGGGAAGACTTTCCGTTGTCACATGAAATACATGGTTAGGTAAAAAAGCCAACATGAATTTACCATGATTTTATGGTTATCTCTATTGTAATAAATAAATAAATAAATAAATAACTATGGTTGACTAATGTAAATGACTAATGTAACTTAATTGCATGATCTGAGTTTCTTGTTGTAAGATAGCCAACTAACCACACCCAATTTGGACATTTAGCTTAAATGAACACCAAGAGAATCTTTGCTCATAAGTAGCCATATTGATTTTGTAGATTCGTAAAACATTAACATTAGAATTTCTATTTGTTTTAGTAATCTACCACAACAACTTCAAATCGTTTTAACTTTTGCATGAATTCTAGTATCCAAAACTCCAAGTTAGGTATGTTTAACCCTTAATGGACATGCTTTCTTGATTCCACATCTAATTTTTTTTTAAACTACATTTTAATTATGATTCTCTTTCTAATTTACTTTGATTCTATTTATATATATATATATATATATATATATATATATATATATATATATATATATATATATATATATATAGTTTCCTCAAAGGCGCTCGGTTTGACATTTAAAAAATCCCATTTGATGCAACAAAGTAGAAGTTGTGAGCAAGATTCTCTCAAAATGCTATGAAACCCGTGGGACTTGCAAAGTTGTAAAGGGTCAATTGTGTTAAAAATCCCTTTGCAATTGTTGTCTGACACAAATTTTCAAAAGTTGGCCAATTTAATAATAGGACCTATACTTTATGCTTAACCCCTAACTGCCCAACCATGCAGATTTTGCTTGATGTACAGATTTCATCCACAGTTTCTCATCCGTCATGCATTTTTTGTAGTGTGATTTTTTTACTGAATTTTTTATGGGAAGTTAGCTTCATGGGTGTGTGATCCGATTGAAAAGGAAGCAATTTTTGAAAAAATTATGCCTCATTTTGTGTTGCAGTGTTTCACCCAAAACTTTGAAGATTTTAGTCTAGAAGTGTTCTTGAAAAATTAAACTCATAAAATCAAGCATCCAAAAAATCTCCAAAAATCACTACACCTAGAGTACTACATTATAAGCCATCACAACAAATTTCATCCCCATACTGTCAATATCTTATTCGTTATCGAATTACAAAATAATTTTTTATTTTGTGTTTCAAAATTTATAGGAAAATATTAGTGATAGCAATCAGAGATCTAACCGTATAGATTGAATCTAAATTTCAAAATGTATAATTTTTATTTAGACATCAAGTTTCAAATATTCATGTTAGTTGCATTTTATAATGCATCTTTGCAAAACTGCCTAAATTGGACATAGGTGAGGACGTTTAGGGGTTAATGTAAAAACCAAGTATAGTTAGCATAGTGAGAAGGGAAGATAGCTTTAGCATGTACCGGTAGTTCAAAATGAATGTCATGGATGTTGGAATAGTTCAAATATCTGAGCCTCAAGGACCTGGCTTGGAAGCAAATTTTACCCATAATAATTTTTCCTTGACATAGATCCTATCTTATTGTTGAATGCCTGTAATGTCTCAAATTTTTGTTAGAGAAGTTAAATCAACATACCTTGAAGAAATTCACAGATTTTGTAAATTTTAACACCAAAAATATTTAAGCAATCCATTTCACAATTGCACAAAAGGGTGTATCGTTGTACCCCGTCTCTAGAACCCCGGTGGTCTTGAATGCAGGCACTGTTCACTTTCACCCCATTTCTATGGAATATTCATTTTGGGCACATTAGGATTTTTTCTTGGCAATTTATTTTGCAAATTTAGGGCCAAATTTATCGTAAGAAGAAAAAAATCATGGGAGAAGTTATTTTTCTAGGTGGGCCCCCAATTGGAACAAAATAGGGGGCCAAGTTTTGTCCCCATGCATTAAAGACTACCGGAAGTTCTAGAGACTTTACCGTTGTACCTATCCATTTGCCACCAAGAACAATTTCAATTCTTATGAATCAACTATGTTTTTCTCCAAACACTTTAAAACATCCCTTCTCATAAAAAGACAAATAATTTTTGATCTAAAACCATTTTGACTGATCCAACCGTAGGATATTTCAACCAACTTGAATTTATTACAACCTAAAAAATTTCAACCGTGCAGGGTTTTTCAATGGTAGGATTATAAGCTTTAAAGTTGGTTGCACTTTTTTTTTGGCTTGTTGCCTAAGTCTGAAAATGCCCAAAATGCAAAGTTTAGTCTCATATTTGCTAAAATGAATTTGGCAGTTATGCATATAGGGCCGTTAACTCATTGTGTACAAAAATTCAGATGCACACCTCATTGTATGAAAATTTTCAAGAGTTGCCCGCAATTAGGTTTTTCACCTTTGCATGATTGTGTCTTTTGATCTATACATCATTTACGTACGCAAATTACCATCCCATCTTTGTTACAAAGAGTAGAATCACCACCAAGAATCTCAATAATTGAAGATCAATACTCATTCCGTACTAACCTGACCGAACTTGGAAAATCAACCTTGGTCCTTTAGGAATTAAAACAACAAAATGCACAAAAAAATTCCACTATTGCACAGCGATGTGCTCACTAACAATATTTTTTATCATCAAATTGCTATACAAAAAGACATTGTCCAAAAATGTAATAAAAAAAATAATGCTAAAATTGCTATGAATAAATAAATAAAAAGGTGTAATGCAAGAGTAACACACTCCTACATTTTGGATGAATGTACATGTTTTTGGATATATAAATCATGTTTCATCCATATTGTACATGTTTCATCTTGACTAAAGACGTAAATAGCTTAACCCCTAAGAGCTCAAACGACCATTTTCTGGTCGCTGCCCGAATTTAACGGGCTGCCCGGAACAAAAAAAAATTGAAAAAATTAGTTTTTTTTAAAATACTACATCAAGTCTACTTTCTAACCCAATTTGAATTATGGCAATCTGAGTTAAACTCCACCCGGGAGAATTTTTCAAAGTAGATCACCTCAACATTGTCGTAGTGTTATAAAATTTGCTATTTTGGGAAAGTATTGAGGATCCCTCCATCATTTCTTTTGCTTTTTTGAAGTTTACAATAGATAGCCCAACTCTAACCAATCATACTAAATTTTGAATTCTAAAATTGAAAATTTTAATTTATACAAAATTTAAAATATAAATTCTTTTAAATTCATTTAAAAACGATCTAAAGTTATTTTTGGAAGTTTGACCGTACGGATAATTTGTAGAGATGACACTCTACATTTTGTCTATTGAACCAAACTTCATCAAACATATGGAAGACACATATTATAACACATCTATGTTTTGTCCAATACCCCTCGGGCTTTTAGGGGTTAATCATTTCACTAAAGATCACGACTATGTATGATTTTTTTAATACGATTTCAACTTGGTACACCACTTTATGCAATTAGTGACCAAAGAACTTGCTAAGAAGCCCAACCAAGTGTACAAAAACATCAATTGTTGTTGGAGACAAGATCAAGTCCACAACAATTTCGTTTTGATACAAATGAAATGACTTTTCATTGCAGAAAAAAAGAGGCACAGATACAAGCACCCTGGTCGACAGTTTTTGCCTCCTCTACTTAGTATGAGTAACGGCGGCCGGGATTGATGCCCGGGTTTCCTTACGTGATTCCCTTTACTCTTATTTTCCCACTGATGTTCAAAATAAGAAGTCTGTCCAGAATTTTAAAATGATTTAACAGAAATTTGAAACTAGAAGGGAAGTACATGCATACAGATTCCCAAAAGTCTCATTGTTGAATTTTTCTATCGCTTTTCCATTCCAGGACTTCAATATTGTACTTAGTTTTCCTGGATTTTTGAATGACAAGATGAATCGTTTTGAACAAGCGGCTAGTCGGGAAGTCTCTGCCTTAGTATTTACCCCAATTTTATTTTTACAGCTTCTTTTTACTGTTCAGGTGCGTAACTCCTGGTAACTCCTCAAAAACAAAGCGTTTCCGTAGTCTCTCCCCTGGAAGGGTAGAGACAATAAACATACAGAGGAACATGGATTTGACAAGCTTAGAATAAAACACCACCATAATTAAACAAAACCACATGGATGTATGGATAGTCACTTTTTGAAAGCGGCATTGTTTTTCACATGTTCATATCTCGGTCGACTTTACTCATTGGACCAATGAAGGAGGAGGCAATTTAGGGTTTAGGGGGCGGACGTCAAGGCCAACAAAGGTGGATGGCAGCAAATCACAATGACACCACTAGGACTAGGACAAATCCAGCCAACCTGGCAATCAAACCACCCATCATGAGACGGTGGAAAGCATCAAACAATTATTCCATTTTTTTAAATTATTTTTTCCTTTGTTGCAATAAGGCACATGAATACAAATGTAGCCACTTGGCAAAAATTAAAATCAAAATTCGCTCACTTAAGCTTCACTGCATTGGACAAAGGACCAAACTATTTTTAGAGTACCAGCCAAGAACTTCTATGTGAGCCACGCACATCACGTACTCCTACAGAAATATATACATATATACTTAAGCATAAAGCATCCCATTCATTCCAGATCACAAAAGAACATCTGCCAAGATCACTGTCACATACTGAGCCTCTACATGTAGGCGAAAGTAATCGAAGAGAAATAAAATAAAATAAAGAGTATCTATATGTCCCAGTTGCAAAACTCACCCGAAGAAGATGCAAACATTCTCTTGTTTGACACATTTTTACCGTCAAGTGGGGGTGTTGAGTATGACAACTTGAATGAAATATTCCCGAATATCTAAGATCATACAAGAATATTCTAAAGAATATACTTGTTTGACAGACTGTCCAATGTCTTTGACGCCGTGTTTAATGTCTTGTCAAGTGGTCGGACAGGATAACCCAAATTTTCTAGAGGAAATTCCACCGCCTCCGCCCCTTTCGTTTCTTTGCTTTACCAATCGTCTCCTCTGGATCTGAATCCTCCAGAACGCTAGTTTTCTTCTTCGTGAGCTTTGCTCCTGCCGAAGAATCATCAGACTCATCCGACTCCAAGTCCAATTCGTCCTCAGAGTTCTCCACAGACCCCTCTAGTCGTGCGTTGTCTTTTGCCCATTCCACCACCTAGTGAAACAACCAAAATCTGGTTTTATTATACGGACAACTTTAATCTACTTTAGTCAATCATATGGATATAAAAAAAAGCGGCTAATTTAGAAATAACACCAGTATTTCAACAACTTTTTGAGCTCATTTTTTACCCATATAACTCTTTATGTTTTTGTTTGAATAAGCCAATTCATGCTTCACCCACAAGACGCAAGGAGGGCGAATAAATCGCAACTTAGTAGAATCACAAATCGGCTCTTTATCAGAAACTTTCCAGCGTGTCTTTCAATTTAAACAATGCACGGCACACAAATTACAGGTGCCTAATCAAGAATCCGCTTTACTCAAAGAAAACAGACAGAAACCGCAGTACCTACAGAAGCAACAAGCTTAACCCCTAAAAGACCAAGAAGCCCCAAGTGGACCTCATGTTTTTTTTAGTAGGTTCTATGTGGACTTCCTTTTGTTCAAATTTGTTTGTTTTTTGACCAACACATGCATTGTTCTTCACTGATTCTGGAGATATAAAATTTGATCCCATTTGAGTTATATTTTTCATAATATGATCAATTGAATTTGTCATTTTAAAACCATGTTTCCTTGGTCCTTTAGGGGTTAATGGTAAAAGCGTCAATAAATAGAACACCGTGTCAGAGATGTTATGGAAGCTAAAATGTTATGCTAAGTTTCATGAATCTGACTCAACAATGAAAAGTAACAGGTAGGCCATAAAGGTAGCACATACTTTCTAAGGTAGGGACCTATTCCCGTGGCTTCCAGCTGTCTTGAGTGGATCATATCCCCGTTTTTGAGAGGATTCAAATACATGTTATTCGGGGGAGGGCGAACCAACCCCCATACTGGGACCAGTCATTTTTCTGGGTTTCTCATTTTTGGGGTCTGGGTGCTTTTTTTGGAAATTTTAATTCTATATTTGGAGTCTGCGACCCCAAATTAGTCTAGGACGATCCAAAATAGGGGCAAGTTTTTGTTTTTGTTTTTTTTATCTCTAGTCCCAGTGTGGGGGTTTATTCGCCCAATCCTGTTGTTAGGCTATTGTATGAATAAGGTATGAGTAAAACCGTGGGTAGAGTTACGTTCTAAATATGTACGGAGTACTTGTTAGCCCCTAAAGTACCAAGAAGGCATGATGTTGGCAGAGGAATTCTCATGTGTTATTTTTCACATTAACCCCAAAAGGACCAAGAAGCCCGAATTCGGCCTCATGTTTGTTTTAGCAGATTTGAGTCGGTCCTATGTAGACTTCCATTTGTTCAAGTTTGTTTCTTTTTCTGACCAACACGTGCAATGTTCTTCACTGATTCCCGTGATATAAAATTTGAAGCATATTTTTCACAATATGATCAATTGAATCTTTCATCCTTTTAAGGAGTTAGTAACACTTACTCCACTTATGGCTATCCGCAACTGATGGCCTATCCATGAGAAAGGGTTCACTACCTCAATGTGAATGGTGGTTCACTTCGTACGTAATTTCAGTTCGTGTAGAGTTAATAATTGTACTCTCTCTGTCCGGAAATTAACTGTCCTAGTTTTTGGCAACGCTACTTTTTTGCAAAAAAAAGTTGTCTCGGTACTCGAAAAACGGTCCATCTTTGATAGAGTATGTAGCTTTTGTGTCACTCCCCATATGAAGTGGACAGGGCTCACGTTTGAAGTATAAAACATAGGACAAATATTGCAAAAAAAGAAATGAACAATTATTTCCGGACAGAGGGAGTGTGTTTTTTCCTTTCTAAGCAGCTGCAACATGAAAGAGGAAAGGAAATATTCTCACCTTCTCTGCTTCTAGAGCAATGGCTTCCTCGTCTTCCATGGCTCTCAGAAGCTCAGCATCTCGATCTTTCATGTTGAATGTTCGCTTGTCCCCTGCAATCATGGTCTCTGGGTTTCGCTCCGACCTCCCTTCCTTGGAAACAGCTGCAAGTAGCCTCTGCACGTCTTCCACCATTGCTGCAGGATCCACTTCGTCTTCCTTGGATGTGTGTGACAAGCTTTTCTTCACTGCCTTCTTTGCATCTTTACTACTTTGGGAGGACTGGGACTTCGATGAAGACCGCGAAACCGGACCAGCTTGATCAGAGCCTATATTTTTGGAGCTCAGTACCTGCACGTAGAAGGCCAAAGCCAGTATTACACACAAAAATTAATACAGAATCCTCTTCCAGTACTCCAGTCATAGGAAAGATCCCTAACAGTAGTAACTTCAAGATCCTCTTGTTAGGCATTCAACAGGGTTTTCAGTAAAATTACATTGTTCCTAAAATTTTACACAACTTTGTTAACCCCTAATGGATCAGGAAGCCCAAATTGGGCATCATGTTTTTTTTAATCAGTTTTAAGTAGGTTCTATGTGGACTTCTCTTTGTTCAAATTTCTTTACTTTGACCGGTAGAGGGCTCCAAAACCAACAAGGTTCTAATTTCAATAGAATCTAGACCATGCATTTATTTTAGAACACAAATCTAAGCACATCATAGAACTCTTATTGGATGTTGACCAAAATGATAAGCTATCTATGGAATACCTAGATTTAGGTTCTAGGATGATTATTGCGCCTAGATTCTGTTGGAATTAGAACCCTCTTGGTTTTGGAGCCCTCTACCTTACATGCAATGTTCTTCACTGATTCTGGTGATATAAAATTGGGTCCCATCTGAAATGTATTTTTTGCATTGTGATCAATTGGGACCAAACTTTTCACCTTCGTCCTTCAGGGATTAAGAGAATCATCTTCCTCTGTTCATAGTGATCACATATCATGCAGAGGCCTCTGTATGATCAGTCCATGAGGGAGATTCTCTTTATGTTGCTATCTAATTTTACTGAAATCCATGTTATCTTCACAAACAAATCACATACAATTGCAAAGTTTGAATGACCATACTTTCATGAGCTTGAAAGGTGATGTAGGAGCACACCACCCAGAAGAACCTACAGAAGTAGAGGAAATGGTCATTCCAGCTGGATAGTCAGACCGAGATGGAGACATAGACTGGGGAGACTTTTTCGAACGAGACTTCAATGCTTGCAGGTGTTCACTCAAAGTGGGCGTGTTACTTCCAGAGCTCTTCCCGGACTTTGAAGTTGACTCTCCCTCTGCCACCTGCAAAGCATTGAAAAGCCAAAATGAAATTCATGAACAAACAAACCAAACACTAAATTAACACCAGTAGGGACTTCTCCAGTCACATAACTCAAATAAACTGCCACATAATGACCCCTATCAATATTGTATTACTCACCTACTGGAGTTCTCCAATCACAAAAATGAATACAGATGTGAAAAAAATGCCGATTTCAAAAAGTGACTATCCATATATCATGAGGTATTGTTCAATTATGATGGTTTTTCATTCAAATCCATGTTCCTATGTATGTTATTCAAAACAATTCTCATCATTCAAGATCAAGAAAAACGAAATACATAATATTGAAGTCCTCCTTTCAAGCAATGAAAATTTCAAAAACCTTACACGTTTTACTTCATTTTGGTACAATCTATAAATTCCAAAAAAAGATTCTGAGAGAACAGGACGTGAAAATGACTTTCAAAAATAAGAAAAATTGCATGACGGTTGACCCCTAAGCGTCAAAAACACTGAACTTTGCAACGGTGGCATTTTCTCATTTTACATCGGTTTTCTGATTGCGATACATCATTTTCAAGCTCTTGTTCTATGCTACAAACAGATGATTTGCAGCAGGGGGTCCAATTTTCCTACACTACAGAAAATACACAGTGGACGCTAAGGGGTTAACCCCTAAAGGACCATAAGGCCACCAGGTGGCTCATGTTTTTTTTCAATAATTTTGAGTAGGTTTTATGTAATTCTTTTTTGTTAACTTTTTATTAAAAATTTATTCAACATATGTAATATTCTTCACTAATTCCAATGATATAAAATTTGGTCCCATTCAAATTATAATTTTCACAGTATGATCGTTTAAACTTGTCATTTTAAAACCATGAATCCTTGGTCCTTTAGGGGTTAAAGACCAGTCTGTAGCACTACATACCTTTGGGGGTAGTGAAGGACCCTTGAGTGCTTGTAACCTGGCAATCAGTTCTGCATCCAAACTGTCATCACTCTCACCAGAAGTCGACCTTGCAATACTCCCTTTGCTGGACCGTTTGGGGCTTACAGACACATCCCCATGATGTTTCGATTTCTTCTCCTTGGCTTTGGTTCTTGGAGCTTTCAAGCTTGCGAACCGAGCTTCCAGGTCAGGATCAATTCCATCCTTGACTTGGTCTTCTAAGAGAGGCGCCCGCATCCCATTCGTGCTCTGATGAGTGTTCACAGACAGCTTCAAAATGCTCTCATCGTTGATTTGTGCCAGTAAGTCGTCCACGTCTTGCTCGTCTTCTTGGCCTAAATACAACTTGTCCATGATGAACTTCAAGCAGTGGATGATGGCTTCAACAAAGTCCTGAGGGACATAAACCTAATGTGAGCCACACATGACTTTGCAAGTAAAACACGAGCTCAAGATTAAGCACAAAAAGAATATGGCTCAGGGAGTGCACTATTCAATAAAGTCAGGCATCACGTGCGTGCATCCCCCTTATTAAAACAACCCTTATACATTTTCTATTTGGCTAAAATCAAGCAATATATGCACAAATCTCACAGCCTCAAAATACATTTCCATATGTACACATGGGCTAAAAATGTGGAATTAAACTCCAAGCCCCATGTATATCTACTTTCCATTCGATTGAAATATGTCTCCCATACGTACAATTTGTACATGCTTGTTTTAAATAATACCCTTGTTGTGCACACACGTGTATAATTACAATACTTGAAGAGTGTACTCCCTGGGGAATATGAAATCCTTTCCTTGGTTCACTGTTCATTAACCCCTAAAGGACCAAGAAGCCCAAATTGGACCTCATGTATCTTTTTAGCAGTTTTCAGTACGTCCTATGTAGACTTTCTTTTTGTTCAAATTTCTTTCTTCTTTCGCCAACACACGCAATGTTCTTCACTGATTCCGGTGATATAAAATTTGCCTTCATCTGAATTATTGACTTTTCAGAATATGATCGATTAAACTTGTCATTTTAAAACCATGAATCCTTGGAGTCTCCTCACAGAAAAACATTAAAAAACAAACACTGAAACTACAACAAAACAGGGTTGAGTAGCCAGTAAACGGAGTTTTTGAGGAGTAATTTCTTGAGCAGTAATTTCAAGAAAGAAGGTCAATACGAGCAAACGAAAAGAGAAAAAATACCTTGGATCGAAGAAGTGCTACGAGGGTTGGAATGCGTCAACAATCCAGCTCCATCGCTAACTCTCTTCAGCATCTGCCATAGGCATGAATTAGCTAAAGAGCGAACATGTGATCAAAAAACACTTGAAGTGACAAGAGAAACTCTATTGCTTGCCCAATTTAGGGTGCGGTAGAAACTGCTGTAGCAATGAACAGATTCGAATTAGGGCAACAAAACTCCATGACCTAATTGGCTTGAAGAAAATCGATCAGCCTTCGCAATGAACGAACAATTCTGTTTCGAACCGATCCGAGATAACAGCGGCAATTAAGTGAGATGGATCTGTTTCCGACAAAGCCAGACTCCGATCCAAGCTTTTGCTTAATTGGATCAAGAGACTTTTCTATCCACAAACGATTCTAAAAGATGGGCAAAACGCACCCGAAACTGGCGATTCAAGCTCTCTGACAGTGATTTTACATCGCCAAAAGTTTCCCGGAGTGAGATGAAGCAGCCAAACTGTCCACGAGCTGAAACAGAGAGAGAGAGAGAGCTGTTACAAGCTATCAGAGTGATGCCCACACCTCTCTATTATCACACTCTATACTATCACCCTCTCCAATCAATATCACCATTGCTAATATCACATCCCGCCTTGTTCTCTTGGGGCATTCAACCCTTAAACCCCTAAGGTAGAGGGTCATATTTCTGACCGGGTTGTATTTCTGACCCCTACTGGTTGGGGATGGGTGTCAGAAACCAGTCAGCATGGTTTCAGATAGTGTCCAAGAGTGTTCTAATTTCGTCCATGCTTGGAAAAATCAAGAGCTTCTGATTGGTGTAGAAGCACTCTATTTTCAGAATCCAACCTCTCATGAAAACCATGACTCTATGAGCGGTTAATGGTCACTCTAAACTTTCAGACTTAAAAAATCATAGAAAATTGTAGAAATGCTCCAAAAATGTTTTTTTTTTGGGGATGCCTTTGCAATAGCTTTGCATAGCATCCAAAAATTATAAAAAAATTCTTTCACAAGTCTAAGTATGCAAACCTGAAATTCAGTCGGGAATTGGTCCCACTACCTTAAACGTTCACGCATCCAGGTATTGGATGTTTGTTGATCAAACCCAATTTCGATCTCAAAGATGATTTCTTTTGCTAATACACTCAACAGAGAAAATGAAGTTTATCAAGTCTAGTTTGCACTTCACTTTTCAAATCTTAAAAATTTCATGTATTGAGTAAATTATTTCTTTTGCAAGCTTTGCAGCTCAAGCTCTGAACACACTACATGGGATGTTTACTTTTTGAATTTCAAAATTTAACTAGTTTTTTTTTATGGAAAACATATCAATGATATCATGTGATTCTCCGTTGTGATTTGCATCAATCCAAAAATTAATCAATTTTTTGAAGTCCTTTTTGTAATTAAAATGAATTTGTGAAGTATTTGACTTAAAAATTTGTAAAAAAGTCATATTAAATCAAAAAATCTGAAAATTTCAGGACTTATAGGAAACACTTAATTTCACGCATGAAAAAATATTACAAAATATACTTTGATTATTCTTCAAGGCTTCATTCTATATAATTATGTAGTTTGACTTTTCCAGAAAGGACTGGTACGTTTAAGGGTTAAAGGTCTTTGGGATAATAGATACATTGCCGTATATTTGACGTTTGTTGTAAGTAGAAAGTTACAAATTAAGATCCCAATAGTTTTTAAGACCATGTAGATATGAATTTAATTTCTCTTTTGATATGAAACTCATAAGAGGTGTAGAATCATTCCAGATACAATGAAATATGGCCGTATAATACTTGTTGGAATGGGCAATCTGAACCTTTAAGGGTTAACCTCGTAAAGAACAAGGATTCCATAACATTCAATAGCATTAACCCCTAACTGTCCGAGCATTCATTTTTATCCATAATTTCTCATTTGTCAAGCACTTTTGTAGTGTGGAATTTTTACTGTAGATTCTATGGGAAGTTAGCTTCATACATATGTGATCCGATTAGAAAGGGGATGATTTGTGAAATTTTTATGCCTCATTTCATGTTGTAGTGATTCACCCAAAATTTTAAAGATTTCAGTGTAAAAGTGGTCTAAAAAAGTCAACTCATAAATTTAAGCAACCAAAAAAACTCCAAAAATCACTACACTTAAAGTACTACATTTCAACCAATCACAAAAAATTCATCTGTAGATTGTGAATATCTTATACGTAATTGAGTTACCAAATAATTTTGAATTTCACGTTTCAAATTTTATACAAAATAATTGGTAATAGCAATCATAGATCTGATTGTATGGATAGAATCTAAAATTCATAGTGTACAACTTTTATTCATATATCAAGTTCAAAATACGCCTCTGGATTGCATTCTATAATGCATTTTTGTGAAATTGTCGAATTTTGTGAGGGTTCTAGGCATTTAGGGGTTAATGCCCTTCGCCTTTTCCTTCATGTACTTTGGTCATCACCTTAGGACTCCACCTATCCAATTAGCTACTGATGAAGTCATGTTGGGTTTGGAATATACTGCACCATCTATTGTGGAGCTAGTCAAAGCCAATGCATGCTACTAAATGCTATGTGACAGTTTTTAAATGACAAATGCAGTTGAAGATATTGTGAAAAAATTACCGTAGTAGGAAGGCAGGGTCGGCACTTTCATGTCGAATAATTAATTAAAGTTTGAAAAGTAGGGTCGGCACTTTCAAAAATAATTATTAAAAATTCGGCTATTAATAACTAACATTGAATTTTACTAGCGGCTACACGTTTTCCTTTGTTTTTTGTCTACAATTTTTGTTGACTTCATTTTTGTTGATTTCTACAAAATACTTGATAAATTTATTTATTTATTCGGCATTTTTTTGGGGAATTATTTTCTGCCGACCCTGCCTTCCTACTACGGTAATTTAGATGAGAACAAATTGTACTAGAACTAGTGAAAATCATTGCATGTGTTGGTCAAAAAACAAATAAATTTGAACAAGAGGAAGCCCAAATAGGACCTAGTAGTACTCAAAATTGTTAAAAAGAGTATGAAGTTCAATTTGGGCTTCTTAGTCCTCCAGGAGTTAATATTATATCACATTCTTGTTCTCTTAAGTTCAATTAATATTAAGCCTTGATTGTTGGTTTAACTTGAAAATCACCGAAATAAATCAATGAGATCACTTGAATTCTTGAAATTGGCTCATACTGAGGGTTGACCCAATTTGCTCTTTGATGAAATGGTCACTTTTATGACAATTTTTAACATCAAAATTGAGTTGTCATGATCCAAAGGCCCAATTCAAGAATTTGAGCTTCATTTGCACAATTGAAACAATTTGAGTTATCGATGAGGCCTAAGGCGGGTTTTACATTACAAAGCCCCATTTTCAATCCAATGTCTCAATTTGGCTTAATTGATGATTCAATGAATTGTGAATTGGTTCAATTTCAAATTGAGCACAAATTTTAATATAAAATGAGCCTTAAAACCTATTTTCATTGCAATTGGACTAAAGAGTGTAAGCTTGAATGCATTTCATTGTACATTTACATAATTGATTCTAAATTCTCATTGTCAAAGCATGTAGATTTTAGACACAAAATTATAGAGGTTGTTTTTGGATTAGGGGTGCAATTAGCTGTGATTAATTTTTCCAATTCAAAATTCTCTACCTACTGTCAAAATCACACTCTATTTGCATTAAAATATGAAAAATAAGAAATTGGGTTTTTAGATAAAGATTGCAATTAGCTATAATTAACTTATCCAAAGCAAAATTTTCTATGTGTTCTTACAATCACACTTTGTTATGTCACAAGAAGTTGCATAATAATATGAAAACAATAAATTTGTTTTAGGATAAGGGTTGCAATTAGGTGTGCTTATTTTACTAATTCAAAATTCTCTCACATGAATAAACTATGAATTTTTAAAGAATTAAAAAAATTTGTCAAAAAACAACCCTACACGATCATGTTTAAATTATACATTTTAAACAAGAAATTGTAGGGGGTGATTTTGGTTAATGG
This sequence comes from Pohlia nutans, assembly GCA_022496805.1. Lineage (NCBI taxonomy): Eukaryota > Viridiplantae > Streptophyta > Bryopsida > Bryales > Mniaceae > Pohlia > Pohlia nutans. Next base: position 12,287,298 of record CM040095.1, on the reverse strand, counting down.
TTGCAATCAATTGCCTTACGTAATTCAAAACTCATTTTGTATTCTTACTATTACACTTTGTCATGTTACAAGAAGTTGTGTACAAATATGATATTGAGGAATTCCACAAATGCAAAATTGGTTTTAGAATACCTTTATGATTTCTACAATTCCAATTACTTTTCTAAAAACACTTGTACATATTGTCATAATAATAAACTAAATCCCAAGGGGCCTTTCAATGATAGTTAATTCCTAACTACCCAACCATGCATATTTTGCATGATGTACAGAAGCTAACTTTGTCTTCTCATCCGTCGTGCACTTTTAGCAGTGTAAAATTTTTACTAAAATTTTCATGGGAAGTTAGCTTCATGCAAGTGTGATCCTATTAGAAAGGAGATGACTTGTTAAACTTTTACGCCTCTTTTCATGTTGCGGTGTTTCACCAAAAATTTCAAAGATTTTAGTCTAAACGTGCTCTTAAAAAAGTCAACTCATAAAATTAAACAACCAAAAAATCTTCAAAAATCACTACAATTAGAATATTACATTTCAACTCATTACAACAAATTTCATGTACACACTGTCAATTTCTTATTTGTAATCAAATCACAAAATAATTTTGAATTTTTAAGTTTCAAATTTTATAGAAAAATATTAGTGATGGCAATTTCAGATTGACTGTATGGATAAAACCTAAAATTCAAAAGTAAGATAATGTACAACTTCTATTCACACATTAAGTTCAAAATATCCCTCAACTTAGTTACATTTTATAATGCATCTTTGCAAAATTGCCCCATCTGGACAGGGGTGAGGACGCTTAGAGATTAATGTCCATTTCGTTGTAGAAAATGTGTGATTTCAATTAGCCTTTTTTATGTTGGATTACTCAAGGTAATATTGGATTTTATACAAGGTCTTAAAAGGACTCAAAACGTAGTGAAAACGGATCACCCTACAATGTATTTTGAATCTTATAGTTTCTTTGCCAAAATTTAATCTAGATTTGCAAAATGATTTCTATTGTATTCGAGCCCAATTAAAAAAATTAAAACTTCCAAAGTTTAGCATTACAAGATATTTGAGCTCTAAAAAGGGCCCTTAAGGATTGACAAAGAACCCCATTTTATTGATGTAGGTTTAGCCTAAGTGAGTACCAATGGATCCGTCTCTATCTTGTATGAAAGATTAGACTAGAGGACAATGAGTGCTACCGCTAAAAAATGACTCACCTATCAACTCCCTCCACCATGCTTTGAATCATAGTACCATACCACGAAGTACATGGGCACAAATAGGGGAAATATTCTCGTCCTTCACCTTTGAAGTACTAATTTAAATAAAAACCAAGGTGCCCCACACAAGCTTCTTAAGGGCCCTATTTAGAGCTCAAATATCCTCTAATGGTTTTCGTTACAATTTGAGTTTAAAAAATAAATAAATCAATGTTTTATTCTTAATTTATTTTTAATTTTTGTCACAAATGAAAATTTACCGTACCTTCCAAGCAGCTTCGTCATGCTTCAAACGAATATTTAATATTTTTCAAAAAGTCATGTTCGTTTGCCATTTTTATAGATTAGTTAAATTCATTTTCTTGAAAGAACATAATATTGTGTTTTCGTCATTCATCCAAAAGGGCCTTGCAAGTTAGAACCACAATATGGATCACTTCACTTGCAAGATCGTAATGATTGAGAGATGTAAAGTCTTGTGCTTTATACAAAATTCAGGACACTAGTGCCAACAATGAATGTGGGATATGTAGAATTCTCACTTCTTGTTCTCTTAATCACCGGTTAAACTCCTTTACAAGAATGTGAATAACTTGAGAAAAAATACATCAAATCACAAAATTCTTTTTGGAAGTGAAAGATTACTTGAAAATGCAACTATTCTTAGTTGAACAATTCTCAAAATAAGATAGTCTACTATGCACAATTGAGCCTCAAAAGTCTGATCACAACACATGTTCTTCTCATTCAACTCATGCACGTTCTTCACACCCTTACTGAATTTTGTTCATAAATCATGCATTAGAACTTCAAATCACAAAATTCTTTTTGGAGGTGATAGACAACTTGTTCTTCTCACTTTTCCTAGTTGAATTTTTTTCAAAATAAGATCATTTGGTATGCTCAATTGTGCATCAAAATCTACTGAAAATATGGTGTTGTGAGAATTCACATGAGCTTGCAAGTTCTTATCCCATATCATTTGGGAGTGACTTGGAATGAACTTGATTACAAGGTCAGCCTTTCTTCCCCACCAATTCACATTTTCCTCTCAAAATAATGATAAAATATGTGAAAATGGTAATATTTCAACATTTCAACTATTTCAAAAAACAATAAATATGATATTCGGCAAAATCTACTTATAATTTCCAAAAAAATTCGTCTTGGTTTTTTTGAATTATTTAAAGACGAAGCTGCTTGGAAGGTACGGTATTTCAATGCGAAAGAAACCAATACAACAAGTCAAGCGACAAGCTGCTGAGCAAAAACACCTTATCACCAAAACCAACTCGTAACCAACTTTATTATCGTTGAGTACTAATTACTATGGGACAATGATTTTTCTTACTCTTAGAACACGGGTGATTTTCATTCACTATGATGTTTTTGATTGTGATTTACACTAAGTAAAAAAAATCAAGTTATGCAAGTAGTGCAACCATGACTTTGCTACACATGTATGTCCACTGCTCTTTGAATGAAAATGAAATTGTCTAGTATAGTGGTCTACAACCAACATTTTTGAAATTGCACAAGAAATTTGTACATAGTGATAAAAAATTAAGCTCAAAAGATTTGGCTTTCTAACCAAAGATCTCTCCACAACTCTATAATCTATATCTTCCAAAAATCACATCCATACATATGTTAAAATGATTAAAGTGATGCAAATAGTAACCTCTATTTTAATAGTGTCACAAAAAGCCAACTTTGCCGTAGAAAGAGGAACATGAAAGCTCAGTCTCATCTTAGAGACGCTCAAAATGTGTCAAAATTGTGCAAAGAGAAATAAGATCTATACTGGCACAATCCTGGCACTGCAAGTACCTAGAAATATCATAGTGAATAAATTAAAAAATAATAAAATTCAAACAGCATGCTTAATCTTCTGGGTTCCTCTTGTTATCAAATTTTCGCCTGGCCTGACGTTCTTGAAACCTAGCCCATGCCCAACGCCCTACTAAGTAACCAGCCAATAGATACACCTGCACAACAACAACAGAGTGGGTTTTTTTTTTTAAATGTTTTGGTTTTCTAAACATTATTGACTGAGATGGAAGACACACTATTGATTGGGATGTAAGCCACACTATTTGGGCCACAATTTGTAAGATAAGCCACCCTATTTGTGCCACGATTCAGAAGTCATCCTATTGGTGTTACTATGTACTAGTAATGTACATATTAGAATTTCAAATGTAAGATGCCAATACATAGTGACCTCAAAGTGGCACAAATAGTCACATGGTACAAATAGGGTGTTTTACCTCATCAAGCAATCTAAAGGGGCATTAGATTGCACAAATCGAAGCATTGAGCTTAAAATTTGAGCCATGTAATAACAAGCCTAAAATAATTCATTACATTTATGACACCTTATGATGCATATGTGTTTGGTCCACCTCAAAGAGGTAGCTTGAAACCTTGTCATCTGACAAGAGAGAGAAATAGAAACTTTGGTCCTCTTTCGAGACCGGCGTGAATAGAGTTGAAACCTTGTCATCTGACAAGAGAGAGAAATAGAAACTTTGGTCCTCTTTCGAGACCGGCGTGAATAGAGTGTCTGTTCGTCTTGACAATGAGCCACTGCCCACCGGACAAAGGGTCATAGGAGACATGTAAGTGAGGTCAATTTGAATTCATTCTTGTTACTTCCGACAAAATGAGGAAAAACAAATGAAAAAAAATTGTTGCACCAATGTAAGCGAGGGATTTCTTGTTATTTCAGCTTCAACCAAAGTGTTGGCCCTAACAATTGCAACGTATGATTCACATCCTTGCGTTCAAACCTTCAAAATGGACTTCCAGAATCAACCAAAATTGGATGTGAATCACGTCATACGATTTGAAGAAGGAGAGAAGAAGAGATGGCCTGTTTTCTTGCTCTACAATCTACTTCTTATGTACTAAAGATTGATGGCCTCGCATATCACTTTGAGGCATGAATTTGCACTAACAGAATCACAACCAAAAGCGCATAGAAAAATACACACAAACTCGGCCTTCAAATGACCTCGTTCGAGCTGGACAGATTCGAATGTGAATTAGGTCATATGACTTGATGAAGAAGAAGGGAAGAAGCTAAGATCGAGATGGCCTGTTTCTTGCTCTAAAATCTATTTCTAATGTTTTAAAGCCTTGCATATCACTAAAGAGGCATAGATTTTCACTTCGAATTTGAATTTTCATAAACAAAACCAAGCGCGCATGAGATACACACACACACAATCTCGGCCCTCAGTTATGTTTGAAAGGGCTTTTTTAAGTAGGTCATATGGTAAGAAACATGATTAAAAAAGGTTCCAAATTATGTCACTAGAATGATTGAAGAACATTGCATGTGTTCATTGCAACCTAAATAAAATTAGCTACAAGGAAGTATTATTTTTTACCTACTTAAAAAAGCACTTTCAAACATGACTTTCAAACATGACTTTCAAACATGACAATAACTTTGGGACGGAGGGAGTACTATTGAATGTGAATTAGGTCATATGATTTGAAGAAGAAGAAGAAGAAGAAGAAGGGAAGAACCTAAGCACGAGATGGCGTGTCTCTTGCTCTACAATCTACTTCTTATGTACTAAAGATTGATGGCCTTGCATATCACTATGAATTATCACTTCGAATTTGAATTTGCAGATTAAAAACCAAGCGCGCATGGGAAACACACACACAATCTCTCGTCTCCTGCATTTTCCCAGTCCTGCATTAGGGTTTGAGGAGGCTCACCTGCACCATGTTGCGCGGAGGTTTGCTCTCCACCTCCGCCTCGTCGGTCTCCAGCTTCACAGGCTCCACGGGCGACGTCGCCTGCCTCGGAAACCTCACAATCAGAGGCCCCTTCTTGTCATTACCATCGGAAAGCCTTTCAACTTTTTCCACTTCCTCCACCCTCGGCTGCTCCGTGGACGCCATCATCTCCTTGTAAATCTTATGTCGTCGCGTAGACGACGCCATAGCTCCTTAAACCCTAAACCCTGACAAAATTGGCGGGGTGCTCACCTCCTAAAGCATTTAAACTAAATTGGCGGGGTGCTTGAATTCAAGCCTTATTAGACTACTGACGGACTCTTGTCAAACGCACGGAATAAGAATTGCCATATCCACGGGACAGTGCGTGCACGGGTTTAGGGCACTGTCCTATAACCGCGCCTCCTTGTTCTTGCCGAGTTCTTGTTCTTGGCGTTTTGTCTTTTGCAATTTTGTTTGTCTTTCCTGTAGCGATTTGGATTGTCTGTGCATGGTTGGAAAGGAGTTTGTATTGCTACTTAATTGTTTTCCTGGCGCTAATCGGATTTCTTTCGTTAGGGTTACGGAATTAGTGAGTGAGAACAGTATGGATTCGAGAGAGGGCCATGGACAAGGGGAGGGAAGCGATGCGACGACGCAAAAGACCGCGGATCTGACGGCGTTCGTGCAGAACTTGTTGCTGCAAATGCAGACGCGGTTCCAGACCATGTCGGAGTCCATCATCACCAAGATCGACGAGATGGGATCGCGCATCGACGAGCTCGAGCGGAGCATCGGTGAGCTCGTCAAGGAGACGGGCCATGTCGATCAAATGCCCACGTCCCCGCCCGTCAAATCTTCCAACCAAGAACTCTGACCACAAAGTAAGTGATCCTGAACCCTCGGCCCATGGGTTAGGGTTTCCGCATTGCCATAGCCAGTGATCGATCTATTACGCACCGCTTTTTGTGATCTTTTCACAGAGTTTGTTCTTTTTTTCTTGGAATTAAATGGACATTTATTGTCCGCTTGAAAGAAACAAACGTACTCCCTCCGTCCCAAAGTTATTGTCATGTTTGAAAGTCACGTTTGAAAGTCACGTTTGAAAGTCACGTTTGAAAGTCATGTTTGAAAGTCATGTTTGAAAGTCATGTTTGAAAGTGCTTTTAAAAAAATACTTCCTTGTGGCTAATTTTATTTAGTTTGCAATGAACACATGCAATGTTCTTCAATCATTCTAGTGACATAGTTTAGAACCTTTTTTAATCATGTTTCTTACAATATGATCAATGAAATTGGCCCAAAGAAATACCAAGCAAACAAGTTGGACAATAACTTTGGGACGGAGGGAGTACATCGAACTCTTTTCTTTCCTCGCCTTCTTTAGCACGCAGTTTCTTTTTTGGTGAATGAGAGGAGGTCAGAAAACACAAAGCACAGATTTGCACACAGTTTTAGTTCCATTTGAAGAAGAAACTACTTAGCCAACACTGCTTTTGTTAAAAGTATATTTACAATGTGAAAAGTGCATGTTGCACAAAATTATGATTATAAATTTGGAATGTGAATGTTGATTGGGTTTGGTGATTTCCGACACTCTTATCATGAAAATCTTAAAGTTTATGCTATAAACAAAATGATGTTGGCGATATATTTGAGTTAACCGAAAAGAAGCCCATCTAACCTCCCTTTTTGCTCTACTTCTAACCTCTTTTTTGAGCTATACTTGGGTTGAATAGTGTCGCGTCATAGCTTGTCCCCTTGTGGGCCATGGGCTTGGAGGTTTTCTTTTTTTTTTGACACAAATTGAATTTCAATTGCACGATGGGCTTGGAGGTTTGGTAGAAGGTGTGGGAGTCATTGCGAGGTGTGGAGAATAATGACAGTGGCTTGCTTTAGATTGTCTCCCAACTCATCGTGAACTAGTTTTTGGTCTATTTATATTGCAACATGAGTTCAAGAGGAGTTTGCTAAAACTTTCCTCTTTGAGCTGACTTTTCGGTTAACTCTATTTATCAAGAAATTTTGCAATTTTTTCTAAAGTGAAAAATTAGTATATGCATTGCTTTAATGAAATACGCTGTTACAGGGAGGCCCGAGAACGTGAGGAGCAAGAAACGGGTAGGCGGGCTTATCCTATTTTAGGAGAATCATGAGTTTTTATCATTACAGCCATTGATATGTAGATTACACTGCCATTGTTTTTTACCACAGATTTGGAGTTCTTGCAAGGATGCGAAAGGTTCAATTGATTGCATGTTGTAGGGTGGATACTATTTCAGACCCTATTTACTAGCAGTCCAGTTGATGACACTTTGTAATGTAAATGTACTGCAAGTATCTATTTTTGTTTCAAAGCTTACCATTATTCGGCTTGGTCTTTTGGAAGGAAGAAAAAACCATCCAGTGGCTGCTGAAATATGTTTGTGAATGTGATTTCTTGTGAAGTTGCAGAATTGTCCTGTGGGACCTTAACCCTTGAAGTCCCAAGCCACCAAAAAGCAGTCATCAAACCAAATTTTGTGTGGAATCTGTGTCCACAGGGAGGTCACTGGTTACTGCTACCGTACCTTCCAAGCAGCTTCGTCTTTAAATAATTCAAAAAAACCAAGACGAATTTTTTTGGAAATTATAAGTAGATTTTGCCGAATATCATATTTATTGTTTTTTGAAATAGTTGAAATGTTGAAATATTACCATTTTCACATATTTTATCATTATTTTGAGAGGAAAATGTGAATTGGTGGGGAAGAAAGGCTGACCTTGTAATCAAGTTCATTCCAAGTCACTCCCAAATGATATGGGATAAGAACTTGCAAGCTCATGTGAATTCTCACAACACCATATTTTCAGTAGATTTTGATGCACAATTGAGCATACCAAATGATCTTATTTTGAAAAAAATTCAACTAGGAAAAGTGAGAAGAACAAGTTGTCTATCACCTCCAAAAAGAATTTTGTGATTTGAAGTTCTAATGCATGATTTATGAACAAAATTCAGTAAGGGTGTGAAGAACGTGCATGAGTTGAATGAGAAGAACATGTGTTGTGATCAGACTTTTGAGGCTCAATTGTGCATAGTAGACTATCTTATTTTGAGAATTGTTCAACTAAGAATAGTTGCATTTTCAAGTAATCTTTCACTTCCAAAAAGAATTTTGTGATTTGATGTATTTTTTCTCAAGTTATTCACATTCTTGTAAAGGAGTTTAACCGGTGATTAAGAGAACAAGAAGTGAGAATTCTACATATCCCACATTCATTGTTGGCACTAGTGTCCTGAATTTTGTATAAAGCACAAGACTTTACATCTCTCAATCATTACGATCTTGCAAGTGAAGTGATCCATATTGTGGTTCTAACTTGCAAGGCCCTTTTGGATGAATGACGAAAACACAATATTATGTTCTTTCAAGAAAATGAATTTAACTAATCTATAAAAATGGCAAACGAACATGACTTTTTGAAAAATATTAAATATTCGTTTGAAGCATGACGAAGCTGCTTGGAAGGTACGGTACTTCCTGATCTGAATTTGGAGTAAATGCAAAAGTTTTAAGAATTTATACGTGATGTGATTTTAGGGTTTGGAAAGAATGTAGTGCTGAGAATGTATAAGAAGAAAAACATACATGACAGGAGGTCTCTTGATAACCGTCATTGCTGTTACCATGGAGACAGTAGAGTGTGGACTGAATTTAGAAGATATTTTTAGTAAAGATGTACAGTGAAGAACAAAACTGAGTATTGATTAGGAACTTTTCCATTCAAAAAACCATACCATGAGCATCAATGGGCTATGTTCAAAAGTGAATGTACAAAAGTTGTAGTATGCGACATATAACACATCACTATAGAAGTCAGAAGAAAAACTCAATTGTGATTTGAAAAAAATGAATTTCAAAGTTACCCTTGTCTAAAGCTCGGTTTTGTGCGTACTTTAAATTTTGTTAATTTTTCTTAAAGCTTCAAAAAAACTTTTTGTGCTTTGGCATGTTGGTATACAACATTTAAGATTGTTGTACAAGAAAATTGAAGGAAATTGACATTTATGGAATTTAAAATATTCACAATTTGACAAGCATGCAAATGATGTTGGTTCTCATGATATTTGAATATTTTTTAGGAATTGAGAGCATGGGATTGCATTGGCCATTGTATAGAGAGCATAGGTTGTAACATGATCCGATTAGAAAGAGGATGATTTGTGAAATTTGTATGCCTCAATTCATGTTGTAGTATTCCACCCAAAATTTTGAAGATTTTAGTCTAAAAGTGCTCTTAAAAAAGTCAACTACTAAAATTAAGCAACCAAAAAATCTCCAAAAATCACTACACTTAGAGTATTACATTTCAACCCATCCCCAAAAGATTCATTATTAGATTGTCAATATCTTATTTGTAATCATATTACAAAAGAGCTCTAAATTTTAAGTTTGAAAATTTATACACAAATATTGGTGATAGCACTCGCAAAATTAATTGTATGGATAGAATCTAAAATACATAATGTACAACTTTTATTCATTGATTGAGTTGAAAATATCCCTCTTAGTTGCAATTTATGATGCATCTTTGAAAAACTGCCAAATCCAAAAAGGGTGAGAACGTTTAGGGGTTAATGCCCTTGCATTTGAAATAGTTGTTGAATAGGTCAATGCATTCAATTTATACATTAAAGTTGTATGATTCATTTTTTTTGCACATAATCAATCAACCAATTGATAAAATTGTGAATTAATGTCTTGGACACTATTTCACACTATTTGACTCTTTGGAAATACAATCGCGATATTTGTTTGATTCGGAATTTTTGCCATATTAAGGCACTTTGAAATCTACAACTTGCATGGATTTAGTGGGAAATTCTATACCAATTGTAGATATCCAAGAGTCCCAATATGGTGGAAATTTCCAATTAAACGAATATAGCAATTACAATGTTCTTGTAAAAATTAAAAAAATAAAACTATAAAATGATAAAAACCTCAAGCAAACCTTATGGATGGGCATGATTGTCATGTCTGGCCACTCAACACAAAGTTGAACATACCTCCCAATTGTCAAACAAGCATATTTTCAAATATTATTGAATATTTGAAGATATTTTATTCGAGTTGTTTAACATACTCAACAACTTGTTTAATATGACACTTGCCACGTCAAACATCAAGTGACAAAAAAGTGTCAAATAAAACAACCCAAAACAACCATGACCGGATGTAGTGTTCCAAACTTCCAATCACAAATCACAACTTTACAATAAACATAGCATGCCATTTCATGTCACTTTCATCATGCGATAAAATCCATATATTAAATGCTATCCTCATTAAATATATCATCATTATTATGGGTTTCCATCCTTGCACCTTTTTAAAGCTTGAATAAACAAGGTTTTCATTTTTAATCCCTAAACGTTCTCACCCTTTTCAAATTTGGCAATTTTCCAAAGATGCATTATAAAATGAAACTTAGAGGGATATTTTCAAGTTGATGAACGAATAAAATTTGTACATTATGCATTTTAGATTCTATCCATATGTTTGGATTTGCGATTGCTATCACCAATATCTGTGTATTAATTTCAAACTTAAAATTTAACACTCTTTTGTAATATGATTACGAATAAGATATTGACAATCTAATAATGAAATTTGTTGTGATGATTTGAAATGTAATATTCTAAGTGTAGTGATTTTTGGAGATTTTTTGATTGCTTAATTTTAGTAGTTGACTTTTTCAAGAGCACTTTTAGACTAAAATCTTTGAAATTTTGGGTGGAACACTACAATATGAAATGAGACGTAAAATTTTCACAAACCATCCCCTCTCTAATCAGATCACACATGCACGGAGCTAAATTCTCATAAAAGTTTCAATAAAAAATTCACTCTGGAAAAGTTGCATAATGGATGAAAAAATGAACTTCAAATCCGTACATCATGCAAAATATGCATGGTTGGGCGGTTAGGGGTTAACTCAAATCCTTCATCCATAATATCCAACGTTATGTGATCCAAAAGTAAAAAAACTACATGATCTAATAGTCAAAACCACATTTGGTTCCGTTCTTTGACGCCGCTGGTCCAAAGTCACAATTGTATTAAATCATCCCTTTTCTGGTAAATTCTATGATTTTCAAAAGAAAAGAATCCTTAAAATCCAATATTTTCCATGTCATGAATCCAAGTCACATAAAATGTGTTTGGTGCACACCTTGTCCCCATCGATGGTACCAAACATGCTCATGTTGGACCTACATCCATTGAGATTTAAGGTGTCATTACAAGCAAACAAACAAAACACCTTCCTTAACAATGTAGATTTAAAAGCCTAAAAATTATGACATTTTAACTCAAACTTCTATCATTTGTTTAATAAATATCTCTCATCTATTCATTTTTTCAATAGAGTCAATCTAATATTATTTTTAAGACATATAGTTAGGAAATATTGCTGTAAAAAAGAACTCAAGTGCTATAAACTCCATACATTAAGTTGTGCGTACAATAATTGGACACTTAGGTGCACAAAAATACAAAATAATAACAACTGATAAAAGTAATCATAAACAGATAGAGAGACAAATAGAAAGAGATAGAAAGACATATAGAGGGACAGATAAATAGACAGATAGAAATCCAGCCTTTTATTGAGGCCGATAGTGTTTGTTTGTAATGACAACAACTTAGTGTCCACCAGACAAAGGGCCATTGGTGCTAATCATAAACACTTATATTAAATGTCTATAAGAAGACTAACATTTTATCAAAGGCATTTGATGACAAAGATTCAGCCCTGCAAATCTATAGTTTTGCCAACCTACACTCAAACCAAGTTGGACTATCAAAAATCTTTGGAATTTAATGACTAACAAACATCTTTGAACTGTAATGAAGGTTTTCTCTGCCTTCCCTTTTCAACTTTGATAGATAAATAGGCTTGAATGAGGGCCATATGGGAACAATAAGCTTTAGATAAGTTCACACTTAGTTTTAGAAGCGGTCTTAACAAAGTAAATTTAATCCAAAATTTTATTTTGCATTTAAAGAGCCTAATATGACCACACTTGGTCTTTTTTTAGTCAAAGTTGATTTTCACCTAATTCCTTATTTCAAATGAAAATGGTTCCAACTAAAATAAGTGTACAAAATATCTTTTACAAAATTCTTGTTATTCTACATAATTGTTAAGTTGCCTTTTTTACAACACTGTATAGCTTGACACCCCAAAATTCCAATATGCGCTAGTGTAATTCTTAAAATCACCTTGAGTTTGAATAAGATACTATGAAATTTTTTTTAATAGTTAAAAGGCACGGAAGAGCTTGGTGGTTTATTATTATTCAGTGTGTAAGAACTTGATGATCTATTATTATTAGGTGTGTAAGAGCTTGGCGGTCTTCAAGTTCATGAATTTTTTTTGTTTTCCAACAAGAAAAAAGGCAAATAAATTTTTTCCTTGAATTACAAACCACTAAACTCTAGCATACATAAAAAAAAAGGTGTGAATTGAGAGACCACCAAACTAATAGGGGTCTTAACCCCTAAGTGACGGATCAACCATTTTATGGTCTCTGCCCTTTTTTATGGGCTGCCCGAAATAGAAAAAATATTTTTATAGAAAATTAAAAATATTTTTAAATAGGTAATCAAGTCTACTTTCCAACCCAATTTGAATCATGTCAATCCGAGTTAAACTCCACCCGGGAGAAATTTTCAAAGAAAAACACTTCTACATTGTCTAGTGTTAGAAAACTTACTATTTGGGGAAAGTAATGATGTTCTCTCCGTTGAAAAATTTGCAATTTTTGATTTTAGAATAGAATGTCTAGTTTTAACAAATCATACAAAATTTCAAATTCTAAAAATAAAATTTGTGATTCTTATAAATATTTGAAGTTAAATGCTTCTAAATTCATTATGAGATGATAAAAAGCTATTTTTTTATATTTGACCGTATGGAAAATTACTAAACATCAAGATCCTCATTTTCTCTTTTGGACCAAACATCATCAAAGTTGAAGAAGTAATTTTTTATAACACATTTATGTTTTTCCCCCCTCCGTCATTTAGGGGTTTAGGAGACCAAAAAATTAATGGAACTTACCTTGTAAAAATGACTCTATAATTATAAATAAATAAAAAGACTTTTTGACAAAAATAAAATAAATGTTTTGATTGTCTGACTATTTGTGTCAAAAAAATAAGAATGAAAGTACCCTATTTTTTAAACTAATGATAAATATTTATGTAGTATAAAATGTCAATAAATTAGTATGGGTTCCCTTAAGACCCATACTAATTGTAATCTGCAGTCAGGGTGAAGTTGTCAGCTGAACATCAAATCATTTTCAAGGCTCACGGCATTTTCCAGAAAAGACAGGGACTGATGCAGAATGCAGTCTCATACAATGTACACATTCCATTCAGTTAAGTTAGTCACTGCCAGGCAGGCGCTCACATGTGGCAACACTAGAAATCACAAACGGTCATGAATTTGCCCACATCAATGGCAGGACGCATTGGCAACATTCAACAGACAGAATCCAAATGATGATCTCGAAAGCTCAACAAGCACACAAGTGCTCTGACATCATGTGTGATTCCATGACATCATATACATCAAAAAAAAACATACCTGCATGTATAGAGGGGGATACAAAATTGCCAGATTTAACCCCTAAAAGAACAAGATGTCGAAATTGGGTATCGTATTTTATTTTATTTTAGCACTTTTGAGTAGATTCTTTGTGGACTTCGTTTTGTTCAAAGTTGTTGTTTCTTGACTATCATATGCATTATTCTTCACTGATTCCAGTGATAAAAAAATTAGTATCATTTGAATTTTATATTTCACAATATGATTAACTAATTTTGTCATTTTAAAACCATGTATCCTTGGTCTTTCAAGGGTTATCCCTTGAAGGCCTAGGATTCATGATTTTAAAATGAAAAATTCAATTAATCATATTGTGAAATATAAAATTCAAATGAGACTAAATTTTGTATCACTCGAATCAGTGAAGAATAATGCATATGATGGTTAAGAAACAAACAAATTTGAATAAAAGAAAGTCCACACAGAACCTACTCAAAAGTGCTAAAACAATATGAGGTTCAATTTGGATTTCACTTAGTCTTTTAGGGGTTAAGGGAGAGGGTCTCTCTGCAAGGACAATCTCCTGCGCCAAAACCTAAGGCTCCTTTGAAAAAGCTCAGAAGCAGATTGGAGGATGTGAAAAAAAAACATATCCAACAAGCTCAAAGATGCAAAACTCAGTTGCACCTTGCGCACAACTTTTACGTAACCAGTTTCATGTTGTGTTTTGTCGCCCTGTCACTCGACAATTGGCTTCGAGCAGTCTGGTTCACAATCGATAATCGACATCAAGAAACAGATATGTATTAGCAATACTAGGGGAAGGCGTTGCATTTTCACTTGGTAAGTGAGTCAGATGGTGACACTTCACACTCTGGGCGCTCAAGACTTGGTGAGTGCGATTCGTCAAGTAGGACAAGTGTGTACAATGAACTTTGATAGTGTTCTAAGTGAAAGGCAATGTCCTTGCAAATAGTGTAAGTAATTTGTTATGCAGAGCCAGTTATCGCCTATAAACCATGGTTATCATAATAGCTGAAGCCATTAGGCTCAAGTTAGCATGATGGCCACGGTTTGCGGTTCAACACAAACGATTACCGGACATAACCGGTGAACAAGGTTTGTTGAGTTGGACATAACTAGCTACATGATACTGGTTTGTCATTTGAGTTAATCAAAATCAAAACCTTAGTTTTGACCCCAGAGATTCTAGGGAATGGAAGTATATGTTCTCCAAGAGTAGCCGAAAATGAAAACTCGTATTGAAAACTCCACTTTTTCTTAGAAATGAAAACTCATATTGAATACTCCACTGTTCCTTGAACTTTGGGACTACTGTAGTCCTATAATAGGCAAAATTTTGTAGCTGGCGGAAAATGTGGATGGTTAGGAAAGAAGTTAGTCAACACATGCATTTTACACCAAACTCCTCTTAGAACTACTTTTGCCATCATTTTGATTGCAATACTAGTTCAACGTGTATTCTATTTGGGATTCTCTAGCAACTCTGCTAGTCAACTTGGTTGCCCTTCACTCACCTGCTACTCACCTTACAAAACATAAGTGTGTCATTCTTTTCGGTTAACTCTATTGTCATTTCAATTTAAATTTCAAACATTGTTTGTTCAAAAGCGTATGTTCAAAATTTTAGAAGTTCGCAAGACATTGCAACCACTAATCTACAATCATTTTGATAACTATTGTGTTCAATTTTGTAATTTACCTTTTTGATGATGTTTGTGTTCAATTTTGGTCTCCACTAATATTCGGGAAGATTTAGAGGAATGCTAGTAATCTTCCTTCATTGACAATATTCAACTAGTTTTTCACATGGCTACTTCAAATTTTACCTTTGTGAGTAACTAGAAGTAGAAACATTCTTAAATTTCACAACAATATGTAGCATGTGGAAGAACCTATTGAAACTCCCCTTGAAACCCCTTCAATGTACAAAACACCATCCTACAAATACCTTAAAATATAGCAATTTTTGCAAATTTAACACATACTATATGACATTTCTTCTGTTTGCGAATTTGTTAACTTCTTTCATTTTCGGATTCTATTCTCTTATTAATGTTCCGTTCATTACTAGGAATGGCATATTTAGTAGCAAGGAAAATTGATACTATTCCCGAATATCAAATTTCGTTCAACGTTGGAGAAAATGTCTTTGACACAACATAGGCAATCGCCACTTGTCGTTCTCACTTTCATTGAGTGCCAACTTCTTTCCAAGTAATGAGTGGCATCAGGTGACGCTGCATATTGATATAAAGTAGAACATGAAAAAAATTTGCATGGACAGTATATTCTAAAACTGAAGTGTTCCAAGCACGGGCATTTAGTGAAGTGTATGTGTGGTGTATATATCAGTGTACAAAGTTCATATTACGAGCTTTAAATTTTACCATAAAACTCACAAAAATTATGTGAGTCAGTTCTTGACACGACAGATTGCAACGTAGAGTAGTTCATATAGGTCATTGGTGGACAACTTCTATTGTTGAAAACTTCACTCAAATTCTATTAACTTCGAAGTCACACCTTTCAAAATCTCATTATTGAGTGTGCATTATACAGTCAAAGACACTCTGATCTTTCCAATCCAGCGGTCTGATGTTACCGAGGTTTGACCGACACTTTTTGATTAAGCTACGCTTATATTTATACGATTGAATACTCTTAATAGTATCCCTAATTTCAACAGAGTTTTAAAAAAGAAATCACCAAAAATCAGTGGTTTCTCCAGAACTGGGCTGAGCGGTAAAGGGTTAAGCTCCCTACGGCACAGCACTGACACAGTTTAAGAGATGGATACGTCCGAAGGTATATGTCCAGCCCCTACACATGTAGCACAGATACATCCGTATATACAAATCCTTCACCCACTGAAACTCCAAAGCACCTTCTCCTAAGATGACAGGAAAATTCCAAATCTAGAGCACTTTCTTCTCCTTAGCAGGAGCTCTTGGGATCTTGCGTAAAACAGCATCATCCAACTTCTTGTAGTGGACATTCGCGGCATCGACAGCTACCTTCGCGTGGTGATCAATAACGTCCTCGTACGTATCGTAAATGAAGGGAACAACGTGCAACAAGATGATACCTGTTATACCAATTTATAAAATTTAGGTCACATTGAAGAGATAATAACTAAAAGCAGACGATCCGTTGAAGGGTCAACAGAAAAATAACCATGCAGATTCGAGACAAAAAGGAACTCACCAATCCAGATACAGGTGAGGAAGTTGAACCAGGATGTGACGGTAGATACAATCCACAACAAAGCAACAACCTGCAAGATAACAATCGGAAACCATCAGATGCCAGTAAAAGCCCTCGAGACTAAACCTAAAATATATATATGTCAGTCAGCGCCAAATTAAACTCCATACCATCCCACATAAAAATGTCTCCATGAGATGCTCAAACAACCTCAATGCAAGCCGACCCGAGAGCGCAAACTCGTTCTGAGAGCATAAGCACAAGTCAATAACCGAGAAGTGGTTTCGACATTCACCTTGAGGAAGAGCTTGAAGTCCCTGCCAAGAGCAACATCCCGAGCAATGGCCAGAACCTTGTTGAGCTCAATACGGAGGTTATATGCCGTCCTGCTGACGAATTCCTCAGAAAGAGAAAGCTCGGGAACTGGGGGACCATTCCTATTCAAAGAGAAAACTTTACACAGCTTAGAATTTTAGAACTCATACGAAATCAGATGTCAATGTAAATCCCACAACAAAAACTTGCTGCCGAAAAATCTTCCAAACAAAAAAGTGTAACATACCGGTTCAAAAGGGCTGCCACATTTGCCCAAACAAAAAGGATAACCACCACGAACATGAGGATGTTCGACAGAAGTGTGAGAAAGGTGTATCCAGACTTCTCCAAGAGAAACCAGGTAAGAGTGGACCCAGCTAGGACTCCTCCTGAAAGATATTTGTCCTTCCACAAAAAGGAATCGGCAGCTGCAAGGCATAACGACTTAGACGAGTCAAGGTACCTTCATTGGAAGCTTTCGCAATCATAATATTTCAGAAAGCTCGAAGATCAGAGTTTGATTAAAAAAGAATTGAGAAGAGCAGTACAAGAAGAACGCAATTCAGCCTTGATTGTTAACAAATATTACAAAACGATCCGAATCAAGAAAATATCCTAGTAATTTGCATGAAAGTAAATTTATTTCGCACTTTAAATAACCGGTTGTTGACTTTTCAACGCTAACGTGGCCCCGTACCATGGCAACCCGTCACCATCGCCATCACAAGATGCAACTCATAACATTCTCTCATTTCAACATGCATCCTACGCATCCTACGCCCTTGGATCGTGAAGATCAAGGGTTGGGATTGAAAAGTGAACAACCGGTGAACAACATAACCTACTCGCAGCTAACCGCGACGAGTCGGTTATCTAATACACAGATAGGCAGATAACAAAATTACTGTGTAGAATCGTAACCACTTAACATAAGAAGCGCTGCGGTGTTCATCGAAATTTCTGCGAGACTCAAACGAAAACCTCACCTCGGCCTCCTCCCAGTATTTGATGCACTTTCTTGTCCTTGGTCAAGAACCGGTTCCCCGGTCCATACCCGGACGCATACCCGGCCGAGGGAGCCGTCTCCGAAGCAGGCATTTGATTGACTGCCTGAGTTCCAGTGTCCATCACGGACTCCGCCATGCCGTGCGTAACATCGCTTTGTTCGGACATGACTGCCGCGTCAAATCTGTAGAACCAAAATTTCAGTCACCTTAAACTTAAACCAAAACACTTACAAGAGCTCCACCCGTACCCGTACCCGTAGCATCAAGAAACATAAACAGCCACTCGCTCCCTCCACGATCCCTTTAAAGAACCACCACTGCCCTGATCGCAGCCAAAGAAGAACTCCATAGTCCACTAGACAGATCCGACCGGCCAAGCAAAAGAGGAAGAGAAAGCACCTTATAACGAATATCGTCAAAACCACAACACTACCGTCTCACCTTCCTTATACGTAAACGTAAACCAGAAAAGAAGACTTAAATGGCGTCTTTGTTTCTTGTCGATGGAATAAAGGATCCGTTAACATAAAAACGTAAACCAGACCTCAGACCTCCACACATGTAGGTTAAGAGGAAAATAGATGTAGTTTTTAGGAAGGCAGATCCGGGCTTGTAACGTACTTGTGCTTGCGAGACGCGACGACGAAGGGGAAGAGCAAGAGACCGTAAGACCGAGGAAGAAGAGAGGCAAGGCTTACTTGGAAGAGCGAAAGAGAGATGGTCGGTGTTGGCAGTGAAATTTGAAACAACGGAGCAGGTGACGGCTGGCGTGTAGGGCAAGGAAGGAAAAGAGCTCAGGCGAGGGAGACCTAGAGCATTCCTGAGCAACAGAGTGAGAGGCAGACGCAACACGCACGGTGTTAAATAGAAATACACATACCCGGCGGGTTAGGGGAGGGAAGATCAACGGGCACCCCCTATCGCCGCCGAGGTCCCCTTCACCGCGCGTAGTTCTCTTTCCGTTGGGTTGTAAGGGGGAGATCAAACGTGCCGTTGACGCGCGGCGGCGGCGGTGATCGCGGTTATGGGACCCTACTGTACTGCGGCCATTTCAAGACTGAGCTTGGGTTTGTACGGCGGCGATGGGCGCCTGACTGAAATATCTGCTGGGCAGTTCAGTTCTTTGTCATCTTCTCTAATGTCACA
Organism: Pohlia nutans; assembly: GCA_022496805.1. Classification (NCBI taxonomy): domain Eukaryota; kingdom Viridiplantae; phylum Streptophyta; class Bryopsida; order Bryales; family Mniaceae; genus Pohlia; species Pohlia nutans. The sequence goes on along the minus strand of CM040095.1, from coordinate 12,268,043 downwards.
CCTCTGGTTCTCTTAGTTTCAAACTCACTGCAATATACGCTGCACGAACCTCAGCTAGTATCACCATGTTTCCAATTCTACCCTCATGTTCCAAAGGTAGACATTGTTGGTTTGGAATGAAATGTACTGTACACCATCAAAAGATGAAGCCGGAATTGAAAGCAGGTTGGTGTATCTTTTGCTCGGTTCAAATAAGTTTAAGCTTGCACACATCATTTTATAAATTGCTTTGTTGTCTTTTCATACATGTATAGGAATTAAAATGCTTGATGTGTTAATCCCTAAGGGACCAAAAAGTCCAAATTCGGCCTCGTGGCTTTTTTAGCAGTTTTGAGTATACCCTATCTAGACTTCCTTTTCTTAAATCAACGATTCAATAAACAAAACAAAAAAACATAAATAAATCCCCCGACACCACATCATAAGCAACAGTTAAACTCTAAACATAAAGCCTAATCCACCCGACACAACTTGAACAATAATAAACTCTAAACAATAAACACAACCCTAAACATAGCCCTAATAAATATATTGCATTCTCAAACATGAGCAAACACCACATAAATGTTTACAATCACAAACACAACCACGATCATCACAGTTCAAATATATGAAATAAAAAATAAATCCATTATGGACCAAAAATAAATAAAAATCTAACCTCAAACACAACGCAACACAACAATAATTCAAACAATCATCACCAAATACCGAAACCCCATGATTTCAATTTGCAAAGTGAAAGCAATTGTTTTGGTGAGAATCTCATGATTCTCACCATGGATTACGGAATGGACTATATAAAAACCACGTCGCAAAGTATTGAACCACGAGCTCACACTTTGACACCTTGTAATGAGAAGTCTAAGATGGAATCAAGTTCTTGAATTAGTAGCTAGTTCAATGATAATGTACCAAATGGTTGACTATATTTTGAATTTTTTCATTTTTTACACTACAAATATTTTTAAATTACCAAACTAAAATATCATTCTTGAAAAAACCATTTCCAATTTTTTCTACTTTCATCTTACGGCTATAACAACCAACACCGTTAAAAAGCCTTTTTCATCCACACCTTATAATCTTTGTGCATACATTGGATGAACTCCATCTTGTCGCTAGCTGGACCCATTCTAGATAGCAAAGGAAATGATTTGAGAGGAGTGAGCGCCAATACTCGTCCAAACATAACAACACATTCCCTCCATAAAGCCTTGATTCCCTCCAAAAATAGAACAAATTTAGACTAGAACCGTCTTGTGAGACAAACTCATCCTCGATTGTATAACAAATACTTCTTAAGAAATACCATTGAAATTGCGTCAATGTAACATTGTTTAAGAAAAGTGCGAACATGATCGTTTAACCCCTAAGCACCCAAACAACCATTTCTTGGTAACAACCCATTTTCTATAACCTTCAACAAGGTGGAATAAAGTTCAAATAGAAAATCAAGTTTACTTTCCAATTTATTTTGAATAATGTCAATCCAAGTTAAAATTCATTTTAGAGAAACTTTCAAAGACAAACCCTCAACAATGCCATAGTGTTAAAAAAGAATTATTATTTGAAGAAAGTATTGTAGCGGAAGGGCAAGTTCAGCACATCTATTACCTGATGTATAACGTGTATTTTAAAATAGAGTTTGGCACTTCAAATACTCCCTGAAATACTTGTTTTTTCTTTTGAATTTTTTCTTTTTCTTTGAAAAAACAATTCTTCAAATTCCGGCATTCTATATTTAGAACTAGTTGTTTGCCAAACATGCCCATTTTCTGTGGTAGTGATGTTCTCATAATCAAAGTTATTTTTATTTCTTTGAACAAAATGTGTTATATGATTTTTAACCAATCATACAAAATTTCAATTTAAAATATAAAATTGTAATTTTAGTAAAGAAATGGTTCTATAACACTCTAAGTTTTGTCCAATACGCCCTTTGTCTCATAATAAGCTTCAACATTTGCTCAAACTACTACTCCTATTGACTTAGAATTCACATCATTTCACTACAACATCGGAGTTAAGTATTTTATTTTCAGGGCACATAAAGCTTATTGTGGGCCAGAGGAGTATCCCCTCAATGTTTTAAGGATTACACAAAACCATATAAGCAAAACGGTATATGTAAAACTATGTTAGTAGACAAAAATTGTGTAGCAAAATTGTAAATTCACAATCATGTAAGCAATTGCATTCAAGAAAAACAAGCGGCTAGTCGCGTAGTCTTTGGTATTCATCCTCCGTTTACTTAAATTGACTTTTATGGCTCGTTTATCCCTTTAGCGCGCCGGCGTCCAGATTCTGGACGCCGGATGAATTTGAGCAGCTCGATTTTTGTAGGTACCAGATGTTTTTCATCCATTTTTTTTTTTTCATTCTTGTGCTAGTTGAATACCATTTGTACGGTATGGATCTTCCAAATAAGATAATGTGAATTTTTGAAAAATTACAAAAGTGATTAATGTCAAGTTTCAATCTTAGTTCAAAAAGAAAGACCTTAAATATGATTTTCCATAGTAAGTAGAATCAAATAATGGAAACCATACCATCTCGTAGTGCATGTCATTCTAATTTCATTACTATATTTTTAAACTTTTTTGTGTTAATTTTGGATTTTTAATTGAATTTCAAGAGAAAACCTTGCAAAATTACTTTTAAAATATTAATAGTAAATATGATGAATCCAACCGTACCGATGTTATCTACACATTGACATTTGCAACTTTGTTTTGTACATCAACTCCACTTTCGTTTTTCATCAACCATTTTATAACAAATCTTTGAAAACAGTGTTGAATCGGGACGTTAAAGGGTTATATTGTTCAATCGTGTAACTCCTTGAAAACAATGCGTTTCCTTAGTCTCTCCCCTGGAAGGCCAGAGACAATTGCAGATGAAAATGGCAAATAATACTTATGAATGAAGACATTGGATGAAAATAAATGAATGAACATGTGGATGAAGAAACTCATGAAAATATATGGATGAAACAACCTCAGCAAGCAGCAACCATGTGTAGAGCAACAATTCCATGCAACCCACAATCCTCCATGCTTGTACACATGACACATGGGCATTCCAGTCAACACTCCACATTTCAGGGCAAAAAATTCTCCACTTCAGGACAAAAAGCAGTGCATTTGAGGAGAAAAAATGATTTTGAAGAACATGGTCCAGGTAGAATGGTCGAGCAAGACTGAAATGTATAGTAGAACGAGTGGGACCCACGCCGTTGAGCACATTGCTGTATAAGGAACGTCATGTATAACGAACGTCATGGCTGTAGAAGAAGGTGTACAATAGTCGTGACCTTCGTGAGCATGGGTTTGGCTTCTCAACTAGTTATGAACGGGAACGGTTAAGTGAGACAAACCGTGCTTAAATGTATAATAGACTAGTGGGACTTGTGCTTTTGAGCATGTTGCTGCAGAAGGAGCGTCATCGCCGCAGAAGAAGGTGACCTCCATGAACATGGGTTGTCTCGTCAACTGGTTCCGGATCGGAATGGTCGAGTGAGACAACCCATGCTCAAAATGTATAATAGACTAATGAGACATGTGCTATTAATCACGTTGCCGCAAAAGAGCATTGTGACCGCAAAAGGAGCGTTATGGCTGCAAAAGAAGCGTCATGACCGTAGAAGAAGCCGTATAATAGTTGTGATCTCCACAAGCATGGGTTTTCTGACTTGACTAATTCCAGACCGGAATGGTCGAGTGAAACAACCCATGCTCAAAATGTATAATAGACTAATGAGACATGTGCCATCAAGCACGTTGCCACAAAAGAAGCATCGTGACTGCAAAAGAAGCGTCATGACTGTAGAAGAAGGCGTACACTAGTCGTGATCTCCACGAACATAGGTTGTCTCACTCGACCAATTCCGGACCGGAACGGTTTAATGAGACAACCCATGCTCAAATGTGTAGTAGAATAGATGCATGTAAACAAGAAACTGCTGCACCAAAGTCCACAGAACACTGGAATTTGATTCTAAATTTATAGAAAAGTGAATCTTGATGTAGGCTTAAGTTAGTATGTTTTGCATGCAGATCTGTGCCCATGTTGGAATTGGACAAAAGGGACTTTGCAAGTTGTGGGGATGTGGTGTTGATGGTGAATAATTGGAGGACTAGGAACGGCTGCCATCTGTGTTTTTGTGTTGATGCAGCAGCCGGCTTTCATCGGAACTAGGTGGGTCACATACCCACATTTTATTGCAACAAGAATGCATGGCTAGACATGTCCTAGTCAACATGTAACTTTGCACCAGAAAGCTATTTTCTTGCAATTTCATCGGAATTATTTAAATACCATTTGTGAAAAAGAACAATTGTATCTTTTGGTTCTCCATTCAAACGAACTTTTGTTTGGTGGTCCTAGAAACTGCCTCGAGTAGCTAGGAAATTAGTCCTTTCTTTGACCCCTCAAGGACCAAGGCTGATTATTCAAGTTCAGTCAGCTCACTGTGGAATGAGTATCGATCCTCAATTCTTGAGAACTTTTTGTGGTGATTCTACTCATTATAATGAAGATGGGATGGTAATTTGCGCATGTAATTGATGTATAATTCAAAAGATACCATCATGCAAAGGTGAAAAACCTAATTGCAGGTAGCTCCTAAAAAATTACATTCAATGAGCTATGCATCTAAATTTTTGCACACATTGAGCTAATACCCTTATGCACGCAATTTCCAAATTCATTTTTACCAAATTTGAGACTAAACTATGCAGTTTTAGCATTTTTAGAAAGTTACAAATATGGGCAACAAGCCAAAAAAAAGGTGCAACCAACTTTGAAGTTTATAACCTTACTATTGGAAGAACCGTGAACAATTGAAAATTTGTAGGTGGTAATAAATTCAAGTTGCTTGAAATATCTTACTGTTGGATTGGTCAAAAAGGTCATAGATAAAAAACTATTTGTCCTTTCATGAAAGGGGTACCTTGGAGTGTTTAGAGAGGAACATAGTTGTGGTCCTTTAGGGGTTAAAGAGTTTGAGTTTTTTTTATACCAGTAGTAAACATGTCAATGATTGTACAGTTCCAATCATAGCACACTACTAGAGAGTGCGTAAAAACCAAGACAAAACCAACACACATCTGTTGGAATCAACAGAGAATGGGTTTAACGTAGCAAACATTTAGTCATCTGCACAGAACCAACAAGTTCCTGTTGACTTCTGTTGGAACCAACAACTTCCTGTTGATTTTCCTCTTGGAACCAACAAGTTCCTGTTGATTCACTACTAGAGAGTGCGTCAAAACCAAGACAGAACCAAGACACATCTCTTGGAACCAATAGAGATTGGGTTTAACGTTGCAAAACCGAATTCACTGCACAGAGCCAACAGATTCTCTCTTGGAACCAACAAGTTTTATCTTGGAAAAAAAAAACTGTACAGAACCAACAGGTTCTCTCTTGGAAAAAAAACACAGCTCCAGCCTTCAAGATTTTGTCAAAAAAAAAAAATTCAAAAAAATTTGAATTTTTTTCTAGATACAGAAAAATCCCTGCATATAATACTGCAGAAGAAAAAATTGAAAAAAAAGTTTTTTTTACATCGTTAAAAATATTCAAAGTCTGTTGGGAAAAAAAACAGCTCCAGCGTTCAAGATTTTGTCCAAAAAAAAAAAATTCAAAAAATTTTGAAATTTTTTCTATATACAGAAAAATCCCTGCATATAATACTCCAGAAAAAAAATTGATTTTTTTTTTTTACATCGTTAAAAATATTCAAAGACTGCTGGAAAAAAAACAGCTCCAGCCTTCAAGATTTTGTCCAAAAAAAAAGAATTCAAAAAAATTTGAATTTTTTTGTAGATACAAAAAAATCCCTGTATGAAATAATGCAAAAAAAAATTGAAAAAAAAGTTTTTTTTACATCGTTAAAAATATTCAAAGACTGCTAGGGAAAAAAAAAACAGTTCGAGCCTTCAAGATTTTGTCCAAAAAAAAAAAAAACAAAAAAAAATCTGAAATTTTTTGTAGATACAGAAAAATCCCTGTATGAAATAGTGCAAAAAAAAAATTGAAAAAAAAAGCTTTTTGTACATGGCAAACGAATCGCCAATGGTGAAGTTCTCTTATAATTAACAAGATAATTCTCATACTTGCATGAGCGTGTGTATGTGGTGTGGTGGTTTGGTAAGTGGTTGGGGTTAGAAGGTCTTGTGTTCGAATCCGGCCGTTGGGAATTGGTCTTCGGTTAACTATGGTGGGCCCTACGGTGGTGGTCGGGGTTCTTGGCCCGGACTGTCAATTTTTTTTCCGGGCAGCTACTTTTCCTCGGGCAGGCCAGAAAAAATGAATGCTAAATTAGAAACATTCTTTATCTGTATACTTGGACATTGAAGCAACACCAAACCAAGATAAATTCTCTTGATTGTGATCCGGAATGAAGTGTTCCTAACCCGCACACGAAACCAACAGAATTTCTGTTGAATTTCTCTTACACTGGACCCCATTTCTCTAGTAGTGGTAGATATGACAATGACTCCTCAATTTTAATGCACAATTCCAATAGAAATGTAAGGTACTGCCCAATGACCGCACGCCGTGTGGTGAAGGGCTCCAAGTAAATTTCCATTAAAATCCATACCCAATGAGTTTGACGTGTAATAAAAGTTACAGTACATCAAGGTGAATCCCAACTTGACATTCTACAATCTTTCAAAATTTGAGATAGTGTAAGTTTCTACATTGTTGTGGGAAATGATTTTAGTATTGTTTGTGTGGTCATTTGCATGTCTACCTCATTAGAAAATTAAAAAATAGAAAAAGTTCATGCGTGAGTTCATGTCTTCATGCTCGCTTTAAAACTATAGTCATGGTCTTTTGTTTTTCCCTACTCCCTCTCGTGCGATATAAGAAGCACCTTCAAGAATTTAACATAGTGTTGTCAACTTTGTGCTGAATTTTTGGAGGTGCTTCTTATTTTGGCTATTTGGTCTTCAAAATTCAATTTGGTTATTTGGTCCATTTGGCATATATGATTTATATGACATAGTTACATGGCATGTTTGGCATAATTAGGGTTAGCATTTTGATCTTTTGGCTTTGGCTATGTGGAGAGGAATGAGTCTTTTCCCGTTTTCCAGATATAGTACTAGGCTCTGCACCGCGGACTCCTACAAAAGGTAATATGTAAACCCTGGTTTTACCATGGTCCCGTTCACACCCTGCAGCCCGCAACTCTAATTTCGAAAATCATCTCCGAAGTCGCCGCGAAGGTTAAAACCAGGTTCAACAAGTAAGAAAATCGGGTAAAATGAGCGATGCGGATAGCAACTTTCAATCCTGGAAAACGAAACAAGTATCCAGGATTCAGGATCTAGTCCGAGAAAAATTTCTTGATACGGAATTGCGGTGCGAGGGTTTTCACTGCTATCTGGATGAACTTCGTCCAAATACAGATACGGGATCCCTCGCGGTGAGGATGCTCTTAATAAAACAAATTAGAAATAAAATAAAAAGAAAGTGAAAGAAAGTGAAAGAAAATATTTTGTTTCAAGAAAGTAAAATATTTTGTTTGATTTTTCTGGTTTTAATCAATCTACTTTTATTGGCTTTATATCCTAAAAAGTAAGTTATATTACTCGTGGTTCAACTATAAAATGTGCTATAATATATGATCTCTGAAACGTTTTGAGAATTGATGTTTAAAAATAAACGTTATGTATGATGATTTAAAATCTTACAAAAAACTAAATTTTAAAAAGAGATGTTGTCAAGTAAAATTGAAAACATTTGATAAAAACATTATATTAGAAATATACAATTTATTTTTAATACATAAATTTTGGTATGATAGGCTAAAATCATGAGAGCATCAACTTGATATAATAAATTCACCAAATGAAAACTCTATTCAATTTTTTTTCATCATTTCATACAATATTTATTGAAAAATATTAATGATCGATTTTAAGAAAGATATCCACAAATATGTAGGACATATCAATTTTCCTTCTCGAAGGAATCTCCAAAAGGTCGTAGTTTTATAGTGATGAATTCAATTTTTTTTGTTGTTTTCACTTTCAAACCTCTAACCCTTAACCCTTAAACGACAATGCCAGCCCTACGGGCTTGGTTATATTTTAGAAGAATCTTGCTCATAACTTCTACTCCATTGCACCAAATGGGGTTTTTAAAATGCCAAACCGAGTATCTTAGAGAGAATTATAGAGCAAAAGGAAATTAAAATTAGAATCATGCTTAAATGGAATTTTAAAGAGATTTTGGGTGTGGTATCAAGAAAGCATATGTCATTTAAGGGTTAAATGTACCAAGGTGTTCATGGAATTGACAATTTTAGAAAAACATCATAAACTGCTATTTGGAATTATATTTTGGAATTGGTATACAAATGAAAGTTCTAAATTTTGAATTCAGATTTCATCTGTACGCCTCGATTCACTAATACTATCACCAATATTTAATTATAAAATTTAAAAGTTAAAATTAAAAATTCCTTCTAAATTCGATTACAAACATAATTTTAATAATTTTTAGTAAAATTTGTTGCAATCAATTTGAAATGGGATACCCTTAAACGTGGTGATTCTTAGAAATTTTTGTGTTTCTTAAATCTATGACCACATTTTTGAAAGGTCACTTTTGAACTAAAGTAAGTGGAATTTTGGCTTAGTCATCAACTTGACATACTTCTACATTTGTAATTTAACCCCTAAACGTCCCATGGAGATAGTAGATACGTTTTCGTATAATTGGCATTTGCTACCAACAAGAAGTTATAAACTGGGATCTCAATAGCTCACTAGAACCGCGTTGATCTAAATTTCAACTTCTTTGTTGAACTTAAAGGTGTGGATCTATTCCAAATACAAGAAATATATGTTGTATACTATTTGCCGCAATGGCATTTTCAGACGTTTAGGGGTTAAATACAATATGTAATCTAAATCCAACCGTTAGATAGTTAGTGAAGAATCTCCAAAAAAAAATGGATGACTTTCATTCAAGCATTAATGAAAACGTGAGAAGGATTTGAATTCGTTAGTCGTTCACTTTTTGGACACTCTCACGTTTGGAGGCTAAACATTATATCACATTCAAACTTAACCCTTAAACGTCAAGGTAAGCCCCATGGGCTTATTTGAAAGAGAACAATGAAGAAAAAAGTTGATTTTTTCAACCAAATCAAGCAAGGATTGGTGCATTGGAAAGCTACTGAAAAAAATCTAGATTCCAAATTTTTGCCTCATTTGAGAGATTGTGGAATTGTTGGTAAGCAATCAAATTTATCAAATTGAACAAGTTTTGAGGTTAGGGCAGCTGAAGTTCAGTAGTGCCGCAGTGCTACAGTGCTAGCCAGCAGTGCACTGTAAAGCCGTTTTTGCAAAAATAAAATAAAAATAAAAATTCTTCCTCCAAAAATTTAGATGCCTTCCGGGCTACCTCGTCCATGCCCTCTTGACTTTTAAGGGTTAAGCTATGCACTCGAACAAGAGTATTTCATCATCAAATTTTGGAGAATACAAAATTCTATCATGAACTATATATGTGCCAAATTTGATAAACACAACAATGAAAAAAATAAAAAAAATAAAAAAAATAAAAAATAAAAAATAAAAAATAAAAAAATAAATATTGGAAATCTATCATTTGATGTATCCACTCCTCTCTTTGCCTCTAGTATGGCTTATGGTGTCTTAGGCACGAAGTGACTTAAAGGAGTTTATTACTACGCACCAAAATTGGTTTTCTTATAGCTTATGCACACCAAAAAGCTTCAACACTTGTGTTCTGTTTTTGAAATGCCGCAAGGTAAAATTTGAAAATAATATACAATTTCTTGCAGTAAAAGTCTTGTTTATTCTTACTTTTGGCCAATGTTGATGGAGCGCAAATTTCTTGCGGCACCCAAAATGCGTTGGAACACCTTCTTGCGTGCGTCATGTTAAAAAAAAACAAGTAGCTACGCTACGAGGAGCTCTGACCGGAATAGAATGGGTGATGGACAAGAATGCATTTTCAGTAGAATCATGAACGGAATATATTTGCTATAGTGGTATTCAGCCCAAAGAAAATGCAATGCCTCTTTCCTGCGGTCAGAGCGAATAAATTTTACAAAAGCACACTATAGCTACCACAAAACTTACTCGACGAACATAGATTCTTTGTCACACTAGCGTTGGGTGATTGGTGTGAATGGGCCAATGGTTAATTAATTAATCTATGAGCTGGAAGGAATGTTGGAAGGGGTCCGTGGCGGCATAGCCAGGGTCCACGTCACATTATGCCCATTTGAGTCACTCAATGCATGCCACCTGGCTATGCTACGATGGGAACGCGTTCTAATGAAGGGAACTTCGTCTCTCTCACTAGGAGATTCACCGTAACCCTAATTAGCGGAACGCATCTGCTTCCTTTTCGGAGGCGCATCCTCGACGGACAGGCAAGTGAGTGTAGCAGAATCATTTTGTCATGCAAATTAAAATGAGATCCTTGTCACAGTGATTGTAAATGTGAAGACATTGATACATTGCGGGAGGACGGTGACTGTGAGTTAGGAAGTTTTAAGTGCGGTATGCTTTAAGTGCGACATCATGTACCAAAATAACTTCATTGCGCTTGATCTTCACAGGTTTTCGCTTCACGACGGGTTTTCCACAGCAAGAACTACACTCGTCAGATGATCGGAGGTGAAGAGCGCTTGCATTGTTAAGAGCTGGTACTCCTGTCGATTTTTTTCATGGAGGTTAGGGTTTAGGGTTTGGCTGTTTTATTTGTTGTTTTCTGTTGCAGGTTTTGGTAGGTGTATTTCATAACTAGTTTAATGTAACAAGATCGGGAACGAGATCTGTTGACTTGGATTATCAGTGCTGGCAATTTGAGTACAAGTACTGAATCTGTGCTTATTTGGGTTGCGAGTAAATGTGAGACTACTGGTTGAAGACACTCATTTTCGGGACACATGTAGTATCGGGAACCTCACCTTGCCAAATGTACCCGCTGGCTACATTCTACACGAGATAATACACGGGAGGTCCCGATACAACTTCCTGGCCCTCATTTTCTCTCGAAAGGAATTTTTTGAGAAAACGAAACATATTTTTTGAGGTTTATGGTCTGACGAATTCATGCACTTGGAAATTTGTGTGAATTTAATCTGAAAGTGGATAATTTTGGATGGTTTTGTGGTATGGATGCTTAGGTCCCTACATTTACTGTAACTAAAATTTGATGCATTTTGTGTAACTCTACCTTACTCTGGATGTAATTTACCATGGTTTTGTGGACTGTGGTATGCATGCTTGAGGTATTCACAGGTTGACATCAATGCAAGCTCTCTTTGGTGAGGTGGCAAGCACTTTCCCTGTAGATGGGCGATTTTCGGCTGTGAAATAGTGAAAGTAAGTGATGCCTGGCATCATGTGTATGTGTCAAGTGTCATGGGTGGAGCACATGACACATGTCATTTGTGTGCCTCGAAGTAGTTGTTCAATGGCAAAATCACTTCTGTGGCACTAGAGTTAATCCGTAAACGTCCTCATCCCTCTCCAAATTTGGGAGTTTTGCAAAGATGCATTAGGGGTTGTCACACATCCTCCACTCCATTCTCAATCTTCACAAAATGAGGATGTGGCACGCTCTCCTTGAATGTTCGAGGTCCCATTCTCTGAAGCTTGAGAAATTTCATTCTTCTTCCTCCAAGGGTGAAGAATAGGCGTGAAGAATGGAGAATGGCCCATGCTTGGAGGATGAGTGACCAACTAACAACCTCTATTCTTCAGTCTCAATCTTCACAAACCACAAAAGGAGTGTCACACTTTCTTCATGGAGAAGGTGTCCTATTGGTTCTTTTTTCTCATTCTTTAGAGAAATTCCATTCTCGTAGGATATGTGACAATCACCATTGATTTGCTATAACATTTAGCAGCATGTGTTGGGTATGCCTTTTTGGTTTCATCCAACAAGATGAACAAAGTGGATGAATAGGAGATGAAAAGATCCATATTGTCCACATGGTAGACACACGATACATGTGCATTGTCGAAGAGAAGAACCTAGATTCATTACTTCCATGCATGCAAATGAGAAGATGGACACATGTGCTACTCATGGCCCATTCACACTAGCCCCTTGCCACTGTTGCGTTTGCGTTCCCAAAATGGAAGAAGGTAAAACATAGAAACAAAAAAAATATTGAAAGCCTAATCTTTTCTTGCTACAACTACTAAGTTATGCAACTGCATTACACTACCACAAGTAGAACCATGCTCCTTTTTTGCGTTGCATTCCTTCCTGTCATGCGTTCGAGTAATTTCTAATTTCTAATTTTATATTTCTTGGTTGCCAAGAGATTCCCTCAAAGTTACCTAATGCACACATGCATGCGGCAACACCGCTGTATGTAAATGGACCATCACTTACAATTGTAAGTTCCTAATAAGGTAGAAGGCTCTAAACCCGCCACTTCAAGGGGTATGAATTTATAAGGACACAGGGAGAACTGAGTATGATTTTTCACTGGAAGACAAATCCAAGCAAAGATCAACATACTTTGAATCAAAAAATTTGGATGTCCCTAAAATTAATAATGAATTTCTGAAGTTGAAATGACATGGGTTCTGAAGTGGTGCTCTTCACCACGGGTATATCCAAAATTTCAAAACGTTCGTCCTTGGTAGAGTGCGGGTTTAAAACCGTGGCGGGTTTAGAACCCTTTACCTTACAACTACAAGTTCTCAATACTTGCTGCAAACTCCCTGTAAACATGGATAGCTACTGATTTACTGAGTCCAAAAATGCAGAATATGCTTGAGATTCGCTTAGGGCAGAGCCTAGATTTGCTGCTGAATGCTTTGGCCTCCCTTTCTCTGGCAACGGAAGGCGCACAGCCCTCCCTCGATCATGGCTTTCTCCCGGAGTCTCCTTTTTATAAATAGCACGCCGGAAATCGCTTTGAATGGCTTCTTTTCCGCTTTTGAATCTTCACAAAATCCCTTTTGTTTGAATCGCAGGGCGCCTTTGTGGCTTTGTTTGAATCACGGGGAAGATGTATTCCTGCAACGGGGATTCGCCATGGCTATGGTGTGGTGTGCATATGGTTTCTAGGGTTTCGCCATAGCTATGGTGTGGTGTGTACATGGTTTCTAGGGTTTCGCCATAGCTATGGTGTGGTGTGTACATGGTTTCTAGGGTTTCGCCATAGCTATAGTGTGGTGTGTATATGGTTTCTAGGGTTTCTTTCTTTCAGGTTGAATGCTTTGAAGACCCTCAATCCCGATCATGGAGTACTTACAGCAACAGGTCGGTAGACAGAGCACGCGCTCGAATCGTCAGTACCAGTTCGTGGCCCGATCAAAGAGGCAGTGCAGAAGCAAGCGATCACCGGGCGCATCCACCTTGCAGAGCCGCTGCACAATCGTGTCTCGCAGCTTCTGCACATCGACGGTGAAGTCCGGAGTCTCCAGGGCGCTGCTGCACTCCGTGGTGTTTCCAGCTCGCGCATTCGCCACCCTCACGCCCCACGGATTCCCCTCCGTCTCATGCTTGAGCTTCAGCGCCGGCACGACCGTCTCCCCGATCCACGTCGCAGGGCCGCACGGCCCGTAAATCTCCACCACCGCGGCTCGCTTCGGCATGAACACCGTCGCCCACGTGTTCGCGCCGTGCGGCGTGATGTACACGTCCGTTTGCGCCATCAGCGACACCACTTCGGGCAGCGTCTGATTGTACACCCCCTTCTCCATCATCTCGTCCACCACTGTCACTGACATCAGCAGTTCCGTAAACCCTCGTAGAAACTCCGCCACTTCTTTGACGTTCGTGACTCGTCTCCGGGACGCGTCGGATCGGCCGTAGAGCGTCACTCGTAGCGGACGCGGTGGGAGCGAAACCTCAGGACTCGCGATCGCGAACCACCGGAACGCGGCGTCGCGGTACTTGGTTATGGCGGGGGCGAAAATCGCTAACCCTAATTTCGGGCTCATTCTGCCAGCTGATGCAGAACAGAGTGTGAGCCTGTCGAAGCAGACTGGTCTCGTTTCCTCCTCTGTATGCTGCAGGAACGATGGTTTCTCGTCTGCCATGCGGCTTAGTAATGCGATTTGGTTCAGGAACGTGTTGCGGTCGACGTTGTGGTGCGCTTGCTCCAGCCATGTGTGCATGCGGTGCACGTAATAGTGTTTAGGGTTTAGCCCTCCCGTCAGGTGTGGCCACACGCGCTCTGCAAAATTGTGGAAGACGTTTCCGAGGTATGGAATTATATGTGTCGTGTGGCCGTTGACCCAGAGCGCGTCTTTCGGTGTCTGATTCTCGAATGCAGCTCCTTTGCAACCCCAGGAGCAATTGTAAGCCTCACTCCACTCATGAGCCATTGCTTCACTGAGGCTGCGTGAGAATTTCTCTCGGGACAAGCCTACCACCACGATCGTCCCGTTCGGACGAATGCAGATGTTCCGCAGGGGCGGGAGCTCGTAGCGAGGTACACTTTCAGTGTCGATGTACGTTTGCAGCCCTTCCGGAGCCAGCTTGGTGAGATTTTCCCAGTGCAAAACCGCAATGTCGCGCTTGAATGCTTCGTGCAGTGTTGGCGAGTTGGCAAGACTGGAGATTCCGGTACGTTTGTGAAACTCTCCCCTCGTTAATGCACTCTGCTGAGTGCTGCATGGCTTGCCGAGCTGCTGTTGCAACAAAAGCTCGCCTACTATGAAGAAGAGCAACAGTATGGACACTACTTGGAGAAATTTCAGTGGCTGTTTGGCTGACTTGCCCGTTGATGTCATCGTGCAAGCTGGTGAGAACTCATAAAATTCCAAAGCAATCTTAATGTTACAACGTTTTGAGAATTAATACTGGAGAGTGAGCGTAACGCATGATGCCACGATCAATACCAACGGGTCGCCTTGTTCAGTTGTCATAACCTACAAGGTTTATTTTCCATGACTTCTTGACTTCCTTTTTAACTCCCATGCAATTGTTGCATTACACAACTTCCTACTGTTTTTATTCAAAAAGTGTTAATTCTATGTCGTAGGTTATGTCCCTCAAACGGTTATGTTCCTTGCCGGTTATGTAGTCCATAACTCCACAGTAGACTGATTAAAACCCGTAACTGTTACTAGTAAAGTAAACCTGTATCCGTTCATCCGTTGATGATTTCTGATTTTGCAGCGTGTGTAATAATACCGTCGGTGAGGTTCTGGAGAGACTGAAGAGGAAGTGCCGTCGTGCCGTCTCACAGAGTTCAGTCTCTTCTTTCTCTCACGAAGTATGGTTTTGCAATACGGGAGGATCAGCGTGGCATGTTGAGCATTTCAGTCAGATTTCTTTTGTGAGGGTTCAGTGGAGATCTTAGAGATTATTCCTGATCGAGGCAAAGAGTCAGGGGATCTCAGGTGTAGGAAAAGACGAGCGAGCTTTCTCAAATAACGATTTTGTTCCTTGACCATGTGAAGCAAGTTGGACCTGAAAAGCTTGCATCCATTCTCGTTTTGACCTGACTTGTGGAGCAGCTTCTGGAAGCGGCTGTGATTATCCAAAGGGCCCGTATCATCAACCGTGTTTGGGCGGAGAGCGACCGTGATGATGTCTTCAACAATGTGGAGATTGTCTGGATTGTAAAAGCGCTAATGCTCATAAATCACTTCTCCGTGTATGTCAAGAATCGGCACATCGGCAAATCTTCTAAAGGTACCAACCCTTTGAACAGAAGTAGATTCTAGCCTCAAAAGTAGATATTAGCATGGCTCAGATGTACATGAGGTGTACATGAGAAGACCACTGCAAGCATAAAATCTACCCAACAAATTTGACGTACTTGTAGTTGGAGGCCTCTCCAATACTATCAACAGGTCCCCATCACAAGAGATCTATTGTAATTGGTACAAAATTTAATAGGCTTTCCAAGGTGACTTATATGAAAATCATCCGAGGTTGTATGAGAAAGTTACAAGGCTTCGAATCTGTTTGTGATCCAGTTCTTGGACGCTCGGACGTTTAGGGGTTAAACTGATAATTTCAAGCATTGATTCAAGCTGTGGCTGCTCTTCATGTTTTGAACAAGTGAGTTAAGTTCTTGGATATCTTAGAATTTTAAGAACATGTTTGTTATGCGATACACATGTGCTAGCAAGCAATTATTGAGAAATCCAAACAAGGAATAGTGAAGTACTCAATGCAACACTGTATTTGTAAAACACTCAGTAGATTCAGATAACCTAAGTTTTCAAACAAGACTCCCTTCTGTTGAATTCCAAGGAGACAATACAACAGGGGATTTTTATGAAGTGCATCTTGCACTCATTGTTCAAAGAAAATTTAACAATCCTATCATTCTGGGAGTCCCTCATAGACCATAATTATGTTTATAGTCAATTTCACATCAATACATTATCATTGTTGGCTTCATTCAGGTTATGGTTTCCTATTCAAAAAGAACAGATTCAGCAACATGTACAGGCATAGATACAACGCATGTGGAACAATACCACATATCACAGCTTGAGTGCCGGCATTTCCTACACGAGTCGCACCAAACTAGATCATATCTAAAAGCCGCCCAACTCCATCTCGAACTGGAAGATGTGAAGGGAGAAGTTGTGGACTCCGTTGATATTGGAACAATTTGACTCCCAGAATGATAATTGTTCTCATGTGAATGTCGATGTGCATATGCTCTCATTTGTTGTACAACGCATGTGAAACAATACCATTCATCACAGTGTGACCGTCGGCATGTCCCACACGAGTCGCACTTAACTTCAACGTAACTATAAAACTCCAAGCACCTCAAACATAAAGATGTGATGTGAGGAGCCGATGACATTGCAACACTTTCAGCTTCAAAATCTGTTGATGGATTAGTTTCAACTGAAAAGTGCTCTTGTATGTCCTCCGGGAAGTCGTATGCTTGCTCTTGTATGTTCTCCGAGGGGTCATATACTTGCTCTTGTATGTCACCACATTTGGTGCCAAGTAGACCAGCTTGAGAGACCTTGTCAACGCTCTCGATCATCTGTTTGCATAGAGGACATATTGGATTAATCTTGGCCCAATGGACGATGTGTTCCCTACAAAATGTATGTTGGCATGTCCTCACCACTCCTTTGGTAGAGCTCATTGTCTCCTGACATATAGAACAGTTATCTTCCGTTGTATCCTCGGTATGGTCATCTTCGTCCTTGTTCATGATCTTGACTTTTAAAAGAAGAAAAAGTCCAACCATAAAACTATTCACCAGAAGCAACAAGCAGAAGCTCTGACCGGAATAGAACACGTAAAGGACAAGAACGCATTTCAGTGGAATCAAGAACGGAATATATTTGTTACATTGATATTTAGCCCAAAAAAATGAGTGTCCTTGCAATGACTCTTTTCTATGGTTGGTCATAGCCAACAAAAAAGTGTCTTTGTGATTCTCCCCCAACCCCTTCTTATGCAAGCTTCACAAGCCTATCTTAATATAAACTTTTCAAATCTAGAGTAAAAAGTAAAAGCTTCATAGATAATTTTAAGTGTATTTACAACAAAATTCTAAGACTATTAAGTAAAAGAAGGTAAACAAGTGTAAAGTGGTGAACATTGATGCCTCCGCTACGCAACTGAATTTGAATACAAGCAATTTAGTTTTCCCGTGTAATGATTATGATTATGATTATAGTCATTTTTGTCTTTGTTCATGATTTTGACTCTCAAAAGGAAGAAAAGGTCCAATTTTCAAGGTTCACTTCTCAACCATAAAACTATTCACAAGAAGCAACAAGCAGCTACGTTATGAGAAGCTCTGACCGGAATAGAACATGTAAAGGACGAGAATGCATTTCAGTGGAATCATGAACGGAATATGTTTGTTACATTGGTATTTAGACCCAAAAAATGAGTGTCCCTACAATGCCTCTTTCCAACAAAAAAGTGTCTTTGTGATTCTCCCCCAACCCCTTTATATACAAACCTATCTAAATATAAACTTTCCAATTTTAGAATAAAAGTAAAAGCTTCATAGATAATTTTAATTTTAAGTGTATTTACAACAAATTTCTAAGACTATTAAGTAAAAGAAGGTAAACAAGTGTAAAGTGGTGAACGTTGCTCAGAACATTGATGCCTCCGCTACGCAAATGAATTTGAATACAAGCAATTTAGTTTTCGTTAATGATTATGAAACACACCTTTTGATTGCTCGTGTAATTGTAGGACCTTTAAGATCTAAATTGTCTTTAGCAATTAGAATTGATTCCTAGCTAAATTTGCCCATCTTGAGGATGGTGTGCATAGGATTGAACAATTAAGAGTTCTTTTGACCAAATTTTTTTCCAGCTACTTACTTCAATTGAGTGTAATGAGAGTCCTAAATGTTTTTGCATGTATGTTTATTGTGCCTCATTGCACTTCTACTATCACGGGGAGGTTACATACTACATACTTTTGTAAACCACGTGCGGTCGAGGGTCAATTATAGGTGGGCTATTTATCTAAATTTCCTAAATAATTTGCACCTTATTAGTAGATAAAATAGTACTTTGAGGTATTTTTCAAGACCCTATAGGTAAATATAATTTCCACCATTAAGTTATTTTATAGACCCTATTTTATTTATAAACTGAACTGTTTATCAAAATTCTGGAATTTTAGCATAAATTGAACTTAATCAAACATAAAAAAACCGACAACAATACATGAACATAACTTTTAAAGAATGACAACTGTGCTTAGTGCCTAAAATGTCCGAAAGTATGTTTAAGTGAGAAATGCATGTTGTAAGAGGAAGCATGCGGCACTACCACCCCACCCTAACCTCGTGAATCTCATTGGTCACCTAATGCTAAAATTCATCATAACGAGACTTTCCCATGAAGCCAAATAATTCAACCTTCATTTGTAGTTCATTTCTAACCATTGGCTAACTTCGACGATTTTTAGTCAATTGAGGCAATTCTCATTCAATCCAAGGATTTTCATTAGAACTCACATAAATTCTTCGTTCCTCTAAATATTTGAGACCCTACTTTATTAATAAAAATAGAATACTACCTATGCTTTTCAACTATCCTACTTTAGATATAATACCGTATAGGCCATTTCATTCAGGCTATGGTATTACTAAAATTTGTATAAATTTTTGCTCTAATGAATTAAATGTACCCTATAATTTTTCTCACGTAGTTTAACCCCTAAAAGCCCGAGGGGTATTGGACAAAACATAGATGTGTTATAATATGTGCCTTCCATATGTTTGATGAAGGTTGGTTCAATAGACAAAATGTAGAGTATCATCTTTACAAATTATCCATACGGTCAAACTTCCAAAATAATCTTTAGTTCATTTTTTAATGAATTTAAAAGCATTAACCTTCGAAAATTTGTATAAATTATAATTTTCAATTTTAGAGTTAAAAATTTAGTACGACTGGTTAAAGTTGGGCTATCTATCGTAAACTTCAAAAAAGCAAGAGAAATGATGGAGGAATCATCATTACTTTCCCCAAATAGCAAATTTTGTAACACTAAGACAATGTTGAGGTGATCTACTTTGAAAATTTCTCCCCGGTGGAGTTTAACTCGGATTGCCATAATTCAAATTGGGTTGGAAAGTAGACTTGATGTAGTATTTTAAATTATTTTTTATTTTTTCAAAAAAATATTTTTTTGTTCCGGGCAGCCCGTTTTTTCCGGGCATCGACCAGAAAATGGTCGCTCGGGAGCTTAGGGGTTAATAAAGTTTTGACAGTGACCTCCCTGGGTCTACTATTCACTAGTAGAAAAACATGTAAAAAAAACCGCAGCCAAAATCAGCTGCGGTTCTTTTGACTAACCTAATCTATAGTTGCCAAACAACTACAGATTTTCCTTTTTTGTTTAGTGATTGTAATTTTGAGAATTTTGGGGCATATAATACACCTTTGAAAAGGTATTTCAAAACCTTTCGAACGATATGTTATACGTCCCAAAATTTCCAAAATTGCAATCGCTTAACCAAAAGAACATATTTGTAGTTGTTTAGTGAATGTAAATCAGGCTGGTCAAAAGAACCGCAGCCGATTTTGGCTCCGGTTTTTTGACGTAGTTTTCTATTAGTGAATTAAACGCAGTCAATCACCAATGCCTTTGGTAATTTTAGCTTAAAATCAAGACATAGACAACGTAAGAGATGGAATATCTCAAACCAAAGACAACCTCATTGCTTATGAAACAAGATTCCAATAGACAAAAAGTAGAATTCTTTTGTAAAGGGGGAGGCGTTGACTTAAAAGCATCCGTTGATGTAAAAACATCCGTTGACCTGGGGTGTTGAGACCTATAGGCCGAGAGCCATCGAGGGAACCCAAGAACCAATGCATTCTCAATTGTAAATTAAAGATGGGCCACGATCAGATTTTCCAAGTCCCAGTTGTGAGGTTTTAGATATGGCACCCGTTACGATGTCCACATGGGAAACAGTGTTATATCAGCATATAACCAACACGATTTTTCTACATGGAAATAGTAGCCAGTGCATTATGATTGACTACGCGGTGAGCTTTAATCTGATGAGGCTAGATTTCGATCGGCTACAACTGGTCAATTCTCGATATTTGGTCTAAAGAAAATATGCAACATTACCTGAATTTTCCAGACGACCATACACAAATCACCTCTTTTTATTCATTTTCTTGTGAATTTTTTTTTCTCTTGATAGCTAAATCCAATTTGAACATTTAAAAAAAAAACAAAGATTTTTTTTCTAATTTATCAAATTTTCCCATGTCTCCAAAGACAATCAGGAAAGGCAAAGGAAGAATTTCATTTCATCTTTTCACTTCAAACGCTATAAACTTGCAATACGTACAATCAAATTCTATGAAATTGTTGTCATGCATTCTTTTGGTAGTCTAAAGCAAGATCCTAAAATAATTAACACTATGAAACCTATTGAAACATTGAACTGTCTTAGACAAGACACTTAGTCCTTTAGGGGTTAACCTTTAAAGTGTTGATGGGGATACTAGATACGTTGGCGTATGTTTGATATTTTTACAAATAGAAAGTTCTAAATTGAGCCCCCAATAGCTCATTAAAATCACGTTGACGTGAATTTTAACTTCACTTGAGATCTTAAACCTATAGGAGGTGTGGAACCATGCCAAATACAATGGAATATTGTTGTATAATATTGGTCGAAAAGGGCTCTCTGGACCTTTAACCCCTAAAGGACGAGGTGGACACAATGTGTCCTCGAATAATTTCATTACTTTAATAACTTGTTTGGATTTCACAATTTTGACTTGATGTTAACTAGAGAATTGAAAATGTACGTTACAAGAACACAAAAATCCTTTAAGATTTGCAATTACGTTGATTGATTCATTGTGAAAAACTTAAAACGTCAAGGTTGGTAAACTTGGGACATTTTAGTTAGGGCGGTTGATGACTTGAAGGGCGTTTTCACACTTGGATGTCACATTCGTAAAAAAAAAGAAGTGTACAATATGTAAAATATTTTCCATTACTGCATCATTAACACTATATAATAATTACAGAAAATGTTTAAATATATTTAAAACGGAATCTTTTCAAAATAATTGGAATATCTTCTACATATTTTATATTATTTTGAAATATTTTGGAATATTCCAAATATATATTTGAATTCTCTAAAACATTTTTGTAATGTAAAAGTTAATAACAATCACAAACACCGGCTCAACGAGTCACCAACAAGTCACTTCATCCAAATATAAATCTTTGAGAATCAATCATTGTTGTTGTATTTAGTTTTAAAACACCATTTTTTGTGAGCACCTAGATATAGTACATCTTTGTATGCTCCTAAACTTTCAAACGCTAATCATGGTTTCTAAATTTATGAGAAAGTTTGCAATGAATGACCTGTTGGTTTTATTCAAAATTTTCAAAAATCAACTTATGATCAAACCTTATAATCATATAATATATACGGTAGATTGTTCTGAAAATTAATGTACAGTCTCATGACTAAGTCCTTTATGAACTTCAACGGTGAAGTTTTCTACATGAATACCAATCAAAAGACACAATTGCCTTTCTGAAAGCATCACGAGAAAGTGATAAAATTTTAGGAATGAGCATGGTCCTTTAGGGGTTAAGGTTTAAGGTTAAAATTCAAAAGTACTTTTTTCTTTTTAAATTAAGAAATGTCCTTCAAAGGATAACTTCCAACCAATCACTTGTTTTCTAGTGTGCAAAAGCAAAAAAGAATCTTCATTTATTATTCAACCTACTAAATGTAGCAAAAAGCGAAGTATTTGTTGGGCTGTACAATTGTAAGAATGTACAGTACAACATGGATGCTAGGACATGATATATTTTGGGGGGTTGGAGTAATAATTGCTTGCTTTTTCATCCAAAAAATACCAACCTCATCTATTTTGAAGGACGGGTGGCGATGCTCTAACTTTTTTTCCATGTGTGTGAAAAGGGTAAGAGGCGAATAATGTGGAATTGTTGGGAGCCAGGAGAGTTTTGTAAGGACAGAATTTGGACGACCAGTGCAGGGGGGGGTCAGGGAAGGCCTTGCAGCCAACCAGCTGTGCATTCCATGGATGGGAGATTTTTATTTTATTTTATTATTACTTTTTTTTGTGAAGCAATTGGTGCATTCATAGATGGGAAATTTGGTGGGGACTTGGCGCTTTTGGGGGCCCCTGGAGATGGGTGGCTCCGCATTCCCCACGTCACTCTCCAGTACCAATACCGGGGCTGTCACTTACTTTCATCATAACATTCACTAGCCTTCATGTGCATTGCCTTTACATTCGTTTAATAAGATCTCAAGCTCCAGACACATAATAAAAAAGAAGAAGATATTGTAGTGACTTTATGCCGCCACTAGAAGAGCACGTTGGTCAATGCTGGCTTTTTTTATAAAAAAATTGTAAAATAAAAATTTGTTTATTTATTTTTATATTTAATTGTTTTTTTGAAAAGTTAGTTCGCACTACTGATTTTGCATGGATGATGATGTCAGATATTTTGCACATTCTCTTTACAGCATGTCTTGCAACAGTAAATTCGTTGACCCAACGTTATTATAAAGGGCAGTTGCTCCCTTGTTCTACCCAGTAGTAGTGACGCCAACCCCAAGATGATGTTCAACGCCATTAAATTTGATTTCTCCACGCCAAATACAAGTATTTTGGCGGGTGCTTTTTTTCTTGCACTAAACTTAATTAACCCTTTAAGGTCCCGACTCAACACTGTTTTCAAAGATTTGTTATAAAATGTTTAATAAGAAATTAAAATGGAGTTGATGTACAAAGCAAAGTTATAAATGTCAATGTAAAGATAACATTTGTATGGTTGGATTCATCATATTTATTAATAATATATTTTAATTAATTTTGCAAAGTTTTCTCTTGGAATTCAATTAAAAATCGAAAATTAACAATAAATTTAAAAAAAAAAATTGTAATGATATTGGAATAACATGAACTACAGGATGGTATGGTTTTCATTATTTGATTTTACTTATTTTGAAAAATCATATTTAACCCCTAACTGCCTAAGCGACCATATATGGTCGCTCAAAAATTTCAGAGTTTAAAAAAAGTTTAGCTCACTTTAAACACCCATAACTTTTGCAAAAATAACAATTTTTAAGCGTAATTTTTTTTCACTTGCAGATATTGAAACTAAGCATCTTTTCCAAAAAGATATTTCGAAATTTTTTTTACCAATTTTCCTCTGAAGCCCTCGAAGTGACAGCATCTCAAATTGTCACAATTTTGAAAATCTGTCCGGAATGGAATCTTTAAGTTTTCTACCAAATAAGATTAATTCTAACATGAGCAAGGTAACCACCATATAAAACCAATTTTTTTGACCTATCATACTTGATTCCAAGTCAAAATGACTAAACATGTAGTTTTTATGAATTTTCAAAGAATTTTTTTATAAATTGATTATTAAATAATTCATAGCATTTTTCCAAAATTTAACTGTATGGATGTTGTCTTACTGTTGTGTTCTACACATGTTAAAAATTGAAGCTCATAAAAGTTGAGTAAGATGGACATTATGACACATCTAGCATTTCAAGAAAACCCTTGGGCACTTAGGGGTTAAGGTCTCACTTTTTGAACTAAGAATGAAACTTGTCATAATCCACTTTTGCTATTTTCAGAAATTCTCAATATCTTATTTTGAAGATCTGTACCGTACAAATGGTAGTCAACTAGCACAAGAATTAAAAAAAAAGATTGATGAAAAACATCACCGTATGTAGTGAAGGGACGCGTCAGAAATCATCTGGCGTCCAAAATCTGGACGCTGGTGCATCAAAGGGTTAAAAGTTGTGGGGGATCCAAAAGCTAGCAGTTGACTAACAACATGATGGGCCGCAATTTACAATGCTTTGAAAATAGGGAATAAGGTGCTAGCTACAACAAATTGTTGGGTGCTGTTGGAACAACATGCAAACCCTCCCTCTATACTCAGATTCCCCCAATTTTAAAATTACGTTGTACCCATGAATTCATTAAAACTGCTGGGCTTACTCTTAAAGGCAAGACAAAGCCAGTGAAGGCTACCAAATGTTATGTTTTTTCACATTCATAGTCACCAAAATCAACAAAACATCATAACATTTTTGGCTTAGTGCAAGAACCATCCTCCTAGAGCCTTTGTAACACCCAAAATTTTTCATTTATTTAACGTGGTTATTTTAATAAATAGGAATGTGGAGATTTAAAGACAAAGAAGGGGACAAAGACGATTAAAAGAAATTGACAAAAATGATTACGAAAAGGAGACAAGAGAGAAAAGAAGTAATATAAAATTAAATTCCTGGTTGTGAAATCGTCTCACCACTTATATAACATTTAGTAGCCTTCATGTGCTGTGTCTTTCTTTCACGCACTCTGCTCATCATCTTGGGATTCACCTATCTAATTAACTATTGATGAAAGTCTTGTTAGGCGCGGAATATGTTGTACATTGTCATGTGTAGCCAAACGGAGCCACTACAAGTTACCTTATAAGGTTGCTTCTAGTGTTAGCGAATAGAATATAATAGAACAATGGGAGCCATCTCCCTTTTGCAATGGGACCACGATCTAGTTACAATTAGAAACTATGTGTACGTGGGAATGACACAGTAGTCCCACAATTCATAAAACATAAATGGCATTCCCTCATTACTTAGAAAAGCGTACCTAATTGAAGATCCTCTTTCGATTCAATTTTCAAAAGGGGGCTACATTGCACTGCTCTATTATGTTGTGAAAGGACAAGTTGGATAAGACAATATCCAATAATTAATTACAGTGTGGAAATTGAGTTGGGCACTTTGATTATTCCCTAAAATCCTTATTTTTGAATTTTTATTTTTTTGAAAAAATAAATTTCAACTTTTTTTTGGCATACCTACAATAGTGAATGTTATGTGATTGGAAAACCCTCGCTTCGGTTTGCTACA
Source organism: Pohlia nutans (assembly GCA_022496805.1). NCBI lineage: Eukaryota > Viridiplantae > Streptophyta > Bryopsida > Bryales > Mniaceae > Pohlia > Pohlia nutans. The sequence continues at coordinate 12,242,632 of CM040095.1, read as the reverse complement.
AGAAAATATCCCGTGTATCAAAAATAAAAAAATATTGCCCTTGGTTCTCTATGGTGTTTCTCTTTTTTCAACGGAATAAAAGCATCCGGTTGTTTTAAAAAATAAAATAAACAAGCGGCTAGTCGCGAAGTCTCTGCCTTAGTATTTACCCCAAATTTATTTTTACAGCTTGTTTTTACTGGACAGGCACGTAACTCCTGGTAACTCCTCAAAAACGAAGCATTTCGTAGTCTCTCCCCTGGAAGAGCAAAGACAATAAAATAAAAGAAAAAGAAAAAGACTAAAAGCGGTAACATTCTCACCCCCCAGCAACCAATACAAAGCCCCAGCCAGTTTCCACCAGAAACGCCACCAATGAGTCCACGTCCACCAGGACCCACGGATGAACGTACCCGGATGAATGTCATCCTGACCGCCTCCGTGAGTGGCCAGCCAGAGCTCCTTATCCCCCTCACGCCTGGAACGTCGTAGGCCCTCTTGCAAGCTTTCCCATCGTCACAGCGACCCTCGCCATCATCGCGCCGGGACACCGGAGTGCTCGCAACGTCGGGTCCGCATTCTCACCGGTTTTCCCCATACGTGCTTCAAATTGCGCTTTCAGTTCTTGCAAAACTTTTGTGCAGATCAGTCCCAGGGTTTTGTTCAATTGGCAACAAAGAAAGTGAGCGAGGGCGGTGATTGCAAAGGTTTCTGATTATCGGTGAAGGATCAATGGTGCATATGGATTATGGATTCGTTCAATTGTGGACTGACGGGATTCTTTCCTGTTGCAGGTTGGCTCTGTGTGAGGACAGGCAACCATGGCGGCCGCTGGCATGAGCACCTCGGTGGTAGCTCCTCTCACGGTAATGAACCTACATTGCTACTATTGCTGCTTTTAAATCACACTAACAGTGCTTTTTAGTCAATTTCGGTGGCTTTTTCAATAGTAGATGCTGTTTCTGTAATCTACGGATTTTCGAAGTTGTTCTTCTCTGTTGAAAGGACGTTTTACGCGTTTTGAGCTGCAATGCGCTAAGAGGCTCTACGGAGAGAACATGTACCAGGGGTGTACATTTCGGGTGTACTGTGTGTAGTTAGTATTTGCAATGAGTTCTTGGTGGCGAACGAGTCTTAACACTCAAATTGGCTCGGGTTTGTGGATGCGCAGACTGGCCAGCAGAAATGTACGGTTTCCAGTCAATCCTCGATGTTGAGGTTTCCATCAGCTAGCTTGTCCTTGAAAGGACTTGGTGTTGGAAAGGTAATAAAGATACTGTGTTGAACTTGTTCCCCTGATTAACAGCTGGTGTTGATTAACCGCCCTGTATGTTGTGATTGGTTTGTGTTTCTTTCGACTCAATTTGTAGTTTGAATTCCTCAGTCTTAGCCAATGCATTCATAGAGCCTTCACAGTATCCTGTTGTAGTTTTGAGGTGCTACTTGGTTCATACTCTGGTTCATACGTTTGTTTTATTTGAAGCTGAAGTAAAATGTTCATAGCTATTATGTCTCTACCTGTTGTTGATAGTGTCTTTGACAGTTTGAGATTCAGGTTTCCAGGTGCTGTCCATGCTGTAGAAGAAATCCGGGATTCTACGACTACAAGCATACGTCTCAAACTAATCCGTTATGACTGTCATCAGTCATTACGGACTAATTTGAATTGTATACTTGTAAGTTGCAGAATCTCGGATTTCTTGTAAACCATATGGTTCCTGGGATATTGTTGGACTTAAGAGAGCTATTCAATGAGATGGATTTGATGTGATGTGTGTAATGTATCTCCAGTTGGAAATTTCGAGAGTGAGGAGGACGGGTTTGTCCCGGAGTGGCGCGAGGCGCCCCATATCAGCAGTAGCTGCTCCTCTGGCACCTCCTTCCAACCCACTGGAAGATGCTGGCGAAAGGCAGCGACTGGCTGAGGAGTACGGGTTCACACAGATTGGACAGCCGGTGCCGGAGGGGGTGACATTGAAGAAAGTGATCGATACCTTCCCACCAGAGGTCTGTTCTATAACTTTTGCAAGCTTCTTTTTGTCCCGATCGTGCACTTAGTGAATTGATTGAGTTTTTTTCTTTATGATTTGGATGATTTTTGTCCATGGGACCACTTGGTTTAGCGTCCACTGTGTATTTTCTGTAGTGTAGGGAAACTGGACCCCCTGCTGCAAATCATATATTTGTGTGAAAATGATTTCAGTTTGACACGATCCACACTGTTGATCTTGTAGTATAGAACAAGAGCTTTAAAATGATGTATTGCAATCAGAAAACCGAGGTAAAATGAGAAAGTGCCACCGTTGCAAAGCTCAGTGATGCAGACGGCTATATTGGGCGTTTTAGACGCTTAGGAGTTAAGATGATATTGTTTCTGACGATTTCACTCTTCTGTGGTTCAGGTCTTTGAGATCAATGACTTGAAAGCATTTAAGACAATTGTGATTTCCGTGGCTTCCTACTCTCTGGGTCTTTTAATGATTGCGAAGGCACCTTGGTATCTGCTTCCATTGGCGTGGGCCTGGACTGGGACTGCTATTACTGGAGTATGTTCGATCATCCTGCTTTTGAAATGCTATTTATTGAGGTACTCAAACGATGCATCATTGACAAAACATTTTTCTTTCATCTGACTTGCATGTGGTTCCAGTTTTTCGTGATAGGTCATGACTGCGCACACAAAGCTTTTTCCAAGAATAAGTTGCTGGAAGACATAGTCGGGACCATTGCCTTCCTCCCACTGATTTACCCATATGAGCCGTGGAGATTCAAGCATGACAGGCATCATGCCAAGACCAACATGTAAGTTCGTTCATCTAGTTACCTTGTTAATGTAGTCCTGGCACTGATTTCCAATTGCAGTTGTTTTTGTTTTCTTTTTTCCTAGGGGATATAAATTGCAGCCTCAGAAGTGCTTAAGACGAATTCTGGACTTTCAGGTTGGTGGAGGACACGGCCTGGCATCCAGTGATGAAGGAACAGTGGGGAACTTTCTCACCAGTCATGAAATCTTTGATGGAGTTTGGCATGGGTCCTTTGAGACCATGGGCTTCAATTGGTCATTGGTACGTATTTGTTTACCAGCTTGGTAAATCTTATAAATGACGATCATGAAATAAAAGCAAGTTTCCTGTACTGGTTATCAGTTGAGGTGGTTTACCTTTTTATCTGAACTTCCTGTCGTATGGACATGGTAAATGTTTATTGACATTTTGAAATCTTGATTTTTTTTGCATAATCTAATGTCGCTGTGTTTCTTACTTACAGGCTTGTGTGGCATTTCGACCTGAACAAATACCGGGAAAGTGAGAAACCTCGAGTGAAGGTCAGCTTGGCTGCAGTTTTTGCATTCATGGCAATCGGTTGGCCCGCAATTATCTACTTTACTGGAGTCGCTGGCTGGTTTAAGTTCTGGCTTATGCCATGGCTCGGGTATCACTTTTGGGTAAGCCGGTTCTCTTCTCGGTTTCGCCTGCTTACGATGCTACATGTCTAATTGAAACTTTCTCAGGTCGTTACCTTATTATTGATACTTTCAAATCACTTAATGTGTATGTTATTGGATGAAACGTGTGCAGATGAGCACTTTCACTATGGTGCATCACACAGCTCCTCATATTCCATTCAAGGGTGCTCAGGATTGGAATTCTGCAGCTGCGCAATTGGGCGGAACAGTTCACTGCGACTACCCTAAATGGTTTGTTACTTGTCCTTTCTAATCACATTTCCCTTCTGGGTGATTTATGTAAGTGGAAGAAACGTTGAGCAGTTCTGTCTACGATTGCAATGTTTTAACTTACACTATTTACGTTCCGCCTTGGTTCAGAGTAAACATCAAATCCAATGGAGTTTACATGCCACTTTTCTGATTCGGTGCTATTTTTGTGCAGGGTCGAAGTACTTTGCCATGACATTAGTGTTCATATCCCTCATCACATCTCACAAAAGATCCCCAGTTACAATCTACGACTGGCCCATGACTCTCTTCTTCAAAATTGGGGAAAGGTATGCACCTCAGCACGTTCAAGATGCGAAAGTTTCTTTAGAATGTAGAGTGTAAAACTACTGTATTTTTTCACCATTCCTATTTTCGGTTGCAATGCTCATAGACCTTTGTGGTTAGCATCTCTTGTAGATTCAGTTAACCCCTAAGTGCCCACGCTGAATATACTTTGGAAGCTAAGGTATGTTTGGACATGGGCTTAGGAATGGTCTCAACAAGCCTGATTTAATTTCTACCTATAACCCTCATTAACATCACTTTGAACACCAAGTGAGAACATACATGAATATTGAATTATAGGAACTTTCAATATATAGAAAATGTAGGCTTCGATTTCCTCTTTCTATCAGTACATTTTCTGTCCTAAATGATTCTTTTCAACTCCTAGAGATACGGAAGCAGGCCGTTTTGGTTTACATGGACTCACTCTGCAAACGTCTTCTATATTGAGAAATTTCTCAACAAGGTTATTTATCAATTTGTGAGGATTTTTTTTGGGAGTGTTCTGTTATGCAGCAACAGTAGTTAGAGCTCAAATTGATGAAACTGTTCATATTGTGATGGGTGTATTGCAGCACTTGAACATCGCAAACTTCAACTGGAGATTAATGAAGACAATTATGACGGAGTGCCATTTTTTCGACCCTGAAGTGAATTACGCATCGTTTGACAATGGGGAGGACAAGTCAGCTGTGATTGGTACTTTGCGCAAGGTGATGCCAGACTCGGCGTGAGGATTTTGAGGTATTATTCTCTGATTGAATCCAGCAATACAATATCCAGGAAGGGGTCTAGTCTGAGAGTTTTTTAAGGGATCCTGGCAGTACAACAACACTTCTGGAAGGTGAAGATTTGCAATGACAGGTGATCTGTAGGGAATTGTAGGTGAACAACCAATTTGTTTCAACTAGAATTTTCTTCATTGGCGCTCCATTCATGTGCCGTGAGTGTATTATCTTGAGACTGAGGGTGAAACTGGTGCTTATTGTTGCCACTCGTCTTATTGCTCCAATTGGAGTTCATTTTCTGGGCCGGTGTTACTCTAAAGTAGAACACTGGGTGGGATGGTTATTGGTGCTAGAGTGGAATGAGATGGAACAAGGGCGGAAGCCTTTGAGAGAGGAGCTAGAGAAATCAGCACAAATATATATATATATCTTTATGAGTTCGGTACTAGAGTGTACTCTTATATCTATTACATATATAACTGTTCTTCTTTTACAACTCTTGACTCCTTTACTTGGTTTGATTCTGTAACTGAGTGGTACAGTAATCGAAAACCCTCGCTAAGTGGTACAAAGTGAATATATACTAACTCCATTTTTATGAAACACACGCTGAGGTAGAAGAAAAGTGTGTGTGTACTACAATTTTATTTTGATGAACTCCCTAGATAGGAGAGCTTGTACACATGTCATTTGAAAATGTTTGCAAACAAAAAGGTGCTTGGGTGCTAATGAATAGTGTTAGAGTATGGTGTCCAAGGCTCATGTTGGCACCATGCTCACGGCAACAACCATCCTCATATCCATTATCTAATTCATACTCCATTGGTTTCAGAATATGAGCCTACTTTTCTTTGACATGTTCCATCTTGATGTTTTTCTTAGCTTTTGATGTGACTTTTATAAAAAAAGAGTCATCTCAATACCAAAACCCTTTGATCAGAAGTAGATGCTAGCCTCAAAAATAGATATTAGCGGGACTCAGATGTACATGAGGTGTATATGAGAGGACCATTACAAGTATAAAATCCACCCAAGAAATTTGACATAATTGTAGTTGAAGGTCTCTCCAATATTACCAACAGTTTCCCATCACAGGAGATTTATCGTAATTGGTAGAGAATTTAATAAGCTTTGAAAGGTGGCATGGATGAAAGCCATCCGAGGTTTTATGAGTAAGTTACAAAGCCTTGGATCTGTGCGTGATTCAGTTTCTGGACGCTGGGACGTTTAGGGGTTAATAGTAGTATGTAGTCTTTGTGACACTTTGTCCGTTGTTTGAAGTGGACAATGCTCACGTTTAGAAGTATAAAACATAGGACAAAAACTAGGAAAAAGAATGCCAAAAAAGTGAGTAATGTCCACTTCAATGCTACTCATTTTTATTATGAAATGGAGGGATTAACATTAACCCTTAAACGTCAAGGGGGTCCTTGGAGTGCAGCCCAAAAAGCATCTAAAAAAGTCTACAACAACTCGAAAGAAAGAAAAAGCGGCTAGCTTGTCTTTTGCCCTGGCTACCGTTTTTGTAGGTTTTTAATTAAAAAAAAGTTTTGACTCTCTCCACAACTGCAACCCGATTATCGAGCCGATTATAACTTCTCCTTCCTCCAATTCCTTCATTTGATTGTGAATTGTTCCATAATTGTTTAATTTAAGCATATTTTCTAAATTTAGCCTCAAAATTTCATCACCTTTCCATAGCACTAATCCATTTCAAATTTGGTTGAAAAATTCCACTTTTTTCTCCATTATTCTCTCAGAAGTAAGCCCATGGGGTTTGCTTTGACGTTTAAGGGTTAAGTTAAAAACCCAAGTGTCTTGATTTTTTTCTTTTGAGTGTGTTTTTCAGTATTAAAATGAAAAGGTTTTTTATGGATTCAATTTGCATTTACAAGAGGATTTCATTGCCTTTAAAAAATGCATTATTTGAATATTTGTCACAATTACTACAATATTTGTCAAGCATCTAAAGTTCACGGTGTCACACTTGGTAACACTTTCCGGACTCTCTGGAATGAGAAGCAACGGGTTAGCTCGTAGTGTGAGAGCATCCCTTCTCCTACATGCCAGAGATGACTCGCTCAAATTATTCATTTACATTTGGAGGGCCCTTGCACTCACACTCCCCCACCCTTGGAGGGCTCTCAAACATCAAAAGTGCACATTAAATATTCAATGGACCAATCACAAGTAGAATGTGGGGATTTAGTCAACTAAATAGTGATTTAGTCAACTGAATAGTGATTTGGAGGGCCATTTCTTGACACGCTGGGATCCAGAGTCAAGAGCCATTTTGCAAGGGCCCTGAGCACTTTTCATTTACTTCTGGAGTTGGGAGGGCCCTGGGAGGGCTGCGGTGGAGCTGCTCTGATGCACTTCCATGATATTACTGAGGTCTTGGCTTACAAATTTCCATTCACAGCAACTTCATGTCTCAAATTTTTCTGCATGCAATCCTTAGGGACTTGTCACAGGGCCCATGAAAATCTGCTTACGTGCCCCTTTAGGAAATGAGGTCACAAAGATCATGCCAACTACAAACGGATTGAAGCTCAATAATGATCTGATTTTTTTCATTTGGTGTCTAATGATTCTCACATGGTGTAAATTCAAATGCACATTATTAAGCATAGGACCTATCCAGTACCAATAAATCCCATGTCTACGCAATTGACGTACGTTTCTAACTTGTGGTATTGATAAAAGCTTGAAATTTGCAGAAAGAATTCTGAGTGATCTATTTAGATGTCTCCAACGAGTTACCTATATATATTTACCAAGGTTCCAATGAACTAGTGAGGAAAACGCGTTTTGTGCCCTTCCATCTGAAGACTACCACCCCCTTATATGCTGTCCTTGGTACACCATCCTGAGTTCCACAACAAAATAAATCAATCAGCTTTGCAATCTTTTTAGTCTAGTTCAGGATTTGCAAATATGGGACGCCTCACATTCTTTCCATGTCTCATGAAGAAAAGAATCTCTCATCCCTCTCACCCCATACAAAACCTGAACAAAAAATACTATGGGGAACTGCAGGATAAAGTGAGAACTCTCTTCTTATAATTATTTTTTGCCGATCCTGACCGCTGACTATGGTAGTCAAAAATTGAAACAGAAATCTGGACAAGAATAAAACAGAACTTGATATCTTCCTCAGTTCATAGTGTCAAGGTTTACTATTAGAATATTTTTGGTGGTAACAGATCTCACGCAGATATGTATCAAATACTACATTACTAGATGATAATGCAGCATCATAGTAATGCAGCATTTGATACAAAATAAATTAAAGGCATGGACAAAATAAAATGTTCCTAGCAATTAAGATTTAGCAAAGAAAGCAATGCTAAGCAAGGTTTACTCCTTTTCAAATGAGAAGCTTACCTTTGAATCTTGGAATATACCAAACTGTTCAGCTAGAATTTGAAACTCCGTCAACGAGCTGTAGTAGACCCGAATGTCTTCTTCTCCAATTAAATCTACGTTTCTCAATGCCGATGATGCTGGGACATCGTGTGCTTTGGAAATAAGGGCACCAAAGTCTTCATTGTATTGCCTCTGCACCAAATGCAAATGAAACAAACCTTGAATTTTCTGTTTGTACTCAGATATGACATGCCTGGATTTCATAAACCTTAAAACATTACTTTCTGATTACTATTTATAATTTGAGGATGCTTGTAAATAAGTGACGATGTTGCACTATGAATTTGACCTCTACTTTTCCATGGTTTAAGGTTAACGAGCAGTACTTCTTCCATGTAGGTCAAATCCTTGGACTTCCAATCAACCTGCACAGATAGATTGACGATTAGATTCATTCACCAAAGAACGACTTATTAGAAACATAAACCCGACATAGAAATTGCTCATAGACTTCGAGTTTGAACAATGGCCAACAATGCTCATAGTCTCTAAAAAGCAGTTCATAGACTCAAAATGTAGACGCCATAGTTGAAAAACTATGCTCTCATTTCTACTAAAGTAACCCGTCGAGCATTTTCAACAGAGCATTTGAAGCAAATGTTAAGAAAGACCAATTGATCCAAAACATACCATGAGATTTCATTAAGTCTTTAAAATATATAGAAACCTTGTATACTTACGTTCACATTATTCAATTTGATAGGCTTGAGGTACTGTTCATAGGATTGCCCTAAGCTCGAACCCTGCAATTCTCATCAGAAACAACCAGATGCGTTAATTATCTTTGCCTAAGACCAGAGTGCATCATCCTTGAATTCTCTTGTGCAGAGAAGATGAGTTTGCCATTGGCTCTATGCTATGTAATCAATGTAAAGATAGCAAATCCAGCATGAAAAATTTATATAAATATAGGTTGAATCAAAATGATGGATTTCGATTCTTGGGTGTAGCAGTGGGCCTCTTAAGAATGTTATGTTTAGGTTCATAAACAATAGTCGTTTGTTTTGAAATCAACCTAATTTCAAATGCAGGACTTATTTTGAATCGTATCTTAACAAAAGTAGAACGAAACAGGAAAAAATGAAGAAGTTAGACTCTTACATCTTCCCCAAATTTGTAGGTGCGGCACACTTCTGGTCGGATAAACTGGCGGCCTTTCCTGGTTTCACTCAGTCTCAGCCAATCATCCCAGTAAGTGTGGCAAGCGGTCAAGGAACTAGACGATGAACAAAGTGTTAATGACTTTGCTCATGATATTCAATCCAACCATAGTCTTGGATTGCCTGTTAATGTTCATTAGTTCTGATAAGGGCTGCTGGGGCTCTTCTTGTCATCCATCCTCAATATATTCATTGCTCAATTAGTACAGAGTGAACACGGTGCAAGGACTAAGATGATTCTCAAATTTAGATGTGACGTACTATGTGAACTGCAACCTTAGCTGAAACCAAGAGAAAAAAAACTACACAAATAATGAGGACTTTATGAACTAGGAATGTGATGTGGATATGCATTGGGCCAATTGGGAGCAAGTTCGTCCCATATGGATTTTGTGATCATCCAACCACGTCCTGGGAAAAAGTCAGAGCGATACAGCTCCTCTGCACCCACAGACCAAGAGAATAGGTTAATGCTAGAATTTAGAACTTCACAGATTTATTGGTTCTGGACCGAAGGGGAGGAAGCATGCATTGCATCAACACAAGCTACGTCTTTAGTGAAGTGAGAAAGTTTGAGTAGGTTCTTATTTACAGTGTTTATTGCTACTCAAAAGCTGAGCCCTTGTTCGTAACATGAAAGAAACTATATCTACAGTTTTGGTACACTGAAATGAGCTACAGAGCCTCTTGTTGCTTTGTAGCTGCACCACGAAAGGGACTGAGACTCTATAACCAGATTTGTTTAAAAGAATTATTGCCTCATAGAGGAAAATCAACAGAATGGCAATGCCTTCTAGACTTGCGTTTCAGACTGGATATTGCCGTAAGCCCTCACCTGGATCAGACACAAACCGGTCTTGGCCATTGTCATTCCATGATGTAATAGCAAGTAAAGTCCTGTCAAAACAAGTCAATAAATAAATCGGCAATTTCACTCGACTGACTAGTTCGTGACAAGTGCTCCGCAATTTATGATATTCGCAGTTCTGAAAATTTCACAAGCGAGACCTCATGTAGTAGAAACTACTGTAAGTGCCATCCCAAGTGCCATACACAAATTGTCACTTAACATCAAAGGGAAGTTAATAAGAAGCAGTTATATCCTTCATCTTGGCAAAAAATAGTTACAATAATTGAGAGTATTCTTTACAGAGAAATGAAAAAAAGTACTATAGACTCACTTGTCCGTATCCAGCAACGAAGCGGTTGCCTCAAAGTAACTGAAAAAGTCAGGAGAAATTTCTATGTCATCTGCACAGCCAGCAAACTCAAGGATGAGACCATGAGCTTTAGCAATCGTACGCAGTGCTTACATTACACTAAGAACTTGGATTCAATTGCCGGATGTGTGTTCAAATCGATCACTGCATTCAAGGTATTCTCCGACTCAACGTAAAGCTGTCCTAACATTGCATCGTATCTAGACTAGTTTTAGGTCAAAATTTAAAACTGCCATCTTTTCAATCCAACAGCGCTCAAGCTCAAACAATCATCTACCTTCTAAGATGATAACCCTCCGGTAGCTTCGCTTGTTGAAAAGTTGTGTCAAAGTCCACTTGTAATGGCCTGTTGAGAACAATATTGACCATCCGATGAAACGATTTAAACAACAGAAACATTGAAGTAAAAGAATTGTAAATTTATGTCACCCGAGGAAGAGATATTTATTGCTACATTTTTTAATGTGGTTTTAATGTAATTATTGTGGTTTTCCAATTGTTAGTCTTACATTATTAAATGTTTGTAGATTCCATTTATCTTCAAAAACTTTTGAATAATGTGTATCCTAATATACCAGTACATAAGAAGTAAACAAGAATAGGAAGTTGGATGAGGGACTGACTAGCAATTCTATAGTCAGCAATGAGCTCCCATGGTTCTTTTGTCTTGGGAGGACTTTCGTCTAGATACTGAAATCCCCACCCAGCAGAAACAGGGTTTAAACATCGATTTCAGTCTAAAAGTTGATGAGGCCAAGCACAATCATGAGGACTTAACAAAATATAACATATTCCTGGCGGCTGAGTCATCGATGATTAATGATATGCTCTGCAAAAACTCTTGGAGAAATCAAGGAACCTTACAGATCTTGATCTAGCAGAAGAATGTTCACACAATATCATCTTAAAATAGTTGCGAAGTCTCATATCATCAAAGACGGTATGAACAGCTGCAACTGGCTTCATCACCTAAAAGAGTCCGAAACTGCAAACATCACATCTATATGACCAAATTAACATCCACACAAATCGATGGCTCAAATAGGAACACCTGACCTCCGTACTTATCTTGACAGACCTTTCAATGCACCAGGTAGAGTTGTTCATAATATTAGCAATCATTTAAGGGAGGGTCAGCCCATAGCAACTACAATGACATGGTCCAGCTCATAAGAGCACTTCAGCTCAATTTTGATTGCCAGTCACACCCCCAGTGAAAATCTGTCCCAACTCTTTAAGAGTAGAAACACATCAGCTAAGAAATCATCTGAATGATTCAGAATGCAATTTCATAGTAGAACTGGTAGAGGAAAGTATACTACCTGTAGGTATTTTACTTCGGAAAATCCTTGAGCCGTGTCCATGACATCCTGGTCTGTACCATCCTGCAAAACAACCCAAGAACCTCCTGATAGTTGTGAGTTCAAATTCTAACATGGATGAAAATTTTGAAGCTGGAATAGGCTCAGTGCAATAATCTAAAAATTTCTCAAAAGCTACATTACAGATCCTCTGTGAAAATCTTGTCAGAGTGATTACCTGCGAAACAAATAGTGGAAACTCCCGTGCCACATTTGTGAGGTACCTGCATGCATGGCTACATTAGCCTTACAAGGCAGCAAGGACTGGCATGTGTGAAGAACGTTTCAGGAAGATAAAAACATGGCATATTGTATAGGGTGAAGAGACAAGGATGCCAAGGCAGGACAAGAAAACACTCATTAATTGTACAGCTCAACACACGCAGTACCCAATTCCAAATGAAATTCTGTTAGCAACCAATTCCTCACTGTCAAAAGGCTAAATTTTACATTCGAACATGAGAGAGAAAGCCAATAGTACAATATTACGTACTTGGTTACAGAATTTAATGTACGCTCCAAGTATTCACCGCGATTGCAAGTCAGTATCACCACAGCAGCAGTTGGTTCCTGCTTCAAGAGAACATGCTCAAATTCGTTAAAATGGCTTGTTTCGGAGTGCCAAAATAGTGAGATTCAAGTGCCCAGAGCTCAAAAAACTAGGAACTGGTATAGATCTGAGGTTTTGGTCAGGTGACCGCGCCAATTTCACTGAAATCCGCCAATTTAACTAAAATAACCTTGAACTGGTGAAGTTAAGAAAGTACTGTAATTATGTTTGAAGAAGCTGATCATCAAGACTTAAAGTCTCGAAACAAATCAGCAAACCAACCTAGATAAGCTTCTCCCAGCATCCTATGCATCTTCTAGAATAGGAATCCAGAATACTCTAGACAGATTCAAAAGTGCTTCATTGTTGCAATTTCCTGCCAGTTTCATTTACTTTATATTAGTGAATACAAAAGTGACAAGCAGACTCGTACCAGAATCGTCAAATTGTCTTCCAAATGCGCCTTATCTACAGAGAGAATCAAACGATCAGTATCCAATGAATGTGAAACTTCTACTGCAATGGAACTCATCACAAGATATTCAGGTGGCCGCTAAGTAGATCAGAGAACGAGAAAATGCCCTTTCCCGGCTTAATATCTATCTAAAGTAAATTTTGCCAGAGAATTACTTTGAAAGTCCTCAAGATCAATGGCCAACTTTCTATTCTCCATCTCCAGCCAGGTTTTCTCCCCTGCATAAGACATAACAATGCCAACAAATTAATTATCGAGAAAAACTAAATCTAAAACCAAAACCAGAACCGTCATCGTTGCAATATTTTTTTCATCTGAACCCCGTCACTTTCAAATGAATTTTTGATGAGTGCCTTGATATAGTAAAAGTTTGATGTAGAAAAAGGCAGACATTGGCTATCCCTCAACAAGAAAACAGCAGATGCAACCTTCCAAATAAGCGAGGGTTGTCTGTTGCGCCAACAATTTATCTTCAAGCTTCCGCATCTCATGTTGACAATCTTCCTGGCTTTCTACCTGCGAGCATTTCTTTCATCCGTCAGTTAATAAGGTTCATCCAAAGCAAATCCATGCACTGGTCTTTGTAATACTCTTGTAGAAAGAGCGTCACTTGTCCTTTTTGAACCATATATAAGAGAATAGAAACTCACAGCAGTGGTTGCCAGGCTTGCATTTTTCTTCTCCGCAATCGTTTGCACCCACGTCTATTGCCATTGCAACCATATCACCTTCTTAACTCCCTCCTTACATTTCTGTAAACTTAAATAGCTTTAAAATCCTTCAATACTTCAGCAGTACCGAACAAAATTGCTACTCCAACACAACTGATAGTACTCTTTAAGTATGAAGTGACTAACCTGAACAAAATAAAAAACAACAGCGCCGGCAACCAAGAGTCCAACCAAGGAACGCGTTCGGGCCATACTTGCCAATCAAGCTGAATTCTACAAATTCTTCACTCGTTAATCATTCAACCTCACATTTAAAAATGAAAACCACAGCTCTGACACCAAATAGCATGTAGTAATCTTACTAAAAATAAAATGCAAGACAGCATCTCCATTTAAAAAACTGTAGTCTATTGATATCCGAGAAACAAACACTCTCAGCAGGTGCAATCGCCAAAACGAATCCAATAACACGAAACATAAAAATTCACGAGTTAATATTATTGTTGGACTCAATCTAACGCTTACAAAGAAAGCCACACGACTGTCAGCAAAAAGCGTTCAGTACTCCTACTTGAAAATAAACGATGACGATAGCACCTGCAGCAACAGCATCGATCTCCAATTGAGATTTTCAAATCTGTAGTAAGACTATTAATAACTAAGAAACGAAATACTTGCGATGGCCACAATGAATCGATCTTATAATGATCTAAGAAGAGGATAGAGCACAAGCGATCCAATGGAAAAGATAAATTCTAAATTAAGAGCTGCAGTTTGTGATGTTTATACATGAAGGAATGTCGAACGATTGCATCCTCCGCTGATAGTCACGCGAAAGAATTGATTGCAGCGCAAGTATACCGGTAGTGGATTGCACGCGTCAAAACTCCACCAAATTTACAGAGTGGAGCAGCTGAAAATGTGGCCAGAAGCGCATGAAACCCTAAAGGCAAATCAGCTAGGATCTCGGAAGCACAAAACAGTACTGACAGTCTCTGTACAGTACAATACGGTATTGGGCGGTGTCGGTATTGACGGTATAGGTATTCTACATCGTATACCTCATTGAGAAATACCGTATGTGAGGGTCAGATTCGGACAGTATTGTGTCGAAATCGAATTTCCGTAGATAGATAGAAACTCCGGTCCTCTTATAAAGGCCAGCGAGAATAAAGTGTCTACTCGTAATGTCAATGACTCTGTGCCCACCGGACAAAGGGCCGTTGGGACAATTCGAATTTCCACATCATATTTTGAGAGGTCCACGTCACCATAAACCAATCACAAAATGACATGTGGCACTTTTGGACAATAAATTATTAATCAATGTCGAAATTGACCACGACGTAGGGTATTCCGAACCCGATTCCGTAATGATTGTCATCAGTGTTTTCCTTGTGTTTTTATTCTTGAAGCATAACTGGCAATGTAAAAGAATTTGGGAGAGAATATTTGGCAAAATCTTAAGCTTACAATTGTATTTTGACACAATTTCTTCATATTTGATAGTTTTTTTTACAAAATCTGGATATCTTTACAAAAAATATAGAGAAAATTTGGCGAAAAAAATCAAAATTATCTCATTTTTTTTTAACAAAAGATAAATATCATATTTTCTAGAGAAATCTAATGAAATATAGCAAAAAAAGAAACAATGACTGTCATTATTATTATTAGTTATTATGGACTAGTTTTAGTCGTATACTTTTAATCGTAAAATCCCACATTTCTTCTAATACATGCGCTCCGTAAATCTCAAAAACAACGTGGATTACACCATTCATGTTTAATCCCTAAAAGGACCACAATTACATTTCTCTCTAAACACTCCAAAGCTACCCAAAGTACCCATTTCAAAAAAAAGTAAATGGTTTTTGATCTAAAACCTTTCTAACTAATCCAACCATACGATATTTCAATCAACTTGAATTTGTAAGCACCTACAAATTTCAACCATTCAGGGTTCCTGAATAGTAAAATTATAAGGCACAAAGTGGATTGCATTTTTTAATTTTATTTTTGGCTCCTTGTCCAAGTTTGAAACTTTTTGAAAATCCCCTAAATGCAAAGTTTAGTCTTAGATTTGGTCAAATGAATTTGGTAGTTGTGTATATGGAGGTATTATCTCAGTGTGTACAAAATTTTAGATGCATAGCTGTATGCAAATTTTCAGGGGTAGCCCGCAGTTAGGCTTTTCACCTTTGCATGATTGTATATTTTGATATATACATCACCTACGTACCCAAATTACCATCTCATCTTCATTACAAAGAGTAGAATCACCAAAAGAAATCTCAAAAATTAAAGAACAATACTCATTCCACACTAAGATGACCGTACTTGGAAAATCAGCCTTAGTCCTTCACAAGTTAACAATGGCTTATACATCATTTTCTTGTGCACAATAGAGTTAACCAAAAAGTCAGCTCAAAGAAGAAAGTTTTAGCAAATTCCTCTTGAACTCCTCTTGAACTCCTCTTGAACTCATATTAAAATATAAATAGACCGAAAACTAGTTCAAGGTGAGTTGGGAGACAATCTAAAGCAAGCCACTGTCATTATTCTCCACACCTCGCAATGACTTCCACACCTCCTACCAAAGCTCCATGCCTATGGCCCACAAGGGGACAAGTTATGACACGACACTATTCAACCCAAACATAGCTCAAGAGAGCTCAAAAGAGAGGTTGAAAGGAGGTTGAAAAGGCATGTTCCATGGCCTTCTTTTCGGTTAACTCTAATGTAGAAGTACCTCACTAGCGCCTACCGACATTTGGGCTGTAATTCTGCAAAGTGCACTAAAAGCACGTTCCCACCTGGCCTTTGGCCGTCGGTGTTACGGTAGTTCAGCGGGTGTTATGTAGGCAGCGTTCCCACCTACGTGCTTTAGTAAATGCCGAACCTACGTGTCAGGGTTGACGGAGAGAGGATAAGAGCGCTTTTACAGCCATTATGGGTCATTACTCGGAGGCCCACCACAAGAGAACTAGTAGTTAACAAATTGTTCAAAATCTTACGAATTCGGAGATTTGAGAAACTTTTGGGCGCTCTTATCTAGAACAGCTCCATGTGGCCCATTAGCTACAAGCGGTGTCAGATTTTTGGCCGACGTTTACGTAACGAGGGTCCATGCAAATTGGACGCGATAGATGCTGCACTTGTGACGACTGAAGACAAAACGGAGAAAGAAGGAAACGTACCTTCAATTGCAGAGTTCGTCGCTTGCAGCAGGTACGGCGCCTCCTCCGTCTGTGCATTGCTACGAAGATTTTGAATGACTGGTCCGTGAAGTTTGTGCAGTCCTGTACCTGTGTTGCTACTTGTGTTTCATGTATGTAGTGATTCCTGTTTGGTTTTGATTGGGAACGGTTCTGGAATCCCTTTGTATTATGATAGAATACTTTTGTATGAGTTTCCCAACGTGGGATTCACAATGTGAGATGCTGAATAGGAGTCTCACAATGTGAGAACTTTTTTAAAAATGAATGTCATAGTCGGTGCCTTTGATAGCATGTGAGCGTTGGAAGACCTTCCTCATTTTCAGTTCATGGATCTGAACCGTGAGTTCTCCAAGTACCCTGAAATTTAAAGCTCATGGCAATATAATCACAATTGCTCTGCCCCCCGTTTGTCACCATTATTTCTCACTCCATTTTGTATTCACTAGTCAAGGATCCTTCAGTACGTCCAACACTGTGAGATTTTAGTGTACAATTCTGTGTTGGACAGATCTTGATAATGGTACTGATTCTACAATGTGGCATGTATTTTCAAGAGTACAAGAGAGATCTCCATGGAGAACCGTCATGAATCTGATCAGTACGGTGGTCCAATTCGACCAACTGCACTCCCCGTGGATGGTTCGTTTCTGAAACTCCACTTCATTATAACTATCTTTGAATTACTTCTCTCATGGTATGTATGCACATAGCCCTTGTTTTATTTTTTAAAAAGCTTCATACCTTCAAAGTATACGATAACATCATCAACGCACTTAATGAATATGTATACTGTAATTGCGATAATTGAAGTTGTAGTATAAGGTATAATTCCATACCTGGTTCTTCTTCACTGATGTGCTTGTTGCTATCATTGACAAAATACACAATTTGTAGTTTTAAAAATTATAAATAGACAATGGACCTGCAAAACAACAAACAACTCTCCGATGCTGCAATGAATATTTGTACAAAAAACGTTACGGAACTATGAACAAACATTCACATTACCACACAGAAATGCATAGTTAGTATTACACCAAATTATACATAGTAGATGGTGCAGCATAAACAGACCGAGAAACAGACAGAACTTCCTACAACTTGACATAGTACTTGTAGGGCATATGTCATCACACTATGAACAAGCATTCACATTATTAGTACATAGAACTTGCAGATATCTTTGGAATTTTAACACATTCAAAGCGAACAAAAAACCTGCACAAACACAAACAGCACTCCGATGCTTAAATGAGTATGTGTATGAAATAAGTGATCACAATGAGAAGATAGAGTATCATATGTTCATGTCCATTCTCTGATATGAAGCATTCACATTATAGAATTTTAATTGAATATTAGGTTTTTTATTTGACTACCAGTTTGTGAAGTCCATAATCTGATATGCACAATGATTTGGTGAATTAAGTTACTAACAAAGCTTCTGATGTGCTTCATTAGAAGTTTGATTATTGTTACTTCTGAATTTTAAGCTTCATTACACATTTCAATTATCCTGCCTTTGCCCTCATGACCTTCTACATACTTTCGTGTTAATACTTTTATGATTCATCACTTTCACTTACATTCCTGTCGCATACATTGACAATTGCAGGGTCGAGTTTTCTGCCACACCATGGACAGACTCGTCCAATTCAGCGGATGAGAGGCACCATCGGAGTGGCACGGGCTGCACCACATGCCATTCCAGCGACACCCAATATGCCCAAACGCGCTCGTAAGGACCGAGGCCCGAATTGGCTCCCACATGAGATCTTTGTGTTGATACGTGCCAAGCGTGACCAGTATCTCGAAGAGTTGGACACCATCGACGGGCGGGACCTTATGACTCCAGAAACGAGCAAGTGGATACGTATTTCCCAGCTACTCATGCAGGCCGGTTTTTCCCCTTGCGTGACGGACCCGCGTGCAAGACCAAGTGGAATCAATTGATTCCAGACTATAAGAGAATTTCAAACTACCTCGGTCGTATTGGACGAAACGTACCTGACTATTGGGAATTGTCTTCGGCGGAACGGAAAGCTGAGGGCCTCCCAAAACAATTTGCGCAAGAGTTCTACGATGCCATTAATGAGTGGTACAGTAGTCGGCCTCAAATCCAACCGCCGCACATCCGCGACTTGTTAGCTCCGAATGATTCCAATTATCAACCGCCTCAACATGAACAACAAAATCAGATGGACGAGGAAGAAAGCGAACCAGACAACAAAGATCCACTGGAAATCTCACAGCACGATGCTTTCGAGACAACCGATGACTCTTCCCAGCCTCGCTCCTCTCGCCGCAGCGTGTCAACTCCAGCTCGGCCAAGCCCTATAGCAGATCCCACAGGGAGCCCTAGTACGAGGCCATTTTTCGGACTCCCCCGGGCATCACTCCACAGGTGATTAGCTCCTCGGAGAACACCCAATATGGCACTAACAGACGACCCGGCAACACTGCGGTGCGACGGAAGAACTTGTCCGGTCACACTGTAATCGCCGAGGCCACTTAAGCTACGGGAGTAGTCATGGCATCCCAAATGCAGGAAATTGCTGATGCATCAAGGGAATTGGAGAGATCGAAAATCGAAGTACAACTGAAATTATTTACTGAACAGATGGCCTACCAATGCGATAAGGACCGCCGCATGTATGAAAATGCCGCCATAGCTAACGATAATGCGCGGCTAGCAATCATCAAGCAAGGAGAGATGGTACATTGCTTGTTGCAGCTTTCCAGTGTATTAAGCCAGGGTTTGACAATGTCAAGCCCCTAGAAATATCACAAGGGTGGACCAAGTGCTCCACAGCACAACACTACAGGTGGACAGAGCTTCACAGCACCTGGCCACAACATGCCAACAACTGATGACATCATGGCAGCAGGTGGACACAATAACGACACTCCACACAACACACGCAGCCTTTCTGCAGATGCCCGCACAAATGATGCTGCTAACCTGCATGGGTTCTTACAGACAACTGGCACTGCTAACGAGCCAACTAAAGTGACTCGAGCAAGCAACGACACTAATACAAACTTGACCGACGCAGAGCACCGCCACAATTGAGGACATTGAACCCGACAGCCGGCCCTACTGTAGAACTCAAACCTGTCTAGAATCTGCAGTGGGTAACTCCTCCACTTGATAGGAATCTGCATTGAACAATGCAGATGTTAGTGACTTTTTATTTTTAGAGTGTGTTTGCAGATGTTAGTGTGTTTTTATTTTCAAACTTTGTTTGCATCGAGGATTTGGTAAATGAAGAATTTGGATTGACGTGCTTCATGTTACATTTGTATTCACACTTTCTAGTAAATGCATGTTCCCTGTGTACTCTATGTTTTCATTCAATTAGAGAACTAACAGCATAGACAACGCGTAATACACATAAGGTTTAGAACATTGCATACCTGGAAGAAAATAACTTTGCACTTGAGCAGCCCCGTGTCACCCACTCCACGGCCCTGCTGCATGAAGCCTACAGAACAACGTATAAGTTAGAGCTTCAATTATAGAACAATGGAGTCTATTGTGCAAGAGAAAAGTATTGTATGGAAGTATTGTATGGAAGTCGTTAGGAAGTACTTGATGCGCTAGAGGTGCTGCTGCTGCCGACGTCGTGTTGTTAAATAAACACCGAGTTGAGTTCTTTTCTGTGAACCCAGCACTGTTGCCGCGTCCTCCTGAACAACTTCGGGAGCATCGGGCCCTGGAACGTCTTCGTCAAGAACTTCTCCTTCTATCCCTTCAATGCGCAAAACTCGCAGCAACTCCTCTACTTCTTCATGTGACATTATGCAGTATAGCGCAGCACAAAATGGTATCTAGGATGAACGTAATATGTAACTCACACTTCTCAAGTAACTCTCTGAAGGATTGTTTTAGGATACCGAATGCATTTTCTACAACGCATCTTCCCTTTCTGAGCTTCTTGTTAAAGGGTACTTCGGATATTGAGAGTTGATCACTGGCCCTATGAGGAATCATCAGCCACGGCAGAAGAAGAAAACCTGAATCACCCAGTAAGTATGGCGTGTGACCGTCTATAGCATGCTGGGCCTCTAGGAGGTTGCCATGCATGGCGAGATTATACAATGAGGACCTCTTCAACATTCGACTATCGTTTGTTGACCCCGGCATACCCAAGTATAGATCTAAGAATCGCTTGTCACTATCGACAACGGCCTGGCAATTCACAGTGTATCCCCCAGATTTAAAATAGTAGTAATCGGCTGCACCGACCTGAGGCTTCGATATTGTTATGTGAGTTCCATCTATAGCACCCACTACTCCCGGTAACCCACAGAGGTTAGAGAACTTAGCATGATTTTCCCGAACCCTCTCTCTCGTAGGCCACATGATTTCATGGCGTAAGACCTCGTTGATAGCGTTGACCACTTCTCGCAAGACTGTAGATACTGTACTTCGTCCTATCGCGAACATTTCGCTACAGATCGTGAAGTTTGCACCGTGCGTTAATTTAAATAACGTGCAGGCAACTCTAATAAGAACTGGAACTGCTACTCGATACTTAGTGTTCTGTCTCTCTACGTGTGGCCTGAGAAGCTCTACTAACTCAAAGACAGACCTCTTTGTCATTTTGAACATAGACACTTATCCGCTCTTATCATACTGCTCTAATAGGAAACAGGAGAACCAAGTAGTAGAGCGTGGTTTTATCCAGAAACCTACATCGTCGTCAAAAAAAGTAAAGGACGTACACAATCTATAGTTGTGTAGAGTATCACGCATGATGGATTCTGCATCATGGAAAGACCCGGACCTACTGTTGACAATGGCCCTAAATGGATCATGACCCTCCTCTTCTGTGTCCACGAGTAGTGTGACAGAGTATGCCTCATTGGCATTGAGTATCAATGTTAGAAGCCACACTGTGAATGCCACTGCATTCATGGGACTAGTGAATAGATCCATGACGCAAACCTCAAAACGGCCGGTTGAGGGTATGTGGATCACCCTTGGCACATATAAGAATGCCTTCCAGCTGTGAACCTGCATAGAAACAAACAAACTGTGCATAAGATATCACCTTCATGAGACTGTGCATATAATGTTATTGAATACTCAATTGCGTCTGAACAATGCGTACTCAGTCCATATATAGGACTACAGAAACAGTTATACACTACAGTCATTTAAAACTTTCCTACCAACAGCTGCAGTGATCCTACATTCTATTCAGCATGAGTAGAACGAAACCCTAATGAATTCAAACTACAGTAATCTAAAATTACTGAATTACTAATACTATATTCATTGTACACAGTGATCTCTGGGAACAGTAACAATTTCTACACGACGCACATACAGTATAACGGCAGAAAATAAAACAGACTACACAACACAAGGCCCAGAAACTAAACATCCAATCAAGAAGAAACCAAAACCATAACTAAAAAAAAAAAAAAAAAAAAAAAACGTACCAGGATTTATGATGCCAATTCGGTCAGCAAACACCGTAACAGAATGGATGTGCAGGATGCCTCCTACAGCAATCACAGAGAAGGTCATGGGAAATGAGACAACCACAGCAATTTAAAACTATTGAAGTGCAGACACGCAAGAAATTTAATCTTCAAACGAAAAAGAGCCCAAAAATTTAGAATAGTGTCCTCATTTACCTTTTAGACAATATGCAAACAATTAAAAGAACGCAATACAGAGCGGACCCTAAACCTTAACAAAATGCATGAAAATGAAGCGTACCTTCCAGATATGGCGACCCTAGATCCAACTGCTGCAAGCTGTGCGTCCTTCGTAAAAAACCAGATGTTTTGAACTACCGGAAGTGCGCCCAAATACTCGGCGCTAAAAGCCGCAGCAGACGGCGGTTTATAGCAACACAAATTCTCCAGAAACTGATACAATTTCTTCGTTGTTCAAACTATGGCAACATTCAATGAAAACCGCCCAAGAACACACAGCTTAGCGATGACGGAGACCAACAGAACGCAAGAAAAACGCTAGCACCGATCGAAACTCCCCCGCCGCATTCAGCGCATCAGCAATTGGACCCGGTTCACAGCAAACGGTTCTCCAACTACAGAATTCTTCGCTCCCACACTTCAGCACTCCCAAACTACGGAAGCTCACGGATTTTTTGAGAACAAAACGCAGTACACTAGAGAGCTTCGGGCGCTACAGCGGCAACACAATAACTACTGCAAACCGCATTCCAATTGCACATAAAACCCCTCCTGCAGAAGCGCAAATGGATCGAATGACACTGAGAGACTGGATGCTCTGGGCAAGACGGCGAAGAAGACAGCTGCGAGAGACTGAGCGGGCCCCACCGACACTTGAAACCTCCAATCGCTTATATCTGGTGTGAACGGTAGGGAAAAAAATCATTAAATATGATCTGGCACTTTTACCTCGTCAGCAGTATGGTTTTCCTGAACGCTGCTACAGTATTAGCCTGTATAAATTACAGTATAAGCCTGTATAAATTACAGTATAATACGGAATCCACAAACGTTTGCCTCTTCAGTGTGAAACCAGATTCCAATTTTTTTAACGACGCTCTTATCCTCCATAATACCATATTATGATAGGCCAGGTGGGAACATGCTTTAAGATGGAAGTTTACAATATTGCAAAGTGCACTAAGATGGAAGTTTACAATATTGTATCTGCTTGTCAGGGTTGGCATTCCCTGCCAAATAATTAGGTGTATTATTGAAAATTCCATTTCAAGAAATTGCCATATTCTGTGAATATTCTTCAAGGTTCTTTTTATCACCATAAAGAATAACTTTTTTGAAAAGTTAAATTCCTAGGGATTTTGGATTCTCTTCTAACTATTTTTTACTCATCTTGACGATCAGCTAAAGTATAGGTAAAATTAATTTAGTGTATTCTACACCATTTTCACACTATCTCAAATATTGGGATTGTCATCTATTGTTGCTTTCATTCAATTCTCATACAAGTTAAACAGTTGCATTCAAATTTCATCCAAAGGTGTGCACTAATTAAATCACATTCATCCAAAATTCATCTAATTTAATATGCAGAAATACACATACCGTAACACCATAGCAAGTTCGCCACCTGGCGAACGAATATTTTTTTTTTTTGAAAAAATAAGGATCGCCTCTCAAAAACTGAATTTCTCAATTTTCGTTTTTTAGCAAAAATTCAGTAAAAATGACCTCAAAAAGCTTTAAAATAACAAAATATTTCAAAAATTGATTCATTCTATTTTTCTGTCTACAAAATTTTCTAATTTTTATGTTTTTTATTTTTAGAATTATTTTAAGTCAAACCTACTATGGTACTACGGTAACTATAAAAGGATTGTTTCAATGATATCGTAGACATACCACTTATTGTGCAGTGCCACTTACCGTGCACCTCACTGTGCAGGGGGCAAGTGCTGTGCACTTGCAAAGGATGAATTCTAGGGTCTCTTCCGAGCAGAAAATAAAATAAAAATAATTCTACCAACATGGTAACTCGATCCTTGAATTCAAGCAAATGTTGTGAAATTTAGGATTCAAGCAAATTGTTGGCTTTGACTTGAAGAGAAAGAAAAATTTGAGAGCAACCCATTGTTAGTCTGTTTAGTCCTTTTGTTATTCCTTTTTAGTCCTTTGGTGCATGGTTAGTGACTTAGTGGGGTAAAAAATTGTTGACAAAATTGTACGAAGGTCACAATTTTTCAAAGAAATCTTACATTTGACTTTTCATCAATATTTAGTGAGTCATTAATTTCTCAGACATCGAAATTAAAATTTTATGTTACCCACCTCAAGAAAAACGAAAGCAGACCCAAATGTGCACGATTAGTAACTTGCCTACGACAGTACAACATGATTGATCCCTCCATGAATCACATCTCGCTAAAAACAATCATCCACGGAAATGAGATGATGCAAAGAAGGTAGTACCAAAGAAACATTAGAATTTCCCAACATCCAGTTAATCCTTAAACGTCAAGAAGGCCTAGTCAGGGCAATCCGGAAGGAATCTAAACTTTTGGAAGTAGAAAAAAGAAATATATGATATGGCTTTGCTTGTCAGCCATTGCTGCAATATTATAGCGCTACGGCACTTTTTTAAAAACGACCTCAACTGCTTCATCTCAACTCTTGTTCAAATCAATTACTTTGATTGTTTGTGAATGATTCCACAATCTCCCAAATGAGGCACAATCAAGAATCTAACTCGCTCATTTAGTAGCTTTCTAACGCTCCAATCCTCGCTTGCTTTGGTTAACCCTTAAACGTCAAGGTAAGCCCCATGGGCTTAGTGAAAAGAGAATAATGAATAAAAAAGTTGATTTTCTCAACCAAATCAAGCGAGACTTGTTGCGTTGGAAAGCTACTGAAAAAGCGATCAAGATTCCAAATTTTCGCCTCATTTGAGAGATTGTGGAATTGTTGGTAAGCAATCAAAGTTATCAAATTGAATAAGTTTTGAGGTTGGGGCAGCTGAAGTTCAGCAGTGCCGCAGTGCTACAGTGCTAGCCAGCAGTGCACTGCAGAGCCGTTTCTACCAAAAAAACAAAAAAAAAAAATCCCCCAAAAAAATTTAGATGCCTTCCGAGCTGCCCCGTTCAGGCCCTCTTGACGTTTAAGGGTTAAAGAAAACTACTTTGTTTCTATATTATTCTTTCACGGGGGCTTGCTTTGACGTTTTATCTTAGTGTTGAAGTGACCTCTATTGTCTCTAATGTGTCTAAAATGCAAATAACAAAAAATCCGTGAAGAATTGGATTTTGAATTGTGAAGTTGAGATTTTGAGATTTATAATACACATCTTCTAGAATAAAAACTTTTCAATTAGGAGTTGTGCAACTGTAAAAATACCTATCAAAAAAACCCAAAAATACTGCAAATACTTGATAATACTATGAATACTTACAAACACAACACATGTATTGTGCAATGTTTCTTGTACTTCGAAGTTTGTTACTCCGAATCTTGTTTTTTTTTTTTTTTTTTTGATTGTGTTCTCTTTTTCATATTCCATTAGTATATGCATTCCAATCTTGATCAATGTACCAACTCCTTTCGTATTTTAATGTATAAATTTTTATCCGAAACCCTACATGGATAAGTCACTATCACTTATAGAATTCACATTAATTATGTGTGAGTGTGTTCTCAACATAAAAGATTGCAACCAGGAGGTGTTGACATAAGTCATTGCTTAACCCTTAAACGACACAGCAAACCCCACGAGCTTTATTTCCAAGGAATCTTGCTTCTAGTAGGAACACTACTTAACTCCTTCGAACCATACATAGATCATTGGATGCACACCAAGGTGAGGCATCTGATGTGCTCAATTGCTACAACAAATTCTTCCGTGCTTGTTTGCAATGTCTAGATCAAAGGTTTTGGAGGATCATTTGATTCTTGCCCAAGTACTCAATTTATTCCTCATGTGCTTGTTCCTTTGTTGTGATTGGTCATGCACCCATGCCCGGCCTAAATATATAACCCTTATTCTTTGAGAGATGCTTGGGCTGCCCACCCAGGACCTAAAATGTGGTTTAAGGGTTAACATCTTCACTTTCAATTCAGAAAATTCAACCCAAATTCTATTTAACTTTGAAGTCACACACCCTCCAAAATCTCATTTTTGAGTGTGCTATATACAATTCAAAGACATACAATGATCTTCCAATCCCACCATCGGATGATTCTCTAATTTTGGCAAAATGTCTCCACTCCAAATAAGAATACAATTGTACAGTTACTTTCTAATTTAATTCATTCCATTTCTGGTAGCATCAATCAAAGTGGAAAAACCCATTGAAATCCAGTGAACCCAGCTACAGTACCCAAAGAGTTAAAAGGACTACAAGTGAGGCATACTTGTGCTACGTATAACACTTTGATGCATCCAAAATAATTTTAAATTACAATTTTGTTGCCAATACTCCCGAATGTGGAAAGAGTGGAGTCACAAGGAGGGATCCATCCAGTTCTTTCAGATCGAAAAAGAAAGAAAACACAGGCTGTAAAGGTATATAAAGCCAATGAGCTATTTCGGATGAGAACACAAAAAGTACCATGCTCAGTGCTTTCATCAATCTGAAGCTTTTGATTGTAGTCTTCAAACTTCCGACTCCAGAGTCCTCCACTTGAGCGAGGCCTGCGAATTTGTGCAAAGAAGTCATTTAGTTCGAGTCCTTTACGAGAAATGACGAAAGAACTTGATGCTCACAATATCTGCAATAAGGTTAAAGGCCATCATCTTGCTTTCAAGTGTAGGCAACATCAACGCAGTGGCACTAGCCATCTTTGTATCAACTGGTTTAAGCTTTAGACCATGGTCTCAAGGATAAAAGTTTCTGACAGTTGAATAATGAGCAAACAAACAGTCGACACTAAGAATATCTCCTCAGTATCACATAACAAAGGCAATAAAATTTCAACGACCACAAAACTACTCAATAAGCTTGAAATAAACTGTAAACATGTCACACCAACATTATTTGCTACCTCTACCTTAGCACAAGGGCCCAACATAACGGACAACTGCAGCAGAAGAATTAAACCAAAGAAATAAAAGCTTGCACTTACATACACGCAATGAACACGCGTCTTGAAAGTTGATTGGCCGCCAGACGATGTAGGTGCCTCCGTTGAGGATAGTAATGCGTACACCAAAATTAGTGAGCACAGAACAGGGGTCCATACACACTAGTCAAACGGCCTTGGAAAGAGGGATCCAGTGGTAGCCGCAAGTCACGACCTTGGAAGTCGGCAAGCTAGTTGGTCCTCAAAGTTACTATACAAGGGCAGTATGTACCCATAAGCTCCACCCAGAGTATCACCTGTGCCCATGATATGATTTTGAACAAGTTACCCTACATGTGCCACCTTAACAAGGCACATTACCATCATGACTATTGGAACACTAAGTGCCCCATACTGACACTAAATTCCGTCAAGGACTTCTTCTCTGTTAGTTGCCAAACGCTCTTGGATACTCAAAAGCTTTTAAAAAGACACCATTGCCATCATCTCCACGGTAGGGCAAGTCACCTCAACCTTCACATTTGGCATAAAACAAAGAAGTTGAGGGTAAACAACCAGAGTGTGAATCTGGGTTGTAACATGCTCTTGGAGTGACCATGCTGCAGGGTGTAGCTTAACAGAGAAGATTTTTCAAACAAGTGGATGCTTGCAGAAGTCCCTTGTGGAGATGTGTCTTACAGGCCCTATCCAAGTCTGGCCTTCAATGGAGAAAATCTTGCATCAGGACCCTCCTTCCTCTTACCACTTGCAGGAGAGGATTTGATTCTCTCCCTCTCAGCATCCTTGGCATCTTTCTCTGCTTTCTTCTTCTCCATCTCTGCTGCCTTGGTATTCTCCTCGTATGAACGTTTGAACATTTTCACAAAGTTGAAAAGGATTGAAATAACTACAAAATAAGCCAAAAAAGACCATCAGTAATGCAAAACCTCAAAAAAATTTAAAATTAACTGCACCCAGTTCCTCAAACAAGTAAAAACTAACAGCATTCTCTGTTATTACCTTGTTCGAACGGACATCTAGCAGGATCCTCTCCAAAATATTGAGCAAGAGAATCTGCGTTTCGGCCCTGTGAGAACACCACGATTTGTATCATTAATAGATCTCAAACATAAAACCTAGGAGAAAATAACATGAGAAACCCTACAGTAGTGGAAATAATCACAGATTTTCTGGGCATTTGTCAGATAAAATCTACTTATACAGAACAAAGGTACTTTGCAAAAGACCATCTTAGGTCCACAGAACATAACATATAACGAAGACATCTAGCACCCATAACATCAAATCATAAAATGTGATTTCGATGAGAACCAAGGTTTTGATAGTAGCTGACACAATGTTCCAATGCAAAAAGAAACCAACTTGTGGGAGGCATCTTACCACTTCAAGGTACAGAGAAGCCAATGCCCGGACTTCTGATTCAGCTGTATTAAGGAACTCCTTGGATACCTGTATAAAAAAAATACACAATTGGTGATGATTGCAGAAAGATACGGAATACTTAAATTGTAAAACCGTTGGAAAAAACATTGCAAGGCCCCACTAGTACTTGCAAATCGAAGCTGTAACTTCTATGTATACGAAGGTGAAACTCATAAAATGGCAGATTTGATTGTAAAACTACCATACACTTTGGCCACAGGCCAAACCTGCTACATTATTGTGTTTATTGATTTGCTTTGCTTATATATTTGAACAGAATTGTCTATTACTGGTTATGAGAAATTTCACGGAGCACTCAAAGGATTAAGGTATGAAGTCCTCCCTTCACTTTTGAGATGTGGCAGAGAAAACTTTTAGAGAGTATTTTTAAAGGTTAAATATAATTGCACTAGACACTCTTGATTTGAATTAACTCGTGCCTAAGTCGGTTCCCGTACAGTGAAATGGCTTCCACCTAAAGCCTACAACATAGCATAAAGTGCAAGTTCATACTTTGCCTTATCTATATTCAACACCAGGGTTGGTGCAGACATCAGGAGCACCTGCTTTGCTTGTATATGGTCACAATCTCACACTAAAGATATACCAATGTGCAACTGTTTTCAAGACTTAAGATTTAGAGTCGTAAAGCTAATCTACAGGCATCAATATAAAAAATTGAGTCAAATTTTAACATACCGCACGGAAACCTGCAGAAGGAGGACCATCATTTTCTGACATAGCAATTTCTTGCTCCACTTTCTCTAGACCCTTGCTCACTGCTTGCATCTCTTCTGCCAACGACTTCAATTGAATCTGGAGCCTCATCACAAAACTTAGGTTAAGCTGACAATCTAGATCCAGCCAATGTTCTAAATGCTGCTTCATATCCACAAGCACAAAGAACTTTCTTACACTGAAAATTGCTTATAAGAGCAAGAGGAAAGAATCCTAGGCAACACACAAAAATTGCAAGTTCTTCAGTAAAACAAAATTAATGAACATCAAAGGTGACTGTATTAATAATTAGCCAATACCAAAAATGCCAGAAATTCTTGGCATGTCAGAAGATTGAAAAAATTTAGCAGAAAATCACCTTGGTTGCTGCTTCCAGATCTTTTAAGTCTTTGTCGAAATCAAGAAGCTCTGGTAATTTATCAGCTATAACCTATATATAACAGTCGAACAAAAATGTCAGCAGGGTGAAATTCAACAATTTCAAGAGCAAATCTCATGTGAGCAATAAAGGACCAAGACATAGAAATTAGGCAGTGAGACAATTCAATGACTGCAGGCAGTGCATTATTTAATCCCTACCTTGCACAGATAGTGCATAAGAGTCATTCTGTTGTTCCGAGCACGAGTGTCAGTGAGCTTCAGAAGGCTGTCCAACTTGAAACCAATCGCAGAGCCTGTGAATTCACAAGTTACAGGTTCAGATCTAAAAGGACCTCCTTATTTTCACAACTCTATCACAAGCTCAGAAACGCTAGGGTAAGAGAAATTCAAGAACCAGTCATACAATTACAAAGAATTCTTGCAAAGTCTACAATCAAGGATCTCAAGAATGGTCTTTCACAAACCTCGAGCAGTTCCCGAGTTAAGGGCATTGCCAAGAGACAAGATGGTCTGCATTACTCGTCGCAACTTTAAGGATTCTTTGACCTGAAGCATCAGAAGACAAACAATAATTTTGACAATGTCAAGACAACTACACAAGGATCTACTGCATCGATAATGTATGTTCTTGGACCAATAGCTGAAAAAAGGAATTCTCAACCATGATAGTTACAATACTCGTTTCTACCTCAACTTCTCAGTATATAATAATCATCACCAGCTTGAATAAAAATGAGCACTAACCTGCCTAGACGCATTGTTTACAACCAAAAGATTGGCCCGTAGCTCGCTAATCTGCAAGACAAAATATGAACATTTAGTGGAAAAACATAGAGATGGATAAGTTGCCAACATCTGTGCAAAGAAACACGCTTGTCAATCCATTGGGATCCCCCATTGATTGTAAGAATGGCCGGGACACTCTTGCCTACTACATTCTATTACATTCTGTGACAATGATTGCAACAAGAAAAGTACGTCATAAACCACAGGTAATCCAGAGTAAAAGAAACACAGATGAAAAGTTTGAGAGAAAAGACAAAGACACAGGTTCTTCATGAATGTTGTTAATTAAAACCAATTTACAAGTAAATATTCACCTGTTGATCAAAAAGGATCTTGAACGAGAAGACACGCAACTTGGCTTCCATCCTTGGAACTCTCATCATTTCCAGGAAAAACTGCACATTCCAAAATAGTAAATAAAAATATTTAACCAGAGCCCTGCACAGTAAATAAATAAATATAGACTTCCCGTTTCCCCACCAGGCACGAATTGAAACCATCCACAAAAAAGCATAATCACTTTATCAAAGGACTGAAAAGGACTAAGCCAATAGAATTACACAACAATATAATATCCACAAAAAGACAGTTGAAGTTGTACCTGTTCACATTTTCCAAGGGTATCCTTGTCACCAGTAAAGTTCTGGAAACACCACAGGCCAAAAAATTGAGGAATTAACTGTCTGCATACTACCTACGCTAAATGGAAGACGATGTATGACATCATAAGTAGATAACGATAATGCCCATTGACTAATTCAAGTAACCATTAACTGCAAGTCCAATCAGAACGTAATAACCATGCACTTGATTTGAAGATGAGCTTACTCTCAACATATCCATCTCCTCTTTTGTTGGGCAGAACTTAATGAGATTGTCCACCTGGTCTGTATCCAATACAGCTGGATTCAAAGCAAGAACTCCACTCTAAACACAAACAAAGAAGGAAATATCAGCATGACGATCCACCAGGCTTGATACCAAAAATTGTAACATAAAAGATGCATATTTCGAAACACGGTTTACAGATGTACAGGAAACGGCTTTCAGGCAACTTACTATCACTTCCGGCAAAGGAACTTTAACCTTCGTCAACATAATCTCACAGTTGTTTGCTCTTCGCATGTCAACCTGCAAGAAACAGAAAGATGGTTTGGTCTGACAAATATTTGCAACTGCAGAAGCAGACATAAAATCAGCAAAATTACATCTTTCCATAACCTCTTTGAGCCATCAAAGGAACTAAAATCCCACAGTGAACGGAGCAATACCAGATGAATTTTTTCTTGTTTAGCAGGGGTCTTTTTAGCTAGCTTTTCTGCTGCACTGGCACTTATGGGCGGTGCTACTGCAGAGAACAAGCTCTCCAATTCGGACATATCAATATCAGGTGGCCTGCAGGTTAACAATTTCACTTAAAAAGTAAGCGATAAATACTTGGAATGAATACAATGTAAAAACTCTTCTGCTGATATTTCCTGACATGACATGGATGGCAACTTGAATAACCTAGCATTGCACACACATTAGACAGGTCTGCAAACCGCAATAATTTTGACAAGCAATAACACGTATATAGTGTCACCTTGCTGAGTCTTGTTGTTTCTGGTAGTCAGCCCATAGACTCCCTTGTAGAGCACGTGTAACCTTGACCCAATGAAGGGGCTTTAAAGGGGCCGGTTTCCTTATAATTGGTGCAGTGACCGGAGCAGGTCCTCGTACTGGCGGACCAGGAGGACCAGGAGGACCTCCTCTGCCTCTGCCTGGTGGGGGCGGAGGGGGTGGACCGCCAGGCCCTTTACCTCCTGGAGGTGGGGGTGGAGGGGGCGGACCACCAGCACCCCTACCTCCGGGAGGTGGGGGTGGAGGAGGAGGCCCCCCAGCACCCCTACCTCCTGGTGGAGGTGGCGGAGGTGGAGGACCCCCAGCACCCCTACCTCCTGGAGGTGGTGGAGGTGGAGGTGGAGCACCTCTGCCCCCGGGAGGCGGAGGTGGTGGCAGCGGGCCACCTCTGCCCCCAGGTGGCGGTGGCGGTGGTGGTGGAGCACCTGATCTACCAGGGGGAAGAGGAGGGGGAGGAGGAGCACCACCGCCCGAGCGCCCACCAGGTGGTGGGGGTGGAGGGGGAGGAGCAGGAGCACCACTACTGGGACGTACACCAAAGGGAGGTGGGGGTGGAGGAGGAGGAGCAGGAGCACCACTATTGGGACGCACACCAAAGGGAGGTGGGGGTGGAGGAGGAGGGGCAGGTGCACCACCACTTGGACGTCCTCCAAACGGGGGTGGGGGTGGAGGAGGAGGGGCTGGAGCACCGCCGCTAGGACGACCTCCAAAAGGAGGTGGGGGTGGAGGGGGAGGGGCAGGAGCGCCACCACTAGGGCGACCTACAAAAGGAGGTGGAGGTGGAGGAGGAGGGGCAGGAACACCACCACTTGGACGTCCTCCAAATGGAGGTGGGGGTGGAGGAGGAGGGGCAGGAGCACCACTGCTAGCACGAGCTCCAAACGGAGGTGGGGGTGGAGGAGGAGGTGCAGGAGCACCTCCACTGGGTCGCCCACTAGACGGAGGTGGGGGTGGAGGAGGAGGGGGAGGAGCACCACCGCTAGGGCGACCTCCAAACGGAGGTGGAGGTGGAGGAGGAGGTGGGGGAGCGGCACCACTGCTAGGGAGGCGTGGAGGGGCTGGAGCAGGAGCTGGAGCTGCAACACCAGATGAATGGGCAGGTACCGAGTTAGATTTCTGCCCAGCAGAATCCAGCTTAGAAGACAGAGCAAGAGGCGGAGGAGCCACTTCTATCCTCGCTTGTGATGGTGGCTGCCCTCTGGAGAGTAGAGATGGTTTGTGAAAGTTCGTATCGAATGAAGATGGACGGTTTGATTGTGGCGTTAAATTAAACTGGAGCTTCCTACCACCAATCCTTGGCGAATTTGGAGCAGATCGCGAGTCAGGACTTTTGTACCCATCCCCAGGCATTAACTTTTCAAGATCTTGAAAACCGTTTTGTGACATCTGCTGAAGAAATCTGAGGGCAGCATCGCCATGACCATCCACCCAATCTCCACTGCTAAAGAGCTCCTGTACTTTGGCAAAAGCTTCCATCGGCAGCACTTCCTTTTCTTCCCCGCCCAGCATAATCACAGGGGGCAATTTCGAAGGAGTAACTTCCGTTTCATTGAATAATACCTGTTCATGAGACATTTCAATCAATCACAAAATCACATAAAATTAAGGCACCCTATTATGTTCTACATGTGCAAAGATCCTTCCAGTACGATCAAGAGCAGAAAAATACGACAGAGCTGAATTCAACACTTTACCTCAGCTCTGAAATCTTTTGGATACCGTTCTTTCGCATTCCACATAATATCTATATCGTCACGTGTTAACATTAATATGTTTGATCTAATGAAGGCTGTGTTGAACATGATTCGAAACATCATTTCCTCACGCTCTGTCTCACGATCCAGGTTTATACACTCCATCACCACGTCACCTCGTACTGGGCATTGGACATCTATCTTTACAATGTCACAGTCAACCTGCATGACACCAAGGATCAATGTTGCTTGCTAGCCTCCCAGCAGAGTTCCAAAAATAAATTTGAGCAAAAAAGTAAATGTCAGACGTTCAGATGAAACAATGAATGTCAAGCAGGTCCGACATTCGTTCCAAGGAATTGAGAATACGAAAAAGTAAAAATGTGAAGTATACAAGCCCGATCACCCACTTTACCTACGGAAATGAAATTCAGGCTGTCTTCAAAGAAAAAAGTACCTGACGATATTGCCGAACTCTCTTTTTATTTTGTGAAAACAGCATTTTCGTCATGCGATTCCCCTTCAACCTCGGATCCTGACCATAAATGCGAACGAGAGGTCTGCATCCTCCTTCTGAGTCGAATGTTGGAACTATCCGAAACATGAGGCAATCTAAGGTAAGAGCCCTATCTTGAGGTGGCCACTCAGGAGTATTGTTTCGTCTAGCAACATACTGCAAGTATCGTAACTGTGAAGGCATAGGATTGAGGGGTGAGAGAAGAGGAAGCAATCCCTTCGGCGCCTCTTTGTGCAACATATCTAATGTTTTCTGCTCCCCAGTGTGAAGCTTCCTATAAATAAGAAAAGATGCAAGAATAAAAGCAAGTAAGGGCCACCCTCCCCTCTCACAATGCATGAGAATAATGTTCTGGCTTCCTTCAAGGGACAACCAGCTATCACTTGAGCGAAGAAAGTGATGAATCATCTCCATGGACAAAACAGGGCAACCTTCATACTGCCTAGGGTAGTCCATCACCGTCATGTCATATTGTGACAGAATCTCTGTCAGCTGGCTCTTCCTTTCCCCTTCCCTGAAATTGAACACAAGGTAGGAAGAGTCTGGGAACTGCTCATGCAGCTGCGTGGCAACCTGTCGCATGTAAATTTTGTATGTTTCATCCTCAAACACATCTGTCGAGAAGCATGAATCAAACACTGCCACGATAAACAGAAAAACACCAAAACATTTTTTTAGGATAACAGAGTCCAAATGAGATTAAACATTCCAAATCCAAACCTTGCAGTTGAGGCTTTCAATCTCCAAGAACTATTTTTGAAAACCTCCTATAATATTTGCTTTCCAAGAATATCAAAATTGAACAGTCGTTTGCCAACTATTACATCTGAAGGCCCTAATACTGTTCAATTCCGTAAGCATCTCTGCATACCAAATTAGGGTATGCAGCACAGATACGAGATAGCTTACCATAGACGCGCTCGGTGATCTCCAGAAGACCATCCGGTGGTCTTCTGTAGAAGAATCGTCGGAACAGAGACATACTCCCATGCACGAAAGGGGAAACAAGAAAAGAATATCCAAAGCTGAAAGCTGTACAAAATTGCTGTCCCTGAACCCTAGAGAGGCTGCTTCACTGCAGCTCCCGGATGCACCACCTGAGCTCACAGGATAGCATTTTCCCGCTGCACTCCAATCCACTCCACTTCCCGAACTCGCCAAATCAGATCTTCGCAACAACCCTAGCCCGGCCTCTTCCAAATACCATCTCCGGCGCTCATTCCGAGCTCAAATCGACCATGTTCCACCGCTGCAGATACTAAACCAGCGCTACCTGAGTGCGCAACACGATCCCGAACACCAAAACCAATCCAGGATAGCCGAAACACTAATCTGCCAAACCTTCACGTGCGAGTTCTCATCTCCAAATGGACCTTTTCAAAAACTGCACCAAACGACGCGCAGTAAAAAACACACCGGCAAATTCCGATTCCTAACGAGATCTGCACGGAGCATCGCCAATAGCGGACGCACGAAAATGGCCGAAAATACAACCAGAAAAGCGCAAGAGCGGACGCCGAGAGATCGGTAGCACCTTTGCTATGGCGTGAGAGTGGTGCAAGTGATGCAACCCTGACCAAGACTCTCCCAAGACCCCTGCCAAGACCCCCGGCCATTCGAAGAGGGGGTCTTCGCTCGTGTCTTGTCTTCTCAATTGCAACGGAAAAGAAAGCATCGTGGATGAAAAAAGAGCGTATGGATGAATACGCGGTCCTTCTGTCAATCTTACTGACTCATGGCCGGCTGGTAGGACCCTGTTCTGTGATATTTAAATTTTGTGAAGGAATCAGAGTGTAGGCTAATTACTATCTAAAATGAATTAGTATTGCTGGGCTAATTTATCATGGGCTGATTTATGTAAAGAAATCTGACAGGGAGCCCCCATTCATTACAATTATGAGACGGCAGGGCTGAATGGCACATTTACAGTTCATAGAGCAGGGCTCTGAAAGGTTCAGGTCAGGATAACTTAGCCAGGAGCACAATGCACGTTGGTGTACAACTAACTGATAGATTTCAGTTGGGCAGGGTCTTTGACCAGAGACTGGGCAATGTTTGGCTTGCCGTCCAGCCAATGCGTAGTGGCCAACCACTGCAATTTCTTCCTTTCTCCAACAGCTGGCACCTGTGAATACAAATATTGTACAGTAGAGTGTACAGTACAGTAGAGTGTCATCCTCATTGAATGAATGAGAATTTGTCCAAATGGATGAAAATATGTCAACAATGTTTTGGTGCTAAAGGAATGAGTTTTGGTAAATCTTTGTAAAAAAAAATTTGGGTTGCCATTCAACCAATGCATAGTGGCCAATTACTGCAATTTTTCATTTTTCAAACAAGTAGTACCAATGAACAAATATTGTAGCACTTTATTTAGATTTCAGATGAAGTCATCATAATTGAATGAGAATTTTCTCAAATGGATGAACATGTGTTAGTGTGGATGAATATTTTAAATATAAAGATAAATGTATTTTGAATATTTTGAATATGTATTTTGGGTCCAAATTTAAACCTTCCTAAGATTTTTTTTGTTTTCTAACTATATTTTGCTGGTTAAAAAAAGGACTTACTATAGCCTTTTACTTGCTATGAACATTCATAAATATATTTTTCTTTGGATGAGCAATTTTGCAATATTGGACAACTTATGCAATATTATGTTGTGTGAACTTAATTAATGTTTTGGCAGGGTGAGGATTTCTTGCAGCTTCCTAATGACTTAATTTGCAAAACAATCAAGCTCATGGTTAAACGCTAGCATTGTTTTTTATTTTATTTTGCTAAACTTCTGGCCAACGTTTTCATTACCGAGGTG
This sequence comes from Pohlia nutans, assembly GCA_022496805.1. Taxonomy (NCBI): domain Eukaryota; kingdom Viridiplantae; phylum Streptophyta; class Bryopsida; order Bryales; family Mniaceae; genus Pohlia; species Pohlia nutans. The sequence goes on along the minus strand of CM040095.1, from coordinate 12,205,332 downwards.
CAAGGTATGATGAATTGTATTTTGGGAGCACTCTAGGAGTCCCCAAAAAAAAAAATTTTGATTTAAAACTTGATTTTCATACTTTCAAAGAAAAAGAAAAAGAAAGTAGTGCATAGGGTTTAAATAATTTGATTCAACATTTTCACATTGGAATTGGTATGTTTCAATTCCGTGTAAAAATGGTTAACAATTTGATTATTTTTTTCATCTTGCACTTCTTTCCACATAATGAGTTTTTAAAGAACGAGAATTAAGTGTTTTTTTCTTAATTTTTTTTCTTAGATTCTCAACTCAATTTAAAGTTCCATAGTTGAAATTTCACCTTTGGACATGATTGAAAAAAGAGTTGTTGCATCACTTTGCACATTATGATTTTAGAGGTGTTAAGTTATAAAAATTAGTGGACGAGTAAACATAAATGTCAAGCACTAGTGATCCTATAGCTAAAAATTGCAAAAATGGTCCTAAATTTGTTCAATTGACCTTGTTTTCAACATGTGTTAATTTTTTGGTAGTTTTTTTTATCAAAAACAATTTAATGGTAATATCACAACTGCCAAAAAACAACACATGTTGAAATTGACACGTGTTGTTTCGACCACCTTTTTCATTTTTGCAACTTTGTACACTTCTTCAATGTCACTTTTCACATGCTAACTATATTGCCACGAGCATTATAGAGTTCTATATAATCACATGCATTTTAGACCAAAGTTGTGATATTACCATTAAATGCGTTCCCTAGGGAGACGCCCAGGCAAAATCATTGTGCATGTGGGTGATGGCTTGATATGAGTACCTCTTCCAAAAACAATGTGGTTTTTTTTTTTAAATATCTTTTTGCTAAGAAAAAAACATTGAGAAATTACAAAAATTAAAGGGTGTTATAGACACCATGGCTACAATCATATACATGGTGTTAAAGATGGAATTTCTAACACACATATAATAAGTTAACTAAAGACATAAGTCACACTATGTGAGACGCGTAAAAGTTGTACCCACATTGAGCCATTCTGCATGCGTGGAATTGAACACCACTTACCTGGACATCTCCCTCGACACTGCCACCTTTTCTATTGGTGCAATTAATCTTGCTTTCTAAATGGCCGGCAGGCATATACAGAGCTTCTGTGTTGGACGTTGTGTGTCCCTGCACTTTACATGAATATTAGACATGCATGAGCTGGCTTGCTTGGTTTGAGAGCTCTAAGGAATCACAACTTTGACATGTTCAATGTAAGTCCTGCAAGAGCCCCATGTGATAACAACTCAAGGAGCATCACTGGAAGCATCATCTCCTTCAACTGCAAGCATGTTTTGCTTTGTGTGAAGCTCACATAAAAAAATGTGTCGTTTTTCACTTACTTAACTACTTAACCCTTAAACGTCAAGAGGGCCTGAACGGGGCAACCCGGAAGGCATCTAATTTTTTTGGAGAAATTTATTTATTTGCAAAAACGGCTCTGCAGTGCACTGCTGAACTTCAGCTGCCCCAACCTCAAAACTTGTTCAATTTGATAACTTTGATTGCTTACCAACGATTCTACAATCTCTCAAATGAGGCGAAAATTTGGAATCTAGATCGCTTTTTCAGTAGCTTCCAACACAACAAATCTCGCTTGATTTGGTTGAGAAAATCAACTTTTTTCTTCATTATTCTCTTTTTACTAAGCCCATGGGGCTTACGTTGACGTTTAAGGGTTAAAATGAAATAGGAATAAAACTGTGGCAGACACATTGGTTGTGTCAATGCTGGTGAGTGGCTTTGGTTACAAAAAACAAAAATATAATCAAAATATTCAATCACTTTTCATTGTTCCCACGAAATGGGGAATGAAAAACAACGGGTCTTTTACTAGTGTCATAAGGTTTTAATGAAGTCCATCCTTTTCAACAGTGGCACTATAGACGCTTCAACAATGTCTCACCACCCAATTTTTAATTCCAAATTTGCTTAAGGTGCCGAAATTATGGGCAAGTGTCAAAATTTTCATATATATATTTTTTGAGCAAATGTTGTAGAAGGAATATTTTCTATCACATATATTTGACAAAAAAGTTTAAGCATTGGATGGTGAGACATTTTATTTAATGTTGATCCCTAAGTGACCTATCGATCATTTTGTGGTCACAACCCAAACAACAATGATTACCCATGCACAGGAAATGACATTTTCAAGTTCTAATTTTTTGTTTAAATTGGGGGTCAAGATCATGTTCTAATGCTTTTTGATACATTTCATTTGCAACATTGAAGTTCACTAAGGATTTTTTCAAAGACAAAGACTTCAATATTGTCTTAGTGTTATAAAACTTACTATTTCGGGAAACTAATGATGTTCACTCATTTGAAATTTTTCCTTTTTAAATTTTAATAGAATGTTTAGATTTAATGAATCATATCAAATTTCAAATTCTAAAAATAAAATTTGTAATTTTATTGAATTTTAAATGGTAAATGCTCTTACATTCATTAAATGAGTATGTAAAACTATTTATGGAACTTTAACCGTACGAATAATTACTGAACATCATGCTTCTCATTTTCTCTTTTAGACAAAACTTCATTAAAGTCACAAAAGTAACATTTTATAACAAATGCATATTTTACCCTTACCCCTTTGTCATTTAAGAGTTAAAGCTTTTAGAGTGCTAATGTTGAAAAGGGTGGACTCCACTAATTGCTACAAAACCTTATGAAAAAAGAATCTTGAAGAATATGGCATTTGTAGGAATAGAATCTTTCAAAGATGAAACTATTCAACGGGCATGTATTGAATCTGCTATGTAGGTACAAGTTCTATGTTGTTGGATTCCAGGACTTGCATGATTGACACAAATCATGTTTACAGTGGACGCAACAGTTTTGTTGTTTATTTCTTTTGTTTTTCGGGGGTATTTTTTCAGATTGTTTTTGGGATCACCATGAATCAATTATACCATAATCATAAAAATAGGAAAGCCTGAACAGTTCAAACGGAATTGGTTATAATAATGATTTTATGCACAATATGCACTGAACCAGTTACGTTGAATTAGGTCAAGAAGCCAGAATAGCAATCTTTTGAAATGCGCAGATGGAGACAAGGTCAACGTGCACAAGTTCCGGCGAAGAAGAAGAAGAATGCCGCCACTCAGTCAAGCATTTTCAGACACAAATGGCCTAGCCAAATGGGCATTCACACAAGTAAGTTAGAATGGCGGCATCTAACTTAACCCCTAAGGACCAAGGATTCATGGTTTTGAAATGACAAGTTTAAACGATCATATTGTGAAAATTATAATTTGAATGGGACCAAATTTTATATCACATGAATTAGTGAAGAATATTACATATGTCGAATAAAAATAAAACTAAAAAAAACAGAAAAGAATCTACGTAAAACCAACTCAAAAGTACTGAAAAAAACAGGACTTATGGTCCTTTAGGGGTTAATTACCACAACTGTTTTGCCGAGTCTTCCGTTATTCTGTGGATGTTTGAAGAATTTTTATTTTTTGTTTTAAAAAATGTTGTGGATGATGACGCTGTCTGTGTTGATCCAAAGGTCACTGAGTCAGAGGGCTTTAGAATCATTTCAATCTGCCGTGCTCTGAAATGGCTACATGACGATGGCATGGATTATACTGTACAACGGGCGACATGATTGCTACTGGAAGTTTACCTTTCTTATGTTCCTGCTTTAGGGTTCGGGAGAAGAAATCGCTTGCTTCTGTTACCTTACCAGTCGTTAGGGTTTGAGACGAAATGGAATTCTGAGGTTTAGGGTTTGGAACAGAGACCAGGTCTGCCGTTGACAAATGCAATGCAGGTTATTACGTTGGAGCAGTTCTTTTCATGGACTGCACAAAGATAACCCCGAAATTTAGGGTTCGTTTGTGACCTTATAAATTTTCGCATGAATTTGTGGAGGTACGAAATTCGCATTGGCAGAGAGAGATCCTCATGTGTGTTTTAACGAAGCTGGAACGTTTGAGGACAAATGCTAATTTTTTTACAGACTCAAACATGTTGTGATCAAGTTTGAGATCTTCAATGTTAGGAATTAATTATCGGTGTCTCCATGCTACTGAATTTCGAGTGTCACTTCCTCCGCGCACTATCTGAATTAACCCTAAATTAATGGTTTCAAAACGATAAATTCAATCGATTATACTGTGAAAACACTACAAGGAGAAGGAGAAGGCGTCGCATTTGCAGTGAATTGAAGGAAGTCTGCATACTACTTACTCAGAAATGCAAAAATACAATATTAGGCCCAATCTGGGATTCTTGGTCCTCTAAGGATTAACTGATGAATTCTCGAGTGGATTGAAATGCTCGAATGTGAGTATCCTGGAAGGGATTCCTTCACCTGTCGGAGATAATGCCTGGTACAAGCAGCTCCACTTTGACAATCGCAGAAGCAGACTAGAGCCACCGAATTTGCTGACATCTTGTCAGAAAACAGGCTCACATCTTGTCAAAAACTGGTATGCAGTTAAACAATCAATGTGTAATTTTTTTGCCTGTTTGCTAAAGAATAAAACTGTTCTGTTTGTGTCTATGTAATAAACACAACCGTTCGACTGTTTGCTAGATTGCCAAAGAATGAAATGGAGAGGTATTACAAGGAGAAGGCGTCGCTTTTCACTCGTTCGGTGAGTCAATCGGCGCCACTTTACACTCACTGCCTAGGCGCTCAAGACTTGGTGAGTGCGATTTGTCACGTACGAGCGTGTTCGATTCACGCGAAGCCACCCCTTCACTAGTAGTGAGGAAATAAATTGATTACATATGATTGAAAAGTGGGATATGTTTGTAAATATCAAGTCGTTGGTTGTTCTTGGACAACAGCAATGATGTAATGACATGAATTCTCGACCAGAGCCATGATGTGTTTGCATATCATTTCATTTATGATACAACCTGTAAGTTAATTGTAGCACTAGCTGCAGAAGAATTCGCAGCTTCCAGAAAGATGCACAGGCATGTCTTCTCTAATCATGTCACCGACGGTTGGAGCAATGAGCAACACGCGCAGCATGCAGGGGAAAAGGTAACGCCTTATTGAACTCCTAAAGCACCAAGAACCCCAAATTTGGCCTTAAGTCTTCCTTTTTTAGCAGCCCCTGTTGGTCATATGGGATTCTCAGGACTCCTTTTTGTCCATATTTTTTTTATTGATCAACACATGGAATGTTCTTCATTGACCTGGTGAAAAAAAATTGGGCCCCATATGATTTATATTTTTTCACAATAGAGTTATTTGTAAAGGCATCCGGTCTTTTGTCCTCCTTTTTTCATGGACCAGAGCTGGTCATCATCAATCTGACACCACTCCTCCTCATGGTCCCACCCAACTACCCAATTCTTCTCCCTCCCTCTAAATTTTTATGAATAAAAATTTCAATCTATCCAGTATTCTATTCTGGGTCTACAGTGAGATCATGCCGATCCTGTCCTTTCCAAATTACACGTCAAAAAGAAGGGTTTTGAGGGACTTTACAAATAACTCTAATATGATTGATCAAATAATAATCACGAATCTTTGATCCTTGCTTGTCTTTCTTCTACGGTGCTACTATAAAGGAGTAATTTCTTATTGTTGATCTTCATTTGAACAACAAAGCTACTGTAGAAGAATTGTTTCTCTACAATAGCATTGTAGAAGGATCAACCATTTCATAGTAAAGAATGCTGTGTCACAGGTGAAGACAACGTAAAGAACTTCGGAAATTGCATGTTTATCTTGAGTAAGACTTGTTAGGCATAACTTTGCCTAGAATAAGTCGAGTGACACTTACTAGACATAACTTTAAGCTTAGTCACTGGAGTGAATTGATTGAAAGTAAAGCTGAGGTGTAAGCCATTGAAGAGTGTAAAAGCCACTTTATACCCCTTTGCGGTGGTAGAATGGTGGTCCGTTAGCATGCTATATATTTCTGGAATGAACACAGAAATTTCATGTGAACAGACTATCAATGCAAGCTGCTTTTGCATCATGCCAGGGCCAGTACTGTAGCAGTAAGTTGCAGCAATTTGATTGCTACCCTTGTTTGATTATAACAAGAGACCCACTCAGGGTTGGTTCTCAAGGAGTCAAGGTGGTGAATTGATCTGGCCACTGATTATGACCCTGTGTTTCTGACTGACACATTAGGGTATGGGGAGGTGCACATGGAGACAGGCCCTCAGAATACTGCAACCATGTTTGAAATTTCAAACACTTGAGAACTTTTCAACAGGGGTGTCAGAGTGTGAGCTTGTGAGGGAGACTCTGCGATGCAATTCCTACGTGTTGGCATCCCATAATCCATGTCCACAACCGTGGACTCTCACCAAAATAATTGTCTTCTACATGCGGATTGAAAGTGCAGGGTTCTCCAACCACCTTTCAAAGAGACAAGCATTACAAGGAGAAGGCGTCGCTTTTCACTCCTTCTGTGGGTCAAACAACGCCACTTTGCACTCACCAATTTTTTGGTTGGACTTGGTGAGTGCGATTTGTCACATAGGAAAAACGTGTAAAGTGAAAAGCGACAATGAACAGAGAAACGATGCCTCTGCTTGAGGTGAAGGGCCACGTCCAAAGATCATTGTAGAAGCTTGTATAGAAGCTAGGGCTAATACTCGCACTTTGACACCCCGAACCTACACAAGAGATCGAGCTTACTTGTAGAGACATTTAATGCAAATGCAATTGTTGAGGTCTGACAACGCATTGGCATTAAGGGTGTCAAAGTGCAAGCTTGTGAGGCACGACTCTACGACGTGGTTCCTCCGTGGTGAATTCTATAATCACACTCATAATAACAAGACTCACCAAAACATTTGCCTAATTAATGGAAATTGTGGGATTTTGCCACTGCTCTTACACAAATGATGTTCAAGCACCATTACTATACAAAATTGATCATTTCAGAAACTGTGACGCAATCATTGCTTAACGCATTTTCCAATCATCAGAAGCCCCAACTATCTTTAGAACGTGAATGAAAATGACTACGGGTGCAATAATATTAAAAATAACTCAAGTATCGGAATGACTAGTTTCACAGCACCCAACTTTGACAAACAATAATTCCAATTTCCAAACAACAAAAATTAGTACCAAGGATACACCCAAGGAGGAGTTTCGACGAGCTTCAGTCCACTAACTCGAGGAAGAAAAACAGCAAAAAAATAGTAGACATGACCGACGATTTTTCCATTCAAGATTGACATATTAAGAGGTGCCCCAGACATAATTGTGCAGGAACAGGCAAGAAACCCTGCAATTAGAAAAGATGCAGTATCAGAATAGGAATTCAGAGAAGAGTAGCTAGAGAGAAATTGATTTGAATCTTCTGATCTCGTTGAGCCCTCGACACCTGGATAGACAACACGATTGTGTAATATATATTGCACTCTGTGGGACAATTGAGCTTGTTCTTCAACTCACACTACTAGCAAAGGCGTTGCTTCTCACTCAAAATAATGTCAGATTTCACTGTACACATTTGTCCTACGTGACGAATCGCACTCATTCAGTCTTGAACGCCTAGGCTGTGAGTGCAAAGTGGCACCATTTGACTCACCTACCAAGTGAAATGTGACGCCTTCTCCTTGTAGTGTCAGGAAGCTTCACCTTATTCTAGATACATATTCTGAACCCCAAAGGAAGCAAGAAACTAACCGGTAAGTTCTTTAACCCCATACACTAGTAGCAAATGTGTTGCTTTTGACTGCCGTTAGAAGTGCTCATCAGTCCGGTTCGTCACAACAGACAAATAAAAGTGGTGCTTGTCAGTCGGGTTCGTCACAACAAACAAATAAAAGTGACACTTTTCCTGATTTTCAGTCAGTCAGAAGCGTCACTTCTGCTTCGAGTGATTAGAGAAACCCTGCACTTAAGACTCCATCCAAAGAAGAGCATAAAGACAAGCACTAGAAGAAAACTTGGTAAAAAAAAATTCTTTTCAACGATGTATTACATGCCCTAAAATTCTCAAAATCACAGTTGCTACACCAAAAAGAACAATTTGCAATCGTTTGATGATTACAACAAACGATGGTCAAATGAACTGCAACCAATTTCGGCTACGATTTTTTTTACCAAGTTTTCTAACAGTGAAATGAGCCTCCCGTGAATCTTGAATAGTCACCCTATGTCCCTATTGGGTGACTGACACAACCTGAAAGGTCCATCACATGCAATTATCAGATTGCCCATCATAAGTCTTAAATCTCTCATTACACCATTAAGATGTGATCCTGGATTATAATTTTACCACAATGAATGAAGTCCATGGTCGTGGTATATAAATTTCACACCAACAGTACAAGGTAATCAATTACTGAGACCGGACAGATGTGCCCAACATTAATGCTTTATTGTTTATCCGAAACAAAATAAAAATGCAAACAGAAAAACATATAATCAGCCATTCTAATTCATGAATTTAGCCTGTGCATATATAATATGGATTTAACTCCTATCGAAGCTTAAACAACACCTGGAATTTAAAGTTTTAACATGATGTTAAACTGGCGTCTGAGGTAAGCTGACAAATAGAAGTCATGCATCCAATAAAGAGCTGGTGAGATTGACAGAAGTAAGAATGATCAATCACGGACTGATTTGGCTTTCTTTTCTGTGTTGATGGTACCGTCCAAGTGCCTGAGAGCGAAAGAACGCCGACGATGGTGACAAGCCTGTCAGAACAATGGGGAAACAGATTTTGCCGCACAACGCTTTGCGTCTGGCCACTAGTAGCAAATCTGTCGTTTTTCATTCCTCATTTCGTGGGAACAATGAATAGTATTGGAATATTATACTTACGTTTCTGTCTTCTTGTGACCAAAACTACTCATCAGCACTAACACAGCCCATGTCCCTGGCGCCGTTTCATTTCTTTTTCATTTATAGTAAGTGAAAAAGATACATTTCCTTCTAGTGGGCGGTTTGTGTCAATTGTGTCACTAGCTAGCTGCGGTGAGCACGACTCCTTGAAACTCTGCATACCAGCCGGATGCTGTTGTTGATCTGGGGGGTGCAAGTCTTGGCTCTTGCCTTCTCTCCGCGACGCTCTCTTGTCTAATTCTTCCTCAGTCTTTTCGTTGCACTAGTAGCAAACCTGTCGTTTTTCATTCCTCATTTCGTGAGAACAGTGAATAGTGGCTAAATATTATACTGAAGTTTCTGTCTTCTTGTGACCAAAACTACTCATCGGCACTAACACAACCCATGTGCTTGGCGCCGTTTCATTTCTTTTTCATTTATAGTAAGTGAAAAATGACACATTTCCTTCTAGTGCCATTGCTTCACTTGAGGCTAATTTGTGCCGCTTACAATAGACTATCGGATGAGCCACAAGTTGTTACCGTACCGTATAGACCTCCATGTTTGTTTCCATTGCTTTTTCCTCCTCCTGTATGTATGCATCAAAGTCTGCAAGTTTGGTTCAAGTTGTCACCACTACGGTCACAACGACAACGTGTCATACTATGAGCATGGCACTCTGCAATGTACTGCCCTCACAACACCATTGCATAGTTTATATCCCTAGTTGACAATATAATTCTGAACTCCAGATGCTCTTAATGATGCTTGCTAGGTTGGACATGTCAGATCGCCTTCTTTCCAGAGTCTCTCATGCCCACTTTGCATTTCCAGGGCCCAACTGTTACGGTTCCTACCCAAACTTCACAAATTTCAACCCATAGGATAATTCAAATTTGGCAAACTGGACCAAGGGCTTTATATTAGGGCCTGACTTCATCTTTTGTGGTGGATAATATGGCACAAATTTGGAGCCAATATTTTGGGCTGGCTCAAAGAAATTGGGTCAAGGTAATATTTTCTTGACTCTGAGTTCACATTTAAGCTATTTTTGAATATTATATGGGTCCCAATTACAAAAAGAGTAGTAAAAACGGTTCACCATGTAGTGTATTATGGATTTTTTCTGTTTTTTTTTTTTTTTTTAAATTAAGTTTAAGGCATGAAAATGAATTCTATTATATTTGAGCTTAATTAACAAAATGAAGCTTATCAAATTTAGTAGAAATTTCTGAAAAGGGAGCCCTTGAGTGAACAATGCTTGCTTTAACGTCAAGATTCAGAGTTGAGGTGATAAGTAAAGCAAGATTCCATGGTCATATGCCCAATGTTTAGGGGTTAAAGTGTATCCCTAATTTTTTTGAGTTATCCATAAAGTCACCTTGTATTTGAAGAATCAACAAAGAATTTTGCTTTAATATACTCGTATTTGTTCACTCCAAATAGTTAAAAGGTGTGGAAGATCTTTGGTGGTCTATCATTATTAGGTGCGTAAGAGGTATGGCTAAACGAACAGACACTTCATTCACGCCGGCCATCCAATTGGATCGGAGTTTCTATCTATCTGTGTAAGAGGTGTGTAAGAGCTTGGTGGTCTTCAAAAAATTTCAAATTTTTTTTAGCATCAAGAAAGGAGCTGATTCCATGGTCAAAATGGGAAATGACGACGTTTTGCGTCGCTGTGGGAATGGGAACTGGGAACTTGGAGCTACAAACTGGGAACTCAGAACGCTGTGCACGATGAGCACGCTTGGCACGATGAGTGGGTTTTAGGGTTTTCCGGGGAGCTTTGCATCGACGTCTCGGTCGATTGTTTTGGGTGCCTGAGATTGATTGGTGTCAAGGTGTGATTGAATTTTTCGATGTAGCGTTGGAGGCCAAGTGCAGAATTGGAGAGCGGACGAGGGGAATTGTGAGGTGTTGGGAATTAGGGTAGCAGAGGTGCGATGCAGCAGGCGAGGACTTATTGCAATCACACAGACATACAGGCGACGTACCAAATTTGAAGCATATCGTATTTGTAACATATCGTACTTATCTGATACCGTAGATCAAATTGTGTGTTGTTTTCCCCGTCATTATCATGCCACAGAGCACACTGTATACAACAAACTGCTCATGAGCGCGACCCGACTGGAATTAGAAAGGGCTTTTCAATGGCGGATCGCAAGCTGCGTATTGCGCTATGCCACCCCGACCTTGGCATTGGTAAGCTATGAGAGTGAACGCGGCCGCCTTATTTATCTTTTCGTTATAAATTCTTGGATGATGGCAGGTTTTTGATTCATGATGCAGTGTCTTAGGTTTCTTTAAACAAAAAGATTTGAACATTCTTGTCTTCTTGAAGTGCTTAACCCCTAAAGGATCAAGAAGCCCAAATTTGGTTTGATGTTTTTTTTAGTAGTTTTGAGTAGGCTCTATGTGGACTTCCTTTTCTTCAAATTTGTTTAATTTTTTTCCAACACATGCATTTTTCTTCATAGATTTTAGAGATACAAAACTTGGTCCCATCTGAATTATATTTTCCACAATATGATCAATTGAAGTTGTCAGTTTAAAACCATGAATCTAGGGGTTAACCCTGCCTCTGTGATTTTATTTCAAGCAAAAGTTTTTGAATTGCATTGTTCAGGTGGCGCAGAAAGGCTGGCTGTGGACGCTGCTGTGGAATTGTCTGCGCTAGGACATCATGTACACATTTTCACGGCACATCATGACAAGAAACGATGCTTCGAGGAGACGATCGATGGTGCTTTTCCTCTTCTGTTCTCTTGATGTTATCTAAACCTAGGTGCAGGCAAGAGAAAGAGTGGGAGAAATAGATTAATCTTAACCCCTAAAGGACCATAAGGCCTCCAGGGGGCTTCATGTTTTTTTAGCGGTTTTTAGTAGGTTTTATGTAGAATTCATTTTGATCAAATTTGTTTTTGTTATGACCAAAACATGCAATGTTCTTCACTGATTCTGGAGATATAAAATTTGGTTCAAGCCGAATTATATATTTCACAATATGATCATTTCAATTTGTCATTTTAAAACCATGAATCCTTGGTCCTTTAGGGGTTAATTGTTGTTCTGTCTGCAGGGAGCTTTCCTGTAACAGTTTACGGCGACTTTCTACCTCGACACGTTTTCAATCGGTTACATGCTGTCTGCGCATACATTCGTTGCGTTTACGTGGCGATCTGCATGGTTCTCTTGTGGCCGAAGTTTGATGTTGTTTTTGCTGATCAAGTTTCAGCAGTCATACCCGTTCTTAAATTGAAGAGAGGATCCAAGGTAATTTCTAGTGCAGGGCTCTCTAATGTAGTCCTGAATTGTTTGTGTCTCATGACATTTTTATTAGACGGTGAAGCACAATTTACTTCTATTTCAGTTGGTTGCTCCATGACATTCTTGCCCTTAATGCCTCGCCTATAATAATGAGGTTATTAGCCTAGCATTCTAATACTTAGTTCCAGCAAGTTTCCTGCTCATTGTGACGGAATGTATTCGTTTGAAGTTAATTTCTGCCATATTTGTCCAATCATTATAACGTTTTTATCGCACTCTAACGTTACATAGGATGCTCTGCAATTATAAGTTTCTGTGCTGTTTTTCAGTAGAGCTCAGCAATCGTGGTATTGCCTTCCTTAAAATATGTGCTGAGGCAATTTCTAAATTATTTTGAGCCTGTTTTTTGGTCATCGGTAGGTCTTGTTCTACTGCCATTTTCCAGACATGCTACTTGCTCAACACACAACTCGACTTCGCAGACTTTATCGAGCGCCTCTGAATTGGATAGAGGAAACAACCACTGGTATGGTACCTTTCAAGTTTTCAGATCCTCAGAATTTTAATATTTGGCTTATTGCAGATAGTCAGTCTTTAATTTTCGGTCTACATGTTGGAGCAACCGAAATGGTTTAACTTATCTCGCCTTTGATTGGTTTGACTGGCCATTGAAAATGCTGAAACCAACTTTGTTACTTGTATGACTGTGGCTATGGCAGAGGTAGAAATTTCATTTTGGCTGGTGGTTGTCTTACATTGCTGGTAAGGGGTGCTTATGGGCCTCCAACCCTAACGCAGGTATGGCGGACTGCGTTTTGGTGAATAGTGAATTCACAGCAACTACATTTGGTATGACGTTTACTCGACTTCGGGCGCGAGGCCTGCATCCAGCAGTACTTTATCCTGCTGTTGATGTCCATCAATTTGATACTTCTCTGGACAATCCTCCTGATGTCACGTTCATACCTGGATTTTCAGCTGAGGGGTGAGTACTGCTCTGTAATCAGTTCAAAATTTTAATGTTTTAATATACTGCTTCGCGTAGGTCTATACTAGTCTTTATTTATTTTTGTGTGCTTGAAAACAAGAATCTGGAATATGTACTATCACAATTATATATCATATTATCTTCATATATATATATATATCATATTATCATATTATCTTCATATTATACTCTGCTGGGTGTACTGGTATTTAAACCCATCTTCATGGCGGTTTATTGGATGAAACATTGGGATAATATTATTAAATAAACTCTTATGATAAATTCAAGAAAAGTTTAGACTAAGTTTGGGCCAGGTGTTTATGAATCGAGGTCTAGTTTAGGTTGAGTTTGATCCCGTTTGTGATCTTGTTTACTTCAGGAACTGTTATTAAACGTGTATCTCGTGTTCCTGGGGGTATCTTCAGGCACACCTTTCTGTCCATTAACAGGTTTGAGAAGAAGAAGAACATAGCACTTGCAATAGAAGCATTTGCGACCCTCGTGAGGCAACAAGAAGACTCGCAGCTATCCAGTGTGCCGAGAAAGCTTGTGCGTTTAGTTGTTGCAGGTGGGCTACCTGCTGCAAATTTTAGTTTCTTTACATGTTTTGGATTTCATTCGTGGAACTCACCAAGACTCTTTTATGAACAAACTGACTCGAAGTATATTATGGTATTGTTCTGATTTTCATAATTATAATTCTGGAAGTTGTCAGGTGGTTATGATAAGCGACTGGCAGAGAATCGGGAATATTTGCAAGAGCTTAAAACGTTGGCCATAGAGAAGGGAGTGGATGAGCAAGTGATATTTGTACCATCTTGCTCAACTTTGCAGAGAAACGCTTTGCTGGCGGCATGCGTCTGCGTTCTTTACACTCCAATGGTATCCACTATCCAACCTAGTATTTCTCTTGGTGATAAGGCTTGTTTCTCATACCGAAATCAATCATAGAGAATTTGTACTTGTTGTACTTGCTGGTAAAAGTATAATTACTTATGAGAATTTATGAGCCAACAAAGTCCTGACATAGAGCAATATGTATTGTCCTGTTTTTGTGCTGATGCTAATAAGCAGTGGCGTCTTTGATACAGAATGAGCACTTCGGCATTGTTCCCCTTGAGGCTATGGCTGCTGAAAGGCCAGTTGTGGCCTGTCGCAGTGGGGGGCCCAAGGAAAGCATTCAGCATGCTAAAACGGGTTACTTATGTGAACCAACCCCAGAGAGCTTTGCTTCTGCGATGGCTCTGATCCTGCAAGATTCCTCCAGGGCCGAAATCATGGGCAAGAATGCCAGAAAGCATGTGGAGGAAAACTTTTCAAGGCAAGTGTTCGGTGAACGACTGAATTCTATAATTCACAACCTTTTGAAGGGCAGTTTGTAGCTTTAGGAGCAGCAATTAAGCTTTTTACAGTTGTAGGAACAATCAGTGTAGGACTTTGCTCCAGCTGGTGATTAGTTTTAAGTACACGTACGATTTCCATGACTGTAGTGCTCACATTCTGTTTTGTGATCGTCAGTCAATATTTCCAAACATCAGGGTTTGGACTTGCAATCGTTGAGAATATAGGCAGTCAACATTGAACTCTGTAAGACAAGAATGAGCTGTTTCTGCAACTTTAGATTAATCGAAGGTTAACTTTGCACAGCTCAAGAAAATCGGATTTCTTGTAAATACAGTATGTCAATTCTCGTTATCTGCCATCGTTGCTTTATTGCCTCTACTTGTCAATTGATGCTGGTACGCTTTGATAATCTGACAATTGCTGAACGCAGATAACCATGTTCACCCGGATTATGTAACTGTCCAGCTTTGGAGTAGCTGATGAAATTGTCATCATAAATGGTTGTTCATCACCACTGCTCCTGGCTTACCTGATTGTCTGGTAATTCAAAGAAGTAGCTGACACCTAATTATACATGGCATATTCCGCTACCTGACTGACGAGTTCAAATCGTTGATTACAGTAGACGACACGACAGTGAGCTGCAAAGGATAGGATAGGATAGCGTACGAATTAATGTGCGAGTAAAAGGTAAATATTTAAAATTTATACAATTTTAACCCCTAAACGTCCCAGCGTCCAGAAACTGGATTATGAACAGATTCCAAGCCTTGCAACTTTCTCATACACCCTCGGATGATTTTCATCCAAGTCACCTTTGAAAGCCTATTAAATTCTTTACCAATTACATTAAATCTCTTGTGATGGGGAGTTGTTGATAATATTGGAGAGGCCTTTAACTACAAGTATGTCAAATTTGTTGGGTAGATTTTACATCTGAGCCATGCTACTATCTACTTTTGAGGCTAGAATCTATCTCTGTTCAAAGGGATTAAATCTAGGCGATACTTTATATGATAAGTGCCACGACACTTGATCACCAAGCACGATAGTGGTTATACGTTCCCTTTCTCTTAGAGCACCAAGTGACATACTCGTTTGTGTCTTTTGGCGATGTAGTGATGTCACTTCTGGTGATGAAGGGGTGCAACCACGTTCCGCCCTCGTCCTAGCCTAGTGGACTGCTCTTTTTCTCTCTTTTTCTTCTTATAGACTTGTAACTGTGAGTGGCAGCACTTTGCACTTCGATGGTCATTGATTGTGTTAATTTCACTCATAGTTTGGAATAATATGTTTGGTAGTGGAGTCTCTTCCTTTGTTCTCTGACGCATTTAGGTTTGTGGGAGAAGATGGATTTTCAGCAAACAACATGCATACATGAATGGAGTCACTTGATGCTAAGAAGGTGAGTTTTCAATGAAGCCTCTAAGTGCTGTTGAGTGTCAACGAAGGTCCCTGAATGACTCTATTTTGTATATGTAGATCATCATTGTCAAAAATCCAAAGTGAAGGGAAGGTGCTCTTGACAATATTCAACAACCATGAATTTAGAGAAGATGGTGATTATTTAGAATTTTAAATTCAATTTGAGACCCTTGAAGTCTAGTAACAGTGGCAATTCATTAGTCTTCATCCTACACATATAAGATGTGGACATGAATGTCAACTTGAGAATCAGTGAAGTTGGTGAGCTTTCAAAAAAATGGCATCAACTTCAGTGCGAAAGCTTCGTCTCTTGTGTTTGCACGGTTTTCGAACTAGTGGAAAGATCATGAAGCAACAAATGGAGAAAGCAAAGTGGATTGAAGCAATTGGCGATCTTGTTGAGTTAGTAAGTCATCAACCTTTATTCTCATATGATTTTTTTCTACTATAGTTCAATAGTTTTTTGTCAAGTGCCATAATTTTGTCGCTGAATTTTGTTTGTCAAAATTCTTTCACACTCAATAGAAAGGCACAACAGTTTGCATTATTTACATTTATACATTGGCTGTGATATTATAACACATGGTGGGTGATGATGGTGGCAGATCTTTATTGATGCAGTTTGGTTCGCTACAGGACCGTCAAACGTGGAGAAAATGTTTGAACCTCCATATTTTGAGTGGTACCAAGCTAATAAGGTGCATTGAAGTTGCTACTCAATTCCCCTCGTGCAACTTGAAGTTTCCCATCGTCTTTATGTAGGCTAGAATACTACTTGTGCTGCAATAGATTTGTGGTCGTGTTTGTGGTCCTTTTGTACTAGCTTTATTAACCAAACAGTATCATCGTCTAATCTTTTGGTGGAGATTAGGTTTCATTGATCAATACAATGTATATGATTGATATTACCATGCTCATCATTGTTTGTGCTACATCATTGAAACTTCCTTTGCTTGGTGTTTTAAACAGCATAGTAAGCAGTTTGCCTTGTGTTGAGCTATTCAAGAAGTAGATATAAACATAATGTATATTGAAATTAAGTACATGACAAGTGGTTGCCTATTGATAATCAAATATCTCCAACATGTGTAGGGACTGAACTCCTCACTTAACAGATTCTCTGCAGGACTTTTCAGAAGTACAAGGAGTGGATGAAGCAGTTGACACATAGAGAAGGCTATTGACGAAAATGATCCAATTGACGGATTTATGGCATTCTCTCAGGTATTTGGAAATTGATATGTACACTTATGGTTTTCTTTGGTTAAAGAGGTTTTGGAAATGAGATTTCTTTCATGTCAAGGATAAAGTTGAGTATTCAGACGTAGGATGGGGCAGATAGGAAGTTCAAGCTTTTGAAAGTTGGAACAATTCTCTCACTCTACCTGATCTAAAATCGAAGTATTCTTCATGCAGGGAGCAATTTTGGGTTGTGCACTGATAGGGCTTCAAGAAAAGGTAGATACTCCAATTTACTTGCAATATCTGTCACGTTATTTAAATCCAGCTTTTGATTTGAAAATGGCAAGGAGCTTCAGCATGCCCGTAATGCTCAGGGCCGCTTCACACTATGGCCAAAGGTTGAGAGGCCGTCGATTTCCACCAATCAAATTGCAAGAAACCATGGTTTCAGCCTCTTGACCCTTCACACTAAAGGCCAAAGTCCAAAGGCCGTGGACCTTCAAAATGCTTACATGGCAACACTTTTTGACCAAGGTGACGGCCTCTCGAGAGGAAGCTTGGGTCCTACATTTTGCAAGACCCGTCACTATGGTCGAGAGGCCGTCGATTTCTTTTCATAAAAAATGAAACTATATTTTATTGCCTATTTTCAATAGATTTCTTTGGACTCTCAACAAAGTTTGGACTCTCAATCCCACGGCCTCTCGACTTGGACGGCCATAGTGTGAAGCGGCCCTCAGATGACAAGAATTTAGAAAATTAATTGATTCGTAGTTCATTATTCTACATTGGAGTTGTTTAGACTTGGAATTGCGTAGGCTATGCTAATAATACGACATGTAGTAATAGGACCAGGCTCCCTTTCCTTTTTGGTGCTCAGCTGTAGTAATTGTCATGGCCATGGACGCTGCTTCTTGCATTCAATTAAATTGTTGTTATCCATAGGTACTTGTTTTTTTAACTTCAGTTTTTGAACAGGACTTGCGTTTATTTGATACACCAAGGATACGCATGGTAGTAGTGTTGGGCGGAGCATGCAGCAAAATTTTGAGATTGAAACCAGCGTATTACAACCTCATAGAATGCCCTTCTTTACACATCATAGGTATGATAAATCCATTAACATATTAAAGGTGTGGAGATTTCTGTTTAAATCCTGCACTTGTACAGTCGGGTACAAGTTGCTTACAAATTTTTGACTCCTCCCGAGTCCCTTCCCTAAATTGTAATGTGCTCGATATGGCACCCATGGACCTACAGATTGAAAGGGATATTCCTACTCTAGTCCTCTACTGGTAGGAATTTATTCTTACCATATTTGCAATTTTTAGAATCAAAGCGGCCACTTGATATAGGATGTACCTACTTTCAATGCTTACGGAAAAATTCGTAAGCATGTTGTACCCGACTGTACAGTGGGGTCCAAGGTAGAATGGCGTTTTTGGTTTCGCAGTGGAAAACAATTCAAGTTCGCCCACTTTGAAAGCCACCCGAGAGCTCAAAAATTGATATTTTACCACGAAATTTTTATCAAAGACTTATATTTACATTAATTATGTGCATGCCAAATTTCAAGGCCAAAAGATTCACCGAAAAAAAGTTATTCAAAATCTACCAACATTGGTAGGTGTGGAAATGTTTTCACTGCTGCCAACTTTGACAGCCTCCCAAAGATTGAATTAATTTTTTTTTGCCATGAAATTTTGGGAAACAAAATCTCTTTATGTTAATGACATATGATAAAAATTTCAAGGCGAAGAGATTAATACAAAAATAGATATTAACAATCTACCAACATGTGTAGTTGTGGGAAACAATGGGGGAAACTACACACATTGGTAGATTGTAAATATTTTTCTTTGAATAGATTTTTTGACATTGAAATTTGGCATGAATTTTGTTATCATAAAGAGCATGTTGTGCCAAAAATTTCATGGTAAATAGACAATTTCTCAACCGTTGGGAGGGTGTCAAAGTTGGTAGCAATGTTTCCCCCATTGTTTCCCACAACTACACATGTTGGTAGATTGTTAATATCTTTTTTTTTATTAATCTTTTGACCTTGAATTTTTTTTCATATGTTATTAACATAAAGAGGTTTTCGTTCCGCGAATTTCATGGCAAAAATTAATTAATTCAATCTTTGGGAGGCTGTCAAAGTTGGCAGCAGTGAATAACTACCAATGTTGGTAGATTTTAAATAACTTTATTTTGGTGAATCTTTTGGCCTTGAAATTTGGCATACATATAATTAACGTAAAGATAAGTCTTCGATAAAAATTTCGTGGTAAAATACTAATTTTTGAGCTCTCGGGAGGCTTTCAAAGTTGGCAGTACTAAAACATTTCTCACTGCGAAACCCAAAACGCCATTCTACCTTGGACCCCACTGTACAGGATGGAAAAATACAAATAATAGGTCATGTTAAAGGTGTGGAGATTTGTAAAGTAGACGACCTGTTTCCGATCAGGCCCCCAATCACGCAGTATAGGGCGACCTATTTTCGTGAATAGGCCTACATTATTTTCGAATTCATTCGTAAACGGTGGCAGAAACATGTTTATTCTTAATATGGAAGGGTTGGCGCCTAGAATGGAAACTTGTGACTAAGTTAGTATGATATCATGTGTTCTCGAAATCTAGTTTTACAGTTCTTGGAAATAGGTCAGTCTATATTGCGAGAACGGGTTGGACAGAATCTTCACTTTGAAAATTCGTAGTAAATTCGATATTGCCCCAAAATTTGTTCAAAAATATGTTACCTTCTTCAAATCTATTTCCCTACACTGCAAAATTATTTTCCTATTTGTTACTCCACCGGAAGTATGCTGAATTGCTTAAGGTGATCAGAAACAGGTCGTCTACTTTATTTGAATTCTACATTGAGAAAATAGAATAAACTTGGCTTAATTGATTGCATCAATCTCGGTGGTTGGATTTGAGTTGTGGATGACTTTTAGTGATTCAATATTTATATACGTTCTCATCTGTTGCCTATGGCTTCCAACAGGTGAAGCAGATAAGTCTAAAAAAAAAGCTGAAACATTGACAAGACATTTCAAGGAACCAATTCTCATCAGGCATGCAGGGGGTCGGATTGTTCCAGTTTTAGGTACACATAAAAGTTTTAGTTGTAGCTTAGTTTCTACCAATTTCTACAGCATTGTTCACAAAAGTTAGATATTTGAATTCTGGAACTAGTAATATCCTTTATTCTAATCAGCTTAGTGATTCTTTGAATGGTAGTGTAGAATTTGAGGTTAGTAGAAGTTACAATGGATGATAGAATTATATCAGTGCAATTATGACTCACCTTGCAGTGCTGAAATGCAGATCCGGTTGCAGTGCAGAGTTTCAGAAGCTTTTTAACGACACAATTGAACCAACGTGGTGTGAGACAATAGAATAGTCTTGTGTTCTACAATTTACTTGTCATATCTAAAGTATTAAGAAATACAGGATTTTGACAACTTAGAATAGGTAGCTAGCTTATAGATATACCCAAGCCTTCGTGAGCCATTATTTGTTCTTGCCTCTTGAATACAACAAAATCACCATATATTGTGGCCTACAGTAGAGGCTTTACTAATAATTGTTTTTTCAAAATTGCGGTAAAATTCATCCAAATTGGATGAGAATTTGTCAAATGGATGAATGTGCTCATGTCATTCACCCACCCATGGTACATGGTGATTTCGGTGTAGTGAAAGGTCAATACTGCATTTGTACATTTATTGAAATATGCATTCACTACAATAGTGGAAAGGGCTCCCTACATCAACAAAAATGACCACCAAACTTAAAGAGTTATCCGTAAATTTTAAAGAAGATACAATGAATTTTTCTTTATTATACTCTTATTTCCTCATTCCAAATAGTCAGAAGGTATGCTTTATTATACTCTTATTTCTTCACTCCAAGTAGTTAAAAGGTGTGGAAGATCTTGGTGGTTTATCATTATTAGGTGTGGAAGAGGTGTGTAAGAGCTTGGTGGTTTTCAAAAGTTTTCAAAAGTTTTTTAGCTCCTTTCTTGGTGCTAAAACTTTTGAAGACCACCAAGAAAGGAGCTAAAAATAAATTTGAAAACTTTTGAAGACCGCCAAGCTCTTACACACCTCTTACACACCTAATAATGATAGACCACCAAAATCTTCCACACCTTTTAACAATTTAAAGTGAAGAAATAAGAGTGTGATAAAGCAAAATTCTTTGTTGATTCTTCAAATCCAAGGTGACTTTACAGATAACTCCAAAAAGTGTCCAATTTCACCAAAAAATTAGACCTTTAGTGGAATTGGACACTTTTTGGTGGTCATTTGGGTGAATAGGGAGCCCTTTTTTCTATACCGAATGGCGTATTTAGTGTTCTGGGACACTATTTCTAAACCCAAACACTATTTAATATTAGGGAAATATAGTGTCCTTATAAGAAAAAATCGAATGTAGTGTTCTAATGACATATGACAAGTTTACAATAAGTATGGCATGTCATTTCATGTCACTCCCATTACTTGAAAAGACCATGGCACTCTCATTGAAAGTGGGAATGATAAGTGGCAAATTCTTACATATTGTAGAGACATTATTTCTCCTCACCTTTGAACAAATTGTGGTCATTTCTTGCTTGACACTAAATCACAATTTTAGCATGTAGTGCAAGTTGTGAAATGATGAAGCTCCTTAGTTACATCCATGATCTAAATAAAACATGCAAAGGATGGCTAAATTATGATTAATCCATTCAAACTGTGTACATTCATTCAAAATGTAGCAATTTACCCTTGCAATTTTCTTGTTACATTTCAATAGCTTTTATTGGATTATATCTTTTGTATAAAAAATTACCAATGAATTGTCGGAGATGGCATAAAGCAGAATCGCACATAGCAGTTTTAGAGAACGTACAAGGTAACTATACCTAAAAGCGTTCACCTTACCAACTGAGCCTATTTACACACAAAAATAAATAAATAAAATTCACTGGGTCTTATTAGAAAGTTCAAGAGGATTCCAATGCACTTTAGCATGCATTATTTGGACATTGTATGAATAAGTTATGAATTTCCAAAGTGCTTACTATAGGTAAATCTTAAAGCGATCCTAAACTCTCATGTTCAGATTGTGCACATTCTCATCAACAGTAGGGTGTCAAAATCTTCTTATTATGGAAGATTGAGTTATGGACGCTTTAACCCTTTAACCCTTGAAGGATTTAGGGAATAGTATATACGTTGTCGTATATTCAACATTTGTTATGAGTAGAAAGTTCCAAATTGAGATCCCAAAAGCTTTTAAGACCATGTAGACATGAATTTTAACTTTACTTTTTATACAATACTCATAGGAGGTGTAGAACCATTCCAAATACAATGAAATACGGTCGTGTACATTGGCCGGAATGGGCAATCTGGACCTTTAAGGGTTAAGGACCGCGCATCCAAATAGTGGATGATTGTTGGTCAAAGCCAATTTTGAACTTGAAGATGACGTTTTTTGATATTGCTCTCAATTGAGAAAATGAAGTTTATCAAGTCTAGTTTTCACTTCACTTTTCGGATCTTACAAATTTCAAGTATTGAATATTTTATTTCTGTTGCAAGCTAGGTAGCTCAAGGTCTAAATTGCACTGCATAGAATGTTCACTTTTTGAATTTTAATAATTAAAATTCAAAAATTCTACAAAAATATATCATGTGATTCTCCATTGTCATTTGCACATGTTCTAAAAAAACTATATTTTTTGAAGATTTTTTGTAATTAATATGAATTTCTTGAAGTGTTTGATCTAAAAATTTGTAAAAAATTCATTTTGTATTAAAAAAATTAGAAACTTTTAGGACTGATAGGAAACATACAATTTCATGCATGAAAAATATCAAAAAATATATTTTATTAATTCTTGAATGCTTAATTGTGTATAAAAGTGTAGTTTGACTTTTCTGCAAAGGAATGGGACGTTAAAGGGTTAAGGAAATGGTTGCTTTTAGATATAGTTACCTTGCAATTTGTGTCATTTTTAAGTTGACTTTCTATCGATTACCGCTTGCCATCCAGTTTTATACATTAACATTCTGTAGTATGTATTCTATAATTTCCCACTTGCAGTGGCTTGTTTTGTACGTAACATTCTAATACGGCATCTTACGTTACCCAAGAATACCAAGAATCATGGTTTTGATTTTAGGAAGGGTCTTCAGTTGGCTTTGTTTCTTAGAGGACCCCTATTATTTATTGTCTATGCCCTACTAGGGGAGACTATGGAAACGCATAGTTTTCAAGGAGTTACATAGCTGAATAGTGTAAACAAGTCATAAAAATAGATTTAGGGTAAATACTAAGGTAGAGACTACACGATTAGCCGCTTGTTTTTTTATTCATGGAAAATTGATGTTTTCATGGGGTCACGGAAGATACAAAGTTTCTTGTTTTTTGGAATAGAATTTTATGTACGTGGAAGAACATCTTTCTATATTGGCAAACAAAAGTTTCATAGACCCAAGTCAGTACTTTTATACTGCGTAGTTGGGATGATTCTGTGTTGCCGAGGAGTTGCTCATGGTCCATTCACACCAAGCGCTTGCCGCACTTGCATGTACGTTCCTAAAATGGAGGAAGGTAAAACCAAGAAGCAAAAAATATTCAAAGCTTGCGATGTCTTTCCTTGCTTCAACTATTGTTCAAGCACTATGTAACTGCATTACAATGCCGCAAGCAGAGCCATGCTCCTTTTTTGCGTTGCGTTCCTTTCTATCATGAGTTAGAGTAATTTCTAATTGTGTATTTTTTATTTCTTGGTTGACAACACATTCTGTCAAAGTTACCTGACGCATGCATGCATGCGGCAACATTGGTGTACGTGAATGGGCCAACAAATTGTGTTTGTAAAAAGTACCGGGTTTGTCTCATGATAAACAAGGTGTGTCTGGAGCCAAATAAATTGTGGTATGGAATGTATTTGTGGAATAAAAAGATGGGTGAGTGAATTTGGCCATGCATCAAGGCACGCCACTAGGGATAGTATTGGAGCGGTTTGAACTTTACACCTCGTCGCCCCAAGGAGCCTCATCAATTTCTATGTCAAGGTCGGCACACTAATCCACGCCCTCATCTTCTCTTTTTTCGCTTGTGGCATGAAGTTCATGGTTCTCTTACATTCAAGTACATGATGGGCTATGGGGAGGTCGCTTTAGAGTACCGTAGGACCGTAGCTGGGTTGCCACCCCATGAAAAAATATTTAATATTTTTTGAAAAATAAAGTTTTTTTCTCTAAAAAGGAATTTCTTGTTTTTTGTTTATGAGCAAAAAAATGATTAAAAGTTGCCCAAAATGGCCCAAAATAGCTTAGAAATAGCAAAGTCTATCTAGAAAAAAATTATTCTATTTTTTGACAACTCATCTATGATACTATGGTATCACGTGTGAATAAAAGATATTTAAAAGTATTCTACAAATTGAAAGTAATTATTACCATAATTAGTAATATTTTGAAAATATTCTCATTTGTAATCAATTTTGAGCATCCTATAGTAATGTAAATCTTTCATGAAATTTACTTTCAAAGATTTATTTGAACCCTATCTTTGTTTGCACGTTGTTACGTAATATTTGAAAGTGACTCCCCAAGCCTGGAGGTTTGGGCCACCCACTATTTTAAGGCCTCTTTCCATTTAGAACCCAACCCAACATCAACTACACGTGACCACTATAGAAAAGACCTCCAAAAATTAATTTGAGCGCAACCATGTCCCTTAGGGAAGGACATTTAGGAAAATTAATAAACATAGTGCATTAGAATATAAGGTGTGTTTTATTCATGAGCAATAATATTTAGAAAAATTTAGATATAATATAAGATGCTTTAAATTCAAGTAAAGAATAATCCTAGAATATTCTATAATATTCTATAATAGTCTTAATAATATTCCAATTATACAATAGCTCTATTTAATTGTCCTTTTAACGCACATGTTCACTCAAAGTATAGTGAAGTATCTCCATGGGCCATGTCCACCGTACCCATATATAATTTCTTGAATTAAGAATTGTAACTACACCTTTCTACAAGTGACATATGTGCAAACAAATATCATGCCACCAACATTTGTTTGGAAAGACCATTTAGCTTAACCCCTATAGGACTGGAGGGTGTTGAACTTAGCTCTTGTTTTCTTGACAAACTGTTGTAGCAGGCTTAATTCCTCATTGGTGAGGGGTAATTTTGACGATTGGCACCATTGAAATTAAAAAAGACTTACGTAGGTTTTTTATGAAAAAAAGATCAACAAAATCGTACAATTTTTGGGAAAATGCCACCGTTGAGGAGATTGATGGCTTGTTTGGAGTATTTTGTATAGTACACATGTTGAAATTGGATTGTTGAAAAGTGCTCCAAAAAATTTTAAAATTTTATTGTGATTAGAAATCATCATTTTAAACATGTACAAAAAAATTAAAGTAATTTGGAGGTGTAAAGAGGAAGATATGAGGGTTTGAAGTGACAGGTCTGAAGATATTTTAAATACCCTCCGTGCAACTCAAAAAAATCACCAAATATCGCTCACTTGATGAATTTCCGATCAAGAAGTACCTACATACTTGGCTCTCAAAAAGAGTGAGTGTCTCTTTGTTGCTCATTCTACAATTCAAAGCCCAAGAACCCAATTTTCCTCACTTTCTAATTTCAAAAGCCGTGTGAGGGCCTTACGGTCCTTTAAGGGTTGAACAACCTTTGCAATAATGCAAAGATTTGGTTGAAATTCACCTTTAAGACACATTACACAATTTGCCTTCATTTTGGTCAATGTCGGGTCTTTTCCGTTGTTTTTTGTTTGAGAGTTGTAGCAAAAAGCCGTAATGGAACCCGACATGATTTATGACAAGTCCCCATGTTGTCTACCCATCTTTCTTTCAAATATTCCGTTGCTCATGTCCGAATCAACCGGTGCCAACTGAGCAAAGTCCCAATATGAATGAGCATGGTCCAACATGGTGAAGGACTTCTGAAAAATGATGACGGGCTGACATTGAGGCACAATAGTCGACATCTCCCCTCCAAAATCAAGAGCCTGCCACTCTTCTTGCATTTACAGTGCATAGTTACAATCCCACCATTGAGGATGCTCTAACACAACACCAGAATGCAGGGCTTTGATGACTTTATGAATTTCTTTAATAAAGCAGAATTTTAGTGTACGTAAACATATTGAATTTTTTTTAATACAAAATCACTGCAAGTGTCCAGTACAGCTGGCTCACTGGTCGCCGACAAATCGCGATCCTTAAATCTTCGAAGTTTACCACCAAGATCAAGGGCCATCCGTGATCCGTCCATGCTATGCCGAGCCATAGATAGCCTGATGGTAATGAGCGCCACTGGTACAGCAAAGGCAGCCACATTTGTCCTGTGCTGTACGTCCTTGCATTGACCAAGTATTAGAATACTGAACTTTAAGTTTCATTATTCAGTCTCGTACACTGAATGTTTATTGGAGCATCTTCACTAGCACTCTGGATCAGTGAAGTTAAAGTGAGCGAATTTTAGCCAGCTGGCTACATTTGTTTTCATGTGGCTAATCACAACAAAGGAAAAAAATAAAAAATAAATGGAATAATCGTCAGATGCTTTCCACCGTCGCATGATGATTGGCATGATTGCTAGGTTGGCTAAGGTAGGAAAACCAAAAACGGTTAATGCCCTCAAGGTGTGCACTAGAGTTGCAGTAAATCAGGGAGGTGGTAGACCGATAATGGAGAATTTTTGCATGATCAAGATTACTAAAAATTTACTAAAAATTACAATTTTTTTTGAATTTTTAGTAGCCTTGGAGTTATCCTTACAGTCCATCAAATTTTGAAGAAGATACTATGAATTTTGCTTTATTATACTCTTGTTTCTTCACTCCAAGTAGTTATAAGGTGTGGAAGATCTTGGTGGTTTATCATTATTAGGTGTGTAAGAGGTTTGTAAGAGCTTGGTGGTCTTCAAAAGTTTTCAAAAGTTTTTTTAGCTCCTTTCTTGCTGCTAAAAAACTTTTAAAGACCACCAAGCTCTTACACACCTCTTAGAACATCCTCAGTCCTCTCCCTCCACAGTTCCCGGCAATGAGTTTTTGCAGAGAGGCCTGCAAAGGAGCGGGAGCATGAGCAGGGAGGAGGGTCCAATGTATCTCCCGTCAACTGCCCCGGCAAGGAACTTATGCTACTACGTGGGCAGCCAGGTGGCGCAGGGACTCCAGGTTGTTAGAATCTCGTTGGCTTGCAGACAATCAGGACTCTATCAGGACTGCTACCGGGAGGACTTTCTCTCACAGCAAACAAGCAAAAATTGCCGAGAGCGGGAGGTGCTATGGCGTGAGCTGCGCAGTGACGGGACGGATACCGAGAGCGTTGGCCCGCGCCATGGGATTCCGCGCCCGCCAGTTGCCGTTGCAGTGAGCATTCGTCTCAGGACTGAGGATGCTCTTACACACCTACCGTAGTTTACTAGCAGATTCGGCGGAAAATAATTCTAAAAATAGATGCCTAAAATTTTGGGAAATTATTGACATCTTTTGCTAAATATTATATAATTTATATTTCAAAATTGCCGAAAAGTGAGAATTTTTTACTTTTCACTAAGTCTTTACTTAGTTGGGAGGCTTCTGTAAATTTCAATGGAGGGAAAGGTGCTCCTTTTATAATCAAGCCCACTTACATTAGTCCACAAAGAATATGGGTTAAGTAGCAAGACTCTAGGTGAGGCTTTTGAAAATGTGTTGTACACAGATTTTTGGAGTTCAATTGAGCATAGAAGATGAAGTTTTATAGAATTGTGTATAACTAACAAAAGTTGAGAAATCAAGTCTTCTTCCACCTCCAACAAGTTTTGTGTCAAAATAAGTTTTTATGCAAAAGATATGGGCAAAACAGCACAACATTGTAAACGTCAATGTATCAAAATGCGTTCCTAACAGTTTTTCGAAGCTCATTTGTGCATAGAAGATCAACTTTTTTGGAATTTTGTTGGTCTAAGAAAAGTTTAGAAATCAAGTAATCTTTCATCTCCAACAAATTTTATGTCATTTGAAGACTTTATGCAAAAATTATGCGTGTTATAAAAATAAAGACTAACTAGGTGGTTCACTTCAAAGTTCACATATCCCATATGCATTGTTGGATACAACTCCACTCCACTTGTATAAAGCACAGAGCGTTCTTGCCTTCCTAGATTCAAATCTCACATGTCAACCAATGTAAAAGAGTTGGAATTGATTACAAGCCGAAATTTGAAAAAATTAAAGGAAAAAACTGCCGAAATAATTAATATACTATTTTTAGGTGCCGAACCTACTTTTTGAACTTTAATTAATTATTAGGCAGCAAGGTGCCGAACCTGTTAGTACACTACGGTAATAATGATAGACCACCAAAATCTTCCTCACCTTTTAACTATTTATAGTGAACAAATAAGAGTATAGTAAAGCAAAATTCTTCTTGTAGATTCATCAAACTCAAGGTGACTTGTGTGCGGTATTTTGTGATATTAGTTAACCGTTTTAGGTGTTTTCATGTGTAGAAAAGGAAGAGTCTAGTATACAAGAAGGGGGTTTGACAAACTTCCCACTTTGAGAAATTGTAGATAATTATTTACGGGGAATAAAAATACGAAACAACTTGCATTCTTCATCATTTCTTCTTCATCTCAAAAAAAATTCACATAATTTCAAACTCCATTCCTTCTGGTCAAATCACCTTATTTTCACCGTTTTTGGTTTTCCTACCTTAGATCTACCTTAGCCCTAGTGATATCATCGTGACATGCTGCCAACTACCTTTGTTAGCCCTAACACTAGCCCCAAAAAACCCTAAATCACCTCCTCTTGAGTCCAAGCGGGTCATATATTGTACACGGGTGAAGATTCAAAGTAAGTTTCAACATACAACGTATAACCTTTGCATGTTTTGCTCTTAATAAAATCCACTACTATAGCCATTCGCCATACTTCCACAAGGTAAGCAGCCTTTGGTGTTCAACAAAAGCAAAGTAGCAGCAGCCATTAAGGCTGAAAAAAATAATTCCTGTAAGCCATTTTGCTAATGAGCCACATATTCCCCACCTTCACTACTCTAGATTGCACTCTGAAGGTTGTTCGAAAAGTTAGACCTCAACATTTAAATGATCCCAAAATTGGCTAAAATTAGCTGGATTTCTATCCAAAAATGGGACTGCTAAACATACAAAGAAAAAAAATGAAATGTAGCAAGAATTTTCATCATGATGTAAATATGTAGCAACTTAATGAAGTGATATCCGCGAATATCACCATGGTATCACTTTAATATCAAAGTTACTGCCGGATATTGTAGAGGTATCGTGAGTATTATATTCATTGGGTAGCAAAAATAGATACCATTTGTGTAGGAGGTCGCATAATTTTCTAAATGTCATAAAGTGGTTCTAGGATCATTGTTCCCTTGGCCATCAACATAACTGGATTAGACTCATGAAAATAAAAATAGTAAGTGAGCCACTCACAAGTCACCACATATGGATTGTGCAATTATGGATTGTGCTATTATGAATTGCAATTAAAAAGAGGAGATACACTAGCAAGAGTGATTTTGAGGGCCATGATTTCTTAGTGCATTATCTAGTGTCACAAGCCAAATAAATTGTTCACCTACCAAATTTCATCCATTTTTTAATAGTCATAGCGGTATCCAAAGTGCTAGTGGAGATGCTCTCAACCCTTAAACAAACAAAGAGCCTTGTGGGGTCATATTTGGTCGCTTTTGAGGCAAATGCTGGTTTCCACCTAGTTCTTAATTTCAAATGAAAATGGACCCAACTAAGAAAGTGTGAAGGCTATCTTCTTCTTTCTAGTCCAATTTACCTTTCTTTAAATTTGTTAAATTTGTGTTTTTTACAGTACTTTAAAGCTCAAAATCCCATAATTCCAATATACACCATTAAAAAA
Source organism: Pohlia nutans (assembly GCA_022496805.1). NCBI lineage: Eukaryota > Viridiplantae > Streptophyta > Bryopsida > Bryales > Mniaceae > Pohlia > Pohlia nutans. The sequence goes on along the minus strand of CM040095.1, from coordinate 12,175,356 downwards.
AAATTCTATTGAATTTCTTTTTATGTAAGGTTAACGTTTAAACGTCAAGATTGTCTTGGACGGTAGCCTATAGGAATAATAGTTTTTTAGAGAGTTGCCCTCAATAGTCGGCCTTTGAGTAATGTCAACGACCAATGAGAATTCTTCAAATTCTCTATGAACATTAAATGGAGTGAATAGTACCACTTCAAAAACAAATTAAAAAACCAATGAGATAATTGAGTGAACAATGTCATTTAAAAACAAATTTAAAAAAATCAATGAGATTCTGTCTTTGTAGTGAGTTCTACAATTTTAAATTAAAAAATTAAAAATTAAAAAATTAAAAATGAAAAAAAAAAAATTGTTAAAGCACTGTTCCCAGCTCTAGTATGCATCAAGGTCTCAAACCTCTCTTTTTCACCACCTATCTAAAGCACCAACCGATTTCAAATTTGGTTGACAAAATTCACTCTTTTCTTCATTACGCTCTCAAAACAAGCTTGTGGGGCTCTTTTGATGTTTAAGGGTTAAAAAACATGCCACCTACACCTTGTTGTTTATCACTATTCTTTACATTTTCCTTGAAACTTTTATACCATTCAAAGCATTTTTGTAATCACTAAGATTTTATGAGAAAAAACTTTGAAAAATCTTATAAATTTTATTTTTGTTTAAATATTTATGAAAAATTAGGGTAAATTGGTTTAGCAATATCTTATATGAGAAAAATACCATAATAATATAATAGAGTTTTAAATGTAAGGAATTGATGAGGTTTGACCAGGTAATTGTAGTGTAAACGCTTAACCCCTAAACGTTCTCACCCTTTCCAGATTTGGCAGTTTTTCAAAGATGCATTATAAAATGCAACGAATAGGAATATTTTCAACTTGATGAATGAATAAAAGTTGTACATTATAAATTTTAGATCCATATGGTTAGATCTGCGATTGCTATCACCAGTATTTTTCTATAAAATTTAAAACTTAAAATTTGAAACTCTTTAATTTGTAATATGATTACGAATAAGATATTGACAATCTAAGAATGAAATTTGTTGTGATGGGTTGAATTGTAATACTCTAATTGTAGTGATTTTTGGAGATTTTTTAGTTCCTTATTTTTAGTATTTAACTTTTTCAATAGCACTTTTAGACTAATTTTTTGAAATTTTGGATGGAACATTGCAACATGAAATCACGCATAAAATTTCCTCAGATCATCTTCTTTTCAATCGGATCACATATGCACGAAGCTAACTTTCCATTAAAGTTTCAGTTAAAAACCCAAACTTCAAAAAAATAATGAACAATGGATGAGGAAACGGATTTCAAATCTATACATCATGCAAAATATGCATGGTTGGGCGGTTAGGAGTTAAGAGTTAACCCCTAAAGGAGGTCGCCATTGTTCATATTGAGTGCATTACAGGAAAGAACATCTGCATACGTGTAGCGTTTACTGTAGCATAACGTGTTTTATGGAGCCAATTTTTTTGACAAGCGTACAAGAACTACAAGACATGTTGTAAATTTTTCAGAATTTTTAGTTGTGTGAAAAAACGGTGAAAGAATTTCCTGTAAGGTAGGAGCACCCAATTTTGACTGTGTACCTAATGCCGATAATTTCTACACAAGATAGTCATTTCAAAATGGAAAATAATCTAAGCACTTCATAGAGCCCTCATTGTTTGTTGACTAAAATGATAAGCTATCTATGGTCTACCTACATTTACGTTCTAGGATGACTAACATGTCAAGAAATAATCAGCATTGGGTACACTGTCAAAATTGGGTGCTCCTACCTTACAAATGTGGTAAGAGCAACTCCACCGCAGGCCCTCCCAGGGCCTTTGCACTCCATAAGTAAATGAAAAGTGCTTAGGGCCCTGGATCCTAGCGTGTCAAGAAATGGCCCTCCAAATCACTATTTAGTTAACTAAATCCCCACATTCTACTTGTGATTGGTCCATTGAATATTTAATGTGCACTTTTGATGTGTGAGGGCCCTTCAAGGGTGGAGGGGTGTGAGTGCAAGGGCCCTCCAAATGAATAATTTGAGCAAGTCATCTCTGGCGTGTAGGAGTGGGGATGCTCTAAGGAGAAACAATAGAGCACATTGAGGTTATTGTACAACAGTGATTTCAAAACTGGCTAAAATTAGCTGGATTTCTACCAAAAAAGTGGGGCTGCTAAACATACAAAGAAAAAAATGAATTTTTTCTTGAAATGTAGCGAGAATGCTCATCATGTTATAAATATGTAGCAACTTCATGAGGTGATATCTGTGGATATCATCATGGTATCACCTTAGTATATCAAGGGTATGGCCGGATATTATAGAGGTATCTTGAGTAGTACATTCCCAAGGTAGCAAAAGTATCTACCATTTATGTGGGAGGTAGCATCCTGTGCTAAATGTCATAAAGTGGTTCTGAGATCACTGTTGTACAGTAACATTACTTTGGCCTCACATGTAACTTGTTAGCGGCTTCTGATTCAGGCTGTACAGACATCCATTTTTAGTTGTCGCCAGGTCCCGTCTTCACTGGTTTGTAATATATCTACGATTTAGGTCTATTTACCGACGAATCTTTGCATAGTAGAGCCTCCCCCCCATAGTTCAGAATATTTTGAGAGCATCGCCTGTTTTGCCACCACACTAGAGAAATTCGCAAACTCTCTGGATCAGTGATCCAGAGATGCATCCTGTATCCCGTGTAAACTAAGATATCCGAATACTCTCTACCACAAGCCCAAGAGTGGTGTGCCGGCCTAGGAACAGTAACCCTAAGGCTCTTGGGGGTCCATGAGGTCCACAGTTCAAGCCTCGGTGGCCTCTATTGTTGTACCTTGTGGTGTAATTATGGGAGGGCCTCGGTAGCATACTCGGTGGCTCGCCTTCACACGGGAGTAAACTCACTCACCCTACTTTACTTACCGGAAATATATCTCTTCCGGTTTTTATTTTTGGAGCCCGACACTCCTACTTTTAATGTCCCATGAGCCAGAATCTTTACTGACGCAGTACCGGAAGCCTGAGATTTCAGGACTTTACGAATTTCTCTACTTTCTGAATCCCCTACCCGAAGTATGCATGGAAGTGCTCTGCGCTATTTTTATCGGTGGAGAGTAAGATTCAAGAACCAGTCCAACTTTTGCATGGAAGGAGACCCTAAGGGACGGTTTACACTATGGACCAAGAGCCATGACCATGGAATTCTAAAATCTGTGATCGGCCCAAAAGGAGCTCTTGGTCCCATTTGGCTTTACACTACTTTGAAAAAAGGAGAATGATCACTAACTTTGAGGTCCCCAAAAACTACTAAAATCTGCCATTTGGATAATGCGACATAGTCCAACGGGTTTTTTGTTGAGTCGAGGCAAAATGCTCGGCTCAACGGAAATCAAGGGAGCCGTAAGGCTGAAAATCAGCCATTGGCCGAATTTAAAAAAATATATATTTTTGGCCGAAAAAATCAGCCCAAAGTTGTCCCGGTCCAAATCCACTTTACACTACAAGAGTAACCAAGCCACTCAAAAATCCATTTTTGATTTTTCATGGTCACGGCTCTTGGCCAAAAGCCATGACCATGAAAATGATTTAATTTTCTTCATTTTTCATTTTATTCATTTTTATTCATTTTATTCATTTTTCATTTTATTTTAATAAAATCGGGAATGAATGCACTGACAAAGGTAGGTACTCCAATTATGAGAGACTTCAACTTTAGAAGGATGAGGGGCGGTTTACACTATGGACCAAGAGGGTCATTTATCCATAGTGTAAACTGACCCTAAACCCCCTCGAGGTTAATGCAAGCACTATTCACCCATGGGGCCCGTTTTCTAAAATCTTCATTTCGGGCATCCTAGGATCTTTTTTTGGCAATTTGTTTTGCAAATTTAATACCCAGGGCCTGAAATTTGTGACATTCAATAGTCTTTATGTCCACTACTTTTCCTTTATGCACTTTGCTCATGACCTTGAGCCTCCACTTGCCCACTTAGTTACTAATGAAGTACTCTTGGATGAGGAATATTCCACACCATCTCCTGTAGAGCCAAAGTAGTGACAATGCATGCTACGGAATGTTATGTTGTTCAAGAGGACTCCCTCAAACACGCATTTCGTTAAAATTGGACTACATTTCGTTAAAACCGGACTTCTGAATTGAAAAAGCGATGGGAAGTGCTACCCTTCGCAACAGAGACAGGTCCCCAATTTTTCTACATCACTCTTATTCCGCGAATAAGAGTGATGTAGAAAAATTGGGGACCTGTCTCTGTTGCGAAGGGTAGCACTCCCTATCGCTTTTTCAATCCGGAAGTCCGGTTTTAACGAAATGTAGTCCAATTTTAACGAAATGCGTTCCAATTTTAACGAAATGCGTGTTCGAGGGAATTTGAAATCCTTGGAGGAGGGGTTTTTTTAAAAGGTGGGTTCCTACATGCACAAAATAGGGGGCATGTTTTATCCTCTTGCATTAATGTCGAGGGGGGATTTAGAGTCACGGTTTCTGATGGTCCATTCACATAAACCAATGCTACCACATGCATGCATTATGTAACTTTGAGGGAAGTTGTTGTCAACCAACAAATACAAAATACGATATCAAAAATTACTCTAAGGCATAACAAAAAGGAACACAACTCAAAAAAAATGAGCATGGCTCTACTTGGGGCACTTAGAGCATCTCCACCCTGCCGCAAGTCATATGCCGCGTCTAAAACAATTTTAGGGGCTCAGGGAAAGACAAAAAGGATTTGGCCGTGTCTGTCCCCCATCCACGTGAAGCTCAAGATCTACCATCATTGCCAAAAATAGGGAAATATACATTTTATTCTCTTGCTTCGTTTACCTTTTGAATTACGATAGGAAAAGAAATGCCCGCAATTGAAGTGCCTTAAAATTTTGTAGTCACCCTCAAGAATGAAAAGCCCATAACAAAATTTGAAGAGACTTGAACGTCTTGCACATTTATCAAGCCTATGATGGGAAAAGAAAAGGAGGAAAATTGCGTCAGACATATATTTTGGAAGCCGCCTTTGGCGCAACATGGTAGAGATGCTCTTACACAGTGTTTCAATAATAGTTAAGCTATTTTGGAGGCTGCCTTTGGCGCAGCAAGGTGGAGATGCTCTTAGGGCCTCCTTCCATTTATGGAGGGCAGTGGGTGGGGACAGAAATCTGCTTGGGGTATCACTTTTTGGACACACTAATTAGGTTATTTTTGTTTGAAACCTCCAAAGTTTGCCTAATTTGTTCATTTGATCAAGTAAAAAGACCCTAAAATGAAAAAAATAAATCCTGCACCTCAATGGAATCAAAATGTATATGTTCAAAGAGTTTATATTAAAAATAAAATAAAATTTGGATCCATTCATAGATGTGTAAAAAAATGTTGAATTTTGGGATTTGCAAGCTACATGTGCACAATTCATTAAATTTTTAATGATAAAATAAATTATTTTGTACTCTACACAATTAGATGTACGTCATATTCAGAAATAATATCAATTGTTTTTTTGATATTCCATTTGCTTGATTTCAGGGATTCTAGATGAGTAGGACATAACTTACTTTTTCAACTAAAAAAATCAAATAAAATTACTTAAAAATCTTTGATTGTAATCAAATTTTTTTCTTTGATACGTTATAAGTGTAGAAAACTAAAATCACATTTAATGAAGTCTTACTTTATTAAAATTAAAAAATATGTTTGTTTGACATACCAGCTCATAGTGCAATTGTCCCGAATGCAGCTTTTTTGGGTACCCCAATCGGACCATCACCCGTGGCCGGTCCTCTAAAACAGGAAGTTCTACCGAAATGGGTGGAAACAGGAGGATTCAAGAGTATAAATTTCATTTGTACCGAAATGGGTGGAGCATGGGTGGTTCTTGAGACCTCAATTCTTGTGTTCTAGTGCCTTCCATCCAACCAATCCCCACATGGAAGTCTGCCCTTAGAGCATGTCCAACAGTTCCAGAGAAAAAATGTCCGCCAAACATTAATTTGAGGGTAATTTTTAACTTAGAGGAATGTAATACAAGAAGTACCCCAACAACATTCTTGGAGCAAACACCAAAGCAACTTATAAAACAAAGATTTAATGAAAGTAACTTGATGACCTTGAAGCACAGGCTGGTGAACAATTTTAAAGCTCGTTATTTAATTATTGATTGAGCATCTTTGCTTGCTTGGTGTGAGAAATTTTCTTACACCAAAGCTTCTCTGGATGGCGGGGAAACCTCAAACTTTGGCTCCAAAAACTATTATTTAGCGTTGGTGGGTAGTTGCTGGACTAAACTTCGAAGCAAGTGGAGATGATTACACCAAATCTTGACGTTAGTCCCTCCAAAACACCTAGTGCTGGGCATGCTCTTAGAGCATGCTCAACAACATGTGTTTTGGAGGGACCAACGCCAAGATTTGGTGTAGTTATCTCCAATTGCTTCGAAGTTTGACCCAGCAACTACCCACCAACGCTAAATAATAGTTTTTGGAGCCAAAGTTTGAGGTTTCCCCGCCATCCAGAGAAGCTTTGGCGCAATTTTTTTTCTCACACCAAGCAAGCAAAGATGCTCAATCAACAATTAAATAACGAGCTTGAAGACTATTCACCGGCCCGTGCTTCAAGGTCATCAAGTAACTTTATATAAAATCTTCGTTTTATAAGTTGCCTTGGTGTTTGCTCCAGGAATGCTGGTGGGGTACTTCATGTATTACATTCCTCCATATTATGAATGGCCTTCAAATTGAAGGTCCATTCACATATAGCAGAGCTTCAGCATCCATGCGTGCGTTAAGTAACTTTGAGGGAATCTGCTGGGAAACAAGAAATATAAAATATGAAATGAGAAATTACTCGAACGCATGACAACGCAACGCATGGAGGAACGCAACGCAAAAAAGGAGCATGGCCCAACTTGCGGTAGTGAATTGTAGTTGCACAGTAGTTGCAGCAAGCAAAAACAAGGTTTTCAATATTTTTTTGTTTTTGGGTTTTACCTTCCTCCATTTCGGGAACGCGAACGCAAGTGCGGCAGAGGCTTGGTGTGAATGGGCCATGATGCTTGGCGGACATTTTTTCTCTGGAACTGCTGGGCATGCTCTTACACAGTGCTTGAATAATAGTTACAGCAAGAAATGACCAGGCTTTTGATATATTTTTTGGTTTCTCGGTTTTACCTTCCTCCATTTCGGGAACGGCCATGAGCCGGCGGGGAGGTGGGCTCGCCAAGCCGCCTCCGGCGCGACCTATGCTGTCACGCTCTTCGGGAACGTAAATTGTGCGGTGTTGCGAGGGAAGTTCATTGCAGTGTGCCATGCTCATAGTATGGCACGTCGTTGTTGCTGCTGTGACAAGATCCAAGCCGCTCCGGTTCCAGCCTTTGATGACGAAGGCATAGGGGAGCCCGACAAAGGAGTGGATGCGTACAGGGAGATAAAGAACCTGTGGCTCGTCCGACAGTCTGCGCCGCATAACTTAGCCTTGGAACAGTGGCAACGCAAAGAAGAAGAATTGGACAAGCGCGCATCGCGGAGGGAGGGCAAGAGCCAAGACTTGCACACCCAGATCCACAACATCATCGGCTGGTACGCCGTGTTCCAAGGCGTCTTGCTCACGGCCGTCACGCAGATGACCCAGACTGCCGGCTCTGGCCAACCGTTGTGCGGCAAAATCTGGTTCCCCCTCGTTCTCACAGGCTTTGGTACGCTTGTCACCGTCATCGGCGTCTATCGCCTGTTTCAGGAACTCCAGAAATTGGACCGTACCATCAACTCAGAACAGAAATCCAAAGCAGTACGTCATCGATCATTCTCACTTCCATCCCACCTGCATGCTCTTCCTAATCTTTCACTGGTCCATGCATAACTTCTGTTTATATAGTCATCTTTAAACTTAGTTTAAACTCCTGGTGTTTTTTAAGCTTCGATCGTAGCGAACCTTATCATAAAGTAGAAACTAGTTCGTCGATGTTGTAACTGTGTTCCGTTTCTTGGATGCACGCTTTGGAGTAGTGAAACTGCAGCTAACCATCGTGTAATGGCATTCAGGAGTTTGTCAGTAGAGCCAGTCACCTACTACGATTCGGTCCGGATAAATTCAGCTTCAAAATCCACGCTAATAACGACAGGGAATATCCGGATCCAGGTTTCCTGTGGGAGTGGATCTCCGCGATTGCGGCTCTGATTGTTTTTACGGTGCTGTTTATCCTGTCCTACTTTGTAATCCTGTGTGACAAGTGGGTCATTAAAGCGTGGAATCATTAATTGACCAAGTATGAAGAGGACCAAGGTAATAAATGGTACTGGGAAACTGCTGATCCTGAAAGAAAGCACTGCGTCGGTGAAAAGGACTTTGAAAGAGTTGAATGACAAGGAAAAGTATACGATCAGCGTGGACGCCAACGCCACGTATCGTGAGTACTGGTGTGCCGAGAAGCCCGACGATCCCAACGCCGTGGTGCTCAGTTCCGATGACTGTCAGGAGTTCAAGGAAGTCACCATCTTGCTTGAAGTGACTACTGACGCTGACGGGAAGACGTCGGACATCTATTATTGGGAAGGATTGAAACGTGACACTGGCAAAAAGTTTACGGTCAAGGATGGAGTCCAAACCGAGGTCGTCGACAGTAATGGCGAAAACGTCCAGACCGTCGGGGATGGAGTAAAATCCTCCGACACTGGAAACACCGAGAAAAACTTGGCGCAGAGGATCATTGAATACTTTCGAGGTAATTCCTAACAATCCATTATTCTAGTGCAGATCTAAAAAAATTCTTGACAGTTTCAGCTTTTTCATCAGACAACGTGTTGAATTTTTGACATACTTTGAAATCTTCTTAAGTTCGACGATAATTCTACGTCGGTTTTAATGGAAACATGTTGATATGCTTTGAAATCTGTTAATCTTTGTTAGACACTTTTGATGGAAATATTCGTTTAGTTGGGACTCTTCCACCATATTGGGAGTCTTTGCAATCTACAACTGGCATAGATCCTGGCCCACTGGATCTATGCCAGTTGTAGATTGCAAAGACTCCCAATATGGTGGAAAAGTCCCAACTAAACGAATATTGCCATTTTGGATCTCTTTATTGTGAATGCTGAGGGCAGTAGTTGCATAGATAGACACTACAATTACCGACATCGATCTATATAGAATGCAGCAGGATTAGTGTGTCATTCCAATTTGTACAACAACTTTAGTATGTCTTACTATTAGTATGTCGTTGTAACGACGTTTTATTGAGGACATCCCAATGTTGTTCCGAGTGTAGATCGTTCTAAGTTGTCAAAAATTGTTGCTGACTGGAGCTCATGTACTATGGTGTCACTTTGTTTATTTTTTCTTTCCCTGGGTTGTAGGCGGATCTTCAAATGAGAAGGATGGGAAGGAGGACAAGAAAACTGGAAATTCACATCTTCCACTCTGAAGAAATGAAACGGCAGTAGGTCCATTTACCAGATGAAGATCATGCCTAGACAAATTATTACCACCTTTTGTCCAGTGATGTTTTTTTCCTAGAATAAGTTGGTGAAAGTAGTGCAAAAAAATTAGCGTCCATGTAGTACTCATGTCGTATGCATCCTTGCAGCTCAAAATAGCAAGATTACAAGTGGTGAAAAAGCTACTAATATATTAGCACACAAGCACCCACTATGATTAATATTATTACCACCTGTTTTGTGCAATTCCCGTCTCATTGCAAACGCCTTCAATATTTGCAGGGACAAGTTTTGGAAGAGAATCTAGCAATTTTTGGAACGCCTTAAGCAAATTATCACAACCCTCTTCTAGATCCTCGTCAAAACACTTCATAGACAGATGCTTAGTTGCTTAGCTCCTCGCCACTGTGCTTGACTATCACCATGACTACAGCATCTGCACCTTCATCAAAAGTTACCCTAAACCCTAAAAATAGGAAAGCTCGTCTGCAAGGAAACTGGAGGTCTTAGGGGTTTAAGAGGGACGTTGCCAAGGCTTAGAGCGAAAGAACAAAAATCTCCAATAAACTTCAAGATAACTTGCATCGTAGAATATAAAGAAACCAAAACCGTTTGTTGCCTGATGAATTTCATGTACCACATGATACCGCCAGCCGGACTTATTAGTAATCTCTCAAACATCACTCTTGTACATATGATATGACTCTGGAGTCCGGAAATGCGCAAAGAGTACCCTCTACCTTAAACAGGCAAACTCGTACATAGAATGCGGACAGGAAGAACATTCACAACAAGTATTGAATTTTACTATCGCACAGTTAACACACTCTGCGAACCGTCACTCAGAGACACACAAGAAGACACACTCAATTCTTACACAATTACAGAATGAATGCTCTAGATAGAGCTCTCTTTATTATCAACTACAATAGGTTTACACCAAAGGTCTAATCAGCTAAACAACTGAACACACATACAGCGAATGCACTAAGCTCTCATGAACAACGACAATGTGCTTACACTAAAAAGACTAAGACGAGAGGTGAGAATAAGAGAGAATCAGAGAGACGACGTCAGTCTGAGAACCCTAATTCTCTTCTTAACAGAATTCATCCTTTGGGTGAAACTGATGAACGTCCACTAAACTCAACAACACGCAAAATTGTACATGTAGTGTTAAGGTAGTGTGCCCAATAACCGTTCAAATTTCAGATTTGGCTAGCTTATTGGAGGGCGGCTCAGGGAATCAATTTTGGTACATGTGCAAAGTATGCTAGAATTTAAACCAATTGGAATCATTAATTTTAGATACATCTTGAATTAGTTATGAATTTTGGAAGTAGAAGCCGTAGGGGTACCAAAAACCGTTCAGTCTAAAATGAGCACATTGAGTACATTCAAAATTGGAGGTGGGGGGCTATAATGTACCTCCTGCTGAAATCAAGCTACTGCACGGTTTTTGGTGCCTGACGGAAATTGGTACCCCTACCTTACTGGGGCATCCAGAATCAGCACACGCGTTCAAAGCTAAGTTCGGCAGAAGTAGAAGTGCGGCAACAATGGTTAACCCCTAGTACTATTTAGAAGAATATTTTGGAATTGATATACAAATGAAAGTTCTAGATTTTGAATTTTAAGGAAGCAACACTTAAAATGGACAACGACCCATTGTGGCCAACTACTTTTGAAGCAAAAATGAACCCTAATAAGTTTGAAAGCTGCTCACAGCTTCCCACTTGTTGCTTCACAATTGGTCCAGTTCAATGTTGCTTCACAGTTGGTCCTTTGTTTCTTTTGGGTAAGTCTACAACTTAGAATAGGTGTCTACAACACCCTTGCTTCAAAAATTCGTGTAAAATCGCTCATGCTTCCAATTTTTTTAATTCCAAGGCCTAGCACTTCCTTCTAGATTTGCTAAGACATTCATGATTTCATTCCATGTTGCCTGCACTCCCAAAGTACCACATCTCTTATATTGTCATGAATAGGTGTCTCTACCTTAGATTCCATATGTACGGTGCGATTCACTAATACTATCATCAATGTTTAATTATAAAATTCGAAAGTTTAAATTAAAAATTCCTTCTAAATTAGATTACAAACATAATTTTAATATTTTTTTGAGTAAACTTGTTGGAATGAATTTGAAATGAGATACTCTTGAACGTGGTGATTCTCTGAATTTTTTTTGTTTCTTAAATCTATGACCTCATTTACGCAAGGCCATTTTTGAACTACAATTAATGCAATTTTGGCTTGGTCAACAACTTGACATACTTTTACATTTGTAAATGAAAAATAATATGTACACAAGTATGACTTAATTCAACCATTACATAAGACAACAACTTGGTGAAGTATCTCCAAAAAATTGAATGACTTTCATTCAAGCATTGATGAGAACGTAAGGTGGGTTTGAATCTTAGTCGTTCAGAACTGGACGCTTTGACGTTTAGGGGTTACATCCAAATTCTCCAATGTAGTTGGTCCGACACTTTTCCAATGGTTTACCTATGCCTATCCGTTTTTGATACAAAATTGATATCGATTTGGTGTCGAAATGTATCGGATAAGCTTCGTAACAATGGGCATTGTATTTGCATTGGAACAACATTGGGTTTTATCTTATTGATTTGGCATAGTTTTAACATCATACCATTGGTATTAGTGACTTAATGTTAAAACGACATCATTTAAGCAAATTATAAATTTCAAAAAACATAACGTCGTTTCGACACCGGTTCAATAACCATCAGACCAATGATAAAACAATACCGTTTTTATATTGAAGTCTCTACATTTGTCGTTACGATCATTAGGAGAAATCTGTAGTCACAAAGGGGCCTTGGCCATTGGCACGTGCTGAAAAATTTAGGCCAAACCGTGCACATTACAAGAGGGCACCAATGGTGCCACCGTGGCTGCCAGCAGTGCAGTTCCGTGGGTTGCGCCAATCGACGCTGCCAACACTGCCGACACTGCGAGCACTGCGGCTTCCGACTCTGTCACCGGGTAGCGACTACACCAATGGGTTTACATAGAAAATGGTGCCTGGGCAGCCGGTTCACCTAACCCGGGCAAGCTTACACGGCCCCTTTAGAACCCCATTTTTCTCCTAATGGATAAGTTGACATAGGTTCAACTAGTGTTGAAACGATGCTAAAACAATGTTGAAACAACATTGATATATTATGCAATTTTTGTAAAAATTGCATTAAATTAGTATTAAAACAATGTCGTTGCAATAATAATTGTATTTTAACCCCTAAAAGCCCAAGGGGTATTGGACAAAACATAGATCTGTTATAATATGTGCCTCCTATATGTTTGATGAAGTTTGGTTCAATAGACAAAATGTAGGGCAACATCTCTACAAATTCTCTGTACAGTCAAACTTCCAAAAATAACTTTAGACCTCTTTTTAATGAATTTAAAAGCATTAACCTTTGAAAATTTGTATAAATTCTAATTTTCACTTTTAGAGTTTAAAATTTGACTTGATTGGTTAAATTTGGTTTATCTATTGTAAACTTCAAAAAAAACAAAAGAAGTGATGGAGGGAACATCATTACTTTCCTCAAATAGAAATTTTGTAACTGAACACTAAGGCAATGTTGAAGTGATTTTCTTTGAAAAATTCTCTCGAGTGGAGTTTAACTCAGATTTACATATTTCAACTTGGGTTGAAAAGTAGACTTGATGAAATATTTAAAAATATTTTTATTTTTTCAAAAACTTATTTCTTGGGTTTGGGCAGCCCGTTAAAAACGGGCAGCAACCGAAAAATGGTCTCTTGGGAGCTTAGGGATTAAACTTCTTTCCTAAAAAATCAACCGTTTAATAATGATAAAGGTGACATGAAAAACTGCTAACAACTTATTCTACCACATAAATAAATGTATTAAAAAGCTAGTAAATGAAACAACAACATAATAATAATTTAACTTATATAACTTACAAGTAACTAATATGGTCCGTAACCATCATCTTTCAATTTGTGCCGCGAGAGATTATGCAAAACATTCCACACATTTTTTTAGTCTGTACAGTAGTACTACTGATTCAAAATCCTATAGTTAAAAATACCAAAAAATTAGATCGTGTCTTGAAGTTGTTGCCCTTTCTAATAGAAAAGGAATTTTGGAGTGTTTTTGTAAAATAAACGTTTGGTTCTTGAGGGGTTAAAAAAAAAAATTTGCATACCAATAATATTAGTTTAATATACTAGTAATCACTCTCAGGTTATAAATCACCATTTCAAAGTTGATTTGTATTTCAAAATTTGTATGATGTAGTAATTATAACGTGATTGCAATTGAATTATTACTACATTAATAATTTTTTTTTAATATAATTCAACCTTTATATATTTTACAAATATTGTGATTTTTTAAATAAAAAGTATTTACATTTTGAGAATTATAATCACATACACAACAATAATTACTATCCACAACTACTATAAAATGGTACACTACTACTAGGAGCTTTCCACGGAGCTATTGCAATAGCTTACTATGGTCGTAATTATGACAGGAACAAGGTTGTCGATATGACTTTACATCAAGCAAGTTGGTTCACATACGTGGTGAGTAATTTATCCGGATACTGTATCACCAAGGCTTTGCATAAAAAAAATACATATTACTTTTTTTTCCTTTTTGATAATTTAATGTTACATTTAGTTGACAATTTCAATATAATGATCTAGTATGAATTTAATGAGTACTTCCAAAGTTTTGCATAAAAGTTACATAAATATATTTTTGTACACATGGAACAAGCTATGGAGAATAAAGACCTCAGAGAAAATGATACTCGTGCAATAGATCATGAAGTGAACAAGGCCTCAATAAATATTAGAAAGGCAACCGAGGGAGGACTATTGATTCGCATTAAAATCATTGAATTGCTTAATGATTGATGAAGATGCCAAAACATAAACATAATTATCAAACGTGTGTTAGGAACGTAGCATTTTGATCGTAGCATTTTGATTTTAAGTAGCTGTTGAATAAATGAATACACAATTTTAGTGTATTTTTAATCGTATCAATAGTTGTGAGCTTGATTTTGAAGAGTTTTATTTTGTGGTATCAAATTATTGTCTAGTTGGCAATATTTTTAATTGAAATTTATATTAGTCAATTATCTTTTTACAAGTATGCAAGTAGTGTGATGTAATTTAGGATTGTTGATAAAATTGATTAATTTCTATTGTAATCTTTATTCTGACTTCATTTTTGGATTCTAAGTGTCCACCACTTGATGAATTTTTATTTATTTATTTATATTTGTTTTTTAATTTCAAGTCAATCTTTTCTAAACACAAATGGAAGTACCGTCTATTGGTATCAAGCAATGGTTGAGTCGTCCCAATTGTTAAATTTTCAATTTGAGTATCTCTCTATCCATATTTCTAATGCTATCCCCAATTACCCTTGAAGTTCTCGAGGGTTTTTGCTACAAACTAAATGTGTTATAATATGTGTTATTTATGAAAAATTTGAAGTTTATAAAATATGAAAGTGGTGATGTGTAATCTCTAAATTTCATTTACATGGTTGAATATCATCAAAACCATTTACCTTCTTTATAAATAATTTTTAAAAGAAAAACTTTGAATATTCATAAAAAATACATTATTCAATATTTTATGTTGGAATTAAATTAATATTAGTTAAAAGTAAAAATGTTCATCACATGGATAGAAGTTGCCAAGATTTAGAGTTTACAATTTGTCTCAATGTCAATTTAAACGACACTACGTAAGAATAGTATAGAATTAATAATTTCAAATGAAACAAGTTCCAATCGGTATTGAAGCATCTTCAGTTATTAACCTTGTGCTTTTAGCCAATCATACCAAAATTCAAAGATAAATAATTAATTTTTTATTTTATTTTTTCATTTTGGAAGTTTATTAGTTAGATATTATATATAATTTTATATGATGAATTTTAGGAATCCGTTTGCATAGGTTTGATTTAAAATTCATAACTTATAATCTATCTTTGTATGTCCAAACAAAATATATACTTTATCATGCATTTTTTTCCACATTTACAAATTTGATACTTTAATAGATTATTCTAACATCTTCACCATACAAGTTCTTTATTTTTTCTGAATTTTTATGAACACATTTTTAGTGATCCAATGGCGTATTTTTAGAGAAAATTTGATTCTAAATAGGTTAGGCCCAAGAAACAATCAATTTGGACACTCCTAACTCATGTTACAACACATTCTATTTTGGAAACGGCTACTTTTAGGCCGCCTCGGCAATTAAAGGTTAACATCACACTCTCCATTAAAATTCCACTATTGAAGAGGTTTAACAATATGACTATTAGTGTAAGTGGGCAATAAATTTAGCTAAACCTCTAAATGAACGATCAACCATTTTTTGGCTGCAGCCCGAACAGTAATGATTGCCCATCGTCTGAAAAAGATAAATCACAAGTTTTGATTTTTTGATTTTTTTCAAAATTGGGGTAAAAATCATGTTCAAGTGTTGTTTGATGCATTTAATTTTCAAAACTGAGGTTCATTAAGGAATCTTTCAATGACAAAGACCTCAATATTGTTCTAGTGTTATAAAACTTACTATTTCAAGAAATTGAAGATGTTTTCTCATTTGAAAATTTTGCCCTTTTAAATTTTAGAATAGAAAAATCTAATTTTAACCAATCATACGAAATTCTAAGGTAAATAGTGCTTGTGAATTCATTAAATGACTAAGTAAAATTGTTTCTAAAAGTTTGACCGTACAAATGATGACTAAACATCATGCTTCTCATTGTCTTTGTTGAACCAAACTTCATCATAGTTGCAGAAGTAACATTTTATAACAAATGAAAGTTTTGTCCTTACCCATTGTGTCATTTAGGAATTAACCCTTGATTGCGTATTCGACCATAATTTGTCGATTCAATATTTCAAAGTTTTAAAAAGTTCAGCCCACTTTCGATGTCACTTTCAATAAAAAATTTGAGCGTTATTTTCCCCCCCTTGTATATATTGAAACTGAGCAACTTTTCCGAAAAGAAAATTTGAAAAAACTTTTATCAATTTTCCTCAAAAGCCTTGAAAGTGATAGCATGATCTTAAACTGTCACAATTTTTAAAATTTTCCAGATATGGAATCTTTAGGTTTTTTAATTTATCAAATAAAATTAGTTCTAACATGACCAAAGTAACCACCATATAAAACCAACTTTATTGACCTATCCTATTTGATTCCAAGTCAAAATGACTAAACATGTATTTTTTATGAATTTAAAAAAAAAATCTTTTTCATACATTGATTATTAAATAATTCATAGCATTTTTCCAAAATTTAACCATACGGATGTTGTCTTCCTGTTGTGCTTTACATATATTTAAAAATTGAAGCTCATAAAATTTGCCAATGAAGAAAACAAAAGGTTATTTTTTTAATGTAGAGTGAGTGAAACGGTGTGTTCATATCATTTCAAATGATGTTCTACTCTAGCCAGTGGCAGACGGAGTGATAGTTAACCTTGTAGTTCAATATCAAAGATCATAGGTATCAACTGGAGATTAGTTCAAGAACTGAAGTAAACACTTAGATCTCAAAAAGGTGCGGGGTTCGAAGCATGCTGCTGATCGCTGTTCATCTGCAGTGAAGGTCGGAGGTGAGGTGGCGTATACAAGGTGGGCCCGAAGATGAGGTGACGTGTACAAGGTGGGCCGGAGGTGAGGTGGCGTGTGCAAGGCGGGGCCCAAATTTTATATAATTTAAAAAAAAATTGTATTTATAAATGAAATTGATTTTATATTGGATTAATAAAGATTAAACATTATATCAATCATGTTTTGGCACAATATCAACAACACTCGTTACGACATAAAACCAACATTGTTGTAATGTATGTCGATTTACTATCACATTATCACTAAATCAATGGCAATTTATTGATATCGTTTCACTATTCATTACATGTAGTTCCAATATTGAATCAATAAGTGTAGTATGGATAGTGATTTAATGTCGAAACGATATCGATTTTTATGAAAACCTAATTTGAATTGGAATTGTGCAAAAAAAGTGTCGGAAATGTATCGGACCGACTCTAAGGTGAATTTGAGATGTAAGCAACAATAGGTCCTTAAGAACGCTAAATGGTTTAGAATGCCAAGTGATTTAGAGTGGCTCTAAAGAACATATCGAACATTAGGGCGAGCTTCACAGAAACCAGGAGACAAACACAAGATACTGCAATGAAGACAAAGATGAAGCTTTGCTTGTCATGATACCGCTAGGTGCCTAGGTCCATTCAAGCTAATACGTGAACCACCTAAGTTGTCAGCAATGCTTGTTTGTGCTTTAATGGAGGCGTTTTCAATGTGATGTTTGATTTAAATTGTAATTAGAGAGAAAAGTGATCTGTCAATGTTTCCAATGTTTATTTTAAACACATACTCACTAAAAGACCGTGGTTTGGTAAAATAATCTGTCTCAAAATAAGATTGTCGTTTGGTGTATTAATAGCTAATCAATGATGCCAACACATGCCATTCCCTGAAGGCGAATGTCCTTTGGACACATCAGGCAATGCAAGGCGAATGAAAAGACGAAACCGCATAATCCAAGTCAACAGTGTTCTGGGAAACCCAAAATAGAATTGCCCTTAAATCTGCCATATTAAGGAACCCACGGTCTTTTAGTGAGATAGAGGGAGTAGTACAAGATGAAAGCAATATTGTATAAAATTGGCTACTAAATGCATTAGAATAGCTCTGTCAGCAGTGGTTTTAATGACTCACCAAGGACTTTTCTAAATGATAAATAACACTTTTTTTGGTATTAATTTTGGGAAAATTGAATGAGAATGATGATCATGTGAATGAAAATTGAAAAAATACACTACAAAATTGTTCTTTGAATGAAAATCATGACTTTCTTGTCCCTAGCTACTCTCTAGAGGACTCTTCAAAGCACTCAAAACGAGGCACCTTTGACTCGTATTAGCTTGAATGAACCCCGCACTTTGAACAACCCGATTGCATCACCCCAACCAAGCATCTTACAGTGCAAGCAACATCTACAAAGAAGTGAGGAAGTTTTCAATGTAGGCTCTTATGTATACTCACTAGTAGAAAAGGTGGCATTGCCGAGGGAGTTGCCCATGCATGTGGTGCCCAATTCCACGCGTGCACAGTGATTTTGTTTGGGCATCTCCCTGGAAAGCATCACCTCTTCTAATAGTGTACAATTGTAAGAATCCAGTAGAACAATTGTAAGAATCCAATTATCCATATGGTCAAACTTCCAAAATAAGTTTTAGATACGCATTTAATGAAGTTTTGAAATTTGTAAAGGCAAAATTTTCAAAGGAGACAACGTCATCATTTTCCCTAAATGATAAGATTTATAACTTTAGGACAATATTGAGGTCTTTGTCTTTGGAAAATTCCTTAGTGAACCTCATCATTGCAAAGGAAATGCATCAAACAATACTAGAACATGATCTCTACTCCCAATTTCAACAAAAAATAAAAACTCAAAAATATGTCATTTCCTGACCCTAGGTAGTCATTGTTGTTTGGGCTATGATCAGAAAATAATCGATTGGTCACTTAGGGGTTAAATGGATTTAACTTTTTGCATGATGATGCAAATAATCTTATTCTTATGGAAGACAAAGCTCCACAACATTGTAGTGTCCTATTTAGTGGTTGAAGACATGCAAATGGCATGAAGAAGGTTCAATGGCTTGCAAATTCACCTCATTTAAATCCTATCAAGAACCTTTGAAGATTTTAGAAGACAATGTTCAAAAAGAGTCTCGACCAAGAAATAGGAATGAATTGATAAAAACGCTTCAACGGGTATAGGAAGAAGTATCTTTGCAGACCATAAACATGCTCATTGCTAGTATGCCTTTTCGTATAATGCCTATAATCAATGCCCAATGTGGTGGTACTAGGTGGTAAACACAATATTGTAAAAAGCTCTATTCCTATGGAAGTAGATTTTTCCATTTTGCAAACTTAATATACCATAAAAATAGACTCAATGATCTATCCAACACACTTTACAACTCCTCAAAATTACACTTCACAATTTTAAGTACTTACGACCATTTCAAAATTTTCCTTTCAGTCAAGTTTCTACATCTTTTGGGTAATGACCAATACTTATTGGAGGGTACTGTACAGAGATTACCAAAGGGTGTAAATTGCAGATGCTACCACTGATCTATCATGAATGTCCAAAGTAGATTCTAGTAGTAAATAACTAGTAACAGTCAGGAAATAACTCCTGCATCAAGATGTTTGACAATTGATCATGGCTCGTCAATCTGAGAGGGCAACAACAACAACACAAGAACGTTAATTGCCAATCTCTGATCAAATTACACTGTCGTAGTCCATGGTGTATTTCATTCTGACCCAAAACCAATTAACTATTCATTGAAAAAAACGGATTTCATTATTCAAATTTTGAGTTTCCCCTTTTGTCATAATGAGTGATACCACCAAAAAAATATTGCACTTTAACGAGTACTCCTCTGTCCCATAATAAGCATCCTCAACTCTCAAAATAGTCCAAAGCCAGGAGGAGTAATAGCTTGAGCAATCAAGAAGCTTATTATGTGATAGAGGGAGTACGTTACTAGGATTTCAAGACCCTCATTATAATATTAATTTAAATGTAACAACTCAATTAACTTCAACATGATGATTTCCAGGATTTTTGCCAATTGAGTTTGTTCTTTTCTATTTATTCGTTAAATTCAAGCAATCTGTAGTCTCATATTATCTTTGACTCTACATTTAGATGATAATAAGTGTTTGATATTGGTTTTTTTGATGAACTGGGACATCAATATGTTAAGGTAGAGACACCCATAACCGACAGGTGACCAATAACCGATATATCCTAATTCCTAGATTGTGAAAGAACAGATGTACCTCATTTGTATATGTTGGTTATGGGTTCTGAAGTACTTTTCACTTTGAAAAATTATACAAATTTCAATATTGGGAGATAATTCATGGAAAAATGCTCATTCTTCATGAACCTTATTTTCCTACGAACGAAAATTATCTCCTTATCGATAACCCAAGTTTTGATATGCTGAAATGCTTAAGTTGTCGGTTATAGGTGTCTGTACCTTAATACACTCACAAAGCTTTGGTTTTATAAAGGTTGATATGTTAGGTGATGGTCTGATATGAGTACCCCTCCAAAAATAGTGTGATTTTCGAAAAACATCTTTTTGGTAAGAAAAAAACATTGAAAACTTACCTGGAAATTCAGATGGTGTTATAGGCATTCATAATTTTTTTTACTTGTTAGAATAGAGTTCTTAAATAATAAAGGTTATAGACCTAAAGTCTGAAAAAGTCCATTTTGTCTCAGTTTAACGACTATCAGAAATTTTCTTCTAATACCAACTTTCTAATAATTTCTAGAAATTCGACTTTGCAATCCTAGTGCTGAAAATGCAACCAAAGCAACAACTTCAACTTACAGAACTTCCAGGAACAAGAGGCCGGTATGGATTTTTAGGCGAAGCAGTATGAAACTCCGGGATGCTGGAGACGACAGCATTGAGCTTCGATATGTAGACGAAGTACATCACCGCCGAGACAACTCCGAAATAAACACTATAAGCAGCGTTCACCACAGCGACGAAAGCTCCGAAAACGATCTCCTCCCACAGAGGGAGCGATCCGGTGGCAAGCTTTTGCGTAGAGAGCATCAAAAACACAGAAAATGTCACACTGACGAGGAACACCGCAACGACGGTGCCGGCTCGTCCCGTTTTTACCAGCTTGACGCTCCGTTTCAGCGCTTCTCGCCCGTAGTTCCCAGGCTCCAGCACCGCGATGAATTGCGAGAACGCGAACACGATGGCCATGAACAGGACGCCGGGTACGAAGGGAATCAAAGCTAGAAGCGGGACCAGGACTGGGTTCGATGATCTCAGAATGGTGTACACCAGGAATGCCAGTAACACGGAGAAGAGGTAGAGGACGAGCATGAGTAGAAACGTCCAGAGCTCCGTTATGAACATGCGTAGAAACGCTCGGGGTAGCAATTTGAACACTTTTTTCACGATGGAGCCGTCGTCAGATTCTTCTTCGTTGCTGTAGATGTAGGCCACTATGTACGCCACCGCTCCTAGACCGATTGTTCCTAACGCGTATACCAGTAGCGATATCGTCCATGAGACCGCGGTTGATCCCACTGCCACAAATTCTTGTCCACGCTGCAAACATACAAAATCATTCAGTAAGGCCATATTCGTTGTATTGAGACGTTTCGAAGCTTTTGAGACAGAATGCTGATTATTCAAAAATTCAGTTAAAAACTAGTAATTGAAACCACAAAATATAATGCTCAAATACTGATTCTATAATGAAATTCTAAACGTTGATGTCCTTACCTGTTTGTAAGTTTTTTTTAATAATGAGATAAAACAGTTCATCTTCGAGTCGAAGATGAAAATGAGAGTGCAAAAAGTCACAATATAACGAATATGGTCTTCAGTGGCCATGTAAAAGTCGGTATCTAGATGGATAACGTACCGAATTCATCAGATTGTCAGTGTCGGTACGTTGATGACTTACCGAATTCACATGTGGCAGAAACCACGTTCAACAACAGATCGAGAGCTTAAAGTGAAAATCAACGGCTTTTCAGTCTTATAGCCAAAACGTACATGTTGGATTCTTACAATTGAACTTCTGTTGCAATTGGAGCCATTCGGTGTTTACAAATCGGCGTATACAAATTCTGGCCATGTAAAAGTCGGTATCTAGATGGATAACGTACCGACTTCATCAGATTGTCAGTGTCGGTACGTTGATGGCTTACCGAATTCACATGTCGCAGAAACCACGTTCAACAACAGATCGAGAGCTTGAAGTGAAAATCAACGGCTTCAGTCTAAGTTAATAGCCAAAACGTACATGTTGAATTCTTACAATTGAACTTCTGTTGGAGCCATTCGGTGTTTACAAATCGGCGTATACAAATTCTGTTATGTATTAAGTAGTAAGTAACATTTGCAATTTTTGGAGATGGGTTATATTTAATTTTTGATCTTGCTTCATCTACGAATTGGCAATTAACCTGGTATCGATCACTAGAGCAGAAAGAGTATCTGCATGGATTATAATAGAATATAACCCACAGACTGTTCAATTCAGTGAGCATATACAAATTTAAATCTTCTTTAGACTGGATCGCACAACTATAGAAGCCTGGATTTAAAATGCTTTTTATGACACTTTTGTAGCACGAATACTACACGATTCAGAACATCCATTCGACCGGAATTACGTAAACTTGGACAAACACTAGGAGCTCTGTAAACTAACCTTGAGCACAGTTTCTTGACTGTCGATCTTCCCAGTATGGTAAGTTTACAAAGATACTTGTTAGTTCAGTTTCCTGGCATGATCGATGAATTCACTAAAGATTGCTCGGGATGAATTGATGAGATACCTGGTCGTGATCGGTGGTGACGGTGCGCACGAGGAAGCCGGCGCCGGAGGGAAGCGGGGGCGCGGCGGGCGTGAGGAACACGATCTGGTAAATACCGACAATCGAGCCCGTCAGGTAGAAGGCCAGGAAGAACGGCAGAAACAGACGTGGGTAATTGTGCAAGAGCCTGGCCGACTCCTTGAGAATGGCCACCACTCCCCACCGCTCCATGCTGTCCGGCCGCATCCCCATCGTGAGAGTTCTGGAACTCCTGCTGATTCAAACTGTCAGAGTTTTTAACAAACAGACTCACTGTAAGCTATCTATCTAGATATAGAGAAAGACACACACTCTGATCGATGATCATTCACTGTACGATCGATGCAAGAGCTCCAGTGAAGAAACTATCTAAGCTTGCTCTCTTCTTTAACAGCGAGCAACAATGGTAGGCTTCAGGGTGACTCTTGCCCTTGTGCCGAAAAAGTCAAGAGCTGTGACAAAATTTAGACTGCGCAATCATTTTAAAACCCAAATCTGGGTTGAGAGCACCCAATTTCAGCAGTGTACCCAATAGAGTTAACCGAAAAGAAGCCCATCTAACCTCTCTTTTTGCTCTATTTCTAACCTCTCTTCAGCTATACTTGGGTTGAATAGTGTCGTGTCATAAATTGTCCCCTTGTGGGCCATAGGCTTAATCATTTGATAGAAGATGTGGGAGTCATTGCGAGGTGTGGAGAACAACGACAGTGACTTGCTTTAGATTGTCTCCTAGGCAACTCATCATGAACTAGTTTATATTTCAATATGAGTTCAATAGGAGTTCAAGAGGAGTTTGCTAAAACTTTCCTCTTTGAGCTGACTTTTTGGTTAACTCTAATATGGATAATTTCTAAACACCGCATTCATTTTAGAACGCAAATCTAAGCACATCATAGAGCCTTTATTGTTTGTTGACGAAAATGATAGGTTATTTATGGTCTACCTAGATTTACATTCTAGAATGACTACCATGTGTAGAAATTATCAGGATTAAGTACATTGTTGGAATTGAGTGCTCCTACCTTAGAGCCCTTATTGTATGTTGACCAAAATGATTAGTTATCTATGGTCTACTTAGATTTGTGTTTTAGAATGACCGTTATGCTTGGATTAGACTGTCGCAGTTAGGTGTAGTGTTGGTTTTTTGAGCTCCTACTCTTGAAATACCCATAACCAATAGAATAAGGCTATTAGAATGAAAAATGTTGAAGTTTCATTCATAAGATGTTTATCTTTCCTAGAAAAATAAATATCAACTTTGGAACGGTAAATTTTTTATCTTTTTCTTTTTCTCAAAATTAATTTTATTGAAAAAAAAAAATTAACTTGAAAGATTCTTTAAAACCCATGACTAATGTACATAACTATGTCTACCATACATTTTTCTAGGCTATCAGAACATTCAGTAGTATGCATTGTCCTTGCCCGGGCTCTACAATAGATGGTGTGGTATATTCCACACCCAAGAGTACTTCATCAGTAGCTAAAGGTCACTTTACACTACGGTAGAGAAGAGCACCGGTCGGTCAAGAATTCCAGCCTAAGACATGGTTATTTGAAGCTAGTAGAGATGGTATGTCGGAGAAGATGAAAAGACAAAATTTTTAAAAAATGCCTTCAAGTTGGAGTTTCCCGAAGGCCAAGTTTCTTATTCAAGGCTTTGAGGTTGCCCAAGAAATTTGTCCTTCGAAGAACTCCCCTTCAAAAAAATGTCGCCACGTTAGCAGCCATGTCATTTTTTCATCCATGTACAATGTTCTCCATCGGAAGACTCTTGGCTGTAACGTAAATCACCACCGGATAAGAGTGTCACTCTTGACCAATTATATTTCAGAAATTTCCCTAGAATTCGTAACCAAAGGACTTCTCCACCGTAGTGTAAAGCGGCCCTAAGTGGACATGAAGGAAAGGCAATGTTATGTTCTACAGACGTGTCCCATAAGAAAGCCGTATTTTAAATGTATTGCACAGACAATATCTTCAGTCTGGACAAATTGTCAAACATCCGTCCTGCATGTAGACTTTCAGTTAGTCGGGGAAACCGAAAATAATTTTAAGAATATAGCCTATGTATATACTATATACAGACTATATACATAAAATATACTGTATAGCCTATACTATATAAGCCTATATACAGCTTGAGATGGGTTTTTGGTGGAAGCCTGGAAGGTGCAAAATGCGATAATTGTCAACAGATTTGATTCTCAAGCTTGGGGCACAAGGCAACCCCACGTCCCAGGAATCATCACCAGTGATTTCCCCCCCTAATTTTACCCAAATTCAACACTGAATCGAGTTGCGTTAAATCAACCCCATCGAAGTGTGTAGGCGGGTGGGCCCCACCGGGTAGCCCGTCCGCTTGCTCTTCAACTTCATCGAATCATCGCGTGCACCTTAGAGCATGGCCACCCATGGCCTCAGAGGGTCTCTCACCTCAAGAAGTGGATGAAAAGTTTCAAGGGGCCTTTCAAAATGCTTCTTGACTCTGGATTCTAGTGTGTTAGAAATTGGGCCTTGAAATCACTATTGAGTTGACTATTCGATGATTATTCCTCTCATTCTACTTGTGATTGGTCCATTCACTATTTGATGCACACTTTTGATACGTGAAGGGCGTGCAAGGGTGGGGGAGTGTGAGTGCAAGGGCCCTTCACATATAGATGAATAATTTGAGAGGGTTAGTCCTAGCGTGCATGGGTGGGAATGCTCTTAGTCACCCATTTGGAGTGCCAAAGTCCAAGTCACAGCCTAGTGGCTTTGCAAAAAAAATCATAACATTCAATTATAGCCTTCATCCCCACTACACTAAATAGGTAGATTAGTGTTAGATACACTAATTTACATAAACATGTTGTGAGTTTTTACTGTTGACTAATTTTTTTACCTCTCTATTGGTCAACATGGGGATCTTTCAATAGTATTGAAATCAATGTCTTTGGTAATCTTTTTTGTCGAGAGTAAAAATCTATAATATTTTCAAATGTTATAATTATCTAACACTAATCTACCTATTTAGTGTGCCTTTCTTTCATGTACTCTGCTTATTACCTTGAGCCTCCACCTGTCCACGTAGCTACTGATGAAGTGTTGATGGATGTGGAATATTCCACACCATCTTATGTAGAGACAAGGCAGAGATAGTGCACGCTATTAAATGTTATGATTTGCAAAAATACTTCAATAAATACATGCAAAAATATATGACCAAAGGAACATTTAGGGGTTTTTTTTATGCATTTGTAAGGTAGGAGGCTCTAAACCCACCACTTTAAAGGCTGTGAATTTATGAGGACATAGGGAGAACCGAGCATGATTTATCACTGGAAGACAAATTCAAGCAAAGATCAACATACTTTGAATCAATAAATTTGGATGTTCCTAAAATTAGTTATGAATTTTTGAAGTTAGAATGACATGGGTTCTAAAGTGATGCTCTTCACCATGGGGACATCCAAAATTTCAAAATGTTCGTACTTGGTAGAGTGCGGGTTTAGAACCGTGGTGGGTTTAGGGCCCTCTACCTTACATCATTCTGGCAATTCTCCAATAACTTCTCCTTCAATGTCACCGTACTCGGAAGCTTCAGGATGAGCATTCACATACGCCTCTATTTCCTCCTTACTAATCTTCCCCTCACCCAAGCAAGCCACAACCTTATTACCGCCACTCTCATCCTCGACACAAACGCTGGTGGCACCCTCATCGTCACAGGAAACCGAAACCCTAATACGCGGCCTCCTCGATGCTTGAAGCCCCTGTATCACCACCGTCCCCATGGGCGCGTCTCCGAACAGAAACTCAAGCGTGGCGCTGCTCTGATTCTCCCGCGCCGTCGTGAACACCACGGTCCGCTCCAACGGCATGGAGCAATTGCGCGGCACGCATTCCACCTTCCGCCCGTCGGCCAACGCAACCCTAATCGGCACCGGGGTGAAGAACGCGCACAAAATCTGCGTGGTGAGCACCCCTTCGTGTCGCTCCCTCGACGCCGCAGCACCTCGCGAAATCTCATCTGCAGTCACAAACCTCACAGGGAACTTGGCCTCCAACCCTAACCCTAACCCTAACCCTAACCCACCGAGGATGTAGATTGCGTGAAGAGACTTGGCTTCTTTGATCGTTGCCGTGACGAGGCTGTCCACTTCTGCGACTGTTTTCGTTTCGGGGAAGAAGTACGCGCTTCCGTCGTCTGTTTCCACGGAGATTAGTTTGGCAGCCGCGTGGTTGGGGGATGTCAGGTCGAGGAAGAGGACGTGGAGTTCTTCGTCTTTGTGTGTGAACTCGTTGTAGATGTGGTTGAGGTAGGCGGTCGAGTGGTCCATGGCGTACCAAAGCTCCATGTCGGGAAGAATTTCTTGCATCGTGTCGCGGTATTGCTTCCGTTCCTCATCGGACAGGGAGACGGGGAGCGAGAGCGCGATGGAGGTCGGGGTTGTGAGGATGCGGGACAGGAAGCTCGCGAGGGTTTCGGGTGTCTGGTCTTGGAGATGGTGTTCCGTCGGGTCGGCGAATACGCCATCGTTCGGGGGACCGGTGACGAGAGTGAGGGACAGGAGATTGTTGCCGCTTGTGGTTCGAGTCAGCGCGATTCCTGCACGGGACTCCGTTACTCGCGGGTTCTTGTGCCAAGTCCTCATCACAAGCAGAGCTTCGGCTTCAGCGGATGATCAATTCGATCTGCAAAATGGCAAGCTTATGCTGCTGCTGCTGGTTCACAGGTGCTCTTGGGAAGCAGAATAGGTGAGCGAGATCTAACCAGAAGCTCGCAATGTGCATACAAGAAATGTAATCAAGATGGACACCGAAGCACGCAATGGCTTGCAATGTGCATACTAACAGTGTAAGCAAGATCTACATACTACTAAGTTCGCAATTGCTTGCAATGTGCATACAAAAGTGTAAGCAAGATCTATATACCTCGAAGCAGGCAATTGCTTGCGATGTGCATACAGAAAATGTGAACAAGATCTATATACCACGAAACAGGCAATTGCTTGCGATGTGCATACAAAAAATGTGAACAAGATCTATATACTACGAAGCAGGCAATTGCTTGCAATGTGCATACTTACAATTTGAGGCTAACAAAAGAAGAATAGGGTTCCAGGAAAATCTAGATTGTTTCAGAAGCTTCACCATGATTCATGGGAGGATTGCAGCAGTAGAGTTAACCGAAAAGTCAGCTCAAAGAGGAAAGTTTTAGCAAACTCCTCTTGAACTCCTCTTGAACTCATGGAAATATAAATTGAACTCCTCTTGAACTCATGGAAATATAAATTGAACTCCTCTTGAACTCATGGAAATATAAATTGAACTCCTCTTGAACTCATGGAAATATAAATAGACTGAAAACTAGTTCATGATGAGTTGGGAGACGATCTAAAGCAAGCCACTGTCATTCTCCACACCTTGCAATAACTCCCACACCTTCTACCAAACCTCCAAGCCCATGGCTCACAAGGGGACAATCTATGACATGACACTATCCAACCCAAGTATAGCTCAAAAGAGAGGTTAGAAGTAGAGCAAAAAGAGAGATTAGATGGGCTTTTTTTCGGTTAACTCTAATGCGCATACAAAAAATGTAAGCAAGATCTATATACCACGAAGCAGGCAATTGCTTGCGATGTGCATACAAAAAATATGAACAAGATCTGTATACTACGTAGCAGGCAATTGATTGTAATGTGCATACTAACAAGTTAAGGCTAACTTAACAGAAGAAGAATAGGGTTCCAGGAAAATCTAGATTGTTTCAGAAGCTTTTAGAAGCTTCACCATGATTCATGGGAGGATTGGGAGCAGTGTTCATCAAATGGTTTTTATCCTCAGCTGTATTGGCAACATGAGGCTCATGTAAGTTGGTGAGAAATTTTAGTTGAAATTACTAAAATGTTGAAGTTTTCTAAATAGATTATTATCAAAAGAAATTCTTATAATTTACAAAATTTTAACAAAATATTCATAATCAACAAAAGGTTCAAGATTTACAAGAATTCTTCACTCATGCACTCATAAATTATACTCTAGTCAATCTTAAGTTGGTCCAATTTTTGTTCTACTTAGGAATTAAATGATACAAATTTGATTTAGGAACTAAAAATACAAATTGGAAGGGAATGAAGGACAAAATTTGCAAAAGAGTTCCAAACATGCTACCAAGGACGACTTCATACTACCTAAGGACCACTTCATACTATTGTCATTCAAGTCGAGAGGCCTTAGGAATTGATGGCCAATTCATGTTGAGAGTTTAAAGGCTTGGGCTTGAAATATACAATAAAACAAAGAATTTGGAGCCTTCGGCTAGACATATTGTGAAGCCTCCAAACCAAGTTCAAAGTATAAGGGCCGCTTCACACTATGGCAATCAAATTGCAAGAAACCATGGGTTCAGCCTCTTGACTCTTCACACTAGAGGCCAAAGTCCAACGGCTGTCACTCTCCAAAATGCCTGTGTGGCAGTACTTTTTGACCAAGGCGACGGCCTCTCGAAAAGAAGTTTGGGTCAGACAAGAATGGAAACTCAAATCGTGTTTGAGAGGCCGTCGATTTTTTTTCATAAAAAAATGAAAACTATATTTTATTGCTTATTTTCAATAGATTTCTTTGGACTCTCAATCCCACGGCCTCTTGACTTGGACGGCCATAGAGTGAAGCTCCAATTTGGAAGTTCAATGGCAAGCCTTCAGTTGATCATAGTGTGAAGCCCCATATTGGAGGTCCAAATTCAAAGTCCACGCCTTTCATATAATAAAAAATCTCATTAATTTATTAAAAGAATTTGATAGCCTCTCGACTAGTTTTCCTACAATAGTGGAGGAAACTTGGTTATTGACATGGTGTGACGTCATGCTCTAGCAAAAGACGCACTCGCAAAACAATGTACAATGACGTCAGTGATGAGATTTTCATTGAGAAAAGGTTGAAGGATAGAAATAAACATATTTTGCCATCTAGGCTTATTGCTCTAGAAGCCATATGATGTTTGACATTTTTAATTAGGTTACATCAAATTCAAGTGAACATAACTTTCTGAAGCTCCTACTAGACCACACACTTTACACTGTAGAGAAACTGCGAATAAAATAATTCAACTCTCCAACCTTTGTTGCTTGGCCTAGCTGAAGTTAAAGAAATTGCTTTCCAATTCCTCCAATCCCCTGATAGATGCTTGTGATTCAGAAGTGCAATAATGGGCCTCTAAAGAACGTTATGAATGTCAACATATAGGAAGAGTACCTTTCTGGACAAAATCGTGTTCTAAGAACAACATATTGCAAGTGGCAACTTTCGTGTAACATCACATTCTTTAGAAACATACATTGGCTTGAACTGTCGTAGTAGTATGTGTGGATTTTGTCTTGACATTAGTGTATAACCTTCCAACCAAACAAGAATAACATAATTGCACCACCAATTATGATATGTGTACATTCCCAGCAAAATTGAAGGTCACCATTTTGAATATAGTTCTAGTACCTATTATAGAGTGGTGTAAAATTTTAATTTTAAAATGGACTTCCTTTGTTTTGGGTATAAAAAATGAATGTTTTAGGGCTATGTAGTTTACATGTCACTTTCATCATCTTATATATAGTTTCACTCTCATTATCATGTAGGTTTTGATATGAAACCTTGAACAAGTAGACTTAAATATACACCTTTTCATAACATTTACATTTTACATTTGGTCCCTAAGACTATTAGTTTTCTATATTCCCTATACATCAAGGCCTTGAGACTATTACACTAGTTTCTTATATTCACTTTTGCACAACACTAATCCTTGAAAAAAAATTGGTTTTGTATGATGACATAAGGTAACTACACCTTAAAGGGAACATTTACCTTAAAGCATGTGTATGCTTTAAGGTAAATATTCCCTTTTATGTATAATTACCTTATATGCTACATAAAAAATTAAAATAAAATAAAAACCTTGTTGACAAATTGTGAATCTCGATAAGTCTACAATTATTTGAACACATAGATAGTCTTGGGAATTGAAATGAACTGAAAGACAAAATTTGCAATAAAGTCCCAAACATGCTACCTAAACCACTCACAATATGACACATGGTGCTCCTTGACAAAAATTA
The DNA here is from genome assembly GCA_022496805.1 of Pohlia nutans. Taxonomy (NCBI): domain Eukaryota; kingdom Viridiplantae; phylum Streptophyta; class Bryopsida; order Bryales; family Mniaceae; genus Pohlia; species Pohlia nutans. The sequence goes on along the minus strand of CM040095.1, from coordinate 12,144,303 downwards.
ATTAACAAATGTTGAAACCGACCATGACATAGGGTAGGGTTGGGCTGAGACGTTAATAATCTCATGTAAAACAAGTTGGAATAAATCCACGGAGATAGCGGGATCAGAGAAAATGTTGCTTTTAGGTTCAGCCGCGTAAAGAAACACAAAACCTAGTCAGTATTTCAGACCTAGCACCAATGTAATGTCTCTGACAGCCATAACTTCCAACTTGTAGTGTTCCGCTACACATGCAAGTCTAACATGATTGATAGACATGATTGATAGACATGATTGAGTACAGGATGATATTACAGGACGGTAGATATCCGTTACTGTATGAGTGCACTACTTCCAGAAAGAGTATATTCATTGAATGATAGTCAAGAGTGGATCACCTAGTTGCCTTTTCTGTAATATTTATTCCAGCCATGAGGTCTAAGTAAGGTATACACTTCTGCCATAATGTAATTTGAACATAAATGACCAACTAGAAACGCCAGAAATTAAACTGGAGAACACTAATCATCGGGGAGCCAGGCTATGTGACTTGAGAATTCCCAAGCACTAGAGCAGAAGCAGACCTCGTTCGTTTGGTTGCAGCACTAAGCCCATGATTCGATGCAGGTCGGTTCAAACTTTTCAGAGTCTTGTGAATTCTGTGTATGTTAGCTGGTGTCCAGAAGTCCATTCATTCGTAAAGTCCTTCTTGCTCCCATACGTCCACAAGAAAATCCACCATTTCCTGATGTTTCGCTTGTCACGTTAGGATTAAACTGACATATAGCTAAGGTCGAGCCACCCATTACCAACCAGGGACACAAAACCGATCAGGCCTAATTTCTAGATTGTGAAAGAACAGATGTACCTCATTTGTACATTTGAGCATATGATCGGTTTTGGGTCCTGAAGTACTTTTCACTTCAAATAATTATAACTATTTGAATAGTGGGAATAAAATCACGGAACTTTTTGCATTCAACAAGAACCTTATGTTTGCACACATGAAAAATCCTAAACAAATTATATACCTTAATATCATATGCTAAAATCCTTAAGTGGTCGGTTATGGGTGGCTCGACCTTAATCAAGAATAATGTCCTCTAGAAATGGTTCAGGCACACTCAAATCCAATAAGACATATAGGTCACAGACACTTACAGTTAATGGAATGCACTGTGAAAAGGGACGGCTAGTGGCGAGAAGATCCTCATACGTTGTACTCCAGCTGACATCCCATGCACCCCACCTTCAGGAACGCCAGACATGAGTCGGCAACCGATAGTCTGGACAAGACTACCGGTACACATCCAGAAAAACAGGAAGCCCGGGCATGTGATGTAATTAACCACGTAATGCTTGAGTGAGAACACTGTACCTAAAGCTCTGACTAGTTGGACCTTCTGAAGTAGTAAACGAATTGCAGAAAAAATTGTCAAAAAATGAACTGCACCAACTGAATTCCCTAGACTAAATACGACTGTTACTTTGCTTCTACACATGACCTCAGACTCTATATACGATATATCAATGCGTGCTGTCTGTCTTAAAAAGCACCTCGACTTCAGTTCCAATTTTTTTTAAGAAACTAGACGTATCCTGGGTGAGTGAATGAAAACCAGAAATGGCTGCACAGGAATTCGTAGGCCCATATTGCTTATCAGACATAGAACTCCAAAATACGACCTCTGGCTGAAACCTAGCCAAGTACTCCGAAAGAAATCACAGCCTGAAAGCATTTGAAGTCTAAACTCTCTCTGCTGGTAGACCCATGAGGGAATGAGAAATCACGGAAAGCAACAATTCTGGTATTTTTCAACAGTGCTCTCATGAACCAGCCAAAACGTGTACCTGATAACAGGTTCACGGGGCTCCACCGCCTTAGGGCGCTGCCGAGCTCCGACCCATTCCTGTCTTCTCTCTTTCCAGAGGACCAATGCTGCATTCAGAAAAAATGCATGTACATAATCAACCACAGTCTGAAGGACGGCTTCCACATACTTACGAGAAAAATATGATCAATAACCATATAATAATTAGTATGCTGAACAAAACAACTAGTGCAACAAGGTCCGATCAATACGTGAAGAGCTGAGAGATTTCCCATCAAGTACCATGATTGACGAATGTAGAGTTGTTAGTGTTGTTATTCACAGTGGCAGTACTTTCCGGGGTAGAAACAGTGGCACTATTGTTGCTGCTAACTACGGAGCTTGAACTTCTTTGCTGTCGGGAAATACTGTTGTTGTTGTCCATCTCATTGAACCTCGGACTCCACCTGGGGGTGCACTCTTTTATGTGTAAGAAATCACGTGAGTGCACAAGAGGGGGGTTAATTTGAACACTACCGTAATATGTATACATACAGGAAGCATATTTAGAGTTAAAAATACGGTTGAATATTTACATTATACATATATGTATGAACAAATATAAGCATACTGTAACTGTACAAGGGGTAATTTTAAAGGGGGTCATGAATACATGTGATTTCAAGGTTTAATAAAGAGTGCACACCCGGGGGGAACTCCACCACGACGTCTCAAGTAATGATGAGCCTCCCTGTTATGACTGTTAGACTTCAATGCTGGAGCAATTGAGTGTCGAGGCTTAGATGAACCTCCAAAACAGCTACTGCTCTGTTACAAAACAAGTATAGCGCAGTTAAGTAAATCGATCATCATAACCTTGAAAGAAGAGATCTATATTCTGGGGTGTCTATCACTAAGTCATCGTCTATTCTTTCCACATTCGGCTTATTTACCTGTTTCGTAATCGGCACTATCCAACCCGCATACTTTCTAACGTTAACTTCTGGAAACTTCTGGAAACTTCCTATGCCGTTACGATTAATTTCTTCAATGCATCCCTAGTAATAGCAACATACGGAGGATGGAAGTTAAACTCAAATACAGGGGATGACGGAAAAACGAATGATAACCATCTTGCGACAAACAAAAAAACATGTCACAGAACTCTAGAAATGGTGTTTTCCAGGAGAAAATCAATATCAACAAGACAATGTGCAACAACCGAGATGCTGTTCAACAAGTACCAAGTAGCTCCGATATTTTTGCAGACATTCGCAACAACGACCTAAAATTACTGTAGAAGCAAAGAACTCAGAGAATAGAGTACATGCGACACAAAATCCAAATCCCACGAAATCGCTTGACAGCAACCTCAGATACTAGAAACTAGAACCCATCCAAATTCGCTACACAAAGAAATCAATGGCGGAACAGAACAGAGAATGAATCATTTTCTTGCAATGTTGACAAAACTGCTACAATAATACGACAAATGGCCCCTGAGTGAGGACCTCTTTAATGCAAAAAACACTGTTGCAGATCCTAATAAATCGAGAATGCATTTGAAATTTTAACTTTCTGGAAATAAGAGAGAATGGAAGAAACTAATCGTCACGGCAGTTATCTTCCTAATAACAACGACAAATGTTGCCAGTAATCGATTATTTTCTTGCAATGTTGAAAAAGTTACTACAATAATTCTAATCGCACTGAAAAATGGCCAAGAACCTCTTTAACGCAAAAGGCGCCGTTGCAACTTCCAATAAAACAAAAAATTAATGAATCGAAACGGCTACGGTGTCTGTGGCAATTCTAAGAGAACCACGAAATGGTTTGTTCAGAGAAAGTAAGCGTCCACCGACTACTTAAGATCAAACTATCACCTAAAAAGCCCGCGAAAAAATCGAAAAAAATTAGCACGATCTATTGAGCTCAAAGTAGCATCATCTCCTAAGACAAAGCAATGCTCGCTCATCAAAAGCTAGAAAACCGATCGAGAATCACGAACGCTTCATTCATCTCCAGAATGGCACCAAAATTCACCTAAATAACTGAAAAAAATTGGAAAAAACTTGAATATCTCTGGAGAGAAGCTTGAAACCGAGGAGGACGGATTCACCTAACGAGAGAGACGCCGCAACTGGCACGAAAGCAAAGCAAAGTAACGCAACGCAACGACGTCTACGAGCCGATAAGCTCTGGAAGAGGGGGAGATGAAGCGAGCTAGGTACTTTCGAGGTGACGAAACGAGGTCCTGATTTCGTGGCATGATGGGATGATGACAGCATAGGCCGACAGCGGCATTTTTATGGACGACAATTTGTGGCATTTCGTTACTCGTTACATAATAATGCCAAAAACCAGAATGTCATGTTCAAATATCACATTGTCATGATCGAAGATTGCAGTGCAACAGTAACCAATGACCATAATTTCTAACAACGTGGTCTTTGGCTTTAGCTACATGGTTTCTGACTCTGAGAATAGGGTGTTTTGGTCAGGGTGTTTTGGTCAAGGTATTTTGGATTTGGTCAAGACATTGTGGTGTTTGGACACTTCACATGGACTTCTTTAGCTATGGCAATTTGGTAAATGCACAAGAATTTCAACTACCTTATCATAGGATGGGAATGTCCCTTTTCCATTCAAATAATCAAAGAGTTTCACATTCAAATTTTTCTTACACAGACACTATATCTTCCTAACATTAAATAGTGTCTGAATTTGAGAAATAATGTCCCGGACACTAAATACGTTATTCATTGTAGTCAAAATGTGTCTTGTCATATCCAAATGTGGCATAGCCCTACTAAAATAAAAGACACTTGTATCAAACCCATTCGATTCAACACAACATGAATAACAAACAGCTAAACTACAAGGAGCTCTGACCGGAATAAGGTCGAGGCACCTAAAACCAACATAGTACCCAAAGCCGATAATTTCTACACATGGCTTTCATTTTAGAACACAAATCTAAATACGTCATAGAACCTTTATTGTTTGTTGACCAAAACGATAAGCCATCTATGGCCTACCTAGATGTGCGTTCTAAAATGAAAGCCATGTGTAGAAATTATCGGCTTTGGGTGCGCTATGTCCGAATTGGGTGCTCCTACCTTAGAACAGGTGAAGAAGGAGAATGCATTTCAGTGGAATCATGGACGGAATATATTTACTACAGTGATATTTAGCCCAAAAAAATGAGTGTCCCCGCAATGCCTCTTCCCTATGGTCAGAGCCAATAAATTAAAAGCAATTCCTTCCATAGATTCCAAACAATAATGCCTAATAGGAAACACTGAAACTTCAACTCTTCATAACGAAGCAAAATCCTGATTCCTGGCGTATCTGTAACCATATTGACTTCCATACCCGCATTGCAGATTCATAAAAAACAATTATTTTTTAGGTTGAAGAACTTAATTTTCCACGTGTCACATAGGCATTGGTTGTAACCCACACAATAGTGTAAGTGGCACCAAATTAATTAAGTTATTCGGAACAGTTTGTACAAACCTGCTACGTGGGTCCGGAAACTGCATCATCCTTCATAAGGGCAGATTCATAACGTTTGATTGTTAACCTGCCTATGTGATTTTAAACCAAATAACAAATAAACCATGTCTCTCACTTTCTGCAAGACACAGTTTCTTTTCAAGGCTGCTTGGTGCCGGATACTGCTAAATTGACGAGAGCTTTCCGAAGATGAGGAAGACCACCACCAGTTTGTGAGCTCACCATCACCTGCAAACCCATGCCAAAAAGAAATTGTTGAGGTCCACAAAAGCAGTTTAAGGATTCAAATTGCAGACTGTACTAAAAAAACTATTGGAAACATTTTTGTCACTATTCTCAATATGTGAGAGTATCTCTAAAACCTAAGATGCTGAAAGAGGCATTCATGATTTTCGCCACCACGTTAATCGGACAACATTTGACCCCTAAAGGACCAAGGATTCATGGTTTTAAAATGTCAAGTTCAATTGATCATATTGTGAAAAATACAATTTAGATGAGACCAAATTTTATATTACCAGAATCAGTGAAGAACATCGCATGAGTTTGTCAAAAACTAAATATATTTGAACAAAAAGAAGTCTGCATAGGACCTACTCAAAACTACTTAAAAAAAGCTACGAGGCCCAATTTTTGAGCTTCTTGGTCCTTTAAGGGTTAAGCAAACCAAGAATCATTTTGGATTACAATATTGCACTTTGTTCAACAAATTGTATGAGAAAGGATTGCATGACCATACCACAGGTAAAACGAAGTTCCTGTGATGCTTAAGAGCCTGCACAATCCAATAATTACTCTTTTGATAAGTACATTGTAAACCCAAATTTCTATAGCGTATGGAAGGAAACAAAGTCCTATCTGAAGTACAGAAGACCCTATGTGTTTATAAAAACCAAAGGGAAATGAGATCAATCCCAAGAAGACCCCATTTTCGTAATATTTTCCCTAGCTGGATGGCCTAATAGCGGTTCCAAATTTACTTGCTCCATAAGCGTAGTAAGGTCAATGCACCTATGATTGCCATTTATATGCTAGAGCACAATTACTATTATTGATTCAAATCTATTTTAATTGAATCCTATAGCCAAATGAAAGAGGATTCCAATGCACTTTAGTATACATTGTTTGAACACCATATGAATAAACGCTAAACATAGGTGCACCATAAATCAACACTAGGCTTAATGTTCAGATGGTGTACATTCTCATGATGAATATCTTCATTCTAGGCAAGATGCAGGTCGATTTTAGCTAGTAAAGAGGACTTCAGAGTGTATCAGAGCAAATGTAAAAAAACCACTCTGATACACTCAGAACTCTTTTATATCATCCCTTTGGTACCCAACGTACAAGAGTTCAGAGTTTGGCATGTGGAAAGTGTCCAATCACATGCGTAAACAATAGAAAATATTCTCTGCAGATACTGGAATCAGTGATATTAGAGAGTGATATTAACGAGTTCTGTGTCATGCCTACAATAGCAACTCTCTGAAAGAAACAAATATCCTGCCAAGGAGAAGCAAGTGTTAGTACCATTTAACACAAAAAGAAGTGTTTTCCACATTGCTCACCTCTTGTATCTGGGTGGCCCGGCGAGCAAGATCTAATGGCGGGAGGATATCTGTCTTGGTAAGCACCACTTGGAATTTTGTTTGGGCACTGTCAGGCAAACAACGGTTCATTTCAATAAAACTTAAAACACAACAGAAATGATCCATTCCAAGTGAAAATAATAACATATCAAAAGAACTTGTCAGAAACATTACTTCTCCATCAGATGAATAAGTTCTTCGTCTCGTGGCTTCAAGCCCCATTTGGAGTCCACCAACAAGCATACCCGCTTCAAATTACTCCTTGTTGTAACATACTCCTTGACCTAATCACCAAAAAACATTCTGAGTGCAATCCCATCTCACTTGGAAAACATAAATTGGACATTACATCTGGAACTAACAAGCCAGAAAGATTTCTGACAGCACTTACAAGCTCTTCCCAGGCCTCTTTCGCCTCTTCCTTTGCATACGCAAAACCGTATCCTGGGAGATCAACTAGGCAGAGTCGAGATCCTAATGTGAAGAAATTAACCGACTGTCAAGGTACAAAATTCCAAGTTAGGTTCAAAAAGAGCCATCCGTGTAGTGTCCAAATTAAAAATAGAGAGTCCACTTTGAAAGCTAATAGTCAATTACAGTAACTTCTAGAATTTGTTAAAAAATGTAAGACATGATGATTTCTCACTTCTAGCACACCTCTAACTGTTGCCAATTTATTCTATAATAATTTAATAATAGACAATTTAACATATTTTTGCCAAATCTTTCTATTAATAAGTACGGCTAGCACTATAGTTATGTGTCTGAGTTATTTCAAAGAAGAGAGTTTGAATGCTTTTGAATCGTTCTATTGAAACATTTTGTTAGCTTCCTTGAAATGATTTATTTCAACTCCTCTACATATGGAAGTGGCCACTTTTGGCCATTTAGTTCACAAACTTAGACTTCAAAGGTCACCATATTGTACATACCTGAGTCATTCCAGGCTTATCAGACGTTCGAACAACACCCCATTGTCTTGTAAGCGCATTTATCAACGAGGACTTCCCTACATTTGACCTGCCTGCAAACATAAGATATCATTATGAGAGCCTGAACGAAAATGTTTGAAATCATGAACAAGCACAAAAGAGAGATCTGTATATCGAGTGACAAGAATCCACAAAGCTGACCTGCAAACGCAATTTCCGGTAGAGCTAATGAAGGAAGAGAACTGGAGACTTTTGCAGCTGCAACGAACGTGAGCTTGTGCTTGAATACCTGCACCAACAAGCCAGATATGAAGTGACAATGCAGCAAGCATCGAAACATGAATCTGAGAACACAAATACCGATATGGAACCACAAGTTCATCCTTCGAAAAGTGTGAGAAAAAGAGAAAGTATGTACTCACTCTGTCCGAAAATAATTGCTCTAGCTTTTGGCATTTTTTTTGCAATATTTGTCCTACGTTTTATACTTCAAACGTGAGCGTGTCCACTTCAAACAAGTCGGACACAAAAACTACATACAACAATTAAAGGAAGACCATTTTTCGAGTGTTGAGATGGCTTTTTTCTGGAAGAAATAAAGAAGCATTCTTGGGGGGTGCACTCTACATTATGTTTGTTTGAGAATCACATGCGTTCATGACCCCTTCTAAAAACCCCCTTGTATACAAGAGGTTATATGTCTAAATACCTTTGTATACAGATGTATTTTGTTTTAAATATATGTTTAGTGTAAGTATACGTGAATATTTTCAGTTCTAAATGTGTTTATTGTATGTATACGTAATACAACAGTGTTCAAATTAATAACCCTTCTGTGCACTCACGTATACTCGTACATGTTTAGTACAGTGCACCCCCCGAGGAAGCATTAAGTTAAAATAAGCCAAAAACTAGGACAGTAATTTCTGGACAGAGGAAGTAAAAGGTAACAAAACTACATGAATCTTTCTGTGCTACAGGACTAACTTGTACATGTATCTACAGCCGTGTCACAAGCAAGCTGTAAACACTCACAAAGAACATAAAGAGGGAGGCGACAAGCCTACAGTCTCCTGGATGGGAAGCCGTCCTTCCTGGCTACCATGAGGCACGTCGTCCAAGGGTGCCTTCAGTTTTGGGTGATACCCCCCTTTCCTCCATTCCCACAAGCGCCTTCGTCCAAGCAACTGGCCGGAACAAAACCCAAACAACATCGATCAAGCGCAGGTACTTCTTGGTTGTTAATATATGATGACTTTCCACCAAAAGAAATGATCAATTAGATGTTACAATTCTACAAATTTTCCATCGTTGCAATTGCTTTAGAGATCTAACTGTAAGTTTGCAGCTCATGCAACTTTCTTTAAGTTCTATTCTAATGTCTTTGAAGGTTTTTGTTGTTGTACGTCTTTTAGTCTAATACTGCTTGCAGTGTGTGGCTGAAATGTTTTCATTTCTGTATCAGGACTTCTAGGACAGGCCTGCATCCTGTAATATGAAGACAATCTCCTAGCTGTAATCACAACCATGAGATGATGAAGCTACACTCAAACCTCTATTATATCACACTTAAAAGAAATGACCAAGTTCAAAAGAATATGCTATCAGCAATCATGTCATATTTTGGATTCTACTGATACAATGGAAAAAAAGCTCTGAACTGGGGATGGTGGGCATACATAGATATCGATGTGGCGCAATATCTCGGGCAATGGCTGGATGGCTCTAAATTGAGCATTTTGTGAAGAACTTGCATCGTCTGGAACAACTCCATCATCTAAACCTTTTGCAGCTTTCTTCGGTTCTACGACTTGTGCTGCAGTTTTGAGTAGATCAGATGGAGACTTTCTTTGGCCCAATTTTATTCATTAATTGACCAACACATGCAATATTCTTCACTGATTCTGGTGATATGAAATTGAGCAACATGATTAAGCAAATTGATCATTTTAAAACCATGAAATGTCAGTCCTTGAGGGTTAAACTAGACAACGCAAGGCTGATCAATACCTGGGGGTGAGTCAATAGGAGAATCATCGACGATGCGTTTGTTGGTCTGATCCGATGGATGCAAGCGCATCACTCGCCTTTTCCGCTTACCAGGAACATCTGTTTAAACCAAGCACACCAGTAAGCGTGCAAACTAAATTAGCAAAGCTCCGGACGAGGAGGCTCAGTATCTTTGGTCACAGTACTCTAAGATCCAGCTCTCCAGTCGATTCTTAAACCCCAAACCCTAAACACATGTCAAATTGAGAATCCTTAAACCCCAGACCCTGAACATTGAAGCTCAGTATCTTACTACTCTCTCAAATACAAGATCCAGCTCTCCAGTCGATTCTTAAACCCTAAACTCTAAATATTGAGTCTCAGTAATTCAGCTCTCAAATACACGATCCAGCTCTCCAGTCGATTCTTAAACCCCAAACCCTAAAACACATGTCAGATTGAGAATCCTTAAACCCCAGACCCTGAACATTGAAGCTCAGTATCTTACTACTCTCTCAAATACAAGATCCAGCTCTCCAGTCGATTCTTAAACCCTAAACTCTAAATATTGAGTCTCAGTAATTCAGCTCTCAAATACACGATCCAGCTCTCCAGTCGATTCTTAAACCCCAAACCCTAAAACACATGTCAGATTGAGAATCCTTAAACCCCAGACCCTGAGCATTGAAGCTCAGTATCTTACTACTCTCTCAAATACAAGATCCAGCTCTCCAGTCGATTCTTAAACCCTAAACTCTAAATATTGAGTCTCAGTAATTCAGCTCTCAAATACACGATCCAGCTCTCCAGTCGATTCTTAAACCCCAAACCCTAAAACACATGTCAGATTGAGAATCCTTAAACCCCAGACCCTGAGCATTGAAGCTCAGTATCTTACTACTCTCTCAAATACAAGAACCAGCTCTCCAGTCGATTCTTAAACCCTAAACTCTAAACATCGAGTCTCAGCAATTGGGCTCTCAAATACACGATCCAGCTCTCCAGTCGATTCTTAAACCCCAAACCCTAAACATATGCCAACTTGAGGATTCTTAAACCCCAGATCCTGAACATTGAAGCTCAGTATCTTACTGCTCTCTCAAATACAAGATCCAGCTCTCCAGTCGATTCTTAAACCCTAAACTCTAAACATTGAGTCTCAGTAATTCAGCTCTCAAATACACGATCCAGCTCTCCAGTCGATTCTTCAACCTCAAACCCTAAAACAAATGTCAAATTGAGAATTCTTAAACCCCAGACCCTCTGCACTCTCAAATGCAACTCCGGATAATTCTTAAACCCTAAACCCTAATCGAGAAACTGTTAAACCAAGGAGGCACAAGATAACATGCCTTCTACTTCAACATCTTCAAGCCCACGCCTCCTCAATTGAAAATCCTGAAAGCTCCTTGCACTACTGCGGTCCAGTCTCTGCCTCGGATTTGCAAAGCTGCTTCGGGGTGCATCAGCATTTCGTTTCACGTCCCATGGTTTTCTAAAACCCGTCGCAGGCGATGGCGAGCCCTCTCTTTTCGGAAAATTTCCACGACCTGTTACAGAAGCCCTGTCTCTAATCGGACTCTTAACAGGCTGCTTCGCCAACCTCCTCAGCTGCGTGCTACGAGTAGCAAAAGACCGCGACACTACAAACCCTAAAAAACAATCCTGCTTCGATTCGTTCCAACCACGAACACCATGAAGCTCCCTACGACATGATTCGATCGAAGCAAATGGAAAAAAAGCATCGTGCACTCGCCCAAAGCTTTCGTTGCCGCTCCGTAAGAGAGAATCCTGCAGCCTCCTAGCCAACATGGCTACTGCACCAGCTTTGGCCATTGCAAATCAATAACCGAAATTTTCTACGAAACGTGAATGCTGTAGTCCCATTTCTGCAGGAGCCAAAAGGGAGGAAACTACGCTGTTCTGAGTGATCATGATTTGCAATCTGTAAAACCCTGTATTATCATCCTTGATATTGTAACCATTCCTCGCCGTGAAACTGCACTAAGGTAGAGGGTTATATTTCCGACCGGGTTGTATTTCCGACCCCTACTGGTTGGAGGATGGGTGTCAGAAACCAGCCATCATGGTTTCAGATAGTGTCCAAGAGGGTTCTAATTTCGTCCATGCTTGGAAAAATCAAGAGCTTCTGATTGGTGTAGAAGCACTCTATTTTCAGAATCCAACCTCTCATGAAAACCATGATTCTATGAGCGGTTAATGGTCACTCTAAGCTTTCAGACTTAAAAAATCATAGAAAATTGTAGAAATGCTCAAAAAATGTTTTTTTTTTGGGGATGCCTTTGCAATAGCTTTGCAGAGCATCCAAAAATTATAAAAAAATTCTTTCACAAGTCTAAGTGTGCAAACCTGAAATTCAGTCGGGAATTGGTCCCACTACCTTATGCGCTACAATAATTCCGTTCCGCAGTACTCTGCTCCAGTGACCACTTTATGACATTTAGCACAGGATGCTACCTCCCACATAAATGGTAGATACTTTTGCTACCTTGTGAATGTACTACTCACGATACCTCTATAATATCCGGCAATACCCTTGATATACTAAGGTGATAGCATGATGATATCCGTGGATATCACCTCATGAAGTTGCTACATATTTATAACATGATGAGCATTCTCGCTACATTTCAAAAAAAATCATTTTTTTTCTTTGTGTGTTTAGTAGCCCCATTTTTTTTGGGTAGAAATCCAGCTAATCTTAGCCAGTGTCGAGATCTCAATAGAGTTATTTGTAAAGGCATCCGGTCTTTTGTCCTCCTTTTTTCATGGACCTCCTTTTTCCATGAACCACAGTTGGTCGTCATCAATCTGACACCACTCCTCCTCACGGTCCCACCCCACTACCCAATTCTTCTCCCTCCTTCCAAATTTGTATGAATCAAAATTTCAATCTATCCAATGTTCTATTATGGGTCTACAATGAGATCATGCCAATCCTGTCCTTTCCACCCAATGAACGGGGAGAACCGGCAGCTAGCGTAAGATGAGCCGGTTGATTTTTTTAAAAACCGATTGGCATTTAGAAGGAGCGGCTAAAAACCGGGTGAAAAAGCTAAATAATTCTATTTTATATATTAAATAGAGAAAATAACCGGACTCCACACTTGAAAAACTGGTTCAATCTTGGAATGAAAGGAAAGTAACCGGTAAAGCTCAAAAAACTTCCCGGACTGTTGAGTTATCCTTAAAGTCACCTTGTGTTTGAATAAGATACCGTGAATTTTGCTTTAATGTATTCTTATTTGTTCACTCCAAATAGTTAAAAAGCTTGGTGGTCTATCATTATTAGGTGTGTAAGAGCTTGGTGGTCTCTAAACTCAAGGGAAACTAGTTTAGCCGTCAAGAAAGACGGCTAAACTAGTTTTTCATGAGTTTGAAGACCACCAAGCTCTTACACACCTAGTAATGAGAGACCACCAAGCTCTTCGCTACCTTTTAACTATTTGGGGTGAACAAATAAGAGTACATTAATGTAAAATTCATGGTATCTTATTCAAACACAAGGTGACTTTAAGGATAACTCTTGTGTTTCCACCTTTCCAAATTACAGGTCAAAAACTCAAGTTTTGAGGGACTTTACAAATAACTCTAATGTCTCTTCGCAATATCGTCCCTCGCCATAACGGACTCCGAAAATGCATGAAATCGTAAAACCCTAGTTGAACCCGGATGTGACGGCGACGGCGACGGCGACGGGCCGTCGTCAGCTCGGGCCGTCGTGGGACGAAAAAGCGACGGTGCTGCTGGACTGTGTGAGTGAGGACAGAGGAATGGCGTGTGCGTGCATGCAGGTGCAGAAAGCTGGCGTGCGCCATAGCGACGCGCGGCTCTCGCTTTTTTGTTTCACAGCCTCCTCTCGCTCCTTATCTGCTCCAATTCTCTCAAATACTTCTGAGGCTTCGAAGGTTGCCGATCTGGTCGTGCATTCAAGGTGTGTCGATCTCTTCATTAAGGAAAAACGTGTAAGCATTTTAGTTCTGTAACGCAGATCAGATTTTGAATTGCGTTCTAGAGCATGTCATTGTAAGGCTGCTAATCCATGCGTCTGGTGCTCGATCATCTGGTGCTCGGTTTTTTTTAGTGTAATTACAGGATGAGTGTCTGGTTTTCTTGCACGCACGAATTGGAACGATGCTTGTGTGTTGAGTAATTTTCTCTATCTGACGAATTTGATGCAACAAATCCGATCGATTTGCACTGTTTCGTTTAATCAAATGCAAGAGTATGGAGCTGAGATTATTGATGTATCTCGAAAGTTGAATCCCAACGGCATTTTGGATCGTTGTCAAGCTTTTTGCCTGCGAAATCATTCATTTAGTCGATTACTCTGCTTCTTTTATTCACAGTGTAGGACATGAATTTTTTTCACCTCATGGTGAATTTTTCTGCATTCTGTCCCATGCATTGTTGAGTGTACCAGTGTGATATCGTTAACCCTAAAGGACCAAGAAGCCCAGATTGGGCCTCATGCTTTTTTATAAGTTTTGAGTATGTCTTTTATGGACTTTCTTCTTGTTCAACGTTTCTTTGTTTCGTGACCAACACATACATTGTTCTTCACTGATTCCGGTGATATAATATTTGGTTCCATCTGAATTCTATTTTTCTCCGTTTTCACGCATTTTAGCAGAAAGTGAAATAACATTTTCTTGATCTTGCATAAAAGTCAGAAGAGAAGCCATATCTCCTAATTCTTTAAAAAAAATTCTACATTTTTTGATTTCCATTTCCATTGACGAATAGTTTGATGGCGTTCTCTTTCGCGAAGTGATTTTTCTTATTTTTTTGTTTCAATAAAGACATTTTAGGTATATCTATTTTTTCTATTTTTCAATGTGATCAATTGAATTTTTCATTTTAAAACCATGAATACTTGGTCCTTTCGGGGTTAAGCAGAGACTCAAATGATATGTTAACTGAGAGTGTTACGGTATGCAGGGACAGCTTCTGGACGGCATCAGATTGGGGATTTTCATCAAACTTTTTAATTAATTTTTCGACTTCGGATTGGAGGTATCAATTCATGCAGTGATTTTCGATTAACTGGAGGGATAAAGAGAATTTTCAAAGCGATGGATGCGGTGGTGGGCGTTGTGCTGCCTGCTCTCTCACCACCATCAGTAATGGGAATTGCTCCACCTAGTGCCCAGTGTCTGCTATCTGGGAAGGCCTCTTCTTCATTCAGGCTTTTGTGTGGAGGTGCTCATGTTGCTGGCAAGCACGGGTATGCATAGTCTTCTCAACCCAACTTCGAAGACTAACTTTGTCAATTTGGTGGTCAGTTATCCCTCTCTATTATGAAATGTTTTGGAAGGCCTAACTTCAAAGTGGCAGGCATGGATTAGTCATAGAAATGACTTCATTAGAAATTTTGGACTCCACGGATTTTAAATGATTTTTGTGCGACATTCGGTATTTCATGGGTTTGTATATTTTTCGCACTGATTCTGCACGAATTTTGTACTTTGTTAGATAATGAAAAGAGTGAATGTAGAATCCATGCAGATTCAATGAAGAATTAGTGTGAAATCCGTATGAAAAATGCACGCACTCATGAAATATGGGATATCGCACGGAAATCGTTAAAAATCAGTGAGGCTCTAAATTCCTGATGTTGTCACATGTGTATTGCTTGAAACAATCACACCCTCATATTATTTATGGAGTGTTATATTATGGAGGGTAGACTGTACTTCTCTCCGTTTGCATTGCAGCCCTGCCTTTGTTCCTCTTAACCTCATGTGGTTTTTTAAGCAGTCATGCGGAGACTTTCTTTTGTTCAATTTTTTTTTTTTGGTGACCAACACATGCACTGCTCTTCATTAATTCCGGTGATATGAAATTTAGCCTCATCTGAATTTTACTTTTTCAGTAATTTTGAAGCGTAAGTCCTTTAGGGGTTAAAGACTTACATTTTCTTCTGGAGTGCAACTTGGTGAATGACCACTTTGCTTTCGATTTGCACTGTTTTAGAGACATATTTTCACATAGTTATTACTTTCCTGCAGGTTTCGGAGAGGAGGCTTGCTCGTAAGTTGTGCAACAGGCAATCAGAGCCGAAGCAATACGATGAATGGTATTCAAAATTCCCTATCAATGTTGATTGATGTCCTTTTCATGTCGGGTAGAGTTCATGTAAATGTCTGTTTTCTCATGTGTGTTGGACTATACATGTATTTGATCATAAAGCCATGACTGCAGGTTTTTCAAGTGGGGAAATGATGGATTACTATGACGTACTAGGTGTGCCTGTGAACGCCTCACCTGCGGTGATTCGGAAGGCCTACCGACAGCTACAAAAGATACATCATCCAGATGTTGCTGGCTCAGAGGTCTGTTACTACAGGACTCTTTCTGTCCGGAAATAACTGTCCTAGTTTTTGGCATTTTTCAACTTAACGTTTCTTTTCTATTGGGAAAAAAAAAGCCGTCCCAGTACTTGAAAAATAGTCTATCTTTAATAATAGTATGTAGTTTTTGTCACTCTCATTGTCCCACCCGTTTGAAGTGGACAAGACTCACGCTTGAATTATAAAACATAGGGCAAAAACTAGGGGAAAAAAAATTGCCGAAAACTAGGACAAATATTTCCGGACAGAGGTAGTATTCCTGTGTCAGGATTGAATTTCAATTCTCCAGTTTTATAGATCTTTGACTACCTTCTCTGGCCAATATGTTTCTCATTTTTATCAGTTGATATGTCAACAATAGAGTTAACCGGAAAGCCAACTCAAATAGGAAAGTTTTAGCAAAATCGTGTTGAATTCCTCTTGAACTCATATTGAAATATAAAGAGACCAAAAACTAGTTCATGATGAGCTGGGAGACAATCTAAAACAAGCCACTGTCATTATTCTCCACACCTCGCAATGACTCCCACACCTTCTACCAAAGCTCCAAGCCCATGGCCCACAAGGGGAAAATCTATGACACGACACTATCCAACCCAAGTATAGCTCAAAAAAGAGGTTAGAAGTAGAACAAAAAGGGAGGTTAGATGGGCTTCCTTTCGGTTAACTCAAATGTGGCAGTGATTTTATTTATTTCTGTTGTTTGTTTTGCAAGAAGGGCCACGCAATGACGTTATTGTTGAACGAAGCATATGCAACTCTGATGGATGACAGTCTTCGAGGGATTTACAACGAAGCCCACTCTCACAAAGCGGCCATGCGGGCAGCTGGACACACCACATTTTCAGGATCCCCTTTCAGCCAGTGGGTGGGGCCAGATCGGCCTCAAGGAATTTTCGTTGACGAAAATGTCTGCATTGGTGAGTCATTTCTCTTTCATGTTGTGTTTGGTCAATTGGTGCTGATCAATCCAACCCCGTGTCTTGATTGATTGAAACACAGGACTTGTTCTGTTTAAGAACAGTGATGTTTAACGGGACTTTAGAATAATGATACATTAGAATAATGATTCTCCCCAATAACCTGTGAAAGTTAATATTCACCTCTTGGGCCAAGAAATTTGGTTGGTGAAAAAGAAGATGTTGGTGAAAAAGAAGATTTGTGGCTCTCTCAAAATTCTAAGAGTCGTTAAAGTTTGAAATATTTCATTGACCAATCCACTACTGTAACCCAGTCTGAGATCTACTACATCGAATGGTGTATTTAGTGTCCCAGGACACTATTTGTAAACACGGACACTATTTACTTTTAGGGAGATATGGTGTCCTCGTAAGAAAAAATGAATGTAGTGTTCCAATGACATATGGCAACTTTGTAATAAATATGGCATGCCACCTCATGTTACTCTCATTACTTGGAAAGAACATGGCACTCTCAATGAAAGTGAGGATGACAAGTGGCGAACTCCTATGTAGTATCAAGGGACACTATTTCTCTTCACCTTTGAACGAAATATGGTAAAAGACATCAATTCTACTTAGACACTAAATACGCCATTTAGGGTACACTAGAATTGTGATTTAGTGTTGGGGCACTACAGACACTATTTGACTTTTTGTAGATAAGTGTCATCGTAAAAACTTTTTTTCTTTAAAACAATTAAAAAAAATCATGTAAACCTTTTGGATGTAGTGTTCCAATGACGAATGGCAACTCTATAATATACATGGCATGCCAACTCATGTCACTCTCATCATCTGGAAGTAACATTGGCAAACTCCTATGTACTATAGGGACACTATTTCTCCTCTCCTGTGAATGAATGAACTGTGGATAAAAACAAACTTCAATTCTTGCTAGACACTAAATCACAATTTTAGTGTATTGGGGGCAGCCTTTTCAAAATCACCGAAGCATCTGGAATCGTCTTTTGGTGTCTTGAAAACGGCCAGCATTGTTGGTTATGATTTGGGGTGTCAAAGGTGCTTATCAATTATTTCCTTCCACGTGTAATAACTAGGTTTGCGGTCACCAGCTCCACCATCAAGTCTTGACAACCACTGTCAATGAAATCTCTTATAAACGATTTTGTTTTATTTATTTTTATTTTAATCTTTGGCAGGGTGTCGAGAATGTGCTCATGCTGCCTGTAAAACCTTCACCATGGATGATGCTGAGGGTACGGCGCGTGTGACCAGGCAATGGGGAGATCCTGAACCTTTTATTAAGGTTCTTTCTCCTTCTCTTTCTGCTTCTGATCCTATTTACTTACTTTCAAGGCACTCTCATGTACTACACCAACAAAGTGATTATTTAGTCTTTCAACTTTATGTAGAGTTACGAAATGCGACAACATTTTACTTTTTTAGTATGCATATTCTTGACCCATATTTCATTGCTAAAAAACGACATGATGAGTAAAACATTAAGACATTGCAAAAGTGGAAAGACTAAACAACCATTTTGGCTAAGTAGAAAACCTAGCCGTGTTAACCACCAAGGATTCATTGTTTTTAAATGATAAATGCAATCGATCATATTGTGAAAAATATAATTCATATGGGATCGAATTTTATATCACCGGAATCAATGAAGAACACTGCATGTGTTTGGTAAAAAACGAAATAAGTTTTGAACAAAAAAATTCTACGTATGACCTACTCAAAACTGCTGAAACCAATTTGGGCTTCTTGGTCCTTTAGAGGTTAAACCATGTCAATTATAAGATGGCTACTAATGTAAATTGTGCCAATTTTAACACAGTTAGGTTTTCTAGAATTCCACTGGTTTTCTGCTGGTAAAGATTTAGATCACAATGCAATGGATATGGAGATTGTAAATTGACAGAAATGCTGAACAGGGTTACCGTATATGAGGGTCAGATTCAGACAACATTGTGTCGAAATCTAATTTTCCACATCATATTTTGAGAGGTCCACGTCACCATAAACCAATCATAAGATGACATGTGGCACTTTTGGATAAAATTTAATTGATTAATGTCGAAACTGACCATGACGTAGGGTATGTTACTCTACCAGTAGCTCACTGTGTTGTGCTAAATTTACCAGGAGGCCATTGAACTGTGCCCTGTGAACTGCATCCATTATGTGGAGCGAGAAGATTTGGCAATACTGGAGTACCTCATTCGCCCACAGCCGAAGCCCGGCAATGGCGTGTATGGAGGTGGATGGGAACGCCCGAAGAATGTCTTCATGGCTGCACGCACCTTCAAGCGCCAAATGGAGGAGAAGAAGGCTAGTGCTGCAAATGGTATGATAGAGCCTTCAATTGCTTTTCCAATGTCTTAATGTTTTTCTCATCATGTCATTTCTTAGCAATGAAATATGGGTCAAGAATATGCACATTGTTGAACATTCTAAAAAATTGCATTTCAAGTAAAATGCTACGGCATTATGTAACTCTTGTTATGGCATTTAAGTTAGAACTCCCTTAAATTGCATTGCAATTGGCAGGGTTTAACCTAGCCGCGTTACAATTGGCAAGGTTTCCGTTAGAACTGGCTTAAATGGCGTTACAATTGGCAGGGTTTAACCTAGTCACGTTACAATTGGTAAGGTTTACTCCAGAACTGGCTTAAATGGCATTACAATTGGCAGCGTTTAACCTAGCCGCGTTACAATTGGCAAGGTTTGCGTTAGAAGTGGCTTAAATGGTGTTACAATTGGCAGGGTTTAACCTAGCCACGTTACGATTGGTCAGGTTTACGGTAGAACTGGTTTAAATAGCATTACAATTGGCAGGGTTTCACCTAACCACGTCACAATTGCCAAGGTTTAACCCTTAAAAGTCCAAAGAGCCCTTTCCGACCATTATTATACTGCAATATTCCATTGTATTTGGCATGGTTCCACACCTCCTACGGGATTAAGAACAAAAGTGAAGATAAAATTCACGTCAACATGATTTTAATGAGCTATTGGTGTCTGAATTTGGAACTTTCTATTTACAGCAGATGTCAAATATACGCCAACGTATCTACTATCCCTATCAGCCCTTTAAGGGTTAAGCGGCTAGGTTTTTTGAATATCTCTGGGTGGGGGTCTTTACAGCTACGTTTTGCATTCTCACAGTTTCCTGTGGAACTGGCAGGACCTACAGTGAAGGAAACACCTGCGCAGAAACAAGCCCGCATGGAAGCAGAGATGAAGATGAAGGCAGGGGCGTTTTGGAGATTGTGGTCATGGAGTTCACGGCCCATGCCTTGGCAGCAGCAGACTGCATCATCATCAAGTCCAGAATTCTATGCTGAGAATTTTGAGTGGCCCTGGAAAGGTCTGTTTGGTCGGTCGTCCACATCGGAGCTTCTCAGTGTCCCTGTTCCTGCCTCAGACGTCTCTAAGGTGATATACTGCATATTCCATTTTACGTATTCTGCTTTATTCACTGTTGCAGAGAGTCGGTTATGTTGTGGTTAATGAGCACAAAGACTGGGTTTCAAAAATCTTCCATTTCTTAGCGCCACTCAATCAAATAGCGCCAACTAGCTAATTGGGGTGGTTTAATGCCCATTTGTTAGATGGAAATTAACTCATGCCCCTACTTGCAAGGTAATTAATGGAGAGTAAGGCTTTCACTGCTGCTACTTGGTGTGTGCTGATTTAGCACTTCAAACCATGGTATAGACACAGTTAGTGAAGGTGTTCAAACTGGTGAAAATGAATATAAATTCTTTGCAAAATTGCAATTGAGCAAAGAGTGATGCGCAGAGGGGGGAAGTAGTCATACACCATTGGTTTTGTCCGGTTGACATTGTAGCATGGGTGGGTTGAACAGACACTTTATTCACGCCGGCCTTAAAAGAGGACCGGGGTTCCTATCTATCTAGTGATGCGCACAGGCATTTAGTGACTTAATTCCAGTTAACTAAGATTGCTATATGGTTGGACCCTGAGAACAGTCTCAGTTTGAAGTGGCTATGCTTCTAAACAGGGGGTGGATAATTTCGTCTATGGAAATACTACTGATTGTTCATATACTGGTAGAGCACATACTGATTGTTAAATACTGATTGTACATACTGTAGTAATGCGCACAGGCACTTAGTTACTTAATTCCAGTATGTGATCAGTATGTAATCAGTATGTAACAATCGGTATGTAACAATCAGGTCCAAAGAAATAGCAATCTTAGCAATCTTGGGCCTTTAGAACAGTCTCAGTTTGAAGTGACTACTGGAACACCATAGCAGGTTCGCCACCTGGCGAACGAATATTTATTTTTTTTGAAAAAATAAGGTTCGCCTCTCGAAAACAGAATTTCTCAATTTTATTTATTTTAGCAAAAAATCAGTAAAAATGACCTTAAATAGCTTAGAAATAACAAAATATTGCAAACACTAATTTATTCTATTTTCGTTTTTCTGTCTTCAGAATTTTCTAATTTATACGTTTTTTATTTTAAGAATTATTTTTGGACGAACCTGCTATGGAACTACGGTATGCTTCTAAACAGGGGGTGGAAATACTGATTGTTACATACTGATTGTTCAGCACATACTGATTGTTCAGTACATACTGATTGTTTCTTACATACTGATTGTTGTTGTTATATTGCAGGTTGTATCTCTAGTGCAAGACTGGGCAACGACGTTCGCATCGTCAAGTGAGATACCGCTGCCAATGCCATTTCGAACGGACCCGTTACCAAACGGAATCCGGCTCACCTTGATCACAGCCAACAATGGCATGCTGGAGTCGGTAGGGGCGTTGGTGGCGACGGTGGAGCAAGAGCTCAAGAGCTCGAACGTGGAAAGCGCGGCCCTGGGTGAGCCCTTCGACTCTGACGATGCAAATGCAACAAGCAGCAGGTTCGTGCTGGTGGTGCGACGAGAAGGGGTCACCGGAACGGCAGCCTTGCCCGGGGAGGGCCGCATCCTCAAGCTCATGAAGGAGGCGCTGGCTGGCCGAGACTCCTCTTACTCTGCTTACAGCATTCCCCGAAACCCTAAACCCTAAACCCTGAACCCTGAACCCTTGCAATGGGTGATCACTCACTTTGTGGAGGACTCTACAAGGTCTGTGTTCTCGCCACTGCAATTTATTTGTCGACTCTTATAGCCAATTCTGTATGTACCATTGCTAAAGACGGTGGCTCATCTGTATTATTTTCTCTTCATCTTAGTATATATCACTTGTGTATATAAAAGCTTGTCTCAATGGAATTGGGAGGGTTTACAGCAGAATAATATTAGCCAGATTCTGTGGACCCTAAATCCAACCCTGAACCCTTGCAGTGGGTGATCACTCACTTTGTGGAGGACTCTACAAGGTCTGTGCTCTCGCCACTGCAATTTATTTGTCGACTCTGTTTGGTTAAAGCCGATTCTGTGTGTACCATTGCTAAAGACAGTGTATTATTATCTCTTCATTTTAGTATATATCACTTGTGTATATAAAAGCTTGTCTCAATGGAGCTGGGAGGGTTTACAGCAGAATAATATTAGCCAGATTCTGTGGATATTTGTGATTCTCATGGTCTGTTAGCCAAACTAAGGCAATTAATCTAGATACTGATTGTAAACGTACATACCTCAGAACCCTAAAACAGAGACTGTGATCACTCACTCTGTGGAGGACTCACCAAGTTGTGTGCTCTCTCCACTGCAATTTATTTGTCGACTCTCTTTGTTGATAGCCAATTATGTATGTACCACTGCTCACGACACACCCTGAGATGGTGGCTCGTCTGTATTATTATCTCTTCATCTTGGTATGTATCAGTTTTGTATATCAAATCATGTCTCAACCCTAAACCCTAAACCCTAAATCCGGTATTATTATTTCTTCATCCCAGTATGTTACTTTTGCATCATTCGAGTTAACCGAAAAGAAGACTATCTAACCTCTCTTTTTGCTCTACTTCTAACCTCTCTTTTGAGCTATACTTGGGAGGAATAGTGTCTTGTCATAGATTGTCCCCTTGTGGGCCACGGGCTTGGAGGTTTGGTGAAAGGTGTGGGAGCCATAGCTAGGTGTGGAGAATATTGACAAGGCCTTGTTTTAGATTGTCTCCCAACTCATCATAGACTAGTTTTTGGTCTATTTATATTTCAATATGAGTTCAAAGAAATTCAACATGAGTTTACTAAATCTTTCGTCGTTGGGCTGACTTTTTGGTTAACTCTATTGTCTCAATAAAACTGGGAGAGTTTCTAGTATTATCACAGTATTGAGAGGTTAGTGAGTATTTGCGATTTTTCATCTGTTGCATGCAAGAATTCTTTAATACCATAGTTTAACAGCAAGTTCGGCACAAAATAATTCTAAAAATAGATGCCTAAAATTTTGGAATCTTATTGGCATTTTTTGCCGACTGTAATATTAATTATTTTTCAAAATTGCCGGAAAGTAAGAAGTTTTTACTTCTCACTAGAATTTTACTTACTGTGGATGCGTGTGTGAATGTAGGGAAGAGAAGGTGCTCCTTTTGTAATCAAGCTCGCTTACATTAGTCCACAAAGAATATGGGTTAAGAAGTAGCATGACTCTAGGTGAGGCTTTTCAAATGTGTTGTACACAGATTTTTGGAGTCCAATTGAGCATAGAAGATGAAGTTTTATAGAATTTTGTCCAACTAACAAAAGTTGAGAAATCAATCCTTCTTCCACCTCCAAGAAGTTTTGTGTCAAAATATGTCTTTATGCAAAAGATATGGACAAAACATTGCAGCCGTGTAAAGGTCAAAAAATTAAAATGCGTTCATAACAGCTTTTCGGAGGTCATTTGTGCATAGAAGATCAACTTTTTTGGAATTTTGTTGGTTTGAGAAAAGTTTAGAAATCAAGTAATCTTTCACCTCCAACAAATTTTATGGCATTTGA
This sequence comes from Pohlia nutans, assembly GCA_022496805.1. NCBI lineage: Eukaryota > Viridiplantae > Streptophyta > Bryopsida > Bryales > Mniaceae > Pohlia > Pohlia nutans. Next base: position 12,120,264 of record CM040095.1, on the reverse strand, counting down.
AGACTCTATGCAAAAGTTATGCGTGTTATAAAAATGAAGACTAACTAGGTGCTTCACCTCAGTTTACATATCCCATATGCATTGTTGGACACAACTCCACCCCACTTGCATAAAGTACAAAGCATTCTCACCTCCTCACTCACAATTTACTTGTTATCCAATGCAAGAGAGTTGTACATGATAAAAACTTAAATAGAAAAATTAGAGAAGCGTTTTAGCCAAATTTTTAAAAATTGAATGAGAAAATTGTTGAAAATATGAATGTACTATTTTTAGGTGCCGAACCTACTTTTTGAACTTAATTAAATATTAGACAGCAAGTTGCCGAACCTGCTAGTAAACTACGGTAGCTGGAAGTGGTACTCAAAGATCCTCCAAAGTGCATTCTTGTGATAAGACGAACTTTGGAACATTTGTATTCAAAAGGCCATGGCACAAGATTGAGTGATCGAGAGGAACTTTGGAACATTTGTATTCAAAAAGCCATGGTACAACACTAAGTGATCACGATGAACTTTGGAATATTTGTATTCAAAAAGCCATGGCAAAAGATTGAGTGATCAAACTACAAAAGTACAAACACAAAAGTTGTAGTATGTGGGGTACTACATACTTCTAAAAAAATCCAAGTAAAACACAATTTTGTTAAACTTGAATACAACTTTTTACTAAATTTTGAATTTGGAAAAGTTAATGAATCTCAAAGCTTGTCACCCCATTGAACTAGTTTTGAACCCCTTCTGGAAGAGGGCTGAAACAATCTCTAAAATCATTTTTGCAATACCAAAAAATTGGTTCTAAGGGCCTTGACATATTATAGATTGTTTAAGATTCTCTTTCGCTAAAATTGTACATTTGAAATCTATTCATAACATTTCATATTGCCCAAAAAAAATAGCCTACAAAAACCTTTAAAAAATCAGCTTCTCTGCAAAAACACTCTAGGCTCAACAAATTGGATTACAAAATTGCAAAATTGCAAAATGTCGATGAGCCCAAAGGACTCTGATTGAGAATCACAGGTTGAAAAGAAAACTATCCTAGTATACAAGGTAAACCACTAAGAGCATGACATTGTGTCGTGTTTTTATCGAAGAACCACATAATTTATCTTTAAATAGTCTACTCTAGCCCGAAGGACCAACATGAATGACTGACGAATATGACTCTTTGCCATACCCTACATAGGCCACGATTATAAACTATAATTTAAACCTAGAAGGTGAATTTAAAAAATGGAACATACCTCAGGTGGTTTGTGTTGTTCATGGGAAGAAGAAAAACTCTGGCCCTGGGGTCAACGCAAATGGATAGCTCTACTGTTTGGCTATCTGAGTCACATAGACCTAGACATTATTCTACATTACCAAGGTATGATGAGACATGTGAATTGTTGGTTTAATGATCTGATCTTCAGACTCGTAATACTAGTCTTCAAATGGGAGGAACAGAATCTGACATTTGAACCATGAAACTGCGCTCAAATTCCTGAAGCTTCTGATCATCATACTCACATGGCATATCATCATACACTTTGTGGCCATGTTTTACACACTGCCTCAAGGAATTGCAACAAGATTTTTCTCCTTCTGGTAGACGAAGTTCCTCGCCAAGCAATCGCATCACCTCATCACAACGAGCATGAATTACCTGCATAGTCCAGGTTCCTCTCTAGTTACATATTTGCAGACAATTTTTACGAACAGGATAGAGTAGAAATAAGCACAGTTAGAGTAGGAAAAGGTACAGAACATTCCCACATCTGAGCAAAAAGAAGGTAGTGCTGTGCTCCAAAAAACTGGAAAAAAAAGGATTGGAAAGGGTTGAACATATACCAAAGAGGCTCGCCCATCAAAAGGAGTGTGCTGCAAATTGACAATAACAAGTTTGCCGCCGTTCTTGGCCACTTGAGCAGGCATATCACAAGCAGGTCCTACTTTCAAACTGGAGCCCAGAACAAGGGCCAGATCTGCCTTGTCTGTGTGTTCCCAAGCTGAGTCCACTTCCTGTAACGCAAATGACAATGATAATTACCATAAGGAAGAATCATCGAGTGAACTTGCCAAGGCCCTTTTAGATAAGCAACAAGCTTAAAATGTGAACCAACATCATATGCAACCAGAGGTTCAAAACAATCCATTGCGTTTATGACGCCTTGCAAAGCATTTGATATAATAAGTGTCAAACCTTATTCTCTCAAATACTATTAGCAAGCAACACAAGGAGCCATGTAAACGCCACCTTTTCATGCTCATTCTTGTTATTTGGACGAGCAAAACTGACATTGAACAAAACGAGGTAAAATAAATGAAAAAATGATATTTGGACCGATCAAGGTTGTTGCTCTGACCTCTGCAATCTAAAGATCATTCCCACATGCAACAGTTGTTTCCAAATACATATGACCTTAACCCCTAAGAATCTAAAACGCCCAATATGGCCGTAAGCCAATACTGAACTTAGCAACGGTGGCATTTTCTCATTTTACCTCGGTTTTCTGATTGCAATACATCATTTTAAAGCTCTTGTTCAAGATCAACAGTGTCGATCATGTCAAATTGAAGCCATTTTCACACAAACAGATGATTTGTAGCAGGGGGTCCAATTTTCCTACACTACAGAAAATACACAGTGGAAGCCTAAGGGTTAAACAGTTCCCCAAAACATAACCCTGATGTAGATGAGTTGAAAAATGTACCTTTATCGGCAAGCTTTCACCGAAGAGAACCACGGAACTCTCAAGCTCCCCAGAACAGTTGTCTGCTTCACACAAGCGCCCGGTCCTATGATCAATAGTGCGCACTTGCCTCTTGATAGATCTACTTGCCTGGTTCAAGTCCCTACGAGCTCTTGAAGGATTTGTGGAAGGGGTAGTCAACCCTTTCCACACCGCATGTGGTCTGAAATAGCGGGTTTCACACAGGGGGCAAGTTTCCAAAGAATAATTTCCATGGAGTTCGCTTTGATTCTCTACGGCAACACCACTCCGCAGATGCAAACTGTCAATGTTTTGGGTCACTATGTGATGGAAGTGGCCCTCCTCTATTAAAGCTCTCAGAAGCTCGTGTGTCAATGTTGGATTTAGCTGCACAAACAGAACACTGGCACACAGTAAGTCATCTAATTAACCCCTAAAGGACCAAGAAGCCCAAATAGGGCCTCATGTTTTTTTAGCATTTTTGAGCAAGTCGTATGTGAGCTTCCTTTAGTTCAAATTTATTTGTGTTTTGACCAACGCATACAATGTTCTGCATACGATTATGGTGATATAAAATTTGACCCCATTTGAATTATGTTTTTCACAACATGATCAAATGAATTTGTCATTTGAAACCATGAATCCTTGGCCCTTTAGGGGTTAAGAAAACAGCCTTGTGATTTGAGCACCCTGCGACAAACTTGTAGAGAAGATGAACAAACCTTGGTGAAATCCGGCTCGGCAACTGTTTTGCCCTTGGCTTGAAGCGTCCACACACCGGATGGTCCACGAAAATCAGGAATACCTGCTGCTGTAGAAATGCCTGCTCCTGTGTATGCCTGCAATCGACCACTCCTCGAGCCAATGAGCCATTGTCATACAAAGAGCTTTAATTTTAATCTACATAACTCTTCGTTAGCTCCAGTGATTTGTTTTTGGTTAGGAGACAGTTTAACCCCTAAATGTACAAACCCTTTTGAACACTAGCTTCAAAAAATAGATATTAGCATGGCTCAGATGTACATGAGAGGACCATTGCAAGCATATTATTAACAGCTCCCCATCACAAGAGATTTTTTGTAATTGGTAGAGAATTTAATAAGCTTACAAGGATGACTTGAGCAAAAGTCACCCGAGGTTGTATGAAAAAGTTACAAGGCTTTGAATCTGTTGGTGATCTAGTTTCTCGACGCTGAGACGTTTAGGGATTAACATGTTTGCTACTTTTCCATGGCTTGAAGAGCAATCCAGGCTCCTTGGATGCTCTTTTCATATTAATATATAGGTAATGTTAGGGTATACACATGTGCTACTTAGGTGCTACTTAGGCAATACCAGGGCAATACCTAGGTTTAAAGAGGCTACTATTATTCTTTTCTTTCTTATTTCAAAAATCCTTCGTATCAATTAGCCAGCCCAAATTTTATGTAGCAATTTGGCTAAAATTAGCAACAATAAGCTCAATATGTACCATGCCACTACTACTCAGGAATGTGTTATATACAACCCTAATTTACTCATATAACTTCGACTAACCCTAATTTACTCGTAAGGTGAGTGCAGATGGGACATCGCCAACAACACTTGGTCGATCTCCAGCTCGCGATTTGAAAGAGAACCAAAACGATTGCTAATCCACAATACAAACCCTAAAACACATTCCCCGCTCAAAACCTATTAAGAAAATGTGAAGGTATCAGTGCAGCGATTGAACATACCACAGCGTACTTGGACTGTCGCACGAACGCAGCGAGTTGCTTCACTTTCGCTCGCAACAGCAGCCCCTCCTCCACTTCGTCCATGGCGCCTCGACCTCGCCGGCAGGTTCTTCTCGCAAAACCATTCTCGCTCATCACCACCTCCTCTGTAGTACTCCCTCCGTCCCAAAGTTCTTGTCCAACTTGTTTGCTTGGTATTTCTTTGAGCCAATTTCATTGATCATATTGTAAGAAACATGATTAAAAAAAGGTTCCAAATTATGTCACTAGAATGATTGAAGAACGTTGCATGTGTTCATTGCAACCTAAATGAAATTAGCCACAAGGAAGTATTTTTTGACCTACTTAAAAAAGCACTTTCAAACATGACAATAACTTTGGGACGGAGGGAGTAGATTGTAGAACTCCCCTGCGTCTCTATCACTCACAGCTTAAAACAGAGTTGAAACCCTAATAATCATATTGGCGATGGCTGCTCGCTCGCTCGGTTCAATCCCAGTAAGTGATGCTGCAAAGAGCTTCTGCAAATTTCGCATCGTTTTGAACGCCGCATGTGCTTCATCAGTTCCGAGTGCTGCGGCGAATCTCGGGAAGTCCGCCATGGAATTTGTTTGTTCGTTTGTTTGATTGTTTGTTTGGACTGGAATGGCTCTGCGAAGCCAAGTCAAAGGCGGAGGCTCCAAAGTCTGTTTGAATGTTTGGTTTGAAGAAGCGAAAGTTTGAATGTTTGAATCGGGAAATCCATCACCGACTCACCACTTTTTGCAACTTTCGTTGTAAACTTTTTTGAATTTTCGGTCAAACAAGGCCCGTCATTTTTTTTTCCTCTTGTTGGAGTTAGGGCCGCTTCACACTATGGCCATCCAAGTCAAGAGGCCGTGGGATTGAGAGTCCAAAGAAATCTACTGAAAATAGGCAATAATATATAGTTTTCATTTTTTATGAAAAGAAATCATCGGCCTCTCAATCATAGTTTGGGTCTTGCAGAATGTAGGACCCAAACTTCCTCTCGAGAGGCCGTCACCTTGGTCAAAAAGTGTTGCCATGTAAGCATTTTGAAGGTCCACGGCCTTTGGACTTTGGTCTTTAGTGTGAAGGGTCAAGAGGCCAAAACCATGGTTTCATGCAATTTGATTGGTGGAAATCGACGGCTTCTCGACCTTCAGCCATAGTGTGAAGCGGCCCTTATTCGTATAATCACCTTGAATTTGAAGAATCTTCAATGAATTTTGTTTTTATTATCTCTGCTCCACCAAGGGAGAGGCTACGGAAACGCTTCATTTTTAAGGAGTTACATGGCTGAATAGTACAAACAAAGTGTAATAGTAAATCTAGGGTATATACAAAGGTAGAGACTACTCTTGTTTTACTCTTATTTATTCACTTCAAATAGTTAAAAGGTGTGGAAATCTTGGTGGTTTATCATTATTAAATGAGTAAGAGATGTGTAAGAGTTTGATGGTCTTCAAAAGTTTTTTAGCACCAAGAAAGAAGCTAATAATGATAGACCACCAAGATCTTCCATACCATTTAACTATTTAGAGTGAACATATAAGAGTACAATAAAGCAAAATTCGTGGTAAAATTTGATAGACTTTACCAATTATAACTCTATTTTCAAATAAAAAAAATTCACGGTAAGATTTAAGCTTGGACTAGCAGTTAAAAGTAACGTGAATGTATGCCACAACATATTTTGCCCAAATCAACCCTTTTTTATAGTTGGGCTTTGTTGTGTTAGATTGGACTAATAAAAAATAATTTGGGTACTAAACGACTAAAAACTTAATATTAGATTTCGAAAGTATCTTCATTTTTTTTTCAAAATATTGGATGAATTTGTCATATTTGGATGAAAATTAAATTAAAATGTGGATGAAAATATTTCTATCCAAAACATGGATGAATGTAAAAATATGTGATTCTATTATATTATTTTGTATAGTTTTTTGTTGCACCCTGTGGATACTCGTCTCCTCCTACAAGCTCAAAAAAGGTTGTATTAAAGTTCCTATTAGTCAATAACATGGTAATTGCCAATCTATTCACACGTCGTAGAAGGGTGTGTTTGAAAAGACAATAGTTGAAAACAATCGCTTGAGTAGGCTCCCTTATGGCATAGATCTAGACCTTGATTAAAGCAGGAACGTATGTATATTATTTATGGACAGAGCGATAACAAAGTGAATCTCTAGTATCGTATGTGGAAGGCAGGGTCGGAAGAAAATAATTCTCCAAAAAATGCCGAAAAAATAAATAGATTCAATAAGTATTTTGTCGAAGTCAACAAAAATGAAGTCAAGAAAAAACCGAAAAAAAATGAAAAGTCAAAATTGGATGAAAACATAACACTCAACGAAAATCAAAGACAAAAAATAAAATAAATTGTTTAGCCGTAGGAAAAAAAGATATTAATAGCCAATTCCTTAATTATTACTTTTGAAAGTGCCGACCTCAACTATTTCAACTATTATTAATTATTTGACATAAAAGTACTGACCCTACCTTCTGCGTATGGTAGATGGCAAGAATAGATAAAACAAATATCAAATATATATATATATATATATATATATATACTTAATATATTGTGCCCTTCAACTTGTTTATCACCCTTTGAAAAATGGAAAAAAGGGGGGATGGTCTAAATACAAGACTTTAAATATGATGGAATTTGTCAAAATGGCAAATTATGCAACTTTAATCCTTCAATTTGCTAGGACAACATATTATGTAACCGTACCCTAATTCGCTAAATTTATTTTGTATATACAAAAGAAAATGCCGTAACATACATTTAGGCCAACGAGTGGACTAGGAGGGATACATATTTTGCCCTCAAGTTCGCCCATAGCCTTATCTTTTTGAACTTGGTTACAAGCTCAAAATATGCCCCCTTGTCCCACTCTCTAGTATGACCATGCCTTGTTAAAGGTCACTCCTTGACATTTTGTCAATGGTGACTTTTTAGCATTTTTGTCAAACATTTTAAGTAACGGGATTAACCGTGTCTTGCCATTTTTTTCAAGAGTGACTTCCTAACATTTTTGTTAAAGGGATTATGTTTCCTTGGGGTGATCACACCCCTTTACGATTTGTAACCACGTGCAATAATGGGGTATCTAACATGGGGATATTTATGCACTTCGCAATATTTTTTCCCTCCCTATTTGTAGATAAAAAGCTATTTTGACTTATTTTTTAGCACCCTATATTCATTTGTAATTGTTTATAGAGGCTAATTTTTGGCACAATATTTTTTATAAATCATACAAATACCAAATAGTGGACGAAATACTATAGTATCGCAAAACCAAATTCCATGTTTCACCTAACTGTCTATGTTTACCCAAACCCTAAGCAAACGTTACACTAAAATTGCTCCACCAAAAGTTGAGAAAAATCCTAATTACAAAACCAACGAAGAAGAGACAAACCATGAAAGCTAAATCCTAAACCAAATACACGCATAAAACATTGCAAAGGAGGCAGCCACTATGCAACATCAATTTGCATGAAAGAAACTCTAGAAAATGGTTAGAAAAAGCGCGAGATTGACAATCGAGGATTGAGGTTGTGACAAAACCAAAAGTGTTCGCACGAAGCGGTTGAGGGCGACGGTGGAGGCTGTCAAGTTCTAAGCATTCAATGAGGTTCTACATATTAAGCTCCGCTGCAAAATCCAACGGCCGTGGAGCGCCAACACATTCTTTAACAAAAAAAAATCCCATAACATTTCCTTCCATACTAACGCGTTTGATTTAAGTTTGATTTTTTAAATTTTTGTGTTGTTTTTTTTTTGGCAGCCGCTGCTTAGAGTTCAACATCACTCCACGGGCAAATAAAGTACCAAAAAAATTTAAAAATTTAAAAATTGTTTTGCTCTTATTGTTTGGGGTTCAGCAGCCACAGCTGAAAAAAGAGTAGAAGAGAAAAAAGACAAGAAGAAAGACAAGATAGAAGACAAGAAGAAGAATGAGAGGAAGACAATAAAGAACACAAGAAAGAAATCAAGATAAAAAATAAAAGATAAAGATATGAATAAAAAATGAATAAATGAATCGTTTGTTTATAATGTAAGGAATTGTAAAAAGACAACATTGATCTTTTTTAGAGAACTTTTTAACCAATATTTTCATAAGCCAAATATGCTTATGAAATGATTGAGCGCATTTGGTCAAGAACATGAATAGTGAATTGCGTGTCATTTGTGTTTACTTTCAATTTTTTAATTTAATGTTAACACATTGGGGGAGGTTGATTTTTTGGTGTATGGATGAATCCATGTAATCACCAAGACAATTCTTCATGGAATTTGTGTTTAACTTTTAGTAGGTATTTTGTTTTTATATTCTCTTGATTCATAAAGAATCTAGGGGCTTTTGTCCCCTCCATGTATGTCTATGAAGTAAAAACCTAAAATTAAAATAAAGTAAAAATAAAATAAGTAGAAGAAAAATTAGATAAAACAAGAGTTTTTTTTCCTGGCCATGGGTTCTAGTATCCATGAAAGTTAAATTTTAAATTTAGGCAATTTTTTTCACTTTTATATAAATAAAATAGATTTAGTTATTTTTTTAGCTTCACCATTTAATTTTAAGTCTTTTACTTTTATATAATCTTATCTAATAGAAATCACATATATAAGAGTGTAATGTCTTGTATATGTTATTAAAACTAATGTATATATTTTTTAATTTTATGAATTACCATACTAAACCTTTTGGTTTTCTAATTTTTGGATTTTAATTTTAAACCTAAGGTTTTGATACATTATTTCTCAAAAATTTAACCGAAATAACTTTGTTTGATAGTTTTTATAATCTTTTGAAGAGGACTTGGAGTTGTCAACTTTAAACAAGAGGTATTTTTTATTTGTGATTTTTTTTCTTGATACTTAGCATCCTAAACAATCAATGGACACATGTTCAAGGATTTGACAAGATGTTTTTTATTTTGTTTAATGTATGCATATTATTTATTTACTTTTATTTAAATTTCAATAAACTATCTGCACTTTGAACAATTTTGAGAAATCGGCATGGGCTCAACTCAATTTAAAACATGAATAAGTATAAGACACTTTGTAAAATATTAAACAATTACATATCAATGCAATCGCATATTGATGGCTGGCATGTGAGGTTACTATATACTATACTAAGTGTGGAATCCACATGACTTCATTTCAAATCTTCAAACCTTCATTGAGAAAGATTGGCATGATCGTTTTGTGTGTAAAGATGGACATAATAGTATATAAGTAGTTTGATTTACCTTTATCTTATATTTGCTTTGTTTTGCAGGCTCTAAGAAATAACCCAAACCCAAGCGAAGGAAAAAAAAAAAAACTTACCTCCATGTCAAGCAAATCAAAGAAGTCATTGAAGGATTTACCTTTGGAAGTGCTTGAAATTGTATTTGCATTTCTTCCTCAGCATGTGATTTGCCGCTTTCGTGTCGTTTGCAAAGCATGGAATCATCTCATTTTGCAACCTGGATTTGCTTCTCTGCGTACTTTTACTCCTCGACAAGCATTCTACATCCTCATGTCGCCGAAATTGATTATGTTGAGGGCAAATACACCCGAGAATACAAATTGGCATGTATTAGATGTAGGGGAGAACCGTTGCTACAAGTTGCCCCGTATTTGGATGTTGGAACAATATAAATACAAGTGGAAATATACGTTAGCTACTGATAGAGGGCTCATCTACACAATGTACTTGGATGACAACTGGTTTGGATCTTCAAGGCGTGCACTTCACATTGTTTACAACCTTGTGAGCAAGAGCTTCCATGAAATTCCAGAACTTGAATTCAATTGCTCGACATACAACAACAACATTGTCATCATGTCAGTGGACAATGTGTCAAATGCCTACAAGATTATAACCATAACAGGGCCGCGTTTTGTATCGGACAGAGGGCAAGTTTATCTCTATGATTCCACAACTTCTATATGGAGGAACCTTTGTGAAGTACCTGTGTGGGGAATGGGGTATCATGCCTCAAGCATCTTTGTGAATGGCATTTTGTACACTTTGTTTGCAATATATTCGAGGAATAGGCATCGAGACTGGTGGTTATACTCATGTGATTTAGCGACTGGTGCATGGAGCAAAATCAATGTGGACTTGCCTGCTCCGTCTTCTCCATATAATAAATTACAACTGGTGGTGAGTTTGAATCAATTGTTTATGGTAGAGTATAGTGGAATTGATGGAACAAGCTGGAAGCAATGGATTACGTTGAGCATTTGGAAGATTGTGTTAGCAAAGGGGGAGGTGGTAAAGGTGGCCAACATGCAGAAATTTTGCGAGTACTTCCAAAGCATGTTCCCAAGCATACGTGGGAAGGAAGATGAGGTGATGGGCAATGCGGTAGTTGCAGTTGGATGTGCAAATGCAATCGTCATTTCGTCTCTTATTGGTCGTCGTGTGAAGTTTGATTTGTTGGAGAGATGTTGGTATGAATTACCACCTTATACTTTGTACAATCAATATGGTAGTCTTTACGAAGGCATTTGTACTGGCCTTGTAGATATTTGAAAGTCTAGCTATATCATTTTGGTTTGATATATAGTTGTTGTGACTCAAATTTGTATTGAAAAACGGTTTACATCCTTAATTAAATTAAGATTAAAGGTATAGAATAATGTTGGAGGGCTTGATTGCTGCAAACTCATTGAATGCATCCTATAGTCAATTTTGCACATATCAAAACCTCTGGGGGTTCACTCTATGTTTATTGTATTGGGCGCTTGAGATATCATGTATTTTACATGGAGGTATTAATTTTTGTTTTAAAATTTTACCATCAAATATGTGTCATTATATAGTAGAATGAATGTAATACTGATTTTTTTGTGCACTTCGTATTTTAATATTTGATAGAAAAAAACTCGATATGAATCTCCACGTGATCAACATTTAGAGTGTAAGCATTTTGACAACTATCAAAGGTCATGGTGAGTGAAGATATAAGCGCCTCTATATGCATTTACTATTGCAAATAATTTATTACAATCTATTGGATGACGTGCTATACCCCACCTATTCCAGGCCTTTCTCCTCATTTGTTGGAATCTTCATTACCACCAAGAACTCTCATTAGCTACAACAATGAATCCAAATCCTGTAACCCTCTAACCCATGACAAATTGATGTTTGTTTCTTGAATTTTCATAATAGTATTGTTTGTCCTTTATTATTTTGAAAATTTATACAATAATAGTTGTATGCTAATCACCCTTTATTAGTTTAGTAGACTATTTGGATGATTAAGCTCCCTATTTCAATTTCAAAAGTACTTTAAATTTTCACTTTAGTGAATATATTGAACTCTATATTTATTTGCCCATTGTTTGTAATTTCTTAGAAGTGAGCATCGAGAATGCCAATCCGCCAATACTTCAATAGATTTTACAAATTCAACAAATCATACAAAACAATCAAGTTGCACAATGGAGTGCACTATTCAATAAAGCCAAGACTCACGTGCGTGCATCACCCTTATTAAAACACCACTGTATACATTTTCAATTTGGCTAAAATTAAGCAATATATGTACAAATCTCACATCCTCAAAATACATTTTCATATGTACACATGGGCTAAAAACATGGAATTAAACTCCAAGCCCCGTGTATATCTACTTTTTGTTCAACTGAAATATGTCTCCTATACGTACATTTTGTACATGCTTGTTCTAAATAATACCCTTGTTGTGCACGCACGTGTATAAATACAATACTTGAAGAGTGCACTCCCTGGGGAATTTCATTGCAAAACTCACCAAGTACAAAGACTACCAGCCACAAATGGCCTAGGAGGAAGAGCCAAAGGGGGAGGGGAAGAATAAGAAAATATAAAAAGGTAGGCATCATTTGTGTATACTAAGGGCCTCTTTTCATGTATGGGTGGTCGGTCCGCAAAAAGTGGAAGTTCCATTGAAATGGGTGAACAGAGTAGGATCTAGGAGTATATTTTTCATTCCTACAGAAATGGGTAGAGTATGGGTGGTTTTTGAAACCTCATTTTTTGGTCTTGTAGTGCCTTTCACCCAACCGATCCTCACATGGAAGCCTGCCCTATATTACTTCATTAGGTACTAATGCAATTTTGGAGCCGGTGGGTTGCAAGAAATAGCTCACACCAGGTACGTTGCGGAGCAATGAGGTAAGGGCCTCTTTACACAAGAGGCGAGAAGCCGTGAGAAGAGAAATTTCAGCCAATGAGAAATTGGTCATCTTATCTTGGTTTCTAAGCCTCCCAATGGCTGAAATTTCTCTTCTCACAGCTTCTCGCCTCTAGTGTAAAGACGCCCTAAGGTACACCACTCTATTTATACCACTTTGTGGTCACTATGTATCAGTGACTAAATTTTGGTATCATATATGCTATTAGTACAAATATTGTGACTTTTAAATCAAGACACAAATAGGGTGATTTGTCTTAGGCGCTTTTTCTGATTAACCCATCTCCAAAATTGCATCACCTTAGCATTTACTTACAACCTTATTTTTCACATGTCATCTTGTGATCTTGTTTCTGCATTACAATTTTGAGTTGGCAATTTAGTTTCACCAAAAGTGAGTTTAGAGAGTGTGGATTATGTCTTTTTTGGTATTTTCGGGCTTCTCGTAGCAACCAAACACCCAGTATCATGACACGATCATGGTGGCTTAAATATGCAGGGACTACTCCGTATTGCATGCATGGTCTAGTGTTACACTGGAAAAATAAATCCTATTATGGATTATGAGTTTAGAACACAAAAGGAGCATGAGTACTAATGAAGTAGTTAATGTATTTAATAGCTATATATTTAGAATCCAATGAATTTGGAAATGTACAAGAATCCATAGTCAAATCCTAGTACCGATAGTTTATAGGGTTTGTAATTTTAGTACATTGGGTTTGTCTTGCAATTTATAAAATATCCATTTAACAAAAAAATCCATTCTAATAAGAAAATCACTCAAACTACCAAAAATCATGACTAATACATTGAAGTAGTTATTTATGACAGCCTCCTTCATTGCGGCACAGATCATTCTTGTACATTTCCATATTCATTCCATAATGTACCTCATTACGGATTCTTGTACTCATTATCCAATAGTCATTTTAAGGTACATATAGCAATGTCCTAAAAATACACAAATTTTAAAAGGGTCTTTATGGTAACTTCATCTTTCTACAGTAAAAAAGGTGGACCAATTTGAGCATCCCAATTGTACAAAGAAATTCTATACTCAAAAGTATACCTTATATGCAAAGAAGTTAGTGAAATGTAGAGTGGCACCTTTGAAAAGAGTCACCATTGAAGAAAATGCCAAGGCATGGCCAGTCTCACACTAGAGAGTGGGGCAAGTGGGGCATATTCTACTTGCAAGTGAGCATGTAGCTAACTCCAAAGGGACAAGACCATGGACAAACTTGAAGGCAAAATACCCCTCCGCCCCAGTGGTGATTTTTCACAAGGTCCCTAACATGTCCAGGGACATGTTCAGAAAAAAAAAACATTTCCGGTGGACGGGTTCTAAAAAAATGAACCGGTATTTGGACGGGTTAAATTCACTTTGGACGGGTTCTAAAAAGATTTATTTATTTTTATGTAAAATTTCCCAAAAAAATAAATGGTGCAAATATCAATTACATTATGTCATATATGACATGTGAATGTAAGCATAATGGAGTCAAACCACTAATACCTAATCAAAATACCAATCTTCAAGAGCTCGATTCACCTGCACACAATGATTCATCAACTACAATATTTAGAACCTTTGTAACACAATGTCAAAAGATTATAATTGAAGGTACACTTAGAAATTGAATAATTAATATTTTATATAAGCATGTTCAAAATTTTATAAAAAAAAAAGAACTTACCCTTCAAAAAAGTGGATGAATTCTCCTATCCTTCATGTTTCTCCAAACAAGCATCACTGCATTCCAATTGATGTTTTCAACTGGAATATTTGCACATGAAATGCGCATCAAAGCATCTAAAGTCTCCAACTTCAAGCTAGTACGTAGATGACTTTTGATGAGGTTTTGTTTAGAAAAACCCCTCTCACATATTGCAGTGCTCACAGGAATCACTATAACTCTCCTCCACAAGTTACTTAAACCAGGCCAATTGATAGACCACTCTGAGTAGTACGTGCAAACTTCCAAGCTTCAAATAAAGACTTGTTTGGGATCATTTCCCTCATGGTTTCCACCATCTCCAAGCACTCACCTCGACACCGATCTTGTTCTTCTTCAGAACTCTGGAATTTCACAAACAACCTTTTATTTTTTAATTTTTTTTAATTTTTTTTTTCTAAACATTATGGGACAGGTATTTTCAATTTGCAACAGGTTTTGGGACGGGTTGTTTTTTTTTCAACCTTTCCATGGACAGGTTGATTTTAAAAGCACTGGTTTTGGGACGAGTTGCAATTTTTTTTGCCTTTCAATTCAAGGTTTTTGGACGTGGACGGGCTAGAACTTTGTGAAAAATCAGCCCTCCCCCTCCCCCTCACGCCAGACCACTCATTGGCGTAAATGTATGCTACGACATATTCTGCCATGTATACGGGATAAATGTAGAGTACTAGGATACAGCTGTAGAATCTGCCGTCTTAGCAAATTGAAGAATTAAGGTCACATAACTTGCATAAATTAACAGATTCCATCATATTTGGGGTCTTGTCTTTGGACTAGCCCTCCTTTTTTTTCTTTCCATTTTTCAAAGAATGTTAAGTTGGAGACACAAAATAATATGATTGAATCACATAATTCTACATTCATCCATATTTGAGATAGAAATGCTTTTTCATCCACATTTTAATTTAGTTATCATCCAAATATGAAAATTTCATCCAATATTCTATTAAAAACTGAAGATATTTTGGCAATCTAAATTGAGTTTTAAGTTGTTTTGATTTAGTTACGTATTTGTATATATAACAATAATAATAATAATAACAATAATAATAATAATAATAATATAGTTTTAGATAATAATGCCAAATTGCGTCAAAAAATAGTTGAAGTGTGGATTAGAGTAAACTAAAGGCTACACCCAAAGATTTATTGAATTAAAATGATGATGATGCTTTCACATGCCATTTAGGTTGAAGTGTACCAAATTAGGACATGATAAAGAACATGAACAAACAAGAGGGACATGAAGGAGACATGAGGGTGATAGAAATTCTTCAACATATACACACGAGGATATAAGAACGATGTACATTCTCCAACATATACACACGAGGACATAAGAGGAATGAACATTCTCCAACATGAGTTTAAAATGGGACAATTGTTTTTGGAGGTGATCTATAATGTGAGATAATGTTCATCTTGAGTATAGATGGATATAGGATTGAGCATACGCCCAACCTAGTGGGCCGATTACCGCAATTTTGAGGGACTACAAATGTTTAGCAAAAAAGAACCGTCTATGTGGAATGTACCTTACTCCAAAGCTCATAATGGCCACATTAACACCGACTGTTCTATTTGAAATATTAGTAACAAAAAAAACATTGTTTATATTTTTTAGTAGATGTAGGTATTATATAATATATCATGGTGGATCTTCCACTGTACCTACGTTGTACTTCAATATACACCCTACACCATACTCTATAATAATATACCAATTTATCAAGTATACAGCCCTAAATTCTTCAAGGAATCGAACCTTAGCCAAATTTTATTTTTATATTTTAATTAAAAAATAAATGTTGTTGACTGAAAAAGTGTCTGAGAATAAGGAGAATTTTGTAATAATGCCTATGCCCTAGCCCATGTAGGCCAGGGTAGTATACATGATTGTGTTATAGTCCATCTAACACTTAACTTCGACAACTCTAGTAATAACATAGACTACAATATAGCTCTCAAACTTATCATACTACCGTACTCGCAATTCAAACTTACAATTTTACGTTATTTAAGCTGCAAGGAAAACTAAGTAACTTATTGCAACCAAAAGATCCGTGAGTGAAATTCCGTTTCATTTGTTTAAAAAAAAAAAAAAAACCAAATGATGCCCACTCTGTAGAGAAATAGTCACATTAGTAGCTCCCAATATAAATGACGGGTCCCTCCCCTCCTGCAGTGCAAACTGAAGATTGCAATCATTCTTCTTGTGAGCCTGTCGCAGGTGTCAGCAGTGAGAGAGAGTCAAACTTGTCAACGTGATAGATATGTGTGAAATTGTGATGTAGCACCTCAATGTTGATTTCTCTGATATTGTGGTACTAGTCCTTCCTACTGTGCAGATTTTCCTTGTTGAAATCAAAATTCTACTACTAACTAGCCAGTTTCTTACTACTTAGTTCTTGCATTCTGTGTTTTTTTCTGTGGGTATTTTTCGCCAGATTTCTCTACAAAATACAGCATTTGTATTTTGTTAAGGGAAAAAATGAGAAAATTTTAATTCTATCATCAAATTTTCTCTATGTTTTTTGTGAAGATAAGTTAGCTAAAATTTGTAAAGAAAACCACCAGAATATGAAGAAATTGTATCAAAATATGATTCATAACATCCAGTAGCCTCACTGAGTGTTGCCTCCCTCCAACAGAATGATGTGGAATATCCCACATCATTTCATCCTCCCAATGAAATGATGTGGGATATTCCACATCTAATCAGTAGCTATGGGGACAGGTGGCATTAAGCAAGAGCAATCAACCACGGTGAACAGTAATGGAAAGCATTCATTCAATCACAATTCAACAGTGTTTTGTAATTGTTTATTTGATTCAATAGTTCATTCAATTACAAATCACTAGTCACTACATATATAAAGGTGGATGAAACTAAAAGGCACCCTCTTGGAAGGCTACTGAATGTTATGTTGTAAGCTTAAGATTTTGCCAAATATTCTTTCCCAACTTTTTTACAAGAAAAAAAAAACACAATTTCTAAGTACTAAGAAACTACACTAAATAGGTACAGATTAGTGTTAGATACACTAATTTACATAAACATGTTGTAAGTTTTTACTGTTGACCAATTTTTTTACCCTCTATATTAATCAAGATGGGGATCTTTCAATAGTATTGGAATTAATGTTTTTGGTAATTTTTTTTGTCGAGAGTAAAAATCTATAATATTCTCAAATCTTATAATTATCTAACACTAATCTACCTATATAGTGTAGTAGTACAGGTCGGTCGGAGCTCCGCCTGTACAGTACTGCACATGAATACCAACATCAAACGTGCTTAGATTCTGCACTAGCTCTCCATCTGCTCAGAGATAATCCGTTAAGCTTCTAGCTAACTAGGCCTCAAAGACCTCACCTTCCCGGTAGACCTACTCTCACCAATTCAAGCAGGGGCCCAGTAACTTACTCAACAGCTGCATCATGTCTGAAAAGCTTTTTTCTGTCCAACTTCCCAAGTTTAATTGGGTCTGTTGCAAGCCCCACAATTAACCAATCTCACACTGCCACAACTGGATCAAGTTACTAGTAACTTACCATGCCTTAACCCTTTAGTGCCTAGGGTACTGTAGCTTAGAGCCCTGGATTTCAGTAGATTTTTCCACTGTAGTTGAGACTACCAAAAATAGAATGGGTTAAATTAGAAAGTAACCGTACAATTCTATTCTCAACTCGAGAGCACATATTTTATCAAAATTTGAGAATCATCCGATGGTGGGATCGGAAGATTATAGTATGTATTTGAACTGTATAATGCACGCTCAAAAACGAGATTTTGGGGGGTGTGTGACTTCAAAGTTAAATATAATTTGAGGTAAATTTTCAAAAATAAAAGCAAAGAAGTTCAGCTATGCCCTATGTCAACACCTCTTCGTTGCAATCTTTCATATCAAAAATAGACTCACACATAATTATTGTGAGATTTATAAGTGAAAGTGACTTGTCCATGTACGGTTTAGGACAAAATTTCATACGTTGAAAATTGAGAGGAGTGGGTACATTAGTCAAGATCAGATTACACACACTAATGGAAGATGACGAAGAGAACACAATCCAAAAAAATAAAACAAGATAACAAACTTCCAAACACAAGAAATACTACACAATACATATGTTGTATTTGTAAGTATTTACTGTATTTTCAAGTATTTGCAGTATTTTCGCGTTCTGTTGATAGGTATTTTGATAGTTGTACAATTCCAAATTGAAAATTTCTTTTTCTGGAAGGTGCGTAATGTATGTGGGCAAATTTGAACTTCAAAACTGAAGTTCCAATTCTTCACGGATTCTCTGCTATTTGCATTTCGGACGTTGTAGTGACCATAATGTGGTCAGCTAGGCACTAAAGGGTTAAACCGTCCTTGTTTGTAAAAATTGCCACTATTTGATGTCACATTTGTTAAATTGGCATGTTTAAAGTGACGCTCAAGTGTTTAGAGCCTATGAACTAAGGTCCAATTTTCATGGGTGAAGCTTCTCACTAAAAAATCAAGTTTTTAGGAACTTTGGGGGACCAAGTTCTACATTTCAAGTGAGTTTTTGAGAAAACAGTGAAGAAAATGTTGTCGTGAAGTAGATACTAAGGATTCTCAAGCCCTCGACTTCATAGAAACTTCTACCTGGGTAACCAATCAGATTTGTGCATGTTTCACCTCACTTTATTACACCATGATTGACTTTAGTCCCGACTGCGGTTCACCTCACTTCACATAGTTCAATTCTTCTCAATTCACTTGGTTCACCTCACTTCAGTTCTCCACGGAAATGTGCATCACTTCATGGCATTGTATGAGAGAAACTGTCAATTTACTGTCTTTCCCCTCCTCTTGCCTACTTCTCAAACCCATGAAAGTTGGCTCTCAGAAAACCAATATATAGTTGCATGAAGGGCTAATCTCTTGAAAAAATTTCCCTCTAACAAACTTGACATTAATTTAATTACTAGAAGAAAGAAGATACCCAGTCTCTTTGAAACTTGGCATAAATGAATCATAAGTTCTTTTTTCAAGATTCCACATCAGATGCAGGAATGTCTCCATTGGTAGTGGCAGTTTTACAAACAACAGTCTGTAGTTTTACAAAGAGTGGCAATTCCAGGCTTGCTAACAAGCTTAGAATCTTATCTGTGTACTTGAGAGATTTTGGTTTCTCTTTAAATTGATTCCAGTAAAGATTGTCAAAATCCTTGGTCCTTTACGGATTAATTCATGTTGAAACTTTGAGATGTCTGATATCTTGTGGAGTTCAAAACTTATTGAGTGATTTAAGGGTAACTCTATCTATCGCTTGAAAAGTGAATCAACTACAGTACTACTGCGTGAGCAAAGTACTTACAGCGTGTAAGTACATGGCCAAGTTACCCACTAAAGGAGGTTGCTCCTTTCACACAGTACGCATACAAGTGAAAACATTTGCATACATGTGACGTTTACAGTAGTTGAACGTGTCCTCTAGAGCCAATTGTTTTTGTCAACCTTGTAAGAACTATATGACATATTGCTGTAAAATTTTAAATTTTTTTCTTGTACAGAAGATGGTGAAAGCATTTCCTATACTTTTGTGGTAGTGAGAGACAGTAGAGCACATTGAGATTGTTGCATGCATTAGGGGTTAACAGCTAGTGAGGTATTTGTGTAGAAACTTCCGCAGTGACTGAGAGTGTAAGAAGTCAACGAATTATGATACGCTTTTTGGTGGCGATGAGTTGCAGAAATCAGGAACTCAATGATGCTGCAATTCAGGCGCTGCAACCACCGACAGAGAGAGAGGGTACTACTAGTAACTTACTGAGGGGTTAGTGGTTGGCGTTTATTCATGCAGCCTGCTGCACTCACAGTGAGTGGGGTGGTGGATTTGATGCAGCCAGCCAGCCAGCCAGCCATAAGTCTGTAACTATATATGTTCCACTTCATATATGTCCACCAAACGCCCATGAGAATCATTCTGTTCTGTTGTGGACTGTGAGTCTGTGGACAGTCACCCTCCCTGTCTGCCCTGACAGCCTCCCCCTGCACATGCCAGGCCTGCCTGGGCTCCCCAAGTCAATTGCTGCCTGTCTGCCTGCCTGCCAGCTGAGCCTTTCATCAATCTCTGCCCCAGTCACGGTTATTCACCCTGTCAGGCCGGGCATCCCCACTGGAGCCCTGTAAACCACCTGATACTCAGTAAAATGGATGAAAAGCATCCAAACATAGCGTACATTGATGGCAACTTGCAATTTCAACTCTAAAACAAAATTATTTCAAATGTGCTAAGGTAGAGGGCTCCAAAACCAACAGGGTTCTAATTCCAAGAGAATTTAGACACAATAATCATTCTAGAACCTTGAACATCCAGCTAAGCAGGCAGCTAAGCGAACAGGTGGAGGTTTAACCCCTAATTGCCCAAGCAGGAGTTTTTGGCCTGATGTACAGATTTCATCCGTATTTTCTCATCCGTCATGCACTTTTTGTGGTGTGATTTTTTTACTGAATTTTTTATGGGAAGTTAGCTTCATGTATGTGTGATTCGATCGAAAAGTAAATAATTTGTGAAAAAATTATGCCTCATTTTTTGTTGTAGTGTTTCACCAAAAATCTTGAAGATTTTGGTCTAAAAGTGTTCTTGAAAAAAAAAACTATTAAAATCATGCATCCAAAAAATCTCCAAAAATCACTACACCTAAAGTACTACACTATAACCCATCACAACAAAGTTCATCCACATATTGTCAATATCTTATTTGTAATTGAATTACAAAATAATTTTTTATTTTATGTTTCAAAATTTATAAAAAAATATTAGTGATAGCAGTCATAGACCTAACTGTATAGATAGAATCTAAAATTAAAAATGTATAACTTTTATTCATACATAAAGTTCTAAATATTCATATTAATTGCATTTTATTATGCATCTTTGCAAACTGCCTAAACTGGACATAGGTGAGGACGTTTAGGGGTTAACCCCTAAAGGACCAGAGTGTTTTTCCTCCAAAAACACTCCAATGCTGCCATTTTTACTCCCCCATGCAAAAAATCCAAAAGAATGTTAATTTTTACCTTCTAATCGTAAGATCTTGTCCTAAACTATTTGAAAAACATACACAACAAAATTCGTTGATTTTGACCGCACGGATTGCAAGATAATTGCGTTTGATGGAAAAAAACACCCCAAAAAAACACATGCCCGAAAATTTCAGATGCGTTTGACCACAGCTACATCAAAAAAACCTCACTACCGAAACTTCACTTTCACATTCTATATGATGTTACTTACTTGTGTACCAATTTTCGTTGCGTTTGGAGATGTTTAGCATGTTGAATAACATCTTGCACTTGTTGGGGGTTTAAAAGTTCAGAAAAGACTATATATTTTTGGAATTGCAATATTTTCGACTTTCTTTATTTAAAATACAAATCCGAGCAGTGAAACACAAGTACATTCCACCCTCTACAAAATGGCGAAAAAAAAATTTGAAAAAAAAAAAAATCTCCAAGTTTTAGAAGACATGTAGTACATTTTCTAAGAATTTTGGGGGTTAGGGGGGAAATAAAGGGTGGAGGAAGGGAATTGAAGTGCCAACCCATTCCAATGTTCATGACCCCACTAACTCTCAAGAAACACTGCCACGTGGCAGTCCCTCATTGGACGATTTTTAAATTTTCTTTTAAAAAATGATTTTATTTTTCAAAATTTTAAATAATATTTTTAATTATGAAATTGAACTTTTAGTTTAAAATAATATTTTTAATTTAAAATAATACTTTTCAGTTTAAAATAATCACTTTTATTTTTATATTTTTTTTATATTTTTTTATATATTTTTTAAATTAAATTTTTTTTTATGAGTTTGGGAAACGGGGTGGTCTTCTGCCCCCCACAGTCCACCCCATTTTCCACACACCGCCCATCTTGTTGCCCCCCCCCCTAAAATTTAACTATTTCTCTACTGCCCCGCTGCCCTTTCTCCCGAAAAAAACACATTTCCCCTCATAACTTTCACATAATGTGTCGGAATTCAAAAAAAAAAATCCCCATTTTTGTGGCACATTGGGGAATCTACTATTAAATTTCCTTCAAAATTCGATTAAAAATGTGTTCACCGGAACCTACCCGATTCTCTAAATGTCCTAGTTAGGACACTTGGTCCTTTAGGGGTTAAGGTGATGAGCAAAGTGCACGAAGGGAAGGCAGTGGGCATGACAACTACTGAATGTTATGTAACAAAAAACTTATATTGAAAGAGTATTGCAGTGTACAATTGTAAACAACATTGTTGCAATTGTGCAACTTTACTATTAATATTGTTAGGCGATTGGATTTAAAAGCTGCTTCAAATGGCAACTGTTAAAACCATGTTGTGTCTCAATAGTAAGGGATGAAAAACATAGGAAGTCAATGTAGGAAGGCAATTGAAAGAATGAGTAGGTGAGTCAATGTAGGAAGGCAATACAATGAATGTGGACTCTTAAATTGAAGCAAAAAAAAATGTGGTTTTGTAATTGGACTCTTATTATGAAACAAAGGGAGTGTAGCTAGTAACAAAAAAAGAAAAAAAAGAAAAACTATTGAGTGTTTTGACTAGGTTTGTATGATTATGTGGGTCCAAGTTGTTTGTTGAATGATCATTCCTTGAAGTTGAAGTATAGAGTGAGAAATTGAAAGAGTTTGTGTTAAGTGGTCCAGGTTCAATTCTTGTGTGGGCCCCTAAACTTAAGCCGTATGACATTATTTCATACTTTGAGCTAACTATGTGATACTTGGATCTTTTTTCTTTGTTTTAGGGTAAGATTGACAATGTTTGTTTTCTTTCTGTCTTTTGGTGAGTCAGCTCCAGGTAACTTATTAGTATGTCCAATGCTGATTTGGTTGCAGATTTGATTGAAAAACATGATTATTTATTTATTTATTTACTTTTATTTCATTTGCAGCCAGGACGGGATAATAGGGAGTCAAAGGTAAGTTAATTGAAATTAGTTCAGTGTTTTTTCTTTTGGAATTCAAGGCCTGATATGTCCTGTGCACAAATGGTCAAGATTCACAGAATCTGGGTATGGTCCTTTTATGGACTGAAGATCCCCTCGGAAACTGGAGTATATTGTGGCCAGGGGCACCCTCAACTAACCTTCTGACCAGTCCATCTGACTAGGCTCCAGATCATCCCAATCCTTTGTAATTCAATCTCTTCTCAGGTACACTGAGATGCCAGCCATGGACTACAATCCCTCCATATCCTACATGAGGTTACTGCATAATGTCAAGTTGTCGCGTTGAATTTTCAAGGTAAAGAATCTCGGATATCACGGTTCATTGTGTCCATAACATTCAGTAGCATGCACTGTCTCTGCTTCGGTTCTACAATAGATGTTGTGGAATATTCCACATCCAACAGTACTTCATTAATAAAACGCTGATGAAAGAGGAAGGTAGAGTGTGGACAGGTGGAGGCTAAAAGTGATGAGCAGACTGCATGAAGGAAAGGCAATGGGCATGAAAGCTTCTGAATGTTATGTTCTTTTGGTGAAGGTTTACAAAGTTGAACATAACATTCTTCAGCCTTTGATGAACCACAGTCACCCTTTCTCTACATTGTCGCTAAAATGTAAAGTACTAGTGATAAGATAATTCAAGTCTCCAACCCTTGTTTCTTGGCCCAACTGAAGTTATTGTAGATCTTCCGAGATGCTTGTGATTCCAACGCACTGTAAATGCAAATTCTTCAGATGCCATAAGTGCGACACTGGCCTGCTTAAGAAAGTTATGAGTGAAGGTTTTATATTTTCTTTTGAGTTTTTGAAGCTCTCATTTACTGAAAAATTTGTTCTCCACAACTTCGTGCCTTATGAAGAGTGAGGCCCTATTTACACTAAAGGCACGGTCATAAGGTTCTTTAGAAGTTGGGAGATCACACCCTTCTCGACCTGTGAATCTATAGTAGTTCTTTTTATAAAGAATTCAAAAATCACCAAGGCTCCACACTATTCTTTTATAAAAAATCCAAAAAGTGTCAAAGAGTATGAAGTCAATAGACCAACTCAACCTTAGTTAGGCTTAACTAATTTGACAAAATCTCGTATTCCGGAATCCCTCATGCTATTCCTGACAGAATATGGCCAGATGGGGGTGAGTACTAACAGATTAGTATGGGTGCCGCAGCATTCAGAATTGATATTATGAAATGTGAAGATAAAATCCTATTCAGTATTTGTCAAACAGTCAGTTGCTTCCATTTGACATCGAACAACAACTGAATTGAATGTCTGTAAATTGACATATTCACCACAGTACAGTACAGTACATCCGGTCCTAATTGCAAGACGGCTTGTTTATATGAGTACGGTAGGAGTTTGATTCTGGCTGAATAGTTTGACCAAATGTTGCCAAAGTTGACCCTCGAGTTAAATCAAAATGATAACCTTTAAACCATTTTATGTAAACGTTGAGCATTCATCTACTAGTGACAATACAATTACTCTCAATGTCTCAAGTATCGTAGTAGACATGCCAATGACCACACTGTAACATTTAGTAGTTTGTATTGGCTCTATCATGCACCACAGTAGATGGTGCAGCATATTTCACACCCAACAAGACCAAATCAGCAGTTAACATGACAGGTGGAGTCCCAAGATGATGCATGGAGGAAAGGTAGTGAGCATGAAGGGTACTAAATGTTATGAGAGTTCCAATGATCGCACAATTCCAATCATAGTAGATATGTCAATGACTGCAGAGTTTCACCACACAATTCCAATAGAAATGTAAGGAACTACCCAATCACTGCATGCCGTGTGGTGAGGGCTTCAAGTAAAGTTCCATTAAAAACCATACCTAATGTGTTTGACGTGCAACAAAAGTTATTGTACAAAAAAAATTTGAGTGTGATTTTTTCAAGGTGAATCCCAACTTGATATATCACAATCTTTCAAATTTTGAAATAGTGTAAGTTTCTATATTGTCTGTGTGGTCACTGGCATGTCTACCTTATATTGTGCACATACCTGAAACCAGCGTTGACCGCAGACAAAAAGAACAAAACAAGAGTATCCAAAAACTCCCATGCTTTTAACCCTACACCCCTAAATAATAGAGGGGTAAGGGCAAACCTAGATGTGTTATAACATGTTTCTTCTACAACTTTGATGAAGTTTGGTCCAAAAGAGAAAATCAAAAGCATAATGTTTAGAAATTATTTGTATGGTCAAACTTTCAAGAAACTATTTTAAATATTCATTTAATGAATTTAGAAGCAGGGTCCAATCACCGAAAAACGAACCACCTAGAGCGTCATCATTGCTTTTTCAATGCTTTTTACAAAGCATTTTCAATGTGGTGTTTGATTTAAATTGTAATTAGACAGGAAAGTGATATGTCAACATTTCCAACATGTATATAAAACACATAGTACAAGATGAAAGCAATATTGTAAACAAAAAGCTATCAAAAGCACTAGAATAGCTCTGTCATCAGTGGTTTTAATGACTCATCAAGGACTTTTCTAAATGGTAAATAACAATTTTTTGGTATAAATTTTTGGATAATTGAATGAGAATGATGATCATGTGAATGAAAATTGAAAAAAATACACTACAAAATTGTTCTTTGAATGAAAACCATGACTTTCTTGTCTCTAGCTACTCTCCAAAGGACTCTCCAAAGGACTCTCAAAAGCAACCAAAAGCAGGCGGGGTTGGTTCGTTTTTCGGAGAATGGACTCAGCATTCACTATTTAATATTCACCAAAATTACAATTTTATCTTTAAAAATTGAAATTTGGTATGATTGGTTAAAACAAGACATTCCATTCTAAAATTAATAAAGAAATTTTCTCAAAGGAGAGAGCATCGTTACTTTCTCCAATTAGTACTCCCTCCGTCCCAAAGTTATAGTCCAACTTGTTTGCTTGGTATTTCTTTGAGCCAATTTCATTGATCATATTGTAAGAAACATGATTAAAAAAGGTTCCAAATTACGTCACTAGAATGATTGAAGAACATTGCATGTGTTCATTGCAACCTAAATAAAATTAGCCACAAGGAAGTATTTTTTTGACCTACTTAAAAAAGCACTTTCAAACATGACTTTCAAACATGACAATAACTTTGGGACGGAGGGAGTAAATATTATAACACTAGGACAATATTGAGGTCTTTGTCTTTGAAAATTTATCCTTGGTAGAGTTTAACCCCTAACCGCCCAACCATGCATATTTTGCTTGATGTACAGATTTCATCCGTAGTTTCTCATCCGTCATGCACTTTTTGTAGTGTTATTTTTTTACTGAAATTTTTATGGGAAGTTAGCTTCATGTATGTGTGATCCGATCGAAAAGAAAACAATTTCTGAAAAAATTATGGCTCATTTCGTGTTGCAGTGTTTCACCCAAAAGTTTGAAGATTTTAGTCTATAAGTGTTCTTGAAAAAATAAACTCATAAAATCAAGCATCCAAAAAATCTCCAAAAATCACTACACCTAGAGTACTATATTATAAGCCATCACAACAAATTTCATCCCCATACTGTCAATATCTTATTCGTAATCGAATTACAAAATAATTTTTTATTTTATGTTTCAAAATTTATAGAAAAATATTAGTGATAGCAATCAAAGATCTAACCGTATAGATTGAATCTAAATTTCAAAATGTATAACTTTTGTTGGTACATCAAGTTTCAAGTATTCATGCTATTTGCATTTTATAATGCATCTTTGCAAAACTGCCCAAATTGGACATAGGTGAGGACGTTTAGGGGTTAACTGATTGTAGATTGAAAAAATAATGTTTTTTTTAAATTAAATAAAATAAAATATTATTTAAATAAAATAAATATCATGAATTGCATTCTAGAAGCCCAAGAATCACACGTGTCAATCAGGGAATATCATATATACTGTTCATGTTCTGTTTAATCAATCAGGCAATTGTCAAAATCGCCAGACGACTTTCAGAAACAATCCACATAACTTATACTCCTGAATAATTAATAGCCACTGGAATTGACCCAAAAAAACAATTTAAAGATTTGATCATTGACAGCCATGTCAGACCATTCCTGGGGCAGACAAAAATATTGTTTGGAGAGCAAGAAATGTTCAAGTTCTCCTGCGTGTCTGATGAGTGCCAGTCTTTGTGTTCTTGCACCTTGACTAATGAAAAGTTTTACTATTTCTTTTCAACCAAACTTCTTTAATATCACCTACTCCAATTTCACTATAACCGACATTCTTGAATAGAGGAGTTGGGGTCTCATCAACTACAGAGAAATAATTTTTACAAGAACTTTAGTGAGGCTTCCCAAATATCATACACTCCAATAACGCGATATTCATTTAATTGGAACTTTTCACCATATTGGGACTTTTGGAAATTTACAAGTGGTATAGATCCACTGGGCAAGTGTTATGTGACTGTCCACAACTTGACATGTGGAAGTTGTACAGTCAAATGAGTACAAAACATGAAGGACTGTGCAATTTAAGAGTGCAGTTGAGTATAATTTAATTAATTATGAGGGTTCTAAATACACTTGGACATGTGATTGTTCACAATTTGACATGTCGTAGTTGTTCAATCAAATGTATACACAACATGAAGGAATATGCAATTACGGAGTATGGTTGAGTGTAGTTTCATTAGTGAGGCTTCTAAATACACTTTGACATTTGACTATTCAAAACTTGACATGTGGAAGTTGTTCAATCAAATGTGTACACCATAACATGAAAGAATGTGCAATTACAAAGTATCAAATGTGTACACAACATGACGGAATGTGCAATTAAATAGTGTAGTTGTGTACTTTTTATTAGTGAGGTTTCTAAATGTAGTGCACTTTGACATGCACTAGTAGAAACTCTGCCCGGGTAGACTAGCAAAAAGATCCACAATAAGACCCCACATTATGAACTCGACTAATTGTGAGTCTTTTAAAGCATGCTTCTCTAATTTACTCAAACACTGTTTCTACTACACTTATTTTGGCAAACAGTCAAGGCGGGGTCTTAGTGAGTGTTCCTCCGATGTGTCCTTGTATAGCTCACACAAACTATAATCAACCAAAAACAGTGTAGTGATGTGACTAATCAAAACATGTGGAAGTTGTTCAATCAAATGTATATACACAACCATGAAGGAATGTGCAATTTCAAAGTATCAAATGTGTATACAACATGACAAAAGGTGCAATTACAAAGTAAGGTTGAGAAAGAGGCTTAACCCCTAATGCATGCAACAATGTCAATGTGCTCTATTGTTTCTCACAACCACATTTGTGTAGGAAATTCTTTCCCCATCTTCCGAACAAGAAAAAATTCTAAATTTTTACAGCAACATGTCTTGTAGTTCATATATTAAGGTTGAAAAAAACAAATTAGCTCCATAGTACAATCACGTTATGCTACAATAAACACCACCTGTATGCAAATGTTCTTCTATGTATGCGAATGTTGTTCCATGTATGCGAATGTTGTTCTATGTATGCTCGGGGAGGTCACTCTTTGTATCTTTTGAGTATTACGTGTGAACAAAGGGTAATTAAAAGTACTCTAAAAATTAAAACTAATTCTTACTATAATTAGTAATATTTCAAGAATATTCTCATTTTTATTCTTGAAATGAATTGTGAGCATCCTATATTAATGTAAATCATTTATAAAAATTATCTTCAAAGTATTTTTTGGGACTCTATCTTTGTTCGCACGTTGTTACGTAATATTTGGAAGTGAACTCCCCGAGTATGTATGCGAATATTGTTCCATGTATGCGAATGTTCTTTCATGTACGCAAATGTTCTTCCCTGTATGCGCACCGTATGAATAGACACTAGTAGAAGACCTGTCATTTTTCATTCCTCAATTCGTGAGAATAGTGAATCGTGGCGGAATATTACACTTATGTTTTAGTCTTCTTGTGACCAAAACCACTCATTAGCACTAACACAACCCATGTGCATGGCGCCATTTCATTTCTTTTCATTTACATCAAGTGAAAAACGACATATTTCCTTCTAGTGAGGGGCAACCTCGTTTGGGGGTTAAAACAGTAAAACATGGCAGAGGGATCATGGCAAGATAGTTCCGTTCCAATGCGCAACTGAACAAGTTAGATGAGCCATGGCATGCATGCAGACTGAGATCGCAAAAGGTGGCAATAATAAACCCAGGTGGGTGCGAATTCGCATAATGGTGTCGAGCGAGCGGCAGAGAACAACATGCGCTGGGTTGGGGCATCAAACTCTGCAGCAGGCCAGCCAGCGAGCATCACCACATCACCACGTCGTCCATCGATTGATCATCACTTACTACTGCCACTGTGCACAAGTCAAACCTGTGAATGATGCATGATGTGCACCGATTACGGTGGTTGAAATGGCCACCATCTCACACCATGCACTGCCATTCGTTGACTTGGCTCAGCCATTTCGAATGCTCCTGTCAGACAGGCTCTGTCTTGCATCTCATGCACCGCCTGACACGGCCACAGTCGTAAGTTGTCATAAGGTAGGAAAACCAAAAACGGTGAAAATAAGGTGATTTGACTAGAAGGAATGGAGTTAGAAATTATGTGAAATTTTTTTGAGATGAAGAAGAAGAAATGATGAAGAATGCAAGTTGTTTCGTATTTTTATTCCCTGTAAATAATTATCTACAATTTCTCAAAGTGGGAAGTTTGTCAAACCCCCTTCTTGTATACTAGACTCTTCCTTTTCTACACATGAAAGCACCAAAAACGGTTAACTAATATCACAGAAAACCGCACACAAGATTCCAAAAAAATTAGCAATTTTTAGTAAATTTTTGGAATCCTCGTCATGCAAAAATTCTCCATTTTCGGTCTTCCACCTCCCTGCTTTTAAAAAACTCTAGTGCACGCCTTGAGGGCATTAACCGTTTTTGGTTTTCCTACCTTAACCACCCCACCAGTGATCTCAGAACCACTTTATGACATTTAGAACATTATGCGACCTCCCACATAAATGGTATCTACTTTTGCTACCCAGTGCATACAATACTCAATATCCGGCAATACCCTTGATATATCAAGGTGATACCATGATGATACCCACGGATATCACCTCATGAAGTTGCTACATATTTATATCATGATGAGCATTCTCACTACAGTTCATTTTTTTTTTTCATTTTTTTTCTTTGTATGTTTAGCAGCCCCATTTTTTTGGGTAGAAATCCAGCTAATTTTAGTTGGTTTTGAGATCACTATTTAGAACATCATGCGACCTCCCACATAAATGGTATCTACTTTTGCTACCCAGTGCATACAATACTCACGACACCTCTGTAATGTCCGGCAATACCTTTATATATTAAGGTGAAACCATGATGATATCTGCGGATATCACCTCATGAAGTTGCTACATATTTATATCGTGATGGGCATTCTTGCTACATTTCAGCTTTTTTTTCATTTTCTTTCTTTGTATGTTTAGCAGCCCCATGTTTTTGGTAGACATGCAGCTAATTTAAGCCGGTTTTGCGATGAAAGCGGAATGAAAGCCCTCTCACTGGGCCCGTTCTTCAATGAGTAGGTCAATTGACTCGCACTCACTCACTCACTGGAGCAGCAAATTAATAAATTTTTGCGCTTTGACCTGCGTACTAGTTTTGTAGCTACTAGCTCTACTAACACTAGCTAGGCCTGCACTGGACTACTTCTGTCCTGTCGTCAGTGATGTTCGGTGGGTGGTGATCTCTTGACAGGTTGATTGTTACGGTGAAGTACTTAAGTCAAGGAGAGGTTGCTCATCAGTTGATAACTTGATTGAGGCGAACCAAGAGTATGCTCCCAATGTCAGAAACTCTATCAACTAGCCCTAGCTATATGCATCAATTCATTCGGCTGCTCTCCTTCATCAGTACCTGTACTCACTCCAAAATTCATAGACTTTCGGTTTTTCCATCATCACCGTTTTTCGGATTTTAATGATCTGCAGTGTCAATTTCAAAAACGAAATGAAACTAAAGTAGAAGCACCTAAAAGCAACCATTTCCTTAAAGCGTCCATAGCTCAATCTTCCATAATAAGTAGATCCTGACACCCTAATGTTGATGAGAATGTGCACAATTTGAACATCAGAGTTTAGGGTCGCTGTAAGGTCAACCTATAGTCATCACTTTGGAAATTCATAACTTATTCATACGGTGTCCAAGTAATGCATGCTAAAGTGCGTTGGAATGTTGGAATCCTCTAGAACTTGCTAATAAGACCCACTACAAATAATTTATGTTTTATGTGTGTAAATAGGCTCAGTTGGTAAGGTGAACGATTTAAGATATAGTTACCTCATGACACTTTATCTTAAATCGGTGATCTATGACTGACGTAGAAAAGAGCTCTGAAATGGAACTATTCCTAGAATTTGTCTCAATTAGGTGCTTCTACCTTAGTAAGCTTCCACCTCAGTTTGGGAAATTAAAGAAATGAGGTGACATGGGGAACAAACAAACTTCGGAGCAATAAACGTTTTATAGGGTGGGTGGCTTGAAGTTATCCCAGTGTGTAATTGAGTATTACAATTTTGTTGTTGTGAATCGCGACAGTGATGTGAATAGCGATGATCTGTTTATGTGAAGAGCTTTCTGACTGTTGGAGTAGCTCAGTTTGAGTGTGTCCATCATAACTTACTTTTTTGAGTGTGCATTGTCTGCTGCAACTGATTCATTGATCATTTTAGGTGGAATGAATTCATTGATGAAGGAAGTGAGTGAGTGAGTGAAGGGGGGGAGAGTCATGATACATGCCCGTGACAATCACCATTGAGCAAAATCAATGGCCACTGTAAAAAGACCATGTAGTACCCTGTGGTCGCAGTGATGAGACAAGTAGGTGTCAGAGCAAGAACCATGTGAAGAGCCAAATGGGCATTTTCAGAAATTGGGAATTTTTTTTCCCTTTCTCCCATAAAATTTACAATTCACCTCATCAACAGTGAATTCGTTTGGTTTTTCCCACGCTAGTAGCAAACATGTCGTTTTTCATTCCTCATTTCGTGGGAAGAGTGAATAGTACCAGAATATAATACTTACGTTTCTGTCTTCTTGGGACCAAAACTACTCATCAACACTAACATAGCCCACGGGCATGGCGCCGTTTCATTTCTTTTTCATTTATATTAAGTGAAAAACGACACATTTCCTTCTAGTGCCATTGACGGACGTGTCATTATTTTTCAATGGTAGCGTTCACACTGCTCACTAGTTGTGTGGAGAAATTTCCAACGATGTTTGTGTTGAGTTTACCTGACAAGTCGGGAGTGATTAAGTGTCAATGGTAAAGTCAGCGTGATTAATAAGGGTTGACGTGCACTGATCATTTAAGTACTGGTCCACTCTACTCACTAATGAAGAAGGCCACACTCATTGTGGCTGGACTCGTGGTACTGCAAAATTAAATGTTCACCACGGATGATGGACCTTTCGCCTTGTAAGGTTTCAGAGCATATCTACTCTTTCCGTCACTTTACCATGTGTAGGAGAGTGCTTTCATTGGGAGATCCGCCGCTTGACCTAGTTGACATCACTGTGTATGAATGACTTTCTTGTGCAATTTGGAACTGGAGCGTTGTAGACTTCTCCCGTTTCCATTGAAATTTCAGGTAGAAGCACCAGAAACTGTTAGGTACCAATTGTAATCACGTATTTAAGCTTCAGGAGTTCTCAATCTAGTTATCACAAGCATTAATTATGATTACCAAGTTAGCGATCTATTTGGACTAGAAATGAAAGACAGTCATTGGTACACCTGCTAACATCAATAGTGGTCTATGCATACTAAGTTTGAAAATTTATAACAAAATCATAAGTTGTGAAAAAATTAATTAAAAATTGAGCTTGGTTATTAAACCCAAAATTTTATGTGCTGCAATTCCTCATCAACGCTCCATGTAGGTTGAAATGCTTAAACTGACGGCAACTGTACCCCTTACCTTAGTGGCAAGCACAAGGAACCTTGACCAATTCACTGCCAAGTAAATATCCCTGCCAAACTGCAGTTTATAGCAAGTTTTGTAAGTGGTTGTTCAATTTAGCAAGTGTTCACCAAGAATTCTCCATCATTTACTACCTGGTGAATGTGTCAAGGTGCCCTGTGAGGGAAAGGTGTCCTGTGAAGGAAAGTAGGGATGTTTACAATGTAGTCAAATGATGTAATACATTATGTGTTAATGTAGTAAAATGACGATCAGTGTACTGTACATGCTCCATATTGTAAAATGATGTAGTAAAGATTGTACTTTTACTTGTGACAATTAGCTAAGGAATATATATCAGTTGAATATATAATTTGTCAGTGATGGCAGGTGCCTAACGGTTTTAGTATCCTCTACCTTGGGAGATTAAAAAAAGGATTTTTGATGTCTGTGTTGTAAAACTGGGCGAGCGAGCTCCATTTACGACGGACTTGTCTCACATGCGTAGTGGAGAGGGGTGCAGTCAGAGTCACAATAAAAGCGTCAAAGTCATCGCTATTGTAGCTCCAGTAACTCCAGTACTGCGCTCAATAATAATATTGAATGAAATTCAGCGTCATGAACATAATATGATGACGACGCTCATGTTGAATGTCCGACGAGCTTCCTCACAGTTGAAGAATGTCGACGTCTCAGCTGCCCCCCATTCATGGTAATTGAACCAAAAACTTGACCTAATTCCACTTTTGCAGCAATTAAAATGTCATATACATATAGTGAATGAATTGCACAAAATGAGCATACTGTCGGTGAACCCATATACATACAGACAAGATGGAACTCGTTTCAACAACACATAGTGATCAATGGATTGTGCGCAAAGCGATCGGATTTTTATTGTTCTCAGTCAAAGCTGGAAAATTGTTGCCCTAATTCGCTCTCACAACACCAACCCTGTCGATTGATGGAAAAAAGGATTTTCAACAAAACGAGATTTTTCTTACAAAGCGAGTAAGGAGCCGCTAACTTCACGAACCATTGAATGTTTGGAATACTATACAATGTGGGAAGGGCGACTACTGTAATCACAGCAGCACCCTAAAAGAATGGGATAAACAAGAGCTCGTTGAATGTGAGACCTCCACGTTTTCCTACCATCATTTGCTCTTCGAACAAATGAAACTCAAACTGGAGAGTTCTGATACCGACCCTCTAGGAAAATCTTACACTAGCTCGGTGCTGAATCTGAGATGGCCCATGATATTGCACGATTCATCGGCGTTGGCGGCGCGGCAAGTGTAGGAGCCCCAGACCTCATTCAAGAGCTTCAAGCAATCTCTGGCTTTAAGCTTCGCGCGCTGCGAGCATTCGCTGGGCAGTAGCATAAGCAAATTCGTGAAGGCGCCAGCGTGAAGCGCCGTGATGATAACGCTCCGGTTGGACGCGTACGAGAGCACGACCCAGAGCGCGGCCACGGCGTGCTCCGTGGCGCGGTGGCTGACGCCCAGCAACGATTTCACCACCATGGGAATCACCACCGCGCCGTTGTTCGTGATCGCCTCCCGGCCCTCCGCGCAGTTGGCCAGAATCTCCAGCAACGCGAACGCGAGCTCCTTGTTCCGCTTCTCCGTCACGGGCAGGAGCGCCACGAGCGCGGGTATGGCGCGCGCGTCGATAGCCGCGACGCGGTTGCGCCGCGGCAGGCACAGCGTCAGCAGCGCGCCCAGCGCGGCGTGCACCACGCGCTCGTCCTTGAGCAAACCCACAAACGCCGGAATGGAAGACGCCAGCGTCGCGCCCACTTTCAAACGCGGGTCGTGATCCGCCAGCGCGTGCAGAATGTCCACGGCGTGCACTCGCGCCTCGGAACTCACGCCGGGCCGGGTTAGGAACGCGACGAGCGCGGCGAGCGTGACGGGATTCGAGAGCGCGCGCTTGTCGTCGCTCTCCAGGAGGGGGAGGAGGATCCCAATTACGCCCAGCGCGTCCGTCGCGGCGGGGAGGGGCAAAGTGGGTAGCGCGGCGGCGAGCGTGGGCGCGCCGCCCGCGTCCGCAATGCACTTGCGGTGGCGCTCGCTCTCCGTGGCGAAGCAGAGCAGCTTGGAGCACTCGCATTGGGAGAGTAGCTGGTGGACGGATTCCGCCATGCCGACGGGGGACTTGGGCGTGGGGATTCCGTTCTCCGCGCACCAGCTCTGGATGAGGCGCCGCAGCGTGTGATTGGGGATGAGCTCCATGGCGTCGTTCAGCACCTGGTTCGTCGTGGGGCACGTATTGTGCCCGATTCCTAACCACTTCTCGATGCTCCCCCGGTCGTACGTCATGCCCGTGCTCAGCGTCACGGGGTCGCGCATGAGCTCCAACGAAATCGGACACAGAAAAAACGACGGCACATCGGCGCTAGTACTCCTGGTAGTCCGCACCTGCAGCCCCATAACTCCCAAAAACTACACAAAACAATTCACAGAGGGAGTCTAACAACTACTCTTATCGTCCTCTTCTTCAAACGGCCCCCGCAGGCGCCGGGACGCTTCATCTCGCCATCTAACTGATCGAGAACTTGCACTTCCACTAGCAAACTAGCAATGGGTTTCGGGGTTTTGGAGTAAAAGGGAGAGACAATGAAGGGGGAGTTTGACAGTCAGTGAAGTGGTAGAGGTGGTGGTGGCAGAACTGGTGTGCAGAAGAGAAGAGC
The DNA here is from genome assembly GCA_022496805.1 of Pohlia nutans. NCBI lineage: Eukaryota > Viridiplantae > Streptophyta > Bryopsida > Bryales > Mniaceae > Pohlia > Pohlia nutans. The sequence continues at coordinate 12,084,289 of CM040095.1, read as the reverse complement.
GCTGGACGTAATGATATAAGCAGGGTGTGTTAGTGACAGGCCCAACCGAGTCAACTCACTGCTGGAGATCATTTTTCCCAGCCTCTGCCTGTATGTGGCAGGCTACCGTGATCATCAATTAGTCTTTCCCATTCCCCTTTTTCCTCGCCACCTTCATCTCACCTGCCCACTCCCTCCCTCTTCATTGCCAGCAACCAAACTCATCCAAAATGCTCTTTTTTTTCTTTCTTATTAGTATTTACATTATTGCACTTCGCCACGACGATTCCAACGACAGAACCGTCTCTGTAGGTTCATAACATTCAATAGCCATCATCGGGACTGCCTTTCGGCTCCACCCACAATGGGAAACCTACATACCTACAAGTTTGTGAGTAGCTTCCGTCAAGTAATATATACATGTAGTTATCTACACGTGCAAGTAATATATACTTGTAGTTGCCGGTCAAAGATGGTAGCTACATATTGATGACAGTGGAGGTCATACTCTTGCGGACCCAATGTTGGCTACTGAATGTTATGTTGGCCTAAACTAAAGTTCAACGCAACGGTTCCAACACTAGAACCATTCTCGCATGTCTGTGTGGATGGTTTGTATTGACTTTAGCATAGTAGAACCGTCCTCACATGCGTGCGTGTATAGTTTGTATTATATAATATAGACTAAGTTGGTCTATGTCGGAGTTCGACACGACAATTCCACAGATGCAACTCTGCAACATATAATAGATTATTATTTCATGTAGATTAGATTGGTGTCTGTGGTCAAATGTATGTGCACTGTTCATGAGCTCGACTGTACAAAGGGATTACATACGAGTAGTATACTGTTCATATGCTACTGGATTTGCGTAACGAAAAAGACTAGATTTGGCGTAACCACATTACCGGTAATTCACCAATTTTAGAAAAATGTTGCCGGAGGATGAACTCTGTATTTAGAAGGCTTTTGGCAGGCTCTTGACTGGGGTGCAGTATTTTTTTGAATAATTTCTAGAAATGGCTAAGAATTCCAGGAATTGGCAGTTTTTTATCCAGGATTGGCTGTTGATGAGTGGATTAATTGACTGGGAGTAATTTATTTTAAACGGGAATGTAAAGGGAGGAGTGCTTCTTCAGTGCAGGTGACGAACTTGACCGACCGTAAGAAAAGGAGAGAAAAGGAATTCTTTATTCTATTTGTTTATATATTTTTGTGGTAAACGGTTGTAGGATTGCGGCTGGGCTCTCACGCGGCAGTGGGAATAGGGGCTTGTGTGGGGTTGTCCAGCTGTAGCACCAGGGGTGGCTCATTGACCAGTGACCACAATGTGGAGATCTGTGTAAAATTTTATTGCCTTCAAGTCGGCGAAAGCGGCACCACAGCGGCACCGATTTGGTACACTTGGGCGTTGCCCACTTAGGTCCACTTTACACTAGAATTTTAAGGACCATGAAAGTTTGGGTCCCAAAATCTCCAAATTGAACCTATTACGGTCCGGGGAGAAATTTTATTTTAGGGTCTCTTTACACTAGAGGCGAGAAGCCGTGAGGAGAGAAATTTCAGCCAATGAGAAATTGGTCTTTTTTATTTCTAAGCCTTCCATTGGCTGAAATTTCTTTCCTCATGGCCTCTCGTCTCTAGTGTAAAGAGGCCCTTAGAGCATGGCCACCCATGCCCTCCCAGAGTCTCTCACACTCAAGAACTAATTGGAAAGAGCTGAGGGTCTTTTAGAAATGCTTCTTGACTCTCAATCCTAGTGTGTTAACCCCTAAAGGACCGGAGTGTTTTTCCTCCAAAAACACTCCAATGCTGCCATTTTTACTCCCCCATGCAAAAAATCCAAAAGAATGTTATTTTTTACCTTCTAACCGTAAGATCTTGTCCTAAACTATTTGAAAAACATACACAACAAATTTCGTTCATTTTGACCGCACGGATTGCAAGATAATTGCGTTTGATGAAAAAAAACACCCCAAAAAAACACATGCCCGAAAAATTCAGATGCGTTTGACCACATCTACATCAAAAAAACCTCACTACCGAAACTTGTCGCACTTCACTTTCACATTCTATATGATGTTACTTACTTGTGTACCAATTTTCGTTGCGTTTGGAGATGTTTAGGATGTTGAATAACACCTTGCACTTGTTGGGGGTTTAAAAGTTCAAAAAAGACTATATGTTTTTGGAATTGCAATATTTTCGACTTTCTTTATTTAAAATACAAATCCGAGCGGTGAAACACAAGTGCATTCCACCCTCTACAAAATGGCGAAAAAAAATTTGAAAAATAAATAAATCTCCAAGTTTTAGAAGACATGTAGCACATTTTCTAAGAATTTTGGGGGTTAGGGGGGAAATAAAGGGTGGAGGAAGGGAATTGAAGTGCCAACCCATTCCAATGTTCATGACCCCACTAACTCTCAAGGTACACTGCCACGTGGCAGTCCCTCATTGAACGATTTTTATTTTTTATTTTTTATTTTTAAAAATAATTTTATTTTTCAAAATTTTAAATAATATTTTAAATTATGAAATTGAACTTTTAGTTTAAAATAATATTTTTAATTTAAAATAATACTTTTTCAGTTTAAAATAATAAATTTTTAATATGAAAAAATTAAATTTAAAAAAAAAATTAATTAATTAATTTTTTTATGAGCTTGGGAAACGGGGTGGTCTTCTGCCCCTACAGTCCACCCCATTTTCCACACACCGCCCATCTTGATGCCCCCCCTAAAATTCAACTATTTCTCTACTACCCCGCTGCCCTTTCTCCCGAAAAAAACACATTTTCCCTCGTAACTTTCACATACAGTGTCGGAATTCCAAAAAAAAAAAAATCCCCATTTTCGTGGCACATTGGGGAATCTACTATTAAATTTCCTTCAAAATTCAATTAAAAATGTGTTCACCGGAACCTACCGGATTCTCTAAATGTCCTAGTTAGGACACTTGGTCCTTTAGGGGTTAAGAAATGGTCCTTCAAATCATTGTCTAGTCGACTACATCCCACATTCTACTTGTGATTGGTCCATTGTTTATTTGATTTGTACTTTTGGCGTGCAAGGGTGGGAGAGTGTAAATGCAAGGGCTCTTCAAATGTGAATGAATAATTTCAACGAGTCAGCTCTGGCGTGCATGGATGTAAATGCTCTTAACCAACTAAGATCCTACGTTTTCTTGGACCAATCAATTTTCGGGGACATGTAGTAAACAAGTGCACCAAGAGAAAACACCCTTTTCAAATGGGACCACAATCTAATTATGATTAGAAACTATATTTATAAAGCAATTACAATAAAATCTCACGATTTATGGTGTACAAGTAAATTTATGCATACATTGCTTAGAAAAGTAAATGTTTAATTTCTTTAAGATCGACTTTGAAAACGGTACCCTATTATGTCGTGCATTCTTTCCGCAAGGCCTGAAGAAAATAGGGAATATTTTGTTATTTCCCCTCAAATGATTGGTTTTTTATCCTCATATTGTGAACTTGATTAGGCAATTCTAAATTTCAATCGACTAATTTGTAACTAAATATTAGAACGTGTTATTGAACTACACTAGTTATGGCTATTAGTGTGTGTGACACTAGTTGCAAGGACACGGATTAATTTCAATATTTTTGGAACCCTAATTGCCATTAAATCCATGTTTTTATCCCCACTTTGTATCAAATTAGTGTATGTTAACCCCTAGCACCCAATATGACCATTTACATCAGTGAACTTTACACTGATAGCATTTTATCATTTAACCTAGTTTTTCTCATTGCAATGGAGCTAACTTTCCATAAAAATTTATAGTAAAAAATACACACTACAAAGAGCGCATGACAAATGAGAAAACGGAGTTTGATTATGTACATCATTTTGAAATGAATGATCGGGCTTTTAGGAGTTAACTGCTAGATTTCAAATTCATCTTTAAAACTTTATTTTCTAATTATTGGAACAAATAATTTTGAGGATTAAGAACTTTTTTTTTTATAACTCTTCACCAATAAGATTGCTTGATTCTTTAATTTCCTTGGTCTTGACTCCTAGTGTAAAGTAGCATCATGTACATATATATTGTATAGGTTTGTTTTCACTGCTTCTTTTATTGAGTCTTTTTCTCTAACTTTCTTTCTGGCAGCATCACTCACTCAGTGAGGGCCTGAATTTTGCTTGACTTTGCTACCTTGACTGAAACCAGTGGACTGTCCAATAATATATTTTTCAGTGTGACTGGGAATCCTGGTTCCTTTCTAGACATCCTTTTGTAGATGTGGAACTTTAGAGTGTTGAATTGAAAGCGCATCACGACTCATTTGTTGGATCCGTTGGTCTAAGGTAGTGGGACCAATTCCCGACTGAATTTCAGATTTGCATACTTAGACTTGTGAAAGAATTTTTTAATAATTTTTGGATGCTCTGCAAAGCTATTGCAAAGGCATTCCCAAAAAAAAACATTTTTTTGAGCATTTCTACATTTTTCTATGATTTTTTAAGTTTGAAAGTTTAGAGTGACCATTATCTGCTCATAGAGTCATGGTTTTCATGAGAGGTTGGATTCTGAAAATAGAGTGCTTCTACACCAATCAGAAGCTCTTGATTTTTCCAAGCATGGACGAAATTAGAACACTCTTGGACACTATCAAAAACCATGCTGGCTGGTTTCTGACACCCATCCCCCAACCAATAGGGGTCGGAAATAGAACCCAGTCGGAAATAGAACCCGGTCGGAAATAGAACCCGGTACCTTAGTATACCTGAAGTAACATCAAATTCTCACATTTTTTACTAGGTTTAAAAAAAAATAGTAATAATAATATTTTAAGTTATATTATTAATATTATATTTAATCACCTCTGTTCATCTCAACAACATACGTAAAACATGATTTTTCGTGAGGTACTTAAGCAAACCTTAAGCCCACAAGGTGTTTTTATTTTGGATTGCATGTTTGTGAAGAGTTGTTGGTGCTCCAATTGTGTTGAACGTGGATTGAGAGTTTTGAAGTGATGGCACCCCTGTTGGAATTAAGTTACTCATGTGAGAACTGATAGACCAAGGGTCTATGCCTAAGTTACTCATATGGTAATTAAGTTACTTATGAGGGAACTGATAGACCAAGAGTCTATAACTCCAAGTTAGTTAGAACACCAAAGTGATAGTCTAGTTAGTCTATACATATTCTAGGTATGTGGACAGACGGTACTAGAACTACAAGTGTGGCTTGGTGGGTGAAGGAGATATCATTGTCTATAGGATAATATCTCACTTCTATGGTTGGGTGGCAAGTCGCATATCAATAAACTTTGTTTATTATTTACCTTCTGTGCACATTATCTTTCTTAAATCTAACATGGTATCAGAGCTAGGTTGATTGAAGGAGAGAGTAGAGATGTTGAATTGGGCTTTGATTTGATTCACAGTTAAACGTGGGATTGGCCTCCATAGTCTCAAAGTTGTTGGCTGCATTGACGAATGCAAGTTAGCATGGCTAGTTCTAGCAGTGGAACTAGTTTCTTAGACAAGTTTGGTGGTCAGGATTCAATTCATGGAAATTGAGGATGATCTATCTCTTGAAGAGGGATGGGTTGTGGAAGTTGGTAAGTGGTGAAGAACCAATGCCAACTCGCACTGCAAGTGACACACCAATTGGAAATGTCCAAGGAGAGAGTGGAGAAGGGGGAGCCAATGGTCGTACTGTTAATGATAGCAGTATGAATAAGTGTTTAGAACGTGATCAAATAGCCCACTCTACTATTGCCTTCTATCTCTTAGATGAGCCACTCCATCAGATCACTCAGTCTAACTCTGCTAAAGAAGCATGGGATGAATTGTGTCATATCTATGAGATGGATGATATGCATTCAAAAAGACTTCTTCTAAAGGAGTTTTGGTCCTTCAAAATGGATGAGTCTGAGAGTATGGCAAATGCCATAGCCAAATTTAGATCATTGGTTGATCGTTTGGCAGGAGTGGGAGTCATTTGCAATGACGAAGATAAGATTAATGTGCTTTCAAGTTCGTTACCAGAATCATGGTTGAGTTTCACTAACATTCATAGTAATGAGAAGAACCTATCATACCTTATTGGTAAGATTCTGCAGGAAGAACAACGATTGATTGTTTTCTCTGGTGAAACTAAAGACACCGCTAGTGCCTTACTAACTGTGAGAAAAGGTGGTCAATTTAAGAAGTCTGGTCACTCTGGTGCATTTAAGGGTAACACTAGTAGAAATCTTGTCTTATGTGACAAGTCTTTAATGACTCAATGTCCGGAAAGACAAGTCCATATTGACACAAAGTGGTCTTTGCGTCATTATGGACTTGTCTTTCCGGACATTTAGTCACTAAAGACTTGTCACATAAGACAAGATTTCTACTAGTGTAAGTGCTTCAATTGTGGTAAACATGGCCACAAAGCATCCCAATGCAAAGAGAAGAAAAAGAAGAAGTTTCATGGTGAAGGCAAGAAGGGCAAAGATGATGATGAGGAGGGTAATAGTGACGTACCTGACGAGACAAGAAGATCGGAGAGAAGATCAGAGAGTCCTACCTTACTGTAATAGTCAAAGTTGTATAGCTATGACTAAGAATCCCGAATTTCATGAACGTACTAAACACATTGAGTATAGGTGTCATTTCATTAGATACAAAGTTAAATCTAATGAGGTGGGGGCACTAAACACATTGAGTGTAGGTGTCATTTCATTAGATCCAAAGTTAAATCTAATGAGGTGGAGTTTGTCTATTTGGGTACAGACCAAATGGTGGCAGAAACATTCACGAAAAGTCTACCTAGTGCTAAATTTGAGTATTGTAAGAGTAGACTGGGAGTTCTACAGGTCTATCAAATCACTCAAGAAGAAATTAGAGGACTTAGAGTAGTACTAAGTTATAGTAAATAATGTGGCACTACATTATTATCTACTTTAGGTGGTTCTAACTATGGGGGAGTGTTGGAATTAAGTTATTCATGTGGTAATTAAGTTACTCATGTGAGAACTGATAGACCAAGGGTCTATGCCTAAGTTACTCATATGGTAATTAAGTTACTTATGAGGGAACTGATAGACCAAGAGTCTATAACTCCAAGTTAGTTAGAACACCAAAGTGATAGTCTAGTTAGTCTGTACATATTCTAGGTATGTAGACAAACGGTACTAGAACTATAAGTGTGACTTGGTGGGTGAAGGAGATATCATTGTCTATAGGACAATATCTCACTTCTATGGTTGGGTGGCAAGTCGCATATCAATAAACTTTGTTTATTGTTTACCTTCTGTGCACATTATCTTTCTTAAATCTAACAACCCCGGGTCACAAAGTAGTGGACAATATGTTCAAAATGACAGGCTCATCAGATATTACTTTCTAATTTGCATTTGTTACCTTTGATTTTATTTTTCTCTTGTGAATATAGGATAACAAGCAGTGGTTTGTTGCAAACACCTCGTGCACAACTTTAAACTAATTTACCTCTTTTCTTTTCTTTTTTGTTATGAGCACATGTGAAAGATAGCACCTCTTAAAAAATTATCAAATTTCCAATTCACACACTTGGAGTTGGAGCTTTGCTTCACACAAGTTCATTTTTTTTTGTTTCTTGATTTTGTTCTTTTCCTACAATTCACTATAGTTTGCTATTATAAATTTCCTTTGGAATCGTTGATTTTCTTCAAGCAATTTGGCGCCTAAATAGTTGTTGTTTCACAATCTGGTGGAGGAATTATATTTTTTGATTTAGGGAATGCCAAGTAGCAACTTACACTAGTCTTAGGGTTTCCACTATTTACATAGATGCCCCTATTGATTGGTTTACAATATTTGATTTTTGGATTTGTTTTTGCTTTCCATGTAAGCGTAGAACGTGAACAATTTTGCAATGTTATGTGATTTTGCTTATGGTTTTGGACCCCGAGTTAGTAGTGGACACAAGTCTATGTACTAAACTTATTCAAAGTTTATGTACAAGTCTATGTACTAAACTAGTAGTGGACACAAATTTATTAGGGTAAGGTGGGAGTTTGTTTTTCGAGGTTGTTTAGAACATATTTTGAATTTTCAAAGAAGAAGAAAAATACCCCCTTTTTTAGACAGGGAATTTCTAAGACTTTTGCTCAACAAATGAAAAAAATATTATTTTGAACCAAAAAGATGTAAATTCAATGGAGAGAGAGAACATCAGATGAGTGAGTTTTTTATTTTATTTTTCAAGCTCCCATCACATCAGTCTTTGAAGTGCGACGATTTTCAACAACCGTTTCAAAGGTGCCATCCAAATGATCTAGTGCCACCAGCACTTGTTACCATTTGCCCTTTTCTGCACAACTGAAGTCTGAATCTGTAGACTGATTCTCATGACTGGTGAGCCTCCCGGCTTTCTTTCCTTTTTTGAGAAAACGAGAACCAAATCTCATTGCAAAGTGAGATTTTTTTTTCGTACATGACAATTTGATTGTGTGCCAAATTAAAAATCAATAATATAACAATTAAAAAAACTAATTGTACATAGCATAATAGAGCCAATGCAATGGAGGCATTCTTTTGAAAATTGAATGGTGAGAGAATCTTCACTCATATTCACTTTTTTAAGTAATGAAGGAATGTCATTTGTATTCTATGAATTTTGAGACTGTCGTGTCATTATTTTAGTACCATAGTTTGGTCGCCAAAAAATAATTCAAAAAAAAAATAAAAAAAATTATGAGAACCTAAAAACGAAAATAGAATAAATTATTTTTAGCTATATTTTGCTATTTCTAAGCTATTTTGGATCATTTTGGGCGATTTTGAATCACTATTTGCTCAAAAATGAAAACCAAGAAGTTCACTTTTTGGAGAACAAACCTTGTTTTTCAAAAAAATATTAAATATTTGTTCGTGGGGTGGCAACTCAATTATGGTACTACGGTAGTACCAGTAGTAGTAGAAACTTCAGACCTCTTTCAAGGCCGGCGTGAATAAAGTGTTTGTTCGTCTCGACAATGAGCCAGTGTCCACCGGACAAAGGGCCATTGTTGCAAGACTACTCTTCCAACGGTAGTGCCACATATACTTGGTTTCTAACTGAATGTAGTCTCATTGAAAAAGGGTGTTGCCTCCCATTGCTCTATTGTACTATGTACAGTGGGGTCCAAGGTAGAATGGCGTTTTTGGTTTCGCAGTGGAAACAAATTCAAGTCTGCCCACTTTGAAAGCCTCCAGAGAGATCAAAAATTGGTATTTAACCTTGAACTTTTTACCATGAACCTGAAATCAAGTTGTTAGTATGCCTACCAAATTTCAAAGCCAAATAATTCACCAAAAAAAAGTTATTCAAAATCTACCAATATAGGTAGTTGTGGAAAAAGTTTCACTCCTACCAACTTTGACAGCCTCCCGAGAATTGAAAAAAAATTCCCTTACTTTGATTTTTTTTTGGTAGAAACCAATTTGTGTTAGTAATATATAGTAAAAATTTCAAGTCTAAAAGATTAGTGAAAAAAAGATATTTCCAATCTACCAACATGTGTAGTTGTGGGAAACAATGGGGGAAACCATTTCATTGCTACCAACTTTGACTACTATGTTGGTAGATTATGAATAACTTTTTTTTGGTGAATTTTTTGGCCTTGAAATTTGGCATACATATAATTAACTTAAAGATAATTTTGTGGTAAAACTTTCGTGGTAAAATACCAATTTTTGAGCTCTCGGGAGGCTTTCAAAGTTGGGAATACTCAAAGTTGGTAGCAATGAAATGGTTCCCCCATTGTTTCCCACAACTGCACATGTTGGTAGATTGTTAATATCTTTTTTAGCATTAATCTTTTGGTCTTGAAATTTTTATCATATGTTTTTAACATAAAGAGATTTTTTTTTCAATATTTTCATGGAAAAAAAAAATTAATTCAATCTTTGGGAGGCTGTCAAAGTTGGCAGCAGTGAATAACTACCAATGTTGGTAGATTTTGAATAACGTTTTTTTGGTGAATTATTTGGCTTTGAAATTTGGTAGGCATATTAACAACTTGATTTCAGGTTTGTGGTAAAACGTTCAAGGTTAAATACCAATTTTTGATCTCTGTGGAGACTTTCAAAGTGGGCAGACTTGAATTTTTTTCCACTGCGAAACCAAAAACGCCATTCTACCTTGGACCCCATTGTACATGTACTTCCATTTTGAATACTCACGCAAAAAGTGACATTTTGTTTGAACCACAACAAACAATGGCGTATAATTGTTGGAACCATTGAACAAGTGGACATGCACACAAAATTCATAGAGGAATGTGCCTTGATCGATTATGTCACTTGGAAAAAAGCGAAAGGAGAGCTGCCAACCCAAGCGGATCACCAAAAAAAACATAGCCATTGAGATTCATGGTCAACAATTGCACGTTTTTTTCGTTTTTTTCATTTTCTTTTTTGCTGTGCACAGACATTTGCAAAGAATCTTCCAAGGCTCAAGCCAAATCTGCTGTATGTGTGAAGAATTTTTTTTATCACAAAGCCCCGCTAGTTTTGTAGTGGCTTGGGGAGAAGAGCAAAGTCTGCAAATTAAAGTCATGCACTTGACGTGGGGGCATGTGTAAGTCCAACTTGACAACATGCCCAAGAAGCTTGGTTGACTCCCCACATAAGATCAACTCATTGGAGTACCGGGCTTGGGAATATGATTGGCAGGTTTCGCAACGTCGTCGTAAGTACGTCACAATTCCCGTCCACCAGGGCTGCTATAATACTACTAACTACTGCCTGACTTTCTCACTCAATCAGTTACTTTGTAGAAAAGTCAATCAAACCTCACTTTCAACCTACACTTGACCACAAATCCTCGTCGGATTGAAAGTGCCGCTAAAGTAGATATCGCTATATTCGTTTAGTTGGGACTATTCCACCATATTGGGACTTTTTGAAATCTACAACTGGCATAGATACTTGCCACTAAATCTATGCAAGTTGTAGATTTCAAAAAAATCCCAATATAATGGAATAGTTCCAACTAAACGAATATAGCGATAGATGTACCTTAAACCACCACAACACCTAAAATCATCAAGTTCTACACCCCTCTTTCATTTCAGGAAGGAAATATAGGCTTTCATTACATGACTTATGCATCAATTGCTCAAAAATTAAGTCGTGTACCAACAACTTACATTTCATCTCTAAAATGAAAAAAGGGTGTAGAAATTGGTGGTTTTAGGTGTTGTGGTGGTTTAAGAAACACCTCCCTTAACCCCTAAACGTTCTCACCCTTTCCAAATTTGGCAGTTTTTCAAAGATGCATTATAAAATGCAACTAAAAGGAATATTTTCAACTTGATGAATGAACAAAAGTTGTACATTATGAATTTTAGATTCTATCCATATGGTTAGATTTGCAATTGCTATCACTAATATTTGTGTATCAATTTTCAAACTTAAAATTTAGAGCTCTTTTGTAATATGATTACGAATAAGATATTGACAATCTAATAATGAAATTTTTTGGGATGAGTTGAAATGCAATACTCTAAGTGTAGTGATTTTTGGAGATTTTTTGGTTGAAAAATTTTAGTACTTGACTTTTTCAAAAGCACTTTTAGACTAAAATCTTCGAAATTTTGAGTGGAACACTACCACATGAAATGAGGCATCAAAATTTCACAAATCATCTCCTTTCTAATCGGATCACACATACACGAAGCTAACTTCCCATAAAAGTTTCAGTAAAAAATTCATACTATAAAAAGTGCACGATGGATGAGAAATTGGAGTTCTAATCCGTACATCATGCAAAATATGCATGGTTGGGCGGTTAGGGGTTAATTTATTGGGACTTATCAACAATCGGCTCATGTTCTTGTACATAAGGTGACTATACGTTAAAGGGAGCATTTACCATAAAGCTTGTGTATATATTGCAGTGTGACATTTGAGCCGTGAATTGTTATAGTGCAGGAGATACGCACGCTTTAATCCTTAAAGGTCAGTAGGGGGCCGTATGTATGATCACGTATCTTACTTTTAATATACAAAAATGTACTAAAATTTAACAAGACATACACCTTTGGATTGAATATTCTTCAACTAACATCTTTCATTTGGAGGTCCTTTCAATACCTCATCCTTATCATGCTCAAATACGACACCATACATATAGAATACATGACCATTTTGCAACTTCTAAAGCATGTAGTAGGTGCAATAATGATCTAAATTAAAATTTTCATGAGTCGTTGGATCGGGCTCAGCACAAGTACAAACTTTTGTAACTAGAGTATACATCAATTCTTACACCTTGTATGTCAAAGACACAAAAAATGCCATGTTGCAACCAAAATGTGGCTTCTTCGACCTTTAAGAGTTAAGGTAAATGCTCCCTTTAAGGTATAGTTACCTTAAGTGATTCCACTTACTTACCGTCTTCAATCTGATGCTACTCGGCTTGAACATGATGCAATAGTAGGACATGGTTTCGTTTTTCACCAATTGAAGGGTGCTACAATTGGCTAAAATGGGAAAGTCAGTGACTTTGTTGAGTAGTGTTGATCACAACAGGATAGAAGTTTCCTATCTTTTCTTCATTTTTGGGGGTGAAATGCAATAAGGTTTCTAGTACACCCATTATTGCCATTGATGTAAAACACACTAACTGTTTACCTAAGGCAAATATTTTTACCAATGTCGAAGATACCGGTACTAGTAGAATGTCCATAAACATATTTTTTTATACATGTGGTGAAACCACTTACATCTATGATATGGATGAAACATGGATGAACTCTTATTTATTTATCCAAATATGTACCTCCATCCAAAATGTAGCAATAATACCCTTGCATTTTACAACAATTTTGGCATTCTTTTCTACTTTCATTTCAATTATTCATTTTGGATGATATATTTTGTGTATACTCTAAAAACAAATACTATGTTCTTACCAATATTGTAGGTTAACCCTTAACTGTCTTAGCCCTCGTCTTTGGCTTGATGTACAGAATTGAAATTTTGTTTTCTCATCCATCATGCATTTTTTGCATAAAAAAATAAAATACTACAAAATTTTATGAGAAGTTAGTTTCATGCATGTGTTAACCAATTAAAAAGGGGAAGATTTGTGAAAATTTTATGCCTCGTTTCATGTTGCACTGATTCACTAAAAATTTCTAAGATCTTAATTCAAAACGAATCAAAAGTGCTCTTGAAAAAACTCAATTCATAAACTCAAGCAACCAAAAAATCTCCAAAAATCACTACACTTAGAGTATTACATTTCAAGTCATCACAACAAATTTCATGCATGGATTGTCAATATTTTATTTGTAATCAAATTACAAAAGAATTTTGAATTTTAAGTTTCAAAATTTTTAGATAAATATTGGTGATTGCAATCATAGATCTAACTCTACAGATAGAATCTAAAATTCACAATGTACAGCTTTAATAATCATAAATTATTTCAAAAAAATAATGCTCAATTTTTTTTAAATCAATTCTCTTTATAGATTAAAGGAAATTTTGATGAATATTTGTGAATATTCCATTTGCAAAAAACTTATTTTTTGAAATTTTCAAGAAATACTTGGAACGTATTTAGCCTTCACCTACGGTAATTTACCATAACTTCCTAGTAGCATGAGCAACTTTCTCCCTAAAAATTAGCCAACAAAAAAAAATAGCCAATACAAAAAATAATATATTAAAATTGAACACTGACATATAAAAAAGCACATATTATAACTGTTGGCCTTTTAATATGTATATGCATATATATATTTTTATTTTTATTTTTTATTTATTTTATTTTATTATTTATTTATTTTTATTTTTTGAGTCAGTAATTTCCCATAAATTAAGACACCATTTTAATTATTTATTTTTTGACTCTTAGCTACTAAGGTAGAGGGCTCTAAACCCCCACAGTTCTAAACACGCACTCTACCAAAGACGAACATTTTGAAATTTTGAATGTACTCATGGTGAAGAGCACCACTTTAGAACTCATGTCATTTCAACTTCAGAAATTCATAACTAATTTTAAGAATATGCAAAAAATTGATTCAAAGTACGTTGGTCTTTACATTTTGAAATTTAATTTGTCTTCCAATAAAAAAATCATGGTCAGTTCTCCCTGTGTCCTCATAAATTCACAGCCCTTAACCCTTTAGTGCCCGGCGAACCACATTATGGTCACTACAATGTTCGAAATGCAATTAGCAGAGAATCCGTGAAAAATTGGAACTTTAGTTTTGAAGTTCAGATTTGCCCACATACATTACGCACCTTCCAGAAAAAGAAATTTTCAATTTGGAATTGTACAACTATCAAAATACCTATCAACAGAACGCGAAAATACTACAAATACTTGAAAATACAGTAAATACTTACAAATACAACATATGTATTGTGTAGTATTTCTTGTGTTTGGAAGTTTGTTATTTTGTTTTATTTTTTTGGATTGTGTTCTCTTCTTCATCTTCCATTAGTGTGTGTAATCCGATCTTGACTAATGTACCCACTCCTCTCAATTTTCAACGTATAAAATTTTGTCCTAAACCGTACATGGAGAAGTCACTTTCACTTATGTGTGAGTCTATTTTTGATATGAAAGATTGCAACGAAGAGGTGTTGACATAGGGCATAGTTGAACTTCTTTGCTTTTATTTTTGAAAATTTACCTCAAATTATATTTAACTTTGAAGTCACACACCCCCCAAAATCTCGTTTTTGAGCGTGCATTATACAGCTCAAATACATACTATAATCTTCCGATCCCACCATTGGATGATTCTCAAATTTTAATAAAATGTGTGCTCTCGAGTTGAGAATAGAATTGTACGGTTACTTTCTAATTTAACCCATTCTATTTTTGGTAGTCTCGACCACAGTGAAAAATCTACTGAAATCCAGGGCTCTGAGCTACAGTACCCTGGGCACTAAAGGATTAAAAGTGGCAGGTTTAGAACCTCCTACCTTAGGAAGCTACAGTATTAAGTTTCTATACAGCTAATGCCGCATTTTAAAGTTTTTTTTATATGTTAATTGTACAGTCACTTGAACAAAAGTATGTTATTAGTACTGGTAACATGAGAAACACATTGTATGTGTTGTGATCAAGAATTTCTAATGGATTTGAGTAATGCTTGTAACATGATTATGGTGTCTTTCTTGTTGATGTACAATATAATTGTGGACGTTGACGATTCATGGCAATCTGCTCATTGCATGTGAAACATACATTAATCCCATATTTAATACCAAGCTTCTTTGCGGCGTAATCCTAACCACTTTACGGATGTGACAAAAATATTACAATACTCTATAGAAGGTTCCCCATACAACATAATGATGAAAACTTGTGGGAAACTATCAATATTAAATCTTGTAATGCCTTTTTGAAATGTATCAAATTATTGATTTTTCATGGGAGAAATCTTGTAGAATTGATTTGATCCCATCAGGTGAAA
The DNA here is from genome assembly GCA_022496805.1 of Pohlia nutans. Taxonomy (NCBI): domain Eukaryota; kingdom Viridiplantae; phylum Streptophyta; class Bryopsida; order Bryales; family Mniaceae; genus Pohlia; species Pohlia nutans. Next base: position 12,068,870 of record CM040095.1, on the reverse strand, counting down.
TATTTGAATTTTGTGCCCACAAGAATTACACTTCATGTACTTAGAAAATCTCATATTCTGGTATGCTGTCAATTCCTTACCTGGACAGCAGGATCAGACTACCTTAAGTTTTTTAAATGAAGTATATATATATATATATATATATATATATACATAAAGAAAGGTAAGGGTTTGAATATCCAAGTTCTTTTTTCCTTTTTTTGATTTTTTTCCAATTTATTGTCTTAGAAATTATTTCTTGAGAAATTTTGACATTTAAAAAAAAATATTTTAAAGATTTTTTGGTCACACTAATCTTTCACTGGAAGTATATGTTTTTATTCTATGTTTAACCCTTTAAATCATTTTCAAGAAATTGAAGCTTACTGTAGTTTAGGCAGCTCTATGGAATTTCAATATCTGGTATATTGTTACAAAATTATCAGGAGATGTGTATAAAATGCACATCTATTGGGTGCTCACATTTCATGGAATACGAACTTATGAGTGATTTTTTTTTTTAATACTTTTAGAGTTTTAAGATTGGACGATAAAAATGTTAATACCAATTGTTTGAAATTTTAAAATTTGATTGGATAGATCTGTTTGTGCTAAAAAAAATTCAATTCTTTTCAATTCAATTACGTGGTAACTAGTGATGTAGGTTTAAATTTTATCAAATATCCTTTTTTTTTATAGTATTAGATCCTATGAATTATTACTTCAAGTAATTTTACCCCTTATCAAAAGAAATAAAAAACCAAGATTTATTTAAGAATTAAAAAAAATTAAACATTATAGTCTTTTAATCCACCTGATCTTGTTGTATGACTTTTTTTTAACACTTGCATATAATTATGAGTTAAAAATGAAAAACTATAGTTGGATTTCAAAATTGTAAATTTTCATCCTAGTGAACTCCTTTACATCAATATGATTTTGTTTAATATCATAATTCAAAACTTCCATTTCATGTGAATCATATATACAGTCAAAGTTACTGGTATGCAATTATATTTGGTCCTAATGTTTTTTTGATGATGTGCAATACTCAACAACACTTATTGTAATGTGGCTAGGGTAACATTTTTGCAACTTCATGACACATATTGCAACATTGTCATTGTAAAATTCTGCAATAGTTAGCAACAAGTATTGCATAGTCCAAAGTAATATTATTGCAACCTTAAAACACACATTGCAACATTGGCATTGTAGAATTGTGCAATACTTAGCAACAAATACTGCACCTCTTTAGTGGTATTATTTTGTGTGTTCTTGATAGTAGCTTTATAGATGAAATAGAATCCACCTTTGAGAAGAATAATTTAGTTTCTATATTTTGATCTTTGTCTTGTAACCATTGGTATAGAGCTTAGAGAGGTCACTGTTGAAAAATTAGAAATCTATGTGAGTTAAAATATATGGTTCATTTTATTCATTGGGGGATAAAATTTCTAATTAATTATAAAAGTTTAAATGTAATGTAGGATGCTTTAAATTCAAGTAAAAAGTAATTTTAGAATTTAAATAGAATATACTTATAATATTCCAATTATGTAATAGCCCTTTTTAATTACCCTATTAACGCAGTTGTCTGCGTAAATTTCAATAGAGTGACCTCCTTGAGATAATGAGTCTCAAACAAATGAACCTAATGGGTCAGTGTAAAGGTTAATTTGGTGATTATTGGTAAAAGTATCCAAAGTAGGGACTTACATTTCATTCTCTATACCATTGTAGTGCCTACCATCATACAACTAAATATTCTTTGCAACATTTAGGTATAGATAACAACCATAGAGGCTAATTATGAAAGAATTTTCACGTTCTTGGAATTTGAAAGAAACATCTTTAAAATCACATTGACTTTGATCTCAAATTTTCCAGAAAGTAGATTTTTTATTTTTGGCTTTTAAAAATAAGTTGCTTTTATTAATTCTTTCAATATTTATTTGATGAAACAAGGTGCTATTGGGGTGGCTTACTGGTCTCTCTCCCCCTCCTCCCTTCTAAATCTCATTTGAATCCAAAATCAACTTGACATTGAGTGAGGATTTGACCTAGCTCTACTGGGCTTGCTCTAAGAGCATGCCCAACAATGAGGGGGCAAACCCTCACCCAACGTCATCTGATTTGGGATTCAATGAGAATTGGAGGTGGCGGCCAGCATACCACCCAAGCAACAAGCTCATTTCTCAAATAAAAAATATTGGAAAACCCCAAAAAAGAGCACATGTGTAAAATTCAGTGCATAAGGGCTGAGTATAATAACAAGTTATTGTAGTTAACTAATTACTGCAGCTCTATGTGTTGCATGCCCATTCCGTGCTAGTTCATGTCCCCCATGCTTAGTGTCGAAAAATCAAAGCCGCCAAGAGAGGAGTATATGGTGTCCTGAACTCAAATAAAAGCCACCACCAATGTATCTTAGTGTTTGACGGATGGTTTCCTACTGTTGTTGGAGTCATGTTTACCCCAAACCTCTATTATATTGGCATTTGACTGGTACTTTCCTCTATTGCTGGGCATGCTCTAAGAAGACCACGTTCACACTTTATGAAGTAAATTTTATTAAATTTATTCTTTGTCATTATGATTGTCTCGTGTAGTGACAAAAGTAGTAGTATGTAATTGATTGATGCACGCTATTCCAAGCAAGCTTGGTGATTGTTACTGGGGAAGTTTTCATTTCTCACACACCATCACTTGCATGTGAACTTGGGTGGAAAAAATGGCTCTATTGGCCAGCCATTGCTGTGGCACTATTGCATTGCGGCACTTTATCAAAAACGACATGTACTACCCAACTTCAACTCTTGTTCACTCCGATTACTTTGATTGCTTGTGAATGATTCCACAAGCTTATAAATGAGGCGCAAATTAAGAATCTAAATCACTTTTTTCAGTTGCTTTCCAATGCACCAATTCTCTCTCGATTTGGTTGAGAAAAACTAATTTTTTTCCTCAAATATTCCTTTCTAAAAATGCCCGAGGGGCTTTTTTGACGTTTAAGGGTTAAGTTTCATTGAATGTGGTGTTCACGTGTCATGTCATCCAAGTCCCGGCCAATGGGGTGATCCCAGGTGGAACACATCGCTGTCAATGAGAGAGGGCAGGCATTGGTGGGGAACTGAATGATGTGAAAAAGGCAAGAATCGGAAGTCAAAGGCCTTGGAGCCCCACAACAAGCCCACAGCTACGAGTCATGTTGATCGAGGAGAACCGAAAAGTATGTCAAAATAATACGTATCCAGAATAGTACAATCAATAAAGGATTCAATACAGAGCGACAACATACATTCAATACCGTAGTACCATAGCAGGGTCATCAAAAAATAATTCAAAAAAGGGATAAAATGTCCTGTTGTTTCAAAAAAAAAAAAAAATCAAATTCAAATAAAAGAAAAAGGAAAAAACCAAAAAAATATGAGGACAAAAAGTCGAAAATAGAATACATTATTTTCAGCTATATTTTGCCATTTTGGACTATTTTTAATCATGTTTTACTCAAAAACAAAAATCCAGAAATCATATTTCAAGCGGGCAATTTATTTTTTAATCTTTTTATAAATAATAAATATTTGCTCGTGGGGTGGCGACCCTGTTATGGTACTACGGTACATGATCAGCATCCCAAAAAGAAAGAAACAAACTCAGGAGAAAAAGCGTATAGAGTACGTGGGGGGTGAGGGTAAGGTCGCGGAATTCAAATTCAATTGCCACGTACCTCGCCTTCCAGCTCATGCACCCAATCCTCACCCTTAACTTGTAGTAGCCATTCTTGGCTGGGAAATCAAATCAATGCATTCCACAAACATGGGCGCGATCAACTTCGATGGCCGGGAGCCCGGGACGGCGGGTTCCCTAGCTATCACAAAAAGGTGGATGAGGGATCGTGGTAGGGTTCAAAAGAACTTGTTTGTTACATTGTTCATTTGAACTCGTTCCCCATTGATGGTCTCATAGTGGAGAATAAATTCCCTTCTTGTACTCTCACATTTCCCTGCCTACAAATCGCAGCATTTGTCACCTATTTAACTTTCCTTTTAATCCTTAAACGTCGTACAGGTCTGAGTTTTCAATCAGTATTGTGGAAATATGTGTTATTGTGAGACTAGAAATACTACACTAGTAGAAAAGGTGGCACTTCCAAGGGAGATTCCCATGCAAATGACATGTTCATGAATTGAACTAGGCAGCACTTGCATGGGCGCCTCGTTCAGTAATGCCCTCTTTTCTACTAGTGCTGCCTAGAGAGGTGCCCATGCAAATGACTTGTTCATGCATTGTTCTAGGTAGCACTTGCTTGGGTGCCTCCCTTGGCAATACCACCTTTTTCTACTATAGTACTGAAAGTATACACGTGAAAGACCTTTTTGTTAGTATTATCTTCCCTTGATCGTTTTTGTTTTGTTTTGTTTTGTTTTGTATTGTAGTGATTATTAAACATGTACAATAAAGTTATCCTCTGTTTCAAAGTTTGGCACAATTGTTGTTGAGCAATGGAAATAAAGCATCCCGATTTGTTTCAAAAAGAAAAGAAAAGTTTGGCACAATTGTACTAAACTTAAAACTACAGTACTATATGTTGTCAAGTTAAATATTCAAACCTGTACTAAGTTTTGTGATTGACAAAATGGCTCACGTGGAGTAGGAGGGTGGGTTATGGGACGTAAACTACAACATAGAATTAAGTTAACACTTTTTGAACCAAGAAGTTCTGTGATGCAACACTTGAAGTGGAAGTCAAGAAGAAAGTCCAGAAGTTCTGGAATTTCATAAACCTTGAGTGTGCAGCCACTGATATAGTGACACATCTGTCGTGCATTTTGTGTCCGGTAGGTTATGAATTATATCCTTCATGTTGTGGTCACCAGTCAAAGAGAGAGTGACACGATTGGCCCAAAACTTGGACTTGGCATTATGTTTTGATGACTGAATGCTGCTGCATTCCAGAAGCTGTTATGAAGGCACATAAATGGATTTTAAGGTCTACTCTGGATTTTAGGTCAATCACGCAAAACGTCATGCAGCTATCCATGGATATATTTTTCTCTACATTAAATGTTATTCATTTGAATGGGTAAGTTGAGTGTGTGGCGCAACCTCATCAACTCGGAACCAATGGCGGAGGTGAGGTGGAATTATGGCCGTATAGTTGGCTTTCCTTTGCTTGGTCCTCTGATTCTTGCAATTGATAAATTTAGGATCAGTTGAATGAAGTGATGCCAGGTGGGTCGCAAGGAAAGCAGGGGCGTTTACTACCATGTAATATTAAAACGGTCAATTTACTAAGTATTTTAGTGTATTCAGAATTCTTTTTGAGTCACACTCTACATACTCATCGTTGGGACCAGTTGCCTTTTGGCTCCATCCACTATGAAGAAGCTTCATCTAAGTTACAAATGAATGGGAAATTGTGTTAAACAGGAGTGGGTTGCCAGGTGGCTATCATAACATTCAGTAGCCTTTGTGATTACTGCCTCCCTCCAACAAAATGTTGTGGAATATCCCACATCATTTCATCCCCCAATGAAATGATGTGGGATATTCCACATCAAATCAGTAGCTATTGGGGCACGTGGCAATAAGCAAGAGCAAGCAACCATGGTGCACAGTAATCGAAAGCACTTTCAATCACAATTCAACATTTTTTTTCATTGTTTATTTGATTGATTCTCAACTCAACAGTGTTTTGTCAACTCAATAGTGTTTTGTCAACTCAACAATGTTTTGTCATTCATTGTTTATTTGATTCAATAGTTCATTCAATTAGAAATCACTAGTCACTCTGTTTATAAAGGTGGATGAAACCAAAAGGCAGTCTCTTTGAAGGCTACTGAATGTTATGATTGAAAATGAAAAATGAAAGTATTGAGTTGTGGATAACTAAAAGTCAATTGGCACAACCTTCAATGGTTTCAAATGTGCGCAACCTTCCATGTGGTAGGGTCATTTGCATATGCAAGTAATATATACTTGTAGTTATCAGTCAAAGATGGTAGCTACATAACACTCAATAGCCTTTACTGGCTTTGCCTTGCTCTTGAGGAGAATGTGCAACATATTCTACATTATCATTCAAGAACAATCACTAGCTACTCATATTTTCTCACAGATAGAGGTTTTGAAATACTAGAAGGGAGGTAACCATGCATAGTCTTTGCTGACACATCTCCACATGTCCCTCACTTTTAAAGAGAGCAATGTTATAAGCAATAATACTTTAACCCATGAATGTTATGGTGCATGGCTAACAAATAGAAAATGGGCAACTATAATAAAACAAAATTGCACCGCTTCTTTTGTCCTTCCATTGACAATGGTTTATGACCTTCCTACTTCCTTTCCCATCCTTCCCACTCTTTGAAAAATAAAAAATAAAGGGTTGCACTTAATGCACTACATGGATGGAAATCACATGATGGATGAAAAGATAGAGTGGCTAAATGCTACTGATTTTTATGTACAAATTGCTTCAATTGCAGACGATGATGGAAGATATTCTTGACATTTGAGGACGGACGTAATGTTGGGTACTGAATGTTATGTAAGCAACCAATGCGCACCCGTTCGAAAATATGACATATGAAACTTTTCAATCATATGTAGACACCAATACCATCCACTATTCTATGCAAATATCAAAATGTGACACTAAAAAGTGTGATTCAAAAGAATTTAGAGTGTACTTTATATACATTGGGAGACTTCATGTTGCATAATAAGACATCTAGAAGGTATATTTATATACTACATGCCCATATAGTAAATTTTTAATGTGATAACTTTTATCGGTACCAAAATGAGATGCCTAAATAGTAAAAGATGAAATTGATTCACCTATATTGTCTTCTAGTAATTTTGACAGTGTATTGTTTGGACCAAGATGCATTTGAAAGTAGTAATTCTATACAATATAAATACTGGAAACTGGAAAAATTCACCAAGAATCTCTAATATTTTTCAAGTGTATGTAGAATGTACATATATTAGAGCTTGGTTCTGTTCTTTCTATCCTCAAAACCATGTATGAAAGCTCATAGAAATAACTAATTCACGACATATCATAACACTAGTTAGTTCTATTTCTATTTTCCACAACAATGTCAAGAGCCCTTTTACTCCAAAAGCAATAATTATAACGAATTTGGAATAACATGCAATATGAGATTGTATAATTTCCATCACCTGATCCTACTTATTTTGAAAATCATTGTTGAGATCTCACTTTTTGAACTAAGAATGAAACTTGGCATAAACCAATTTTTTCATTTAAAAAATAAATCACAATATCTTATTTTGAAGATACATACTGTACAAATGGCAGTGAACTAGCTGCACAAGAACCAAAGAAAATTTGGATGGAAGAAAAATTGCACAGGATATAGTTAAGAGAAGGCTTACAATCTAGTCATTCATTATATGGATTCATGCGCGTCAAAGGGTTAAATAGATGGAGGGCATTATGGACAGGAGAGTGTTGTGTCTTGTTTTGAAGTGGCCTCATCAAGTGAAATCAAAAAGTTCAATTGATATGCACATTTGAAGTTGATTTATGTAGAACACAAACGAGGACACAAATAAGCGATAGTAGAGCCAACCAAGGTCCACTATTATGATCACCAAAATTAGCAATTTAACTACATAATACAACTAGTTAAAATTGGATGTACATATATTTTACAATTTTAATGAGGATGAGTATTTAAATAGTGTGTATCAATGTACCAAGCGCTAACATGATAGTGACTCAAAGAAACGTGCATTTGATTATTATGTTATGAATGGCTACCAAAATGGTTACAAAATTGAGTCTTTGAAGGTGATCAACTTTGAAAATCCAATTACTTTTAAGCAACAATTACTGCTATTGAGTTGAAACTTTTTTTCACATAAGAAATATCCTTTAACTCAAAATGTCCTCAACACTTGGCTTGACATGTTGCTAAACCCAAAATGCACACAAAAGTTTTGTCAGATGTAGGAATTAAAAGATAATTCTATTGTATAATATGTTTTATACTATAATATGTTTTATACTAGAACTTTCATGCTTACAATATTAGATTCGAGGGTCAGATTCTACACCAGGTTTTGATAGGCCTACAAAAAGGCCTTGCCAGTTTTCACCAAAATCCATGGATTAAGCTTAATCTCCTTATTGTAGAGGGAGTATTTTGATTGTGATGCAAATCCATGGATTAACCCTTAAACATCAAAAGAGTGTTTGTGATCAACCAAGAATAGATCTTAGAAACATGTTGAAGAGGCTGACATGAACAGTGCCAAAACGTCACCCCTCGTAATCAACAGTAGCATGTTGTCACGCACTCCTTACTCGAACAAAATTTCATGTCTTTCCCAAATTCGTCCCCCTCTCCAACGTCAAAGCATCATGTTGCACAACTTCAACAACTCAAGACAATATTTCAAAGAATCATGGCTCGCGCAATCGTCACCTCCATCCACCCTTTTTTTCACAAACTTTGGTTGAGAACAGATGAACTTTGGGACGAGATTCCATGTTGAACAAGCCCACGAGGCTTGCTTTGACATTTAAGAGTTACGTGAGTATAGAGAGAGTATTTTGATTGCCAGAAAGTATACACATGATTAAAACTCATGACAATAATCCATTATCGGCATGATCAAAATCCATGAATTAAGCTGCCAAAGTTGTTTGCCAATGCCTTGAAGCACTTGTCAAGCGCACGCAAAGCTTAATTGCTGGCGATGCATGAGTACAATTGGAAATCATGGTTTTCTTTTTGGACAAAATTTAAGTTGATATCATGGTCTTTCTGTGGGACAGAGGGAGTATTTTCTTTTGTCAAAACTATCAAAACAATTATCCGACATATGGTACTCAGTTTGAAAGTCAGTGTAGGTGCTAAACACACGCAACTTCATGAAAGAGGCAACACAACATAGGCATTCCACTAAGGTAACAACATCGATAACAACAGATTTATGAACATCAGACGACAGGTTTCAAACACTGAATTTTCTAATGACCAATATCAGTACAAAACTGAACATTTCAGCACAAACAAGACTTAAGCAGATCAAAATTGAGTCTATTGCAATAAGATGTTTTCCCTTTGCTACTCAACTGAGCTGATATCATAGTAGAAATATCGACTACATTGTATTAGGGTGCCAATGTATGTTACATCGTGCATACACCACTATTTGCATGCAACAAACATCACCATGTGACTATTTCACCAGTCCATGGTGTCTACACTTGACCTACAAGGGTCCAAATGTGCAACAGCCTACCATACATTGCAATGGGTTGCAAACCTGATTTACAAACATTCCCCAGCCATTGTTATGCGCTTGCAGACTGAGGCTCAATCTCACACTTTGAAGGAAGCTCACTAATCCCATCGAGGACATCCTCAAACCGAGGTAGGCGACCCTTCTGAAAATAATCATACCACAAACAAAAACATTACCTCAGACGCTCCAGGATCGGTGAAGTACATAAAACGTTAATCCCAAAGTGGCCACTTCCATAGGAGTTCAAAGAAACCATTTGGAAAGGTAACGAACAAAATGTATCAATAGCATACACTACATTTTTGAACGATAGAAATGATCAGTGTTTTGAAAGTTGCTATAATCGACAAAGTGGCTTTCTATTTTGAGATTAAGCAGTTAGAGGCTTAAAGAATCCTAGTACTGAAACTTTAAGATTGAAACGTCTGTAGTAGAATGGAGGTGTAGAGTTCCAGGAATGAAGAGTGCTCACCTTCAGCTTTGACCAAATAACATTTCCATCGCAAGTTATCTCGAATGACCCCTTCCTGTCACATGGGAAGCTCAAATTGTCAATTTACCTCTACCGACAAAATAGTTCTTTTAGTTGACTACATCTTACAATGTCGTAAGCAATAACAACTAGTTTGTACTATAGAGGACCTGGAGGAGCAAACTCAACATACTGTAGGGTTTCTTCCTCTTGGAAGACCCCCTGCAAATGAAGCGCCCCAATCCTGACATCATGGTGCTCTTCAAATATCCTCGTAAATCACAAACCCTATAGAATGGAGTGCGTAGGGTTGTGGTAAGACCAGCAAGGCCACTAGGCAGTGTAGGCCATCCTGCTTGGCGTCTACTAATTTTTTTACAAAAAGGAGATCTCCTAGGTGTTGATCTCAGTAAATAAAAAAATTACACGAAAGGGGTCGATCTCAGTGATTTATAGTTTTTAAAATACACTCAGATCTGGATATGATTTTGTTGCCTTCCATACTCTACAGAACGCCTGATCTGCCCAGCGGGCCCTCTCTACCAGTCCTGTCCCAATAGTAACCAATAAAAAGTATTGGCAGCCAAAGTCCTCATCTTCATAGTAGGCATTAGTTTGATTATTCAATTAAACACAGCCAATAACGTCTTCTCCCAAAAAATATACTATGGTAATACAGTCATCTTTTAAGATTCACGATGCAGGTAGTGTTATAGCCTGAGCTGCAGGTACTCCTTTACAAAAAGGAGTCTGCATACTAACAGGAGCAAGTGAACAGAATTGTAATATTTACGTAGCTAGAGAGGTGGTGTCGTGAAAGTACAGTACATACCGGGCTTCTGTGTTGTTTGGACTCACGAGGACTGCCAATTCCGGCATTGCAGCCTCTGCAAGCATCGTGAATCCCATCAGATGACTCGTTTTACAGATAGTAACCAGAATAAATTGAAAAAATTGTTATGATAATAAATAACAGCAATAATGAAATTTATAAATATAATGGGCACATTCGAATGCAGTCAAATGTTCCAACCAGGAAGAATAGGTGAGTACTATTCATCACTATTAACAGTTGGAAATATACAGCATTCTCGTATAGACAACAAGCTCCAGTGACTTGATGACAGACTATACACTCAAGAATTCCTATTAACCGTAATTGTCAAAGGAGGATATAATACGTACCAACTTTGTCTGCAATTTCGATGAAGTAGTCAGTGTATTCACTATCTTCATCATACTCAACAATGATCTGCAATCAACATTCAACGTTCAATCCATCTTAGAAAAGGAAAGAAATGTTGGTCGCGAATAACAAGAGGCTCACCAATTTCCATTCATAAGCTACTCTAATTTTAATTCGACCATTCCCAAAGGCTCTGGCTCTTCCGTACATGAATGAGCAAAGGAAGAAGTAGCTAGAAACAACAGAAAGATAGTACAACGCCAAAGACAATTCACTGCTGTCAACTGGAAGGAAGAAACCATTTTTCTCTATCCCTATTAACCCCTAAAGGACCATAAGGCCACCAGGTGGCTCCTATTTTTTTCAGTGATTTTGAGTAGGTTTTATGTAGATTCTTTTTTGTTAATTTTTATTTTATTTTTAATTCAACATATGTAATATTCTTCACTAATTCTAGTGAAATAAAATTTGGTCCCATTCAAATTATAATTTTCACAATATGATCGTTTAAACTTGTCATTTTAAAACCATAAATCCTTGGTCCTTTAGGGGTTAACCAAGGGTCGTATCATGTACTAATAGATCAGCCTATTGTATAAGCAAATCTCAATTGTACGAGAAATGCGTCCTTCAGATAACTTCAATCCGTCATCGGTTGACATGCGCTATCATCACCAAGTTAGATACTGATTCGAACAATCTATGCCAGAGATACTGATACGAACAATCTATGCCAGAGAAAGATCATGAACCCCCAAAGGACAAGGATTCATGGTCCAAATTGATTGATCATATTGTAAATTCAGATGAGGCCAAAGTTTATGTCACCAGAATCAGGAAAGACCATTTCATGTGTTAGTAAAAAAACAGTCCTCCTATGAAGAACTCAAAACTGCTTTAAAACAAATTGGAAAAAGAGTCATAATCTGCGTGTCTTGGTTCTTCAGAGCACCTTGGCCCAAGACAACAACGAAATTCTCTTTCAAAAAATCCACAATTCATTCTCAAACTTAAAAGATGCTTTACAAACTCAACGCTACATTTCTGTGTTCATTTAGTCGGCCCTTCACTTCCCGACGAGTAGGTCGAAAAATAAATATAATTGAACAAAAAAATCCTCATAGGACGAACTCAAAACTGCTTAAGAAAAAACATGCGGCTCAATCCGTCAACGAAAATTTCTTCAACAAATTCGCAATTCGTTTACGAATTCAACGCAATATTCCCGCGTCAGCTCAACCTTATAGAAACAGGGGGAATTAAAGAGAATAATCGCGTACCTCGCGAGGGGGAGGGTTTCCCAAATTGGCACAGCACGACATGTGGTGCGCTTGAATCATCTTGCGCCAGTGGAACCCCGGCTCGAACGTTACATTGCTCGCCTCCCGAACAGCAACGGGGGAGACGATTCTCGGCGCAGCAACAGTCGCAGAGCAAAGGACTCTAGCAACGTTTTTTATGAATCCGGATCGCCGCATCAGCATCGCCATGGCTCTATCGAATCGCAGAAGCTCTAGCTATCCAAACCTCAGCAACAAAATGAACGGGGAAAATCAATTGTAAGGGGCATCGGGTCACAATGAGGCGACCAAATGAGCAACGAGAGGAATGCGAGGTGGTGAGTGCACAGGAGGTGGATCGATCGAAGTGGTGCAAGCTCCGTCGTTCTTTTCTCGCTTTGCAACTTTCAAGGCCCAGATTGACGGGGCCTGCGACCGTGGTGCTGGTTGTGCCTTCGACCGTGGTGGAGTTCCGAGGGCTCTATCACCGTGCGGATGAAATTTGTATGAGTCAGGGCCACTTTACACTACGAGGGTCCGGGTCAAATTTTAATGGATAAACCCATTTATTGGATTTGAGAAACTCACCTTTGGACTTGAGAAGTTGACTAAAGTAATGATATGTGAATAGAGGCAAGGGTAGCACGCACCATCATGACCCGGGAGGTCATGTTGGTAGCCCTTCCCTCAACAGTCCCTTTAGTCACGTTGGCCCTTCGGGCCAGAGTTACTCTTCTTCTGTGAATAGAGGATGTGTTATCACACTATGATATAAATTTAGACTCTAGTGTAAAGTCAATGGGTTCAATTTGGAGGTTTTTAAAATTGGACTCGTATTCAAGTATAAAGTCCCTTTAAACCCAATAGTGGGTCCAATTTTAAATTGAACCCGGATTTCAGTGTAAAGCCTTTTTAGGTCCAATAGTGGGTCCAATTGAAATTGGATCCAAGTTTGGGAATTGGTTTCCCAAAACCGGTGCACCACATTAGAGCCTTGGGTGTTGGAATGCTTGGGTCCAAAATTTTCCTTCCAAAACCATGCCACTTAGGCACCACATCATTTTGGTACTTGGATGAATTTCTTGGTTTTGAACCCTCATGTAAAGCCCTTAGGTCAAATTTTCTACTTTTAACCAATAGGATTGTTCGATTTTGGGGTTTTCTAGAACCCAGACCCTAATATAAATTAACCTCGAGTATGAGCCAATGGCATGACCTCTTTTATACCATAGTGTGATATCACACCCTCTGTTCTCTCTCGACCTTCGGCCATAGTGTGAAGCGGCCCTAAGTTATTATGCACCAGAGGAGTGACCAAGACTGCTAGAGCAAACACATACACTGTGAAGTTGGCAACCTATCCCACAATCACTGCCACTCCACTCTTTCCAAGTCAGATTGATCACAAGCATTCAACTCAAACAAAACAAAAAAAACCAAAAAAAAAAACACTTCCAAGCCTTAACATCACCACAATTAGCCTTATTTGTGATCAAGCCCGCCCACACTAGTAGTAGATATGTCATTTTTCATTCCCCACTTCTCGGAAACAGTGAATAGTGGCCAAAACCATTCACCAGCACTGACACAACCCATGTGCCTGGCGTGGTTTCATTCCTTTTTCATTTATAGTAAGTGAAATACAACACATTTCCTACTAGTGCCACCATAGCGGCTCGTAAAGATACGTATAGCCTCCCACTCCTGCCACAGACAACACCACGTCAAGGCTTCAAACCCTGTGACTGCATCTCAGGCCTTGTAAAATACCAGTAATTGATGGCACAAACAAGCCCAACATGTGAAAAAATAAATCTGAAAAAATCAAAATCAAAGACCCATCCCTGTGACTGTCTCAGGCCTTGCAGGCTACACTGGTCCGGAACACCCACTGCTCCAATCCTCAAAAGGTGACGCACAAGCCAAAACACATCGGTTACATAAACAAAAGAAGCCGAAAGCAATCAGGACAAACTTTCAAAATTGGCCATCTCAGAAACTACCAACCAGACAACATCCCCCATTTAAGAGAAACAACAAAAACTTCCAGCAGCAACAACAACCAAGGCCATCTTAGCCACTCAGATGTTCTCAAAATTGCAATGAAAAAGACCACATGCTCAAGAAAAAGAAAAAATTATCTAGAGTGCAACATGAGAAGGGAGAATTATGTCTACATAGTACCTAACCTTACACAAACGTGATGATAAAAACTATGAAAAGGGTTCTCGCGCTACAACCTCAAGTACTTCTTTGATGTTAACTTTTACATATACTACATATCACAATACTACTAACTCCATACATTGTAACACCTCATCAGTTTCGGACAAGGCTTGGCAAATATATATTCTGTTTCCAAAAATTGATTTAGGGTTTGAGTACAGCATGAATTTACTCGATACCACAAGCCAAAACATATCAGGTGAGGATCAGAATGAATAGATGTTCTCGTAATTGCAATGACAAAAACCACATGCTCAAGAAAAAGAAAAAACTCTCCGGACTGCAATATGAGAAGGGAGAATCATGTCTACATTTCCAGTCTACTTGGCGCGCTTGGCTGCTCGCTTGCCGTGACCCTTCTTCGGAGGACCCTTGCCTCGTCGCTTCGCCCTCTCAGTCTTGAGCTGCCGGCGCTTGACGTTGGGATCCTCAAACATGGGGTCCAGCTTTTGAATCGGCGTCGGGTACCACGCCACGATCTTGTCCCCGATCAACTTCTTCCGCAACACCTTGTGCGCGGATCGCTCGCCGTTCCCGATCACATGGCCAAAGATCCTGGCCCTCGCCTCATCGATCGACTTCAACTGCATCTCCCTCGTCAGTTCAGCCGTTTGAACAGCCGTAGTATCTTGCAACTCCTCACTCGGAGTCACGAGCGACTGCTCTTGCGCAACACTCGAAACCCTAAAAAAACGCTTGCCAACAACAGCAGCGCCATCGCCGCGTAAATCCTCAAAACCTAATCCTAATGAACTAAGAGCGCGTCGCAAACCACTCGATGAATCGACAATACGTGAATTGTTCAAAGCTGTACAACCTCGCAAATTCCCATCGACGTGCCGAATAGAGGAATGCGAAGACGAAGAAGACGCCAAGGACTCCTTGAAAGAAAAGCCAAGGAGACGGCCGCGAAGCGATTGAGCAGCCCGGGCTGCCATCCTCCTCGCACCTTCAGATTCACGAACCTTGCGACGGTGTGCACATCCTGGCACGCAAGCAGGAAGGTACCCTAAACCCTAAAAAAATGCAAGAGACGAGTTGATGAAACCTTGAATGTCTCACTGAGTAACGTTTTCTTTTCTGTAGCCTCTAGGGGTTAATTCCCATTGCGTCACGAGCTAAAATCTAACTATGATGAAGATATCTATAGTGTCTATCCTTGGAAGGTGAGAGTAGTTTTGTCATAATGGCCCTTTGTCCGGTGGACATTGAGTCATTTACAATACGAACAGACACTTTATTCACGCCGGCCTTGAAAAAGGACCAGAGTTTCTATCTATCTATTTATGTGACGAAGATATTGATTATGAGTATGTACACTAATATTTAAACATTGAATTTATTGTCAATCTAGAGGATGTCAATTTATGGTGCCGTACTTTGAAATTCATATCTTAGAGCATCTCCACCCTGTCGCGTGAAAGGGACTCACAAAGGCCTTTAACGCAGCCTTGCAAAAAATATGTCTTCCACCGCAACCTTTAACCCCTAAAGGACCAAGTGTCCTAACTAGGACATTTAGAGAATCGGGTAGGTTCCGATGAACACATTTTTAATCGAATTTTGAAGGAAATTTAATACTAGATTCCCCAATGTGCCACGAAAATGGGGATTTTTTTTTTTTTTGAATTCCGACACCGTATGTGAAAGTTATGAGGGGAAAATGTGTTTTTTTCGAGAGAAAGGGCAACGGGGCAGTAGAGAAATAGTTGAATTTTAGGGGGGGCAACAAGATGGGCGGTGTGTGGAAAATGGGGTGGACTGTGGGGGGCAGAAGACCACCCCGTTTCCCAAACTCATTCAAAAAAATTAAAATAATTTTTTTTTTAAATTAATTAATTTTTTTATAAATAAAAGTTATTATTTTAAACTGAAAAGTATTATTTTAAATTAAAAATATTATTTTAAACTAAATGTTCAATTTCATAATTAAAAACATTATTTAAAAATTTGAAAAATAAAAGCATTTTTTTAAATTAAAAAAATCGTCCAATGAGGGACTGCCACGTGGCAGTGTTTCTTGAGAGTTAGTGGGGTCATGAACATTGGAATGGGTTGGCACTTCAATTCCCTTCCTCCACCCTTTATTCCCCCCTAACCCCCAAAATTCTTAGAAAATGTGCTACATGTCTTCTAAAACTTGGAGATTTTTTTTTTTTTCAAATTTTTTTTCGCCATTTTGTAGAGGGTGGAATATACTTGTGTTTCACCGCTCGGATTTGTATTTTAAATAAAGAAAGTCGAAAATATTGCAATTCCAAAAACATATAGTCTTTTCTGAACTTTTAAACCCCCAACAAGTGCAAGGTGTTATTCAACATCCTAAACATCTCCAAACACAACGAAAACTGGTACACAACTAAGTAACATCATATAGAATGTGAAAGTGAAGTGCGACAAGTTTCGGTAGTGAGGTTTTTTTGATGTAGCTGTGGTCAAACGCATCTGAAATTTTCGGGCATGTGTTTTTTTGGGGTGTTTTTTTCCATCAAACGCAATTATCTAGCAATCCGTGCGGTCAAAATCAACGAAATTTGTTGTGTATGTTTTTCAAATAGTTTAGGACAAGATCTTACAGTTAGAAGGTAAAAAATAACATTCTTTTGGATTTTTTGCATGGGGGAGTAAAAATGGCAGCATTGGAGTGTTTTTGGAGGAAAAACACTCCGGTCATTTAGGGGTTAAATGCGCGCTGTGGAGCTAGACCTCATCATTTGTGCCAAGGGACTCAACAACGTCACGAGATGAATTTTATTTTCCAACGCCCACATTCCGGAGTATTTGAGGCTTGTTGTGATTATCTGAGGCTTTTCATGATTATTTGAGGTTTACCTGAAGCTTATCTGAGACTTTTCATTTGGGGAGCTGACGACTGCGGAGGAATTGTCAGGGATGGCATGTGTTCATTTCACTCATGGGTGGGGGGATAGCCGCGCCATGACCGGAGATGAAACCATTGGAGCCCATCAAGTCAGCTTCTTCAAGCCAAATTACGTGAGGCAGGGTGTATATGCTCCTATACCGGTATATGATATTCAAATAATGCACACTAAAGTAGGTTGGAATTTTCTTTCATTTGGCAATAAGATTCAATTAAAATAACATAAACTTAATAATAGTAATTGTGCTTTAGTATAATAAGTGGGGATTACAAATCTTACAAATAGGGTTTTTGATTGTTAAAAACGGATTCATTCCTAAAGAAATGCAAATATTTTGGGTTCAAAAATCAATTAAAATGTAGGTTACAAAAACTTTGAGTTTGCACTATGTTGTTTTTTTGGGGCAAATTATTGCCGAATTGCCAAAATATTTTGGCTAAAAAAATGACCATAAACCTAAAAAAATTCTCCCATAAAGCTGCAAATTAAAAAAAAAATCTTGGATGAAATCGCCAATTTAAGAATGAAAATATAGTTATGGATATGTGATATCTTCTAATCGGGCTTCTAGTGTAATATTTTCTATTCAATAGAGTTAACAAAAAAGAAGGACAAATTCATTTTATATAAGGTGAGTAGAAGGTGAGGCAAGGGCTGCCAAGTTGACTGACACGGTTGCCAAAGAATCCCAAATAGAATACATGTTGAATTAGGTTTGTCATCAAAAGGACTGCAAAACTAGTTCTAAGAAGAGTTTGGTACGAAACACATGCGTTGGCTGACTAATGCGACTTGCAAGCTTCTTCTTGGCCAACCACATTTCTAGTCGGCTACAAAATTTTGCCTATTATAGGATTACAGCAGCCCTGAAGTCCAAGGAAGAGTGGAGTTTTCAATATGAGTTTTCATTTTTGGCTACACTCTTGGAGAACATACACTTCCATTTCTTGAAAATTTGGAGTCAAAATAGAGGTTCTGATTTCGGTTAACTTATATATGTGAATGAAATATTGAAATATGGAGCACGACTATAACATTTTCTATCGCCACTTTGACACTTCATGAAAAATGAAAAAAACTGACCATGGTTTGTGCATGTATTCTGAATATGTAATTTAGTTGTTGATAAAGAATTAAAGGGACACTCATTGTAATTAGTCGTATTCATAATATTTATACTTATTTTGTATATTTAATATCTAAGTGCCCATACACACATAACTATATTTGGACCTTTTATAAAATTTGATTATTATCTTTTTCACTTAAAACTACACTAATTGATAGTAATCAAAATAAAATCTAACATGAATGATGATGTATAATACATAACATAATAAAGCAGTTCATGAAGTCCCCCTTTCTAAAATTAGCATGTTACTTGCATCCACGGTCATTGTCTTCATGAGCATGGATGTAAGCATGGGCAATGCTAACTTCCAACAAGTGAATTATCATAGGGGCCTACAAAAATGGGAGAATTGAAGTTCCACATATGGCTTTTGAAGGAGTATCACCTCCTATTAGTACTACGACCTATTGTAAAAGGAGAAAACTGGATTTCATTAAAAGATGCTCATTTGATCCAGTTCCAAAAGGAAAATATCCTCACAACTGCTCTAATATGTTATGTATACAAAAGAGAAGAAATAATATATCTTATATACTCCCTCTGTCCCATAATGGCTGGCACATAGGTTCTCTCAAATCTACCTCTTGAGGTAGATTTGAAAGAACCTACGTGCCAACCACTATGGGACAGAGGGAGTATCACTTTCTATCTTAGGATTATGAAGTGATTTGGCATGGAGGACGCTATTTTGAGTTTCCTTTAGAATCTACCATTTTTATACTAGAATCTCTGAACTTTTTATGCTTATGTAAAGGATACTAACGGTAATTTTTAAGCATACTACCGTAGTACCATAGCTGGATCGCTACCCCACAAATGAATATTGAATATTTTTTGAAAAATAAAGTTCATTCCTCAAAAAATGACCTTGGTTTTCGTCTTTGAGCAAAAAAATGATTCGAAATAGCCCAAATTGGCCCAAAATAGCTTAGAAATAGCAAAATATAGCTAAAAGTAATTTATTCTATTTTCATTTTTTGATTCTCAGAATTTCCGAATTTTTACATATTTTATTTTTTGAGATATTTTTGGCGACCCAGCTAATTTTTTGGCTACCCCTATTTTTTTGTACTACGGTAATTTGCGTGCCACATTAAATCAACGCTGCAATGTCTGAAATGTTCCCTGAAATCTCTCTCTGGGGTACATATGATTTTCGCTAGATCAGATGTACTCATGGCGTACATATGTACATATGAAGAGATGGGCATCTCCATAATATCACATCGTCTTCCTCGGTCGCGCCTCGCCTTTTCTCCGAAATGCAGAAACCATTTGATCAGTGCATGTCTCGCTGCGGGGAATTCGTGGTATTAGTAGAATATTTCCTTGACTGTGTGCGTTCCATTTCGTAGAGCATCGATATGGCAGAAATAGAGAAATAGAGAAATAGAGAAGGAGAGATTGAGCGATGGCGGGGCTTCTGGCATGGGCGGCCGATGTGGTGGGAGGCAACGGGCCGATGGACTTGCCCGATCGCACGCTGCGCCTCACGCCGCAGCAATGGCAGGCCGTCAGCGCCCTGGACGCGCGCGCCGCGGCGTTGCAGCACAGCTTGCAACTGCTGCGACAGCGCATGCCGCCTTCCAACATCGCGCAGCGCTTCCCGCACCTGCACGCGGACTCGGTCGCCTCGCAGTCCGCCTTGGCTCTGGAGAAGCTCGCTCACGCAGCCACGCTCAATCAGGTGCCTGCTCTAGGGTTTCTTAATCGCGTTCTTTTGTTTTGTTTTTAACTGCCGTTTGTTTCCTCGCTGGATTATGGTATACTTAAGAGGAACGAGTGATCTTCTTTCTCTAACTAAAGAATCACATTAAGGTTGGATCGACTCTATTTCGACCTCGAGGGATCTACAAGCAAGTAAAGAAAATTTTAGCACTCACGTTGTTCCAATAAACCCTAGCTGATTATGGATACTACGGGAAAACATAACATTCTCGTCCTCCGGTTTCTAATTCAGCATCAGTTTGATCGTATATTAACGAGTTTCTTTGTGTTCTTTAATCGCGTTCTTTTGTTTTGTTTATTACTGCCGTTTGTTTCCTCTGGTACACTTAAAAGAGGAACGAGTGATCTTCTTTCTCTAACTAAAGAATCAAACTAAGGTTGGATCGACTCTATTTTGACCTCGAGGGATCTACAACTAAGTAATGAAAATTTTAGCATTGACGTTGTTCCAATAAACCCTAGCTGATTATGGATATTACGGGAAAACATAACATTCTCGCCCTCCGGTTTCTAATTCAGCATCAGTTTGATCGTATATTAACGAGTTGACAATTGTTTGTATTGCTTTTCAGTTGCAAGTCAGAGAGGCATCATTACAAGCAGAAAATGAAAATTATGCTAATGCATTAGCTGCGAGGCAACAACATGCTCGGGAGAAGGCTCAAGAGGCCTTACATTTAGCAACCACTTTTGAGGTATTATTTTGCATTGTTCTTTTCATCCGGTAACGTAGGTGAGAGCAGGTCAGTGATTTGACAACTTACATCCGGAGCTCCACTTTAAAAAGAAAATCAGGGAAATTAATATAAATGTCAAGTATTCCTTTCCATTCATGCCATTGATTTGTCGAATACGCTTGAGAACACACACCGCCTTTGAAAGAAAGCGTGTCCCTTCATTCAATATTTAATGTTCTGTTCGATCTTTACACAGGAAATTGAGGCTACCGAGGAGAAGTTAAGGGTCGAGCTGGAGCGGTTACAATATGCCATTGCGGAGAGGGAGAGTGGTTCTTCTTCGCCTGCCACTATTGAAAAGAAGGAATTACAGGATGATGGCAAGCTCTCTGATTTGTCTTCTTCACATGACATGTCTGCACTTGAAGAACAAGAGTTGCAGTCGATCAAAATTGAGTTGGTAAGATTCACAAGTCATGCTAATCATCACTATATATCGTCACTATGTGTTGAGCTAGATCGGCGTGGAGAGTTCAATGAGTGAACTTTGAAATGCAATTTCACTGGTCTTCCCAGTGATACACGTCAACGCTTGTAATACTCGTCTTTGGCACTAATTGACGCGTCCACATTTTCTAGATCTATTATCTTTTACTTTAATCTTTGGTATGTTTTGCATTTGTGGATGGTGGGAGTGGATACAGAAGCTCTGAAGTGTGTCGGTAATGTATAAACTTGCGATCTTTACGGAATTTTCCGACTGGGGTGCTGAATCAGAACATTTATAGAGATATTGAGGTGAAAATTACTTGGGAGTTAAAGTTGGTTAGAACTGTCTTAGTTATACTGTCGTGAATCTTGTGCAGACGAGGTGGGAAAAAAAAGTTATCCAGCTTGAGAAGGAATGGGAATCTCTGCAGCACAACACGTCAAGAACGCCTTCCCCAGGTGAAGTTTTGTATAGGTGTAATGATTAATACAATGTTATAGAATCTAACAAATGCAAATACCTAATGAACAGCTGTCTTTCACGACTGAAGTTCGTTTATCTGCATAAATGTTCGTCAATTCGAATGTAGGGTTGGTTTACATGCATATGAGAAATGCCAAATTTCTTTCCATGTAGTTGTTCTTGATTTTGTTCAACCAAAGTCTGCACATATCTGAAATGATGGGCTCGATTGCTCTGCAGCTCAACGTGAGAAGGAGCTTGAGCGCCGGTTAAGAACCTTAACTGAGCAATTGGTAACTAAGCAGGTAAAGATTTTCTTGCAATTCTATGTTTCAAGGAAAGTTCTGAGTTTGACTAGGACAGCATGTTCACTCAAACCGTTTGTTAATGCCTATGTTGGAACAATCTTTCTCACAGTAGTCTCCGTGGCAGGCTCAAGCAGAGTCACTTGCAAGTGAAAGGAATGCATTGGAATTACGTCTAGAGCAAGCTTCTGAGGCTCGTCGGAATTTGCTGGCTGGCAATGGAGATCATGACTTTTTTAAGAGAAACAAGATCAGTCGGTCATCTTCAGGATTGTCATCTCAAACAGCGACGATGGCGTTAGAGAATGCGTCCCATCGATCAGCAGCAATGCGTCAGAGAGGTGCGAAGGTCACAGAAAATGTAGCTCGAGTAGCTAGAACTGTTGATGCTTTTAGTATGCATGCTGGGAGCCAGTTAAGGAGAAGCATGTTTCTGCGTACCTTAACAGTTTGTTATGTACTTGGTCTTCATGTCATCGTGTTTCTGATTCTTTCATCTGTTGGCCTAAGACGCCTTCATTAGTTTTGTATCGATCTGGAAAGTCGCATAGAAGGTTATCTTGTTTAGCCTTTTGAACGCTAAACTGTATAATAAATAAAATTTAAATGGTTAATTGTCTTTTCTTTTTGGATCAAAGATGTAATATGCCGTTAAAAGTTTAGAAAAGATTGGCGAAGTATTTTTTTAAAGTTTCTTCAGAAAAGCTGGCAAGTTTGTTTTAGCGTTTTTAAAGAAAGTCAGCAATTTGGCTTCACGACTTTATTACAAGGAAAAAATACAGAGTGCAAGAAACGGTCTGATGTGGCAAATCCTTACCGAATTGCTCACATAAATCGATAAGCATTGCAATAAATGTAAACAAGAGAACGGATGATGCAATACAAAAAATGGAGAGAATTCATGTTGAAATTTTGACACATACAATCGCTAAATGCATGCACGCCTTTCCTGACTGCAAGAAACAAAAACCAGTCACCCTAACGAGAGGGGATAGGTGGCCGGTTGGTTGGTACAACTTTCCTGCCATGATAATTCACTAGCAGCACCAAGCCATGTGTATAACACCACTGCTCAACGAGCCCAACTGGTTTCGAACCCGGACCACATAATCGTGATACAATGCTCTTTACTAACCAACCAAAGAACTCATGACTTGGTGATTGAAGTTAATACCAAACATACCTCTATACAACTAACACTCAACCATCATTACTTCGCTTTTTTTCCTTTTTATTACTGTTACTGTTACTTTGTTTTGGTTACTATAGTGTCCATCCTCAAAAGAGGAGAGTAGTATTGTTCCAATGTCCCTTTGTCCCGTGGGCATCGGATCATTGACATTACGAACGGACACTTTATTCACGTCGGTCCATTTATTTGGGTTGGTGTTTCTATCTATCACCCTAACGAGTACACATTGACCTAAAGCCTTTAGCTATCAAGATTATCCAACAATATCACATTGACCTAAAGCCTTTAGCTATCAAGATTATCCAACAAATTCTTCAATGACGTTATCACATTGATATTGACGTAAAGCCCTCTCAGAGAAGTCACCGTTCATTGTAGGAGGGTTTGAGGTAGGAGCACCCAATTCCAACAGTGTACCCAATCCGGATAATTTCTACACACAATAGTCATTCTAGAACGTAAATCTAGGTAGACCATAGATAGCTTATCATTTTTGTCAACAAACAATAAAGGCTCTATGATGTGCTTAGATTTGCGTTCTAAAATGAATGTTGTGTTTAGAAATTATCGGCATTGAATATACTGTTGGAATCGGGTGCTCCTACCTTATTTTTCGTAGTCGAGCAATTGAAGAAAAAGCTCAACAAGAGATTATGCTTGCTCATTGAAGAGGTTTGAAACCTACAACCTTCTCTATTCCAAACTAATGATCCAACCAATTCACAATTCCCACAAGCCACATCCATTGTGCTATATCGTTGATATGGTCAAGGTTTACGTCGGAAAATCAACTCCACCATGGGCTTAGGAGACAATCCCGTTTGAGCAGAGCCCTCAAGGATTATTCTTGTAAACCCTCGGCCATGTTGATTCTCATATACATAATCTATTAAGATTATTCAACAAACTCTAGAATGATAATGTCATCTTGTGTGATGTCTCATCTCTCTAGAAATGCTAGTTCTTGGGTGTATTGTAATCTTAGAACGTTGTAGCTCAGTTAGAGCTATGATGTCTTAGCTACCCTAGTATCCACGACATGTTCATAGATTACTATAATTCCAAGTCAAAGGTATGCGAGAGCACAAATGCTATCAATGTGAAGGTGGGATGCTTGTTCGTGCTTTAGTTTTGAAGCACCCTTCTTTCAATCGTTGAATATGAAGTAGGTGTGTTGTACATATTTTCATACTGCTAACACAGTAATTCGAAGGAGCTAGATAGTAAACTAAAGAACATCAGTTATCAATCATCAACAATCAAGTTATCTTAAATTCATAGTAGCGTATATATGTTGACTATTCAAAGTTTTTAGCACAATGTTAACATAGGGCTGATGAGTATAATATGAATATAATTAACTCACATATAATTATTAGAATAAATGAACAAATGAACATTACGTACTTTATCCATCTAGTAAACAGAACTCTAGTAGTGAACGACTTATACACTATTACAGAACGTGCAGATTAAAACACTTTTATGACACTTTTATGACACTTGCACGACGAGAAAAAAATTAGCTCGGTCCTTTTTTTGTTTTTAACATGTCACAAAGTTTTTTTTTAGAAAGATTTTAATCTGTTTCAAAAGTGTCATAAAAAATGTGTTACAAAAATGTCACAAATGAATATATTAACGTTTTTAGAACAAATTTTCCAAGTTTCTCAACATTTTGAAAACATAATTTATGACGCTTTTGTCACGCAATTTATGATGCTCTTAAAACAAAGATTTGTCATTTTTTAACGTACTAAGCAATTTTGTGAAATACATAAAAAACATGATTCATTCCTCTGTGTATTGGAGTTGTAGGTGGTATCAATCATTTTTGCAAATTAATTAATTATCATCCATAACATCCATAAATTGTATTTTTAACATATAATTCACGTTAGTTAAACTTTTTTGTTTTCTTACAAATTCATCACTAATGCATTTTTTAACTGAAATATAGCAAATATTACTATGTATTCTATTCATCATTTACATCAATTTTAATCAATTCTGTAACATGCTTGTGATTTTTTTTATCTAGTTTGTAAACCTACATCAATCAGCAAGAGTATGTATTCTTGATGAGTCGAAGTTTTATTTTATCCATAATCTTAGCAAATTTGTTGCATCATATACGCTTTCTTTGAACGGACATTTCATACACTCATAACAAAATTATGTCTATCTATATTTGTTTCTAACTCATATATAAAACATGATTGCAACGTTCTGAAAACCATAAAAAGAATGTATTTTTTACAATTCTAAGCTTGAAACGTCACATGCTTGGCACATTGATCTCATAATCTTCAATCATATGTATAACATTTGCTTATTAACCTCTTGGCAGTTCTTTAACCAAAATCTCTCTTCAAACTCGCATATTCTCAATAACCGAAAATCATATCTTCCATGTAACTTTATTAAAGTTCACACTATATGTAGTCTTCATTTAAACGTAACATTTACACAAACTATCTAACTCTTTTTCTATTCATAGACTTTTAGGCACAAAAGTAAAACATCTTTGCCTAAAAAATAAAACATCTTTGCCTCAAAAATAAAACAACTTTGCCACAAAAGTTAAATATCCTCACCACAAAAGTAAAACACCTTTGCCACAAAAGTAAAACATCTTTGCCGCAAAAGTAATATATCTTCACCACAAAAGTAAAACACCTTTGCCACAAAAGTAAAACATCTTTGTTGCACAAGTAAAACATTTTTTCCTCATCTATAGGATTAAACTAAGATATGTTTTACATAATTTTAAATAAGGAAGGCCTCATGTTTTGCATCTCATCCACATCAACTTCAAACACTTTGTGTAGCATGTTTATATTAACTTGTAACTTTTTTCATGTACAAGCAAATTGAAACTATATATGCTATATGCCTATATTGCAAGTGCTACACCATTATATACTATGCTATGCTATGCTATAATATGATATGCTACACTAACATATATTTTTGGTTGAATATATACTAAACCCAGATGTCGCATGTCCATCTTCCTTCACATGTTGTTCAGAATTTTTCATTGACTGCCATATGTGACTACTCATTTCTTCTCTCCCAGCTGGCTCTGCAAAACTCAATCCAGCCTACATTATTACTTTAGTCTGCTCAAAAAACGCCACTTCAGACAAATACAGCCCATTCTATGTAACATGAACAATACCTCCGATTTGCACAGTATCACATCCAGAACCACAACCTTGAAACACGTTATAACATCTATCTTTTCAGGAAGATGAAGTAGTCACCCATGCACCGACAGATACGAGTTCCAGTGCTACAAATTCCAGTAATATCCTGTGAAACCAGAAACCCCTTCAGAAAGAGATAATATTGCAGATACCATGAAGCACTGGACCTGGGAAGCTCCCAACCAAAATGATTGTCCTCATCATACCTGGCTCATTGTGAAATCCAGAACAGAAGGGTCGCCAGAAAGAGCATCATTCACTAGTATAAATATCTTCTCAGCGTCTGATTGTATCCTTTTCAAGATTCAGCTTCCCGTCCAAGTGTACATGAAATCTGATTCTGCCGCTCATGTCCGCATTGTTATCATTCAATCTTCTTTTTCATCCCGCCGAAGCTTGATCCCTGTCACGAACCGTTACTGTTCAAGTATGTTAAGGGAAAATTAGACGGTGGACAATTGGTGGAAAAAAAATACTAAATTCCTATTGCAACGTGAAGAGGCCCTCGTGTACATAATAGCTCCTCAGCGTTTGTCAAAATGTGAAGAAGATCCTCCATTGTGCTGCTCTCAGCGTTTTCATTGTCTCAACCCGCAAATAGTACTTCTGCATTATTCGTCCAGGTTCTGCATGCCACAATAAAAATCTCAGTGGAAATTTAAGATCTTCAGACAAAACGCAAGTCGAGAAGTTGAAATAAAAGTATAAATTTAAAATAATGTATTGAATTCATACCGAGTGGTGTCAAGACAAAACCGAATTCGTCTGTCTTAACCAAACCATATTTTGCAAGTTCGTTCACATTCTGCACACAGATGTCTGCAGAAACACATCTTCAGTCTTGGAAACGCTATCGACACTAACATTTTGCAGGAGCATCAGCGTTATCGAAGCATTATCCTTCAACTTGTTCTCCATTTGATCCGGTGAGACTCCATTTTTGATATGGTAATGTTGTGGGTTCTAAGCAGCAAAATCATACAATCATACTGTGAGGTCATTCAGTGACATTGTTCAAATGCATGTATACTGGAAACAGAATGAAAAGTAGTTTGTATCAAAAAGCATCATACCTTCTTGATGCGCACGTACAGGTAGGAACACTTGAGCCAATCTATGGCCTAGCTACAATCAGTTACAGTCGTGAGCACTATCTCAGCATTCAAATGCTCCACAATGGATGGAATTAGCCTACGTGAATGTGGCAAGTATGCAAACTGTGAGGTAGAAAAATTCTCACTACGTCGATTATTTAAGTTGGGGCTTAAGGATAACATCTTCTCACCCAAAGTGCTCGGTACTGACCATTACATTTTTGAGCTCCTCATGCATGGCAGATAAGAAGAGCCATTTCCTCGGTCCAGTGAGAGAAAATGGTCATCCCAACTAACCACGACCCAGCATGCAAACTCTGGAGCTTTCTCTGCACTTTGAAGCAGAAATCGAACCGAACGATGAAGACACTATAATGTAGCACATCATTCAACAAAAATTATCACCGAACCAAATCATTCAAAGAAGGGGGCCGAAGACAGCGTGCATCATCTTAAACAAATACCTAAGAACAAATTAAAACAAACCAATAATTTTGAAATGACCAAATTTAAAATCAAAGTTGCGATGCACAACCTTCAATGCACATTGCAATGAAACAACATGACTCACACTAACGTGCCCTACGCCGAGGTCGATGAATCCTGCTCAGATTCATCATCCTCTTCGCTGTGGACATTTCCCAAACCTAGCCTGTCAAACTCCCGAAGAAACTGTGGCATGCCGACTGCTCGAATGCGTTGCAGATATTCAAATGGTGCCTCCACACCATGCTTCTCTTTCTGCAAGCCCATACACACTCAATTCAGAGAGCAAGCAACATTATGAGACTCAGTAATATGGAATTTTGCGATATTCACAATGAACTTACAAATCGTTTCTGAAAGCCGCTTATGCCACCACTGCCCCATCGATTCTTCCCCCGCCGTGCTGCTGCAGCTTTCTTTTGACTGGCGTTCCAGTCGGGATGAGCCATGTGTTGCGTAGCTTCCTTGACAAAAAACCTCCAGCTCTTGTCGGGACAATCCACTGGAATACTCTTCTCTGTCCAAAATACAATTGCAATTCTTAAAGAAAACCTTAAACATCAAACAATCAAACCTAAAGATAATTTATTAAAGTTTAGAGTAAAAGAAGAGCGTCGAACCTCCTGTACGCGCGATGGCCCGAAATTTGGAGCGACGATTACGCTGCCGCGCCTCTAAACCTTCAATATGTCATCCCAATTCCAATCACCTGCAGGGAAAGCTTTGCTCAAAACCCTAAAAATCTCTTGCACATTCTTGGACTTCTTCTGTTTCACCCATTTCTGATGACACTCTGCAAGTAAAATGTCCGCCAATCCGCGCACTCTACCACGCAGTGCCCTCTCATCTGTCCGTTGCACAACGTTCCTCTCATTCCTCTGGTTTTGACGTCGTTGCACCTGCTGCAAGGTGGGTAGGTTAGGTGTAGCAGGTTCTGCAACAGGACCTTCCATGCTCGCGGGAAGAGCCTCCATGCTCCCTCACATGTCTCTTCACAATACAACAAGGATCCAACTTATCATCCCAAAAATATATAACCTTAACAAAGAACACAAGAATAAATTATATACATTTATGAAAGATTGACCTGTGGGCACTTTACGGAAATGGTCTCTTTTAGACCCTGATAGTTACCTTATACAGGCCCTGGGAAGGTCGACACTAAAAACAAAGGTACTGTCAATAGTCCCGGTCGAACAATCGAAGCATTTTTTAGCTACTGAACAATTTTGATTATTTCTTGATACACCTACTCGACATTCCCAAGGTCGGCTGTCTGGGAAAGGTGCGTGTGAGCTTGGCATTACAGTTTGATAATTTTATCATTAGACCCAGTTTTGTTCTTTTTTTGCAAAGATTCCTTTTCCAGTACACGCAACTATCATGTAGCGTGATCGAACTGAACCTGACCCAGGTACGTGAACCCAGGCTGACTAATTCTAGCTCTTCCTCCTAGTAAGCGTGAGAGACATGAACCTCTCAACCCAGTTCACGAAAGACCACCTAAACACAACCACACCGCTTGCTTCATTCACAAGCTACGACTTAACTGCTACAAAGCCACAATAATCGACACAGAACCTTGAATGATTCTCTGCACTGGAACAAAAATAAGTGAACGTGCTAGCAAGTAAAGCACTTACTTCAGATTTGCGTATGATCGATCGAATAGACCGCCCAAGTTATCACTTGACAATGAATCGTAGCAGCAGAAAACAACCGAAAATCATGAGATGAACCTGCCGTGGATGGCAAGAAGATTGAAGAAGAAGAGAGTCAGTACTGTTTTGTAACTTATGAAGACGCCGCGAATCATTGGTGGTTTGATTGATGATAGTAGAGCACCGCCCTTGGGGTGTGCGAGGAGGTATACTCCGATCATGATAGAAAAGACAAAAGGAAGAAAAAACATGCAGTTCGTATTATCGACGGTGGGCTCACACACCGCCTGCCATCTGCCAGTACAGGTGCCGCGCCACTGAGGCGGTAGGGCGCCAGCTAGAAGAATCTCAGCCCTCCGTTTCCAGCTTGAGGTCCGAGGGTCGTGGTGGTCCGAGCTGGCGCTTGAGAACACGGGCGTTCGTAGATCACGGGGCTCCATTCACGGGCGGGGCAGGATGCACAGAATGAACATGATGTGGGGAGAATGAACAGTGAGGGCTCCAAGGCAATCTGAAGGACTAAGTTATTGAGGACAGAGCATGTATTTTTCCTCATTTCTGAAGGTTGTTTTTATAACTTTCTTTACATTCTTCTATGAATTTTGTTTTTGAAGATTATAGCGTACACAAAAATGAAGAAAAATATGTAGTTGATTTCTTTGATTGATGAAATGAATAAATAAAAATTCATTGCCAGAAAGTAGCTTGTTAAAAAGTGCTCATGAGACCTTTTTTGGTTGGTTTTCGATTTGAATGACTGAGGAACCTAAAATCAGAATTAGAAATCGAACCCCTTAAATAACCGTGGGTTTTTTTTTGTTTTTTGTTTTTGAGAATAGTTTTAACCCCTTTCTATTCATTTTCTTGTGAAATTTTTTTGCTCTTGCTAACTGATACCAATTTGAACATTTCAAAAACCATTAAAGAATGTTTACACCAATTTAACGGTTTACTACCATGTCTCCAAAGACAGTCAAAAAAGCTCAAAAAAGATTGTCATGTCATCTTTTCACTTCAAACGCTATAAACTTGCAATCTGTACTATCAATTTCTATGAAACTTTTACCATGCAATCTTTTGGTTGTTTAAAGCAAGATCATACAATTAGAGATGCAAAAAAATAATTTTTGAGGTTTATCTTAAACCCTACCTAAATTTCCCATCCTCCCAAAAAAATCTTTTTCTCTCCATAACTTCTGCGTACAAAGTCAGAATAATGAAAAACGAATTGATTCTATTTTTTTTTATCGACATACCAAATTCTAATAATTCAAAAATACAATCAAGATAAAATTTGACATTGTAAAAACCTAACCGAACATTGAAAATGTCCCATTAACCCCTAAAGGACCGCGGTCTATCCTGTTTTGAGCATCATTATCACCTCTTTCTCTTAATTTCCTCTGAATATTTTTTTTCCTCTTGGTAGAAAATACCAAATCAACCATTTAAATATAAATTATGAATTTCTTAAACCAATTCAAAAAAATTCCCTTGTCTTCAAAAACGGTCAAAAAATATCCAAAAACACAACAATTTCATCTTTTCACTTCATATGCTATAATCTTGCAATCTGTACGGTCAAATTCTATGAAAATTTTACGATGGACTCTTTTGGTAATTCGTAACAAGATCCTACGGTTAAAGTTGAAAAATAATAATCTCTGAGGTTCACTTTGAGCCGTGCCCGCAGTGCCCATTCTCTCCAAAGAACCCTTTTTGCTCCATAACTTCCACTTAAAAAGTCGGAATCAAAAAAAACCAAAAGGAAGGTATTTCACCCAAATATAACCCCATGACTAAGCGTTATTTAGATACATAATTAATTAGTATTGCGCTATCCTGCACACGACAAGCGAAGATGGTTCATAAGTTACGTGTGCTTTACTATTGAAAGTTATTTTAGAAAATATATTATATATCTAATTTCAATTATCAACTTATCGTTTCAAAATAAAAATTTCTCCATTCATCCTTATAAATTATGATATAACAAGATAATAGAAAATAATAGTACCGGTGTTTCAAAATTAATGAACAGACATATTTGCACAAATACCTATGAAATTTTTCATGCCTCCTATATGATTCATTAATGAAAGGGAACTTATGAATATCGAAGGACTATACGTAAGAATGTAGATGTGAATGTAGATGTGTTATCACATGTTGTATATGTTTTTACTAAAAGTAAAATAATGAGTTCGTTAAGAGCCCTTTTAGTTTTTGACATTGTTAAATTGTATTGAACTTAGAGATGGGTACAACAAACCTGTGTGTGAAGTGTTTCTACCTTGTATTATTATCTTCTATTCAACTTCAATGGCCAATGGGAATTGCCCACGGCCATCTTATCATCATTGCCTTGTGCGGTCGGATATAGGGGAATAGTCTTGGTATTATCAATGAAAAGTGCATTTCAAAAAGCCAACGGACGTCCCTTTTGAATAGCTCTAGGAGGCTTCCGAGTGTTCAAAATTTTCCTAAATAATGGGAATTATGTTCAAAATACAAACAAGACTTATGATGTTCGAAAACTCAGCCACACAATCAAGTTTCCATTAATTGATAGTTTCATATATTCATTAGAAAGATTCAAAAGCATTTCACATCGAAAGAGTTATCCTTAAAGTCGCCTTGTGTTTGAATAAGATATCGTGAATTTGGCTTTAATGTACTCTTATTTGTTCACTCCAAATAGTTAAAAAGCGTGGAGAAGCTTGGTGCTTTATCGTTCTTAGGTGTGTAAGAGCTTGCTGGTCTTCAAACTCAAATAAAACTAGTGTAATCGTCAAAAAAGACGGTTACACTATTTTTGCATAAGTTTGAAGACCAACAAACTCTTACACATTTCATAATGAGAGACCACCAAGCTCTTACCTACTTTTCAACTATTTGGTGTGAACGAATAAGAGTACATTAATGCAATTTTCATGATATCTTATTCAAACACAAATATCCTTTCGTGACTTTAAGGATATTAATTCTCAAATGTCACTACTATTACAATCTTATTTTCAAAATCCACCATCAAATGCGATTTGTTAGATTTGGATTCATGAATTCTTCCATTGGAATTTTATTTATATTTTGAAATTGGTTCTTAGAGCATCGTGACTCAAAGGCGTGTCGTTACAATATTCTTGTAGGTGGGATTTAAGTGGAATGCGGGTGATTGAAACTGATTCGTAAACTAGAGTGTATTTCTCGTTAGAATTAATTTCATTTTTAATTTTAATTTTAAGAAACACAAAATACGTTATGAATAGCCACTGGCAAACAAGTGTTGATTATGAAATGGTTGATTGGATACTAAAGAGCTAAAATATAAAATGTATCCGTTGTGTTTAACCCCTAAGTGCCCAATCAACCATATTATGCTTGATTTTTGGTCAAACGTCCAAAAAATCGAGTGTTTTAGCTTTATTTTTGGAGTTGGTGTTTTCATTAGATGTTTAAGTTAAGTCATGATACATCTTTTGACAGTTGGGATTGGAAAATAGACTTCATTTGAAGTTTTTCCACTGTTGAGAAATTTGAAATTTGAGTGTTCAAAATACAAAGGGCTTTCTAAGGATGCTCCAATCATAAGTCCCTTTTATTTTTTTCACTTTCATATTTTTACTACTTGTAAATGTAACTTCAGTTTTATCTACCTTAAATACTATTTTTGATATTAAATTTGACAGAAATATATTTATTTTGAATTTTTATCTTGTTTACATAATAAAATTTGTAAATATTCAAAATATCTTCCAACCATGTTGAAATTTTTGTCATACCTTCGTAGTACTGATGACTATCAATGAAAAATTATAAATCATCCAATGTCATATTTCAAATATGCAAACTGTAGTGATTTGACTTTATCAGAATAGATGAGGACATTTAGGGGTTAAAGCCACTAGATCCGGACAAGACCACACATGTAAATAAGGTACCCATGCGTTCAGAGCCCAAGGGGGCACTCGCTAAATTTTATTAAAACATGTGAAAAAGAATGTAGGGTATTTTTTATTTTTTTGTGAGAAAATTTATACAATTCTTTGATATAATGAAGGGCCTCTTCAATTACAAAGTTGTGTGTATAAAAAAATAAGAGTACCATACAATGCATCAATTTATCAAATTATTTTAATTTAATTTAGGGTTGGGAATAGTAGGTAGAAAAAAAAATTGAGGCAGAGGTATACAACACATTTTATTGTGGTCAATGGATGAAAAACTATTCATTTACATTTGCTTGCTTCAAGTATGTTTGCTTGCTTCAAGTTTGTTTGATTTAAACATTGTTTGATGTATGTTTTGAAACATTATGAGGTCCCAATAATGCCTCAAGTTTTTATGTTTTGGTACATTATTTGATGTCTTCGATCTACACATGGTTTAATGAATTTTCACTACAAACATTCAAGAGTCCCATGGTTCGTCATTCATGGGGTCAAATACCAAAATTATAAAGAAAATAGGGTACTAGAAACTAGTTCACTTGCGACTTTATAAATATAAATAGGGTCATTTAAAATGAAAAAATGTAGATTTATTAAATAAATAGCCCCATGATAAATACCCTTCCGTCACATGGTTATTAAATACATGTATGAGTGCCCTACCCGGGATTCAGAGGGTATTTTTTCGAGGAGTTACCTACTTCTAAATTATGTATTTTTTTTTAGTTCATTACCACAAGGAGCTCATATCAATCCCATGTGATGCTCACAAGGGAAACAAAGAAGTTCAGCTGTGACAGAAAACGCCGGGTGTCTCCCCTACAAGCTGCCCGGATCCGAACTTGCCTGTGTCGACCACCGCCTCATCTCTCATCTGAGCGGCAGGCGAAGAGAAGGAAGAGTACGGATGGATTCATCATATTTTTCATTAAAAAATTTATATTAATTTTACAAGGTTTTTTTTCTTAAAACTCATTTAAAAAATTAAAAAAATAACACAATTTTTTTTATAAATATTGTAATGAAATTGGAATAACATGCACTACTAGATGGTATGGTTTCCATTATTTGATTTTTTTTTATTGTGGAAAATTATGTTTAAGGTCTCACTTTTTGAATCAAGAATGAAACTTCACGTAAACCAATTGTTTTTTTTCTTCACAAAAACACATCTTATTTTGAGACCCATAGCCTAGAAATGATAGTCAATTAGCACATGAACCAAGAGAAATTTGGATGGATGAAAAATTGTACAAGATGTAGTGTTGAGAAAAGTTGCAATTTGTTCATCAAAATTGCGTCAAAGGGTTTACTTAAACGTCATGCCATTTTTCTCATTTTTGGTCAAAGGTCATTTCCACAACTTTCATTTCATTCTTTTGAGAATTTATTTTTTGAACATCATAGACTGCATCAACTTGAAGCTCAATAAGTGATTTTTTCATATGTGATTTGGTCCAATGAGTAATTCTTCATTGATCCAAAGTAGCCATCAAAAAGTGCCCATGAGACCTTTCTCTCCAATTTGAATGATTGGATGAACCTACAATCGGAAATTCATTACAACAAAACAATAAAATATTCAGTTGACACACTTTGGAAAACAAATTAACAACATGAATGGACAAAACGTCGTGGAATTATGGATGATCAAAGTTTAGTAGACTTGACATATGCTAATTTATGATGTGGATATCTCACTTAAAATTGATTATTTTCAAAAATAAACATCATTGTGAACACCAAAACCAAAAACAAATATGTAAGTAATTCCCTGAATTCATCGAGATAACATTTCTTCTCCATTGCTATATAGTCATCGTCAAGTCAATAACCATTGACCATCTGTAATTCCACAAGAATTTGTACTATCATGATTCTTTTTTCAAAGTGTACCAAATGAATATTTCTTTATATTAATTTTAAATTTTCTAATTTTAGGTTCATCATGTAAACAAAATTGAAGAAAAGCAAGAGAAGAAAAATCAAAGTACCAAGAGCATTCTTTGATGATTATCTTTGGAGCGTTGAAACGCTTTTTGATGATTTTACTATTCTTCTAAAAGTTTCATAATGAAATGCGAAGATTGTAATTGAAGATGTAATTGTCATTTTGAATTGCAAATGTATTGTTGAGTAGAAAATTTAAGGTGGGATGGAAACAGCTGGTTTGGGCAACAGGGGAGGACATTGGAAGAAGACATGGCGAAAGGATATTGGCAAATGAATTATGTTGCTTCAATAATCTAAACTTCTCAATTTCATACAAATCCTTAGGAACTAAAATATTCAATTAAACATTAAATGATCATGTGCAAAGTGCACACAAAAACCCTTGGAAAATGTTCCGAAGGTTATGAAAAAGAGCTTCATTTCAGTTCACGACGATGGCTCTTCTAAAGGTTCTACAACTTTGTTTTCATACATTCACTAATGCCTTTGCGAAGGGGATATAATTAGTTCAAAGGTTCACTCTTTTCAATTTTTGAGACTGCACTCATCCAAACGTCTAGCTTGTTACATCTTGTTTTAATTTATTAAAGTTCTCTATAATTCTAATTTTATTCTGGAATGTTTTTTAGGTCTCAATTTTGTGTAAGCCGTTTTGGATTCCATCGTCTCTTAGCACAAACATGTTTCATAGGAGCAAACTTATATATGGACGAGATACACTATGTTGCAAACCTGGCTTGAATGTCATCCGGGAATGTCATGTGATGTTTATTATTCTACATAATAACGTTCTAGGTGATTGTACTTGTACAATTTCTCAAAGTTCTGTAAAGTATCTTTTGTTCCAATGAAAATCTTGTTTACATACACTATTGGTTGTACTACTAGGATAATTCATGATTAGAATTGAACTCTAAATATATATTTTTGTTGAGGGTGAATCTAAATTTCAATACTCTAATACAATGAATTTTTGAAACATTAAAAAATATATTTAAAAAGATACATACATTGACGTCTGTATTCAAACTTTGATTCATATTATGAACGAAATCATTCATAAAAAATTTAAAAAAACCTTCATTTATTTAGGCTATTATAAGAACCACTTTAAATTTGAATAGGCCTATATGTTATATAGTCTCAAACAGCTCATAAAAGGGGGAATTAACTAAAACTTGATCTCTCAAAGCATTACGATTTAAATTGAGTTTAAAATCAAATCGTCTGTGAACTCAATTTGAGCAACTTTTCAAAAAATAGAAATTGCAAAAAAAATTAACCCTTTATTGCCGAAGTGACTACATTCCGGTCTTTGTTGTGTAAAAAACGCGAAAAACAAAAAAATTGTGAAGAACTGGATTTTGAATTGTGAAGTTCAAATGATGAGTGTATAATTTACATCTCATAGAAAAATGAAATTTCAATTTCGACTTGTGCGACTATTAAAATACTTATGAAGAAAACGCGAAAATACAGCGAAAACTTACAAATACAACACATGTACTATGCGGTATTCATCAATGGAAGAAAATAATCTTTTTCCTTACAAAGTTTCACCAACAATTGAAGGGAAATACAAACCAGTCATCTTGCAAGGACGTTGCCTCCGTGAGCAAGAATCGAAATGTGGCAAGTCCATTAACAGTACTGGACACTATGAAGTTCCTGTAATGCCCAGTATTCTATCGGGAGGTCAAATACTTTGGTCAATTAGTCAATTTTGGTCAGATTGTCAACTGCATCGTATGATGTATTACTTAATCAAACGCCAAGATGATACTTCATAAGACATATAATGTTTTCATTTTTCATATATTTAATTTTTTTGTTCACTTATTTAAGTAGCTGTTTTTTGAACCTATCTAATCAGTTTATCCACAAAATGTAGAATCGTGTTACCAACGTTAAACAATATTGCAGTTATCAAATTGTGTGGTTGTTATGTAATGCAAAGTTCAGAGTTAGGAAATCTACCGCAATTTACATTTCTTAGATCTTTTAGTCAATTTGTCCCACCACACAATTAAATCCTACGTGCACAAACACACAGTCTAATAACTATCTCTGTTTAAATTTAAAACCTAATAACCAAACCTAAGACCTAAAATCCATGCAAATGAAATGTATATCCGAACTTTATAAAGAAAGATAAAGTTATTGTAAAGTATTAAAATAATTCTGTATTTATATTTTTGTTCAGAAAGATAGAATTAGTTTTGACTGGAACTTTTACTTGTTAATTCCTATTCAGATTCCTTTTCATAAAAAACCAAAATCAAAGTTAATTCCTCGCATTGTCGCATCCACTATGGAATAATGTTTAATTTCTTTTGTCTTTTGTATTCTTATTCTTTTGCACTTATGTTAAGTTTTAATAGATGAATCCAATTGATAATCGACTGTATTTTTAATTTTTCTATAAATTTGTAAATTTGATTCTATCCAAATGATAATATAAAATTTTAGTATACTCAACATTTTATACTATTATAAAACAATGTAATGAACTATCAGTATAAAACATTACTTTTCAATGTGCTGTAAAAAAATGAATTTTAATATGTACTAAAATTTTAAAAGTTGAGTTCGCCTAATGAGCCAAATTTGTGGTTCCATTAGTTGTACTCGATCGCAAATAACACCTTTTCGGTATTCAAAATTTTAGTTAAAAAGAAGAATTAATCATAGTTCTCCAAATTTCATGAAACTTAATCACATCACAAGAAGCACATATATACACACGCGGACACCCTTATTATTCTTTTCATATCAAGGACCACAATTGAGATTTTTATCTTGTTCTACAACTCTACTTGCAAGCTTGAATCTTCAAAATATAGTGGCTATTATTGAACACTTTGACTAGAATTGATGGAAGTTACTATTATGTCTCGTTATTGTCCAAACAAAAAATATGTATTTTTAAAATTTTCAGGGAAGCCATGTAGTGTAAATGTTAAGTACGTACACATGAGTGAACAGAGTGTTTTCAATGGTCAAATATGAAATAATTGGAATATTGTACTATTTATAGTATATTTAAATTATATTCCACATACATATTCTTAAAATATTCTTAAAATATTCCCTACTTGGTTCAAAGACACTCTAAAATACTTTTACAAATTTATGATTTTTATCTCAATTGAGGAAAAGAGACCTATTTTATCTCCCACTGTTATCTAAATTCTTGACAGTGACTTCCCCGGGTTAAAATTAGACTTATCACAGTGAGTTTTAAAATTAAAAATTAAAAGGTAATATGTTCATACAAGTAAAAGGTACTATGGACAAATTTAATTGGCTTGGAGGAAGCCGAGGGTCTCATTTGTTCTTTCTTTAGTATTATTGAAAAAACAATAGAAGTGTACAAACATGTCAAACACCAATGTATCCATGGATGATGGTAGTTCTTCTGATAGTGACATGTCGATAGATTTATTAGAACCTACATTTGGCTCTAGTGGTGTGAACCTATCACCACGTAGGGGAACGTCACCAAGTTCACCAGACTCATCCGATCCCCAAAGACATTGTGAACATGTTCTTCGTACGTGTTATTGCAACCATTGTAGGGGATTGGAAAGACATGCACATGCTTTAGTAGAATGTCATCTTCACATACTATATGGACCGATGAGCAACTCTCCTGGGAACAATCCACCATCCTTGAATACCACACCAACTTCTGGTGCTTCACCACAAGATTTCAATGTTGGTGGATTCGGAATGCCATCACAACAGGTAAGCACATTGTACATTAGTTTTTTTAATGTTTTTAGCTTCCAGGGAAAATAAGATTGACTCTATAGGTATCAATTCCAATTTACTGTAGAAGTTAATAATCCTCACATAATAATCAAAGGGCTTTTATCGTGTTGTTTGTCTTAGGATTTTGCGGGAAGTCCGACTATCGAGGAGGCCAGTTCATTCAGAGATGGAGAGAATGAGATGGAACCTGAAAGTTTGCTCCATGACTTCAGAAATGATTATAATTCAGGTCTTCTCAATGATCGAGAATTGTTTCCGGGAAGCAAAATAGGAGAGAAGAAATTCATATTGAGGTTGTTGGAGTTAAAATCCCGCCATAATTGGAGCGACTCAAGTGTGACAGATTTTTTAAAGTAAGTCACAAAAAAATTTGTAATTTCTACTATAGGCCTCTGATGGCATCTCATCATATAATAATGGGTACCCATATATATGTTTAACCCATGCAACAACCAAGTATTCATCGTTGAAATGGACTGTAAGATGAGTGTCCCTTATTTCCTATCCTCTACCAAAGTATTGTTCTAGATATTGATACAATTATTAATCTTATTTTTATAGGCTATTTAAAGAAAAAGTACTACTCCCTACCAACACACTGCCA
Organism: Pohlia nutans; assembly: GCA_022496805.1. NCBI lineage: Eukaryota > Viridiplantae > Streptophyta > Bryopsida > Bryales > Mniaceae > Pohlia > Pohlia nutans. The sequence goes on along the minus strand of CM040095.1, from coordinate 12,028,834 downwards.
TCTACATTCTCTAAGGCTAAAAAGATGTTGGATTCAGCCTCTCTACCTTCCATCAAGATAGATGCATGTGTGAACGATTGCATGCTATTTTATGGAGATCAACGAATTGAAAGCATGACTAAATGTGAGTTTTGTGGAGAACAACACCGCAAGAGAAATCTCCTTGATCAAGAATCTTCCAGAAAGGTATGATGACACTCAACACTTTATTTCAAATATATGTGAAAATTACTATGGAAAATTATCAAAAATGCACCGTAAACACATTCAATCTGATTCAAGTACTGATGTGGGTTTTTAATGATAGGTGATGCGGTTTCATCCAATAATTCCAAGACTTGTGCAGCTGTATTCATCTAGGAGCACATCGCCACACTTAAACTCAAACAGAACTTCCATAGATGTTGATGGGTCTATTAGTAGTGTGTATGATTCTCAATCATGGAGGACCATTTTAAATATTGATTCTAGTTTTGAAGGCTTGAAACTTGCTGTTGCAACTGACGGTTTCAATCCTTCTTCTCTACGTAGCTCCTCGTATTCAATATGGGCCGTCATAGTGATAGTGTACAATTTGCCTCCTCGGTTGGTTACAAAAAAAGAATACATGTTATTAAGCTTGATAATCCCAGGAAAGTATCAAGTGAAAAACATGGATGTATATTTACGGCCATTGATTGATGAACTGAAGACATTGTGGTCACCTGGAGTTCCAGCACGAGACATCTCAAGGCAAGGAGATCAAATGTTCACATTACGTGCAATCGTTCTTTGGACAATTACAGACTATCCCGGAGCTTCTGCAATATCTGGTATCATCTTCAATGTCTCGATGCTTAAATGTATGATGTAAACAACAATCGGTTTAGATAAATAGTAGTACAGCTACATGCATAAGTATGAAAAAGTACATTGAATGTATATGAAATTAAAATAAAACATATTTGTATGTATATCAAATACAACAGAATTGATGTGAACAACTTGGTGTAGGTATTATTCTAAAGGTATGAAAAATTCAAGTTTCTGGTGAAGCAGTTCAATTTTTAATGACAAACTTGTGGTATCATCTTGTTAGGAATGATAAACAAAGGCTACAACATGTGCTTCCTATGCATGGACCAAATACATGCAAGAATGTCACAACCACTGAGGAAGATCGTCTACGACAAATTTCGGATGTTCTTAGAGGAGTTGCATGTATTCCACACCGAGCTGAAGGAGCTTTTCAATGGATACGTGGAAACAAGGCCATGTCCCCGTCGTTTGACGGCGTACGATTGGGCAAATATGTGGAACAATTTTGTGGCATCGCAATCATCAAGACCAGGTACTTCATTCCAACCAGTCCCTAAACCATTTGGAATGAAGAGACTCTCCATATTTTATGAACTCGAGTATTGGAAAGAACTTCCTATACAACACTTACTTGATCCTATACACATCACCAAGAATTTGTGTAAATCATTAATTGATCATTTGATAGGAAACAAGAATGTTAATAGTGAAAGAAATGATTTACGAATATCAAATACTAAAAAAGTGTTATGGGACCCTTATCCGAATGAGAGTGGCCAATTAGAGTATCACAAGGCCCCTTACATGATGCATACCAGAATGGAAAAGACTACATTTTTTATGAGGATGAGCTCTATTAGAACCCCTTCCCATTTTGGAGCTGTGCTAGTCAACGCTTTTAATAAGCAGGATAGATTCTCAGGGTTGAAATCCCACGATTTTTATAACATATTGAGATTTCACCTCCCATTAGCTATTCGAGGTCTTACGACACCAGAGGTTAGAGAGTCTATATTTCGGTTGTCAAGGTTTATAAGACACTTGTGCGAACCAGAAATCTCAGAAACAATCATGAGTAATTTAGAGAAAGAAGCTCCGATAGTTGTTGTACTATTGCAGATGCAGTTTCCTCCATCCTTATTCGATGGTCAGGTACATCCATTAGTTCATCTACCAGCGGAGGTGCGGCTTGCAGGCCCTGTACAATCAAGATGGATGTTCCCTGTGGAACGATATATAAAAGTTCTTAAAAAAATTGTGAGGCAAAGGGCTAGACTTGAAGGAAGTATTGGTGAAGGATACCTACTCCAAGAAAACATTCGAGTATTTCGGGATATGTTTGAAGGTTTTGATGCTGGCGATTTGGAAGCTTTGGATGCAGAACCATCAGATAACAAGAAAGGTACATTAGACAATCTGATAACTTGAATTGTATTTATTCATTTATTTATTCATTTATTTTGTAGGAATAAATAAACAAATAACTATGTAAGATTAATGAATGAATTAGTATATGTATCTACTATTATTTAAAGTTTTTTCTTGAAAACTATATGATTACCTCGATGAAGCCAAGCTATTGATAAAAAAATACTGTAAAGTAATTGAAGAACTTTGTACTGAAAAATGATGTGTAGGGATTAAGTTACAAAGCAAAGGAAGGGCAAAGAGGTTTCCGGGAATCAACAACGTACAATACAAACAAATCCACAGATTGCTGATCACTAACTGTGTGGGACCAATGCAAAGCTATGTGGAGAAGTACGAAATTGCAAAGCAAGAGTTCCTAATGGAAGGGCATATGGAAGCAGAATTTGAAAGTATAGAAGAGTGGATTAAAGATGCAGTTCAAAGTGATGTGGACAACTCAATCAATGTCCATCAGACGGTGAAAGACATTGCAAGAGGATTCCATCTAACATATAAAACGTACGCAGCTATGTGGCATGATCACAGGCATTTCAGGAAGGAAATAATTGACAAGACACGACGGACTTGCGATTCTGGCATTGCAAGGATGATAAACTTAGTGGATGGTGAATTAGTGGATCAAATTGGAGTCTTGGAAGAAATCATCGAAATCGAATTTCCTAATATTGGTAATATAGTCCTGTTTAAAGGAAAATGGTATGAAAATAATATTCGCTGGAACGACTGCTTGATGCACTCAGTTAAAAAAACCGAGTTTTGCAGGTTTGATAGTGTTGAAGACCAACCATATGTACTTCCAACCGATGTGGAGCAAGTGTTCTTTGCAGAAGATTTTTTGGATATAGAATGGATATTTGTATTACAAGACAAACCAAAATCTTATAGAGTCTTTGAATTGATCGAGCCCACACTGTGGGACGATGGAAGCCATGTGAGAGGGTTGGTATCAGGTCCTGAGCGTCCGCAAAGAATTCCTGGGATCCATCGTTTTAATGTTCAGGAAGATGAATCTGAAGATGTCGAGGACGACACATTTGAAGAATATGACTCCGGTAGCGATGATGAAGACTTGAGGGGAGTAGAAGATTTCGAAGCTGTTTTAGATGAAGCATCAGATGATTTTGAAGAAGAAGGTTCAGACTATGAGTCACGAAGAACAAGATCTTTATCTCTAATTGATTGAGTCATGCATTCTACATTTATTAGTAAATTCTACACGGTAGTACTTCCTTATAAAAACCTATACTACTTTGTAGGATAGGGCCATTACATTGTGGTGTAAATCCACGAACTCATATAGCTTGAAACTTATATATCACATGTGGTGCACACTTGCACATACTAGACAATCGTTGCATTCCTTTTGATATATAGTTTATGTGAAGTTGAATGTTTTTTTTTTTCCAGACTTGAGTCATTTTTAATACACCTTAATTGCACATAATTAGTTGTTTTTCATGATTTCATGTTGTTGTTTTATTAGACACTTTTGATTTGGCTTCAATTTATGGTCGAACTAGAGGTCATTAAATTCTCAAGCAATGTTCATTTCTTGTGGATGGAAATATTACTGAAATGATAAAGTGATTTGTTTACTAATTATGTTGGCATAACTTTATCAAAACTACGTGTACTATAGAAAGTTGCAAGTACTAGGACTCGTGCCGTTTAGCACATTCAGGTTAGTATAACGAATATAATCAACATGAGCCATAAAGTTCTTGATTGTACAGTGGGGTGACACCGAAATTGGCCCCTTGTGCAATTCCAGGGAAAGTGCCCACACTGCTGCCAACTTTGACACCCTCCCGCGCGCTGGAAAATTGTTATTTCTATATAAAATTTTAGACACAAAATCATTGTTATGTTGAAAACATGTGTACTATATTTCAAAGCTAGAAGATTGATACAAAAAAAGATATTCAAGATTTACTAACAAGGGGTAGCTGTAAGAAATGTTTCACAGCTGCCAACTTTGACACCCTCCCGAGGATTGAAGAAGTTTTTTTTTCACATGGAATTTTTGGAGTAGTATCATCTTTATGTTTTCTACACATGTGAAGAAATTCAAGTCCAAAAGACCCACAAAAAAAATTATATTCCAAATCTACCAACAAGTGTAGTTGTGAGAAACAAAGTTGCTTCACAACTTCCAACTTTGACACCCTCCCTAGGGCTGAGAATCTGTTATTTCAATATGAATTTTTTGTCACATGATCTGTATAATGTTTATCACATGTATGAAAATTTTCAAGGCCAAAAGATACACACAAAAATAGTTATTCTATATCTTCCAACGTAGTTGTGAAGCGACTTTGTTTCTCACAATTACACCTGTTGGTAGATTTGGAATATCATTTTTTTGTGGCTCTTTTGGACTTGAATATTTTCACATGTGTAGAAAACATAAAGATGTTTCTACTCCAAAAATTCCATGTGAAAGAAAAAATTCTTCAATCCTTGGGAGGGTGTCAAAGTTGGCAGCTGTGAAATATTAAAAAATATTTTTTGTTTTTTATAATGAAATTTTAGGAGCATACAAAGATGTACTATATGTAGGTGCCTACAGAACATGCTGTTCTAAAACTAAATACAACAACAATGTTTGATTCTCAAAGATTTATGTTTGGGTGAGGTGACTTGTTGGTGACTCGTTGCGCCGGAGTTTGTGATCGTTATTAAGTTTTACATTGCACTTGTACTTTACTGTTGCGCATGCTATATTTCATATTTGATATGCTCTCATTGGGAACACTAGCCCTAAAAGGTATGTTTTAAAAATTACATAAATTCCACTAGCTCCTTTTAAGTGGGTTTTGTAATAAATATACGGATGTTCAAAAATTGCAACTAGGGTTTAAATTGTTGTTGCATCTAGCAAGTGAAAAATATTGAGTTTGCATATTCGAAAAAACTTGATTTTTGCATAACTATACATGTGTCTAGTCTCTTGTTAACAAGTTTAATGAATTGACGTTTCATGATTTGGTTTTCTGTTCATTGTTGTTGAACTCCGTTGCACTTTTGCCTGCCCTTTTTTATGGACGGCAAATGAATATGAGAAGAAAAAATCATTAAAATTTATCACATTTTTTGAATTTAAAAAACTAAACTTATAAATATTTTGATAATATTTTGGTACTATTCTAATGGTAAGATGTAAATACTACCAATATGGAAGAGTTTCTGTGTGCTTATTTTCCTATGATGTAATATATTATTTAATTTTTACCTTGTTTAGTTTTAGTTGCTCGCTATATTTTTGTATCCATTCAAGCCTTTGGAGAAGGTATGAGATGAAACACAGCAAGATACATGAGAAAAAAAAACACCAACATAAAAAACTACTTTCTTTACAACAACTAAGTGTACTATAAAATGCAATACAAACATATCATGGTTTTAGAAAAAGTTATGTTTACGTAAACAATTATGTTACTCTTGACAAGTCTCTTGTACGCATTGCAAGAACAACACTACTGAAGAGGGTGGTTTTTGGACACCAAACAATGGTGCCAAAGAATGATGCCCAATGTCATTATCCGATCTTATCAAGTTACATTGGTAACGGCTATTAGTGTGAGTGTGCAATTAGTGTCAGAAGAAATTACTGTGAATTATACTAATTAGGAATATTTTTTTAAAAACAAGCGTGCGAAACTATTTTTAAAATGTTTTAACTAGTTGATATGTTTTAATAAAAAGGATTATAGTTAGAAAATAGAGTTTTAGCGATGAATTTGAAATGTAGTTATTACAAAAATTTATCAGATTCTAAAATAATTCTCACATAGATGCTTGTTAAGCTTTTGCGGACTTGCTGTTGTGAGGTGAGAATTGATTAGATAAAAGTACCAAAGTTTAAAACTAAGAACTAAAAATTTTGTTCAAAGAACAAAAAATCGTGATCAAAGTAAAAAAATATAGATGAAAGGACAAAATGTACACATCAAATGACAAAAGTTTTCATCAGAAGTCAAAATGTATAAATCAAAAGACAAAAAGCATATGTCAAATAACAAAATTTTTGATCAAAACACAGAAAGTATAGATGAGATGATATATTCTTTTATCAAAGGAAAAAAAGTATGGTAATCAAATATAAGTCTAACTAACAACAAGTATAAATCAAATGATAATTTTTTTGATCAAAGGACAACAAGTACTGATTAAAAGAAAAATAGTTTTGATCATAAGACAAAAAGTATAGATCAAATAACAACTGTTTGTCATGTTTGAATGTAAGGTAGTACAATGTGAGGCACTAAATACTACGGATATATTTTAATGAATAAAAAATAGTATAGTTACATGTAAAAAGCTTCTACTTCAGTTTTCAATTTAAAAGTATTTTTAAAAGTATGAAAATGTAAAGGTGTTTACCAAACTAAGTAGAAAGTAAAATACAAAGACCTCAGGTAGTGCAGCAAGGGTCTCTAGGTAGTGTAATTTTGCAAAAGCTAATTTGGCTCTTGTTAATTTTTCTAATTGAATTTAACATAGCTGTGTACAATACCTATGTACAATACCTATGTACAAACCACCAAAATATGACAAATACTTACAAAAATACTGATAATTGAGTTTTGAAATGAGCTTCACAGTTGTTTTTGTCCAAACTGCCCAACAAATTGATCTCCTCACAACTTTTATCCAGTTGCTTAAAGTGGGTAGATTTAAAGCTTCATTTGTAGATAAAGATCAACCAATCATGACTCGAAAAAGAAATTTTGAAAAAGGGTAAAAAATAAAAAAAATCTTGTTGCCCAATCTCGCTTCAACAACTTCAAACGCTTATAACTTACGCATTAATTATCGGAATGACAAGAAACGAATTGCGACATGTAGAGTGTAGTTTTGGGAAGCTACACTCAAAATTTTCATTGAAACTTTTAAAAGCATAAGGTCCCTGGAGGCTGCCCTAAAAGTGGAACAACCAGAAAATCGTCACTCGGAATATCAGGAATTAATGACATTACAAGAATTCAAGTGCTGTACTGTACAGTGAGTATCCAGTTGAGAAGGCCCAACAGATGCTCGAATACCACAGAAGCAAAAGAGCATGCAGCTTAGAACAATCCAATGAAACCCTAAAACCCTCATCCCCGTGTATAAACTTACAAATAAGTAAGATCCATTTCTGAAAAGATTCAAGCCTCATCACTGGTTGCAATACTGAACTACAAATAGTCAAACTGAACTTTCGAAAGTAAGATTCTCCTGGCTGCATGTTGACCAGCTTACATTCCTTCAGAAAACACTCAGTAACTGCCCAAGAAGCCAGAAACAATGTATCCAACAAAATCATACGTGTTTTCAATTTCTTTTTCACAAAAATTGATTATTTTTTAAATATTGATGGTAGAGTGTAGTCGAACTCAGCGATAAGGATGTAATCTACAATTTGTTATGTAGAACCCTTCCGACATCGACACCAAATTATCCATTCAATTCTTTTTTTAGTATAATTTATCTTTACAAAACGTCAATTGCAATAATGTATAGGTTACTATAAAAACATGACAGAAATTTAACAAAGGATACATATGCAAACCCTAATAACTGTAATAGAGTTGCAGGGTTGGATTGAAATTTGAAAGATAAATAAAAGGTTAGACTCCAAATTAAGATTTATACCATTTAATCTTTAAATTCCGAGGCAACCATATTTACGTCACACCAAAAATAGAAGTGGTCATAGAACATGCTGAGAGTGTGTGAACTGAGTGTTCCAAATGCTTAACATCTTTAGTTGGTTATAAGAATATGTGTCTGGATCAATACAAATGGTTTTACATAATTGTACAAGAAAGGAAGAGAGTTGGTGGTGAAGGTGCTTCAAGCAGCCTACAAAATTGTTGAATCCCTAAATTTTTGACGAAATGCATGCTAATGCATCAATTTCGCGAACACATACAAAGACTAATTTCAAATATTTAATCTTGATTCAGTTCTATCAAACCCCATTCCAAAAATTCATCATAAATAATTAGATGTATAATTGATAAACCCTAAACTTTCAAAATCCATCAAAAATACAAAATTAATAATTATTTCTTATATTTCATTGTAAATGGCTAAAATTGTAACTTTAATAAAATTCTTAGTCATTCACTACACTTCGTCTCTTTTAAAGTGTTCATTTCCTTCGTTTTTGCCTCCAATCATTGAAATTGGTGTTTCTGCAAAACCCCAAAATCTTGGCAACTTCTGACCATGCAATGAAAATCATAATTTTATCCAATCATTATTAATTGCCTAAACCCTAAAAAAATTTAATCTGTACTTCAAAAAAATATTCGAAAATTATACTCTTGCATGAGCAATGTGGGTGGTAGACGATAAATGGGTGAACGAAGTGTGGGTGATAGAGGATAAATGGGTGAACGCACTGAGACTCATAACAAGTCATAAATATACGTAAGCTCCATTTGAAAATTGGTGAGATCATGTGCATCTAGTGTATGTGAATTGAAGGGTTAAGGAAGTTAACCCCTAACCGCCCAACCATGCATATTTTGCATGATGTACGGATTTGAACTCCGATTCCTCATCCATCATGCACTTTTTGCAGTGTGAAATTTTTACTGAAACTTTTATGGGAAGTTAGCCTCATGCATGTGTGATCTGATTAGAGAGGGGATGATTTGTGAAATTTTTATGCCTCATTTCATGTTGTAGTGTTCCACTCCAAATTTGGAATCTTTTAGCGTAAAAGTGCTCTTGAAAAACTCAACTACTAAAAATAAGCAACCAAAAAATCTCCAAAAGTCACTATAGTTAGAATATTACATTTCAACCTATCACAAAAAATTTCATTTTTAGATTGTCAATATCTTATTCGTAATCATATTACAAAAGAGCTCTAAATTTAATGTTTGAAAATTCTTACACAAATATCAGTGATAGCAATCGCAAATCTAACCGTATGGATAGAATCTTAAATGCATAATGTACAACTTTTATTCATTCATCAAATTGAAAATATCCCTCTTAGTTGCATTTTATAATGCATCTTTGAAAAGCTGCCAAATCTGAAAAGGGTGAGGACGTTTAGGGGTTAAATAGCACTAGGTTTAATCCCTAAACGCTCAACCATGCATATTTTGCATGATGTACGGATTTGAACTCCGATTTCTCATCCATCTTGCGCTTTTTGCGATGTGAGTTTTTTAGTGAAACTTTTATAGGAAGTTGGCTTAGTGCATGTGTGATCCCATTGGAAAGGGGATGACTTGTGAAAATTTTATGCCTCATTTCATGTTGTAGTGTTCCACCCAAAATTTGAAGATTTTAGTTTAAAATTGCTCTTGAAAAAGTGAACTACTAAAATTAAACATCCAAAAAATCTCCAAAAATCACTACACTTGGAGTATCACATTTCGACCCATTACAACGAATTTCATTATTAGATTGTCAATATCTTATTCGTAATCAAATCACAAAAGAGCTCTAAATTTTATATTGGAATAGTTATACACAAATATTTGTAATCGCAATTGAAAATTCCAAAATTCTTAATGTACAATGCCAAATCTGAAAAAGGTTAGAACGTTTAGGAGTTAACAATTAAATACCAATCAATATTAATCATTCTTGAATAAAATGTACTTCTTTATATACCAACCGTCACTGGTATTGCGGAGCATAGCGTAGCTCTAGTTGAATTCAAAGAGAAAACATTGCAAAATTAATTTAAATATATTAATCATAAATATGATCAATCCAACCATATAGATGGTATCTTTACATTGACATCTACAACTTTGCTCGTACATCAACTCCAATTTCATTCTTTACCAATCATTTTACAAGGAATCTTTGAAAACAGTGTTGAATCGGGAAGGAAATTGTAGCCTTTGTCATTGGAAATTTGTCTTTGGTGGATTTCAGCTTAAAATGATATGATTTAAATTGGGTTGCAAAGTCGACTTGATATTTAATTTCAAATTATGGTTTTTTTATTTTAATAAACACATGTTTTTCATCATGGGCAATTTCTTTTTAAAAAAACAACCCGAAACCATTCAAATGGCTGTACAGTCATTTAGGAGTTCAAAGTGCGTTAACCAAAGCATAAGCCTTTCAATTTGAATTAAACAATTTATTAATAATAATGATAATGGAAATCATAATCATCATCATAACCATCATCATAATCATCATCATAATCATCAGCATAATCATCATCATCATCATAATCATAAACAAAGTTTGTGCTGTAAATGTTGAAACTGCTTCAATATTTAAATATAGATTCTATCCATGTGATTACAATTACCAATATTTCAGTATAAAACATGAAACCTAAAATTCAAATCTATTCTGTAATTTGATTATGAATAAGATATTGACAATTTGTGGATGAAATTTGTTGTGATTAGTCGAAATGTAATACTCTGAGCATAATGAATTTTGGAGATTTTTTGGTTGCTTGATTTTATGAGTTGACATTGTCAACGCCACTTTTAAACCAAAATCTTCGAATGTTTTGGTGAAACACTGCTACATAAAATAAGGAATAAAAGTTTCACAAATCATCAACTTCTTAATTGGATCACATGTCCATGAAACTAACTTCCCATAGAAAATACATTAAAAATTTCACACTGCAAAAAGGTCCTGACGGACGAGAAAAACAAAGTTTTCTTTTGTACATCATACAGAATATGCATGGTTGACAGTTGGGGATTAAGACTTGTGCTCCGTCCACGAGTCAATTTCATCTAAAATCTCCAAAAGGAGGCATAGCTGAAATTGCTATGTTTGAAATTGCAAACTTTAGCAATCGCTAGCAAAGAATTGTAGCCCACTCTGAAAAAGATAGTAAGTCATCAATTCAATTTGATGTAGGATTATTATTATATGATATTTCTAGCAAGATCTTGGAAAAATAAGTGGATGGGCAGAATAGTAAGGAACATTAAGGTGGTTACCTCATACCCAACTGAATAAGAAATATAGATATGACACCTTCATATTATTCAGTGTTGTTATTTTTTACAGTTAGGTAAGAAGAAATAAATTCTAACACAAGTAGCAACATAATTTCTCGATGAATAATGAATTACTTATAAATTTCCAAAGTTAAAGCATGACACATCCCATTCACGTCACATAGGTAGAGTTATTTTTGTCTAAAGAAGATTTGTGTTGCACACACTAAAGATGCTCAAACCAACAACGAATCCATAACCACACTTGCATATACTAAAACCAACAAGAGAGTAACCATTACCAAACACTTGGTTCAACAAACACTGGATTCAACAAACCCTAAACGTTCAAGAGAGAACTCATTACTAAACACTTGGTTCAACAAACCCTAAACCCTACTTTACATAGATGTTATATAATTTCATTTGCAGCTCATTCAAAACAACACACTGACAAAGTTTAACTGTCTCGAAACACATGTGCTTCAAATAACCTTTGAACAAGAAAGTGCTCAACATGAAACCACTCCAACTGATCGTAGGACAAGCTCTCAAGATTGTGGATTCCACTTGCAGATCGTCAGTCTAACAAAAAGCATAACAGTAGACAAGCTGGGAATGACCAGTTGAATGATAAAAAACGATAGCGTCGATCTGCAATTGCACAGAATGAAGTATAAATTTAATCGGAACCCGGATCACATACCTGACCGTTTTAAATGACGAAAAGCAACAATTTCTTGAACATGGAATAAAAGACAGGAAAAAAAAAGGATTTTATGCATATACGTTTCCATCAAATTCATTGCACCCTACCATCATCAAAATAAGAAAAGGGTATGATAAAATGAAAGTATGAAATTACCAAAACAAGTTGAACTTCTTGCATATGTCGAAATATTGCCTAGATATCTCCGCCGATTGTGTCTGCAAATATCCAACGGCTTCCTCATAGGAATTCCACATAGTCTCTAAATCCTCCAAATTTCGCCCTCCTCGGTATTGACAATGATAGTTCACACTATCTGCAAGGCTAAATCTCAACGATATAGTCCAATGCCACACCATCCCAGGAACGGTCATCACTGTCATTCCCGGCCGTTGTACAACTCGGCGCACCTCGTACTTCTCCGTGTCACTCCTCGAGATAGCTAGGTGATCTTCGGGGAATGCTTCGACAAAACAGCGTTTCTCAAAAGCAGCCTCTAACAATCCCTTCCGTTCCAAGAATCGCTGAAAACGCTCACCGTTTTTACTAGACACAATGTACCAAATCTTTGGGGCACCCAGAACCAACAAATTGAAGGTAGCCAGCATGCTGTCCTCCACGTGGATGGAGGTCCGCGTCCCGAACATAGACGCTATGATGGCACCCCTCGTAACTCTATGCATGACTCGTAAAAACCCATCCTCGGGTCGCTCACCGTCTACAGCCCATGCCTTTACACACAAGCCAAAACCATCATCCACGAGGGGAATGTTGTGGGTAACTTTGCAGTCACCATTCTCGATGTGATCCATAGCAATAGGAGAAAAGTTGTAAACCTCGACCACCTTCTCATCATAGTCGTCGTGACACGCAACTCCAAGATGGGAAGCTCTTGCATCCATCAGGGATTGCCCGCTCATGAATCCCAGTCTGTGGGTGTCAAAATGCCGATCGAGATCCACATCCTGATCATATAATATTCGACAGCTAGATGGTATGCTATAAAACAGAGCCTCTCGAAATGTATCTGCATTGACGCTGTCCCCAACGTATTCCCTCATGAGCTCGTCAATGGTCCATTCTAATGCTATGCTCTGCACGATGAATTCTCGTAGAGAGAAAAATGGTCCCCGCGCATAACTCATGGCACTCTGCGGATCGAGGGAAGTCCCAAACATGGATGTCTGAAACTTCATGCGACATTTATCGCTATTCTCCAACAACCTCGACATATTTTTGTGTCGAAAGAAGAGACTCCCTGATATGCGGTCATCTTGAACCATCCAGAAGCCGTCTTCCACTAGAACTTCGTTATTGGCTCCCTTCAAAACGTCCAGTAAATCCCGTGCCAAAGAAACGTTGTGCTTGAGCACCCATAGCATCGACGTGTCTTGGCCCACAGTAGCATCCACAATACCCAGATATCGAGCACAAATTTTTTTTTTGAGATCGAGTAGGTTTGGTTTTCAATTTGCGGACCTCCAGCAATAAAGAAAAAATGGCTCTCCCAGTCTCGTCCCCAGCTCCCCGAATGACATCTTTGATGCTCTGATCGGTAGCCCTGAACAAATCCATTGCTTCCTCTTCAAATACTCGCAAGAGAGAGGGCTCACGGTCATCTGCAGTACGATCTTTCAGATCGAACGAAGATTCCTACAAAAAAAACAAACCGTTGTTATGAAGAGAGAGAGAGTGATAGGGATAATAACGAGAGAAGTTCATACTACGAAAAGGTGACAATATTTAGGTGTTCCATTAACAAGGGTGACATTATCAAGGTTAGACTGTATATGTATTATACACAGCAGTTTGAAAGAACGTCCTAGAGTTCTCACAATGAACCAAAGACGCACACACATTCACATGAACTCAAAAAAAAAACCAAATACAAAAAAGGATAAAAAAAACGTACCTTCTCCCACTCAAATCTTCTGATTGGCACTCGATTACCTTCCTTCAAATGTTTTTCGTAGATCTACAACAATGTCAAACTTTAAAATCACATGAATGTAACATTATCGTGCACTTGTTATTGCATTTTTCATAACAAAGGACATGCAACAAAAATGAAACAAAAATGGAACAAAAATGGACAAAAGAAATTTTCATCAAAGAGAAAGAATTACCTCCATCACTTTTTTCGCATTGACATGTTGGTGGCCTTTCTCATCAGCCGGACCTTTGCGCCCTAGGTTTTTACAAACCTTACAGTAAATTTCATCATTCTTCAGTGGTTTGTTCAAGGCTTCCACAGCCGATTGATGCGCTTTTGAACCCTTGTGAGAAGAAGATTGAATCGTTAGAAAACAGGTCATACACTCCAAACATATCGAGCTTCCCCCAACCTGAACATACGAATCCTGCACAATCCCACGGGGACCATAAATCTATAATGACTACTAATCTATAACAACTTAATTTCACAGAACTCACCCTAAACCTTAACCCCTAAAGGTCCTCACCTCTTTTGTAAAAGTCAAAGCACTATAATTTGCATATTTGAAATATCACATTGCATGATTTATAATTTTTCATACAGAGTCATCAACACTATGAATGTAAGAAAAAAAATTCCACATGATAGGAAGATATTTTGAATGTTTACAGATTTTATCATGTAAACAAGGTTAACAATTCAAAATAAATATATTTTTGTCAAATTTAATATCAAAAAATATATTTAAGGTCGGATAAAGTTACATCTACAAGGAGTAAAAATTGAAAGTAAAGAAATTAAAAGAGACCCATGATTGGAGCATTTTCAAAAAGCCCTTTGTATGTTGGGCACTCAGAATTTTGATTTCTAGACGGTGAATTTTTTTCAAATAAAGTCTATTCTTCAAAAGATGTATCATATCTTAATTTAAACATCCAATGAAAACACCAACCACAGTAAAGCTAAAATACTTAATTTATCCCGATTTCAATCTTTCATATGCTAAAGTTATTAACGTATCTCCTTCTCTAACAATTTCACTATAATGATTATGAATTGTACCTCCACCGGTGGTAAATATGGTTTAGTTAATCTAACCCCCAAAGAAAGATCTTGATAAATAGACACAAATTTGGATATAGAGAAACCATCGCAAAGAAAATGTCCAAGATTACCTAATTGAGTGCTTGTTTTGTTTTTAGAAAAAATAAGGAAAAAGACAAGTTCAAGAAATTAAAAATATTATGTTTTGTTTAAATAAATTTATGACTTTTTTAATTTTCATCCAGAATGTACCATGTAGTTATGTTAATTTTTTCTTTAAGTTATCAACAATTGAAAAATTATCTGGTATTAATTTATTATTAAATTTGTAATAAGAAAAAGGTTGAAATTTTTCATAATATTTTGTGATGGCCTAAAAACCCTAACATTTCTATATATTTTGCTAATGACAAGGTCATTCGCCGCCAATTTCTAGGTTTTCTGATACATGTTTAGGGTTTCCTAGGAGGTGGCTTTGCAGGTGACAATGTCATTCGCCGCCATCTCATAGAGTTTGTGATGGATGTTTAGGGTTTCATGGGGGTTGACTTTGCTGATGACAAGGTCATTCGCCGCCAATACCTAGGTTTTCTGATGGATGTTTAGGGTTTCCTAGGAGGTTGGCTTTGCGGATGACAAGGTCATTTGCCGCCACCTCATGGGTTTTGTGATGGATGTTTATGGTTTTGATGGTTTTTTTGAAGTGGAAACAAAAATAACTTCTAAATTAATTAGTAAAGTAACAGTATTTGTTTAAATAAGAAAAAAAATTAATAGTTTTGAAATAAAAATATTACGTGGAAGTACATATCATTCTAAACAAAAAACAAAAAAATTTAAACAAATTCGTATTTTAATACTGCTTGGGGAAAGAAATTTTGAACACTTTTGATTTAAAAATAAGTTTTAAAGTATACCATCTCATGTAATCTATTGTCCAAGGTAAAGAGTCCCCATTTTAATAGGTCATTATCGCAGGTTGAATATATATTATTAGACTCGGGGGGAGCACTCCCTTGTATATTCAACCTGCGATAATGACCTATTAAAATGGGGACTCTTTACCTTGGACAATAGATTACATGAGATGGTATACTTTAAAACTTATTTTTAAATCAAAAGTGTTCAAAATTTCTTTCCCCAAGCAGTATTAAAATACGAATTTGTTTAATTTTTTTTGTTTTTTGTTTAGAATGATATGTACTTCCACGTAATATTTTTATTTCAAAACTATTAATTTTTTTTCTTATTTAAACAAATACTGTTACTTTACTAATTAATTTAGAAGTTATTTTTGTTTCCACTTCAAAAAAACCATCAAAACCATAAACATCCATCACAAAACCCATGAGGTGGCGGCAAATGACCTTGTCATCCGCAAAGCCAACCTCCTAGGAAACCCTAAACATCCATCAGAAAACCTAGGTATTGGCGGCGAATGACCTTGTCATCAGCAAAGTCAATCCCCATGAAACCCTAAACATCCATCACAAACTCTATGAGATGGCGGCGAATGACATTGTCACCCGCAAAGCCACCTCCTACGAAACCCTAAACATCCATCAAAAAACTTAGAAATTGGCGACAAATGATCTTGTCATCCGCAAAGTCAACCCCCTACCATGCACCCTAAACCCATCACAACATGTACAAGGTGGGATCACACAATTACAAAATAACACACACCAGCATCCCTTAACCTTAAATTTTGAGCGAGATCATACCATTAGAGAAGGCCGTTGTTGCTGCTACTGGTGCACCTCCAATAGCTCTAACCTTCCAAACGAAGCTAAGCAACCTTTACGACGAGTTGCTACACCTACATCAACTCCAACAACTCCGAAGTTTAGGGTTGAATCCTTCCAGTGTAAGTTCAGTTTAGGGTCTAAGAACCCTAAACCCTAAACATATTTGTTTCTCGCTTATGTAAGTATAAACATACAAGTACATTGAATCCTATTGCATTCTCACATCACGTTATTTCAATTTCCTTGCCATTTTTTATTACAAAAAATGAGTTAGTTTTGGATTTTAAAATGAATTTCAAGAGAAAACGTTTCAAAATTAATTAATAAATATTAATAAACAATATGATGAATCCTACCGTATATAGGCAACACAACATTAACAAACCTAGGAATTCTAAAAATTAATATTAATATTGTTTAATGTTTAAACACAACACAACATTAACAAAAATCACAACGATTAATTTAGACTACATGCACAATGATTATGGAAAAGATAACGGAAGCGAGAACCTCACTTCCGATGTCCAATCCACAACACATGTGTATGTAGCAAAATTCACAATTTGACACAAAGCCCAACCCAAACCGACTTTAAAAAACTATATTCAGAACGAGTTTTTACCTACGCAATGAGTGTGCAAGGAGTAATGAGAGCGAGAACACAACAATAGACATTATGTTGTCTTTTTATCAATGTGTACAGTCTCAAAAAAGCAAAAGTGCAACTAAAATTAAAAGCACACCAAGTTATAAAGTTAATGGTACCAATTTTGGTTGTACTTTTACTTTTTAATTTTTAATTTACATTAAACTTAATTTTTTGTTTTTAAATTTACAACTTCTACTGCAAAAACAAGAATAAATTTATTTTTTCACCAAATCTTCTAAAAATATTCAAATTCTCACTGGGGGCGTTTTGATAGTACAGGCTGGTTAAAAACTAGTCAAAAGTGATGAATTTTTTGAAAATATGAATTTCAAAAAATTGAAGTTAATTTTTCGTACATGATGAATGTAGTAGAGTTTTAAGGTTTAAGGGTATGAAAGATACAAGGTTTAAGCCGACCATTGCCCATTGATGGTACGCTACGATCATATTAGTAAATAAGGTGATGTAGTGTTTGTAATAATTAGTCAAAAATAATTTTCTAATTAAAGACAATTTACCACTACACACACTATGTTCATTAGTTTACAAAGAAGTAGTTGATTTCAAAGCCTTTAGGTCACCCATACCGTGGAAACACCCTTGTAACAATACTACTTTGTATATAAAAAATAATGTACTTCATTGATGCAAATTTTATCGACTTTTATATTGTACTTTGTAAACCAAAATTAAATCACAAAAGTATAATTGTTGGTTTATTTAACCCCTACATGCCCAACTATGCATATTTTGCATAATGTATAGAAGGAAAATTTGTTTTCTCATTGATCGAATACTTTTGCACTTGAATTTTATATTGAACTTACTATGGGAAGTTAGCTTCATACAATGTGATCCAATTAGAAGGTTGACGATTTGTGAAACTTTTATGCCTCATTTCATGTTGCACAGTTTTACCAAATTTATTGAAGATTTTAGTCTGAGAGTGATCTTGAAAAAGTCAACTCATTAAATTAAGCACCCAAAATACCCGCAAAAATCACTACATTTAGAGTATTGCATTACAACACATCACAACACATTTCATATTCAAATATTTTATATTTTTTTGAAATGAAATTCCAAAATAATGTTGAATTTTAAGTTTCAAAGTTTATAGAAAAACATTGGTGATAGCAATCGCAAATATAACCACATGGATAGAATATGAAATTTATAATGTACAACTGTTATTCAATTAACAAGTCCAAAATACCCCTCTTTATTACAATTTACAATGCATCTTTGCAACACTGCCCAACTTGGACAGGGAGAGGACATTCAAGGTTTAAAATATTTTAAAAAAAAACAATGTTTTACGAATGAAACATAAAGCTGCACAATCAATTCTTATGTCTATTTAAATGGAATTTCATTGTCATTGGTGCCTGCACTTGTTAGAAGAATTAAATTTTTGGTACAAATAGTTTTCACATTCAAAAATGAAAGACAAAGTCTCACGAAGGAAAAACATAATTTGAAACTAGTATAACCAAGCCTATTTTTTAAGAGGTGTTATATTAAGCCTATTGTATTGCAGTGCAACATCTGCACTTTGTTGGTAAATATTTATTGTGTAAAGAACATTTTTAGTACTATTTTGAGAGCTAAAAAATATTCCAAAATAAAATTAGAATTATAGAGAACTTTAATAAATTAAAACAAGATTTAACAAGCTAGACGTTTGGATGAGTGAAGTCTCAAAAATTGAAAAGAGTGAACCTTTGAACTAATGATATTCCCTTCGCAAAGGCATTAGTGAATGTATGAAAACAAAGGTGTGGAACCGTTGGAAGAGCCATCGTAGTGAACTGAAATGAAGCTATTTCTCATAACTTTCGGTACATTTTCCAAGGGTTTTTGTGTTCACTTTGCACATGATCATTCAATGTTTAATTGAATATTTTAGTTCCTAAGGATTTGCATGAAATTGAGAAGTTTAGATTATTGAAGCATTTTGAAATATTGAATGTACCGATGCTGATGAGCACCACTGTAGAACCCGTGTCATTTGAACTTCAGAAATTCGAAACTAATTTTAAGAAAATCCGAATTTGTTGATTCAAAGTATGTTGGTCGTTGCTTGAATTTGTCTTGCAGTCAAAAATCATGCTCAGTTCTTTCTGTGTCCTCATAAATTCACGGCCCTTTAACCCCTAAATGCTTAGAGCCCTCTCCAAATTCGGTAGTTTTGCAAAGATGCAGTATAAAATGCAACCTAGTCTAGGGATATTTTGAACTTGATTTATGAATAAAAGTTGTGCATTATGAATTTTACATCATGTCCGTATAGTTAGATCTATGATTGCTATTACCAATAATCTTGTATAAAAATTCGAAACTTGAAATTCAAAATTAATTTGTCATACATGCTCAAATTTAATGTAGGTTTCCAAAATTCAAAACACAAACACTACGTTAGGACCCCCAAAGGTTAGGGCACCAAAATTTGATTTTCGGTAATGAGATTCATAATAAGTAGTTGCTATATTTAGTAGATTTTTCCATACATGCTCAAGTTTGACGAAAATTTCGGCATTCTGAAAACAAACATCATGTTAGAAGCTTTAGAGGGTAGGGGGACCCAGGTTTGTTGTTGGGTTATGAGAATTATAGTCAATAGTTGCTAAATTTGGCAGATTCTGCCATACATGATTAAATTTGACGGAAATTCCCGCATTTTGAAACACAAACATTACGTTAGGACCCTCAAAGGTTAAGTGCGCCCAAATTTTGATGTTGGGTTCCAAAATTTATAGACAAAAGGTGCTAAATTTAGTATATTTTGACATACATGTTCAAATTTGATATAGGATTTTGCACTTAATAAGAAAAACACCTTGTTAGGTCTCCTTAGAGGGTAGCAGCCTCCGAATTTGATGTTCGGTTCCGGTATTCTTAGTCAATAGCTGTTATATTTGGCATATTTTGTCATACATGATCAAATTTGATGTAGATTTCTACAATTCGAATGATAAACATCATGTAGGGTTCCTAGAGGTTAGGGGCACCAAATTTAAATGTTTAGGGTCCAAACTTTATAAACAAAAGTTGCTAAATTTAGTAGATTTTGCCATACATATTTAGATTTGATTTAGACTTTTGCATTATGAAAGATAAAAACCATATTAGGACCTTTAGAAATTAGAGGCACTCATATTTTATGTTGGGTTTTAAAATTTATAATTATAAAAAACGTAGTACAACATATTGTGCAATGAACACATGAATTTGCGACAACTTTTTGTGATTTGAAAGCAATACAGAACAATACAGTCTCTAGGAATTACTCGCCTTTAAGTTTTGTCTTGGTTTTGTTTGAATTTATATAAGCAATTTCGTGAATGTAGTTGCTTGATTAAATAAGTCGAAGTTTGACTTAGATTTGTTCAATTGACAGTGGCAGATCATAGTATGACGCTTGCAGTTGACGGAGTATACCATGACCTCAAGGGATGGAAGTATCGTCGCTAGGAAGAAGAAGAGAACTACACATATGAGGAAGTTGTAGTGGAGTAGTAGTAGAGATCGAGATAATATTCAGAGGAGAACCGTTTGATGTAGTAGGATAATACAAATGTTATTTACTGTACAATGTGTGCCTTCATTTTTATATGAAAAGAAGCGTTTTTTTTTCATTTTCCATCAGATTGTAATAAAACAATATTGCACGTTATGCTTAATTTTTTTTAAATTCGTGGCAAACTTGATATGAGTGTGTTGTTGCTATTTAACATATGAAAATATAGGAAATTTTGGAGGAGTAAAATTTGAAAAAAGTGCACAATTTGCATCGTAGTGGCTATTGGACAATGCAATCGGCCAAATGCAGAAATGTCTAAATTAGTGTGTAAAGCATTAATTTCGTAGTTTAGGAATATCCATTAAACCGACTTAGCAACTCATGCACAATGTTGAACTTGTTGCCGAAATAACGTAATTTTGTAAGATGATTGAAATCATTTCCTATGTTCGATTGTGCTCCAAAACTCAACTTTAAAAGCATAGTGCGGTGAAATTTCGCATGGGCTTGCAAGATCTTCTTACTCGACCCATATTATTTTGAGACTTATTTGGAAGGAATTTGATCAGAGGACCAAATCTAATTGCCTCCGAAACTCACGCTTAATAACTCAAATAATATTAAGATGTGTGAAAATTGGTAATTTTTCATCATTTTGGCAAGTTGTAAAAAAACTTGATGTGAACTTTGGCAGACATATTGTCATTTTGATGAATTTTATGATTTTGGTTTTATACGTAGCTACAAATTCAACAGATGTTTATTTGTTCTAATAAAACGACAACTCTTATCGTAATCATTTTGCATATTTTTCAATGTACTACATAGTTATGTTTTTTCTCACTTCAATTTAGATTTTTTCATTTGCTATATAGAATTTCAAATCAATATATAAATTTTGAATGTTATTTCTTCTTTCTAATAATGCTAAATGATATAATATAGTATTCTCTTTTTTAGAACACCCTAAAATCTAAAAATAATCAAGGTCAAAGTGATAAGAAAAACAAAATCGGAGTTTGACAAATGATAACTTTTAAAATTAAATTTAGATATGTACAATGTATTGAACACTGTTCTAGAATGTTTTTAAATCCTATTCAACATCAATTCAATTATACAAGAAAGTTTAATTTGAGCTATAAATTATTTTATTATTATTTCAAATCACCTTAAATAAGAAGTTGTTATTTGTTATTTTAAAAGATCACTATAATTTTTAGAGAAATTTTAAAGAAATTTAAAGATCACTATAATTTTTTAATGTTCAACATATAAATAACAACCAATGTGGCCGTGTGATGTTGGCCCAATGTTCCCTGTGATTTCGTCACCCTTTTGCTTTTTATTCTATTTTCATATTAATTTGTTAATAATTTTATTTCAATTTATGGTGGGGAATTTTGATCAAGAATTTTGACATTATAGATCCAAAAGTTACAAAATGCTGCACCGTCACTCACAAAGAGCTTTCTAATTTCCGACCATGCAAAGAATTACATTTTATACATTCCCAACTTAATTTTTCGTAATTCAATTTAATTAATGATGTTAAAAATCACTCACTAATCCAAAATCCTCACGATATACGTTTAAAAGCAAGTGAACGACATCAATAATTGAACCTCTCCTCGTCGAGAGCTTTCCGCTGGTACCCAGAATGTGACCCACATACGTACGGTCAAGCAATCTCCATGCTTAATTTTGGATTTTTTGGTTCTTTTTTGTCCTCCCTCTCTTTTATCCTCTTGTTGCATTTTTAGCTTAGAGTAGGTCTCGGTAAGCCCTTTGCTTGCCCAACACAATGAATTAAAAAAATTGATTGATGATCACCTCTAGACAGCTGCATTGAAGGGGAAAAGTGATATGAATGAGAGCATATTCAACGTCAGAACAATCGAGTGAGGAACATCGAGCTCAATTCTATATCAAGTGACAGAAATAAGATTATTTTATCTTTGAAAAACCATTAGGGCCCTTTCTATCTATGAATGTCTTTTTCAACTTTGATCTAGTCTGCGATGTTCTAAAGTTAGAGGTCATATGGCGAGGAACCACAGAAAATTTGATTATGATTTCAACTATGCTATGTAATGTAAGAAACTAAGAAAAAGGTGAGAGAGAACCGTTTCTAATATATCGTGGAGGTGTTTTACGAGAGATATAAATGCATTGAAATTGTGATTTATAATCCCTTTTCTTTTGAATATAGAATGCAAAACTAATATCAATATACTGTAATTGTTCCGTGTTAGCAACGACACAATGCTGTCAAGAACATATAAGGAGATTGTTAAAGAAATAATACAAGAACAGAATTTTCCAGCACTACCGTGAAAAAACCTTGTTTGAGCTCTGTAACAAAAACGTCATAGAAATGACTTAAACAAAAGCGTTGAAACCGCGTCTTAAAAACGTCATTATTTGGAGCTGCTATATCGTGTCATTCTCGTGCCACAAAAGTGTCATAAAAAGTGTTTTAAATGCAGGCCTCTGTAGTTGTGTATGTTGTCTTGCACCTCTAGCCATTACTTGTATCTTGTGTTATGGTTGGCAGCAGCCGTAGTGTGAACCGACCCTAAACCGTTTATCAAAGTTCACAAGGTATTGAAATTGGTGCACCTCTGCATAAGTTTCTTTAGAGCATCCGCACCCCTGTGCGGAATGCTGGACGCGCCAAATGGTGTTTTCAGGGTCGCCGGGAGCTCTTGCGACTCGGTATAATCTTCGTCCCTCACCTATACGCAATAAAAATCTGACACCATCTATAGATTCTGCCGGGTTTCGAGGGCGCGCCATGCGCGGGTTGACCCGGATGACCTGCCATGGTGTCGGAGGCCACGGCAGAAGAATCAGGGGTCGAGGGTGAGGTGGCCATGTGACAAGGCGCGGTGTAGGAGCTGGATTCGCACGGTTAAAGGCCCGAGTCGGTAGTAGGCCCCCGATGTACAGGGGGTGCGGGCTGGAGAAAACTGCGAGCAGTTTGGCTGCTCCAAAACCCAGCAAGCCTTCTTGCTCATTTTTTTGCCTACTTGCCCAACCACACGCCTTCTTGCTCATTTTTTTCCACATCCTTTTCTAGTTGCTCATTCTAGGGGTTTAGGGTATGGATCAATGGCGGGAGCGCCTTCTTGCGTCGAGGGCACTTTTTATGGAGGACGACGAGGAGGATGATTTCATGGTCAACTGGATTATAGAATTAGGGTTGCGTGCTCCACGACCTCAAGTACCTCGTGCCGTTGGGGGATCCCGCCCAGGGAAATCGCCCAACCTTGATAGGCATAGGCACGAGATGCACGCCCGGATGATGTCCGACTATTTTGCCCAGGAACCGGTTTATGGACCACACTTCTTTCGACGGAGGTATCGTATGCGCCGGTCGTTGTTTTTGTCCATTTTGCATAGGGTTTGTGCTAGAGATGAGTACTTCGTGCAAAAAACAGATGCTTGTGGATTTACGGGGTTGCCCCCCCATCAGAAAATCACATCGGCATTGAGAATGTTGTGCTACGGTTTGTGTGCCGATGCAACGGACGAGTATTGTCGTACTAGTGAAACTACCGCGATGATATGTTTGAAGCGGTTTTGCGTCGCGGTTAGGGCAGAGTTCGAGGAGTATCACCTGCGTCAACCTACCCGGGCAGACTTTGAGAAACAATTGGCAATAAATTCCGAGCGTGGCTTTCCGGGGATGTTTGCATCCCTAGATTGCATGCACTACGAATGGAAGAATTGCCCGGTTGCGTGGCAAAGGGACTTTGGTGATAGAGAAGGGAAAAAATCCATCATTTTGGAGGCGGTGGCGGATGGCTCTTTGCATATTTGGCACACCTTTTTTGGCTTACCCGGATCCAACAACGATTTGAACGTGTTGGACCGGTCTCCCCTCATCCACAACATGTTAACGAGGGAGGCCCGTGACATGGAATTCGAGGTGAACGGATGTGTGTATGATCGTTACTACCTCCTCACCGACGGTATTTATCCGGAGTGGTCCTGTTTCGTTCAGACTATCCATCAGCCCCAGGACGAGCGTCGTAGTTATTTTGCGGAACGACAGGAGGTGGTGCGCAAGGACGTTGAGAGATGCTTTGGAGTCTTACAAGCCCGGTTTGTGATAATTCGCAACCCTTGTCGCCATTGGAGCATGGAGGTAATTTCCAACATTATGTTCACGTGTTGCATTCTTCATAATACGATCCTTGAGGATGAAGAAGACATTGATGGATTGGAGGACATTATTGGTGAATTGCATGAGGGGAATGTCCCCATGCAAAGGGGTTTGGGCTTTGAGGAGTTAGTGACAAAGACAAGAGAGATTCATAACCCGGACACACATTTTGGGCTCCGTGGTGACCTCATTGAGCATTTGTGGATGCTAAGAGGTGCCAATTTGGCATGATTTCTTTTAGTAGATAAATATCATTTTAATTTTTTCTTGAGGTAGTGCAGCATAATGTGCCATCATGTTGCTTGCGTTTTTTTGAAAATGTAATAAAGGTCGACTATGGAGAATTATAAACTCATGACAATTTTTTGCATTGTTGAGTTTTTACTTCATGCATGCAAAGGGGTTTGGGTTTAGAGGAATAAGTGACAAAAAGAAGAGCAATCATAACCCGGACACATTGCGCAATTGTGGATGCAAAAATGTGCCAATTTGGCATGATTTAATAAATAGTGACTACAATCACATTTAACACGCAATTCGCTATTTACGCACTTGGCCATATAATCATGCACTTGGTCCCCGGAAGCATTAAAAATATTGTCGTAAATATTTCTCTAAAAAACAACCATTTTTGTCGTTCTACAATTACTTTCATTGTAAACAAACAATTATTTAATTTAATTTTTATTCTTATCTTTATCTTTTATCTTTATCTTTTATTTTCTTTTTTCTTTTATCTTTTCTTTATCTTGTTTCATTTATCTTATTTCTTTCTTGTCTTCAATTTATTTTCCTTCTTGTCTTCCTTCTTGTCTTCTTCTTTTTCTTCTATTTTTTTTCATTCCTCTTGTGGCAGCCGCAAATCCTTCGCCCGCACCAAAGACAAAAAAAGTAAAAAAAAAAAGAAAAAAAAAACTTTTTTTTTTTTTTTTTTTTTTTTTTTTTTTTTTTTTTTTTTTTTTTGGGAGTTCGTCTTCTTTTTTGTTTGGGGCTCATGAACCCTGAAAATAGAAATTTAAAAAAATAAAAATTTAGGGTTCAGCCACCGGCGGCTGAACCCTAAACGGCACAAAAAAAAAAAAAAAAAAAAAGTTTTTTTTTTTTTTTTTTTTTTTTTTTTTTTTTTCTATTTTTAGTCTGCTGTGCGCTAGAGGATGCGCGGCCGCGCACCCTTTGCCTCATTTTCTCCTCTCCTCCTCTCTTCTCTCCCTCTCTCCCTCTTCTTCTCTCTCCCTCTTCTTCTCTCTCCCTCTTCTTCTCTCTCCCTCTTCTTCTCTCTCCCTCTTCTTCTCTCTCCCTCTTCTTCTCTCTCCCTCTTCTTCTCTCTCCCTCTTCTTCTCTCTCCCTCTTCTTCTCTCTCCCTCTTCTTCTCTCTCCCCTCTCCCCTCTCCTCATATATATAGGGGAGAGAGAAGAAGAGGGAGAGAGAAGAAGAGGGAGAGAGGGAGAGAGGGAGAGAGGAGAGGAGGAGAGGAGAAAATGAGGCAAAGGGTGCGCGGCAGCGCACCCTCTAGCGCACAACAGACTAAAAATAGAAAAAAAAAAAAAAAAAAAACTTTTTTTTTTTTTTTTTTTTGTGCCGTTTAGGGTTCAGCCGCCGGCGGCTGAACCCTAAATTTTTATTTTTTTAAATTTCTATTTTCAGGGTTCATGAGCCCCAAACAAAAAAGAAGACGAACTCCCAAAAAAAAAAAAAAAAAAAAAAAAAAAAGTTTTTTTTTTCTTTATTTTTTACTTTTTTTGTCTTTGGTGCGGGCGAAGGATTTGCGGCTGCCACAAGAGGAATGAAAAAAAATAGAAGAAAAAGAAGAAGACAAGAAGGAAGACAAGAAGGAAAATAAATTGAAGACAAGAAAGAAATAAGATAAATGAAACAAGATAAAGAAAAGATAAAAGAAAAAAGAAAAGAAAAGATAAAGATAAAAGATAAAGATAAGAATAAAAATTAAATTAAATAATTGTTTGTTTACAATGAAAGTAATTGTAGAACGACAAAAATGGTTGTTTTTTAGAGAAATTTTTACACAAAAAATTTTAAGCAAGATTTGCTCATGAAATGAACGCACTTGACCAAGTGCATAAATAGCGAATTGCGTGTTATTTATGCATAAAAACTAGAGTATGTGCACAAACCCAAGTCTAGTCCCAACCCCAAGCCCAAGTCTTCTTGATAGATTGCATCTTAGGAATCTACATTAGATGTGACGACGTCCCAAGTGGTAGGCATCTCCGGAGCCACATGTTCTAAGTCATTCCACGCCACACTAGAATCGCGACTATCATCATATGAAGTCCAATGGCCTACCGTGTCACTATTGGGCTCGTCATGAACATGTGGTGCCTGCGTTAAAACACAAGACATTATGCATGACCATCAGTCTTTGTGTTACAACAAAAATCCCCTAAATCCATACAAGAACACTAAACCGATGAAAGAAGTGAACACCATGAACACGACCACCAAGAACAAGACCATGAACACCATGAACATATCACATTGCAACAAAAAAAGATCATGAAGACCATGAACATATCACATTGCAACAAAAAAGACCATGAAGACCATGAACATATCACATCGCAACAAAAAAGACCATGAAGACCATGAACATATCACATTGCAACAAAAAAGACCATGAAGACCATGAACACGACCAGATTGCAACAAAAAAATACCATGATGACCATGAACACGACCAGCAAGAACACCAGCTCGTGCTGGTGTTCTTGCTGGTCGTGTTCATGGTATTTCAAAAATTTCTTGCTGGTCGTGTTCGTGGTGTTCACCTTGTGAACACCACAAACACGACCAGCAAGAACACACCATGAAGACCATGAACACGACCAGATTGCAACAAAAAAATACCATGATGACCATGAACACGACCAGATTGCAACAAAAAAATACCATGATGACCATGAACACGACCATCAAGAACAGCAACTCGTGCTGGTGTTCTTGCTGGTCGTGTTCGTGGTGTTCACCTTGTGAACACCACGAACACGACCAGCAAGAACACACCATGAAGACCATGAACACGACCAGATTGCAACAAAAAAAAATACCATGATGACCATGAACACGACCGGCAAGAACACCAGCTCGTGCTAGTGTTCTTGCTGGTCGTGTTCATGGTATTTCAAAAATTTCTTGCTGGTCGTGTTCGTGGTGTTCACCTTGTGAACACCACGAACATGACCAGCAAGAACACACCATGAAGACCATGAACACGACCAGATTGCAACAAAAAAATACCATGATGACCATGAACACGACCAGCAAGAACACACCATGAAGACCATGAACACGACCAGATTGCAACAAAAAATTACCATGATGACC
Source organism: Pohlia nutans (assembly GCA_022496805.1). Taxonomy (NCBI): domain Eukaryota; kingdom Viridiplantae; phylum Streptophyta; class Bryopsida; order Bryales; family Mniaceae; genus Pohlia; species Pohlia nutans. Next base: position 12,000,543 of record CM040095.1, on the reverse strand, counting down.
ATGAACACGACCGGCAAGAACACCAGCTCGTGCTAGTGTTCTTGCTGGTCGTGTTCATGGTATTTCAAAAATTTCTTGCTGGTCGTGTTCGTGGTGTTCACCTTGTGAACACCACGAACACGACCAGCAAGAAAACACCATGAAGACCATAAACACGACCAGATTGCAACAAAAAAATACCATGATGACCATGAACACGACCAGATTGCAACAAAAAAAATACCATGATGACCATGAACACGACCGGCAAGAACACCAGCTCGTGCTAGTGTTCTTGCTGGTCGTGTTCATGGTATTTCAAAATTTTCTTGCTGGTCGTGTTCGTGGTGTTCACCTTGTGAACACCACGAACACGACCAGCAAGAACACACCATGAAGACCATGAACACGACCAGATTGCAACAAAAAAATACCATGATGACCATGAACACGACCAGCAAGAACACCAGCTCGTGCTAGTGTTATTGCTGGTCGTGTTCATGGTATTAGAAAAATTTCTTGCTGGTCGTGTTTGTGGTGTTCACCTTGTGAACACCACGAACACGACCAGCAAGAACACACCATGAAGATCATGAACACGACCAGCAAGAAATTTTGAAAAAAGTTGCGTACTCCAGGACCAGGAAGGAAAATTTTTGGGAGGAGCCGGGACTCACGTCACCCCCGCTCCGTTCTTCTTCGTCGGAATCCGGCAGCACCACAAGTTCTGGTTGCACCAGCCCCGGCCGTCCTTGCTCACTCCCAACGTTGACCTCGTGGACTTCTGCTTCGTAATCACCTCCATGATTAAATTCTTCTCTCGCCTCTCGCATTTGTCTGAGGGTCTCCACGTCGTCTCGAGCTCTCTTAGCCGCCTGTTCTCTTTCCCGTACTGCCTCGGCCATGGCCGCGGCCTCTCGACCGTTTCGTTCCCGCAACTCCAACGCCGCATTATCCGCCCTTCGACGCCGAAGCTTTAACAATTCTTCTTCTTGCAATAAGCTAATGTATTCGTGTGCCTCCGGTGTGGTGAGATTCTCCATCGGGGCCGAGAATAATAAAAGCATGTTGTGATACTCCAAGCTAGCGGCCTTGCGCATCGTTGCATCAGCCATTTTCTCAGCGGCTTTTGCTGTCGTGAGGGCCGTTTTCTCGTGACATTTCTCTGCGCGTTGCGTTTCTTTGGCCGCCTTCGTGCCACCGGGCCGCAAGTTGAATTCCATGCTCGTGGTTGCTACACAGGCGGTGTCAACAGCACTCACAGATTTCTGGGTGCCCAAAAGGGGGCAAGACTGAGACTCATGGTCAGAAGATCCCGATACTCTCCTAGACGGTGTTGATTGGCGCGACGTGCTAACGCCGTCCGCCCATCGCGGGAAATCTCTGACTAACTCCCAGCAATGTTTGTACGCAAAATCCGTGTTTTTCTGGGACTTAGTCCGATATAAATCTCTAGTAATGCGCAATATATCTGCTTCCTTAGCACCACTTTTATTCATCCGTTTAACTTGATTGTATGCACCAATAAATTTCCCAACATCATGCTTTATTGCACCCCACTTCGATTCCAGTGAACGAGCTCCCCTAGGACCCCCCACCCCACATTGTGCGTAGTGTGTGCAAATGCGTTCCCAAAAGGCATTCCCCTTCTGTTGATTGCCACAAATTGGGTCCTGAGAAATGGCCAAGACACTTCGTGTCAATTGGTGCTCTTCCTCAGGAACAAAATTTTTCCCCTTAGATGCGCGTACAGTCCCAACCCCACGCCCACGCCCCCGACCACGACCAACATCCACACAATCATTTGACTCTCTACCCAATCCCTCAAACCCTAATTGCGTGTGGTCACTCACCTGAGATTGGGGCACTGTCGGGTCTTCCCACGCCGGCTGAGACGCCGATGCAGCACCTTCGACGCCCAGCTCCCGATCGGAATGCTGCAGCTCTGTTTCTCCATCGCGGCGCTCACGATCACGCGTCTCCCGCCCTGATCCGCCACGGCCCCGCCCGCCTCGACCTCGCCGCGCGTCCTCGCCGGTGATTCGCGGTGTTGACGGTCCCCGCTGCTCACCGTGTAGATCGACTTCAGAAACGACGCCCACGCCGGCAAAATCCAATCGCCCTGCTCGCACTGCTCGCCCGCTCTGACCACCCTCTGCGACGCCTGCACGACCGCGACCTCGCCCCACCGACACCGCACGCCCACTACCTGCCATATCTCCAAAAAAATCTACAAAGCAATCCTAATCAAAATTAGGACGAAATCAGCCACAAAACTCCCGGGTTTGGGGCGCGCGGAAACCAAAGCGAGTACATCAAAGTGGCGAGTATGGACTCGTATTTAACGAGCCCGCGTACGCCAGGCCCGTTCCGCGAGTCCCGGTGGGGGGGTCAAAAGAGGCCGGGCCCGCAACTGCGCATCGCGGCCCAGCATTCCGCGCAGGGGTGCGGATGCTCTTAGCAGTTAACAAAGTCCACCCATTTCAATAGTAACGCTCTAAAAGTCTTCACATTAAATTCAATCTCACCACCCAATTTTTAGCTAAAGATGACGTGGATCGAGAATAGTGTCTAAGACTCTCTGAGGTCAAAGGCTAAAGAGCCTCATGACCGGTAAGTCTACCCGGAAGTCCAACAAAATCTGCTCAGAAACGATCGGTGGCATCCATTTCAACCACATCCTGATTCCTGCAGCCAACTCGCGTACTGAAGAGAGGATTGTGAAAACCAAAGTTCATCATCCATGATTCATCAAGCAAACAGTGATAGACAGAATTCACAATTGTCAGAATCGGTTCTAATCCCGGACGCGTTCCGTGTCAATACTCTTGAATAATCAGTCCCTGTTGAAAAGTGTCTCAAAATCGACGTCGGAATTTGCAAATGGTCATGGCGCAGCTTGACTTCAAGGACTCTTTGCGATCACTTGTGCGATACATATACCCGCACTTCCTCACCATCAATCATCAGTCAGATTCAAGATCGTCTCTCCGCCATTTGCATCAGTAGTCTTGCCCTTCTGCGATCGATCGAGGTTTTCGTCGAGAAGATCGATCCATGGCGCAAACTCTGTCTCACACTGAGATCCTCAACTGCGGAGCTCAGGATGCGTGGGAATGCTGCAAGCATTCGGACAAGATTTTGCCCGACCTTCTACCTGAGTACTTCTCGAGCTCTGAGATTCTGGAAGGCAATGGCGGCCCCGGCACCCTCCGCGTCTTGCACTTCGGACCTGGTACGCGGTGGAAACAGCACATTTTGCAGCGATATTCATTTTTAGAATCAGTGACAATGCGAAGAGGGGATTGATTATGATCAGCTGCTCTACTGTTAGTTAATTTCTGTAACGTTCCCCCGCTGCTGGGACTTTGCCCGTACTTGTGCGTGCAGCTATTCCGCAAGCGGGAGCGGCGAAGGAGCGTCTGGACGCGGTCGACGAATCCACCAGGACGTTGAGCTACACGGTCGTGGAGGGCGATCCGAGGTACACGAACTTCACGGCCGATGTGCACTTCGAAGCCACGGGCGAGAAGGAGACGGCAGCGACGTGGACGGCGAAGTACGACCCCGTGGGCGACGCAGGCCCTCCGGAGCACATCAAGAACATCAGCGTCCTGATGTTCAAGACGTTCGAGAAAGCCGTTCTGGCCAAGAAGACGGCGTCCCACACGGAGGTTCTGGACGCCTCGCCCGACGCCATCTGGAACGTGGTGAAGGACGAGAACACGATTCTGCCGAAGGCCCTGCCGCAAATCTTCGAGTCCGTGGCGTTCGTCAAGGGCACCGGCGAGCCTGGCAGCGTCCGCGTCTGCAAAATGGGCCCTGGTATGCAAATCCGCCAAATGATCAAACCAGCTCCTACCTCTTCCTAATCTTTTCTCCATGTCACCTAATCTTCAAATGTTACGTCTGCCCTAGCCTGCCATTGGCACAGTGGGATTGAATACTCAGGTGGTTACCCCATTCCCAACTGGCGCCTTAAACCAACAGCTAGGGGCATTTTCCGCAATCAATGCTGCAATGATGTTGGTTGTAGCATGAGTTAATGTTGGTAATGGATTCTCTCTTGTTAGTTTTAGTAAGTGATTATGAATTCGTTGTTGTTGGTTTAAGCATCTTTAGTGTGTGCAATACAAATCTTCTTTGGACAAAAACAACTCTACCTATGTGACGTGAATGGGATGTGTCATGCTTCAACTTTGAAAATTTGTAACTAATCCATTCTTCATCCAAAAATTATGTTTCAACTTGTGTTGGAATCTATTTCTTCTTGCCTACCTCTATAAAATAATAATACTATATAATATCAATACCTCGTATCCGTATTTCTTATTCAGTTGGGAATGGGGTAACCACCTTAATGTGTGCAGCGATTCCGAACGGCGGAGAAGTGGTGGAGCGATTGGATGTGCTGGATGGCGCCAGCAAGAAGGTGGGTTACACGGTGTTGAAGGGCGACCCGCGCTTCAAGCACGTGTCGGCCGTGATGCAATTCGGTCCGGGCCCGACGGAGGGCACCACCACGGCGACGTGGACGGCGACGTACGTGCCCGTGGAAGAGAAGGGCACACTGGACAGCAAGTTCGTGGTTGCTGTGTGGAAGGCCTTCGAAGCTGCCGCCAAGGCTTGAATCCACTTCTTTATTTCCTGCCGACCTCACAGCTTCCATGATGTCTGGCGTGGCGCCCTCTTTGTCGAGTTTATAGTCTCTTGCTTCTCGTGACTTGTTCGTAGAGGACCACAATGGAGATGACTTAGCTACCTGGGTTATTTGATGGTGCTCCTGTGATGGCATTGTCACTTGTATAGATGATTGATGCTGCTGCTTTGTTATTCATAACAATTTTGATACTTCTCGTCTCGTCTCTGTTTGCTGTTCGATCGCTTCTGGTTATTAAGGTAGTTACCCCATTCCCAACTGAATAAGAAATACGGATACGAGACATTTGACATGATTTAGTATTACTAGGCAAGAAGAAATAGATTTCAATACAAGTTGAACCAACAACAACGAAACCAAAACCACACTTACGTACACTGAAACCAGCAACAGAGAACCTATTACCAACTGTAATTCATGTTAAAATCAACATCATTACCGCATTGATTGTGGAAAATGCCCCTGGCTGTTGGTTTAAGGCGCCACTTGGGAATGGGGTAACCACCTTATCATAAATGTTTGCAGCTTCTTGAGGCATGAATATACATTACAGAGTGCATTAAGCTGAGTACGGTCAAGGTGTGGGTATACTTCCTTTCCAGAAGATTTGGTTAGTGAAAAGAGGAATTGACAGAAGGGGTTGAGATTCTCAAGCCACTATCGTTCATAAATGTATGCTCATGTTTCGTTTCTTTGGGTGCAATTTATTTCCGAAGCGATTGCTTGGAGCCAGGGCTCATGATCAACTGGAGGCTTGGGAAGGACCAACCATAATTTCCTCTTTTGAAACCATTTAGTTATGGGGTCTAAATGATGTTAATTTGGTTGTTATATTTGTATTAGGGGTCCTAACTGTAGTCCGCTAGTGGCGACCAGTTATGGCCTAGCCTGTAAAATACAGATCATTGAGGGAATGGAGCACAGATCTAAGAAGGTAGTGATTTTCACAGAACATGAAGGTTTGCCAGAAACCCCTCGATTGGATTGAATAGACTAGGGTTGAAGTAAGGGTAGGGCGAAAATATGGACGTCTGATCAATGTTGGTACTCATATAGCAGACCGAATAAGTTTACAAGAGGGGAGCACGGCAATATTGTTCTACGGTGAAGTTTGTGATGATGAAGAATATATATGAACTTACATAACATTCAGTAGCCTTCATGCCCGCTGCCTTTCTTTCATGCATTTTCTTTATCACCTTGAGCCTCCACTTGTTCACTTAGCTACTGATGAAGTATTGTTGAATGTGGAATATTCCACACCACTTACTGTAGAGCCAAGGTTCATGCTACTGAACGTTATGTACACGATTATTGAATGGTCAGTTTGCACACTTGGCAAATTTCATGCCACTGAATGTTATGTACACGATTACTGAATGATCAGTTGGCAAATTGTATGTACCGGTGGTTTAAGAAGTGTCATCTCAATATTGTCCTAGTGTTATAAAACTTACTATTTCAATGTTCTCTCCTTTGAACTTTTTGCCTTTTTAATTTTAGAATATAATGTCTATTTTAAGCTACTTACTATTTCAAAGTGATGATGTTCTCTCCTTTGAACTTTTTGCCTTTTTAATTTTAGAATATAATGTCTATTTTAAGCTAGTCGAACCAAATTTCAAATTCTAAAAATAGTGAATATTAAATGATAATGCAGGTCAACCTCAATGCAGGGCGAGAATTTAGGGTTTTCTTGTCAGTATTCCTTGCCTGTGGTTTATTATCGCGGTTCCTCAAAGGGAGGAGAAATTGGGGTTTTCTTGTGAGCCTGTGGTTTCTTCTCAGGGTTTCTGGAAGGGAGGAGGAACTAGGGTTTTCTTATCAGAGCTTCTGATCAGGATTCTTTGCCTGTGCTTTCTTATCATGCTTTCTGAAAGGGTAGGAGATATTAGGGTTTTCTGATCAGAACTTCTTATCAGGATTCTTTGCCTGTAGATTCTTATCCGTCAGGGTTTCTGAAAGGGAGGAGAAATTAGGGTTTTCTTATCAGTGTTTCTGTTGCTCTGGTTCTTGGTTGCAGAGAGATTAAGCTTAAGTTTTCTCTTTGTTGCAGTCACGATGTGGAGAGTTGTAGCGGGAATCCCTGAGACCCATTAATTAGTGTGATTTTGATGAGAGAATTATTGTAAAGTATTGCTCCAAAATGGAAATGTGTACAGAACTTTTTAAGTGTAGCAGATAGTGAGGAGTGTTAGAAATCAGGAAGTTTTGTTGTTGAAACAATACCTGCTCTTTGGAATTGGGTTACATTCTTTATAGCTAATACTACAACTGCACTGTGACTCCTGTGAGAGCTGGTCCTTGCCACTTCGCAAACTCCAACTGCCTGAGTTTTATTGAAGAGTATCCCATGGGAATTTTTATTTTTTTTGGTATAAGACTTAGTGGCTATTGAAAGGAAAGTGGTCATGCATCATGCTCATTCTGACGTACATACTTTCATTGATTTGGTGTCAATGATTCAGATTCTAGGGTGGCTGTGAAACCTGTCGTGTTTTGAATAATACTTAGTGATTGTTTAACCCCGTTGGATTTTGCAATATAAATCACTACAACCAGCTGTACCGGTCATCGGTGACCGGTGATCGGCCGTCCTAGCTCAGTTGACGAGACCCAGCCTCTTATGGTGGGTTCTGAGGTTATCCCCCTCCCTCATCAAGAGGGGTCGATCCTTCCTCCTCAAGAGGGGTCGATCCTCCCTCCTCAAGAAGGGTTGATCCTCCCACAAGCCACAACTGTCACAACTCCGGCTTTGGAAAATTCCAAGCCTCAGGATGCTCAGTGCGTCTCTGCACCTGCAGTTCCTTCAGAAGAGTCACCCGAACCGGATTTCCGTGATACAATTGAGAAGGAAAATGACATCAAATTTGAATTCCTGTGGAAAACAGAAGGCAAAAATTTGTGGAAGAATTTTGCGCGTTCACAAGAAGAACTCTCAGGCTATCCACCTGAGTTGATTCCAGACAGGAAGGGCTACCTCACAACAGATCTCCCAATTTCATTTCTCAACGAGGCGAATCTGTACAAGCCAGATTATCTAGCCCACAATAAGTGCAGAGTCTTTCCAATTCTTACCACGTCTCGGGCTAAAGATAAAAATTGCAAAGACAACAATTATTGGATTCTGCAAAAAAAGGGGCCCAAGGGAGACGCTTCCAACTCGGCCGCCACGTTCCAGCAGATCAGGGTGTTAGAAGGCAGATCAGATTGGGACTCTTAGAATACGAGGGCACTCATTACTAACGAAGCAGCTATGGCCCTTTCGTGGACTGATTGTGAACACGAGCAATAAAGTGAATCCTCTCACACACTGGAACAACGCCATCTGGTTATACCAGTGGCTGAATACGGAGCCTGATACGGCTCATTGTATCTTAATGGCCTTTATTCCCATAGTGGCGAGAAATGTCCCACTGGCCAAGCCGGAGAATTTCAAATGGGTTAAGCTCAAAAAATCTTTGACTGACGCACTTACAGTAATGCCGGAGCTTGGTTGTATCGTTGCCGTGAACTTTCTCACGGAGTTCACCCTGCGACAGATCCTGGGGGATTCAGTATACTCCAAGGACGCTTCTCCTTCACCACCCCTACACAAGAAATCCAGAGCTTATAGCGAGTTTCAGCAAGAGGTTTCTGACGATCCGGTATGACTGTACATCAGCTGATACTGGCTTCGCAAAACATCAGGAGCTTAGGGCGTGGTGTGTACGGAGTCCGGAAGAGAAAGGAGTTCAAGGACTTCTTAGCAAAAGCTAATCCCCAACCGAACATTGTCTTGATACAAGAACATCATTTTGGGCTGGAGGAGTGTTTGAGAGACACTCACTCGTTGGACTTCAGAGGAGGCACTTCACTCTGGAACAACGCACTTTACTCTGCGGAGGGTGCGCGTTTTTCCGCAGGAACTGGAATTATCCTCGGCAAACAGCTAGCTCCATTATTTGTAGATTCGGGAGTAATTCTGGAAAGAAGGGCTCAATTCGCCTTACTTCATTTTGGGCCCCAGAAAATTGGGATACTGAATATATATGCTCCTAACCATTCCGCGGCGAGAGCTCAATTTTTGAATACATTGTCAAAATATTCCTTCCCAGAAGCAGATTGGATAGCAGCCGGAGACTTCAACATGACGGAGTCTGAAGATAACAGAAGCCCGGATTATCTAGGAAAGGCAATGAGCTCGAGAGAACTTCAGCTTGGAACGACTTTGCCATTTCTTTGGGAATTTGTGACTCTTTTCACCTTGACGATTTCAGAAAAATCAGTGACAAGCACTTCACTTGGACTCGCGCGACACCTTTACCAAAATGGTCTAGGATAGATCGTTTCTATGTCAGTGCAAACATTCAGGAGCTAGGAGGTCGGCAAGGAATCTGGCCGCAAATGGCACACCTCTCGGACCATTCTGCCATTTTCCTCTCGGTCAATCTGTCTTCGCACAGGTTGCAGCCAGGGCCGCCTCACTTCAACTTTTCCTTACTCAAGCAAGAGATACACAAGGCTGCACTTTTGAAGGCTTGGGATGACTCAGTCTTGGAGCACAGCACCGATTCCAAGGCAGTCCAGGTTGCTGAGGCGATGCAAGCCCTGATGGCGGAGAACATTCGTATCACCAGGCAGATCAAGAAAACAGGAAGGAAAATGTATCAGTCTCAGTTCAAAGAGATTAGAGCGGCAGAAGAACTTCTTATGAAAGACTGGCACGACCTTCAGGCTTGGGAGAACTTGAACCTTGTGCAGGAGAAGCTAGAAGAAGTGCGCATGGAAAAAATAGAGAGGAAGAAGAATCGAGCGGGAGCTTTATGGGCCAAGTTTGGTGACAAATGCTCTAAAGAGTTTTTTGACTTCCATAAAGCTTCAAGGCCAAGGACTATTATCAAGGAATTACAAGAAGGCCACCGCACCCTCAGAACTCAGGAAGAAATTTCCCACCACGTTTTTTCCTTCTACAAGGAATTATACTGCTTCGACGCCCTGACGGAGATCAACATCAGGGCTCGGGAAATTTGTCTCAGGAATGTTCCGTGCTTAGTCACTCAGAAGTAGAACGAGGAACTGCTTCAGCCTTTCTCCCAGATGGAGTTCGAGGAGGCTTTGAGACAGCTTCCCTCAGGGAAGAAAGCAGGCAGGGATGGCGTTCCCACAGAGGCGCTCAAGACCTTATGGCCTGAGATGGGCTCTCTCATTCAGCAACAGTTAGACGAAGCTCTAGAGACAAAGTCACTACACCCCTCCATGAACTGTGGCCTTCAGTCCTTGATTCCCAAGGGTGGCTGTCGAGCCAACTTGGGAAATTATCGACCCATTTCAGTGTTGCCTGCCGTGTATAAATTAATGGCGAAGGTTATGGCAAATAGGATGCAGAACAATCTCCCTTTTTGGATCAGGCCTTCTCAGACGGGATTTGTTCAAAATCGTTATATTCTCGATAATGTGTTCCTAGCATACGAGGCCATGGAGTGGGCTCAAGAATCGGATCAGGATTTGGTCCTCCTGATGGTCGACTTCGAGAAAGCGTACAACAGAGTGAATTGGACGTTCCTCAAGGAAATGATGCGCAAGCTGGGTTTCTGCACCGAATGGATAGAGAGGACTGCGGTTTTCTATGAAGGTACCAAATTATCGGTTTTGGTAAACGGAGCACAGACGGAAGAATTTGAGATTGAAAGAGGAGTGAGGCAGGGTTGCCCCATGGCACCCTACCTCTTTCTCTTTGCTCAGGACGCCCTCTGCTACATGTTAGCAGATCCTGAACACGCCATCGACGGTCTCAGAATGCCGGACTCCTCCACTCTCAGGGAAGCATTCTTTGCTGACGATTCAGCAATTTATGTGGCGAGGCACAAAGGAAAACTTGGAGCGCACGTTCCAGGTTCTTGATCTCTTCTGTGCAGCTAGTGGGGCGAAAATGAACCTGGCAAAAAGCACGGCCACTTGGTGCTCACAGAAAGCTCGGGACTGGTCCTATGGGGAAAGCAGAGGGTTGCGGTGGCTGACCCCGGGTACAACAACTCTCAATCTCGGGTTTCCCATTGGATTTGGGATGTCTCAGCATGAGAAGAATGCAAAGGTTCTCACACAGATACGGAATAAAATCGCACAATGGAGCAACCGGAAATTGTCAATGGCGGCACATATATTGGTATCGAATCAAGTGATTCTTGCCTCCATCTGGTACATAGCCAGTGGAGCGGACTTAGCCAAGAGTGTTCTCCACAAGGCCCGGACAATGGTACGCAATTTTATTTGGGGCGGCGATGCTCAGAAAAATGTGCGGGCACGGGTTTGTTGGGACTCTGCAATTCTTCCAATGACTCAAGGCGGAATTAAAGTCTTCGATCCATACTCTCAGGCTTCAGCTTTATTGGTCAAGCTTATCACTAGGGGTTTGGAGCCCGGCCCGGAACCTTGGAAAATTCTTTTACAGCACCGGGTCAAGCAACTTAGGATCAAGAATCAAGGAGATTGGGGGACAGATGAAGAATGGCTTCTTACAGGCAATAGAATTTGCGACCAAGGAAGTCCATTATGGCGAGGAGTATGGGCTTCTTGGCTAGAAGTGAGGCCTGGGATTAAGAAATCAGTCCCGATCAACATGGAGGAGGCTCACAGGCAAACTATTTACCTTAATCCATTTTTGACCAACTATGATCTCACTGCCTGGGGAGATGACGAAGATCCTAAAGCAGGCATTTTGAGACGATGGTCTGTCAAGGGCTTACAGAAATTAAAGCACTTGTGGGATCCGGGACGGAACGACTGGATGGAGGAACATAACCTCTTCCGGCTGACTAGATCGAGAAACTTGCCAATTTTGCGGCGAGAATTGATAGATTCAGTCCCCTGGAGTATGACGCGAGTCTACTCTCCACAGGTGGGCGACTGGTACACGCTCAATGAGCCTGAGAGATCTCTGCCTGAAGAGTTTTACCACGTCCGGGAAATTTCTGATCATGGGAGGCTCTCAGTGAACGTCTACCGGCGTTGCTTGGGTACAGAACGCTTGGAAAGAGTTTCTGGCAATAGACCAGTTCTTCTCCCCACTTGGCAGCTCACTCGAGCTCGCACTGTCTTGCGCTCACTCTCAGATGGATTCTCTGAATTTAATCCTACGGAGGCTTTGGATGAGGATGCACAGATCTACGTTGTGCAACACGGCAGAATTATAGATTTGGAGCTGGATACGAAGGAGTGGCATTGGCCGAAAATTGGGCATCTCAAGGCTGCTAACTTCTACTCTTACTCCACGAAGCGAGGTTACAAGATTATTTTGGATAGACAGGGAAAAACTCCACCCTTCACGACAACGCTAAGGAATAGAGGATGTACTTTTCTCCAGTGTAAGAAATTCTATGCTGATCTCTGGCATCCCTGGATCCCAAAGAAAGTGGCAATGATGTTGTGGCTCACATACCAAGGGGGTTTGCCATTAGCGGAATGGCGTACAAGGATGCAGCACTCGGACATCTGCAATCTTTGCAACTTAGGGCAGCAGGAATCGCCAGAGCACGCTTTCTATACTTGTCCCTCAGTAGCTGGCGTTTGGGACAAGATCAGGAGGATGAGACAGATAGCTAATCTTCCAACTCGCATCTATGGCTGGTGGCACGCTCTAACTGGACTTTACGATCCCCCAGGAAAGTTAGGTCACTCCACAATCTACAAAGACCAAGCCACAGTTTGGGTTCTGGGAGTTAAAGCACCTCCTACTTCCATTGACGAAACTCCTTGGGAGATTCTTAGGTGCCATTTAATCTGGTTTCTTTGGTGTGAGAAGGTCGCTTTCGACCTGAGAGAAGGAGAATTTCACATTGGGGTGGCATTATTTCGCACTTGGCAAGCCACAGTGCAAACAGGGATGGGAGCTTGGCTGGAATTGACCAAATATAATGGCCCATTCAAATCAGAGAACCAAATGCAAAAAGAAGCAACGTTCTTGAGCACATGGTCTTATGGAAACCTATTCTGTTCCACTCTTAATGGGATTCATTGGAATCTGGTGCCTCACAGGGAGTTTCTTCACTACTAGAAAATTCACCGTCCAAATCAACAGAAAAGTGTTGAGGGTTTCTGTTGAATCGGTCGCGTTGAGCGGGTCATTATTCAACAGAAATCTGTTGAAGGTTTCTGTTGATCTGGTCACCTGAAAATAAAAAAAATAAAATAAAAAAATTTAAATAAAATAAAATAAAAAACATTTTTTTACTGCCCGGAATTTTCGGGCAGTAAAATGTTTTTAGCTGCCCGGACTTTTAGGGCAGCCCAATTTCAACATCTCCGTTGACAATCGGGTTTGAACTCGTGACCTTACATTTAACACTCATCACTCTAACCAATCCATCGCACTTAGAATTTGATGAACATAGAACTATTTTTTTCTTACATAAACACTTACAATTCGACGTTTTGGAATTCAGCAGACTTTGGCGGCCATTTCGACATAGTAAATTAACTTTTTTCAAAAACCTTTGGACTAAGAAAAGTTGGGAAATCAAGTTAAGTTTCATCTCCAAAAATCCGTTTGTGATTTGAAGCCTCCAATCAAAAGTTATAGACAAAAATCAGAGAGGGTGTTTGAAAATATCAATGAAAATATTCCTTGCTACCCCACTCTGAATTTTGTCTATAACTTTTGAACGGAGGCTCAAAATCACAAACGGATTTTTGGAGATGAAACTTAACTTCATTTCGCAACTTTTCTTGGTTCAAAGATTTTTGAAAAAAGTTGTTTTACTATGACAAAATGGCCTATAAAGTTTGCGTTTAAAAAAAATAAATTGTGAATGATTAAGTTAATCCTTAAATCACAGAGGGGGTAAGGGAAAAACCTAGATGTATTACAGGATGTTACTTTTGCAACTTTGATGAAGCTTGGTCCAAAAGAGAAAATGAAAAGCATGATGTTTAGTAATTATCTATATGGTCAAACTTCCAAAAAAAGTTTTAAATACTCATTTTAATGAATTTAGATTCACTTACCATTTGACATTCACCAAAATTACGTACTAATTCTACATTTAGAATATGGAATTTGGTATGATTAATTAAAACTAAATATTCTATTCTAAAATTTTAAAAGCAAAAGTTTCAAAGGAGAGAACATCATTAGTTTTCCAAAGTAGTAAGTTTTATAACACTAAGACAATATTGAGGTCTATGTCATTGAAAAATTCCTTACTAAACCTCAATATTGCAAATGAAATGTATCAAACAACACTAGAACATGATCTCTCCCCCCCCCCCCCAAGTTCGACAAGATATTAAAATTTGAAAATATCATTTCCTAACCATGGGCAGTCACTGCTATTTGGGTGCGACCAAAATATGGTCGATTGGTCACTTAGGGGTTAATGAGTTCAATTGATTGAATGTTTCAAAAAACCGAATTACTGTGTAGAAACAAAAAGAAGATTCCAAGTTTCTAGCACAGAGAGATTCAGAGAAGAAAGAAAAAAAAGGTTCACAGATGACTGACTGTTGTCCCATTCAAGTGGATTTATTTATTGGGGTGTCCCTCTGATTGTTTCAGATGGAGCTAAAAGTTAGTCAGCAGCCGAAGTGTGTCAAGATTCACCCTCAATAGCTTTAACCCCTAAAAGCCCAAGGGGTATTGGACAAAACATAGATGTGTTATAATATGTGCCTTCCATATGTTTGATGAAGGTTGGTTCAATAGACAAAATGTAGAGTATCATCTTTACAAATTATCCATACGGTCAAACTTCCAAAATAATCTTTAGATCATTTTTTAATGAATTTAATAGCATTAACCTTCGAAAATTTGTATAAATTATAATTTTCAATTTTAGAGTTCAAAATTTAGTATGATTGGTTAAAGTTGGGCTATCTATCCTAAACTTCAAAAAAGCAAGAGAAATGATGGAGGAATCATCATTACTTTCCCCAAATAGCAAATTTTGTAACACTAAGTCAATGTTGAGGTGATCTACTTTGAAAAATTCTCCCGGGTGGAGTTTAACTCGGATTGCCATAATTCAAATTGGGTTGGAAAGTAGACTTGATGTAGTATTTTAAAATATTTTTTATTTTTTCAATTTTTTATTTTTGTTCCGGGCAGCCCGTTTTTTCCGGGCAGCGACAAGACAATGGTCGCTCGGGAGCTTAGGGGTTAATTTAGGGAATATCAAGCTGCTTGTCTTCTGTTGTTGTTTGTCAGGGAAGATGAAAGTCTGCAAAATTGTAGTTGTATAATCCAATTACATAAAACACCCATTCTAGTACAAAATGATTACAAAACTCTCATATAAAATGCAAAAGATTCAAAAGGTTCAAGAATATTCAAAAGATTCTAGAATATTCCAATAGATTCTATAATATTTTGATAGATTCCAGAATATTCTAAAAGATTCCAAAAAGATTCCAAAAAGATTCCAAAAAAGACTAAAATTTTGTTGATTTGGTCATTGCACTATTTGAATCAACAGAAAAGTAAGCAGCAAACTATTGACTTTTACAAAAAAATTACAAATCAGTGAAATCGGTCATTGTAGTACCCCGAACAACATAAATCTGTTGAATTCCTGTTGATTTGGTCATGATTTTCTAGTAGTGAAGGTACCTCTGAAGAAGGGCGCCACGGTCAACAGCAATCACATCGGTTCTGCTCACTCCTTCACAGAAAAGTGTTGAACGAGTCAATCAGTGACCGCCGGTACCCTCCTTAACAGAAATCTGCTGAATATCTGCTAAAGTGGTCACAATTTTCTAGTAGTGCTTCCTCGTGACTTAGCGAACAGGTACAAGCAATTCCGCTCGGGATTGACTCAACCCTCGATTCCACCACCAGATTCGGGAGACTCGAGCACTAGCATTTCACCAAGGAATTCTCCTTCAAGCTCTCCCCCGATTCCGCAAGATCAACACACTCTTTCCCTCCAGACAGGGGACTCAGACATCGACAGAAATGTAGAAGACGTCCTGCAACGTATCCTTATGGAATTGGCGGAGGAGGTCACTCAGGAGCAGAGCGAAACTCAAGAAGAGGTTTGCGTAACGGTTCCGATTGAACCGAATTTTAGGACTCCGAGCGAAAGGCAGGTGGAGGTTCGCGCCATGGAGTTCCTGGTTCTACACTCTCCCATTAATCTGTACAACACTCCGAGCGAAAGGCAGGTGGAGGTTTGTGACATGGAGCCACACATCCAACATTCTCTCCCTCTTACAGACGGAATTCAGAGCGAAAGGCAGGAGGAGGTTCGCGATATGGGAAATGTGGATCAACAGTCTCACCTGGAACCAGACTCTTTCATACAAGAGCAGGTTAGAAATTTACCTGAAGAGCTTCAAGATCCAGAGGAGCTGCACCAACATGCGCTCTTCTGGGCTTCGATGCCTCCAGGGAGGGGCGCTCCTTCACCACCCAACCATGGCGATACTTCTGGTAATCCTCAACGCGGTTGAGGGATACAGACGCTGCCGGTGGAGAGTGGCGCTCCGGAGTCACAACAGGCGACTCGGCAATTGAATGCTCGCCCCACAATTCCTCAAGGTTAGTCGCGTGATCGGCCCTCCATCACTCAGTTCGCCACAGCGATCCCGGTTCATGTGACGGGCTTCACGCACTTGAGCCAACGGAGCGAAAGAGCCGTGGCGAAGTGTCCTCGGCCTGCTGAGGAGTATTGCGCTCCGGAACCGCAGAGACACGCAGATTCTCAGGGCTCGATGCGCAGTCGGTCCTTCGCGCCCCGAAGCGCCCCAGAGACTCTGCTCGTTGCGAGTCTCCCTTCTCCAATTCACGTTCCGTGCGTCCCAGCGACGCAGCCTGCAGCGAGTCTTACTCCTCCGGCTCGAGAGCAAGGCGTCCCGTTAACTCAGTGAGCTCCGCGTCTCTCTCCTCCTGTCCAAGCACAGGGCTTCACACGCTTGCGTCTGAGGTGCTCCACCGCAGCTGACAAGTGCCCTCAGCCTTCTCAGTTGCTCCCGCGTCCAGCTGGCCACTCCAGCTTCGTTCCTCCTGCTCTCACTGAGCTAGGCGTTCTTCAGTCTCAGAAGACTTCTTCTCATTTAGTCCCCCGTGGTAGCTCTCTTAGGCTTACTCGGAGTAGGCTTGTTGTTGATTTAGGCAGATGCGAGCGCTGTGCAGGTTACTATAGGAGTAGCTTAGGCCTTTGTAAAATTTGCTTGAGTTTAACTTTCCCTCGTGAACCAGACTAAGGTCTTCCTTCTTTCTTTTTCTCCTGCTCGGTTGCTGGGGTTCTTTTCTTCTCCCCTCTTGGGGTTTTGCCTCAGTTTGGTTTTTCCTGCTGACTGGCCTTCCCGGGCCTTCCTTTGTCTTTGTGGCATTGTTTGTTGGTCTTTGGAGTTGCTTGGTGCGCTCTGGCCGCGAGGCTTTGTTTTTTTCGCGTTTTACGCCTCTTTTTAACTCCAGATTTCGGGTCTTCAGCTCAGTTGGCAGACACTACAAGGAGCTGGGTGTCTTAATTGACAAAAACTTGCCATAATTTTGTCAACTGTCCCGTCAATTAGGAGACCCTGATTCGGTCACTTAATTGACAGCTTTTTGTCGATTTTACTGTCAATTAGGACAAAATTACACGTAGGATTCACAGGCGCCTTTCCTCATCGCCACGCTGGATCTTCTTTGCCATGTCACCATTTACACCTTTGTGAATTTTTGAAAGTGACTTGGATAAATCATGTACCGAATTTCTTGGAATGTTCGTTGAAGGGATAAATCTGCAAATTTTAACGTAAGGTAATTGTGTAAAACTCATTCTTTTATGGGTGAACTCGCAGTTCACATTTCGTGTTTTTCGCTTTGGGCTTGAATGTGAACCACCGTGGCAGTTCCAAGTGGACGTAAGAACAGGGCACATATGTAGCTTCCTAATCAATTAAATCATTCTGTTTACTGGCACGTGGAAATCCTAGAACCATTCACATTCCATTTGCGGTTTTACACTTTAGGGTTATAAATACAATTGCAAAATACAATTTTTTATTTTATTTTATCACAATTTGCCACCGAAACCAGTCTCGCATCAAAGGAGCACACCAATCACGACAGTCAAAATTACCAATTACATACTACAAAAATTCTGTGACTACCGCCTTCTATAATATCACACTGCCGCCTTTCTGTAATATCACCTACCGCCTTCTATAATGTCATATTGTGAGCAGAGGCGATCCAGACAGTTGCATTCGCGTTTTGCTCGTCGCTCGTCGTTGCTCTATCTTGCCGGGACCTCTGCAATTTTTCAAGTTCCTCGTAGATGGCCTTCACGAACGCTACTGCAACCCGGAACGTGATTGCCGCATCAAATCTGAACTCCGCCTTGCCGCACTGCTCGACCGGAGCCTGTTGCTGCTCACAAAAAATCTCTACTGTCTACAATGAATCCATTATCCCAATCCATTATTAGGCTTTTTGAGCAAAACTCGCTTGATAAGGATTTACACTCTACAAAAGCCACATGCAAGTTTAAAAACGTGAAAAAAGCAACGCCATCTATGTTCCCGCAGCAACACCGAATATTCACCTTCTTGATTTCATTTCACATCCAAAACCCTTAAAAAAAAATCTCTACTACACTGAATCCGTTATCCCATTCCATCAATACGCTTTTCGAGCAAAACAAGAATTTACACTTTTCAAAACGTGAAAAAAGCAACGCCTAATTTTTTTTCTCAAAAAAGGAAAAAAAAAAAAAAAAAACACTTAAATGGCTTACCCTTCCAATCGCCGTACTGTCTCTCTTGTTTCCCTTCAGCAGTCGATTCTAGTGTCCCACTGCGCCAAAAACAAAATAAAAAAACACAATCAAACCCTAATAACCCTAAATCAGACCCACAGCATAGCAGCAAGAACCCTTGCACTCCCGAAGTAACGGGCTTCATCCCAAAGAAATGAAAGGCGGATCGCAAGGCCCTACAACACAAACAATGCACAAAAATCGGTACAAACTCACGAAATTGAAGCAAAAGCAAACCTGCGCTTCAAAGATCACCTCCAGAGAGGCTCCTCACGTACTCACCAAACGCGTCAAACGTGCAATTTGTGCTCCGAGAGTGGTGAGAGCAAGCACGGCGAGTGCATCAAATTGCTTTGTAAGTAAGGTACAGTAATGAGAGCAAGCAACTGACAGCGAAGCCTGCAAGTGCAAAGCAGAGCAAGCTTTGCAAGGCGAAGAGAACGGGCGTCTATGGAGCACCAAAACGGACACTACTGAACACAACCGAGCACACTACCGGTATTGCATGGGAGCTTTCTAATTCTAGGGTAGCTGATACCCGTTTTCGGTTTCGCCTACGGGTATCAATCTGCTCTCTGGGGAGCGGATCATGGGAACGGCGTCCGCATAAGAACGTTCGGCTGGTTTCACCAAGTTTGACTAGATAGATAGAAACTCTTGTAAAATGTTGACACGTGTCATATTCTCATTGGATATGTTCACTATGGCAAGCCGTAAATAATATGTAAACATGAAGGTCTACATACACCTGTAAACATGAACAATATGAAAAGAAAAAATAAATAAAATCGTGAATTACAGCCTACTTTTTGAGCCCACTCTGTAAAGGTACAACAAAAGTTGACAAAAAGTTGACAGAAATCACAAAAAAGATTTGAAATGACAGAATGAAGATGTATTCAGTAGCAATTGTCAATTTGGACATTTTTGTCTCAACTTCTAGTCATTTTAACATCCATTTCCTTGTAGTGAGAGCGCAAGGCTCTTAACCTTGTGGTCCAGGGTTCGAGCCCCTAGGACGGCGACATGTGGCACCAGTGTTTTCCGTTTTGAAGTATGTCAACTTTTGATTAATAGTTTGTCCTAGCCCGCTAAATTTTGCAAGGTAAAACCTTGTAACCAGCTGTACCAGTCATCGGTGACCGGTGATCAGCCGTCCTAGCTCATTAAATGAGTATCTAAAATTGTTTTTGGAAGTTCTATAACACTAGGATAATATTGAGGTTCACTAAAGAATTTCTCAAAGACATGTTTACCAATATTTTTTGGAAGTTTGACCGTATGGATATTTTTTAGAGATGGTGCTCTAATGTTTTTCTATTGAACCAAAGTTCATCAAACATATGGAAGGCATACGGTATATCATGACACATCTATGTTTTTTTCAATAAGGTAGTAACACCTAAAATCGCCACTTTAACTGCTGTGCCTACTATCTATTTTTAGAATTGTCAAATTCCTTAATGTTATTGTGAGCAAGTTCAAGAGGATTCCAGCGCACCAAAGAATGCGTGATTTGGATATTGTATACAAAAGTTATAAAGGGTCAAAGTTTCATTAGTAGATGATCTAAAATTGCCATCTAGTCCAACAGTAAATGGGCAAAAAGTACAATCTAGAAGTGGGCAGGAAACGATTTTGGGTCAAGTGCGATTTTGGGTGTTCCCACCTTACCCCTCGGGCTTTTATTATATAATGGACGAAGAACATATTGTAAGCCTTTTTTTGACTACATGCCTTACACTTTTTCATTCATTCAAATTTCCTTTGATTCTTGTGCTATTGACTACCATTTGTACGGTATGGATTTTCAAAATATGATATTGGGATTTTTTTGAAATGGAAAAATTGGTTTATGTCAAGTTTCATTTTTAGTTCAAAAAATAAGACCTTGACAGTGATTTTCCAGAATAAGTACTAGAATCAAGTAATGGAAATCATACCATCTCACAGTGCATGTTTTCCGAATTCATTATGTGTATTTTAAATAAAAAGTTGTTAATTTGGGATTTCAAAGTGAATTTAAAAAAAAAACCTTGCAAAATTAATTAAAAACTATTAATAAAATATATGTTAAATCTAACTTTACAGATGTGATCTACACATTGAAATCAATCAATTTTATTTATTTATTATTATTGTTTTATATATCAACTCTATTTTTGTGATTCATCAAACATTTTATGACACATCTTTGAAATCGATGGAGGATATGGACGTTAAAGGGTTGAAAGTGATAGAGGTGTGGTGATCATTTAGTGAGAGAAAGTAAACATAGCCACATATTTCTAGTCAAGGCAAATCGCAGCGCATAATAAATCCAATTCAATGTGCCGTGCACTGAATATAACAATCATTCTTTAGAAGCTCACTGTTGCACCTTCAAATCTGAAGCTTCTATTAGGAAAGAAGAATTATCATTAACAGAGAATCTTTTCTATCTTCACCTAGTTCAAACTGAAAGAGGGTTGGAGAGTTGGATTATTTTATTAGTTGTTTCTCTACAGTGTTGCTACAATGTATTTAAAAGGGTGTGGTCGAGCAAGGGCCAAAGAATGTAAGTTATAAAATTATAAGAGCATCTCCACTAGCACATTGGATACTGCTTTGGCTATGAAAAAATGGATTTACATGGGTAGATGAACAATTTATTTGGATTGTGACACTATATAATCCACTGAAAACCACAGCCCTCAAAACCACACAAGCTAGTGTACCCACTAGTATGAAGACTTCTTTTCTTAATTGCACATCATGATTGCACAATTCATGCATGGTGACTTATGAATGGATTACTTACTATTTGCAGAGTTTAATTGAGTGATGTTAGTGAGGAGTCACATGATGAGGTCTCAATTTTTGAATGACCTTCATAGTGCAATTTAGAGTTGCTAGTAGAGATGCTCTAAGCATGCAACTGTGGAGGGCTGGTGGCAAACTTATACGCACAACAGCAGTAACAACAATGCAGACTTAGTCAGAGGCCAATTAATTTTATGTATGCACCAAAAGAAAATACCACAAACCTATTCATGATATAGGCAACCGGATTCTCAACTGCCATGACCACGACCAAATTTCCTGCAGAAATCCAAAACAGCAAATGAACAAGTACCAACAGTTAGTATATCATCTGATCATAACCAGTACGTACATTAATGACCTATGTAGGGATCCAAGGATTAATCCACCCCTTGCCAGTGATCCCATGACTAGTTTGTGGTATTTATCGCAATATGCTAGCACCCATGCAGAAGGTCAGCTACCTAAGTATGTAGAAGTAGAAATTAAAGGAAAAATAAAATTATTCTTACAAAATATATTTGGAGAGTTCTTATTGGTTGCCAAGTACTCATGAATCCTTGACTGGTTGTAATATACTGATGCTACCTCCAAAATGAACAATGCAGCAAATTAGCTACTACTTATAAAATTTGTCAAATATTTTGCTAATGACTATTTTTACCTACAATGTACTAGTAGCTCAAGATTTTTGTTTGGTAGAAATCCAGGCCGGTTTTGGGATCAGTGGCCCTCGCAGTAAACGCACACTAACTTAGTTTTCAGTTGAAGCAAAATTAGTTGAACTTCCTCTGTCAACGCATGCAGGCCCTGCGTATTATAAATGACAGTAGTAAATACTCTGAGCCACAGTCTGTCCATTATCGATCTCAGAAGCCATATACGCTTCGCATGCTTTCCAGAGATCTACACTGCCATCTCAGATTGCGTCTTGTTTCATGCAATCGAATCTCTCATTTGTTTGTAACCAATCTCCATAGCCAGCCGGTAGTGATTATCGCTGTCCGTCGATCGATCATCCCAAAGTGTCTATCGATAGAACCTGGTGCAGGTAGGTCGATATATTGATCAGAGTCGTGCAATTGAGGGAGCGTAGATTTGGTATATTAATATGGGGTGGAGACATGTGCTGATTCTGGTGCTCTCGGTAATGGAGGTGGTGACTTCGTTTCCACTGCATCGAGAGCTGCGAGTGGGACATTACGCTGTGACGTGTCCCGATGCGGAGCGGATTGTGCGGCAGGCCATGGAGCGGAGCATGCAGCAGGACCGCAGCATTGTCGCTGCCGTTCTACGTCTCCATTTTCACGACTGCTTTGTCGAGGTAACTCGTACTGTGCTATAACATGCTGCCCACACGGACAGTCACTTACTGCAAAGTCTCTATCGATCGATCACACTTCGACGATCAGTTACTGTACATCAAACATATGTTATCGATCACAAACTTCACGGTTAAATTAAGGACCGTTAATTTGTAGTGTATAACAGAATGAAAACTGAGCGTGTTGCCAGTTTGACAACGTACAATGAGACCAGGTTTCACGCTTCGCTTCATGCAATGAGTTACGCATTGCGTGCTGATTTGGGCTTCAACACCATTAACGTTGAATTTGTTTCCGTTTTCGAGAATTATAGCATTATATTGAATTGTTTATGTGCATCGATCATCTTTCACATGTACGTGCAGCCTTGTACGTCAAGGAGCTGGGTAAAGATTTTCATGGTGTGATCGATCGGAGACTCGATCATCATGCAACTTCAGAGTAGCCAAAAGTTTTGGTCCGTCCATTCCAACATTAAAAGTTAATAGTTACCCGTAAACTAATAAAAGGGTTGAGTAGGCCTTAGTTTGACTAAAATTTGTTCGAAGAAACGAAAACTATTGAGAGAAATTTTAGGAAATAAAAAGAATGGGTGAGTGGGGACGGTTTAGGTATATATAGCAAAAATTTATTGCCAGAAAAGGGGCTAGCAATCACTTTCTTCATGTGTGAAGATGAATAATAGAAAATTGGGTGAGAAGTTTTTTAGCACCGATTTTGGTGCTTTCAAAGTTTGCATCCACAGTTTTTTCATAGTGTCCAACACACGTTCTTTTTTGAGGCTGGATTATTGTCACTATTCACTCAAACTATGGTCCACTCACCCACTTTGAGGGACTTTACGGATAACTCTATTGAGTATATATTTTTGCTTCCAAAAGTACTATGAAAATCGAAGTACTAGAATGAATGAACTTAGGTGAATGATTCCAGTGATGGATGGTGCAGGGGTGTGATGGATCAGTGCTGCTGGACGGACCGGACTCCGAGAAGGTAGCCCCGCCCAACTTGAGTCTGCGAGGATTCGAGATCGTAGACGCGGCCAAGGCGGACCTGGAAACGCAATGTCCCGGCGTCGTCTCCTGCGCGGATATCCTGGCCTTCGGCGCCCGCGATGCCGTAGAGCTGGTAATCATCTCGATCCAGATCCTCCATTAACACTTAATTGGTCAAATCTCTGTTGAATGTATATATATGATCGATCCGCTAAGTAAACCGTTCCGGGTTGGAATCTATCAGTCGGGAGGGCTCGGGTGGGCAGTGCGAGCCGGCAGGCTGGACGGTCGCATCTCCAGCGCCGCGGGCGCCACCGCAGAGCTGCCCCTGCCCAGCTTCACCGTGCGCCAGATTGGGGAACTGTTTGAAACCAAGGGCTTGTCACGAAGTGACATGGTTGTACTCTCAGGTACTCACATAATTAAACCCTTTTTAAGGACCAAGTCTATGCCCAAATTGAGCCTCATACAGTTTTTTATAGCAGTTATGAATAGGTCAGGTATATATGTAGACTTCCTTTTATCTCTTGATCAACATATGCAATGTACCGAAACCAGTGACATAAAATATGGTCAGGACTTTCTGAATTATCTTTTTCACGATATGATTGATTGAATTTGTCAAATGTTTTGAAACAGTTACGAATCCTTGGTCCTTCAAGGGTTAATGAAACTAACGCAAGGTCTACAGCTCCAGAGCCACTCCAAATTAGGACACGCATAATTATGATCATTCTCAAGCTGCATTGAAATTAATCTCATGGAAACGGGATAGCTCTGAATCTCAAGAGTACTGTTTCAATGCTGTTTTATTTCAAATACGGCACCGTTTGCACTCACTGAGTGTGCATGAAGTAACATAATTTTGAGTCAAATTAATCGCCAAACGATTTGCTCAAGATTTGGATTCCACCATTTGAGCTTCTTGGTTATTGCAAAGTAGAGTGTCGACTTTTGGGGCTAACTCATACTCCCTCTGTCCCACTAAAACACCGTGTTTTCCTTTCTACATTACGAAATCTTGAAAACAGGGTCTTTTAGTGGGACAGACGGAATAGTATGTAACTTACGATAGAACTTTCTGTAACTTGTATTATTTAAGGTGAAGCTTTCGTGTCGCTAGCGCGATTATATATGGCTCAGAGCTAATACTAGAAAACTTACTGTAGTCATGACGAAACATACACCGGTCGTCAAAATCACAGGAAGATAAATACCTCATTAATACAAGATTCTCCTGTGGGAAACGCGGAAAAATTTCCCACAATTGTAACTTTCCCAAATCAAAAATACACTACAATCATCCCAAGAAAGTCACAACTTACTGTGGGAATTTTGTCCCACTTCCCATATGAGATCCCATGTGGGAATGTCTTAATCTCTCCCTGTGAATGCAGATATATACATGAATGTTGATTAATTTTGATGATTCATTGGGGCATTGACATGCAGGTGCGCACACTTTCGGGCGAGCCCACTGCGCGTCGGTGGTGGAACGTCTGTACCCCGTGCAAGATGAGCTGCTGAGCGACGCCATGGCGGCGGAGCTGAGGGCGGCGTGCCCCGATGCGAGTGCAGCCACGGCGCTCTACTTGGATTCCGCCACGCCCGACCGCTTCGACAGCTCCTATTACTCCAACCTCGTGCACAACAGGGGCCTCTTGCATTCCGACCAGGTCCATCTATATATCCCTCCATTGCTTGCCCTCCTTCATCCATGCATAGACTCTCGCTCTATCTGTAACTTGCTCTGTAAGTTTCCTCTTTACACCTTTAGGGAACCTTGACCAATTCACTGGGAAGTAAACACTACTGCCAAACTGCTGTTTAGAGCAAGTGGTTGAACATACAATTTAGCAAGTGATTACCAAGAATTTGCTATCATAAAATTTCTTGTACCCATTACTGCCTGGTAATATGGTCAGGGTTCCCTGTGTTAGTGCTATTGTGCAGGTACCATTATGATGCTAGCTTCTCAAATATTTACCACTGTTAGACTTACACGGTATTCAAATGTTGGAAGCCAATGTGAAAAAAGTAATGAAAATAAGGAACCCACTAGGCTAAGGCAATCCAAGAATTCATACAGTTTGACCACCTCATTCTAATGTATTCTATAGAAATGACATTCTTACAATGTCATTCTAAGCACATGTTTCTAGTTGTGCATTATTATTTGCCTTCTACTAAACTATGAAACTAGGTCCACTAATATGGTGACTTATTTGCGTAGTTACAGGCATTGTTGAACGACATATCGACGCGTGGGGAGACGCTGTTCAACTCCCTCTTGTCCGTGCCATGGACGCTCCAATTCACACGAGTGATGATCAAAATGGGGAACATCCAAGTGAAGATGGCGGCTCCGGAGGGCGAGATTCGCCGCCACTGCAGATACGTCAACTGATAGATGAAATTAATCAAGGATGAAGGGCCCGCACTAATTGGAAATCTGTAAGTTCCAAGATATATTGTAGAATGTATGATTACCGTTGTACCTAGGGTACGATCATGTCGCTGGAATAACAACACTTAGTCATTTGACTGACATTCCTTGGCTTGCATTCAGCCCTTTTCTTGGGTCAACAAGCAAGTAGTTTGTCAAGGCCATGTCCTGGATCATATTTGGAGGCCATGTTTACCAACAAACTGTGCTTTTGTGCACGGTCAGTTTGCCAGAAATAAAAGGGTTCACTACTAGCAGATCTGTCGTTTTTCATTCCCCACTTTGTGGAAATAGTGAACTGTGACATAATATTGTGCCTATATTTCTGTCTTCTTGTGACCAAAACTAATCACCAGCACTAACACAACCCATGTGCGTGGCGCCTTTTCATTCCTTTTTCATTTATAGTAAGTGAAAAACGACACATTTCTTACTAGTGGTTACATTGACAAGCCTATTGTGTAGGTATCTTGTAGGCTAGGATGTTGTATCGGGAACCTCCAGTGTATTATCTCGTGTAAAATGTAGCCAGCGGGTACATTTGCCGAGGTGAGGTTCCCGATATTACATGTGTCCCATCTTGTGTCCACCTCAGCCACTACAAAGCTCGTTGCTTCTTCCATAGTGCAGACTGAGTATGAGTTTATGATTCAACATTCATTGTAAGTTGCATCATTTTTCACTGTAATTGAACTGCAATAAAACGAATTTTGGGCCTCAAAAGTATGGTTAACGCCTGCCGCACTTGCTATGTGTGTCTATGTGGGCTTTCAAGACCCAGGGAATTTTGTGCCACTGGATCTCGGGGCATTGACTTTTTCCAGAGAACAAATTATGGCGATGTTAATTGACCCTACCTCAAGAATTGTGAAGAGGCCCTAACTTAATCTGAGCTATATAGTAGCACCGGTGAAGTTAAAGTGACGTGTCGCTCTAGCAACGGAAAAACCAAAAATACGTTGGCTGGTACATGGCATATGGAGGTACATAACTAAGCACACTCATGGCCCATTCACACCAGCCTAGTGCCACTGTTGCGATTGTGTTCTTGAATGGATGGGAGGTACAATGAAGAAACAAAAAAATATTCAAAGCTTTGTCTTTTCCTGCTGCAACTACTATTGAACACTGTACAACTGCAATACACTGTTGCAAATGTAGTCCCGTTCATTTTTTGCGTTGTGTTGCGTTGCTTTCTGTCATACAATAGTGTAATTCCTCTCTGCCTATTTTAGATTTTTCTATTGACCTCATATCCCTTCAAAGTTATCTGATGTACGCATGAAATAGTGTAAATATGTGAACGGGCCTTCAGGAGCAGTGCAGAGACGATGACTGCTGCATATTCCTGTAGATTCTTTATGGCCTCTTTTGGATATAAATTTGTTGCCTCAATTGCGTTGACTTGAATCAGACATGCCGGCATTTTTAAGGCACAGTGAGGTCCCTCCAGTGAGTGCATTGCAGAAACAATATCTCAGTCTCCTAGCTTGGGAAGATTGAATTTCACATTTTAGTGAATGATGCTACGTTGGATGATCGTGACTCACAAGTTCAAAGAATATTTTAGAACTTCAAAGGGATCTCATCTAGTCACTTCAATAGTAACTGTATTAAAAGAGACTAGTATTTAAATATTCTTAGAACTAACTATACTAAAGAAATAGTGTCGCTAGCTAGTGCTAGACTTGCTTAGTTCCTTTAACCCCTAAACGTCCCATGGGGATAGTAGATACGTGGCCGTATAAATGACATTTGCTATCAACGAGAAGTTCTAAACTTGGATCTCAATAACTCACTAGAACCGCATTGATGTAAATTTCAGCTTTTGTGTTGAACTCAAACCTATAAAAGGTCTGGATCCATTCCAAATACTAGAAAAATACACCGTATTTTACTGGCCGCAAAGGCACTTTCAGACGTTTAGGGGTTAATCCCTAAACGTCCCAGCCTCCAGAAACAGGATCACGAATAGATTCAAGGCTATGCAACTTTCTTATACAATTTTGGATGACTTTCATCCAAGTCATCTTTATAAGACTATTAAATTCTCTACTAGTTACAATAGTTCTTTTGTGATGAGGAGTTGTTGATAATATTGGAGAGCCCTCCAACTGCAAGTATGTCAAATTTGTTGGGTAGATTTTATGCTTGCAATGGTCCTCTCATGTTCACCTCAATATATATCTGAGCTATGCTAATATCTATCTTTAAGGCTAGCACCTACTAGTGTTCAAAGGATCGGTACATTTAGGGATTAACACTTAGTGCTATCATGTTTGGTTTTGACTTGAATAGTATTAATCCCTAAACGTCCATTGTCTAGAAAGTGGATGATGTACATAATCAAACACAATTTTTTCATCCGTCATTGACTTTTTGCAGTGTGGATTTTTTACTATATATTTTATGGGAAGTTAAGTTTATGTGTGTGTGATCCGATTAGAAAGGGGATCATTTGTGAGATTTTTATGCCTCATTTTATGTTGTAGTGAACTAGTGATTCACCTAAAATTTCAAAGATTCCAATGTAAAAGTGCTCTTATTTCCTAAATGTCAGAACGTGTAGAAACTGAATGACTAAGAGATTCAAACCCTTCTCATGTTCTCATCAATGTCTGAATGAAAGTCATCCAATTTTTTGAAGATTCTTCACCAAGTTGTTGTCTTATCTAACGGTTGGATGTAGTCATGCTTGAGTACATATGTAACTTCTAAAATTATAAGTGTAGAAGTATGTCAAGTCGTTGATCAAGCCAAAATTGCATTGACTATAGTTCAAAAGTGGCCTTGCAAAAATGAGGTCATAGATTTTTAAAAAACAATTTTTTTTAAAGAATCACCACGTTTAAGAGTATCTCATTTCAAATTCATACCAACAAATTTTTCTCAAAAAATATTTAAATTTTTGTTTGTAATCGAATTTAGAAGGAATTTATAATTTTAACTTTAAGATTTAATAATTATATATTGGAGATAATATCCGTGAATCTAAAATTCAAAATCTAGAACTTGCATTTGTATATCAATTCCAAAATATTCTTCTAAATAGGAGTTTATGATGATTTTTCTCAAATTGTTGAATCCTGAGATACCCTAGTGTGTTTAGGGGTTAAAAAAGTCAACTCATAAAATTAAGCAACCAAAATATCTCCAAAAATCACTACACTTAGAGTATTACATTACATTTCAACCTATCGCAACAAATTTCATGTACAAAATTTCAATATTTTATTCAATTATTTGTGATCAAATTTCAAAAGAATTTTGAATATTAATTTTCAAATTTTATACAAAGATATCCTGCTAACACCGTCACAATGTGACATGAATCATAGATGATAGATCTAACTTATGGATAAAATAAAATAAAAATTCATAATGTACAACTTTTATTCATACATCAAGTTCATATTATCCCTTTTAGTCACATTTTATAAGACATCATCGAAATTTTTTAAATTTGGAGAGGAGTGAGGGCGTTTTGGGAATAATGTAAATATTCTTTAGTTTCTTTGATCTCATTGCTAACTTTGTATCGCCCAAAAAAAACGCTAGTGTAAGAACGCTAAAACTGCATCATCAAGTGTATAGTTGGTTTGTCACCCTTACAGCCTCCCAAAGATTTGGATTTCTAGGAGGTAGTGTTTTTTGTTCTCCCTTCTTTTCTTGGGCCACAACTTCTGAGCCTTGCTTTTTTCCTTAATATGATCCTTAGCAATATGGAAATCGAGCTCTTCTCCTTAGCTTTTAAATGACATAATATGCCTTTGGAGAGTGCACTACAATATTCCGTATGAAACTACGTGAGTGAACAAAAGGGCTATTAATTGTGGGGTGGGCTTACAAAATATACTTAAGCTTAGGGTATTACTTTGTTTAATTTAAACTTGGTATGTACAAAGGATTCATAGAATGCGTAGAAAAATCACTAATAGGTGGGTTGACTATAGAGAACAAATCAGTTTGTTGGATTGACCATCTCATATGAAGATTGAATTGTATTGGTACAAAAAAGATCATAAATCACTATGAACTTATGACTTGACAGATTATATCATAGTAGACTTAGACACTATTAACTGTGCAATAGCTTCAATATCTTTTTTAGTAAGAAAAAAATTGTATTAGTTACATCCCAAAGATAAATGTTCAAGTGTTTAATGATTTTATCAATGAATGATAAATTAGTACATGTGTAGTGTAATAAATTTAGTTCTATTTTTAAGGCGATGTTTTTCATTGTATATATATGTTAAGTTCTTGTTTTCTTAATTTACTTTAAACATGCATACATAGATTAGGGCATTAGGCTTCTATTTTGTTGTATGCATGTATGTATATCGTTTTTTTGAACGAAAGAAAAACCGTATATAGGGGTACTAATTTGGAGGTGACACATGATATTATACGTGGCTTTTAACATTAAGGGCACCTCCCGAGAATATGCCCCACTTCATTGAATGTGTTATTTAGAATAGCTTGATTCTCACCTTTAAAACAAATTTATATGTCCTGGGACATTGCCAACTTAGAACTGTAGGTTCTGTAACTTTTGAGTCACATCTTTCATAGTCTCATTTGACACGTTCTTTGGACTTATAGGTGCATATTGTCAATGTTATCAACCATAAGTGTGACAACCCCATATCACCCAAGGTTGTCGTGTTTGACCATTCAAGTGATTCAACTAGACGTTGAAGACACACGACATATGTCAACGAAACATATTCTTAGAACTAACACACCCAGAATATTCTTCGATATTCGGGAATATTTCATCCAAGTTGTCTAATATAGCATCTGTCTAATACAACACACAATGTCAAATGTTCAATATGACAAACATTGGCGAAAAGATATCAAACAAGACAACGTTGGAATTATCAACTTCATACAATATGCTATCAGGTGTTCTTTTTTGTTTGGGATGCGTTTTGGTTTCTCCACCTTGTCTTTTGCAAGGCTCAAACATCATTCACCTTCGAAATCTCCTTACTCACAACTCACCATAGTGTTCCAACATTCTTTTAAAATGTATGTAGTACAAAGTCCTTTTGTGTATCGTGTCTTTTCACTCATTGGCTAAGTTTGCCTATTGGTAAAGCGTGTTGTTATAAATTTTTTTTGCACTACATGTTATTATAGTAAGTTCTTTGTTACAATGTTTGTTTTGCAATATTAGTATATAAGCATATTACTTGTTTTCATGTAAAAATATAAACTCAAGTGTTTTACTAAGTTTAATTTAAATTATTTAGTCAAGAAAAATATTTTATTCTTACCTTTGACTATTGAAAAGAATCATTAAAGCATAAAAATGTTACAACTCTTTTTCTATTATAAAAAAAGCACAATGTTGACACAAAAAATGCGGAAGAACTTCATATTTCTACAAATTCATTAAGAGTTATACAACCTTGGAACAAGAATGGCAAAAGGCATGTCTCTTTGAGACTTTAACCCTTAAACGTACCACTCCTTTCTAGGAAAGTCAAACTACACAATTTAGCCTTCAAGATTTATCAAAATATATTTTGTAATATTTTTCATGCATGGAATTGAATGTTTCCTATTAGTCTTGAAATTTTCAGATTTTTTTGATTTAATACGGCCTTTTTAACAAATTTTTAAGTCAAATACTTCAAAAAAATATTTTTTATTACAAAAAAGCTTTAAAAAATTAATATTTTTTTGGGAGCGGGTACAAATTACAATGGAGAATCACATGATATGTTTTCCATAGAAATTTTTTATTTAAATTTTGAAATTTGAAAGGTGAACATCCTATGTAGTGTAATTCAAACCTTGAGCTACAAAGCTTGCACAAGCAATAAAATACTCAATAATTGGAATTTTTAAGATTTGAAAAGTGGAGTACAAACTAGACTTAATAAACTTCATTTTTTTAGTTGGGTGTATTAGCAACAAAAGTCATCTTCAAGATCAAAATTGGGTTTGACCAACAAACGTCCAGAAACTGGACACTGGGACGTTTAGGGGTTAATGACGAAAGGACAAGAGAAAACAAGAAATCCAATTAAAAAAGATAATCAATATGCTTGTCAATATGTGTCTCTTTTTGGCGTTAGGACTTTGGCTAAGAGAGGTGCAAAATTAATATGTCAATTTATGAGTCTCTTTAAGATTATTTATGATGATGAAAGGACAAGAGAAGACAAGAAATCCAATGAAAAAGCCTTGTCTCTTTTGTGAAGGTTGACAACTCAATTGCCTCTAGTGCAGCCTTGTACCGGTGGCCTAATATCCCTTGTGATGTAGCCATGCTTTTACTTTTTGTTTTATTTTTAATGTGTCCATAATTCAATTCACTTGATGGTGACAAAAATCCAAGAAAAATACATAACTCTCACACCGAACGTAAATCCAAAAAGAGACGAAACGGTTTAGATGCACCCTTCCTCATCGAGAACTTTCCAATTGTACCCAGAACACAATAAGTAAGTGCACGTTTCAGAGAAATCTCAATGTTACATACAAAACAAGCAAACAACAAACAAACTACCTTCCTAACTTAGAATGACTAAAGATTGCCATTGAGCAAAAGCAAAAGTTGGACCACATCACCTCTAGAGCGTTCAAGAAGGCTGCCTTTTAGTTTCATCTACCTTTATAGATGGAGTGACTAGTGATTTGTAATTGAATGGTCTATTGCATCAAATAAACAATTACAAAACATTGTTGGCTTATAACAACGTGAATGCTTTTGATTACTGTTCACCATGGTTAGTTGCTCTTGCTTAATGCCATCTACTCATAGCTACTGATGTAATGTGAAATATTCCACAGTCATCATTTTGTTAAAGGGAAGGAAATAGTCACTGAGGCTACAATGCTACATTCCAAGGTGCGTGTTGCTCTAGTGCTATTTTTGCGTTTGCGTTCTTGAAAGGATGGGAGGTAAAATGAAGAAACAAAAAAATATTCCAAACTTTATCTTTTCCTGCTCAGCTACTATTGAGCACTATGCAACTGCAATGCACTGCTGCAAATGTAGTCCCATTTGTTTTTTGCGTTGGGAATGCGTTGCTTTCTGTCATGCGATAGTGTAATTCCTCTCTACATATTTTAGATTTTTCTATTGACCTCATATTCCTTCAAAGTTATCTATGCACGCATGAAATGGTGTATGTGAACGGGCCTTCAAAGAAGCGCAGAGACGATGACTGCTGCATATTCCGGCAGATTCTTTGTAGCCTCTTTTGGATATAGATTTGTTGCCTCAATTGCGTTGACTTGGTAAAACTTGACTCAGACATGCCGGCATTTTGAAGGCACAGCGAGGTCCTTCCAGTGAATGCATTGCAGGAACAATATCTCAGTCTCCTTGGGAAGGTTGAATCTCACATTTCAGTGAATGATGCTACATTCATTTGAGTGATCGTGACTCACAAGTTCAAAGAATATTTTAGAAATGCAAAAGGATCTCAACTAGTCACTTCAATAATAACTGTCTTCAAAGAGACTAGTGTTTAACTGTTTTAGAACTAGCTATATACTAAAGAAATACTGCGGGAAATACTGTCGCTAGCTTGTGGTAGACTTGCTTAGTTCTTTTAACAGTTAGTGCTATCATGTTTGGTTTTGATTTGAATAGTATTAACCCCTAAACGTCCACCGGCTAGAAAGTAGACGATGTACATAATCAAACACAGGTTTTTCATCCGTCATTGACTTTTTGCTGTGAGGATTTTTTACAATATATATATTTTATGGGAAGTTAGGTTTATGTATGTGTGATCTGGTTAGAAAGGGGATGATTTCTGAGATTTATATGCCTCATTTCATGTTGTAGTGATTCACCCAAAATTTCAAAGATTCTAATGTAAAAGTGCTCTAAAAAAAGTCAACTCATAAAATTAAACAATCATAAAATCTCCAAAAGTCTCTACACTTAGAATATTACATTTCAACCAATTGCAACAAATTTCATGTACAAATTGTCAATATCTTATTCAGTTATTTGTGATCAAATTACAAAAGAATTTTGGATTTTAAGTTTCAAAATTTATACAAAGATATAGGTGACACCGTGCCAATGTGACATCAATCATAGATCTAACTTATGGATAGAATCAAAATTCATAACGTACAACTTTTGTTCATATATCAAGTTCACATTATCCCTTTTAATTGCATTTTATAAGACAACTTCAAAATTTTCTAAATTTGAAGAGGAGTGAGGACGTTTAGGGGTTAATGTAAATATTCCTTAGTTTCTTTCATCTCATTGCTAACTTTGTATTGCCAAAAAACCTGCTAGTGTGAGAACGCTAAAACCGCTAGAACCTTGACTCCCATCTTCAAAACAGATTTATATGTCCTAGGACATTGCCAGCTTTGAACCGTGGATGTAACTTTTGAGTCACATCTCTCATTTGACGCGTTCTTTGGACTTATAGGTGTGTATTGTTAAGGTTATCAACCATAAATGTCACAACCCCATATCACCTAGGGTTTTCAACTTTTCATGTTTGACCATTCAATAAGACGTTGAAGACACACGATAGTTGTCAACCAAACATATTCTTAGAATTAACACATCCAAAATATTTTGAAGTATTCTTGGATATTTGGGAATATTTCATACAAGTTGTTTAACATACTTGGCATTTGGACTCAATGTCAAACGTTGAATATGACAAACATTGGCAAAAAGGTATCAAACAAGACAACGTTGGGATTATCAACTGTTTATACAATATAGTACGTATCAGGTGTTTTTTTTGTTCGGGATGCCTTTTGATTTCTCCACCTTGTCTTTTGCAAGGCCCAAAACATCATTCACCTTTGGAATCCCCTTACTCACAACTCACCATAGTGTTCCAACGTCCTTTTGAAAAGTATGTGGCACAAAGTCCTTTTGTGTAAAGTGTCTTTTTACTCATTGGCTAGGTTTGCCTCTTGGAAAAGCACTAAAGCGTGTTGTTACAATGAATTTTTGCACTACATGTTATTCCAATAAGTTCTTTGTTACAATGGTTTTTTGCAATATTAGAATATTACTTTTTTTTCATGTAAAAATATAAACTCAATTGTTTTATGAAGTTTAATTTAAATTAATATTTAGTCTAGAAAAATATTTTATTCTTACCTTTGACTATTGAAAAGAATCATTAAAGCATAAAAATGTTACAACTTTTTCCTATTAAAAAAAAGCACAATATCGACACAAAAAAATGTGAAAGATCTTCATATTTCTAAAAATTCGTTAAGAGCCATACAAGTATACAACCTTGAAACAAGAATGGCAAAATGCATGTCTCTTTTAGACTTTGATGATGAAAAAACAAGAGAAAACAAGAAATCCAATTAAAAAGGATAATCAATATGCTTGTCAATATGTGTCTCTTTTGGGCGTTAACTTTGGGCTTTGGCTAATAGAGGTACAAAATTAATATGTTAATATGTGTCTCTTTAAGATTATTTATGATGATGAAAGGACAAGAGAAGACAATAAACCCAATGAAAAAGTAACCAACAAACCTTGCTTCATTTGTGAAGGTTGACAACTTAATTTCTACTTGTGTAGCCTGTATGATGTAGCCATGCTTTTACTTTTTGTTTTATTTTTAATGTGCCCATAATTCAATTCACTTCACGGTGACAAAATACTAAGAAGGCAAGAAAAATACATAACTCTCACACCAAATGTAAACTCAAAAGAGACAAAATCACAAAACAGCTTTAGTGTACTCTTTCTCATCGAGAACTTTTTAATTGTACCCATAACACGATAAACAAGTGCACATTTAAGAGAAATCTCAACATTACATACAAAACAACAAACAAACTACCTTCCTAGTAGAATCAATGTCTGAAGATTGCCACGAGCAAAAGCAAAAGTTGGACCACATGACCTCTCGAGCATGCATTAAAAATAAATAAATAAAAACTCCGCAACCACGTAGAGACTCCATGCATTAGCAGCATTGCTAAATTGACAGTTTATTGAAACTCTATTCCATGCCAGAAAGTCGACAACAAAAGAGTTGGAGACACATTACACATGTAGTACCGGAAACTTCACCTCGGCAAATGTACCTCCTGCGTACATTCTGCAAGGGATAATACACAAGAGGTTCCCGACACTACATTCTAACCAAGAGTTGTGATCACTAAATTTGCCAAAGCAACACTATCATAAATGCGCTTACCCACAAATGAATGATACTCTCAAGCAAATGCACATTTTAGAAAAATCTCAACGTTACACACAAAACAAGCAAACGACAAACAAACTACCTTCCTAGTAGAATCAATGACTAAAGATTGCCATGAGCAAAAGCAAAAGTTGGACCGCATCATCTCTAGAGCATGCATTAAAAAGAAAGAAACAACTCCGCAACCCCATGCAACGAGTCTATGATGCCAAATTGATTTATTCAGAAACTCTATTCCATGCCAGGAAGTCGACAACAGAAGAGCTATGATCACTAAATTTGCGAAAGCAACATTGTCATGCGCTTACCCACAAATGAATGATACTCTCAGCTAGCTAGAAGCCATTACAGCTTAGTTTCCAGTAGGAGAACGCGGCCAAGAGTAAACGTGCAACCAATCATTGTTAACATGCAAGGAAACACCAAATGTGTCGATGTTCCATACACAATCTACGATAAGCAAGTGCACATTTAAAAGAAATCTCAACGTTACATACAAAACAAGCAAAACAACAAACAAACTACCATCCTAGTGACTAAAGATTGCCATGAGCAAAAGCAAAAGTTGGACCACATCACCTCTACAGCATGCATTAAAAAAAAAAAAACAACTCCACAACCACGTAGAGACTCCATGCAATGCCAAATTGACAGTTTATTGAAACTCTATTCCATGCCAGGAAGTCGACAACAGAAGAGTTATGATCACTAAATTTGCAAAAGCAACACTATCATGAATGCGCTTACCCACAAGTTAATGAATGATACTAGAACTCTAGAAGCCATAGCTTAGTTTCCAGTAGGAGAACGCGGCCAAGAGTAAACGTGCAACCAGTCATTGTTAACGTGCAAGGAAACACCGAACAGGTCGATGTTCCACACACAATCTACGCAACTGAAAAGCTGCGGGCCGCCGTGGCTGTCGTCGCCCCAGAACCGGAACTTCCCGGACTTCCCGTATCCTTGGTTGTGGACCTGGCAGTCCCAGAACTGCTGCGCGCCGGTGTCGAATGCGAAGTAGTAGATCTCGTTCGGAGCCGCCCAGTACGTCTGGCGCGCGCTCAAGTTGGAGTTACACGTGAACGATGTCGGGCTCTGGAACGCGTTCCCGATGGCAATATGGCCTGTCCGAGCTTGCGCCGTCGAGAGGAGCATTCCGAACACGATGAGTACTGAAACGGTGAAATGCTTCCACGACGTCGCCATCGCGATCCCCTGCACAATTACGGTTTAGCCAACGTGAATTAAACCAACGAGTTACGCACAAGAATTGAAACGAAACGAATCCATTTGCTTTAGAAAATCGAACTAGAAAAGCAAGATACTGAAAGAAGAAGGCTGAAAATCGAACTGCAAAAGTTACAGAAAGATCGAGGATGACTGCATCTAAACAAACTGCAAAAGTTAGTACAGAAAGATCGAAGAAGACTGCATTTAAACAAACTGCAAAAGTTACAGGAAGATCGCAGATGGCTGAATTTAGACGAACTTGAAAAGCTACAGAAAGATCGAATATGGCTGAATTCAAACGAACTGCAAAAGCTACAGAAAGATCGAATATGGCTGATTTTAAACGAACTGCAAAAGCTAGAGAAACATCGAAGAGGGCTGAATTTAAACAAACTGCAAAAGCCACAGCAAGATCGAAGAAGTTAGATTGCGTTTAAACGAACTGCAAAAGCTACAGCAAGATCGAAGAAGACTGCATTTAAACGAACTTGAAAGGCTACAGAAAGATCGAAGATGGCTGAATTGAAACGAACTTGAAAAGCTACAGCAAGATCGAAGATGGCTGCATTCAAACGAACTGCAAAAGCTACAGAAAGATCGAAGATATAGCTGAATTCAAACGAACTTGAAAAGCTACAGATCGAAAGAAGAAGGCTGGGGCTTACTCAGTTTTGGCGATGGTGAGCGATAATGATCGGGTCTGTGGCCGAAGGCGCTGATTTATAGAAGAATTGAACGAGCCGCTGCTACCGAGACTCCAACGACAGTTAGTGATTTGACGTTGATTTTCTGCATGGAGATCGAATATTCTTCTGCAATGCTTCCACAGTGTTCCAGGGAACGACCGACGTACGTAGTGACTTATGAAGGCAATGAAAGGATGTCTCTGAAGTTTTTCATATTATCGTTAGTTGATTAATTGTTGTAGAGTTGCAAAAGAATATATAGAATGATAAGATGATTGCTCTGTTGCTAGTTGGAACGATATTAATCTACATTTTGTTGGGACATGGTATCCATGAAGATGATTCTTTGATGTGCATTCATTTTGGACGTCTATCTATGGATGGATGAGAAGTCAATGCTCGACAGTCGACATCATGGATGTAAAGAACTTCAGTTGAAACAAAACATTTATTGTATGATTTGCAGTCATACAAAGACTGTTCACTATTTCATTAGAACTGTCGTTTTAGTCTTTGGTATGGATCAACCTAGTCTAGATATTATTCCCTATGTGTTGGATGCTTAAAGGGAATATAATATTGTATAATACACCATGGTGCATGCACGCACTAGGCTTTCCGTGTCCGTTCGTGTCGGGTTCTGTTGTGTAGAGCTCTGGCATAGGTCCATCTAGTTCTTCAATAGCCAGGGCATTGATGTTTCTATAAAGCTCATTTTGGGATTTGGAGTAGTTTATTTGTATTGAACTAGGAGATCCTTATGTAAAGCCTTTGGGTCCAATATTTAGCTCTTTGCCAATATTTACGATTTCTCAATTTTAGGATTTTCATAATTAGCACCCTAATGTTAAGTGCCTCTAAACACTATGATCATAGTTGTTGTGTGGCTTGATAGAACACCTGTCCATCAATTAGCTTGTCTCGTTCATCTCTCAAATTATTCAAGAATATTCAAACATATTGATGAATTTTAAACATATTTTGTATCCAAACTATAATTTGTCAGACCTTAAAAGATTATTGGACCATTGGTACATCTTTTTGCGTCGTAAAGGCAAGTCGGATGACCCTAACCCACCATGATATTTTAGAGGTTATACAAAACTTTAAAAATCTGCATTCTCGTACATAGTTTTGAAGAGGGACTTAAATGAACATTTCACGTAACCACATAACTACATACTTAAGATATTAGACCCTAGATAGATAAAACTTAGATTCTAAAAGATTCATTTTGAGAAAAAAAATTATAAATATATTTAATAAACTTGTATAATAGTAATTAGAGACTCTTTTAAAATTATGTAAATTGTATGTCCAAAACACAATATTATTAATACATGTAATTAATTTTTAGTTCAAAAAAATGATATTTACATCTAATTTTCATAGAATATATATTTTTAATGTTAAAACCAACTATTCATGTGATTAAAAGTTTAACAAGACGCTTTAATACTAAGATAGAATCTATATCTGCATTCGAAATAGTGAAACTTTAGTGTGTTGAATTTCTATAAAATTTAGAATTTTATTGAATAGAATTTTTATGAATTGAAATAACGGCCTCAAATTCTTATAATTTTATATGTTAATCCAAAAATCTCTACAAAACCACCAAAAATGTCCAAAAATCTCACGTAGTTGTCTTATATATATTTTAGAAATTTTCCAAAGTTTTTGAGATTTTTGAAGTGAAATGTAAAAATACAGTAAAAATATCAATTGTTTGGAAAGCTTATTTTACTAAAAAGAATGAATGTGATATCATTCATTAAAATCAATTCAAAATCTTAAAATTTTAGCAATTTTATTATAATTGATTTCCCTTTAAATAAACATTTTATTCTATAAAACTCATGTGAAGTGTCATTAATTGTAAATGTTCTATTTTTATAAATAGTTGTGTTTTTCATGGACTTGGAGTCAGTGTGTTAAAAAGTTAAGGATATAGGTGCAAACAACCACTATTTTATAGGGGGGTATTTTTTTTCTGTTTTTTTTCACATGCTATCATTATGTAAAGTTCTACTTTGTGTTAAAAGAAAAGGGGCTTGCATTACTTAAGGTTGGATAACCTATTACCACCAATTTAAGCAATCTGGCCTATTTTTGGCAGTGCTAAATTCCCAAAAAAAATATGACTGCATTCGGAATAGGTTTTGATGAGGATTGCAAAAACTTGCAACATTTAATTCGCATTTGTTAATTTTATACAAATTCCAAAGTGGAAAGTAACCTTTTACCCATACATCACATACCAATTTCCTAAGTTCACACTTTGTTGTTCCTAGATCCGCTCATGAGCTAACCCAAAACCACCAGCTATTTCTTCGCAATTCTTGGCATGCCATTGGTCTACTTGAATAGTGAAATTGGTGGTTTTGGGTCTCAATTGTGGTGGCTCCAAGAAAGTTGTACATGTCATAATTGGGGGAGGTGGTGGTAATAGGTTATCTAACCCTCACTATAATTCCAAATTTCCTATTATTCCATATCCTATATTACTTCAAAGATGTCCAGTGCCATTTTTGATACCGTATATTACCTCTAAGTCCATTTATAATTTTTTGTCCCCATGTTTTTAGAATACCCTATCATTTGTTCGCACGTATATTGCTACTTCAACATATCACTATCCCTCCGAGTTCATGGAACTTTATTTCAATGAAATATAGGTCTAATTATAAGTTTCAAATTAAAATCTACTTGCTACCATGTATTAGAACATTGCAAAATTTCATTGAATGAATTCAATTTTCTAATTAGTTTTAGAAAACTTTAAGGTGTTTCACTATTTTCTATTGTCAATTACTTAGTCTACATGTGATTTATTTATAACTATGTTATGTAATTTGAATACTAACGTACTATGTATACATACAAGAAGTATATTTAGGGTTGAAAATAGAGTTGTATATTTCCATTATACATATATACATGAACATTCTATCTAAATTGAATGGGTATTTTAA
Source organism: Pohlia nutans (assembly GCA_022496805.1). Lineage (NCBI taxonomy): Eukaryota > Viridiplantae > Streptophyta > Bryopsida > Bryales > Mniaceae > Pohlia > Pohlia nutans. The sequence continues at coordinate 11,959,543 of CM040095.1, read as the reverse complement.
AGGGGGTGCAAGGTTTAATAAAGAGTGCACTCCCAAGTTAATTCCCTACATATTAATCTCCAACTTACAAACCAAAAGGACCAAATTGGACTTTGTATGTTTTTTTAGCATTATTCTATATCAATATGACAATATGTCAATATCAACTCCATTGAAAATACTCGAATGTTTCATCTTGCCAAAGTATACCACTTAGAGCATTATTGAATAGAGAATAGATGGGATCCTTTTGTTTTGCTTATAAAGTGAAACGTCATTAATAAAATACTCTTTAACTCTTGATATGCTCTTTCATTGTAATATCCAAATGGCAACTACTGGACAACATCCAATTTGGCAACATCCAATATGTTTTTGGAACCTTACCAATAAAATATTCTTTAACTCTTAACATGCTTTTCATTGCAACATTCAACTGGCAACTAGCAACATCCAACATTGTTTTGAAACCTCACCAATAATATAATCTTTAACTCTTGACATGCTCTTTCATAGCAACATCCGAATGGTAACATCATCTAACACTATTTTGTCTTCATTTAAATGAAACTATAAGGATAGTTCAACTTTTCCTCACTCTTACAAGTTACTCTAAAAGAATATTCCTCTATAACACAACTTGCTTTATAGACATCAATGCCCTGGCTCTTGAAGAATTAGATGGACCTATGCCAGAGCCCTACACAACACAAACCAACACGAAGGGACACGGAAAGTCTTGCGTGCATGCACCATGGTGTATTATACAAAATTATACTCCCTTTAAGCATTTATCACACTGAACTAGGAATACTCTATTGAATTCTCAAAGATGCTATTTATTTCGGAACATAGGGAATAACATCTAGACTAGGTTGATCCACACCAAAGTCTAAAACGACAATTCTAATGAAATAGTGAATTGTCTTTGTATGAGTGCAAATTATATAATAAATGTTTTGTTTTTACATCCATGTTGACTGTCACGCGCGTTGACTTCTCATCTAGCCATAGACAGACGTCCATAATGCATGCACATCAAAGAATCATCTATGTGGATAACACGTCCCAACAATATGTAGATTAAGGCCGCTTCACACTATGGCCGTCCAAGTCAAGAAGCCGTGGAATTGAGAGTCCAAACTTTGTTGAGAGTCCAAAGAAATCTACTGAAAATAGGCAATAAAACTATAGAAGGCCATATTCATTATATTGAGACTTTTCACAGATTTTGAGACGGAATGCTAGTTATTCAAAAATTCATTTTAAAAATGGTAATTGAAACCAAAACTAAAAATGCTCGAATAGTGATTCTATAATGAAATTCTAAAAGTGGGTGTTGTTACCTATTTATAAAAAAAAATCCAATAAAGAGAGACAATTATTTATCTTTGAGTGAGGATAAAAATGAGACGGATAGAAATGAGACTGCAAAAAGTCTCAATATAACGAATATGGCCTTATAGTTTTCATTTTTTATGAAAAGAAATCGACGACCTCTCGACCATAGTTTGGGTTTCCATTCCCATTCGACCCAAACTTCCTTTCGAGAGGCCGTCGCCTTAGTCAAAAAGTACTGCCACGTAGGCATTTTGAAAAGCGACAGCCGTTGGACTTTGGCCTCTAGCAGTCTAGTGTGAAGGGTCGAGAGGCCAAACCCATGGTTTCTTACAATTTGGTTGGTGGAAATCGACGGCCTCTCGACCTTCGGCCATAGTGTGAAGCGGCCTTTAGTATCATTCCAACTAACAACAGAGCAATCATCATTCTATATATTCTTTTGCAACCCTACAACAATTAATCAACTAATGATAATATCAAAACCTCCAGTAACATCCTTTCATTGCCTTCATAAGTCATTACGTATGTCGGTCAATCCCTGGAACAATATGGAAGCATTGCAAAAGAATATTCGATCTACATGCAGTAAATCAAAATGTCAAATCACAAACTGTCTCTTTGGAGTCTCGGTAAATTTCTCAAGTTCCAAATAGCCAGGGCATTGATGTCTCTATAAAGTCTCTAGAACAAGGCTGTAACATTTTTATGCTTTAATGATTCTTTTCAATAGTCAAGGGTAAAACTAAAATATTTTGCTTCACTAAAAAATTTAAATTAAACTTAGTAAAACACTTGAGTTCATTATTTTACACGAAAACAAGTAATTTGGCAAATATGCACTAGTATTGCAAAAAACCATTGTAACAAAGAACTTATTTTAATAACATGTAGTGCAAAAATTCATTGTAACAACACGCTTTACCAATAGGCAAACCTAGCTAATGAGTGAAAAGACACTATTATACACAAAAAGACTTTGTGCCACATATTTTTCAAAAGGATGGTGGAACACCATGGTGAGCTGTGATTAAGAGGATTCCAAAGGTGAATGACGTTTTGGGCATTGCAAAAGACAAAGTGGAGAAACCAAAAGGCATCCCGAACCAAAAAACACCCGATATCGTATTGTATGAAGTTGATAATTCCAACGTTGTCTTGTTTGATACTTTTTGCTAATGTTTGTCATATTGAACGTTTAACATCAAGTGTTGTATTAGATAGATGCCAAGTATGTTAAACAACTTAGATGAAATATTCTGAAATATCTAAGAATACTTCAGAATATTATGGGATTGTTAATTCTAAGAATAAATTTTGTTGACATTTGTCGTGTACACGTGTGTCTTCAACGTCTTGTTGAATGGTCAAACATGACAACCCTGGCTGATGTGGGATTATGGGGTTGTGACATTTATGGTTAATAACCTTGACAATACACACCTATAAGTCCAAAGAACTCGTCAAATGAGAGATGTGACTCAAAAGTTACAACCACGGTTCTAAGTTGATAATGTTTGAGGATATATAAATCTATTTTGACTTTTGGAGGTGTGAGTCAAGGTTCTAAAAAACACACTCAATGAAGTGGAGCATATTCCCACAAGGTACACTTAGTGCTAGAAGCCAGGTATAATGTGCGTGCGTCATCTCAAAATTAATACCCCTATATGCGGTTTTCCTTTCATTAAAAAAAACGATATACATATTGACATACATGCATATAAAAAAATAGAAGTCTAATCTATGTATGCAAGTTCAAAGTAAATTTAAATAACAAGAACCTAATATATGTATAAAATGGAAAACATAGCCTTAAAAATAGAACTAAATTTATTACACTACACATGTACTTATTTATCATTCATTCATAAAATCATTATTAAACACTTGAACATTTCTCTTTAGGATGTAACCAATACAAATTTTTTTCTTACTACAAAAGTTACTGAAGCTATTGCACTAATAGTTTTTGAGTCTACTATGATATAATCTGTCAGATCATAAGTTCATAGTGATTTACGATCTTTTTTGTACCAATACAATTCAATCTCCATATGAGATGGTCAATTCAACAAACTGATCGGTTCTTTGTAGTCAACCCAACTATTAGTGATTTTTCTACACATTCTATGAAGTCAACCCTTCCTACATACCAAGTTTAAATGGATCATGGCCCTATATGTAAATTTACAATTTTTATCACATGAAAAATGGGCTATGTATATTTAAAAAATTAAACAAAGTAATACCCTAAACTTAAGTATATTTTGTAAGCCCACCTTACAATTAATAGCCCTTTTGTTCACTCACGTAGTTCTATACAGAATATTGTAGTGCATCCCCTGGGGGCATATTATGTCATTTAAAAGCTAAGGAGAAGAGCTTGATACCCATATTGCTAAGCATCATAAGGGAAAAAGCAAGGCTTAGAAGTTGTGGCCCAAGAAAAGAAGGGAGAACAAAAAACGCTACCTCCTAGAAATCCAAATCTTTGGGAGGCTGTAACGGTGATGAATCCATTGTACACATTGATGATGCGGTTTTAGCGTTCTTATACTAGCATTTTTTTTGGCGATACAAAGTTAGCAATGAGATTAAAGAAACTAAGGAATATTTGTATTAATTCCTAAACGTCCTCACCCCCCTCTAAATTTAAAACATATTAAAGATGTCTCATAAAATGTAACTAAAAGGGATAATGTGAACTTGATATATGATTAACCCCTAAAGGCCCTTAAAAGCCTTAATTTGTACATTATAAATTTTTGATTCTATCCATAAGTTAGATCTATGATTGACTATCACATTGTCAAAGTGTCATCTATATCTTTGTATAAAATCTTAAACTTAAAATTAAAAATTCTTTTGTAATTTGATCCCAAAAAACTGAATAAGATATTGACAATTTGTACATGAAATTTGTTGCAATTGGTTGAAATGTAATACTCTGAATATAGTGATTTTTGGAGTCAGATATTTTGGTTGCTTAACTTTATGAGTTGACTTTTTCTAACCCCTAAATGTATCAAAGTGTTCCTAGAATCAACAATTTGAGAAAAATCATCATAAATTATTGTTTAGAAGAATATTTTGGAATTGATATACAAATGAAAGTTCTAAATTTTGAATTTTAGATTCCATTTGTACCGTTTGATTGACTAATATAATCATCAATATTTAATTATAAAATTTGAAGTTAAGATTAAAGGTTCCTTCTAAATTCGATTATAAACACAATTTTAATATTTTTTGAGTAAATTTTTTTGGAATGGATTTGAAATGAGATACTCTTAATCGTGATGATTCTTTAAAAAAAATGTGTTTTTTAAATCTATGACCTCATTTTTGCAAGGCCACTTTTGAACTACAGTCAATGGATGACTTTCATTCAAGCATTGATGAGAACGTGAAAAGAGTTTGAATCTATTAGTCGTTCAGTTTCTACTTTCTAGGTACTTTGACGTTTAGGGGTTAAAAGCACTTTTACATTGAAATCTTTGAAATTTTGGGTGAATCACTACAACATGAAATGAGGCATACAAATCTCACAAATCATCCCCTTTCTAATCCGATCACATATACATAAACTTAACTTCCCATAAAATATACAGTAAAAAACCCACACTGCAAACGAGACTGTTAAAAGTCAATAATGGATGAAAAAACTGTGTTTGATTATGTACATTGTCTACTTTTTAGCCGGTGGACGTTTAGGGGTTAATACTATTCAAATCAAAACCAAACATGATAGCACTAAGGTTGAAACACCCATTCCTTACCAGGCACCCAAAACCAATCAGGCCTAATGTCTAGATTTTGAAAGGGAAGATGTACCTCATTTGTACATTAGAGCATATGATCGGTTTTAGGTACACCTACAACTTTGCACTTTAAAAATTTGTACTTATTCAAATAATTATGAAAAAAATTCAATTAAATATGAAAACTTCCTAATTTTTGTAGTGCTAAAAGAGGAAAATAATCAAAATATCGATTCATCTATCCCAAGTATAGTACATGTCTTATTCGATCGGTTTTAGGTGTCTTGACCTTAACCCTTAAACGCTGAAGACGCCATTTTTTGGCTTTCGGATGACTTCAAAGCGGCCGGAGAGGATGGAAAACGACGATTTTTCATCCAAATTTTTTTGTGGACGTAGGTAATTGGGTTGCACAGGTGCTGCAGCTGAATACGCTGTGGTCCACTTGCGGAATTTTTTTATTCAGTCAAATCCCTCATAAAAACGGATGCCGCCATGTTGAAGTGGACGTGTCCAAAGTAAATTTTGGGGACGTGGGCATGTTTTCTTTCAGCTGATCCTGTTGCATAGGGAAACGAACGATGGGAAAAAAAAAGCAAAATTCATGAAAAGGGCAGCGTGCCATGTCAGCTGGCGGGCACTTCACAATCCTGTGAAACTTGTTCGTTGGGCAGTTGTTGCCATTTTGCAGAGTGCAGAGCTACTACACTACGGAGCCTCATAAATCATCGATGGCGTGTACAGAAAATTGCACACTACAACTCCCATGCACGCAAGCCATTGCAAAGTGCATGTCCACAAACACATGCAATACTAGAAAATACAAGAGAGTCTCAGAGTTTAGTGTTGATTGAAAACAAGATTTTATTTGCTCTTAGCAGAAGTGTGAGTACCATGAAGCATAGAACAAGGAAGCATTATGCAGATCTCCCTCATCCCCCTCGTGCTCCAAGTTGGTGTCAATTTGAGGCTGAAGTGATAGCATCTGATCTAAAGAACAAAAATGGTGCCAAGGCATAGCAGATTCAGTATATGCTAGGCATGCTAAATGAGAGCTACATTGTGGATTTGCCCCGCTTGAAGAAAGACAAATCTAGCCCTTTTGATAGAAGTCCTCAACACTTGCGTTGGTTGTGGTACTCATGGGCAGCAAAGTTCTTGGTTGGAAGGAACGCAGACCTGAAGGGTACCCACAAGGTTTCTCTGCAGCTATATACAACGCATTGCGCACCAAGATCTATCCATTTTCTAAAGTAGAACGGAATGAGCAACAACAGGATGTCCTTGAAGGAGCTGGCACGAGCAAAACAGCGGAAGCAAGTGCAGATCCCGGCAGCATGTCAAGAGGAGCCTGTCGACCTGCAGCAGCAGCTTCCGTTGCCGCCGGATCTCATGTCAGCGCCGTAGCTGCAATCGACATTGGAACATCTATCGTCCCAGGAAGTGCAGATCGGGTTGCCACATCCGTGTCAAGCACCTGCATTGCAGTTACGGTCAACACTTGGAGCGGTAGTGGATCGACAATGCATACCTCAGGACTGGGAGCAAGGCAAGGCGGTGATGGAGCTGGGCAGGCAGGAGCGGCCTCTACGGATGTCGAAAACAAAGGGCAGGAGCGCTGTACCGCCTTCGACTGACCCCGTGGCCCTAGTAAGTCCCCACCGCAAATCCAAATCTCGAAGTGGCAGTCGGCATGTTGCTCCTCCTGTCACCATGCCATGCGTTGTGAGAGTGCAAAGGAATTTACAACGAGAGGATTTACCAGATGATAGCCCCGAACTGCACCATTGGACTACGGGGCACATGATTAGTGAGACCATTCATGCCAACAGTACTGAGAAGAGAATTAGGGTTCATTTTGAATCTGGGGAGGAAGAGGATTTTTTTTCTGGGCAAGTACACATACCTGATCTGCAAGTGGGAGCCGCTCGCACTGCCGTTTTGTCGGTGTCATTGCCGCCGTGTCGCCGCGCCGCGTCCACACTGGCTGCCCATCTGCAACGCGATTTGTAGCCACCACCTGCATATGCTGGACACGCATCGTCGAAAGACGATGAGACGTCCGAGTGCAGCATGTCTGAGTAGACTGCGGACTCCGGCGAGGACACCTCCACCACGGTGTCAGATCCACTAGCGCAGCAAGCTAAACATCTGCACAGTACGCATAGAGAAGCGGATAGGGAAGTCAGACGACAATGTGCGCTCTCAGACTCAGAGTGTACAATCTCCGATGCGCCTAAGGGTGCGCCCCGACGGAGAGCTCCTGGAATGAGCACTGACGAGGTCCGGGTCCGGCCATGTAGAGGGAGGGGCCGCGGCAGAAGGGGAGCAGTCGGTGCAACGTGGCGCGTAGTGGCCACAAAATGCGGCTTGCTCCGCGTGCCAGACACCTCGGCCTCGCAAGCTCCACCGTTCAAAGTGGACGATATCGCCAAGGGCAGCGCAGCCATTCCGACTGTCCCGGTGGCTGGTAGCTTCGCCGCACTTTCAGGCGCTCCACAGCAGCTTCCGTCACTGTCAAATGCCAGTTCAGACTCGTGGTACCATGCTCCAAAGAAGAGAGAAAAATCTAGAAGGATGCGTGGAGGACGAGCAACATTCCTCCGTCGTGGTGGAGGACGCATTAGTGGTTCACGAGGCAGGCGTGGCTCCGCTGTGGCATCCCGAAGACCAGTACCTGCTGGACAGAGCGAGCAGCAGCAAACAGGGAAGAAAAAGACAGAGGGGCCCCTTGACAAAAAGTATGCCCCATCAACATGGAGGAAGGATACACACTCGTACAAAAATGAGCCTATGCAATTCACGGGTCCGGAGCCCGGTTGTGCACATCCGTATGGCCGGTTGCCATCACATGTTGGAATATTTGAAAAGTTTTGGTCGCCGAAAATGCAAAGGCGCATTGTCACAGAAACCAACCGTTATGCCTCAAAGATTCTTGACCATGACACGGGAAAAACTAGAGGTGGATTTGGGTGGATGCCGCTCGGGTTGGAGGAGTTCGGTGCATACCTTGCAATTTGTATGTATATGGGCCTGAAGAAGTTGCCATCCACGCGATCGTATTGGTGTTGAGAGGAGCCATTATTCCATTGCTCACTTATAGCGGAATTGATGACAAGGGATAGATATGAGGCCATAACAAGATGTTTGCATGTGGCTAATGCCCCTCCATCAGTGACGGAGTGCAATAGTCCAAGTTATGACAAGTTGAACAAAATCCGATGGATGTTAGATGAAGTGACAGAGCGGTGCAAGGCAATGTGGTCCGCTAATCAACAATTGACCGTTGATGAGACAATGATACGGTATAAAGGGAAATACTCTCCCATTCGCATGTATATGCCGAAGAAGCCCGTAAAATTTGGTATGAAGGCATGGGCGGCCGTGGATGCCATTTCTAAGTATGTATGGAATTTCCAAATCTATTGTGGGAAGACCGGCAATCCGCACGATGATGGTAGTCTCTCCGATAGTGCATCATATGGTAGCACATCTCGCGGTTCATGTGATGATGCGGAAGCAAGTGGCAAGAGTGTTGGATTGCAAGGTCGAAATGTAGTAATAGACCTTCTAGCGGATTTATGTGGCCGCGGTCACATAGTGACCACTGATAATTTTTTTACCTCGGTTCCATTATTTACCTACCTTTTAGCACATGACATTATGGCCACTGGCACGTGTAGATCCGATAGGAAGTATTTACCAAAGGAAATGTTTGCAAAGGCCGTGACAAAAAACCAAGACATAGGATTACCGCATGCATGATTTGGGTGAGGTGTGTTGTGCGGTTTGGAAAGATAAGACCCCGGTTTTATTGCTCTCAACACGTGCCGAACCAATTTCACCACCGGGCACCAAACAATTTGTATATAGAAGGTTTGGCGGCCAAAAGAAGAAAGTTCCTACCGGTCCTATGCACCTCCAATACACCAAGAATATGAGAGGCGTGGATACGGCCAATCAATTGTGAGGGACTTATTCATGCCTAACAAAAAGCCACAAATAGTGGCATCGCCTTTTCTTTTTTCTTTTAGATACGGTTTTGGTCAACGCATGGATAATTCATAGTGATTTGAGTTTTCGCATGCTAGAGGAGCCACAGACTCATCTTTCTTTCCATTTGCAGCTTGTGCGGGATCTTTCTGCCAAATGGGCTGGCAGAAAGCATGGCTATTCTACTATAGCACCACTTTTCCCATCGGCACATGGATGTAAAAGCATGGGAACGAAGCGCAAGAATTGTCGGTTTTGTGGAGATCGAACAAACCAAATGTGCCCCGGGTGCGAGGGAATTTTCATGTGCAAGAACCCTTGCTACTGGGATCATCATTGGTGACCTAGTTCTCTATTACTATTTCTATCATTGTGTTTCTCTTCCTTTTGCTTCATGTCTTTTTTCTCTAGGACGGGTGCAGTAGTTCCTCATTCTCATTGTAGAAGCTTTGGTTGTGCGCTCATGTCTTATGTACATGGTGTATAGACTTAGAATTAGCACGGCATTGGCATCGGACGAACTTACCTAATTACCCGGGGTTTTTTGTTTTTTGTTCTTATTTTCCACTTATATTTTCCTCTCAGGGAAAACGACGTCTATTTCTATTAGGGTTTTTTTTTTTTGCCTCTGCTGTCATCATTTTACACTTGCAATTCCAGTGTATCAGATGGAGCTGACCGGGAAGGTAGCTCTGTGGTTCTCATCCCGTGCTGGAGCTGCAGTGATCTCTGTGATATTGGCGGGAGAGGAGCTGAGTTGGAGCGGAGCCGGATAAGGCTGCTGCCACGGGCCATCAACTGTAGTCCACGTCGGCTGCACGGATAGGCCGCAACTGGCGGGCAACTAGCCGTTTCGGGCAGGCTTCACCGCCTATACAGCTTCGACGTCTTCCTGGACCACTGCCCCGCCTGCCCTGCAGCGCAGCTGCACTGCCGCGCTTCAATCGCCCGTGACAGCCAAGCATGTGGAGCATCCGGTCTACAGGACCACTTTTGTCGTGTTTTCTTACTGTACCTCTTCTATTCTCACCTATATCAGGCTCCCATGTTCATGCCTCGGACACTTTCCTCGTGTTTACCACTTCTCTCATGTTTGTCTTTTCTGCAATACAAGGCTATTATTGTGTAAACCATGCCTTACTTTTTGCAAGTCAACATTGGTGTGACTTCTATTTTCTTCTCTCAAACTATTTCTCTGCTGAAAAGATCCATGTCAATAGAGTTATCCGCAAAGTAGTCCCAAGTAGGGTGACTGGACTATAGTTTTCAAAAAGAGAGGTTCAGTCCTCTGTAAAAGTAGACATGTCAGTTGCCTGAAAAAAACTATAGGTCTAAAGTTTGTAAGAACCAAAAACGGTGCCTTTGGATTTGACAACCTCAGTTTTTGTCAGTCTGACAATACTAGCAGCAGGCAGAGCAGCGCTGACCCGGCCATGCAGTAGCTAAATCAAGGAAATTTGCAAACCTTGCTGGCCTTGCTGTTGGCCTTGCTGGCCTACTGACGTGCAGCTAAAACAAAAAAATTTGGCCCCCCTCCATTTGCGCAGCTGGTTTTTCGATTTCCACAAAAAATTGATTTCTGCCTATGTCAGAGGGGATGAGTTTGCGGAAAACTCTAATGTCTCTTATAATTGTACTACCTTTTTTTTCCAAGCTGCCCTTCCTCTTGGCAGAATGACACCGTCATTCAAATCTTCATGCTAACCTACTGATTCCACTTTCCACAGTATTCTTACTGATTTTGGAAAGCCAACTGCCTTACTATTCCATTGACTCAGCATACAAGTCGAATTTCTACATTCTCTGCCTTCAATCGCAATGCATCTGACCTCCCTCGGTTATAGGACCCAGAGTCCACTTTCCTCCACGGCTGTAGGCCCGTCCTTTAAGGGTTAAGTGTTAAAAGAACTAACTAAAGCAAGTCTACCACTAGCTAGCGACAGTATTTCTTTAGTATAGCTAGTTCTAAGAGTATTTAAATACTAGTCTCTTTGAATACAGTTACTGTTGAAGTGACTAGTTGAGATCCCTTTGAATTTCTAAAATATTCTTTGAACTTGTGAGTCACAATCACTCAATGTAGCATCATTCACTAAAATGTGAAATTCAACCTTCCCAAGGAGACTGAGATATTGTTTCTGTAATGCATTCACTGGAAGGATCTTACTGTGCCTTGAAAATGCCGGCATGTCTGATTCAAGTTCTACCAATTGAGGCAACAAATTTATATCCAAAAGAGGCTACAAAGAAACTACCGGAATATGTAGCAGTCACCGTCTCTGCACTGCTCCTGAAGGCCCATTCACATACAGTCACCATTTCATGCGTGCATCAGATAACTTTGAAGGAATATGTGGTCAATAGAAAAATCTAAAATAGGCAAGAGAGAAATTACACTACTGTATGATAGAAATTACACTATTGTATGATAGAAAGCAACGTAACGCAAAAAACGAACGGGACTACACTTGCAGTTGTGTATTACAAATGCATAGTGCTCAATAGTAACTGCAGCACGAAAAGACAAAGGTTTGAATATTTTTTTTGTTTCTTCATTTGACCTCCCATCCTTTCATGAACGCAAACGCAACAGTGGTGTGAATGGACCATGAGTGTGCTTAGTTATGTACCTCCATATGCCATGCACTAGCCAATATATTTTTGTTTTTTCCGTTGCTAGAGTGACCGCACCCTGGATTGTAGCCAACATAACATTCAGTAGCCTCAGTGACTATTCATCAGTAGCTATGGAAGCAGGTGACATTAAGCAAGAGCAACTAACCATCATGGTGAACAGTAATCAAAAGCACTCACTTTGTTACAATTCAATAGTGTTTTGTAATTGTTTATTTGACTCAGTAGCCCATTCAATTACAAATCACTGGTAACTCCATCTATAAAGATGGATGAAACTAAAATGCAACCTTCTTCAACGCTACTGAATGTTATGAGGCAGGGGATAAATGGATAAAATTATCCATATATTAATATGCTATGCTTTCTCTGGAATTTGTGTTCAATTTACATCAACAAACTCACCTACTCTAGATAACTACACCTGAAATCTATACCACTCCAAGTTTTTAGAGCTTAAGTGTCACGATTGTGATGCTCTCAAATATGCCATTCATACAAATAAGACCATGAAACTCAAAACAATTACAACAAGCGGATAGATTGAAAGCAATTTAACAAGTATGTAAGATTTTAGAAATTATTACAATACAAAGTTCACGGTCCTAAAAAGGAAGTTCTCATGATGTAGCTCTCATTGTCCATGGACAATGATGTGAGACTCTGAACAAATAAAGGCTTAACACCTAAGTGACCAATCCACCATTTTATGGTCGCTGCCCTTTACGGGTTGGCCGAGATGAAAAAAAACTTTTTTAGAAAATAAAAAATATTTTCAAATAGAAAATCAAGTCTACTTTCCAACCCAATTTGAATCATGTCAATCGGAGTTAAACTCCATCAAGGAGAAATTTTCAAAGACAAACACCTCAACATTGTCCTAGTGATACAAAACTTACTATTTCGGGAAAGTAATGATGTTCCCTCTTTCTAAAAAAAATCTTTTTTGAACTTTAGAATAGAATGTCTAGTTTCAACCAATCATACCAAATTTCAAATTCTAACAATAAAATTTGTAATTTTGATGAATATTCAATGATAAATGCTTCTAAATTCGTTTAATGAGTATCTAAAACATTTTTTGAAAGTTTGACCGTACGAATAATTAGTAAACATTGCGCTTCTCATTTTCTCTTCTGGACCAAACTTCATCGAAGTTGTAGAAGCAACATTTTATAACACGTTTAGGTTTTGCCCTTACTCCCTCTGTCATTTAGGGGTTAATCCTATAGTGCCCAGGGCAGTTGTGCAGAAACTACAGTTTTTTTATGAGAAAGTCACAAGGCTTTCAATCCGTTCATGATCCAGGACATTGGTACGTTTAGGAGTTAACCCTTTACCGCCCAGAGTGGTTCTGGAGAAACCACAGTTTTTTGGATGATGTTTTTTTAAAACTCTTTGTGTTGAAATTAGGGCTATTATTAATAGTATCCAATCGTGTGAATGTAAGTATAGGTTAATGAAACAAGTGTTGGTGAAATCTTAGTAAGATCGGACCGTTGGATTGGAAAATTATAGTATGTCTTTAAACCGTATAATGCACACCCAAAAATCAGATTTTGGAGGGTGTGTGACTTCAAGGTTAAATAGAATTTGGGTTAAATTTTCAAAAATAATAGTGAAGATGTTCAGAAATGGCCTATCTCAACACCTCTTCATTGCAATCTTTCATGTCAAGAACAGACTCATACATAATTATTGTGATTTTATAAGTGAGAGTGACTTAGCCATGTACGGTTCAAAACAAAATTTATACGTTAAAATAAGAAAGGAGTTGGTACATTGATGAAGATCAGACTACAAACGCTAATAGAACATGAATAACAAAACATAATTCAAAAAAAAATACAAGTTTACAAATTTGCCACTACTAGAGAAATGGGGTTCCTGACACGCACAAAATCAACAAAAATTTTGTTGGTTCTATGCGGGTTAGGAACTGTTGATTCCAGAAAAATCAACACGAACTTGTCAGTACCAAGAGAAAATCAACAGGAACTTGTTGGTTCCAACAGAAAACTTGTTGGTTCTGTGCTGATGACTAATTGTTTGCTACATTAAACCCATTCTCTGTTGGTTCCAACAGATGTGTGTTGGTTTTGTCTTGGTTTTTACGCACTCTTTAGTAGTGTGCAAACGCAAGAAATACAACATAGTACGTGTGTTGTATTTGTAAGTATTTGCTGTATTTTGAGGTATTTGCAGTATTTTGGTGTTTTGTACATAGGTATTTGGATAGCTAAGAAAGTCAAATTTCAAATTTTCTTTTTGCATCATCTGCAAAATCAAAAGTTACACCCCTGAACTTCAAACATCGGACTGAGATAGTTCACAGATTTTCCAGCATTTCATTTTTTAGTGATTTAGTGACCACTTAGTGGTTACCTAGGCACTAAAGGGTTAAAGGTATGGTGTCAAACAAAACCTTTGAGTTCTAAATTCTTAGACTAGTTTAGATAATAGGTTAGGCAGAGTTTCAGTCCACGGATAACTCCAGTGATTAAAACTGTTGAAGTTCATCGAAATCCATCTTTTATAACATTCATCAAATTCGTGAAACACTACTATTTGAATGGGCAATGGCACGGGTAGATCACTCAGTGTATTTTAAAAACAACGTGCGGCATAATATAAAGAGGAATAAATTCATTTGAAGTAAATATTATAAAGGAATTCCAAATAATGAAGGGGCCATTAAATTTAAACAATCCCATTATAAGTAAGTTAGATGGACATAAAAAATGGGCCATTATTTTTTTGTAAAATTAATATAGGGGCTGAAGATAAGGATCCTAGAAGGTATGTTTAGAATGGTGTGTAAATGGTTTTAGGACTCACGGGAATGGATGATAATTGTGATTTTTGTCTGTCCAAAAATGGATGAAAAGGGAACACGCCGTCGTTGGGGTCGTCTTCCCCACGCCCGTTTGCAGATGGCTAGGGTTTCATTTTGCTTCGCATTTACATCCGATGTGTTTTGGAGTTGCAGTTTCCAGATTATTTTTGACGGTGAGCCTGCACAAAAGTTGGCAGTACGTTGCGGTTTGGAAACCGCTTCGGTTTAGGGCATTGTCAATTGTTTAGGTACATTGCGTTTGGAGGTGCGTTTTCCAGATTTTTTTTTCCTGAGCATGCACGCAAGTCGGCAGGATGTTGCGGTTTTAAATCCGCTTTGGTTTAGGGCATTTTCAATTATTTAGGTCTGCAGTGTTTGGAGGGACGTTATTGTGGTTTACGTGTTTATGCTTAGCGCGTGTAAGGCTGCAGTACATTGCAGTTAGAAACGTGCTTTGGTATAAGGTTTAGAGTGTTTAGATCTGCTATGTTTTGCAGCCACGTGTTTTTTAGAGCATTTGCAAGTCGGCAGTAACATTGCAGTTATAGATCGCGGTGGTGTGCGGTCTTACACAATTAGATCCGCTTAGTATTTTGAGTTCTTAATCCTGATTGTTATATTTGCCAAGTATGCGAGTTGTTTTGCTGAAATTTGGAGTTGTTTTGTTGAATTTTTTTTTGGCCGAGCGCCTAAGTGTGTGGTATACATTGCAGTTTCATAGCAGTGGGTAAGTTTAGGTTTAGGGTGCGCTCTTTCACTTGTTTTCAGAGCTGGTTTTAATACCAGTGCGTGCGCACCTTGTTTGGAGTATTAATCTGCATCTAATGGGGCGGATTATTATAGAATTATGGCAATCCAAGTTAAGATGTGGACGATGGAGGGAGATTTTGCTGTGCCAAAGTATTTCAGCAAGGTCAAAGTACTGGAGGAGGAAACATACGCCTCCCTTTGGATTCGTTTGGAGGAGAAATCAGCGCTAGAATGGCCATTTCAGTTTTGGGACAATGAAAATAGGTGTACTAGAATCATACAGAAGATGGAGGGTTTGCTATGGTCTCCTATGTGTTTTCTGTGTAACTCTGTTTGCAATGGTATTACTTTGCTATAGTCTCCTATGTGTTTTCTTAATAACTTTGTTTGCAATGGTATTACTGTTTGCATCCTTCTTTGTTTTCATACTTCCCTTTAACACTTGTCAATTGCTTACACTTTTAAATTAGCTTTTATTACTTAAAAGGAATATAGAGTACAAAAAATTGCACTGACTTGGACAATATAAGTAATGGAAGGGTGCAAACAAATGAGCCATTTTTGAAATTTAAGTAATTATAAGGAGGCTTTAATTCAGCCCTTGAAGGTAAATAGTGCCAAAACAAAAAACCCCCAGCCGCACGTGGTGCACAAAAATGCTTTAGAGTGATTTACCCGTGGGCAATGGTCGGTTTGGGGTACCCAAAAACGTCGTTTAATTACAATATTAGTTTGTTGCATTCTGTCAAACGACTTCAACTTTTAAATATAATAAAGTATGATTTCACAAAATGAAGTTCTTGCTTCCAACACTTGTAATGTATCAAAAAAAATTCATCACAATCAAATAATTTTAAGAATTTTTAATGAATTTGTTAATTGAAAAAGTAAGTTTTGTCCTTTGTACCTAAAATCCTTGAAATAAAGCATTTGGAATATCAAATAATTTTATTTTAATATCGTTTTCGATGTGACTTACATTAAGTGGTCCAATGCACAAAATAATTAATTTTAGTAATAAAAATTTAATAAATTGTGCACTATGATACCTACAAATCCCAAAATTTAGCACTTTTTCTCACATCTATGAAAAGATACAAAAAAATTAAAATTTAAAAAAAAACTCGGTAGGAATATACGTCTTAACCATGTTGAGGCGCACAAATTTTTTTTCTTTATTTTAGGGTCTTCTTACTTGATTAAAATGAATAAATTAGGCAAACTTTAAAGGCCTGGGAACAAAATAACCTAATTAGTGTGTCTAAAGAATGATACCCCAAGCCGATCATTGCCCTAATGAATATTGGAATATTCTAAAAGTGTTTCCATTAAATTTACAAATGAAGTTCAAAATAGGATTCAAAAAATTGTTTGACACTCTCAGGGTTGTTTGGGTACGTGTTTGTCCATCATTCAGTGTTTGTTTGTGCGTCTGCCTCATTCATTGCGTCGGGCCTTTGAATCTAACAAAGCAATTGCAATGTTGTGAAAAATTGGTAATTTAAGTGTAAAATATATACTGATATAAAAATCCTATAGTAGATGTGTAATACACAAGGAGATCCTTTGGGAGAGGGGAAATTTAGGAAAATTCCTATGTAGGAATGGAGCTTGAAATGGATCTCAAATTTTCTCATCAAATTGTTTATAGGGGATTGAATTTTCCTAATTCTAGGTACCTTGAGAATTTCCATATCATTCATTTGTTCTCAATTCCCTTAGCAAATCCCTCAGTATGCATCAAAAGTCCCTCATGGAATTGTCTTTTTTTTCCCAAATGGCCACATTCCCTCACAAGTGTAATTGGAAGAGGAAAATCACAGGAAAACCAAGTTGTTTTCTATACGGAACACACATAGAATCTCTTTGTGGTACACATGCAACCCACTGATCGATGGGCATTAAGCAACAATAATTAAAACCAACAAAAGATCCTTTAGAAACAATAGACACCCTAACAAATATCCTATATATTGCATCACCATGATCGATGAATCCTATATCTTGACACAAGTAGAAATCTTGTCTAACTTGACATGTCTTTAATGATTAAGTGTCATAACATGTTTGCGTTGCAAGAATTTAAAAAAAAATTACCTTACATCAACTAATCTGATTGATCAACTACTAGTGGATGGTTTCGTTCAAATGATAATGGATCTACTGGCATGGGAAAAAGAAAACACCAAGACACAGTCAGCCGACCGGCCCCAATTAACAGTACTAACAATTTTTATTTTTATTTTAACACATTCAAATGAGAACTTCTACCGGTATTCCACTTACAAAAACATTACAAAACAAGCAGCTAGTCACATAGTCTCTGCCTTAGTATTTACCATACTAGTATTTCATCAAGTCTCTGCCTTAGTATTAGATTTATTTTTACACCTAGTTTGTACTCTTCACCCATGTAACTCCTTGAAAACGCAGCATTTCCATAGTCTCTCCCATGGTAGTACAGAGACAACAAAAGCAAATCCCACTGCAACCAGGAAGGTGAGTTGCCTACCGGCCAAAGTGTTCTAACAATTAAGGTAGAGGACCCAATTTCCAACCGGGTCCAATTACCAACCACTGACAGGGCGTACATTTTAGGTCAGACCTCGAAATTCTCATGTAGCCAGTATGAACATTTTAGGGATGGACGGTTTTTGGTACCTCTACATCTCTAACTTCAAAAATTCATAAGTAATTCAATAATAGTCTGAAAAATATGGTTCAAGTTGGATTGGGCTTGTACAAACTCTACACATATTTCTGAATCATTTTGATAGCCACTCCAGAAACAAAACTTGTTGAACCTGAAATTCGGACGGGAATTGGGTCCACTACCTTAAAATCTGGTCAACCAAGACTTGAGATATAGCTGATCGACTTCGCGAAAAGATCGACGGACTGAAGTCAAAATGAGCTTAGATTCTTGTGCCTACTCCTTAATTTGGACTTCTCACTACTAGCAGACCTATAGTTTTTCATTCCCCCTTTCTCGGGAACAATGAACAGTGGCTTCATATTATGCTTATATTTTTGTCATCTTGTGACCAAAACCACTTACAAACACTAACACAGCCCATGCAACTGGTTAGTGCAATTTCATTCCTTTTTCAATTATAATAAGTGAAAAACAACACATTTCCTAATAGAAACGAAAATCAAGCACACCTTACTTACATACAAAACTTCCTGACTTGACTTTATACTTGTAGAATGATGGAGAGAAACAAAAATAAAACGCTAGTCAATTGAAAGTGAAATGGTGGAAATGACAAAAAAATAATTCAGTTCAACTGTAGAATTGGAGGTCTATTTGGATTTTGGATTTGAATATTAATAAAGGAAGAAGTAATCCGCCCAAATTCCAAAATCAATGATTTTAGGTTGTTAAAGGTTTAGGAAGTTCATAGACAGTTACCCATTCGTCAGTTGTGGCAGGGTTTGAAGTATGAACAAGTATCGATGGACATGGATGCATAAGAGGGGATTAATTCGAACACTACCAGACTATGTATACATACAAAAAACATATTTAAGGCTGAAAATAGGGTTGTATATTTACATTATATATATATATATATATATATATATATATATATATATATATATATATATATATATATATGAGAAAAAATATAAGAATATTCTAACTATACAAGGGGTATTTTAAAAAGGGTCATGAATGCACGTGATTCCAAGGTTTAATAAAGAGTGCACCCCTAGGCACCCATCCAATTAGCATTCCACCTAATGAGCGTTTGTATGGTATGGTCCACTAACTCCTCTTGGTGAATCAACTACATTTTGGCGCACATTTGTGCACTTTGAGCATTTTTTCTAAAAAGCTAATTTTCAAATCAATTTTAAAACTATGTAGCAATGCTTGAATGAAAAATGAGTAAACCAACTTCTAGATTTATGTGCATATTATTTAAAAGATAAAATTATAGAATGTTAAAATGATTTTATAATATATTGAAGATTTTGAGTATCAAAACTCTCATTTTAATAACAGTTATACTAATTTATGATCAAAATTTGAATGTAATTGTAGCTCATGCTTGATTCTATATTAAAAAACCAAAAACTAAGCCAACCTTCAAATTTTTGTTCGCAAGTATATTCAAAAATAAATCCCTCAAAAAGGTTTTTAAAATAAAGAGAAAAATGAACCCCTCCCAAGGATAACACATATTGAAATTTGAAACTTTCATCAATTTTTTCTTAAAATGAAAAAAATGGAAGATATTTTTTCTTCAAATATTTGAACACTGGAAAAATTCATAGCTCAAAAGTTCATCCACAAGGACCACAATCCTTTGTTCTCCTTCTCTTTTAGAATTTAGAGTGCATATTATACATTGTGACAAATGAATGCACTAGTTTATCCTTTGTTTCATCCTCCATTAACCCTTAAACGTACCACTTCTTTGTAAGAAAGTCAAACTACACAATTTAGCCTTCAAGATTATCAAAATATATCTTGTAATATATTTCATGCATGGAATTGAATGTTTCCTATCAGTCTTTGAAATTTTCAATTTTTTTAATTTAATACGGCCATTTTAACAAAATTTTAAATCAAATACTTCAAAAAAAAAAATTATTACAAAAAAGCTTTAAAATTTTAATATTTATTTTGGAGCAGGTACAAATTACAATGGAGAATCACATGATGTGTTTTCCATAGAAATTTTTTATTTAAATTTTCAAATTTGAAAGGTGAACATCCTATGTAGTGTAATTCAAACCTTGAGCTACAAAGCTTGCACAAGCAATAAAATACTCAATAATTGGAATTTTTAAGATTTGAAAAGTGACGTACAAACTAGACTTAGTAAACTTCATTTTCTTAATTGGGTGTATTAGCAACAAAAGTCATCGTCAAGATCAAAATTGGGTTTGACCAACAAACATACAGTAACTGGATGCGTGGACGTTTAGGGGTTAAAATATAATGCCAAGTTTTTAATTTACTATTGAATTTTTTTTCTCTTTTATTGGTAGGGTCCATCCTACCACTTTAGATTTCACAAAAATGTTTTCCTCCCTCCAAATTGAATTTTTCAAATTCTCAAAATCCTCAAATGAGTGCACAAAGACAAGAATTTTAGTAGACCATACCATACAAACGCCCTACTGCTAGTACAATATCAAAATATTTGAACATATTCTCAAAAAAATTGAACATATGCACAAAATATTCCTTAATTCGTGTTAGTATCCTAACTTGTCTAATCTTAATAAGGCATCTTAATAAGGCAAAGGGATCTTCTAGGCTTGAGGGACCTATGCAATGGTCCAAAACTTGGTGAACGCGTAAAATGTGACAAGTTTCCTAATTATTCAAATGCTCTTAATATCACAAATTCACAACCCTAACAAAAAGAACCTTGGAGTCTCCAATATCATAACTAAGTTGAGAACTTCTACAAGTAGATGGAGAATTTTATAGGACACACACAATGATTAACTCAACTAACTTAAGTTTATCCTTAGACGCTTCAATTAAAAGTGGCAACTCTTGGTTAACAAGGTGTCCATTTTTATCAAGTCGCATGCTATATATTTCCACAATCAAATGAACTTACATTAAAATATCACCTAATATTTGGTGTAGATTAATGATGGCCCTCATCAAGCAACAATTCCACATCATTCACTTTTGTGAACACATATATTCTCATTTATTTTGAAGGAATGAATCCAAATACATGATGGAAAATTAACAGATGTTTCCATTTTACTTCCTAGGCAACTTTTCATTTCAATATTTGAATTTGAAGAGTAGTATTGATCAAAAGTAATACTTAAATGCAAGTGAGTGTTGCAAATTAAACAAAGCTTGTACATACACATTTTATGGTTTTGTTCATATTTCATGCATAAAAACTTCAAATTACAGAAATATTTTGGGAGGTGAAAGATGACTTGGTTTTTTAACTTTTCTAAGACAAAAAAAATTTTAAAAACAAATTGTTTGCTAAGTTCAATTGTGTACCAATATCTACCGAAAAATATGGTTTAGTGAGAATTCACATGGGCTTGCAAGTTTTTATCCCATATCTTGTAATCAAAGTATTTTAAAAACATACACGCAAATCTAATCTCGATGGAAAGTAATATAAAATGACCCAAATTATACAGTGCATTTGGTAAACACTTGGTTTCCAAAATTATTTGATAATATGTCAAATAGTCATAATCTATAGTTGTGGTAGAAGCTTTGCAATAAAAATAATATTCTAAACTACAACACTTGTTTCAAATTACAAAGTACAATGTTCAAATTCAAACTACTCTAACAAAATTATTGTTCCCTTTGTCCTGCAAAAAGACCTTGTTTTCATTGAAATGCATAGATTAAACATTGTTTTCATTGAAATCCATAAAATAAGTTTAATCCCATAATTTCAAAGGAAGTATGTTGATTGTAATGCAAATCGATGAATTAAATGAGTACAAAGGGAGTATTTTCATTGTCAAACAGCGTATACATGACCAACATCCATAACAATAATCCATGGTCAATATGATCAAAATCCATGATCAACATCATTAAAATCCATGATTAACATCATCAAAATCCATAGATTAAGATGCTAGATTGTTTGCAAGTCCTTAAGTAGTTGTCAAGCGCACACAAAGCTTAATTGTTGTTGATAAATGAGTACATTTGGAAATCATGGTTTTGTTTTGTTACAAAATTCAAATTAATATCATGGTCTTTTTGCGGGATGGAGGGAATATTTCCTAACAAAATTGAGACTATATGAAGCTTGGGTATATGCAAACATGCTTAGGAAAGGTCATAATGACAAAATTGTCAAAGTTTAGTCATTTTGGGTTGGTATTCCGACTTGTAGTGAATGCCTCATTTTGACTAATTATCCAATTTTTATAAGTTTAGATGCCAAATATCTTTGAAATGTAATATTGTCTTTCTTCTTTGGCATTTGTTGGAAATTATTGCTATGTAATATACTTAAATTGCCACCTCATTCAAATCCCATTTTTGTTAGTCTTTATACCAAATAATACTTTCAGTCAACAATACCTCCACTTTTCCTTTGCGTTATACATCCACATACTCCCCACAATACTAGCCAACAACGCATACAAACACTTCTACATATCTCATCCCAAACTTGAGTATTGTTACTTGCAACCCAAATTCCAACATATTTGAAAGGACAAGTGAACAAGTAAGGTCACTCATGTTTGGAACACTGATAAACACATAAATGTCAAAAAAACAACATTCTAAATGGATATCTATTTGTGAATCCTCTCAATATTCATACTTTTGATCTTTAATTTTTTAAAACACGTGGTTTGAATTCTCAAATTTTAGTCAATTGGAATAAATTGATTACACTGTGTTATTCTCTAAACTAGTCATTAGTGTTCCTTCATCCATCAACATTCATTCAAATTAGTATTTAATATTTAGCAAATATATTCTTTGTACTAAAGAATTTTCTAAATGTGGATTTCACTGAAAGTTATGGCAATTTTTGAGGTGTAGATAAGTTTTTGAAAGCCATTGTAGTACACATAAATTAACCTTTATTATTGTAGCAACAATACAAGTCATTATACCTAACTTGTTCATTAAGGCAAAATTTCTATTTTTTTTGCTTCCTAATTAGGTTGTGTATTTTTTTACTTTGTAAGAGAGTCAACATGGGTTGTTTTGCCACCATTTCAAATTAAAAAAATTATTTTCACAACAAGTAAATAATGTTTACTATGTAACTGGCCACCCAACCATAGAAGTGAGATCTTGTCAATTAGACAATGTTATCTCCTTCATCCACTAAACCATACCTAAAGTCCTAGTAAATTTGTCTGTTCACATACTTCTAAGAATATGTACATACTAATTAAACTACTACTTTGATGTTTTAACTACGTTGAAGTCATAGATTCAATCATGGTCTATCAATTCCCACATAAGTAACTTAATTACCAAATGTGTAACTTAGTCATAAACGCTTGGTCTATCAGTTCCCTCATGAGTAATTTAACTCCAACACTTCATCATAGTTAGAACCAACTTTAATAGATAATAATGTAGTACTACATTATTTACTGGAAACATAACTTTGTATTACTCTAAGTTTTTTATTTTCTCTTGAGTGATTTGATAGGTTAAACTCCCAGCCTATTTTTACAACACTCAAATTTAGCCTTTGGTAGATTTTGTGAATGTATCTACCACCACGTGGTCTATAACCAAATAAACAAATTCCACTCATTAAATTTGGCCTCCAATCTAATAAAATGACCCCAATTACGCAACTCCAGTATTCTATGGCTCTAGTTATAATCACCTATATTGCATTTTAGGGTACAAGCATGCTTGATGTACCCGTCATTAGCATAGAATTAGAAATGAAAGAAGTTTTAAATGTCACATTTTGCAAATAAAAACGAAACTAGTTTTTAAAAACATTACTTAGTGTCATAACACATGTAAACTTATCATTTTTCTAAATTTAAATGTATAAAATCATTAAATTTTTATTTTCATACTTATTAGGATTTAGTACCAAATATCATATTAATGAAAAATAAACATGGATATATAAAAATTTACCATGAATTTTTAATTGTTCACCACCTTGAAAATTTCTTTTTATGTTTCAAATTCAAAATCCAAAAAAATCTTCAATTTTGAAGTCCTTTTAGATGTAGAGCCTCCTTATAATATTTCCGAGGATCGTGAAAATTATAAAAAATAGTTACATATCCCATTCCATGTTGTAAAATACTACAATTGATTATTAGAACATCATAAATCCATATACTTAGTCAATTACAAACACTTTCCATTAAGTGCTTATATTCCTTTTTGATTCCTCAACGGTTTAACCAAAAACTCACACTATGACAGGGTCTTGAATGTGGGCTCAAAAATCATATTACCAACTCTAGTCAATTAATAGCAATTTTTAATGTACTTACATATTGTATTCTAATTAAAGCAATTAAAGAAATATTAAAATCATGCTTTTACAATAAGATGTGTAATTTAATTAATATTAAAGTGAAAAAAATTCACAATTTTATAGTGTGACATAAGGAATCTCCAAGTATACTTATACCCTTTAGTCCAATCTTAAGTTAGTGATATAACAGGTTTTAATCTCAGGGAAGTGACTATGGGAATTTTACAAAACCACGTGAGATAAAAAATAGGATCAATTTTAATTTGTTTAGGATAAAATTTATAATTTCATTAGATTAGCATTGGAAATATGTCCCCTACATGATTATATGTAAAATAGGGTGGTGGATAATTCTTCCACTTTAGTAATCAATCGAAAAAATAGGGTCATAGATATAGGATTCCTCTAAAAGTATCTAGTAGGATCAGTAGAATAAATATGGGTTTGACTACTTGGATGAAGAAGTGTGTAGCTTTTGTCCAAATTTGAATCAAACACGTTAGTACGGAGGGAAGTGTCGTGGGATTTTTTTGGAGGAAGGAATGTGCTGGCGCTCCTCCATAGTCATTGGGTTTTGCAACAACGCTAAACATGTGGGACCTCGTTGGATGCATAGAATATGACAACCTCCACTATCACCCTCAACCGCTTTTTGTGATTGGTTTTGGTTTTGTCACAACCTCAATCCTTGATCGTCAAGCTTACGCTTTTTGTAAGCATTTTCTAGGGTTTCTTTCATGTAGATTGATGTTATAAAGTGACCACTTCATTTGCAATGTTTTCCTTGTGTATTTGGTTTCTAGTTTAGTTTTCATAGTTCATCTCTCCTTTGTTGGTTTTGTGATTAGGATTTTGCTCAAGTTTTGGTAGAGCAATTTTAGGGTAAGGCTTGTTTAGGGTTTGGGTAAACATAGATAGTTAGATGAAGCATGGAGTTTGGTTTTGCAATGCTATAGTATTATGTTCACTATTTGGTACTTGTATGATTTATAAAAAAAATATTGTGCCAAAAATTAGCCTTTCTAAACAATTACAAATATATATAGGGTGCTAAAAAAATACGTCAAAATAGATTTTTATTTACAAATAGGGAGCAAAAAAATACTAAGAGGTGCATAAATATCCCCCCATTAAATACCCCATTATTGTGGTTACAAAACGTAAAGGGGTGTGATCCCCCCGAGGTTTTAATGTAAGGAACTCTTGTAGCCCTTCTAGTAAGGAATCCCAAAAATGCAATTAATATATACAAAAGTGATCTATGATATTAACAAGTCATAGTAATAAAGAGTGAATCCATAAGGACTGGCCATCTTTATGGAATAATTATTCTTTATATTATTTACTTTAAATTGATAGTGTAAATCCTTGTGGGTTATAATGGGATCAATGTCGTTGTAGTGCCTTAAGACATGGGATACGTGAATTCTTAAATACGTAAGAAATGCACTAAATAAATAAAGAATGTAAGATGGTGCAAGTTGGAGTATACAAAGACTTAAGCGAGAGACCTATATGACATAAGAATCTTCTTTCTAAACTTAAGCAAAATATAAAGATAGATGTGAATTTATAAATAGACATAAGGAAAGTGAGGACTATGAAGCATGGTTACGTGAAATGTATGTCTATTTGACTCACATTGGATACTATAAAAAAGATGTCTCCTTTTTTGTGACTATTTGACATTAAGATAGGACAAGACTGTTGCATATGAAAGGAAATGATATGACTGAAACTAATTATAGGCAAGAGCCTCTATTCCATTCTAACATAAAATAAGGTTTATTAACATTAGGTAATTGAGTCTAATTATCTTCACCCTTATAAGTGACTTTAGTGATTTATCCTTAACCCCTTAACGTACCAGGGTGTCCCTGGAATTGACAATTTGAGAAAAAACATTATAAACTACCATTTAGAAGAATATTCTAGAATTGATATACATATGAAAGTTCTAGATCTTGAATTTTAGATTCCATCCGTACGGTTCCATTCACTAATAAAATCACCAATATTTAATTATAAAATTTGAAAGTTAAAATTAAAAATTCCTTCTAAATTCGATTACAAACTAAATTTCAATATTTTTTGAGTAAATTTTTCTGGAATGAGTTTGAAATGAGATACTCTTAAGTGTGGTGATACTTTGAAATTTTTGTGTTTCTTAAATTTATGACCTCATTTTTCACGATTCCACTTTGAACTAGAGTCAATGCAATTTTGGCTTGGTCAACGACTTGACATACTTCTACATTTGCAATTTTAGAAAAATATGTACTCTAGTATGACTAAATCCAGCCATTAGATAGGACAACAACTTGGTGAAGAATCTCCAAAAAATTGGATGAGTATCATCCAAGCGTTGATGAGAACGTGAGAAGACTTTGAAATCATTCGTCGTCCAATTTCTGGACGCTGTGACGTTTAGGGGTTAAACGATTCAATCTTTCCACTTCAAAAAAACTCTACTAGAAAAGCTCACGTGGGTTAGAATTCCTTTTTGAACTTTTCCGTACTACATGGGCTACTTTCACCATCTGTGAAATAAAATGCAATTCATATCATTCAATAGAAACTGTGGAATAGTGGAATGGTAGCTTTATTCTAATACAATTATGGGCTTACAAGACTAGCTGCTGGAAATGCAAGGGACAATGAATAGACTAGAAGTAATTGAATCCAATATATAAAGTTAATTTGAACAAACCGAATCAAATTGTGACTGCTGACCTTTTACTTCACTTTAGGAACTAAAAACATTATGGTGGTAACAACTTATTGTATCAAGTTTCTAATATTGTAAAGCATTATATATATATATATATATATATATATATATAAATATAAAAGGACGATACCCCAATACATTATATAAATATAATGAAATCTTTTTGAATGCAATAGCCCCCCATTAAATACCTTATGTAATTATGATCATGTATACCCAAAATTTACACTAAGTGACTTTCCCGATTGACCACATGGTAGCTCCTCTTTGTGAAAACCTACTTCGTAATCATTACGAGAGGGTATATTAGCTACCGAGGAGGAGAAGTAGAGAGAAATTCAATACAATAGAACTCAAAACTAGCTTCGTAATCACAAACCAGGGAGAAGGTGAGCTAACCAAATAGTAAGAATACAAGCAAAAGACTATTAGGTAGGCACAGAAACAGAGGACAGTACTTTAGACAAAGTAATCAGGTATCTTGGAAAATGTGGCGTGCCAATGAGTTTGGCTCTTTTGCTTTTATACCATAGTACAACGGGATCTGATAGTTAGGTCAGATTGGTAAAAAAGTGTTTCCTAGATCTACATGCTGGGGTAACTTGGAAAATTACCGGGGTAAAACTCAGAATGGTAGACCTACCGGTAGCTTCTAATTTACGGTTAACACCACATGCTCCATTTCAATCAATAAACCCAATTCATAAGCATATCTTTTAGGAATCCACAATTGTAAAGAGCGATTAATGTAACAAAACAAAAATTGTTGCTATAAACCTCCAATGTTTACCTTGCTCAAACACTCTTTTGAATCACGTAATGAATACGATACCTTTATGTCGTAGGAATTGAAGAAAATTTATTGCCATCACTCTATCTTGAATGAAAAGTATCAATCAAGACAACAAGGTATTTATACTACAACGCCACCTCATGCAATTTATTACATTCTTGTCAAGTAGGCACTCTCTGGTTTGTATATTTTTAAGTTATTAATATACAAGCAATCCTATAATACCTTTTCACAATGGTTAGCTCTATGTCAAAATACTAATTTCAATGACCAATACAAAATGTTTAACGCTACACCCTACCGAAAAGACCCTTTTATCCATACTTCAAGTTTTAAATATATTTGTTAGTTGCATTTTATAGTGCATCTTTGCAAAATTGCCCAATTTGGAGAGGGTTGTAGGCATATAGAGGTCAACCACTAAATCATATTGCTATTCAGATAGTAGTATCAACATTGGCTCTCCCATCTCCAAAGCCGGTGTTGACATTCCTAATTGGTGTGTTACTCTTGGAGTGCTACTTTGCATTGGTTCTTCACCATTTATCAACTTCCACGATCCATACTTTTTCAAGAGATATATCATCCTCAATCATCCCAAACAAACCTCTGACCACCAAATTTTTCCAATAAACTAGTTTCATCACAAGAACTACACGTGCTCAATTGCATTGGTCAATGCAAATAACAACTTTGAGACTATGGGGGCCAATTCTAGGTTTCACAGTGATTTCAAATAAAGCCCAATTGAACTCTGTCTATTTTTTATTATGATTAACTTTGGTTTGTTTCCATGTTAAATTAAAAAATAATAATGTGCACAAAAAAAAAAAAATGTTTACTATAAGACTTGCCACTCAACCATAGGAGTGAGATCTTGTCAATTAGACAATGTTATCTCCATCACCCACCAAACCAGATTTAAAACCCTAGTAAGTTTGTATGTCTACATACTTGAAACATATACATACTAACTAAATTGTCTACTACTTGGTGTTTTAACCCCTAAAAGACCATACTCATTCCTAAAATTTTATCATTTTCTCGTGATACTTTCAGAAAGGCAATCGTATCTCTTGATTGGTATTCATGTAGAAAACTTCACCATTGAAGTTCAAAAAGGACTTAGTCATGAGACTGTACATCCATTTTCAAAACAATCTACCGTATATATTACATGATTATAAGGTTTGATCATAACTTGATTTCTGAAAATTTTGAACAAAATCAACAGGTCATTCATTGAAAACTTTCTCATAAATTTAAAAACCATGATTAGTGTTTGAAAGTTTAGGAGCATACAAAAAATTGAGCATACAAAGAATCATTGAGCCGGTGTTTGTGATGGCTATTAATTTTTACATTGCAAAAATGTTTTAAAGAATTCAAATATGTTCCAAAATATTCCAAAATAATATAAAATATGTAGAAAGGATTCCAATTATTTTGAAAAGATTCCATTTAAAATATATTTAATTTTTTTTCGTAATTTTTTTATAGTGTTAATGATTCAGTAATGGCAAATATTTTATATATTGGACAGTTCTTTTTTTATTACGAATGTGACGTCCAAGTGTGAAAACGCCCTTCAAGTCATCAACCACCCTAACTACAATGTCCCAAGTTCACCTACGTTGACGTTTTAGTTTTTTCCCAATGAATCAATCAACATAATTGCAAATCTTGAAGGATTTTTGTGTTCTTCAAACGAACATGTTCAATTCTTTAGTTAACATTGGGTCAAAATTATGAAATCCAAACAAGTTATTAAAGTGATGAAATTGTTCGAGGACACAATGTGTCCACCTAGTCCTTTAGGGGTTAACTAGCTCGAAGTCATACTAGACGCTTGGTCTATCAACTCGCTCATGACTAACTTAATTACCATTTTAAATAATATAATTCCAACAACGTTCCTCAAGCCAAAGAAACTTTATCAAGATTTTTATCAGATTCAAATTAACAACTTGGGTCAAAACCACTCAAATATATAATAATTGTTGAATCTTAAACACTCCTACCATTCTTACGATCATTCACCCAAACATATGTTGCTTAGGTTTGCACCAATTCTACGATGTAAAATATTTGAACCTTCCTTTGTCAAACACTATAGTGTAATGAATCTTGCATAGGTATATTGTCGACGAGCAGGAGTTGTTTCTTGGGCCAAAGATCTTGGAGTAGTTGTACTGGGTACCGTATTTGGCCGAGAAATCATAGACGGGGGAAAAAATATTATGCCTTCTCTAGCCTCTTGAGCAACCTCTCCATCTAAGTCGAAATGTAGCGCTAGTTCATTAAGAAGCTCCTCTACTTGTTGATTTGTAGGATATCCTTCTACACTCACTCGTATGACATTTTGTTGTTCCCAAAATGCTTCCAAATCCCTGTTGCCAACGTTTAAATCTTCGTCTTCACCGCTGTTAATATCATTTATATCC
The DNA here is from genome assembly GCA_022496805.1 of Pohlia nutans. Lineage (NCBI taxonomy): Eukaryota > Viridiplantae > Streptophyta > Bryopsida > Bryales > Mniaceae > Pohlia > Pohlia nutans. Next base: position 11,929,330 of record CM040095.1, on the reverse strand, counting down.
CCATCTTCACCGCTGTCAGCATATGTATATATGACCACATCACTCCTATACATGTCTACAATGTTTTCATCATCTATGTCTCGGTCTTCAATGTTGTCATCAACTGTGTCTGATAGGTCTCCATTGTTGTCATCATTTATATTACGATACAAATTATGTTGAAAGACGTATTGATCTTCAAATTGAACAAATCGAAGGGTTCGTGTCTGCACTAGGTCAGCTCGAAGTGGACCTTCACGCTGAGCAGTAAGAATCTCGGCCATCTCGAAATATGCAATACGTTGATTTTCATTTTGTCGATGCATTTCCTCCTGCCTTTCTAGATTATGTTCTAGAGCACGTCTTGTCTCTAGTGGAAGCTCGTCAAAATTAGGAAGGCAATGTGGCACTTGCAAAAGATCTAGTTCATCCGTTGGAACTTGAAGCAGAAGTACCACTATTGGGCTAGCACTTTGCATCTCAACAGATGTTACTTCTTCAACGTTGTTCCTAACAAGTGTCTCTAAAGGCGCTCCTAATGAAGTCCTACAATAAATCACAAAAGTTGTGTTGAGTTGCTAATGAATTCCACATCGTTAGAGACGTGTGACGCATGTATGATTGTATGTTTTGTAAAAGTATACATGCAATGAGATCTACAAGTTGACATGCATTCTAACTCAAGTCATTGGCATTTTAGAAAAATGAGCCAAATGATCGATGACAAGAACTCTCTAGGGCTCATCGGCAATATTTTGTTCACAAAATATAAAATAGAATTGTGGAACCACGAAGTTTGTTACCTGCATATCTCACAATCTAGAAACCCTTGTGTTTGTAGTCGCATAACAAACCACTTCTTCAGGCATGACTCGTGGCCAAAGCTATCTTTGCATAGACAACCTAGTTGAATTATCGGATCTGTTGATTCTGCTGCAAAATTTTCTTCCACTGCTAAACAAATTCTGTTCCAAAGAGTTCATGCACATGCATCAATTCTATTAGATGCTAACTAGGTACTACAAGATGTAAAACAAAAGTATGAGTCAATTTGGTTTAATTAGCTTACATGTATTCCAAACAAGTCTCTGTATTTAGTTCTAAAATGCATCCACAATCATAGATGACGGCTTTGACGGTCAACAAAGAAATTGGTCTTACCGGCAATCTATGTGTTGTAAAAGTGGAGAGTTGTAGTTGGAATTTGTCACAAGTTCTTCTATTTGGCCCTCTTCAACATGATCGCTATTGGGATTCTCCAAGGTCCCATCAATGTCTATATTTTTCATGTCAGTTGTCAAGGAACCGTGTTCCATCTTTTGCTCATTTGACAATTCACGATTTGGCTCTTGTTCCATCACTAAAATTGAAGTTGTCGAGCAAACAAGAATCTGTAAAGTATACTATTCAATTCTAGTAGTTAATAAAAGATTGTTGTTAGTAAGTAGATACCAATTGATGCAAGCAAAACCAAAAGCAACTATTTGCAGTAATAGATTCTCTAGCATTTGTACAATTTATTTACTTTTAGTATTAGCCTTGTTTCAAAGCTACTTGTATAAAAAACGAAATTAGAAGATGATAGATAAAAGGAACCAAATCAACCAATTGAGGGTAAAGCATTAGAAAGTAACTATCTAAAATGGACTTGTCTTTGAAAGTTTATTGCATTTAAAAAGCAAATTGTATAGAAGGTATGTTGTCAAGAAAAGGCCATTATTTACCTCAAGTTTTGTATGAAAGTTGGTGCTAAGCAATGATGTAGCAAATCTTTCGACAAATGAATCTTCTTTAGATTTGGCCAGCCGTGTTGCGTTTATATAGGCATGATGAATGGGCCTTGGTAGAAGGATCAGGGCATGTTGAATGGACTTTGATAAAATGATCGAGGCATATTCAATGGGCCTCGGTAAAAGGATCAAGGCACTTTTTTCATATTGAAATTAGATACATGGGCCTCGGTAGATTAATCAACATTTTGACTTCATATTAAAGTAGGATCTATGGGCATGGGTAGAATATTCAATACAGTCAATTGCCTTGATACTAGCCTTGGTAGGTGCTATATTGTTAGTAAACACTACTACTAGTTACATTGAAGTGACCCATATGCATCTCATGTGCAAAATTTCAAAATACAAGATCTACCACTTCTATTGGAGATGCTATATGTATATTAGTGGTTGCTATTTTTGAATTTTAGCATGTTTCATTTTTTCATGAAAGATTGTATCTTTGGAAGATGTGAATTCAATTAATTGTATGGTACTTAAGGTGGGTTGAGATTTAATGATGGTGTGTTTTGATAGGTAGGTCCTTTAAGGATTTGACGCATAGTATGACCAATTTAGATTGAGCATGACAATGGCATAGAATATTGTTGGTCACATGTGCAAAGTAGAAGCCAAAGTATATTGTGTTATCTTTTGACTTATTGTTAAATATTGTTGAATTCATGAATAAGATTGTAGCATGTTGATTTACAGTCGAACCGCTCTTGTTGTTTAGGAACGGTGGAGAAATATGCACATGTGGTGGTATGACACAAGCGGCTCCATTGTATTTAACTTTATGAGCATAGAGAACGTAAATAAAAAATTATTAGTGTTTTTGTATATACGGAATTTGCATCATGAGAATTTGCATTATGTAAATAGGGAATTTGCATCATAATTATATTTGATAATATTAAAAATAAATAAAAAACACAAATTAAAAATCCATGTTAATTGGTTATGTCTTTTTGTTTGAGGGCATTCTTATGGTGTTGTCTACAATTAAGCATTACATGGAGTCATGTATTCAGATTCAGTGAATTATAGAAAGAGCACATATTTGATGAGAATGCTTCCCTACCAAAAGGAGTTGTATTCTAGCGTTGCCAATGTATTGGTTGGTACAAAAGTTTAGTAGGCAAGTTATTTGAGAGTCAATAATTGCAAGGTTGGACCAAAAGTCAATGGATAGTTCTTTATGTATATTTTCATTTCCTTTTTATTTATCAATGTTGTAAAATTGTTGTGCAATTATTTCTAGGTTTATTTTACAATCATACTTTATAATGTGTCATTTAACAAATTTAATGGGTCCTTTGTTAGGCTATGTTCCTATGAAATCCCACCATTCTATTTGAAAGTAGTATGGTGTAAAGTGTGCAAAGTCATATAGTTTTAGGTATATACATATATATATATATATATATATATATATATATATATATATATATATATATATATATATATATATATATATATATATATATATATTTGTATGTATATATATGTATAGTGGTTTTTTGTAATTGCTTGATGTCAACAAAATTGTGCACAATGGTTGCTCTTGAGCACCAATTGAAAAACTCAAATAAAGTAAAAATCATTCTCCTATGAAGCTCCATTGCATAATATACGGTTGGTTGTCCTATTACCAACCACTGAGTCACTGACCCAATTCCGATCAGGCCTAATTTCTAGATATTCAAAGGGAAGATGTACCTCATTTGTACATTAGAGCATGTGATCGGTTTTGGGTCGCAGGTTACTTTGCACTTTTGAATTTTGTATAAAATTGAGAAATGAAAATTGTAAATTGCAATTTTTTGCTCGATCCTCATGAAATTCTATTTCAAACGGGGTCATAATTTTTTTTCCGGATTTACCGCTACCAAATATAGGTCAGATTGCTTAAGTGGTTGGTAATAGGACAATCAACCTTAGTAATGCAAAAGAGCACCGTTTTAAAAAATGAATCAAAAAAGAATCCTTGTTTAGATTTCATTTTCTAAGCAATGAAGGAATGCAATATGTATTCCATGAGTTTTGGGACTATCATGTCATTATCACGTAAACGTAGTTTTTAATTGTAAATAAACTATGGTCACACTTCAAAAGGGTGTTGGCCTCCATTGCACTAATATGCTATATCATTTATTCTCTCATCTTCAAAAACGATTTAGACATTACACTGAAATTGAACGTCGTATGTACCAATGTAAACTTTTGATTGTGCCTTAAGCAACGATGGTCCTTTAGGGATTAGGTCATTAGGTAATAGAAACTTTTCAAAAAATTAAGAGAAACAGATCATCACATTTCAAATTTATTTAAACTTATTTCAATTAGAAATGATTAATACTAATTTAGAAAGAATATCAATATTGATTTTTATATTTTACAATTTGTATTTTGTGAATGATGGTAATGGTAAATTCAACCATATAGATACAAACCTTACAACTACTTTTTTATACATGAACTCCAAAATATACCTTCATGTATCTTATAATGAGTCTCCACAAATCTCAAAAAGGCTGGCTATGTGCTTCAAAGATTACAATTTTACACAATTTAGACCAAAATGGAGAAAGACAAAATTAAGTCGTCCTAGTATTATCCATCTACATAACTATAGAGAATATGTAGAGACTAATTAGTCTATTATTTGGTAGGTGAAGGATAACATTGTCTATTGGACTAGATCTCACTTTTATAGTTGGGTAGCAAGTCACCTAATATACATTATTTACCTTTTCTACACATTATCTTTCTTAATTTAGCATGATATTTTCATGAACAAAAGAAAATCATGCAAAATATAACTGGTGTCACATTCATAACATTCAGTAGTCTTCAAAAAGGGTGCCTTTTTGTTTCATCCACCTTTATTTTGAATTGTGATTGAGGAGTGCTTTGAGTTCCTGTGCACCATGGTTGATTGCTCTTGCTTCATGCCACATGTCCCCATAGTTATTGATGTGATGAGGAATATCCCACATCATTTCATTCAGGGGATGAAATGATGTGGGATATCTATTCTACATCAAGAAAGGCAGCAGTAACCAAGGCTATTGAATGTTATGTCTTTCTATAACCCTTGTTAGTCTCCTTTAGAATTCTAAAGAAGACTAATCAAATTGATGTCACATCTTTCTTTCGCCCTTAGTGGACCACACCTTTTTCTAATTACAATGCCGTTGTAAGGTAAACTACTAATAAAACAATTTAAATCTCCAACCCTCTTTGTCTAGTTGAGCTGAAGTTATTTTAAATCCTACAAGATGCTTGTGATTCCCAGGCACTTTAGATACAACATGATCTACACTACGTTTTGCTAATAGTACCACCCACACTCACTATTTACTTGAGGCTGTAGCGTAATAAGTTTTGGCCATTGAAAACCACACAATAAGCAAAAAGTAACTGTGTAGACTACTGCTGTGTCCAAGTCCCACAAACGAAAAGTGCAACAAGAGTACATAAAAACGTAATTAAATAAAACAAAAGGAAGGAGTATCGATACATAAGCGAACATCGTGATTCTGCAACCGGAAGGGAACTATTGAAACTCAATTGACATGATTCATGTGAAACTCCAAACGGAGACAAACGCCTGAGATGGGCAGCCAACATTCATGATCCAGATTGTTTGTGAATTATAGTCAACTTACTTATTGACAAACCGCTTCTACTATTCAGCCTGCAGAATGATGCATCCTCTCTGTCCGAACAGGCAAGTTAAGATTGTAGCGTTGACAGCAAAACTGAAATTCTGCCTTGCACTCACTCCCTGCTCAATCATGTAACTAAACTATACAAGTTTCGCAGAACAAATGTACTAACACTGACGGCTTTTCATTCCGCGCTTGTATACACACTCTCACCGGCAGGACCGTATCAGTGACAGCTTGGAATGCACATCATGTATAACTTTATGCTTGGCTTTTCTTTTCGGCCACGTACTTCTCCGTCTCCTTCACAGCCTCATGGGCTACTTTCACCATCTGTGAAATAAAACGCAATTCATGTCATTCAATAGAAACTACTGTGGAATAGTGGAATGGTAGCTTTATTCTAGTACTAATTATGGGCTTAGAAGATTAGCTGATGGAAATGCAAGGGACAATGAATAGACTACACTAAATAGTATATTTAGTGTGAGGCACTGTAATTGCGAACATCACTCTAAATATCAAAACACCTACTTTTGTAAGAACACTAAATGTGAATTCTCACACTATTTATGAAGAATAGTAACGTTTTGACATTGTGATCTTTTGAGATATGGATATTTAGTGTGAGTAAGGAATGAAACTTGAGATGAAAGTTTAGATGGAAAAACTGAAATTTTAGAAATGGAATGAATCAAATTGGATGATAACTGACAATGAATCAAATTGGATGATAACCGCCACAACTAATTACCCACAAATTGACAATTAGTGTTACACAAGTAGTAGGGGTAAGCACATTATTCATCACCTCACACTAAATATACTATTTAGTGTAGTACAAGTAATTGAATACCGGCAGATAGTAATTAAAATAAACCGAATCAAATTGTGCGTACTGACCTTCTATTTCACTTTATGAACTAAAAATTGTTATGGTGATAACTTACTATTTCACAAATAACTCATAATTTGTTTTGACACTGATATTCACAAGCTACAAGCACACACACTGAAGCTAAACACTATGGATTGTCCGTCATTGTCCACAATACAAACATCTGAATTATGTGCGAGTTTGAGAACGTACAAAGGCAATTTCTGAGGCGGTGATGATCAGTGGAGGAGACATCATGATGATGTCACCTGCCACACGCACCAGCATACCCCGTGATGCACATTGACCAGCAAAATGGGTTCCCACCGCTGCAAGAAAACGAAATATCAAATTAATTAGCATCAATTAATACCAAATCTCGCTGGCACTGTAACAAATACCAACACATAACTTGTCAAAATCTGTAACGTGGGTCTAATCCTTACCCCATTTCGCTGGGAATGCCTCACACGTAACCTTGCTTGCGGCAAATTCAATTGCCAACACCAATCCTACTCCTCGAACCTTCACGACAAACAGATGATGTCAAGAAAACAGTGCCAAAGGCACGGAAATGAATGTTTCCATTAACAGTTTTGCGAAAAAAAAGCAGTAAATGAAGCGCTTGGTACAACGTAACCGAAAGATTTTAAATGAAAAGGACGATCTATTGCAGGTCCATGAAATCAGAAAAGTCTATGGTTATGAATAAAGTACCTCGCCAACAATTGGGCTATCTGCGAGGCTCTTCATGCCATTCTGAAACTCGGGAATAACCTCGTTGACATGAGCGCATATATCTCTCTCCCTAGAATTATGGATCACAAAAACACGTCTCGTTAGTTTAATTCTGGATAGAGGAAACCTCATGACTATTGAAGCAAACGCTTAACCAGTTTTTGAGCAGGTCATATGGGACCTTTCTTAAATTGCCCAATTTTATCTATTTGTTGACCAAAAGATGAAATGTCTGGTCATTGCCCCATCTAAATTATAAATTTCACAATCGACTTGGACACTTTCAAACTTCGGTCCTACAGGGGTTAAAGAAGCTGAGAACTGAACGGGTTTAGATAGAGCACAGTTTGTCACTTACTTGTAAATCTTAATTGCCTCCAATGACACAGCACATGGCACTGGATGGCCTGAGTACGTGAACCCGTGTCCAAATGCGCCTAGCACAGAGAAATATCACCAACTGTGAGCCTCTAAGTTGTTTAAACAAACAGTACATTTTCCTATCCAATCATGAGTCCAAATGCAATCAAAAGTCTTCACTGCGAACAGCTTCTCAACACTGTTACCAAAAGTATCATACTCACCAAAAGTATCACTGAACTTGGAAATCCCATCAAAGATCTCCTGGCTGACTAAGACGGCTCCAATTGGCTGGTACGCTGACGACAACGCCTATTTCTCAGCCAATAAATGCAGGATTAATCACAGGAACATGTAAAAGCCCTAATTTGACAAACAAGAAAAATAACCCCGAGATATTCTAGAAAATCTAGCCACGTTATGACAATTGATAGCCTCTGGAGGGAGGGCTTTCTACTAGTAAGGATGCAGTGGTGCTCGGGCTCCACTATTCTAAGTCATGTTGACAATGAAAATTCAAGAAAATCCAATTGAAACGCTAGCAATTAAATTATGGACAGATGGATAAAGAGACACCTTACCTTAGCAATGGAAACGAGGTCTGGCTTGATGTTATAGTAGTCACACCCAAACATGGTCCCCAATCGACCAAACGCACAGACGACCTAAGGCAAAGAAATTTTTATAAGATTCCTTCAATGCTCTGACTGATCAGGTCACAAAAATAGAAACACGTTTAGAAAAATTTCATTTGAGGTTTAGAAGGTCGTGGTACCTCATCTGCAATCAAGAGGATGTCGTACTTCTTCAAGATAGGTTGAATCTGCATAGATTAAGAAAAAAATTAAGATGAGAAGTGGCACTTTCAAAAGCAAAACGGATCCAGGCATTGACTGACGCCAGATCAAAGGAATGCAATTCAACTACTTTTAAGATCCGAGGTTGTACATAAAATCCTACTGACTTTCACATTCTTAAAAAAAAAAAGGTATAAAATTTCTGTATTAAATGCTTCTAATATTCCTTGAGGAAAAGTCTAGCAAAATCATTCCAGCAACTTGATGCTTCCGAGAGGTAAAGCAATGTTGGGAATCCCAGTTCAATTGGAGCACAGGTGATTGTCCACTAAAAAACAGACTTCTATTTGCTATGTGCCCAAAACAGCAGACTCGGACTAAGAGCAGTTATTGTTCACCTTGTCCCAGTAAGTTTTAGGGGGCGGCATGACGCCTCCAGCACCCATCACGGGTTCAGCGATGAAGGCTGCAATCTGCATAAAACCGCGAGGTAGTTTACTGGTTATAAAAAACTCCAATTAACCCCTAAATGCCTAGAGCCCTCTCCAAATTCGGCAGTTTTGCAAAGATGCATTATAAAATGCAACTTAGAGGGATATTTTGAACTTGATATATGAATAAAAGTTGTACATTATGAATTTTAGATTCTATCCATACGGTTAGATCTATGATTGCTATTACCAATAATTTTGTATAAAATTTGAAACGTGAAATTCAAAATTATTTTGTAATTCAATTACGAATATGATATTGACAATCTACGGATGAAATTTTTTGTGATTGGTTGAAATGTAATACTCTAAGTGTAGTGATTTTTGGAGATTTTTTGGTTGCTTAATTATATGAGTTGACTTTTTTTAGAACACTTTTACACTGAAATCTTCATTATTTTGGGTGAATCACTACAACATGAAATGAGGCATAAAATTTTCATAAATCATCCCCTTTCTAATCGGATCACATATGTATGAAGCTAACTTCCCATAGAATCTACAGTAAAAATTCCACACTGCTAAAAGTGCATGGCGGATGAGAAATTATGGATGAAATCTGTACATCGTCCAAAAAATGGACGCTCAGGCAGTTAGGGGTTAAATGAGCTTGAAAATGTAAAATGTGCTATCAGCAAAACATGCGTGATTTCAAGCCAAAAATTAAATCGTCTGCTCTCAACTGCAGGAATCTCGAAGCACCATAGGTACTTTCTTCACTATCTAAGCAACAGTCAAAGAACTAGCTGATCAAGCATTGCAATCACATAAATTTGTAACAAGCACTTCACAAAAAGCACGTTGTAGATTTACAGTCTGATCATACCTACGAAGTTCAACACACTAACAACATTTGTGTGATGCAACTTTCTGAAGTTTCATCGCTCTACACCTCACTGAGTACAACAGGTTTTTGATGCCTGTCCCGGCATGATTAAGTTTAGCATTAAAACAGAGGGTAAGAATTGCTACGTACTGTTTCAGGGCCCTCCTTCAGAATTAGCTTCTCCAGGTTCTCTGCAAGGCGTGTCGCAAATTCCTCTTCGGATTCATCTGATTGATAAATTGGGAAAAACTAGTTAGAAAAAGCCAACAACTGAACAACAACAGATCCAACTCGTTTATCCCCTCTCATGGCCACATCCAAATTGTATTGAACTTATACAGCAATTTTCTGACCACCACACAGAATCGGTTTATGGCCTGAGAGTACTAACTGGGCAAATGGAAGCGCCAATAATGCGGGCAGTCGGTGTGAAGGACAAATGAGACTGGCAAGTCGAAACCCAATTGAAGTCCTGGCAACCTGCCAACAGCAAACCGCATCAACAACAACATCGTGTAAAAGAAGAAAAAACGTAGCAGCAGTGAGGACTTCACTATGATCACTGACAACCAAAAAAAGCTCCAAAAGGAACAAAATCACAATGAAATGAATCAATCCGGTACTTTCTCCAGAAGATTATTCATTGAACAACAAAACGTACCCTGTAAGACTTGCGGATACCAGCGTAGATCCGTGATACCTGTCAAAACAAATTTTGTAGTATAAATTTCAATGCATGCACAGAAGATGAAACACAATCTACTAACTGTTGTCAACCTGCGCCTTAATAATTAGAGCCGTGTTCAATATACAAGCTATCTGAACAATTAACCTCGAGCTGGAAACAAATAAGAATAGGAAACTCAAGCTGAGGTAAGATCATACGATTTGTTCCGAGCAATGAACTTCTTCTTGTTGGGTCGACCGAGACCATTGTTGTAATACCACACCAGTTTCACCTGAAAGAACACAAGAAAATCGACGTAAAAACCAACGAGTTCACTAGTGAACAAAAGCATTAATATTTGAGTAGTAACATTCTCCTTGATGAGAGTCCAGTTGGTAAACCTTACCTGAGTGTCATTGGCCTCTGAGCCACTGTTGCAGAAAAAGACCTTGCTCATTTTGGTGGCCGTGAACAGGTCAACCAGCACTGCTGCTAAGTCCTGCATCAACGCTTAACCTGGTCATCAACGACTCAAAAAGAGATACCCTACGTCGTGGTCAATTTCGACATTAATTAATTATTTCTTGTCCAAAAGTGTCACATGTCATCTTGAGATTGGTTTATGGTGACATGGACCTCTCAAAATATGATGTGGAAACTAGATTTTGACACAATACTGTCCGAATCTGACCCTCACATACGTTACATATAATTTCCTAAAGAGACATTCCATTGTAAGAATATCGTCAACATACTGATCCTGCTACTCTAAGAAAAACCAACACTGTTCAAATTATTCTCTGACTATTTCAAGGATCCAATCATAGAGTTCCGGTGAACTCCAAGAAAAAGTCCAAATTCAGGACTCTGTTTCGTTTTTCTAGAACTAGAGAGAAGAGCTCGGAACGAACCATAGCTGGCTGTGTAGTTCGGTTCCAGAAATTGTGATAGAAAGGCAAGGTCTCCAACTGCTTGGTAGCAGCATCAACGAGACGCTTCTCGCTAAAACCTGTCCAAAAGAACACAAATCCAATTTAACATAACATCATCCTAGAGCACTCAAATTGAAATAATTAATTATAGAGAACTATCACATGGAGCTAGGAAAATCTAAACAATTGAGAATCATGAGCTCAAGATAAAAAGTTGATCTTCAAGAATCATCATGTAACAACAGATTTAAGCAGATCAAAATATCATTTCGTTACCTAAAGCTGTGCACCAGAGGCCAGCTAATGCGTCGATGTATTTGTTGCCTTTGTTGTCCCAAACGTACACTCCCTAAACCACCAAATTCCATATACATACTAGGAAATTAGAAAAAACAGGAAAGATTTTAAAAGTTGTCAGTAACTTTAAGCTTTAAACACCAAAAATGGAACTGTAAAATTCACCAAAGGTACCTCTCCTCGTTCAATCACCAACGGCGTGCCCGCTTTCATTTGCGCCCCCGACGTGAAGGGCGCCAACATGCTGTGCTCACCCGTTCTGTACAACCAATGTAAGATCATTCAAACGCGAATTGGAGCAATCGATCAACCCTAAAGATATTTCATAAGAAACTGACAAAAAGTAACGAGAGTACTAACTTGGGCTTCTGAATGACATCGGCCACGGGCTTCTGCGCCTGCTTGTCCTCGTTGACGGACATGTTCTTGAGTGCGCCCTTGATGGAATCGACCACGGTTGCCATAGCGGACTGAAACGCCCCGAACTAAGCCAGATTCGAGTGCCAATTTGATCGCAGAAAGGAACGTAGCTCGTCGCAATTGCGGAAACCCACCTCAGTAGAAGCGAAACGAGGAATTCTGTGAGGGAGAGAGGGAATGAAGTGGGGAATGGAAGGGGCTTTGTAGTAGTGAGGGAGGGCAAGGGACATGTGTAAGGATTTGAGGGATGATCAGGAGTGTGAGAAGTGGCATCAATCAAGTGCTGATGTAAGAAAAAGAGTTGGTGGCAGTAGTGTTAAAATGGGCTCAGTGCGCGGCACCGCAATCTGGGTCCCGCAATGGGCGCGCGTCGACTTGGATGCTCATCTCATCCCGTCCGACAATGAACTGACGAGGTCCGTCGTTGTCACGGAACCTGAGTGACCTTGGCGGACGGTTCTCGTCGTTGTGCCCCCCACCTCGCCCTTGATTCTTGACGGCTCCGCCTGCGTGATTGCCGTGCTTTCTTCTCTTTTTGTAATTAGAGATATCCGCAACGGAGACTTACTGTAGTGAAATTGGAGGTATCCTTGGTAGCACCCGCGAACTTGGTCCTAGTGGGTAACCCCTAAATGTTCAAGCGTCCACAAACTACATCACGATTTCAAATCATACAACCTCGGATGATTTTCATCCGAGTCATCTTTGAAAGCCTATCAAATTTTTTACCGATTACAATAAATCTCTTGTGATGGAGAGTTGTTGATAATATTGTAGAGGCCTTCGGCTGCAAGTATGTCAAATTTGTTGGGTAGATTTTATGCATGCAATGGTCCTCTCATGTACACTTCATGTACATTTGAGCCATGCTAATATCTACTTTTGAGGTTAGAATCTACTTTTGTGCAAAGGGTTGGTACGTTTAGGGGTTAACCCCTAAACGTATCGATCTTTTGAGCACAAGTAGATGCTAGCTTCAAAAATAGATATTAGCATGACTCAGATGTACAATAGGTGTACATGAGAGGACCATTGCATGCATAAAATCTACCCAACAAATTTGACATACTTGCATTTGGAGGCCTTTCCAATATTATCAACATCTCCCCATCACAAGATATCTACTCTAATTGGTAGGGAATTTAATAGGCTTGCAAAGGTGACTTGGATGAAAGTCATCCGAGATTGTATGAGAAAGTTACAAGGTTTTGAATCCAATTGTGATCCAGTTTTTGGATGTCGGGACATGCAGGGGTTAAGTTGACAGCACTTCTCTAACAAATTCTTCATTTACATTAGGCCAGAGTTTATATCTCTCTCAAATTGGAGGTTCTTCCATTAGCAAAAAGCATCGGACAAATTCCAAAACAAGAAGGTGTGTTTGGTTATAAAAGCAAATGGCCATTCACATAGTCTTTGCCTTTGTGTTTACCCCATATTTACTTTTACGACTTTTTTTTTACTGTTCAATCGTGTAATGCCTAAAAACAAAGTGTTTTTGTAGTTTCTCCCCTTGACGGATAGAAACCACAAAATTGAGCATGAGATGTCTATAAAGAAATTTCAAGTGTGTCAATTTTTTTGGATAGATTTTATGCTTGCAATGATCCTTTGATGTATATATAAGCCATGCTAATATCTATTTTTGAGGCTAGCATTTAATTCTGTTCAAAGGGTTGGTACGTTTAGGAATCAAGTCCTAAACGTCTCAACGTTCAGAAACTGAATCATGAACAGATTCAAAACCTTGCAACTTTTTCATACAAATTTGAATGACTTTCATCCAAGTCATCTTTGTAAGACTATTAAATTCTTTACCAAATACAGTAGTTCTCCTGTGATGAAGAGTTGTTAATAATATTGAAGAGGCCTCCAACTGCGAGTACATCAAATTTGTTGGGTAGATTTTATGTTTGCAATGGTCCTCTCATGTACACCTCGTGTACATGTGAGCCATGCTAATATCTATTTTTGAGGTCAGCATCTACTAGTGTTCAAAGGATTGGTACGTTTAGGAGTTAACCCCTAAATGTCCTCACCTATGTCCAATTTGGGCAGTTTTGCAAAGATGCATTATAAAATGCAACTAACATGAATATTTGAAACTTGATGTATGAATAAAAGTTATACATTTTGAAATTTAGATTCAATCTATACGGTTAGATCTTTGATTGCTATCACTAATATTTTTCTATAAATTTTGAAACATAAAATAAAAAATTATTTTGTAATTCGTTTACGAATAAGATATTGACAGTATGGGGATCAAATTTGTTATAATGGCTTATAATATAGTACTTTAGGTGTAGTGATTTTTGGAGATTTTTTGGATACTTGGTTTTATGAGTTTATTTTTTCAAGAGCACTTTTAGACTAAAATCTTCAATATTTTGGGTGAAACACTGCAACAAAAATTGAGGCATAATTTTTTCAAAAATTGTTTCCTTTTCGATCGGATTACACATACATGAAGCTAACTTCCCATAAAAAATTCAGTAAAAAAATCACATTACAAAAAGGCATGACGGATGAAAAACTGCGGATGAAATCTGTACATCATGCAAAATATGCATGGTTGGGCAGTTAGGGGTTAATTGTTGTAGAACTAATAATTGGTACAGAAAATGGAGCGGGTTCCTGTAGCGTGGGACTGTGGGGAGATGTCAGAATGTGCACTTTCTGACGAGTTCATTCTGACGAGTTCATTCTGACGAGTTCATTCCGACGACTTGCTTGACTGGCATCTTTTCTTTTGGGGATAAGCTGGATGATGCTCACTCATTTTCTTTCTTTTTGGATTTTGGGAAAAGGCACATTACATTCTGTAGCCAAAAGAATAAAATTGAATAGATAGATAGGAACTCCGAACCTCTAAGGTTGGATAACCTATTACCACCGCTAACCCCAGAATCGGCTGTCTTTTATGGCCCAAAACCGCCAGGCGTTCACCTCATTTCCGTAATTTTTGAAAAGTCAATTTATAATTGGGAAAGGGAAGGAGCGGATTTTGGTGAGTCAAGTCATTAGTATGGGTCGACGTCGTGAACATATCTCCAGCTAGTCAGGTTACGCAAATGGGTAGTATCTGATATATAAACATTGTGAACATATCTTCAGCTGGTCGTAGTGGTTTTAGGTTGCAGCCAACTCGACTTTTGATTATCAGTAAAGTAGTTTTCAATTTTCAAAGCTCTCAGTTTTTAGTCTCTTCTGCTTACAGTAATGGGTACTTTCACAAGTGGTCATTAGCACAACCTAGTGTGGAAGTAGGGAGTTTTGTATGTCGAGGAAAATTTGTAGCAATTTGAAAATTTGTAGCAATTTCAATATGAAGAAATAAATGGTCGCGACAATTGCAATATTCATGAAATCCTATTTTGAATCCGCAAAAAAATTCTTATCACATACAAAAGCACTATAAATAGGTCAACAAGCTGAAGTTGGTGGTTATAGGTCATCCAACCTTATCACAAGCTGGTATGAATGAAGTGTCCGTTCATAATGTCAATAGTCTACTCTTGGATCCTCCTCTGTTCACCCATTTCAGTGGAGCTTCCACTTTTTGCAGACCGACCACCCTTACATGGAATCGGCCCTTAATATATACATACCAAGCGAGAAGCGAGAGGGAGATTCTCTTGCATCCGTTTGCCCATTGCCTTGGCCATCAATTTGTAAGTTGACGGTAGTTGCCGAGTAGAAACTTGGAGCCTCCTTTCGGAATTAGAGATTGTAAACCTCTCTCTATTCAGGAAACTAAGGGTGTGTTATCATTTGAGTGATGGCCTCTTCAAGCTGAAGGAGAAAAAGAGGGCCAATCTCGGGCCATAAGATTTTGAAAGCCTCCGTAGGAATGCTCTTCCATTTCATCAAGAATGGGGTGAGAGAGGCTTGAACTCTGGAACTCAGGATTTCTCGATAGCCAACTGCGCCAACTTCTCCAGGAATATTGATGGAGTTCGGCTTTTGTTCTGTGGGGTTTTCTAAATGTTCAATTGAACCCTCATATGGCTATAACATTTTGTTCCATCCTTAGAACATTCTACTACACAGTTTTTCAGTAGGCTTACAAAGGTGTGTGAAAATCTGCAGGCTGATGAAGCATTAGAAAAGAACAAGTTCAGCACTGCAGTTGAATTGAAGCCTACGTGTTTAGGCCTGGCAGTTGCTTCACCGACACCAGGTCCCCGTTTCGGAGATGGATCTGAATTTATTGAAGCACGTGTGAATTAAACCAGCAGAGAGTTAATCGATTGATGAATGAATCTTAGCCAGTGATTTTCCCATTCGTGATTTGGAAATAGTTGAAACTTGAAAAATAGAAAGCATTTTTTGAGGCAATTTTCAATCTTTTTTACTACAAATACATAGCTTTCTATAGAATTGTTGGCTATACATACCAATGATAAGGGAAGATTATGCCCATTTTTCTTATACCAACATAGCAAGCCCATTGATACAGCAACATAACATAGCAAGTTGACGATATATAGCCACAAATTTTTTTATTCCTAGCATACTGGACGCGGGCTCCCATGGGCCCTGGGGTAATAACAGTGACCCGGAGGCTCCTAGTGATCAATTGAGTTCTGGATAGAGATTCCTGGATCGCACAAAGAAGTGGAAATGAGATCAACGAGTGCTCAGACCGGAGCAGGATGACTGTAGCTTACATAGTAAAAGAGTATTGTTGACATAATATTTTTGTTAACTTGTCTGAGCTAACTGAAGACCTCCGCTATTTCTTCCTTATGTATCAGATTACTGAGTGATACTGGATTCCAGATTCCAAGCCTGCTCAGGTCCATCTTTAATATACTTCCAACACCGCTTATTTGCCCCACTGATCTTTTGTAATTTTCCTGCTTCTACACCTGCACAGATCAATATGAACAAGATTGGTGTTGTCATCCCAAATCGATATACGAAGATATACGAAGCAAATCGATCATTTGAAACTATGATGCGCTACAGAACTGCAAGACTCTAAGCAGAATCATGTGAAGCGAACCAAATGCCAGCTTGTCCACACAAGTGAAAGTTGGATTTGTTATTCCGCAAAACCAATCGTTCTGGAAAACGACCATCAAGATAGTGCATTTCCTCGAACAGATAAGAGCTCCATCGCTCAGCAGACAATGACATTATCAATGTCCGACTAAGGGCAGTATCAATTTAGAATTGCCACTGTGTACGCACAACTCAATAACCTAATACTATCAGACAGATGCTTTTCAAAGCTTACACGAGGTTGTGACTCCTTCACATCAGCATGGTTTTTAATCCTATTGACAGAATGCCGAGACAAATAAGATAAAAGCTTACCTTCCTCGTGATATATCCCCCATGCAGCTCCATATCCGCCATCCTTCAAGCAAAAAAAAACCTCACGTTAGCTTTAAGTTAAGACAAACTTCCGGCGCAAAAGACAGGATAATAGAGTTATCCTTAAAGTCACCTTGAGTTTGATGAATTTACAAAGAATTTTGCTTTACTATACTCTTATTTGTTCACTCTAAATAGTTAAAAGGTGTGGAAGAGCTTGGTGGTCTTCAAAAAATTTCAAAAGTTTTTTAGCTCTTTTCTTGGTGCTAAAAAACTTTTGAAAACTTTTGAAGACCACCAAGCTCTTATACACCTCTTACACACCTAATAATGATAAACCACCAAAATCTTCCACACCTTCTAACTATTTGGAGTGAAGAAATAAGAGTATAATAAAGAAAAATTCATGGTATCTTCTTCAAAATTTGATGGACTTTAAGGATAACTCCAATTTGTTCATAAGAAAAACTGCAATCTTCTGGACACCTTCAGAAATCATCAGGAATCCAGTATCACTCAGTAAATATCTAAACATGCACTTCTCAGCATGATCCATTCCTTTCATAATCTATCTACTCAAAGTTTGTCAGTTCCTCAATGGTCCACCTCTGATGCATTAACTCGACCTAGCACACAATGTTGCGCAAAGCCATTTGATGGCATTGTCGGTAAGGTAAGCGCAATTGCTGGCCGCAGCGAATCCCACAAATTCAAGCGGTTGAACTGATCCCTAAACCCTAATTCACAGGACTAGTGGTTCAAGAATCTTCGGATGATCGAACCATAAATTACGAGCCACATCCTGGCATATATTTCAAAAATAATTAACCAGTAATTGTATACCTTCCAGGACCATCTGGCGATCACGTTCCGAATTGAGGTCCTTCCGCGCGAGAGGTTAGGGGTTAAAAGGTTAGAGAAATAGTATTGTTCAGGGTTTAGGGTTTATATTCTTGGGAAACTTTTGGGAATTAACACACAGGAAAGCACCGTACGGCAAACTGAAAGAGCACAAGGGGCGATTTACGGCAGAAACTCAATTGAAAGGTGCAAATCTGAACTAGACAATCAATAACTCAGACACTCGAAATCACAGCAAGATTCGTCAGCATACCTTTCGCAACTTAATGTCGTGAAGCTTGTAATAAGTTTGAGGATTCCAATGCGTCTTGGCAAATTTATGACCGACGCCCCAGCCAGGTAGTAGCCTCGCCGCGTCGAATATATTCTTCTTCTTCGGACGCCCAGTCCCTGGCTTTTTGACAACACCCTCAGCTGCGGCTTCTGCATATTTTACGGCCGTGGCCATGCCCCGTCGCAGCAAGAGCATCGACGACGAGTTCCGAATCGCCATGAGCCTAAACCCTAAACCCTAAAAAAACACCGCAGCAAATCCCCAATCACAAAACCCTAAAACCTCCGAGGATTCCCAGAAAACGAGTTGAATGCTTGGGTTTTGGTTTTGGGTCTGAGATCCAATACGATTTTACCCTAACACCTGTTTAGAATGTGTTTTTGCGGCAGGTCATTCGGAAGCAGTGTTGTCTGCAATTTTGTCCAGATAGTCGTAGTGGGTCACTCAGGTGACACCACCGGTTTTTGGACCTCTATACTCATACGCCACATGTCATCTTTAGATTGGTTCATCATGACGTGTGCCTCTCAAAAGCTGACGTGGAATTTCAATTTCGTCACGTACGTTAACAGAGACATTACCGCGCTGGGTAAGCCCTAAACCCATCGACGCAGAATGACATCGAGAGCTATTTTGCGAGCTGATTGCATGAGATTGCTGTTGTCAGACAATTGATCTTTCGTGAATTTTCAGCCCCGCCAATTGTTCGTTGTGGGATTATTTCTATTAGGGTGGAAGCTTATGTCGACTCCCCTTTTTGTTTCCCGCTCGCAAGTGCAGGTACATTTTTTTTTGCTTCAATCCCGGAGGCACAATCAAAGAATTAGGGTTTCGATTTCTAGGAATTCCTCGACTCTACAATCGAGCTTTGGATTGACATGTCGATAACCTTTTCACACTTGTTTAACTCCATTTGAATGCAATTAGGGAGTGTGTTATACAGATTTGAGAGTCTTTTTGTTTTGAAGAAGTCAGAGTGTGATTATCACGGCTTCTTTTTTGGTTTTTGAGAGAATGCCCACATGGCTACAATATCTTTAAACTTCAGTGCTATTGTGGTGAGTTTGTGATTTTTTTGGGGTTAAATTAGCTGACTACATTGGTATAAGTTTGGTTAGATTCGTGTCATACTACGGCGATCTAAAATTTCCAAAGAGTTCATTTGAAATGACAACAACTACAAGACATTGAGCCATATAAGCAACATTGAATGATTTTGGTCTTCCCAAATGAAGCAAACTATAACGATTTCATCAAATCTCTTAATACAATAAGTTTCTATATTGGAGTAGCTGTTCGTCCAAGCAATATCATATTGCACATGGTATGTGTGTCATGTGGTAGCATGGTAGCTGATGTTCGTTGCTGTGTTTCTTGAGTTTACAGCGTTGCATGGTAGAAACTATGAAAATAGGTGGTTGCAATAGTTATAAGGTTCCACATATGAGTAAAACAACAATTTCAAATTGTATAAATGAATCAAGTAATTTGGGACAGTTTTTTTCTCTCAAAAGCATAGTCTATTATGGGACGGAGGGAGTATTGGAGTGGCTGAATGCAGTGGTTTCAGTAACTGAACTGACTAGAAGGCAAGCCCGCCATTATGAAGTATGAACAGAAGTGTCATTAGTGAATATTTAGGTAGGTGCAATTCCTATTGTAGCCAATGCGAGACCACAATTTTTACTAGTGAGCAATCATAATTAGGAAGAAATGCACATACACAATATGTTGATAGCTGAAATTTTGTGTACCAAGTTATTTTCACACTATGGGGTGATTCCAAGGTACGGGTAGTCTTTTGGAGTACTTTTTGGCTACTATTGAATGCACTCTTTGAATTATGAAAATTCTCTTTCTTCCATGGGAGCCTGGGAGAATATAATAAGTTAAACCAGAAATTCCACCCCCAACATAGTTTCATCACCACAAAAGCCTTAAAAAACTTCATCAGAATTTAATAAAAAATTGTGAAAGTGCTTAACAACCATAAATTATGCTTTGTGACAGCATTCTCCACCCTACCGTACTGGGTTTTCTCCCTATGATGAGTTCTTAATTGAATGATGGTCCTTGTGATTGGGTCAGGCTTCAAAATACTTCCATTGAAGATCAAATTCTTCTCACTGACGACGCTTTTGTCGGGCAGGATCTCGTGCAAAAGCTGTGTGCCTCATGTAAGCTTCTCAGCAACGGCGTTACGACCTTGTGATTGGAAGCTTGGAAAGTTACTTTCAAATCTACATAAATTTTGTTTGCTCTCATCCTGTGAAGATCAGGTGCTCAACTTGAAACAAATCATTTTCACAATTTCACGATTTTGCTTGCCTAAGAGCTTGCCTTGTGTCGTTTTGTATTCCATTGTAGTATAATTGTGAAGTTCCATATTTTCAGCTGTTCACAGTTTGATGACTGTGAACAACTTGCCACTGCTGTAGTTAATAGTACGATTATGTTTTTATGCAAGCAGGTTACCAGTGCTGGCTGATGAAAACAGAGCTTCTGCTAAGACTGTAAAGGACAATCTGTTTGCAGCCGTGTCAACTGAGTCTGTGCGCCTCATGTCTGCAGTAGCTGTGGTGGATATGTCAGTGGTAAGAGCCTTTCCTTACCTTAGTATTGGTCAGAATTTACCAGTTCTGTATGGTTTGTTTCTTGGCTTTGTGGTTTCAGAGTTCCGAGGATATTTACAATATTGTATCCTGGATTTTTGATAGTTGTTAATAAGTTGTGGCCACAACTTATTAACAACTATAGTGAATTTACAGTGTCTCAAATCTTTTGAATTGCTGAAAGACGTTATTTCGAGTTTGAGATCAAGACTTGATCTGCTCTGTGATGAGGCAGAGCGGGCTGCTGAAGATGCTCAGAGTTCTGGCAGCAAGGAATCAGAGGATTCTTCTGCAAAGTCGAAACTCTTATTCCAATTTTTACGACCAAGGTATGTGCATACACAGCCCTAAGTCCCCAAGTGGCGTTGAAATAAATCATTTGGGAACTTTCAAGGAAGGTGACGAAACCTACCACTGGAAAGATAAAATCATCTCCTAGAGTTTCCAACGACACGTGTTTTGGAAGTTGTTGTTGAATTCCAAAGTGGACTTAGATTGAGCAATTAAGCAATTAGAGCAGGGCCACCCATGCCCAGTCTCTCACACTAGAGAAGTAGATGAAAAGTGGGCCAAGGGCCCTTTCAAAATGCCTCTTGACTCTAGATCTTAGTATGTTAGAAATTGGGCCTTCAAATCACTATTTAGTGGATTATATCCTCACATTCTACTTGTGATTGGTCCATTGACTATTTGATGCGCACTTTTGATATGTGAGGGGCGTGTAAGGGTGGGGGAGTGTGAGTGCAAGGGCCCTTCAAATATAAATGAATAATTTCAGACAGTTAGTCCTAGCGTGCATGGGTGGGAATGCTCTTAGGGGTTAATTGATACATGGGCATACTGTTGCCAAATCCGTCACACACGCACTATCAATAGGCCTATCTTAATTCTCTTTGTACAGTTCAATCACCAATAGTCAAGCTGTAGAGTGGCGAAATCCGTCAGACACGCACTATCAATAGGCCTCTCTTAATTCTCTTTGTACAGTTCAATCACCAATAGTCAAGCTGTAGAGTGGCGGTATGACAGCTTTGGCAAGTGCAGCGGGAACATGAGGAGTTATATGACCCATGACTTTAAAAAAGGAATTGAACTGTTCTGGAGGAAGAATGCCAATTGACAAGAAACGTTCTTAACATTTCACATGATCCGATTCAAGGAAATGAACGAAAAGTGTATACTGTAAGCCGATAGCAGTTCCACGTTTTGGCCTGCCACTTCGACTCTTTCAGATGTCAGTCAACTAGAAAGCGACGCGTGGCATATTCCTAAAATTTTGAACTAATTTGTGCCGGAAGTGCGATCAGCCTATGGTACTTTCAAGGAGCATGTATTCCAACACTCTGATAGCTGGAGACCATAGGATTTTGACTAACAATAATCTTTGAGTTAAAAAGAGGCTTGACTAAACATGGCATTGCAAAATTCATTGGCGTGCATAAACAAGTGATAAGACTAAACAAAGTGAAGTGAACATTTTGTGAACTGTCAAGGATTTGTAACATACAAAGAATGTGAAGAAGTCCATATTGTTGGAAATTTGTGATTCACTAAATAAGATGGACTAATGGTTGGAGTCAATTGGAACAAAAGGAATTCTATATAGAATATACTCAAAACTATTGGAAAAAAATATGAGATCAATTTGGGCTTTTTGGTCCTTTGGTTCTTTTAGTAGTTTTGAGTAGGTCCTATATGGACTTCTTTTGAGTAAGTATTTATTATTTTTTGACCAACACATACGATGTTCTTCATTGATTCCAGTGATATAAAATTTGGTCCCATCTTAAATTTATTTTTCAAGTTCACCTCCACTCTCTTGTCCTATTATGGTCCATTTGCACTTATCCCATTGATCCCACTCGAGTGGGGCATGGACAAAAGAACTCAAACTAGTTGAATCTACCAAGATTTGAAGTAGTGTGTGGGGGAAGTCTAAACTGTACGGTATTCTAGCTTTTGAGATTTGAAGGATGTAGGGTGTAGAGACCTTCATGGTATCGGACACAACGATGACAAGTGTCACGAATTTACAAGTGTGCTTGTCAGCTCACGTGACATAGAATTCCACTATTGTACTTTATGTACTATAATTTCCTTGGTAGAAATCTTGTCAAATGTGATATCCTTTAACGACTAAACTCACTGATTGAGTGAGACCGGCAGACCAGCAGACCGGCAGACCGGCATAGCCAAAATTCCAAACTGTTTCAACTTTCAACCCTTCGTCAACTGCATGCAAGTTAAAGGAGTCCAAAGCTAGATATTCCCACCATAGCTATTTAATTGGAATGTGAGGCAGAGAATCTAAAAGCGAACTATGCATGGGCCCGGGCTACTCCCTGAAAATTCACACTGTACACACTTGCCCTATGTGACGTCACTACAAGCAGAGGCGTTGTTTCTGGAAGATCCTATTCATTGTCGTTTTTTATTGTGCACCCTTGTCCTACATGGCAAATCGCACTCATCAAGTCTAACCAAAAAATTGGTGAGTGCAAAGTGGCGTTGTTTGACTCACATAAGGAGTGAAAAACGATGCCTTCTCCTTGTAGTGCGTCCCCATTCACCTCCTTTGACACATAAAAGTGGCACGATTTCACTCAAAATCTTAATGAGATTCGACAACCCATCCCTGTTCAATTCAGTACCGATAGAGTTGTTTATTTTCACTCCGTTTTTGAGTGAAACTGCGCCACTTCTCATTGAATCAGAGAAGGTGAGTGCCGAACACTAGTAGGAAATGCGACGCTTCTGACCGACGGAGAATCCGGCTTTTATTTGTCTGTTGTGTCCTCCCCAACTGACAAGCAACACTCTAATTTGTCTGTTGTGTCCTTTCCGACTGAAGAGCCCCTCCTACGGCAGTCAGAAGCCTCGCTTCTCCTTCCAGTGGAACGTCACACAGAATAAGCATCTACAGTTTTACACAGTGCAAGACACGCTGAGTGAGAAACGACACTTTCCGGATTCTCAGGAACGAGAAACGGCGGAATTTACTTGTAGTGATATGATAATGCTTGTAGTGATATGATAATGCTTGTAGTGATATGATAATGCTTGTAGTGATATGATAATGCTTGTAGTGATATGATAATGCAGATAGCGCTCTTTGTAATTCTTCTTTCTCAAATTGTGTTCATATCCCAGAGGAAGGTAGATTGGAAAACGTTCAAAACAACTACAGTACTCACAGACGAAGAAACCAGGAATCACAAATTAAACAACGTACGTTGACATTATCAAATTAACGCTAAATGAATGATTGTGCTCAAAACCTAACCAGGAACTGAGTCTAACATTCATGTGCTGGAAGACGCACAACAAAATCATCTGTATGTTTACCAATTCGTTGCATCATTTAGTAAATTATACCTTTAGCACATGACATCCACACACATCGAGCAACAGCAACCTACTTCAGATCCTACGCTGACAAAGCCATGATTCATCTGAAATCGACAGGCTACCTCCAAGATCCAATCGGCAGCCCAACACTAGTAGCAAACCTGTCGTTTTTCATTCCTCATTTCGTGGAAACAGTGAATAGTGGCGGAATATTATACTTACGTTTCTATCTTCTTGTGACCAAAACTACTCATCAACACTAACATAACCCATGTTTTCTGGCGCCGTTTCATTTCTTTTTCATTTATAGTAAGTGAAAAACGACACATTTCCTTCTAGTGCAAACAGCTAAACTGTGGATGAGCCCTTGGAATGCGTATTAATAGTACACACAGTCGGTGATGAGCTCAGGGGCTGGTCCTTGTGCTGGTCCCTGGAGGGTTGTCTTTGCAATTACAAACGTTTAAGACTCTTCGAGGACTATAATTCCTGTCGACGACTCCTTGAAGTGCAGGGGAATCATGCACCAAGACGGCGTTCTCCGAGGCCACATTGCTTCCCTTCAGCTGCTCATCGGTGTCCACCGGTTCCGTTGCTTTGTGTGGAAGATTTAATGCTGGGCTGCGGCATTCATGCAGCTGGGCCAGTGCAAGCAAGAGCATGAAGACTAGTGCAACACGAGGACGAGTGCACGCCATAGCCAACAGCGACTTCCAGACCTCTATTGAATGTTCTACTGTGTTAGGAAGAGATAATGAGCTCAGTTCGCTTATTAAAGGAGAGGTATCAAGGATTTGTGAGAATTGATTGGGTGGCAGTGATGATCCCGACGTGACGATTGAGTACTACAAAACGTAAAGAGCGCAAAAGTGTTGTTGATTTCCGTTTATTTGACTACTTTTTGTACTTGTGCATGGGGATTTTTCCGACATGAATTTCCGACATGTTTAGGTAAACGGTATGTCAACATGTTTAGATAGTTAAGAGAACTTTGTACCAATTTTTTTATTGTAAATTTGAAGGTTTTTATGTCAAGCAAACTGAATGCACACGCTACAAAGGGAAGGCGTCGCGTTTTCACTCGGTAGGTGAGTTAAATGGCGCCATTTCACACTCAATGCACAAGCGCGCAATACTTGATGAGTCAAATAGGACAAGCGTGTATAGTGAAATCTGACACTGAGTATGAAGCTACGCCTTTGCTACTAGTGACCCATTGAAGAAATACTCAAATTGTGTTCAATTGAACATGAGGTATGGATTTTTGTACATAGTTCCCTGAAAGTTTAGAAATTCATAGAAATGACTAGTGTGGTTTAGGATGTGGGATGTGTTCTTTACGTTGGGTAGGGTTATATGGGCTGCTTTGACTTTGTTCATCTTGATGGCAGGGCTTGCTGAGTGTACGTGACTGTTTAACCCCTTCAACCCCTAACCGCCCAACCATGCATATTTTGCATGATGTACGGATTTGAAGTCTGTTTTCTCATCCATCATGCACCTTTGCAATTTGGATTTTTTATTGAAATTTTTATGGGAAGTTAGCTCCGTGCATGCGTGATCCAATTAGAAAGAGGATGATTTGTGAAATTTTTTATGCCTCATTTCATGTTGTAGTGTTCCACCCAAAATTTCAAAGATTTTAGGCTAAAAGTGCTCTTGAAAAAGTCAAGTACTAAAATTAAACAACCAAAAAATCTCCAAAAATCACTACACTTAGAATATTACGTTTCAACCCATCACAAAAATTTCATTATTAGATTTTCAATATCTTATTCGTAATCATATTTCAAAAGAGTGCTAAATTTTAAGTTTGAAATTTAATACACAATAATCTTTGAGTTAAAAAGAGGCTTGACTCATGGCATTGCAAAATTCATTGGCGTGCATAAACAAGTGATAAGACTAAACAAAGTGAAGTGAACATTTTGTGCACTCTCAAGGATTTGTACCATACAAAGAATGCGAAGAAGTCCATATTGTTGGAAATTTGTGATTCACTAAATAAGATAGACTGATGGTTGGAGTCAAATGGAACAAAATGAATTCTATATAGAATATACTCAAAACTATTGGAAAAAAAAAACATTTGGGCTTTTTGGACCTTTGGGTCTTTTAGTAGTGTTGAGTAGGTCCTATGTGGACTTCTTTTGAGTAGGTGATTATTTTTTCTTTGATCAACACATATGATGTTCTTCTCTAATTTTAGTAATATAAAATTTGTCCTCATCTTAAATTTATTTTTCAAGCCCACCTCCCCTCTGTTGTCCTATTATGGTTCATTTTCACTCATCCCACTCATCCCACTCATCCCACTCATCCCACTCGTCCCACTCATCCCACTCATCCCACTCGTCCCACTCATCCCACTCATTCCACTCATTCCACAGGAGTAGGGCTTGGATAAAATAACTCGAAAACAACCAAACGCACTAGTTGAATCTACCAACTTTCCATTACTTTGGGGAATGAGTAACAACTAGTCGTGTGTAGGAAAGTCTAGACTGTACGTCAGGTATTATAGCTTTTGAGATTTGAAGGATGTAAATTGTAGAAACCTTCATGATGTCGGACACGAAGGTGACAAGCATCACAAACTTAAGTGTGCTTGTCAACTCACGTGCCATAGAAATCCACTTTAATTTGTACTTTACGTACTATTATACTTTCTTTCGTACAAATCTTGTCAAATGTGACATCCTTTAACGCCTGAACTCACTCACAGACTGAGTGAGTGCAATGAGAGACTGGCATAGCCAAAATTCCAATTTGTTTCAACTTTCAACCCTTCGTCAACTGCATGCAAGTTAAAGGAGTCCACAGCTAAGATATTCCTACCATAGCTATTTAACCCTTAAACGACATGTACTATCCTGATACCACACCTAAAATCTCTTATATCTGATACCATACTATCTTTAAATTTCATTTTAAGCATGAATCTATTTTTAATTTACTTTGGCTCTATTCTAAAGAAGTATAGATCTCTCTAAGATACTTGGTTTGGCATTTAAAAAACACCATTTGATGCAATGGAGTAGAAGTTATGAGCAAGATTCTCCCAAAATAAAACCAAGCCCGTGGGGCTGGCATTGTCGTTTAAGGGTTAATTGGAATGTGATGCAGAGAATCTAAAAGCGAACTATGCATGGGCCCGGGGTACTCCGTGAGTTTTCACTACAGGGAAGGCCTGTTGTTTTCCATTCCGTTTATATTGAAACTGCGTCACTTCTCATTGTGTTAGAGGAGGTGACTCAAGTGAGTGTGGAACGTCACACAAGACAAACATCTACAATTCATAGGTCTATGACATTCAACACTTTTTGGACTCTCAAGAATGAGAATCAACGGGTTAGCTTGTTAGTCGTGTTGTACATTGTCTGCATTTTGATCAGTGCACCAAATGACTACACTCAAAACTTTTTTATATCACAGCCTGACTATTTGGTAAATTAATAATTCCCAATTTACAGGCAATAATTAGCTTGGGGTATCACTTTTTGGACACACTAATTAGGTTATTTTTGTTTAAAACCTCCAAAGTTTGCCTTATTTGTTCATTTTGATCAAGTAAAAAGTCCCTAAAATGAAAAAAATAAAATCCTGCACCTCAATGGAATCAAAATGTATATGTTCAAAGAGTTTATATTAATTTTTTTTTTTTTTTTGGATCCATTCATAGATGTGTAAAAAAATGCTGAATTTTGGGATTTGCAAGCTGCATATGCACAATTCATTAATTTTTTTAATGATAAAATAAATTATTTTGTACTCTGCACAATTAGATGTAGGTCATATTCGAAAATAATAATATATATATTTTTTGATATTCCATTTGCTTGATTTCAGGGATTCTAGGTGAGTGGGACATAACTTACTTTTTCAACTAAAAAATCAAATAAAATTACTAAAAAATCTTTGATTGTAATCAAATTTTTTTCCTTGATACGTTATAAGTGTAGAAAACTAAAATCACATTTAATGAAGTATTACTTTATTAAAATTAAGAATTATGTTTGTTTGACACACGAGCACATAGTGCAATTGTCCCGAAGACAGCTTTTTTGGGTACCCAACCATACCATCACCCTTACATGAGTTCAGTATTTGGTAAATTAATAATTCCCAATTTACATGAGTTCAGTATTTGGTAAATTAATAATTCCCAATTTACATGAGTTCAGTATTTGGCATGCGGAAAGTGTCCAATCACATGTGCACAGTGGCTTTAACCCTTTAGTGCTCAAAGCATCAAAAGGTGGTCACTTGTAGGACTAAATCCATGGGTGAGGAATTTCATTGGGTACTCTGAAGTTCAGATGGTGAGTGCCTTGTCCCTAGATGATGGAAAAATAAAACAAAATAGAGTTATGAGGTACGAGTCGATGAAACATGTGCAAAGTACGGTACTCTGACGGTTGCATACGTATAAAAGGCATCAAAGAAATACAAAAGCCTACAAAAGATGGTGCTCATTATGGATAAATGGGTCTCACATCATTTGATATGGCATGCGTGGTAATTCAGGCGCCCTTGGTTACTTAATTTCATATATACACGGATGTTTATGGTAAAGATTGGACAAGTGCTTTACCATAAAGAAAGAACACCACTGGAAAGAAAGTACAAGACATTTGTATGGTACTATAGCATTATGTATACATTTTCAATTTTTGGTGTGAATATTTATATCATGTTATTCTTTTTTGGATCCTTGTATATGTACTCCACTGTGGGCAAAGGATCATGTTGTTGGATTATGAAAAGTAGTGATAGTTTTCTCCAGTAAGACGTACAAGGAGCTGATGTTTACCGAATCTCCAGAACCTGCTGCCACTCATAAATTTAGTGTAAATCTTGTATGAATCTGCAAAACTTGAAAATTAGAGTTTTGGAATCCTTAAAAAATCCTAGCATTTGGCCTAGAACGGAGCAACCTCAATTTTTGGAAAAACATTCAAACTTCCATAGACCTCTTCATATGCACCCCTTCTAGACATAAGGAATGAGCACCACAATATAAAAGCTGTTGTATATAGGATATAATCTCACAATCCGAATAGTGGATCGTTGAATGAATTCCACAAGTAAATTATGCTCACCCAAGTGACCTTGAATTTTGAAGGGCCACTTAAACAAAAGTATTTGGTTACATCATGATTCTGGTCCACACAAATCCCACACTGATAATCAACTCCTCAGTGCTACAGTGCCTAAAGTGTTAACAGGTTAACCCCTAAAGGACCATGAATATGTTTCTCTCCAAACACTTCAAAGTATCCCTTTTCAAAAAAGACAAATAGTTTTAGATCTAAAACCTTTTTGACCAATCCAATTGTAGGATATTTCAACCAACTTGAATTTATTACAAACTAAAAAACTTCAACCGTTCAGGGTTCTTCAATAATAAGATTATAAACTACATATTTGGTAGCATTTTTTTTTGGGCTTTTTGCCCAAGTTTAAAACTTTCTGAAAATGCCCAAAATGCAAAGTTTAGTCTCAAATTTGCTAAAATGAATTTGTCAATTGTGTATATGGGGGCGTTAGATCATTGTGTACAAAAATTCAGATGCATAGCTCATTGTATGAAAATTTTCAGGAGTTGCCCGCAATTAGGTTTTTCACCTTTGCATGATTGTATCTTTTGATCTATACATCATCTACATACGCAAATTACCATCCCATCTTTGTTACAATCAATACTCATTCTATACTAAGCTGACCGAACTTGAAAAATTAGCCTTGGTCCTTTATGGGTTAATCCTCAGAGTCGCAGATATTGGAATGTGATTTTGGAGAGTGTGGGAACGAGTCCACGGTGTGTCGTGTTGGATTGCAAATTTGCAGCTGAGCTACGTTTGGCGCATTCAACTTTAATTACTGCAAGAAATTTTAAAAGAAAACCATATATATGTCTTTTATTGTTGAAGGCTTGGAACTGATCGATTGCTCCAATTGTGCCAAATGTAGCACAATCGGTAGCACAATGAATTGGAATTAAGCCTGAGCAGATCAGATCATGTCATCTTCCTGTGTTGCCCAAGAACAGGAATATTCCGCTCTTACCATTTAAAAAATTTCGGGCTTGGATCTTCCAATACATGCTAACCCGTCCTTACTCATTCCCCAGAGTCATGGAAAGTGTGGCTTCTCATTCACTCAGGGGTATGACAGGGGTATGACAAATTGTAGACTGTACATGCTTACCTTATGTGACGTCACTACAAGCAGAAGCGTTGTTTCTCACTTTGGAGGATCCTGTTCATTGTCCTTTTTTATTGTGCACGCTTGTCCTACATGACGAATTGCACTCATCAAGTCCAACCAAAAAATTGGTGAGTGTAAAGTGGCGCTATTTGACTCACATAAGAAATGAAAAGCGATGCATTCTCCTTGTAGTGCGTTCCCCACTCACCTCCTCTAACACAAAGAAGTGGCACGATTTCACTCAAAATCTTAATGGGATTTGACAACCCATCCCTGTCCAAATCCTGTCCAATTCAATACTCGGAGAGTTGTTGATTTTCACTTTGTTTTTGAGTGAAATTGTGCCACTTCTCATTGAATCAGAGAAGGTGAGTGCTGAACGTCACACACAACAAGCATCTACAGCCCACAGTGGCAGACCCGTTGAGTGAGAAACGATACTTTTCGAATTCCGGAACGAGAAACAATGGAATTGCTTAATATGGCACAATATGGGTATCACTTCCCGGACTCTCCGGACTTTAAAAAAATGTCCTTCCGGAAATGAAAAAAAGGTTGGAAAATTATAAAAATTACATGGTGTTATAGAAGGCATGTTGGTACCTCAATTATGTGCTACATAGGTCAAATTCAAAAAATGATTTTTTTCTTAATTTAACATATTCAGCAGCTGTCCGCATTATAGTAGTGAAAGGACTACATATATGAGGCTTTTTATTAAAACAATTAGGCATGCACCTTATTAAGTTTGTATTTAAGTATATCATATGGTTTTAGGAAGAAGATGTTATGAAATCACAGTCCTTTTAAATTGTGTAAAAATATGTGATTTCTAAAAGTTCTCATAAATAAGGAAATATAGTAATACATCAAATTAAGAGTTAAAATTAAACACGGATATGGCTCAAACATTGTTTCAACTAATTTTCATGTTTACAAACAATTTCTTTATAAGTTGGTATTCCGGATTGTTCCTTTTGCCTCTAACCGGAAAGGAGATAGTTCCGGATTTGACAACAAAAGAATGAAAAGGAATATCAAAATTGTTCAATTTTTCCTACTCAATAATATTTTGGATGGAGAATTACAACTTTCTCATGACTTTGTCACAAAATTCACGTAAATAAAGAGTGTGTAATTTCTAGCCCAAGTTGAATAGTATCAAAATGACAGTGTTTTAGGGAGACGTTCCTTTTTCGAACACATATCGTGCCATTGCCCTGGGGTTATATGGGCTGCTAAAGTTGATTATGTTCATCTTGTGATGGCAGGGCTTGCTGAGTGTGACTGTTTAACCCCTAAACAGCCCTTGGGCTTCATGGGTATGACACCATTGTATATTGTCTCATGTAATTCATCATGTGTACTTAAATTCAATGATGCACTCAAAGATTGAATGTGTATAATTAAATATACGGATGTTCTTAAGTATGCTGGTGTAGTGAAAATTCTGGTGCAATATAGCTTTTGATAGCTAAGAAAACAGAAGACTGGTGATTATATTGTTTCACCAAAACGATTGATGGATGTTGGGGTGCAGGTGCGAGTGCAGGTGGGGCTACTGATCGCGTTTGCCTCTGAGGTTGCCTTGAAAAATTCCACCGCGGTGCTGTGGCAGGTGAGTTTCCATTGTCAATTACTCCCTCCGTCTGATGCTCTTGAAAAAAATTAAAAAATGAAGCAAACTAGAATGATTTCATCAAATCTCTTAATGTAGACGAAACCTACCACTGGAAAGATGAAACCATCCCCTAGAGTTTTCAACGACACACGTGTTTTGGAAGTTGTTATTGGATTCCAAAGTGGACTTAGATTGAGCAATTAGGGATAATTGATGCATGGGCATACTGTTGCCAAATCCGTCAGACACACACTATCAATAGGCCTCTCTTAACCCCTAAAAGACCAAGAAGTCCAAATTGGGCCTCGTATTTGTTTTAGCAGTTTTGAGTAGGTTCTATGTGGACTTCCTTTCGTTCAAATTTGTTTGTTTCTTGACCATCATATGCATTATTCTTCACTGATTCCAATGATACAAAATTTAGTCTCATCTGAATTATATATTTCACAATATGATTAATCGAACTTGTCACTTCAAAACCATGAATCCTTGGTCCTTTAGGGGTTAATTCTCTTTGTACAGGTGAATTACCAATAGTCAAGCTGTAGACTGGCGGTATGACAGTTTTGGCAAGTGCAGCGTATTAATTGTTTTGCCCTTGTCTCAGGCATGCTTCCACATGATTGATACTCAGCATGTCTTCAATGTGCTCATGAATTTCCCCTTTGTGCAGTGTCAATGTGGATGCAGAATGCAATGTAGTGTTACCACGGAGAGTCTTTGTTCCTTGACACAGCGAGATTTTTCTCTGTGACTACACTAGTAGGAAATGTGTCATTTTTCACTTACTATAAATGAAAATGGAATGAAATCGCGCCAGGCTCATGGGTCGTGTTAGTACTGGTGAGTAGTTTTGGTCACAAGAAGACAGAAATATAGGTATAATATTCCAATACTATTCATTGTTTTCACGAAATGGGGAATGAAAAGCGACAGATATGCTACTAAGGTAGACGACCTGTTTTCGATTACCTTAAGCAATTCAGCATACTTCCGGTGGAGTAACGAATAGGCAAATAATTTTGTAGTGCAGGGATATAGATTTGAAGAAGGTCACATATTTTTGAACAAATTTTTGGGCAATATTGAATTTACTACAAATTTTCAAAGTGAAGATTCTCTCCAACCCGTTCTCGCAATATAGGCTGACCTATTTCCAAGAACTGTAAACCTAAATTTCGAGAACACATGATATCATACTAACTCGGTAACTAATTTCTATTCTTGGCGCCAACCATTCCATATTACGAAGAAACATGTTTCCATCACCGTTTACGAATGAACTCGAAAATAATGCAGGCTGCTTCATGGAAATAGGTCGCCCTATATTGCGTGATTGGGGGCCTGATCGGAAACAGGTCGTCTACCTTAATGCTACCTGCTTAATGATGAAACGTTGAAAACGGTAAATCACATGCTTGCAATCTGATATTAATATTATCCCCTAAATGGTCAAAGTGTGGATAATAATATCTCGGGTGAATCACTCTTCATATATTTTGGGTACCACGTGTGGCGAGGGGTGTTTTTTGGGGGGCTATTTACCTCCTAGCTGAAATTAAAAGGACCCCTATGATTACTTAACGGGAAAAAATGGCCCATATTATATACTCTATCATTTTTTATAAAACGGTGACCAATGCAAATTTTTATGTGCTATCTTCCTTGTAAAGGCTTAAATATAATCTAAAAGTAACATGACTTTAAATTCAGGTGGACAAAACTGAGCTTTCATCCACCTCTAAACCTACTTTTCGTTCACCGCGCAGCTAACCGCCCTTTCCTACCAACTGTGCTCCAGCTTGTTTCCCCCCCAAAACAAACTGTACTTAGTTTAATACCTTGGATCCCATTCGCAATTCCCTAAATTACATGCACTAAAATCATAATGGACCAGAATTGTGGTGTACCTAAATTATTTATAATGGCCTGTAGTCTTTCATTGCATTCTATCTTATTGGTAATTTTTTATAAATTCTTATAAATTTTACCTATGATGAATAAAACCCATGCTATTTTCTGCCGCACGTTGTTTGTAAAATGCAGTAAATGACCCACCCGAGAATAATATGGATAGGAGTTGGATAAATTATTGAAGAAGGTAAGAAAATGTACCAATAGAAAGAAGAAATCACACCCCACATTTCGGTGAATGTTTCTAAGTGAATTCTTGAAAATTCAATGTTACCAAATTGTGAATTCCGTGATTGTTTCATAAGTTGTGGAGACTTTGGGTTTGGTGTTTGAATATTGGACTTTGGGAGTGCACTATTCAATAAAGCCAAGAATGACGTGCGTGCATCCCCCTAATTAAAACCCCCCTATATACATTTTTCTTTTGGCTAAAATTAAGCAATACATGTACAAATCTCACAGCCTCAAAATACATTTCTTTATGTACACATGGGCTAAATGTGAGGAATTAAACTCCAAGCCCCATGTATATCTACTTTCTGCTTGATTGAAATATGTCTCCAATACATACATTTTTGTACATGCTTGTTCTAAATAATACCCTTGTTGTGCACACATGTATAATTACAGTACTTGAAGAGTGCACTCCCCGGGATATTGGACTCGGGGAGGTCACTCTTTGTATTATTTGAGTATCACGTGTGAACAAAGGGTATTTAAAAGTACCCTAAAAATTAAAAATAATTCTTACTATTATTAGTAATATGTCAAGAATATTCTCATTTTTATTCTTGTAATGAATTGTGAGCATCCTATATTAACCCTTAAACGACAATGCAAGCCCCACGGGCTTGGTTATATTTTGGGAGAATCTTACTCATAACTTCTACTCCATTGCACCAAATGGGGTTTTTTAAATGCCAAACCGAGCACCTTAGAGAGATCTATACTTCTTTAGAATAAAGCCAAAGTAAATTATAAACGGAATCATGCTTAAAATGGAATTTAAAAGAGATTTTGGGTGTGGTATTAGGAAAGCATATGTCGTTTAAGGGTTAATGTTAATCATTTAAAAAATTTATATTCAAAGATTTATTTGGACCCTATCTTTATTCGCACGTTGTTACGTAATATTTGGAAGTGACCTCCCCAAGATATTGGATCACAAAATTGTAGAAGATGACTGATCGCTGGGTTTCACTGAACTGTGGGGACTGCATTGTTGGGTGACTGGGACACTGGATTCAGTGACCGAATTGTTTCACTTCAGAATGTGAGGTTGCTTGTGTTGGTGTTGGCTTGTTCATTGAAATACCGGGTGATTGATCATACTCACCAAATGATTGAATTCTAGCTAAATAACGGAATTCCCTATGGCTGAAGGTTGTTTGACATATGATTTTGCTAGTTTGAATGTTTGTAATGTCTTCTGAAGTTTTGTCGGAACATGAGGAGAACTTATATGACCAGTGATGGCAATATTTGTTTAGTTAGGACTATTCCATCATATTGGGACTTTTTGAAATCTACAACTGGCATAGATCCAGTAGGCAATTTCCCACTGGATCTATGCTAGTTGTAGATTTCGAAAAGTCCCGATATGATGGAATAGTCCCAACTAAACAAATATTGCCATAGTGACTTAGAAAAGGAATTGAACTGTTCTGGAGGAAGAATGCCAATTGACAAGAAAGTTAAGTAAACGTTCTTGACATTTCACATGATCTGATTTGTGGAAATCAACGAAAAGTGTATACCGTAAGCCGATAGCAGTTCCATGTTTTGGCCTACCACTTTGACTCTTTCAGATGTCATATTCAATTAGAAAGTGACACGTGGCAAATTCCTAAAATTTTGAATAAATTTTTGTTGGTAGTGCTATTAGCCTATGGTATTTTCAAGGAGCGCGTATTCCAATAATATGATAATTGGAATTAGGGGATTTTAACGGACAATGAATCTTTGAGTTAAAAAAGGCTCGACTAAACATGGCATTGCAAAATTCATTGGTGTGCATAAACAAGTGATAAGACTAAATAAAGTGAGGTGAACATTTTGTGAATTGTCAAGGGGCAATAGCCTGATATGGGTAATAGTGAGACGCGTCTCACTATGTGTGACTTATGTCTAACTCATTTTATGTGTGCTAGAATTTTCATTTTTAACACCATGTATATAGTTGCAGCCATGGCGCCTATAACACCATCTAATTTTTGTAAATTTTCAATGATTTTTTCTTACCAAAATTTTTTTTCTCAAAAATCACACTTATTCAGGAGGGGCTACCCATACCAGGCCATCACCCCAAGGATTTGTACCATACAACAAATGTGAAGAAGTTCATATAGTTGGAAATTTGCGATTCACTAAATAAGATAGACTGATGGTTGGAGTCAATTGGAACAAAAAGAATTCTATATAGAATTTACTCAAAACTACTGAAAAAAACATAAGGTGAATTTGGGCTTTTTGGTCCTTATGATCTTTTAGTAGTTTTGAGTAGGTCCTATGTGGACTTCTTTTGAGTAGGTAATTATTTTTTCTTTGACCAACACATACGATGTTCTTTATTAATTTTGGTGATATAAAATTTGGTACCATCTCAAAATTTATTTTTCAAGCTCACCCTCCACTTTGTTGTCCTATTAGTGTCAATTTTCACTTATCCCACTCATCCCACTTAAGTGGGGCATGGATAAAATAAGTAAAAAACAACCAAATGCACTAGTTGAATCTACCAGGATTTGAAGTAGTGTGTGGGGAAAGTCTAAACTGTACATCAAGTATTCCATCTTTTGAGATTTGAAGTATGTAAAGTGTAGACCTTCATGATGTCAAACATGACGGTGACAAGCATCACAAATTTAAGTGTTCTTGTCAGCTCACGTGACATAAAAACCCACTATTGCACTTTACGTACTAGTATACTTTTCTGGGTAGAAATCTTGTCAAATGTGACATAAAAATCCTCTATTGTACTTTATGTACTATACTTCTCGATAGAAATCTTGTCAAATGTGACATCCTTCAACGACTAAACTCACTCACTGAGTGAGTGCAATGAGAGACCGGCATAGCCAAAATTCCAACCTGTTTCAACTTTCAACCCATCGTCAACTGCATGCAAGTTAAAGGAGTCCATAGCTAGAAATCCCTACCATAGCTCTGATTGGAATGTGATGCAGAGAATCTAAAAGCAAACTATGCATGGGCCCGGGCTACTCCGTGAGTTTTCACTACAGGGAGAGCCCATTGTATCCGAGGAGGTGAATAAAGTAAGTGTGGAACGTCACACAAGACAAACATCTACAATTCACAGGTCTATGACAAGCAACACTATTTGGACTCTCAAGAATGAGAATCAACGGGTTAGCTTGTTAGTAGTGTTGTACATTGTCTGCATCTTGATCAGGGCACCAAATGATATGAAGCAGTACACTCAAAACTCTTTTATATCACAGCCTGACTGTTTGGTAAATTAATAATTCCCAATTTACATGAGTTCAGTATTTGGCATGTGGAAAGTGTCCAATCACATGTGTACAGTAGCTTTAACCCTTTAATACTCAAAGCATCAAAAGGTGGTCACTTGTAGGACTGAATCCATGGGTGAGGAATTTCGTTGGGTACTCTGAAGTACACAGTGGACAAGCATCTACAGTTCAGAATGGCAGACCCGCTGAGTGAGAAACGACATTTTCCGAATTCCGGAACGAGAAACGACGGAATTTGGTTGAAGCGATATGACAATGCAGATAGCGCTCTTTGCAATTCTTCTTTCTCAAATTGTGTTCTTATCCCAGACGAAGGTAGATTGGAAAACGTTCAAAACAACTACAAAACTCACAGAGGAAGAAACCAGGAATTACAAAGTAAACAACGTACGTTGACATCGTCAAATTAACGCAAAATGAATGATTGTGCTCAAAACCTGACCAGGAACTGTGAGTCTATCATTCATGTGCTGGAAGACGCACAACAAAATCATCTGTATGTTTACCAATTCGTTGCAAGCATCATAATTAATTAAATTACACCTTTAGCACATGACATCCACACACATCGAGCAACAGCTACCTACTGTCTTCAATCAGATCCTACGCTGACATAGACATAATTCATCTGGCTACCTCCAAGATCCAATCGGCAGCCCAAACAGCTAAACTGTCTAGAAACAGACCCGGTGGATGAGCCCTTGCGTATTAATTAACAGTACAACGCAGTCGGTGATGAGCTCAGGGCTTGCTGGTCCCTGGAGAATCGTCTTTGCAATTACAAACGTTTAAGACTCTTCGAGGAAGTCCTATAATTCCTGTCGACGGCTCCTCGAAGTGCATGCACCAAGACGGCGTTCTCCAAGGCCATATTGCTTCCCTTCAGCTGCTCATCGGTGTCCACCGGTTCTGTTGCTTTGTGTGGAAGATTTATTGCTGGGCCGCGGCATTCATGCAGCTGGGCCAGTGCAAGCAAGAGCATGAAGACCAGTGCAACGCGAGGAGTGCACGCCATAGCTAACATACCTTCTACTGTGTTAAGAAGAGATAATGAGCTCAGTTCGCTTATTAAAGGAGACGTTTCAATGATCTGTGAGAATTGATTGGGTGGCAGTGATGATCCCGACGTGACGAGTAGTGGAATTTAGTACTCCAAAATGTAAAGAGCGCAAAAGTGTTGTTGATTTCCGTTTAATTTGACTACTTATTGAACTTGTGCATGGGGATTTTTTCGACATGAATTTCCGACATGTTTAGGTAGACAGTGTGTCAACATGTTTAGGTAAACAGTGTGACAACATGTTTAGGTAGACAGTGTGTCAACATGTTTAGGTAAACAGTGTGTCAACATGTTTAGGTAGTTGACAGAACTTTGTACCAATTTTTTTATTGTAAATTTGAAGGTTTTTATGTCAAGTGAACGTACTGAATGCACACACTACAAGGAGAAGGTGTGGCTTTTTCACTTGGTAGGTGAGTCAAACGGCGCCACTTCACACTCACTGCATAGGCGCTCAAGACTTGGTGAGTGCGATTCGTCACGTAGGACAAAATGTGTATAGTGAAGTGTGACACTGTTGTGAGGGAAAAGGGACGCCTTTGCTAGTAGTGACAAGTAGTGACAAGTAGTGACACGTTGGAGAAATACTCAGATTGTGTTCAATTAAACATGAGGTAATTATGGATTTTTGTACATAGTTCCCTGCAGTTTAGACATTCATAGAAATGACTGGTGTGGTTTAGAATGTGGGATGTGTTCTATACGCTTATATGGGCTGCTAAAGTTGATTATGTTCATCTTGTGATGGCAGGGCTTGCTGAGTGTACGTGACTGTTTAACCCCTTAACAGCCCTTGGGCTCCATGGGTATGACCATTGTATACCTTCCCGTGTAATTCATCATGTGTACATAATTACAATGATGCACTCAAGAATTGACTGTGTATAATTAAATATAAGGATGTTCTCAAACATGTTGATGTAATGAAATACAACAGTAATCACATGCAAAAAGATATGCAAAAATACATGGCCACATTGGCAGTTCATGTTGTTTAGGGGTTAAATTTTAGTTAGCCTTTATAAGATACAAACTTGTGCAGCACTCTGTCAATCAATTACTTTGTGGCTCACGTGGTGTGTGGTGGTTGAGCCGTGGAGTTATCAATACCAGCAAAAGCGTTGCTTCTCACTCAGAACAATGTCAATGTTAAAGTTCACAATACATACTTGTCCTACACGACGAATCGCTCACCAAGTCTTGAGCGCCTGGTCAGTGAGTGCTAAGTGACGCCATTTGATTCACCTACCAATTGAAGAGAAAAGTGACGTGTTCTCCTTGTAGTGCATGAAGACCGTGGCATTAGGGGAGTCTCCAAAGGGAGTGGAGTCCCCAAAGGGTCCTTTGAGGCAGCCCGGGTTAGGTGAACAAACTGCCCAAGCGCCCTTCAAATGGTAAAAATGTGAGTTCCCCTCTCTGCCCGCAGAGTTAATTGTGTGAACTGACACTGCTGCGAATTGCGTGGACAATCTGTGAGTTATCTTAGTCCAATGTGTGAAGTTCAGATGTGTAACTTTTGATTTTGCAGATGATGCAAAAAAAAAAATTGGAACCTGACTTTCTTAGCTATCCAAATACCTATGTGCAAAACACCAAAATACTGCAAATACCTCAAAATACAGCAAATACTTAGAAATACAACACACATACTATGTGGTATTTCTTGTGTTTTCAAGTTTGTTATCTTGTTTTTTTTTTTGGATTGTGTTCTTTTATTCATGTTCTAATAGTGTATGTAGTCTTATCTTGATCGATGTAATGTACAACTCCTTTCTTATTTGAATGTATAAATTCTGTTCTAAACCGTACATGGATAAATCACTCTCACTTATAAAATTCACAAAAATTATGTATGAGTCTATTCTTGACATGAAAGATTGCAATGAAGAGGTGTTGACACAGGTCATTGATGAACATCTTTGTTTTTATTTTTGTTAATTTTAGCCAAATTCTATTTAACCTTGAAGTCACACACCTCCCAAAATCTCATTTTTGAGTGTGCACTATATGGTTCAAAGATATACTATAATCTTCTAATCCAACGGTCCGATCTTACCAAGATTTAACTAAGACTTGTTTCATTGAGCTATGCTTACATACGTACAGTTGAATATTATTAATAGTATCCTTAATTTCAATAGATAGAGTTTTAAAGAAACATCATCCAAAAAAGGTGGTTTCTCCAGATTCACCCTAAGCGGTAAAGGGTTAAAGGATGTCACATTTGACAAGATTTCTACCAAGGAAAGTATAATACGTAAAGTACAATAGTAGAATTGTATGTCACGTGAGCTGACATGCACACTTGTAAATTCGTGACGCTTGTCATCGTCGTGTCCGACACCATGAAGGTATCTACACTTTACATCCTTCAAATCTCAAAAGCTAGAATACTTGACGTACAGTCTAGACTTCCCCACACACACTACTAGCCGTTACCCATTCCCCAGAGAAGTGGCATGATTTCACTCAAAATCTTTATGGGAACAACGCATCCCTATCCAATTCAGTACGAATAGAGTTGTTGATTTTCACTCCCTTTTTGAGAGAAACTGCGCCACTTCTCACTGAGTCACAGAAGGCCGTGAGTGCCGAACGTCACACAGGACAAGCATCTACAGTTCATAGCTGAGTGAGAAACGACACTTTCCGGATTCTCAGGAAGAAGAAACGACAGAATTTACTTGTAGTGATATGATTATGCAGATAGCGCTCTTTGCAATTCTTCTTTCTCAAATTGTACGTGTTCTTATCCTAGATGAAGGTAGATTGGAAAACGATCCAAATAACTACAATACTCGGAGTGGAAGAAATCAGGAATCATAAATGAAACAACCACTAGTAGCACACCTGTCGTTTTTCATTCCTCATTTCATGGGAATAGTTTCTGTCTTCTTGTGACCAAAACTACTCATCAGCACTAACAGAGCCCATGTGCCTGGCGCCGTTTCATTCTTTTTTATTTATAGTAAGTGAAAA
This sequence comes from Pohlia nutans, assembly GCA_022496805.1. Lineage (NCBI taxonomy): Eukaryota > Viridiplantae > Streptophyta > Bryopsida > Bryales > Mniaceae > Pohlia > Pohlia nutans. The sequence continues at coordinate 11,887,802 of CM040095.1, read as the reverse complement.
ACGACACTGACATTTCCTTCTACTGAACGTACGTTGACATCATCAAATTAACGCTAAATGAATGATTGTGCTCAAAACCTGACCAGGAACTGTGAGTCTAACTTTCATATGCTGGAAGACGCACAACTAAATCATCTGTATCATGTTTACAATTCGTTGCATCATTCATTAAATTATACCTTTCGCATCGGGAAACAACTACCTTCTGTCTTCAGATCCTACGCTGATATAGCCATAATTCATCTGAAATCTACAGGCTACCTCCAAGATCCAATCGGCAGCCCAAACAGCTAAACTGTCTAGAATCACATACGGTGGATGAGCCCTTGCGTATTAATAGTACAACGCAGTCGGTGATGAGCTCAGGGGCTGGTCAACCTTGGGCTGGTCCCTGGAGGCTTGTCTGGTTTATTAGCTGCGTTTAAGACTCTTCGAGGACCATAATTCCTGTCGACGGCTCCTTGAAGTGCAGGGGAATCATGCACCAAGACGGCGTTCTCCGAGGCCATATTGCTTCCCTTCAGCTGCTCATCGGTGTCCACCGGTTCCGTTGCTTTGTGTGGAAGGATTAATGCTGGGCTGTGGCATTCGTGCAGCTGGGCGAGTGCAAGCAAGAGCATGAAGACTAGTGCAACACGAGGACGAGTGCACGCCATAGCCAACAGCGACTTCCAGACCTCCTCTATTGAATGTTCTATATTGAATGTTAGGAAGAGATAATAAGCTCAGTTCGCTTATTAAAGGAGACGTTTCAATGATCTGTGAGAATGGCAGTGATGATCCCGACGTGACGAGTAGTGGAATTTAGTACTCCAAAACGTAAAGAGCGCAAAAGTGTTGTTGATTTCCGTTTAAATTGACTACTTTTTGTACTTGTGCATGGGGATTTTTTTGACATGAATTTCCGACATGTTTAGGTAGACAGTGTGTCAACATGTTTTGGTAGTTGAGAGTACTTTGTGCCAAGTTATTTTATTAAATTCATTGACTGTACATTTGAAGGTTTTTATGTCAAGCACACTGAATGCACACACTACAAGGAGTAGGCGGCGTCGTTTTTTCACTCGGTAGGTGATTCAAACGGCGCCACTCCACAGGCGCGCAAGACTTGGTGAGTGCGATTCGTCATGTAAGAAAAGTGTGTACAGTGAAGTGTGACACTGTTGTGAGTGAAAAGCGACGCATTTGCTAGTAGTGACACGTTGGAGAAATACTCAAATTGTGTTCAATCAAACATGAGGTATGGATTTTTTGTACATAGTTCCCTGAAGTTTAGACATTCATAGAAATGACTGGTGTGGTTGAGGATGCGGGATGTGTTCTTTACGTTGGGCAGGGTTATATGGGTTGCTTTGATTATGTTCATCTTGTGATGGCAGGGCTTGCTGAGTGTGACTGTTTAACCCAATAACAGCCCTGGCTTGGGCTCCATGGGTATGACCATTGTATATCTTCTCATGTAATTCATCATGTGTACATAAATACAATGATGCACTCTAAAATTGAATATGTATAATTAAGTATAGGGATGTTCTTAAGTATGTTGGTGTAGTGAAATACAACAATAATCACATGCTTATATGCAAAAAAGATATGCAAGAATATATGGCCACATTGGTAGTTCAAGAATATAGGGGTTACATTTTAGTTAGTCTTTATAAGATACAAACTTGTGCAGCGCTTTGTCAATCAATTACTTTGTGGCTCACGTGGTGTGTTGTGGTTGAGCCGTGGAGTCATCAATACCAGCAAAAGCGTTGCTTCTCACTCAGAACAATGTCAATGTTAAAGTTCACAATACATACTTGTCCTACATGACGAATCGCACCCACCAAGTCTTGAGTGCCTGGTCAGTGAGTGCAAAGTGACGCCATTTGACTCACCTACCAAGTAAAGTGAAAAGTGATGTGTTCTCCTTGTAGTGCGTTGAGACTATGGTTTAATTTGCTTCTTAACCCCTGGCTAGACATCCTCACCCCTCCCTAAATTTGGCAGTTTTGCAACTTAGATGCATTATAAAATGTAACTACAAGGGATATTTTGAACTTGGTGTATGAGTAAGAGTTGTACATTATGATTTTAAGATTCTATCCACATGGTTAGATCTACAATTGCTATCACCAATATTTTTGTATAAAATTTGAAACTTGAAATTCAAAATTAATTTGTAATTCAATTTCAAATAAGATATTGACAATTTGTGAATGAAATTTGTTGTAATGGGTTGAAATGTAATAATTATTCTAAGTGTAGTAATTTTTAGAGATTTTTTGGTTGCTTAGTTTGATGAGTATATATTTACAAGTGCACATTTAGACTAAAATCTTTACTTTTTTTGGTGAATCACTCAACATGAAATGAGGCATGAAAATTTCACAAATCATCCCCTTTTTAATGAGATCACACATGCATGAAACTAACTTCTCATAAAATCTCATAATGGCGAAGAATAAATGTACTAAACTTAACTTTATAAAGTGTGAGCGTGGTATCGCCAGAGAACAGGACAAAATACTTGTGTGCACCTTCAGGACAGATGGGCCCAACCCAAACTCATGAATATTCAATTGTCGATCTAAACCTGAGTGAATGCACGCAGAAACCGGCATAGCCAAATTTCCGATTTATTGCAACAGACTTTCAACGCTTCATCAACAGCATGCAGGTTCAAGGAGTCCACAACTAGGTATTCCTAGCCAATCATGATATATACACTACAACAGAATGAGTCCTTTTTCAGGGCCGACTTCCATGCAAGGGGGCAATGGGTGGCCGGTCCTCAAAAGGAGGAAGCTCCACCGATATGGGTGGAAACAGGAGGATTCTAGAGTATAAATTTCCTTTGTACCGAAATGGGTGGAGCATCGGTGGTTCTTGAGACCTCAATTCTTGACTTCTAGTGCCTTCCACCCACTGCCCCCCTTGCATGGAAGTCCGCCCTCAGTGGTCAAGTGAGTGTAACTGGTCACATAAGACAAAAAAACTTTGTCTTATGTGACCAGTTACACTCACCAAGTGAAAAGTGACCAGTGATAAAGTCCCGATCCTATTGTAGTGTATAATTGCAAAGTGAAGGCTCAGATAGTCAAAAAGCGATCTACAACTGGTCACTTGGCAAGCGGACCAGTTCAGTTATCGGGACTCGTGATTCTGACTTACTCGTCACGGACGTCACGGCAGGAACCATCTTCAATGGGTACTCGTTACTGACGTCACGGCAGGAACCGTCTTTTAATTGGAATCAAGCCTGAGCAAATCATGTCATCCTACTTCCCGTGTTGCCCAAGAACACGAATATTCCTCTCGCACCACTTAATTTTTCAGGCTTCGTTCTTGGTAATCATCCAGATAGCGCTCATTGCAATTCTCCGCTCGATCTCAAATTGTGTTCAGATTATCCTGGATGAAGACTTGTAGCTAGATTTCAAAACGTTCAAATCATGTAATGACAGAGGAAGAAACCAGGATTCATAAATTAAATAGCGTAGACATCTTCAAATTAACGCTAATGGAATGCTTGTGTGAAGACCCATAACACAATCATCTGAATGTTTACCAATTCGTTGCACCATTTATTAACCCCTAAACGTCTCATGGGGATAGTAGATACGTGGCCGTACAATTGATATTTGCTAAATTGGGATCTCAATAGCTCACTAGAACCGCATTGATGTAAATTTCAGCTTCTGTGTTGGACTCAAACCTATGAAAGGTCTAGATCCATTCCAAATACTAGAAAAATACACCATATTTTATTGGCCGCGAAGGCACTTTCAAACATTTAGGGGTTAAATACCTTTAGTAGCACATATGACATCCACGCAGATCGAGCAATAGCTTCCTACTTCAGATCCTACACCGACATAGACATTCATCTTGCTACCTCCAAGAACCAATCGGAGGCCCAAAGAAGCCAACTGAAGGTGCTAAGTCTAGAAACTGACATGGTGCATTCATGAGCCCTAGCGAATTAATACTACACTTAAGGCAGTCGGTGAAGACGTACACAGGGAGATAAATACAAGATTCCCATATGGAAAACAGGGACACAATTGTAACTTTTCCAGATCAAAGTACATTACATTCATCCCAAGAAACACTAGTAGAAAATGTCTAGTTTTTCATTTACTATAAATGAAAAAGGAATGAAATCGCACCAGGCACATGGGTTGTGTTGATGCTGGTGAGTGGTCCTGGTCACAAGAAGACAGAAATCTAGGCACAATATTCCGTCACCGTTCACTGTTTCCACAAAGTGGAGAATGAAAAACGACAGTTTTGCTACTAGCGAAAGTTACAATTGTGGGAATTTTGTCCCACTTCCCATATGGAATCCCATGTGGGAATGTCTTTAATTCTCCCTGTGGACCTCAGGGGATGCTGGTCGCCGGAGGTTTGTCTAGAAACTGACATGGTGCATTCATGAGCCCTTGCGTACTAATACCACAAGGCAGTCGGTGATGAGCTCAGGGGTTGGTCGGCGGTGGTTTGTCTGGGCTATTAACAGAATCATCTAAGGTACTTCTACGACTACAATTCATGTCCACGGCTCCTTGAAATACAGGGGAATCGTCAACCAAGATGGCATTCTCCGAGGCCAGATTGCTCCTCTTCAGCGGCTCATCGGTGTCCACCGGTTCCGTTGCGTTCTGTGGAAGAATTAATGCTCGGCTGCGGCATTCATGCAGCTGGGCCAGTACAAGCAAGAGCATGAAGACTAATGCAACACGAGGACTCGTGCACGCCATAGCTAGCTGTGACTTCGAGAGCTCCTTGAATTAAACATTCTACTTTGGCAAGTTAGGAGAGATGATGAGTCCAGTTCTCTTATTAAAGCAGACATTTTGACCTTCGAGGGATTCATTGGGTGGTGGTGATGATCCCGACGTGACGAGTTGTTGAATGTAGCACAATTCGTAAGCAGAGAAAAAAGTGTTGTGGATTTCCGTTTTATTTGACTTCTTTTGGGGGAGATCTTTAAACATGGATTGCCGACAGGTTGTGTGTCAACATGTTTAGGTAGTTGAGAGAATTTTGTACCAAAAATAGCATTAAATTTATTGTGAAGGCTCCAATGTCAAGCAAACTGAATGCACACAACGGAAAAAAACTCAAACCGTATGGACTTTTGTACATATAGTAATAAATTGTTTCGTGAAGTTTCCACATTGATTTCTTAGAAGTGACTGGTGTGGTTGACTTGTATACAAAAAGATAAACAAAAACACATGGCCACATTGGAACTTAGGTTGCTTAGAGCAAGCCCAGCAGTTCCAGAGAATTTTTTTCCGCCAAGCATCAATTTGAAGGCCATTTTTGATATGGAGGAATGTAATGCATGAAGTACCCCAGTAGCATTCCTGGAGTGAACACCAAGGTAACTTATAAAATGAAGATTTTATATAAAGTTACTTGATGACCTTGAAGCACGGGCCGGTGAATAGTCTTCAAGCTCGTTATTTAATTGTTTAATTGAGCATCTTTGCTTGCTTGGTGTGAGAAATTTGCTTGCGCCAAAGCTTCTCTGGATGGCGGGGAAACCTCAAACTTTGGCTCCAAAAACTATTATTTAGCATTATGGGTAGTTGCTGAGTCAAACTTCGAAGCAAAAGGAGATTACTACACCAAATCTTGGCGTTGGTCCCTCCAAAATACCTGCTGCTGGGCATGCTCTTAGGGCTTAAACATTTGGAACGTAGACTCTATAAGATACAAGCCTGACGTGTGCATTGCTCTCCCAATCAATTACTTGGGAAGTCGCATGGTGTGTGGTGTTGAGTCTGGTTTAGCCGCGGAGTTATCAACACAAGGAGCTTAGGGTATATATATATTCTCATACATATGTATACATATTCCTTATTATTGGTCACTAAAGTGTCTATTCTCGAAAAGGGAGAGTAGTCTTGCACCAATAGCCCTTTGTCCGGTGGGCATTGGCTCATTGTCAAGACGAACAGACACTTTATTCACGCCAGCCTTGAAAGAGGTCCGAAGTTTCTATCTATCTATACATATTCTTTTGTAGCTCTTATGTTGAGTAAGTGCTATGTAAACATCTGTTTGTTTGCATTTATTGTTTCTTATCAACACATGCAATGTTCTTTACCAGGTCCATTGATATAAAATCATTGGTCCAATGATCTTATAGATATATTTTTCACAATATAATTGGTTGAATTCATAAATTAAAAATCATGAATCCTTTTTCCTTTGGGGGTTAATTATGATGAAGTTCCACTAGTAGGAAATGTGTTGTTTTCCACTTACTATAAATGAAAAGGGAATGAAACCGCGCCAAGCACATGGGTTGTGTCAATGATATTGGTGAGAATTTTTGATCACAAGAAGACAAAAATATAGGCATAATATTTGCGGCACTGTTCACTATTCCCACAAAGTGGAGAATGAAAAATGACAGATATGCTACTAGGGTTCAGGTTTTGATTAGCTCTGAAGAAAGCTTCATTGTGAATTATGTCCTGTCTTGGCAGCACAAAACATGCACAGCGGTCAAAATTCACTTTGAGGCCAAGAGCTTGAATTTGATGAACCTTGATTATTGTGCCTATTGTTCACATTTGTGTCCAGAGGTTTTATTCTTGTTGAATGGAGTAAGATGATGCTCGTTCCGTTTTGGAATCACACAAGTTGATACACTTCAGGGAGAAGGTGTCGCTTTTCACTCGTTCGGTGAGTCAAATGGTGCCACTTTGCACTCACTATGTGTTCAAGACTTTGTGAGTGCGATTCGTCACGTAGAACAGGGGTGTGAACTCTGTGAACTGTGATTGTGTTCCACATTCTCGTGAGTGAGAAGCGACACCTTTGCTAATAGTGATACTATTGGATTGCACTCTATTGTGAGGGTTTTAAATGCAGCATTGGAGGGATAAGCTTTTTAACCCCTAAATGCCTAAAGCCCTCTCCAAATTCGGCAGTTTTGCAAAGATGCATTATAAAATGCAACCTAGAGGGATATTTTGAACTTGATATATGAATAAAAATTGTACATTATGAATTTTCAATTCTATCCATACGGTTAGATCTATGATTACTATTACCAATAATTTTGTATAAAATTTGAAACGTGAAATTCAAAATTATTTTGTAATTCAATTACGAATAAGATATTGACAATCTACGGATGAAATTCATTGTGATTGGTTGAAATGTAATACTCTAAGTGTAGTGATTTTTGGAGATTTTTTGGTTGCTTAATTTTATGAGTTGACTTTTTTTAGAGCACTTTTACACTTAAATCTTCAAAATTTTGGGTGAATCACTACAACATGAAACGAGGCATAATTTTTTTGCAAATCATCCCCTTTCTAATCGGATCACATATGCATGAAGCTAACTTCCCATAGAATCTACAGTAAAAATTCCACACTACAAAAAGTGCATGACGGATGAGAAATTATGGATGAAATCTGTACATCGTCCAAAAAATGGACGCTTAGGCAGTTAGGGGTTAAGCCATATTGATTAAATTGGCCAGTCTCTGTTATTTTTTAGTGTAACAAGGTACAGGTTACATTAGAAAATAATAGGAATTGGCCAATTTAACCAATATGGAGTTTTTTCATGTCAAGAACGGACTTATACATATTTATTGTGAATTTACAAGTGAGAGTGACATATCCAAAAATGATGTAGGACAATAATTTATACGTTAGAATATGAAAGGAGTTGGTACATTCATCAAGATTGGGATATATAAACTAATGGAACATGAACAAGATAACACAATCTGAGACACAATCCAAAAAAATAAATACAAGATAATAAACTTTCAGTGAAAAACCACACTCCTTTGTAGTGGCAAGTGTAAGAACTCACCATTTTCGACTACAGATGCCAATCAAAAAAGAAACACTCTTCCAAAGACCATCCACATGACACTTTTTTTTAGAAATATGCTATCACCTTTGAACTTTTACGGAATTTCTTGAAAAAAGAAAGGAATCAAAAGGCTCTTTGCACTATTGAAGTTGAGTGGAACTCAGAGAGAGGGTAGTTACTACAAAATGTTATAGGATGTTAATATTTGAAATATCCCTAAGTCTAAGCCAGTTGACTTGTCATTTGTCCCGTGTTATCGTTCTTAAAATAGAATCTATCGTCCACATTTGACATAAACTATTAGAATGTTAGCTTTCATTCGATGAACATGAATCCAGTGTGGGTGTACGTGGAGATTTCATTATGGAAACTGAAGTGCGGCTTTGGGAGTTTCTCTAGTGTTGAAAAGGTGAAGGTTTGATGGATTTACTAAAAGGTAGTTCTCCCTTGTCTTTCCTCTTCTAGTAAGGTTTTGCTAAACTTTATATATAACACTATTGCATGTACACTCTAGTTACTCATCAACAATTTTTGTATAATTATCTATTGTATTAAATACATAGTTTGAGGTTTTGCTAGACTTTGCAGATAACTTTTGCATATGCATTCTAGTTTACTCATTAACAATTTGTATATATCTATTATATTAAATACATAGTGTCACAAAATCATCCACATTTTACATCCATATCTTTCATCCATTTTTCATCAATCATGTTCAATCTCAAATCGTTCTCCACAATTCCCAAATGTAAAATTCTCCAAAGGTTTGCATCATGTTCCCTAATGTTCCCATCATAATTCCTAATGTTCCCAAGTTCCCTTTATGTTCTCAAAGTTCCCATGTTCCTTTTATGTTCCCAATTGATTCTCACATTCTCAATGCAATAATTATGAATTGCAACAGGGGGTTTGCTTTTGAGCGTGTATATATCACCCAAAATGATGCCACCTAGAATCAAGTCTCTTGAAAAACCGCTTGGAACAGATGATGCATAATTTCGAGGCTGGTGCCGTGAATGAGAGCAGAAACTGAACTCGCGCTTATGGAGACAATTTGTGCAAGGCAAGCACGTGGTGATGTGGGTCAAGCAGTCAAGCTTCTACTACACTAAATAGGTAGATTAGTGTTAGATAATTATAAGATTTGAAAATATTATAGATTTTTACTCTCGACAAAAAAATTTACCAAAGACATTGATTCCAATACTATTGAAAGATTCCCATCTTGATCAATATAGAGGGTAAAAAATTTGGTCAATAGTAAAAACTTACAACATGTTTATGTAAATTAGTGTATCTAACACTAATCTACCTATTTAGTGTAGTAGGAAATGTGTCACTTTTCACTTACTATAAATGAAAAAGTTATTCCTTTGACGCGCCTGTGTTTATATAATGAACATTCATTCAATTTTTCTTGGTTCTTGTGCTATTTGACTATCATTTGTAGGGTATGAATCTTCAAAATAAAATATTGTGGTTTTTGAAAAACAACTCAATTGGTTTGTGTTAAGTTTCATTTAAGATTAGTTCAAAAAGTGAGACCTTAAACATGATTTTCCAAAATAAGTAGAACCAAATAATGGAAACCATACCATCAAGTAGTACATGTTATTCCAATTTCATTACAATATTTCATTTTGTTGTTGGAGTTAAGCTGGGATATTTAATTGAATTTCAAGAGAAAACTTTGCAAAATTAATTAAAAAATGTAATGAATCTGATTGTAAAGATGGATCTTCACATTCACATTTACAACTTTCAAATCTTATTCTGTTTTTCATCAAACATTTTATAACGAATCTTTGAAAACAGTGTTGAATGAGGACGTTAAAGGGTAAAAGGAGTTCACAGTTAGATACCAGTTCCTAGAATGACTGCAATAATTGGGATGTGAAGCCGAGAGTCTAAAAGCGATCTACAGTCACTTGGGTAGACAAGCAGACTGTCGGGCCCGACTCGTGATGCTGACTTACTCGTCATGGACGTCAAGGCAGGAAGCAAGGAACAATCTTGAATGAGTATCACGCATATAATTATATACCACTTCCGAACTCTGAATTCTCAAAATCTCAAAAGCTGGAAAATTAAAGCAGGTATCGCTGGCCTATGACATCTCAAATCCGCCTGGCTGGACCCTCATGAAACAATGCAAGCTGCGCCGTAACTCACCAGGGTCTCATATGCGATTCCCTGTGTGATTTCCCATTGAGTCTCACTTTTCCCATTGAGTCTTAAAGCTGCTTATTCACCAGTTTTATGTTGACTCACCTGCTTGTAAAAGGAAGGTTTAACAAGCACTAGAAGGAAACGTGTCTTTTTTCACTTACTATAAATGAAACGACGCCAGGCACATGGGCTGTGCTAGTGCTGATGAGTAGTTTTGGTCATGTGCAAGAAGACAGAAACGTAAGTATAATATTCTTGTACTATTCATTGTTCCCACAAAATGAGGAATGAAAAACGATAAGTTTGCTACTAGTGAAGTGTCAACTCTTGAAGCTCAGTGGGAAAAGTGAGACTAAAAGGGAAACGCACACAGGAAAACCATTATGAGCTCCCTGTGACTATGCAATCCATGGGCCTGGGCTACTCAGTGAGTTTTAATTTGTATGAACATCGTCTGCATTTCGATCACTGCATTGAATGAAGCACTACACTCAGAACTCTCAGTTTAAATCACAGCCTGACTGTTGGGTAATTAATAATTACCAATTTAATTGGCCTGTGCAAAGTGTCCAATCACAGGTGTACATTGTAACACCAAAGCTTCTTCGCAGATACTGGAATGTGATTTTGGAGAATGTGATAACAACGAGTTCAGGGTGTGTCGTGTATGATCGCAAATTCGCAATAATTGGGCTACATTTGGCGCATTCAACTTCAACACTAGTAGCAAAATTGTTGTTTTTCATTCCTCATTTTGTGGGAACTGTGAACAATACCAAAATATTATACTGTACTTATATTTTTGTTGTCTTGTGACCAAAACTACTCACCAACATTGACACAACCCATGTGCTTGGCGTGGTTTCATTTCATTTTCATTTGTAGTAAGTGAAAAGCGACACATTTCCTACTAGTGCAATTACAGCAAGTAATTGCAAAAGAAAACCATACATGTGTAAACATTTCCGCCGTTTTTTGTCGGAGGCCGGGAACTGATAGAATGCTCCTATTGTGCCAAACGTAGGCTCACAATGCATTGGAATTGAGCCTGAGCAGATCAAATCTTGTCATCTTCCTTGTGTTGCTCAAGAGCACGAATATTCCGCTCTCACCATTTGCTTTTCGGGCTACGTTCTTAGTGATCATCCAGATAAATTGCGTTCCCTGTAACTCTTCTTTCTCGAATTGTGTTCTTATCCTGGATGAAGATTGAGAAACGTTCAAAACAACTACTGACAGAGGAAGAAACTAGGAATCAAAAATTAACATCTTCAAAGGCTTTTTGAATGATTGTGTGCAAAGGAATTAACTGTAAGACGCACAACAAAATCATCTGCATGTTTTTCCAATTCGTTGCATCATTTATTATATTATACCTTCAGCACATGACATTCACACAGATCGCACAAGCAACAGCTACTTACTTCAGATCCTACACTGATCATTCTCGATCCACAGGCTACCAATTGGCAGCGCAAAAAAAGCCAGCTGAAGGTGCTAAGTCTAGAAACTGACATGGTGCATTCATGAGCCCTTGCGTACTAATACCACAAGGCAGTCGGTGATGAGCTCAGGGGCTGGTCTGCGGAGGTTTGTCAGGGCTATTATCAGAATCTGAATCTAAGGTAGCTAGATCTACGACTACAATTCATGTCCACGGCTCCTTGAAAAGCAGGGGAATCGTCAACCAAGGTGGCATTCGCCGAGGCTATATTGCTCCTCTTCAGCGGCTCATCGGTGTCTACCGGTTCCGTTGCGTTCTGTGGAAGAATTAATGCTCGGCTGCGGCATTCATGCAGCTGGGCCAGTGCAAGCAAGAGCATGAAGACTAGCGCAACACGAGGACTCGCGCACGCCATTGCTAGCTGCGTTTTCGAGAGCTCCTTGAATTAAACATTCTACTTTGGCAAGGAGAGATGATGAGTCCAGTTCTCTTATTAAAGCAGACATTTTGACCTTTGAGGAATTCATTGGGTCTTGGTGATGATCCCGACGTGACGAATTGTTGAATGTAGTACAATTCGTAAGCAGAGGAAAAGATTTTGTGGATTTCCGTTTTACTTGACTTCTTTTTGGGGTATTTGTAGACATGGATTTCCGATAGGTAGTGTGTCAACATGTTTAGGTAGTTGAGAAGAATGTGTACCAAAAATAGTATTAAATTTATTGTTTGAAGGCTCCAATGTCAAGCAAACTGAATGCACACACTAGTAGAAAAGGTGGCGCTTCCATTAGGGGAAAATTGTGGTCGCAAAGGGGCCCTGGAGACTGTCACGTGAGAGCAAATTTTCGGCCAGCCCGTGCACTTTTGACGAGGGCACCAATGGTGCCACCGTGGTGCCAGCAAGCCGGGTTCCAGGGGGTCGAGCCAATCGCGTTGATAGAACGCGTGTGTTCGGGTGGGGAGACGGTGCAGGACTGACAGGAAGCGCCGCTGCAGCACACAAATCCCGAGTGTTGTCAGTAGGCCTTCACGCTTCAATTTCTGAAATCTGTCATGAGTCCGGCCACCTAATTTTTCCGCAAACGTCATCGATGCTGCACCTTGAAACGGAGTTCTGGAGGGGGCGACATGCTGCCAACGGCTACCTCGAGCAGCCGCTACATTGGAGGCGTTTGTGGTGCTCGGCAGCACAGGTTTCTGGGACGATGGGCACAGCGCGGGCGATGGCGATGGCGTTGGCGTGGGTGATGCCGCTGGCATTGGCGTTTAGGGTCGACTTGTGGAAGCATTCAGGGTCGCTTCAATTAGTCAGAGCTGCGAGGTGCCCCTGTGATTGGGAGTTACGGTGGGGTTTGGGCAGCGAAATTGCATGAATCTGGTATGTTCCAGGATTTAGGGTGGAAATGTGGCCCTCTCCGATCGCTGGCAACATAATCTGCCGTTCGCTGCCAGCGGGCTGCAGAACTTGTATTTTAGGGTTTCTTCCAAAATTCGGGCGTGATATAATGTGATTCGTGTTTAGGGTTGAAAGGGTTTAGGGTCGTATGCGGGTTTAGGGAATATTAGAATTTGCGGTACATACACTGGCGTTTGCTGCCATCGAGGGTTTAGGGTGTACTACTGTGGGTTTCTTGGATGTGTTGACATCACATTACCTGGCGCCTGCTGCCATCAAAGGCAGAACCTGTAGTTTTTGGGTGTCTTCCACTATTCTGTCATTGCGCTGGCATGGCTAGACGGCCAAATTCCCAAGTGCAGAGCGTTGTGCTGCATAACAATCAAGACGGAGAGGGCAACTAGATCCCTATGAGGTTGGGCTGTGATTCATAGGTTATGCTGCAACCAACATTGGAGGGGCCTTGGGGTAGAGAGGCAAGGCGGCATGGTCGAGATAATTTTCGAGGCGCCTTCAAAGCGCAGATCATAGATTTCTCGTGGACACCTGGTGTGCGTGGAGAAATCAACCTGGATAAAGTGCTTGTGCGACATGCGTACCAGCCTCGCCATCTACGTTTGGATCCAGCGTTGGCAGCGAATGGGCCATGCATGGCCAACTACCTATACGCGTCGCATTCTGAGGATTGGGTGCACCCCGCATCTATCATTGGTCCCATTCTTGTGCTCTATGCAGAGATTGGGGAGGCAACCCGCAACGGTCGAAGTCACGTGGACTTGTTGGACACAGGCACATTCTTCCTCAAGGGTGTGTATTTCCCTCCAGTGAGCCCCGAGTTGTACGGGAAGGTAGAAGCTCTCCTGCTCCCTGGTTTCAACAATGTCGAATGGCCTTTGCCAGACATGCACACATCCGAGGCCTTCAGAACCAGGCTTACCGCAGATTTTCAAAGTGCGATGAAAGCGTCGACCGGAAGTAGTTTCGCCCACCAGCAATGGTTTATGCCTATTCATGTTATGGTTGACTTGTTTGCTGTATCATGTGACAACATTCGACGGACACCTACACTCTTCGTTCTCCAGAGTCCATCTGAGGCTCTCCTAAGCAGTGTGATGAATCCGGGGTGGAACGAGAAGTTTCACATTGGCCAGGATGTTATCAAGTGTGTTGTGAATAGGTCCAGCATCGGCTTCCGCTATCATGTGGGTAGGCAGACACTGTACACCAGGTTCCAGTATACAAGGTTTAGGGGTGCTGCCAACAACAGGTGGGATGCGATTGACCACCTACCGGACGTGGAGATGGTGGAAGTGTGTTGTCTGTTCAGAGGAAGCGCGATGCCAACATTTCAAGTGGGCAAGGCATGGCCAGTATTCCACTTACGCCACGAAATTGCAATGACGCTCGGCGGTGGCGTTCCCGAAGAATACAACATGGTTGTGCTGAAGGCAACCGGTAATCGCGAAAAAAAGGTACCTGTTGTTCGCACCATTCTCTCGGATTTTGGGACCCAATCTTCTGCTGCTTGTTGGAAGCAAACAAAACTAACGTTCCAAGTTTGATGCCTTGATGCAGATCAACAAACGCCATGAGAGACATGTACTTGCTGCTGAGGTCGCGGTTCCCAAAATCATCAAGATTGTAGAAGTGTAGGATGAGAGGTTTTTTTACAGTGGTACTTCTAATAGGGTCTTAACAAGTCCATACAGTTTGACCGAGACAGCTCCCTAACCCATTTTGGCAGCACCCCATTTTTTACAAGCACCGGAAATTATCTACCATACACGGATTACATGTTCTTCTTCGTTGGCAGCATCCTCTCCAAAGGCCTATTCCTAGAAAAAAATGCACTTCCTAGACACAAATGGAAATCCTAGTAAAAAATGTGGCAACTTCATGGATTCTGTGCAAATCCTAGTGAAAACTGATGATGCCAGCAAACTTGTTGGACTCAGATGCAAATCCTAGTCAAAAGTGCAAATCCTAGTCAAAAATGCAAATCCGAGTCGTAAATGCAAAACCTAGTCAAAAATGCAAATCATTGGATTGAGTGTGAATCCTACAATGTAAATGATGATGCCAGCAAACTCGTTGGACTCAGATGCAAACCCTAGTTAACAATGCAATTCCTAAAGTAAATCCTAAAGTAATACCCTCTAATAGTTATAAATTACCCAACCGGTAACTTTCAGATTTTTACATTATTATTGATATTTGATCTATGGATTTTAACTGCTGCAATAATTTCGGCAGTCCAATCAAAAAATCGCAGGCCATGATGAGGGATGCCACAAAAAATCTTACTCATCATGTTGACGAGGATTTCTATTACCCCCAATTTCAAATTATGACATGGTAAAGAGCAAGGGGTCAAATATTCACCTTCATTTGGAAATCCAATAATCCTCAACAAATATGCACCTTAATTTGCAAATCCATGAACACTCAATTAAATATTAATGATACGTAGCCAATATCATGTTGCCTCCACCCTTAAATCATTGTGTAAAAATTGGATGTGATGTTTAGGGTGAAGGGCTTTACCTCCCTTCGTTCATTATGAAGGGCTTCATTGAAGGAGCCACCACCCCATTGTCCACTCCCAAGAGCCACTTAAAGGCTCATGCTATATGTATGGTCCCCCCATTTTTGAATTTTCACTATCATTTCTCATACCTCACTGTGGACTTCTCTCCATTGGACACTAGCGCTCTCTGTCCAATTTTTGTGTTCTCCGAGGCCCCCCTGGTCCCACTCTCCCCTCACTCCCGGTTAGTTGCTGCCAGCAGACGGAGCGCGAGGCCAACGAGCCGGTCTCACTGACAAGCCACCTGCTGCAACGGCAAGCTCTCGCGAGCACGTGCGAAGGGCGAGCGACTTCGCGGGCAAGCGGAGCGCGAGCAACGCTGTAGTCTTCAGCGAGCCCAAATACTTGTAGAGGCGTGCCGACATAGACGCGGAGGCAACAGCGTGCAAGCGGGCGCGGCAGCGGCCAAGGAGACCACGGCAACGACTCAAACGTGTAGGTAAGATTGCGACGCATTGGCCGCTGTAGGTTTTTTTCCGAGAATTTGCTTTGGGTTTATGGTGGATGTTGTTTTGAAACCCCATGCATTGAGGCCATGACTTTTTTGGCGCATTTCTTCAGCCATGGCAGCTGAATTTTTGTGCACGCTGAAGACTTGGCCCGGAAACGCAGGAATGGCGACGAGAAAGAAATGCCCCACCGCTGTGACGCCAGATGTGAAGCCAGAGGCGAAGTCGCCTGTGAAGCCAGAGGTGAAGCCAGGGGAGCACGAAGACGATGACGTGGAAGTGGTTGCTGCTAGCAAAGACTCGGATGAGGGAATTACGCAGTGGGACCAACCGTTTGACCTGGCGGCCTTGCCGGATTCTGTGGCGTCTAAGCTGAGGTATATGGCACCCTTTCTTGCTGGTATGAAGAAGGCAAATTATGATGCTGAATTCTTCCACCGGACCCTCGGCCTGTGCATGGAGGGAGCCACGTTTAGGCTCCTCAGCAATGACAATGTTTTAAATAAGAACAAGTTTCTGCACCGGTGGCCAGAGCGGGCATCTGGGCGGCATTACATTGCGGATTGCAGTGACGAACAAGCCATCGAGGCTTACACATGGATGCACAACAAGGTGTATGGAGGTGATCCAAACAACGGAACATTTGGTACGTCATTTCTTCGTGCATGCTATTTGAGCTTTGAGAAGGGCGAAGAGGTGAACTGGGCCCAGAAAGCAGAGTCGCTGCAGAAGGCGCGTGAGAAGCAGGCTTCACGGAATCCCCTGAAACTCTCACCCCCAGCTTTGAGGGAGCACATTCAGGCCATCATTGAGATCCTTGCAGAGCACATTGAGGACGAGCAAGCTGGTGCGATCGTAGCCTCCCCAGTAGTTGACAACACCGCCAATGTTACCGGCAGCACCAACAAAGAGGGCATTGATGAGGGGTATGGTTTAGGAAAAATTCGTCACGGGAGAACCCCGAAGGTACGTATGGTCAACGACGACGCGAGATCTCCGAGGTCTCCCCCAGATGGCAGCAGGCCTACGACTCCGCTTGATGGCAGCAGATAGGAGGGCGGTGTCACTCCGGATCCCAAGGCAAATTTAGAGCAAGCGAGGAGGAAGAAAGCTGAAGCTGAAGCGGAACTCAAGGAGATGGAGGCCAAACGTGCACGCATTGAGGGCGACTTGCGAAACCAGCTGGCCTTTTTAGCGGAGAAGGAGGATGAAGAGAACAAGTGTCATGACGACGTTGTTGCCCACCGTGCTGCCAGCAAGAAAGCGGGGGCCGCTGGCAACGATGCAGAGAAGAGGCACTTTGCAGACTTGGCCTGTCTTGGTGGTGAACAAGTCTAGCTTGCAAGCAAAGCTGCCCAAGATTGCCAAGGCCGCATTGACACAATGGAGGCTTCAATGAGGGATGTGGAGAAAGATATAGAGAAGTGCAAAGATGAGGTGGGAGTTCTCCATGAAGTGATATTGTCCCTCAAGCTGGCAACAGCTTTCATACAACCGAAGAATGTTTTGCCACGCTTGCCCATAGAGTTCCGAGCCCTGCCCATCCAAGTGTCAGGCCCATGCCCCTTTTGCGACCGATACTTTGTTGACACAGCTTGCGTACCCTTAACGTGCGGTTGCTTAGCACACCCACATTGCATGTTACAGCTTGTTTTCTCGCTTGACGGAAAGTGTAGGCGATGCGAGCGCGCTGTGACCGGAGGGTGGCTTGGACAGTGGGGATTTCCACTCAATGAGACGGCTCAGGCAGAACTGCAGTTGACTCAAGAGATTCTGAAGTCCCCCGAGCGGGTTTCACCACGTCTCCACCGAACTTCTAGTGGCAGCAAGAGGCCCACTGAGGAAATCCTTCGACCTTCCGAGGATGAAGGTTGGATGATGAAGAAGAACCGCATCGAAGGCCCCGGGGGGACGTCGAAGCCTCCAATCGCACGCGGGTTGGTGACTCTCGCATCTTTGATGCCAGCAGCCGCAAAGGAGGTGAAGGACGTTGCCACCATTGACGTGAAAGACGAGAGCGACACTGTACACCAGGTTGCACAAGAAGTTGCACCGGAGAAGGTCGAGGGCACAGCCGGAGTTGAAGATGATGTGCCGTGTGAGTGGCTCGATGAGCCCGAAGGAGAGGGAAATCTCGACACCCTTGTTGACGCGATTGGAATAGCAGGCGTGGAGTAGGTTTGAGGTGTTCTTGTAAATAGTGAACATCTGGACTAACATTAGCGGGTTTACGGTTCGTTGTTTAATTTTCATCGGCAGAGTGCTATAGTACTCTTTGTTGTCAACCGGGGGCATTGGACAGTAGTTGCTGCCAACAATGTGTAAGTAGGTCGTTTTTGTGAGTGACAGCTCAGACGTTCTGGAACGTTGACCTCCTTATAAATGAAAATCCTCATGGTAAAGAAATGCATCGTTGTAATTGTATCGTGAACATGTGCCTGGAACTGTGTCCCCCTAAACCGTGCAAGTAATTTTGCAAGTAGTTTGGGGAAGGTGAACCTTGCTGGCATCATCATTTTTCATTTGGATTTGCGTTTTTGACTAGGATTTGCGTTTTGAAAGGGTAGTATTGACGGATAAATCCAAAACAAATACTTTCAAAAGAGCTTCTTACAAATCAAACGCCATCTGTCCCGTTCTATAGGGTACTGTACAAATGGACAAACATCGTTGAAATTAGAAGAGTATACTTAAACCATATCCCGTATATCCGAAATGAGCAATTGTAATGTATTTTCCTTAATCGCTCTAAGCATCTTCAATGTCGACACTGTGGGCAACATCCTCGATGTCCACGTCGCTGGCAGCGACCTCAATGGCCACATCGTTGGCAGCATCCTCAATGTCCACATCGTTGGCAGCATCCTCAATGTCCACATCGTTGGCAGCATCCCTTTCTTCTTCGTTGTCGCCTCCATTCCCAACCATCACCCCATCGCAGTTCCATTCCAGGTCGCCCTCCCTAAAGCCATCTCCTCCACCTCCCACAGAGTCTTCGGTAACCCACGCTTTGCCGACACGCCGTCGCCTTGACCGCCAGTTCTCCAAAGTGTTGGCAGCATTTGATTGATGTCAACGCTCGCGTCTTCTGCACGCAGCTGCGCCTCTTGCTTCATCATCAGGGGTATGGACGACTCTTAAGCACTCCAATTTCTTGTTGTAGCGATGCTGCATATTTCGGTACCAATGTTGGAATTGTTGCAAAATGACACTGATGCGCGCTGAGCCACCACCATGAGCTGTATGTGCTTGATTTGCTGCCTTCGCTGGATGGTGAGATTTCTCCATACCCTGGCAACTCCAGACTCCGAGGCTACCATATTGTTCCACAAACCAACTTGAGTGCCTCACAAGTACGTGCTGTCACCAAGAAGAAGACAGTTAAAACCCGTTCCCCCGATGAAGTAAGTGGCCCGTCAAGATTAGAACTAGATTTTGACAAACGTATTAACGAACGTACCATGTAATGGGAAACATGCTCCTCCCCAAAGGCCTTTAAATACGCCTTTCCCCAATGTTCTATCTTCTGTTTGAATTGCAGACGCTGTTCTGCTGTCAACACCAATCCGGTCAAATATGGTAGGACATCCTCAAAGGCTTGCTACATAGCAGCCTTGGCAATGCGGTCCGCACCACCGTGAGTATTATTATTCTCGGCTTGACAAACACCTTTCCACGCTTTATCGTTACTTGACCAAACGCTCGGCTTGAAAAGCCTGCTGGCAACAACACCACTGAGAGATGGTTTCTGTGGCACGTTGCCAGTGTTTCCACTGAGCTTCAGGTCTTTTCTAATCTCTACGTTCCCACCATGAGCCCCGATCGCTGACAATGACTTCTCCATCTGCAAAATTGCAGTAGCCCTAAGTTTTTTATCCTGTATGTTCCAAACATACATGATATGCATGTGCAAAATCTTCTCCGTTAATCGAACCTGGGCATGCAGTGTACAAATGTGCACTCTGGACAAAGGAATTGGCAAGATGGGCCTCCACCGGGCAGATGCCATCATGTCACAAGGTTGTGCTGCCACACTGCTCGCAAAAAGTCCTCCCGTCCAGTTTGCCTTAGCACAGCCTCTGATGGCAGCACTAGCCTGACTTGTTGTCCCCACTGTAGGTTTAATCCTCTTTTGCTCACAATATATGCAGTTCATTGCACATGCAGGCCCAGATTGCAGCCCGTACATACACTTAATAGTCTTCATATCCGCTGCGAGGTGCCACTCCACATGGAATTCACCAACTCGGGGGACTTGCAGTTTTTTGCCTGTTGATTGTGTTGTAATCACAGCTGGGAACTTGGATCGTGCAAATATCCATGACAGAACATCGTATGACTCCTTCTCCACCTGGAAGGTTGCAACAGGCCAGATTTCTTGCTCCGATTGTACTGAGAAGTACTTCTCATGGTCCTTCTGAATGGCAGTGTCCAATGCCCTGTTCATCAATGTGATACTAACACGTTCAAATTTTTTTCCATTAACGATCTCTGCCTCGTCGAGTTTCAGGACAAAGATCAGCGGTGCCCCTCTCAACTCTGCACAACCATTGTAAGCGGGAGTGAGGGCACATTCAATGTGCCAACAAGCTATTTTCTTTGCTGTACGCAGTCAATGTGGCTGCTGACACCAACCGGACAAACAGTGAGCCACGAACCAGATCAAAGGGGGAACCATACCTATCTCCGTGATGCCGTAGAAGATCACCATGCTTTGTTGGACCACCTCAAGGTCAGTGAATAATGAATTCTTTTCAGTCAAGACTACATCCTTTCGTATGTTGTCGGATTTCTTGGATTTCTTGGACGTCGTTGGCAGCTCCAGTCGACCTTCAACGTGGTAGTATTATTCGCCAATAAATTGTGGCAAGTTGGCATTCATCTCCTGCCGAAGCAATTTCACGTGATAGGGGCTGGGTAGAATGCTAGCTTTTATATCCTTGTTCAAAACAGCAATGGGACCCCTCACGGCTTTGTAAATAGCACCGTATCCCCGATGGAACACCCCTACTTGGTCACAAGCAGCAAGAATTTTATCCGCTCCTACACGCTTTCCAATCGATTTGAGAACGTTGTTGGCAATCTTGGTCTCAACATGTCCCATAGCAAGGTGACTCGCGAGGGCCATGCCTTCGTGCCTAGATAGTATCTTGGCTAGAGCTACCGCGGTTCTAGTTTGTGAGTCTTTATCCCCATGAAGTCGTTGGCTCTCACGCTC
Source organism: Pohlia nutans (assembly GCA_022496805.1). Taxonomy (NCBI): domain Eukaryota; kingdom Viridiplantae; phylum Streptophyta; class Bryopsida; order Bryales; family Mniaceae; genus Pohlia; species Pohlia nutans. Next base: position 11,866,694 of record CM040095.1, on the reverse strand, counting down.
GACCCTATTGCGGTCATTGATAGGTTGCACGAGATGTGGTTGCAACACTCTTCTGATGAGCTTCACTCTACGTTTTGCACCACCCGTACTAGGATTCAACTCATGAATCCGTCTAAGCAACCGAGCCCTACGTCGGATTCCCACAGGCGTGTCTTTCATTGCACCGGCACTTCGCTGGAGGCGCTCGGATTCTCGCTTACAAATATGCACTTCAGATTCCAGATCCTGCACCCTCATGTTATAAGTTTTCTCCTTGTCGTCCATCTCTTCGCGTATAGCCTGCAATTCAGCCCGCAATTCCATGCATGTATTCTCTAAGTCTCTGCAACAGTCCAGACGTTCGATGCTGACAGCAGCTTCGCCTCTACCCTCATTCACTTCCTCTTGCAGCAGTCTGCATCGCATTTCCAACACACTTCGATGTGGACCTCCTTGGGGTCCCAGCTCCAATCTGCATGTATAACCATACAGGCCCAGCTCTCCATGGCATATGAATTGGAGGCATTCCATGAGAGTTCTGAATGGAGGGGGCTTCCCCGAGTCTGGATCAACCGGGTAAATGCTGCCATCGGTCCACAAGTCAATGTTTGTATCCCCGGCTGCCCTCCGTGCTGGAAACGTTGATGGACACGGCCGGTCAGATCGCAGAGAACCTCTCCTAATAATTGGTGCATAGCACGCATCAAGCGCAACTTGGGGAACATACGAAGCACTAGGTGCGCGCCTTGCTGCCATCGAGAACCCTAAAATACAAAGCAGTGACCAAATTTCGCAAGGCTACAGAACGATCATGACGCTATGCGGACTCTCCTTGAAGTGGTTTCCAATTACGCTAAACCCAATCGCTATCAACAAGTAGCCATAAACGCTAATCACCGTTGCTGGAAGCAAAATCGAAGGCTTCCACAATTCCTACCCTAGGACGGTGGAAAAAATGCCGCTCACAGCATGCATCGTGTGATTCGAGGTAGGACTTTTAGAAACTCTCTTGTATCTACCCAAGCGCCATAATTCCTAAAACCCATCTGGGAAGCCCTCGGCGTGGGTTGTGCGGAAGTCGGAGGAACCCGTGCTGCCAGCAAACTCCAAGGGTTGCCGAATTCACAATCCCCAATTGCCATCAAGAAACACGCTACGGCTACTGGCTGTGGCAACAAACCTTCGCATGAATCTGAGGATGTCGGAGGCAGAACCACCAGCGTGCGCTTGCTGGTCGGACGTCCTAAGCCGTTGGTGCCAGCGGACGCTTCTGGCACGAATTAGCATGAATTTGGGAAGAATTCACGGGTGTAATCCCCAGCCGTTCTGGAGACGCCGAATTGTACGCATGCCGATTCATGGTTGCGTTTCCTAGTGGGCGATGGTGATGGCGCCGGCCGCACTCCACCGTGAAGCCGTTGTGCCAACAAACTTCACATCGCCGGCTTCACCATGCCGTTGGCAACGATCGCTCTCGGGGAGGTCACTCCCTTGTATATTTTGTATACACGTGCGATAATGACCTATTTATTTGGGGGGTTATTTTAGCAAAAAAATTTAGCAAAAAATATTATTAGGTGATGGTATTTTACATATAAAAGCCTAAGAATATTATATGTGATGGTATTTTACATGTAAACATGTTTCAGTTTTTTAAAATCCCCTATTTTACATGTAAATGTTTTACAAAATTTATCTACAATGAATATATTGGACCCTATTTTTTATCGCAGGTTGTTTCTAAAATTTTCGCCAGTGAACCCCCCGAGCGATCGCTCCGTGTTGAAGGCTTTGCTGAGCGCCTTCAATGCTCTTCTCCGGTCGGTGGCCAAACACCCCGGCCACGTTGGCGCCAGCAAGCCGGCCTCGGTGCCACGCTGCTCTTCTCCGACATCGGCAATAACTCTGTGGGCAGCGCTGCAAACCGCCGCTGGCACCAGCAGAGGCTCATTTGGGCAGCCGGTTCACCTAACACGGGCAAGCTTACAGGGCCCCTATGGGACCCCATTTTTCCCCTAATGCCAGGGACATGTCCCTAGAGGCAAAATCACTGTGCATGCGTGGAATTGGGCACTATTTGCTTGGGCATCTCCCTCAGTAGTGCCACCTTTTCTACTAGTGACACAGTGGAAAAAAACTCAAATTGTGTTAATTTGGACATTATGAGGTATGCAATTTTTTACATTGTAATAATTTGTTCCGTGATGTTTATACATTATGAGAATGACTGGTGTGGTTGAGGATTAGATATGTGATCTATACGTGGCAGGACTTGTTGTGTCTGGCTGTTTAATAACCCCTAAACATCCCTTGGGCTTCATATGTATTCATGACCATATATGGTATACTTTCTCCTAATATATGTGTAATGAATTGCCATGATGTTTTCAAATATTTTGTATAATCAAATACAAGGGTGATCTCAAATATGTCGATCGGTGTAGTGAAATAGAATAGTAATATATCACATGCAGCTTGTACGCTAAAAGCATTGAAAAAAAAGTCATGGTTGCAACAAGCAAACGTCTGGTGACAGACCACTTGAACTCAGAGTTTTCTAGTTACGTGAAATGATGATGTCATAGGAACATTGTTTTCCCGCCAGAGAGTGTTGAAAGTAAGCGGGCTCGGAAAAGAGAAATGATGACTTTATTAGGATTTCGAGCTTTTATATATGAACTATGGGTTTAACCCCTAAACGCCCGATCGTTCATTTTTTGAATGATGAACGATAAACATCAGTAAGATTTCATTCATCAAGCCACTTTTTGCAATTCAAAAAGAATACTAAAATTTTTGAAGGCAAGATGGTTTCATGCATGTGTGAGAAAGTATACCTATACGATTATTCACACAAATACTTGTCAATTAGAATTGGGACAATACAGGAATGTAAAGTTGGTTTTAATCCGTCAAGCAATATCTTGCGGCAGAAAAAATTGAAACCTTCCATAGGTATATTGTCGAGGAATAGGGGCTGCCTGTCGAACGAATGATTCTTGAGTATTTCTACTAAGTACCAAGTCTTGCCGGGAAAATATACGATGGGGATGAAATATCACACCTTCCCTAGTCTCTCGGAGAACATTTGCAAGCACGTCAGGATGTAGCAAAAGCTGACCAAGAATCTCCTCTTCTTGTTAAGTTGAAGATAATCCTTCGACAACCACTCGTATAAGAGGTTGTTCCCAAAATACTCTCAAATTTTGGTTGCCATTATGGGTAACTTGGTCTTCATTGGTATCATCATTTGTATCTTCGTCTTCACTAGTGTCATCATCTGTATATTGGTCTTCACTATTGTCATCATCTGTATTTAGGTCTTCACTATTGTCACCATTTGTATCTTGGTCTTCACTATTGTCATCGTGTGTATCTCGGTCCGCCGTGACTGTTCCTTCACCTTCGACAACAGGATTTTGGGTCATCATGATATTAGCATTGTGCCGATTTTCATTTATCTCAAGCCTTTGCAATTCTATACTAGCTTCTAGAGCACGTCTTGTTTCCAGTGGCAGCTCGTAGAAAGCAGGAATGTCATGTGGCACTTGTAGACGATCCAATTCATGAGGTGGAACTCGAACCATGCGTAATACTAGTGAATTTGCGCCTTGCATTTGAAAGGTTCTTCCTTGTGGGATGTTTCTTTTAACAATTTCTTCAAGGTGTGCTCTCAATGGACTCCTACAATAAGTCACCAAATTGTATAGAGTTGCTAATAAATTCTATAAATTAGATGTATGTCATATTTATGCAAGTTACATATATACATGCATTCAAATTTAGAACATAACATGCATTCCAAATGCAATCATTGGCATTTAAATAATTCAATCACATAGCAAAAACTTGATCTCTAGGGTTTAATCAACGTTTTGGTGACAAAAAAACAATGGCATGATGAAGCTTATTAGTACCTGCATATCTCACAATCCAAAACTCCACTTTTGAGTAATCGTCTAACAAACCACTTCTTGAGGCATGACTCATGGCCAACGCCGATGTCATCTTTGGATCGGCAACCTAATTGAATTATTGGATCTTCTTTGGATGCTTCCTCCGTTGCCAAACAAATTCTGTTGCAAAGAGTTCATGCATATGCATCAATTATATAAGACACTTCATACTACGTGATTTGAAACAAAAAGACATGCCAATTGGTTTTTTTAACCACGTTAATAACTTACACATATTTGTAATCATTGTTTATCTTTAAAACTAAAATGCATTTACATGGTCAACTATATGATGATCTCGGATAATGATTGACCGATTGACAAAGAAGTTGAAATTACCGGCAGTTTATATTTTGTAAAAGTGAAGAATTGGGGTTGGGGTTTGTCACAAGTTCCTCTTTATTGTCCTTTCCAACATTGCTTATAGGATTCTCCAAGGTTCCATCTATCTCTATATCGTTCCTCTCTCTTGTTATGTCACTTTGCTCCATCTTTTGCTCATTGGATGATTCACGATAGTGCTCTTGTTCCATCAGTGAAGCGGCTAAAGTTTCCAAAAAACAAGAATCTGCAAAATAAACTATTCAATTTGAGCAAATTAAGATTGTTGCTAGTAAGTTAAAACTAAGTGAAATCAAAGGCAACTAATTCTACAGTTTTTCTAGCTTTTGTACAATTTTCTTTTTCTTTTAGAATTAGTTTCAAATGTTTTCTAATTGCTTTTATAAAAAAAGAAATTAGAAGATGATAGATAAGAAGAACCAATTGTGAGAAAAAACATTGGAAATTGTCTATCTAGAATTTGCTAGTCTTTGAATTTTGTTGCATGTAAAAAGCAAACTATATACAAGTTAAATTGTGAAGAATAGACTTATTTATCTTGAGTATTCTATGGAAGTTGGTGCTAACCAATGCTTCAAAAGATCTTTAAGCAAACAAATGTTTTTTGGCTAGTTTGTACCTCATGTGTTGTTTGTATAGGCAATACATATGGGCCTCGGTAGAAAATCAAGGCACTACATATGGGCCTCGATAGAATAATCAAGGCACGAGTTGCCTTTATGTTCAATTAGGATATATGGGTCTCGGTAGAAGGTTCAAAATTCTCCTTTCTTTCTAAATTAGGAAATATTTTTTAACCTCTAAATGTCATAGGGTGTCTCTATAACTGGCAGTTTTCCTTTATATTGCTAGTCATGCTAGCAATTAGTGTTTTTGGCTAGTGTTCCAAGGTTAAAGGTCAACCATTGAGATTCTTTATAAGTTCCATGTGTCTGCACAAACACTCACACTTTAACTCCTAAAAAACCAAGGCTAATTTTCCAAGTTCGGTCAGCTCAATGTGGAATGAGTATAGATTGTCAATTTATAAGATTTTTTTGTTGTGATTCTACTCTTTCTTACAAAGATGGATGGTAACTTGCGTACGTAGCTGATATATAGAACAAAAGATACAATTATGCAAAGGTGAAAAATTTACAATGAGCTATGTGTCTGAATTTTTGTACACAATGAGCTAAAACCCCCATATACTCAATTGCCATAATTGATTTACCAAATTTGAGACTAAACTTTGCATTTTCACAAAGTTTCAAACTTGGCCAACAAGCAAAACAAAAAAATAAAAAAAGAAGCGCAACCAACTTTGTAGCTAATTATCTTACTATTAAGAAACCTTGAATGGTTGAAAATTTGTGAGTGCTAATAAATTCAAGTTGGTTGAAATATCCTACGATTGAATCAATCAAAAAGGTTTTAAATAGAAAAAAAGACAAAAACTATTTACCTTTTTTCTGAGAAGGGGTACTTTTAAGTAACTTTGGAGTGTTTGAAGAGAAAAAAAGTTGTGGTCCTTTAACCCCTAATTGTCCAACCATGCATATTTTGCATGATGTATGGATTTGAACTCCGATTTTTCATCCATCATGCACTTTTTGCAGTGTGGATTTTTCATTGAAACTTTTATAGGAAGTTATCCTCAAGCATGTGTGATCCAGTAGAGAGGGGATGATTTGTGAAAATTTTATGCCTCATTTCATGTAGTAGTGTTCCACCCAAAATTTTGAAGATTTTAGTCTAAAAGTGCTCTTGAAAAAGTCAACTACTAAAATTAAGCAATCAAAAAATCTCCAAAAATCACTTTGCTTAGAGTATTACATTTCAACCCATCCCAAAAAAATTCATTATTAGATTGTCAATATCTTATTTGTAATCATATTACAAAAGAACTCTAAATTTTAAGTTTGAAAATTTATACACAAATATTGGTGATAGTAATCACAAATCTAATTGAATGGATAGAATCTAAAATTCATAATGTACAACTTTTATTTCATGAATTCATCAAGTTGAAAATATCACTCTTAGTTGCATTTTATAATGCATCTTTGAAAAACTGCCAAACCTGAAAAGGGTGAGAACGTTTTCATTGGGGTTCAGAGCCTTCCGACCCATGCACGCTAGAACTAACACTCTCAAATTGTTCATCTATATTTGAAGGCCCTTGCACTCACATACCCCCACCCTTGCACGCCCTTCACGCATCAAAAGTGCGCATCAAATAGTCAATGGACCAATCACAAGCAAAATGTGAGAATATAGTCAACTAAATAGTGATTTGAAGACTCAATTTCTAACACACTAGGATCCAGAGTCAAGAGGTATTTTGAAAGGGCCCTTGGAACTCAGTTTTATCTACTTCTGGAGTGTAAGAGACTCTCTGAGGGCATGGGTGGCCCTGCTCTTAAGAGTTAATTCCCGGCCCAGGCCTGGAGAGACAAATTTCTCCTGGGCGTGGCCCATCCTCCCCTTCCTCACGCTAAGTCCATTGTCCACATACAGACTCTCATCAATGCACACAGAGTATACATACATACATACATATATAACCTCACATAAACCCGCATTGGGATCATCACCAGGTACCACCCAGTTCCTCATAGATCAAAATATCTCCTTTAATAAGAGAACTGAGCTCATCATCTCTCCCTGTAGTGTCACAATAGATTGTTCAATTGAAGGATCGAGGTCTGGAAGTCGCTGTCAGCTATGGCGTGCACTCGTCCTCATGTTGCGCTAGTCTACATGCTCTTGCTTGCACTGGCCCAGCTGCACGAATGCCGCAACCCAGCATTAAATCATCCACACAAAGCAACGGAACCGGTGGACACCGATGAGCAGCTGAAGGGAAGCAAGATGGCCTTGGAGAACGCCGTCTTGGTGCACAATTCCCCTGCACTTCAAGGAGCCGTTGACATGAATTGTTGTCGTAGATCTATCTTAGATGATTCTGTTAATGGCACAGATCCCCCTCCACCGACCAACGAGGGGCCCAGCCTCTGAGCTCGTCACCGACTGCCTTGTACTATTAATACGCAAGCCCTTAGGGCTCATGCACCATATAAGTTTCGCATCACTAACTTAGTAGCATACATGTCGTTTTTCATTCCCCACTTTGTAGGAACAGTGCTGGAATATTATGCCTATATTTCTGTCTTCTTGTGACCAAAACTACTCACCAACATTGACACAACCCATGTGCCTGGTGCGGTTTCATTCCTGTTTCATTCATAGTAAGTGAAAAGCGACACATTTCCTACTCGTGCATCTTTAGTTGCCTAGTTTGTGCTGCCGATTGGATCTTGGAGGTAGCTTGTGAATTTAGGATGAATGCCTCTGCCAGTGTAGGATCTGAAGTTGGTAACAGTTGCTCGATCTGTGTGGTTATCATGTGCTATTTAACCCCTAAAAGACCAAGTAACTCAAATTGGACCTCATGTTTTTTTTGGTAATTTTGAGTAGGTCTTATGTGAACTTCTTTTTGTTCAAATTTATTTGTTGTTTGATCAACACATGCAATGTTCTTCACTAATCCTGATGATATAAAATTTGGTCTCATTTAAATTAAAATATGATTGATTGAATTTTTCATTTTAGAACCATAAATTCTTGGTCCTTTATGGGTTAAGGTGATTATTTTATAAATGAGGCAACGAATTGGTAAACTTAGAGATGATTTTGTTGTGAGTCTCTACCAGCACATGAATGATGAATTATGATCTATTCTACTGTTAATTCGGTTCCTTGCAACATGCAAACACTACAAGGAGAGGTGTCGTTTCTCACTCAAGAGGATCCTACTCATTCCCTTTTTTATTTTATTTATTGTGACCAAAACCACTCACAAGCACTAACACAACCCATATGCTTGGCACAGTTTCATTCCTTTTTCATTTATAGTAAGTGAAAACCGACACATTTCCTACTAGGGCATGCCGGGGCACTAAGTATAGGAGTACCTCCAACTATCCTTAATGTTAGGAATATTGCCTCTGCATGCATTAAACATCAACATACAAGATTCACCAAGATGAAGGTTATTGTTCAATGTTGCCTAGAATCATGATTCCATCGTCAAGGGGCTCCAAATCCTCCAAACACTTGTGACTGTCTCTTCTATGTAGCATTATTTACTAGTACCAGTTGGCGAAATGGGTTTTTGTCAATTAAATTCTTTTCCTATAATTCACAAATTGTACAATTTTTAATGCCCTAGTGGTTAGATACATTCTTATGGTGCTTGGCTAGTCCAATTAGCCTCTTATTTATTTGATATTGAAATATTCAAGCATATGTACACATATTCTCAAAACATTTAAACATATTCACAAAATATATTTCTATCAAAAGTTCAAACCCTAATCATCCCAACCTTAACATGACAAAAGGATTGATCATTGTTTTTATCTTTCTGCATGTCTAAAGCACATGTCCAATGATCCAAACCCATCCAATACCACAATCCTCCCAGTGCGCAGTGCCATCTTTCTTTCAACTGTCTCCCATGTACAAGCATCACCAACATTTTCACACTAGTAGGAAATGTGTCGTTTTTCACTTACAACAAATGAAAAAGGAATGAAACCGCAAGTACATGAGTTGTGTCAATGCTGGTGAGTGGTTTTGGTCAGAAGAAGACAAAAATCTAGGCACAATATTCCGTCAATGTTCATTGTTTCCATAAAGTGAGAACTGAAAAACGACAAATCTGGTACTAGTGTCATATATTTTAAGGTTTGGTAAATGAGTGAATCCAAGTTTCAAAACATTTGAAAGACTAGACGTCCTCTCACTCAGAGCCATGAACCCATCACAAGTAGGAAAGGTGCCGTTTTTCACTTACTATAAATGAAAAAGGAATGAAACCGCGCCAGGCACATAAGTTGTGTCAACATAAGTTGGTGAGTGGTTTTGGTCACAAGAAGACAAAAATCTAGATACAATATTTTGTTAGTGTTCATTGTTACCACAAAGTGGGGAATGAAAAACGACAGTTCTGCTAATAGTGCATGATGCCACCTAAGGTTGGATAACCTATTACCACCAACTTAAGCAATCTGGCCTATTTTTGGCAGTGCTAAATTCGAAAAAAAATATGACCACATCCGAAATAGGTTTCGATGAGGATTGCAAAAATTTGCAACATCTAATTCGCATTTGTCAATTTACTACAAAATTCCAAAGTAGAAAGTAACCTTTTACTCAAATCAAACCTCTAGATTTCCCCATGTCCACACCATGTAGTACTAACTTTCACTCATCATGATACTCAAAACCACCAACTATTTCTTCGCAATGCTTGGCATGCCATTGGTCTACCTCAATAGTGAAATTGGTGGTTTTGAGTCTCAACTCTAGTGGCCCCAAGAAAAATCTACAGGTTGTAATTGGGGGAGGTGGTGGTAATAGGTTATCCAACCCTAGTCTTTGGAAATTCTCTTGAAGTTCATAGAAAAAATGCTTCAAATATATGATTTACTACTTTCAAGGCTTCGGCAGAGAAAGAGACCCGGAAACTGAAAACGGAGACAAATTGTGCATTGCAAAGCACGTGGTGATTGCAGTCAAGCAGTCCAGCTTCATCATCAATGTGCACCTCACCTGTAGATGGGACCAGGGCTGATTTTTCACAAAGTTCTAGCCCGTCCACGTCCAAAAACCTTGAATTGAAAGGCAAAAAAAATTGCAACCCGTCCCAAAACTGGTGATTTTAAAATCAACCCGTCCATGGAAAGGTTGAAAAAAAAACAACCCGTCCCAAAACCGGTTGCAAATTGAAAATACCCGTCCCGTAATGTTTAGAAAAAAAAAAGAAAGAAGTATTGAGTATTGAGTAGACGTTTTCTAGCAGCTAGAGGTGCAGCATTTGGAAGAGGTTCAAGGGTATTGTGGCCATTTTTGGAGACATGTGTTACTTCTTTGGAGATGGTATATCCAGTTGCAGATGGTGGCCAAAAAACCTATCCAATGCATTTAGGGAGTGTTACACAACGAACTGGTACAATTGAGGAATGCAAACTCATTGGGGCAGAGTATGTGCAGAGGGTGGTGGATGCACTGAATAACAGGTTTCCAGACTTAGGCATCTTCAATGCATGCAAGCTCTTTAGTCCCGATCTCTACCTTGCAAATGATGATGAGAGAACTCGTATTACTGAAGAGTGGTTGGAGAGGTTGTTTGTGAAATTCCAGAGCTCTGAAGAAGAACAAGATCGGTGTCGAGGTGAGTGCTTGGAGATGGTGGAAACCATGAGGGAAATGATCCCAAATAAGTCTTTATTTGAAGCTTGGGAGTTTGCAGGTACCACTCCAGAGTGGTCTATCAATTGGTCTGGTTTGAGTAACTTGTGGAGGAGAGTTATAGTGATTCCTGTGAGCACTGCAATATGTGAGAGGGGTTTTTCTAAACAAAACCTCATCAAAAGTCATCTACGTACTAGCTTGAAGTTGGAGACTTTAGATGCTTTGATGCGCATTTCATGTGCAAATATTCTAGTTGTAAACATCAATTGGAATGCAGTGATGCTTGTTTGGAGATACATGAAGGATAGGAGAATTCATCCACTTGTTTGAAGGGTAAGTTCTTTTTTTTAATCAAATTTTGAACATGCTTATATAAAATATTAATTATTCAATTTCTAATTGTACCTTCAATTATAATCTTTGACATTGTGTTACAAAGGTTCTAAATATTGTAGTTGATGAATCATTGTGTGCAGGTGATTGGTATTTTGATTAGGTATTAGTGGTTTGACTCCATTATGCTTACATTCACATGTCATATATGACATAATGTAATTGATATTTGCACCATTTATTTTTTTGGGAAATTTTACATAAAAAATAAATAAATTTTAGAACCCGTCCAAAGTGAATTTAACCCATCCAAAAACCGGTTCATTTTTTTAGAACCCGTCCACTGGAAATGTTTTTTTTTTTCTGAACATGTCCTTGGACATGTTAGGGACCTTGTGAAAAATCACCACTGGATGGGACCGACCCTAAAACATATTTAATTTCCGACACCGAATAAACCTGAGCCAGCGCATGTAGAAACCGAGTAATCGACATAGCCAACTTTCCAATCTCTTTCAACTTTCCACACTTCGTCAACAGCATGCAAGTTAAAGGAGTCCACAGCTAGATATTCCTACTAGCTTTGCAATAATTGGAATGTGAAACAGAGAGTCTAAAAGCGATCTATAGTTAGTCGGCTCTGATGTGGTGGCTCTGTATTTTATCTTTCCCCTTGCAATTGATTTGTTTCAATCTGTGCCAAAATAAAAATAAAAGCGACCTACAGTCACTTGCGTAGACAAGCAGACTGTTGGGACTCGTCATGCTGACTTTTACTGGTCACGGACACACTACAAGGAAACTGGTCGCTTCTCACTGCTATTTTGAGCCATTCCAGAGTTGGTGAGTGCTTTTGATCACATAAAACAAGGGTTTCTTCGATTGCAATTAGTGAAAAGAGACGGATTTGCTTGTCGTGATGTCACGGCAGGAACCATCTTGAATGGATACCATGCATACATCATTTTATTTTATTTTTTTGACACAAATAAAGAGAGACCCTTTACTGCAAAAAAGAAAAGACACAGGTACAAATACAAAGCCAGCCACTCCAGGTCCGGCGAGGCCGGTTGACCCTAGGACCTAGTTAATAGAACTAAACCTAGGGTGATTAATGTTCCACCTAGGGGCAATGCCATCACTTGGTGAGCATTCCTCTCTTGCACCACAGAGTTCTGAATTGGACAATCTTTTGAGCGATCACAGCAGGGTTGGTCTTCTGTTTTCTGGCCTCGACTTGAATACGGGCCCATGCGAGTCGTCCATAATCGACCATATCTGCCCATATCTTGTTGCACAGCTTCTCCGTGTTCTACAACGAGTTGCTGAAGACCGCGTCATTTCTTTCCTTCCACAGCATCCAGATGATTGCACCTCTGAGCAAAAGCCAGAGTCTTCTAACCTTCTTGAACCGTCTGGGAGTTTGATACGCAAATATTCCATGCTTCCAGGTGATGGGTAGTGCTCTGGTGAGCACCGGCTGGACCCTCGGTTGATCTGGTTGTCGATTGAGGTCGATGTCTGTGTCGCCTTGTACGCTTCCCACTCCTGAAACTGTCGCCCTCGATCTTTCCTCTTCCGCTCGTACAGCGCCGGCTTGGAGCACGTGGTTGGCACTAGGCTTGGCCTGCGCGCGTCGCGCGTCCCGCGCGCTGGGCGCCTCGGATGCGGTCTCATATATCGCGACCTTGATTCTCCTCCCGGGTTGATGGTGATCGGCTTGGCGTCGGCTCCTGCAGTCGCGGCTCTCCGCTTGAGTCCTCGCGAATGTCTACTCGTTCCTCTTCGCCTTCCCTGTTATCAGAGATCATTAAAGCCATAACGTGCGTTCCCCACTTCCACCCATTGTTAGCAGACTAGCATTCCCATAATCTATGAAGTAGAGTTTCCCTGGAGCCGATTCTACAAACTGGACAGCTCTGATCTACTTCGTCGGCCCCTTGGTGTCCCTTGCCTCTCCATGCGTTCACTGCGGCTCCCTTTTGCCATATCATCCATATGAGCCCAGCCTCTTTCCTTGTCCTTTCTTTGTTCCACGCATTCATCCATTTGAATTTGTGAGTGATTGGTAAAATGCCAGCCCATTTGTCCACCGTGGTGGTCGGAATTGGATGAGTCTTGAGTAATTCTTTCCGTTCCATCTTCACTGTGAAGCTCATGCATGGTGTGTTAGACGGCCACTGGAATTTCTCCGGATCCCATTCCAACTCATGGGTCTTCCCATAAAAGAGAAGTGACTTCTTTTTCTTTGGACCACGCTTCACCTCTATGACCTTGACGCGGTGCACGCATCCTGCCAGTTCGTTTACTAACATGTCGCCCCGCTAGTCATACCTGGCTGACGCTAACCTCTCATCGTCGGAAACTTCAACTAGGCTTGCTGAATGGCTCGCAACAGAGTAGGTGGTTATGTTCACAGGCACTTTGAACTAGCCTGGACCCGGGGTGGGTTCGAAGTCCTTACTTGCAAAGCAAACGAACACCGGGATCTGCGCAAGATTATCCTCGTAAATGGCTATCCACTCGCCGGAAATCGGGATACGTCTGGGTTGTAGCAATTTGCCCCACGTTGCCTTAAGCCTCTGAATGGCCGAACTCCACGCACCGAATTCACTATCAGGCCACAGACCGAACGCTGTTTTGGCCTCTTCGGCAGTCATGAGTCTACCCCGATACCAAGCGTCTCTATATGTCCTCAATCCTGCTATGTGAAGAGTAGCGGCCATGGCGCGAGAGAATCCGGGTCCTATCATGGGCACCAGCGGGTAACACCACCAGCTGGTGCTCATTAGTTCCTCCCAGTTTCTTGGCGTGACAGTTTTGATAGATGGCAAGAGTGTTTTCCATGCCGCCGCTACTCTATTCCAAACTATAGATCCATTTCTAGCTTGGTGTTTCTGGATGGGGAAATAGTCCAAACTCTCCATCCAATGGCCGCCACTGTACGGTTGATATTGGGATAGCTTGAAGCGAAGGAGAAGGTGTAGATTAGATTGATTGGGTTCCATGGCTTTGATAACCCATTTAGTCATCAAAGCCGCTACCGCATCGTCCGGGTTAATCAAATTGATGCCGCCCTCCTTCTTTTCCTGACAACACTCAATCCATCGAACTCTGGCACGTGCCCTACCAATTTTGCCCGACGCTAGGTAATTGGAGATGGTTGACTTCATACGTGCTACCCCCTTTTTAATCCCACCCCAAACGGAGAAGAAGAAGAGGGATGAGAGTAGGATGCTATTAGCTATTACCGCCCGGCCCGTGGGATTAATCTTGGTGCTACTCCAATGCGTAAGGCTCTTCGTGAGTCGATTGTGTAGAAAGTCGTTGACATCATTGGTAGCCAAAGACAAGCCAAATGGTGCTCCAAGTAGCTTGCTAACACTATCATTTGGCGCCCAAATAATCCCGAGATCATCCGTCCAAGGGGTCTAACTCTTCTCTGCCCACATTTCCAATAGACACAAGACTTTGTCCAATTGAGAACCAAGCTTGTTGCTAAACAAAAAGTTTTTAGGGTGCTAATGAGGTACCTGACTTTTTCTTCTTCTCCCCTCAACGTGAATGACGTGTCATCGACGTATTGTGCCATAACCTGCTGACGGTCTAAGAACCTCGGGGGGAGCACTCCCTTGTATATTTTGCATACACGTACAATAATGACCTATTTATTTGGGGGGTTATTTACCTTGCAAAAAATATTATAAGGTGATGGTATTTTACATGTAAGAAGCCTGAGAATATTATATGTGATGGTATTTTACATGTAAACATGTTTCACTTTTTAAAAATCCCCTATTTTACATGTACATTTTTTACAAAATTTATCTACAATGAATATATTGGACCCTATTTTTTATCACACGTTGTTTCTAAAATTTTTGCCAGTGAACCCCCCGAGCTAAGAACGGGAGAGTGATGCCTTGAATATTGCCCCTTTCCATCTCGGTTGTGACCATGATGTTGAGAACTTCCGCCACTATCAGAAATAAATAGGGAGCCAAGGGACACTCTTGGCGAACTCCTCGCTCAATGTCAAACAACGGGGACGGGTTCCCATATACTTTGACAGCTGCGGCGGCATCTCTAAACAACAATGTCACCATGTGTACAAACTCTGAGGGGAACCCCATCTGTCGCATGATGCGAAATAGAACATCCCACTCCACCATGTCATAGGCTTTGGAGAAGTCCAATTTCAGAAACAAAAGAGTTTGGTTGGATTGCTCCGCCCATGCTATCGTCTCTTGAGTCAAAACTAGGTTATCCAAGATAAATCTCATAGGACGAAATGCTGACTGATCAAAATTGATAACTTCCATGGGTACCGAATGCAACCTAAGTTGCAATGCTTTGGCAAAAATCTTATAACCCATGTTAAGCAAGGTGATAGGTCTCCAATTAGTTAGGGCTTTACGAGAGCCGCCCTTGTGTAATAGAGCTATCATACCTCTCGTGACGCCATGCGGCAGGCGGCCTTTCTGAACACTCTCCTGAATCATGGTCGTGAAGTCTTGGGCTCTTGGCTTATGAGATCCCAGTAGCAATGATAAAATTCGAGAACAATCCCGTCGGGCCCCGGGGCCTTACCCTTCTGCATGTCCATGGCAGCGTCTCGAAGCTCCTGTTCGGTGATGGGTGCCTTTAGCTTCACTTTCATGGCCTCCGGTACTTTGTCCGTGACAAAGCTAAGAGCCTGCTCTTCTGCTAGCTTCGCCTCTGGGGTAGTGGCCTGCTTTTTGTAAAGCTTCTGGTAATAGTTTTGACAAATGCTCCCCAGCTCTCTTTGACTCGTTCTGGTGCCTGGTCCCATGTTCGTCTTCCAACTCCGTTATATGGGCCGCAGAAGACCTGGCTCAATGGGCCTGGAAAAAGTCTTTGGACCCTTGGTCCCCTACCCTCATCTATTTCAGCTAGCTTCGCAAGCGGAGCCCTTCGAGTTTCCAGTTCTGGAACTCCTTCAGCCGAGATTCGACGAGGTCCAGCTCTTCCTATGCCGACTGGTCACCTGGGACATCTTGCAGGTTCGTCATGGCCTATTCCATTGCCTTCCGGAGCTGGTATTCCGATTCTCTGCGTTCGTTGGCTTTTTTGATGCAGTACGTTTTGTAGTAGCGTACGCATCGCCGCAATTTCCCGTAGAAGGACAGGGACAAGTGTTGAGCCCAGATGGCCCGAATTCTGCCGTTGACTTCTGGATCCTTGAGAAACGCGGCATTCATTACGTAAGGTGAGTTGCGTTTTCCTACGGGTTCTAGGCATAGTTTTCTCTAGATCGCAAGGTGATCAGAGTGTGCGCTGTTGCCTAGGATTTTGTAATCCGCGTGTATGACGTTGGTGCTCTCACCCATGAAAGTATACGCCCCGTCTAGGCGTGCAAGCACTCGGGTACCGTCCCGTCTCCTGCTATCCCAACTATAAGGGACCTGGTTACTAGCCGGGAAGGCATCTTGAACTTGGAACAGCTCCTTAAATTCCTTGAATACTCGTTTTTCCTCTTCTGAAGTATTTGGGGCTCTTTGGTTGGACTTATCACTGCTTGACTCGACGAAGTTCCAATCTCCGACGAAGGCCCACCTACAATCCTGCGGCAAGCTCCTGATTAATTCCCGCCACAGATCACACCTCTCAGCCGACGTATGGGGTGCATAAATATTTAGCACCCCTAGATCTTGCCCCGGTACGCCATGTAATCTCACCCAAGCCGCGTTTCCTGTACGGGTGTGTCCCGTCTCACTAACTAGGTGCAGGAGCTTAGGAGATACCCAAGTACATATACCTCCGTTCCCCGCCCCGTCCAGATTGGCTTCATTGTTGTTTACGCTGGCGTTGCCTCTTGCCCATAAAACCCGGCACCACGCCACATCAGACCCTTAATAGCTTCTAATTTCGCCCCTCTAAGTTTTAATTCTTGCAAGCAAATGATGTCTACCTCATGCAAATAATTACGGAAGTAATTCTGCACATTCCCCGTCTTGGTCATGTCATTCATCCCTTGGATGTTTTGACTCATGATGGTCACTATCATTCAAAGGCTTTTGAGAGGTTGGCCATAATAGGCCGGGAATGCTGTCTTTTGGTAATGGTCTTGGAAATTCTTGTCGGACTTCTAATTTGGACGGTGACTGGACTCCCAGTCCACTGCGACATGCTGCACTGTGGAGTGTATGTTGTGGACGTGGGGGGGTGGCGGGAGTACCGTGTAGACCCCCCTCTCCCTTAACCACTCTTGCATCTTAGGCAAGAGGTGGTCAGGGATTTGTTCCGTCACTTTGTGGTAATGCTCCGGTGTCCTCGTCCACGTGTTTAGGCGGGGACCATCTGCTTCTAGACTCAGGTTATTTGTAGTGCTGAGTAGACCGCCCTGTTGCCCTCCGGAGCTGTGGCCAAGGTTGAGGGCCAACGGGTCCCTCTCACAGGCGACTGATTCCTCCCCACCGTGGGTATCTACTTGGTCCCATGAATCTCCTTCTCCCGTGTAATCGTCACTATCCGCCATCGTATCATCTTCGTCTCTTTGTTCCTGAATTCCGGCCGCTCCTACGATTCCTTCGCCCCCTCGTGCTTCCGGTGCCGTGACCGTTCCGAACTGCACTATTGTCGCCGCTGCATGGGCTGTCTGCACGGCGCTCATTGTGGGAGGTGTGCCTGCACTGTTCTCGAATTCCATACCCAGCTTCGCCCTTCGTGATGCATTGTGACGGCCGAGCTCCCTCTCTTGTACGTTGCCCACCATCGCAGCGTGTGTTGCTTCTAAGTTTTGCGTGTTCATGCCTTGGGTTTGACGTATCGCCATCCATTCTATGCGAGCTTTCTCAAACTCCGCGGGGTCCATGAACTCTGAGCCCAAGGGAGGGGAGGCGTAGCCCCTTTCTCTCTCGCGTCAACTCCAACTTTGCCAATCCATCAAGGCTGTGGTTTGTCCACGGGGCCTCTGTTCGTGTCGCCGCTCAAGGTCGCCGAGAGGCCCTGTTCCTGGTTGTTGCTCTGTGGTACCGTGCCGCTATTCGACGGTGAGTTTGCTTCTTCTGATACTCATGTTTTCTCTTTGGATGAGTCGACTGCTCTAGCACTAGCGCCCCTGGACTTGCTCCTTGCCCTGTCCTTGAGCAAGCCCTTGGATAGGACTTGTTCCCTAAGGCTAGCCGGCTTCCTGGGAATCACCCACGCCGAGATACCTCCTTGCCTCCCCTGATTGTTTTGTTGGCTGGTATCTTCGCTGTGTTGGGCCGGTTTCTTGCCGCCATTGAGAATGCTGCATTCACGGATTAGATGCGAGGTTGACAAACAAAACCTACACCTAATTGGTAGGTTATTGTAGTCAACCTGAATGTTGGTAATCTCCTTCGTGACCGGAATCTCGACCCCGATGGTGAGGACGAACGGCTGGCCGGTTTGCACAGCGATGCAAAATTTCTCGTCTGAACTGGACGGGTTCCCTCTGTTCTTACCTAGGACTGCCCCCAAACTTTGAGCAATCTCTAGAGCACTACTGATGAATTCGTCTGGCACAGCCTTACGCGTAATCCAGATTGGCATTTTTGTTCCTACAGGTTTGCTTGGATTGAAGCTAGGTATCCAAGGTTGTAATATGCATGTGCCCCACTTGGACAAGTGGGGGGTAAGCATCAATACCTTTTGAGTTGCCGCTTCTTGAGAGGTAGTGAGTTGAAAAAATCCATGCCCCAGTTCTCTTCCAATGCGGCAGTCTTCCTTGATCTCATTGCTAACTTCTTTGGCCCATTCTTGCAATGCTCTCTGATTGAGTCGTCCACCAACAAGGTATGCTATCGTGACGCGTTTCTGATAGAAGTCCTTCTCCCTCTGGACTTTCTCCTTGCAAAGTTCCACTTTCTGAGCTTCTGTTTTTACCAAGAAGCCTGAGCTGCTCCTCATGACTCCTTCCGGGAGACTTTCCCCAGGCGTTGCCACCGTGGGGTGGATCGCAGTGAACTGGCCCAGGTGTGTGGTCGCCGCTACCAGTTCTGGCTCCACCTTTTCGTGTCTCGCCATTCGCTCCGCTAGAGCCCTGTCCTCCTTGGCGGATTTCTGAATCGGCGCGTGCGCGAGTTTGGCCTTCAATGTGTCCGCGTAACTGGACGATGATGACCCCCCCGATGCTTCCCTAGCTTCACTGGCTCCTCCATCTGGTCGATCTCTCCTCTCCCAGACTGGCGACTTGTCTTTACCTTGCATCTTGACAGATTACCTTGTCGCATCGCCCACTTGATTGGATCTGGCAGCTAGTATAGCCCAGCCCTCTAAAAATTCGAAAACGCACAATCTAGCATGTTTTCGTACTAGTGCTCATGAATCAATGCAAGTTGCGCCGTATGTATGCATACATTAGGCCCGGCCTACTCCGTGGGTTTTGAACATTGTCTGCATTTGATCACTGCATCGATTGATATAAAGCACTACACTCAGAGCGCTTTTATATCATAGGCCGGGCTTTTTGGTATTTAAAAATTACCAATTTACATGAGTTCAGTACTTGGCATATGGAAAGTGTCTGATTACATGTGTACAGTCAGGTACAACATGCTTACGAATTTTTCAATCACTTTTCATTAGAAAGTTCAACAATCTTTAGGAAGCTCTAGCATGCTCAAAAATGAATTGATTTTGAAACCACAAATTGCATTGGAATTGCAATGAAGCGTGCTTCAACTTCATGAGTGAAAAAAGAATAATTTAAAATCATACAACAATTTAGATTTCTTTTATATACTATCTATCATTTCATAGTGAACCTTTGGAAGATAGTCAAAGATTTTTTGCATTTAAGCACAGAATAAGTAAGAAATTGTACAAGTAGTTCAAGCAATGTGGAATCAAGTATTTCTAGAGCAATTGTAAAGGTTCATTTCTAATATGTACCATTAAATACAAGTTGTAATTTTTCAAATGGTGGCAGCACCAAATGATAGATAACATATAGAAAACATCAAAAAAATATTGTATGATTTTCAATTACATATGTGTACATGTAATGGTAATAAAGTAGACTTTAATGTGATTCCAATGCAATTTACAATTTGAAATTCCGTTCATTTTTGAGCATATAACTAATCTCAACTAGATGCAAAATTCGTAAGCATGTTGTACCCGACTGTACAATGTAACACCAAAGTTTTGTCGCAGATACTGGAATGTGATTTTGGAGACTGTGATAACGAGTTCAGGATGTGTTGTGTATGATCGCAAATTTGCAGCTAGGCTACGTTTGGCGCATTCAACTTCAATTACACCAAAAATTCGCAAAAGAAAACCTTATGATTGTGTAAATATTTTTGTTGTTTATTGTTGGAGGCTGACATTAGTAGCAGAACTGTCGTTTTTCATTCCCCACTTTGTGGAAATAGTGAATAGTGACGGAATATTGTGCCTAGATTTCTATCTTCTTGTGACCAAAACCACTCACCAACATCGAGGCAACCCATGTGCCTGGCGCGATTTCATTCCTTTTTCATTTATAGTAAGTGAAAAACGACACATTCCCTCCTACTGCGGGAACTAATCGAATGCTCCAATTGTGCCAAACGTAGGCTCAAAATGCATTGGAATTAAGCCTTCAGGAGCAGATCAGATCATGTCATCATCCTCGTGTTGCCTAAGAACACAAATATTCCGCTCTCACCATTTACTTTTTCGGGCTTCGTTCCTGGTGACCAACCAGATAGCATTCTTTGTAATAAATGTCATTTATCTAGAAGCCTATTGGGTTCAGTTTGGTTTTGAATCAAATCTGGGCATTAGGGATTGTGATAGTGTGCAATCCGGTGTCATACCCATGATGGGTTGCTAATTTTTTGTCTTGATCCTAATTTGGTGCTTTTAATACCCAAATTTTTACAATATTGCTTTCATTTTCTACCATGTGTTTTATGTATATGTTGCAAACATTGACATATCGCTTTCCTTTCTAATAACAATTTAAATCAAATATCATGTGCATTGAAAATGCCTCCAAAAAAGCATTGCTGACAACATAGTTGGTTTGTATTAGCTTGAATGGAACCATTGTGGTTTTTGTTCCGGCGGCTGCTACTTGTCTCAAAGGCATGATTATTGTTCCACAATTACAAAGCGTGGTTCAAAATGTGTGGTGCCTTGCCTACCAAACGAAGAGACTCATGTCTTTGGAGAATTTTTGGTTTTTATCTACATCACTTCAGTACTTCACACTAGTAGGAAATGTGTTGTTTTTCAGTTACTATAGATGAAAAAGAAATGAAATCGTGCCAGGCACATGGAATGTGTCAATGCTGGTGAGCGGCTTTGATCACAAAAAAACAAAATTTAAGCAAAACATTTAGCCACTATTCAATGTTCTCACGAAATGGGGAATGAAAACTGTCGAATCTTCCACAAGTGAAGGCCGGGCTTACGCATAGTTATGGCGCAACATGCATTGATTCATGAGGGTCCAGGCATATTTGAAACGTCCCAGGTGATGCATAACGCCGGCATTACCTGCCTTTTCAGCTTTGGAGATTTTCAGATTCATAGCCCATTCACACCAAGCCCCTGCTGCACTTGCGTCTGTGTTCCTAAAACGGAGGAAGGTAAAACCGAGAAACAAAAAAAGAATTTAAAGCCTTCAGTGTCTTTTCTTACTACAACTATTGTTCAAGCATTGTACAACTAAATCACAGTGCCGCAAGTAGAACCATTGATGCTTATTTTTTGTGTTACCTTCCTTTCTGTCATGAATTAGAGTAATTTCTAATCAAATATTTTATATTTCTTAGTTGACATCAGATTCCCTCAAAGTTACCTGACACATGCATGTATACAACAACATTGGTGTATGTGAATGGGTCATCAAAGTTCGGAAGTGATGTATGTTCTATGGAGTTCAATGGCCTTTGTCCGGTGAGCACCGGGTCATTAACATCACGAACGGACACTCTATTCGCAGTGGCCTTGAAAGAGGACCGAAGTTTCTATCTATCTATTCTTTGGAGTTTAGACAACCTTGACATCTGCGTGACGACAGTGACGCGTAAGTCAATATCACAAGTCACGACAGCCTGCTGGTCTGCCCAGGCAAGTGACTTTGGATCGCCTTTAGTTAAGACTTTCTGCTTCACATTCCAATTATTCGCTAGGAATATCTAGAGCCCTGTGTCGGAAGACAATATTGTTGCCTGGGGCGTGCAACTCGGAGTGCATGTCCCGCGGTTTTCAAGTTTTGTCGGGCAGCTCCTGGAATCCCTGTGTCTTTTCACTTGCATGCTGTTGACAAAGTTGTCGAGCCAAACTGGAATTTTGGCTAAGCATCCAGTCCTCGTTTACTCGGTCTCGAAAATTAATTGAATATGAGTGTGTGTCGGCCGCATCTATGAGGTGCACAATGAGGATGATGCTGGACTGCGTGACTCCAATCACCACGTGCACAAATTGTCTCCGTACTCATTTCCCGGTCTCTTTCACGGCACCAGCCTTGAAATTATACATCATCTATTCCAAGCGTTTCTTCTAAGTATAAGAAAGTGAAGCATAGGTGGCATCATGTCTCTGAGTGAGAGGATGTTTGGTCTTCCAGACGCTTTGAAACTTGGATAAAACCACACCTTGAAGTATATGAAAATACTGGTGATTCATGCTTTTACTTGCCGAAGTGAGGTTGAATAGAAGCTAGGGAGACGTACTATAGATAGTGATTCAGAGATTTTGTATGTACGCCATTCTGTGGCATTCAATTCTTGCTAAGGTCGGATGCTTTGCAGCCAAGCTGAAGGTCCGAAGATACTGGAGTTACAATAGCATGGAGTCTAACGTTGCTATGGCGTGCACTCGTCCTCGTGTTGCACTAGTCTTCATGCTCTTGCTTGCACTGGCCCAGCTGCATGAATGCCGTAGCCCAGCATTAATCCTTCCACACAAAGCAACGAAACCGGTGGAGCAGCTGGAGGGGAGCAATATGGCGGCCTCGGAGAATGCCCATGTGTCGGTGCATGATTCCCCTGCACAGCAAGGAGCCGTCGACATGAATTTTCAACTTAAACTTCGAAGAATCTTGCACCCACCTGCAGAATGCAATTGTAAAGACCCCCCTCCAGCGACCAGCGGCCCCTGAGCTCATATATCACCGTCTACCTTGTACTGACGTACGCAAGCTAGGGCTCATGCACCATGTCGGTTTCTAGACTTACAATAGCAGATAGATATGAACTCCAGTCCTCTTTCGAGGCTGGCGTGAATAAAGTGTCTGTTCGTCTTGACAATGAGTCAGTGCCCACCGGACAAAGGGCCATTGGTGCAAGACTAGTACTCTCCCCTTTAGAGAATAGACACTTTAGTGATCAGAGATAAGTATTAGTAACACTAGTAACATTGTTTAGTTAAATCATGTGTGGGTATAAATTGGTGTTTGTTTTGTTGGTGGTTGCCAAGTCATGGTTCCAAGGTTAGTTAGAGAGGTGCGTTTGTGTTACAATTATATGGTCCGGGTTCGATTCCCCTTGAGTCCGTCTAGACTTAGCACCTTCAGAAGGCTTCTTTGTGCCAGCTGCCGATTGGTTCTTGGAGGTATCGTGTGCATTTAATATGAAAATCTATGTACATACTGTAAGTGTAGGATCTGAAGTAGTTATCTGTTGCTCGATCTGTGTGGATGTCCTATGCTAAAGATATTTAATAAATAATGCAACGAACTGGTAACAGATCGTTGTGAGTCTTCCAGCACATGAATGATGGACTCACAGTTCCTGGTACACGATCATTCAATTAGCATTTGAGGATTTCAAAGTTGTCCAAAGAACGTTGTTTGATTGTCTTCCTGGTTTCTTCCTCTATCAGGAAGCCTTGTTTTCCATTCTACAGCGTCATCCACACTAGTAGGAAATCTGTCGTTTTTCACTTACTACAAATGAAAAAGGAATGAAACCGCGCCAGGCACATGGGTTGCTTCGATGCTGATGAGTGGTTTTGGTCACAAGAAGACAGAAATCTAGACACAATATTGTGTTACTGTTCACTGTTTCCACAAAGTGGGGAATGAAAAACGACAGTTCTGCTACTAGTGCCAGGATAAGAATGTTCGCAATCTGAGAAAGAAGAATTACAAGGAATTCCAACGGATGATAACCAACCCTAAAAATGGTGAGAACGGAATATTCGTGCTCTTGAGCAATACAGGCAGCTAAATGACAAGATCTGATCTGCTCAGGCTAAATTCCAATTCATTGTGAGCCTACGTTTGGCTCAATTGGAGCATTCGATCAGTTCCCGGCCTCCAACAATAAGCGACGGAAATAGTTACACATGTGGTTTTCTTTTGCAATATCTTGCTGCAATTGAAGTTGAATGCGCCAAACATAGCCCACTTGAGATCTTGATGCATACAAGAGTTGGTAGCGCATACAAGTGTTGTTCAAATTTATAGTTCATATAAACGTAATATATTTTTAATCTAGAATTGTAGAACTTACTACAGAGCTAGGATCATCTCATTGAATTTTTTAAAGTTGTTTTTGGAATGACATTGTTCACTCCATTCACTGATCATAGGAGATTTGATAAATTCTCATTGCTTGTTCACTTTACTCAAGGGACAACTATTGCAGGCAATTATCTAAAAATAAATAAATAAATCCTCTGGGTTGCCCGTCTAGGACCGTTTTGACTTTTAACCCCTAAAAGCTCGAGGGGTATTGGAAAAAACATAAATGTGTTAAATAATGTGTGCCTTCCATGTGTTAAATGAAGTTTGGTTCAATAGAAAAAATGTAAGACATCATCTTTACAAATTATTCATACGGTCAAACTTTCAAAAATCATTTTAGATAAATTTTAATGAATATAAAAGCATGAACCTTTGAAAATATTTATAAATTATAATTTTCATTTATAGAGTTTAGAATTCAGCATGACTATTTAGAGTTGGTTTATTTATTGTAAATTTCAAAAAAAACAAAAGAAATGATGTGGGGAACATCATTACTTTCCCTGAATCGCAAATTTTATAACACTGAGACAATGTTGAGGTGATTCACTTTAAAAAATTCTCCTGAATGGAGTTTAACTTGGATTGACATAATTCAAATTGCGTCAGAAAGTAGACTTGATGCAATATTTAAATCTCGATTTTAAAAAAATTATTTCAAAAACATGTTTTTCTCTCCCGAGCAACCCGTTAAATTTGGGCGGTGACAAAAAAATGGTCGCTTGAGCATTTAGGGGCTAAGAGAAAGGCCAGCAGTTTCAAAACAATCATGTCCACCAAGCATTAATTTCAGGGCCATTTTTAATTTAGAGGCCTGTTATACAAAAAATAGCCCAGCAACATTCGTTGAACTAACACCAAGGCAACAAGTTATAAAACGAACAGTATATGAAAGTAACTGGATGACCTTGAAGCACGGGCTAGTGGATAGCCTTCAAGCTCGTTATTTAATTTCTGATTGAGCATCTTTGCACGCTTGGTGTGAGAAATTTGCTTATGCCAAAGCTTCTGTAGATGGCGGGAAAACGTCAAACTTTGGGTTCAAAAAATATTTTTTTAGCATTAGTGAGTAGTTGCTGGGCCAAACTTCAAAACAATTGAAGATGACTACACCAAATCTTGGTGTTGGTCCCTCCAAAACACCCGTTGTTGGCCATGCTCTTAACCCTTAAAGCATGCCCAACAGCAAGTGTTTTGGAGGGACCAACACCAAGATTTGGTGTAGTCATCTTCACTTGTTTTGAAGTTTTGCCTAGCACCTACCCACTAATGTTAAAAAAATGTTTTTTGGACCCAAAGTTTGACGTTTTCCTACCATCTACAGAAGCTTTGGCGCAAACAAATTTCTCACACCAAGTGAGCAAAGATGCTCAATCAACAATTAAATAACGAGCTAGAAGGCTGTTCACTGGCCCGTGCTTCAAGGTCATCAAGTTACTTTCATAAAATCTTTGTTTTATAAGTTGCCTTCAGTTGGTGTTCCTTCAAAGAATGTTGCTGAGCTACTTCTTGTATAACATTCCTCTAAGTTAGAAATGGGCCTCAAATCAATCCTTGGCGGACATATTTCTTCTGAACTGAAACTGATGGGCTTGCTCTAAGGGCCGCTTCACACTATGGCCAAAGGTCGAGAGGCCGTCGATTTCCACCAATCAAATTGCAAGAAACCATGGTTTCGGCCTCTCGACCCTTCACACTAGAGGCCAAAGTCCAAAGGCCATGGACCTTCAAAATGCTTACATGGCAACACTTTTTGACCAAGGTGATGGCCTCTCAAGAGGAAGTTTGGGTCCTACATTTTGCAAGACCCGTCACCATGGTCGAGAGGCCGTCGATTTCTTTTCATAAAAAATGAAAACTATATTTTATGCCTATTTTCAGTAGATTTCTTTGGACTCTCAACAAAGTTTGGACTCTCAATCCCACGGCCTCTCGACTTGGACGGCCATAGTGTGAAGCGGCCCTAAGGTCCAAAAATTGTAATCTACCATGTTGAAAAGAGAAAAAGAAAAGGGCTGGTTCGGAGGTGAGGTAAGGTACCCATTCAAGATGGATCCTGCCATGACCGACATCCGTGACGCGTAAGTCAGCATCACGACTTTCACGAGTCTGCTACTCTGGTTGTCTGCCCAAGTGATTGTCGATCGCTTTTAGACTCTCTGTTTCTGATTCCAATTATAGCTATGCACGGAATATCTACCTGAGACCTTTCACTTGCATGTTGTTGACTAAGTTTACTAAGAGCATCCATACCGTTGGACTGTAAAAGGGGCCTGGCCGGTCTATGGCGGGCCCGGGCTCCTTCTCGTGCCGCACCGGCACACTCACAGCGGCCCTTTTCGTGGAGGCCCCTTCAAAAACCATCATCGACTTCGTATTTTGGCGAGTGCGTCGAATTCTCCAGCATGCCCAGGAATCAAAGAATTCGACCAAGATTTTGTCTATTCTCGGCTGATCAGCTTTTTGGGCCGGCCCCTATTGCCCACGCGGCCGCCACCTAGGCTGCCACCGAAGAAGCCACGGCCGCCCGGTCGTTACGGGACCCCGTCAGCCTGGACATTCGGCGTTTTTCTCCGCTCGCCGGCCTTTCTGCGATATCCACAGTTGTCCCGGCCTCCGATCATGCGCGATGGTGAAGAGCCCAAAATCTGGCACGGCCCAATCGGCATCTGGAGCCCTTGAAAACGCCTTTGGCGAGTGGTGTTTGTGGAGAATGGGTGTGGATGCTCTAAGAGCATCTCCACCCATGCTCGCTAAAGGTGACTTGCTAAAATTATTCATCTATATTTGACGAGCCCTTGAAATCATACTCCCCCACCCTTAAACGCCCCTCAAGCACCAAAAGTGCAAGTCAAATAGTCAATGCACCAATCACAAGTAGAATGTCAGATTCAGTCAACTAAACATAGATTTGAAGGGCGATTTCTTGACACGCCAAAGTTGAGGGCCAAGAGGCATTTTTGAAGGGCTTTTAGCATTTCTCATCCACTTATTGCGTGTGTCAGACTCTTGGCGCGCATGGGTGGAGATGCTCTAACATAGTTAAAACAGATTGGAATATTAATTGGCTATGCATGCTGGTCAGTGCTCAAAATTGAAGTCCTATTATAAATTTCATATTGAAGGGCTCTAAAATTTCAGTAGTTCAATTGAAGGATATGTCCAAATCCAAGACGTCAATGGAGAATTTTCAAAGAAATATAAAACTCATTAAAATTATGGATGATTTGTATGGTACATACTTTCATTGCAATGGAAAAAATGAAGAGAAATGAAGAAAAATGAAGAAAAAGAAGATGCTGCACTCCACACTTGAAATTTCAAAATGAAAGATTGAAAGTCAACTGGGTAATCGAGCAATTTCAAAATGAAAGTCAATTTGCATGACTTGGGGTCTTGGACAAGTGGGTTGTGGGCAACTGGCATGCTTGCAGCGAGTCAGAGACTTAGACTCTCACTTGTCAGTAGAGAACTGTAGATGAGTCGTAAGTGATGACGGACTTCACATGACAAGTGTTGATGAACAGTGAATGATGGGCATTATAATTCAAGCCCTTCAAGTGACAGGACCACCATTAATGTAGGATAATGTTTTGAAGGGCAATTTTTCTAGAGGTATTTTTTGAAGCTCAAAATCCATTTGAAGGGCACTGAAGACTTCAATTTTGAGCACTGATGCTGGTCTCTGCATCAGTGCTCAATTGAACTCAGTTGAACTTATTCGGTGTGGATTCTTCAGTGTCGACAATTGAATATGATTGTGGGGGCGGTCGCATCTGTGAGTTGCACAACTGAGGAGGAAGCTGGACTGCTTGACTTCTAAACCACATGCTTGAATTGTACAAATTGTCACCGTACTCAGTTTCCGGGTCTCTTCACGGCAGAAAGCCTTGGAGATCATCAAGCGCTTTTTCTATGATTTCAAGAGACTGAAGCTGAGGACTGGTATCATGGGCTTCGATCATGGCTCTAAGTGACAGGATGTTCCGTCTTCCAGACGTTCTGAAACTTGGATGAGGTAGAGACACCTATTCATGATAGTATAAGAGATGTGGTACCTTGGGAGTGCAGCTAACATGGAATGAAATTATGAATGTCTTAGCAAATCTAGGAGGAAGTGCTCGGCCTTGGAATTAATTTTTTTGGAAGCATGAGCAATTTTACACGAATTTTTGAAGCAAGGGTGTTGTAGACACCTATTCTAAGTTGTTGACTTACCCAAAAGAAACAAAGAACCAACTGTGAAGCAACATTGAATTGGACCAATTGTGAATCAACAAGTGGGAAGTTGCCGGCAGCTTTCAAACTTAGCAGGGTCCATTTATGGTTCAAAAGTAGCTGGCGACAATGGGTAGTTATCCATTTTAGATGTTGCTACCTTAGTCCAAACCTTGAAATAAGGTTGGATGTCCTAAAACCACCAACTTAAGAAATATGGCCTCATTTTAACAAGGTTATTTATAATAAATATTTTTCAGTAATTTGGAAGAAGATTTCTCACATAGTGCAAACAAATTCGCAATTTAATTCCCAATATTCAAATTGATATAAATTTTCGAAGTGAAAAGAACTTTGTGACCCAAATTAGACCTTTAAGTTTTCCTACGTTCACACCATGTGTACTAATTTTCACTCATAATGATACCCAAAACCATCAATTACTTTTTCGCAATGCTTGGTATGTATGTCATTGGTTTACTTAACCCCTAAGTGACGGATCAACCATTTTATGGTCGCTGCCCTTTTTTACGGGCTGCCCGAGATGGAAAAAACCTTTTTTTAGAAAATAAAAAATATTTTCCAATAGGAAATCAAGTCTACTTTCCAACCCAATTTGAATCATGTCGATCCGAGTTAAACTCCACCGGGGAGAAATTTTCAAAAACAAACACCCTCTACATTGGCTAGTGTTAGAAAATTTACTATTTGGGGAAAGTAATGATGTTCTCTCCATTGAAAAATGTGCAATTTTGAGTTTTACAATAGAATGTCTAGTTTTAACCAATCATATCAAATTTCAAATTCTAAAAATAAAATTTGTAATTTTGATAAATATTTGAAGCTAAAGGCTTCTATATTCATTATGAGAGAATAAAAAGCTATTTTTTGAAATTTGATTGTATGAATAATTACTAAACATCAAGCTCCTCATTTTCTCTTTTGGACTAAACTTCATCAAAGTTGAAGAAGTATTTTTTTATAACACATTTATGTTTTGCCCTTACCCCGGCCGTCGTTTAGGGGTTAAGTAGTGAAATTGGTGGTTTTGAGTCTCAACTGTGATGGCCCCAAGAAAACTCTACATGTCATTGTTGGGGGAGGCGCATGCTTTTACTTGGGAGCTGAAACACGGCATTTTTCCGATTGGCCTCTCCTGGCCTACTGATCATGAGCAAATTTTTCTTTTGGCAATGCTTACATCTGAAAAGTTGCAATTGTACTGCTTCCATAGCCCAGACAATAGAGATGACCGAATAGTCAGGCCAAAGTGGAAAGTTTTGTGAAACTGTTGTGTTGAATTCTTCTTGAACTCATATTGCCAAAATATAAGGTAGAAGCATGAGTTAGGGACCAATTCTAGTTATTTATGTAAGCATTTGTTTCAACTTTGTGATTGAGTTTCCAATCAAATTATCGGAACCATTTGTTGTAGCAGGTAGGTGATCAATTATGAATGCCAAGTTAGCAAATTGATTGAAATAGAAATGAAAGATAAGTATTGGTTCCCCTACTGACATCAATAATGGTTAGGTTAAGTTTGAAAATTTAGGAAAAAAATCATACATTGTTACAAAATTAATTAAAAATTGAACTTGATTATTAAACCCAAAGTTTTATGTGTTGCAATTTTTTATTATTGAAAACCATCACTCTAAATAGGTCAGAATCCTTCTACTGACAAGTATTGGTGCCTTCACCTAAAATAGAACAAAAACTAGTCTAAGATAAATTGGGAGACAACCTAAAACAAGGCACTGTTATTATTCTCCATTGATACCTTGCTATGACTACTATACCTTCCACCGAAACTCCAAGCCATGGTCTACAAGGGAACAAGTTATGACACAACACTATTCAACCTTAATATAGTTCAATAGAGAAGTTAGAAGTAGAGCAAAAACTTAGAGTCAACCGAAAAGAGTGTCCCGAAGAGAAAAAAACCTAAAACTTACCTTAAACTTGTTTTGAGTTCAAAAAGGCTAAAAAAGTCTTCAAAACTATACAGCCTATCATGAGTTGGAGAACAATCTAAAGCAAGGCCCTGTACCGCCATGGGGCGTGGAATTCATGACCTTTCCAATGCTAATAGAGAATTCTTACAAGTTACCCCAAGCCAAGAGACCTGATCATGGAAATTATTCATAAACAATGAATGCTGGATAATTATTATTACAGGAAAAGAACTCCACTTGAACTTTGCTCATAGAGCAATTTTGTTTTCAGATAATTCTGTTGGATACACTGCTTTAATTTCGGTTAACTCCAGTATCCAAACCACAGAATTTATGTGATTGAAAGTACATGTCATGGGAGTCATGAACTAGGTGGCAAACTAGCAATTGCTTAAAAAAATTCTAATGTTAGAAAATAGTAGGCTTCGGTATGGAGTTCTTTGATTTGCTCCTATTTAGAGGAGTTAGAGCCGCGCACCCGGTTCCACTCTGCCTCAAATAGACAACCAAATCTACTCCCAATTAGGACGGACTTCCATGTGGGGATTGGTTGGGTGGATGGCACTAGAAGACAAGAATTGAGGTCTCAAGAACCACCCATGCTCCACCCATTTCGGTACAAATGAAATTTATACTCTAAAATCCTCCTGTTTCCACCCATTTCGATGGAGCTTCCTCCTTTTGAGGACCGGCCACCCACTGCCCCCCTTACATGGAAGTCGGCCCTGAGAGTCTCCTCTCAATCTCCTCTAACAAAACCGAGAGGTCTATGAAAAACAATAGCCTTCGTTTGAGTAGGTACTAAGTCCGATCAATCATTCTACTAGCATCCATCCTCTAATCAAGAGCACGAACTAACAATAGTTTTTTTCTTCCTGCAAAGAATAGGCGCGGGTCTCTCGTGGGGAGCCTCCCTTAGAGGAGGCCCAATAACACCCATTCCCCACTGATTACAACTACTTTTGTCCTGCATCTGGTTGTCCTCGACTTAGCCAATGTGACCTCGTCACATCTTGGCCGTCCATAACCATCTACGGCCCTTAACCCTCGAGCCCATGCTCAAACTCACCATTGGCGCGTGACGAGGCAAAATGACCGAATTGGCTACTTACCTATACCTTTGGTTCGGGCTCCACCAACTGTACTTTTAGAGCAGGGCCACCTATGCCCTCAGAGAGTCTCTCACACTCCAAAAGTAAATGAAAAGTACCAAGGGCCCTTTCAAAATACCTCTTGACTCTGGATCCTAGCATGTTGGAAATAGGGCCTTCAAATCATTATTTAGTTGACTATTTCCTTCCATTCTACTTGTGATTGGTCCATTGACTATTTGATGCGTACTTTTGATACGTGAAGGGCGTGGGAGTGCGAGTGCAAGAGCCCTTCAAATATAGATGAATAATTTGAGAGAGTTAATCCTAGCTTGCATGGGTGGGAATGCTCTTAGCTTGAGCCATCCGCTTGCTTTGAATGCCTTCCCATTCTGCTTTAGTTACTGAACATGTACAGTGCGAGCGATAAATACCAGGACAGCGGAAACATTCTTCAGCGCAACTTCAGTGGCGAAGTTAGTGGGTAGGAATTTCTCGACATGTTCAATCCTAGCTTTCGGAGTTGAGCTCAGTTCCAGTAATCCTGCTGCAGGCTAGAAACCCATTGATCTGAGCTTACAATTCCTAATTTCCAGCACTCGAACGGTACATTTTGGCACACTGAAATTTGTCAAAGTAACTTCTCTGAGCTTGAATAGGATCTTGGGAGACGTACAGTCTGTAGATAGTGACTCAGCGATTTCGTATGATCGTCGTTGTGTGGCATTCTTGATGGTTTGCAGCCAAGCTTGAAGGTCGGAAGACATCAATTGGAGTTCCAATGGCGAGTAACGAGGGTTTGAGGATTCCGTGTTGGAAGAAACGGCGTCCAGATGACTAGAATGTTTCATTGATGTGACTTAGAGTGTTACTACATTGAATACAGCGATGGAGTTCATTTTAATGCGGCTATGGAGAGTTACAGGCCATTTTCATAGACTCATGTGTGTCGTCGGATGCATACTCATGCTGTCTCGATGCGTCCTCTCGCTGAACGAAGAAGGTCGATTGCTGCTGAGCTGGAAGGAGAATCTGGTGGACGTCGACAACTACTTGGGCGACTGGAATGCTATCGATGCTACTCCGTGTTCGTGGAATGGAGTGAGTTGCACTCAGGGTTCCATATCTGCTATCAACTTCTCCACCTTCTGGAGCCTCACCGGCCCTTACCCCGTCCAAACGTTTGGTAATTCTTCGATCGTACACGTCCTCAGTTGTGATTACACAAAGTTCAACCATTAATTTTTTAACTCTTAATGTACCAAAATGGGCTCCATGCTTCCTTTAACACTTTTGAGTCGGTCCTCTTTGAACTTCCTCTTGTTCAAGTTAGGTTGTTTCCGACCAACACATGCAAGGATCTTTACTAGTTCTGGTAATATAAACTTTGGTCCCATCTGAATTATACTTTTCACAATATGATTAATTAAATTTTTCATTTTCAAACAGTGAATCCGTGGTGCTCTAGGGATTAGTCAGTGGAAGGTTAGAGGATCGAGTTCGTGACGGGGGTTACGTTGTTGTTTGGTTGTGGCAGGTAAGTTGGCCAATCTCACAACGTTGGAGATGCACAACCTGACCGGCGTGTTTCCTCGGGACGTGGTGAATTGCTCAAAGCTGGTGACGCTGAACCTGAGTTGGAGCTACACCAGCGGGCCGGTGCCGGCAGAAATCTCGAATCTGAAACAACTGCAGGTGTTGGACCTGAGCTACGCGGAGTTCAACGGCTCCATCAGCAACAGCAGCATCGGGGAGCTTCAGGAGCTTCTAGCTCTGCGCCTTCACAGCAACTACTTCATAGGTGCGCAAGTTTCTGATACATGAGTTCCAAAAAGAACCGTCTTGAGCACTAACACACTGTCATTTTACAGCTCATTTAACCCCTATTGTACGTAAGTGTATGTTGTGTAGTGTAGGAATCACCTCTTTGAGTGAAACTGACTTCGATTTGACACGATTGACACTGTTGGTGGCGCAGTATAGTACAAGATACATTAGAGCTTTAAAATGATGTATAGCAACCAGAAAACTGAGATAAAATGAGAAAATGGCACCTTTGCAAAGTTCAGTGATGCAGATGGCCACATATATTAAGCGTTTTAGACGTTTAGGAGTTAATCTTTGTTTGAAATTACATCTTTTCAATTTCCATGAGAAAGTCATGAGAGAAATTTTGTAATACTCCATCAAAAATACTATTGAGCAAGATAAACTGATTGAACAACTTTGGCAATCTGGGTATTGTTCCAGGCTCAATACCGGAGTCCATCACTTCACTGACGAAGCTGCAGCAGCTGACTCTGAGTGATAACCTGTGGACTGGCACACTGCCGTCCGGCATCTTCAAACTTCCAAATCTGAAGGTCTGTTGGTTAGGAGACGACCTGATTGACTCGGTGCCATACGCGTTGTCGGATCTGAGTGCGTGGCCGAAGATGGAAAGTTTACGGCTACGTGACATAAAGTTCCCGGAAGGTCCATTTCCGGCGGGCGTGGAGAATATGACCAATCTGTGGAAGCTGCACATTGCACTCTGTAACCTCACGGGCCCCATTCCTTCGTGGATTTCTAAGCTGACGCAATTGCAAGAAATCACCCTGGAAAACAACACACTGAATGGGAACCTCCCGGACATGTTCGGTGCCATGCCCAACTTGAGTTTGGTCTACTTGAACATGAACCATCTCTCAGGTGGGTACATTCTCGATCAAAGGTCTCACACATCAAGTAGTAACATTCAAAAACACAAGACATTCTTGACCAGAAGCACGGTGAAGAATATCTTTCATTACTAGTAACAATATTGTATACCAAAACAACTCTGCAGTGGTTGTACTTTACGTTGTCGGCAAGTATTGTTTTGGTAAATGTGAATTTTTGGGTTGGATTAACGACATAAAATTGTTTGTAATAAGGGCTAAGAAAAGCATCAAATGTCCTGAAAGATTCTTTCTAAAATCTACATTATTTAAAGATTTCATAGTCTCGACACTTGTCAGAAGTCTCTAATTTTGGGTGCCCTGTGTATCATTTGAAAATGAATGCGTCCAGGTCGTATTCCAGCCTCGCTATGGCAGTGCACCAAGCTCTCCGCCTTGTTCTTGTACGAAAATCGAATGGAAGGGGACATTGGAGGAATTGGTAACTTCACTGGTTTGACAAGACTAGACATTTCTGAGAACAGTTTCACGGGAGATATTCCGCCGGCTTTTGGTAACCTCACACGCCTCACGCAAGTGAATTTGTCTTGGAACAACTTCAGCGGTGAGATTCCCCCCAGTGTGGCCGACTGGGAAGACATTTACGAGTTTCGTTTCAAAAACAACCAGATCACAGGTAAGGTCATCTCAAAAGGACTGGGTATCGAAAGTGTAACGCAGTCTTTACACTAGTAGGAAATGTGTTGTTTTTCACTTACTATAAATGAAAGAGGAATGAAACCGCTCAGTGCTCAAAATTGAAGTCTTCAGTGCCCTTCAAATGGGTTTTGGGGCTTCAAAAAATACTTCTATAAAAATTGCCCTTCAAAACATTATCCTGGTGTAACGGTAGTCCCATCACTTGAAGGGCTTGGTGAAAAATGCCCATCATCTACTATTCATTAGAAGTATATGAAGTTCGGCATCTACAAAAAACAAATGGAGTCAAATTCTAATTCTAAGACTCTAAGAGTCAACTGCTACAGTGCCAATTCACCCTAGTTGAAAGTGCCAGACTGTTAGTTCACCCCAATTGACTTTCATTTCAAGTTTTCAACTCTGGAGTGCCAAAGTTTTCAACTTTGGTTGGTTTTGAAGGTGGAGCAATTACTGTGAGCCCTGGACTATAAATGTTTGAGTCGGGTGGAGATTGATCATATAGATGAGCTGATCCAGCTCTTGATCATTAAAACTTACAGTGTCTATATTAATTTCAAGGTATCTATTAGATCAAATCATTTACTGTGACTGTTTTATTGTTGAATTAAAATGCTTAATCGATCACATGCAAATTGCTTCAATCTTTTATTTACACAACTTGTAAATGGAGCTTAGGGTTCAATTTCAAGAGCACACACCTCTCTAATGCAACATAGTGCCGATAGCCTAAGTTGACACGCGTAGGGCATTGTCATTGTAGGAAGTGGAATTAGACAATTGATTCTTCATTTTTTTCATTGTAATGAAAGCATGTATCATACAAATCATGCATAATTTTAATATGAATTTTATATTTCTTTGAAAATTCTCCATTGACGTCTTGGATTTGGAGGTGCCCTTCAATTGAAATGCAAAAAATTTAGAGCCCTTCAACATGAAATTCATAGGAGGACTTCAATTTTGAGCACTGAAACCGCTCCAGGCACATGGGTTGCGTCGATGCTGGTGAATGGTTTTGGTCACAAGAAGACAGAAATCTAGGCACAATATTCCGTTAAATAGTGTTTACTGTTTCCACAAAGCGGGGAATGAAAAACGACAGTTCTGCTACTAGTGTTAGATTTTGACAATTCTTTGTATCTGTTTGACTTTATAAGATTCTAAGTTTAGAGATGCTAAAACTAAATGTGTAATACAAAGATAGAAAATGATTCAGAGAAATTTCATTTGGACTTCAAATTCTAGTGTTTGAGAAGAGAAAAAGGGAGTTGTAAATTTCACTTGAACTTCAATGTTTAGTGTTTGAAAAGAGGAAAAAGGCGTTGTAACCAATCCTTATGTTCTAATCAAGTGCAAATATATGTCAATTTTTTTATTAAACTTTGAACAATTATTTTTACAGGTGTGATTCCTTACACTCTAGGGACCAAAGCTATTTTCAAGTGGGTGGACTTTGGTAGCAACAGGCTTCATGGTCCCATACCTCCCAATCTGTGCCGTGGGAATACATTGGCATATTTTTCAGTGAACAACAACATGTTCACAGGCTCAATCCCTGAGACGTATGGAAACTGCTCAAGTTTGGCCACATTTTGGGCAGCCAACAACCAGCTTGAAGGGCCTTTGGAAGGGGCTGCAGGCATGTTCGACATGTCGCCAGACCTAGAGTATGTTTCCATAGCAAATAACAACTTCTCTGGAAGCCTTCCTGTGTTTGCAACCCTTCCTTCTGCGTTGCAACTACTTGATTTTAGCGGCAATAAATTCATTGGAGACATCCCTGCAGAACTCAACAGTAGTGACCTTGCGGAGTTACGTGTTTTGATGTTATCAAACAATCAACTTCAAGGAAGCGTGCCATCATGGATTGGTAACTTGCAGAAACTGCAAGTGTTGGACTTGTCACACAACAAGTTGAGAGAGTCTATTCCAGACGAAATTGGCAATATGGATGGATTCAAGATATCAGCTGATGACAACAGTACCGCATTTGATAACATTTTTCCGAACTCTTATTTTTTTGATAGTTTGAACCTCACAATTGGAGATTTGCCTACCCCAAATAGTTACATTCTTCAAGCTACAACTTCTATGGACCTATCTTCAAATGCATTGAACGGATCCATACCCAGCAGTATTTTGAAGCTGACTTCTATCAAATATCTCATTTTATCTGACAATGACCTTGAAGGTGAAATTCCTTTGGGGATCACAAACTTGAAAAATCTAGAAGTTCTCTATTTGGATCAAAACAAGTTGATTGGAGGAGTTCCGCCAAAGTTGCCATCTTCGGTCCGCCAATTCAACTTGTCTTTCAACAATCTTTTAGGGGAGGTACCTGAAGGCGGCCAGTTTGATACGTTTACAAATGCTTCATACTTACCAGGCAACGAGGGATTGTGTGGAGCCGTCGTAAACAAATCATGTAATGTGAATTTTGAAGAACCCAGTCCACAACCAAGTGATGCGCAACTAAATGAAGAGTTCCAGGTATCAAATATTATATCTATGGCAGGATTAGTACTTGGTGTAGGA
Source organism: Pohlia nutans (assembly GCA_022496805.1). Classification (NCBI taxonomy): domain Eukaryota; kingdom Viridiplantae; phylum Streptophyta; class Bryopsida; order Bryales; family Mniaceae; genus Pohlia; species Pohlia nutans. Next base: position 11,829,233 of record CM040095.1, on the reverse strand, counting down.
ATTGGCTTCTTTGGGGTATTGTTGATTTTGTTTGCTTGGACTCGAGCACGAATCTTTGTATTTGGTTCATTTTGGGGTCCATCAAAAAGGGTAATGGATGGAGGATTTGTAATTATTCATATGTAGTATTCCATCGAGACATGTAGATGAGTTAACATTGTAGTTAAGATATACTAGAATTATGTAATTCATATGGTTGGTCATACAATATGAATTCATTTGTTATTACCAATGACTTAATAATTATATAAGATCCAATCTCAAGCAATGTCTATACCTTGAAGTCCAATTGACATTGGGCATTCACTTGATCTGTATAGTAAACACTGGAGTTCAAATTTCCTCTGTATCAAGTTTTTAGTCCATTAGACACTTTCATACATAGCAATTCACTAGAGAAAATAACATCAACCACACTATACATCAATTATTCAATATACATAATACCATTGAAGACAAATCAATTACGCAGATTTCCAAAACAAGCAACAAGGAAATTTCAAAAAGGAAACTCAAAAGTAAATTATACTTTATTGCTCTTTCTTGTCAATTTGACTTGAATAAAAAACATACACAAAACAACATTTACGACAACATTTACAAGCATGAAACAAAAATCAAGTAAATAGACTAGCATTTCTAACAGTGTAGCTAGGAAGACAACTCCCATTTTTCCTTAATTGTCTTTGATGGCTAAACGCTACACCCTTTCAAAGCTCTATTCCAAATCTAATTGAAACATTGTATTCTTTTAGTCACGAGTAGATCACTCTAAGGTATTTTTGTACACCACCTGCGGCTGGGGTTTTTTTGTTTTGGGGCTATTTACCTTCAAGGGCTGAATTAAAGCCTCCCTATAATTACTTAGATTTCAAAAATGGCTCATTTGTTTGCACCCTTCTGTTACTTATATTGTCCAAGTCATTGCAATTTTTTGTACTCTATATTCCTTTTAAGTAATAAAAGTTGATTTAATATGTATAACCAATTGGCAAGTGTTGAGGGAAAGAATGGAAACAATAAAGGGTGCAAACAGTAATACCATTGCAATGAAGAAAACATAGGAGACCAGAGCAAAGTGATACCATTACAAACACTGTGATAAAAAAACAAATAGAAGATGTCAGCAAACATACCATAGCCGTTTGTGCAATGCAAGTAACCAAAAACACAGAGCATAGTAAAGCGGTTTAGAATTTACAATTTAGGGTGGAGTCCACAATGTTACAGCGCGTACAAAAAAAACCCCAAATACACCACATGATTGGGTAAGGGTTGAAAAAGAGGAAAAGTGTTTATGTGTTCACAAACACACCATGCAGTTTAGGAAATGCTGACCCAAACTCATCTGAAAACAAAAAAACGGCAGTAGTTTGCAAGTTCTGTGATTTTGGAGCTGCCTGTGCATGTGAGTTTAGGGTTTAGGAGAAGACAAAATACCAGCAATTTACACAAAAAAGAAAAAGAAGCAGAACTCCCTATGTAAGAGCAGGAGTTACCCAGACTCCCACGTTTTGAGCAGAACCATCGTTCAAACCCTCCATCTTTTGCTGGATTCTACACATGTCTTGATTGTCCCAAAACTAAGATGGCCACTCCAGCGCATATTTCTCCTCCAACCAAACCCTAAGGGAGGTGTATGTTTCCTCCCCGGGGAAGCACTTCATGGTGATTCTGAGGATCACGTGCGTTCAAGCCCTCTTTACATGGGGGCTATGTATGTAAAATAAGTTCGTTAATTTAGCCCAATGTTTACCTAAATTTCTAAATTCTCTTCATTTCATATGCCCTACCTTTCATTATACAATTTTTTTTCCAGTAATTATATGTAGGCTATGTTCATTTTAAATACAACATGCAGAATTCAAACATACGCATACAGGAAATTTCTTGCACAAAAAAGGAGTATATGGCATAGAAGTGCATACAAAACAGCCTACACTCCAAAAACAGTGCAAAACCACGTCCTAGTTGTGTTTAGAAACACAGTAGAAGCCAAGTACAGGGAGTATGACTGTCTACCAGATTGCACACATACGTGTCTGATTAAACCTTCAACAGTAGTTGAAACTTCGTCGTATGCCTAGTTACACCAATCATGTACTCTATTGTGCTATACAGGCTATGATCTCAATGGCTGATCTAACACTGATAGATCAAGCATTATTGTTCTGCTCATCTAGGATGAATGCCTAGCTACCGACTGGGCTTTCTCTACAACCGAGACCTTGAATACCAAGATCTGATGGAGGTGACCTAATCCGTTAGAAAATCATATAGAGCATTTGGCGACGAGGAGAGAATTGAGTTGTCGTACAAAGATCTCACCATCTCGGCCTTCGTGGTATTTGCATGCATGTTGTTGATTCATTGTCTAAGATGGCATTCACTAGTCAATTATACACACGTAGAAGGGATTACAATGCTCTGGACACCATACCAGAATGATAGTCTCCTCGGCATCAGGGGTGCCTCTCCTAGACAGAAACCCAGACAGGTTCTTCAAGTGACCCCAAATTCAATGGATCAGCAGTCTCCTTGCGAACTCACAGCGTCTTGGCTGACTCGAACAACCTATGAGTATACCCATACTTGTCAAGCACCTGATTATCTGCAAAATTGTAAGGTGGTTACCCCATTCCCAAATGAATAAGAAATACGGATATGAGGCATTGATATTATTAAGTACTATTATTTTTTTAGAGGTAGGCAAGAAGAAATAGATTCCAACACACGTTGAAATATAATTTTTGGATGAAGAATGAATTAGTTATAAATTTTCAAAGTTGAAGTATGACAACATCCCATTCACGTCATATAGGTACACCTTTTTCTGTCTAAAGAAGATTTGTATTGCACACACTAAAGATGCTTAAACCAACAACAACGAATTCATAACCACACTTACATATACTAAAACCAACAAGAGAGAACCCATTACCAACTGTAACTCATGCTATGTACAAAAAACATCATTACAGCATTGATTGCGGATAATGCCCCTAGCTCTTGGTGAAAGGAGCCAGTTGGTAATGGGGTAACCACCTTACGCCCGCTCCATCTGTTTGAAACACTCCTCAGCTTCGGACATCACCCCAAATTTACAGGGCTTGCACCCCACGAAGTGCGTCACGAAAGGCCACCGGTCATCTCCAAACCCAGGCTTGTTTTTCTTCATCACATTCTCGTAATTGTATACCAGGATCTTCCAGTAGCCATGAAGATAAAACTCCCACCCCAGGTGGGTCTTGAGCTTCCATTTCGGGTCATCAAAGAGCATGAGGTACACCAGGGCAGATTGGTCATCAGCTTCAAAGCTGGATCGATCCACCAACTTCGCCGTCAACATTTTGCCTGCAAGGAATTAAGAGAATAGTACACAAAAAGATCCACGATAAGACAGACGTCCCAATTCCACCTGGCTCCTCAAATCTTACATCTATAATTTCAATCGATACCATTCCTTAAACCAATAAAATCTGCCACATCCTAAGATTTCAGTGCTTTGGTATCAACCTACCATGCAAAGTTCTGATGTTAGGAAGGTCAGAATAAGCGTAGTCTAATACTAACACTTTGAAGGAACTTGCCTTAGATGCAAGCTCAATGATGGTTTTAAACCAGAATGCAACTGGTAGTAAGAATAAACACAAAGCAATGGGTGCATGCATAAATTCAAGTTGTTATTACCTACTTTAACCCTAATATCGCTGTCCGGTCCAAAGGGAGTCCACGCATCGAGCAAATCCAAAGACCACTGACAATTGCGGATGAGGAAGCTGCCGGTGTTCAAGCCCAACCAGCGATGCTGCTCAAACATGAGGTTCTGGAACCCATGCACAACCAAATTCTTGTCGGCGTACTTGGCCATGGGCATCTCAAGTGCAAAAACTCTGCGTGGAAAGGAAGCAGCAGCCAAGAAACCCTAAGCTGTCATCCAATTTAGACATCCAATCATGCCGTTTACATTCAGTTCAGGTTCACTTCTCTTTTTCATCCACCATCCAATCATGAAGTTTAGTTCAACTTTTCATCTACGAGTATTCATCAGCCATGTCATTGGTTGATGGGGCATTGGATCCAGCCTACTTTAGTTCTAAAAAAACAAAACACCTACTTTTGCATTCTGGCAACCCTATTGTAGAATAAAAAATCCAATAAATTTTAGTATTATCACCCACCCTTCATTATTTATAAAATTCAAATGCTCCATTATGGTGATGCTAATTTACTTCGAACCCCTTTCTAAATTTTAGGACCGAGGCAATTATAATACCCCTTCATTTGATCGCACGTAAACTTAAAAAATCGGGAGAGTGCTCCCCCCGGGGTTTCCTCCGGCAATACTTTGACTTTGCTGAAATATTGCGGCACAACAAATTCTCCCTCCATGGTCCACATCTTCACTTGAACAGCCATAGATCGATCCTAAACCACACTCAGTTCTAAAGCGCACACGCTGGTATCAAAACCAGCGAAGAAACCAAGATCAAGAGCGCACCCTAAATCCTAAACTTGCACCCTAAACCAAGGACCGCACACCAAATCGGACTGCAGACTTGCACGCACTCACTGTAAACAACTAAACCACATGATTAAGCCTTCAAGGCCATCACCTAAACCTAAACAATTGAGAAGGACCTGAACTATACCCGGCACCCTATTGCAATATCCTAAACAGAGGCGCATGTTTCTTTCTGTGCAGGCTCAACGTCAACAACGTACAACACTTCTATACGCACCAAAATCACAGCTAAACCTAAACACATTTCTTCTATAGCGACCGAAGCAGATATCAATGCGCAACGTACTACCACCTTCTATGCAGGCTCAGCGTCAACAACAATACTAGAAACGCACCTCCAAAACACAGCGCTCAAAAAACGCGAAGCAAAATGAAACCCTAGCCGTCTGCAAACGGGCATGTGAAAGACAACCCCAACGACGGCCTAAACACTTTTCATCCATTTTTTGAACAGACAGAAATTCCAATTTGCATCCATCCCCGTGAGTCCTTAACCCATTTACACACCATACTAAACATCCCTTCTACGATCGTTATCTTCAGTCCCTATTTTAATTTTACAAAAAAAAGAATGGCCCACGTTTTATGCCCATCTAATTTACTTATAATGGGATTGTCTTCATTTAATGGCCCCTTCATTATTTGGAATTCCTTTATAATTTTTATTTCAAAAGAATTTAATCCTCTCTATATTATGCCGCACATCGTTTTCAAAATGCACTAAGTGATCTACCCATGCTTTTAGTGTATTGGTTCCATTTTAATCTATTAAATTTAAAACATTCACACACATATTCACATTTACAGCTTCAAAAAAAATACATACTACAAAGATTCCTTGGGATAGGTATTTGAATCCGCAAAACTCATAAAGTAGTTATTCCAAAAACGACAACGTAGATCCCTACGTTTTGTAATAATACAATAGAAATGTCTGAAGAAATTCAAAGAAAAATAATATCCACACCTCAATGACATGAAATACTTTAGTTCAAGTCCAAATTTTTAATTGAATAAATTAATTTTTATGTTTTTGTCGTTCGTAGGAAAAATTGCCACAAATTAGCATTTGCATTCATTGTGATACATACTAAATAATGTATTTAAGTCTTCAAATTAATCATTCCAAATAAAAAAATATTTAGATGTATTTCATATCAAAAACTGGTACCAAAATGATGTCATTGGATATATTTAACAAATATTTTGGAGTTTTTAGTAGTTGGGACAAATTCTGATTTTTGTTCAAAAAGTCTCTTTTAAAATCTTTTAAGCTCTTCGATTTTTACGTGAATTATTTTTGGTGTACTTCATGAATGTAGGAAATCAAAACCACATCCAATCAATTTATTTTTTGTTTTGTTTCAAAGTTGTCATAGAGGTTGATTTGAGAGTTAAAAGGGCTTTTTGAGGTACCCTTATCAGACCATTGCTCTACAACTTCATAGTTCATTAGCTATAGCACGAGATTTGACTTCACATTTTGGAGATGGATATGTGTACGCTCGGGCAACTGCAAACTTTCATGTTAACCCCTAAAATTCCTTGACCGTATTCTCACAAAAACCATGAAAAAACGCAGCATTTGGAAGTTGCAGAAGAAATCATATGTTTTTTAGTTTTTTCATCATTTAACAGTAAGATCTAATACCCAACCTGAATTTTCATGTGAGCACAAAATTTGAGAGCAACATGACCATTAGATTATTAGATTATAAGGATCAAAGTTGCAAAAGAAGATTTTTTGGGGTTCAATCAGGTGACAAATTTGAACTTTAGAAATTAATATATATTTTTTTGAATGGGTTAGAAATTGATTGAATGGCAAGGCTATGTTGACAATTGAGTTAAGTCTTCAAATATAAAATCTTGTAGGAAAAAAGCTCATACGAATTTTTTCATATAACAATTACTAGAAGTGGGTACAAAGTGAAAGGAAAAAGAAAATCATTAATAAGATTGACATGGAATTGTAAAATGTCAATCTTAACGGTGAGAATGTTGTACTTGGAAATCTTCACCTAGTGCCTTTTATTTCATTAAAAAATATTGAAAATCGAGTTTAGAAATGAGCTTCAAAGTTTTTTTTGTCCAAACTGCCCAAAAAACAAATCTCCTCATAACTTTTATCCCATTGCTTAAAATCGGTAGATTTAAAGCTTCATTTGTAGAAAAAGATCAACCAATGATGAATCAAAAAAAAATTTGAAAAAGAGTAAAAAATTAAAAAAATCTTGCTGCCCGATCTCGCTTCAAAAACTTCAAATGCTTATAACTTTTGCAATACTTATCGGAATGACATGAAACGAAGTGCGACATGTCGAGTGATGTCTTTGGAAGGTACAATGAAATTTTCATTGAAATTTTTGAAAGTATGAGGTCCTTGGAGGCTGCCTAAAAAGTGGAACGACCAGAATATGGTCGCTTAGAATTTTAGGGGTTAATGAATGGTTTAGTAATGTGATTTTCCACACAGAAGAAATCAATGAAAGGTATGAGCAACTCCAAGTGATGTTTAAACCCTAAAGGACCAAGGCTGATTTTCCAAGTTCGGCTAACTGAGTGTGGAATGAGTATTGATCTTCAATTTTCGAGATTTTTTGTGGTGATTCTACTCTCTGTAACAAAGATGGGATGGTAATTTGCGTACGTAGGTGATGTGTAAATGAAAAAAATAGAATCATACAAAGGTGAAAAACATAACTGCCGGCAGCTCCTAAATTTTTTCATAAAATGAGCTATAAATCTAAATTTTTGCACAAAATGAGCTAACACCCCCATATACGCAACTACCAACTTTATTTTACCAAATTTGAGACTAAAATTTGCATTTTGGGCATTTATAGAAAGTTTGAAACTTGGGCAGCAAGTAAAAAAAAGAGCAATGAACTTTTAAGCTTATAATCTTACTATTGAAGAACTGTAAACGGTTGAAAAATTTGTAGGTTGTTATAAATTCAAGTTGGTTGAAATATCCTACAGTTGAATCGGTCAAAAAGGTTTTAGATAAAAAAAAATTATCTTTTTATGACAAAGGATACTTTAAAGTATTTGGAGATAAACATAGTTGTGGTCCTTTAACGGTTAAATGTGATGTTATCACTAGGAAGGGTGTGAAAATTACAAAAGAATTGCTACTATTAACCCCTAAACATCCTCATCCTTTTGAGATTTGAAGAATTTCAAAAATGTAACTAAAAGGGATATTATGAACTTAATATGTAAATAAAAGTTGTACATAATGAACTTTTGATTCTATTCATATGGTTAAATCTGTGATTGTTGTCACTAATATTTTTGTATTAAATTTGAAATTTGAAATTTGAAATTATTTTATAATTTGATTACAAATAACTGATATTGACAATTTGTACATGAATTTTTTTCCAATTGTTTGAAATGTAATACTCTAAGTTTAGCAATTTTTGGAGATATTTTCAATTGGTTCCTTAATTTTCTGAGTTGACTTTTTTTAAGAGCACTTTTACACTAAAATCTTCAAATTTTTTGGTGAATCACTACAAGATGAAATGATGCATAAAATTTCACAAACCAGTCTTTTTCTAATCGGATCACACATGCATGAAGCTAACTTCCCATAAAATATATAATAAAAAATCCACACTATAAAATGTCAATGACGGATGAGAAAAGGATATGAAAATTATGTTTAATTCTATACATCGTTCACATTCTCGACATTGGATGTTTAGGGGTTAAAGATGTAACGATATGTGTTCAGCGATGAAGTCTGTCTTTGTCTTATAGTTACATCGGAAGAGGAACAACAAATATCCTACATGGTTGTAGAAACATCTTCCATCATAAGAGTTGTGCAAGTTATTCCCACTTTGGAATGATTGGACACTATTTTGTAAATTTATTGTCTCTCCCCACTAGGGGAGAGACTACGGAAACGCTTTGTTTTTGAGGAGTTACTTAGAGTTATGCGCATGGACAATAAAACGAAGCCGTGAAAATAAATCTAAGATAAATACTAAAGCAAAGACTTTGCGACTAGCCCCTTGTTTAAAGTTAAAGAAATGAAAATACTCACCATGTGAATAATCTGAAAGTTACTACATCACATACATTCATTACGCATGGTAATACCATCTGCTTTTTTTAATATGATGTTTGAAAAGAGAGTAAGTGCCCAAGAGTGAGTGCTGTGATTTAGTCGTCCTTTTCATAACATCTCCATGTTTTTTTTTTTTCCATATTACAATGAACATTAACCCTTTAACGTCCCGATTCAACACTGTTTTCAAAGATTTGTTATAAAATGGTTGATGAAAAACGAAAATGGAGTTGATGTACAAAACAAAGTTGTAGATGTCAATGTGTAGATAACATCTGTACGGTTGGATTCATCATATTTATTATTAATATTTTTAAAGTAATTTTGCAAGGTTTTCTCTTGAAATTCAATTAAAAATCCAAAATTAACACAAAAAAATTTAAAAATATTGTAATGAAATTAGAATGACATGCACTACGAGATGGTATGGTTTCCATTACTTGATTCTACTTACTATGGAAAATCATATTTAAGGTCTTTCTTTTTGAACTAAGATTGAAACTTGACATTAATCACTTTTGTAATTTTTCAAAAATTCACATTATCTTATTTGGGAGATCCATACCGTACAAATGGTATTCAACTAGTTCAAGAATGAAAAAAATAAAAAATGGATGAAAAACATCCGGTACCTACAGAAATCGAGCTGCTAAAATTCATCCGGCGTCCAGATTCTGGACGCCGGCGCGCTAAAGGGTTAATGGGACTCGTGTCATTGAGCACAATGATGTTAGTGTAATGGATATAATTAACTCATTACCTCATATAGATATCTTTTGGTGTAGTTTTGGTCAAAATTGCCTCAAAACAACCCCTTTAAAATCAAGTTAGGATCTTCAAAAACAATATAGTTTAGGGCACTGTAAGATCTTGTGTATTTAAATGTACACGAATTCTTATACACATCTGCCTTATGGCAATGGCTTGATTATGTGTACAAGTGAGACACCTCTCTCTATGTGTGACTTATATCTATTTAACTCATTTTGAGTGTGCTAGAAATTCCATCTTTATCGCCATGTATATAGCTGCAGCCATGGCACTTATAATACTATCTAGTTTTTGTAATTTTCCAATGTTTTTCCTTACGAAAAAGATATTTTTCAAAAATCATATTGATTTTGAAAGGGTACCCATATCAAGCATTAAAGTCATCACCAAAAAAAATTTACTATAAAAGTTTCCAAAATGAAATAATGATTGCATTGTCTTGTGTACACCTGTACAAATTAGAAAACCAAACTTTGGCTTGTAAGGACTTTATGAGTTTACAAACAAATTCTAGAATATTAGGTACAGCTTTTTATTCTTTTGTAATACTTAACCGCTACACGCCCATTGGAACAGAAATCCTCCACAAGGGCCTTTTTATGAAAGGGTGTAAGGTAGACGACCTGTTTCCGATCAAGCCCCCAATCACGCAGTATAGGGCTACCTATTTCCGTGAATAGGCCTACATTATTTTTGAATTCATTTGTAAACGGTGACAAAAACATGTTTCTTCTTAATATGGAATGGTTGGCACCAAGAATGGAAACTTGTGGCCGAGTTAGTATGATATCATGTGTTCTCGAAATCTAGTTTTATAGTTCTTGGAAATAGGTCAATCTATATTGCGAGAACGGGTTGGAGAGAATCTTCACTTTGAAAATTTGTAGTAAATTGAATATTGCCCCAAAATTTGTTCAAAAATATGTAACCTTCTTCAAATCTATTTCCCTACACTGCAAAATTATTTGCCTATTCGTTACTCCACCGGAAGTATGCTGAATTGCTTAACGTGATCGGAAACAGGTCGTCTACCTTAGTGGAAATGTTGTCAGAGGCGTCGGGTTTTGATACTTTGTGGACTTTAGATTTTTGTAGAAAAAAGGTATATACTGTGGGACGTGAAAATTTATTGTTATTTATTTCTAGGTTGAATGAATTTTTAAATTTCTTTTCAACCTTTGATTTTAGAATAAATGGTTTGAATTGGAAGATTTTGCGTTAACCCCTAAAACACTAGGGGAGTGTTGAACTTAGCTCTTGTTTTCTTGACTAAATCTTGTAATAAGCTCAATCCCTCATTCCTGACTTGGTGTTGGGTAATTTTGAAAATTGGCACCGCTGAAACTAAAGAAGATTTACATAGCTTTTGTATGAAAAAAAGGATCAACAGAATCGCACAATTTTTGAGAAATGCCACTTGTGAGAAGATTGATGGAACTCATTCACGGTATTTTGTCCGCATGCTGAAATTGGATTGTTTAACCCCTAAAGGACCAAGTGTCCTAACTAGGACATTTAAAGAATCGGGTGGTTCCAGTGAACACGTTTTTAATCAAACTTTGAAGGAAATTTAATAGTAGATTCTCCAACGTGCCACGAAAATGGGGGGTTTTTTTTTTTTCTTTTGAATTCCGACACTGGATGTGAAAGTTATAAGGGGAAATGTGTTTTTTTCGGGAGAAAGGGCAGCGGGGCAGCAGAGAAATAGTTGAATTTTAGGGGGGGGCAACAAGATAGGCGATGTGTGGAAAATGAGGTGGCCTGTGGGGGGGAGAAGACCACCCCATTTTCCAAACTCATTCAAAAAAAATTTAAACATTATTTTTAAAATTTTAAAACATTTGTTATAAATAAAACTATTATTTTTAACTAAAATTTATTATTTAAATTAAAAAATAATATTTAAAACTATAAGTTCAATTTTATAATTATAGTATATTATTTAACTATATTTAACTATATTTAACTATTTAAAAAAAATTAAAATCATCCAATGAGGGACTGCCACGTGGCAGTACACCTTGAGAGTTAGTGGGTCATGAACATTGGAATAGGTTGGCACTTCAATTCCCTTCCTCCACCCTTTATTTCCCCCTAACCCCCAAAATTCTTAAAAAGTGTGCTACATGTCTTCTAAAACTTCAAAAAAAAAAAAAAATTCAAAAAACTTTTCGCCATTCTATAGAGGGTGGAATGTACTTGTGTTTCACCGCTCGGATTTGTATTTTAAATAAAGAAAGTCGAAAATATTGCGTTTCCAAAAACATATAGTCTTTTCTAAACTTTTAAACCCCCAACAAGTGCAAGGTGTTCTTCAACATCCTAAACATCTCCAAATGCAACAAAAATTGGTACACAACTAAGTAACATCATATAGAATGTGAAAGTGAAGTGCGACACGTTTCGGTAGTGAGGATTTTTTGATGTAACCATGGTCAAATGCATCCGAAATTTCCGGGCATGTGTTTTTTGGGGTGTTTTTTTTTCCATCAAACGCAATTATCTAGCAATCCGTGCGGTCAAAATCAATGAAATTTGTTGTGTATGTTTTTCAAATAGTTCAAGACAAGATCTTACGGTTAGAAGGTGAAAAATAACATCTTTCTGGATTTTTTGCATGGGGGAGTAAAAATGGCAGCATTTGAGTGTTTTTGGAAAAAAAACACTCCGGTCCTTTAGGGGTTAAAAGTGCTTGATTAATCTAATATAATAAGATTAACCTAATAATCTTGCATTAATCTTGAGATTAATTTTTTTGAAATTTTTAACTATGCGTAGAGATCATTATTTTAAAGATGTGAAAAAAATTCACATAATTTGTACTAGGTGTGAAAAGGAAGATATGAAGTTCTAAAGTGATGCCCAGATAGTCTCCTTGAAGCTCAAAAGAATCACCAAAAATCGCTCACTTCATGAATTTCCGATCAGAAAGTACCTAAGGATTCAGTTGTCAAAAAGAGCCAAAGTCTCTTTCTTGCTCATTCTACAATTCAGAGCTCAAGATCTCAAATCTCTTCACTTTCTAATTCTCATGGTCTATTAACCCTTTAACGCGCATGCGTCCGTATTATGGACGACAAACAGATTGAAATCCTTCTCTTTACTACATCCTGTACAGTTTTTCATCCATCCAAATTTTCTTTGGTTCTTGTGCTAGTTGAATACCATTTGTACGGTATGGATCTTCAAAATAAGATATTGTGATTTTTTGAAAAATAACAATAGTGGTTGATGTCAAGTTTCATTTTTAGTTCAAAAAGTGAGACCTTCAGCATGATTTTCCAAAATAAGTAGAATCAAATAATGGAAAGCATACCATCTCGTAGTGCATGTTATTTCAAATTCATTACAACAATTTTTAATTTTTTTGTGTTACTTTGGGATTTTTAATTGAATTTCAAAAGAAAACCTTGAAAAATTAATTTAAAAAAAATACTAAGAAATATGATAAATCCAACCATATAGATGTGATCTAAACATTGACATTTACAACTTTTCTTTGTACATCAACTCCATTTTTGGTATTCATCAAACATTTTATAACGGATCTTTGAAATCAGTGATGAATCGGGACGTTAAAGGGTTAAGGGTTAAATACGATGTCAATGGTGTTTTTCAAATATGTGGTGTTTTTTGAGTATGTCGTATTTTTTTGTTGATGAAAACACTATTTACAATTTTTTTTCTTCTCATATCATCGTATTTAAGCCATGATGTTTTTGGATACATGTTTCTAAAAATGTTATTTTATATTTTTGAAAAAATTAAAGTAGACTAAACTATGGGAAGACATTCGTGAAGACATTTTGAGTGGTAAATTCATGTGATATTGCAAATTTAAAACTTGAAACCCTTTATTTAGTTGTATTTTGATATATACATGTTACCGGAATTCTAAAATTGGTCTTATGTCACTGAAATGTAATAAAACTCACTTTTACGACATACAATCGTTTTACTATGATATTGTAATTGATTGTAAAGCTTCAAAGATGTACTCGGTTTTAAATTTTCTTTTTAAAAAATGTCTTAGATATATAAGACGTAACTACGTAAGGTCTAATTGGGGATCCATGCCTAATTATAGAATTTTGAAAACTTGGCACCTATCCCAATACTGTATAGGTCCCGTAAGAGTGACCATATCAATTGCAACTATATATTATTTATATATTTCTTATAGAGTTTACCTTTCATTTATATTTTATATTTTATATTTCATACAATTTATATAATACATTTTATGTTTCATAGTTCTTATGAGATTATGTATTAAAAACTGACAAACCTAGGTAGGAGCGAGTAGTTTCAATCACAATCCTTAATCTTTATGATCCAAGGCGTACGATGCAAGTTGAAATCCTAAGATAAGGTTATGAGGTACAACTCCTCATGGCGATGGTGACGAGTCGCCAATGGAATGTAGCCACATTAGGTTTGAAATGTCAACGAACTTCGGAAGTTTGATTTGACTAGGATTTTGCTCCGTCTACGGCTACTCTGTTGTACTGTACAACTCTAGCTCTGACAATTTTTTCCACCCAGGAAAGCTTTTGAGGAGTTACCTCTGTGTCTTCGTCTTCGTTGCTGCTGCATTCACACAACATGACTGAATCTGCTACTGTAGCCTTTTGTTAGTAAGGGCTCCACTTACTGTACCTTTAGCTTGCGCCATCCGCTGCCTTTGAACGCCTTCCATTCTGCTTTAGTTACAAAACGTGATAAATTAAAGGAGAGCGGAAACATTCTTCAACGCAACTTCAGTGACGAAGTTAGTGGGTAGGAGTTTCTCGACATGTTCAATCCTAGCTTTCGGAGTTCAGCTAGCTCAGTTCCAGTTATCCTGCTGCAGGCTAGAAACCCATTGATCTCAGCTTACAATTCCTAGTTTCCAGCACTTTGGCACACTGAAATTTACGAAGTAACATATTTGAGCTTTCAAGAATAGAAGCTAGGGAGAAGTTCTAATTAACTGTAGGTATGATCGTCGTTGTGTGGCATTCTTGATGGTTTGCAGCCAAGCTTGAAGGTCGGAAGACGTTGGAGTTGCAATGGCGAGAAATGAGGGTTTGAGGATTCCGTGTTGGAAGAAACGGCGTCCAGATGACTAGAATGTTTCATTGATGTGACTTAGAGTGTTACTACATTGAATACAGCGATGGAGTTCATTTTAATGCGGCTATGGAGAGTTACAGGCCATTTTCATAGACTCATGTGTGTCATCGGATGCATACTCATGCTGTGTCGATGCGTACTCTCGCTGAACGAAGAAGGTCGATTGCTGCTGAGCTGGAAGGAGAATCTGGTGGACGTGGACAACTACTTGGGCGACTGGAATGCTATCGATGCTACTCCGTGTTCGTGGAATGGAGTGAGCTGCACTCAGGGTTCCGTCTCTGCTATCAACTTCTCCACCTTCTGGAGCCTCACCGGCCCTTACCCCGTCCAAACGTTTGGTAATTCTTCGATCGTACACGTCTCAGTTGTCGTTGTTTCAGAAAGTTCAGCCATAAATTGTTTTTTCATTGTTTCAGTAAACTCTTGAAACATTTGGTGAAAGTGAAACAATTGAAAGAACTTTCAAGCATCACTTACTGATCAATCAAAAATGATCACAATTGAGCAACATTTGATGCTTGAACTTTTTAATTTGTTTCAGTGAACTATCAAATGTTTCAGTGAACTTTCAATTGTTGGTAACTGAACTTTCAATTGTGGTCACTTTCGTTGATTCGTAAAGTTCAACCAACTATTTTTTAAGTCAGTGGAAGTTAAGAAGATCGAGAGTTCGTGACGGGGGTTACGTTGTTGTTTGGTTTTGGCAGGTAAGTTGGGCAATCTCACAGCCTTGGAAATGCACAACCTGACCGGCGTGTTTCCTCAAGACGTGGTGAATTGCTCAAAGCTGGTGGCGCTGAACCTGAGTTGGAGCTACACCAGCGGGCCGGTGCCGGCAGAAATCTCAAACCTGAAACAACTGCAGGTGTTGGACCTGAGCTACGCGGAGTTCAACGGCTCCATAAGCAACAGCAGCATCGGGGAGCTTCAGGAGCTTCTAGCTCTGTGCCTTCACAGCAACTACTTCGTAGGTGCGCAAGTTTCTGATACCATGAGTTCCAAAAAGAACCGTCTTGAGCACTAACACACTGTCATTTTACAGCTCATTTAACCCCTATTGTAAGCATCCAATGTATATTTTGTGTAGTGTAGGCTCGGGGAGGTCAATCTTTTTGTCTTTTGAGCATCTAATGTAAACAAAGGGTATTTAGAGGAACCCTAAAAAATAAAAGTAATTTTGAATATAATTAGTAATATTCTCATTTTTATTCTTGTATTCCATTTAAGGCATCCCATATTAATGTAATTTATTTATGAAATTTACCTTCCAAAGATTTACTTGGACCCTATCTTTGTTTGCACATTGTAATGTAATATTTAGAAGCCACCTCCCCAAGAGTGTAGGAAAATTTGACCCTGCTGCAAATCATTTGTATGAGTGAAAATGACACAATTGACAGTGTTGGAGAACTTTGTAGTATAGAACAAGTTAGAGCTTTAAATTATGTTCGGCAATCAAAAAACTGAGACAAAATGAGAAAATGGCACTGTTGCAAAGTTCAGTAATGCAGATGGCCATATTGGGCGTTTTAGACGCTTAGGAGTTCATCTGCGCTAGAAATTACATATGTTCAATTTACATGGGAAAATCGTGAGAATGTTATAATACTCCATCCAAAATACTATTGAGCAAGATAAACTGAACAACTTGATATTGTTCCAGGCTCAATACCGGAGTCCATCACTTCACTGACGAAGCTGCAGCAGCTGACTCTGAGTGATAACCTGTGGACTGGCACACTGCCGTCCGGCATCTTCAAACTTCCAAATCTGAAGGTCTGTTGGTTAGGAGACGACCTGATCGACGCGGTACCGTACGCGTTGTCGGATCTGAGTGCGTGGCCGAAGATGGAGAGTTTACGGCTGCGTGACATAAAGTTCCCGGAAGGTCCATTTCCGGCGGGCGTGGAGAATATGACCAATCTGTGGAAGCTGCACATTGCGCTCTGTAACCTCACGGGCCCTATTCCTTCCTGGATTTCTAAGCTGACGCAATTGCAAGAAATCACGCTGGAAAACAACACGCTGAATGGGAGCCTCCCGGACGTGTTCGGTGCCATGCCCAACTTGAGTTTGGTCTACTTGGACATGAACCATCTCTCAGGTGGGTACATTCTTGATCAAAGGTTTCACACAAACTGTAACCAGTGCTTAAAATTTACATTAGATTCACTCAAAAAGTACCTTTCATTATTAGTATGAATTCTGTAAACCAAAACAACTCTGGTTGTGGAGAATGGCTTGATATGGGTACCACTTTTACGCGTCGCACATAGTGTGATTTATGACTAACTCATTCTATGCGTGTTAAAATTTCTGTCTTTTAACACCATGTATATAGTTGCAGCCATGGTGCCTATAACACCCTTTAATTTTTGTAATTTTCCAATGTTTTTTTCATACCAAAAAAATATTTCTCAAAAATCACACTATTTTTGAAGGGGGTACCCATATAGGGGTACTTTACATTGTCTATTTGTATGTTTTGGTAAATGTCAATTTCAGGTATGGATTAAGGATTGAAAGGTGTTTGTAATAAGGGCGAAAAAGAACTTATTAAAATGCCCTTAAAGATTCCTTTAAAATCTACATTATTTAAATATGTCATTGTCTAAACACTTGTGAGTATTCTTTAATTTTGGGTGCCTTCTTGATTGTGAATGCATCCAGGTCGGATTCCAGCCTCGCTATGGCAGTGCACCAAGCTCTCCGCCTTGTTCTTGTACGGGAATCTAATGGAAGGGGACATTGGAGGGATTGGTAACTTTACTGGATTGACAAGACTGGACATTTCTAATAACAGTTTCACGGGAGATATTCCACCGGCTTTTGGTAACCTCACACGCCTCACGCAAGTGAATTTGTCGTGGAACAACTTCAGCGGTGAGATTCCCCCCCGTGTGGCCGATTGGGAAGACATTTATGAGTTTCGTTTCAAAAACAACCAGATCACAGGTAAGGTCATCTCAAAAGGACCGGGCATCGAAAGTGTAACACTAGTAGGAAATGTGTCTTTTTTCACTTATTATAAATGAAAAAGGAATGAAACCACGCGTGGCACATGGGTTGTGTCAATGCTGGGGAGTGGTTTCGGTCACAAGAAGACAGAAATCTAAGCACAATGTTCCAACACTGTTCACTGTTTCCACAAAGTGGGGAATGAAGAACCACAGGTTTGCTACTAGTGTAACGCAGTCCTTAGATTTTGGTTGTTCCTTGTATCTATTTGGTTTTTACAAGATTCTAAGTTTAGAGATGCTAAAACTAAATGTGTAATACAATGATAGAAAATGATTCCGAGAAATTTCATTTGGACTTCAAGTTTTAGTGTTTGAGAAGCCAAAAAGGGAGTTGTAACCAGACAGTCCTTAGGTCCTAATCAAGTGCAAATATGTGTCAATTTTTTTACTGAACTTTAAACAATGATTTTTACAGGTGTGATTCCTTACACTCTAGGGACCAAAGCCATTTTCAAGTGGGTGGACTTTGGTAGCAACAGGCTTCACGGTCCCATACCTCCCAACCTCTGCCGTGGGAATACTTTGGCATATTTTTCAGTGAAGAGCAACATGTTCACAGGCTCAATTCCTGAGACTTATGGAAACTGCTCAAGTTTGGTCACATTTTGGGCAGCCAACAACCAGCTGGAAGGGCCTTTGGAAGGGGCTGCAGGCATGTTCGATATGTCGCCAGACCTAGCGTATGTTTCCATAGCAAATAACAACTTCTCTGGAAGCCTTCCTGTGTTTGCAACCCTTCCTTCTGGGTTGCAACTACTTGATTTCAGTGGCAATAAATTCATTGGAGACATCCCTGCAGAACTCAACAGCAGTGACCTTGCGGAGTTACGCGTTTTGATGTTATCGTACAATCAACTCCAAGGAAGCGTGCCATCATGGATTGGTAACTTGCAGAATCTGCAAGTGTTGGACTTGTCACACAACAACTTGACTTCGTTTATTCCTACCGACTTCGCCAATCTAGATGGATTCAAGGTATCAGCCAATGACAACATTATCGCATTTGATAACAGTACTATTCCATACTCTTTGGCATTTGATTTAAACCTCACAATTGGAGATTTCACTACCCCGCATAAATACCTTCTTCAAGCTACAACTTCTATGGACCTATCATCAAATGCATTGAACGGATCCATCCCCAGTAGTATTTTGAAGCTAACTTCTATTGTATATCTCATTTTATCCGACAATGACCTTGAAGGTGAAATTCCTCCGGGGATCACAAACTTGACACATCTAGAAGTTCTCTATTTGGACCAAAACAAGTTGATTGGAGCAGTTCCGCCACAGTTGCCATCTTCGGTGCGCCAATTCAACGTGTCTTTCAACAATCTTTCGGGAGAGGTACCTGAAGGCGGCCAGTTTGATACTTTTACAAATGCTTCATACTTGCCAGGCAACGAAGGACTGTGTGGAGGTGTCGTCAACAAATTATGTAATGTGAGTTCTCAAGAACCCAGTCCACAACCAAGTGCTGCACAACTGAATGAAGAGTTTGAGGCATCGAATATCATATCTATGGCAGGATTAGTACTTGGACTAGGAATTGGCTTCTTTGGTGTATTGTTGATTTTGTTTGTTTGGAGCCCAGCACGAATCTTTTTGTGTGGTTCATTTTGTCCATCAAAAAGGGCAATGGACGGAGCATTTGTAATTAACCATATGGAGTATTCCATCCAGACACGTAAATGAGTTGAAGATTCCTTGTGAAAGGTATTTGAATCCAGAACTCATAAGGTAGTTATTCCTAGAATGACAACGTAGATCCTTACGTTTTGTAACAGTAGAAGAGTCCGTGAAGAGTGTTAAGGCAAGTATGCTTATAAATGTGTACTACAAAAGTGATTAACAAAGTGTTGATTTTCGTACATTTCATTTGAAGCACAGCAAAAAGTGGCGTGATTTTCCATCTCATTTGATTTTTTGGACACTCTGGGGATTTTTACACTGATTTTCTTCATGTTTACGTAGTGTACCAACATGTTTAGGTAGTTCAGAAACATTTGACCTAAAAATGCATTAAGGGAATTGTTTGAAGACTCCAAAGTCAAGCAAATTGAATTCACACACTTTGCTCAACACTCTAATTGTGTTAAATTGCACTTATAATATGGACTTTTGTGCATAGGTATGAATTATTCCGTGAAGTTGTGTATGGATTTATGTATAGGTAGTTGAACTAAATTATTAGTTACTGCTATTATTAACTCAAGGCCGTAGAAATGTTTGGGCCAGGGCCTCAATTCGTTTTTGAGAATTTTTGCCAAAATTGTATTTGATATCGTGAATGGCTACTTTTACACTAGAACAAGTTGTTAAAAGTGTGGATGAAATCGTCAAAGTCTTTTAAGGATAAATCTCATATTTGCACGGTCACCTTTGAACTAAAGTCAAGGCAATTTTGGCTTAATTGAAATTGCACATACTTATGCATTTATAATTTTAGAAGAACGTACTCTTATGATACCAAATCCAACCATTGAATAGGACAACAACTTGATGAAGTATCCCTTAAAAAAAAAATCATGGTGAAGAGGTTCATGAGGGAGGAGATATGAATAAAAAAATGATAAATAAACTCCACAACGGTTGGTTTGGTCTTTAACCCTTAAAGGTTCAAAGAGTTCATTCCGACCAGTATTGTATAGTAGTATTTCATTGTATTTGGAATGGTTCTACACCTCCTATGGGTTTAAAATCAAAAGTGAAGTTCAAATTCATGTTAACATGATTCTAATGAGCTATTGGGGTCCCAATTTGGAACTTTCTACTTACAACAAATGCCAAAAATACGCCAACTTATCTACTATCCTCAAGAAACTTCAAAGGTTAACCTCAAGAAACCTCAAAGGGTAACCCCTCAATGCCCAAGCATCCGAATAGTAAATAGTAGTTGGTCAAATTCAATTTCAACCTTATTGACGATTAGTTTTACTTTCAAGTCCAATTAAGAAATTTGAGCTTATGAAGTGTAGTTTCTACTTCACTTTGTAAATCTGTAAAATTCATAATATTAAGTATTTTTAGTATACTTGCAATGTCAACAGGTCATAATCCAAATTACACTACAAACCATATGTCATTATTAAATTTCCAAAATTAAATGAACCTTATTAACTTTTTTTGGAAATTTGAAACAATTTCACAATTTATATGAATTTCTTTGAGCATTTTACTTAAATAATCATATTAGATTTAAAACGTATTAAAAATGTTTGAAAATTTGAGAACCAATAGAGTTATTTGAAAAGAGTGTCCCAAAGTGGAAACTCACCTCATACTCACCTTCAACTAGTTTTCAGTTCAAAAAAACGGAAAAAACTAGTCTATGGTGAGTTGAAGAATAATCTAAAGCAAGATCCTGCGCCACCATGGAGTGTGGAACTCGTGACCTCCCCAATGCTAGGGGAGAGTTCCTATCCGCTCTCCCAAACCAAGAGCCCCGACCATGGGCACTATTCATGAACAAATAGGAAACATATGTTTACCTTTATTAAAAATATTTCAAGAAATATTCTAAAAGCTATTGATGAGCAAACTCCATATGAAAGTATTGTTTGACTTTTTTTTATGCCATGAGCATTTGGGGATTAAGGGCCGCTTCACACTTTAGCCGTTCAAGTCGAGAGGCCGTGGGATTGAGAGTCCAAACTTTGTTGAGAGTCCAAAGAAATCTACTGAAAATAGGCATAAAACATAGTTTTCATTTTTTATGAAAAGAAATCGACGGCCTCTCGACCATAGTGACGGGTCTTGCAAAATGTAGGACCCAAACTTCCTTTCGAGAGGCTGTGACCTTGGTCAAAAAGTGTTGCCATGTAAGCATTTTGAAGGTCCACGGCCTTTGAACTTTGACCTCTAGTGTGAAGGGTCGAGAGGCCGAAACCATGGTTTCTTGCAATTTGATTGGTGGAAATCGACGGCCTCTCGACCTTTGGCCATAGTGTGAAGCAGCCCTTAGGGCTAAGCATTTAGCTTGAGCAGTGTTATAGGCACCACGTGCTTTTGCACAAAGACTCACATTCTCAGCACAAGCGTTGACACTTAATTTCTCCTCGGCGTGGTCCACCCTCCCCTTCCTCACATTTCAACAAGAAAAAGCCCACTTTGAGCATCTGGACTCTCTTTTATGCACACTGTGCTTACTGTACAGTATATAAATAGACCAATATATATAAAAACTCACATAAACCCGCGTTGCCGGTGTCGGGATCATCACCACGAACTACCCAATTCCACACAGATCAAAATGTCTCCTTCAATAAGAGAACTGACACAGGGAGATAAAAGCAGGATTCCCATGTGGGAAATGCGGACAAATTTACCACAATTATAACTTTCCCAGATTAAAAAACACTACAATCATTCCAAGAAATGTGGGAAATGTGAACACATTTTCCACAATTATAACTTTCCTAGGTCAAAAATACATTACAAACTGTGAAAATTTTGTCCCACTTCCTATATGAAATCCCATGTGGGAATAGAGTTAATCGAAAAGAAGCCCATCTAACCTCCCTTTTTGAGCTCCTTCTAACCTCTCTTTTGAGCTATATTTGGGTTGAATAGTGTCGTGTCATAGATTGTCCCCTTGTGGATCATGGGCTTGGAGGTTTGGTAGAAGGTGTGGGAGTCATTGCGAGGTGTGGAGAATAATGACAGTGGCTTGTTTTAGATTGTCTCCCAACTCATCATGAACTAGTTTTCGGTCTATTTATATTTCAATATGAGTTCAAAAGGAGTTCAAGAGGAGTTTGCCAAAACTTTCCTCTTTGAGCTGACTTTTAAGTTTGGTGATACTTTTCTTGCTGGAGGAGTTGAATGAACCAAATATAGCCCAATTTTGAATTTGTTATACATAACACGCATTTCGTTAAAATTGGACTACATTTCGTTAAAACCGGACTTCCGGATTGAGAAAGCGATGGGGAGTGCTACCCTTCGCAATAGAGACAAGTCCCCAATTTTTCTACATCACTCTTATTCCGCAAATAAGAGCATTGTAGAAAAATTAGGGACCTATCTCTATTGCGAAGGGTAGCACTCCCCATCGCTTTTTCAATCCGGAAGTCTGGTTTTAACGAAATGTAGTCCAATTTTAACGAAATGCGTGTTACATGACACTTAGATACGGTAGTGCATCGAATGCAGACAATGTACAGCACTAAAGGAAATGGTTGTTACACTCATAGAGTCGGGCCCATGTAATTAGGTGCAGCTTAATTGATTCATGACGCTCCGGGCGTGTAAATTTGAGGTGCCCCTAGCCAGCATATACTGTATCAGTGGCTAAATCTACCCTGCCTATCTGCTTTTCAGCCTTTGAGTGAGACTTGCAGAATGCATTATTAATTTGGAGGTGAATGAGCCTATTGAACAGCCAATTTTTTTTCTGGTGAATTTTCGCCACAATCATACCTGATTTTTGGAGTGGCAACTGTTACAGAAAAAAAAAATGGGCAAGGAAGTGGATGAAATCATCAAAGTCCTATCAAAAACATTCTAAAACCACAGATATTTGGATGAAAGTGCCTTATAATGCATGTATATGTATGTATATGTATATATCTATATATAACTATATATGCTTCTATCCACTTTTTCCGTACCTTGCATCATTCCAAAGTGCGTGTCACTCTACCAATGGAAAAACAAAATTCAATTGGCCACTATTCAAGATAGAGCATGTGGTGATAACCATGACAAGCATCATGAGTCTACTTGTCCATGTACATCACGTGGAATTCCACTTTTGTGCCATACTAGTCCAAAGTAATTGGGGTGCAATATGATCCGTACATTTGTCGTTTGGGGTCCAAGTCTACATTTGCGTTTGTTGTTAATAGCCATAGGTCCACTTCTAGCTTAGACCTATTTTTTTTCAACCCCTAAAAGTTCTTATCTACCTACTACTTTGAAGATTCATTATAAAATGCCACTTAATTGAATTGATATTTTGAAGTTGACATGGAACAACAATTGCACATTTTGAATTTTAAATTTAACTAAATATGACTGAATTCCGTTAAAACTTGTTCATAGTGATTGGAATCATATTTCTGAGACATTTGGTATTCATTTTGACGTGAAAACTAGTTGAAGGTGAGTATGGGGTGAGTTTCCACTTTGAGACACTCATTTTGGTTAATCTTAATCTAAACAAGTCACAACAAACATTTAACCCTTAAAGAACAATGCAAGCCCCACATGATTGGTTATATTTTGGAAGA
This sequence comes from Pohlia nutans, assembly GCA_022496805.1. Classification (NCBI taxonomy): domain Eukaryota; kingdom Viridiplantae; phylum Streptophyta; class Bryopsida; order Bryales; family Mniaceae; genus Pohlia; species Pohlia nutans. Next base: position 11,805,485 of record CM040095.1, on the reverse strand, counting down.
ATCTTACTCATAACTTCCACTCCATTGTTGCAAATGGGGTATTTAAAATGCCAAACTGAGCACCTTAGAGAGATCTATACTTCTTTAGAATAGAGCCAAAGTAAATTAAAAGCAGAATCATGCTTAAAATGGAATTCAAAAGAGATTTTGGGTGTGGTATTAGGAAAGCATAGTCGTTTAAGGATTACCCATTAAAGACATGTCACGCTTGAGAAGATTTCTACTAGTAAAATATCATATATGTAAAGATTAGTTCTAAAGTAAAGTAATGGGATTCAATGAGAAGTGAGCGAAGAAGCACACTCGTAAATTTGTAACCAGCTCTGATTGAGCGCAAGTGTTTACTTGGACCCGTTTCATCCACCAGCAGCACAATTTGTTCATAATGATGCAAGATTCATTCCTGAAGGTAGCAAATACGGGATTTTTCATTCGCAAACAGAGCTAGTTGCATCCGATAACCCTCTCGCCGCCTCATGGCGGCTCCAAGGTTCCCTAGTCCATAATGCTTGTCACTGTCGACGTGTCCGACAGCATGCATCCTTCAAATCTCCAAAGCTGCAATACCTGGCGTACAGTCTCGAATTCCGCACTGTAATTGTCCACCACTCAAACCATGCGATATTCTGCGCAACTTCATACCTCAGATAGGGTCGCGATCACATGAATGACAAAGTCAGTCTTGTCTGATTTTCTCCAACTTCGGAGAAATGGAGCTAGGATGCACAGTTGAGAGGCTAAAATGGTGTCCATTCCGCTTCAAATGCCGTGACTGTAAAGTCTGCGACAACCATCTCTTCTCCACATAAATATAATTCCACCTTCTGTACTGGTCCTAATCATTATCAAAGTAGATCGATTCAAGGTGCTCTGTAAGTCTCAGCTATGGCGTGCACAGGGCACCTTTGGCACGTTCCAAGATGGGAAAGCCAAGGGTTTCCTAGGACAGGAAACAAAGAGTCACAGGTCATGTGGGAATGTCCCAAGTGGGAAAAATTAAGCGTTTCCCGCATGACCATGAGGTCGAAGCTGCTTCAAGGTCGAATTTCCCACATGCCACTGTTCATGCACAAACGGAACACCAACTTTTCCCACCTGGCTCAAGCGGGAACCTGCCAAAGGCGCCCTGTGGTTGTGCACTGGCCTTCATTCTCTTGCTTGCTCTTGTCCGGGTGCATGAATGCAGCAGCCGAGCCTTACTTCTTCCACATAACGAAACCAGAGCTGATGAGCAGCTGCACAGGCTGAATGAGAGCGCTGTTGTTTCGGAGAATGCGGACCATTCCGAAGGAGCAGCAACACTGAATTATCCGCCCAGTCCGAGAAGATTCTTATCGCGTTGTAATTGTCCAGACAAGCCTCCTGGTACAAGCCCCAGATTAAACCCTTGAGCATATCATCCACTGCCCTGTAACTAACTTCATATTCAATGAGCACCTTCATCGGCTTCTTAGTTTGCACTGCCAATTCACTAGCAGCAGAACTGTCGTTTTTCATTCCCCACTTTGTGGAAATAGTGAACATTATTTAACGAAATATTGTGCCTAGATTTCTGTCTTCTTGTGACCAATACCACTCACCAACATGGACGCAACCCTTGTGCCTGGCGCAGTTTCATTCCTTTTTTCATTTATAGTAAGTGAAAAACGACACATTTCCTACTAGTGATTGGGCACTCTCACTGCTTGTCGGTGCAGCATGGAGACCGTACTCTGTAATTACCATGATCGATCTGTCTGTTCTTAGGCAGATGGCCATTTTACTAGTATTCTTTGGTCACCCAGGATTAATAATTATATGCATCCTTAATGTAGACACAGAAGTCGCCACATAATTATGTGCAGGATCATCTGAATTAAGTAGGTACTGCTTAGTTTGTGTGGATGTCATGTGCTACAGAAATGATAAGCATATGGTTTTGTTATCAGGCTTTGAGCACATGAATGATGAACTGAGTTACAAACATTCAATTAGCGCATCGTGAATGTTGAAATTTGCAAGTTGACAGTTGGTTAGAAGTCTTTGATCATCGTGAATAAAGAGTCTATTGGGGTAGTTTGTTTTGTTCATACCTCAATGACATGGGGAGCGATGTCATATAGGAAGAGGCTTAATTTCAATTCGTACTAATACATGGGGCACATTTGGAGCATTCAGTTATTGGTCTTCAGTGAAAATAATTACATACATATCATATGCATGCCACTTACCGTGCATATTTGGGTTTCATAGTATATTGCAACAAGTGGTAATTTTTTTCTTAAAATTTTCATTAGGAAGTAGATGGGATTGTTGTGGAAAAATGAAATGGCATTTCCAAATCAAAAGTTGCAACCTTTTTAGGATTTAGTTTAGGCTTGTATATGTCCCTCTACGATCATCATCTGAGCCACTAACTGTGCATCTCTCTAAAGGAGCAATAAATGTAGCTTGTTTCTTCACAAGAAGTGAAGGGGTTGTAACACTTCTTTCACAATTCCTACTTTGTTCACTATGCAACAGACACAATGTGAAGTGGAGTCATTGACTATGGTGTGGAGTACACCAGACTAGAAACATGCCGTAGCCGCATGCAAGTTGCAAGGACAAGAGTGTACGGTTTCAGGTTTTATAAAAGTGCACGGTAAGTGGCTGCGCACGATAAGTGGCATACGTGCAATACGTGGGTTTCTTTCTTTTTCGTTTTGTGATAAAATTCTTGCTGTAGGAGTTGAATGCACCAATTTAAGTAAGGTGAGTGTCGCTCTACCAACGGAACACAATAACAATTGGCTGCTACTCGAGATGGTGACAAGCATCATGATTGCCTGAGTCTACTTGTTTACACACATGAAAAGGAATTCCACTTCTGTACATCCAAAGTGATTGGGGTGCGACGTCATGATCTATAAATTTGTTAGTATGCGGTCCTTGTCTACACGTCTATCGTAACACCATAGTAGGATCGCCACCAAGCAAACGAATATTTATTTTTTTTGAAAAAATAATGTTCGCCTCTCAAAAACTGAATTTCACAATTTTCGTTTTTTAGCAAAAACTCATTAAAAATGACCTTAAATAGCTTATAACAAAATATTGCAAAAACTAATTTATTCTATTTTCGTTTTTCTGTCTTCAGAATTTTCTATGTTTTATGTTTTTTATTTTTTAAATTATTTTAGGACGAACCTGCTATGGTACTACGGTACCTGGGAGACGTAGTTGACTGAGCATGTAGGTCTTTGCAATGCTTCCACTTTACGGTACAAGCATTGAAACTTGAAAAATATATATATAAAATATATATCACTTTACGGTACAAGCAGTGAAACTTGAAGTTTCATATTTTTTTCAAGTTTCAATGCTTGTACCGTAAAGTGATATATGTGTGTCCTTCTCAAAGCCCATTCTCGTCCCAATTCCGCATGTACTTCAAAAAGTCTCCTTTTGTAAACAGAACGTGCACACACCACATAAAAGCTTACCACACCACATAAAAGCTTACTACACTAGCACTGAGCTCATCATCTCTCCCGGCCTGCCACGGACAGTAGATCATTCCATTGAAGGAGCTCTGGAAAACCATCAGCTAGCCATGGCGTGCACGAGTCCTCGTGTTGCACTAGTTTTCATGCTCTTGCTTGCACTGGCCCAGCTGCATGAATGCCGCAGCCGAGCATTAATTCTTCCACAGAACGCAACGGAACCGGTGGACAGCGATGAGCGGCTGCACAGGCTGAGTGGGAGCTCTACGGTCTCGGAGAATGCCATGTCAGTAGATGATTCCGCAGGATCAGCAACACCCATGCACATGAATTATTCGCACAGTTCTAGAAGATTCTTAAACAGAGTTTGTAATTGTAAAGACCGCTCTCCTGGCACAAGCCCCTGATTAAACCCTTTGAGCGTATCATCTACTGCCCAGTGCCAATGTTTCCAGCGAACTTCATATTTAATTAGCACCTTCATTGCACTACAAGGAGAAGGCGTTGCTTTTCACTCGGTTGGTGAGTCAAATGGCTCCACTTTTTACTCACTGCCCAGATGATTAAGACTTGGTGAGTGCGATTTGTAACGTAGGACAAGCTTGAAGGTCGGAAGATATTGGAGTTACACTGGCGAGTAACGAGGGTTTGAATGTTTCATTGATGTGACTTAGAGTGTGACTACATTGAATTATACAGCGATGGAGTTCAACGTTGAGATTCTAATACGGCTATGGAGAGTAGGCCATTTTAATATACTCGTGTTTGTCATACTCATGCTGTGTCGATGCGTACTCTCGCTGAACGAAGAAGGTCGATTGCTGCTGAGCTGGAAGGAGAATCTGGTGGACGTGGACAACTACTTGGGCGACTGGAATGCTATCGATGCTACTCCGTGTTCGTGGAATGGAGTGAGCTGCACTCAGGGTTCCGTACATGCTATCAACTTCTCCACCTTCTGGAGCCTCACTGGCCCTTACCCGGCCCAAACGATTGGTAATTCTTCGATCGTACACGCCCTCAGTTGTGATCAATTACGTTGTGTCAGAAAGTTCAGCCATCAATTGCTTTTTCATTGTTTCAGTAAACATTTGGTGAAAGTGAAACAATTGAAATAACTTTCAACCATCAATTGATGATCAATCAAAAGTGATCACAATTGAGCAACAATGGATGCTTGAACTTTTTAAATTGTTTCAGTGAACTATCAAATGTTTCAATTGTCGGTCACTGAGCTTTCAATTGTGGTAACTTTTGTTGTTTCATAAAGTTCAGGGTACTATTTTATAAGCCAGTGGAAGGTTAGAATATCGAGAGTTCGTGACGGGGGTTACGTTGTTGTTTGGCTGTGGCCTGCAGGTAAGTTGGGCAATCTGACAACGTTGGAGATGCACAACCTGACCGGCGTGTTTCCTCGGGACGTGGTGAATTGCTCAAAGCTGGTGACGCTGAACCTGAGTTGGAGCTACACCAGCGGGCCCGTGCCGGCAGAAATCTCCAATCTGAAACAACTGCAGGTGCTGGACCTGAGCTACGCGGAGTTCAACGGCTCCATAAGCAACAGCAGCATCGGGGAGCTTCAGGAGCTTCTAGCTCTGCGCCTTCACAGCAACTACTTCATAGGTGCGCAACTTTCTCCAAAAAGGATTGTCTCACTAAAACAGTCATTTTACAACTCATCTAACCCCTAAACATCCATTTGTGCAATTTTTTTTTTGTAGTGTAGGAAAATTGGACCCCCTAATGCAAATCATCTGTTTGAGTGAAAATGACTTCAACTTGACCTATCGACACTGCTGATGTAGTAGTATAGAACAAGTTAGAGCTTTAAAATGATGTATTGCATTGAGAAAACTGAGATAAATTGAGAAAATGGCACTGTTGCAAAGTTCAGTGATGCATATGGCCATATTGGGCGTTTTAGACGCTTAGGAAGTAATACGTGCTAGAAATTACGAAATACGTTATTTCATTCACGAGAGCCGTTAGGGTGGGTAATGCACTCCCCACTACCTACCTCGTGCTTTGCACTCGGTAGGTAGTGGGTAGTGCATTACCCACCCTAACGGCTCTCGTAGATGAATTAACATAATGTGACCCAGGAACCCACCGGCCTGCTTGTCGAGGGCGTCTGCTCGATATAATTAACTGGGTTGATACAAGAATGTAGCGTGCAGTTGGATTATGGTGAGTAATCTACTATCTTAGACTGAGCCAATCTGGCGGCCTGAGACACGCAGGCCGGTGGGTTACGTATGTTCAATTTACATCATGGGAAAATCATGAGAATGTTATAATACTCCATCCAAAATACTATTGAGCAAGATAAACTGAACAACTTAGTTTGGCAATCTGGATATTGTTCCAGGCTCAATACCGGAGTCCATCACTTCACTGACGAAGCTGCAGCAGCTGACTCTGAGTGATAACCTGTGGACTGGCACACTGCCGTCCGGCATCTTCAAACTTCCAAATCTGAAGGTCTGTTGGTTAGGAGACGACCTGATTGACTCGGTGCCGTACGCGTTGTCGGATCTGAGTGCGTGGCCGAAGATGGAAAGTTTACGGCTACGTAACATAAAGTTCCCAGAAAGTCCATTTCCGGCGGGCGTGGAGAATATGACCAATCTGTGGAAGCTGCACATTGCGCTCTGTAACCTCACGGGCCCGATTCCTTCCTGGATTTCTAAGCTGACGCAGTTGCAAGAAATCACGCTGGAAAATAACACGCTGAATGGGAGCCTCCCGGACGTGTTCGGTGCCATGCCCAACTTGAGTTTGGTCTACTTGAACATGAACCATCTCTCAGGTGATTGGGTACATTCTTGATCAAAGGTCTCAGGGGCGGTTTACACTACGGACCAAGAACTCGTCCCATGCAACTCTAAAATCTGTGATTGGCTAAAATCCATGATGGAACCAATCACAGATTTTAGAGTTGCATGGGACGAGTTCTTGGTCCGTAGTGTAAACTGCCCCTCACACAAGTGCTTAAAACTTAACTTAGATTCACTCGAAAAGTACCTTTCTTTTTAGTAAGAATATTGTAAACCAAAACAACTCTAGTTGTACTTTACATTGTCTATTTGTATGTTTTGGTAAATGTCAATTTAAGGTATGGATTAAGTGTTTGTAATAAGGGCTAAAAAGAACTTATTAAAATGTCCTTAAAGATTCCTTCTAAAATCTACATTATTTAAGTATTTCATTGTCTTAACACTTGTGACACTAGTAGCAGACATATCGTTTTTCATTCCCCACTTTGTGGAAACAGTGAACAATGATTGAATATTATACTTGTATTTTTGTTTCCTTGTGACCAAAACTACTCACTAGCACTGACACAACCCATGTGCATGACGTAGTTTCATTTCTTTTTCATTTATAGTAAGTGAGAAACGACACATTTCCTACTAGTGTGAGTATTCTAAAATTTTAGGTGCCTCGTGGTCCATTGGAATGTGAATGCATCCAGGTCGAATTCCAGCCTCGCTATGGCAGTGCACCAAGCTCTCCGTCTTGTTCCTGTACGGGAATCAAATGGTAGGGGACATTGCAGGAATTGGTAACTTCACTGGTTTGACAACACTTGACATTTCTAATAACAGTTCACGGGAGATATTCCACCGGCTTTTGGTAAACTCACACGCCTCACGCAAGTGAACTTGTCTTGGAACAACCTGAGCGGTGAGATTCCCCCCCGTGTGGCCGATTGGGAAGACATTTATGAGTTTCGTTTCAAAAACAACCAGATCACAGGTAAGGTCATCTTAACAGGATTGGGCATCGAAAGTGTAACAAAGTCCTTATATTTTGGCATTTCCTTTTATCTATTTGGATTTTATAAGATTCTAAGTTTAGAGATGTTAACACTAGTAGGAACCGTGTCGATTTTCACTTAATATAAATGAAAAAGAAATGAAACGGCGCCATGCACTTGGGTTGTGGTTTTGGTCACAAGAAGGCAGAAATTTAGGCACAATAATTTGTCATTGTTCACTGTTTCCACAAAGTGGGGAATGAAAAACGACAAATCTGCTACTAGTGTAAAACTAAATGACTGTGTAATACAATGATAGAAAATGATTCAGAGAAATTTCAGTTGGACTTCAAATTTTTGTGTTTGAGAAGAGAAAAAAGGAGTTGTAACCAGTCCTTAGGTCCTAATCAAGTGCAAATATATGTCAATTGTTTCTTAAACCTTTAACAATTATCTTTACAGGTGTGATTCCTTACACTCTAGGGACCAAAGCCATTTTCAAGTGGGTGGACTTTGGAAGCAACAGGCTTCATGGTCCCATACCTCCCAATCTGTGCCGTGGGAATATTTTGGCGTATTTTTCAGTGAAGAGCAACATGTTCACAGGCTCAATTCCTGAGACTTATGGAAACTGCTCAAGCTTGGTCACATTTTGGGCAGCCAACAACCAGCTTGAAGGGCCTTTGGGAGGGGCTGCAGGCATGTTTGACATGTCGCCAGACCTAGCGTATTTTTCTATAGCGAATAACAACTTTTCTGGAAGCATTCCTATGTTTGCAACCTTTCCTTCTGGGTTGCAACTACTTGATTTCAGCGGTAATAAATTCACTGGAGGCATCCCTGCAGAGCTTAACAGTAGTGACCTTGCGGAGTTACGCGTTTTGATGTTATCGTACAATCAACTCCAAGGAAGCGTGCCATCATGGATTGGTAACTTGCAAAACCTGCAAGTGTTGGACTTGTCACACAACAACTTGACTTCGTTTATTCCTACCGACTTCGCCAATCTAGATGGATTCAAGGTATCAGCCAATGACAACATTATCGCATTTGATAACAGTACTATTCCATACTCTTTGGCATTTGATTTAAACCTCACAATTGGAGATTTTACTACCCCGCATAGTTACATTCTTCAAGCTACAACTTCTATGGACCTATCATCAAATGCACTAAACGGATCCATCCCTAGCATTATTTTGAAGTTGACTTCTATCGTATATCTCATTTTATCTGACAATGACCTTGAAGGTGAAATTCCTCCGGGGATCACAAACTTGACACATCTAGAAGTTCTCTATTTGGACCAAAACAAGTTGACTGGAGCAGTTCCGCCACACTTGCCATCTTCGGTGCGCCAATTCAACGTGTCTTTCAACAATCTTTCGGGAGAGGTTCCTGAAGGCGGCCAGTTTGATACTTTTACAAATGCTTCGTACTTGCCAGGCAATGAAGGATTATGTGGAGGCGTTGTAAACAAATTATGTAATGTGAGTTTTCAAGAACCCAGTCCACAACCAAGTGCTGCAGAACTAAATGAAGAGTTTGAGGCATCAAATATCATATCTATGGCAGGATTAGTACTTGGTGTAGGAATTGGCTTCTTCGGGGTGTTGTTGATTTTGTTTGCTTGGACCCGAGCACGAATCTTTGTGAGTGGTTCATTTTGTCCGTCAAAAAGGGCAATGGATGGAGCATTTGTAATTAACCATATGGAGTATTCCATCCAGACACGCAAATGAGTTGAAGATTCCTTGTGAAAGGTTTTTGAGTCCAAAACTCATAAGGTAGTTATTCCTAGAATGACAACGCAGATCCCTACGTTTTGTAACAATACAGTAGAAGAGTCTGTGAAGAGTGTCAAGGCAAGTAGAGTAATAAAAGTGTACTAAGGTTGAGGTACCTAAAACCACCACAGCCCCCAAATCCACCACACCCCACCAACCAGGAGGAGATCTAAAAGCGTATTGTCAGTCCAGATTTGGAGGACTAATTTGCTTACTGGTCACCTTGCTAGTGGGTGAAATCTGACAATCATAGAATACGGTTTTGGGTTTGATGGTGAGCAAAATTTAGGATCAGCATTGTTGCTCATAGGAGATTCAGAGTTAGAAATGGGTCATACATTACTTTGCACTTTGAGATTTTCTATAAAATTGAGAATTGCAAATTTCATGATGCAAATTTTTGCATTCATCATGAAATCCTATTTTGAAGACTAGAATATTTTTGGGTGAATTTTTGAATTGCTAAATATAGGTCAGATTGCTTAAGTTGGTGGTTTTAGGTACCTCAACCTTACACAAAAGTGTTGATGTTAGTACATTTCATTTGAAGCACACCCGAATGTGGCGTGATTTTTCCATCTCATTTGATTTTTTGGACACTCTATGGGGATTTTTACACTGATTTTCTTTATGTTTAAGTAACATACCAACATGTTTAGGTAGTTCAGAAACATTTGACCTAAAAATGCATTAAAGGTATTGTTTGAAGGCTCCAAAGTCAAGCAAATTGAATGCATACACTTGCTCAATACTCTAATTGTGTTAAATTGCACATATCGTTTTGACTTCTGTGCGTACGTATGAATTATTCCGTGAAATTATGTACAGATTTTTGTATGGGTAGTTGAAACAAATGATTAGTTATTGCTATTTTTAACTAACCAAAGGCTGTAGCAGGGCCTCAATTCGTTTTTGAGAATTTTTGCCAAAATGGTATTTGATATCGTGAATGGCTACTTTTACACTAGAACAAGTTTGTCAAAAGTGTGGATGAAATTGTCAAAGTCTTCGAAGGATAAATCTCATTTTTGCACAGTCACCTTTGAACTAAAGTCAATGCAATTTTGGCTTGATTGAAATTGCACATAATTTTTAGAAGAGTATACTTTATAATACCAAATCCAACCATTGAATAGGACATCAACTTGATGAAGTATCTCTTAAAAAATTGTTTCATGGTAAAGAGGTTCATGAGGAAGGAGATATGGATAAAAAAAATGATCAATAAACTCCACAAGGGTCGGTTTGGTCTTTATCCCTGAACCCTTAAACGTCAAGAGGGCCTGAACGGGGCAGCCTGAAAAGAATCTAAATTTTTTTGCAAAAAAAAAAAAAAAAAAACGGCTCTGCAGTGCACTACTGGCTAGCACTGTAGCACTGCGCCACTGCTGAACTTCAGCTGCCCCAACCTCAAAACTTGTTCAATTTGATAACTTTGATTGCTTACCAATGATTCCACAATCTCTCAAATGAGGCGAAAATTTGGAATCTAGATAGCTTTTTCAGTAGCTTTCCAACGCAACAAGTCTCGCTTGATTTGGTTTAGAAAATCTACTTTTTTCTCCAATTATTCCTTTATACCAAGCCCGTGGGGCTTGCTTTGACGTTTAAGGGTTAAAGGTTCAGAGAGCCCGTTCCAACCAATATTGTATAATAGTATTCCATTGTATTTGGAATGGTTCTACACCTCCTATGGGTTTAAGATCAAAAGTGAAGTTAAAATTCATGTTGACACGGTTCTAATGAGCTATTGGGGTTTGAATTTGGAACTTTCTACTGACAACAAATGCCAAAAATATGCCAACGTATCTACTATCCTCAAGAAACCTTCAAAAGTTAACCCCTCAATGCCCAAGCATCCAAATAGTGAATGGTGGTTGGTCAAATTCAATTTCAACCTTAAGAAATTTATTTTTATGAAAGTGTTGTTAAACATTTTAGCTTGACTACTGTAATGCCGTATAGACACCACGTGCTTTGCACAAAGGCTCACTTTCCCAGCACAAGCGTTGACATATTTCTCCTCGGCGTGGTCCACCCTCCCCTTCCTCACATTTCATTATTTCAACATGAAAAAGCCCACTTTGAACATCTGGACTCTCTTTTATGCACACTGTGCTTACTGTACAGTATATAAATAGACAAATACATATATAAAAACTCACATAAATCCGCGTTGCCGGAGTCGGGATCATCACCACGAACTACCCAATTCCTCACAGATCAAAATGTCTCCTTCAATAAGAGGACTGACACAGGGAGATAAAAGTAAGATTTCCATGTGGGAAACGCGGACAAATTTCCCACAATTATAACTTTCCCAAATCAAAAATACACTACAATCATCTCAAGAAATGTGGGAAACGCGGACAAATTTCCCACAATTATAACTTTCCCAGGTCAAAAATACACTACAATCATCCCAAGAAATGTGGGAAATGCGGACACATTAGAGTTATTTGTAAAGTCCCTCAAATCCCTTCTTTTTGACCTGTAAAATGGAAAGGAGAGGATCGGCGTGATCTTACTGTAGACCCAAAATAGAACACTGGATGGATTGAAATTTTTATTCATAAAAATTTGGAGGGAGGGAGAAGAATTGGGTAGTGGGGTGGGACCATGAGGAGAAGTGGTGTCAGAATGCTCTGGTACTAGCTCTGGTCCATGAAAAAAGCAGGACAGACCACCAGATGCCTTTACAAATAACTCTATTTCCCACAATTGTAACTTTCCTTGAGAAAAAATAAACTACAATTGAGTTAAACGAAAAGAAGGCCCTCTAACCTCCCTTTTTGCTCTACTTCTAACCTCTCTTTTGAGCTATACTTGGGTTGAATAGTGTCGTGTCATAGCTTGTCCCCTTGTGGGCCACGGGCTTGGAGCTTTGGTAGAAGGTGTGGGAGTCATTGCTAGTTGTGGAGAATAATGACAATGGCTTGCTTTAGATTGTCTCCCAACTCATCATGAATTAATTTTTGGTCTGTTTATATTTCAATATGAGTTCAAGAGGAGTTCAAGAGGAGTTCAAGAGGAGTTTGCTAAAACTTTCCTCTTTGAGCTGACTTTTCGGCTGACTTTTCGGCTGACTTTTCGGTTGACTTTTCGGTTAATCATCCCAAGAAAGTTACAACATTGAAAATTTTGACCCACTTCCCATACGAAATCCCATGTGGGAATGTCATTATCTCTCCCTGTGTGAGCTCATCATCTCTCCCCGCCACGCAGAGCATTCAAATTCAGAAGTAGGACTGGATTACCAATCTCAATTGTGATTAGTGTTTTGCTCTGGTTCCTGCTTTTTCGTTTTGTGATAATTTTCTTGCTGTAGGAGTTGAATGCACCAAATGTAGCCCAATTTTGAATTTGTTATACATGACACTTAGATACGGTAGTGCATCGAATGCAATCAATGTACAACACTAAGTAAAGGAAAACAATGGTTGTTACACTCATAGAGTCGGGCCCATGTAATTAGGTGCAACTTAACCCTTAACTTCCTGGGCGACCCAAAATGGGTCGCTTTATTTTTAGAACTGAAAATATCTTGAGGAAGGAGTGCCCGAATGATTCAAAATTTGGGCCAATTTTGTGTAGAAACGAGTTAGCTATCCAATGGTATAGTCTGAATTGGAGAAATGCACATTGTCAATTTTACAAAAATCCACAAGTACTGGGTGGTCACAAAACTGAGGAAGAAAAGTCAACAAAAGAGAGTGACGGGCGAATGAGGAGCTGCCATGTATTCCAGTTGGGCAGGGCGGCTTGTGGATGGGTGTAGCTACTGAAATGCAAATCTTGCACTTAGATTTCAACTTTTTTCCAAAATTCTTTTTCCTACTATATGTGTTCTTTTGTGTACTTTTAACCTACCGTGTCCGATTTTGCAATGGAAGATCAGATTTGTAGGAAGTTGTAAGATTTCTCTCAAAGTCACAAGTGAACTAGTAAAAAGTGGATGTCATGTCAAGGCCTCTTTCTCACTCATTTTTTATCCTAAAAATACAAAACTTGTTGTCATGCGTAGGGAACTTGATTATCTTCAGAATTCTAGACGGCACCAACTTTCTAAAATAGTATGTGTCCAAGAGAGTCGGTCAAAGCTCATTTTCAGCAGTGAGAAAACAGTGAATTTCTTGGAGTACCCTTCACTTTTGTGTCCCATCCAAGCAACCTATAACTCAAATTGACACCAAACTTTGTAAAGATGAAGGTGACTTGCATGTCTACAAGATCTTACAGTTGATTTTGTAAAAAAGTGAATTGCACAAGTAGGAGCAACATGTATCCCTAACCGAAAAAATCAGGGTCCAAACGTGCTAAAAATGGTTCAGGAAGTTAAGGATTAATTGATTCATGAGGCTCCATGCGTGTGAAAAAAAATGGGCAAGAAAGTGGATGAAATCATCAAAGTCCTATCAAAAACATTTTAATATCGCGGATATTTGGATGAAAGTACCTTATAATACATGTATATGTATGTGTGTGTGTATATATATATATATATATATATATATATATATATATATATATATATATATATATATATAGAGTGACGAGCAAAACTGAGTATTGATTTGAAACTTTTCCATTCAAACAACCATATCATGAGCATCGATGGGCAAAGTCCAAAAGTGAATTTGCAAAAGTTGTAGTGTGCGACATATAACACATTACTACCGAAGTTTGAAGAGAAACTCAATTGTGATTTGAAAGAAAATGAATTTCAAAGTTAGCCATGTCTAAAACTCGGTTTTGTGCGTTACAAGTTGGAAGTACTTTAAATTTTGTGAATTTTTTCTTATAGCTTCAATAAAACTTTTTGTGCCTTGGCATGTTGGTATATATCGTTTTAGACTGTTGTACGCAAAAATTGAAGGAAGTTGACATTTATAGAATTTAAAATATCGACAATTTGACAAATATGCAAATGATGTTGGTTTTCACGATATTTGAATTTTTTTTTGGATTTGAGAGTTTGGGACTGCATTGGCCATTGTATAGAGAGCATAGGTTGCAATATGACCATTGTTACATCTTAATGCCTTTACATTTGAAATAGTTGTTGAATAGCCAAAGTGTTCAATTTTTATATTAGAGTTGTATGATGCAGTTTTTTGGTTTGACTTTTTTGTACAAAGTCTAGAGTTCATGATGCACATACTCAATTAACCAATTGAAAAACTTGTTTTTTTTGTGTTCAGTATCATCAAAATATTGTCAATTTTATGAAAGTCAGTGTAATTTCTGGCAGTTTTGAATTTTTTGATGATATGGAAAATAATATGTTTTTTAATTCTGATTTGTAGGATTGATTATGTGCGTCAGAAACTCTAGTTTTCGTAAAAAATCCTAAACCAAAAAACTACATCGTATAGCTCCAATATATAAATTGAACACATTGGCCTATTCAACAACTATTTCAAATGTAAAGGCATTAAGATGTAACAATGATCATATTGCAACCTATGCTCTCTATACAATGGCCAATGCAGTCCCAAACTCTCAAATCCAAAAAAAAATTCAAATATCGTGAAAACCAACATCATTTGCATATTTGTCAAATTGTCGATATTTTAAATTCTATAAATGTCAACTTCCTTCAATTTTTGCGTACAACAGTCTAAAACGATGTATACCAACATGCCAAGGCACAAAAAGTTTTATTGAAGCTATAAGAAAAAATTCACAAAATTTAAAGTACTTCCAACTTGTAGCGCACAAAACTGAGTTTTAAACATGGCTAACTTTAAAATTCATTTTCTTTCAAATCACAATTGAGTTTCTCTTCAAACTTCGGTAGTAATGTGTTATATGTCGCACACTACAACTTTTGCAAATTCACTTTTGGACTTTGCCCATTGATGCTCATGATATGGTTGTTTCAATGGAAAAGTTTCAAATCAATACTCAGTTTTGTTTGTAAGTGTATATATATATATATATATATATATATATATATATATATATATATATATATATATATATATATATATATATATATATATATATATATATATATATATATATATATATATATATATATATATATATATATATATATATATATATATATATATATATATATATGCTTCTATCCACTTTTTCCGTATCTTGCATCATTCCAATGTGCGTGTCGCTCTACCAATGGAAAAACAAAATTCAATTGGCCACTATTCAAGATAGTGCCTGTGGTGACAACTATGACAAGCATCATGAGTCTACTTGTCCATGTACATAACTTGGAATTCCACTTTTGTACCATAGTAGTCCAAAGTAATTGGGGTGCAATATGATCCGTACATTTGTCGTTTGCTATCCAAGTCTACGTTTACGTTTGTTGTTAATAGCCATAGGTCCACTTCTAGCTTAGACCTATTTTTTTTCAACCCCTAAAAGTTCTTACCTACCTACTACTTTGAAGATTCATTATAAAATGCCACTTAATTGAATTGATATTTTGAAGTTGACATGGAACAACAGTTGCACATTTTGAATTTTAAATTTGACAAAATATGACTAAATTTCGTTATAACTTGTTCATAGTGATTGAAATCATATTCCTGAGACATTTGGAATCCATTTTAACCTGAAAACTAGTTGAAGGTGAGTATGAGGTGAGTTCCCGGTTCGAAACACTCTTTTCGGTTAACTTTAATATAGACAAGTCACAACAAACATTTAACCATTAAAGACAGGTCACACTTGAGAAGATTTCTACTAGTAAAATATCATATGCGTAAAAATTAATGCTAAGGTAACTATATCTAAAAGCAACCATTTCCTTAAAGCGTCCATAGCTCAATCTTTTATAATAAGTAGATTTTGACACCGTATTGTTGATGAGAATGTGCACAATCTGAACATTAGAGTTTAGGGTCGCTTTAAGGTCAACCTATAGTCAACACTTTGGAAATTCACAACTTATTCATACGGTATCCAAATAATGCATGCTAAAGTGCGTTGGAGACCTCTTGAACTTGCTAATGAGACCCACTAAAAATAATTTCTGTTCTATGTGTGTAAATAGGCTCAGTTGGAACGCTTTAAGGTACAGTAACCTTAAAGTAAAGTAATGAAATTCTATGAGAAGAAGCACACGTAATTCGTAATGTTTGTCACTGTCGACGTGTCCGACAGCATGCATCCTTCAAATCTCCAAAGCTGCAATACCTGGCGTACAGTCTCGAATTCCGCACTGTAATTCGGTCCACCACTCAAACCATGCGATATTCTGCGCAACTTCATATCTTAGATAGGGTCGCCATCACATGAATGACAAAGTCTTGTCTGATTTTCTCCAGCTTCTGAGAAACGGAGCTAGGATGCAGAGTTGAGAGGCTAAAATGGTGTCCATTCCCGCTTGCCGTGACTGTCACTTCGACAACCATCACTTCTCCACCGAAGTCACATAAATAAAATTCCACCTTCTGTACTCACTGGACCCAATCATTACCAAAGTAGATCGATTCAAGGTGCTGTGCAAGTTTCAGCTATGGCGTGCACTAGTCCAAGTTGTGCACTGGCCTTCATTCTCTTGCTTGCGCTTGTCCGGGTGCATGAATGTAGCAGCCGAGCCTTACTTCTTCCACATAAGGAAACCAGAGCTGATGAGCAGCTGCACAGGCTGAATGAGAGCGCTGTTGTCTCGGAGAATGCGCAGCAAGGAGCAGCAACACTGAATTATCCGCCCAGTCCTAGAAGATTCTTAGTTCAAAAACGTGAGATACCTTGTAATTGTCCAGACAGCCCTCCTGGTACAAGCCCTGGCAGATTAAACCCTTGAGCATATCATCCACTGCCCTGTAGCTAACTTCATATTCAATTAGCACCTTCATTAATTGGCTTCTTAGTTTGCACTTCGAATTGGACACTCTCACTGCTTGTCGGTGCAGCATGGAGACCGTAGACTCTATGATCGATCTGTCTGTTCTTAGGCAGATGGCCATTTCACTAGTATTCTTTGTCACCCAAGATTAATATATGCATCCTTTGTGTAGACACAGAAGTCGCCACATAATTATGTGCAGATCATCTGAATTAACACTAGTAGCAGATTTGTCGTTTTTCATTCCCCACTTTGTGGGACCTATGAACAATACCGGAATATTATACTTATATTTTTGTCTTCTTGTGACCAAAACTACTCACCAACATTGACACAACCCATGTGCTTGGCACGATTTCATTTCTTTGACACAACCCATGTGCTTGGCACGATTTCATTTCTTTGACACAACCCATGTGCTTGGCGCGATTTCATTTCTTTGACACAACCCATGTGCTTGACGCGATTTCATTTCTTTTTCATTTATATTAAGTGAAAAGCGACACATTTCCTACTAGTGTAAGTAGGTACTGCTTGGTTTGTGTGCATCTCATGTGCTAAAGAAATGATAAACATATGGTTTTGTTATGAGGCTTTGAGCACTTGAATGATGAATTGAGAATTACAAAAATTCAATTAGCACAACGTGAATGTTGAAATTTGTATGTTGAAAGTTGGTTTGAAGTCTTTGATCATCGTGAATAAAGAGTCTATTGGGGTAGTTTGTTTTGTCCATACCTCAATGACATGGGGAGCGAGGTCATAGGAAGAGGCTTAATTTCAATTCTTACTGTTACATGGGGCACATTTAGAGCATTCAGTTCTTGGTCTCCATGGGGCACATTTAGAGCATTCAGTTCTTGGTCTCCAGTGAAAATAATTATTCCGTACGTTGTGGTCGGTTTCGGACAGCGAGGTGTTGAAATTGAATTTCCACATTAGATTTTGAGAGGTCAACATCACCCTTAACCAATCACAAGATCAAACGTGGCACTTTGGGACAAAAAGGAATTAATTAATGTTGAAGCTGACCACGACGTAGGGTACATAAGTGGGTATTGTGATAAAAAATTTGCTGTAGGAGTTGAATGCACCGAATCACTATTTGGGATACTTTTTGAGCCAACCAGTCAGTTTCCTTTATTCTCGCAAACCAACCAATTTTTTAAGAATGTATCTCGTATATTTATTTAAAAAATACCAAACATAACTAATTTTTAGTCATTTCGTCTGATCTTTTGTCTTTATTCTTGAGATTTAATCAATTATTTTAGAAAATCAGCCAGCTCATTTGTAACTAACCGCCGGTTCTTCCCAAACAGTGCAACACCAAATGTAAGGTGAGTGTCGCTCTACCAACGGAAAACAAAAATAATTGACTGCTACTCAAGATGGTGACAAGCTGGGAGACGTAGTTGACTCAACATAGGTCTTTGTTTCCACTTTACGGTACAAGCATTGAAACTTGAAATAAGGTGGTTACCCCATTCCCAACTAAATAAGAAATACGGATATGAGGCATTGAAATTATTTAGTGGTCTTATTTTTTTAGAGATAGACAAGAAGAATTAGATTCCAACACAAGTTGAAAAATAATTTTTGGATGAAGAATGAATTAGTTACAAATTTTCAAAGTTGAAGTATGACGCATCCCATTCACGTCATATAGGTACACCTCTTTCTGTCTAAAAAAATTTGTATTGCACACACTAAAGATGCTTGAACCAACAACAACGAATCCATAACCACACTTACACATACTAAAACCAACAAGAGAGAACCCATTACCAACTGTAACTCATGCTACAACCAACACCGTCGGAGCATTGATTGTGGATAATGCCCCTAGCTGTTGGTAAAAGGAGCCAGTTGGGAATGGGGTAACCACCTTATATATTTCTCTCTATTTTTTTCTCTGTTCTCTCTTTCTTTCCTTTTCCTTGGGCCTGGCCGGGTCCTGGTTTTATTTGTGCCCTCATTCCTGCAGTAAAGGTACAGACTTCTTTATTTGGGTAAAAAAATAAAAAAAACTTGAAATATATATGTCCTTCTCAAAGCCCATTCTTGTCCCAACTCCGTGTGTACTTTAAAAAGTCTCCTTTTGTAAACAGTACATGCACACACCACATAAAAGCTTACCACACGAGCACTGAGCGCATCATCTCTCCCGGCCACTGACAGTAGATCATTCCATTGAAGGAGCTCTGGAAAACCATCACATACCTATGGCCTGCACGAGTCCTTGTGTTGCACTAGTCTTAGTGCTCTTGCTTGCACTGGCCCAGGTGCATGAATGCTGCAGCCGAGCATTAATTCTTCCACAGAATGGAATGGAACCAGTGGACACTGGACACTGATGAGCAGCTGCACAGGCTGAGTGGGAGCTCTACGGTCTCGGAGAATGCCATGTCAGTGGACAATTCCGCAGGATCAGCAACACCCATCCACATGAATTATCAGCATAGATTACTAGTGGATCTTCCAAAAGATTGTAATTGTAGAGAACCCCCTCCTGGCACAAGCCCCTGATTAAACCCTTTGAGCATATCATCTACTGCCCAGTGGCAATGTTTCTAGCGAACTTCATATTTAATTAGCACCTTCATTGCACTACAAGGAGAAGGCGTCGCTTTTCACTTGGTAGGTGAATGAAATGGCGCTAGTTTGTACTCACTGCCCAGTTGCTCAAGACTTGGTCATGCGATTCGTTATGTAGGACAAGTGTGTACAGTGAACTCTATCAAACACTGTTTTGAGTGAGAAGTGACCCTTTGCTAGTAGCATTCATTTGGCTTCTTAAGGTAACGGGTTCTATTTCCGACTGAATTTCAGATTTGCATACTTAGACTTGTGAAAGAAATTTTTTATAATTTTTGGATGCTATGCAAAGCTATTGCAAAGGCATTCCCAAAAAAAAAACATTTTTTGAGCTTTTCTACAATTTTCTATGATTTTTAAGTTTGAAAGTTTAGAGTGACCATTAACCGCTCATAGAGTCATGGTTTTCATGAGAGGTTGGATTCTGAAAATAGAGTGCTTCTACACCAATCAGAAGCTCTTGATTATTCCAAGCATGGACGAAATTAGAACACTCTTGGACACTATCAAAAACCATGCTGGCTGGTTTCTGACACCCATCCCCCAACCAATAGGGGTCGGAAATAGAACCCAGTCGGAAATAGAACCCAGTCGGAAATAGAACCCGTTACCTTAATGGGACACTCTCACTGCTTGTTGGTGCAGCATGGACGAAATTAGACCATAGACCATTGACTCTTAAATTAGCATTAATGTCTGTTCTTAGACAGATGGCCATGTCACTAGTACTCTCTGTCACCTAGGATTGTATTAATGTAGTTCGTGTATCTTTTATGTATGTAGATATAGAAGTGTACGTAATTATGTCAAGACTAAATCCTAAAAGGAGGTTGCCTCTGTTCATACGGGGAAGAACATCTGCATACATGTGGCATTTACTACAGCATAACATGTTCAATAGAGCCAATTTTTTTGTCAGTCTTGTAAAAACTACAAGACATGTTGCTTTAAATTTTTCAATTTTTTTTCTTCTACAGAAGATGGTGCGAGAATTTCCTATACAAAATGTGGTAATGAGAAATAATAGAGCACATTGAGGTTGTTGCATGTATTAGGGGTTAAGCATAGGATCTGAATTAAGTAGGTTGTGCTGTGTGTGGATGTCATGTGCTAAAGAAATGATAAGTTACAAATGATTTTGTTACGAGTCTTTGAGCACATGAATGATGAACTTAGAGTTGCTCGTCAGGTTTTATACACATGATTCAATCAATTAGCACATAATTGTGAATGTTGAAAGTTGGTTTGAAGTCTACAACATCTGCACAGGCTTAATTTTGATTCAGTGTGCTACTTGTGGCACATTGGAGTAGTCAGTTCCTGGCTTTCAACAAAATTTATATAGGGTGGGTGTTTGTATGACTACTTATGCACCAGTGATTGCACACCTATGTCCCTATGAAGTCCTAGACACTGAAATCAATTAAGAGCAGTAATGAGAACTAGCAATGAAACCCTATGAACATTCTTATACGGAGTGTTGTAGCTTCCTAGCAACTTTGGCGGCAAAAAATTAATGAAAGTACAAAAAACAATTAGGCAACACAAAAAATATTTTATTACAAATGGGAAGTAACATACAAAAAACATATATTAAAACCGCTAGCCTTTTAATATTTTTGGGCAAACTAGGTTAACAGTGTCTCTTAAATTTAAGCACCCTTATAATTACTTGTTTTCTAACCAAGCTACTAGAAAGCTACGATAATTGTTCATGTCAAGACAGGACATTCACAATGAAGCTTGCTTCATCTCCAATGGGGCTCTCTAAATGAGCCCTCAATGATTGTGGCCCGGCTCTAGTTGTTTCGTCCTCTCCAACAGCCATGCGCCAACGGTCAGAGGTTGGAAGGGCTCATCTAAATTGCACTTCACTAATTTTCCACTTATTCTTAGAGTGTCCACAACCTCTAAGACACTTGTCATTCCAAGTTTGTAATTAATATCGCATTTTACTCTCAACCCCTAAGCGAGCCCCTAAGCTCCCAAGAGACCGTTTTTTGATCATTACCCTTTTTTAACAAGTTACCCGGAACAAAAAAATAAATGTTTGAAAAAATAAAAAATGTTTTAAATACTACATCAAGTTTACTTTCCAACGCATTTTGAATTATGTCAATCCAAGTTAAACTCCACTGAGGAGAAAATATTAAAACATGATTGTGACTAAAACACTCATGAACTCAAAATAGCAGTGAGAACCGACCAATTCCCTCGGTAGTGTATGTAAATGATTTTCGGATAGACGGTTTATATGTTGATCTCTGAGTTGGAAATTGTTTCGTGAGTTTTGGCCAATGGTGGAAAGTTGTTCCGCCGTGGCCAAGTAATATCGGGAGGTCTATATTCAATTAATATGCTAATTGGTTGTTGAAGAGGTTTAACTCCTTTACCATGGTTTAAATTGACAAATCCAATTAGTCATATTGTGAAAAACATAATTCATATGAGACTAAATTTTGTTTCACTGGAATCAATGAAGAATAATGCCAGTAGAGAAATAATGAGCCTTGGAGAGGGCTCCTCGAGCAAGTGCATGGGAGTCGTTTTTAACATTTAAATTGTACTTCAAGAAAAGGAAGTGAGCTATTTCCCCTATATGCGTTCGCATCATCTGAGCTAAGGTACATTGGGTTAGAGAATTGTTTACTGGAAAACAATCCAAGTTAGGTACTATAACTAATCCAATGTGAAGTACATTATCTTGTACCATGAACTAGTTATAGTAATCCAATGCGAAGTTAGGTACTATAATTAGTTATAGTAATCCAATGCGAAGTACTAGTTATAAGTAATCCAATGCAAAGTACATTATCTTGTACCATGAACTAGTTATAGCTAGTACCTAACTTCCACACAAGGTAGTGACAAATTTTTATGCCAAAATTTAGGTACTTTTATTACCTAAGCCCACTCACGTTTAATTAATAGACTATGTATGACACTTCCAAGTGCCCTCTACAAGGCTCATTATTTCTCTAATGCATATGATGATCAAGAAAAAAAAAAAAATGAACAAAAGGAAGTCCATAGACCCTACTCAAAACTGCTAAAATCATTAGATCGATTCAAGGTGCTCTGTAAAACTCAGCTATGGCATGCGCTAGTCGTTGTGCACTGGCCTTCATTCTCTTGCTAGCTCTTGTCCAGGTGCATGTATGCAGCAGCCGAGCCTTACTTCTTCCGCATAAGGAAACGAGAGCTGATGAGCAGCTGCACAGGCTGAATGAGAGCGCTGTTGTCTCAGAGAATGCGCAGCAAGGAGCAGCAACACTGAATTATCCGCCCAGTCTGAGAAGATTCTTAGTTCAAAAACGTGAGATACCTTGTAATTGTCCAGACAGCCCTCCTGGTACAAGCCCCAGATTATTAAACCCTTGAGCATATCTGTTGGAATTAAGTTACTCATGTGATAATTAAGTTACTCATGAGGGAACTGATAGACCAAGGGTTTATGCCTAAGTTACTAATATGGTAATTGACTTATTTATGAGGAAACTGATACACCAAGAGTCTATGACTCCAAGTTAGTTAGAACACCAAAGTAATAGTCTAATTAGTCTGTACATATTCTAAGTATGTAGACAAATAATACTATGACTATAAGTATGGCTTGGTGGGTGAAGGAGATACAATTGTCTATTGAACAAGATCTCACTTCTATGGTTGAGTGGCAAGTCACATAATAAACATTGTTTACCTTTTGTGCACATTATCTTTCTTAATTTAACAATATCATCCACTGTCAGGCGAACTTCATATTCAATTAGCACCTTCATCGTCTTCTTAGTGTGCACTGCCATTTGGACACTCTCACTGCTTGTCGGTGCAGCATGGAGACCGTAGACTCTGTAATTACCATGATTGATGTCTGTTCTTAGGCAGATGGCCATTTCACTAGTATTCATTGTCACCCAAGATTAATATATATGCAGTTCATCTATCCTTTAGAACTCGCCACATAATTATGTGCAGGATCATCTGAATTAAGTAGGTACTGCTTAGTTTGTGTGGATGTCATGTGCTAAAGAAATGATAAACATATGGTTTTGTTATGAAGCTTTGAGCGCATGAATGATGAAAGTCTGAGAGTTACAAACATTCAATTAGCGCATCGTGAAAATTGAAGTTTGCATGTTGAAAGTTGGTTTGAAGTCTTTGATCATCGTGAATAAAGAGTCTATTGAGGTAGTTTGTTTGTCCATACCTCAATGACATGGGGAGCGAGGTCATAGGAAGAGGCTTAACCCTTAAACGACAATGCAAGCCCCATGAGCTTGGTTATATTTTAGAAGAATCTTGCTCATAACTTCTACTCCATCGCATCAAATGGGGTTTTTAAAATACTAAACCGAGTACCTTAGAGAGATCTATACTTCTTTAGAATAAAGCCAAAGCAAATTAAAAATAGAACCGACATGCTTAAAATGGAATTTAAAAGAGATTTTGGGTGTGGTATCAGGAAAGCATATGTCGTTTTAAGGGTTAATTTCAATTCTTACTGTTACATGGGGCACATTTGGAGCATTCAATTCTTGGTCTTCAGTGAAACTAATTACATACATATCATATGCATGCCACTTACCGTACGTATTTGGGTTTTGTAGTATATTACAACAAGTGGTACATCACGATTACTAAATTTTTTCTTAAGATTGTCATTAGGAAGTAGATGGGGCTGTTGTGAAAAAATGAAATGGCATTTCCAAATCAAAAGTTGCAACCTTTCTAGAATTCAGTTTAGACTTGTATATGTCCGTCTATGATTATCATCCAAGCCACTAAACGTGCATTTCACTAAAGGAGCAATAAACATAGCTTGTTTCTTCACAAAAAGTGAAGGGGTTGTAATAATTCTTTGACAATTCCTACTTTATTCACTATGCAAGAGACACAATGAGAAGTGCAGTCGTTGACTATCAATGGTGTGGAGTGGCATGTATGCTATACACCAGACTAGAAACACGCCGTAGCCGCATGCAAGTTGCAAGGACAAGAGTGTACGGTTTTAGGTTTTGTAAAAGTGCCCGGTAACTGGCTGTGCACGGTAAGTGGCATACGTTCTATGCATGGGTTTCTTTCTTTTTCGTTTTGTGATAAAATTCTTGCTGAAGGAGTTGAATGCACCAAAAGTAAGGTGAATGTCGCTCTACCAACGGAAAACAAAAAAATTGGCTGCTACTCAAGACGGTGACAAGCACCATGATTGAGTCTACTTGTCCACATACATGAAAAGGAATTCCACTTCTGTACATCCAAAGTGACTGGAGTGCCACGTCATGATCTATACATTTGTTCGTTTGCGGTACAAGTCAAGAGGAATACCTGGGAGACATAGTTGACTGAACATAGGTCTTTGCAATGCTTCCACTTTCCTGTACAAGCATTGAAACTTGAAATATATAAGGTAACGGGTTCTATTTCCGACTGGGTTCTACAGTATTTCCGACCCCTACTGGTTGGGGGATGGGTGTCAGAAACCAGCCAGCATGGTTTTTGATAGTGTCCAAGAGTGTTCTAATTTCGTCCATGCTTGGAATAATCAAGAGCTTCTGATTGGTGTAGAAGCACTCTATTTTTAGAATCCAACCTCTCATGAAAACCATGACTCTATGAGCGGTTAATGGTCACTCTAAACTTTCAAACTTAAAAAATCATAGAAAATTGTAGAAATGCTCAAAAAATGTTTTTTTTTTTGGAATGCCTTTGCAATAGCTTTGCAGAGCATCCAAAAATTATAAAAAAATTCTTTCACAAGTCTAAGTATGCAAATCTGAAATTCAGTCGGAAATAGAACCCGTTACCTTATGTCCTTCTCAAAGCCCATTCTCGTCCCAATTCCGCATGTACTTCAAAAAGTCTCCTTTTGTAAACAGTACATGCACACACCACATAAAAGCTTACCACACGAGCACTGAGCACATCATCTCTCCCTGCCACGGACAGTAGATCATTCCATTGAAGGAGATCTGGAAAATCATCAGATAGCTATGGCGTGCACGAGTCCTCGTGTTGCACTAGTCTTAGTGCTCTTGCTTGCACTGGCCCAGGTGCATGAATGCCGCAGCCGAGCATTAATTCTTCCACAAAATGCAACAGAACCGGTGGACAGCGATGAGCGGCTGCACAGGCTGAGTGGGAGCTCTACGGTCTCAGAGAATGCCATGTCAGGGGACGATTCTGCAGGATCAGCAACACCCATCCACATGAATTATCCGCATAGATTACTAGTAGATCTTCCAAGAGATTGTAATTGTGCAGACCCCCCTCCTCCCACAAGTAATAGCCCCGAATCAAACCCTTTGAGGATATCATCTACTGCCCAGTGGCAATGTTTCTAGCAAACTTCATATTTAATTAGCACCTTCATTGCACTGCAAGGAGAAGGCGTCGCTTTTCACTCGGTAGGTGAGTCAAATGGCGTCACTTTTTACTCATTTCCCAGATGATCAAGACTTGGTGAGTGCGATTTGTCGCGTAGGACAAGTGTGTACAGTGAACTCTGACTCTGTTTTGAGTGAGAAGTGACGTCTTTGCTTGTAACGTTGGCTCCTTAATGGGACACTCACTGCTTGTTGGTGGAGCATGGAGACCATAGACTCTGTAATTAGCATGATCAATGTCTGTTCTTAGGCAGATGGCCATATCACTAGTACTCTCTGTCACCTAGGATTGTATTAGTGTAGTTCATGTATCATTCATGTATGTAGATATAGAAGTGGATGTAATTATGTCAAGACTTAACCCTACAAGGAGGTTGCCTCTGTTCATATGGTGTGCATACGGGGAAGAACATCTGCATACATGTGGCATTTACTGTAGTATAACATGTCTAACAGAGCCAATTTTTTTGTTAGTCTTGTAAAAACTACAAGACATGTTGCTCTAAATTTTTCAAATTTTTTTCTTGTATAGAAGTTGGTGAAAAAATTTCCTATACAAAATGTGGTAGTGAGAAACAATAGAGCACATTGAGGTTGTTGCATGCATTAGGGGTAAGTGCAGGATCTGAATTAAGTAGGTTGTGCTTTGTGTGGATGTCATGTGCTAAAGAAATGATAAGTTACAGATGATATTGTTATGAGTCGTTGAGCACATGAATGATGAACTTAGAGTTGAGCACTTGTCAGGTTTTACACACATGATTCAATTAATTAACACATAATTGTGAATGTTGAAAGTTGGTTTGACATCTACAACTGATCTTCTCAGGCTTAATTTCGATTCACTGTGCTACATGTGGGACTTTGGAGTAGGCCTTCAACAAAATTTATATAGGGTGTGTGTTCCTATGACAATTAATTTGCAGCAGTGATTGCACACTTATGTCTCTATGAAGTCCTAGACAGTGAAATCAATTATGAGCAGTAATGAGAACTAGCAATGAAACTCTCGGAACATTCTTATACGGATTGTTGTAGCTTCCTAGCAGCTTTTGCAGCAAAAATCCAATTGAAGTAAAAAAACAATTAGGCAACACAAAAATTAATTTATTAAAATTGGACAATAACATACAAAAAATATGCATTAAATCTGTTGACCTTTTAATTTTGAAATATTTTTTGAGCGAACAGGATCAATAATTTCCCTTAAATTTAAGCACCCTTGTAATTATTTATTTTCTAACCAAGATGCTAGGAAGCTACGATAATTGTTCACAATGAAGTCTCTAGTTGTTTTGCCCACTCCAATAGCCATGCACTAACGGTCAAAGGTTGGAAGGGCACATCTAAAGCACTTTACTAATTTTTCACTTCTCCTTAGAGTTTCCATGGCCTCCAAGACAGTTGTCATTCTAGGTTTGTAAATAATACTGCATTTTACTCTCAACCCCCAAGCTCCCAAGAGACCATTTTCTGGTTGTTGCCCTTTTTTAACAAGCTGCCTTAAACAAAAAAAATAAGTGTTTGAAAAAATAAAAAATATTCTTAATTACTACATCAAGTTTACTTTGTAAGGCAATTTGAATTATATCAATCCCAGTTAAACTCCACCAGGGAGAAAATATTAAAATATGTGACCAAAAACACTCACAAACTCTTGGAATGACTCAAAATAGCAGTGAGAACCGACTAGTTTCCTAGGTAGTGTATGTAAATGATTTTTGGATAAACAGTCTATATGTTGATCTCTGAGTTGGAAATTTAGCACTCAAGAAAGACGGCTAAACTAGTTTTCCATAAGTTTGAAGACCACCAAGCTCTTAAGTACACACCTAATAATGAGAGACCACGAAGCTCTTCACTACCTTTTAACTATTTGGGGTGAACAAATAAGAGTACATTAAAGCAAAATTCATGGTATCTTATTCAAACACAAGGTGACTTTAAGGCTAACTCTAATACATGCTAAAGTGTGTTGGAATCCTCTTGAACTTGCTAATAAAACCCACTGAAAATATTTTCTTTTCTAGGTGTGTAAACAAGCTCAGTTGGTAAGTTCGTAAATTCGTAATGCTTGTCACTGTCGACGTGTCCGACAGCATGACCTTCACACTCAACATCCTTTAAATCTCCAAAGCTGCAATACCTGGCGTACAGTCTCGAATTCCGCACTGTAATTGTCCGCCACTCAAAGAGCAGGGCCCATGCGATCAATTCTGTGCAACTTCATACCGTAGATAGGGTCGCCATCACATGAATGACAAAGTCAGTCTTGTCTGATTTTCTCCAACTTCGGAGAAATGGAGCTAAAATGGTGTCCATTCCAACTAGAACCCGCTTGCCGTGACTGTAAAGTCTGCGACAACCATCTCTTCTCCACCGAAGTCACATAAACACATATTCCACCTTCTGTACTCACTGGTCCCAATCATTATCAAAGTAGATCGATTCAAGGTGCTCTGTAAGTCTCAGCTATGGCGTGCACTAGTAGTCCTTGTGCACTGGCCTTCATTCTCTTGCTTGCTCTTGTCCGGGTGCATGAATGCAGCAGCCGAGCCTTACTTCTTCCACATAAGGAAACCAGAGCTGATGAGCAGCTGCACAGGCTGAATGAGAGCGCTGTTGTCTCGGAGAATGCGCAGCAAGGAGCAGCAACACTGAATTATCCGCCCAGTCCTAGAAGATTCTTAGTTCAAAAACGTGAGATACCTTGTAATTGTCCAGACAGCCCTCCTGGTACAAGCCCTGGCAGATTAAACCCTTGAGCATATCATCCACTGCCCTGTAGCTAACTTCATATTCAATTAGCACCTTCATTAATTGGCTTCTTAGTTTGCACTTCGAATTGGACACTCTCACTGCTTGTCGGTGCAGCATGGAGACCGTAGACTCTGTAATTACCATGATCAATGTCTGTTCTTAGGCAGACTGATGGCCATTTCACTAGTATTCTTTGTGTGCATGTCATGTGGTAAAGAAATGATAAACATATGGTTTTGTTATGAGGCTTTGAGCATATGAATGATGAAAGTCTGAGAGTTACAAACATTCAATTAGGGCATCGTGAATGTTGAGATTTGCATGTTGAAAGTTAGTTAGAAGTCTTTGATCATCCTCAAGAAAGAGTCTATTGGGGTAGTTTGTTTGTCCATACCTCAATGACATGGGGAGCGAGGTCATAGGAAGAGGCTAAATTTCAATTCTTACTGTTACATGGGGCACATTTGGAGCATTCAGTTCTTGGTCTTCAGTGAAAATAATTACATACCTACGTGGGTTTCTTTCTTTTTCGTTTTGTGATAAAATTCTTGCTGTAGGAGTTGCATGCACCAAAAGTAAGGTGAGTGTCGCTCTACCAACGGAAAACAAAAACAATTGGCTGCTACTCAAGATGGTGACAAGCATCATGATTGAGTCTGCTTGTCCACACATGAAAAGAAATTCCACTTCTGTACATCCAAAGTGACTGGGATGCCACATCACGATCTATAAATTTGTTCGTTTGCGGTCCAAGTCCACAGGTCTACCTGGGAGACGTAGTTGACTGAACATAGGTCTTTGCAATGCTTCCACTTTACAGTACAAGCATTGAAACTTGAAATATATGTCCTTCTCAAAGCCCATTCTTGACCCAATTCCACATGTACTTCAAAAAGTCTCCTTTTGTAAAGACTGGCTTCAGTACATGCACACACCACATAAAAGCTTACCACACGAGCACTGAGCGCATCATCTCTCCCGGCCTGCCACGGACAGTAGATCATTCCATTGAAGGAGCTCTGGAAAACCATCACATAGCTATGGCGTGCACGAGTCCTCGTGTTGCACTGGTTTTCATGCTCTTGCTTGCACTAGCCCAGGTGCATGAATGCCGCAGCCGAGCATTAATTCTTCCGCAAAATGCAATGGAACCGGTGGACACTGATGAGCAGCTGCACAGGCTGAGTGGGAGCTCTACAGTCTCGGAGAATGCCATGTCAGTGGACGATTCCGCAGGATCAGCAACACCCATCCACATGAATCATCCGCATAGATTACTAGAGGATAAAGGTTGTAATTGTAAAGACCCCTCTCCTGGCACAAGCCAGGGCACAAGCCCCTGATCAAATCCTTTGAGCATATCATCTACTGCCCCAGTGGCAATGTTTTTAGCGAACTTCATATTTAATTAGCACCTTCATTGCACTACAAGGAGAAGGCGTCGCTTTTCACTCAGTAGGTGAGTCAAATGGCGCGGCCACCTTTTACTCACTGCCCGGGCGCTTAAGACTTGGTGAGTGCGAATCGTCATGTAGGACAAGTGTGTACAGTGAACTATGAGACTGTTTTGAGTGAGAAGCGACACCTTTGCTAATAGCATTCATTTGGCTTCTTAATGGGCACTGCCAATTGGACACTCTTACTGCTTGTTTGTTGGTGCAGCATGGAGACCATAGACTCTGTAATTAGCATGATCAATGTCTGTCCTTAGACAGATGGCCATATCACTAGTACTCTCTGTCACCTAGGATTGTATTCATGTAGTTCATGTATCATTTATGTATGTAGATGTGGAAGTGGACGTATTTATGTCAAGACTTAAGTGTAGGATCTGAATTAAGCAGGTTGTGCTTTGTGTGGATGTCATGTGCTGAAGATATGATAAGTTACAGATGATTTCGTTATGAGTCTTTGAGCACAT
Source organism: Pohlia nutans (assembly GCA_022496805.1). NCBI lineage: Eukaryota > Viridiplantae > Streptophyta > Bryopsida > Bryales > Mniaceae > Pohlia > Pohlia nutans. The sequence goes on along the minus strand of CM040095.1, from coordinate 11,774,987 downwards.
GAATGATGAACTTAGAGTTGCTTGTCAGGTTTGACACACATGATTCAATTAATTAGCACTTCATTGTGAATGTTGAAAGTTGGTCCATCAGTGATTGCGCATCTATGCTATGTTTGTGTTTGTATGACTAGGCATTGAAATCAATTAAGAGCAGTAATGGGAACTAGTATTGAAACTCCATGTTCTTATACTCCTTCTGTTCTAATATAAGAAGCACCTCCTAGAATTTAACGCAGTGTTGATATTTATTTCAGAACAGAGGGAGTAATCTGTTCTACTAGGACAAGAGCACATCACAGAGCCCTTATTATATGTTGACCAAAATGATAAGTTATCTATGATCTACCTAGATTTACGTTCTAGAATGACTACCGTGCCTTGATTCTTTCAGAATTGGGTACAACGTCAGTTTTGGGTGCTCCTACCTTACTGCATTCTACTCTCAAAGAGTGACTGCATTTTGCACTTATCAAATACACCGTGGTCGTTCAATCAATCAATCAATAATTCCACATTACCTGCAGAGAAACCCACACATAATTATTCAGAATAGGGCACAAACAACACCATGAATCCAAAAGTAAACCACTGCCTCCATGACCCGAAGGCTCAACTCAACTACTGACCATTCACCACATGAGCTCGCACTTTGACATCTCATCATTTTATTCACCCTAATTTAATGGGCCTTGTCCCCGTGTTTCAACTTTTTGCAACATGGTCATGCACAGGGAGATAAAAACAAGATTCCCATACGCGAAATGCGGACAAATTTCCCACAATTGTAACATTCCCAGATCAAAAATATACTACAATCACCCGAGGAAAGTTACAATTGTGGAAATTTTGTCCCACTTCCCATATGAAATCCATGACTTAGAGAACCTAAACCGACCACGTGATCCAATTGAGGGCTTCTAAAGCAAAAATAAAATTGGAGCTTCTGAGGCACAATTCATGATACTTTCTGTGTTTAAAAATCACTACCAATATGTCACAAGTGGAGTATGGCTACCCTTTCATTTTCAGAATTCGTGTAAACTACATTTTATTTGAGGATTTTTTTTTTTTAAAATTCAAAAAAATTGTCTCATGTAGTGGAACCAGAGAGGTATGAGACTCTCACCTCAAATCTCAAATGCATACTGCTCCTGCATTGAAGAGCTCCAAGACTTCGGATGGGCCAATCAAAATTCCTAATTTCCAGCACTTGAACATCACATTTTCCATCCTGAAATTTGCCAAGATAACCAACATGTAGATCAATATATACTGCTCGCACCATTACAAAAGTCAAGGGCAAGCGCAACAGCACCCTGACACGCCGCAGTTAGAGAATTGAAGGGACTACTGATCTCTGGCACTAGTCTTGATAATTTCTGTTTGATGTTGCTCATCACATATGTTGACCCTACCCAGGAGTCTCCAATCAGAACAAGAGCCTTGACCCCACCCCGGACCCCATCCACTTTATCATATTGATCATAAATGCCGGACAAAATCTCGTCTATTACTGGATCAAAAAGCATTGAATCTCAAGGTACGAAATGGTTATTTCCTCGTATGATTCCCTTTCAGGAAATCCCATCTTCCGCTCATAGCTTTCCCAGTCACGTGTCAAACTATCCGGGAGAATAACATTAATGTTCTCTCCTATCGTTCGCCCACTTGCAAAGTAAAGCTTACAAGTATCCCACTGATTGATCAAGAGTTTAGAATTTTGTTCAATTGGATGCCTCATCAGGAACTCTTGCATACATGGTCCAATGTTTCTTTCTAGTAATTCCAAGAACACCCTAATATCCAGGGATGAATAACGAGTAAATAAGCTTAATGTCACTTCTTTCACTCTGTAAACATGATTGCACGCAGAAACAACCTCCTGTACCACGGTGTTGAAGGTTGCTTCACCAATGCCCACTACCATCAACTTGTCACCAACCTCGCATTGCAGTGAATTACAAGGTCGGTGTGAGGGACACATGAACTCAAGAACAAGAACAAGAGAACAAAGGCTCAAGAACAAGAAGTGCAATAGTACACAAGAGTGGTTCTCAAAAAAGTATATTGAACTAAATCGATAATTGAATAAGATACAAGACAAGGCAACAGTCAAGGTTGCTCCTAAACTGGTGTTGACGAGAGTGAGGAGTCCCTCATCTCGTCCCTAAATATACTAGTACTAAGGAAGTCTTTAAAGTGGCTTCTTAAAGACTATGAGAGTTCCTAGGAAGTATCTAGAAGATCCTAAAAGTCTAAGGACTTATAGAATTTTTAAAAGTATTCTAGAAGGTTCTATGTCCGCGGCAATACCCATCACGAACTAGTTTTGGACACAATAATTATATCATTGTGGCAATACCCATCACAAACTAGTTTTGAACCCAATAATTATACCTGTCTAATTTCAAGGCCTACTCTTTGCAATACCCATCTCAAGGTTTTATGTCCGTGACAATTGGAGGTTATGGAAGGATGTAGCATCCAGTTCAGAGACTGTTTTGACTAGGTGGGGACTCCCGTCAGCTCCATGAACTAAGCTTGCAGCCTCCATGCAAGTTTTCATTTTTTCTATTGCAACATTGTCCCAAGAAAACGGAACAGGTACACACCAGGGTAGTTGCATAGTACGGTGTGCCTATTAGATGACCAAAAGAACCTCCATGCAATGCACATTTAGCATTTTTGTTAAAATCACTCGTTTTCAAAACATGTTAAAACTCATTGGTGATAATTTGAACTATTTTTTCTTAACAAATGGTGAAATTGATGTATATGAAATCTAAAGATACATTCTTTATTTGTGTGAAGGCTTTACGTTAAGAAATATGAATATTTGAATGTACCCTTTTGAACAAAAAATTCGATGAACACAATGAAAATTCAACAATGTATATTGTGCATGATTTTTATTTTTTTTGCAAATTCAATTCAAAGCCCATGTGTAATGTCTTATATAGATTACTATATTGATTTATAATTTCTTCAAATCTTCTTTTACATGCTTAAAATGTCTCAATTCTAAAAGATGTCTATATTAAGTAAAATTGCAATATAGAAAATATTTTAAAATAGAAAATTGCGAAAAGGAGTACAATAAGTAAAATTCTATGTGTGTAAAGAGTTTGAAGGTTAAATTCCAAAAATTTCATTACAAACGGAGTGCATTTGTCAAAAATAGTGCATTGTGACTGCATCAAAATATTACAAATGCATAAGGTTCTCTAATCGAGCAACTTATTTTTTTGAATTGAACATTACATCTGTATTTTAAAGTATGAATATTAATTACTTTTCATAATTCTATAAGTTTATTTTCATCCAATAATCTTCTACTAAGTTTGAAAGGGCAGAAAAGGCTGAAAACTACAAACGTGACCGAAAAAGAGGAACACCGTAGTGTGCAACTACCCACCATTGGATCATCTTCATTGTCATATTGCAGCATTGTCCCAAGAAAACGGAACAGGTACACACCATTGGATCATCTTCATTGTCAGTAGAGGCCCGTAATACTTCTGAAGGTGCTTTAGAATATATGCGCCCATCTCGTGTAGATAGTCTGTAATTGGTCTCTCCACCGGGATCCCATGTACCCAGGATCTTTGTGCCGATGATACCTCCATGTCTAGGTTTGCAAGGTGTGGATTGAATCTTGTCACATAAGTCCCGACAGTATGCTCACTTGAATGACTTGATCTTCTCGCTTGTGCCATATCTCGTTCATACTCAAAATGAGCTGAAATACCCCCACTACTTCAAATCCTGGTGATTTCAACTAGTGCATTTGACCGTTTCTGAGTTGTTTTGTACGAGCCCCACTTGAGTGGGATGAGTGGAAATGGGCCATAATAGGACAACAGAGTCTCCCCGCACTGTAGAACTTAAGTCAAATACGGTAACTTGCTTGGTGATTCAACTTGTTCACAATACAGTGGGTCCATTTTCACAACTGTCACAATTTGGTGGATCCATTTGTGTTCATTTCACTCGTCCAGTGTTTCCTGCAACAGTGGGTTGACTGTGACCACCACTGAATGAGAGCCATCTGGAAGGCCATGATTTTCCGATTCAAGGAATGATTTATGATCACACCGGTCCATGTATACACATGGAGCTTGTACGTACTCAGTCGATGCAGAAATAGAAGGTGAATTGGTTCACTGCACCGTTGGATTAGAGATTGCTGGATTCCGCCAGATTTAAGCACATGTTTGGCACCATTCGTGAACAGCAACTACTTGAGCCATTAGATCCCTGCTAGGATTGTGTCATTTGATGTTTTCTTTTAAAAATACCAGTTTTTCTAGAGTTTTGGTTTTCAGATTATGTTTCATTTTTTTTTTTGAGGATTTTGACGTGTGACCTGAGCAGGTGTTGAGTGCATGGGGTTCCGTCTCGTTGGCTGTGATGCCGAGGTTTCAAGCATTGAAGCAAGGAGAGGTCTGGAGAACCTTTCTTGCTGGGAGAGAGCCATTTGCAAAGCCTGAAGGAATTCATTTTCATACTCAACTAGAAATTCAACAGCTATTTTACGTTTACTGTCCTTAATTTTGATACAAGTAGACCTTCAATATAAGCCATTATCACTGATCTAGAGTCCAACACCAACAAATCAACCCTAGCCTAATGATCTAAGCTATGGACGACGCATTTTGTATGAATTTGCCTTAATATTAATTAAGATGTTCCTGCTATCGCATTGAGGTGAGAATCTTGCATACAAAAACAAAATTGCAGGAAGTCGAAGCACCGTAGCAAGGACGCACTTACCGCATTGACACAGCGTGAAACAGAGAGGCATTCTAGAAACGACTCCCCATCGCTCGAATGCCTATTCAGAAAGGATACGGCTTACACAAGCATCGCTGTCATCAAAGTACAAATCTGAATCCACCGCGACTGGCGGCTGCGAAACTCTGTCGACCTAAAATCCGAAAAGCAAACCAAAGCGTTCTTCACTTGCCCCCCTCCACAGAGCTAGCTCAATCCCGAGCGCTTGAATACAAACACCCACCTCTCTCACCTGCACCACCACCGCTACATAACAAAGCTTCTCAGCACTAAAACATCCATCCACCTGAAACAAAACCAAACACTAGCATCCCAAATATCAATAACATCGCTTGATACAGAGCTTGGAACTCAATCATCTCTCAACATTATGTCTTCCAAAAAGCTTTGAAACAGAGCGAGATGGACACCAATTACTGACTTCGTAACTACTGTACTGGATATATTATCAAGCCGAACACTAGTCTGTCATGTGTCCCATGCATAAATGTGCTACTCAAAGTAAGCTCTGAGTAGTCTGGTCGAGTTAGAAAAACCAGCGTCTAGACTAGTGTGAGAAGCTAGTAGTCAGGGATTCTCTCAATATATCCTGCACCCACTTGAGAAACTGTACCCACTTGAGAAACCTTGATCTAAGCCCGCTCCTGAAGGTAGATGTCAATTGCGAAAACAGCTGGACTCAAGTCCCCACGTAGCACTCTATACATGATTAGCTAGTAAGAGGACGGTTTTCTTGATCCTGCAGTAAGTCGAGCTGGTGAACTCTAAAACGATCCTCAGCTGTCCGATCCTTGATCAATGGTGGGCATAGCCCTAGGGTTCTGAAGGAGAGATGAAGTGAATGGATGAGAAACAAACGATTCAGTTGGGCATGTGTCAAGTATGAGCCATGCAGTTGATTTGGCTAGAGTTTTTAAGTTGGCACCACTGTATCAGGTCCCACACGGACGGCCTCCACTCTGAGTAGGTGCTTGAGTGGGCTGGTTGAGTTGAATGAACCACGGTTTGAAGTAGTGAAGTAACATATCTGAGCTTTCAAGAAAAGAAGTACTAACTGTAGATAGTGACGCAGAGGTCGACTTGGTGTGATCGTCGTTGCGTGGCATTCTTGATGCTTTGCAGCCAAGCTTGAAGGTCGGAAGATACTGGAGTTACAATGGCGAGTAACGGAGTTTGAGGATCCCGTGTTGGAAGAGACGACGTCCAGATGACTAGGAATGTTTCATTGCTGTGACTTAGAGTGTTACTACGTTGAATACAGCGATGGAGTTCATTCTAATGCGGCTATGGAGAGTAGGCCATTCTGATAGACTCATGTGTGTCATCGGATGCATACTCATGCTGTCTCGATGTGTACTCCCGCTGAACGAAGAAGGTCGATTGCTGCTGAGCTGGAAGGAGAATCTGGTGGACGTCGACAACTACTTGGGCGACTGGAATGCTGTCGATGCTACTCCGTGTTTGTGGAATGGAGTGAGCTGCACTCAGGGTTCCGTATCTGCTATCAACGTCTCCACCTTCTGGAGCCTCACTGGCCCTTACCCCGTCCAAACGTTTGGTAATTCTTCGACCGTACACATCCCCAGTTGTGATTACAGAAAGTTTAAGCATCAATTGTTTAACTCTTAAACGACCAAGATGGGTTTCGATCCATGTTTGTTTTAACAGTTTTGAGTCGGTCCACTTTGGACTTCCTCTTGTTCAAATTACGTTGCTTTTTACCAACACATGCAATGATCTTCACTACACTAAATAGTGTATTTAGTGTGAGGTGATGAATAATGTGCTTATCCCTACTGGGCAATGGCACAATATGGGTATCACTTCCCGGACTCTCCGGACTTTAGAAAAATGTCCTTCCGGAAATGAAAAAAATGTTGGAAAATTATAAAAATTACATGGTGTTATAGAAGGCATGTTGGTACTTCACAATTATGTGCTACATAGGTCAAATTCAAAAATTGATTTTTTTCTTAATTTAACATATTCAGCACCTGTCTGCATTATAGTAGTGACAAGACTACATATATGAGGTTTTTTATTAAAACAATTAGGCCTGCACCTTATTAAGTTTGTATTTAAGTATATCATATGGTTTTAGGAGGAAGATGTTATGAAATCACAGTCCTTTTAAATTGTGTAAAAATATGTGATTTCTGAAAGTTCTCATAAATAAGGAAATATAGTAATACATTAAATTAAGAGTTAAAATTAAACATGGATATGGCTCAAACATTGTTTCAACTAATTTTCATGTTTACAAACAATTTCTTTATAAGTTGGTATTCCGGATTGTTCCTTTTGCCTCAAATCCGGAAAGGAGACAGTTCCGGATTTGACAATAAAAGAATGAAAAGGAATATCAAAATTGTTTAATTTTTCCTACTCAATAGTATTTTGGATGGAGCATTACAACTTTCTCATGAATTTGTCATAAAATTCATGTAAATAAAGAATGTGTAATTTCTAGCCCAAGTTGAATAGTCACAAAATGACAATGTTTTAGGGAGACATTCCTTTTTGGAACCCATATCGTGCCATTGCCCTACTACTTGTCTAACACTAATCGTCAATTTGTGGGTAATTAATGTTGTCCTCAATTCTTCCAAAAAAATTTGCTCCATTTTGAAATACTTGTTCCTTGCTTTACTTTCTATGATTTCAGTTATCATCCAATTTGATTCATTCCATTTCTAAAATTTCAGTTTTTCCATCTAAACTTTCATCTCAAGTTTCATTCCTTTTTCACACTAAATATCCATATCTCAAAAGATCACATTGTCAAAACGTTACTATTCTTCATAAATAGTGTGAGAATTCACATTTAGTGTTTTTACAAAAGTAGATTTTTTGATATTTAGAGTGATGTTCGCAATTACAGTGCCTCACACTAAATACACTATTTAGTGTAGTTTTGGTAATATAAAATTTGGTCCCATCTAAATTATACTTTTTACAATATGATTAATTAAATTTGTCATTTTCAAACAGTGAATCCGTGGTCCTCTAAGGATTAGTCAGTGGAAGGTTAGAAGATCGAGTTCGTGACGGGGGTTACGTTGTTGTTTGGTTGTGGCAGCTAAGTTGGCCAATCTCACAACGTTGGAGATGCACAACCTGACCGGCGTGTTTCCTCGAGACGTGGTGAATTGCTCAAAGCTGGTGACGCTGAACCTGAGTTGGAGCTACACCAGCGGGCCGGTGCCCTGGGCAGAAATCTCGAATCTGAAACAACTGCAGGTGTTGGACCTGAGCTACGCGGAGTTCAACGGCTCCGTAAGCAACAGCAGCATCGGGGAGCTTCAGGAGCTTCTAGCTCTGTGCCTTCACAGCAACTACTTCGTAGGTGCGCAAGTTTCTGATACATAAGTTCCAAAAAGAACCGTCTTGAGCACTAACACACTGTCATCTTACAGCTCATTTAACCCCCATTGTAAGCATTCACTGTGTATGTTGTGTAGTGTAGGAAAATTGGACCCCTGCTGCGAATCATCTCTTTGAGTGAAAATGACTTCGATTTGACACGATTGACACTGTTGATGTAGTAGTATAGTACAAGTTAGAGCTTTAAAATGATGTATGGCAACCAGAAAACTGAGATAAAATGAGAAAATGGCACCTTTGCAAAGTTCAGTGATGCAGGTGGCCACATATATTGGGCGTTTTAGACGTTTAGGAGTTAATCTTTGTTTGAAATTACATCTTTTCAATTTCCATGAGAAAGTCATAAGAGAATTGTAATACTCTATCCAAAATACTATTGAGCAAGATAAACCGATTGAACAACTTTGGCAAGCTGGATATTGTTCCAGGCTCAATACCGGAGTCCATCACTTCACTGACGAAGCTGCAGCAGCTGACTCTGAGTGATAACCTGTGGACTGGCACACTGCCCTCCGGCATCTTCGAACTTCCAAATCTGAAGGTCTGTTGGTTAGGAGACGACCTGATCGACGCGGTGCCGTACCCTTTGTCCGATCTCAGCGCGTGGCCGAAGATGGAAAGTTTACGGCTACGTAACATAAAGTTCCCAGAAAGTCCATTTCCGGCGGGCGTGGAGAATATGACCAATCTGTGGAAGCTGCACATTGCGCTCTGTAACCTCACGGGCCCCATTCCTTCGTGGATTTCTAAGCTGACGCAATTGCAAGAAATCACTCTGGAAAACAACACACTGAACGGGAACCTCCCGGACGTGTTCGGTGCCATGCCCAACTTGAGTTTGGTCTACTTGAATATGAACCATCTCTCAGGTGGGTACATTCTCGATCAAAGGTCTCACATCAAGTAGTAACATTCAAAAACACTAGACATTCTTGACCAGAAGCACGGTGAAGAGTCTTTCATTACTAGTAACAATATTGTATACCAAAACAACTCTGGTTGTACTTTCCATTGTCGGCATGTTTTTTTTTGGTAAATGTGAATTTTAGGGTTGGATTAACGACATAAAATTGTTTGTAATAAGGGCTAAGAAAAGCATCAAATGTCCTGAAAGATTCCTTCTAAAATCTACACTATTAAAAGATTAATTTTCATAGTCTCGACACTTGTCAGAAGTCTTTAATTTTGGGTGCCCTGTGTATCATTTGAAAATGAATGCATCCAGGTCCTATTCCAGCTTCGCTGTGGCAATGCACCAAGCTCTCCGTATTGTTCTTGTACGGGAATCAAATGGAAGGGGACATTGAAGGAATTGGTAACTTCACTGGTTTGACAAGACTGGACATTTCTGAGAATGGTTTCACCGGAGATATCCCGCCGGCTTTTGGTAACCTCACACGCCTCACGCAAGTGAATTTGTCTTGGAACGACTTCAGTGGTGAGATTCCCCCTGGTGTGGCCGACTGGGAAGACGTTTATGAGTTTCGTTTCAGAAACAACCAGATCACAGGTGGGTAAGGTCATTTTAAAAGGACTGGGCATCGAAAGTGTAAGGCAGTATTTAGATTATGGCATTTCCTTGTATATGTTTGACTAAATTATAAGATTCTAAGTTTAGAGATGCTAAAACTAAAGGTGTAATACAATGATTAATAAAAGAGAAATTCGTGAATTGAGAACCAAATCGTCTATTTATCACAGGGTGTCTTTAATCTTGATATAGAATTCTGACACCCATTCAGACAAGCCACCAAGTATGAGGGGAGCATGAGGTTGATGTGAGGGTACTTGGAGATTTTGTCCTGGGAACTCAAGTCACGTTTGGGAAAGCTCCTCTTGCATTGAGTTAACCAAAATGAGAACAGGTATTCTGACCCCCAAAATATCAGGGAGCCAGAGTCTATGTCCTCTTTTAGTGTAACCGAAATCAAAGCAAATAGTGAACTCAATACCCTCTAACTTCAATTTTAAACATGAGCTCCAAGTTGTTAGAGTCAACTTATCAATTCAGTCACCTAATTATCTCAAGTTTGTCACATGCCTTGCCATTATCTCAAATTGGATGTGGGCCATCGCCTCCAAGCCTTGGCTCTTTATGAACTCACCTTAGTCTCAATTTTGCCTCCTTTGTGACAACAAAACTAGTTCACACTCCTTTCTACTTTGAATTCTTTGGAAACCATGCCAGTCTGCTTGGATGCCTTAGATATGGGTCAAACTCACCTCACCTAACATGTATTTTTTCTTCTTTTTAGTTAACTCTATTTGGGAGGTTCAAGGTTTAAATCTCTCTAATATCGTAATGTATTGTGATTGGTCAAAAGACGAGGGCCCAAACTCATTTTTGCCCCATTTCAAGTTAATAAACCCAATTTTGCTTGTTCTTCTCTTGTGAATTTTTTTGCTCAACTACAGTGATAATCCTACTGGTTGAAAGAAATTTCACTTGAAATTCAATGGTTACTGTCTCAGAAGAGCAAAAGAGTTGTACCTAGTCCTCAGGTTCTAGTCAAACACAATTTTTAATCAAATATAGAATGGTTTTTTTTACAGGTGTGATTCCTTACAATCTAGGAACCAAAGCTATTTTTAAGATGGTGGACCTTGGTTACAACAACCTTCATGGTCCCATACCTCCCAACCTTTGCCATGGGAATGTTTTGCAATATTTTTCAGCAACGAGCAACATGCTTACAGGCTCAATCCCTGAGACATTTGGAAATTGCTCAAGTTTGTTCGCGTTTGTGGTAGCCAACAATCAGCTGGAAGGGCCTTTGGGTGGGGCTGCGGGCATGTTCAACATGTCGCCAAACCTAGCATGTGTTATTATAGCGAATAACAACTTTTCTGGAAGCCTTCCTGTGTTTGCAACCCTTCCTTCTGGTTTGCAACTCCTTGATTTCAGCGGCAATAAATTCACAGGAGATATTCCTACAGAACTCAACAGTAGTGACCTTGTGGCCTTACGTGTCTTGATGTTATCATACAATCAACTTCAAGGAAGCGTGCCATCATGGATTGGTAACTTGCAGAAACTGAAAGTATTGGACTTGTCACACAACAAGTTGAGAGAGTCTATTCCTGACGAAATTGGCAATCTGGATGGATTCAAGATATTAGCTGATGACAATAGTGTCGCATCTGATAACACTCTTTTGTAATCTTTTGTTTTTGGTAGTTTGAACCTCAGAATTGGAGTTTTGACTTCCCCTTCAATTGACTACATCCTTCAAGCTACAACTTCTATGGACCTATCTTCAAATGCATTCAACGGATCCATACCCAGCAGTATTTTGAAGCTGACTTCTATCAAATATCTCATTTTATCTGACAATGACCTTGAAGGTGAAATTCCTCTGGGAATCACAAACTTGAAAAATCTAGAAGTTCTCTATTTGAACCAAAACAAGTTGATTGGAGCAGTTCCTCCACAGTTGCCATCTTCGGTGAGCCAATTCAACGTGTCTTTCAACAATCTTTTAGGGGAGGTACCTGAAGGCGGCCAGTTTGATACGTTTACAAATTCTTCATACTTACCAGGCAACGAGGGATTGTGTGGAGCCGTGGTAAACAAATCATGTAATGTGAATTTTGAAGAACCTAGTCCACAACCAAGTGATGCGCAACTAAATGAAGAGTTCCAGGTATCAAATATCATATCTATGGCAGGATTATTACTTGGTGTAGGAATTGGCTTCTTCGGGGTATTGTTGATTTTGTTTGCTTGGACCCGAGCACGAATCTTTGTGTTTGGTTCATTCTGGGGTCCATCAAAAAGGGTAATGGATGGAGGATTTGTAATCATTCATGTGTAGTATTCCATCCAGACATATAGATGAGTTTTACATTGTAGTTAAGAAATGTTCAAAAAGGTGTATTTTTTATTTTCTGAGCTTTTCTAGTAACTGAAGGTTCTTTAAGGGAAAATTTTAAGCGTTTAACATTTAGTAACTAAAGTCACTCATATGGGTAAAACTAATTTAACTCGATGTCTCAAAGGAACTAAAACTCTTGTTTTTGTTAAGTTAAATTTAGGTTCTACCCTATAACTAGTTCCAGTTCAAATCCTCATAAATGCATCACTACATGTATATGACACTCATGTCTTATCTTAAAACCAAACAAGCGTAAGTTGTCAATACACTCTTCTTTATAATGACCCAAACCGTATAGTAAATAGACATTTATCATGTATCCATACGTTAAGTAAACAAGGTCAAATTGATAGTCATCTTGTGGTTACATGCATTATGCTATGCATATTTTTTTAACCTTTATATTTAGGCGACATGTTTCATTTAATTCTAATCATTGCTTGAATACATAAATTCAAATCTATCTCAATCTATGTGTTAAGAGTGAAAAAAGAATTCTTATCTCATATAAATCTTCCGCTCCGTTAGTCCCTTAGATAATCCCGCTACACCACTCCATGCTTTCTCCATTATCATTTAATTTATATCATACAATTTCTAAAACCTTTATATCTTAGACACTTGTACGAACCCTACAATGACATTGCCTATTTCCTTTATACATGGATTTCATATAGTTAACCCCTAAATTTCCTTGTGTTTTTGGGAGCTTGAAACCTCAAAACTGCGATTTTCTACCTCTATGTACTCCCGGGGATGTGAACCAAGTTTTTTTACTTCTTTTAGAATTCCAACCGTAAGATCTTCTACCTAAGCCTATTCATAGCTACTGTTTCAAAAATTGACTGTTGGATGTTTATCATTTGCAAGATCATAACATCCAAAGTTTGTGCAAAAGTTTTTCGGGGCATTGCTTGGGAGGCATTGTCTCCATAGTGCAAAGGGGGACTTGAAGATTGTTACTCCAAACATTTTGCTCATATTTTTTTCTATGTAGATAACTAAGTTGGGTACGCTCATGCAAAATTTTAGAGACTCATTACGCGTTTCAAACCTTCATCCAAATTAATTTCCGGAAGTAGGTATAAAAATGGCAATTTGGTGAAACATGCATCACATTAATTGTATTTGATTTTTGGAAAAAATGAACGGTGATTAGGTACCTCTATAATTTTATAAATTTTAGGCGAAATTATTTTTTTTAAATTTAAAAATCTCAAATTTTGACAAATTTCAAAAGAAATGGATGTGAAATTACAAAAAACCTTGGAGGTTGCTGTTCTTTATTTTGGAGGCTGCCCTTGTCAAGCCAAGAATATAATCAACATGGGTCACTTCAAATTCTGAGCCTAAATGTGGTGAAGAGCATGTTTCCAAAAAAAAAAATTGAAAAAATGATTATAATAAAAAGTTTTTTTCTGCCCCAGTTGGGCTTGAAACCAAAAATTTCAATAAAAAAATTATAAAATCCGAATTTGACTTTGTAATTTTTACCCCACACACCTTGTATGTATGACCACGCCCACGCCAAATTATAGTCTAAAATTCTTAATTTAGACCTTCCATCTAAGCTGCCCGAAACAACAAAAAGCCATTTTGGCTTTTAAGGGCCTTTAGGGGTTAATTCAGTGACCTATAATTCTAGAATTATGTAATTCAAATGGTTGGTCATACAATATGAATTCTTTTGATATTACAAATGACTTAATAATTATACAAGTTCCAATCTCAAGCAATGTCTATACTTTGAAGTCCAATTGACACTGGGCAGTCACTTGATCTGTATAGTAAACACTAGAGTTCAAATTTCCTCTATATCAAGTTTCTAGTCCATGTATACAAAGATCGTGTCATATTCGCACATGTTACCTGCATGGGGCCTCTAAACAAGCCCGGTGTATTAAAATTATCTTTTGATGTAGATGGAATTAGAAAGCCATATTACTGTTATTAGAATCACATTTAAAAACTAAACACGATAGACCCAAGAAAATCTTAATTTTGAACATTGAATGATCAAGATTTACTTCATTAAAAGTTAGCTAACTTTTAATGAAGTGTATCTTGGTCATTCATTATCCCAATCAAGATTTTCTTATGTCTATTGTATTTAGTTTTAAAATGTGATTCTAATAACAATAATAGGACTTTCTAATTCCATCTACATCAAAAGATAATTTTAATATACCGGGTCTATTTGGAGGCCCTATGAGCGTTTCGACCGTCGCCGATCAAAAGCCCATATATCCGGCCGGAAAGTGGGTGAATTATAGACGCAAGCAATGGACACTTATTAACCTAGGCGTTTGTGTGTGAGATATTTCTAACTAAAACGGTGAAAAATAGGAAAATTGGTCTAAGCTTAAATCGTGCCCAAGAACCCTAGTTTTAAAACCCTAATTTGCCTAAATTTCTAATAATGAATTGGCCCGATGAAAATCGGGCAACGCTTCCGCGCTAGAACTCTCACTGGACCCAATTCACCCACAAACAACACCAAAAGGAACAACTAATTCAAAGCAATCACAAAATATAAAACTCAAAACAATTGAACAAAAATTGAAAGGATGCACACAATATTTTCGTAGGTGACTAAAGTCACCAATTTCAATTATAACGTTTTATCTATTCTCCTAATGATCACAAAGATAGAAGATAATTCACACAAAACCTAGATTAAAAAATGAGAAAAATAGGAGATGTCTCCCTCTATAATATCACTCTGTCCCTCCGTATTATCACACGGGTAGGGACAGGGGGAATTGGCCTTCGTTTCTCTCTGCTACCGACGCCTTGCCGTCTTGCCCTCTGTCTTCACAGCCCGTCGCCTTCCGGATTCGTCTCCTGGTCTTTGTGTCTTCGTCTTCTGGTTTTCGTCGCCGCCTTGCTAATAGCCATCTCCTTGTTGTTGCTCCCCGTCGATCGTCGTGTTTTCTTTGTGCTTCGATGACTTTGTTCCCGACGCTACTCCGCCGTGAAATCCGCTGTCCTTGCATCACCCAATCACCTTGTACTCGTCGCCTTGCTCTTTTGAATCCCACAGCTCGTAGTCTTCCCCTGTAGTGATCCCACAGCAAAACAAAATCCTTCTTTTTTTTTTTCTTTTTCTACTTCCAATAAAAAAACAGACAAAGAAAATCCTATCTCAACCTCACAATCTTTCCAACCAAAGCAACAATGTATTTCTCACTAATGTTTCCCTACAATTCTCCTAAACACACAACTAGAAAATCCTCCTTCACTTCTCCAATCCTCACACTTTTTCCAATCAAAACAACAATGTAGTTTTTCTCTAATTTCTCCTGGACTGCTGAAAATTCTCACAGAATCTCATTCAAGCCAAGTTTTCTTTGCTAATTCCCTTCACCTAAAAATCAATCCAATCAAACCAAATTCCTCAACTCCTTGCTAATCTCTAAGAACTTCACCCAAAAAACCAAAACACAGATCCAGATCTAAAAACTAACGTCTCTCTCTCTCTCTCTCTCTCTCTCTCTCTAAGCTCCTACGGCACAGACAATGAACTGGCAGCCGCAGAAGCGGCACGGTGGGATTTCGAATCCCACCAAAACTACATCCATCCACCTAGAAATATTCATTCAACTCCATCAAAACCCTAAACTACCACTTAACTACCACTTAATCCCCACTTAACCGGGAGTCCCACACTACACTAATCCACTAACATAAACTAAACTCACTCTAATAGGCTAAAGAATAAACTCAACAATAAGTTAATAAAATAAGACTAAACAATAGGAAATTAAAAGACTAAAATAACAACCCACAAAGAATAACTCAATCAACTAATAAAATAGACTAATCAATTAGACTAACTAATGAATTAGAATGACAAGCAATAGAAATAGGTTAAAATTATCGAGTAAAATAAAATGGCAAACGGCCCAATTGCACATAATCAATCAATCAAATCGTTAGAAGCGAATAAACACACAAAATTATCTAAATAAAAAGGAATCTAATATTGCCAATAAAAACCGAACACTAAATGCAACCAAATCCGGGAATTTATCTAATCGGCTAAAATGTCCCGGTTAGACAAATATAAATTGCTAAACAAATCAAAACTATAGAATTAAGAGTTTATCACTAACGTGAACCGTTTCGACGGTTCACAGGCCCCATTGAGGATGCTTTAAGAAAGGAAAAGGATGGTACCAGTGACGACTTTAGACGGCTAAAAACGATATTTGTGTTATCAACATCAGCTTTCAACTAGTGCTCCAGGAGTAATAGGTAGTCAACAACCTCGTGGGACACTGAGGATAAATTCAATTTTGCAACTCTACGAAGTGTTTGGAAGGCACGAGGCCGGTCGCGCGGAGAAACATTTGGTTGCATGTCAAAATGTTGCATAGCTTCAAGAATTCCTGCTGCACACCTTTCCTTTGCGAGATAAACATGAGACAAATCTCCGGTGTACTCTTTGTGCCACTTAAGAAGCTCTTCCATGGCATTCCCCACCTAGATTTTTTTCACAATATTTTTCAAATTTCAGAGTAGAATCATAACATTTTATAACAGTAGGGTTCCAAACTCCCTATTGTTTGGATTGAATTTTACAGTAACTTTACAATAACTTTTCTTAAATCTATGGTGAGAGAGGACATTTGGCACTGTATGAGGGACTTTAGTAAGAATGTATGAGGGACTTCAGTAAGAATCTTAAGATGTAAAGAAAAGAGCATCCAAGAGTATCCTAGAACATTAGAGAAAGTCTTGAAAATTTTATTAGGATAGAAAGTCTAGGTCTTAATAATGTAATGTAATGTTAACCCTAAATGATCAACCAAAATAAACACTCATTTTTATAAAAACAAAAAAAAACAAAGGTTGGAGAAGTGTGTTTTCTTACAATGACTCCGTAGACGTCTGACACAGTGAAGAGCTCAATATCATTTCCAGAATCACCACACACAAGAGTTTTGCCAGGGGAGAGTCCTTCATCTTTCAGCTTCTTCATTAGGTATGCAAGTGCTTGGCCTTTTCCAGCTCCTGTTGGGATCACATCAAGGTTGATTCCTCCACTATATATAAGCTTGGCATTCACCTGCAATTGCAAAAGAGGTTCACAATAGATAATAAAACATCTAATCAATAAAAAGGAGGGTCAAAGTAGTCAGGATGTATGAACTTATACACTGAGAAAATTTGGTAAAAAGGAACTGCACAAGTTTTTCATGTGTAGTTTTAAAGACCACTTTGTATTGCACATGTAAAACATGTGCAAAATCTTCATTTGCTCATTATGAGTGCAATTTTAAGAATTAAGAGGTGTGTAGTATACTGTTGGAGGCTCATTTTTGAGACCTTGTCAATGGTATACTAGTAATCTCATAATTTCAAAATTGCACTTGCAGTGAACAAATGAAGATTTTGCTCATGTTTTATATTTGCAATCCTGGGTGGTCTAAAAAACTACACATGACAAACTTGTGTAGTTTTTTTTTATCAAGTTTTGATATGATGATAGAACATTTTGTAAATAGTGTAAAGTATCATGAATTTGTCTTAATTTTACAAAATAAAATTTGCAATATGTGCATACTAGAGGGATAGCTCACCTCACGCTCTTGAATTCTCTCAGTCAAGGTTTTGATAATTTCCTCAGCCGCAACTTTGGCTACATAGAAGCTTACTTTATGTGGCCGTTGCTCTGAATCAACAAGCTACATGTGAGCACTATAGACATCCGTTAGCTTTTATCCAAATCACATTTGGTAACTTCATTCCAGTAAAAGAAAACTTGGAAAAAAAAAAAAACTGCACAAGTTTTTCATGTGCAGTTTTTTGAACAATTGCAAATGTAAAACATGTGCAGAGTTTTCATTTTCTCATTACGAGTGCAGTTTGGAATAAGGAGGGGTATAATATATATTGTTGGAAGTGTATTTTTGAGACCTTTCCAACGGTATGTCATACATCTCATAATTCCAAAACTTACACTCACAATGAGCAAATGAAAATTCTGCACATGTTTTACATGAATTTGCAGTCCAAAGTGGTTCAATTAAAGTGCACATGAAAAACTTATGCAGTTTTTTTATCACCAAATTTTCTTCTAATGTTTTGTATCTCTCATAACTAAATAGAAACCTCACTTTACCATTAGGTCTAACTTAATCTTATGTTTACCAACAAGCTCAAAAGCTTTTGAAGAAAAGAAAAGAAAAATCACAAAATGAAGACAATCAGACTTTAGGTCTATCATATAACACGCATTTAAGTAAAAACGGACTATCTGACTAGAAAAGTGATGAGGAGTGTTCCCCATCTCAACGAAGATAGGTTCCAATTTTCCTACAATACTCTTATTTATGAAACAACACCAGTGCAGAAAAATTGGGGACCTATTTCTATTGAGATGGGGAACACTTCCCATCACTTTTCTAATATGTATTTAACAGATTTTCCGATTTTATTGTCTCTGCCCTTCCAGGGGAGAGACTACAGAAACACATCGTTTTCAAGGAGTTACATTACTAAACAGTATAAATAAGCCATAAAAGTAATGTACGTAAACGTAGGGTAAATACTAAAGCAGAGACTACGCAACTAGCCGCTTGTTTAAATGCGTGTTGACATATTCTCCAAAGAATAATTATACACCTGGAATTTTAAGTTCAATTTGGTCCCTTCTTCAACAATTACATCTCGATTCCAGCCCTGATTGAGCATCTCTTCCCATCCACGATCAGATTCCATTGTCTCTTCATACCTAATTTCTGTCCCCACGGACAAGATGGTGATGCCGGGCGTGAGTAAGGGAACCTCCGAACGAAGCTTTTCATACAGTGCTGGAGACCTTCCCGTTGAATACACGAGCAGTGAGTCTTGGTTGTAATCCGCTTGCCACAAAGCACCAAAACGCAACAGAGAAGTAAAATGATTATCCTTATGATCAACCTACAAAATGAAAGATATGATTAGTCACAATGCGAACAAGGAACACCTCAAGCAGATAGTTCATTACATGAAAACTTCATCAGGAATTTAGGACCCCACGGATTTTAAACGATTTTCGTGCGACGTTCGATATTTCATGGGTTCGTACATTTTTCGCATGAATTTTGCACGGATTTCGCGCTAATTTTGCACTAATTTCGCACTTTGTTAATAACAGAAAGAGTGAATGTAGAAGCCGTTTAGATTTAGTGCACAATTAGTGCAAAATCCGTGCAAAATCCATGCAAAATTTGTACGAAAAATGTACGAACCAATGAAATATCGGATGTCGCACGGAAATTGGTAGAAACCAGGGGGGTCCTAAATTTTTGATGTTGGCAAAAAAAACTACACAAATTTGTCATGTGCACTTTTTTTGGACCATCTTGAATTGCAGATTTAAATCTTCATTTGTTTACTACGAGTGTAATTTTGGAATAAGGAGACGTACAATATACCCTTAAAATTTCATTTCGATACCTTCCAATGGTATATTTTGCACCTCCTAATTCCAAAAATTGCACTCGTAATGAGTAAATGAAGATTCTACACATGTTTTACAATTGCACTCCAGGATGGTCTAAAAATCTGTGCAATTTTGTTCCACCAAGTTTTCTTATAGTGGTAGGAAAGATATTGACCTCACTGCTCATTTATTTTAAACAAAAAGCTACGCTACGAGAAGCTCTAACTGGAATAGAACAAGTGAAAGACGAGAATGCATTTATGTGGAATCATGGACAGAATATATTTGCTACAATGGAATTTAACCCAAAAAAATGATTGTTCCCGCAACGCAATGCCTCTTCCCTACGGTCAGAGCCAACAAACTAGTGTAACAGATAAAGCAAAGAAATGAATGCACAAATCCTAACCATCTCAATTCATGCAATATCTTCAATCTATGGAAAAAAAAAAAACAATAGAGACATACTATAGTGTTATCGAGATCTAAAACAATCATCAATCGTGGAGCTCCGGAGAACTCCATGATTTATTGAATTGAATTCCTTGGCGATTGAAATTCACCAATCTCAGCAATGTCTGAGGTTTCAGTACAAACAACCTGAAACAAATTAGCTTGTGGAATTCAATGTGGAACTCTAAATGAGCCTTCTCGCAGACGCAATGCTAAAATCCATGAAATGCAAATGGTTTCTAAAATTGAACAAAACGTCTTACTTAAGCCCTGGCATCCACCTCTCTCGCAATCAAATCTCCTCAACAACCAAAAAGCATA
This sequence comes from Pohlia nutans, assembly GCA_022496805.1. Lineage (NCBI taxonomy): Eukaryota > Viridiplantae > Streptophyta > Bryopsida > Bryales > Mniaceae > Pohlia > Pohlia nutans. Next base: position 11,754,728 of record CM040095.1, on the reverse strand, counting down.
TTAATTGAATTTAGACCTGCCGATTTTACTTAGCCATGGCGGAACAACTTTCTACTAAAGCACCGACACCTGCGTTGGTCAAAACACTCAAAACAATTTCCATCTCAGAGATCAACATATAGACCGTTGATCCGAAAATCATTTACATACATTAGTAGGAAATGTGTTGTTTTTCACTTACTATAAATGAAAAAGGAATGAAATCACGCCAGACACATGGGTTGTGTCAATGTTGATGAGTGCTTTTGGTCATAAGATTGGGTTGTGTCGATGTTGGTGAGTGCTTTTGGTCATAAGAAGATAGAAATATAGGCACAATATTCCGTCACTCTTTATTGTTTCCACAAAGTGTGGAATGAAAAACGACAGTTCTGCTATTAGTGGTACACTACCAAGGAAACTGGTTGGTTTGGATTTGTTGAAGTAGGATGATTGCGTGGGCTGAAGTTGCTCATAGCCATGCGCATTAGCTAGAGTAGATGATGCGAATGAGCTAGACTTGCAACTAGAGAAGTGGTACTAGTTAGAAGTAATGAGAATTGGATCTCCCAAGTGATATGGGCTGATCCTAGTGTACTAGGAGTGGAGTATGGGCTGATGTCCCATATGGTTTGCCAAGGGGACTCCCTTGGGTGTGCTACTTAAGAGGGGCAGCCCATGGGTAAAGATCATCTCTTTCCTATGCATTCCAAGTGTTTGTGTGAGGCTTTGGCATTCTAATCTAACCTTCAATAGGTTATGGGCCCACTCATGTGCTTTGCGTGAGTGTAAGATTAGATTGCTCATTGTGTAGAGGTCGTGCGTTGGGGCGCTGATTTTGGGGTATTGGAGCGCTGATTTGGAGCTTTGGAGGGCTGAATTCGAGCTTTGGTGGACTGATTTCGACATTGGGAGGTATTACAATCTTCCTACCTTTGATCTACGTGTTGGAGGGCTGAATTCGCACTTTGGAGCTATCATTTGTTGATTTGGAGCTTTTGGAGCACTTTGGAGCACTTTTGGAGTTTATACACGTCTACAAGGGTTGAATTGAAGCTTTGGAGCTTATTGGTGCTTGTTGGAGTATATTGGAGCTGATTGGAGCTGATTGGAGCTTATTGGAGCTTATTGGCTCAATTTGTGCTCAATTTGTGCACTTGTGTTGTTGCAAGGCACTTTTATGCTTTGAGGCTCTTGGGGTGAGTCTACAATCTGATTTTGGTATTGCAATTCTTGCACAAGGGTTTGGAATGTGAGTTATGCCCTTGGAGTGCTCAAAATTAGAGTTTGGGTTAGTGAATGCACAACGGGGCTGATTTGATGAATTTCAATGCAATTAGGACTTGAAGGGGCTGAATTTGCATTGATTTAGAGTCCTTGGAAGGCTCAAGGGTGTCCATAGGGTGCATTACGTGTTGTGAAGCACAAGGGTGCTGATTTGAGTGGATTTGAGCCAACGAGTGCGCAATTCTCCTAGTTAGGGTGTTGTGGTATGATCTTGTGCAAATTCACTAAGAACCATCACGATTGAGTGTTGTGAGGTTGATGTGTAGCACAAAGGTGCTGATTTAGTGTTTGGAATTAGTTTGGAGGCATTAGAAGCACGTACGTGTGCAATTTGCCTCACAAATCACAAAATTGTCAAAAAATCATAAAAACAATTTTTCTTAGCTTTCTAGGGGCTGAATTTTGTGAGCGTACGTCCTTCAATCAAGGATATGGCTACATTTGAGGGTGAAGGTGCTAAGGTTGTAGACAAGTTCGATGGCGTCAACTTCCACTTGTGGAAATTCAAGATGGAAATGGTCATAGCCGAAAAAGAATTGTGGGAGATAGTTGAGGGTAGTGAGGAACCGCCTTCGTCCGACGCCGAGGCTAGGGTACGAACTGCGTACACTCGGCGAGAGAAAAAGGCCTTTGCGATTTTGGCTCTTAATCTTTCTGATTCCCAGCTTTCTCATATTCGGTCGTGCAAGACTCCCGCCGAGGCATGGGCCAAGCTTTGCAATATTCATGAGGCAAAGAGCTTGGTCAATATCTTGTTTTTGAGGCGCAAGTTTTTCACCATCAAGATGGAAGAAAACGACGACATGTTGGCGCACATCAACAAAGTCAAGGCTCTTGCGGATCAGCTCAACGGCGCAGACGTCAACATTACCGACGGTGATATCGTTATGACGCTCCTCGAGAGTTTGCCGCCGTCGTACGAGTATCCTATCGTTGCTATGGAGAGTAGGCCCATTAGCGAGCTCACTCTTGATTATGTGACATCACGGTTGTTGCATGAACTCTCGCGGCGCAAAGAGAACGAGACTCGTGGCGATAGCGCGGCGCTTATGGCGAAGCAATCCAAGAGCGGTGCCAGTGGGAGCTCTACAGACAAGGTATGCTACTATTGCGGTAAGAAGGGCCACTTGGCAAAATTTTGCTACAAACGCAAGAGAGAGGAAAGTGCCAACAATACAAAGGTCAACGATGCAGGTGATGAGTACGCATTTATGACTAGCGTCTCTTCTTGTAGTGATGACGGGGACGAGTATGCAATGATGGCAAGTCACGTGTCATGCAATGGTAGTGTGATCGATTGGATTGTCGATTCGGGAGCCTCGAGTCACATGGCGCCCATTAGGAGTTGTTTCCAATCATATCACGTCATATCTCCAAAGAATGTCATTTTGGGTGATGATACGGTTCTTCAAGCCGTGGGTAAAGGATCCATCGTCGTAGACACCGAGGTGAAGGGTCGTGTGAAGACAATTACCATCCATGATGTCCTCCACGTTCCCAAGTTGAAGGCAAATCTTTTATCGGTGCGACATTTGGTGATGAAGCATTTGCGAGTGGAATTTAGCGACCAAGGGTGTTTTGTGTTGTCTCCAAGTCGTGAGGAGGTGGCCATTATACACGAAGTCAACGGCTCGTACCAAATCAAGTTTTCCAAGATGCACGCGGCGGAATCGGCAACGTTGGTGCAATCGAGTTCAAACGAAGACAAGTTGGCGTTGTGGCATCGTCGTCTCGGGCATTTGAATGTCAAGAGTGTGAAAGCACTGCGTGGAATGGTAAGTGGCATGGATCTTGCACAATCACACGTCGCACCTAGTTCATTCACATGTGAGGGTTGTATTGAAGGCAAGCAACAACGCTCACCGTTTCCAGTTGATGGGGCAACTCGTGCAACCAAGGTTCTTGAGATTGTGCATTCCGACGTGTGTGGTCCAATGAAGACCACGTCTATGGGGGGTTGCAAGTATTTTGTGACGTTCATTGATGATTTTTCGAGGAAGATATGGTTGTATCCGATCAAAGCAAAGAGCGAGTGTTTTGAGAAGTTCAAAGAGTTCAAGGCGTTGGTTGAGAAGCAATCCGAGCACAAGATCAAGGTGTTTCGATCGGATAATGGCGGCGAGTTCTTGTCCAACCAATTTGCAGAGTTATTGAAGAAAGAAGGCATTGCTAGACAAACCACAACGCCATATACACCACAACAAAACGGAGTTGCAGAGCGTGCAAATCGAACAATTGTGGAAATGGCAAGGAGTATGTTGCATGCACAAAATTTGGGTTTGGACCTTTGGGCGGAAGCGGTGGTGACTGCGGTGTACACACGCAACCGATGCCCGACGAGTGCGGTTCAAAACATGACACTAGAGCAAGCGTGGAGTGGGAGGCCACCCCGCGTGGAGCACATGCGTACATTTGGATGCATCGCATTTGCAAAGGTACCCGATTCTCAAAGAACCAAACTTGAGGCCAAGGCAACAAAATGTGTGTTTCTTGGATATTGTGAAGGTACCAAGGCGTACAGGCTTATGTCGCTCGAGACCAAGAAGATCATTCGAGCTCGTGATGTGACATTTTGCGAGAATTCCAAGGTTGAAGACAATTTGGACGATGGTCCAAGTGGGAGAAGTGGCGATAAACCGGCGATTGTGGACCAATCTTCCAAATCTCCCGTTATTGATATTGTTGATGAAGACGAAGATGACGAAGATGGTGGTGACGAGGAGCATATTGAGGAGCCATCTGTGAAGACGAAGAATGGCGAGAAAAAGGCACAAGGAACGGCGGTTGAAGACAATGCATCCTCGAGCGATCGTCGTTATCCAGAGAGAAATCGTAGACCACTTGGCGAGTGGTGGAAGAATCATATTCTCCCTCAAGGTGAGGAGGAGCATGCAAACGTTGCACTTTTAGATGCTCCATTGACGATTCGTGAAGCGTTGAGTTGTGATGATGCAAACAAGTGGGAGCAAGCCATGCAAGAGGAGTACAAATCATTGATGGACAATAGCACTTGGGAATTGACTCCCCTCCCCAAGAATCGCAATGCTATCGGTTGTAAGTGGGTATTTTGTGCAAAGAGAGATGTATCGGGTGATGTGGTTCGTTATAAGGCAAGATTGGTGGCAAAGGGCTTTTCACAAATCGAAGGTGTTGATTTTCATGAGACCTTTGCACCGGTGGCGAAATTCACCACTATTCGATGCATTTTGGCCATCGGGGCTGCCATGGATTTGGAAATGCATCAAATGGATGTGAAGACGGCGTTCTTGAACGGCGAGTTGGACGAGGACATCTACATGGTACAACCCGAAGGATTTGTGCAACGAGGTAATGAGAACCTTGTTTGCAAGTTGAACAAGTCATTGTATGGGTTGAAGCAATCTCCACGCGCATGGTATCAAAAGATTGACACGTTTCTTGTTCATATCGGGTTCACAAGGAGCATCGCTGATCACAGCTTGTATTTCATGCAAAAGGGGCAACATGTGGTCATCGTGATCATATATGTGGATGATTTGATCATCCTTGCAAGTTGTATGAGCTCTTTGAAGGCATTGAAGGCAATGCTTGAGAACGAGTACGAGATGAGTGATCTGGGTGAGTTGCACTTTTGTTTAGGAGTTGAGTTTGTGCGAGATAGAGCAACACGCACCATAACAATGAATCAAAGCAAATATGTTATGGATGTTCTCAAACGCTTTGGCATGGAGGATTGCAAACCGGTTGGCACTCCATTGGATGTGAATTCCAAGCTCGTGAAGCTCACGGATGAGGAGTATGCATTAGAGGCTCAATCTATGGTGGATGTGCCATACAAGCAAGCTGTAGGGTCATTGATGTATGCTATGATTGCAACAAGGCCGGACCTTGCGTATCCAATCAGCGTTGTGAGTCAACACATGGCAAGACCGGGTTCAAGTCATTGGGTTGCGGTCAAGAGGATCATGCGGTACTTGAAAGGCACAAGTGATGTGAGGTTGTGTCTTGGAGGTGACAACATTGTGTTGAGTGGGTATTGTGATGCGGATTATGCGGGTGATACCAATGATCGTAGATCCACCACGGGCTACATGTTCAAAGTTGGATCGGGGGCCGTTTCATGGAATAGCAAGCGCCAACAAACCACGGCCACGTCAACGGTTGAGGCGGAGTACATGGCGACGAGCCACGGTACGAAGGAGGCCATTTGGTTGAGGCAACTAATGGCGGATGTGAGATGCACTCAAGAGGAGGCTACAACAATCATGTGTGACAACCAAGGGAGTATGTCATTGGCTAGAATCCAACGCATCACTCACGTACAAAGCACATTGATGTGCAATATCACTTTATTCGAGAGAAGTTAGAGATGAAGGTGATAGAGTTGAAGTATTGTCCAACGGAGCACATGGTGGCGGACGTGCTGACAAAGGCTCTTGCGAGAGATCGACATCAAAGACTAGTGGTGGCATTTGGGCTCCAAGGCTTTGGCTATTCGCAAAGTGGGAGTGTTGAAGTAGGATGATTGCGTGGGCTGAAGTTGCTCATAGCCATGTGCATTAGCTAGAGTAGATGATGCGAATGAGCTAGACTTGCAACTAGAGAAGTGGTACTAGTTAGAAGTAATGAGAATTGGATCTCCCAAGTGATATGGGCTGATCCTAGTGTACTAGGAGTGGAGTATGGGCTGATGTCCCATATGGTTTGCCAAGGGGACTCCCTTGGGTGTGCTACTTAAGAGGGGCAGCCCATGAGTAAAGATCATCTCTTTCCTATGCATTCCAAGTGTTTGTGTGAGGCTTTGGCATTCTAATCTAACCTTCAATAGGATTCACTGCTATTTTGAGCCATTCCAAAGTTCGTGAGTGTTTTTGGTCACATATTTTAATATTTTCTCCCCAGTGGAGTTTAACTCGAATTGACATATTTCATATTGCATTGGAAAGTAAACTTGAAGTAGTATTTAAATATGTTTTTTTTTTTTTCAAACACTTGGTTTTTTGGTTCTAAGAAGCTTGTTTAAAATGAGTAATGACCAAAAAATGATCTCTTGGGAGCTTAGGGTTGAGCATAAAATGCAATATCAATTACAAACTTGGAATGACAAGTGTCTTAACTCTTAAAGGTTGTGGACACTCTATTTAAGAATAAGTGAAAAATTAGTGAAGTGCAGTTTAGATGAGCTCTTCCAACCTCTCACCATTGGTGCATGGCTGTTGGAGCGGGCAAAACAACTAGAGCCGCACGACAATCGTTGAGGGCTCATTTAAAGAGCCCCATTGGAGATGTAGCAAGCTTCATTGTGCATGTTTTGTCTTGACATGAACAATTATCGTAGCTTCCTAGTAGCTTGGTTAGAAAATGAATAATTACAAGGGTGCTTAAATTTAAGGGAAATTATTGACCTAGTTTGCCCAAAAAAAAATTAAAATTAAAAGGCTAGCGGTTCTAATATATATATTTTTTATGTTCCTGCCCAATTTTAATAAATAATTTTTCGTGTTGCCTGATTATTTTTTGTACTTTAATTAATTTTTTGCTGCCAAAGCTGCTAGGAAGCTACAACACTCCGTAGAAGAATGTTCATAGAGTTTCATTGCTAGTTCTCATTACTGCTCTTACTTGATTTCAGTGTCTAGGACTTAATAGGGACAAAGGTGTGCAATCACTGGTGCATATTAAGTAGTCATAGGAACACCCGTGACCCAATATAAATTTTGTTGAAGGCCAGGAATTGACTAACTTACTCCAATGTGCCACAAGTAGCACACTGAATCGAAATTTAGCCTGAGCAGATGTTGTAGACTTCAAACCAACTATCAACATTCACAATTATGTGCTAATTAATTGAAGCATGTGTGTAAAACCAGACAAGCAACTCTAAGTTCATCATTCATGTGCTCAAGGACTCATAACGAAATCATTTGTAACTTATCATTTCTTTAGCACATAACATCTACACACAGCACAACCTACTTAATTCAGATCCTACACTTAATCCCTAATCTCGGGGGGTGCACTGTACTAAACATGTACGAGTATACGTGAGTGCACAAAAGGGGTATTAATTTGAACACTACCGTATTACGTATACATACAATAAACACATTTAGAAATGAAAATATTCACGTATACTTACACTAAACATATATTTAAAACGGAATACATCTGTATACAAAGGTATTTTAGACATATAGCCTCTCGTATACAGGGGGTTTTTAGAAGGGGTCATGAACGCACGTGATTCTCAAACATAATGTAGAGTGCACCCCCCGAGTCCCTAATGCAAGCAACAACCTCAATGTGCTCTATTGTCTCTCACTACCACCTTTTGCATAAGAAATTCTTTCACCATCTTCTCCACAAGAAAAAATTTGAAAAAATTAAAGTAACATGTCAAAACAAATTGGCTCTATTGGACATGTTATGCTACAGTAAATGCCACATGTATGCAGATGTTCTTCCCCGTATGCACACCGTATGAACAGAGGCAACCTCCTTGTAGGGTTAAGTCTTGACATAATTACATCCACTTCTATATCTACATACATGAATGATACATGAACTACATTAATACAATCCTAGGTGACAGAGAGTACTAGTGACATGGCCATCTGTCTAAGAACAGACATTGATACTAATTCCAGAGTCTACGGTCTCCATGCTGCACCAACAAGCAGTGAGAGTGTCCCATTAAGGAGCCAACGCAACGAGCTTACTCAAAACAGTGTCATAGTTCACTGTACACACTTGTCCTATGTGACAAATCACACTCACTAAGTCTTGAGCAGTTGGCAGTGAGTATGAACTGGCGCCATTTAACTCACCTACCGAGTGAAAAGCGATGCCTTCTCCTTGTAGGACAATAAAGGTGCTAATTAAATATGAAGTTCGCTAGAAACATTGCCACTGGGCAGTAGATGATATGCTCAAGGGGGGGTTGAAATTGTGGGAGGAGGGTCGTCTCCACAATCACAATCTGTTGGAGGACCCACTAGTAATCTATGCGGATAATTCATGTGGATGGGTGTTGCTGATCCTGCGGAATCGTCCACTGACATGGCATTCTCCGAGTCCGTAGAGCTCCCACTCAGCCTGTGCAGCCGCTCATCGCTGTCCACCGGTTCTGTTGCATTTTGTGGAAGAATTAATGCTCGACTGCGGCATTCATGCAGCTGGGCCAGTGCAAGCAAGAGCATGAAAACTAGTGCAACACGAGGACTCGTGCACGCCATAGCTATCTGATGGTTTTCCAGAGCTCCTTCAATGGAATGATCTACTGTCAGTGGCAGGGAGAGATGATGAGCTCGGTGCTCGTGTGGTAAGCTTTTATGTGGTGTGTGCATGTACTGTTTACAAGAGGAGACTTTTTGAAGTACATGCGGAATTGGGACGAGAATGGTCTTTGAGAAGGACATAATTATATGTTTCAAGTTTCAATGCTTGTACGTACCGTAAAGTGGAAGCATTGCAAAGACCTATGTTCCGTCAACTACGTCTCCCAGGTAGACCTGTGGACTTGGACCGCAAACGAACAAATGTAAAGATCATGACGTGGCACCCCAATCACTTTGGGAGTACAGAAGTGGATTTCTATGTCACGTGTGTGCACAAGCAGACTCGATCATGATGCTTGTCACCATCTTGAGTAGCAGCCAATTGTTTTTGTTTTCCATTGGTAGAGCAACACTCACCCTACTTTTGGTGCATTCAACTCCTACAGCAAGAATTTTATCACAAAATGAAAAAGAAAGAAACCCACGTAGGTATAAAATTATTTTCACTGGAGACCAAGAACTGAATGCTCCAAATGTGCCCCATGTAACAGTAAGAATTGAAATTTAGCCTCTTTCTATGACCTCGCTCCCCATGTCAAACAAACTACCCCAATAGACTCTTTACTCATGATGATCAAAGACTTCAAACCAACTTTCAACATGCAAATTTCAACATTCACACTACTTCAAACCGTAGTTCATTCAACTCAACCAGCCCACTCAAGCACCTACTCAGAGTGGAGGCCGTCCGTGTGGGACCTGATACAGTGGTGCCAACTTGAAAACTCTGGCCAAATCAACTGCATGGCTCATGCTTGACACATGCCCAACTGAATCGTTTGTTTCTCATCCATTCACTTCATCTCTCCTTCAGAACCCTAGGGCTATGCCCACCATTGATCAAGGATCGGACAGCTGAGGATCGTTTTAGAGTTCACCGGCTCGACTTACTGCAGGATCAAGAAAACCGTCCTCTTACTAGCTAATCATGTATAGAGTGCTACGTGGGGACTTGAGTCCAGCTGTTTTCGCAATTGACATCTACCTTCAGGAGCGGGCTTAGATCAAGGTTTCTCAAGTGGGTACAGTTTCTCAAGTGGGTGCAGGATATATTGAGAGAATCCCTGACTACTAGCTTCTCACACTAGTCTAGACGCTGGTTTTTCTAACTCGACCAGACTACTCAGAGCTTACTTTGAGTAGCACATTTATGCATGGGACACATGACAGACTAGTGTTCGGCTTGATAATATATCCAGTACAGTAGTTACGAAGTCAGTAATTGGTGTCCATCTCGCTCTGTTTCAAAGCTTTTTGGAAGACATAATGTTGAGAGATGATTGAGTTCCAAGCTCTGTATCAAGCGATGTTATTGATATTTGGGATGCTAGTGTTTGGTTTTGTTTCAGGTGGATGGATGTTTTAGTGCTGAGAAGCTTTGTTATGTAGCGGTGGTGGTGCAGGTGAGAGAGGTGGGTGTTTGTATTCAAGCGCTCGGGATTGAGCTAGCTCTGTGGAGGGGGGCAAGTGAAGAACGCTTTGGTTTGCTTTTCGGATTTTAGGTCGACAGAGTTTCGCAGCCGCCAGTCGCGGTGGATTCAGATTTGTACTTTGATGACAGCGATGCTTGTGTAAGCCGTATCCTTTCTGAATAGGCATTCGAGCGATGGGGAGTCGTTTCTAGAATGCCTCTCTGTTTCACGCTGTGTCAATGCGGTAAGTGCGTCCTTGCTACGGTGCTTCGACTTCCTGCAATTTTGTTTTTGTATGCAAGATTCTCACCTCAATGCGATAGCAGGAACATCTTAATTAATATTAAGGCAAATTCATACAAAATGCGTCGTCCATAGCTTAGATCATTAGGCTAGGGTTGATTTGTTGGTGTTGGACTCTAGATCAGTGATAATGGCTTATATTGAAGGTCTACTTGTATCAAAATTAAGGACAGTAAACGTAAAATAGCTGTTGAATTTCTAGTTGAGTATGAAAATGAATTCCTTCAGGCTTTGCAAATGGCTCTCTCCCAGCAAGAAAGGTTCTCCAGACCTCTCCTTGCTTCAATGCTTGAAACCTCGGCATCACAGCCAACGAGACGGAACCCCATGCACTCAACACCTGCTCAGGTCACACGTCAAAATCCTCAAAAAAAAAAATGAAACATAATCTGAAAACCAAAACTCTAGAAAAACTGGTATTTTTAAAAGAAAACATCAAATGACACAATCCTAGCAGGGATCTAATGGCTCAAGTAGTTGCTGTTCACGAATGGTGCCAAACATGTGCTTAAATCTGGCGGAATCCAGCAATCTCTAATCCAACGGTGCAGTGAACCAATTCACCTTCTATTTCTGCATCGACTGAGTACGTACAAGCTCCATGTGTATACATGGACCGGTGTGATCATAAATCATTCCTTGAATCGGAAAATCATGGCCTTCCAGATGGCTCTCATTCAGTGGTGGTCACAGTCAACCCACTGTTGCAGGAAACACTGGACGAGTGAAATGAACACAAATGGATCCACCAAATTGTGACAGTTGTGAAAATGGACCCACTGTATTGTGAACAAGTTGAATCACCAAGCAAGTTACCGTATTTGACTTAAGTTCTACAGTGCGGGGAGACTCTGTTGTCCTATTATGGCCCATTTCCACTCATCCCACTCAAGTGGGGCTCGTACAAAACAACTCAGAAACGGTCAAATGCACTAGTTGAAATCACCAGGATTTGAAGTAGTGCTTTGGCAAATTTTTGTGTGCCAAAATGTACCATTCGAGTGCTGGAAATGAGGAATTGTAAGCTCAGATCAATGGAATTTCTGTTGCGCAGCTGGCCTGGAGCAGGATTAATGGATACGAGCTCAACTCCGAATGCTAGGATCGAACATGAAGAGAAACTCCTACCACCAACTTCGCCACGGACGTTGCGCTGAAGAATGTTACCGCTCTCCTGGTATTTATCGCTCACACTGTACATGTTCAGTAACTAGGAGCATTTCCACCCATGCACGCTAGGACTAACTCTCCAAAATCATTCATCTATATTTAAAGGGCCCTTGCAGTCACATTCCTCCACCCTTACACGCCCTTCACGTATCAAAACTGTGCACATCAAATAGTCAATGGACCAATCACAAGTAGAATGGGAGGATATAGTCAACTAAATAGTGATTTGAAGGCTCAATTTCTAAGAGCATTCCCACCCATGCACGCTAGGACTAACCCTCTCAAATTATTCATCTACATGTGAAGGGCCCTTGCACTCACACTCCCCCACCCTTGCACGCCCTTCACGTATCAAAAGTGCGCATCAAATAGTCAATGGACCAATCACAAGTAGAATGAGAGGAATAATCATTGAATAGTCAACTCAATAGTGATTTCAAGGCCCAATTTCTAACACGCTAGAATCCAGAGTCAAGAAGCATTTTGAAAGGCCCCTTGAAACTTTTCATCCACTTCTTGAGGTCAGCGACCCTCTGAGGCCATGGGTGGCCATTCTCTAACATGTTAGGATCTAAAGTCAAGAGGTATTTTGAGAGGGCCGTTGGCACTTTTCATTTACTTTTGGAGTATGAGAGACTCTCTGAGAGTCTGAGGACATGGGTGGCCCTACTCTAAAGCAGAATGGAAAGCATTCAAAGCAAGCGGATGGCTCAAGCTAAAAGTACAGTTGTTGGAGCTCGAACCAAAGGTATAGTAGCCGATTCGGTCATTTTGCCTCGTGACTAGCGAATGGTGAGTTTGAGCATGGGCTCGAGGGCTAAGGACCGTAGATGGTTATGGATGGTTAAGATGTGATGAGGTCACATTGGCTAAGTCAAGGACGAGCAAATGCAAGACAAAAGTAGTTGTAAAAAATCAAATTTCTACTAGTGTATATTGATAATATTTGGTGAGCAAAAATCAAATGCCACAATATCAAGGTTTTTTTTTCAGACACCATGGTGTCAAACTTATGTGTTGGAGCAGAGTCACAGTGGTTTAAATTTGGAGGGACCACTCTCTATAGCATGCATGGAGCACTACTACAGTGCAAAGAAAATAATCCTACATACTATAAGTAGTTCTATATCATTTAGAAATAAATGCAATCGAGAATGGGTGTTATTGGGCCTACTCCCCTTGAAAAACTTGCGTGCATTCTTTGCAAAAATAAAATAAAATACTATTTTAAGTTCGTGGTCTTGATTAGACTATTAGAGGATGAGTGCTAGAATGATTGAATGGGTTTAGTACTAACAAGTCCATTGTCTTTCATAAACCTACTCTCAGTTTTGTTAAAGGAGAATTCTAATTGGGAGTAGATTTGGTTGTCTGTTAGGCAGAGTGGGGCCGGGTGCTTCATGCGACCCTAAACTCTCCTCTAAGTAGGAATAAATCAGAGAACTCCATACCAAAGCCTACTACATTCTATCATTAGAAAAAATTTAAGCAATTGCATGTTTGCCACCTACTCATGACTCCCATTCTTTGTGGTTTGGATACTAGAGTTAACTAAAAGGCAGTGTATCTAACATAGTCATCTGAAAACAAAACTACTCTATGAGGGAAGTTCAAGTGGAGTTCTCTTCCTATAATAATAATTTGTGACATTCATTGTTTAAGAATAGATTCCATAGTCGAGTCTCTTGACCTGGGGGAACTTGTGGCCCGAATTCTCTTTTAATCTTAGGAAGGTCATGAGTTCCACGCCCCATGACGGTGCATGGCCTTGCTTTGGGTTATTCTCCAATTTACCATAGGCTCTGTAGTTTTGAAGACTTTTTCAACCTTTTTGAACTCAAAACAAGTCTAAGGTGAGTTTGAGGTTTTTTTACCTTTGAAACAGCTATGACTAATGGTTCTTATAATTTGATTGGGGAACTCAATTACAAAGTTGAAACAAGTGCTTGCATATGTAATTGGAATTTATCCGTAACTCATGCTTCTACCTTATAATTTGGCAATATGAGTTCAAGAAAAATTCAACACAAGAGTTTCCCAAAACTTCCCTCTTTGGCCTGACTTTTCGGTTAATATCTCTATTGTCTAGGCTATATTGTCTGGGCTATGGAAGCGGTACAATTGCAACTTTTCAGACGTAGGCATAGCCAAAAGAAAAATTTGCTCATGATCAGTGGGCCAGGTGAGGCCAATCGAAAACATGCCGCGTGGAATGGTGAGACCCACACAGTACGAGCAACCCGACTAATGTAGTGGCTAGTGCCATCTTTCAGCTCCCAAGTAAAAGCATGAGGTACCAGTATTTTCATATATTTCAAGGTTTGGTTGATCCAAGTTTCAAAACGTCTGCAAGACGGAACATCCTGTCACTTAGAGCCACGATCGAAGCCGATGATACCACCTAAGGGCGAGCTTCCATGTGAGGATTGGTCCAGTAGAAGGCAGTAGAAGACAAGAAACGAGGTCTCAACAGTCACCGATACTCCACCCATTTCGGTGGAAGTAAAAATTATACTCCTGAGTTTCACCGATTTTCACCGATTTTCACCGATTGGGTGGAGCTCCCCTCTTCTGCGGCCTGATCAGCGATCACCCACCGCACATGGAAGTCGGCCCTAAGCTTCAGTCTCTTGAAATCATAGAAAAAACGCTTGATGATCTCCAAGGCTTCCTGCCGTGAAGAGACCCGGAAACTCAGTACGGTGACAATTTGTGCAATTCAAGCATGTGGCGACCAGAGTCAAGCAGTCCAGCTTCATTGGTGCAAAGGATATCCTCAGTTGTGCACGTACCTCACAGATGCGACCGCCCCACAATTATATTCAATTGTCGACACTGAAGAATCCACACCGAAGAAGTTCAACTGAGTCTGTGTAGGCAGAGACCAGGCTGCATGCATAGCCAATTGATATTCCAATCTGTTTCAACTCTGTTAGTACGCTTCGTCAACAACATATACGCAAGTGAAAGGTCTCAAGTAGATATTCCGTGCATAGCTATAAATTGGAATAAGATGTGCAGAGAGTCTAAAAGCGATCGACAGTACGTTTAGGAGTTAGTTTTTCTTTTTTCTTTCCTCGCCCCGTGGTGTTTTTGCCGTGGTGGCTCTGTATTCTTCCATTTTTGCAATTGATTCTTTCAATTTGTGCCAAAAAAAAACAAAACAAAAAAAACGATCGACAGTCACTTGGGCAGACAACCAGACTGTCGTGACTCGTGAAAGTCGTGATGCTGACTTACGCGTCACGGATATCGGTCATGGCAGGATCCATCTTGAATTATTGAATGTTATGGCTTTGCAGGTAGTCTTGTACCAATGGACCTTTGTCCGGTGGGCATTGGCTCATTGTCAAGACGAACAGACACTTTATTCACGCCGGCCTCAAAAGAGGACCGGTGTTCATATCTATCTATCTATCTTATGGCTTTGCAAAGGATTTCTGACAACTAGGATGGTAATTCCAACATCCCTTTATATGACTCATTTACAATGATAAGTCCTCTTGAATACCTTGCACATTTGGCACACTTTCATTGAGTGAAGCACTTGTAGATTATTTGACTCTTTGTAAGAGTATCGTCCGAGTAGTTTTTTATTTTATTTTTTTGACACAAACAAAGGGGAACCCTTTATTGCGAGAAAAAGTCACTCGTCCGAGTAGTTATACTCTCATACACGAAAACTATTTGATACTCCATGCTTAGTATGACTGTTGTCCAAGGAATCACATAAGTATCTTGACTATTTGACTTTTAACACGATTGTTGTTTAAAGAATTAGACATGAAGACTATTTGGACATCTATAAGTGATAAAAATTTGATAACAAATTGCTAATAGTGCGTGTGATACTAAGTTCAAAGGTCAAAATTTACACCCAATCATTTGCTTACACTAGGAATAAAAAACCATTGCATAGTGACACACAATTCAAGGTCCAAATATACATGGATATATATCAGAGGAGCACACAATAAAGCCCCACACGCACTATTCACAAATACTAGTGTATTTATGATTGAAGTTAGGCATCTATCTATGTTTAGGTTAGTTTTAATTATTGTAGGAAGATTAGTAAATTTGAGAGAATGTATGGAATATTTGACATCATCATCTATGCAAAATGAATAGCTCCTATGTTTTACTGGAAGGCGGAGGTAATGGCAACTGGGAGGGAAGATCAATCAATAAGATCTCAAAGCTCCAAGCACATAATAAAAAAGAAGAAGATACTATAGTGAATTATTGTCGACATTAGACAATAATTTTAGATTGCTTGTTTTAGATTGCTAGTTAGATTGCTTTTATTTAACACTATAGAAGTTCATTCAGAAAAGGGATGGGCAATGCCGGTGGCTAGAGGTCATCAAATTGGAGTGAAAAAAAAATGAAAAAAAAAACGAGAAAAAAAACGAGAAAAAAAACAACCACCAAAAAAGAATTGTCAATATAAAAAAGAAGAAGATACTATAGTGAATTATGTCTAAGATACTATAGTGAATTAATTTTGTGTGTGTTTGAACAATACAAGTGCCTACATTTTAATGTTTTCTATCATGGTTAATTAAAATGAGCTCTTCGACATATCATTGTCCAATTGTATTTTTTGGTTTAGGAAAAGGTCAAATTGAAAATTTTATAAAATATTTTCATTTTGTTGGATTGACGGATTTTGGAGAGAAGGCTCTTCTGTGGATATCCAATTACACTACAAGCAAACTGGCAGTTTTTATTGACCGAAATCAAGGAAACCCTAGTTCTATGTGACCAATTGCCCCTTAGAGCATCCCCAGTGGTCCTTTAATTGTAAGCCCATAAATGAACTTCGATGAACAGTTATGGTTCCTTTCCAAGTTTGATGGAAGTGCGGTCAACCCTTAAAGACGACTTGTAATTGCGGTCGATCCTTAATTGTTTGGAGCAATTAGGGTTTTTTAGTCTATCATATTTCTATTTCTAGCACTTAGAGGTGGCCTGAAACAACATGAAATTTACGAATTGGTGGCCGTTTACAGGCCGGGACTTGGATGAAAAAGAGAATTAGCACTACAAGAAAACCAGCCCAATGTGACCGGATGTGACTAAGCGCATATGACTATGTAGTCACTTCAGTCATTGGTTTAGTCTAAAATCAGTCCTAAGAGGGTCCAGTCATAGACTAGTCATATACGTAGTCATATTTTTGAGGACCTGGGTGGGAACGTCTACGGGAACGGGACACATGTTCTCCTGCCTGGTTCCCAGAGTCATGCTCTGAGTGCTTACTATGTGTAGTCATACTAATGTAGTCGGATTGTATGGGTATATGGTTTATGTATGTCTTAGTGTAGTAATACAGTTGGTTTGGGTGACTACATGCAGTCATGTAGTAAATAACTTGACTAATAGTAGTCATATATTTCAATCAGATGATTTTGAAGTCCTCTAGTCGTTGGCTCAATGGGTGAGTGCTGTAAAATAGGAGTAGGTCCATAATCTTCACTTATATAATAGCTTCTCTATTCAACACTACCATGTCTGCGCGCAAACATTATAGGATGTCATTTTAGGGCACCATTCTAGAAACACTACTAAATACACCTTCAAAATTAGTAAGTAATTGGGTTGGGCGTCCAAAAATCATGATTCCACTTGCTCTATCTTTCCACTTGCTTTCCAGATGCACGAAATTGCCTTGTATGCTTAACTTTGCTACAAATTTCCCATGCTCACAAAGAAGCCGTTATTGATCACCTTCCCATACTTTTTTGAGATGTCAAAGTGATTGCAAAATAACGTAGTCATGTGGACAGTTTTCTTTACTGGAATTAGTACTGACTGCGAAATAACATAGTCATCGACACAGTTTCCTTTACTTATATTGGTAATGAATTGCATTTTAGTAACACCTATAAATACAACTTCAAAAATTAGTAACTACTTGCAAGAGAGTCTAAAAATCATGATTAGCACTTGCTCTATCTTTCCACTTACCTTCCAGATGCACAAAAATGCCTTGTATGCTTAACTTTGCTTTAGATTTCCCAGGCTGACACATTGGGCTATAATTGATCACCTTCCCATATTTTTTGGGGACGTCAAAGTGATTGCAAAATAACGTAGTCATGTGGACAGTTTTCTTTACTTAAATTAGTAATGAATGCAACATAACATAGTCATCTAGACAGTTTCCTTTACTTATACTAGTAATGAATTGCGTTTTAGCAACACCTATAAATACAACTTCAAACAATTACTAACTAATTGCAAGAGAGTCCAAAAATTGGTTTCCCATGATGACAAGTGAGCTATTACTGATCACTTTTCCGTACTTTTTTGAGATGTCAAAGTGATTGCAAAATACTGTAGTCATGTGTATAGTTTTCTTTACTTATATTGGTAATGATTGCAAAATTACATAGTCAACTGGACAGTTTTCTTTACTTATATTGGTAATGAACTGTCTTTGTCCATACAACTCGAATTTGTTTACTGTGCAATCTCTGTGACTACTCCTTTGCTGTACCAAATTTCTACAGATAGTACTTGGGCTCCTACAGTCCTACTGTGGTGACTCATCATTGTAGTCCGCCTCTGTATCCTCCATTTGTATAGCAAGCTGCACCTCGTTGCTAGAAAGCTCCCTGGAACTTGATAAAACAGGCGGCATTGCTGCGGTATCATCAGTGACATTCTGTGCCATCAATCCCTGAGTTTCAGCATCGTCGCGTAAGCTTAGGCAGTGTAGATCTGGTCTTCCCTCAGCCGTGGAGGTCACTCTCACACTTCGTGATTGATTGCGTAGAACAACCTTCCACCCAAGATGTGCCACATCGTCAACAGAGAAGACCTGTTGAGCATGAAGAGGAAACGCAAACGAATCTGATGAGTACGGAATGGTACGGTCAATGTTCACGAGAGTGAAACCGTACTCATCTCTCTTCATAGTTGCCCGTGGTCCAATCCACGTAGCTTGGACCCACTTACAATACAGTATGAGTAACTCGAACTTCCCATAGTCAGCACCAATAATCTCTTCGACCCACCCCACGTACTCCACGTTCGCGAGCCTGTGGTTCTTGTTCTTTCTGCTGGCACGGCAAGATTGTGAGAATGTTACAGCTACTCCGCTGTCGCACGTTGACAAGTGTACCTCTGCTCCACACACACGTATATGGTTCCCGTATGCATACATACTGCGATACGATTTTGCCTCACATGAAGGTGGTAGGACAAGGCCAAGAACATCTTCATCGACCTGTGTGCCTGCTGCCACATCCCGTTGCACTGCAGAAGGAAACCACTCAGAAAACTGCTCATTCCTTGCGATTGGTGGATACTCTGCTCTTCTACCCCGTAATCGACGGCGTATCTCTGCACGCATTCTGTGCCGCGCTTCCATCTCCAAGTAGTGACGTCTGATTAGAAGCCACAGTGGATGGATAGTTTTTAGATAACAAAAACAGGAAGCAAATAGAGGAAACGTCATCTACAAAACATTCTCTAGTCATGTGTTGCAATATGATGACTAGAATTAGTACGCAATAGACCTTTGGTGACTACACACAGTCACATTGTCCCTTCTAGACAGAGCGCATGACTAAAACAAGTGATGCTTACTCTCTGTATGACTGTAGAGGCTCCGCGTTCGTGAGAACAAACTCGTGAATCCGTGCCCTGAGCTCTGATGTCAAGAGTCGATATCGACCTGTACCCTCCACGACCTCACTCTTGGCCCCTACTTCCTCCTGATCGTCCCAGATCCTCATGTGTGTTAGCTCATAGTCTTGCATGTACTCTGTGCAAAATCCTAACGCCTCCTCTATTATGTACCCCCTCGCCATGGATCCCTCGGGTTTTGCTCGTTGCCTAACATAGCCCTTCAGTCTCTTCAAGTATTGCTCAATAGGATACATCCATCGGGTGTGTACGGGACCACATATATCCAATTGCTGCACTAGGTGAATGGAGAGGTGTGACATGACATCAAAGAATGAAGGTGGAAAAACCTTCTCTAGTATGCATAGTGTCTAAGCTGTGTACTCCAATAACTGTTCCATGGACGAGGGATCTACGGACTTTGCGCACAATCATACAAACACCCAACTAACCCGCATTATTGCCACCCGCATATCCTTGTCCAAGAGAGTGCGCAAACACAAAGGGAGCAACTGTTGCATCAAGACATGGTAGTCATGAGATTTCAGCCCCTTCAAGTCCCCATCCGACGCAATGCACTTTGCAAGTTGGCCAGCGTAGTTTGTAGGAGTCTTCAAATTGCGGAGAATGTCTAGGAATTTCGCCTTCTCCTCTTTCGATAGTACATATGGAGCTGTTGGAAGTATGACAAACCCAAGTTTCCTTCCAGGAAGCGGGTGCAGATGTGGTCGAATATTGGCCTCTTTTAAGTCTAGCCTGGCCTTCAAAGTGTCGCGGACTCCCCAAATTGTTTTCATCACGTTCTCAGAGATGTTTTTTTCACAGTGGATGGGATCCAAAACATGTCTAATGAGGAGGTCCTGCCAGAAATCCCAGCATAGCATTCCAGCATCAGATTTGCTCACTATTGACAAAGAATCTAAAGCATTCATTGAGAAAACATAGGTCCATATTCATTTTTCTCCCTACATGCAGTGATGGATTTTAGAAATCGCACTACTCACAGTCAACCTTCTTATCAAGCAGGTTACTAGATTCAGTCAACAATTCTGGAAGTAGTTACTGGAACCAGTGAATGCGCTTAGTACCTGCCAATACGGAAGCAGGTACAGAGCTGAGAGCCGCTTCACTCCGGTCCGGTGAATGGGGTCGCCTTCTCCTCCACCTCTTCTTCCCTGTGACTCCTGCAGAAAGGATACTCTCTCTTGTGCATAGCCTTTGATGTCGCATCCTGTTAGAATTGGAGGGGGCGGCCGATACTCCTGTTGACCATTGAATGCTTGCTTCAGCCTACGATAGGGATGTCGTCTCCTGAGATACCGGCGGTGACCTACATATACATTCTTTCCTAAAGCCTTTGACCGCCGAGTTGTAACATCTGGCCCACACTCCGTACACGCTCTATACCCTTTTGTGACTTGGCCAGATGTTAGTCCGTACGCAGGGAAGTCGTGCATGCACCAAAGAAGTAGAGCCCGCAGTTCAAAATGCTGTCTAGGGGGCTCTTCAGACACATCTATCGTTGGTACCCCTTTCCAGAGTTCCAAGAGCTCTTCAATCAGTGGAGTAAGGTACACATCGATGTTCTCCGAGGTCACGCTCTCTTTCCCTGGAATCAGCAATGCAAGCATGATAAAAAATGGCTTCATCACTAGCCATGCAGGAAAATTATAGTTCACCAGGAGAACCGGCCATGTCGAGTGACTGAGCGACTGGTTTCCGAACGGATTCACTCCGTCCAGAGCCATCCCCAAGCGTATGTTCCTATGCTCAGCTGTAAAGTTGGCATCCAATGACTCAATGTGCTTCCAGGCCTTCGAATCGGGGACGCAATCCATGTTACTCCCCTCCTTCTTCCGATTGGCGTGCCATTTGTTAAGTTCCGCCAGTCTTTTACACTGGTACATGCGCTTCAGACGGGGAATCAACGGAAAATGGCGTAGAATTTTGGATGGGATTGGGCTGGACTCCGACTTGTATCTCGGGGCGTTGCACTTTGGACAGGACTTCGCATCCTACAGCTCCTTCCTGAACAGGCAACATCCATTGCGGCATGCATGTATAATATTATAAGACAGTCCCAGCTTCATCACATACTTCCGGGCTTCATAGTGAGAACGGGGTAGGTAATTGTCGCTTGGAAGGAGAATATGCAGCAGTTGAAGTAGTTCGTCAGCAAATGCATTTGATACTTCAAACACCGCAAAACAATTGAGTAGCAGAAGAGTTGAGACCAACCGACTTGTTGTGGCACCTACAAAAAGAGGAGTTTGGGCATGCTCCACTAACTCCTCCATTACATCTGCCCTACAGTCCTCTTCCTCCCATGGGATTGCGTCATCCTCCTCCACATCGTCTGTTGGAGTGCAATCCTCACGGTCTTTATCCTCGATGTTATCGTATCTAGAGAGGCACTCCATGATCATTCTTATTGCGTCCATGCCCCCATTGTTGTTGTCAAGCTCAGGAGGGCTTTCCCTGACTTCCTCTTCAACAAGGTCGTTTTCCGCATCCAGGAGACCCGCCTGAGCATAGCACACTCTTGGAATTAATCATTGACAGTATTACAATATCTCTAATACCTCACTATAATTAGTCATGTCCATCTCATGATTTCAGCATTGTAGACTATGCATAGTCACATCGATGTGGCTCTACATAGTCGTATTATCCCAAGTCTATGTGTGACGTAATGCAGTCACCACCACAGTAATATGCGTAGTGATAAAACCGTTGATCCAGTCACTAATATCTCACTACAATTAGTCATAGCATTCAGAAGCTATTTCAGTATTTGTGACTATGGGGTGTCAAATTATTCATTGAATTAATCATTGAAAGTATTTTAGCACTGGACTTCAAATGACTTGTTTATTACATCACATAGTTTAGACATACCAAAATAGGCACAGTGAACTGAGGGTCTCTTCCAATGGTCTTGAGATGCTTGCGAATGGTTGCCCTACTGATGCAACGACCTCCCATACAATTTCTGCATGGGCAACGGTAACTCGTTAGCCCCAGTCTATCTGCTTCTCTCTCCTCCAATTCCCAGAGGTCGAGGTCGCTTGCCCCCGTCGCACCACGGCTAGCCATTTGTCAATGTAAACCGGTCAATGGCACCTGCTCCTATACAGAAAACCACGCGAAATTGAGCATATGAACTCATCTTGGTTTTTGTTCATACCGGTAATAAAACTCCTTACTTCTGGTCAAAATTTCAATGTTACAGAGTCAGATTTGAGGCAGACCAACAGAGCAGTTTCATTGGAAAATGAAAAACGACCTCTCTCAATTCTGAAATAAAATTCTAAAGAAAAAGCTCCAATGAAGAGGGGGAAAAAAAAATGGGCATAATTTCCCATGTCGCCTTTCGTGACAAGCCAAAATTTCATAACAATAAAGTAACCAACACTCTTATAACCACCTATTCCCGAAAAAATGAACAACTACAGTTCCAACGTATCTTTTACTTATTATTGACCAACCCTAGTTTACCAGCTTTCCTTTTGAGTTACCTTACTAAAGAAGAGATTTCAGCTTTTCTCTTACGGTCCTGGGAGCCCAGTGCAGCATCTGTAGCATCAGGATTCAAACCATCAGATGGAACATTGGCTGCCCTAGAGTCGCCACCATCGTTAGATTTCTGTACTCTTCTTCGTTGGGCCTCAGCAAGAATTTTAAGCTGGGCTGCAAGGATTCGAAACTGAGGATTAGTGGGGTCAATAGCAGAGTGTGCCATCAAAGTTTAAACTCCGTCACTGCCGTCAGTCACATGAACCAAACTACTGACTACTGAACTCGCTATATGATGAAGTTTTGTGACTTCGTAGCGTCACATAAACCAAACTTATGACTGACCTTGGCTAGATCGTCCTTCACCACGCGTTGCAATCTCCTGGACAGCTTGAAGCAACGACTGTAAAGCATGCTTCGCGATGGAGACGGCATAATGGATGACTCTCTTCGACCCTAGCACGTTCGTTACAGAGCCCTAAAATTTGAATAACTCCTCCATTACAGAAGGCGGCGTTGAAGCGTAGTGGTGCTAACTACATTTTGTGCTGCGCATTTAGTTTTGGAAGGTGCGCAGGTAGCTCATTCGAACCTGAAGAGGACGATCAAAATGGAGATGATTGTTGCTCTCGATTGCCTCCCACGCCTCACTGCTCCTGCTCCTGCTTGCGATGGAGATGCCCACGATTCTTCCTGAAGCGCCTTCGCCGCCTGAAGAGGATGACACCTCCGAGCTGATTCGAGCGACACCTGAGGAGCCGGTTGCGGAGCAAGGGTCTGGGAGGGACGAGGATTGTGCAGTGCCAGAGTACGAGAGGCTGCGGCAGGAGAACTTATTCAAAAACGAGCTCAAGCTACAGGAGCTCGGAGTCCCGGTTCTGGCACAATCCTTGCTGAACCCTAACGCCATTTGCACGACCGAAGCGGGGGGAGGAGAGGGGACACGCAGCGCCGGCGCCAGCAGCATCGGAAACCGCAGAAAGAGGTAAACCCTAAACACTAGCTCGACTTCGCATCGCCACAAGTGCGCCGTTAGGGCTTCGAACGTGGTGTAGCCGTTCACGGCGCTTGATTTGATGCTCCCTAGGGTTTCAGGATTGAAGTGTGCATGCCTCCTCGTTATATGGCAGGGTTTGTAACTGATGTTGGTTTCTGCAGCGAGGGTTTGGAAGTCGTGCGTCAAAGTAACCGACTCAACAACCCGCCACGAAAAGCTGCAAGGAACAAGCAGAAGGACGCGCTCTGCAAGGAATCAAAGGAAAGCGTGAGGAGCATGAAGAGCAGCTCCGAAGAGTAGCACAGCGAAGAGGAGAAAACGGAGAGCGAAACTGACATCGAGAATGATGACGAGCGTAGCCTAGGCGATGATGAGGTCTTGCCAGTAGCAGTGGAAAAGCCACATCCAGGCAAGCAAAATCCTCAGGTGAGTGTATTGCCTTGCTTCGATGTTTGCTTGATTCGATGTTTGCTTGATTCGATGTTTGCTTCGATGTTTGCTTAATTCGATGATTCCATGTTTGCTTCATTCGG
Source organism: Pohlia nutans (assembly GCA_022496805.1). NCBI lineage: Eukaryota > Viridiplantae > Streptophyta > Bryopsida > Bryales > Mniaceae > Pohlia > Pohlia nutans. The sequence continues at coordinate 11,730,577 of CM040095.1, read as the reverse complement.
TGTTTGCTTTGCTACCTCGATTCAGTGTTTGCTTGCCTTGAAACTGCAGTCTTGTTTCCAAGCTCTGTGACTGCTCATAGTCACATGAACGAGAATTCTGACTTCATTTGCTAAGGTTCTCGTCATAGATACTTTCATGTATCAATTATGAATGTTGACGTCCAGGAACTTGTGTGCATTGCTGTAGTCCAGTTCTCCTCGTTTGGAAGAGCTGTGCATTTGCATGCTCCTCCAGTTTCCCATTGCTGTCAATCACGCTAGCTTCTTGATATCACCATGCTTGCATACTGGTTTAGTGGCCAAGGCAGAGTGTAGACAGGCTGATTCCCCATGATTGCGTACTGGTTGGTTGATAGAATGATAGTTACTGGCCTGGATACTAGCTTGTGTGATTCAATGTGGATTTGAAGCTCAATCTCTGATAGAATCTGGATTCGAAGCTTCGATCAAATAGCTATGTGAATCTGGATACTAGCTTCCATCTGGATTCAAAGCTTCGATCACGTGAATTCGTGAATCTGAATACTAGCTACGATCAAATAGCTTCGTGAACTCGTGAATTTGCTAGCTGCATACTAGCATTGTGAATACTAGATTTATGAATTCGGAAGCTAAAGAGTAACTGTGTGAGTACTAGCTTCATGAATCTGCATTGGATAAAAGCTTTGTGAATACTAGCTTCGTGAATTTGCAATTTCGATACTAACTGTGTGAGCACTAGCTTCGTGAATTTGCACGCCAAATAATAGCTTCGTGAATTCTAGCTTTGTAAATTTGCTATTTGGATACAACTTGTGTGAGTTCTAGCTTCGTGAATTCGCAATCTGGATACTAGCTGTGTGAGTACTAGCTTCCATAAATTCACAATCTGGATACAAGTTGTTTGAGTATTTGCTTACCTTGAAACTGCAAGTGTTTGCTTGCCTTGAAACTGCAGTCATGTTTTGTTGCTCTGTGACTGCTCATAGTCACATGAACGAGAATTTTGACTACAAAACTAGTATCGAGCCCAACAGATGTATGACTGATGTTGGTCTTTGCTTGTTGGCTCGTTCCATGACTCCTTTTCTGTAGCTTTGATTGTTTGGTTGATTTTGCTTCAATTGCATTGGAGTGATTGAATGCTCAAGTCTGCCAGCAATATGTGTTGAAGTTTTGTGATCAAGTTTTGTGTCGAATGCTCATTCCTTTCATCTGTGGTGCCAATTAATAGATTTTTATGCAAACCATTTGTGGTAATCGAATAGTTGATTCCGTAGGCTCGTTGAGTGCTTGGAATCAGTTTGAAAATGAATTTGTTGATTGAGTTCAGTCACATGAACTAAATAGTTGACTATCAAACTCCGTATATGTTTAGGATTTGTGGCTGGTCCTAGTCACATGAACTGGGATAATGACTAACCTTGACACTGAGAATGATTAGCGCTATATGTATTGTGCAGGCCAGCGCACAGACAACCGAGCCATCTGTGTGGGAGGTGCGCAAGCGAGGTCCTGGAGGTTGTGGAATTCCCAAACCCAGGTCAACGAGCCTACGTCCGCAGCAAACAGCCCGACTTCAACAAAGAAAACGTCTCAAGATGTCAGACGATTCACTATCAGGGGAGCCCTTCGATTACTGCAATGACGTTGCACCCGAGGTTCCTCCTAACCAGGGAGGCAGCACACCTCCTTCGCGTAACCAAGCCGTTCCCCGGCATGGGTCCATTAGTAGCTTGGATGTTGAAATTGTAGAAAGACAGCTCCAACTACTCCAATGGAGGCGAGCAATGAAGATGCAGGAGCCTGGGGTGAACTCCTCCACATATTCTCCATGAGAGATGACTGAGAGCTTTGGTGAACCTTCATATTCCACAGACCAGAAGTCCAGACGACGGGTCGCTTTGAAGCAACAACAGACTCAGGAGGTCACTTTTCGAGATGCAAGAGGGCCCAGAAAACACCTTGTAGAGGTCGATCTGAGAGGACATCCACAAGGACAGAATCGACCGCTGTGGCTAACATGTCTTCGAGGTCATGCGCAGGATATAGATTTCAGCAAAGACAACTACAAGAATCTCAACACTTCTATGCTGCTCGCTGTCAAGGAACGAGTGGACAACACTTTTGAGTACCATGGGGACCTTGGCAAGGTGACAGAGGAGGCTTTCCACAACATTTTGAAGGGCCAGTTGAAGGTGAAGAGATATCAGTTGAAGAAAAGAATGCAAGAAGGGAAGGACAAGCCAAAGCACATTCGGCATGACCATTGGGTAAAGTTGTCAAAACTCATCTTAGAGGAGAAAAAACAGCATGAAGCAGAGAAGCTGCGATACAGCCGAGCGCAAGTGAGGAGGCCGTCTTCAGCCGGGCGCAACGAAGAATATGTTCGAGCTAATTTGGTAAGTCTTCAGTCTTTGTTTTCATGCCTTTCATCACAAGCATTCCAAGCTTTCTAGACTGCCAGCAAAGTCAGATCATCACCGGTACTTGGAGAAACTTGCATGTTCTCCTTCTTAGTTTCGTCAGAAGTCCATTAGAGCTCCTGATCTCAAAGGCTGTACAACTGTTCCATAGCGCAAACCAGGTCTTGAAGTGACTAGGTGCAGTCATCAAATTCGAGTTTGTGATTGTTCTCAGTCATCACGTTCGAATTCGTGACTTTTTTTAGTCATAGAGATGTCTGACCCAGGTTAACCCATTCATTTTCGAGGACACTTGACGGCAGCAGCTCATTCCTGTAAGCAATTTTTGTGTACAATCGGTAACATTTTCCAAGTCCAGTCCTTCCTGCACGTCCTGCTCGTTGCCTTGCAGAAGCCCGTGAAATTGTGGTGATAACCCGACGACGTAGTAGATTCCAGCGATCGTGAGAGAAGCCTCATCAATTGTCACTAATCATGCAGCACTAACTAGGGAATCTAACATCTCTGTGCAGGCCATTGAGCTGGAGAGAAGCCCAACTAGGGTTGAAATTGAAAGGGAGCTTGCACGGGTCAAAAATGCCCCTCGAACACTCATTCCCAGAAAAGAAACCTCCCCGAGTAGCCGAGTGTCTGATGCACAGCCAGAGCACGACAGTGATTGGCGGAGATCCATTGAGAAGAACATTGAACGCATCATGCAGCACCTGCAGATTCCCGTTGTCACCCCCATGAAGGCAGCAAGTGCAAAGAACAGCTCCAACTCAGAGTCCACCGGCACCGACACTTCACGAAAGCCAGATCACATTCAAGAAAGTACTATGCCACTGCAGGTACAAGTATGATCTTGATGTGTGTCGTCCAGCTCCTGTTATTACAGCTCCTGCTTGGGCACTTCTTAAAATCTTGTGCCTTAGTTGTAGAAAAATTCACTATGCCAAGTTCGTGATTGTTTATAGTCATTGATATGGAAAGAGTGACCAGGCTTGACTAGATGCAGTCATGAAGTTCGAATTCGTGATTGATAATAGTAATGAAGTTAGAATATGTGACTTCTCACAGTCATCAATTTAGAATCTATTACTATCCACAGTCATAGAATTTGAATAAGTGACTGGAATGGTCAAGAAGGTGTGGCATTGTTGAACACATTTATAAACATTGCGAATGATTAAAAGCCATGACTGAGAGGATCCTTATTGACGTGTTGCCTCTGTACTCAACAAGGATTGCAGCAAGTAGGGGAGTGCGAATTGCAGCCTGCAGATCCGGATAAGGCAGAGGACATTCCTGCAGTAGGTGATGTGAAGGACTCACATCCGTCGGGAACTTCGAGCAACCCTGCAGGAGGCACTCCGGATTGTGGTACAGTTACCGTGGCAGAGTCAGGAGAACGTGCCCCAGTTGTGTACTCAACTCGGAATTTGAGGGCTTCCAAGCCTGCAAAAGAGGACACTCGCACCCAGAAGAAAATGCGTTTGACAGAGGTGGAGAAGCTGAAGAAAGACCACGATGACACAAAGAAGCAAAGGGCACTCCGGGGGAGCAAAGAGAAAGCTAAAAAGAGCAAGGAAGCCAACATTGACAGTCAGCAGAACGCGAAAGGGAAGAGGAAGAGAAACATGAACGCACTGGTAAGTGAACATGTAAGTGTCGGCAGCCTTGTATTTTCACAGGTTTTTCTCTAAAAGCACCAATTCAGTGATTCAGTCCCAAGTGATCCCTGTTTTGTGTGTTTTTTATTTTTATAGGTTGTACAAGAAACCGAGGACCCAGATTTAAACAAGGGTGACCCTCTGAGACTCAAGAAAAACATCAACGCACCGATAAGTGAACACGTAAGTGCCATGAGCCACTTCCTGGAATGTTGTGCTTTAGTGATTTAGAAATTCATTATGCCAAGTTCGTGACTGTTTGTAGTCATTCATATAGAACGAGTGACCAGGCTTGACTAGATTCAGTCATTCAGTTAGAATACGTGACTAATATTAGTAATGACGTTAGAATATGCGACTTCTCACAGTCATAGAATTTGAATAAATGCCATGAGCCTTGGAGAAGTACATCTTTGTATCAAAGCAGCACTTTAGTCCCAACTGATCCTTGTTTTGTGTTTTTATTATTATTATAGGTTGTACAAGAAGGTGAGGACCCAGAGTTCAAGAAGGGTGACCTTGTGAGACTCAAGGGACTTGAAGAAGGGGAGGAGGATAAAGTTGTGGCAGTTGGGAAAGTGCAGAATGTAGCTGGGGCTTCTCTACACGGGAAAACCATAATTGCAGGAACCGTGTCTGTAGAAGTGCAGAAAAGCCTAGATGACGACTACAGTTTGTTTGCACCCGTAGATCTAGATAACCCACCCGTGACCTTGGTAGGACAAGCAGTAGGGCACTTTGTACTGTAGCCCACAGAGTTCATGGACATTGATCTGTCCTTCTCCCAAGCAGTTTAGACTGATCGAGTTCCAGGTGCAGTGCATCCTGTTTCAGCACCGAATTTTCTATTTCAATGAAATGTGTGAAAATCATTTGCATGACCTGACGCAGTGCTCACAACCGCACGGTTGACTTGTAATAGTCAACAGATCTCATCATCACCCTAATCTGAAACTGAAATCTATGACTAGTCCTAGTCAGATGCTCCCGATTTAATATTGAAAGTTGACTCCCAGTAGTGAAAGAAATGAGTATACAAGGACTCCATGCAGTCAGCAGATGATATGGATGACTAAGTGTAGTGAAGCATATTTGACTTTACAGTGTCGTATTATCTCACGTGTGTGTGTATAATGCAATACAATCACAACCACATCACTATGCGTAGTGATCAAACCATTGCTATATTCTCTAATACCTCACTATAATTAGTCATGTCCATCTCATAATTTCAGCATTGGAGACTATGTATAGTCACTTCAATGTGGCTCTACAGAGTCGTATTATCCCAAGTCTATGTGTGACTTAATGCAGTCACCACCACAGTACTATGCGTAGTGATAAAACCGTTGATCCAGTCACTAATATCTCACTACAATTAGTCATAGCATTCAGAAGCTATTTCAGTATTCGTGACTATGGGTAGTCCAATAGATGTGACTCCAAAGAGTCCTATTCTCCCAACTCAATGTATGACGCATTTCAGTCATCATCTCACTACTATGCGTAGTGATAGAACCAGTCATGTATTGATTGATACCTCACTACAATTCGTCATATCATTCAGAAGCTATTTCAGTATTTGTGACTATGGGGTGTCAAATAGATGTGACTCCAAAGAGTCGTATTCTCCCAACTCAATGTATGACTCAATTCAGTCACCATCTCACTATTATGCGTAGTGATAAAACCTGTCATGTATTGACTCATACCTCACTAAAAATAGTCATGCCAATCAGTCGCTATTTGCATATAGATGACTACGTGTAGTCATAAATGTATGACTATATAGAGTCATATGGTCCCAAGTCCCACTGCAGGTCCCGTTTTGAGGTCCCAAAACACTGTGGGAACGCAGCATTGGGAACAAGAAGTGTCCGATATGACCCCTAGTCAGATTGTCCGAAGCGACTAAGTCGAAATGACTACAAACAGTGCTAGTCACATTTTGGTTTATGCCTTATTGTAGTCATAAAACCTAGTCACATTGGGCTGGTTTTCTTGTAGTGTAGAGGTTACTACTGGGCCTTTTCAAACCCCCTAAGCCCCTAAGCCGGATGAGGTTAGGACTTAGGGCACCACTGGGATGCTCTTATGTGAACCAAAAGCACTCACCAACTCTAGATTGGCTCAAAATAGCAGTGAGAAGTGACCAATTTCCTTCCAGTGTTATGGAGAGTTAAAAGCTTGTATGGTGCTACAAATCAATTTGTGTAGTCAACTTAAGAGTTGTCTTGTACCAATGTCCCTTTGCATGGTTGGCATTGGCTCATTGTCAAGACGAACAGACGCCTTATTCACGCCGGCCTCGAAAGAGGACCGGAGTTTCTATCTATCTATCTGTAGCCAACTTGTTCAGATAATTTGACGCTCCAAATTGGTTTCTGAGTTGTGGTATAAAGATAAGACAGAATTGCTATATGTAAATGATTTTCAGATAAACTGTCCATGTTGATCTCTGAGTTGGGAAATTGTTTGTGTTCTATACAATGCAGGGGTGTGTGCTTTGGTAGAAAGTTGTTCCGCCATGGTTAAGTAAAATCGGCAGGTCTATATTCAATTAAAATGCTTTTTGGTTGTTGAGGAGATTTGATTGCGAGAGAGGTGGATGCCAGGGCTTAAGTGAGATCATAGAGACATTTTGCTCAATTTTTGAAAACATTTTCATTTCATGGATTTTAGCATTGCGTCTGCGAGAAGGCTCATTTGGAGTTCCACATTGTGAATAAGCTAATTTGCTTGTACTGAAACCTCAGACATTGCTGAGATTGGTGAATTTCAATCGCCACGGAATTCAATTCAATAAATCATGGAGTTCTCCGGAGCTCCACCATTGATGATTGTTTCAGACCTCGATAACACTATGGTATGTCTCTATTGTTTTCTTTTTCCATAAATTGAAGATATTGCATGAATTGAGATGGTTAGGGTTTGTGCATTCATTTCTTTGCTTTATCTGTTACACTAGTTTGTTGGCTCTGACCGTAGGGAAGAGGCATTGCATTGCGGAACAATCATTTTTTGGGTTAAATTCCATCGTAGCAAATATATTCCGTTCATGATTCCACAGAAATGAACAGTGAGGTCAATATCTTTCCTACCACTATAAGAAAATTTGGTAAAACAAAACTGCACAAGTTTATCGTCTGTAGTTTTTTAGACCATCCTGGATTGCAAATGTAAAACATGTGTAGAATCTTCATTTACTCACTACGAGTGCAATTTTTGGAATTAGGAGGTGAATGCTCTTTGTTTTCACATCTTAAGTTTGTCTCATTTACTTGACTCCTACGAAATTCCCTCATGTAATGGCAAGTGTCATCTTTCACTTTAGTTCCAAAAGAAAGTTATTGTATCAGTAAAAATCAATTGCATTATAATTATACCATTGTAATAAGGGTATATTGTACGCCTCCTTATTCCAAAATTAAACTCACAGTAAACAAATGAAGATTCTGCACATGTTTTAAATCTGCAATTCAAGGTGGTTCAAAAAAAACAGCACATGACAAATTTGTACAGTTTTTTTTTTTAATAGCAAATTCTCATATAATGAACTATCTGCTTGAGGTGTTCCTTGTTTGTTGTGACTAATCATATCTTTCACTTTGTAGGTTGATCATAAGGATAATCATTTTACTTCCTTGTTGCGTTTTGGTGCTTTGTGGCAAGCGGATTACAACCAAGACTCACTGCTCGTGTATTCAACTGGAAGGTCTCCGGCACTGTATGAAAAGCTTCGTTCGGAGGTTCCCTTACTCACGCCCGGCATCACCATCTTGTCCGTGGGGACAGAAATTAGGTATGAGGAGACAATGGCTTCCGATCGTGGATGGGAAGAGATGCTCGATCAGGGCTGGAATCGAGATGTGATTGTTGAAGAAGGAACCAAATTGAACTTAAAATTCCAGGTGTATAATTATTCTTTGGAGAATACGTAACACGCGTTTAAATAAAAACAGAAAATCTGTTAAATATATACACAGACTAGAAAAGTGTTGCACTAACAGGAAATGTGTCGCCTTTTCACTTACTATAAATGGAAAAGATTTGAAACTGCGCCAGGCACATGGATTGTGTCAATGTTGATGAGTAGTTTTGATCACAAGAAGACAAAAATATAGGTATAATATTCCGGTATTGTTCAATGTTCCCACAAAATGGGGAATGAAAAACAACAGGTCTGCTATTAGTGTTGAGAAGTGTTGCCCGTCTCAATAGAGATAGGTCTCCAATTTTTCTACTATTTCATAGATAAGAATATTGAAGAAAAATTGAGAACCTATCTCTGTTGAGATGGAGAGCACTCCTCATCACTTTTCTAGTTAGATAGTCCGTTTTTACTTAAGTGCGTGTTATATGATAAACCTAATGTTTGATTGTATTCATTTTGTGATTTTTCTTTTCTCGTCTTCAAAAGCTTTTGAGCTTGTTGGTAAACATAAGATTAAGTTAGACCTTGTAGTAAAGTGAGGTACCTATTTAGTTGTGAGAGATACAAAACATTAGAAGAAAACTTGGTAATAAAAAACTGCACAAGTTTTTCATGTGAAGTTTTTTAAACCACCATGAACTGCAGATTCATGTAAAATACGTGTAGAATCTTCGTTTGCTCATTGTGAGTGCAATTTTTGGAATTATGAGACGTATAATATACCGTTGGAAAGGTCTCAAAAATATACTTCTAATGATATGTATATTACATCCCTTCTTATTCCAAAACCGCACTTGCAGTGAGAAAATGAAGATTCTTCACATGCTTTGCATTTGCAATCCACAGTTGTTTAAAAAACTGCACGACAAACCTGTGCAGGTTTTTTTTTTTACCAAGTTTTCTTTTAGTGGAATGAATTTACAAAATGTGATTTGGATAAAAGCTAACAGATGTCTATAGTGCTCACATGTAGCTTGTTGACTACCAGATTGAATCAGAGCAGCGGCCACATAAAGTAAGCTTCTATGTAGCCAAAGGTATGGCTGAGGAAATTATCAAAACTTTGACCGAGAGAATCCAAGAGCGTGAGGTGAGCTATCCTTCTAGTATGCACATATTGCAAATTTTATTTTGTAAAATTAAGACAAGTTCATGATGTTCAACACTATTTACAACATGTTCTATCATTATAATTATCAAAACGTGATAAAAAAAAACTACACAAGCTTGTCATATGTGGTTTTTTAAACCACCCAAGATTGCAAATGTAAAACATGAGCAAAATCTTCATTTGTTCACTGCGAGTGCAATTTTGAAATTATGAGGTTACTAGTATATACCATTGGCAAGGTCTCAAAAATGTGCTTTCAAGAGTATATTACACACCTCTTAATTCTTAAAATTGCACTCATAATGAGCAAATGAAGATTTTACACATGCTTTACATCTACAATACAAGGTGGTCTGTAAAAATACACATGAAAAACTTGTGCAGTTCTTTTTTCAGTGTACAAATTCATACATCCTGACTACTTTGACCCTCTTTTTATCTGTTATTTATTGATTATATGTTTTTTTATCTATTATGAACCTCTTTTGCAATTGTAGGTGAATGCCAAGCTTATATATAGTGGAGGAATCAACCTTGATGTGATCCCAACAGGAGCTGGAAAAGGCCAAGCACTTGCATACCTAATGAAGAAGCTGAAAGATGAAGGACGCTCTCCTGGCAAAACTCTTGTGTGTGGTGATTCTGGAAATGATATTGAGCTCTTCACTGTGTCAGACGTCTACGGAGTCATTGTAAGAAAACACTCTTCTCCAACCTTTGTTTTGTTCCGCGTTTTGAGGTTCTCCAAGTTTTGGGGTTTTTATTCCACATTTTCTGGGCCCCGCATTTCCCGGGCCACCACCAAAAACGAATTTTGGGGTCATAGTTTTGTTTTTTTTTTTAAATTGAGTGTTTATTTTTAATTTTTAGTTTGGTTGATCATTTAGGGTTAACATTACATTATTAAGATCTAGGCTTTCTCTTCCTACTAAAGTTTCCAAGATTTTCTTTGATGCTCTAGGATACTCTTGGATGCTCTTTTCTTCACATCTTAACCCCTAAACATACCAATCCTTTGAGCAGAAGTAGATTCTAGCCTCAAAAGTAGATATTAGCATGGCTCATATGTACATGAGGTGTAAATGAGAAGACTATTGCAAGCATAAAATCTACCCAACAAATTTGACATACTTGTAGTTGGAGGCCTCTCCAATATTATCAACAGCTCTCCATCACAAGAGATTTATTACAATTGGTAGAGAATTTAATAGGCTTTCAAAGGTGATTTGGATGAAAATCATCCAAAGTTGTATGAAAAAGTTACAAGGCTTTGAATCCGTTCGTGATTCAATTTCTGAACGCTAGGACGTTTAGGGGTTAAGCAGGTTTTCCTTGTCCCGGGGTGCACTGTACCAAACATGTACAAGTATACATGAGTGCACAAGAGGGATATTAATTTGAACATTTTCATACAATAGACATAATTATTTAGAGCTGAAAATATTGACATATACATACATTAAACATATATTTAGAATGGAATAGATCTATATACAAAAAGTTTTAGATATATAACCCCTCATATACAAGGGGACTTTTAGAAGGGGCCATGAACACATGTGATTCTCAAACATAATGTAGAGTATATCCCCTAGGTTCCTTGTTTGATTCTTACTAAATTCCCTCATACAATGTTAAATGTTCTCTCTCACCATAGTTCCAAGAAAAGTAATTGTATCTATAAAATTTGATCCAAACAATAGGGGGTTTGGAACTCTACTATTATAAAATGTTATAATTTTACTTTGAAATTTGAAAAGTATTGTGAAAAAAATCTAGGTGGGGAATGCCATGGAGGAGCTTCTTAAGTGGCATAAAGAGTACACCGAAGATTTGTCTCATGTCTATCTTGCAAAGGAAAGGTGTGCAGCAGGAATTCTGGAAGCTATGCAACATTTTGACATGCAACCCAATGTTTCTCCGTGCGACCGGCCTCGTGCCTTCCAAACACTTGGTGGAGTTGCAAAACTGAATTTATCCTCAGTGTCCCACGAGGTTGTTGACTACCTATTACTCATGGAGCACTGGTTGAAAGCTGATGTTGATAACACAGATATCGTTTTTAGCCGTCTAAAGTCATCACTGGTACCATCCTTTTCCTTTCTTAAAGCATCCTCAATGGGGCCTCTAAACAGGCCCAATATATTAAAATTGTCTTTTGATGCAGATGGAATTAGAAAGTCATATTATTGTTATTAGAATTACATTTAAAATCTAAATACAATAGACCCAAGAAAATCTTGATTTGGACAATGAATGACCAAGATACACCAGGATACACCTTGAGCATTAAAAGTTAGCTAACTTTTAATGGAGTAAATCTTGGTCATCCAATGTTCAAAATTAAGATTCTCTTGGGTCTATTGTATTTAGTTTTTAAATGTGATTTTAATAACAATATTATGACTTTCTAATTCCATCTACATCAAAAGATAATTTTAATATACCGGGCTTGTTTAGAGGCCCCATTGAGGATGCTCTTACAATTGGAACGTTTGTGCAATAATTTTAATTAGTTTTTTCAATTAAAATATTTTACTTGCTTTGATTTTTTTGAAGAATTTGATTGCTTTAAAGGTGTGCTCGTATATGAAAAGACAATTTTCCTTGTGGAATGCATAGGTATCTGATGCAAGCTATGTTCATGCATATGGAATCATCACTAATCCTTTGGATGAGATAGAGACCTTGCGCGAGTTGCACGGTGTTAAGAAAGGGAAGCACTATTGTATCTGGGTTGATCGCGTCAGGATAGAAAAGTTGTCTGATAAGTTGTATCTTGCAAGGTTTGACAAGTGGGAAAAATCAGGTGAAGTTTCTAAGACACAAGATCATTGCATTTGTGTAATGAACAGTTTACAATTACCTTAACAACATGATATTCATCCACCAATTCTTTGTGTATCAATAATGTCTACACTCTTAGAAAACAAGTTCACATACAATTTTTGTATTCTTTCCTCATTAAGGAGTCAAACGAACTAATTTTAGATACATTTTGGAAACTTTTACATTAATAAAGTTGACGTGCATACCGTCCATTCTAATCTTCTCTGTTGTTGACTTCCTATGATACAGGCCCTGGATTCTCATGCGCAGTCACAACTTCTCTTCTGCAATCAAAAGTGATTGTCTACTCCTACAACAATCAGTATCATTAAGGATTTTCAATTGCTTCAATTTACCATATGCATTTGTTGGATTCATTCTTGATTCATATCACTACTACATCAGTAAACTTAGAAAGGGTCATCTCGATGTCAAAATGACATCAAAACGACATATGTCACAGTGATATAGGGATTAGTGCTATTTTGATGTCAAAATGACGCAAACTTAAGAAAATGATACATGTTAACCTTACATTAGAATAACCCGTACCACATGGATGTAAAGCTTACATCAAATTGACATCAAAATGACATCCAAATGGCACTAATCCCTACATCACCATGGCATCTCATTTTAATGTCGTTTTGACATCAAGATGACCCTTCTAAAGTTTACTGATGACTCAAACTATTTGATTCTCATATCCAATTTGAAGAGCTTCTGCCCATAAGAGGATAATTGTAAACCGTCACTCTTGTTTATTCACTGTCTAGTAGCAAACTTGTCATTTTTCATTCCTCATTTCGTGGGAACAATGAATAGTACCAGAATATTATACTTACGTTTTTGTCTTCTTGTGACCAAAACTACTCATCACCACTAACACAACCCATGTGCCTGGCGCCGTTTCATTTCTTTTTCATTTATAGTAAGTGAAAAACGACACATTTCCTTCTAGTGATTATAAACGGAGGAAGTGCAAGTTTGCTAACCTAGCCCTCCATGTAGCAGATTGACGCCGTGAATGGGTTGCAGTGGAAGTTGATCCATGAGACATGGCTAAGTGGTCGTGAAGGTACCAAGCTTAGTCTGCAATCGCGAGCTCCAATGCCGGATGATTTAGTGCCGAATGCAGTGCCTGAGCCTCAGTTACTGGAACCTCCAACCCTGGAACCTCCTACTCCAAGAGCTCCAATGCCGGAATCTGTAGTGCCTGAACCTCAGTCACTGGAAGCTTCAACTCCTACTCCACAGGCTCCATTACCGGAAGCTTCAAACCCGGAACCTCCTCCACATGCTCAAATACCGGAATCTGCAAAGACTAATACCAGGAGCTTTAAACATCTTAGTGCCGGAATAAGATTGTAAGGAGTCTCTTTTGTTGATGTCAATTAGTTTACTATTCCTGTTAGATCAAATTTTTATCTTAATCAGGCCAGGTTGGACTTAGAAAATTGTCAGTGAGGTCACCTGGGGCTCTAAACCATTCCATAAGCTTGTAAAACCAACACCTAAAAAATTTGGAGGGAATAAAATGTGGAGACAGTTTTGATGCACTTTATGGGGATAGTTTGAAAACGCTCCTACATGTCAAAAAATGGGGTGTAGAGATGCTTTTTACCTTATTAGGCAACACAAGCAGACCCTATTAGATGTGGTGAGATTAGAGATACTCCAGAAACAGTGACTCGCCGCGCATCGACGCTAGCAAAGTCAGCAGCTTCAATGAAACTGAGGGTGTCGCGTTTGAGGTGGCACCCATCTGCCACCAATTGTTGGACAGGGTCAAGGAGATCTTGCCAGAACCTCAGACCGTCACCTTCTGCGTTTTCAACGAACAAAAACAAATAATTAGTGTTATCCGTAAAGTCAACCCAAGGAGGAAAGGATTCCAAAATTTAGAGGAAAACTCCTCTTACAGCCAAGGAAGCTCAAAAGCTAATTCTAACCAATGTTGAGAGGTAGCCAAGCACCATCAAAAGCAAAGCTCTTCCAACAAGTTCTTTATGCTCACCCAATCCTGGAAGGCATTCCCCCATGCTTGAGAAGGGGACAATGTCTATAGAACTGACTACACATGTCAGATCTAATGGTGCATACTAATTCAAGGTTGAAAAGAGGGATATAAAGCACCAAAACTCAGGATATCTTTGTTGACTTTAGGGAATAACTCTATTATAATGCTATTGATCCTGTGAAAGAGGTCTCCATTATCTTATCACAAGATTCTTATCACAACCAAGGCGAATATTCAGCAATGTCCCAGAAACAAATGCTATCATTACTTGTCTCTCATTTACAATTAAAATTCTTGAGAATGCATGTACACCTTTTAGATGCACTACCGGGTGAAAGATCCTGTGATTATGTATACGTACCAGGCGCAGCAACATGTTCCACAAACAAAAACATTCCTCCGGGCTTCAGCACCCTTTGAACCTCTGCAAAGCCAAAAAGTTTCATATACCTCCAAGTTAGGCTCAACTTTGGGCATCTGCTCAACAGATCCAATTACACTCAAGAGTTCTTCAGGATATACAGATCTTGTAGCCAGTATAACTCACCATCCGTGGAAAAAGTAAACTGGCTAAAAATAGTCATTTTGGACCTTATATTATCAAATGCAGTAAAACAATAAAACTCGATTTCTGAGCGATCTAGGAAAACCACCCCAATTTCTATTTTTAACCAATTTAGTTTTTCCACGGAGGGTGAGTTATATCCTATAGCAACACCCTTTATGCCTCAACAAGATTATATATCACCTTTCAGCGTCGAGGATACATCGGAAACCGAGCACAGTACGAGAGTGCAGATTACTGCATCCACAGTTGCACTAGGCAAAGGTAGTCCCTCACCAACCTGTCAATAAAATAGCATGAGTGACATTAACCCCTAAACGTCCGAGCGTCCAGAAACTGGATCATGAACAAATTCAAAGCCTTGTAACTTTCTCATACAATCTCAGATGATTTTCATCCAAGTCATCTTTGCAAGCCCATTAGGTTCTCTACCAATTAAAGTAAATCTCTAATGATGGGGAGATGTTGATAATATTGGAGAGGCCTCCAAATGCAAGTATGTCAAATTTTTTGGATAGATTTTATGCTTGCAATGGACCTCTCATGTACATTTGAGCCATGCTAATATCTACTTTTAAGACTAGCATTTAATTCTATTCAAAGGGTTGGTACGTTTAGGGGTTAAACCTAAAAATGACATAGAGGAACAGTACCTTTCATCCCTAAAACCATCAGGGACCTAATCCCGTCTCATACATTACCAACAGGAACTTTAATCTATTCATACAGGGTTGTCTACTGTCAAAGTGATCTACAACCTTTCACTTTGCAATAGCATACGAAACTCATAAAAATGTGATCTAAATAGATTTAACCCTCCTCTCTAAAGATCACTCCACAGCTCTACCAATGAAAGCACACTCTTACATATCGGTTAAGATGCTTACAGTATTTGCTACCTTATTGCCCTCATCAATACAACACAACATTCTTCCAGAATACACGACAGTGCTGTCGCTCCACATAGAACCAAAAAAAGCAAGAAATTCTCTACCTTGCTTAACCCCTAAAAGACCAAGAAGCTTAAATTGGGCCTCATGTTTTTTATAGCAGATTTGAATAGGTCTTACATCAGGAACTTCAAGGCATGTGAACATGGTGCCCTTATGCTGCATTGAAATGCAATTAAGATAATTTGGTGCCAACCTCCATACCAACCTAGTATGGATAAAATGACACTAAAATGACCAAAATGCGGTCTTTAGTGTCAAAATGGCACCAAAATA
The DNA here is from genome assembly GCA_022496805.1 of Pohlia nutans. NCBI lineage: Eukaryota > Viridiplantae > Streptophyta > Bryopsida > Bryales > Mniaceae > Pohlia > Pohlia nutans. Next base: position 11,714,835 of record CM040095.1, on the reverse strand, counting down.
ATCTAGCCCAACTTTTTTGATGTATGTAGACTTCCCTTTATTCAAATTTATTTGTCTTTTGATCAACACATACAATGTTCTTCACTGATTCTAGTGATATAAAATTTGGTCCTATCTAAATTAGGTTTTTTAGATAGGACCATTTTAAAACTATAAATCCTTGGTCCTTTAAGGGTTAATGATGATTAAAACTTTCAAATGAGGAGGATGGAAGGAGGTACCGCGTGCACAAACTGGAATTGCTCAGGAGAGAGACCAGCTGCCAATGCAGCTCCTTCAGCATAACGTGCCATTTTTTCGTTCGGGTCCACCCCTATGACATTAGCAATGGAGGGCCTTCCCCCATAATAGGCCAAGTTCGGTCCCGTGCCAACGCCCAACTCCATCACTGTCTTCACGTTGTCATTTAGACGAGAAAACAGCTCCCTCTTATAGTCTGCGACCTTTTCCCCGGTCAGACTCTCATTAGACTCTCTAATAGAGCACCTTAATCAAACTAGCACATACCTGTTGCATTGCATCATTGAACGTAGGAGAATATGAACCGGGTAGCCGGTCAAAGTCTTACACGAAATCAGATGAAAAACATTAAGGATGACAGGATGAAACATTTGGGATGAAAACGTGGCCATTTTTGTGACAACAGGTCGTGACAGATTGCGTGACAATGTGCGTTTCATATATTAGATGCACAATTAGATCGTCCTTCATGAAATCAAGGTAATGGGTGCAGTAACTGTCACTTTAAGCAAAATTACCCCTTCTGTGCTCAAAAAGAAAGACGGCTAAACTAGTTTTCCATGAGTTTGAAGACCACCAAGCTCTTACACACCTAATAATGAGAGACCAATAAGCTCTTCAGTACCTTTTAACTATTTGGAGTGAAAAAATAAGAGTATATTAAAGAAAAATTCACGATATCATATTCAAACACAAGGTGACTTTAAGGATAACTCTACTATGTCACACGTTTTTGGAGTCTCATAGAATCAGTTATGATTTTTTGAAGTGAAAAGTGTGTAGGTTCCTATTCTATTCCACTAGAGGGGGATAAGAAACAAGACCCTCATATGTTCATAAAATGGTTCCCAACACTCCCCAAAATCAAAACCTTGGAATTTATGAATCAGCAAATCCAACTCCATGGTAGCTCATCAAACGCTGCCTACTTTCTAAACTTGTTAAAATTGCCATATCCATAAATCAAAACCCTTGTATCCAATTTCAACTCCTTGCATCCTTAATTGCACCACAAATGTGTTTAAACAAGCCTCTTCTTAATAAAGGGACAATTAAAACTTATTAGTATGATGTTTACACTCACCTGAGCCTCATATGAACGCATCGTGCTGTTCATGGCGGTTGCATAAAATTCTTCATACCATCCTGGCCGTGCCGGATGCACAGCTTCCCGTATCATCTGTTCAATACATAAAAAGAGCTTACAAAAATCAAACCATAATACTAATGAAGATGCTATGTGAGATTAAAAGGAGGATTAGAATCCACAATGCTAACTTTTCTTAATTGCACTGACAACACACTACATACCTATCTTCAAAACATTTGAAACCTAAAACCCTGACTATTATGATCTTTTCAGCATACTCTCCCCCGACTTCATTTCCCATTAATTAGTTGGAAGAATCCGTAGTTTCACCAAGAAAAAAAATTAAAAATGGGATTCGCTCTCACTGCCTCTTATTGCTTTGTGGTGCATACATTATCTTCTATACGTTCAACTCTACTTAACTAGAGTTTTCTACATGCATCTCTTTACACCTTTGAAGCTTTAGAATTTCCTCCAAAACTTTGGAAGGTATAAGAAGCATGAAAGAAGTTCATTTCTTTATTTCACTTACATGAGGCTTCAAGGCAAGGTGGATGCATGTTGACCATGTCAACATGTACTTTTATTTTACAATAAAGTAGACCGGGTACCATCTTAATTAATTAATGCATCACACTCTCAAGCATACTTAGAAATAACAACTGAAATTTTACAAAACACAGTGATATTCAAAATCCTATAGTAGCATATCAAAAATAAATTTTGGAAGCATCAAATTGAAAATACCCTAATGGAGGCCACATCGGCGCTCGAGCAGTACAAACTTGCCATTGAATTATGTTTTACAACCATGTCCTCAATTGCCTTGACCTAGATTAAATGTCTGACACGAGAAAGCTCCGTAAAACGCTTCTCAAATGTGGCTTGACATTGATGAAATGATTGACAAGAGAAGTTCCATAGAACTCTTTCTCAAATGTGGTTTGCCACGTAAAAACACTAGTTATCACATCGTTTGCATGTGTACAGAGGTCGTGTCATATTTGCACATGTTACATGCATTCTAAATACTAAATCAGTGCGAAAACAAAACCTATCAATAACGTACAATTTCTGTAACGTTACCAGTGTGGTTGTCATGCATTTTGGATATCATCACTAGTAGCAGAACCTGTCGTTTTTCATTCCCCACTTTGTGGAAACAATGACGGAATATTGTGCCTAGATTTTTGTCTTTCTATGACCAAAACCACTCACCAGCATCGACGCAACCCAAGTGCATGGCGCATTTTCATTCCGTTTTCATTCATAGTAAGTGAAAAACGACATATTTCCTACTAGTACATATCAATAGAGTTAACCGAAAAGTCAACTCAAAGAGGAAAGTTTTAGCAAACTCCTCTTGAACTCCTCTTGAACTCATATTGAAATATAAATAGACCGAAAACTAGTTCATGATGAGTTGGGAGACAATCTAAAACAAGCCACTGTCATTATTCTTCACACCTTGCAACGAGTCCCACACCTTCTACCAAACCTCCAAGCCCATGGCCCACAAGGGGACAATCTATGACACAACACTATTCAACCCAAGTATAGCTCAAAAGAGAGGTCAGAAGTAGAACAAAAAGGGAGGTTAGATGGGCTTCTTTTCGGTTAACTCTAATATCAAGATGGTGAAAGAAGAGATTCTTACATCGGCGCTGGAGCGGTAACCATCGACAGCTCGCGAGATATTCTCCGCCGCTGTTACATTTGCAAGGATTGCACCTCCCAAGGAGGTGAGCATGGTACGCCGAGTGCAGCAGCATTTGCAGAGTGACTGACTCCGCTCCGCTGCCAAAATGAACACACACTCTTGTCCAATTTCACTGCGCAAAACAGTCCGAAAAACGGGAGCTGAAATTTCCAAAACTAATGAGGCTGCGTTGCCAAGAAAGTGGAAAAAACCCTTAACCCTAAGTATGTTACTTCCATACTCTAACCACAATATTCAGCTACTCCCTCTGTCCAGAGTTAACTGTCCTAGTTTTTGGGGCTTTATTTCTTTTCCAAGAAGACGGTCTCAGTACTCAAAAAATGGTCTATCTTTAATAATAGAATGTAGTTTTTGTGTCATTCTCATTGTCGGTCCTGTTTGAAGTGGACAGGCTACCTATTCTCCAAAGGGGAGAGTAGTCTTGCACCAATGGCCCTTTGTCCGGTGGGCATTGGCTCATTGTTAAAACGAACAAACACTTTATTCATGCCAGCCTCAAAAGAGAACCGGAGTTTATATCTATCTATCTGGACAGGGCTCACGTTTGAAGCAGTGCCTGGAGAGAACCGACCTTTAGTTACAAGTCAGTCAATTGAAATTCAGAATTGCCTAATTGGGTTCAAAATCTTAAAGGAAAGAATCGATCATTCCAGGGGAAATCAGTGAATATTCTCTATTTCCTTAGGCCTAGTCGAGAGAATTCTCCATAAATCCGGTTGATCCAAGAAAATGTAGGATCTTAGCCGGTTCAGCTAAAATTTCTCCCCAAACTGTTTGAAGTATAAAACATAGGACAAATATTGAAAAAGATAAAAATCAAAATAACACCAAAAACACCAAAAACTAGGACAATTATTTCCGGACCGAGGGAGTATAAAGTAGAATCTCTGGTTTTCATAATCATTGTTGAAATTTTCAGAAATTAATTACAAAGTGCTTCACAATTAACACAAAGTTAACAAGCATCACAATTAACACAAAGTTGAACAATTGTAGAAGTAAATGATTCTCTCGGTTCCGGAGAGCGTAAGCCTCTAGGAAATTCAGACCCGTCCTCTAAATCGCTTCCAATCTGCAAAGAATGTGTGCATCGATGGTGACTTGCAATGCGAATTCAAAGTGTCGTTTGAAAAAGAAAAAGAAATACTGTACCGAATCGAAACGGGTGGCCGTCGGGTGGAGGTGAAGCGCAGCGAGGTGCAGGTCCGCTTGAAGCAGAACTGGGGCTCCCGTTCCGCGAGAGTTGGCGAGAGGCTTTGAGCCTGGGAAAGGCGAAGAGCACCGATACATTCCTGCAAGAAGAGTGCAACTTGGGATTGGGGGGTGAAGTGAGGGCAGAGGTCCTTGAGAATGCCACAGACGCCATAGCTACCAAGGGATGAGCTTCAGCTGCACACACACAAGGTAAGGGCATCCTCAATCTTCACGGCAAGTAGGCCCGCCAACGGCACTTTCCCGGGGTGGAGCCTCCTCCGTGACCCAATCCCGCCGTCAAAGGCTCCAGTAAGTTCACGGCCACTCCAAATGAACCTCATCAGCCGGTACTTTTATCTCCTTTCCCGGAGCTGGAAACTCCACGCTACAGCAGGTCAACTGGCGCAGAAGCTGCAATCGAGGAGCGCAAGAGCGCAGGATGAGGATACAAGAGCGCAACAGGTTTGGGGTCGCTTCAACGGCATATTTTTTTTTCCATCCTGCTGCCAAAACAGACACGCCAAATGCGGGTGGCGTGCCACCTTGCCGAGGCAAGATTGACGATGCCCTAAGACCGGATTGAAGGCCGCCCGGAACTCTTCAAATTTCTACCAATTTGGATTGCTCGATTCTTTCAAATTCAGTCCCAAGGCTTTATACTAGGGTCGGGCTGGAAGGAGCAATTTTCCTACCTGGCGTCCTATGTGGCATGATTTTGACGCCAAATCTTTGGAACCATTTGATGAAATCGGGATAAGGTTTGCCATGGCCCAAATTTCAAACTTGGGCCGGATTGAATCGGGTTGACCTTCCATTCAGTCCCAGCTTGTGTATAAAGTGGGCCTAACAGCATTCCTACCCATGCACGCTAGGATTAGCTTGCTGAAATTATTCATTTACATTTGAAGGCCCTTGCACTCACACTCTCCCACCCTTGCATGCCCTTCAAGTATCAAAAGTGCGCATCAAATAGTCAATGTACCTATCACAAGTAGAATGTGAGGATATAGTGAACTAAATAGTGATTTGAAGGCCCAATTTCTAACAAGCTAGGATTGAGAGTCAAGAGGTATTTTTGAAGGGCCTTTGGCACTTTTCATTTACTTCTTGAGTGTGAGAGACTTTGGAAAGGCATGGCGATGCTTTAACCCTTAAATGCCTGACCCTATTACCGTGGTGGAAAAACATAAGACTGTATGCTATCTTTCACTATTATTATTGAATAAAAAATAAATTTCATATTTTTCCTGCATGAAACCGAATGTCAACTACAATATATGATTTTTTCAAAATTATTAATGCAAAATTTATATTATCATAATTTTTCAAAGTGACAAAAGCAAAGAAAATTCACATCAATTATAAACTATATTTTAAAAATACAAAAAACTTGTCAAATGTGTAAATTACAAAGAAAAACATTAGTTTGTTAACCGTGCTAAAAAAAAAATCTAAATTTAAAAATACAGTGGAAAAGCCTATAACCATGGAACATTGTGGAGGTACCACGGTAATACACCCTCAACTTGTAATTGCTACAAATCATTCAATTTTAGGAATTTTTCAAAATTTTAAAATGGAGTGGAAACCAAACTTTGTAAGCTACCTTTTGTTAGTTAAGCTCAAATTCAAAAAGTATCATCTTGATAGCCAAAATTGCATTTCAGCTGCAGCAAAAGATGTTGAACCAAAATTGGTCATTCAAGCTTTTAAGGGTTAAACAAGCGGCTAGTCGTGTAGTCTTTGCCTCAGTATTTATCCTAGATTTACTTTGATAGCTTGTTTAGGGTTTACAGCCATGTAATTCCTTGAAAACGATTTGCTTTCGTAGTTTCTTCCCTGCTTGGGCAGAAGACAACAAACCCATTGTTGCCCCTTTCCCCATTCCATTCCCTATCTACATCAAGCCAAGATTTCAAAGTTGAAATGTTGAACAATTGGTAGATAGGGGATGCAATTCGGAAAACACGAACAATTCAATAGAAGGTAGAAGGGCCTAAAATCCGAGAGTAAACCCCTATAGGATGACGAAGCCCAAATTGGGCATCATGGTTTCTTTCTTTCTTTTTCAACAATTTGAAGTCAGTCATGTGTGGACTTTGGTTTGTTTAAATTAATTTCTCTATTGTCCAACACATGCAATGTTCTTCACAAATGTTGTTGATATATACCACAAAAGGTTGCAAACATTATGGAATAACAAAAACTACGACCCTAATCCAAAGTAAAGACAACTACCACTAACTTCCCTACAAACTTCATATCATTTAGAAGCTTTTATGCGTATTGCCTTAACATCCAACACTATATAAGTTCATTTAAAAAAGGGATGGGCAAATTCGGTGGCTAGAGGTCATTAGATTGGAGTGGGAAAAATATGAAAAAGAAAAGGAGAAAAAAACAACCACCAAAAAAAAATTGTCAATATGTGTCGGCACATATCATGGTGTTTGTAGCGCCAGCCAGCTTTTCAAAAACAAAACAAAACAAAACAAAACACAAAAAACTTCTAGCCAACATTGGCTGACGTGTCGCGCTAGTGTCGGCATCAATTCACTACAATATCTTCTTCTTTTATTATTATGTGCTTGGAGCTTTGAGATTTTGTTGACCTTCCCTCTCAATTGCCATTACCTCCGTCTTTTTGTAAAACATGGGAGCTAATCGTTTTGCATGGATGATGATGTCAAATGTTCCATATATTCTCTCAATACTAACCTTCCTACAATAGTTAAAACTAACCTAAACATAGATAGATGCCTAACTTTATAAATACACTACTATTTGTTAATAGTGCATATGGGGTTTTATTGTGTGCTCCTTTAATGTATACATGTATATTTGGACCTTGTATTGTGTGTCACTATTGGCAATGGGTTTTTGTTCCTAGTCTAAGCAAATGATTGGGTATAAATTTTGACCTTTGAAATTAATACTATAAACACTATTAGCAAAAAAGTAGTGTAGTAAATGATCTTCATCCCGATAACAATTTGTTATCACTTAGAGCATTCCCACCCATGCACGCTAGGACTAACCCTCTCAAATTATTCATCTACATGCGAAGGGCCCTTGCACTCACACTCCCCCACCCTTGCACGCCCTTCACGTATCAAAAGTGCGCATCAAATAGTCAATGGACCAATCACAAGTAGAATGAGAGGAATAATCATCGAATAGTCAACTCAATAGTGATTTCAAGGCCCAATTTCTAACACGCTAGAATCCAGAGTCAAGAAACATTTTGAAAGGCCCCTTGAAACTTTTCATCCACTTCTTGAGGTCAGAGACCCTCTGAGGCCATGAGTGGCCATGCTCTTATAGATGTTCAAATAGTCTTCATGTCTGATTATTTAACCCCTAAAGGACCAATCAACCCAATTATGCTTGATTTTTGGTTACAGGCCTCAAAAATCAAGTGTCTTAGCTTTATTGTAGTTGGTGTTTTCATTAGATGTTTAAGTTAAGTTATGATACATCTTTTGACCATTGGGATTGGAGAATAAACTTCATTTGAAGCTTTTCCACCGTTGAGAACTTTGAGTGTTCAAAATACAAAGGGCTTTCTAAAGATGCTTCAATCATAAGTCTCTTTTAATTTCTTCACCTTCAATTTTTTACTCCATGTAAATATAACTTTTATCTACCTTAAATATAATTTTTGATATTAAATTTGACAAAACATATTTATTTTGAATTTTTACCTTGTTTACATCATAAAATTTGTAAATATTCAAAATATCTTCCAATCATGTTGAAAATTTTGTCATACCTTCATAATGTCGATGATTATCTATGAAAAATTATAAATCATTCAATGTGATATTTAAAGTATGCAAATTATAGTGCTTTGACTTTTGCAAAAGAGGTGAGGACCTTTAGGGGTTAAACAACAATCATGTTAACCCCTAAACGTACCGATCCATTGAACACTAGTAGATGCTAGCCTGAAAAATAGATTTTAGCATAGCTCAAATGTACAATAAGTGTACATGAAAGGACCATTGCATGCATGAAATCTACCCAACAAATTTGACATATTTGCATTTGGAGACCTCTCCAATATTATGGACATCTTCCCATCACAAGAGATTTACTCTCATTGGTAGAGAACTTAATAGGCTTGCAAAGGTGACTTGGATGAAAGTCATCCGAGATTGTATGAAAAAGTTACAGGACTTTGAATCCATTCATGATCCAGTTTCTGGACGCTGTGATGTTTAGGGGTTAACCCTTTAGTGCCTAGCAAGCCAGATTATGGTCACTGCAACGTCGGAAATGCAAATAACAGAGAATCCGTGAAGAATTGGAACTTCAGTTCTGAAGTTCAGATTTGCGCACATACATTACGCACCTTCCAGAAAAAGAAATTTTCAATTTGGAATTGGACAACTATCAAAATACCTATCAACAGAACGCAAAAATACTGCAAATACTTGAAAATACAGTAAATACTTACAAATACAACATATGTATTGTGTAGTATTTCTTGTGTTTGGAAGTTTGTTATCTTGTTTTATTTTTTTGGATTGTGTTCTCTTCTTCATCTTCCATTAGTGTGTGTAATCCGATCTTGACTAATGTACCCACTCCTGTCAATTTTCAACGTATAAAATTTTGTCCTAAACCGTACATGGACAAGTCACTTTCACTTATAAATCTCACAATAATTATGTGTGAGTCTATTTTTGATATGAAAGATTGCAACGGAGAGGTGTTGACGTAGGGCATAGCTGAACGTCTTTGCTTTTATTTTTGAAAATTTACCTCAAATTCTATTTAACTTTGAAGTCACACACCCCCCAAAATCTCGTTTTTGAGCGTGCATTATACAGTTCAAATACATACTATAATCTTCCGATCCCACCATCGGATGATTCTCAAATTTTAATAAAATGTGTGCTCTCGAGTTGAGAATAGAATTGCACGGTTACTTTCTAATTTAACCCATTCTATTTTTGGTAGTCTCAACCACAGTGGAAAAACCCACTGAAATCCAGAGCTGTTTGCTACAGTACCCTAGGCACTAAAGGGTTAAAAGTCAAAAAGTCAAGACACTTATGTGATTCCTTGGACAACAGTCACACTAAGCATGGAGTCAGTATCAAATAGTCTTTGTGTCTGAGTGTATAACTACTCAGATGATACTCTTACAAAGAGTCAAATAATCTATAAGTGCTTCACTCAATGAAAGTGTGCCAAATGTGGAAGATATCCCAGAAAATCATTGTAAATGAGTCAGAGAAAGGGAGGTTGGAATTACCACCCTAGTTGACAGTAGCCTTCATGTACACTGCCTTTCCTTCATGCACTCTACTCATCACCTTGAACCTCTACGTGTCCACTTAGCTATTGATGAAGTACTGTTGGATGTGGAATATTCCACACCATCTATTGTAAAGTCAAGGTAGAGATGGTGCATGCTACTGACACTAACTAAAGGTAGAGGGCTCAAAACCAACATGGTTCTAATTCCAACACAATCTAGGCTCAATAATCATCCTAGAAACTAAATCTAGGTAGATCATAGATAGCTTATCATTTTGGTCAACATCCAATAAGAGCTTTATGATGTGCCTAGATTTGTGTTTTAAAATAAATGTATGGTCTAAATTATGTTGGAATTAGAACCTTGTTGATTTTGGAGCCCTCTACCAAAGTAGAAAAGGTGGCATTGCCGAGGATGATGCCCGCGCAAGTAGTGCCCAATTTCACGCATGAATAATGGTTTTGCCTAGGCATCTCCATGGAGAGCACCACCTTTTCTACTAGTGTGACTGTTACGACGCTTCCACTTTCCTGTACAGTACAAGCGTTGAAACTTGAAATATATGTCCTTCTCAAAGCCCATTTTCGGCGCAATTCCTCACACTTCGAAAAGACTCCTTTTCTAACAGCGTGCACACCACACGAGCACTGACTGAGCTCATCATCTCTCCCTGCCACTGACAGTAGATCATTCAATTGAAGAAGCTCTGGAAGTCCCAGCTAGCTATGGCGTGCACGAGTCCTCGTATTGCACTAGTCTTCGTGCTCTTGCTTGCACTGGCCCAACTGCATGAATGCCGCAGCCGAGCACCAATTCTTCCACAAAATGCAACAAAACCGGTGGACAGCGATAAGCAGCTGCACATGCTGAATGGAAGCTCTACGGTCTCGGAGAATGCCATATCAGTGGACGATTCCGCAGGAGCAGCAACACCCATCCACGTGAATTATCCGCATAGTCCTAGAAGATTACTAGAGGATTATCCAAGAGATTGTAATTGTCCAGACCCCTCTCCTGGCACAAGCCCCTGATTAAACCCTTTCAAGAGCATATCATCTACTGCGCTGTGGCAACGTTTCTAGAGAACTTCATATTTAATTAGCACCTTCATTAATTGACTTCTTAGTTTGCACTGCCAATTGGACACTCTCACTGCTTGTCGGTGCAGCATGGAGACCGTAGACTCTGCAATTACCATGATCAATGTCTGTTCTTAGGCAGATGATTGGCCATTTCACTAGTATTCTTTTGTCACCCAGGATTAATATATATGCAGTTCATCTATCTTTTATGTAGACACAGAAGTGGATGTAATGTCAATTGTATCTTTTATGATACAATTTGTAGTCAGTCATTTGTGGACTTCGTTTTGTTTAAATTAATTCTCTATTGTCCAACACATGCAATGTTCTTCACAAATGCTGCTGATAAATACCACAAAAGGTTGCAAACCTTATGGAATAACAAAAACTACGACCCTAATCCAAAGTAAAGACGAACTTACCTACAAACTTCATAACATTTAGTACCTTTTATGCGTATTGCCTTTAGTTAACATTCATTCTCGGGGAGATCACTTCCAAATATTACATAACAACGTGCGAATAAGGATAGGGTCCAAAGAAATCTTTGAAGATAATTTTTATAAATGATTTACACTAATATAGGATGCTCACAATTGATTACAAGAATAAAAATGAGAATATTCTTGAAATATTACTAACTATAGTAAGAATTATTTTTAATTTTAGGGTACTTTTAAATACTCTTTGTTCACACGTGATACTCAAAAGATACATAAAGTAACCTCCTCGAGCATTCATCCAACACTATAGAAGTTCATTCAAAAAAGGGATGGACAGAGCTCGTGGCTAGAGGTCATTGGATTGGAGTGGAAAAAAATGAAAAAGAAAAGGAGAAAAAAACAACCACCAAAAAAAACATTGTCAATATCTGTCAGGACATAGTTTGGCGCTTGTAGCGCCAACCAACTTTTCAAAAAAAAAACAAAAAAACAAAAAAAAACAAAAAAACACACAAAAAACTTCTAGCCAACGTTGGTTGACATGTTGCGCTAGTATCGGCATTAATTCACTACAGTATCTTCTTTTTTTTTTTATTATGTGCTTGGAGCTTTGAGATCTTGTTGACCTTCCCTCTCAAATGCCATCACCTCTACCTTCCTATAAAACTTTGAAGCTACTGAGTTTGCATAGATGATGATGTCAAATATTCCATACATTCTCTCAATACTAACCTTCCTACAATAGTTAAAACTAACCTAAACATAGATAGATGCTTAACTTCATAAATACACTACTATTCGTTAATAGTGCGTGTGGGGTTTTATTTTCTGCTCCTCTAATGTATCCATATATATTTGGAACTTGTATTGAGTGTCACTATGCAATAGGCTTTTGTTCGTAGTAGGTCTGGGTCTGATATGGGTTCCAAAAAGGATTGTCTCACTAAAACACTATCATTTTATAATTCACTTAATGTGTGCTAGAAATTACACATTTTTATTCACATGAATTTAATGATAGATTCATGAGAAAGATGTAATACTCCATCCAAAATAGTATTGAGTAAGAAAAATTGAACTATTTATATATACCTTTTTATTCCTTTATTCTTCAAATCCGGAACTGTCTCAGTTCCAGATTTGAGACAAAAGGAACAATCCGAAATATCAATTTATAGTGAAGTAGTTCATAAACAAGAAATTTAGCTAAAACAACGTTTGAGTCATATCTATGTTTAATTTTAACTCTTAATTTGATGTTTTACTATATTTCCTTATTTATGAGAACTATCAAAAATCAAATATTTTTACACAATCTAAAAAGACTATGATTTCATAATATCTTTATCTTAAAACTATATGATATGCTTAAATATAAACTTAACAAAGTGCATGAAACACAGAATTCACTATTTACGCACTTGGCTATATAATCATGCACTTGGTCCCCGAGCGTATAATTTTTTTGGTGTAACTTTTTTTTTAAAAACCAACAATTGTTGTCTTTCTTCAATCCCTTACATTGTAAACAAATAATTATTTTAATTATTTTTTATTCTTATCTTTATCTTTTCTTTTATCTTGATTTCTTTCTTATCTTCTTTCTTGTCTCCCTTTTGTCTTTCTTCTTGTCTTCTTTTTTTTATCTACGTTGTCTTTTTTTCTTCTACTTTTTCTTCAATTGTGGCTACTGAACCCTAAACAATGGAAGCAAGCCAAAAATTAAAAATTAAAAATTAAATAAAAAATATATGTATATATATATATATATATATATATATATATATTTGGTTGGCTGTGAGGTGCTGCTTAACCCAAAATGGTAGCTGCCCCCCCCCCCCCCCGTCAAAAAAAAAAGAAAAAGAAAAAAGAAATCTTTTTTTCCCTAGGGTGCTGCTGAACCCTAAATGGCAGCTGCAAAAAAAAGTTTTTCTTTTTTGACTTTTTTTTTTTTTCAAAAATTTCTATTTTTAAGCGCTGGGGTGCACGGTCGCGCACTCAAAAGCCCTCTCATCTCTCTCATTTCTATCTTCATCTCCCTCTCCATCCCTCCCTTCTCCTCATATATATAGGGGAGAAGAGAAGGTCTCTTCCATTCACTCTCCTCGCCCCTATACAGTGGTCAGCACAAGTGTTCGAACAACAAGTGATATGCCCGAAATAGAAAGAGCAGTGATTAAAAAGTCAACCTATAGAGGATTTATTGGCTTGCATTAATGACAAAGAACACATGGCATCTAATTAGCAGCATATCTTTCGAAATTAGCCACATGGAAGCTCTCCAAAACGAAATATGTGTAGGTGGTGTGTACAACTTAATATGCACACACGTTGTGCACACCACCACCTTCTCAATGCTAACATTGCTTTCAAGATTTCATGTGCAACAACTTTCAGAGTTCGAGAGAGGTTTCGAGTGACTCATAATGGCTCCTAGGAGATGTGATAGTGAGAGAAAGGCGGTTTTGGAGATGCACAAGAGAGGCAGTTCCTATGGTCAAATTTCAGCACTGTTGGGTGTTCCTCGAAGTACTTGCAGTGATATAGTACGAAGATTTGGTGAGAGAGGGAGTGTGAAAGACAAAATTTCACTTGGTAGACCTTGAATTCTTGATGAGCGCGATGATTGTGATATTGTGAGGAAGTTAAACAATCAAAGTACTAGTACTGCTGCAGCTATAGGAAGAGAGTTGACCCCTAAAGGACCGGGGGTGTTTTAGCTTAGCTCCTGTTTTCTTGACTAGCTCTTGTAGCAAGCTCAATTTCTTATTAGGGTGGGATAATTTTCACAATCGGCACCGTTGAAACTAAAGAAGACTTACATAGCTTGTTTATGAAAAAAAGATCAACAAGATCGCACAATTTTTGAGAAAATGCCACCGTTGAGAAGATTGATGGAATTTGTTCGGGCAGAGGGTACTTTGTAATTATGCTGAAATCGGATTGCTTAGAAGTGCTCCAAAACATCTGAAATTTTTACCACATGTAAAAAACATCATGACCCTCATGTGGAATTTTTTTCGTCAAATTCTAAGGTGTGGAAAAAAGATATGGGACTCTGAAGTCTCCAAGCAATGAGATTGGGCCCAAAAACTGAAATTTTTGTTATTGCCCCATGTCCAACCCAGTTTGGAGCATGGTATGGAGCATGGGGCCGGCTCATGACACACTGTCGATGCTCCTTCAATCCTTGACTCACCTCAAGGATTGAAGCCCCCTGTCCCCACTGCCAATCACTTAGGGTCTTTTCCCAATGTTGGGCTTTAATTGCTTTAGAGCCGTGAATCGAACGTTCTTCAATTTCCGATTTCCAATTCTAATGTGAAATTGCAGAACGTTGAAATTTCTCCAATTTTCGATTCAATTTCCCGATTTCAATTTCGTTCAATTTCTGAAACCGATTCAATTTCTGAATCGTTCAATTTCAATTTCCCAATTCAATTTTGAACGTTCAATTTCAATTTCCCGATTCAAGTTTGAACAATTTCCCGATTCAATTTTGAACGCTCAATTTCAATTTCCCGATTCAATTGCCAATTCGTGGGTTCTGCCAATCTTGAAAATTTGTGGGTCTTCCCAATTTTGAAAATTTGTGGGTTTTGTCAATTTTGAGAACTTGTGGGTTCTGCCGACTTTGAAAATTCTGTCAATATTGTGGGTTTTGTCGATTTGGTGGATTCTTTTGAGTTGGTGGATTCTATCGATTATGGGCTCAAAAGAATTTTTGGTAATTCAAAGGCAATTCAGCGTTGCCTGGCACTGAACGCGACCTGCCAATGCCACCGTTAGTCTATGGCGGCCTGCCAATCTGCCCGCTCGACCTCAAAATCGCTGCCGCTGACATTGGTCGAACTTGTTGCATCGCTAGAATTCTGGCTCAATTCAGAACTCTTGACACTGCTCTTGGTTTCTGAATCGCACCCCTCACTCGCTTGGTTTCTAGATCGCACGCTTACGTACTGCGCGATTGCTCCAGCGCTGGTGCCCCGCCAGCCCGTCTCCGCCCTCGACAACTCTTCCACAGCTCCAAAAATTCACTAAAAATCGTACACTCCACCAATTTTAGATCGCAAACAACCGACAAATTCAGTGCAGAAAAACAGCTAGAGTCACTTTGCCGTTGAATCCGCCTTTCAAAGCCTAACAAGTCCAAAATCGTCAATTTCTAGTCACAGAAGTCCCCCAGAGCAACTTTCGGTCCTTTAGGGATTAAGGTCTATGGGCATGCAATTGAGTGATGATACAGTTAGAAGGAGTCTTCAAAGGCAAAGCCTGCAAGCACGTGTGAAGGTCAAGAAGCCACTTTTGACTAAGAAGCATCGAGCACAACGTTTTCAATGGGCAAAGAAGTGTAATCGTTTCACTTGGGAAGATTGGAGTTTTGTCATCTTCTCTGATGAGTTAAAATTCAACCTCTTTGGCTCAGATAGACGGCAATATTGTTAGAGAAAGAGTGGAGAAAGTCTTTTAGAGCAGCATGTGCAATGTATAGTTAAACGTGAGGGAGGAAGTATAATGGCTTGGGGTTGCATGAGTTGGGAAGGAGTTGGTAAGCTTCATTTGATTGAAGGGAAGATGGATAGATACATATATCGAGAGATTTTGGAGACAGAACTTATGGAGACTATACGCATACAAGGTTTAGAGGAAGAGAGTGTCATTTTTCAGCACGATAATGATCCAAAGCATACTGCAAATTATGTTGTAGATTGGTTACTTGCACAGAAGTTCAAACTTATTTGGCATCCACCACAATCTCCCGACCTCAATCCTATATAACACCTTTGGAATGAAGTAGATCGTCACATGAGAAGGTCTGAGAGGAAACTTACTAGCAAGAGTGATTTATTGGAGAAGATACAAGAAATTTGGTATAGTATTGAAGTTGATGTTGTTAGGAAGTTGATATGCTCTATGCCTCAACGAGCTACTAATGTTTATAAAGCAAAAGGTGGCTATACTCGGTGGTAGTCATTTGGATTGCTTAGACATTGCATTCTTGAGTTGTAAAGTCATTTTGTAGCTTGTACTTTCATTTTATACAAGTAATGCACTTTGTTTCTAGTTCTTGCAAAAAGGATCGTACATCTTAGTTGTATATTTGAATTAAACTAAATTTTTTGGATTCACATTTCAACTTCAAAATTTGTACTATATATTTGTTGCAACTATATGCTCTTATACACTTTTACATTCAATTTTATGATGTAATTTGTAAGAATGGTAGCAAATTCTTTCAATTAGCTTCCTATGTACGACTATTTATGCTAACCACTATATATATGAGGAGAGGGGGGGGAGGAAGAGGGAGATGAAGATAGAAATGAGAGAGATAAGAGGGCTTTTGGGTGCGCGGCCGCGGACTCCAACGCCTAAAAATAGAATTTTTTGAAAAAGTCAAAAAAAGTCAAAAAAAAAACTTTTTTTTTGGCAGCTGCCATTTAGATTTCAGCAGCACCCCACGGCCAAGAAGAAGGGAAAAAAGAATTTTTTATTTTTATTTTTATTTTTATTTTTATTTTTTATTGTTTTGGGGCAGTTGCCATTTTGGGTTCAGCAGCACCTCATGGCCAACCAAAAAAAATCAGTTATATATATATATTATATATATATATATTTTTTGGCTTGCTTCCATTGTTTAGGGTTCAGTAGCCACAAGTGAAGAAAAAGTAGAAGAAAAAAAGACAACGAAGACAAAAAGGAAGACAAGAAGAAAGACAAAAAGAAGACAAGAAGAAAGACAAGAGGGAGACAAGAAAGAAGACAAGAAAGAAATCAAGATAAAAAAGAAAAGATAAAAGAAAAGATAAAGATAAGAATAAAAATAATAAAAATAATAATTTGTTTACAATGTACGGGATTGAAGAAAGACAACATTGATGTTTTTTAGATAACTATTTAACCAACTTTTTTTAAAGTGAAATATGCTTATGAAATGAGCGCACTTGGCCAAGTGCATAAATAGCGAATTGTGTGTTATGAATATTTGTTTTAATAAAAAAAACCTTAAATACATAGTCCTTTTGCTACTATAATGTGATTAGGTTCTAGATATGATAAATTAGGAAAAAATTCAATTTTTGAATTTGACCTATATAGGACATGATTATTGTGTACCAACATGCCATCTATAATACCATGTAATTTTTGTAATTTTTCAATAATTTTTTCATTACCAAAAGGACATTCTTCTTAAGTCCGAACAGTCCAGGAAGGGGTACCCTGATCAGACCCGGACCCTAATGTAAACAAATGATTGGGTATAAATTTTGACCTTTGAAATCAGTACCACACTCACTATTAGCAAAAAATAAATAAAAGTTATGTAGTAAACGGTCCACAACCCGATAACAATTTGTTATCACTTATAGATGTTCAAATGGTCTTCATGTCTGATTCTTTACACAACAATCATGTTAAAGTCAAATAGTCAAGATACTTGTGTGATTCCTTGGACAACAGTCACACTAAGCATGGAGTATCAAATAGTCTTCGTGTATGAGTGTATGACTACTCGGACAATACTCTTACAAAGAGTCAAATAATCTACAAGTGCTTCACTCGATGAAAGTGTGCCAAATGTGCAAGATATTCCACAGTATCATTGTAAACGAGTCAGATAAAGGGAGGTTGGAGTTACCACCCTAGTTGACAGAAATCCTCTGCAATGCCATAACATTTAGTAGCCTTCATGTCCACTGCCTTTCCTTCATGCACTCTACTCATCACCTTAAGCCTACACTTGTCCACTTAGCTAATGATGAAGTACGGTTGGATGTGGAATATTTCACACCATCTACTATAGAGCCAAGGCAGAAATAGTGCATGCTACCGACACTAGTAGAAAAGGTGGCACTGCCGAGGGAAATGCCCAGGCAAGTAGTGCCTAATTCCACGCATAAACAGTGATTTTGCCTGGGCATCTCCATGGGGAGCGCCACCTTCTTTACTAAGGTAACTATACCTTAAAGCGTTCACCTTACCAACTGAGCCTATTTACACACATAAAACAGAAATTATTTTTAGTGGGTCTCATTAGCAAGTTCAAGAGGATTCCAATGCACTTTAGCATGCATTATTTGAATACCGTATGAATAAGTTATGAATTTTCAAAGTGTTGACAATAGGTTGACCTTAAAGGGACCCTAAACTCGAATGTTCAGATTGTGCACATTCTCATCAACAGTAGGGTGTCAGAATCTACTTATTATGAAAGATTGAAGTATGCACGCTTTAACCCTTTAGCGTGCCGGCGTTTAGAATCTGGACGCCGGATGAATTTCAGCAGCTCGATTTCTGTAGGTACCGGATGTTTTTCATCCAATTTTTATTTTTTTTCATTCTTGTGCTAGTTGAATACCATTTGTACGGTATGGATCTTCCAAATAAGATAATGTGAATTTTTGAAAAATTACAAAAGTGATTAATGTCAAGTTTCAATCTTAGTTCAAAAAGAAAGACCTTAAATATGATTTTCCATAGTAAGTAGAATCAAATAATGGAAACCATACCATCTTGTAGTGCATGTCATTCTAATTTCATTACAATATTTTTAAAGTTTTTTGTGTTAATTTTGGATTTTTAATTGAATTTCAAGAGAGAACCTTGCAAAATTACTTTTAAAATATTAATAATAAATATGATGAATCCAACCGTACAGATGTTATCTACACATTGACATTGACAACTTTGTTTTGTACATCAACTACATTTTCGTTTTTCATCAACCATTTTATAACAAATCTTTGAAAACAGTGTTGTATCGGGACGTTAAAGGGTTAAGGAAATGGTCGCTTTCAGATATAGTTACCTTAGTGTGACTTTTATGATGCTTCCACTTTCCTGTACAAACGTTGAAACTTGAAATATATGTCCTTCTCAAAGCCCATCCTCGGTGCAATTCCTCATGCATCAAAAAGTCTCCTTTTCTAACAACTTGCTTCACCGTGCACACCACACGAGCACTGAGCGCATCATCTCTCCCACCTGCCACTGACAGTAGATCATTCCATTGAAGGAGCTCTGGAATTCCCAGCTAGCTATGGCGTCCAATCGTGTTGCACTAGTCTTCGTGCTCTTGCTTGCACTCGCCCAGCTGCATGAATGCCGCAGCCGAGCACCAATTCTTCCACAAAATGCAACGAAACCGGTGGACAGCGATGAGCGGCTGCACAGGCTGAGTGGGAGCTCTACCGTCTCTGAGAATGCCATGTCAGTGGACAATTCCGCAGGATCACCAACACCCATCCACATGAATTATCCCCACAGTCCTAGAAGATTACTACGGGATCCTCCAGGAGCTTGTAATTGTGAAGACGCCCCTCCGGACACAAGCCCCTGATTAAACCCTTGAGCGTATCATCTACTGCCCTGTGGCAATGTTTCTAGCGAACTTCATATTTAATTAGCACCTTCATTGCACTACAAAGAGAAGGCGTCGCTTTTCACTCGGTAGGTGAGTCAAATGGCGCGAGTTCGTACTCACAGCCTAGGTGCTCAAGACTTGGTGAGTGCGATTTTTCACGTAGGACAAGTGTGTACAGTACAGTGAACTCTGACACTGTTTTGAGTGAGAAGCAACGCCTTTGCTAGTAGCATTCATTTGGCTTCTTAATGGGCACTGCCAATTAGACACTCTCACTGCTTGTTGGTGCAGCATGGAGACCGTAGACTCTGAAAATTTTAGCATGATCAATGTCAGTTCTTAGGCACATGGCCATATTACTAGTATCCTTTGTCATCCGCGATAATACGGTATGCAGTTCATCTATCATTTATGTAGACACAGAAGTGGACATAATAATGTCAAGACTTTGGTGTATGATCTGACTTATGTAGGTTCTAGTTTGTGCTGATGGGATTTGCTAATGTATACATATTTGATGCAAAGAAATGACAAACAGATGACATTTTTTTTATGGGTCTTTGAGTTAGTACACAAATGATAAACTCAGGGTTGCTGGTGAAGTTTTACTTGCATTCAATTATTTCATCATGAATGTTGAAAGCTGGTTTGAAGTCCATCACATCTGCTCAGGCTTAGGACGGCTTTCCATGGGAAACCTGAACCTTCATGCTGATGTCATCCACAATTACTTGCTTCGCCTTGGCGGTGTAGTTTTAAATTAATTAAGTGCTTTGAAGGTTGTAACATATTGAGTACGTTGTCAATTGTTTATAGCATATGTCAAAGCTTTTGGATAAAGTTTCCAAACTTCTTGTCTTGTTTTCTCTGTTTTGTGAGGGTGGAAGTCAATTCCCAAATTGCACCTCATTTATTCTTTCTACCTTTTAAACATATTAGGACAGCTTTTCCATCTCAAGGGGTGCATTCTTTTATTTGTGCACGGGATCACATGAGTGCACAAGAGGAGGATTAATTTGCATACTACCTTCCTATGTATACAACTGAAGAAGCATATTTAGGGCTGAAAATAGGGTTGTATATTTACAATATACACATACATATATATGCCTAAGGTTAGACTAGAATATGTATGCATTATGTATGTATGTACGGATGATTGTATATGGATGATTCTATCCATTTCTTCCCTACACGGCATCATTCCAAGGTGAGTGTCGCTCTACCAATAGAAGAATATAATAAAAAGCTGCCTGCTATTCAAGGTGCTGACAAGCATCATGATAAAGTCTGCTTGTGCACACACGTGACATAGAATTCCACTTCTGTACTCCCAAAGTGATTGGAGAGTGACGTCATGATTCATACATTTGTTCGTTGCAGTACAAGTCTACAGGTCTACCATAGGTCTTTGCAATGCTTCCACTTTACGGTATAGGCGTTGAAACTTGAAATATATGTCCTTCTCAAAGCCCATTCTCCACCCAATTCCTCATACTTCAAAAGCTCTCCTTTTCTAACAACTTGCTTCAATTTGCACACCACACATCATCTCTCCCAACCACTATCAGTAGATTAATCAATTGAAGGAGCTCTGGAAAACCATCAGATAGCTATGGCGTGCACTCGTCCTCGTGTTGCACTAGTGTTTGTGCTCTTGCTTGCACTCGCCCAGCTGCATGAATGCCGCAGCCGAGCATCAATTCTTCCACAAAATGCAACGAAGCCGGGGGACACCGATGAGCAGCTGCACAGGCTGAGTGGGAGCTCTACGGTCTCGGAGAATGCCATTTCAGTGGACAATTCCGCAGGATCAGCAACACCCATCCACATGAATTATCCGCACAGTCCTAGAAGATTCTTACTCAGAGGTTGTAATTGTGCAGACCCCTCTCCTCACACAAGCCCATCACACCCTTGAGCATATCATCTACTACCCTGTGGCTGTGCACACGATGTTTCTAGCAAACTTCATTTTTAATTAGGACCTTCATGGGCTTCTTAGTTTGCTCTGCCAATTGGACACTCTCGCTGCTTGTTGGTGCAGCATGGAGACCGTAGACTCTGTAATGAGCATTAATTGCTGTTCTTAGGCAGATGGCCATGTTACTAGTATTCTTTGTCACCCAGGATTAATATATGCAGTTCATCTATCCTTTATGTAGACACAGAAATGGATGTAATAATTGAGTCAACTAAAAAGAAGCCCATCTAACCTCCCTTTTTGCTCTACTTCTAACCTCTTTCTTGGGTTATAATTGGGTTGAATAGTGTCGGTGTCATAGATTGTCCCCTTGTCAACTAGGGCTAGGAGCTTTGGTGGAAGGTGTGGGAGTCATTGCAAGATGTGGAGAATAATGACGGTGACTTGCTTTAGATTGTCTCTCAACTCATCATAGACTAGTTTTTGCTCTATTTATATTTCAATATGAGTTCTAGAGGAATTCAACACAAGTTTGCTAAAACTTTCCTCTTTGAACTGACTTTTTAGTTAACTCTAATGTCAAGAGTTAAGTGTCGGATCTGAATTAAGTAAGTTCTGGTTTGTGCTGATGCCATGTGCTAATTAATGTATATATATTTGATGCAAAGAAATGACAAACAGATTCATGATTTTTGTCATGGGACTTTGAGCACAGAGTCGCTGGTGAAGTTTTGAGCATGTTTCATTATTGCATCATGAATGTTGAAAGCTGGTTTGAAGTCCATCACATCTGCTCAGGCTTAGGACGGCTCAGTTCCATAGAGAGCCTTAACCTTCATGCTGATATCATCCACAGTTACTTACTTGACAGAATATGCCTTGTGGGTGTAGCTTAAATTAATTGAGTGCTTTTAAGGTTGTAACATACCGTACTAGGAAGGCAGGGTCGGCAGAAAATAATTCCCCAAAAAAATGTCGAAAGAATAAATAAATTTATCAAGTATTTTATCGAAATCAACAAAAATAAAGTCAACAAAAAATTTAGATAAAAAACAAAAGAAATTGTTTAGCCGCTAAAAAGATTTATTGTTAGTTATTAATAGCCGAATTTTTAATAATTATTTTTGAAAGTGCCGACCTCCACAATTTGAACTTTTTTTTAATTATTCGACACCAAAGTGCCGACGCAACGTTCCTAGTACGGTATTGAGTAAGCTGTCAATTGTTTATAGCATATGTCAAAACTTCTTGATAAAGTTTTCATACTTCATTTCTTATATTTTCTACTTTGCAAGGGAGAAAGCCAATTCCCAACTTGCACCTCATTTATTCTTCTTATCTTCTAAACATACTTGTTTATTTAATTCATTCACAATTTAAAAATATGTTTTGTGATTTTTTATTTGATTCATCCACAATTCAACAGTGTTTTGTGATTTTTTATTTGATTCAATAGTTCATTCAATTAGAAATCACTAGTGACTATGTATATAAATTAAGGTGGATGAAACTAAAAGGCAGTCTCTTTGAAGGCTACTGAATGTAATGCAAGTCTGCTTGCATACACGTGACATGGAATTCCACTTCTGTACTCCCAAAGTGATTGGGGTGCGACATCATGATCTATAAAATTTGTTCGTTTGCGGTCCACGTCTACAGGTCTACCTGGGAGGCCTAGTTGACTGAGCATATGTCTTTGCAATGCTTCCACTTTACAGTACACAGGCGTTGAAACTTGAAATATATGTCCTCAAAGCCCATTCTCGGCACAATTCCTCATACTTCAAAAAGTCTCCTTTTCTAACAACTTGCTTCACCATGTACACCTCACAGGCGAGCACTGAGCTCATCATCTCTCCCTGCCGATTGAAGGAGCTCTCGAAGTCCCAGCTAGCTATGGCGTCCGGGTACATTCACAGTAACACGACCCAACCCCGCCCAGTTATAACGACTCTTGACGAGTGCTTAGAAAATAATATCTTCAACTTATGTAGATAATAGAAAAATTTAAGGACACTTTGCGACATATTTTGAACATTTTAGCACATTTTAATCGTTATTAACGACTGGTTACGACCACATTTTAGTCGTTTTGGAGTACCATTAAGTTCCCAAACATCGTCAAAATTTAGTATATTGTATAATGACATATATTATATGTAGTTACTAATTTATATTGCATTATTTATCAATTCATATGATACGATTATTGCTTAACAATCCGTTAAATTAATCACTGGTTAGAGTTTCCTTGGGTCATGTTACTGTGAATGTACCCGTCCATTCGTGTTTCACTGGTCTTCATGCTCTTGCTTGCACTGGCCCAGCTGCATGAATGCCACAGCCCAGCATCAATTCTTCCACAATTGAAAATGCAACGAAACCGGTGGACACCGATGAGCAGCTGCACAGGCTGAGTGGGAGCTCTACAGTCTCGGAGAATGCCATGTCAGTGGACGAATCCGCAGGATCAGCAACACCCATCCACATGAATTATCCGCACAGTCCTAGAAGATTCTTATCGCGTTGTAATTGTCCAGACGACCCTCCTGACACAAGACTCCTGTTGTATATTTACATTATACGTATATATGTGTAAATATGTATGGGTAGTTGCATTGTACGGTGTACCTATTCGATGACCAAAAGAACATGCTTGCAATGCACAATTAACATTTTTGTGAAGATCACTCTTTCTCAAAATATATTAAAACTCATCGGTGATATTTTGAACAAATCTTTCTTAACAAATGGTGAGATTGATGTATATGAAATCAA
The DNA here is from genome assembly GCA_022496805.1 of Pohlia nutans. NCBI lineage: Eukaryota > Viridiplantae > Streptophyta > Bryopsida > Bryales > Mniaceae > Pohlia > Pohlia nutans. Next base: position 11,690,730 of record CM040095.1, on the reverse strand, counting down.
AAAATACATTCTTTATTTGTCTAAAGGCTTTACATTAAAGATTACGAATATTTGAAAGTATCCTTCTGAACTTAAAACACAAACATGATGAAAGTTCAACAAGGAATATTGTGCAGGATTCCTAATCTTTTTGCAAATTCAACGCAAAGCCAATGTGAAATTTCTTATATAGATTACTATAACGAATTTGAATTCTTCAAATCTTTCTTTACATACTTAAAATGCTAATATTCTAAAAGATGTCTATATTAAGTAAAATTGCAATATAGAAAAAAATTTAAATAAAAAACTGGAAAAAGGAGTACAATAAGTAAAATTCAATGTGCACAAAGAGTTTGAAGGTTAGATTCCAAAAATTATATTACAAATAGAGTGCATTTGTCAAAAACAATGCATTGTGACTGCATCAAAAATAATACAAATGCACAAGCCGGATCTGCAATTTAGCAACTTCTGTTAATAAAATTGAACATCATAGTTTAATTTTAAGGTAAGAATATAAATTACTTTTCATAATCCTACAAGTTTATATCCATCCAATAATCTTATATTAACCCTTTGACGTGCCTGCAACCAATATATGGACAATGAACAGATTGCAACCTTTTCCAACACTACAACTTGTACATTTTTTCATCCATCCAAATTTTTCTTGGTTCTTGTGCTAGTTGACTATTATTTGTACGGAATGGATCTTCAAAATAACATATTGTGATTTTTTGAAAAACAATAGAATTGGTTTTTGTCAAGTTTCATTCTTAGTTTCAAAAATTGAGACCTTAAACATGATTTTTCTAAGTAAGTAGAATCAAATAATAAAAACCATACCATCTTGTAATGCACTTTATTCCAATTTCCTTACCATTTCTTTTTACAAAAATGTGTTAATTTTGGATTTTAAAATGAATTTCAAGAGAAAATCTTGCAAAATTCATTAATAAATATTAATAAATAAAATGATGAATCCAACCGTATGTCCGTACAGATGCAATCTTCACATTGACATTTACGACTTTGCTTTGTATATCAGCTCCATTTTTGTTTTTCATCAAACATTTTATAACGAATTTTTGAAAACAGTGATGACTCGGGACGTTAAAGGGTTAAGCTTAGAAGGTAAAAATAAAGGTCAAAACTTATAGACATGACTGAAATAGAAGAACACTGTAGTGTGCAATTACCATGCATATGTATGTATGTATATATGCGCGCGCTTAAGGGTAGACTACAATACTCATGTATATAAGGATGATTGTATATGATGATTCTATCCATTTTTTTCCCTACCTGGCATCATTCCTAAGTGAGTGTCGCTCTACCAACAGAAGAATATAATAAAAAACTGCCTGCTATTCAAGGTGGTGATGATCAAGTCTGCTTGTGCACACATGTGACACAGAATTCCACTTCTGTACTCCCAAAGTGATTGGGGTGCGACGACATAATCCACACATTTGTTCTTTGCAGACCAAATCTACAGGTCCACCTGGGAGGCCTAGTTGGCTGAACATAGGTCTTGGAAATACTTCCTTTTTACGGTACACGGGCGTTGAAACTTGAAATATATGTCCTTCTCAAAGCCCATTCTCAGCCCAATTCCTCATACTTCAAAAACCCTCCTTTTCTAACAACTTGCTTCAGTGTGCACACTAGTGATCTCAAAACTGGCTAATATTAGCTGGATTTCTACCCAAAAAATGAGGCTGCTAAACATACAAAGAAAGAAAATGAAAAAAAAAATTGAAATGTAGCGAGAATGCTCATCATGTTATAAATATGTAGCAAGGGTATCATTATGGTATCACCATGGTATCACCTTAATATATCAAGGGTATTGCCGGATATTATAGAGGTATCGTGAGTAGTACATTCGCAAGGTAGCAAAAGTATCTACCATTTATGTGGGAGGTAGCACCCTGTGCTAAATGTCATAAAGTGGTTCTGAGAGCACTGGTGCACACCACACGAGCACTGAGCGCATCATCTCTCCCTGCCACTGACAGTAGATCATTCCATTGAAGGAGCTCTGGAGAACCATCACATAGCTATGGCGTGCACTCGTTTTCATCCTCTTGCTTGCACTGGCCCAGCTGCATGAATGCCGCAGCCGAGCATTAATTCATCCGCAGAACGCAATGGAACCGGTGGACACCGACGAGCAGCTGCACAGGCTGAGAGGGAGCTCTATGGACTCGGAGAATGCCATGTCAGTGGACGATTCCGCAGGATCACCAACACCCATCCACATGAATTATCTGCATAGATTACTAGTGGGTCCTCCAACACATCCTAATATTAAAGACCCCCCTCCTGGCACAAGCCCCCGATTAAACCCTTGAGCATATCATCTACTGCCCTGTGGCTGTGCTCACAATGTTTCTAGCGAACTTCACATTCAATGAGCACCTTCATCGGCTTCTTAGTTTGCACTGCCAATTGGACACTCTTACTGCTAGTCGGTGCAGCATCGAGACCGTAGACTATGAAATTAGCATCAATATCTGTTCTTAGGCAGATGGCCATGTTACTAGTATCCTTTTTCAGCCAGGATTATACATTATGCAGTTCATCTATTATTTATGTAGACACAGAAGTGGATGTAATGATGTCAATACTTAAGCGTAGGATCTAAATTATGTAGGTTCTGGTTTGTGCTGATGCGATGTGCTAATGTATACATATTTGATGCAAAGAAATGACAAACAGATGACTTTTTTTTTATGGGTTTTTTATGGGTCTTTGAGTTAGTACACAAATGATGAACTCAGAGTTGCTGGTGAAGTTTTACACACATTCAAGTATTTCGTCATGAATGTTGAAAGCTGGTTTGAAGTCCATCACATCTGCTCAGGCTTACGGCCGTTTTCCATGGGGAGCCTGAGCCTTCATGCTGATGTCATCCACAGTTACTTGCTTGACAGAGTACGCCTTGGGGGTGTAGCTTAAATTAATTGAGTGCTTTGAAGGTCGTAACATATTGAGTAAGTCATCAATTGTTTATAGCATATGTCAAAGCTTTTGGATAAAGTTTACAAACTTCTCAAGTGTCTTGTTTTCTCTACTTTGCAAGGGTGGAAGCCAATTCCCAACTTGCACCTCATTTATTCTTCTTACCTTCTAAACATATTTGGACGGCTTTCCATCTCGAGGCGGTGCACTCTTTTGTTTGTGCAAGGGATCACATGAGTGCAGAAGAGGGGGATTAATTTGAATACTACCTTACTATGTAATATGCAATTGAAGAAGCATATTTAGGGCTGAAAATAGGGTTGTATATTTACATTATACGTATATGTGTATGTATATATATGGGTAGTTGCATCGTACGGTGTACCTATTCGATGACCAAACAACATGCTTGCAATGCACATTTAACATTTTTGTCAAGATCACTCTTTTTCAAAATATATTAAAACTCATTGATGATATTTTGAACTAATTTTTCTTAACAAATGGTGAGATTGGTGTATATGAAATCTAAAAATACATTCTTTATTTTCCTAAACACTTTACATTAGAAAATATGAATATTTGAAAGTACACTTTTGAACAAAAAACATGATAAACATGATGAATGTTCAACGACGAATGTTGTGCATGATTTCTAATCTTTTTGCAGATTTAACTCAATGCCAATGTGTAATGTCTTATATAGATTACTATAATGATTTTGAATTTCTTCAGATTTTCTTTGACATGCTTAAAATGCTTGGATTCTAAAAGATGACTATATTAAGTAAATTGCAAAATAGAAAAATATTTTTAAACAAAAAATTGCTGAAAAGTGTACAATAAATTAAATTCTATGTGCACAAAGAGTTTGAAGGTTACATTCCAAAAATTATATTACAAACAGAGTGCATTTGGCAAAAAAAATGCATTCTAATTGCATCAAAAATATTACAAATGCACGAGGTTCTTTAATTTAACAACTTATTTTGATTTTAAGGTAAGAATATTAATTACTTTTCATAATCCTGTAAGTTTATTTTCATCTAATAATCTTATATTAAGCTTGAAAGGTCAAAAAAAAAAAGGCCAATACCTACAAACCGGGCCAAAAAGAGGAACACCGTATTGTGCACAACATTTTGAGCCAACCAGTCAGTTTCCTTCATTCTCCAAAATCAACCAACTTTTTTAGAATATATCTCATTAATTTCTTCTAAAAATACTAAATATATTAACTAGTTTATAGTCATTTCGTCCGGTCTTTTGCTTGTATCCTTGAAGTTTAATCAATTATTTTAGAAAATCAGCCGGCTCACTTGTAACTAACCAGCGGTTCTTCCCAGACAATGGTGACACGCATCATGATCAAGTCTACACGTGCCACGGAATTTCACTTCTGAACTACCAAACTGATTGGGGTTTGACATCATGATCTATAAAAAAAATTCGTTTCCGGTCGACGTCTACAGGTCTATCTGGGAAGCCTAGTTGACTGAGCATAGGTCTTTGCAATGCTTCCACTTTACGGTACACGCGTTGAAACTTGAAATACATGTCCAAGTCTCAAAGCCCATTCTCGGCGCAATTCCTCATACTTCAAAAAGTCTCCTTTTCTAACAACTTGCTTCAGCGTGGACAACACCCGAGCACTGAGCTCATCATCTCTCCCTGCCACTACAGTAGATTGAATGAAGGAGCTCTGGAAGTCCCAGCTAGCTATGGTGTCCACTCCTCGTGTTGCCCTAACTTAGTCTTCATGCTCTTGCTTGCACTGGCCCAGCTGCATGAATGCCGCAGCCCAGCATTAATTCTTCCACACAACACAATGGAACAGGTGGACACTGATGAGCAGCTGCAGAGGCTGAGTGGGAGCTCTACGGTCTCGGAGAATGCCATGTCAGTGGACGATTCCGCAGGATCACCAACACCCATCCACATGAATTATCCGCACAGTCCTAGAAGATTCTTATCGCGTTGTAATTGTCCAGACGCCCCTCCTTACACAAGCCCCGGATTATCAAACCCTTGAGCGTATCATCTACTGCCCTGTGGCTGTGCACACGATGTTTCTAGCGAACTTCATATTTGATTAGCACCTTCATTGGCTTCCTGCCAATTGGACACTCTCACTGCTTGTTGGTGCAGCATGGAGACCGTAGACTCTGTAATTACCATGATCAATGTCTGTTCTTAGGCAGATGGCCATATTTCTAGTATTCTTTGTCCCCCAGGATTATACGGTATGCAGCTCAGCTACCATTTAGAAGTGGACATAATAATGTCAAGACCTAAGTGTAGGATCTGAATTATGTAGGTTCTGGTTTGTGCTGGTGCGATGTGCTAATGTATACATATTTGATGCAAAGAAATGACAAACGGATGATTTTTTTTTAATGGGTCTTTGAGTTAGTACTCAAATGATGAACTCAGAGTTGCTGGTGAAGTTTTACAGGCATTCAACTATTGCATCATGGATGTTGAAAGCTGCTTTGAAGTCCATCACATCTGCTCAGGCTTAGGGCCGCTTTCCATGGGGAGCCTGAACCTTCATGCTCGTGTCATCCACAATTACTTGCTTGACATTAGTGTTCAACACATAATGAAAAAAAACAACGATAAATATTAGGCATTATTTGTAATCTTTTGGTAAATTCAAATCAAAGCATCGAGGAAGTCACTTAGTGTAAATTTTGGGTACATATGAGCATACAAAGGGTATTTAACCCCTAAAATCCCGAGGCATATTGAACAAAACATAGATGTGTTCTAATATGTGTATTCCATATGTTTGATGAAATTTGGTTCAATAAAAAAAATGTAGGGCATCATCTCCACAAATTATTTGTACGGTCAAACTTCAAAAAATAAATTTAGATCATTTTTTAATTAACCTTTGAGAATTTGTATAAATTCTAATTTTCACTTTTAGAGTTTAAAATTTAGCGCGATTGGTTAAAATTGGTTAATTTATCGTAAACTTCAACAAAAAAAAAATGATGGAGGGAACATCATTACTTTCCCCAAATAGCAAATTTTGTAACACCACGACAATGTTGAAGTGATTCACTTTGAAAATTTCTCCGGGTGCACTTTAACTCGGATTGACATAATTCAAAATGGGTTGGAAAGTAAACGTGATGAAGTATTTAAAAATATTTTTTATTTTTTCAAAAACTTATTTTTTTGGTTTCAGGCAGCCTGTTAAAAACGGGCAGCGACCAGGAAATGCTCTCTTCGGAGCTTAGGGGTTAATGGGGGGCTATGAAATAATTCAAACATTCTACTATTTATAGTATATTTAGGGTATATTCCATATACATTCTAAAAATATTCCTATAATATTCTCAAAATGGTTTTAAAACATCCTATGTTAGTTCTGTAAATTTATAATTTTTATCTCAAATGAATAAAAGACACTCTATATTTGTTCTCTCATAGTTATCTAAATTCTTAACAATGACTTCCCCGGAATCAAAGCCAATGTGTAATGTCTTGCATAGATTACCATAATGATTTTCAAATCTTCTTTTACATGCTTAAAATGCTAGAATTCTAAAAGATGCATATATTAAGTAAAATTGCAATATAGAAAATATTTTTAAACAAATAATTGCGGAAAGGAGTACAATAAGTAAAATTCTATATGCAAAAAGAGTTTGAAGGTTAAATTCCAAAAATTATATTACATTCAAAGTGCATTTGTCAAAAACAATGCATTGTGACTGCATCAAAAATATTACAAATGCACAAGGTTCTCCAATTTAGCAACTTATTTTTTAAAATTGAATGTCACATTTTAATTTTAGGTAAGAATATTAATTACTTTCCATAATCCTAAAAGTATATTTCCATCAAGTAATCTTATATTAAGCTTGAAAGGTCAAAATAAAGAGTAAAACCTACAAACGTGACCGAAAAAGAGGAACACTATACTTAGCAACTATCCAAATATATATATTTTTATTGTAGTTTACCTTTAGGCATATTTGTGCATATATATATATATATATATATATATATATATATATATAGTGATAATTGTATATGGATGATTCTATCCATTTTTTCCCTACCTGGCATCATTCCTAGGTGAGTGTCACTCTACCAACAGAAGAGTGTAATAAAAAGCTGCCTGCTACCATACATAGAAGGCAAAGTTGGCAGAAAATAATTCCCTAAAGAAATGCAGAAAAATAAAAATAAACTTATTAAGTATTTTGTCGAAATCAACAAAAATAAAGTCAACAAAAAGTCAAAAAAAATAACACTCAAAACTGAATGAAAACATAACACTTAAACAAAATTGTAGACAAAAAATAAAATAAAATGTTTAGTGGTCGGAATTTTTTTAATGTTAGCTATTAATAGCCGATTTCTCAATAATTACTTTTGAAAGTGCCGACCTCCTCTGTTTCAACTTTTATTAATTATTCCACAGGAAAGGGCCTACCCTGACTTCCACGTATGGTATTCAAGGTGGTGACAATCAAGTCTGCTTGTGCACACATGTGACATGGAATTCCACTTCTGTACTCCCAAAGTGATTGAGCTGCGACGTCATGATCCATACATTTGTTCGTTGCAGTACAAGTCTACATGTCTACCATAGGTCTTTGCAATGCTTTGACTTTACGGTACAGGCGTTGAAACTTGAAATATATGTCCTTCTCAAAGCCCATTCTCCGCCCAATTCCTCATACTTCAAAAACTCTCCTTTTCTAGTTACAACTTGCTTCAGTGTGCACACCACTTGAGCACTGAGCACATCATCTCTCCCTGCCACTGACAGTAGATCATTCCATTTAAGGAGCTCTGGAAAACCATCAGATTGCTATGGCATGCACAAGTCCTCTTGTTGCATTTGTCTTCGTACTCTTGCTTGCACTGGCCCAGCTGCACGAATGCCGCAGCCCAGCATCAATTCTTCCACAAAATGCAACAAAACCGGTGGACAGCGATGAGCGGCTGCACAGGCTGAGTGGGAGCTCTACGGTCTCAGAGAATGCCATTTCAGTGGACAATTCCGCAGGATCAGCAACACCCATCCACATGAATTATCCGCACAGTCCTAGAAGATTCTTAGGCAGTGATTGTAATTGTTCAGACTCCTCTCCTGGCACAAGCCCCCGATTATCAAACCCTTGAGCATATCATCTACTGCCCTGTGGCTGTGCACACGATGTTTCTAGCGAACTTCATATTTAATTAGCACCTTCATCAGCTTCTTTGTTTGCACTGCCAATTGGACACTCTCACTGCTTGTTGGTGCAGCATGGAGACCGTTGACTATGTACTTAGCATCAATATCTGTTTTTAGGCAGATGGCCATACTATTAGTATTCTTTCTCACCCAGGATTATCCGGTATGCATGCAGTTCATTTGCCATTTTAGTAGACACAGAAGTGGGCGTAATAATGACAAGACTTTGGTGTATGATCTGAATTGAGTAGGTTCTGGTTTGTGCTGATGCGATGTGCTAATGCATACATATTAGATGCAAAGAAATGACAAACAGATGATAATGTTATGGGTCTTTGAGCACATGAACGATGAACTCAGAGTTGCTGGTGAAGTTTTACACATGTTCAATTAGTTCATCATGACTGTTGAAAGCTGGTTGGAAGTCCATCACATCTGCTTAGGCTTAGGGCTGCTTTCCATGAGGAGCCTGAACCTTCATGCTGATGCCATCCACAGTTACTTGTTTGACAGAATTGAATACGTCTTAGGGGTGTAGCTTAAATTAATTGAGTGCTTTTAAGGTTGTAACATATTAAGTAAGTTGTCAATTGTTTATAGCATATGTCAAAGCTTTTGGATAAAGTTTTCAAACTTCATGTCTTAATTTATCTACTTTGCAACTTGGTGGATGCCAATTATTCCAAACTTGCACCTTCTTACCTTCTAAACATATTAGGACAGCTTTCCATCTCGGGGGTGCACTCTTTAATTTGTGCAAGGGATCACATGAGTGCACAAGAGGGGGATTAGTTTGCATACTACCTTACTATGTATACAAATGAAGAAGCATATTTAGGCCTAAAAATAGGGCTGTGTATTTACATTATACATATATACGTATATATGTGTATATATGTAATGCATGGTACGGTGTACCTATTCGATGACCAAAAGATTGTGCTTGGAATGCCCATTTAGCATTTTTGTCAAGATCACTCTTTTTCAAAATTTATATTAAAACTGATTGGTGATATTTTGAACAAATGTTTCTTAACAAATGGTGAGATTGATGTACATGAAATCTAAAAATATATTCTTTATTTGTCTAAAGGCTTTACACTAAAAAATATGAATATTTGAAAATATGCTTCTGAACAAAAAAACACGTACATGATGAAAGTTCAACGATGAATATTGTGCATGATTCCTAATCTTTTTGCAGATTCAACTCAAAGCTAATGTGTAATGTCTTATATACTAGATTACTATAATGATTTTGAATTTCTTCAAATCTTCTTTTACATGCTTAACCCCTAAGCTCCCGAGCGACCATTTTCTGGTTGCTGCCCGAAAAAAATGGGCTGCCCGGAACAAAAAAATAATTTTTTGAAAAATAAAAAATATTTTAAAATACTACATCAAGTCTACTTTCCAACCCAATTTGAATTATGGCAATCCGAGTTAAACTCCACCCGGGAGAATTTTTCAAAGTAGATCACCTCAACATTGTCTTAGTGTTACAAAATTTGCTATTTGGGGAAAGTAATGATGATTCCTCCATCATTTCTCTTGCTTTTTTGAAGTTTACGATAGATAGCCCAACTTTAACCAATCGTACTAAATTTTGAACTCTAAAATTGAAAATTATAATTTATACAAATTTTCGAAGGTTAATGCTTTTAAATTCATTAAAAAATGATCTAAAGATTATTTTGGAAGTTTGACCGTATGGATAATTTGTAAAGATGATACTCTACATTTTGTCTATTGAACCAACCTTCATCAAACATATGGAAGGCACATATTATAACACATCTATGTTTTGTCCAATACCCCTCGGGCTTTTAGGGGTTAAAATGCTAATATTCTAAAAGATGTCTGTATAGAAAAAAAATTAGAAAAAATTGCAGAAAGGAGTACAATAAGTAAAATTATATGTACACAAAGAGTTTGAAGGTTCGATTCCAAAAATTATATTACAAATAGAGTGCATTTGTCAAAAACAATGCATTGTGACTGCATCAAAAATAATACAAATGCACAAGCTGATTCTCCAATTTAGCAACTTATGTTAATAAAATTGAACATCACAATTTAATTTTAAGGTAAGAATATTAATTACTTTTCATAATCCTATAAGTTTATTTCCATCCAACAATCTTATATTAAGCTTAGAAGGTAAAAAAATAAGGCCAAAACCTGTAGACATGACTAAAAAAGAAGAACATTGCAATGCTTTGACTTTACGGTACAGGGGCGTTGAAACTTGAAATATATGTCCTTCTCAAAGCCCATTCTCAGCCCAATTCCTCATACTTCAAGAAGTATCCTATTCTAACAACTTGCTTCAGAGTGCACACCACACGAGCACCGAGCTCATCATCTCTCCCTGCCACTGACAGTAGATCAATCAATTGAAGGAGCTCTGGAAAACCATCAGATAGCTATGGCGTGCAGGAGTCCTCGTGTTGCACTGGTTTTCATGCTCTTGCTTGCACTCGCCCATGCCAGCTGCATGAATGCCGCAGCCGAGCATCAATTCTTCCACAAAATGCAAGGAAACCGGTGGACACCGACGAGCAGCTGCTCAGGCTGAGTGGGAGCTGTACGGTCTCGGTGAATGCCATGTCAGGGGACGATTCCGCAGGATCAGCAACACCCATCCACATGAATTATCCGCATAGATTACTACCGGTAGTGGAACCTCCTCCAGAGTGTAATTGTGAAGATTCCCCTCCTCCTACAAGCCCCTGATTAAACCCTTTGAGCATAACATCTACTTACCAGTGGCTGTGCACACGATGTTTCTAGCGAACTTCATATTTCATTGATTAGCACCTTAGTTTGCACTTCCAATTGGAAACTCTCACTGCTTGTCGGTGCAGCATGGAGACCGTAGACTATGTAATTAGCATCAGCATCAATATCTGTTCTTAGGCAGATGGCCATATTACTAGTTTTCTTTGTCACCCAGGATTATACAGTATGCAGTTCTTATCATTTATGTAGACGCAGAAGTGGATGTAATGATGTCAAGACTTAAGTATAGGAAATGAATTAAGTAGGCTCTGCTTTGCCCTGTTGCCATGTGCTAAAGTGTATATATGTTTGATGCAGAGAAACAATAAACAGATGATTTTGTTATGGGTCTTTGAGCACATGAATGATGGACTCAGATCAAGTTCCGGGTGAGGTTTTACACATGTTCAATTAGTGTGTCATGAATGTTGAAAGCTGGTTTGAAGTCTATCACATCTGCTCAGGCTTAGTTTCAATTCATGGTGCTACATTTAGCACATATGGAGCTAGTATCATCCAGTGATTTTCTGTTGTTGATTTTAGCCAAATTGCTACATGAAATTTGGGTTGGCTAATTGATACAAACGGGTTTTGAAAAATAGAAGGAATGATAATTAGCCAAATTTCCTACATGGAGTCAAGATGTGTAGCCTCTTTAAACCTAGGTATCACCGAGATATTGCCTAAGTAACATCAGTATGTAGCGCTTGTGTATTACCTTATATTACCTATGTATTATTATGGAAAGAACATCCAAGGAGCATGAATTTCTATTCAAACCATGGAAAAGTAACAAAAATGCTAAAACTTACTTTTGACAAAAAAAATATCACTAATCTATTTGAATTTGGGATTTTTTTTGTTTATGATTTTCTTGTTCTAAGAGCTGAATGCACCAAATATTGATACAGTACAACACTACATTAGTAGGAGATGCTTGTAACAGAGTAGGGCCAATGTAGTTATGCCCAACTTTATTTTTATTTTTTTTGGGCACCGTTTAGGGTTCAGCTGGCGACTATACCCACCCTGAATTTCTTTTTCCTCCTTTTTTGTTTTTCTTCTTCTTTAGTTTCTTCTTTTTTATATGAGGAGAGGGGAGGAGAGAAGGGAAGGAGAGTGACATAGGGTGCACCCCACGACCAAGGAAATTTTTAAAAATATGAAAAGTAAAAAATAATTTTTTTTTTTTTTTCTCCACCACCGTTTAGGATTCAGCTAGCGACTATACCCACCTTGAATTTATTTTTTAATTTTTTAATTTTTTTTCCTTCTTCCCCAGGGGCTGCACTATACTAATCATGTACAAATATACGTAAGTGCACAAGAGGGGTATTAATTTGAACATTGCCGTATTAAGTATACATACAATAAACACATTCAAAACTAAAACTATTCACGTACACTTACATTAAACATATATTTAAAATAGAATATATCTCTATACAAAGGTATTTAGACATATTTCCTCTCGTATACATGGGATTTTTAGAAGGGGTTATGAACACACGTGATTCTCAAACATAATGTAGAGAGCACCCCCCAAGCCTTCTTCTTTGTTAGGGTTTAGTGCCACAAATGACAAGCTTAATTCAAAAAAATAATATCATAAATAATAATGATATAAATAAATAAATTTAGAATTTAGCGCCAAAAATGGAAAGCTGAATCCTAAATATAAAAAAATAAAATAAAAATAAAATAAAAATTAACCTTGGTGCGAGTGTGGAATCCGCCGTTTCTCAAGAAGAGTTAAAAATGGAAAGAGAAGAATGAAGAAAAAATAGAAGAAAAAAATAAAGACAAGAAGCGAGGCAAGAAGAAAGACAATAAGAAAGAAAAGAAGGAAGACACGAAGAAGACAAAAAAGAAAACAAGATAAAAGTAAAGATAAAAGAAAATATAAAGATAAGGATAAAGAATAAATAAAATAATTTTTTATTTACAATGTAAGTGATTGTAGAAAGACAAAAATTATTGTTTTTTAGAGAACTTTTTAACTATTTTCCTAAAGCCAAATTTGCTTATGAAATGAGTGCACTTGGTTAAGTGCATAAATAACGAATTGCGTGTTGTTTGTTGACCGAGTCTATTTTGGATGTGTTATTAGCCAAAAATACTTTCCTAGCTTAAACATACTTTTTAGCAAATGAAAATGAAATTCATGGCAACAAACTAAGGTGGAATGGTTTACAACTGACTAATTTTCCTCCCTCCCATGATCACTCATGTTGATGCTTTTAACAATTGTCACTCAAGAAATCTAAAACCACTCATTTACAATTCACTTAACCCTTAAAGGTCCAGATTGGCCATTCCGGCCAATGTACACGACCGTATTTCATTGTATTTGGAATGGTTCTACACCTCCTATGAGTATTGTATCAAAAGTAAAATTAAAATTCATGTCTACATGGTCTTAAAAGCTATTGGGATCTCAATTTGGAACTTTCTACTCATAAAAAATGTTAAATATACGGCAACGTATCTACTATTCCCTAAATCCTTCAAGGGTTAAGTATGTGATCATTTAGGGCTTCATTAGATGCGTAGATTTGAGGCTTTTTAGAGTACAATTTATGATTTTATTTGCGTTAAAAAAAACACCACCCACATATCAAGTGAAGTGTAACTATCTTTTTTCACATTAAAATTCATATAAATTATATACATAGATATTTATGTGTGTATATTTATATGAATTTTATTCATGAATCTTATGTCTGGGCTATTATATTGAGTGTCTCCCTCAAAATCAGGACCGTTGTCTTCTATTCAGTTCCATTGAGAATAAATTCATTTTAGTTCATGCTTTGAATTAGCGGACATGTACGTGCTTGACGGGTTGAAAGAGCTTGGCACTTCCTCACACCAAAACCAATGTCTTTCAATGACTCGCTCTCACTTTTATTAAAATAAATCCTACAATAAACCCGACCTCTATCTCTGTGAGGACAGGGCCGGGTGCCTCATAGGAAGTGGATCTAAATGCTCTCAAATACATAACATTCAATAGCCTTCACTGGCTTTGCCTTGTTTTTGAGGAGAAGGTATAGCATATTTTGCATTATCATCCAAAAATAATCAGTAGTTACCCATGTTTTCTTACAGATGCAAGTTTTGAAAAACTAAAAAGGAAGGTAACCATGCATGGTCTTTGTTGACACATCTCCACGTGTCCCTCACTTTTAAAGAGAACAACATTATAAGTAATAATACTTTAACCCAAAAATGTTACGGTGCATAGCTAACTAATAGAAAATGTGCAACTAGAATTAAAAAAATTCTATGAACAGTGCATCACTTCTTTTATCCCTCCATTGACAATAGTTTATGACCTTCCTACTTCCTTCCCCACTATTCCCACATTCTCAAAAATGAAAAATAAAAGGTTACACTTAATGCAGTACATGGATGGAAATCCCATAATGCATTACAAATCACTAAATGGATGAAAAGGCAGAGTGACTGAATGCTACTGAGGGCCGCTTCACAAGTCGAGAGGCCGTTGATTTCCACCAATCAAATTACAAGAAACCATGAATTTGGCCTCTCGACCCTTCACACTAGAGGCCAAAGTTCAACAGCCGTACCTCTCCAAAATGCCTACGTGGCAGTACTTTTTGACCAAAGTGACGGCCTCTCGAAAGAAAGTTTGGGTCGGACGGGAATGAAAACCCAAACTATGGTCGAGAGGCCGTCGATTTCTTTTCATAAAAAATGAAAACCATATTTTATTGCCTATTTTCAGTAGATTTCTTTGTACTCTCAATCCCATGGCATCTCAACTTGAACGGCCATCGTCACTGATATCAAAACCACTTTATGACATTTAGAACATTATGCGACCTCCCACTTAAATGGTATCTACTTTTGCTACCCAGTGCATACAATACTCACGATACCTTTGTAATATCCAACAATACCCTTGATATATTAAGGTGATACCATGATGATATCCGCGGATATCACCTCATGAAGTTGCTACATATTTATATCATGATGACCATTCTCGCTACATTTCAATTCTTTTTCTTTTTCTTTCTTTGCTAAACTTTGTATGTTTAGCAGCCCCATTTTTTGGGTAGAAACTCAGCTAATTTTAGCCAGTTTTGAAATCACTCTCACTATCAATCCCACGGCCTCTCGACTTGGTCGGCCATAGTGTGAAGCGGCCCTGACTGATACGAGTACTTCCACTCTTCTGTACTTTCACTGAGAATCAGCGCTCATGCACCTCGATCGTCGGCTTCACTTGTCGTTTCTCTCCATGAAAACACAGCAATCCCACCTTTGCCACACCAGTTTTGCAGAGAATTCTTTCGCAGCTCACTCACTCCCTCATCATGTCGCCCCTTCACTTGTTGCTCACAATCGTGCCTTCTCCACGAAGCAATTCGATCTAAACCTCAAGCTGTAATTCCAAGCTCCACGCCTTGAAGGAATTTCTTCACCATGGGATTAGGGTTGCAGCAGGTGCACTCGCACGCCTTGTCGCGTTCAAACCCCCAATTCTTTCATTTAGGGTTGCATGATCACGCACCAAGGGCAGCAGCAGGAGTCCGCAGGGCCAAGAGCTTCGGGAAGTCGCGCATTGTGGCCAGTTTGGGAGAGTCGAAGCCGTCGTCGTCGTCGTCGGGTGGCCTGTTTTGGCAGCCGTTTTGGAACAGGGGTGCGAATTCCGGAGCAAGCAGTGGTTTAGGGTTTAGTGATTCTGGAGCTGGAGATGGTGGAGGTGGAGGTGGAGATGGTAATGGTGGTGACGGTGGCGGAGGATTCGATGGCGAAGGATTTGGCGGAGGGGAAATTCATGTGAATGCTGTGGTAAAGGATGAGGAGCAGGAAGCTTTAGCGAAGTCTTCGGATTTTAGAGCACCGGGTCTGGCGTCTTTGAGCTCTGCGGCAGGCGATGCATTGGATGGCGAGGCGCCCTTTGGCGACCTGCTACTTGGACGGAATAATAAGCGAGCTGTGGAGGAGAAACAGGGTATGGCTGGTGGCATTCTCCGCAAACTTGACAAGGCCGCACAGAACTATCTATCACCTAACAATGCAAATCATCGAGAATCATCTGGCAAGAACTCACATCTCAAAAAAAATTACTCCCTCCGTCCCAAAGTTATTGTCATGTTTGAAAGTGCTTTTTTAATTAGGTCAAAAAAAATACTTCCTTGTGGCTAATTTTATTTAGGTTGCAATGAACACATGCAATGTTCTTCAATCATTCTAGTGCCATAATTTGGAACCTTTTTTAATCATGTTTCTTACAATATGATCAATGAAATTGGCTCAAAGAAATACCAAGCAAACAAGTTGGACAATAACTTTGGGACGGAGGGAGTACATGTTTGCAATTCGTGTCTTATCTAGTCTTTGAATTATAACATGGCAACTTGTGACGGTGAATTTAGCGGCACTAAAGTAGAGGTATTATTTTCGTCACTTTTAGTGTAGCTTCTGTAGCGTAGGAAAATTGGACCTTCTGCTGTAAATCATCTGTCTGTGTGAAAATGACTTCAGTTTGACACGATCAACACTGTTGATCTTGTAGTATAGAACAGGAGCTTTAAAATGATTTATTGCAATCAGAAAACCGAGGTAAAATGAGAAAATGTCACCGTTGCAAAGTTTAGGGATGCAGATGGTCATATTCGGCGTTTTAGACGCTTAGGGGTTAACAAATATGTAGAGTTGTGATTTTGGGGAGATAATTGTAGAGATACTACAAGAGCCAGATCAAACGTTTATCACTATGTATGAATTTCTTTTGTAATTTCAAGGTTGGAGGGTGTAGATTACTATAATTGACAGTAGATTTCAATATCCTCTGTCTTCGTTGGACTGGTTAACGGAGTTCCTGTTTTAGGTCTTCTTCTGGTGTTGGTTTAGGGTTTAGGATTGAGCTTATTTCAAATTGACAGGTTCCCAGGGTGGTTCTAGTGGAGCCTCTAGTGGAAAGGAAAGTGAACGAGGTGCCGTGGGTGAAGAGGCTGCGCAGCATATTCAGCAGAGCGATGGAGACGAGGCACTTGCCAAGCGCTCTGAGGTTTGATAAAACCCTAAACCCTCGTTGTATAATTCTCACAATTGGTCAATTTTTTCCTGTACTCTATTGTAACCTCCTTCAAAGCTCTGTGGATGGAAATCAACGAGTTTGTCCTTTACTTTTAGTCGTTGAAAAATGTGCATCAGAATAAGTGTCTTTGAAATCTCAATGACAATTGACGGACAATCAATCAATCTCTGAATAAAAAGTTTCGTATACTTATTTGTAGCTATTCCCATGGTTCTCAAATCTACTTAACCCTTAACCCCTAAAAGCCTGAGGGGTATTGGACAAAACATAGATGTGTTATAATATGTGCCTTCCATATGTTTGATGAAGGTTGGTTCAATAGACAAAATGTAGAGTATCATCTTTACAAATTATCCGTACAGTCAAACTTCCAAAATAATCTTTAGATCATTTTTCAATGAATTTAAAAGCATTAACCTTCGAAAATTTGTATAAATTATAATTTTCAATTTTAGAGTTCAAAAATTTAGTACGATTGGTTAAAGTTGGGCTATCTATCGTAAACTTCAAAAAAGAAAGAGAAACGATGGAGGAATCATCATTACTTTCCCCAAATAGCAAATTTTGTAACACTAAGACAATGTTGAGGTGATCTACTCTGAAAAATTCTCCCGGGTGGAGTTTAACTCGGATTGCCATAATTCAAATTGGGTTGGAAAGTAGACTTGATGTAGTATTTTAAAATATTTTTTATTTTTCAAAAAATTATTTCTTTGTTCCGGGTAGCCCGTTTTTTCCGGGCAGCGACCAGAAAATGGTCGTTTGAGCGCTTAGGGATTAAAGGACATACTAAGCCCCACGGGCTTACCTTTTTTTGGGGGGGAATCTTGCTCATAAGTGGGGCTTACCTTTTTTTGGGGGGGAATCTTGCTCATAAGTTTACTCCGTTGAACTAAATGGGGTTTTTTGAATGCCACAACGAACATAAAATTTAGGCATCGAATAGAACCAGAGTAAACTTAAAAGAGAATCATGATTAAAAGAGATTTTGGGTGTGGGAATCAGGAAAGCTATGTCTTTTAAGGGTTAATGAAACACACATTGTCTCACCAAGCTGATTTTTTTTTGCTGTGTTCGATGTCATGTCCTATTTTTCCTTTTGCTCATTTTGCTGACAAGATACCTTTCACGCAGACAGCTACTTTGAGGAGACTACAGCGTGAGGCTTTTGCAGACTTGTTGAGAGTCAGGGAGCGCCTAGACAAGCTTGAATTCTACACGGGCCTGCGTCCATCCAAAACACAATCTTCATTCGGTGATGGCGCTGCGAAGACACGGTTGAAGGGGGAGGTCTGTGCCGGTGGTGCTTTCGTCTTGTTGGATAATCAGAGCTCTCGGCAGTCACGGGCCGCGCTTGAGCAAGCCGGTCTTCACACAGGCCTGGATGTGCGCTTCACTTTCGAGACCCCTTACAGAGACAAGGATGTGATGATCACGGAATGTTCAGCGGGGCACTCTGGGAGTGATGGCAGCATCCTGGGAGGTCCCATTTCAGTTACCAAGCTTGTTTACAATGCTCAACTCACGGATGATTTCAACATTGTGGTTGCGCCGCTGGGAGCTCGTGGTAGCGACGTAACGGAGACTGTGAATCCACTTCAGGTCAGTATGCCCTATCTCAATGTGGCTTGCCACGTAAAAAACACCAGTCATTGCATTGTTTTCGTGTGTACGGAGGTCGTGCCATATTCGCACATGTTACATGCGTTCAACGCACTAAATGAGTGCGAACCTACGATTTCTGTAACGTTTGTCGTGCATTTTGCATATCACATTCGTACGATTCAAGTACATTACCATACGTTTTTGGTAAACACTGTTTTTGTGCGTCAAACATGTGGTAATACGTGCGAATATAACACAAACCTATGAAATAACATAAATCATGTTGTATTCGCACTAACCTATGAACCTTGTAAATTAGAGATGTGGTGATGGGGAAACAAATTAATAGGTCCATTGCAGGAGTTTAGGTTTTTGTGAAGGTGTTTTCTAATATGGATCGTGTCTTGACAGGGTCAGGCGTTGACACAGTTTGCAAGGGTTGGGCCTGCCATGTACCACCATTGTGTAGGCTCCGCTCTAGGAGCTACCTTGAGAGGAAAGACGGCACTTGTGTCATTGTCACAGTTCCTGTCAGGCTGGGGCTGTGGGTCATCCTTGTCTGACGGGCCAGTTGAGAGTGGGCCTCTGTGTCTCAGCACCCTTGCACATGTTTTGTTTCAACCATGGGAGAATTCCGTTTTTTCTATCTCTGCTGTCAACCGCTTCTGGCCTAGTCCTCCCCTACCTTCTTTCCGAGGTCTACACTGGAGTGAAATGGGACCTCTTGTTCTCTCTAAGTCTCACCAGAGTCATAGATCAGGTTCTAGCAGTCCACAGATGAGCAGTCCCCGAGATTTACGAACCTCTATAGACAACACTTCAATGCGAACGTCCATGGACATCACTTCAATGCGTGATTTCCGGACATCCATGGACAATACATCAATTCGCGATTTTCGAGCATCATCAGACAATGCTGCGTGGGGAACACCTTATGGTGAAGCTGAGCGAGGGATCATTACTATTCCAGAGACTCGTGGGAGTACTCAGCAGTCCATTGCAGTGGCTGGCGAAATAGATGTCGGTGCAAATATGAGCCTCGCAGGCTGGGCCCAGGTTAGTGTAGCTTGTACATTGTGTAACTTTGTTCCCCCTCAAGGGATCGTTTCTAGTATGTATAATGCAGACAAACAAGCAAGTAATTCAATCCATTGTCATAGCAGTCCTATTGATTCAGAGAGTATAATGCAGAGAGGCAAGCTCATAGTATTGATATAGGGCTGGCTTTTTAATCATGTACAGTCTTTGATACTATCATATGTGTTCTCTTCCATGTGACCTGTATTAGGCTGACCGGGAGTATTGGCTCCAAGAGGGCGAGAATAAAGAAATTGAATGGGGTGTGAGCCTCACCAAGGCAGTTGGGACAACGGCGGGTTGGGGTCTGTGCGTGGGGAGCTCCAAGGTGGATTTGTGGAGTGCTGCCAGAGACGAGGACAATAGATTTCCTGGCACTGGAGGTATGATCTACAGCTATTATATTATTATGTACTCTGGTTTACACATTCTTCTTTTTCTTATTCTTTCAGCTTTTGTCACTGTTTTTGTTTTTTGTTCAAATTTCTATTACATTGTTTTCCCGGGGGGTGCACTCTACATTATGTGTGAGAATCATCTGCGTTCGTGACCCCCTGTACAAACCCCTCGTATACAAGGGTTTATATGTCAAAATCTTTGTATACAGAGCTGTTCCGTCCTAAATATGTGTTTAATGTAAGTATACTTCAATATTTTGAGCTCTAAATATGTCTATTGTATGTATACTTTGTACAGAAATATTCAAATTAATACCCCTTTTGTGCACTCACATATACTTTCACAAATTTAACATAGTGCATCCCCCGGGATTGTTTTTCGCTGAATGTCTCACGTGGTAGGTATGCTTTTTTTTTAAATCAGGTGATCCATGTGACATGCAATTGCAAATGGAGGCTTTTCTGAAGCTCAACATGGGGCGTGGTTTTACACTACAACCTGGTTTGGTGTATCTCCTGAACAAACAGTCGCAAACTCCTGCTTTCGTCCTGCGATCCTCGTGGGCACTCTGATTTTGGCGTAGTTATGTGAGTCAAGCAGAAGTTATTAGCATGGGCGTCATGAATAGTGAGGTTCTCCAACTGTCAAGCTTTACGTAACGTAGTTCCACCGCAACCCAGTATATCTGACACAAAGGTTCTGTCAACGTTTTGTAGCTAATTGTCGATTTGTATGACGAAGTAAAACTGCTGGGATTTCTACTTCCTGCAGAGAAAAAATCATTTTTTGGTATCTCCGAGCTTAATATCATCGTCTTAGGTTTGTCTTGTCCACCACAGGAGATTGTGTCCTTTCCCGGCACACCTAACGTTTTTTCACGTGAATCCTTTTTTCTGGATGTAAAAAGCTCAATGGATGAAGCCAAATCTGGTTACGAAGCGACTCGTGAAATACAGTCGAGACGCTTCGCATTATTATGCGTTTGTGTGAGTTGCCTCTCCTTTGCCGACCCTGCCGCTCATCAGTTTTGAGTTTTGCTGCTAGTCAGGCCTGTGGACATGATCATGACCTCCTTGGTTGCTGCGACAGACTACTCTATCAAAGGCAACGCTTGAGTAGTAGCTAGAAATATGGAACCCAGGCTTTGTACTTGGCTCCACAAGCCCGTATCTATCTCATCCAGACTTGGGGCGCCTTTTGCTTCCCTTCCGAAGTATTAACGATGACGGTATCAGGAGATCAATATGTTGCTATGAGTGGGGAGTACAGAAACGATGGTGTGGATATTCAACATATTGTTGTGTAGTTCATAAAGTCATTGTATGATTGATCAAATGATTTTTTGGGTGGACATTCGAGATGCTGAGGAGTATATTGGTGCAAGCGGGTTTCAAGCTTCATTGAAATGCTAACCGCCTCTGGAAAAAGCCCTCGTGTGAAGCAATTTTCCAGCTCTTGAGGCATCTGTGCAAGAGCTGGGCAGAAAACCCTAAAAACGCAATGGGGGATGATACTCCGGAGCTTTGTGTGAACTGCGGCATGCCGCCGTGCAAGGTGGATCCGACGCTGCCCATCACGTTACTGTTTTCAAAAGCAACGAGGCAGGTGTTGTGTTTGGAGGCCGGGAAAGACTTTGTGGACATGTTGATGGGGTTTCTTACCCTGCCTGTGGGCTGTATTGTCAAACTGCTAGAACAGGCCTCCATGATTCACAGGCCAGAATGCAAAGTGGCGCCGCGGCCTTTGACTCCTCTCGTGTTCCCTCCCGACTGTCCCTACACGCCAGCTCCCAAGAAGGGCAAGAACGACTCCGGGGAGCATTTCGCCATGAGTTCCATTTCCAACGTTTTTGAGAGCGTGGTCAGGCTGGACAACAAGGAGATGAGCATGGACAAGAACTGCTTGGTGGATCCCAGGCCTGCCAGTCCGTTTGGAGCTGGCAAACTGCTGGACTTGCACAACGCCGCGCCCGCCCCGAATTCTACTGAAAATTCAACAGAGAGTGTGGATGTTGCAAATTACTACAGTTGTGGGAATGCTTGCTCTTTTTACGCTACCACTCCAGCCACCAAGTGCCCCAAGCACAAGAAGAAAATGAGTGTCCCGTTGAAGTTTGTGGAGGGGAATGTGGTTTCTGGGAGCGAACGCGGTGACGAAAACCCTCAGGTGAGTCTGAACCTCCCTTTCAATTTTGCATAACTATGAACTGAAACAAGAGTTGTTCAGTGCAAAGTCCCATGTGCATATTTGCATGGTGGTTGTGTATGTTTGGATGCTTTCCAACTTGCAACAGCCTGCATCATAAGATAGAATATACCATTTGCGTCACTCTAAGTATTTTAGCATACGTAAGAGTGATTTTGGGGAGATCAATATTGAGCTGTGGAGAGATCTTTGGGTACAAGAACTAAATCTGTTGGGATCAACTTATGTATGCAAGTTGAAAGTGGGAGATTGTAGTCCAACTTCCATGGGTGAAGTTTCTCACTAAAAGACAAGTATTAGGGACTTTGATGACCAGGTTCCACATTTCAAGTGAGCTTTTGAGAAAAAATTGGAGAAGTTGTTATGAAGTTTCTCAAGCCCTTCTTGGCAACTTCTCCCTACCAATCAAATTTTTTCATGTTTCACCTTGTGCACCACTTCATTGGTAGGGTATGAGACAAACTGTAATACCATTTTTTCCCTCCTCTTGCCTACTTCCATGGGCAACTTCTCAAACCCATGGAACTTGGTTCTAAGTGACAGTAGACAACTCCATTTCCATTCAAAGATCAGTGGGCATAGACGTTTAGCTAAGTCATGCTTACTGCACTTGCTAATAAGTCCAACCAAATGTATGACATACAGAATCGATTGTGGTATTTGTAAATCTCTGGCTTTGAAGCTTGGGCGTGTGAAGTTGCGTTTGGCAGGACCCAAAAGGTGGAGGATACGTGAAGGAAGGCACTAAGTATATGGTCACCAATACACTTGAAATTTACGCAAGTGCTGAGGCGATCAAGGCCCTTATAGCCCTCAACATCATTCGATGTGAACGGGTTGGCGACTTGGACACCATGCCAGTGTCGGTAGTTACAGCTGAGGTAAGCAGCTTCTCATTCGCACTCCCTCTGTCCGGAAATAATTGTCCTAGTTTTTGGTAATTTTTTTCTGTTCAATATTCTTCCTATGTTTAATACTTCAAACGTGAGTCCTGTCCACTTCAAACCGGGCGGATAATGAGAGTGACACGAAAACTACATACTACTATGAACCCCTAAACGTCTTAGCGTACACAAACTGGATCACAAACAGATTCAAAGCCTTGTAACTTTCTCATACAATCTTGGATGACTTTCATCCACGTCACCTTTGCAAGCCTAGTAGGTTCTCAAGTAAATCTCTTGTGATGGGGAGATGTTGATAATATTGGAGAGACCTCCAAATGCAAGTACGTCAAATTTGTTGGGTAGATTTTATACTTGCAATGGTCCTCTCATGTACACCTCATGTACATCTGAACCATGTTGATATCTATTTTTGAGGCTAGCATCTACTTGTGTTCAAAGTATCGGCACGTTTAGGGGTTAAAGATAAAACATTTTTCGAGTATTGAGACGGCTTTTTCTTGGGAAATAAAATGTTAAGTTGAAAAATGCCAAAACTAGGACAGTTATTTCTGGACAAAAGGGGTATGCTGTTTTTTCTTCGTCCATACTACAGTATGATATTTCATAATGTTGTTTCTTGTTTGTGGATGCTTGATGGGATTCCTCACAGGTCTTACAGCTATTGAAGTTGTCCTTCACTTCCACAAATGTGCTACAAGACGTGTTCCGCAAGTACTGTGCCGACGTTAAATCTGTTGGTACTACACTGTATGCCGTTTCTGAGCAAACCAATTTGCAAATTAGTTCGCACATTTTTCAATAAGGATAACGCATTGGCTTTTCGTGACGTTGATGTTCCGTGGTTGAATGTGAATGTGCAGCTTTTCAGGACAAGTCCGAAGCCTTTTTTCCTCAGTGCAAGGAAAACCCTTGCTGCCAATGTTCACGTATGGGGACTCCTATGGCATCCCCGGGTGTATCTTTGTAATTTCAAAGGAGCGTACAACCAAATTAAGGGTATATGACTTTCTTCTATTCAAGATCCATCCTTGATCAAAGAAAACATGAGAATTTTTTTTATTAAGCATCATGTCGACCATGAAATTAAACCCAGGGCTTCGGTACATAAGACAGCTGTAGAAGTCTTACAGGTGGCATTTGATCTTGGGCTCATTGGAAAGATCTGGTTGTGCACTACAAAATGCATATGTGAACATTATAACATCTGATTTTTAAAGCACATATCTCCCTCAATATCAGTTGTATGGTAGTGGTCTTGAGCTTTTTGTAAACGGCTGAACAAGGGCTATAAGATGCATGCTTCACTAAAAGATTCAAGTATAATATGAAGGAGATGTAGACTTCTAGGGTTCTAACTTTTAGAAGTCGATACCTCCTTCATTATTAGCCATATGGTGTTGTTCTTTAGCTCTTTGGAAACGGCATGAAAAGGGCTATAAGATTGGTACCTTGTTTGCTTGATTTGAGCAAGTTTTGAGTAACTTATGACACTTTTAGTTTTGGCAGTGTTAGAACCAGCAACACTGGAGTAGATTGTAGTAGATTGGAGACTGGTGGTAATCACCAGCCTAAATGACCTTTTACTTTGAAACCTTGGGCTTCAAACTAAAAGTTAATTGCAGCAAGGTTTACATTAAAATTATTGTAGACACGCCAATTACCGTGCACCTTTGGCACAGCTTTGTGCACCTTGTTGATCGTTTTATTTGCATTGAAGTGCACAATGATTGGGAGGGTACAGATATTAGCACGTCTACGATAGATTGTTTCAGAAACTTTTAGGCAACATCATATAGAGAATCTCCCTATGGTCACAACGATCATACGTAGGTTCTCATGATTCATAGGGAGACTTCCCTATGAATTGTGGAGAAGATTCTCTTTACGATGTTGTCCATGCAATTTTATTGAATACCTTGAGTCAACTATCAAGCAAAGCACTGGTACATTGAAATCACCATATACTGTGGGTGGATAATTGTTATGGATACATTCATTCATTTGGACAAATTCTCATCTATTTTAGCCAATTTTCATCCGATTGGATGAAAATTTTACCAAAGTATTTTGAAAATATATTTATTGGTGAAACCTCTCGTAAATACCGTGGGCCTCAGTATATGGTGATTTCAGTGTACTTAGAAATCCGCCCATGAATCAAAGTCATTTTTCAATCGAATAACTACTACCTCCTCCAATTATAACATGTAGACATTTCTTGGGGCCACCACAATTGAGACTCAAAACCATCAATTTCACAATTCAAATAAACCAATGGCATGCTAAGCAATGTGAAGAAATACCGGTAGTTGGTGGTTTTGGGTATCATTATGAGTGAAAGTTAGTATCACATGGCGTGAACATGAGGAAACTTAGAGGTTTGATTTGGGTCAAAGGTTACTTTCCACTTTGAAATTTTGTATAAAATTGACAAATGCGAATTAGATGTTGCAAATTTTTGCAATCCTCATCAAAACCTATTTTTGAATGCGGTCATATATTTTTTGAATCCAACACTGCTAAAAATAGGCCAAATTGCATAAGTTGGTGGTTTTCGGACAATCAACCTTATGTAGGTTCAATCAAAGTTGCCATAATAAATGATTTTGTGCTGACTCAATACCGAAACTGCTCACTTTTACTTTCCTGATAGTACTGACTGGATAGTGGTGGATGATCCATATCCACATCCATCCACACATACCCAAAGAAGAGCGAATCCAGATCGTCCACGTGGAAACTGCGATCCAAAGGTGGGAAAATCCCCACGTGGCACCTCCCGCCACACTTCAAAAGGCGGTGCCCCTTCAACTACGGCGTCCCCTCCGATGCGCAAACCCTTTTTCTCCCATATCTTCTAACCGCACGCCTCTCACTTTTCTTACACAAAGTTCTCACTCCGTATTGTCAACAAAGGCTCCTCATCACCCTCCAAGTTATTTTTCTTTTTCCCGTTTCTCTCTTGCGCTTGAAGTTTTCTTTTTAGGGTTTCGAGCGCTTTGCCTGTCAACGAAGACGGGCTCCGTTTTCTCTCGCGTCCAATTAATAATTGCTCGCCCGCTTGAAATTTTCACTCCCAGGGATTTCGTTTGTGTGTTAAGATAACTTAGGGTTGGAGATTTTAGTCGAACTGTTTTTGTGTTGCGGAGTTGGCGATGGCTATGGCTGAGAACCCTGAGATGTGCTGGTGGGACGCTCCCTCGAAGCACCATCATCATCAGCATCGCAAGTGGAAGGGCATTGACAGGTACAATAAGAACATGTGCAAACAGGGAGTGAAAACAGGGAGTAGTCAGGGTTATGATCCGCCGAGGTTAAAGGATTTGAAAAAGCAGAATCGTTTGCGCACCCGGAAGTTTTACACTAAAAGGAGAGTAGTCGTCCCTAGGACTGTGCCCAGGGCGCCTTTTAACGACAGCACGTTTCTGATGCGTGTGCGAAGATCCGGGGGTTTAGCGTCGGTTGTTTCTTCCCCGTCTGTTTTGTCTTCCCCTACTGTATGTCATTCGAGTTACAAATGTGAGCAAAATGATTACGGTTATGGCTCTATGACAGGGCTGATCCATCTTCGTCCCGTTGAGGATGGTGATCAATCGACTGTTAACAACAATAACTCTGCTTTTGAGCAGCAGCAGCAACAGCAGCAGAACCCTAAACAGGAATTCGAGCAGCGGCTTGACCGGTTTGAGATGACTCCGTTACCGGACCGAATTTCTGAAGAGGTTATGGAGCAGCGGGTGACGAGGCAAGATATTCACATTGCTCACTTAGAAGATGAGAATCTTGTCTTGAAAGAACGTCTTTTCTTGATACAACAAGAAGTTGATGAGCTTAGGCAAAGATTACAAGGAGGTGAAAGATCATGCCATGATGATGACAGCCATGATGATATCGATGATACGCAGTCATATTTTGCCAGATGAGATGATTATAGATGTCATGTGGGCATGATGATGATGTCGTGATGTGATGTCATGTATCCATTTCATCTGTGGTTTTCTTGTGCAAAACGCGGCTGTCGAGGCCGAAGAACTCGCGGATGTACATAAAAGTCGGATTCTTTCTCGAAGGACAGGGTTTCTTGTTGATGTCTAACATCATGTAAGTATACCCTTTGAGTTTTTGTTAGTTTGATAGGAGTGAAATTTTGTTGGAGGTTTTCAATCTTCTTGAGAAGAAGTGGCTGAAAAAAGAGCTGAATTTTTCTACAGGTGGTCTCCGCGATCCAAGGTTGGACTGGTAAGCTTCATCCTGTATGGTTTTGTTTACGCACTGGAATATGATGTGGACAATGAAACCTACTTGTATGAGCATGAGGCATAGGTGGCAAACTTGTAGATAGTTCTGTTAAAAGATTAGAGCCCTAGGGCATGTACTCATTTATAGCAAACAACACACTTCTGATGTATGAAATCTGAAAGAAATGGTTTTTTAAGAACGGTTCTTTAAAGGAAACAATTATGTTATCACTTCTGTTCTATACGATTGTTGTTGTGATTTCCATCATTTGTGGCTATTGGTTTGGCGAGTGCCTTGTGTTGGTTGACAATGGTTGTCTTGTAGTAACTAACAGGTTTTAACATGATTTGTGCCCTTGTTAATCTTCAGTTTCAGGTTGGTTTAGTTGTTTCTTATATGCTTACATTTGTACGTGCTGTTTTTGGAAGTGGAAATTAGAGTGTATTCTTAGCCTGGGTATTAATGGACGTTATCATGATTGGAGTTTGTTTATAAACTTTGTGTAGTCATAGTTTTCCATGATTGGGTTAAACTGTCTTGTAAGTTGCATGTTGAAAGATACCAAGTTTGTAGGTTTTAAATTGCCTGAAATCTTACTTTCATTTGAGTGAATTTTACGTATGATATTGCAATGACTGTCCCTTATTTGGAAAATTTTCAATACCCAGTTGCTGGTGATGACAGGTGTGGTGAGACAGTCAGACAAGATTTCGAAAGGAAGACCCTCTGACCTTTGTCACATATTGTCATGCTTTCATTTGGTTTGTTGTGTCAAAGATGTGAGGTTTCTTTCTAACTGGAATTTTAGTGTTCATATCTTGATAATGGGCAGTTTGTAAGAAATGAAAATTTGGTTGGGGGTTACAAGTGTGACTTCACCTAGTATAATCTTGTTCTACTTTACCCTTTGACGCGCTTGCGTCGGTTATATGGATGACGTACATATTGCCACCCTTCTCTTGACTACATTGTGTACAAATTTTTTATACATCCAAATTTCTCTTGGTTCTTGTGCTACACTAAATAGGTAGATTAGTGTTAGATACACTAATTTACATAAACATGTTCTAAGTTTTTGTTGTTGACCAATTTTTTTACCCTCTATATTGGTCAAGATGGGGATCTTTCAATAGTATTGGAATCAATGTTTTTGGTAATTTTTTTTGTCAAGAGTAAAAATCTATAATATTTTCAAATCTTATAATTAGCTAACACCAATCTACCTATTTAGTGTAGTTGACTATCATTTGTATACTTGAGCTACTCAACTATCATTTGTATACTTGTGCTAGTCACCTATCATTTGTATAGTATAGATCTTCAAAATAAGATATTGTGATTCTTTAAAAAATAACACAATTGGTTAATGTCAAGTTTCATTCTTAGTTCAAAAAGTGGGATGTTAACCCTTTAGCGTGCCAACGTTCATATATTGGATGACTTACAGATTGAAGTTGTTTGGATCTCATCCAGATTGGACGGTTTTCATCCACCAGAATCACTCTTGGTTCTTGTGCAAGTTGACTATTCTTTGAACGGTTTGGATCTTCAAGAGAGGTTATGATTTTTAGAAAAATAACACAGTTGATTTATGTACAGTTTCTTTCTTAGTTCAAAAAGTGAGACCTCCAACATGATCTTCCAAAATAGGTAGAATCAAATAATAGAAACTATATCATCTTATAGGGCATGTTATTCCTATTTCATTGCAATTTTTTGAAATTTTTTTGTGTTGATTTAGGATTTTTAATTGAATTTCAAGAGAAAACCTTTCAGAATTAAATAAAAAATATGATGCATCCAACCGTACAGATGTGATCTTCATATTGACATTTTCAAGTTTTCTTTGTACATCTACTCCATTTTAGAGTTTCACAAACATTGTATAGCGTATCGTTGAAATCAATGTTGAATTGGGACGATGAAGGGTTAAACATGACTGTTAGATCTTAGATCGTTGTTACCAATATTTTTGTATACAAATTTGTATTTAAAATTGATTTTTATTTTCATTTTTGGTAATTTGATTACAAATAAGATATTTACAATTTGTACATGGAATTTGTTGTGATGGGATAAAATGAAATATTCTAAGTGGTAATTTTTGAAATTTTTTTGGTTGCTTGATTTGATGAGTTCATTTTTTCAAGAGCACATTTAAACTAAAATCTTAGAAATTTTTGGTGAATCATTACATCATGTAATGAGGCATAAAAGTTTCACAAATCATCCCCTTTTTAACCCCTAAACATCCTCACCAATGTCCAATTTGGGCAGTTTTGCAAAGATGCATTATAAAATGCAACTAATATGAATATTTGAAACTTGATGTATGTATAGAAATTATACATTTTGAAATTTAAATTCAATCTATATGGTAAGATCTTTGATTGCTATCACTAATATTTTTCTATAAATTTTGAAACATAAAAGAAAAAATTATTTTGTTATTTGATTAGGAATAAGATATTGACAGTATGAGGATGAAATTTGTTGTGATGGCTTATAATATAGTACTCTAGGCGTAGTGACTCATTTAGGTTTTTTGGATGCTTGATTTTATGAGTTTATTTTTTCAAGAACACTTTTAGACTAAAATCTTCAAAATTTTGGATGAAATATTGCAACATGAAATGAGGCATAATTTTTTCAGAAATTGTTTCCTTTTCGATCGGATCACATGTACATGAAGCTAACTTCCCATAAAAAAATTCAGTAAAAAATTCACTCTACAAAAAGTGCATGACGGATGAAAAATTGCGGATGAAATTTTTACATCATGCAAAATAAGCATGGTTGGACAGTCAGGGGTTAATCGGATCACAAATACACGAAGCTATCTTGTCATAGAATTTTGTTGTATTTCTTTTCCTTGCAAAAAGTGCATGACAGATGAGAAAATGTGGATGAAATTGTAATCATCCATAAAGTGGACCGTTGGTCTTTTAGGGGTTAATCCAACTTTAAACCTTTATGTTGTCATTGTCATCTAACTTTAACCCTTAAATGTCCTAAACCCCTTAGAAGGGTAGTTCGAACAACATCTATAAAACTTCAATTGCTTGGGTAATAGCTTGGATACATGCCAAAAGAATAGATCCAAAATTTTGAAAATTTAATTAATTACAAAACAAAAAGTTGGATGAATCATGCCTTGCCGCAGCATAGACAAGCCTAGCCAAACCTCGCTAAGGGCATTGGCTGGCCCAAGCTTGTGCATCTTTATTTTAAAAATATAGAATGCTCTTTTTAGGAACCTCAACTTGGAATTCGATTCGATTGTTGCTTGACCATAGCTCCCTCCTACACTTGATTCCTTCATTTGCTAGTGGATTGTTCCACAATTTTTCAAATCTAGCACAATTTGAGGATCTAGTTTCGTTTGTTTTTCAACAACTTTTCAAAGTAACAATTCTTTCCTTTTTTGGTCTTGGCGAAAGACATCAATTCTCGCTGAACACTACAGCAAACCAGAGAATTATGAAACTATTGTTACAAGTTGGATCCATGAGTGGCCACTACTCCAAAAACTACTTGATATGACAAAATGCATACTGTACACCTTAATAATACACCCAGATGTTGACCAAAAAAAACACTGGGACATAACCAATCCCATGCACTAAACTACCATCACTCCTCTTCAGAAAGATAGAAAAGAATGGAGTCCACAAGGCTGTGCATGAGAGAGCTAGTAAACAAAGGAGACGAATACACAAAGGAGAACTGGAGGGAGGAATTGCGCATGAAGGGGAAGATGGCAAGACAAGGTCCCACGCCGTGAGCCGAGGAGCACGACAGGTAGTCCTTGACACCTGCTTTGACAGCGTCCTCACCGAGATCGTCTTCCGCCACGGGGTCCGCCATTGTGGACAGAACTGCGGTGCGCAACGTGCCATTCGGAGTGAGATTGGGAAACCGCATCGCCTGCACCATGAGTGCAGACAAGTCCCCCATGTCTGTGAAATGCTTCCGGTTCTTCACTGCCTCGTTCAAGTCTTCCGAGCATCGTGTTGCAAGCTCCCAGAACGGCTCCGGCTCTGTGGTGTGGATCGTCCGCATTAGAGCTGAGTGATAGAAACCTGTCGCAGGAACTTCGTATGGTCAGCATACATCCCTTCTATCTGCCTTGAAGCCTCAAGCAAGTGAAATAAAGAAATGAACTTCTTCCATGCTTCTTATACCCTCCAGGTGAGGGAGGAAATTCCATTTCACTTATTGTATCCACTTTAAAGAGATGTATGTAGTAGAAAAATCTTAAGTTAGAGTTGAATGCATATAAAGATAATATATGCACCACAAAGTAACAAGAGGCAGTAAGAGCCAATCCCATATTTTATTGTTTTGTGAAACTGGGGGGGGGGGGGGGGGGGGGAGTATGGGAAATCGGTTAGACGGGGGTCGAATATTATATCAGTGAAGAATATTGCATGTGTTGGTTCATAAATAAACAAGTATTGAACAAAGAAAGTCATACTCAAAAGTTGATGAATCTCTTGGTTTTGTAGGGGTTAAACCGTGGCTATGGATTGATTGATTGATTAAAAGACGGAATGAAATCAATTACTGGGAGTGCTTAATTACCAATGGCGGACTCCGGGAGGGGAGGCTCCAAGCGGCTTCGGCATTGGAGCAGTACAATTGATCCATAATGCTCCCCTCGAGCTCCCACCTGCTTGTATGCTGCAATTGCCTTGAGCGCGGCAGCATTAATCACGCCATGAAGCGACACCCCTTGCTTCTCACATTCCTGTAGCACAAGTATCACACAGCTTGAGTCTTTCTACGTTTCAAAACATGTTGCATAACATTCAGTACAGTGTGTGGTCTGCCTTTCCACGAGCTGGTGTCCAAAGGGATGCACAAAGAGGGACAATCTCCTCAGGGTCAAGGCAGAGGTAGCACTAGCTACTGAATGTTATGGGTAGAAATCAACGATTGAACTGAATAATACTCCCTCCGTCCCAAAGTTATTGTCATGTTTGAAAGTCATGTTTGAAAGTGCTTTTTTAAGGAGGTCAAAAAAATACTTCCTTGTGGCTAATTTTATTTAGGTTGCAATGAACACATGCAATGTTCTTCAATCATTCTAGTGACATAATTTGGAACCTTTTTTAATCATGTTTCTTACAATATGATCAATGAAATTGGCTCAAAGAAATACCAAGCAAACAAGTTGGACAATAACTTGGGGACGTAGGGAGTAAAAGTCAATTTCTGACAGGGAAAAGAAAAGAAATGCAAACAATGCCAGGACCTTGAGGAGCAAACTGGTAGCATGGGCAGTCAAGGCGGCCCGAATGAGCTTGGAAGTTCTCTCGGTGTCGCAATCGTCAAAGGGCAGGTACGCATGTCGACGAGACGACAAGCCATAGCCGAGGACATCCACACCGTGAGCCCAGAACGGCTTGTTCGCTTGCCCGGGAGGAATTCCGTCTTCTATCGAGGGCAAAACGACATTACTGGAAACCCTAACTGTCTCTTCATTATTCCTGTGAATCAGAGAGCTCACGATCTGCTTCACCATCGTTCCAGTGCTGGCCATGTCCGCAGCCGCAGCATGCACACGAAGCACCAGAAGGGAGCTCTCGTCTTTCACGAGGTAGTAAAGCTTCGGTTCGAAAACCGGAATCGGATAGTGCTTCGAAAACGGAGTATTGAGTTCTTTCTCGGTGATCGAATGCCATGATTGCTCCTGATCCCCTGGAGTTTCGTCAGTCTCAGTGAGTCGCACATAGACTTCCTCCGGAGTACGAAAGATCAACTCTCGACTTGAATCCTGAAAAATTACGGATCGCAGGCGGGGGTGAGTTCCCAGCAGCGAGCGAAGCGCTTGCTTGAGGTCGGCCACGGGCACACGGCGGTCGAAGAGGATGGAGGTGATGGTGATTCCCGTGCCGGTTTCCACTGCTGCACACCAATTGGCTTCCGTCTTCCCCAGCGCCCTCACCTCTGTTTGCTTGATCACCGGTTCACTCGCCATCTTTGCCTTCACTCAATTCGAAGCTCGTATCATCAATCGCCCTCCAGTACTAAACTCGTTGAGGATCGACTCTCTCGCTTCCAGTGCTTCCGAAAAAATTGCCGTGCATGCCGGATTTCCCACCAATTTAGGGTTTCGCGGTACTGTAGTATCAGATTGCAGAAACCCAATCGTGTTTTGCTTCTGCAATCAATCACGCGAAACTGGCTTGCACGGCAATGCAGCGAGCCAGTGGAATGAGGTTTCTTCAGTTCTTACGTTGCCACGTTTTCCGGCTTGAAGTTCTCAGAAATCGTGCCACATGGCTGTTTCATCTTTCTTCTTTTAGGGGCAAAGTTCAGAAGTTGCCCATGGAAGTAGGTAAGGTCGAGGCACCTAAAACCGATAACTTAAGCTACCTAAACTATTTTTGGACCAGCCATTAATAGGGTGATACTTTTCCCGGGTTGGAAGTTAGTTTTCGCGGAGAATGCAAATTTTTCCATGAATTATTTCTCAATATTGAAATTTGTACAATTTTTCAAAGTGAAAAGTACTTCATGACCCAAAACCGATAGTATGCTCTAATGTACATATGAGGTACATCTTTTCTTTCAAAATCTAGAAATTAGGCCAGATCGGTTTTGGGTACCTGGTCGGTTTTAGGTGCCTCGACCTTAAGAGGAGACACTTGGGTTTAGGCCTGTTTCCACCTGGCCTTTGCAAAGAACGTGAATAAAAACTTAACACCTCCACAATTTTGGGAGGAATATCTTCTTTTTAGAAAAGGTGTCATCAATGAGGTTCAGAAAGGTGTCATCAATAGTAGCCGGATTACATAATGGCCTCCCAAGAGCCATATTAGTTAAGACCATTCTTAAGTGTTTAAAACTTGGGAATATTTTCAATTTTGGTGTTCCCTTAACAATTGCCTACTATCGCTCAAGTGTTTTTTTGTCCTCCTAAATGTTAGCTAATACCCATTCTTTAAAGTTTGTCATGTGAACATCCATGTAGGATTGGTAATTACTAAAGAATGTAGGTGGGAACACACACTTTATTAAGGAGGTAAGACTGCCTTCTAAGACCACCTCTAAGGTTAGGTGAGAACATACCCTTTGTCTCATACCTGGCCATGAAGTTGTTCATGTTCCATGGACTTACTTGAGGTGAAATATGAACAAATTTGATTAGTTAGGGAGATGCATACTTCATAACAACTTTTTCATCACTTTTTTTCTCTAAAACTCACTTGAAATGTTAAACTTGGTCCCCA
This sequence comes from Pohlia nutans, assembly GCA_022496805.1. NCBI lineage: Eukaryota > Viridiplantae > Streptophyta > Bryopsida > Bryales > Mniaceae > Pohlia > Pohlia nutans. The sequence continues at coordinate 11,656,050 of CM040095.1, read as the reverse complement.
AAGTCCTTAAAAAGTTAATTTTTAGTCAGATACATCACCCATGGAACTTGCTCTAAGTGACTTAAATCAACATAACATTCAGTAGCCTTCAAGAAGGCTACATATTGGTTTCATTCACCTTTATATATAGAGTGACCAATGATCTGTAATTGAATGGGTTATAGAATTAAAAAAGCGGCTAGTCACAGAGTCTAGTCATAGAGTCTTTGCTTTAGTATTTACCCCAAATTTTCTTTAGAGCTTCATTTTGCCGTTTAGGCATATAACTCTTGGTAACTCTTGAAAAACGAAGCATTTCTGTAGTCTCTCCCCTGGTGGACAGAGAGGCAATAAACAATTACAAGACACTATAATTGAATTGTGACTGAGTGGGTGAGTGCTTTCGATTATTGTTCACCATGATAATCAAATAAACAATTCCAGGACACTGTTGAATTGTGATTGAGTAAGTGCTTTCGATTACTGTTCACACTATGATTAGTTGCTCTTGCTTGACCCTTTCAGGCGCTTGCGTCCAAATATTGAACGCTAAACAGATTCAGACTGTTTGAATTCAATCCAAATTGGACAGTTTTCATCCACCAAAATTTCTCATGATTCTTGTGCAAGTTGACTATCCTTTGTACAATTTTGATTTTCAAAATAAGTTATTATGATTTTTGAAAAAACAACACAAGTGGTTTATGTCAAGTTTCATTCTTAGTTCAAAAAGTGGGACCTTAAAGATGATTTTCAAAATAAGTAGAATCAAATAATAGAAACCATACCATCTTGTAGTGCATGTTATTCCAATTTCATCACAACTTTTTTTTACAAATTCCGTTAATTCATGATTTTTAATTGATTTTCGTGAGAAAACCTTGCAAAATCAATAAAAAATATTAAAGAAATATATGATAAATCCAACCATACAGATGTGATCTTCACATTGACATTTACAACTTTTCTTTGTACACCAACTCCATTTTAGGGTTTCATCAAACATTGTAAATTGAAATTCATAGTAAATTCAATATTGCCCTAAAATTTGTTCAAAAATATGTGACCATCTTCAAATCTATTTCCCTACATTGCAAAATTATTTGCCTATTCGTTACTCCACCGGAAGTATGTTGAATTGCTTAAGGTGATCGGAAACAGGTCGTCTATCTTATGTGTTACTAGTGTCTAAGTTAAGTGTTAACCCTTTAGTGCCTAGGGTACTGTAGCTCAGAGCCCTGGATTTCAGTAGATTTTTTCACTGTGGTTGAGACTACCAAAAATAGAATGGATTAAATTAGAAAGTAACCGTACAATTCTATTCTCAACTCAAGAGCACACATTTTATCAAAATTTGAGAATCATCCGATGGTGGGATCGGAAGATTATAGTATGTATTTGAATCGTATAATGCACGCTCAAAAACAAGATTTTGGGGGGTGTGTGACTTCAAAGTTAGATATAATTTGAGGTAAATTTTCAAAAATAAAAGCAAAGAAGTTCAGCTATGCCCTATGTCAACACCTCTCCATTGCAATCTTTCATATCAAAAATAGACTCACACATAATTATTGTGAGATTTATAAGTGAAAGTGACTTGTCCATGTATGGTTTAGGACAAAATTTTATACGTTGAAAATAGACAGGAGTGGGTACATTAGTCAAGATCCGATTACACACACTAATGGAAGATGAAGAAGAGAACACGATTCAAAAAAATAAAACAAGATAACAAACTTCCAAACACAAGAAATACTACACAATACAAATGTTGTATTTGTAAGTATTTACTGTATTTTCAAGTATTTGCAGTATTTTCGCGTTCTGTTGATAGGTATTTTGATAGTTGTACAATTCCAAATTGAAAATTTCTTTTTCTGGAAGGTGCGTAATGTATGTGGGCAAATCTGAACTTCAAAACTGAAGTTCCAATTCTTCACGGATTCTCTGCTATTTTCATTTCGGACGTTGTAGTGACCACGTTGTGGTCAGCTAGGCACTAAAGGGTTAACTAAAAGTATGCTCCCAACCCCTAACACTTATCGAGGTCTGACTGTATTGCATTGTCGGAACTGTCCTGCCAAACTCCAGAATGACATGCGGATGATATTGACCGTGAAGTCCGAGGCTCTGTCTGTCGGGAGGCTCTACTTTCAAGGCACAGGGGAGCCGCGGCGATGGTGGCGATGGCTGTGCGGATTGCAATTGTCGGCGACGTGGTAACGCTTCGTCTCTTCACTCTTTGCCTTCCATAATGGTTTTGAATTCAATTTAATACTTCAATTCTCACCGTAATTTTTTTCCGTTGATTGTAAGTGCATTTGCGCCAACAACATCCTTGTGCAAATTGTCAGCTAACTTGCTGATGAATTTGCGTGTGCCGTTACTATCCTACATCACGAGTAATTGATTCCTCAGCACCGATTTAGTTTCTTGATCGATATGAAATGAATCGTAAACTCGTGAAAAATTCGAGGACAAGATGTTTTTGATGTTCAGCCTTCTGGAAATTAGGGCATAGATTAGTTATGGTAAGAAGTATTTGATTGATGAAGAATGGCGATTGGAATCTGACGCAAATTTTATCGGCGATTGGAAGCTTGGAGTGCATTCGTGCAAATTGTCAGCTGATGGATTGATGTATGCTATTAATATCCTGAAAAATCCACAGAATTGATTTAGTTTATCGGTCGGTATCAGATGAATCGTTAATCGCTTTACGATGTAGCGATGGTGAGAAAATTGAGTTATTAATGTTTAAACTTAGGTCATAGATTGGTTATGGTAAACAATCATTGAGAAGTATTTGATTGATGAAGAGCGGTGATTGGATCGTAGTTCCAATTCTCGAAACAGAATATGTCGTAGAGAGGTCATAAGTTTCTGTTGCGATTGTAAGAGCTTTGTACTGTAAACGGTGGAATATTTCTCGCTTGTTGAATTCTATTTCTTACGGCGTTTTCTATCTGCCGGTATTGGTGGCTCTTTTGTCGTTTGAGTAAACTTCCTTCAGACTTTTGTATCTGCCATCAGATTGTGTACATACTTTTTTCTGAGTTATGGTTGTGGTTTTCATTCACTGCCGTGGGTGTTCTGTTCAGCACGATGAATGGGATCTGGTCAAGGATTCGAAGGCTCTTCATACCTTAAAGGTATTTATTCACTCTTTGAGAAGTTTGAATGGAGTACCAATCAATTTCTCTTGTCCTTGAATCAATTTGGTGGTGTTCAAAGAGCTGACCACTGATGTATTGTTTGTATTGTTGTGCAGCCAGATGTCGTGTTATTCACAGGTATGCAGTCATCTCTTGAGACTCCTTTCGTTCAATTTCTCGTTATCATGATTGATGATGAATTTTAGGTCCACTAGGTGCAAGCACAAACTCAATACATGAAGAGTTATATATGGGGGCGTGCGCATCTTAACTTTTCCTACTAGGAAAATGTACGAAGTGTTTAATCAATCGTTGTAAGTGTGGTAGTTGTATGTTGAACTGGCGACGCTCTTGTATTCTGTGAAGTTATTTCTTTGCCTGAAATTACAGTCTGCACGCCCGCAATTATGAAGAGGTTTCCGATTCAAATTCAGGTGATTTTGGAGACGAGAACGTGGACTTGGTGCGAGATGTTAGCAGGCTCGATCTCCCAAAAGCAGTCATTCTTGGAAATCATGACTGCTGGGAGACAGTTTCACCATTTGCATCTGTTAGTACTTCGGACTTTTGAATTCTCAATTGGCTTTTAGACTTATCTAGGCACGTGCTTGATTTGCTTCCAGTTGTGTAGGCATGTTTCTTATTGGTTCCCTTTGCTTATCTCATTTGTCTTTCACGCAGGATGCATACGAAAGAGATGGAGTCCAGGAACAACTCGATCTGTGAGTTTCAATTCTGACATATCTAATGTTTGTTTGTTGTTTCGTGTAGAAGGTTATGTGAAAATAATGGTGATGACTTAGCTAGGGGCTATGGAGACTACACTGCACGTTTAAAAAAAAATCAAAGGGATACGTGTCGGACCTATTTTGTTCAATTCCTCTACTCACACATTTTGTTGGTTCTGTTGATGCAGGCTTGGGGACACACACGTGGGCTATGGCCGGCTAGATTTTTCAGATTTGCGTCTAAGCGTAGTAGGAGGTCGACCCTTTTCCATGGGTGGTCAGAGAATTCATAGCGCATACAACTTCTTTGAAAAACTCCTTGCGCCCAGGTTATTTTACCTCCATTTATCTCTTTGCCTTGACATATGACATGGCCATCTTACTAAGCATGCTAACACAAAGGTTGATTTGTGATATAGGTATGGTGTGCACAATTTTCACGAGAGTGCAAAACGAATAGCCACAAACGCAAAGGAAGCACCGCGGGAGAATTCCATCATTCTTTTGGCACACAATGGTCCTCTCGGTACGTTATTTTTCATCTCCACGTCAGAAAAGTGTTAGGAAAGAAACGGACATGTTTCATGTTTTTCTACGTTGATTGAAGCCTGGAAAGAATGCCTTATAACCTGCATTTGGTGTTGTCGTTGCAGGGCTAGGGTCAAAGAGGGAAGATATATGTGGACGTGATTGGGTTGAGCGCGGAGGAGATTACGGTGATCCTGGTGAGCTACTTGCTCTATTATTTGTCATGTTATGGGAAGACTAGACGATAACATCCCTCAACTGTCTGTTGAACTACTAGTCTGTTATTTCAAATATAGAGCTATGTCCACATATACCACAATTTTTCTTGGAATGGCCTTTTATTTAACCCCTAAATGACCATAATAAAAATAGAGAGTCCACTTTGGAAGCTAATAATCTAATATACCGAGTAACTTTCAAAGCATATTTCTATTCAGAAATGTAGGGTATGATTTCTTTTTTCTATTGGTATATTCTGTCTCCTTGAAGCTTTCTCAATGATTTATCTTATAGATATGGAAGCGGTCACTTTTGGCCATTTGGGAACTTCTATTGGTGGGTAGAAAAGATCCTGGCTCTCTGAACATGGGGATCAGGGCTGCATTTTGATACGAGCATCTAGATAATGTGGTGATCTTGTGAATTCCGTGCCAGATTTTGAGGAAGCAATAGCTGCGGTGAAGCAAGAGGGCATTAAAGTGCCACTTGTGGTGTTTGGACATATGCATCGGAAGCTGCAGGGCGAAATTACACTGAAGCGAACCATGCTCGTTGTCGGTCCTGACAAAACCATTTACCTCAACGCAGCGGTGGTTCCACGAGTGCGAGGAATCATGGAACCAGATCTCACCCTTTTGACACAACGGCACTTTGTCCTGGTGGAGTTTCACGACAGTGAGGTAGAAAGGATATATGAAGTCTGGGTCACGGTTGGAGATGACGATGTTGAGTGCGAAGTCAGGAAGAACTTGATGTATTCCCGTCCCTGTCCAGCACCCACGGAGGTAACCGGCAGCCGGAGAAGCCTCATGTAGCATTTTGTTTCTTTGTGTGTTCTTAGTTCGTAGGTTCTTTGACAATTGGTATGGATATGTTCTCATAGTCTGCATCGACAAGTGTCTTGCTGAGGTACTCGCAGTCTATCTACCGTAGTACCATAGCAGGTTTGCCACCTTTGAAACGAGTATTTAATTAAAATTGAAAAATAAGGTTCGTCCCAAGTTTTGGAATGTATTGAAATTCGTCAAGCTAAACATTTCGAATGAATATTAGCACATTTTGGATGAATATCAATCCGTTTCGGATGGATAATAGCACTTTTGTGATTTCAGTACTTTGAGCTTTTCTTCTTCCTCTTTCATCTTTAAAACAACTCTTAACTCTGTAATATCCTATTTTTATTTCTTGTGCCAATAATTTTCAGATTTTTCCGTTTTTCCTTTCTAGAATTATTTTTGGGCGAACCTGCTATGGTACTACGGTACTCTTGAGTTTATTTGCCTTAACCCATGGCTCATCTGGATGAATTACTTGTCTCTTAAGTACACTAGTCAGAGAATCATCCACTTACGATCAATTTTGTTCCATGAGTTCTCTCTAGTTCAGAACTTGCTTTATGTCCAGTAAACGGTAAGTGCAGTCGAGAGTTATGAGCTAGCTTTGTGCTATTGATGCAGACTATGTCCGGTAACCAGCGAGAGCAGCCGATTACTGGGAATAGTCTTGCCGTTGATGTGGCCAGTCACTTAGTCCATTTCCTTACAGTCCTTAGATGCCAATTTGGCCGTGCTTATGTCACATGCTTATTGCTGTATTCCTTTGCTTGTGTGAAGTTATTATTGCATGGAGTGTTTTGAAGTTGAAATTATTGCTTCTGTGCAGTGAGCGGCATCGGGAACATTCATGACAAGATATTTCGCTTTGGAAACACACACTTGCTGGAGGCTTTGTGTCTCCACCATTGTTGTGACGAAATGTATTAAGATCGGAATAGCATTATGTATCCTAGAATAGCAATAGATAGAGTTTACAGGGATATGATAAATAGGGTGCAAATTTGTAAATCTCTACAGTTGCGAGTTCCTTGAAAAATTTGTATATTCTTGTTCTAACTGCTGCATCTCTGCACAAGTGCTATCTTACAGATCAACACATGCATATAAATCTATTCTGACCAGTTACTCTGAATAATGTAAGAAAACGTCAATTGCTTTGTTTACTTCTGTTCCTTATCAAATCTCAGGTATCTACACCTGCAAGATCTTTGTTGGTTGCTTTCAACTGGTCTCAAACTTTTACCAGCCATTGCAACCAACTACTAGTCTGCTGCAAAAGAATCCATGTGCCTTCGCTGACAAGTGCGAGCATATTGAATCTTCCTTGATAACCCCAACATCTGCTCCTCTGAGGTTCTTTCTGAATCACTCAAACAGCACCTGATACAAACATGCTTAGGAAGAAGGTTGCGTACACAAACCTTGTGCCACCACCTCTATTAACTTAGCTTTATAATAGAATTTTTTAAAGATTACAATACCACTTGTCCAGCAAGGGCTTCAGCTCAAAGAGAATGGACTAAATTCACGACTTCCCCATGAATTCATTTGGAATTCAAGGATGTGTGCATGCCTAAGTTTTCTAAATTTCATGACTCCATCATTACACCACCCCAGATTATGGACAAAACGTGGAAATCATTGGGACCCTAGGACTCCTGTCAAGAAACCAAGACCCTTCGTACATCTCGACAACTCAGGATCCAGCCTCCAAATCTGATGTGAGGCAACTGAAGCTCTGTTGACAGTGAGATCCTTCTAGGAGTACAGAAGACATGGTTAGAAAATGCTTAACAAGCAAACGAGCTACTGTTCCACTTTACCATTTTTGTCAAAAAAGGAGGAAAGAGGGAGAGGCCCGTCACCCTCACCATCACTATTGCTTCTACTGTCGGAAGTACTCTCAGATCGCCGTCTTCGTGATCTGTGTCTCTCCTTCCTCTCCTTCCTATCTTTTCTGCTTTTTCGGCGATCTCGGTCTTTCCTTCTATCACTCTCACTGCCAGAGCTTTCTGCTTCCGACTCCGAGTCGCTTCTACCCCGACGCTTCTTGGAAGAAGATCTCTGCCACAACAAAAATTGTAGTGAAATGTGAATACACAAAATCACTTGCTTTCTACAGCTGGTTCAAATGATGAAAGAAAGACCCCGCTTTTCCGTGTCTCAAGGGATTACTCGAATTTACCTTTCTCTTCTTCACACTTTTGAGCTTGTCCCTGTCTTTATCTTTGTCCTTGTCTTTATCCTTACCTTTGTCCTTATCCTTATCCTTCTTGCCTGAAACATGGCAATTTATCATCCAGTTACAAAACAGTACTGTTTGCTTCAAACAAAACACGATATCACTTCAAACACATGGATGGATATAACCCACTAATAAGTTTTTAATTTTCTCCATGTCTAATAAGCAAGTAGTGGACACCTATAATAGAAAACCCATCAAAAGCAGAAACATAATTAGAATCAAGAGACTACAATGGTTTTCGGTTGCTATTTCGTGGAAGTATAGGAGTCCAATTATCTGAAAGCCCAACCATAACATTCACCTTTTTGCAAAACATGTGATTGAATCTCAACTCACCATTAGGCTGACTAGGCAATAAGCACAGCAGAACAGACAACTAAGACTGGAATCCGCAAAAAAGCTTGAGCACTATCTACGAGCTTTCCGGTAAATCTTACTCTTTTTTAATACTTTTTCTCGTAAAGTAGCGTGGTTTGATCCTCTTGCTAGCTTCTTGGCTCGCTCAGCATCCAATTGTGCTCGATACTCTCTCATTAGCTTAGCCTCGTCATCTTCAAGCTCTTCTTGCCTCTTTGCTTCCTCCTACAATATCAAGAGAACCTAGTATTCAGTATTACCAAAACACTAGAATGAGTGTATCCAACTTCAATAAATAATGTGCTTAATAATTTCATTGCACCCCCACTTAAAAAGAAACTAAGAAACGAGAAGGATGGCAGCGCATATAATACCTTCTGTTTCTGCTTCCACTCTTCCCAAGTAACCGTGTGTGAAGTCTGAAGAGATGCCAGACGTGCAGCATGCCACTCTGGTGAATGGAAAGATCCGTCCATCTGCGTCGCCCCTTGTCAGTAGCTCTCCAGGAAATACTAGTAACATTTTTTCTAGCCTGCCCATTTTGTATCCCTCAAAGATACAACACATCTCCTTCGTGCTACAGAAAAATTTCAGACGCCACAACAATTGGAGAGAAACAATTTCCAAATCTAAGGAGGAAAAAACGAGAGCCTCTCAACTGAAATTGCACGCCTTTGCCAACCCTAACCAAAAATAAAAGGACTACCTGCTTCAAAACACACACAAACAGGTACAAAGGCACGGAAACATGAGCCTAAAGCATAACATCACCCTTCAGGACATACAGTCTACCCTCCATAACATGACACTCAATGGTATGACGATATTATTGTTTACATGTGACAAGTCATTCCTGTGACTAAGCCACCTTGAAGTTAGGGCTTCTCAAACATGTCATATTAGAGAGGGACAACTGTAAGAATATAAGCTCAAGCTCCTCCTTCCTCTAATAACAATCCACAGACCGTTATCATGATTATCGACCTCCAATTAACATCAAAAAACACAATTCCACGAGGATATAAAAACTGACAGAGAGGTTACTAACAATTTATCCAATTTTCTAGAGTTCGATTGCAAACGGTAACCAAAAATAAATAACTGCCTGCTTTTGAAAGGCACATAACTAACAACAAATAAAGCATAAAAACACCCGAATATCAGCTCAGACTCGTCCTCCCTCTACGTTTGTAATAACAAGCCCCTCCCTCGCAACAATTGATACAATAGAAACAAAATTCCACGAGGGTGTAAAAAATGACAGAGAATCCTCATTCTACTTAACAAGTTCTAGTATTCAATTGCAAAATGATAATTCGTATTCCAATGAGCTCCGAGAACCACAATGTCCACGAACACATGGTTGGTTGCAATAACCCTACGAATAACAAAAGAATCGAAACCCCAAAAAATTCAAGAAATTGAGGGTGGAAGAATACACACCATGCCATCATCAATCTCTTCGCCGGGTCCGCCGGCAGCGGTACTGGTCCCCATTTTGGCCCGCTGCATCGCCTTGTACGCCTGATTCTTCCCCATGGCTGCAAAACGAACGGGGTGCCACGAAACCCTAAAACAACAAGGTGGTCGTCGTTCTTCCCTTCCTTCCCCTCAACCGAAAACCTAAAAATTCCCCGCAAGTGTGCGAGGCGGAAACGCCATCGCTCACAGCCAACGAGTAACCCTAAAAAAGCGAATTACGAGAATGCAAGCAATCCATCAAGCAAGTGAAGGGGCCGCAGCGCTGCTGTTGTTGTTGTTTTTGGCTATGGCGAAGAACAAGCTCCTCAAGGTGGTGACGATGCTCCTGGCTCAACTGGAAGAACCACAAGCATCAACTGTCGCCTGTTCCCCACGTTCCCCTCTGCATGTTCCTCTTGTTCCCATATCTTTGTTCCCCAACCTCGTTCTCACGACGTCCTCAAGATAGATAGAAACTCCGGTCCCTTTCGGGGCCGGCGTGAATGAAGTGTCCGTTCGTAATGCCAATGACCCGATGCCTACCGGACAAGGGGACATTGGGACAATGCTACTCTCCCCTTTCAAGGATACACACTATAGTGACACACTAAGCTACTAGCTAGCTAGCCACTAATGCCTTGAAGATACCAGACATGGTATCCCCCTCAAAGGGACTTTGAGATACCCATACAACAAGGTCTAAGGACCCCCCACCATAGTTGGGTGGACTATGGTAGTGAGCACCACGCCGGCATGGGGAATAGAACCCACAACCTCCTCATTGGGGGCCATGAGCCCCAACCACCAAGCCAAGGCCCGTGGTGTCTGCTCCTCAACCTCGTTCTCACGACGTCCTCAAAGAATTCTTTAACCCTTAAACGACATTTTAGGTCCTGGGTGGGCAGCCCGAGCATCTCTCAAAGAATAAGGGTTATATATTTAGGTCGGGCATGGGTGCATGACCAATCACAACAAAGGAACAAGCACATGAAGAATAAATTGAGTACTTGGGCAAGAATCAAACGATCCTCCAAAACCTTTGATCTATACATTGCAAACAAGCACGGAAGAATTTATTGTAGCAATTGAGCACATCGGATGCCTCACCTTGTTGTGCATCCAATGATCTACGTATGGTTCGAAGGAGTTAAGTAATGTTCCTGCTAGAAGCAAGATTCCTTGGAAATAAAGCCCGCGGGGCTTGCTATGTCGTTTAAGGGTTATCCCCTAAACGTACTAGGGTGTCCCTGGATTTGACAATTTGAAAAAAAGCATTATAAACTACTATTTAGAAGAATATTTTGGAATTGATACACAAACGAAAGTTCTAGATTTTGAATTTTAGATTCCATCCGTACGGTTCGATTCACCAATACGATCACCAATATTTAATTATAAATTTTTTAAGTTAAAATCAAAAACTCCTTCTAAATTCGATTACAAACTAAATTTCAATATTTTTTTGAGTACAATTTGTTGGAATGAATTTGAAATGAGATACTCTTTAATGTGGTGATACTTCGAAATTTTTGTGTTTCTTAAATTTATGACCTCATTTTTCACGATTCCACTTTGAACTAGAGTCAATGCAATTTTGGCTTGGTCAACGACTTGACATACTTCTACATTTGTAATTTTAGAAAAACATGTACTCTAGTATGACTAAATCCAGCCATTAGATAGGACAACAACTTGGTCCAAAAAATTGGATGAGTTTCATCCAAGCATTGATGAGAACGTGAGAAGGCTTCGAATCCGTTCGTGATCCAGTTTCTGAACTCTGGGACGTTTAGGGGTTAAGGTTGAGGTACCTTATTCTGATAACTTAACCTACCTACACTATTTCTGGACCAGCCATGAATAAGGTGATATTTTTCCCGGGTTGGAAGTTAGTTTACGCGGAGAATAAAAAAATTCCATGAATTATTTCCCAATATTGAAATTTGTACAGTTTTTCAAAGTGAAAAGTACTTCAGGATCCAAAACCGATCATATGCTCCAATGTACAAATGAGGTACATATGTTCTTTCATAGTTTAGAAATTAGGCCCGATCAGTTTTGTGTCCCTGGTCAGAAATAGATGTCTCAACCTTACACCAAAAATCATGAAGTTTTATGCTAAAGATACCTTCAAATTAAAACATATAAAAAATCTTGGATGAAATTGTTATATTGTGGATGAAAACAATACAAAATTATGGATATATGATATTTTCTATTCAATTTGTGAATGAATGTCAAAATATGAAGCACCACTATAACATTTTATGTCACCACTTTGGCATTTCATGAAAAAACGGAAAATAATAATTCATAATGCTAATACAAAAATATCTTGTGCAAATACCATTGTGATAGCTAAAGTCCACATTGTCCTTACCAAACACTAAAATGCCTTAATCAAATCCAAAATTCCTTGACCAAAGCATCATATAGCTGAAGTCAAAAATCGTATTGACGAAGCTAGAGACCATGAACAAAAAATTGCAAACCCTGTTGTCAAAGGTTAACAATCTTTGGTCATGAAAATGTGATTTTGGGTCATGGCAATGTGGTCTTTGGTCATGGTTATTTGATCTTTTGTTATGACAATATAATTAACCGAAAAGTCAGCTCAAAAAGAAAAGTTTTAGCAAACTCGTGTTGAATCCCTTTTGAACTCATATTGAAATATAAGTAAACCAAAAACTAGTTCACGATGAGTTGGGAGACAATTTAAAGCAAACCCCTGGTCATTATTCTCCATACCTTCTACCAAAGCTCTAAGCCCATAGCCCACAAGGGGACAATCTATGACACGACCCAAGTATAGTTCAAAAGAGAGGTTAGAAGTAGAGCAAAAAGGGAGGTTAGATGGGCTTCTTTTCGGTTAACTCTAATGTGATCTTTAACCCTAAACGTCCCAGAGTCCAAAAACTGGATCACGAACGGATTCAAAGCCTTCTCACGTTCTCATCAATGCTTGGATGAAACTCATCCAATTTTTTGGACCAAGTTGTTGTCCTATCTAATGGCTGGATTTAGTCATACTAGAGTACATATTTTTCTAAAATTACAAATGTAGAAGTATGTCAAGTCGTTGACCGAGCCAAAATTGCATTGATTCTAGTTCAAAGTGGAATCGTGAAAAATGAGGTCATAAATTTAAGAAACACAAAAATTTCAAAGTATCACCACGCATTAGAAGAGAAATGAGCCCTCCAAGAGGCTTTTTCGATGTTCGGGCCAAAATCTAATTTTTTATTGGAATTATTTTTTAAATGAAAATACTTTTAAAAATAAAATGTTAATAAAATAAAATAAAAAATATTATTTAAATTTTTTAGAAAATGTTTAAAAAAATTTCAAAGATTATTTGAACAATTTTTAATATTAAAAATATATTAAAATATATATTAAAAATTAAAAAAAATTAAAACAAAAACTTTTAATATTTAATATCCAATCTGAAATATCGAACTCATGCCACATCAGATTTCATTTTTTAAATATTTTTATATTAATTAAATATTTTTAAAAAAATTCAAAAAGTTAAAATAAAAATAAAAACTCGAGGCCTCTTAGAGGGCTCAAATTTCTTGTAATGTTTAAGAGTATCTCATTTCAAACTCATTCCAACAAATTTTACTCAAAAAATATTGAAATTTAGTTTGTAATCGAATTTACAAGGAATTTTTAATTTTAACTTTCAAAATTTATAATTAAATATTGGTGATTGTATTAGTGAATGGAACCGTACGGATGGAATCTAAAATTCAAAATCTAGAACTTTCATTTGTATATCAATTCCAGAATATTCTTCTAATAGTAATTTATAATGCTTTTTCTCAAATTATCAATTCCAGGGACACCCTGGTACGTTAAGGGGTTAAACGCAACATTATGATTTAATAAATGTAAAGAATTGTATTCCATACCGTACTAAAACGTTGTTCCCCTTCGGTCCCAACTTGTTCCCAAAACGCTCGCACTCTCGTTCCCAGCCAAAGGGCCATGCCGCTTACGATGTAGTGTCTTCTCTTTTCAGTTTTACGATTGGTTTGTAGCTTCATTGATTCTGCAATTGTGGATCATGTGATAGCGATCAGACGTGCAGAATTCTTCTTCGTGGTGTGCGCAAATCATTTTTAAGTTCAACTTTTTCAATTTTTTCAAACATTTTTTCAAGCATTGGCATTTTCAGCGATTGTCTTGGATGTTGCTTCCCATGAGAGGCAGCTCGATCGGGTGCTGATTGAAAGGGGAAACTTGAAAACAATAATGTCGCAGTTGAAGGCAGATATGATGATCCAAATGAGTGCGGACAAGGAGATTCTCATTACGCTCATGTACAGCCAAAGCAGCCAGAAAATTCTGTTCGTGGAAGCGGAGAAGGATTTCGTGGATCTTCTTGTCGGGTTCCTTACACTGCCGATCGGCTCTGCCATCAAACTTCTGTTTGAGAGTGAGCACTGCAATTTTGGAAATTTGTCTGCATATGAAATGGTACTGCTGAGAAGTATAAGAGCACCAGCAACGATCAACTTTAGGTCTTACAGGTTAGACATACTCCTCTTACTCGGTAGTGATAAAAGACGTTTAGGGTTCCATTGGACGCTGATCGTGTTATTACATTTGTGATGCTTGTTGCTTGGACATTAACTCCTAATGGACCAAGAAGCCTAAATTGGACCTTGTGTTGTTTTTAGTAGATTCTATATGAGCTTTATTTTGTTAGAATTTATTTGTTTTTTGACCAACACATGCAATGTTCTTCACTGATTTTGGTGATATAAAATTAGTTCCATTTGAGCTATGTTTTTCACAAGATGATCGATTGAATTTGTCATTTTTAAAACCACTAATCCTTGGTACTCTAGGGGTTAACACTATTTTGGTTAAGCGTGCAACGTAGAAGCTAATATGTGGCGAGAGTAACCTCTGAAGGACCCGAAGGTCCAAATTAGGGCTCGTGTTTTTTTAGCAGTTCAGAATAGGTGAAATGGAGTCCACTTTATTTATTTTTGACTGATTTCTTCACTGATTCTGGTGATACGAAATCTGGCAATATAATCATTTGAATCCTTGGTCCTTCAGGGGTTAACATGCTGTGAGTTTCTTGTGTAGATGCATTAGTAACCGCCAAGACTGTGGGCGCCATCGCCAATGTTTTCAAGAGCGTCCAGAGACTTGAAGCTGAGGAGGCACACAAGAAGGTGCTCAAGTCAGGGTACGGATTGGGATGTTTAGCCACCGAGAATGAAATTGGGCTTTCGAGAGAGCCGAATAGCAACGTTTCTCAAGGCTATAATTATTACACCTGCAGTGCAAGTTCTCACTGCTCCTTTGTGTCTCCAAGGTAAGCTCGAATTCATTGCTAGCACTCATCTCTTTCAATACACTTTTTAGGCTGGAGAATTTGAAGAATGATGCAAACCGCTTGACCGTTTTTCATTAGAGAATTACATGCTCTGCTTCAGTGATCTGTGTAATACTCCCTCCGTTTCATAATAAGAGTCGAAAACCACATATTTTCTTGCGTCAATGTAAGAGTCCACATTCATTGTGTTGCCTTCCTACATTAACTTCCTACGTTTTTCATCCCTTTCTATCAAGACACATGGTTCCAAAAGTTGCCAATTGCGTTTCATCCCTTTCAACATGGGCTCTATTTTTGTCTTAAATCTCAATTTTTTCTGCAAAGTGGACTCTTATTATGAAACAGAGGGAGTATGCACTCAACCTTCTCGAATTGCATACTCTATAATTGCACTTACCCAACATATTCTAAGAATCTGTCATGTTGTGTAAACATTTGATGGGATAACTTCCACATGTTAAGTTGTGAACACATGTGACAGGAACCCATTCAAAACATTCAGTAGCCAGTGTGTTCTGCCTTTCCATCCATCTACGAGCTGGGGTCTTCATGCATGAAAGGGATGCACATGGAGGGATGAATGCACACATGCGGGTCACCCAAGTTTCTACCTGTCAGTAAAGATGAGTAGGTACTGATGGCAGTGCAAGTAGAGAGGGTTGAGTGTAGCTTGTTTTGGTAAATCCGAATTCTTTCCCACAGCTAGACTGAGTGAAAATATGTGCTTGAGCAGATACGGAGCCAAGTGCCCGCGTCACCAGAAGAAGATGACTACGCAATGCACGATGATGGATGGGAACGACGACACTCCGAACATCGACACAGATCATGGTTATGTGAAGAGTAGTAGCAAGTATTTTGTGACCGATAGCCTTGAGATCTTTCCCTGCTCCCAGTCCCTGATTCTGTTGCAGAAGCTGAATGTGGAGAACATGAGCTCTCTTGACAGTATTGATCTTCAGGTTGACACTGACGAGGTAACAATTACTCTTCCATCATTTATTTTATAAACGCATCAACTCGCGGAGAAGCCGAATCATTCTTAACACCATACAATTACTGATCCAAGCATTCTCTCTTTTACTTGCAGCAGCACCAATGTGTTTCATAAACATCTGGATTTGATCTCGTCCTTCAGATTTTACAGCCAGCATTTACTGAGGATTCTTCTAGGCAGGGTGATATGGACCAGGTTATTGATGAATAGAGTCTGAAGTTTGTTGCTTTTCTTGATGGTGAGTTCTAGAGCCATTGATATGTGAAGTACAATCGTTGTCAATGAGACTCTGATGACGATACTTTTGTAGGGGACCCGCAGTTTCCTCTGAAGTGGAACTTGTGGATGTCGCAGTAGCTTTGTTTCGAACATTTCCATAATTGGTGCTTTGATTGTGAATGGTTAATTAATTTGCAAAGCTGCAGTCTTTTTCCCTAGTAGAGTTTCATATAGTAACATTCATCTTTAAACACTATTTGCACAAGAGAATTCCTCATTGACAAGGTTGTTATTACTGCAGGTATTACAGTTGCTGAGGACATCTCTGACATCAGGAAATGTGCTGAATGATGTGTTTGGCAAATCAATCCGGGACGGATATGTGGTTACAGCTCCCCGCCAAGAGGTTCTCTCTCAATACAAGAACTTTAATAAGCCTAATGACATGTTACAGAAGAGGGCTCAGGTTTCAGAGGAGAGTCATTCAATGGAAATTGCGCACGACTGGGGGCGAGGGCTGTACAGTGCCTTAAGAGAGGTCCAAGACACTGCATTGTACAGCAGCCTTGTGAAATATGTGGAAATGAGGGAGCAGAGGATCAGCTCCGCTTTGAGAGACTTGAGCTTTCCTGCAACGTCTCAATCCAGCAGATCAAGCTCAAATGGAACAGGGACGAGGCACAGTAAGAAGGTTAGGGCAAATGGAGCAGGCTTTATGCCTAAGGCTTGCAAGGAGATGCTGATGTTGGAGAAGCAAGTTGACAAGGTGATGGCTAGGCTATGTCACCTGATATCCTTGGGGCCTTCTCTTGACCCTCCCATGAAGCCCAAACCACCTGCTGCTGTCAAACCGCCTTGGACTATGTATGAACCAAGTTCCCGTATCAGACTTCCGTTTAGAGGGAAGGACGGCTTTCCACGGAGAGCCTGAACATCCACAATTACTTCCTTGACTAAACATGCTTTTGGGGATGTAGTTTAAATTAACTGAGTGTTTTGGAGGTTGTAACATATTGAGTTGTTGAGTGTTTATAGTATGTGTCAGAACTTGTGGATAAAGTTTCCAAGCTTCCAATCTTGTTTTCTTCACTCTGCAAGACTGGAAGTTAATTCCCAACCTGCACCTCATTTTTTCTTCCAATGTTCTAAACATGTTATGAGGTACCCACATGATGTCACCATGCAGGTTCAGGCTCTCCATGGAAAGCCGTTCTCACTTAGCATCCCTAAAGTCAGACCTGCTCTTTCACACATTAATGTTCAAATAACTTAAAGAACTAAGACAAACTAATATAGTCAATGAAATTGGTCATTACGGGTGTTGAAGTCTACGACTTCTGTCTCACAAGAGGAGGCAATTTGGAAACAAGTATTGAATCTCACTCCACGGCTTCTGTACACGATTGTTGGTTTCTAACTCATGTTGGGCTTAATTTAGAAAGGAAAACTAAAAAAATTGCATCACAATCTTGAACTCACTCACTAATTTAACTCCTAAAGGTCAACCATGAATTTTTAGCATGATGTACATAAGTAAGCTTTGTTTTCTCATCCGTCATGTACTTTTTGCACTGTGAATTTTTTACAATAGATTTAATGTGAAGTTTTCACTCAAAGAATTAAGCAATCAAAAAATCTCCAAAAATCACTCAAAAAATCACTACACACAGAGTAAGGTAGGAGGCTCAAAAACTGATCAAATTTCAGTACTTGTAGGGCACACATGGAGTGTTCAAAAGAGTTTTTTTGGGAAGATGTGCAAACTTTGTTAGAGAGCATTGATGATGGAATCAAAATTTTCCAATTTTTCTTTATTTAGTTATGAATTTTGGAAGGTGATGTCATGGGTGTTCCTTAAACCAATCAAGTTGTGGTGTACATTTGAGGGTGGGCTTGAAGGTTAAAATCTTCTTTTTGAGAAGATTGACCTGGTACACAGTTTCTGGTCCTGCATGGCTCTTTTTTACATGATATTTTTAGAGGCATTTCTTTCATATTTTTTACCTTTCACGTTTCTTTCACACCTCATGCATTGAAAAAATATCATTTTGCAATATATAATTGCAAACTATTTGAGTTTTAGACTTAGCAATGATTGGTTAGGAGGTTTGCTATAGAAACCTGGGCACATTGGACTATTTTTCTATTCTCCTTCTATGGCCTTATATTCTTACTTCACAAGAGTCTTTTTATAGATTGAATGTTTGAAAATGCAATGTTTAATTTACAATCAATAAAATTCAATATTTTCAAAAAGAAGAGTAGAAAGTAGTTGATTACAAGTGTCTTTAGCTCAAGTAAAAACATACAATTCTTATATATGTTTTCTATAAAGTCGTCAATACAATTCTCATTAAAACCCTCACAAGTTGAGAAATTATATTTCACATAGAAGGAAAAAATTGGCTTAAAAGCCAACGTGAACGTAGAGTTTGCTGGGGGAAGTACCACTAGAACCAAGTTCGTGCATGCTACCCTTGATGCCTTCTTTTGAGGGTAGATTCCATGATCAGAAAACAAAGAGTAACAAGTAGCCAAGTAACCTTGGGGATGTCACTTCCAAATATTACATAACAATGTACAAACAAAGATAGGATCCAAATAAAAAATTTGAAGGAAAATTTCATAAACAATTTACATTAATATAGGATGCTCAAAATCGATTACAAGAATAAAGATGAGAATATTCTCAAAGTGTTTCCAATTTTAGTAAGAATTATTTTTAAATTTTAGGATACTTTTAAATACTTTTTGTTCGCACGAAAAATACTCAAAAAAATACAAAGAGTAACCTCCCTGAACAAGTAACATGGATCAGGTAACAAGTAAAAAGTAAAAAATGTCTGAGGTTATATGTTATGAATTATATGTTTAGCTGCGTGTTGGAATTGTATTTCAAAATCATAAAATTTCATTATTCCTATAACTATCTCTTATAATTTCACTAAATATAAAAAATATTTTTTCACTCAAGGACTACTATTTCTTTTAATCTCTAAACGTTCCATGGGGATAGTATATACGTTGTCGTATAATTGAGAATTTTTTACCAACAAGAAACTCTAAATTGGAATATCAGTAGCTCACGAGAACTGCATTGATCTAAATTTCAACTTCTCTTTTGACCTCAAACCCATTAAAGGTGTGGATTCATTCCGAATACAATCAAAATACAACGTATTCTATTGGCCGCAAAGGCACATTCAAACGTTTAGGGGTTAATACATGTTCTACACTCATTTGATATTATAATTTTTTAAAATTTTAAACATTACTTAGTGACTTTATCCTTTTGGGGGAAGAAACTACAATTTTTTTAAGAAAGGTAACGTGTAGTCTATATACCCGACCCGGGTTCTAAATCCCAGACCAGTATTTACCCGCTGGCAAGGCACCACGGGCTTTGGCTTGGTGGTTGGGGCTCATGGCCCCTAATGAGGAGGTTGTGGGTTCTATTCCCCATGCCGACGTGGTGCTCACTACCATAGTCCACCCAACTATGGTGGGGGGTCCTTAGACCTTGTTGTATGGGTACCTCAAAGTCCTTTTGAGGGGGATACCATGTCTAGGCATTAGTGGCTAGCTAGCTAGTAGCTTAGTGTGTCACTATAGTGTCCATCCTCGAAAGGGGAGAGTAGTATTGTCCCAATGTCCCCTTGTCCGGTGGGCATTGGGTCATTGGCATTACGAACGGACTCTTCATTCACGCCGGCTCCGAAAGGGACCAGAGTTTCTATCTATCTACCCGCTGGCGGGATATTAAAACGGGTTTCAAACCTATTTTGAACCAAACGGAACGTTGGTTCAGGCCGGGCCACCCGCGCACCAGCACGGTCCCATGCCCGACCCGTGCGGCCCCGCAGCAACGGGCCAGTCCGTCGCCTTGTTTGGCGCTACCGCAGTTGCCTTCGTCTCGCAACAAAACTGAAAATTCTATTGCGTCGATCGATGCGCGTAGTTCCGATTTCTCGATCCGCGAGCTCCGCAACGCCACGCTCCGCCTCTTTAATGCCCTCTCTTCCCTGCGCTTCCTCAGGTACAGACGCGCTCCCCTGTAGCCTCAGATATGCCCCCTTCTGTTCAGGCAAACCGTGTCAGCTTTCGCATCGCTCAATTTACTTCTCTCCTTCGTGCGCTTTCCCGCTCTGCCTATCGTGTGATTGCTCGAGTTATCGTTAGCATTGTCACAGGATTTTGCTTGCTCAGGGAGGCAATGTTGTAGTGGTAAGAGGCGGAGCTGATATTTTGTTCGTCATGTGGATCTCCCTGTAGAGTCAGTGCATTCTTTCTTGTTTTTCCGTACAGTTTTATTGTTGTTTCGCCATTTTAATGCGCGCTCCTTCAGGTTCAAATGTCGTCCCAATCGCTCTCTTGCAGCCTCAGATATGCTGTGTTTATTGAATTTCCCACTCTGCCTTTCGTGTGATTGCTCGAGTTTTGAGAGCGGTATCATTGTCACAGGATTTTTCTTGCTTAGGGAGGCAACGTAGTGGCAAGAGGCGGAGCTGGTGTTTAGTGTGCGGATTGATGAGATTTTGTTCGTTATGTGGAGAATCATCGCCGTTTTCTTGTTTTTTTCGGTACAGTTTTACTTCTGTTTCGCCATTTTAATGCGCACTCCTTCAGGTTCAAATGTCGTCTCAGGTTCCAATAAGCAGACATGCTCTGTTTATTGGAACGTTTTGTCAGTTTTCCAATGACAGTTTGTTGCTTCAATTTGCTTCTCTCAGTGTTGTGCTTTTCCACTCTGTCTGTCGTTTGGTTACACGACTTTTTACAGCGTTGTCTTTTCGACTTTGTGCATTGTTGCTTGGGAATGTCGTAGGCGGAGCTGATGTTAAGTGTGCGGATTGACGAGATTCTGTTCGTTATGTGTATCTTCGTGTAGGATAGTTGCCGCAATTCTTTCTTTGCTGTGGATTTCTACTGCTGATTTTCTGTAGTTAAGTGATTGTTGCAGTTTTCTGTGGCGGTAATTTTTTCTTTTTCATTTTGAGCAGTTGGAGTTTAGGGCCAGGAGAGTTTGGTGATGAGAGGGTGATCAGGTGAACGGTGCAGTCTTTAATTGTCGGCTGCTAGTTTTGCGCTTGAGAAGACAATCAGATGTGGTCCATTTTGCTGTAATTACTCTTCAAGTGCTGTCGAAAGCAGCGTGCTTAGGTTTTAACGCAACAGGAGGCAATGGCGTTTATTCTCTGTGATATTCTGGCCTAAGCGTACTGGTCCAAGATCCCGTTCTGAAAATTATGTCTTAACGTCCCTATTTTCCTCAACTCTTGTTTCAGAACCTATTTACTTTCGGAAGGGGAATTCGGTATTCGGTTTTAGGGTTCCTACGACTTCAAATTGGTTAGGAGTTCACTCCAGCTGGTTGTTTAGTGAAGCTCAGGTTTTGTCTCTGTCTAGAATCATTGTGTACTTCGTCTGCCGCTGTAATCTCTCAGTCAATGCAGGCATTTGTCAACTCTCCTGCACAGCAATCCTTCCGCATATGGCATAGATCGTAATTTCTTAGTAGAGTTCTCTATTCGCATATTAGGTCACAACCTCCGCAAGAGAATTTGAGAAGAAATTTTAGTTTCTTTAATTTGGATTTCTTTTAATGTAGTTCGTGCACACAAAAGCATTTCATAAAATGTGCTAGGAGTTCTAATTTTCCCCGATCATTTAGAAATCGATTCAAAGGCACAGCTGCAATAATTCCGGGAATTTCTGGTATCAGACCAGAAAATTTCACATTGAAGATTCTGAAATGTCTCTGGAATAGATTATCGCTGAAGTGCTGGATCGCATTGTTCTTGGAGGACTCTTTTTTTCTTTCCTGAAAACTGCCGTCAACAAGGGGTGGATCCATGTTCCTATGTCCTCATATTCTTTTCAGAAAGTCCACACTGAAGGACTTCAAATGACACGAGGGTCTTCCCTCTTTTCTTCTACTGATGTATTCGTCAATGTGCTCTTCCTTTTTCTTGCGAGACATCTATGCTGACAGTCTTCTGACGAGCTTTTTTCCTCATTTCTTCGATCTAAACATCTTGATCCTAGCAACTTTGCCTGATTCTTGTACACAGTGCTTTGAATGTGAGTTCATATTTTAGGATTCTCCACGCCCTGGTTTTGGGTTGCCTAGGATTATGCGCTTCAAATCTTGCTCTACCAACTGTACGGGCATCCGCATTGTGATTGTTTAAGAGGATTGGTAGCAAACTGAGTGATAGCCTTCGCAACATCTCATGACTTGGCCAATGGTGTATGACCTTACGGTGTATTAGAACGTGCTGGCCTGAAGTCTTTTGACACTTACATGCTCTTATTGTATGCAGTTTGTACATCCTCCGTTGAGGCAAGGCATGCAATTCTTTTATCTTCAACAATTGGAGCGATTGAACATTTAAATTTGTAGTGGCAATCATGGGGATAAGCGACGGTGAGGCTGGTTACATGGTAAGTTCTCTCCGTACTCGGAGGCATGAAGTCTTGTGAGCATGTACAATCCGTGCGATGCCTTGTTTAACGTAATATTCGTGTCGGAAAGACAGTGATTCCGGTATTACACTCTTCCGAAGAGCACCGAAGTTGTGCTCCTTTTATCTGTCTTCGGGTCAGTGCTGTTACCGAATAGACACCACACTGACTTGTTAGTCATTCGTAGAAATCTGCAATAACTGGGTGATGGCTACGAAGTCACAGTTTGATAGTTTACCCCCACTCGCACTCAAATATCCTGCGTGTTTTGGCGATCGATATATATATGTAAGGTCTCAGGGGCTTACGCATCTCGACTTGATAGCCGTACTTATCAGCTTATTGAGATGCTTGAGAGACTTGTACCGAGATAAAAACCTAGCATCCATCATCCTTTGATCGATTCATCTTTAATACAAGCCAACCGTTGTGGAGATAGCCCTGATCTTGAGCGTAATGAATGCCCAAAATTTATGTGCCGGCATGCCTGGAAACTGGCTTTTCACTTTCAGCACAAGGTGTAAGAGTGTTGTTCGACTGACGTCGCGACGCTTTCCTCTTTGCAGGGTTCATATGATGCCGGCTACACCTCTGGGTAAATTCTTCTAGCTTTGTATTCTTATCTTTTACATGAAACCCTGATATCCTGTTAATGTACTAGTCCATGGAAATTGTCTAGTACCAAGTGGCATTCCGTCAGCTTTTGCAGTATTTTGTTAAGGCCTAGCATTGTTAACTGATGTCTTCTAGTCAATAAAATTGAATTCTTATCATTGAATTCTGAACTTTTGAAATTTTGTTTCGGTTCCATTTCTCCTCGTTATTCGCAGAAAATTTTACTGAAAATTGTTAATTGATCTTTGTTGGTCTCCACTCTGCAGAGATGATACTTTTGCTGATATTCACAATTTGGATCACTGCATTAAGTACCTCAACCAGTCTTTAGTCACATTTGGCTTTCCTTCGGGACTAAATCTTTATTCCAGTGAGCCTGTAAGTGATCTCAACTAGTTTGGAGTTTCGTGAAAACAAATCCACACATTTTCGAAATGACGAGCATAATCGATAGTATGTCGAGGAACGGGTGCCATTCATTCGTGCGATGAATATTCAAAATGTCGGTTATATTCGAGTCTGACATTTTATTTTAATGGCGTATTATCCTCAGGCATCGATTGTGCGAACATGTAACTGCATATATGCCATGATTCAGCAGCGGCAACGGGACATTGAGTATCGTGAAACAGCCAATGATACAAGGCAAAGGTACAAGCGCACGCTTTTGATCCCATAGATTTGGTTAAGATATATGAAGTCAATGGAATGTGTTCTCCGTTATTTTCCTGGAGAGCACGGAATTAAGCTGTTGGTTCGAAGAAGCCCTTCAGTTGTTAATACAAGTGTCTTGCTTTTCTGCATAACATGCTGAAAAGCTGGGATTATATGTGCAGGCTTATGTCAGATATGTCAAGGCTTGAAGCCAAGGTGGAAGGGCTGACCGATCAACTGGCTAGTAAGGAACGTGAATTGCAAGCAATCACAAGCAAGGTATCCTTCAACACTCAGCTAGAAGATCTTTACAAACCATATTCATGCACACATGTAGAATAACCGTTTCCCTGGAAAATGGTCTGTGACCTGAAACTCTACAAAATTCACTATTAAATCTAATTCTGAGAAACTACTTCAGTTGAAATTTTTATGATGACACTGAAGTCTGGCAACATACAACTCGTTGGCATTGGGTGATGTGGAGTTTGTGGTGAACTTTCACAGCCTATCATGGTTTCTTTGCAGCCCTTCATTGTGAACGTTAGGTTAAATCAGAGTCGCCTATTTATTGAAATTGTTTTAACATTTCGAATTAGGCTGAACTGAGTAATCTCACAGCAGTGACTTGTTAAGAAGGGAAGTCCATCCTTTTGACTGACGTATTATAGACATCGTTATCGATTGAATACGGTCTTTCATTGTTTGTATTCTCGTAAATTTTGTAGGTGTTCTGAGTAAATTGTCACTTTGGTAACAGGAGCTGAAGGCGGCAGCTGCAAATAGGGCGCAGGTTGAGCGGCTGCATCATGAGAAAGATGAGCTCCAGAGAATGGTGATCAGTACACAGGTGAGTACATAAGCTTTCATCAACCTAGATTTGGGTATAGGAGTCATTTTCTGGCTATGAGTTTTTACTTTGTTGTTCATATTTTAGCCGGATACATCTAAATTATTCTGTGGGTTGTGTTCTGGTTCTCTCAGCAAGTGAAGAGTCAGCAGATACATGAGTTGAAGAAGAAAGAGAAAGAATACATCAAGTTGCAGGAACGATTGAACCAAGTCTTAATGGAAAAGAAGAAAGAGTCCAAGACCGGTATTGAGATAATGAATTTACTACAGGTATTCTTTGCCTCCTTGAGTTGGTTTAAGATTTATTGGAAAAAAAACTACGTGCATATCTATTAATCCTTACAGATTCTTTTGCAAACTATTTCACTGAAATACTGTGACTAAGAGATTTGGTCTGGATGTAACTCATCTGAATCTTTTGTTCCAATATTCACATGGCTTATACATCTTCACTTAAAGTGATTTCTTATCCCTGTAAAATTTTCAACAACTTTGCACTTTAACAACTCTGCGTAGAAGGAGGGAAGGCAACGCGGTACTTGGAACACCAAGAAAGCGGATGGCGACTTCTATAAGATGATTGTAAGTAACCCCTTTCACAACCGAAGTTTGAATAGCTCATCGCGTAACAAATTTTGAGTGAGAATATCATTCCTCTTTTATTGCCTCACGCTTCGTTTTGGCCTAGTCAGGTTTTGACGTTACGAGAATTAAGGTGTTGTGTTTTGTACCCTATGAATTGATACTTTGTTTGGTACATATGCTTTAGGTTTTAATTAAGTCGCATGTATGACAAAAGCTTTTAGTTGAAATTTTTTCAGGGGATGGTATTGGAACTGTACCTGATTTGTTGTTCTTTGTTCAGGTGGATGCTTATGAAGCAAAGAAGCAGGAACTTGTGGCTGAAAATTCTGACTTACGAGCATTGCTTCGATCTATGCAGGTATGAAGCGAATTTTAACAGCTCCTTCTCTCCTTGTCAACGATTCAGCACATTTCTATGTTGGCCAAGTATATTGTTATGTGTATATGAGACACGAAATCAGCAATATACTTACAATATCAGGAATGTGAGTTTATCTTTAAGCTGATTGATTGCCTTGTTATGCAGGGTGACATGCGTGATTTTCTGAACACTCCAAGTGGTCTGATGAGACCAGGTGCTGCAGCAAGCTCCCATGAACTTGAACCACCACCCACACCATTGGGAGGCCGCACGGTAATGCCACTCATGTATTTTGGGCATACTTTTCACTTGTTGAGGTTTCTTCCTCTTCTTCAGCTTTGTTCATATAATATTGTGAGGTGGCATTATTAAGGTCCTTGTGAACCTTGTGCACACGACCTTGATTTGTGAGTTTTGGTCAATATTGTGCACCACCCTTTGTTACTAAGGGGTGAAGACATTATATACTATACATATCACATGTTGAAGTTGAATATGTCGAGTGTTCTAACATTCCATTGAATGTTGTGCTCATTGTGCAGGATGTATTTGACCTTCCCTTTCATATGGCAAGAGATCAAATTGAACATAGCTTGCGTGCTAAAATGTCTACTATCAAGGTAAGAACTGTCCCTTCTGTTCATTGTACACAAGCAATCTTCTAGATTATTGAGTGTATTACTGAACAGATGTATGGAGAACATGTACCACACCGAGCGCCACGCAATACATTACTCAAAAGACACTCCACAATGTTTTTTTCTCTGTGGTTTTTAGAAGAAATTAGTGTTCTCCTATTCTTCAGTCCGGTGTTTTTTTTCTCCTTCTGCACATCACACAAGTTGCTGATGCATTGCTTTCCTTCACAGGAACGCATGATGCAGCTGCAGGAAACCCAGAAAGGACTTGGTTCAGGAAGAGAAACTAGTGAGCGTGAGCAAGCTCTTGAGGCACAACTTGTAGAGGCCCGAAGTATTATTTCAGAACAAGTACTTGCTTCTCCACCCTGGTCTTTGCAGGCTGCTCTAACCATGGTCAATTCATAAGAGGGACAGAATATTAGCATATGAAATAAACCTGATGCCAAACATACATCTGTCTCATGACAATGCCTACCATTTTCGAACTATAATCCATTGGTACTTCACCTTAAATTAAATCTGGTATTTGAAGCCAATTGATGAATATGAAAGAAATAGCTGATTGCACTTTTCTGCAAGACTGTCCGTGATTCTTAGGAGCCAAAAATAGCAGGTAGGAGTAGCAGAGATCTGCAGGGCAAGTTCTCATCTTATGTAAAAAAATTCATCCGACCTATTTATTTGAAATACTTCTCCGTGAAGTTCTAGTTTATGATCTCTTCATTGTTTTACAGGCGAGTCTAATGAACAAACACATGTCTGAGGAGGATGACAGCAGGTACAATGGTTTCGTGCTTGTTCCTGAAAGGTGATCTATGTAATCCTCATGAATTTAGGATCCAGGATTCTGTGGCAATCTACACCCTCTGTTCTCGACAGAGACGTTTCATTAGTAGAGCTGCGTAAGTGAGTAGATTCTAGAAGTACTATTGCATTTTATCTTCACCACCCATGATTGATTCTATCTAAAAGCTAGAATTTCTGCCCTTCCAATACAAGTGTGCGCTCGTGTCTTCAAATTCACTTCTTAGCTCTAAATGACTAACTCACCTGACTCCTTGATTTGCAGACATATCATTGCAGAGCAAATGGACTTAGAGAATAGAGCAAGTACCGCACAGGGCGTATGTACTTATTCCGACCTCTCAAAATTCTGAATGGATTATTAAAAGATTACGCATGTGTTGCGACTCCTGAAACTAAAGATTCATTGAACTAATGTACAATGAGAAAGGTCGCCATGAAGATGCCTCCCAGCCCTGAGGAGTTTGTCTCAAACATACCAGCACCTAGGACATTCGGGGATCTATTTATTTGTTGTTTAATGTTTCCCTTGAAATGTCCGCGATTTCTTTGATATTCTGACTTGTACGTTTCACTGAACCTGATGATCTACGTCTACAGGAAGAGCAACGACTGTCAAAGGTGAAGACCTTTGAGCAGCCAAGTATATCTAAGGTATTCCCATCAAGTGCTAACCGACTCGGTACTGTCTAAAGTAGCATCCAATTCCGGAGTGACCCAGGACTTTTCGATGATGGACCTGGACTTCCTAGATATTTTGGTATGGCATCTTTATTTTTTGAGAGTACCTATCAAGCGTAGGCTTTGTTTGATCAAAACTCTTATGTCTTGGTGCACCTTGGCATATTCCCAGCTGGTTCTATTTTTTCATTCTATATCCTCTTTCAAAACGTTCTTGTACAGTAACACCGTTGCAGTCTAATTCTCTCCCGTAACTAATACAATAGATCTGTCTCTTGCAGAGTACCAGTGGAGAAATTGGGCATAATCGGGGAGCTACCAATGATACTACAAGCATTGGAGATGATCATTTTCTTCACAGGAAGGGACTGCCAAATGGAGGTCTTGGATCACTTCGACCTCATCGGATACCACTTGTGCCTACTGGGTACCAGTAGCGTTATTGGTATGATCTACATCGCTATCATTCTTAGAAGACTTGTTTCTCTCTAATAAACAGTCATTGTTTTTGGATCATATTTACTACAGTTGGAGATAGACGAGTTGCTTTTGTGTAGAGACTCTCTGCACCTTTTCCCAAAAGGCAGAGGTTTCCGGCTCCGTAACATACATTTGCGTTGACCACCCTCCGAGGGGTATGTAAATTTAGACATGCAGTACAGGCGGCATTTGAAGCATAATATGAAGAGACTGACACCACTGGTAATCATACTGCACTTGAGCCTACATGTGACTGTCTTAATGTTCGTTATATCTATGGCAAATGGTGGAATAATACTGCTTCAAATCTATATGTTTGGGATCTATTGTACTTTTAGGCATCCTATCGCGTTTCCAAACAATACACTATTACCTAACAACCTTCAGTGTTTTACTTCTCCATGTACTTCATGAGAGACTTTCTGCTCTCTCCTTACGATTCTATCAATTCGGTATTAATGCTCAATATCGTGTCATCTATGAAGCGCGTTCCCCTCGAACAGTAGGATATTTCGGGAACGATGACCATTCTGATCACCACGAAGCTTTTGTAGGAGGAATTCTCTGTCATGTTTCCAACTGTAGGAAGCCTGTTATAATGCATAGTTTCTCTTGCAATGAGCGTGTTAAGAGCAAGAAAAACTCCCAACTATATGTAGTTCATGAGACAAGAGAATCAGACATTTAAAAAAAATTAGAATAAATTGATTTGCCCATCCTGTGGGTTGGTGACCTTTCTGGCACTCCCAAAAACTGTCATCGGACCAGACTGTCCTGCAGAATGCAAAATGTAGCCTTCCATGCCACGTTTTCACCCACTGTCAAATCTAGTGACGTGCCTGCCGCATCTAATGTCTTGGTATTTGTTCCCCGGCAGTTCGACGCTGAAAATAAAATTTTAAACACATAATAAGAATAGTTCTAGTATTACGTTTTTATACTTCAGTACAATATGGCCAAAGTAAATGTGCAATACATTGTAGTGCGTGGCAATGCATGAGTATGAATGTCATCCCTCTACCGTTAAGCCGTTATTTTCTATATTATCCTCTACTGTGATTTTCTAGTAAATTGCTGGTCCATATTACGACAAAGGTTGCTTTCGATGAACTCGTTAACGAACTCGTGAAGTAGCCTGTGATAATTTAAAGTAAGAACGTTGAGTTTCATTATTCATATGATCTCACAATTTTCAATGAGTCCACTAAAGCAACCTCTGTCGTGACCGCATAATAGCTGTGAGTTTCTAGACTAGTGGTTGAATCGGTGATCCTGTACAGTTCTGATGTGATCTTGCAGCTGCTCTAAAGCCAGGGATGAGTTCTGGCTTGGAGGTAATTGTAAGTTGTAATATGACAGATGAAAGTGAAGGTTGGACAAAATCTTGAGACAATATCGTCACATCTCAGATTCTCGACAGCTAGTAAATGTAATGACATCCAGGAAAGTACGTTGGGGAATCGCCACAAAATGAATGGATAGGAGCATGATGCAGAAAGAGAGATTGCTGGTACAGGGAACGAAATCAGCTTACAAATGAATTTAGCATTAACTTATGCACCAAGCAATTTTAACACGTCAATTTTCATCACAATCAATGCAAGTAGGTTCCCGTGCATCTATCAGTAGCAAGGAGTTAGATTCACTAGTTTAGGTCTTATTTTGCAATACTGTACGTGGTAGTACGCAACCACACAACTCGATTTTGTAAATGTATTCAATAGCTACAAAGTGAAAAGCAGCAAATCAGGTGATCTTTAGAACACTTTCTAACATGTACACTACGGCAGTAACATAATACAAGGCATGGAAAGGGCATCGTCCTCCGATAAGACTTACCCACCCTTTTCATAGACCACCGTACTTTCCTAGGTCAAAGGTCAACGTTCTTGAACAACTGCACAACAGAAATAACAGCCAGGAAGGTTAGCAAGCACACAAGTTACATGAACGAGAATTTTCCAGAGAATCAATCAGCTCAAGTTGTGACTGGGAACTTCAAGCATTGGTAATTAAAAAATGTAGTGCTACACATGACAATACTCACCTTTGGTCTCGATACACCCCGATCAAAGCATCGGCCTTATCATAGAATGTGTCTTTCAGTGAAATTACGACACTTTGAAATCCTATTCCCTTCCCGCCATCACCGTCTTTGACCTCTGACCGTGATTTGGCGCGGATGTACGCTGCTACTTTGGCTACATTCAGATTGTCTAAAGCAGCATCCACCTCATCAAGCACAAAAAACGGCGACGGTCGAAAGCTGCAAAAATGCCAACCTTCAAAGTTCAGCTACCAATTCTGCTCCACCAGAGTGAGTAGCAAATCACCAAAACGATAGCACACTTGCCCAAAATCCACAGTTCAATAGTGCCAGAAAAAACTCTGGTTAGCTAACTCAGCATGTAAGATACAGCTACACCTAACAATCAGGTAAACCGGCTTCTGGTAATACCTGTGGATGGCGAATAGAAGCGCCAGAGCAGCCACAGTCTTCTCTCCACCGGACAGTTGTTCCATATCCCGAAATCGCTTTGTGGGAGGCATGGCTGTGTACTTGATACCGTGTAGATACGGTTCATCCTCACTCTCTAAACTCAAGTACGCAGTGCCTCCCAACGGGTGGGTGGTGCTCTGAGTTAGCTGTTTGTATATTGCATTGATGTTCACCGAGATGTGGTTGAATGCATCCATGAACTTAACATATCTGCACGAAAAGGACACAGGAGCGAATCACTACACATGTAACATCATATAATTAGTCTTTAGAATGAGCCCACACGTACCTACAACATCAGGTTTACCACTTCTCGATTATCAGCTCTCAACACATCCTGCTCATTTTCTACACATAGCATCATATCCTCACCTCTGTTGCTTAATCGCGTTATACTTGTCCGCAACTTCCTTTCCAGCTCTACGTGCAGCATCAAACTCTTCGTTGAACTCCCTCTCCTTTTCACGCAAACTTTCATATTGATCTAGCGCCTTCAGGTTTGGAGCTGTCTTCTCAATCTCCGAGGATATTGTTTCCATCTTGCTCTTGAACTCCAATTCCATTCTCTCTTTCTCTGCTGGTCTCAGGTCCTGGGATGACAAACACATATGAGACAATGTGTACAGATAAATCACATAGCGGATGAATATAAGATATGGCAGCTCAGATCAAAGTTCAACATGAATACTACCTGTCGGTGCACCCTGTCGAGTTTTGAAAAATCGAAAGATACGTTCGTTTGTGTTTGCAGAGAGGAGCCGGCAGAATCAATGTCCATGGAGGAATCTGTTGTAGGCAGCTTGATCTGATCCAGCTCGCAGCTCTCACAAATTTCTTGTTTCCTCGCATTCAGTTGCTCAATGTGGGTTTCCTGGAGCATTTGGAACAATTTAGAGCACCACACAGGAACAAGAACCTCTACGACGTAAGCGGCAAATCATATAAGAAGAAAAACCAGTGGTTAAGCCAACAATGCGAACACTAATTGATTATAATATCTATATAAAACAATGGGTTATTCATCCTGACAAGATGCACGGATCAAAATTGCCAAAGCCACATTTTCAAGATAGAAATGTAATCAAAGCCCCAGATAACATGTAACAAAAAACGACTCATAAGTCCAGATCCTGTGAAGTTAACGTGACTCGGGCATTACTAGCATTACACACTTTCGCACACACTTTGTCAAGGTGTCTGAACTTGCGTTTCTACCTTAGCTGTCATCTGCCGCTTAACATTTCCAAGACTGCTGGTGTCACTGCTTCCTCGCTTCTTCAGATCCTGAATCTCCACCTCAACATCTTCAGCTTTACTTTTCAGCTCAGCCACATCTTCCTTAAATTTCTCAACCTGTTCACTTAGCTCCTCCATTTCTGCTTTAACTTGTGTTTCTCTACCCTCCACTTTCACCAGATCGTCCCTCAAAGCAGAGAGCATATCTGACATCTTCCGTATGGGTCCATCGTGATCTTTTCTTTGTTCGTACTCCAGCCTGTGGGTTACAATGCCAATAATCAATATCGAAACATACATGGTGAACAGAACAATTTAATCACTGAACACAGCCCCAGTCTTTGCGCATTAAACAAAATTCCAGCATAGGAGAACGAAGGGGAGCGTTGAGCTCACTGGTTTCTGAGTTTTGAAATCTGACTACTCAGACTCATCTTTCGCTCAGCGTACTCCTGGGCAGCACGAAGCTGATTTTCTTCGTACTCCCGTATGTTGGCAACGCCCACCGAAGCGCTAAAGTCTCTGTAGATTCGGTCAATGATGTCATTGATGTGACTCTCAAGCTCCGCAACCTCTTTGTTCTTGGTGGTTATAGCATTCTGGAGCTGCATGGAGCAACCATGAACGAAAAATGAATGAAGTACATCATTGGGAGCCTCTCTTTGATACAGTAAGGTGAGGAAGAACATTTCATTACCAGCAGATAGAAGCTGCACAAATCACTGGAGGTCACATCTCTTTTTTCACTCCACTCAAAAAGTTGCTACACATACAATCTCCTGGAACAAACTTGTGCATGGCTTTAGCCACAAATGTTCCACCACTGTGGCACTACTGTCATGAATCTACACAAGCAGGTATACGATGGAAGGTTATGGAAGTTAAGACAGTATATGACCTGAAGTATTTCAGGTCTGTGCTTCTCTATCTGAATCGTATTGGTGGTCCGCTCTTGTGCCAGCCTTGCAAGCTTGTCTTCGATGGATTTCTGACACAATCGCATGGAAGGTGTTAGCAATATGTTTGTCGATGGTCACTATGAACTCGACAGTCTTCCTCAGATTCACAATTGCATTCCATCTGAACAAATTCAACTCTGCATGTGGTATCTCCGGAATTTAGAGAGCTATACTTTAACAAAATAACGCCCAAGTAGATATACCTTATCAGTGGTGACATACTGAATCTTTCTTTCTAAGCCACTAATCCTTCCGGCTGCCTCAGATTCCCTGCCTGACATATCCCGCGATGATCCAAGCTCTGCCATCTCATTTTCAAAGCGTTCCTTACTCTTCTTTAGCGCTGTAGTGGTACACCAATAACATGAGCCCACAGAAAAGTCAGGCGTTCCGAATCAAGAGATAACGAAGACCAAATGACCTCCTGTCACAAAAACCACAGAATCGAGACCCCTCCCAATATAGAAGTTCATATAAAGAATAAATATAATGAAAACCTGAAATGCACCTACGAAGACTTGCAACCATGCTGAAGTGGCTACTTCACCATGATCCTATTAAGTATGCAATATCCATTAGAAATCAGGCTACCACAATAAATGCATTCACATTGCAAACTCAAAATATGAATCGCTTCATTGGCAAGGATCACAAAAACGGCACCTTCAACTGCTTGGTTATCCCATTTTTGGGACCTTGATTCCATGCCTCCACTGACACCTCCAGTCATTATGCCTGACTTCGCTAGAAGAGTCCCATCGTGTGTGACAACTGTGGACGCAAATTGAGATGTCACAATATAAAAGTTACACCACAATAAGAATATAAAAACTCCTGAGTGAAAATATAGATTTACCTGCAGATTCCAAACTATACTTGATAGCACAAAAAAAAAAGTACCTGGCGTTCAATAAAGAAGTGGTTTTACGTCATGCAATGCTACAATTCAGTATCCAGTAGATCAAAAGCAAATATGAGTTACAATGTAAATCATGTACTACTGAGTTACAATGGAAATATACAGCGAGTATATCAGGAGATGACCTTTGTGGCGCTCAGGGCCCCAAGCAAGTCTCTTCGCTTCATCCAGTCGATCGCACACCAAAGTGTTGCCAACCGCATACAGAAGAGCTCTCTCTAGAGCTGGATCGAATGTGAGGGCAGTCAAGGAATGAACAGCGTAGACGTGCAATAATAATTATGTCATCAGACCCATACCCTAGAGACAACAGTACAGCATGCTTTATCCTTCAGACGATTCACTGATTGACCATTGTTAATAGCTCCATAATAGTACGCATTGTGAAGAGAAATCAGAACATGATACATTCCGAAAGACCCCGACAGAGACCCCGACAGAGACCCCGACAGCCTAGCCAAGCAAAAAGGCTTACCCAACCCAGAGATAAAGTCGAGTAAAAGCGCATGTTTTGGCTACTGCCAGAAAAAAACAGAAAAATAACCGAGAGGGAACACAGAAACCAATACAAAAGGCTGTGAAAAAGCGACACAGAACGACTCAAGATGACACTTTTAGCGTGCTGCAGCCCAGAAAGGAAAGAGGACATCAAAAAATTTGAAGCACAATTGAAAGGGTATTGTATCACATCGTAGACCAGCTTTGCTGTGCCACCAAGCGCTCGCAACCTTTCTTGAATGGGCTTCACTCTAATTGACTGCAGAGGAATGAAGGTTTGAGGCTGCAACCGATGCTCCTTCAAGTACTGACCACACCAGGAAGGACAGTATTATCAAGTTGAGTTCAAGTCACATCAGAACTTCCAAAATGCAAAGGAAATGAGGGCAGCTGATACAATTCCAATCTTGCTTTCCAATTTAATCGAGAAAGAGAAAATTTTAACTTTAAGACTAGTACCACTGTAAGCCAACCCCACTACATAACCGGTTGTTGACTTTTCAACGCCAATGTGGCTCCATCCCATTGGCAACCCGTCACCATCGCCATCACAAGTTGCAACTCATAACCTTCTCTCCTTTCAACTTACATCCTATGCCCTTGGATCATGAAGATCAAGGGTTGTGATTGAAAAGTGAACAACCGGTTATGTATGATAACCTACTCGCCGCTAGCGCGGCTCGTCGGTTATCTAATACATAGCATAAGAACAACTGCAACCATGAGGCGTCACACAAAGTTACTGCAAGAAGACAGTCAGTACCACTGAGATCTACCTTGATGCACTCCTTTCCAGTAACGTCGTCCTCCACCACAACTGCATCCATGTACCTGCCCATGGCCACAGTCACTGCCAGGTTGAATTTCTTCTGTGTGGGTCTGCAAAGATCTGTCATTCGCCCATGCACACCAGGGAACAAACGCTTCAGACTCGCAACAGCCTCTGCAGTTCTCTTGTCTCTTTCATTCTCCCTCTTGTCAGCCTTCAGTTCTCGTAGCTGATTATCAATCTCATCCAGTTTGGCTCTCAAGCTCTCGGACCGGGTCCTACAAATCAGGAAAATCAAAATAAAAACACTTCCCTTGCTTTTTGAGAGCTAAGTTCACGAGACTAGGTGTCAGGTTCAAAAATGGTTCAAAATTTGTCAAAGAGCATCTGCATCGGTGCCCGCGCCTTTCCAACTAGTAGCAGACGATTCCACATGCATCTCAAAAATTTAACGGTGTAATTCTGGTGGGTTTCTCAATCATTACAAATTCTGCAGAAGGATTAGTTAAAAAATATCCGCAAATATGGGTACAGATAGGTACTTGGACTTTCGATGTCTGTCCTGCATATCCGAGAGTTCTTTCTGAGCCACTCCAAGATCCTCAACGTGTTTTGCGTGTGCCTCCGTACACCTGGCCATGCGAGATTGCGTTTGTTCCTCCTGGTGTCAATAACAAAGCATGTCAACGTTATTAAGCAGAATAATACATGAAACCTGGTCCACTGTGAAAATCCCGATATCCTAATGTCCCAGGCACATGGGCCACATGTTTTGTATTAAACAAGCGACCCCCTGAAACTCCCACTATGACTGACCCCTCGCTTTCACAATGCGGTTCATTACGATAAACGCACGTCTTCATACATATCTTCAGTTGTCGCTTAGAGGCTTATTGTCAATCCGCTCTCTGCCGTTGACACCTCACAGACAGAAACACAAGTTCGAAGTACAGACTGTGAAAAAAATGCAGCAAGAAACATCCTTTAATTCACTGTGCATATAGGCGGTCCATTATTGAAACGCACCACTTAGACTCCCATCTTCTAGCGCAGAAAGTAGTATCACGGCTACATCTGAAATATGCTACATCTACCCTTCCGTATAGCCCTACCTGAGCTGCAAGCTGTTGATCCCGATCGGTGAGTTGCCGGAGATTTTCCTCAAGATTCTTCAAAGCCTCTACATCTGCTTGCAGGTGCCGATCTTGAACCTCCTTCTCTTGTCTCAGCTTAGCGGTTCTTGTGCCCGCTTCCTCCTTACTGTGAGCGCAAAGGAAATTAAAACGACAAAAGGGCTTTAACTCGTAACTTTGACTCTACTGTTAATAAACTTGCAAGAACCCAGAGGCAGATACGAAAGATAACTTCTCCATCAAGCTTAAAAAACAGACTCCACTCGTAACCTCAATGTTCTCACATTCGGTGATACTCCAACATTTGATTCTCCGCAAGGTGCAGGCGTCCTTCACCCTCTCGGCCTTGTTGCGCGATAAGCTCATCCATGGACTGGGTAACATCCTGCAGACTACGCTGCAGATTTTCAATCTGGCTTCCCTGTTTCCTCTTGTCTTCCTTTTTCTTTTCCAGGTCCTTCTCACAGTTCTTGATTTTTTGAGAAATTCGAGTGATTTCTTCTTTCATCTTCAGCAGCTCCGGGCTCTACGAAGAGAGGAAATAAAGTGCGATTAAGGACAATGAAAAGCATTCTTCAGAAAAACCAACTTGAAAGGCAACGAGATAGTAGTGTCGTAAATAGACAGATTGTTAGAGGCTATTCTCAACAAACAGCAGGTGTGACTAAGATCAAAAATATCCGACCTTCTTGTCCAATTCCCCTTTCTTTTTGGCTATTTTCTTGTCCAGCAAAAGAGCCTCTTTCAGAAATACTGCTTGATTCTTCTTTTTGGCTTTGATTTCTGCTTCTAGTTGTTCTTGCTCACGGTTCAGCTCCTGCAATGTTGCTCTATCCACCTCAAGTTGAGCTAATGTGCTCGCCACATCCCTTTCAATGTTAAACAATTGCCAGAGAGAGTACTCCATCTTCAATTCTTTCTGTAACAAAATCAAGTAAGTCAGGCAGGAAATCATGTCCCTAGAGATAAGTGTAAACCCTCCAAAACTCAGCTTCCATTCAGCTCAACACACGCGGATGAGACACAGGAACTCTGAAATTTTAAGCCCGAAAAACTCTTTCAGGACACGTCTTTCAATCACAGAACGACACAACTTACCAACTCTCCCAGAAGTCGAAGATGCTTTTCGGCCTCCTCTTTCTGCTCTTTCTTCTGCTTCCTCTCAGCAGCGACTGTCTTTTTCTTCTGATACATAAAGACCGTTGCCTCTTCCGCACGTGCCTTTTGGACCTCCAATTCTTCATAATCCTTCTTCAATTCTTCTGAGCCCGAAATCTGCTCGAAGAGCCCTGTCAGCTCCTTAGGATTCTTGGACGCAATTGATTCCACATCTCCCTGCACAACCAATCACCAGAACATTTTGGTTACAGTATAGCAAGCGCCGAAGTTAAAGAAAGATGCATCCTCGTAATTCACAAGTCGAACCCATTGCTAAAGCAATCTGTCTCTGAAGATTTGGTCCGTCTGCGAGGATTACTCACTCGATAAAGAAGGCAAGACATGGCGACGAATACAATACCTGAAAAACGAGAAAGTTTCGTGCCTTCACAAGAATTCCAAGGCCCTTCATCGTGTTGTTGTAGACGTCCCATGTAACGGTTCTGTTGTTAATGCGGTACTCACTGGAACCACTGCTCGTGATCGTCCTAGTAAATTCCATCTCCTCCCCATTCCCTGTGATAAAGACAAGCTTCACAAACGCTTTTCTTCCCTTCTGTTCCCTGTCTTTGTCGTCGTACGCGTACAACAAATCTTTCAGCTGCGCACCCCGTAGCTGCATGGAGCGCACACCGAGGACAAAACTAATGGCATCCATGAGATTGGACTTCCCCGCTCCATTAGGTCCGATGATGGCCGTAAAGTTCTTGAACGGCCCGACAATTTGATGACCCTTGTATGACTTGAAATTTTCTATCTCGAGCCTTTCAATCCTCCCGGGATTTACCGGGGCAGGCATCGTGAACACTCTCCCTTCTGATCACAGCACACTGATCCCCCGTGCGTCTAGTGTTTGAATCTACATTCCCAACACACGAACATCACTAGCTGCCAGAAGCAAATACTGATGATGAGGACGGAGGTACCAAAGAAGTCAGTAAACGACTCACACTTAACAAATCAGATCATCTTGCAATTTCAAATGCAAATCATCACCGGGACGCAAAGATAAACAAACTACACTGAACAATACAATGCACATAAAATTTAGTGTCCATTAAAAGACGACCTCGTCGATTACATAGTTTCACCAAAAAAACGTTCAATAAGCATTTCCAAAAAATTACTAACACAAACGCAACCGAACACCATTTACAGTCCAGAATGCAATCCCTTGCATACTCTAAAAACAAATATGACGATCATATATTCTCCGCTAAGTAAACAGAAGTTCTTGAAGAAAACCGAGCCACTCACACATAAGCAATAACATCCACGCCACAATAAATAAACGCAGCTCGCCACTCTCCTGAGAACCTAACGGCTTCTTAAAAAAACATAGAAAATTCGTTTATGATCTAAATAGCGACTGAAGGCTCCTAAACGACCTCGGAACCCCAGTCTCGCAGCAACAGGATGATAACTTCCACCAAAACTCAAATTAAAGCCGCGGGAAAAAACCTAAGAAAATCACAACCTCGCAACTCTCACCAACCACAAAATATCATCGTCCTCCAATTTCTTAATTCAATTCACGGGGTAATAAATTCATCGCAAGCGCTGTTTAATACCTTACATCGCAGAAATGAACAGAACGAGAGAAGCAGAGCATGCATTACCTCGGCAATTGTTGTTGTGTTTCCTCGCGCGAACTAGACTCCACTAAAATTAGTCCGTCGTTGGATTTTGAAGGCCAGGAAAGTGCTGAATGGAAACGAATCAAAATCCTTGCAAGAGAAAAAATGAAAGGCTCCGCACCATGACTGTCGCTCGAGAACTGGTCGCGTCCCCTGTCGCTGTTGCGTCGCGGCCTGCCTGGCTTTGCCTGCGCGGGAGAGGGGAGAGCGATGAATGCGACGGGAGAGACGAGGTATTCAGTGAGATGTCCCTGGGGAGTTTGATATCTTCCGATTACGATGATTCTGCGATATCTAACGATAATGTAGACTGTTCTTCGTAGACGAGGTATTGAGTGAGATGTCCCTGGAGAGCTTAATATCTTCCGAATATGATGATTCTGCGATATCTAACGTAAGTGTAGATTGTTCCTCGTCTACGACAGCTCTAATTGAGTGGGACGGTCACCCCGCTCGTCACTATCGAGCCGGTCTGGGCAGCGGAAACAAATTTTTAACTTTTCTTTTATATCATCACTGCCCGCGCAATCCTTTTTTCATTTTTCAGAAAGTGGTAGAGGCTCCAAAACCAACGGGGTTTTAATTCCAACAGAATCTAGGTACAATAATCATTTTAGAAACTAAATCTAGGTAGACCATAGATAGATTATCATTTTGGTCAACATCCAATACGAGCTCTATGATGTGCCTAGATTTGTGTTCTAAAATAAATGCATGGTCTAAATTTTGTTGGAATTCAAACCTTGTTGGTTTTGGAGCAATCTACTTTACACCTCCTCCGTGAATCAAACTTCTATGAAGATTGAGAAAGTTTAGAGAGAAAAGAGGAGCCCGTAGGGACTTTTTTTTATGAAGAAGGTGTGACTCTTTCTTTCTACCCTGTAGAAAATGAGAATGGAGAAAGAGTTATTAGTGATTCAAGCTTTAGTAATAAAGCACGCTTTATCCTGACAATCAGCTAAACAGTCAAGCACAAGAAAACGGTAGACGTTGTTGAAACATAGAAGTTCCGCCGTGAAAACTTCACATGCGAAACCGCATTCTTCGCGCTCATTCTTCTTCATTGAAGGAGAAGAAGGCAACTTCTCAATTTTCAAAGAATAGGTCC
Organism: Pohlia nutans; assembly: GCA_022496805.1. Classification (NCBI taxonomy): domain Eukaryota; kingdom Viridiplantae; phylum Streptophyta; class Bryopsida; order Bryales; family Mniaceae; genus Pohlia; species Pohlia nutans. Next base: position 11,615,912 of record CM040095.1, on the reverse strand, counting down.
TTTACAATTCAAAAAAAGAGTGCCATGTCCTCATTCTTTGAAGATTGAGAATGGGAAAAAGAAGGTGAGTCAACTCCTAATGTGGTAGAACCACGTATTTCTACATTCATCCATAGTTTGAATACAAAATACTTTTTATCCATATTTTAATGTTATTCATCCAAATTTGAAAAATTCATCCAATGTTTCATATTAAAAAATAATGGTACTTTGGCGATCTAATACTGAGTAGTTTGTCGTTTTGTAACTACATAAATTTTTATTGGTATAATATGGCACTAAATGCCTAAAAAGGGTTGTCACGAAATGTCTTAGATGATTCTTTTGAGAATAAAAGGAAGGGAAAAGAACTCAAACTTAAATTTGCTTGAAGGTTTCAAACTTCTCATGTAGTCGAACCTTCACTCCAAGGCGCTTGAATCATGGGTTGTAAATGCTAAGAAATTTTTTTATAAGTACAATGAGTTCTTTGTGGATTTTGTACTTTCCACAACATTTCCCTTTCAATAAGTATTGCGTAAAATTCTCTAAAAATGAGGAATATTTCTGTTGGATGGTAACATTAGTTCCAAAAATCGCATATATGGAAGTACACTTCAACCCTCTTAATTTGAGTGTTATCTCTCTTTCGTTGAAGGTTTAATTGAGTGCAATTTTTTTGGTCCCAATGTCCCCTTGTCCGGTGGGCACCAGGTCATTGACATTATGAACGCACACTTTATTCACGCCGGCCTTGAAAAAAGGTCAGAGCTTCTATCTATCTGAGTGCAATTTTGGGAAAAAAATAATAATTTAAAAATCTTTTGCTAGTACTTGAACATGGCACTGAATAAAAGTCTGAGGAAAGGGGGGATCCTTTGTTAAAAAACAGGATGGCTCTATGCGGACCAGTTCTAAAAATTATTGATATAATTAAACTCAAATAACACACAATTAGAATCATTTACTAAAATATGAGGATGTCATCAGAAACTTTGTATCGAGGGTAGGACACTTTATGCTTGATGCCCAAATCATGTGAATTGCAATAAATGTTAATATTAGGTAATGCTCAAATAGATAAAAATTTCAAAATTCAAAAACAAATTCAAAAAATTATCATTTCTTTTTCACTTGTAGATTTAGGGTACCTTCATTGGTTTTACAATCCTAGTAAAAAAAAGTTATTATATTGTAACGGATTTGTAATACATGAATGTTGTGGGTACATAGTGTCAAAAATGCTCTCAGGTTGGGAAATGAGAGAAACAATCAGATTTAATTTTTAATTTTTTTAATGTGCCACATGGACCCCCTTGTGGGGGTGCTACGTGTCTATTTTTAATTTTTAATTTTTTTGCCAATACTGAAATCGCCCACAGACTCAATACCGCCCTCGCTATTACGAAACCCTCCGCCCACAGACAGAATGCTCCGCTCACGAATCGACAGAGCCCTCACAGAATACACACTTCCCCGATCGAGACACACTCCAAACGCAGGACTCACGCAGGACTCATCCGCACTCACAGACCTGCACTTACAGCGCACAAACAGACGAGTTCTCTCGAACACGAACACACAAACCCTAATTTCGCCCGAACAGACCACTCCCGATCGCACACACTCACGATCGCTCACTCCCGACTACTCCCGATCGCAGAAGCCACTCCTGACTGACGACACTCCTCTCTCGGATCTACAACTCTAAAACCATGCGCACAAAAACCCAACGAACAAAAAACCCTGCGCACAAACACACTCGCACAGATCTTAGCCGGATTTGTAATACATGATATAGGGATAAGAAAATTTAAACTCACATAGTTTTAAAAATATATAGAAATGTCCTACCCTCCCTTTGTATACTCAAATATAATGGTGTCCCCAAATGCATTTGTAAATTCAAATACGGATTGTTGTCCTCAAATACATAAATTAATTCAAATGTTTTTTCTTTCACCTCCTTACATGCAAAACTAGCAGTTAACCCCTAACTGCCTAAGCGACCATATATAGTCGCTCAAAAATTTCAGAGTTTAAAAAAAGTTTAGCCCACTTTAAACGCCCATAACTTTTGCAAAAATAACAATTTTTGAGCGTGACTTTTTTTCACTTGTAGATGTTGAAACTGAGCATCTTTTTCAAGAAGAAATTTTAAAAACTTTTACCAATTTTCCTCTAAAGCCCTCGAAGTGACAGCATCTCAAATTTTCACAATTTTGAAAATCTGCCCGGATTGGAATCTTTAAGTTTTCTACCAAATAAGATTAGTTCTAACATGAACAAGGTAACCACCATATAAAACCAATGTTTTTGACCTATCATAATTGATTTCAAGTCAAAATGACTAAACATGTAGTTTTTATGAATTTTCAAAGAAAATTCTTATAAATTGATTATTAAATAATTCATAGCATTTTTCCAAAATTTAACCGTATGGATGTTGTCTTACTATTGTGTTCTACACATATTAAAAAATTGAAGCTCATAATAGTTGAGTAAGATGGACATTATGACACATCTAGCATTTCAAGAAAACCCTTGGGCACTTAGGGGTTAAGAGGCATATATTTCTTTATTTTAAGTTGGGTCAACAATTGGGCCCTAAAGTAACGTGCATTATAACATCTGACTATTTGTGACACCTACTACAACCCCCTTTGTATCATTAACTTATTTTTTCATAATCAGCTTGAAATAACTACAAAAATAGGTGTAAAAATAACACTATAGTTAAAAACACGACATCGTAAATGATTTTCTTGCCAAAAATGTAAAAATCAATCCATAACATATGGCCATTTTAAAATAAATACATGGAAATAATTAAAACTTGTAGTCAGGATGAACAACGGCAATGAAAAAAATGGACTACATTTTTTATTGCTCTTGACCCCTAAACGTCACAGCATCCAAAAACTAAATGAGTACCAAAATCCAATAGTTCAAGCTATGATGTCATCACATTCTCGATGAAAGACATCCAAACTTTTGTACATAATTCATCAGGTTATTTCATATACAATGTTTGCATAAGGTGTTACTAGAGTACATATATTTCTAAAATCACATAGGCAGAAGTATGTCAAACAACTATTGCATTGACTTTCTTTCAAAAGTGGCCTTACAAGAATGTCGTCATAGATTTAATTAGCACAATAATTTCAAAGAATCACCACGTTAAGAGTAACTCTTTTCAAATCCATTCCAACAAATCTACTCAAAATATGTTGATGCTTTTCTTGTAATCAAATTTAAAAGGAATTTTTAATTTTTAACTTTCAAATTTTCTAGTAAAATATTGGTGATAGTATTGGTGAATTGAACGAGGAATTGAACTAAACCTATGGACTCTAAAGTTCAAAATCTACAACTTCCAGTTGTATATCAATTCCAAAATATTCTTCCAAATAGAACTTTATAACACTTTTTTCTCAAGTTGCCAATTCTAGTGACAGCCTATGGCATTTAGGGGTTAAAAGAAAATTCCTAATTTAGAAAGAAAGTAGTGTTTTTGAGTTTTAGCCTCAAAATATAAACCAATCTACATTCCAAAAATGTAAGTACAAAATTTTCTTGTCACGGATGATGCATGACAAAAAAAAATCATAAAACCAGTTCTCCATTATTAGCAAATTATGGTCAAAGTAGCTTGAGACCAGAGAAGACTAAGTTTGAGGGGCCGCGGTATCACCTTAGATTCTACCCTACACATATGACCAACAAAAAACTATAGCATTGTAATGCTTAATTTAAACACAACATAGTATGCTCCAAAGCCTCAATGGGCTTCTATACCAAAGCGCACAACCATTAAATTCCAACCAAAGACAATTATCATGCAATTTATTGAATTCACATACTGCAACTATAGAAATCTTCTATTACGAAACAATGAATGCTAAAATTCCAAAATGCCAACCACTATTAATTAATACCACCTAAAATAGTAGTGATAAATTTTGCATTTCCAAATTTTGTAAATGAGATGCGTATGGATGCCTTCAATTATTGGATAACACCAACAGTGTTACAAATAATTACTAAGCTTCATACACAGTCAAACAATTACAGTACACAAGGACACTCAGCTTTGCAAGCAGCTAAATATATTATACCATAAATATAGACAGTACACGCCTTGTACAAACCACCAGTACAACGGCTTCACTCACTCCAAAGCACACTTAACTCCAACAAGGACGACGGACTTGCTCTACACATAGTGCGCACTCTAATACACAAGAAAACAAGAGAGCTACTACAGAACAGTGCGGGGTACAACATCAGGAATTTCGGACCCCACTGATTCCGCACGATTTCAGTGCAATTTCCGATATTTCAAGGGTTCGTACAGTTTTCACACTGATTCCGCATCGTTGCGTCATTCATCGCAACTACACTGATATGACACGATGTTCGTACAAGCGGATATAGTATTGATTCGACACGATTGATACATCTGTTGAAAACGTATCAATTCAGCACTCTTTATAGTCGTCAAATGTCATGTTTTAATCGTCTTTAAAACTACACTGATTCAATGCGTTTTTCGTGCGACATCATCTTTTCCATATCTAGATTTTATTTTCTTTCTATATCTAAATTTGATCAAAATAGTATTATTAAAAAATATTAAATAATTATTTTTCTCGCTACCCACTTTAACTACACGGAAATTGCCCGAACCCGCGGTGGGGTCCACCATGGCTTCCTAAGCTCTATCGCCGACGGTGGGATTTGAACTCACGACCTCCCGATTATCAACCAAGCTCCAAACCACCAAATCACCACAAACCCTCGATGCATAGAATGGAACTTTTTTGGTAATTATAAAAGATTGAAACTATTGGCAATTTTTTGCCATGTGTATATAATTCTTTTTTCAAAAAAAAAATTTGCACTAGATTATGCAAGACTTTTTCTATATAAAGGATTTTTTTCATAATATTTTGAAATTTTTAATTTTTTGCCAAAATCGTGATGGCAGATCATGGCTATGAGCTGTTTTTTTTTTTCGGCGGACTTTGAATGTTTTTAACTATGTGAAAAAAACTTCTTTTCCAATTTTTTTTTTGCACTAGATTATGCAGGACTTTTCTATGTATAGGATTTTTTTCATTATTTTTTGAATTTTTTTATTTTTTGCCAAAATCGTGATGGCAGATCATAGCTATGAGCTGTTTTTTTTTTTCAGCGGACTTTGAATGTTTTTAACTATGTGAAAAAAACTTTTTTTCCAAAATTTTCTTTTGCACTAAACTATGCAGGACTTTTTCTATATATAGGATTTTTTTCATAATTTTTTGCCAAAATCGTGATGGCAGATCATGGCTGTGAGCTGTTTTTTTTTTCAGCGGACTTTGAATGTTTTTAACTATGTGAAAAAAACTTCTTTTTCAAATTGTTTTTTGCACTAGATTATGCAGGACTTTTTCTACATCTAGGATTTTTTTCATAATATTTTGAATTTTTTTATTTTTTGCCAAAATCGTGGTGGTTGTGAGCTATTTTTTTTTTGCTCCTATGATGAAAAGTACAATGATAACCAATAATACCAAATTTGAATTGTAAAAATATAAAATATTATTTCTTTGAAATTTTAATGTGTATTGCTTCTAAACTCTATAAATGTAGATCTAAAAATGTTTTGGGAAATTAAACCGTAAGTATAATTTAAAGAAGATTCTTGGAATATTCCAACATATTCCAAAATAATATAAAATATTTTGAAAGATTCCAAAAGATTCCAAAAGACTCCAAAAATATATTAAAATATTGTACACGGATGTCGTACGAAAATAATTTGCATTATAATAGATACTGAAATCGCACGAATATAGTAAATGGCATTAATATGATATGTATAGGATACTGAATCCGCATGAACTAAAACCGCATGTTATCCGTGTCTTATTAGCCATGTAATGTAGATACACGATTAACGCACAGATTCCGTCAAGCAGGACTTTCGTGCGGAAACAACACTTTTGTCATAATCATTGAAAAGACACTGCATCGACATCTTAGTAATGCATGTCACTTCCGTACGATAACGACACTTCTAAATGCACGTATGACGTGCGGAATCAGTGTTTAACGATAAACGCACTGAAATCGTGCAGAATCAATGGGGTCTGAAATTCCTGATGAAGTTTTGGGGAGATTCGTCATTCTCATGATTGCTTGCTCGTACTGAGCTAGACTGCTTCTACAGTTGTAAGCTAGTCTACCCGTTATTGAATATCCGGGTGATACTGCTCTGATACCCGGATGGCAAGGTACTAATTTAAGTATTGCGGGTGCTGGACTAGGTATATCCAACATCAATATAATACAACTAACAATAGTGTTTATAGTAGACTATCTATTAAGGCAACTACTTCAATTGTTTTGAACCTCCTACCGAGGCCCATATATCCTAATTCAATAGGAAAGCAACTAGTGCCTTGATCTCTCTACCGAGGCCCATATATCCTAATTCAAAAGGAAGGCAACTAATGCCTTGATCTCTCTACCGAGGCCCACGTATCCTAATATATTCAATAGGAAGGCAACTAGTGCCTTGACCTCCCTACCGAGGCCTATGTGTAGAGCCTACATAAAAACAACATTTGAGGTACAAACTAGAGACATTTGTTGGTTTGAAGATTTGTTGAAGCATTGGGTAGCACCAACTTCCATAGAAAACTCGAGGTAAGAGTAAGCCTTATCTTCACAATTTAGCTTGTACATAGTTTGCATTTTACATGCAACAAACTTCAAATACTAGCGAATTCTAGATAAATAACTTCCAATGATTTTTTCTCAATTCGTTCTTCTTATCTATCATCTTCTAATTTCTTTTTCTTATCAAAGAAATTATAAAGAAAAACTAATTCTGACAAATGAAGAGAATTGTACAAAAGCTAGCTAAACCATAGAATTAGTTGCCTTTGATTTCACTTAGTTTCAACTCACTAGCAACAATCTCTACGTGTTCAAATTTAATGGTTCACTTTGCAGGTTCTTGTTCGTTTGGAAACTTTAGCTTCAGTAATGGATCGTGAGCAGAATCGTGGACTGTCCAATGAGCAAAAGATGGAGCAAAGTCACACAACAAGAGAGAGGAACGATACAGAGATAGATGGAACCTTGGAGAATCCTATGAGCAACGTTGAAAAGGACAATAAAGAAGAAGTTGTGACAAACCCCAACCACGACTCTTCCCTTTTACAAAATATAAATTGCCGGTAATTTCAACTTCTTTGGCAATCGGTCAATCATTATCCGAGATCGTCATATAGTTGACCATGTAAATGCATTTTTGTTTTAAAGATAAACAATGATTTCAAATATGTGTAAGTTATTAATGTGGTTAAAAAAACCTATAGGCATGTCATTTTGTTTCGAATCATGTAGTATGAAGTGTCTTATATAATTGATGCATATGCATGAACTCTTTGCAACAGAATTTGTTTGGCAACGGAGGAAGCATTCAAAGAAGATCCAATAATTCAATTAGGCTGCCAATGCAAAGATGACATCGGCGTTGGCCATGAGTCATGTCTCAAGAAGTGGTTTGTTAGACGATTACTCATAAGTGGGCTTTTGGATTGTGAAATATGCAGGTACTAACAAGCTTCATCATGCTTTTGTTTTTTTTGTCACCAAAACATTGATTAAACCCTAGGGATCGAATTGTTGCCATGTGGTTTCAAGACTTATTTAAATGCCAGTGATTGCAATTGGAATGCTTGTTATGTAAAAGATTTGAATGCATGTATACTTCTACACGTTAACTTACATTAACGTGTCTTATCCCTAAAGTATGGAATCCATTAGCAACTCAAAACAAAATTTGTGACTTATTGTAGGAGTCCATTGGGAACACACCTAGAGGAAATTGTTCAGAGAAACGTCGCGGAAACAAGAACCTTTCAAACGCAAGGCGTAAATCCAACAGGTGGCACGACGAGAACAGAGAAGACCAAAATATTGATGATGACAATAGTGAAGACCAAGATACAGATGATGACAGTAGTGAAGACCTATATATACATCATTATGATCTACATAGACTTGATTTCACTGGTCCGATCGAAGAATTATGGAGTGGTTTTTTTAATTTTTATGGATAAAGAATACATGTCAGACATTGGGTACTATTTTGAATGAATGTTGATGGAAGCATGAATGAGAACTATTGATTAGTTTACAGGATAACACTAGTTAGTCAAAAAATTCCAAGTACTCAAGAATTGTGGAAAATGTGTATTTTTTGTTGAGAATTCAACAAGTCATTGTACGCATGGTGTGTTTTGTTTAAATCTATGTTTCAGTTGTAATAAAGTAAATTTCATAAATTTTTAAAATAGAACTAGTTTCTTTGTAGAATTTCCATTTTTTTTGAAACCTGTTAAAAAAATTAGGAACTTCTATAAATAGTAGAGGATACACACACACACATATATATATATATATATATATATATATAAACGACTTTGCATGGATGTAGATTTATTCATAAGTGTTCATTATAATACATATATTTCTAGAATTAGAAATGTAGAAGTTCGTCAAGCAACTATTGCATTGAATTTAGTTCAAAAGTGGTCTTGCAAGAATGAGGTCATAAATATAATTAACACAATAATTTCAAAGAACTACTACGTTAAGAGTAGCTCTTTTCAAATCCATTCCAACATATCTTACTCAAAAAATGTTAATGCTTTTCTTGTAATCAAATTTAAGAGGAATTTTTAATTTTAACTTTCAAAATTTCTAGTAAATTGATGCGCTCATTTATAGGTTTTCCGAGATTAAAAATTAAAAAATTGATTAAACTATAATTATTTGTAATAGGAAATCAAGTATGCTTTTGGACCCAATTTGAATCATACAAATCCAAGTTAAACTCCACCTAGAGAAACTTTAAAAAAACAAAATTTCTACATTGTCTTGTGTTACAAACTTTACTATTTTGGAAAAGTAAAGTTGTTTTTTTCTGTACATCTTTTTTGTTTTGCTTCTATGATGAAAATTACAATGATAACCAATAATACTAAATTTTGAATTCTTAAAATATAGAATGTAAACTCATTGAATTTTTAATGTTAATTGCTTCTAAATTCTATAAATGAAGATCTAATAATATTTTGGGAAATTAGACTGCAAGGTTATTTTAAAGAAGATTATAGGAATATTCTAAAATATTCCAAATCAATATATACTATTTTGAACATATTCCAAAAGATTCCAAAATAAAATATTAAGATATTTTTGGTATATTCGAGATTTATTATATTTCATCAATAAATCAATAGTCTTAGAACATTACAATGTTTTTTTGTCAAGAAGTATAGCATCCTACTATAGTGCGAAAACACCCTTGAACACGAGTGACATGGAGAAATTTAAGTCTTTGATTGTCAAATTAAAAACTTGAAATAATTCTTAATTGATATTGTTTTGATTGATGCCACCGTTCGAATGGCAATGGAATTCATACGAATCCACACGGATGTTGTATTATGGCTACACGGATGTCGTACGACAATAATTTGCATTATAATAGATGTTGAAATCACACGAATATAATAAAAGGCGTTGACATGATACATATACGATACTAGATCCGCATTAAAGGCAATTTCATGTTATCTGTGTTTTAATAGTCATATAATGTAGATACATGATTAACGCTTGGATTCCATCAAGTACAACTTTGGAGTAGTCGAAATTCTTGGAAGTGGATGGATTGGAGTGGTCGCTCTTTGTATTTTCTACCACCCACGTGGATAATTCATTCGGTTAGTATTGTGGAGGCTATAAGTAATTTACTACCTAAATAAAATATTTTCATATGTTTTGGAATTTTTTAAACATATAATCTTATGTGATCTTGGGACCCCCTTATGTGCCTATCTAGGCCTAAACAATACATTCAATGATACAAACTGGCCCAAGAGAACAACGATGCTTGTGATATTGGACAAGAGCGTAATAATTTGCCTTGGGGAGGTCACTCTTTATATCTTTTGAGTATGAGTGTGAACAAAGGGTATTTAAAAACACCCTAAAATTTATTTTTATTTTTTTATAATTAGAACATTATCATCTTTATTTTTGTAATAAGTTTTGAGCATCTTGTATAAATGTAAACCATTTATAAAATTTACTTCAAAAATTATTTGGACCCTATCTTTGTTCCCACGTTGTGACATGATATTTGAAAATGACCTCCATGAGTAATTTGCAAAGAGCCATGATTTATGTTGGGATTCATGAACAATGAATTCATAATATTAGTGGTGATTTTTTTCCAATTATTTCAGGCAATACAAGTCGCAATCTTTAGCGAAATGATGAATCAATAATATGGATCAAAGGTGTAAAACATGGATGAACTATCAGTTATTCATCCAAAATATAGCAATAATACTCTAGAATTACATCCGTTTCTTCTTGTATTAGCCTCAATGGTACAATTTACTACTAAACTATACACGAGCTATACAAAGTTTGAGTATACGCAAACATCAAGGGAAACAAACGAGCAAATAATCTTGCAAAATAAGACATAGAGAAAGGCAATTGAGATGTCCTAAAACCACATGAATTTGCATGTTCTACACCATATTACTTCCAAAAAGAATGATGGCATCTATTAAAACAAAGTCCGACAGAGGGCCCATTAGATCTCTTGTAAAACACATTATTAAGTATATCCATAAAAAGAAACCCTAGAAATAATTGCATGAATTTTTTCCAACATCAAAAAATGATTGAAAAATGAAGACATAAACCTTGAGCCACTGTCAAAAAATTAGAAAATTTTGTGAGTTAAAATACAAGGTCGATTTCAGTCATTGAGAGATCAAATTTCTACCTAATAATAATATTTTTAATGTGATATAGGATTCTTTAAATTCTAACAATAAATAATTTAATAATCTCTATATAATATACCTAGGATATTCCAATTATGTGATATCCCCTATTTAAATACCATTTGCACACGCAAGTATCCCAAATTACATAAAGAGTGACCCCCCATTGATACAAACAACAAACTATCCAAAGAACTTCGGTCAAAGCCCGCAATTGCACACTCTCAAAAAATTTGCTCACTAAAATTTCGTATAAGACATATCGCTCTTGTACTTCTAAATTGTAGACAACATTTTTTTTCAAAAGAGAATTTTTTTCACCAATCACGTGTTTTCTTTATAATTCACTCAAACCGGTGTCGTGATGCAAATAGTTGCATGATATAAAAACGCGTGATATTATTTATTTTGATGAGATTTGGTTAAATTCACTTGATGAAAAGGAATAGGGAGGATAAAGAGGGATAGTGATGAGAACCACGGTTTCCACGAGGTTTTTATAGACATTGTTTAATGACCGTGGAGTCCTAATCTTTAGGTTATAAAGGGTATTTGGCTTATTCAACTATTATTAAAGTGCCCATTTGGTCAAAGTATGAGCTCATGTGTTCTTTTCTGTTAAAATAAGGGGACGCTCTTCTGAACATATATAGCATGTTTAGGTAACTACGTGTTTGAGGGTCAAGAACATTTTGTATATTTATTGGTTTGTATTGAAATTTTGGGAGAATTTTCTCTATCTTAATGCAATTCAAAAAATGTATATTTCACTAAATTTGAAGCTAGTATAAAGAATTTATAAATGTATAATTCACTAAATTTGAAGTTAGTATGAAGAAGTTATATTTGATAGAGTGAAAGAGGATGAACTGCCAACGAATTTAAGGGCAAAGATTTTGAACTCTTATAAACATTTTGTTAAAAGGTATTTTGTTTTAAACTTTTGTAAAGGTATATGTCAAGTTATGAGCATTCTATAAAGCTATCAAAATCTTAGTTTGGAGCTAGGAGCTTTGAAGTAAAAGGATGTAGAGCTGCCTTCTAATCTAGGAGTTATATGAAATAAATGAAATCAATTATACAATCCTTCAAAAAAATTCAAATGGTAGCAAAACGATTGATGTTGACTCTTCTACAAAAAAAAAACATAGCCCAATTACAAAGCCAGATAAACAGAACTTTTGCCTTATTGAATAGGTTAAACAAAGTTTCAAAAATCAGTTCATAATTTTGAACAACAAATTCATATTACATGTGGTGATTTTTTAAATATTTCTAAACACTGCAAGTTCTGAAATGATATATATGTGATATAGATGTAAACACGGATGTACTATTATTTATTCATCTAAATTGTAGCAATATTACTCTTGTATTACACCATTTTTCAACAATGTTGGCATTATTACTTGGTCACACACCAATAACATTTATTGGACAATAAATTTTGTGTAACAATTTAGCAATAAATTGATCTAAAAAAAGATTGTAACTACTTTTAGATATCAAGAAATGCAAGATTTTGTTTGTTCAAAATGATCATCTCTCAAGTTAAAAGTTGAGCTCTATTAACACACAATAGAGTTCTCAACAAAAGTAAGGTAGAAATGCTCATTTTGTTCCTACATTCATTCATGCTATGTAGATGTGCTTTAAAATTATCTTACAAAGCCTTTTTAAACCATTCCAAAATTTAAACTTAAAATTCATTGGTTGAATTTGGATTTTATCTAGAGATTGTTTTTTGACAACTTTATGGAGCAAATTAAGTGGTCAAGGCTACTTCTACTTTAAAAATTCATAACAATTTCATTAATTATCCACAAATTTTCATTTTTATTTTGTAAAATGATTATTTCCAAATGCTAATATTGTAAAATATTCTACCTTCAAAAAAGTGCCTTAATCATGTTGAATTGCTTATTTTGAAAGTTTTAGGTAGTTCTACCTTAGACTTTCAAGAACTTTTAGAATTTGTAAATTTTGTTATTAAAGAATATTCTCCATAATCCCTATAGAGGTCTTTCTAGAGTTATAATGATTATATAGAGGCTTCTCTATGATTTTGTAAGAATATAGTGTGTGGTTGTTATAACCACGTGTGGTAAAATATACTCCCTATGTATCATAATATTTGACTACTTAGGTTTTTATATTTGTCCCAAATTAAATGAAAGTAATCTTTAAATGTTCGTATCAAATAAATTATTTGGAATCAAAATTATCTTGAGATTTTTGAAATTCTCTCAAGATGCATTGTAAGAAAAAATATGTTTTGCTAGCTCAATAAGAGAAAAAATGTAGAGGATATATTAAAAGTCAAAATCTTCTTCCAGGACGTTGAATAGTACAACATATCTAGATTTTGATACACTATAATTATATTCAAAGAACCTAAGCTCATTTCTTTAAATCCAAGAAATTTATGAAACATGAGCAATATACCAATTGGATAGAGGCCTTTGATCTTTTACTTGTCGAGATTTAAAGGAATGTTTGCTAGATACAACATTTTTGTGTAGGTTCTTATGATGTTATGTAAGTTCATGACATCATAAGAACCTAATACATGAATGTAGTCCGTAAACTATTGTAGTCATTTTGAATTTTTGATTTTTTTTGGGTAATTTTTCCAATTTTCTATAGTACTACAGTGTGTTGGAGTTAACTTTCTATAGTTGCTGGTCACTTTGGCTTTTACTTGGGTTTCATCTATGGATGTGGGTCGATGGATGAATGAAGCAGTGATCTATAGTGGCGGTTAGGATTTGGTTGGTGAATCAGGTGAAGATCAATTGTGGGAGATGGAGTTTTTTAGTCTGGAAGAAAAAGTCCAGAGCTCTTGCGGTAGTCGAGGCCGGCAGTTGGTGTGAGAGATCAATAGTTGTGATTTTGTGTTTGTGCTGGATAGGGTGTTCGATAGTTCTGATGTGTGGTTGAAGTTGTATTGATCAATAGTGAATTTAATGTGTGAGGCTGTGAGGATTTAAAACAATTGTAATATTTCTCAGATGTAATGCAACGCAGGAATTTATGTGAATTTGGTGTATATGTGCTTGCAATAGATTTGAATGTTTGTGTATACCTTGATGGATATGGATGTTGTGATGGGATGTTGATTTTTCAAATTGTTCATGTGTGTGTAAGAATCTAAATCAATTCAATAGTTAATATGAGTGTTTGCCTGGGAGAGAAGGCTGAGAAGTTTCCATTGGTTGATTGAATGCTGAATATGAAATTATAAATAATGCATGGTTCTGGTGATGGATGTGAGATGTGCTGATGTGTAATGGGTGATGCTATGGTGTGCTATAGTGCAAATTGAGTGAATCTATAGGACCAGTCTGAGAAGAGTTCAATAGAAGATTTAATTTAACATTAAAATCAATAGAATTAGGAAATGAGTGAAATAAAACTGAATCAAGAGTTATCTAGATTAAATCAAAAGAAATGTAAATTTTGCTATGGATTGAATAACCTCAAGTTGGAGTGCAAAACTATGGTGAAAATAATAATGGAAGCAGTGGAGATGGAAAAGTCAATGGATGCAGTATCAATAAGATTGAAGTTAAATCAATAAAAGTTGTAAAGCTAGAAGCTGCATCAATTGGAAGATTGTACTTGTGGTTGGTGAAAAGGGAGCAAAGCTTGAAAAGCAAATAAACAATAGAAGTACCAAACTTCACTCTAATTATAATAAAATTATTAGTCTATCTATTGATGTGAAGTTAGGCATTTCCTATTGTCTTCCTTTAATTGTGCACAAACCTTCGGTAGTGGATTAAATCTATTACCTTATTCAATTACCCATAGCATCTTGCCTCCCTGAGAACGAACTTAACTATAGGAATTTCTCAATAGTTAAGCCTATAGTAAAAACCTATCTACAATGAACTTTTAATTGACTCACAAACAAACAATTGTCCTTTAGGGGTTAATACAATCTCATTTTAGACCATCAGTAATAAATTCTAAAATTTTAAAATCGAAACAATTAAAAAAACTCAAATGTATGTATCAAATTTTGAATTAGTTGAGTTTAAGAATAATATCAAAAATACAAATACATTCATTTTCAATCCAATAAACTTAGGGTTTTGATGTTACAAATATTAAAATTTTGACTTTTTTTTGTTTGTTGAATATCATTTGTATTATTTGACATTTGATCACCATGTAAATTCTATATTATCTTTGCATCTTTTGCGTATATAAATAATTTCACGATCCTAATATTAAAAAATTAAATTTCGTTTTTTTCTAAAAATTAAATTTCAAATTTTTGTGATAAAATTATATAAAGAACACATAATCAATATATTTTTGTAACACTCTTGCAATATATTAGAAGTTGTAAGAATATAGTACAACGTAATGGCAGCGACAAATAAATATGGAGAAGCATATGATGCAGAGTATGTTGATAGAATGGTTGGAAAAGTTCTAGTACAAGCTTGTGCAGCTGTAACACTCAATAAACCTCATGACCCAATAGAATATTTAAGTTTGTGATTGCATAAATATTGTGATAATGCAATTACATTACAAGATTATGAACGTGAAAAACAACACAAAGCCCATAAAGAAGTTAAAGAAAAAGAAGCTCTTATGAAAAAAATCTCAATTGAACAAGAATTGATAAACCAACAAAATTCAACGCTCAATTATATGCGAAGTATAAGAAATGATCCGTATTTACTTTGGGATACTTGTCTAAGAGCAATCAATACATACACAGGTGGATGTTCATATCGAACGATTTATATAAAGTATCAAATTTGAAATAAAATGAATGAATTTTATGATATTGAAAAAAGAATAGCATCCTTTTATTTCCATCCTAACATTCAATTGGAAGTCTACATTTAATAGGTTGTCAAGCTGCTTATGTAGCAGTAGTTGTAAGAAAGATATTTGAACCCAAACCAAAAAAGAAGAAGAAAATTGAGGGTGAAGAAGGAGAAGAAGGAGAGGAAGAAGGTTTTAATATACATTTGATTTATTTGTAACAATATGCATATATAATAATAATTATGAAGAATAATAATGTTAATAACGTTGGCCTAAAAGACCACCACAAATGAAGAGTATAATGGGGGTAGTTTGTATACTATGCCTCATGGACATGGGTAGCAACATATGTATGTACAAAACCAAATTATCTTTATAGTTTGGATGTATCATTGCATTATTTGAAAAAATAAAATAACATTGAAAGAACCCTAATTATTCCTACAAATTTTGATGACACAGAAGAAGAAGAAGTTCCCGAAGAACCGGAAGAAGGAGAAGAAGGGGAAGGAAAAGAAGAAGGTTCTGATACTACAAGTGTAGATGAAGAGTCCCCAGAAGCAGATGAAGAGAAACCAGAAGGAGAAGGAGAAGGAAAAGAAGGTGAGGGAGAACTGGAACCACCACCAGAAGAAGAAGAACCAAAAGAAGATGAAGGAGAAGAAGGAGAAGGTGAAGAAGAAGAGCCTCCTCCACCCAAACCATTTAGAATTCCAAAGCCTTTAAATTACAAAAATAGGAGAATTTTATATGTGACAGCTACAATACCTATACATCACATACATATGTTAAATCGACAATTGGTCATCAAAGAGGTACACTTTAAATTTATTATCATTTATTTCTGGAAAATAACTAAAATAGAGGTTTTTATATTAGTAAAAAGGAAGTACTTGGACACCAATGATTAGTGTGAGAGCATATTATTAATGCCCATACATGCACGAAGCTGCTAGTGTCAATATGAGCCTTGAATACTACTCCTTCATATCCAAAGACCATCCTTTTTAGTAGTTTTACATCTTGAACATTAATATGATTTCTATTTAAATGAATATAAATTTTACTCTTCAAGTTATTTATTTATGAAATTTTATTAGTAAAGAAGAGGGGAAAAAATCACTTGGTTTTGTCATACTTCTTAATATTTCAAAATGAATTTTACAACAATAGAATTTATTCTAACTTTTTAGTCAAATTTCATACAAATTCTTATATTGAAGATTTAAATAGAAACATTTTATATGTAAAGTTATTATATAGATTTGAGTTTGCATGAAAAAATTATATTTATTTTGATGTTTGATATTTTGATTCAGGGTCCGGTAACATTTAGCTTGCTTGTTGAAGGATTAAATGATTTGCATATTCCTAATGTTTTATATAAAGAAGGTGATTTCTTTCTTATATTTCTAAGTTGATATTTGATTTTATTCAAAAGTACATCTGATATTGATATATATATATATATATATATATATATATATATATATATATATATACATATATATATATATATATACATATAAATATAAAAGAGTAAATATGATTTCCAAAATATTAAATTTACTTATTATGAAATAGGCATTCATTATTTTGGAGGATGTCCACGAGTTGGAGCTTATTTTGTTGTACCAATGTTTATTGAATATATAGCTAAAAAATATTTAGCAGAAGAATTTAAAGAAAGACCACCCGAAATGTTTGACATTGTAAAACAGTATAACATTTTCCTAATCTTTTTGTATAAATTAATTAGTAGCCATGATATCCAATAATACATATTTCAGTACCTACACATTGTTAATGTGGTAATTAAAAATGTTTTCTCGACTCCTAAAGGAGATAAATATAGGTTACAAAATAATCTTTGCGAGCAACATTTAGTGACAAAGCTTGAATACAAGTTGTATATTAAGAACTAAAAATTACATTCATGAAATAGAATGTGAAATTACTTCACCAATAACTTTTATATAATATATATATAGATTTAAGAATAATAATTAAATATATTCCTTCGTGTCAAATTTGACATTTTAAAACTATTTCTTCTTGTAACCAACTTGAATTACCAAATATTGTATATGGTGATTTTTTCAAGCTTAGTTTTTTCATGCATTGTAAAAATCATCTTGTAAAATATTCTTTAAACAAAAAATGAAAGTAATTGCTTTTATTCAATAATTTATGATTTTTTTGTAAAAAGGATTTTGTAAATCTATACAGTCAAAAAGATGTTCAATTAGTACAATAATCAAGAAAGACTTAACTAGTTGAAAAATTTATCCTGAAATAATCAAAAGATTTTTTAGGTTCATCATCTTATTTTGATCCATTTTGACCTATGCATGTTAATCCACTCACCACAAATGAAAAAAAAAAAAAACAAAAAATCCAAAATAACTAATTACATTGTTTTCGTAAGTGATGAAGAAAATATCATTAATTTTTATGCTATCATATATATAGAGAGAATGATTATTTAGTTTTAAGTATGATAGTTTTTCAAATTTAATAGTAATTAATGCATATATTTTTTGAATTTGATATACATATACATGTTTAATGAAGAAAACAAGTTATAGCACTTTTATGTTGTGATACACTTAAATCTGATAGTATGGGAAATGGAAGACCTTTTCAACAAATTGAATTAGATTTCATTCGAAATTGTGCTAATACAATGAGTACTATTTTAGATGAAAATAATAAAGAAATCACAAAAGATCATAGTACACCAGAGGTAATTCAAAAATTCAAAGATCAATTAAGAGAAATCAAACTTGCAAGAGTTGAACAAATGGAAAAAGAGAAAGAAGAAGCAGTCAAGAGAAAAAAGCTAAAGATAAACTTAAAAGACTAAAGACGTTTCAAGAATTACATAAAGCATGGGAAGAACGTCAAGCTGTAAAAGCTAAAGCTAAAGCAAAATTAGAGAGACAAAAAGAAAAAGAAAGAAAAAAATTAGAAGATGCTGGAGAAGAAGTACCGGTAAACCAATTGTTTTTTTTTTTTTCAAAATTACTTTGCTTTTTCAATAAAATTAAAATTGAAAAGGCTAAAATTGTATGATTCTATATGTCATATTATTAAAAAATACAATAATTTATTAACTCGTATGGTTTTCAAACGCACTAATAAAAAAGTATGAAACGACCATATATACTTGCATGCACTTGCAAATTCAATCAAAAGTACTTGTAGATACGTGTAGACATTGAATGTTCCAAAAATAACACCACAAACTATGAACATGCGTAGAATAAAAGATACAATTCTTTGATTGTATGAAAATGGTGGTTTTAAATATCTATTACTATTAAATAGTCTTAATTTTTTAATATAATTTATGAATTAAAAAAAGTAATAATTATATGTGAACTAGAATTCAATGAAAATATTTTATAAACATGTTTTATTGGTAATATTTAAAAAGCTAAAATCCTCTTTAATGATTAGTTTTTGACATTATAAATTCCTAACTTAAATATGTTGTGTAATTTTGATTATAAAATGATAAAAAGCATAAATTCTATCAAGGTGTACAAAAGAATACTGGATTATTTCAAAATCTTTTTGTACAATAAAAAAAGAAAACTGAATTTTCAAAGAGTCATAAATTAGAAAAATGTACACCCAACTATAAAAACGCTGCTTGTTTTTTGAAAATTTTGAAATTAACGTTAAATTTTTAGTAATAGAAGATCAACAACTATATTTTATCACAATTGAAGGGTACCTCTAATATAATATAATAATAAAATAGGAAGAAGAACCACCTCCTGAGGAATCTGCAGAAGGAGAAGAAGCTGAAGATGATGATCCAGAACCAATTTTAGAACCAGATCCTGAAAAAGAGGCTCCACCAGAAGGTGAAGAAGGTGAAGAACCACCACCTCCGGAACCAGAAGAAGGAGGAGGAGGAGGAGAAGGTGAAGGAGAAGAAAAGGAAGAAGAAGATGAGTTCAACGATGAAGAATTAGAACCAAATCCAATGGCCGAAATTGAAGGAGAAGGAGGAGAAGCTTCTGGGGAGGAAGGAGGAGAAGAAGGAGAAGGAGAAGAACCAGAAGAGCCAGAAGAACCAGACGAGCCGGAGGAACCGGAACCGGAAGAACCATTGCCAAAAGAAACACCTGTTGAAGGAGAAGAAGGTGTGGAAAAACCAAAAGAATCTGAAGATATGATCAAATTAAAAGAAAGAAAGAAAGCTCATGCAAAAAAAGAAAAAGAAATGAAAAAATCGATCAAGGAATTAACAAAAATAGTTAAAGGTTTTGAAAAACGAAGAAAAAAAGCAATAGCTGCTCTTGAAAAGCTTATTGTGGAAGTTGAAAAATATGAAAGAGCATTATTTATTGCAAATGGCGTTGTCCAAAATCTTAAAAAACATATGGAAAATGCGTATACTCTTCTTGTTGAAAATAAAGTATAAAATCAATCTCATTATTTTTAATATTAATCATATATATTATTATAAGTTTACAACACATTTATTCAAAATGATAAAAGCATTAGATAATTTTATTCAATATTTCAATGAATAATTTGTATACATGTAAACATCTAATTAAAAGAATATTGAATGTCAAAATTTGATGTATATCATTCATTTTTTTAATGATGTTTCATTAGATTCCCAAATTGCATCATTAGATAATAAAATGTAATTTAGAATGAAATTTTAGCCTTTAAATCTTAGCATGATATACATACATTAATAAATGAAATGAATTATGCACCATAAAGTACAAAATATATTTTAAACACAATATCTGTAATTATAAATGAAATTTAAGTATATTTGTGTATATATATTTTTAGAGTTTAAGATTCGATATTAATTAATAAGAGAGGTTTAATATTTGATTATAAATTTAAAAATTATGTTAATATGTATACTAGTAATCATATTACTTTTATTATATATTACAACAGTATTCTCAACTAGATCGTGTACGACGATGGCCATATCCAAATAGACATGTTCAACGGATCTTGAAGGTATGTAAGGTTTCATTATGCAAGCTACAAAATATCAATAATATAGCTGTAAAATATGTTTTCAATATGAAAAAATAATGACATGTGTAGTTGCATTTAGAATCCATTCAATCGATTAAAACTTATTAAAGTTTTCATTAATATTGAAATTATTGAATTTTATTTAGAAATATATATATTTTAAAAGAGTTTAATTTATTTTGAATTAAATTAGGCATTGCTATATCTTCTTGGACATAAAAAAATGGTAATTGATGATTCGAATTCAGCTCGTAAACTTTTCAATCACGATCTTCTAGACAAGGTTAATATTATAATCAAGCTAATGCCAATTTTTATTTTAGTAGTATATTTTTAAAAATCGTTTTTAATTAGTAAATCAAAAAAATGGTTTGAACATGAATAACTTAATAATTTAAATGACTAAGAGGGTTGATGGTATATTGTAAATAATATATACAGGTATTAAAAGATTATGATCCCCTCACAATGAATGATGTTGAGCGATGGGAAGATGTTGATTCATATTTGACAGTTAATAAACATAACCTTCTATTCTACATAAATATTGATCATATTTAAAATTAATAAAATTGAATAAAAATTTGGTTTAAGTTTAAAAAAAATATTAGTAGATGTTATATTTTTCACCAATTTTTTCATTATAAAATTTAGCATTTTATACAATAGACTATCACTATTTTTTATATTTTTATGGATTTTTTACATTCAAAACAAATTACTAGTAGTTTTTTATAATTCAGGGTTTGAAAGATGAGAAATTACCCGAACAAGCTTGCATAGGCTTTGTAAGATTTGTATTATTTAAATTTTAATAACAAGTAATTAAATATATGATTTATAAAATATTTTATGGTGATATTTATATATTTATATATTTACATATATTTTATGGTGATATTTACATATTTATATTTATATTTGTGATCACCGGGGGTGCACTCTATATTATGTTGAGAATCACTTGCGTTCATGACCCACACTAAAAAGCCATGTATACGAGGATTTATATGTCTAAAAGTTTGTGTACAAATCTATTTTATTCTAAATAAATGTCTAAATAAATGTAATTAAACGTCAATAATTGCACCTCTAAATGTGCTTATTGTATGTAAGCTTTGTACGGTAATGTTCAAATTAATACTCCTTTTTTGCACTCGCGTATACTTTCACAAATTTAACATAATGCACCCCCAGGTATGTTCACACATGGATTAGAAATAATTTCCTTGTAGAAGCGTGTCAACTATAGTTTGTATTTGATTCTTGTCAATGTCTTCAAATGCCTTTTAAAAAAATTAAAACGTTGAATTCAATATTCATTTAACTGTTTTTTCATATTCAAAAACATACAACATATAATGTTGATAAATTCATAAATATTTATTTTTATTTTATGCCTACAGTTGCTTCAAAAATGGATTCTAGCTTGCAAAAATACTACACTTGCAGGAGAAAAAAATCTTAAAATTAAAGCCAAATATGAAGAATTGCAAAAAGTATGCATTCTTTAATATTATGTTAAAAATATTTTAAAATTATCGCTTCTTTTCCTAGTGGAATTATTAGAACTTGATTCTTTTAGTGAAAATTGAGTATTTTTTTAAACTAAAAAAATCTCAATTATGATGTATTATTTAATGTGTTTCATTTGTCAAAATTGTATATCACACATATGTCTGTAGAATTGTTGTGACAAAATTGAATAATTAGTAATTATAATTTAATGTAAACTAATTATATATATAAAGTAGAATATGAATTAAATCTTTCAATATACATCTTCAGGATTATGCGACATTGGAAATGGAAAAAATAATGTGTGAAGTAGAAACCCAAATATCTGATACAAAATTGAAAAAAATGATTGATGATGAAGAAATAAGAATTGAAAAAGAGGTAGATGAGATAGAAGCAGAAGAAAAACGTCTTACAGATCTTGCTGCTAAAGAAGCAGCTAAAAAAGAAGAGGAAGACAAAATGTATGCTGAATATGCAGCAGAACAAGAAACTGAAGCAGCTGCAAGAGGTGAAGAAGGTGCTGAAGGTGGATAAAAATCATTTATTAAAAATGGATGAGAATAGAATTCTGAAAGGTAAATGTCAAAGAATAATGAAAGTGTACATAAAGATTTATTGGTGGATAAAAAAATAGTGAATTTTTAAGATATTTTATTTTACCGAAGGCGAAGGGGTGTCAACAACTAAGGTGGAGGTGCAAGAATTTGCCTTGCTATTCAAGTAGATGTTATAAATATTGTTGTAGTAATTACAATGTATTGTTTGAAACGGTGCCTTCACAATAAGCCTCCCTATTATGTAAAGGCATAATAGAGTGCATGTGGTTACTTTTAGATGAACGATAGGATGAAAGTAGGACGTATAACTTGGGGTCATAGTAGAACAAATAGTGATTTCCCAAGGTGATTTCTAATGATTTCAATTGATTTTAGTCACATGTATTAATTGATTAGTCATACAACACAATAATTGGTCTCAGTGTCATCTTTAGATGGCTATTTGACATTAAAAAATTCAAGGCCTTCATTTTATTTCTATACATCAACATTTTTTGACACTTAACCACTACAAAATGGAAACAAAAGTCCTAAAAGAATACCATTGCGATAACATGATTCAATTATTGTCTATAAATTGTCAAGTAAATATAGTTTGTCGGATACATTCACATTAATATAAGCCAAAGGTGTCATAAAAAGGTGCACTTGAGGGCGTTTGTATGGTACGGTCTACTATGATTCTTGTCTCTGTGCACTCTTTCAAGGATTTTGAGAATTTGAAAAATCCCATTTAGAGAGAAAAATATATTTTTGTGAAACCTAAAGTGGTGGACCATACCGATAAAAGAGAAAAAAACCTTTATAGAAAATTTAAAATTTGGCATTATCTTTTAATGGAAGATGAAACAAAAGGTAAACTAGTGCATTGTCACTTATTTTTAAATTTTAAATTAAATATTGAATAAAATGTGAGCTATATTTACATTCAAAGTTTGATCATAAAGTGATAAAACTGTTATTAAAATGGGAGTTTTGATACTTGGAATCTTCAACGTAAAATCATTTTAACATTCTAAAATTTTATTTTTTGAACAATATGTACATAAATCTAGAAGTTGGTTCACTCATTTTTCATTGAGTCATTGCTACATAATTTTCAAATTGGTTTGAAAGGTAGCTTTTAAGACAAAATGCTTAGAGGCACAAGCAACACCGGATTAGCAATTTTTGCACTTGGCCAAGTGCATTGTCTGCTAGCCAAGATGGTGAAAAATTCACTTTTTTTGAAATTTTATCCCCTCTAAAATTTTATATACTCACATTTTTAAAATAGCAACGACACATTCATTCATATTGAATTTGCCATGTATTAAAAAAAATTGAACATAATGTGCAATATTGTCTTATTACTATTTAATAGAAAATCAAATAAAAACGCTTTATTTCATATAAAAGTGAAGGTACTCACTACAAAGTAAATAATATTTGCACTATCTATTATACAATACAACTTCGTTTGTCTCACTCGACCGTTCCGCACTAGAATCCGTCGAGGAGACAACCCAAGCTCAACATGCTCAACGGCACGGGTCCCACTACTCCTACTACATCAAAGGATTCTCCTTTGAATACTTTCTCGATCTGTACTATTACTCCACCTCTTGAGTCTCAGGGATCACCTCAGTTTCTATTCTCTCTTTTGTCTCGCTCTTCAACTTTGCTTCCCAAATAGTGCTTTAATCTCTGAAAGGGTCCTAAGATCAATATAATCCAACTCGCTCATGACCATCGCTTCCGCCACCACATAAATAATGCTACCCACGTTTAAGCCACCCTCTAAAATGGGGGCAACTTGCTTCTATGTGTAATTAGCTTCTTCTTCCAAATGACAATATAGTTCACTCCCTTGAGGTCATCACATAATCTGTCAACTCCAAGCACCATGCAATAATGTGCCAAGGCCCATGCAAATGATAGCGTTGTAGACTTTGTACCAATAGTCACTCCATGTACATGTCACACCATTGAAATTGAAGTTTAAATATTGAGAGATGTACAATTTTAGCCTATTGTTTATGTTTCAGACTAAAGCTTATATAATCCACATTGAATACAATATTTAGGAAATAAAATAAAATTTAGTAGCTCATGTTTTGAACTCACAGCATTGAACATTAAATATAGGAGGCTTCAAAGTTGTAGAAGACTAGAGGCTCAAATTTTTGTTTGAGGTTTGCATTTAACAAATTATCTAAGTCAAATTTGGACTCTTTTTAACTTGACAACTACATTTGCCAAATCACTTCCATGATTTAAAAAAACACAAGATGAAATTTCAAAATAAGTAATCCCTAGAGACTGTAATACATGTTATGTATTGCTTTCAAACCGCAGAAATCCACAACAAAATTAATGTGTGCATTACCAAATATGCTAAACTTAGTTACTTTAAATTATAAATAATGAGATTCCATATGAAATTTAAATGCTCCTAACATTTTCGGGCCCTAACGTTTTGTTTGTTTTTCAGATTACAGAAATCTATATCAAATTCGAGAATGTATGGCAAAATCTACTAAATTTAGCCATAAATCTCAAAACCCAACATGAAATTTGAGTGCCCCTAAGGGTCGCTTTACACTATGGACCAAGAGCCATGACCAAGAAAATTAAATCATTTTCATGGTCATGGCTCTTGGCCAAGAGCCATGACCATGAAAAATCAAAAATGGATTTTTGAGTGGCTTGGTCACTCTTGTAGTGTAAAGTGGATTTGGACCGGGACAACTTTGGGCTGATATTTTTAATATAAATTTAAAAAATATATTAAAAAAATAAAATCGGCCAATGGCTGATTTCAGACTTACGTCTCCCTTGATTTCCGTTGAGTCGAGCATTTTGCCTCGACTCAACGGAAAACCCGTTGGACCATGGCACATTATCCAAATGGCAGATTTTAGTAGTTTTTGGGGACCTCAAAGTTAGTGGTCATTCTCCTTTTTTCAAGGTAGTGTAAAGCCAAATGGGACCAAGAGCTCTTTTTGGGCCAATCACATACTTTAGAATTCCATGGTCATGGCTCTTGGTCCATAGTGTAAAGCGGCCCTAACCTCCAGGGGCCCTAACGTATTGTTTTTCTTTTGGGTTGCAAAAATCTACATAAAATTCAAGCATGTATGGCAAATTTTGCTTAACTTGGCATCTTTTAACCCCTAACCGCCCAACGGCATGCATATTTTGCATGATGTACGGATTTGAACTCCGATTTCTCATCCATCATGCACTTTTTGTTGTGTGAAATTTTTACTGAAACTTTTATGGGAAGTTAGCTTCGTGCATGCGTGATCCGATTAGAAAGGGGATGATTTGTGAATTTTTTATACCTCATTTCACGTTGTAGTGTTCCACCCAAAATTTTGAAGATTTTAGTCTAAAAGTGCTCTTGAAAAAATCAACTACTAAAATTAAGCAACCTAAAAATCTCCAAAAATCACTACACTTAGAATGTACGGTTTGAAAGGTTTAAAACAATGATTTTTTGTACATTTTTTTTAATGATTAATCTTATGAATTAATCTTATGGATCCCCGGGAAAAAACAATTGCCCGGTCAAACTACTAAGCACATGAACAACTATACATTGTCTATATACTATATAGTAGATTATATTTATTTAACTAGGTTGTTTGATTCCAAAGTCTAACATGATAATTTATATAACTCCATTGGCTCATGACAAATTCTGACACCATCGTTTATACAATATAACCATGTTGGCTCCTGCCATAATGACTTGATATTTTAAATAACTATGTTGTCTCATGCTACAGTTACATGATAGTTTCTATAATTATGTTGGTTTATGCCAGAATGATGTGATAGTTTATATTACTATGTTGGTCCATACAACATTGATATGAAAGTTTATATGACTATATTGGCTTGTACTAGAGTCCAACATGATATTTATAACGGCTGAAATGTCCTTGCATGTAGTGTTGATTTTTCACGAGGTCCTAGAAGGATCTTGGGAAATGTTCTTTTAAAATGAATTATGTCATGTGAACGGGTTCTCTAGAAAATGATCAATTTTTGAACGTATTAAAATGAAATTAGATATGTTGCCAAAATATAATCAAAATGCATTTTATTCAAAAAGAATTAAAAAAATTAAAATCCACTTGAATATATCACATGTCAGTTACAAGCAAATTAAGTTCAAATGAAAAATCTCCAGTCCAAAATGTATTTCAACTTGAGTATCTTGAATACCGTAGTGTACTAGCAGGTTCGGCACCTTGCTGCCTAATAATTAACTAAAGTTCAAAAAGTAGGTTCGGCACCTAAAAATAGTATATTAATAATTTCGGCAGTTTTTTCCTTTAATTTTTTCAAATTTCGGCTAGTGGTCAATTCCAACTCTTCTACATTGGTTGACATGTAAGATTTGAGTCTACAGAGGTAAGAATGCTCTGTGCTTTACACAAGTGGAGTGGAGTTGTATCCAACAATGCATATGGGATATGTGAACTTTGAGGTGAACCACCTAGTTAGTCTTTATTTTTATAACACGCATAACTTTTGCATAAAGTCTTCAAATGACATAAAATTTGTTGGAGGTGAAAGATTACTTGATTTCTAAACTTTTCTTAGACCAACCAAATTCCAAAAAAGTTGATCTTCTATGCACAAATGAGCTTCGAAAAACTGTTAGGAAGGCATTTTGATACATTGACGTTTACAATGTTGTGCTGTTTTGTCCATATCTTTTGCATAAAAACTTATTTTGACACAAAACTTGTTGGAGGTGGAAGAAGACCTGATTTCTCAACTTTTGTTAGTTAGACACAATTCTATAAAACTTCATCTTTTATGCTCAATTGGACTCCAAAAATCTGTGTCCAACACATTTTCAAAAGCCTCACCTAGAGTCTTGCTACTTAACCCATATTCTTTGTGGACTAATGTAAGTGGGCTTGATTACAAAATGAGCACCTTCCCTCCATTGAAAATCACACCAGCCTCCCAACTTAGTTAAAACTTAGTGAAATGTAAAAAGTTCTCACTTTTCGGCAATTTTGAAATATAAATTATATAATATTCGGCAAAAGATGCCAATATTTTTAGAATTATTTTCCGCCGAATCTGCTAGTAAACCACGGTATAGTGCCCACAAACCACACAAATCATATATATTTTTAATATAACTAATTTACACCAAGCATATCACGCAATGAATTACAAATTCTTCAAATTTTGCAAAAATGTATTGAAAAAAGAAATCAAAGCTTTGAACAACCATTAGTCAATCAAGGGGATGGATTCTTTTGTCCTTGATGTTCTTCAAACAATCTTCACAACGTTCTATTTAATGTTTTCCATTTGAATATTTGCACACAAAATGACCATTAGAGCATTCAAAGTCACAAGCTTCAACCTTGTTCTTACGTGACTCTTGATTTAGAAAATCTCCTCTCATATATAGCATTACTAATTGGAATCACCACAATTCTTTAGAACAACTTATTCATCCTATGCCAATTAATTGTCCACTTTGGAGTTGCCCAATACATACAAACTCCTAGCATCTTGTCAAACCTTATTAAAACAAGTAACAAGTGACCAATTGTTACTTGTTTGAGTAAGAAAATCAAGTAACATTTGACAAGTTTTGTTGTAATAGCAATAACCATTTCTTGGTCTTGGTCCCTACCAACGCCAAACACTAATTCCAACATTGGTCTTGATCTTCATTTGTAACCTAGAACTTTATAGCTACACCTTTGTGTTAGCATTCCTCTCATTGGGACACACACACAGATATATAATTTTGATTTATTATTATTATTATTATTTAAAATGGTTTTGGGACTTGTTTTTCTTTTCACCAATAACACACAATTCGCTATTTACGCACTTGACCATATAATCATGCACTTGGTCCCCAAGCGCATAAACTTTTTTGTCTAATTTTTTTGTTTTTAAACAACAATTATTGTCTTTCTTCAATCGTTTACATTGTAAACAAAAAATTATTTTAGTTATTTTTTATTCTTATTTGTATATTTTCTTTTATCTTTTCTTTATATCTTGATGTCTTTCATGTCTTCTTTCATGTCTTGCTCTTGTCTTTCTTCTTGTCTTTCTTTCTGTCTTATTTCTTGCCATTTTTTTTCTTCTACTTTTTCTTCAGTTGTGGCTACTGAACCTTAAACATTGGGAGCAAAGAAGAAATAAAAAATAAAAAATCTTCATTTCCATCTTCATTCGCATCTTTATCTCTCTCTCTCTCTATCTTTGTCTCCCTTTCCATCTCCCTCCCCTCTCTTCATATATATAGGGGAGAGAAGAGGGTCTCTCCCATTCACTGTCCCACTCCCTCTTCCTCCCCTCTCTCCTCTCCCCTCTCTCTTCTCCCCTATATATATGAAGAGAGGAGAAGGAGATGAAGAGGGAGAAGAGAGATGGGAGGGTCTTTGCGTGCACGACTACGCACCCAAAGGCTAAAAATAGAAAAAATCAGCAAATAAATAAAATTAAAATATATATATATATATATATATATATGTATTTTTTGGCAGCTGCCATTTAGGGTTTAGCAGCGCCCCACAACCAACCATGAATTTTTTTTTTAAAATTTTTTTTTTTTTTTTGGCGGCCTGCAGTTAGGGTTCAGTAGCACCGAAAAAGATTGGATATTTAATTTTTAAACATTTTAATAAAGTTTTAATTAAAACAAAATCGTTTAAAAAGAACTCCAAAAAAATTCTCCATTTTATTTTCTTTATATGAGGTTTATTCAGCTTTGTAGAGGCCTCAAATTTCTTTTTAATGACTTTTGGACACCGGACAAGTTAAGACTATCTCAAAACAAGTGTGCAACTATGCACTGTCTTTATTATACAATAGACTAGGCTTATATAACTAAATTGTCCCATACCCTGACTCGCACTGTCTTTATTATATAAATTACATTGACTTGTGCTAGAGTGACATGATGGTTTATATAATTGGGTTGTCTCATCCTAGAGTGACACTATATTCAAGCAATTTATATACCAAGGTTGTTTCATACCAGAGTCTGACATGGCAGTTTACATAATTATGTTGGCTCGTGCTAAAGTTCGACATGATAGTTTAAATAATTACGTAGTTTGGTTTGAGCTAGAGTTCAACACCACAGTTTTTAACAACTGACCCGTCTTTGCATGCATTTGTGCAACTAAACACTGTTTATCTATTCGATACGATAGTTTAAATAATTACGTTGCCTCATGTTAGAGTGACATGATAGTTCATATGACTACGTCGACTTATACCAGTGTGTGACATGATAGTTTGTATGACTTGTTTGCTTCGTGCTAGAGTTTGACACAATAGTTTTTAACAATTGAACCGTCCTTGCACGCATCTATACAACTGAGCATTGTTGATCTATTTGACATGATAGTTTAAATAATTACGTTGCCTCATGTCAGAGTGACATGCTAGTTTATATGATTACGTCGACTTATACCAATGTGTGATATGATAGTTTGTATGACTAGTTTGGTTCGTGCTAGAGTTCGACACGACAATTTTTAACAATTGAAGCGTCCTTGCACGCATCTGTGCAACTGAGCACTGTTTATCTATCTATTATACAATACAACTCGCTTTGTCTCACTCGACTATTCCGCGATGGAATCCGTCGAGGAGACAACCCAAGCTCAATGTGTTGAACGGCACGGGTCCCACTAGTTATATTAAATGCACATTGTCACGCAACCTTGTTGTCACATAAACGGTCATGTTTTCATCCTAAACGTTTCATCCGCATTCAATGATACCATGTCAAAGGCATCCCATTTCATTCCTACATTGAATGCAAGGGGCACCGACTTTCTATGTTCTCCTTTGTTCATTGGTGCAATGCAACTAGTATGTGCTAGTATTATATAGGAAACTAACTTTATATTAGTATTTTTAATTTTAAAAAAAACCACCTGCAACAACAGCCTGGAGTAACAGCCAGGTATTCTGGTACTGGTGATGTAGTAACTAGTAAGCTATGCTGTATCAAAGAACTATCGTAATTTCAATATTTCCCGGGAGATTTTAATTCAAATATTTCCCTCAACAAACTCACTCCATTCCCGCCAAATCCACCCACCGTCCGATGCCGCATCTCCACGGCGGGTGTTCCCTCATTTCAAACCGCAGCTTCCCGCGAACAGGCCTCGAGAGGAGGGACGGCTCAAATCAAACCGCGCCGTCGGATGGCCCGCCCCGCCAAACCAACGACGCAGATGCACCGCTAGTCGATCCGGGTGAGCGCTTCCTATTGGCCGGCCCCAAAGAGGACAGTATATAAACCTTGGCTTCGTCTCCCTCGTAGTCTGTAGCATTGCCGTAACGCCCTCTTCCTTCTTTCTGCTCTTGCGCTTGTTGTCTTCGCCTTGTGGCCCAATTCTTCTCGGTCTTGTGTTCGTATTTCGGTTGTCGTAGCTTCGTGTTCGTCTCTCGATCACCATGTCAGGAAGAGGAAAGAGCTCCGGAAAGAAGACCGTCTCGCGGTCGAGCAAGGCAGGGCTTCAGTTCCCCGTGGGAAGAATCGCCCGTTTCTTGAAGGCAGGAAAGTACGCCACCAGGGTCGGCGCTGGCGCTCCTGTGTATCTTGCGGCGGTGCTGGAGTATCTCGCTGCTGAGGTATGTCTCTTTGGTGTATTTGAGAGAGTGAGGTGCGTTAGGGTTTAGTTTTAATAAGTCGGTGAGCGCCTTAACTGTTTTTTGCATTTGTTTTTGTGTCTTTGACAAGGAAGAGGAGTTTGATTTGGATTTTTTTGGTTTTGGCAGGTTCTCGAGTTGGCAGGAAATGCGTCTCGGGACAACAAGAAGACGAGAATTGTGCCTCGTCATATTCAGCTTGCGGTTAGAAACGATGAGGAGCTGAGCAGGTTGCTTGGACAGGTGACGATCGCCAACGGAGGAGTTCTGCCGAATATCCACACCGTACTTTTGCCAAAGAAGACGGGTGTGACCTCCGGAAAGGCTGGCAAGGCAGGGTCCCCAGAGTGATTCTGCAGGCCAGGACTGTGCACTTATAACCAAATGGTGTTTTATAACACCACCATTTGAAAGATTTGATATCACTCTCGCCTATTAGGGTTTCTTCTTAATAGTAATTCTTTTCTCGCCTTATGAACGGTGCCAATAACTGTCGGGATATTTTGATTTGGGAAACTCTTTGTATATATGAAGCGATTTTACCGATACTCTTCGGATATTTCGTTTTCTGGTTCTACGATTTTTTGCTTCGAGTCTGCGGTTTCTAAAATTTGCAGAGGATAATTTTTAATGATAGGTTTACTCAGCAGGTATTACATATGCAATGGGCATTCTCTTCTGTCACAGATGGGCTGATGTGTTGATGTAATTTTCCATGGTGTCCACAGTGAGATTATTCACTGTTTCCTTCTCCGTGCCAGTATATGATTACGAAAAATCTGCAAAATCTGAGTGTTCAGCGTACGATTGGAAAACTCTTTACATTATCGATTGCAGGTGGAAGTGACCAGTTACTCAGTTACAGGGCTTCTCTTCGACTATCAAGTTTTTCATGGTACTGCATCCCTATCGACACTGGTTATGGTTTTCTAACCAGTGACTTCCTATTTGCCGAGGAACTGTAGTCCTACAGATATTCACTTGCTTTGCCAATTGGAAAGTGCCTTCATTTCTGAGTGAAATCTCCAACTCTTGCCTACTCACTTGGGGTTTGAATCCAAAAGTTCAAATTGGTAGTTTGCATCAAGATTCTTGTAGTTGGCTCCTGCGGATACATTTTCTGGTGACTTGGAAAAGAGTCTTCCCTTGTCAGTCAACTTTGATGCACGTGAAGGGATTTTGAAGGGTGACCCTATTGCACAATCACATTGTTTATGAAGAGCGACCCCATTGCACTGGAGACAATTTGGATGGATGTGGGATTGCATAGGTCCAAATGTGTGCAATCTACTGCCCAAAAAAATAACCCTGCTAACGAGTACATTGCAAGCTGCCGACAATTTGTTTTGTAGGTGTGGTCTTCAGTGACTATTTTTTCATTTTTTTTCAATATTCTTAGGTACACTAAATAGGTAGATTACTGTTAGATACACTACTTTACATAAACATGTTGTAAGTTCTTACTGCTTACCAATATTTTTACCCTCTATATTGGTCAAGTTGGGGATCTTTCAATAGTATTGGAATCAATGTCTTTGGTAATTTTTTTTGTCGAGAATAAAAATCTATAATATTTTCAAATCTTATAATTATCTAACTATTTAGTGTAGTGAAAGTTGCAATTTCAATGAAACGATGAGGCTACTTCCATAGATACATCCATCATCTTTATGAAATAAAGTATGGATAAAGTATGGATGAATTATGATTTATTCATCCAAAACATGTATATTCATCCCAATGTAGCGATTTTATTCTTTAATCACACGTTTTCATCAAGTTTGGCATTATTTTCTCATTACATTTCAAGAGCCCATTTTAGAACTATATTTTGCTTACGGTGGCAATTTAGTCATAAATTGCTTAACCCCTAAACATCTGCTCTTGCGACCAGTAGAATATGGTGTATTTTGGTTGTATTTGGAATTGATCTACACCTGTAATGGCATTCAGTTCAACAAAGAAGTTCAAATTTAGATCAATGCGGTTCTAGTGCCACTTTAGAGTTTCTTGTTGGCAGTAAATCCCAATTATACGACAGCGTAATTATCCATTAAAAACCCATGAGTCTCTGGTCCTTTAGAGGTTGAGAAGGTGGCCCAATCGCTTAATAATATTATGTACCTGTTGTACAAGAATGTATGCCTTGCGTACCCCTGAAAACGTCTATCAGCTGAAAACGTCTAGTGATAATATAACCTTTGACTAAAGCATGATGGATGTTATCAAAGTTAACCACAATGTTAGGTTGGATACTGTTAACCCTTAAACGACAATGCAAGCCCCACGGGCTTGGTTATATTTTGGGAGAATCTTGCTCATAACTTCTACTCCATTGCACCAAATGGGGTTTTTAAAATGCCAAACCGAGCACCTTAGAGAGATCTATACTTCATTAGAATAGAGCCAAAGTAAATTAAAAACAAAATCATGCTTAAAATGAAATTTAAAAGAGATTTTGGGTGTGGTATCAGGAAAGCATATGTTGTTTAAGGGTTAACTTGTATGCAAAACTGAGCATGTTTAGAAAGAGGGTTTAGGGTATGCTAGAAGACACGCATAATTGCGAATTGTGAGCAATATTTATGTTCCTGATTCAATTCTCAACAGCAGGGAAAAACAAAACACAACCAAAATCTCACGAGGGAACCTACTTGTACATACTATCGTCTAGTCCTGCCTCCCCCTGAACCACCGGTTCTTTGTGCAGGTGCAGTAATAGCAGGTCCTCCTTGACCTTGACCAGGTGGTGCGTCTTCAGGCAAGTTCGCGAGTTGACTGAGGGCGTTGATTGCAATAAATGCAAAGGGGACAATGTACATCCACTGCACACATGAATCAAACATCAGAGTCCACACCTCAAGGTTTCAAAATACATCACCAATTTTAACCCCTAAACGTACCAACCCTTTAAACAGAAGTAGATGTCCGCCTTAAACATAGATAATAGCATGGCTCAAATGTACATGACAGGTCCATTGCAAGCATAAAATCTACCCAACAAATTTGACATACTTGTATTTCGAGGCCCCTCCAATATTATCAACATTTCCCCATCACAAGAGATTTACTTTAATTGGTAGAGAACCTAATGGGCTTGCAAAGATGACTTATATGAAAGTCATCCGAGATTGTATGAGAAAGTTACAAGGGTTTGAATCTGTTCGTGATCCAGTTTCTGGACGCTGGAACGTTTAGGGGTTAAGACCAACGTTTAAAAGAAATGACCTTAGATCTACAGATCTGTCACATCAAAGACGAAACAATGCTATGATGTACGAGCAATGTTTGCATCAGGAAGGTTGTAGAAAAAGTAATCAGATATGGGTAAACACTACTCCCTCTGTCCGGAAATAATTGTCCAAGCTTTTGGCATTTTTTTTTGCAATATTTGTCCTATGTTTTTATGCTTCAAACGTGAGCCGTGTCCACTTCAAACGGGGCGGACAAGAAGAAAACTACACACTAATATTAAAGATAGACCATTTTTCTAGTACTGAGACGGCTTTCTTTTTTCTTTTTCTTTTTTTTTTTCCAGAAAAGGCGATAAGTTAAAAACACACCAAGAACTAAGCCAGTTATTTCGGGACATGGGGAATATCATTGATGTGACTTCATGTGCCAAGGATACAGGCAAAGTGTGTAAACTTACATATTTCTGCCAGAATGTCTTTTCCACGACCACCTTCACACCCTCCTCACCCTCGACGAGTTTTTCACCAGCTCGCAGTGGGACTGACTCTTCAAACCTGGATCCAAGCCTGCAACCACGAAGAATTTTCTTAGTCATTACTACATTTACCCAAAATGCATTCATACCCTCACAATGTTTTCAGATCATAAACTTTGAATGTACATGTGAGGAGCAGAAATCACACAACAGAACACATAGAGAACCTTGGAGCTTGCTCGTTGCCCTTCGCAACAATCAACGTGTCAAACGTCCAGTCTGTTGGCTGCCAGGCCCACAAAACGCATTTAAAACCTCCGCTCAAATTTACAGCACTTGATGTACGAGCCACAAATTGTTCGTCAAATCTCTCTTTAAAAAGACTAACTTACAAAAACTTGAGGACGTGGGTAACTGCAATCGCCAATAGGTGAGTAGCCAACACCAATCAGATTGCCTTGATCCTGTAAAGAAACACTCAACATATCAACACTATAAATGTGCAATTGATTAGTTGACAATTTTCTCCCGCCTCTACACACAGACCTGAGATTTACAGTAATAAAAATCTAATGTAATAGAGAGAACTGTAGTCATGAAGGCTTACAACATGAAAAAGACCAATCTTACCATGAATAGGTCAAACCGCTCCTTAAAATTTGCAGCAGCCAAACACCGCTGCAGTGATGTAAGACTGGAAACATCAGTAAGGAGTTCCAGCCAGTGGCGAACAATTGATCTAATTTAAATAGGCATGTTATTCCGAGTTTGGAAATTCTAAGTTGCCACATTCAATTTTCCTTTTCACAACCACAATGACTAGACAAGTTGAGTACAAAGTATTCACTTAGGGGTTAACCCCTAAACGTCCCAGCGTCCAGAAACTGGATCACGAATGGATTAAAAGCCTTGTAACTTTTTCATACAATCTCAGATGACTTTCATCCAACTCACCTTTGCAAGCCTATTAAATTCTCTACCAATTAAAGCAAATCTCTTGTAATGGAGGGATGTTGATAATATTGAAGAGGCCTCCAAATGCAAGTATGTCAAATTTATTGGGTAGATTTCATGCATGCAATGGTCCTCTCATGTACACCTATTGTACATCTGAGTCATGCTAATATCTATTTATGAGGCTAGCATCTACTTGTGTTCAAAGGACCGGTACGGTTAGGGGTTAATATTATTCAGAACGATAATTCATTGGCACCGCAAACTAGAGAGGTTGATGTTTACTTACAGCCTTGACTGACGCCAACACTTGCTTTTTCCTGGGCTGGATCATGTTCGCGGGAATCCGGACAGTATAAAACCCATCGTTTTTCACCAACTCCTGAGCATATTAAACCCACACCCAGCCGCTATTATGGCAAAAGCTTGAAAATGATTTTTTTTTCTATTCTAGTGAATGCTTTCAATATATCAAGAATGTCTACTATGAAGAGCCACCGGTAACCAATGACTCTGCTTCTCATTCTAGAATTATAAAAGCTTCAGAAATCACCTCAAATGCCTTCTTTTCCGCTTTAGAAAAAGGGGTTCTCGAGAGCCGCAACTTGGTAATGACCTGGACAGGGCAACGAAAAACAACGATCAGAAAAAACAGCAAACATTACAAGTTACACTCTCAACCGTGGATGAAGATTTCCACAATTGTCATACACTCTGACCAGCAATAAATGGTAAGCACATGACCTTTAACCCTTAAAAGGCCCTTTGGGTCCCTCTCTGCAACCTGTATTTAGCCTCATAATTGCTCAATTGTGGGTTACTATACAAATTGTGATATATTGTTTGATATATATTATCACGATTATCAATTTTGCTTTGTATTGAAAAGTGTTTGGTCATTGTTATTTTGATCAAATACCATCAAATACGGAATATACTATACGGCTGCAAAGGGCTTTCGGGCCATTCAAGGGTTACCACACTCAAGTGCAGGTAACCCAGTCTCTACTACACGAAGAATCAACTTTAATGCCAAGAATGCATCTCAAAACTTCTGCTATGTATCCCCATAGCAAGAGACAGCCTTTCAAACCAACGTTAATAAAACAGAAAGTCTGCTAATAGTGAATTATAGTAACTTTCAAAACATATTTCTATCATTCAAAGATATTGAACATGGTTCCTTCTTTCTATTGGTACAATTTGGTATATCGTTCAAAAATATAGGGTATGATTTCTTCTTTCTATAGGTACATTCTTTTTATATTGTTTAGTGTACAATTTTATTTTTTCTTTCTATAGGTACGTTTTGTTACCTTCTCATTTTATTACATTCTTGAAGTTTCCTAAATGATTTATTTCAACTCCTATGCACATGGAAGCGGCTACTTTTGGACATAATTTCACGAGCAGCTGACACAAACCAATGGAACTACACTGTCACCTTATATAGTGTGGATTCAAAACTAATATGGATCAATCCACTCTAATTTACTTGTGTGTCAACTCCACTTTGAAGTGGTTACCCATTTCCAAGCACTTGTGTGTCTGATAGAGTGGATGTAATTTTTTCAATTAGTGTAGATCTTCAAAATAGTCTGGTCCACACTATATAAAGTGATAGACCTTGCAAAACCCTAAATCTCCAGCGTTTTCCCTCCCACTAAGGGTTTCCCATTTTTCCCGACAGAGAGCCACTTACTTGAAAAATAAATAATTTCAACAAGAAAATTACGAAAATAATCTCTCGATCTCCCGAAACCCTAACCTCACCAAATGACCAGCGTGTTCCCAATCACTTAGGGCTTCCCATCCTGCTTTGAGCATTTGCCTGTTGTAATATGCTTGTATCAAAACTGATGAAATATGCGACGCAAAAATAAGAGGAAAAAAATAAAAAAATGTTTAACCTGACGCTCCTGAGCCGAATCGTGAGCCGAAGTCCGCAGAATGCCCGAGAAAGTGCCAATCGGTTCAAATTGGCCATTGAGGCCGAGCGAATGCTCCAGCGGAAACGAAATCTTCTTCGCTCCGGCAGCAGCAGCAGCAGCAGCAGAAGCTCCTCCTCGCGATGATGGCTTCTTCACAACGCTCTCGACAAGGTAATCGGGCTCCGCCTTGTCCGCTGCTGCCGCTTTAGGTTTCACGATCGGGGGCGCCTCGCCCACGAAACCCCATTCCTCGGCGTCTTCCGGCAGCTCGTCAGATTGGAAACACCGCGCGGGGAAGGCGACGAGGAGGAGCAGCAGCAGCAGCGGCAGCAGGAGACGCGGATTCATGGCGATGGAGGGAGGTGGAGGATGCAGCCTTCCTTTGGGTTTTGGCTATGGCGGTTCCATACACCAGCCGCGCTGCAAAAATTCCTCGAAAACACGATCCTGCCCTCACAGGCTCCAAAAACGTACTGTAGGCGCTCTTGTGGACGGAGCGTGGACGAAGATTGAACGGACCGGCAACGTCCGTCCGGGAAGAACCGCCCGCTAATTCTTATTAGGAATGACGATTGAAAATAAAAATTCATAAAAACACTCCTCCACATAAGACAAGCTCAAAATATCCCTCTGGATTGCATTTTATGGTGCATCTTTGCAAACTTTCAAATTTGGAAATGAGTGAAGACATTTGGGGGTTAACCCCTAACTGCCCAACCATGCATATTTTACATGATGTACAGATTTCATGCGCAGTTTCTCATCCGTCATGCACTTTTTGTAGTGTGATTTTTTTACTGAATTTTTAATGGGAAGTTAGCTTCATGTATATGTGATCCAATCGAAAAGGAAACAATTTCTGAAAAAATTATGCCACATTTTGTGTTGTAGTGTTTCACCCAAAAAATTGAAGATTTTAGTCTAAAAGTGTTCTTGAAAAAAAAACTCTTTAAATCAAGCGTCCAAAAAATCTCCAAAAATCACTACACCTAGAGTACCACATTATAAGCCATCACAACAAATTTCATCCCCATACTGTCAATATCTTATTTGTAATCGAATTACAAAATAATTTTTTATTTGATGTTTCAAAATTTATAGAAAAATATTAGTGATAACAATCAAAGATCTATATCGTATAGATTGAATCTACATTTCAAAATGTATAACTTTTATTCATACATCAAGTTTCAAATATTCATGTTAGTTGCATTTTATAATGCATCTTTGCAAAACTGCCCAAATCGGACATAGGTGAGGACGTTTAGGGGTTAATGCGAGCACTATTCATCTATTCCTTCCTTTCATTGGAATTTCCATTTTCAGCACCCTTGGAGCTTTTTTGGCAATTTTTATTGCAAATTTACAACCTTTGGTTTCAATTTATCTTAAAGGGACTTATTTAGGAATAAAAAAACATAGGAAGGGAGGGTTGTTTTTTTAGGTGGACCCCTACACGGTGTCGCAATGCAAACGCATACATGACAAAAAAACATATAGTATTGTTATTTTAATGAGTTTTGTGATAACCCATTTGAAAAAGAAATAAATAGGGAAGATTAGGGATGGGTGGAGATTTTAACGATGGTCTCTCACTGAGCAAAGACAATGAAATTAGCTTTCCAAACAACTATGGCATTGTTTATTTGGATTATTTATGAATATGATATGTGCTTTGAAGTGGGGAGGTGATAATGAAATTAGCTTTTCAAACAACTATAATTGGCATCATTTATATGAATTGTTTATGAATATGATATGCGCTTTGAAGTGGGGAGGTGTAGAATCATCGACGAATTTTGCAGTCTTAAACCATTATATATATCAAATTATATATATCAAATTGGCATCACATTATAGATCAAATGGTAAACCATTTTCTTTTGAAACTTTTACAAAAATGTAGGTTTGTGTTGTCTTTTAAAAAAGTCATAGCATTGATTATGACCCTCCTATGTATGTACTAACAAATCATTTAAAAATTATAAAAAAATATATGAAGTTGTTAAACACAATCTAAAGTTCTTGTTGTATAAATTTCAAAAAATGATCACTTGTAAATATCTTAAAATTGATTTTTGAAGCAAAAAACAACACATTTTAGTTCAAGCTTCTATCATTTTTTTTAATAAGCTTAAAAAAAAATTGGTCCTGAAATTTATGCCAAATGATAGATACATATACGTAATGATTTAGCACCTAAAAAATCTTAATTTAAAAACTATTATAAGGCCAAGTATGCTATTAAACTCACTCATGTGTATTCCTAATCTTAACTTCAAATGCACTCCCGAGGACTAAAGTTTCTATCTATCTATTTAGAGAACCACCTTCTCGCACGAGAAAAACTTCAACTCCGGTGACCGTGTTCACACGGACTGCAAACTGTCGCGCAGAATCCAAAGAGGCATGGAAGAAACCAAGCTTCCAGTCATCACGGGCGGCATCCGCGTTGGTAATAGACGGAGCTGGAAGGCCTGCCAAGGGCCTGATTTCATCTGTGCTATTGGGAGGCTGGTAAACGTAGTCCACCCAGTCATTCACAGGAGCTGGGGTGTAGAGCTTCCAATGATGTCTGCTCAGGACTTCTTCCACTTCAATGTGCGTCTTCACTACCCTCCCGTTTTTCGCGTACACGAGCTTGTACGGTGCTCCCACCCCCGAGCTTTCACCCACATTGGCCTCCTGTAGCCACCATGCAAATAAAACAGCATTACAAAAAGTCTGAACCCTCCAGTAAGCCCCTACCATGTTACCAGCAAAACCAGCACTAGTAGCAAACCTGTCATTTTTCATTCCTCATTTCGTGGAAACGATGAATAGTAGCGGAATATTATACTTATGTTTCTGTCTTCTTGTGACCAAAACTACTCATCAGCACTAACACAATCCATGTGCCTAGCGCCTTTTCATTTCTTTTTCAATTATAGTAAGTGAAAAACGACACATTTCCTTTTAGTGCAGCAAAGCTATATACCACCAACAAGTTTTATGATAGATTTGAATGTGAATTTTGTGAGTTTGATAGTTGTTGGCCAATTAAAAGAGCGTGCCTCCCAAGTACTTTCAACCTCAAGGATTGGAGAAAAAACATAAAGTTAAATATGTAAGGCTTCCTTGTCCCCCCTCCTTTGGGGGCCTTTTGTGATGTTGGTCCTTGCATGGAATGAATTGTAGAAAACAAAAACAACGTTGCAATTTTATTT
Organism: Pohlia nutans; assembly: GCA_022496805.1. Lineage (NCBI taxonomy): Eukaryota > Viridiplantae > Streptophyta > Bryopsida > Bryales > Mniaceae > Pohlia > Pohlia nutans. The sequence continues at coordinate 11,574,752 of CM040095.1, read as the reverse complement.
AAAGTACGTTCCATGTTCTAAGGTAGAGGCTAGGATACTAAAACCAAATGTTCGGAGCTTGATCATGTCTCCTATTGATTGGCTTGATATTAATACAAACAACAACTCCTCTATTCATACACTTGGTTGGCCTTCAATTTGGCTCTAGTAGGTTAGGTGTAAGCATGATCTTCGTTCAATGAAAATAGGGTTGTCTACATACTTACTTACAATGGTCTATAAGAAAGAATCATACGTAGTTGTTGTACCTCTCCACATATCACTCTTGCATATGCTGAAATGCTTAAAGTGACGCAAATAGTGTGCTCTACCTTCTAAGTATGTTGGTCTATCCATTTTGTACTCTCTCATTAATGCAAAGATAGATGTTCCATGTTCTAAGGTGGAGGATACTAAAACCAAACGTTAGAAGGCTAATCATGTCTCCTATTGATTGGCTTGATATTACCAACAACAACTCATCTATTCATACACTTGATTGGCCTTCAATTTAACTCAAGTAGGTTGGATGTAAGCATGCTTTGACCAATAATCTTTGTTCAATGAAAATGGGGTTGTCTACATACTCACTTACAGTGGTCTACAAGGAGAAAACGTCGATTTTCACTCCTTTTGTGAGTCCAACGGCACCACTTCGCACTCACAAATCTTTTTAGTTGGACTTTGTGAGTGCGATTCGTCACGTAGGACAAGCATGTACAGTGAAAAGCGACAATGAACAAAATCCTTTAGAGTGAGAAACGACGCCTCTGCTTGTAGTGCTATAAAAATTCACACAATAGTTGTTGAACCTCTCTGCATATCACGTTAAAATGCTTAAAGTGACGCAAATAGTATCCTCTACCTTCTAAGCATATGGTGGTCTCTCCATTGTGTACTCTCTCATCAATGCAAAACGTTTTCATGTGGGGCTAAAGAAGAAAGTTTAGAAGAGTTAAATTGTTGGTTTGGCGTTCAAGTTAGAATGGGAGATGGCTTTGTACCATGATGTGCTTGTAGAGTAGCTGAATGTTTTTGAGTGATTGGAATTGAATTCTGCTCATGTAAGTTGTTCATTTATGTGTCAATATTTCTGACTCCGACCTCTAAAAGAAATGCAGGAGTTGTGACGCCACCGACTGTTCATTGCTCACTTCACTGGAATACGAAACTTTATCTGACTCCGTTTTAGCTTCTATACTCTACCACAAGGAGATCCTCTGAAATTCCCTAATACACATGTGGGAGATTAAAGCAAATTCCCTTGTAGGAATGGACATGTAAATAGGATTCAAATTTTCCCTGTTAAACGTGTATATCGTATGTGAGGGTCAGATTCGGACAGTATTGTGTCGAAATCTAATTTCCACATCAAATTCTGAGAGGTCCACGTCACTATAAACCAATCACAAGATGACATGTGGCACTCTTCTAACAAAATGAATTAATTTATGTCGAAACTGACCACGAGGTAGGGTATGGGAATTTTAATTTCCCTGGTACTAGTAAGGGAATCTTACAACACATAGGAAATTTGACTTTGATTGGAGAATTTACCAATTCATCTCAATGAAGTATGAATTTCATTCATATTTGGTAGAGTAAATTCATAATGATTTTGATAATTATTTTCAATATAGACCACACTATACCTACATTACCACAAGTGCTATCAGTTATCTCAATTACTTCCACTCAAACTTTCTTCGAAATTTTCTACAAGTAGTCCAAATTTTTATTATTATTCCGGATCGTAAATAAGATAATTGGTGTATAGTGGTATACATTACTTCATAAGTCCTAACTACCTACCCAATCATTTTTTGAGTGATGTATAGAATTGAATTTCGTTTTCTCATCTATCATGCACTTTTTGCAGTAAAATAAATACCACTAAATTCTATGGCAAGGTAGCTTCGTCACCTTCATGCATGTGTAATCCGATTAAAATGAATCAAAAGTGCTCTTGAAAAAATCCAACTCGTAAAATTAAGCAATCAAAAAATCTCCAAAAATCATTGCACTTAGAATATTACAGTTCAACCCATCGCAACAAATCTCATCCACAAACTATCAATATCTTATTCATAGTTGAATTACACAAGAATGTTTAATTTTATGTTTCAAATTTTATACAAAAATATTGGTGATTGCTATCATAGATCTAACTGTATGGATCGAATCTAAAATTCATGATGTGCAACTTTTATTCATACATTAAGTTCAAAATATCCCTCTTAATTGCATTTTATAATGCATCTTTACAATTCTCTAATTCTCCAAATCTGGAGAGAGTTGTAGGCATTTCGAGGTTAATCTTTGTACTATTTATATTTATATTATATAATGTCAGTCTAATAATTTGTTATTGCATATTAAGAATATTTATTAAATTAAAATTTAAAAGATACTATCTAACCAATGAAGCTTAGAGATATAAAAATGGTAGAATTTTGATGATTTTTCTATGAAGTTATCAATACTTTTTTTATTTTTTATTTATCAAAAATTGGTAAATTACATCATTTTTCATACTACACCACTTAACCTAAACAAATACACTTACTCCCTCGAGCACTAGGAGCTCAAAATATTATAATATTGTAAAATGGAATCTTTTGAAATCTTTTCAAAATATTTTATATTACTATAGAATATATTGGAATATTCTCAAAATATTCATAAAATTCCATATGGTCTAAATTCCCAATATAGTTTTACATCTTCATTTATAGAATTTAGAAGCAATTAACATTAAAATTTTAATAAACTTGCATTTTATGTTTTTAGAATCAAATTTTGGTATTATTGGTTATAATTGAACTTTTCATTATAGAAGGGAACAAAAATAAAAATAAAAAATTATTTAAAAGAACAACATTACTTTTCCTAAATAGTACAATTTGTAACACAAAACAATGTAGAGGTATTGGTTTTTTTAAAGTTCTCCTAAGTGGAGTTTAACTTGGATTGGCATGATTCATATTGGGTTCGAGAGCATATTTGATTTCCTATTAGAAAATAATTGTAATTTAATTAGATTTTTAATTAGTCTTGTGCAACTCATTAAAGGGGGCATCAACCAAAAATGATCTCTCAAAGGATTACAAGTTAAATTGAGTTTAAAATTAAACTTTCTTTGAACTCAATTTGATCAAGTTTCAAAAAATATAATTGCAAAAGCTTTTCATTGCTTGCTACTACATTCTGACCATTCAAACTTTTTTCAATCAATCCCAAATTTATGCACTTTCAAGTTTACTTTTTTACTTTCATTCTACATACCTCTCTTTCTTTATTTCATTTCAAGGTGAGTATCCAAGAATTTTCTTTTTTATGTATTTTTATTAAATCCACAACTGGTTTTTCTAACATACAATCAAAAAAATCAATTGAGGCAAAAAGGCATATATGATGAAATGTCTTAAAGTGGTAAAAAATTTATAAAAACATAAAAACACTTCCAACAATAATAATAAATTTTGGTTGAATCAAACAAAAAATGAAACATAAATGTCTCTGTAACATAAAATAAAAATATATATTGAAAAATAAATGTTTTTAACATTGCTAAAAGTATGAAAATTATAATAAAAAAAAGCTCTCAGCCATCATGATTTTTTCAAAAAGAATTATGATTTTAATTTTTGACAAAATCCTGAAGGTGGAGCTGTATTTTTTTTTAGATATAGAGAAAAGCCAGAATGATGTAGTGCAAAAACAAATTAGCCTCCACGATTTTGTCAAAAAAAAATTCAAAAAGTTTTGAATTTTTTTCAAGATACAAAAATCGAGACAAAAATATCCACTATTGAAATAGTGCAAAAAACATTTTAAAAATAGTTCTTTTTTACATCGGCAAAAATATTCAAAGTCTGCTGGGAAAAAAAATACAGCTCCACCTTCAAGATTTTGTCAAAAATTAAAATCATAATTTTTTTTTCTTAGATACAAAAATATCCCTACTTGAAATAGAGAAAAAAAATCAATTATTTTTTCGTCGGTAAAAATATTCAAAATTTGTTGGGGAAAAAAAATACAGCTCCAGCTTTTAAGAGTTTGTCTGAAAAAGAATTAAAAAAGAATTGAAATTGTTTTAGATACAAAAAAATCCCTGCATGAAATAGTGCAAAAATTTTAGAAAAAAAAGTTTTTTTTACATGGCAAAAAAATTGCCAATGGTGAAGTTCTTTTTATAATTAAAAAAAAAATTGTTCACTTGTATGAACGTATCTATGTGGTGTGGTGGCTTAGTATTTGGTTGAGGGCTAGAAAGTCTTGTGATCAAATTTGGCCGTAGGCGATTGACCTTGGGTTGACTATGGTGGGCCCCACGGTGGTGGTTGGAGCTCCAGGCAAATTGGTCTGGGCTCCGGGTTGTCGAATCTTTTTTCGGGCACCCAAAAAATTTCAGGTAGCTAGTTTTCCCCGGGCACGCCATAACTGTTTTTGATAAAAGAAAATAATTCAATAATTTACTAGGTCAAACTTTGAAAACTATTTGCGGTTTTACATATACCGTACCAGGAAGGCAGGGTCAGCAGAAAATAATTCCCCAAAAAAATGCCGAAAAAATAAATAAATTTATCAAGTATTTTGTCGAAATCAACAAAAATGAAGTCAACAAAAATTATAGACAAAAAACAAAGGAAAACGTGTAGCCGCTAGTAAAATTGAATGTTAGTTATTAATAGCCGAATTTTTTATAATTATTTTTGAAAGTGCCAACCCCTACTTTTCAAACTTTAATTAATCATTTGACATGAAAGTGCCGACCCTGCCTTCCTACTACGGTAGTTGAAGGAAAAAAATCAAATCCCTTATAGGAATTTTAGATACAACATCATTCCTTCATCCTTAAAGTCGCGGATCAATTCTCATATCCATTGAAATTCCCTCATTCACAATGTAGGAACTGCCTTTTTTTCCCTCATTGCCACATTCCCTTATAAGTGTATTAACCCTTAAACGTCAAGAGGGCCTGGACGGGGCAGCCCGGAAGGAATCTAAATTTTTGGAGGCGAAAATAATAATAATAATAATAAATAAACTAAAAATAAATAAAATTAGCAAAAACGGCACTGCAGTGCATTGCTGGTTAGCATTGTAGCACTGCGGGACTGCTGAACTTCAGCTGCCCCAACCTCAAAACTTGTTCAATTTGATAACTTTGATTGCTTACCAACGATTCCACAATCTCTCAAATGAGGCGAAAATTTGGAATCTAGATCGCTTTTTCAGTAGCTTTCCAACGCAACAAGTCTCGCTTGATTTGGTTGAGAAAATCAACTTTTTTTCTTGATTATTCTCTTTTAAATAAGCCCATGGGGGCTTACCTTGACATTTAAGGGTTAAGTAGATGAAGGAAATAAGAGGGAAAATAGAGCAAATTCCCATATGAGATAGCCAGTAGATCTCCTAGTGTACCCGTACATATATAATCCGACCAGATTCTTTGCAAGGATTTGTAAAGATTGAATTATATATATATACACACATGAAAGAGAAAATATTTTTGGTGGGTCTTAATAGCAAGTTCAAGAGGATTCCAAAGCACTTTAACATGCATGATTTGGACATTGTATGAATAAGTTATGAATTTCCAAAGTGCTAACTATAGGTTAACCATAAAGCGACCCTAAACTCTCGTGTTCAGATTGTGTACATTCTCATCAATAGTAGGGTGTCAAAATCTACCTATTATAGAAGATTGAGCTAGGGACGATTTGGTCGCCTTTAGATATAGTTACCTTAGTGAGTAGAAAACTGAAAGCCTTGTTGTCTTTAGTAAAGTTACAATAGCATTGTGTATGTCTTTGGTCTCAATTATGGAATTGCAATTCTCCAACCGCTTTCCTGAAAAATACATAAATATAAAAATGAAATGCATAAGGTTGTTTAGCTTTGTGCAACATCTGAAAATCTAGCTACTATTTCCGAATCATTGTAGCAAATTCCCGAATCATGGCAAGTTCACATCAACTTTAGCTAAAGAAGGTGGATGGTGAGACGCTATTGAAGTGTTTACAATGCTACTATTGAAAAGACCTAGATGCCACCATCGCTAGAAAGTGCTTACACACACAAAGACCTCTTTAACCCTTAAGCGTTTATACTACAATTATATGGTCAAACCTCATCAATTTCTCGCATTTTAAAATAGTACTATTTTCTGGTATTTTTCTCATATAAGTTATTTTTAACCAATTCATACTCATTTTTTCATAATTATGTAAATGAAAATGAATTTTATAAGTTTTTCAAAAAAACCTTGTAAAAATTATATTGATTACAAAAATGATTAAAATAGTATGACATTTTAGGGAAGGTGCAAATCGCTCAAATTACTATTTTTGGGTGTTTTTTGTTTTGGTGTTATAAGATTTGCTACTTGGGGAAAGTAATGATGTTCACTCCATCATTTCTTTTTCTTTTTTTAATTTATTATAGATAAACCAACTTTAATCAATCATGCTAAATTTTAAACTCTAAAAGTAAAAATTCTAATTTACACAAATTTTCAAAGGTTAATTTTTAAAAATTCATCAAAAAATATCTAAAGTTACTTTTGGAAGTTTGACCTACGGATAATTTGTAGAGATGTTACCCTACATTTTGTATATTGAACAAAACTTCATCAAACATATAGAAGACACATTATAACACATCTATGAATGTTTAGGGATTATTTAATATCACATAGTTACTCTACCCCTCGGGGGAGGCACTCCCTTGTATATTTTGCATACACCTGTGATAATGACCTATTTATTTGGGGGGTTATTTACCTTGCAAAAGATATTATAAGGTGATGGTATTTTACATGTAAAAAGCCTGAGAATATTATATGTGATGGTATTTTACATGTAAACATGTTTCATTTTTTTTAAATCCCCTATTTTACATGTACATCTTTTACAAAATTTATCTACAAAGAATATATTAGACCCTATTTTTTATCGCACGTTGTTTCTAAAAAATTTGCCAGTGAACCCCCCGAGCTCTACCCTCTCACCAAATGTTAGAGAACAAATTTACAGAGTTCAAAGCTCACTCTCTAATTTGGTCATCTTGTTATTGCACTTTTTTTGTCAAAATAAATACAGAAAACCTCTTTAATATCACATCCTCTCTCACCAAAACCCTAAGAAAAAAATATATGCCATGTTCAAATCTCGGGGGGGGGGGGGGGGGGGGGGGCACTCCCTTGTATATTTTGTATACACGTGCGATAATGACCTATTTATTTGGGGGGTTATTTTAGCAAAAAAATTTAGCAAAAAATATTATAAGGTGATGGTATTTTACATGTTAAAAGCCTGAGAATATTATATGTGATGGTATTTTACATGTAAACATGTTTCACTTTTTTTAAATCCCCTATTTTACATGTACATTTTTTACAAAATTTATCTACAATGAATATATTGGACCCTATTTTTTATCGCACGTTGTTTCTAAAAAATTTGCCAGTGAACCCCCCGAGGTTCAAATTCACTTTGTACTTTCACTATTACACTTTTCTATGAGACTAGAAGTTGCAAAGAAATATCATGGGGCACAAACACAATAAAGTGAAAATTTTAAGTGAAAAAAGTATTTATCAAGTAAGTTCATAAGATGTTTAGTTTATATTTGGTGTTGCAATTGCATCTTTAGTTTCCACATGTACATGGCAACAACTAAGGAGGGATAATGTTTTTGTTAAAGGTTCCCGCACTCATAAGTTTGTTTGTGCAATGATTTCAAAGTTTTTTTTATGATGGTATTTTATACAATATTCTCTCACACACACACACATACATATATATATATATATATATATATATATATTTTTTGAATCGTTGAACAAGATTGAAAAAATATATATTCATGCTATATCAAAATTTGATGATGTTCAATCATTACAAATACGGTTGAAATTTGCACTCATTAGAATTTGATTGTTGTAAGAGTTGCTTCATTTGACATTTTGTTACTTTTTAGATTGCAAATTCTTGTTGGAGAAACACAATTCCGTCTGTTTATTTGTCAACACAACTTCATCTGCACTTTCGTTTCTTTTAAATTCGTCATTGTTATGCTTTCCTTGTGCATTGCCAAATGTAATTTAAATCAAATTAAAAGTGTTTTAGCTCTAAACCTTAAAAAGAAATTACATCATTAGCTTTTCCTATTTGTTTCTAGTACTCACAAAATGAAGAAACAAAAACAAGGGTTTTTTTATTGACCATATAGGAAAAAACACACTCCAAATTTTATATCACCAAAAGTAGGAGATAATAAAACTGGTGGTAATCAACCACCTTGCCACTAAAGCTCTTATAAAGCTTTTTTCTCCATAGGGAGGCATTATATATAGAACTAATTTTAACTTCAAGCTATAATTGACAATCTCGCAACAAATCTGAAGCACTATGACTTGTTTCTAAAGGGGGCATTCAAAATAGATAGAAGAAGGTGTAGGCGGAGTGCAATTGGTATAACACGGAATAGAATTGTCTAACACATCATTGCACTAAGCCTTCAAATCTCCAACACCTTTGCAATAACTTCACGCATGAAGTGGTCAGGCGCAACAACTATCTTCCGGGTGATCCTCACAACAAGGCCCGAGCTCGGGAGCCTCACAACAAGTCTGAGGGAGTGGTGGTCCCCCCGGTGGGCCCGGTGGAAATGGAAATGGTCTTCCTTGTCCTCCTTGTCCTCCAGGAAACGAAAACTGCCCTCCTTGTCCTCCTTGTCCCCTTGGAAATGGAAATTGTCCCCCTTGTCCGCCTTGTCCACCTTGTCCCCCTGGGAACGGGAATTGTCCCATGGCCATGATAAAATTAGAGAACAAGAGAAAAAAGACAAAAATAATTACCTTCTTCATTTTTACAGAGTTTTGACAAAGGGATGTTACTAAGTTTTATAAGCAAAATAATAAGTGTTTGAATAGGTGTGCCACAATACTTGAGAAATACCTACTCGTGGAATTACATTAGTATGCTATTGTAAAGGATTTCCAATAGTTCAATATTAAAATTAATCACAATATAAATGATTACAATGATCACATAGCATAGAGCATAGGGCATAGAGAACATTAATGAGAAATGTCCTCACCCTCAAGCCTAGTATTTATATTCAATATGACTTTTAGTTCTCCATACTTAGAACTAGAGCCCCAAACTATTTATGGTTGTAAAATCTTACAGTATTTTACTTGGACAATTTTCTTCATAAAAATTACGCACAAGGTATTCTATTCCTTTACTTTAGTTTTGTCATAGAACTTACTATCGACCAATCAAAAAGAATTATGTTCTTTTACTTTAGTTCTATTCATAGAACTTACTATCGACCAATCAAAAAGAATTATGTTCTTTTACTTTAGTTCTATTCATAGAACTTACTATCAACCAATAAAAAAGAATTATATTATTTTACTTTATTTCTATTCATAGAACTTACTATCAATTTTTTTAAATTTAGAAGCTAAGCTTTAAAATACCAAATTTTAAAAATACCGTGCTTCTTATATTTAAAATAGGAATCCAAATTGCAAAAATTGGAATATCCAACATACATCTTTTGCTTGATATATAGAAGTAAACTCCATATTCTCATCCATCATGCACTTTTAGCAATGTGAATCGCTTATTGAATTGTTTATAAGAAGTTTGCATTGTGCATGTGTGAATTGATTAGAAATGGGATGATTTGTTAAAATTTTGTCCCTCATTTCATGTAGCAGTGATTCACTAAAAAAATTAAAGATTTTAGTCTAACTGTAATGAGGAAAAATAAATTCATAAGCAATCAAAAAATCTTCAAGAATTATAACATTTAGAGTATAATATATCAACCCATAGCAACAAATTTCATTCACAAGTTCTCAATATCTTATTCGCAATCAAATTACAAAAGAATTTGGAATTTGGAATTTGAAAATTTATAGAGAAATATTGGTGATAGCAATCACAAATCTAACCATATAGATAGAATCAAGCATTCATAACATAACGCTCTTTATTCATACATCAAGTTCATAATATCCATCTTCGTTGCATTTTATAATGTTTTTTTGCAAACCTATTATATTTGGAGAGGAGAATGGGCGTTTGGGGGTTAATAGAACAAAGGAAAAAGTGAGGTCATTCTTATTTAGGACACTGACAAATACATAAACCTCACAAAATTCATTATTCTAATTGCATATTTCTATTTATTAATCCTCACAATATTCATTTTTTAAAATATTTTAATTTTTGAAATATGTACAAAGCACGAAGCTTGAACTCACAAATCTCAATTAATTGAAATAATTTGACTGACTTGTGTTACCCTCTAAATCAATCATTAGAAGCACGAAGCTTGAACTCACAAATGTCATTCAATTGAAATAATTTGACTGACTTGTGTTATCCTCTAAATTAGTCATTAGTGTTCATTCATGAATTCATCAACATTCAATCAAAATACTATCTAATAAATATATATAGATACATGCATACATACATACATACATACATACATATACATATATATATATATATATATATATATATATATATATATATATATATTTAACGACTTTTCTAGAGTTTTGTGTAGGTTTTGGAAAACTAAATACTACCAAAAAAAACTCGGTTAAAAAATTATGAACTTTACTTTATTACAAGTCAAACATATTTTTATACAAAATACACAATGTGTCCAATAACCTGATCAATTTCTACCAAAAAATTCACATTTCTCACAATTCTTGATCAGTTGGAATATTTTTGACTAACTTGTGTTATCCTCTAAACTAGTCATTAGTGTTCATTCATGATTCTATTAACATTCATTTGAAGTACTACCTAATGTATGACCTACATTCTTTATACAAAAAAATTGAAAAAAATTGCATAACTATTTCACAAGTTTTGTATGAAATTCTCTTTTACAATGAATTCTCCTTTAATTTAATTTTTTTGAAATATTACATTATTATCAGTCAAAATTTACTTTCTTACACCATCCCAACTTCAACTTGTTCAATTTCAATGAATATTATGACATTCTTTTTATCTATATAAAAGCTTTTGAAAGCCACAATAATAAACATAAACCTTCATTGCTGTAGCTTGTAGCAATAACACAAACGAATTTGTCAAACAAGGAAACACTTTTTTTGAAAAAAAATGAGTTGTTGTTTGAACACGTTTATTCTAATTTTTAGAAGCGTCAATATGGCTCTTTTGCTACCAATTGATTTTCTTCTGAAGGGTTGCATGTGCTCCTTGAACATTATTTACATTTGATAAATTGAATATAATTGCAACACCAAACTCATTTCTAAGCACGTTAGGCCTACATTACATTCCGGTGCAAATGTGGAAACAATCCATACTTCACAAGTTCCAACCGGTCCATAAGATTGGTCAAAATTAACAAACCAATCCAATGGATTTAGATTAGTCTATCCTAGAGCCAATTCAATTACTTCACCCAAACACCTAAATTGGATGTTCCATATCAAATGTCATGGTACTCTACATTTATACAATCATTCAGACAAATACTTGTCAATTTGAAATCAGACAATACAGGAATGTAATCTGGATTTTCATCCGTCAAGCAATATTTTACATCAAAAAAACTGAAACTTTCCATAGGTATATTGTTGGGGAGCAGGGGCTTCATGTTGGGCCAACGATTCTTGAGTAGTTGTAGTGAGTACCGAGTCGTACCGGGGCAAACATACGATAGGGATGAATTATCAAGTCTTTCCTAGTCTCTTGTCCAATAACATATGCAAATGCCTCAAGATGTAGCAGAAGCTCACGAAGAATCTTTTCTTCTACTTCTTGAGTATAAGATAATCCTTTGACAACCACTTATATAAAAGTTTGTTTCCAAAATGCTCATGAATCTTGATTGTCAACGAGGGTACCTGGTTCTTCATAGACAACTAAAAGTTGTAGATTTTAGATTTTAGAGTCCATTTGTTTAGTTCAATTCCTCTTTGGATGCTTCCTCCATTGCCAAACAAATTTTTTTGCAAAGAGTTCATGCATATGCATCAATTATATAAGACACTTCATACTACATGATTTGAAACAAAAAGACAAGTCAATTAGTTTTATTAACCACGTTAATAACTTACGCATGTTTGAAATTGTCATCTATCTTCAAAACTGAAATTCATTTATAAAGTCAACTATATGATGATCTCGGATAATGATAGACCGATTGACAAAGAAGTTGAAATTACCGGCAATTTATATTTTGTAAAAGTGAAGAGTTGCGGTTGGGGTTTGTCACAACTTCTTCTTTATCGTCCTTTTCAACATTGCTTATAGGATTCTCGATGGTTCCATCTATCTCTATATTGTTCTTCTGTCTTGTTGTGTCACTTTGCTCCATCTTTTGCTCATTGGACAATCCACGATTTTGCTCACGTTCCATCACTGAAGCTAAAGTTTCCAAACAAAAAAGATTCTGCAAAATAAACGATTCAATTCGAACAGGTAAGGATTGTTGCTAGTAAGTTGAAACTAACGGTGAAATCAAAGGCAACTAATTCTATGGTTTTTCAAGCTTTTGTATGATTCACTTCTTCTGCTAAAATTAGTTTTGGTTTATAATTTCTTTTATAAGAAAAAGAAATTAGAAGATGATAGATAAGAAGAACCAATTGAGAAAAAATCATTGGAAGTTATTAGTCTAGAATTCGCTAGTGTTTGAAGTTTGTTGCATGTAAAATGTAAACTATGTACAAGCTATATTGTAAACTCATTAGGCTTACTCTTACTTCAAGTTTTCTATGGAAGTTGGTACTACCCAATGCTTCAACAAATCTTTAAACAAACAAATGTCTCTAGTTTGTACCTAAAGCGTTGATTTTATATCTAGTTGCCTTCCTAATGAATTAGGATATATGGGTCTTGGTAGAAGGTTCAAAACAACTAAAGTAATTGCCTTGGTAGGTAGTCCATTATAAACACTACTGCTAGTTGTAAAAAAAGGCACCTCGAGACGCACCCACATGCATCTCATATACAGAATTTGAAAATGAAAAATCTATCAGTATTATTTAATGGTGGTATTAATCAGTGGTTGGTATTTTGGAATTTTAGCATTCATTCAATGTTTTGTAACAGAAGATTTCTTTAATTCCAATATGTGAATTCAAGAAATTGCTGATAACTGACTTTGGTCGGGATTGAATGGTAGTGCGTTTTGGTATAGAAGCCCATTGAGGCTTTGGAACATACTATGTCCTGTTTAAATTGAGCATTACAATGCTAAAGTTCTTTGTTGGTCATATGTGTAGGGTAGAATCTAAGGTGATACCGCGGCCCCTTAGGCTTAGTGTTCTCTGTTTTCAAGCTACTTGAACCATGATTAGCTAATAATGGAGAAATGGTTTTATGAATTGTTTTGTCACGCATCATCAGTGAGAAGAACATTTTGTACTTAAATTGTTGGAATGTAAATTGGTTTACATTTTGAGCCCATAACTCAAAAATACTCCTTTCTTTCTTAATTTGGAATTGTCTTTTAACCCCTAAATGCCATAAGTTGTCCCTAGAATTGGCGATTCGAGAAAAATCATCATAATGTTCTATTTGGAAGAGTTATATACAGCTAAAAGTTGTAGATTTTGAATTTTTGAGTCCATCCATATTTTTGAATTCCATGTTCAATTCTCCAATATTGTCGCTTACATTTTACTAGGAAATTTGAAAGTTAAAATTAAAAATACCTTCTAAATTTGATTATAAGAAAATCAATAACATATTTTGAGTAAGATTTGTTGGAATGGATTTGAAAATAGTTACTCTCAACGTGGTGATTCTTTGAAATTGTTGTGCTAATTAAATCTATGACCTCATTTTTGCAAGGCTACATTACTTTTGAATTAAAATCAATGTATTCATTGCTTGACATACTTGTGCATTTGTTATTTTAGAAAAATATGTACTTTAGTGTACATTTTATGAATCCATCTGCATTCATTCAAAGCGTGTATATATACACAAACATACATACATACATACATACATATATATATGTGTGTGTATATATATATATATATATATATATATTACCAGTTATAGAAATTTCTAAAGTTTTGTCTCATTTTATTTGTAGATAGTGTAGTTTCAATCTACAAACATTAGCTACTTCTTTTTCTAAAGTATAAGTCTTGGAACCAAATTTGACCGTGTGGTAAAACAAATCATGAGCTAGACATGCATACAACTGAATTATCAACCTATCTCCCAAATACCCACAATCCTTTTTAGATTTAGAGAATTGCAGAGATGCATTGTAAAATGCAACTAGAGCGATATTATCAACATAATGTATGCTTAAATTATGTACATATGACCTTTAGGTTCTATCCATACGGTTAGACCTATGATTGCTATCATGAATATTTTGTGTAACTTTTGAAGGCAAAAGCTCAAAATTCTTTTATAATTCGCTTACGAATAAGATATTGACAATGTGTGGACGAAACGAGGGATAGTGGTTTTGTTTTAATGGCCCTTTGTCTGGTGGGGCACTAGGTCATTGACATTACAAATAGACAGTTTATTCATGCCGGCCTCGGAAGTGGACCGGAGTTTCTATCTACCATTTTGTGTGGATGAAATTTATGGTGATGGTTTGAAATGTAATACTATGAGTGCGATGATTGTTGGAGACTTTTTGATTGCTATAATTTTATGAAGTAATTTTTCTCAAGAATAGTTTTGAACTAAGATCTTAGATTTTTTGGTGAATCATTGCAATATGAAATGAGGCATAAAGTTTTCACAAATTATCATTTTGATTGGTTCACACATGCATGAAGCTAACTTCCCATAAAACATTCACCAAGAAAATCCACACTACAAATTTATGTTGTGCACATCATTTTCTAAACGATGTGCCATCCATATATATATATATATATATATATATATATATATATATATATATATATATATATATATATTCAAATTTACACCCTCATTCATTTGGTTGAAGTGTATTGATTTTTTTTAAATTTCTTAAGGGTTATCAATTTTTTTACAAAAATAATGGAAATCTTCCACAAAATCAAGTGCAAAAGTGATTACAAAATGTGAATTTTTATGGATAAAGATATGAAAATTTGAAGTTTTGGCTCCAAAGTTGCCTCATTTACAGATATTCATGAATAATTTATATTCTTTGAGTAAAATTTGGCTATGTTGAAGTACATACGATAAATCATACATATGTATGAGTTTTGATTTTTAAAAAGTATAATCTTCTAGTTTTAATCAAATATCAAACTCCTATTTTAGATACTTAATTGAAGTGAGCATATTATTTTCTATGGAAGTTCTCCGTTGGTATATTTGAAATACACTATGTTGTTCCTCATCGTATCTTTTACCTTCTACCAAAAAATGTATTGTAATTTATTTATTTTTGTAATTTTTACAACCTATTACATATTAAGGATTGGAATTTGGTTTTTATTTTTTTATCCAGCTCTTGAAGACCGGAATTGGGTTTTCATTCAACCATTCATGTACAAATGGGAATTGTAGAAGTTGATGAGAGTGAAAGATTGAGATGACTTTATGTACCTCACTGTACAATATCCCTCAATAAAAATACGTTCATGGAGGTTTTCAAAGAATTGCCAATAAAATTACTAAAATTATAATAGGATGAAAACATGGCATTGTGTACCAAAAGTTGATATATTATACTGAAATTACAATGCTTTTGGTCAAAGGCTATAGAAGAGTATCAAATTGTATTTTTTATTTGTTCTAATTTTATGGCGCTCTATGTTGTTCTTATAAGTACTCGAAGGTTCTTTTAAGTAAATACTTAATAAAAACCGACTAGAATTAAATCTTGATAATAAATGTCTAAATTCAATTTCAAGAGCATATTTGATGAACTACATCATATTGAATATGAATATGAAATATATATTATATAAGTTTGTTTTGCATTTTGAGGGCTCCTAAGAAAAAAAATTGAAATAAAATAAAATAAATGCATTTATAGCTTGTTTTATGTCAACTTTTCAATTTGGTTCAAAACTACTTTTTCAATTTTGACCACTTCAACGTCACTAAAACATACATAAATAATTATTGAAGATGAAAATATCAGTTCTTTTTGTGAGAATTTGTTAAACATCATGTCTTTATTTTATTAGCAATTTTATTTTATTTTATTTTATATTTAAAATATTTTATAATTTATTATTTGACTTTTTACAATATTTTATAATTTATTATTTGACTTTGTACCGTTGCTTCTTTGTAGGGGTCAATGTTGGTCCACTTTACCATGAATTCACTCAAAATTTGAGTAAACTTTAGACAAGTTGTAGTGCTTACATAGATATGAAGATAGATATGAACTCCGGTCCTCTTTCGAGGCCGGCGTGAATAAAGTGTCTGTTCGTCTTGACAATGAGCCAGTGCCCATGGGACAAAGGACCATTGATACAAGACTACTCACCTCTTTCGAGAATAGACACTTTAGTGACCAGAGATAAATACTAGTAACACTAGTAAAATTCATTAGTTAGAACTAGTGTGGGTATAAATTGATGTTTGTTTTGCTGGTGGTCGCCAAGTCATGGTTCCAAGGTTGGTTGGAGAAGGACGCTTATGTTGCATTTATACGGTCCGGGTTCGATTCTTGTTGGATCCGTCTTAGTGCTTACATACAATATACATACAATTGAGTTTTGATATTAAAAAAAATTAAATTAAAAAAAGTATTTCTATTTGAATTCAAACCTTCATTTTTTAACCTTAATTCAAACAACTCTTGACTCAAATTTTGTTAGTTATGGCATACTAAACTTTTAGTGGAAAGAATGAAAATCCTCTCTAGAATCAAATGCAAAAAAACCATGAGTTTTGAAGTTGTATTAACATAATGAAGTTTTTAGATCAAAATCAATTAACATGACTGTAAGTTTTGATTTTTTTCATTATATCATCCAATTTTTTTCATAAACATACTAAACATACTAAAATAGGAATGAAATACTAAACATACATTAAACCATATAAACTGCAAAAAATGTTTTCTATCTTCTTGTTTTTTTTTTTGCTAAAATTTGAGATCCCCATTTGACTTAAGAAGATTTTTTTGTGAGCAAGAGCGCTCAAGATTTATATTTTGTTTGTGAGTATTACCAAACTCCTCTTGTTCGACAAGATTTAGGTTGAGGTTGATATATGAGGTTTGGTATTCAATTTGCAAAAAATAAAATAAAAAAATCTCTCTAAAAATGTTGCCCGAAATTGGGTAGCGACTATAAAATAGGCTCTTCATCTCTTGGTCTCTTCTTAATACTTTTGAAAGCTGCCCATTCTCGCCAAAAGCATCTATGCCAACCCTTGACGGGGGGTTCCCATATTTCAAAGATTATCTCATACCAGAATGAGACATGATAGTTCATATAATTACATTGGCTCATGCGAGAGTGACATTATAGTTCATATAACTATGTTGATTGCTGCATAGTTCGACATGATAGTTTATTTAATTAGGTTGGCTCGTGTAAGAATCTGACACGATAGTTCTAACAGCTAAACCGTCAAGTCTGACATGATAGTTTATTTAGTTAGGTTGGCTTGTGCTAAAATATGACATGATAGTTATAAAAGCTGAATTGTTTAGTTCGACATGATAGTTTATTTGATTAGGTTGGTTTGTGTAAGAATCTGACACGATAGTTCTAACAGTTGAACCGTTCTTGCACGCATCTATGCAACTATGTAATGTTTATATTACATAGGAAACTAAATTTATATTAGTATTTTTAATTTAAAAAAAAATCACCTACAACAAAAGCCTGGAGAACAAAGATATACTGGTGCTGGTAGTGTAGTAACTAGTAAGTCAAAGAACTACTGTAATTACAATATTTCCCGGGAGATTTTAATTCAAATATTTCCCTCAACAAACTCGGTCCATTCCCGCCAAATCCATCCACCGTCCGATGCCGCATCTCCACGGCGGGTGTTCCCTCATTTCAAACCGCAGCTTCCCGCGGACAGGCCTCGAGAGGAGGGACGGCTCAAATCAAACTGCGCCGTCGGATGGCCCGCCCCGCCAAACCAACGACGCGGATGTACCGCTAGTCGATCCGGGTGAGCGCTTCCTATTGGCCGGCCCCAAAGAGGACAGTATATAAACCTTGGCTTCGTCTCTGTAGCCCTCACTCTGGTATTTTCAATTTCTTTCTCTGCTTCTGCTCCCACTTTTGCCTTTTACCCTGTGGTCCAAATCTTGTCGGTCTTGTGTTCGTGTTCGGTTGGCGTAGCTTCGTGTGCGTCTCTCGATCACCATGTCAGGAAGAGGAAAGAGCTCCGGAAAGAAGACCGTGTCGCGGTCGAGCAAGGCAGGGCTCCAGTTCCCCGTGGGAAGAATCGCCCGTTTCTTGAAGGCAGGAAAGTACGCCACCAGGGTCGGCGCTGGCGCTCCTGTGTATCTTGCGGCGGTGCTAGAGTATCTCGCTGCTGAGGTATGTCTCCTTTGCTACCACCAGGGTTTGGAACGAGCCGGAAAGTACCTCCAAGCGCTGTTAGGGTTTCGTCTGCGAATGCGTCATTGGAAAGGTTCGAGTATACCTTGTGGTGATCTAATATTGGGTGTTGATCGTTTTGGCAGGTTCTTGAGTTGGCCGGAAACGCTTCTCGGGATAACAAGAAGACGAGAATCGTGCCTCGTCATATTCAGCTTGCAGTGAGGAACGATGAGGAGTTGAGCAGGTTGCTTGGACAGGTGACGATCGCAAACGGCGGAGTGCTGCCTAATATCCACACCGTGCTTCTGCCAAAGAAGACGGGTGTGACTGCCGGGAAGGCTGGCAAGGCGGGGTCCCCGGAGTGATCCTGCAAGCCATTACTGTTCACTTTCATCCGAATGGTGTTTTATAACACCACCATTCCAAAGATTCGATATCAATGTCCTTGTAGCGTTTCTTTAGTTGTCCCATTTTCTCCCAGTGGTCTACATTTTGCAAACCCTTCCTCGATAACTACAAGTTCATTCGATTACTCGGTTTTCATACATTTTTATTTAACTAATCAAAAACTGTTATTCAGTCTTTCCTTGAATTTCTAGAATAAGAACACAACTCTACTTTTGGCTGCCTTAGATGACACTGTTAGTTGAAATGCTCATGTCTAAGAAATGTGGCTAATCTAAAAGTAATTTACTGGGTCTGATCGTAATTATCTTCCTGATAGGTGTGAGATAGTCTCTGCTATGAAACTGATTCTAAAGCCGGTACGTTAAGAAAACGACGTTGAAGTATTGTCAGCAGTGTAGTTGTAAGAAATGTGACATGCAATCCAAGAAGCAATAGCGTTTATTCCTTTGGTTCTGTCATCTCTTGGCCTGCATGGAACTGCTGCAAGGCTACAATGCTGCATGGTTTGTGGGTGGCTTATCGAAGGAAGTGTTGGTGAACCTCCAAGTCATTTGCAGATGACTGTATGTATGATTTCAGGGTACGTCGATCCTTCCTTTTCATTTCCCACTTTCTCTCTCAAATCGAGCAGGTGTGTCATCGCGTCTTATCTCAGTTGTAAGGCATAGGATTCTGTTACACACTTCCATATTGTACTTCCGCTGCTACACCGAAATGGTAACTAAGTGCATATCTCAAAGGCATAAGTACGTATCGCAAGGGCATAGTATTCAGCATCACTTGTGAATTGGTAGCGTTATAGCATTTGTGATGCACAGTGGTGGTGCTCCTAGATTGGGCATTTTAATTTTCATGCTTGGCAATTAATCGCCCATACTAAACAACCATTTCGGTGTACTGACTTTTGCATTCTATAAGAAGTGTATCACGTACAGTTCCAGGTAACACAATACTCCGTAAGTCCATATGTAGTGCAAGTGTGACTTTGAACCGTAACCGAAGGTGTGTTGTATGCTGTTCCTCAATTGATTGTGGTGAATTGCAATTGTGGGGCTTGGTTAACTTTCTACTACAATACCATTAAAGGCAACTATAGTAGCAAGGCAACCAGGTAGAATTTGATCTAGGTGTGGAGAGGTTGCAGCAAAAAGGACAATTTTAACCCTTTAACGTCTTCAAAGATGTGTTATAAAATGTTTGATGAATCACAGAAATGGAGTTGATATACGAAGAAACGCTGTAATACTCAGTTTGTAGATCACATCTGTACGATTGGATTTATTATATGTTAATAGTTTTAAATTGGTTTTTCAAGGTTTTCTTTTGAAATTCACTTAAAATTTTCAATTTAATGAATTTTTATTGATTTTTTTTTCACGAATTTGGAATAATATGCACTATGAGATATTGAGATGGTATAATTTCCATTATTTTATTTTGATTAATTGGAAAATCATTGTGAAGGTCTTAGTTTTTGAATTAAGAATGAAACTGGACGTAAACCAATTTTGTCATTTAAAGAAATCACAATATTTTGAAGATCAATATGGATCATCAAAATATTGAAATTTTAAAAAGTTCACAATATTTTGAAAATCCATAACGAGAACCAAGGAAAATTTGGATGGATGAAAAATTGTATAGGATGTAGTCAAGGCTTACAATTTGTTCATTGTTCATTATTCATTATATGAACGCATGTACGTTAAAGAATTAAGGAGTAGAACCCTCATATTTCTTACAAAAGAGTCACATATCGATCCACATGTTGGTATTCAAGGTCTAGTTTTGGACAATTGGGAACTGTAGAGTAGCACTTGAAAACTAATCATTTGAGTATTGGTACTAACTACATAACGTTCTTTAGCCCCCCTATTGTTCACCTTTGAATCCCAAGCATTTGTCAGGGGGTCAAAAGAATCGCATGATAGACGTTTAACTTCAGCTTGACAAAGCAACGAGGGTTGGAGAGTTAAATCATTTTATTAGCAGATTCTCTACAATGTTGCTACAATGTAAAGGGAGTGGTTCAACAACGGTTGAGAACATTATGTAACGAATACTTGTCAATGCAATTTTTTTGTCATGAAATCAAACAACATTATCTATGCATCTCAATTTAGCCTCTAAATGCTTGGGCCTATGATCATGGAATCATGCAATACATATCACACTCAATTTTTCACTATAAACAAGATAAGTATTGAATTTTATATTTTTAGTAGATGAAGCCATGTGTCTACTACAAATTATGAATTTTCCTTAAATTTTGGTGAAAATTTGAGATTACTATGATTTTTTTGAAGTGATTGTAAAGACAATTCATATCAATTATTAGATGTACTACAAATTTCTGGCTTTTTTACCAATGGTGTAAATTACAACAAAGAGCATTACAATAAATGAAAATCATTCATGTATCTAAGTTTAGATTTTTAAACAACACCATAGTTATACCCACCAAACTTGTCACTCCAATAAAACTTTCAATTTTCAAAGTTTTCCGAAAATTCAAAGTGAAGTAGATTTTTTGAAGATGTGGTTATAGAGTCTATTTTTTAACAAGTCTCCTTACCCCTCTCCAAATTCGATAGTTTTGTTAACCCCTAAAGGACCAAGTGTCCTAACTAGGACATTTAGAGAATCGGGTAGGTTCCGGTGAACACATTTTTAATCGAATTTTGAAGGAAATTTAATAGTAGATTCCCCAATGTGCCACGAAAATGGGGATTGTTTTTTTTTTTGAATTCCGACACCGTATGTGAAAGTTATGAGGGGAAATGTGTTTTTTTCGGGAGAAAGGGCAGCGGGGCAGTAGAGAAATAGTTGAATTTTAGGGGGGGGGCAACAAGATGGGCGGTGTGTGGAAAATGGGGTGGATTGTGGGGGGCAGAAGACCACCCCGTTTCCCAAACTCATAAAAAAATTTAAAAATAAATTTTTTAAAATTAAAAATTATTATTTTAAACTGAAAATTATTATTTTAAATTAAAAGTATTATTTTAAACTAAAAGTTCAATTTCATAATTAAAAATATTATTTAAAAATTTGAAAAATAAAATTATTTTTAAAAATAAAAAATAAAAAATAAAAAACGTTCAATGAGGGACTGCCACGTGGCAGTGTACCTTGAGAGTTAGTGGGGTCATGAACATTGGAATGGGTTGGCACTTCAATTCCCTTCCTCCACCCTTTATTTCCCCCCTAACCCCCAAAATTCTTAGAAAATGTGCTACATGTCTTCTAAAACTTGGAGATTTATTTTTTTTTCAAATTTTTTTTCGCCATTTTGTAGAGGGTGGAATGTACTTGTGTTTCACCGCTCGGATTTGTATTTTAAATAAAGAAAGTCGAAAATATTGCAATTCCAAAAACATATAGTCTTTTCTGAACTTTTAAACCCCTAACAAGTGCAAGGTGTTATTCAACATCCTAAACATCTCCAAACGCAACGAAAATTGGTACACAACTAAGTAACATCATATAGAATGTGAAAGTGAAGTACGACAAGTTTCGGTAGTGAGGTTTTTTTGATGTAGCTGTGGTCAAACGCATCTGAAATTTTCGGGCATGTGTTTTTTTGGGGTGTTTTTTTCCATCAAACGCAATTATCTTGCAATCCGTGCGGTCAAAATCAACGAAATTTGTTGTGTATGTTTTTCAAATAGTTTAGGACAAGATCTTACGGTTAGAAGGTAAAAAATAACATTCTTTTGGATTTTTTACATGGGGGAGTAAAAGTGGCAGCATTGGAGTGTTTTTGGAGGAAAAACACTCCGGTCCTTTAGGGGTTAAGATGCGTCATAAAATGCAACCAAGAAGGATATTTTGAACTTGATGCATGAATAAAAGTTTTACATTATAAATTTTAGATTCTATCTATACGGTTAGATTTGCTATTGCTATCACCAAATTTTTTCAATAAAATTTGAATCTCAAATTCAAAATTCTTTTGAAATTCAATTACAAATAAGATTTTGACAATTTGTGGATGAAATTCATTGTGATGGGTTGAAATGTAATAAAGTGTAGTGATTTTTGGAGATTTTTTCAAGGTTGCTTAATTTTGTGATCATCCCCTTTCTAATCAGATCACACATGCATGAAGATATTGTACGATATATTTTTTTTGTATTTCTTTTCCTTGCACACAGTGCATGACGGATGAGAAAACATGAATGAAATTTTTACATCGTTCAAAAATGAACAATTGGTCAATTAGGGGCTAAGCTCAAATGCAATAAAACTCATTTTCATGGCCTAAGTTTAGTTTAACCCCAAAATGACAGAGGGTAAGGGCATAACCTAGATGTGTTATAGAATGTTGCTTCTACAGCTTTGATGAAGTTTGGTACAAAAGAGAAAATGAGAAGCATGATGTTTAGTAATTATCTGTATCGTCAAATTTTCAAAAAATGTTTTAGACACTCATTTAATGAATCTAGAAGCATTTACCATTTAATATTCACAAAAATTACAATTTTTATTCTCAGAGTTTGAAATTTGGTATGATTGGTTAAACTTAGACATTCTATTCTAAAATTTCAAAAAGAAAAAATTTCAAAGGAGAGAACATCATTACTTTCTTTAAATAGAAAGTTTCTATAACACTAGGACATTGTTGAGGTGTTTCTCTTTGAAAAAATTCTTAGTGAACCTCAATATTGCAAATGAAATGCTTCAAACAAGACTAGAACATGATCTCTACCCCCCATATTGACAAAATACCAAAACTCAAAAAACGTCAATTTTTGACCGTGGGCAGTCATTGTTGTTTGGGCCGCGATTAGAAAATGGTTGATCGGTCATTTAGGGGTTAAGAAAAAAAATCAGAAAAATTCAAAATACACTACATGGTGAACCATTTTTATGACTCTTTTTGTAATTCGGACCCCATGTAAAATCCAAAAATAGCTTGAATGATTTGAATTTCACTTGAAGAGGTGGCATGACCAACGAAAATCCTTCACAACCAACAAAAATCCTTCACAAAAGAATTGGACTGAAATCATCCATTTCAGAGTTGGAATTGAATTGTGAGTTACACCAAAAGCCAGATTTTGGCCTCGCACATCCTTTAGGGGTCAATCTTGGACTACATTTTGACACATGTAGGAGTGTTTTTTTAGGAGTTGAACTCTCTTACAACCATTTGTTTTTCCAGTATATTAAAACTTTTAATTTCAAAGTGTGAGGTCTTTGATTCCGATTTCTATACAATGATAAGCAAACATAGAAATTTCACTAGGTAAATGCAAATTTTTATTCATTTTTAATTTTTGAGTTTTTTCTTATTGACACAAAAGGACCTTTATTCTTTTTTTTTTTTTTGACACAAGTGATCACTTTATTAATCACTGCAGTAACAGGGTACAACTACCAGGCCGAGGCCTTTATTCCTATGCAAAGTCATCGAAAGAAAACAACACATGAACCAGGACCCAGACAGAGACTGGCGAGAAATATTTTGGTTTTCGTGTTTTCTTATAAGACCAAAGCCTCATGATTTCAATTTCCAAAGCACTTGCTCACCGGTAAATGCAATATTCCAAAATCTTACAAAATAAGTACATATTGATTTCAAGAATGTACATCACCCTATATCATTTTCAGATCATCTACGGACGAAATCTTATAATGAAATCCTTTTCTCAATTGTTAACAAGTACACTTGAAAAATTTGAGCATTCTAATAACAAAAACTAAAGTGTGGTTACCTTTGAAAAGTACACTTGGAAAATTTGAGTATTCTAATAACAAAAACTAAAGTATGGTTACCTTTGAAAAGATGAGTTCCTGTTGGTAACAAGGGTCAGTAAAGGAGAGGGGATTAGTTACCTCAAAATTGAGGTCATTCTACAAACATGGATAAATTCATTGAGTTATCCCTCCTGAAGACTATGATGAGAATTAAAGATAGAGCCTCACCTCCTAGATAATCTTATACTCTTATTGTACAGTAAAGGAATCATTTTTCTCTACTCATTCAATTGTGCTATAAACATGCGCGCAGAGCTCCCGGTTCTGAACGGAGGGCCAATCTTTCCTCTCCAGTTTCTTCTGTAAATGCTCCGATGCGGTGAAGCCGGAGTACGATTTGGCATCCATGATAAGGTAACTATACCTTACAGCGTTCACCTTACCAACTGAGCCTATTTACACACATAACACATAAAATATTTTCAGTGGGGTCTTATTAGCAAGTTCAAGAGGATTCCAACGCACTTTAGCATGCATTATTTGGACACCGTATGAATAAGTCATGAATTTCCAAAGTGCTAACTGTAGGTTGACCTTAAAGCGACCCTAAACTCTGATGTGCACATTCTCATCAACAGTAAGGGTGTCAGAATCTACTTATTATGGAAGATTGAGCTATGTATGCTTTAAGGAAATGGTCGCTTTTAGATATAGTTAAGGTGGTTACCCCATTACCAACTCGCTCCTTTCATCAACAGCTAGGGGCATAATCTGCAATCAATGTTGTAATGATGTTGGTTGTAGCATGAGTTACAGTTGGTAATGGGTTCTCTCTTGTTGGTTTTAGTATATGTAAGTGTGGTTATGGATTCGTCGTTGTTGGTTTAAGCATCTTTAGTGTGTGCAATACAAATCCTTTTTAGACAGAAAGAGCTCTACCTATATGACGTGAATGGGATGTACAATACTTCAACTTTGAAAATTTATAACTAATTCCTTCTTCATTCGAAAATTATGTTTCAACTTGTGTTGGAATCTATTTCATCTTGGCTACCTCTAAAAATAAAATAAAATACTAAATAGTATCAATGTCTCATACCCGTATTTCTTATTTAGTTGGGAATGGGGTAACCACCTTATTTGGACACCGTATGAACAAGTTATGAATTTCCAAAGTGACCTTAAAGCGACTCTAAACTCTGATGTTCAGATTGTGCACATTCTCATCAACAGTAAGGGTGTCAGAATCTACTTATTATGGAAGATTGAGCTATGCACGCTTTAAGGAAATGGTCGCTTTTAGATATAGTTACCTTAGTTTTGTGATTTCCCTACATGGGGACCAAGAGCTGGATTCCGAGGCCAGCGCTGTTGACTTTGAAGAGGGGGTCTTCGACGGCGTGGCAATCCGAGATGTACTCGACCTCGTCAGTCATTTTGCGGCCATTGACGTCGGAGTCGTGCGGGCACAGGAACTGCGTGGAGGCGGGGATTTGGTAGCACGGCTCCAGAGACAAGGCGCGCACGCACGGCGTGGCGGTGTCTTTGCGGAGGTCCAGGTACCAGGGCGTCAGGCTGCCGTATCCCTGCGCCAGCGCGCCGAACGTGGACAGCGGCGTGAGAATCAGGTGATCCGTCAAGCTCAAGCTCAGAATCTCCACCAGCGCTTGCCGGTCCACTTCCACGCCGAAGTACTGGTCGCCCTCGTGCGTCAGCTGCAACACCGCCACCGCTTCGTCTAGAGTAGTGCGCACGAAGTCCTTCGTCAACCGGTCGAACAAGCCCTGGTACAGCGACGTCACCAGCACCGTCGTCACGTTCAAGGGCCTGATACCTGAAACAGTACATGATTTTTCTGAATTCGTAAGAAAAATATATTGGCATGGCTGTAACATTCAGTAGCAGGACTTAATGGAGTCCAAAGGCAATGAGCGGAGGGCATGAAGGCTACTAAATGTTATGGCTGCAATTGCATACAAGGTGTTGAAGTTATGTGCATTTCTAACACATATAAAATGACATGAGGAATTTAGGATCCCACGGATTTTGAACGATTTTTGTGCGACATCATCCGATGTTTCATGGGTTCGTACATTTATCGCACAGATTTCGCGCTAATGTAAGAGCACCCAATGCCGATAATTTCTACACATGACTTTCATTTTAGAACGCACATCTAGGTAGACCATAGAGGGATTATCGTTTTGGTCAACAAACAATAAAGGCTCTATGACATACTTAGATTTGCGTTCTAGAATGAAAGTCATGTGTAGAAATTATCGGCATTAGGTACACTATCGGAACTGGGTACTCCTACGTTAATTGTGCATTGAATCCGCACGGCTTCTACATCCATTCTTTTTGTTATCAACAAAGTGCGGAATCCATGCGAAATTAGAGAAAAATCCGTGCAAAATCCATGCGAAAAATGTACGAACCCATGAAATATCGGATGTCGCACATAAATCGTGGGGTCCTAAATTCCTGATGGCGTTATAGAGAATAGTGTTTTTAGTGAGACGGTACCCATATCAGACGCGGTTCGTGGGTTCGGCGACGAGGAGGAGGATTCGTCGTCCGGGTTGGGGAGGAACTTGTTCTGCACCAGGCACTGCTTGACGTGGTCCTCATTCTCCCAGTGCATGGCGTCGAAGTCGGCGCGGCCATGGAAGTAACGCAACTGGACGCCCACGCGGCGGTGGGCGTGACGGAAGTGTGCGTCGTGCACTTGCTTCACGCGGCGCCAGACGTTGTCGCACGGCAGCATGATCGAGCGCAGCAGGTGCGTGAGCACGTTGCGGTCGGGGAAGAGCGACTGCAGCACCGGCCGGAAGCTGGGCACGGCGAACAGCTTCGGCACGTAGTACAAGTTGTTGCGGAAGCCGATCCAGTCCACCTGCGTGTACTGCGCTTGCTCCGTGTCGCAGAAGAAGCGCGGCTGCGGCTGAAAATCCCACCGCTCCGTCGTCGCGCTTGCGTAAATCGGCGACACCATTGTGCTGTTACTTCCTCGGCTGTCTACTCTCCTGTACATCTCTTCCATTGAAATCCATAAATCCCCTCGCGTCTTCCCTTCCGACCACACCTGCACGCACGTCGATCATTAGCCTCTGAATCCATTGCATCGATCACACTGAAACTAAACCTGAAATAACAACCCTAGCTACTCCATCATTCAACAGGTGCCTGTGAACTCCCCGTATCCAAGCGCGTCTAAAGTTTTGTTCTTCACTCTTGTGTTCGGATTATAGGTTTCGTTTGAGACATTAGAGTTAACCGAATAGTCAGCTCAGAGAGGAAAGTTTTAGCAAATTCCTCTTGAACTCCTCTTGAACTCATATTGAAATATAAATAGACCGAAAACTAGTTCATGATGAGTTGGTAGACAATCTAAAGCAAGCCACTGTCATTATTCTCCACACCTCGCAATGACTCCTACACCTCCTACCAAACCTCCAAGCCCATGGTCCACAAGGGGACAATCTATGACACGACACTATTCAACCCAAGTATAGCTCAAAAGAGAGGTTAGATGAGCTTCTTTTCAGTTAACTCTATTGTTTTGAATTTAACGAGACCTTTCCTATGCTCGAAACACTAAAACGGAATTCACCCTCTTCAATAGCCCTGGCATCTCGAGCATCAGCTAAATATGAGAAGGAATTTTGATCTGGAGACTGATCTCCAGATGATTGCGATAGGGAAGCCTCCTCATCTCCATCCCCAGTGCTTACAAAGTTTCATCACTCGTGATCTTGACGCCGCTTTAATTGAAATGCTGTTTTGGACGATGGAAAAAGATGCAATGTTCTTGGTTCACTAAGATCACGAGTGATGAAACTTTTGGACGATGGAAAAAGACGCAATTTTCTTCGATCTTGGTTTCGTTTGAGAGTTTGTTTTGAGTTAAAGGAGACCGTCTTTGAAGTTACACTAAAACTCAATTCTCCCTACTCCGTTAAATTCAATAGCCTCATCTCGAGCATCAGCTAAAGTAGCTCGGAGTTTTCATCTAGAGACTCATCCCCAGTAAAAATTTCATCACTCCATCTTCAGTGGTAACTTTCAGTTGAAGGGCTGTAACTTTGGACGATGGAGAAAGAATGTGATTCATGGATTTTCAAGGGGGTTTTGGGGGTTTACCATGTCAGGATCGATCTCCCAGGAAGAGCCTTCGAACGGCTCACAAAACACACCAGGAACAGCAGTAGCAGACGGGACGAGCAGAATCCGCTGCGTCACAACGGCGTACACCATGGCACTAACGATCGACAGAACTTTATTTCCCAACCCGGCGCCCGGTTCCACGCCCGCCACCACAAACTGACACCCGTCAATCCGTTTCCTGCGCATGAAAAACTCCGTCACGTTCCCCATTTGCAGCACACAAGTGCGGTGAAGCTCCGCGTACGCAGCGTAAACCTCCTGCCACTGGGGATTCTCAGCCACGTCTTGCGTGATCTTCCGGAGACTGTACAGGCCCCGAATCTCCTGCCGGCTCCGGCACGGATGCGCAGCACGCCATTCGTCGCGCATCCGGCTCGTGTACAGCGATTTCGTGGTGTTGGCTCGGCGCGTGGTGGCCCTGATGGATCGAAGAAGCTCCGGTACATTTTCCGGGACGGGGTGGCGAGCGGGCCGCGGATTCTCCAGGTGCTGGACCGCGGGGGCGGCGTGGTCGTAATTGTTGATCTCTTCATCGGGATTTGGCGACTTTGCGACTTCGTTCCGCGATGGAGACGCCAGCCGCACCGCCACGGTGAAGAGCGCCAGCGTCATGAAGAAGATGATCACCTTCGACATCAAGCTCTTCTGGCTCAGTCGGGATCTCGGGCTGGGGACCCAATGCTTGGAGTTTCGCATCTTTAACATCCTCGTGATTTCCAGTCGGTAATTTTCTTTTGATTTTCAATGGAAATCTTCTATATTTCCTCTCATGATTGTGTCTCTTCTTCAACTCCCCCACCCGTACTACGTTACAAGGTGCAACTCATCTGACTCATTTCGCTCCCCACTGCCAGATCACAATCATCTCTGACTCACCCTTGCCACGCCCTGTCAGAGAATACATGCATTGAAAATCTGTCAGCTCTTATCAATACATCATGAATAAGTCTCAACATTTTTTTACATGAGGTCCACTCGATACCAATGTTGACGGTTCTCGATGAATAAATCTAGATAAACATTTTTTACATGAGCTCAATACCAGTTGTACACGGTTCTCAGGTATACATACCCATTACCAAATTCTGCCTTCATGTACCAGAGGTATACATTTATGTTCTAGAATGTAGGCTACCAGTACATTAGGGCAAAATTGAGAGGTGTTCTAGAATGTGGGCTACCAGTACATTAGGGCAGAATTGAGTGTACAGTAGAAAGATAAAGATGGCACGCTGGTCAATTTTGAAGTTGACATGAGGCTAGACTAGGTAACTTGAGAAGGGACATGATTGTACTTTCTTGAATAAAAAAATGTACATAAATGGGTTAGAACTTTCTCTCCCTCTGAAGCTTGGACTAGTCAACTGAGCACTAGGGTTTTGCTACTCTATATGAAACCGAATGAGAAAAAGATATGTTAAAGTATTGGAGATTATGACAAGGCAGAAATGACGATGACGGAGGGGGAGCTGAATTATTGAGCGGTCAGTACAGTTCAGCGCAAGCCAACAAAACAGGCTGGACGCTCCTCTTTTGAACAGGAAAAAGCCAGAGAATCCTACGTAGTTGACAAGACCACGGCATTCACTACGTCCTTCCTTTCGGTGACCTATCACTTTCACTGTGCTTGAGAACTCATGCACTATCAGAAGTGGATTCAGAGTCGCCTTAAATTCGACCACATTAAAAATAATAAAAATAAAATAGGAGGAAACAAATTTCTAGATATTAGAGTTATTTGTAAAGGCATCCGGTCCTTTGTCCTGTAACTTATTTTCCATGGACCAGAGCGGGTACCAGAGCATTGTGACACCACTCCTCCTCACGGTCCCATCCCACTAGCCAATTCTTCTCCCTCCCTCCAAATTTTTATGAATAAAAATTTCAATCTATCCAGTGTTCTATTCTGGGTCTACAGTGAGATCATTAACATCTAGTTGCTCATTACTTCACTGTTCATGACGAAACCCCGGGTTTCATTAGATCCGGTAAACCGGCAACCAAAAAAAGCCCAAAAAAAAAAACACTCTCGTTCTCAAATCTTGAAACAGAGATTTCGATCAAAATTTACATTCCAGGAGGGACAAGATTCGTCACCTTGAATCCGTCGCCGCAACTGACCAGATTCTCAATCCTCGCTTCGATCAAAACCCTGAATCCGTCGCCGCAACTGGTATTCTAATCCTGTCGATCAAAACCCAAAGCCTCAAAACCTGACGAAAGAAAGCCCTAAGCAAACAATCAAGCAAACAAACGATCCCCACAGTCGTCGACGTGATCCACACCCACGAAAAGCAAGATTATGAAGCACCTCCTCGTTCGAAGCTCCAGACAGGGTAGTATTCCACTTCGGCGCGCGGGCGGAGCTTCCAAGACTGAGCAAAGAACCAGTGAGATCGTCGGGGTTACCTAGTAACGCACGGGTCTGCAGAAATCGTCAAATATCTGATAAAAACAAGTGGTATGAATCTGATCAAAAGCTCCAAAACGCAATAGACTCACTGCCACGAAATTCAACGTTTGAGTCATGCAACACGGGAGTCAACTAGCACGAGTGTATCAAAGCGTTTCAGGAATTGGTAAACAGTTTGGTACGATTAGAGAGATTTGGGACTGAGCTAGTGGAGGTTGCGAGCCAGGCAGGCAGGCCCGGGAACCACGGGTGGCCAATACTAATTCCTAGATGTTACCGACAATAGTTTGAAAACGCTCCTACTGCAGGCGTTAAGTTAGTATACCGCGATCGAAGTAAAGTAACAGACTGTTAATTAGTGAATGAACTAGATTTGTTGGTTGCTTGCTACCGTTCAGTTCTTTGGCCCTGGTCAAAGAAAAGCGCAACGCCGGCCACGTTCAGTTCAGTTCAGTTGGCGGATCGACTGATGCTTCGTTCGTTGCCTCGTTGTCCAGAAGGGAAGGCTCCGCTCCTCGTGGAGGGGGTTCTTCACGGATTCGGAAAAGCTCCACCACCTGGTGGCTTTGCCTGCCTGCCTGTAGGAGCCTTTTACCCCCACCAAGGAATCTTCCTCTTTGGGAAGGAACAGGAAGAACTCTGGGTAAGAACGTCAGGACTTTTCTAGACTTGTAAAGAGCATATTAACCCCTAAACGTACCAACCGTTTGAACACAAGCAGATTCTAGACTCAAAAGTAGATATTAGGGCCGCTTCACACTATGGTCGTTCAAGTCGAGAGGCCGTGGGATTGAGGGCCGCTTCACACTATGGCCGAAGGTCGAGAGGCCGTCGGTTTCCACCAATCAAATTGCAAGAAACCATGGTTTTGGCCTCTCGACCCTTCACACTAGAGGCCAAAGTCCAAAGGCCATGGATCTTCAAAATGCTTACATGGCAACACTTTTTGACCAAGGTGACGGCCTCTCGAGAGGAAGTTTGGGTCCTACATTTTGTAAGACCCGTCACTATGGTTGAGAGGCCGTCGATTTCTTTTCATAAAAAATGAAAACTATATTTAATTGCTATTTTCAGTAGATTTCTTTGGACTCTCAACAAAGTTTGGACTCTCAATCCCACGGCCTCTCGACTTGGACGGCCATAGTGTGAAGCGGCCCTGAGAGTCCAAACTTTGTTGAGAGTCCAAAGAAATCTACTGAAAATAGGCAATAAAATATAGTTTTCATTTTTTGTAAAAAGAAATCGACGGTCTCTCAATCATAGTTTGGGTTTCCATTCCCGTTCAACCCAAAATTCCTCTCGAGAGGCCGTCACCTTGGTCAACAAGTGTTGCCATGTAAGCATTTTGAAGGTTCACGGCCTTTGGACTTTGGCCTTTAGTGTGAAGGGTCGAGAGGCCAAACCCATGGTTTCTTGCAATTTGATTGGTGGAAATCGACGGCCTCTCGACCTTCGGTTATAGTGTGAAGCAGCCCTTAGAATGGCTCAGATGTACATGAAGTATACATGAGAAGACCATTGCAAGCATAAAACCTACCCAATAAAATTTGATATACTTGTAGTTGGAGGCCTCTCCAATATTATCAATAGCTCCCCATTCCAAAAGATTTATTGTAATTGGTAGAGAATTTAATAGGCTTTCAAAGGTAACTTGGATGAAAATCATCCGAGGTTGTATGAAAAAGTTAGAAGGCTTCAACGTTATTCGTGATCCAGTTTCTGGACGCTAGGACGTTTAGGGGTTAACGCCTAAACGTTCTCACTCTTATCAGATTTGGCAGTTTTTCAAAGGTGCATTATAAGATGCAATTAAGAGGGATATTTTCACTTGATGAATTGAATAAAAGTTGTACATTATGAATTTTAGATTCTATCCATATAGTTAGATTTGCGATTGGTATCACCAATATTTGTGTATTAAATTTCAAACTTAAAGTTTAACACTCTTTTGTAATGTGATTACAAATAAGACATTGACAATCTAATAATGAAATTTGTTGTGATGGGTTGAAATGTAATACTCTAAGTGTGATGATTTTTGGAGATTTGTTGGTTTTTTAATTTAGTAGGTGACTTTTTCAAATGCACTTTTAGACTAAAATCTTCAAAATTTTGGGTGGAACACTACAATATGAAATGAGGCACAAAAGATTCACAAACCATCCACTTTCTAATTGGATCACACATGCACGGATCTAACTTCCCTTAAAATTTTCAATAAAAAATCCACACTGCGAAAAGTACTTGATGGATGAGAAAATGAACTTCAAATCCGTACATCATGCAAAATATGCATGGTTGGGCGGTTAGGGGTTAAGAGCATTTCTAGCAGAAGTTTGAATAGACATGTCCTGTGAACAATGGATGAAAAGTAAATTTGAAATTATCCCGAGCTCTAAAAATTTCCTAGATATAAGGTAGAGGGATCCAAAACCAACAGGGTTCTAATTCCAAGAGAACTTCTCAGCACAATAATCATCCTAGAACTTAATTCTACGTAGACCATAGATAACTTATCATTTTGGTCAACATCGAGTAAGAGCTCTATGATGTATCTAGATTTGTGATCTAAATAAATGCATGCTCTAGATTCTCTTGGAATTAGAACCCAGTTAGTTTTAGAGCCCTCTACCTTATATTCAAAGTCCTCAGTTGACTCACTGTTGAAAACTAAGCTGAACTTGAAAGGACCAAGGATTCATGATTTTAAAATGACAAATTCTATTAATCATATTGTAAAAACCATAATTCAGACGAGACTAAATTTTATACCACCGGAATTAGTGAAGAACATTGCATGTGCTAATAAAAAAACCAACAAATTTGAACAAAAGGAAGTCTACATAGGACGTACTTAAAAGTTCTAAAAAAACATCATGCCCAATTTAGGCTTCTTGGTTCTTTGGGGGTTCAAATGATTAGTGACACGGGATGATACATGTGTGGAGTAGCGATGATTGGGATCGTTTGCTAAGTGCAAGGTGAGCATTAGAACATGTTTGAACTCGGAAGAAGGCCCCCTATTTTTCTTACCATGGAGGTAAGATGCTTATCCTATAGGACATCTACGTAGGTGACCAAGGACATCACCAATGGTGCCACATCGACCGGGATGGAATCAAGGTTAATCCAAGAGGACAATTTAAAGTACGCACATGAGTTCTTTTTATATTCACACACAAACAATATTATATATATTGTACGCTTTTGACATCATGTTGCGACCACCCTAAAAATGACATGTACGCTGTTGAAATTGGCGGGAGACTGAGAACCATGTTGCGTTGCTGGAGGGTATGCCACTCGGGGGGTTCACTGGCGAAAATTTTAGAAACAACGTGCGATAAAAAATGGGGTCCAATATATTCATTGTAGATAAATTTTGTAAAAAATGTACATGTAAAATAGGGGATTTTAAAAAAGTGAAACATGTTTACATGTAAAATACCATCACATATAATATTCTTAGGCTTTTTATATGTAAAATACCATCACCTAATAATATTTTTTGCTAAATTTTTTAGCTAAAATAACCCCCCAAATAAATAGGTCATTATCGCACGTGTATACAAAATATACAAGGGAGTGACCTCCCTGAGGTATGCCACGCATGCCTCATAGAAATTACAACGTAGTCAACAACTTGCATCATTTGCGACAAAGTGCATTGCTTGGAGAGAATTTTTGCGGTAGCGTGTGTTGTTGAACCGTTGCTTCATGATGCCGCAACCCCGTGCACCAAAGCCTAAAGTGTTGAGCGTTATAGTTTACAATAATCAAGATGTGAGAGGAAATGTCTTTGAGAATGTCACAGCCGAACTTTTAAGTAGCCTTATGGACCCTGGCTGGAATGTGAAGTATTCCGTCGGACAAGACATCATAAAGTGCGTTGTTTATGAAGCAAGCATCAAGTTTCGATACCATCTTGGGCGCCAGGTTCTCTATGCTAACTTCCAGTATGTGAGGTGGAGAACTGGTCCAAACCAGACATGGTTGCCAATGGATCAAGCGATTGTCTATGATATGGTCGTCATGGTTGTCCGTTTTGGGGATGAGAAATTGCCCTCATTTGAGGTAGGTAAGGGCTGGCCTGTTGCACACATTCGTGAAGAAATTGCCATCATTATGTCGAAGGATCTCATCCTAGATGAATACGACTTGGTAGTTGAAAGCTATGGTTTGCCAAGTTTTAAGGTACGTTTGTTAGCCATTTATGTAAGAGGGATAACTTGAGTAGCAAACACTATTCTTCCCCACACTTGCTCATTATTTGTATAAGTAAGTGTTGATTCAATGAACTGTGTTTTTGCCAAGTGAATGGAAAGAGTGAGAAAAATACAGAAATACAACAAGTGCTCCCTCTAGGTGGACATTTTAGGATGGTCCCATGTTAGCAAGCTTAGTGAGACTAGTGTTTCCTAGTACTAGTAAGTTACAACAATGAACGTCAATGTGCACTAAAGACAAATATAGACCAGGAGTACTCTATACCAGATGTAGGCCTTGCTTAGAATTGCAGCTGCAGTGGTAGACCAAGAGTTTAGACCAGATGTAGGCCTTGCATGGAACTGTAGCCACATCGTCCAATTTTGTGTATGAACATCAGACAATTTCTCCAAGGGTTCACTGATATTTCTATTAAAGCTATAATGACTTTGAGTTTTTGAGTTTTGTAAAACCATGCACTGGTTTTATTAACCGATAGACAATAGTACAACGGTATACATGGAATTGCAGCTACAACGGCCACTTTTATAAATAAAAAACAAGGCCTATACAACTAAGGCTCCGGTTATGGTTATGTTATTGCATTACCGACTTTGAGGATCTACGTTGTTTGAAAACAAACAATGGTCTTTATAAACAGATAGAAGAATGTGTCGTTTGTAGGTGCTTATTATTTTTTCAGACTTGCACAAGTATTGAAGTATATATGAATTGGAAGCACATCCAGATCGAATTCAGCAAACCGTTAGCAAAAAAAATGGACCCAAGTGAAAGCAAACGTGAGTGAATCCAAGAAAACCTGATTTGCGAGCAATATGCCATTGCTAGAGCAAACACCCGATAGAAAGGTTGGCATGATAAAGGTTTAAGGTTCCGGGTCTTTGGTCAAAACAGACATAGACTTTGCACAGAGAGATTAATTCAACATTGATTTATATTCAGAACGTCTTCCAAAATATGGCTATATATGAGTGCACTCAATGCATCAAGTTCAAAATCACAGTAAGCTAACATGGTATCGCCCCTCTAAGACTTCTATAGAAATGAGTCACTAAATGCTTGTACAAATACTAGAATACGTGAATAGTTCCATTTGAAGATAAATATGATCTCTCTACTCCAATCAGTGCATAATTGAGTCGATGGGGGTAGCGGCGTGTGCACCGAGTACCAAATTCATTGAACTGGTTTGATTTGGAAGTACTGGACCTGATTGTGCCCCAGATGCAACAGCTGGTTTTCTTACCCCCACTTGCCACGAACAACTTGCAGCTTGATCACTATCATGCGAAGCAAACACAACTTGGGCTTCATTTGTGCACTTGTTTGCTGCAGCGCTGTTGCTTGTTGGTACATACCCTAGCTGCGCCATTGTGGCAGGAGTGTCAACCACTATGGCTTCAGGTTGTGGATTGATACCCCACTGGGCTAGCCATGAGCTCATAGGTGCGGCAACACATCTTGGACAAACCACACGAGAACCAACTAAAAGCTTAAATATGTACAGTGTGGGTGGAAGAAGCAGCCACAACTACAAACGACAAAAGCATTTTCCACGAAAAAGCAGCTACATGATGGGCATGGTCGTTCAACAAGAAGAGATGAGGACATAGGGTCTGCTGGAAGCACTCCCTTATATGGTTGCGGACGCAGAAAACTATTCTCAAGGATAAAGATTTTGATTTGCTCGGACATTGATCCGATGTGGTCCTGCAACTCAGTTGTGTGCGTATTGCATAGTTCAATCTCATCCTTTGACTTCTTGAGAAGTATTTGAGCTATAGATGCTGTAGATTCAGTAGCGGCCGATGCTTCCTCCTTCTTTTCCTTCACAACTGATTCTAAATGTAGCATCTCCTCTTCATTGCCTTCAATAGTGGCGACTTTGGCAAGACGCCTCAGCTCCGCATGCTCGTCCCAACATGAATTTTCACGGGTTCGATGTTGAAGCAACTCTCTTGCATGCGTCGCAAGCCCAAATTCCAAAGAGTCCAATCTCTCCCACAGACGGAAGAGTCTCCCCTCTGCACTACGCCGTTGGTCAAGTAGTGTTTGGAGCGGTGTGTGCTTCGTGTCTAGAGTACCTATTGACTGTGCGGCCGCAACTACATCCGTTGTCCGCTCTCTTTGCCATGGCTTCGGTGCGGTGAGTAAGTGAGATTGTTTCTGCAGCAGCAATTTGTTGACGCCCACCTTCTTGCACGCTAATGGTATCAACATGCTTGTGAAATCCAGTTCCTCCTCTTCTTCGAGGACTGATGTGTCTGCTAACTGCAACGACTGATGTTTCTTTTTCTTCGGCTTCACGGCTTTGGATCGGTACGCTTGCAGTAGGTAAAACGTAAAAGTGTCAATAATTTGCTGGATTTTCTTGCGAATGCAGGGCGGCACCAACTTCAACGGGTTTTTAACCATGGCCGCAACACGCATAGCAGCAAGATCGGCCGCACGACCTGCCCAATCCACATCCTTATTACAACCCAGGTAGAGGGCTAATCCACGGATAAACTTCGTTCCAAACTTGCAATTGTCAGGTTGAATGCCTCCATGTACACGCTGGTACATGTGAAGTGCATCACGAGCCGCACCCTGGTTGGTGATTAACTTCAGCGGATGGCGGTTGCGGTCTTTGTTCATAGGATACACGCCCACCAAATTAGCAAGTGGTAGCAAGTCCTCGTCTGCAAGCTGGCTGTACAAAATTCCGCTATCGCACAAGCCGCCCGTCACTCTAAAGAAACTCTTTGGGTATTGTGCTCCCTCGGTACCTAACAAGAATGGTGCCCTCTTAATCAACTCCATAGCTATAGTGTTAGGAAGCTTTCCCGTGTCAAAGGGCTTTGTCCAACTCGTCTAAAAGAAAACCTCTCCATTTACAACTTCATGAGTGCGATCATCTCCTAAATGAGATGGCTCAAGCAAAACATCCATCGCGAACTTCTTTTCAAGCCGCTTGCTAAGAGTCCGCTCTTGAGTAGTACATCGACCTTTCCCCTTGCCTCTAGCAGATGACATATTGTATAACGATGTAGTAAGGATACTAACGAAGGTTTGCGGATGCAAAAGACTCAAGAGGAAACTGGCAGTAAACTGAGGTCAACTCAATTCCACTTGCCACTAGCTTGATAATATGACACAACATTATGAGGAGGAAAAAAAAATACTACTTCGCACCACAACGAGGGAAAACTTTGCATGATGCTGACAACGTAAACAACTCTTAATGCCGTATGATTACTAAGCAACTAACTGTAATATGATTGTGTACTTTAGACACTCTGATTACAATTGGTGGTGACGTTTTCGGCTTGCTACAGATAATTGACCAAGTCAGATTATTTAATATTAGTACGTGTGATCATAACTAAAGATGGAAAAGTACGTACAAACTATGTGAGAGTATATTTAAGAAAGTAAACCTTATAGCACAAACCATCTCAATACCAATCTCACCAAAAAAAAAACAACACATATAAGATTTAAAAATAATAATGCATGCCAATAAGCCTAATTACTTCGAGTTATCATAAGATGCAAAGGTATGTACAATTAAACCTTAAATGCCTAAAAAATGCTCACTAAATCCATTCCGTTTGATGCTGACATAGTGACATACAAATGAAAGTTATAGATGATGACTTTTCTACAACATCCATACGGTTGGATTAAGTAATAGTGTCGAAATATGTTTAAATTTTATTTTAAAAGAGATTATCGTTTTAATTATATGAAAGATACAAAAATACTCATTATCTTATGAATTTTGGAATGATTTGCCAAAAGTGCATAAAGCACAATTTTGAATCATCTTTGAACAATACTTGTCCGAGTAAAACATAAATGTTCGTTATAGACATATTATATCATAGTGTATTTTTGGACATATGTGAAATTTAAATTCAAATTCAAATCCATGTATTATTTCATCATATAGAAATTTGAACATTTGTTTGACGCCTTAAATACACAACTAAAAGAATTTATGCGATAATTTTTACATTAAATTTGAAGAAGAAAAATGTGGTTATTTTTAAATTATTATTCCATTATTTGAACAAAAATAATATTTTTTAAAATAGTGTATATTGTTAAGTTTTACAAAAACACATTTTCAAGCAATGCTTTGTTAACCCTTCAACTTTTGGAATTAGTGTACCAAAATGGTGTAATAAATTACATATTTATGTTTTAGAATTTATTTGTACATAGATAATGCTTTTGAACCCTTCATTGCACATTCTTTCGGTTTTTGGTGTAGTAGAACATTATGTTGCTAGTGTTTGGAGATAAGCCTGATCAGGGTATACTGTCCCAGAATGGACAAACTATCAGGACGGACCCCCAAAATCCCAAAACTCCTAAGCACAAAAACCCAAAACATAGCTAAAACCTCCAAAATCCAAAGAATTTGAATTCTAAAAGTGTATGCAAACCAAACAAGTATCAGTCACTTAGCCTCTCCATCGAGATTTCACACTCTAAATTCCAAAGAATTTGAATTCTCAAAGTGTCCAAACCAAACAACTATTAGTCACTTGACCTCTCCACCGAGATTTCAAACTCCAAATTCCAAAGAAATTGAATTCTCAAAGTGTCCAAACCAAGCAAGTATTAGTCACTTAGCCTTTCCACTGAGATTTCAACCCTTGGAAGGAATTGAGGATTGTAGAAAAATGTGCTTCCTTTATAGTCTAGGAGGACAAGTCGTGGTAACAATGAGTATGGGATAAAAGCGAACTTCCCCACTTGAACAATGTGCAACCCTATTCTAGACGCTTCTTGGAATAACAACAACTTCAAAGCCCTGTATCTTTTGCATCTGGTTTCCGAATTCCATTGAGAACGATGCGTTTACTCTTCTAGTTTGTGTGGTAAAATTTTCAGATCAATGCAAGATGTACTCAAGTTTTGAGAATCATTTTAGTACACGGGGTTCAATTTTAGTCCATCAAAGTGCATTTTGATGGCTCCAACTTTGGAGGCTTATTTTCCTTCATCCAATGTCCGTTTTCAATAAATATTATTGGATTAGATTCGTCTTGAAGTCTAGTTATTATGCTAAAGTTTTCATGTCAATCCAAGTTGTTATGAATGTTTGAGAATCATTTTAGGGCACAGGTCAATTTTGGACACCTTTTTCTTTTTAATGTTTGGTTACTTTTTGGGCTACTCTTTGACATTTCAAAGCCCTTTTTGGATAAAGCTATCTCATTTGAGTAGGGTATAGAGAATATACGGGGTTTCTAAAGAATATTTAGGGTATTAGAGAATATTCAAGATTTATAAGGAAACTTTAGTGTATGGAGAATCTTTAGAGTATGGGAAACTCCTTTGGGTTTCTAAGGGGCAACAACCATCTCCACATGTTTTTTTAGCTATACTTTTACATTGATATCTTCCAATGTTTTTAGCTATACTTCCATAGGGTGTAGAATCTTATGATCCATGTTACAAATGGGGCTTAATAATGTAATGTGAACTTGAATACCATAGAGTCCTAAATATTTCTTCTAACTTTCAATTTTTTTTTATTCTCCACAATATTAATTATTCTTTTATTGGTTCTTATAATAGTTCTCATAGTTCTTATTTAATAAATATTACTCTAAACAACAATATATTAAACATAGAGAAATGTATAAGTAATGTTGATTGACATTTACTAGGATGTGATGTAGGATTTACTAAGTATTTCTGTTATAGTATAGTCTTTCAAAAAGGAAAATGAATCATAATGTAATTTCATAATAACTAGTGTAGCCTTGTGTCCTCATTTTTAAAGAAAACTACACATCCGGACACCTTAATATACTCCAATTTCTATAAAAGAAAGATATTTAGGTAGCTAAAGAGTGATATATATTGAATATCAAAATCAAATTGTCCAAAGTCAAACACATATTGAGGGATATGTTGGGCCAAGTACCATGGTGCACTAGAGTTACATGGTTACAATCCTTTTTGATACCCATATCGGACCATTGTCCATTTTCTTATTTTCCTTTTCAGTTTTCGGAATTAACGTACCAAAATGGTATACTAAATTACATATTTATGTTTTAGAATTTATTTTGTACATAGATAAAGCTTTTGAACCCTTCATTGCACATTCTTTTGGTTTTGGTCTAGTAGAACATCCTGCTGCAAGTATTTTCATATTTTCCTTTTCAGTTTTTGGAATTATAGAGATATTATTGTAGTAATAGGGGATAATACTAAATAGACCTTTAGAGAAAATAAATATTGTACTCACATGGCTACATAGATTATCCAAATTCAAATTCCCGACATAAAATAACACACATATGATCTTTAAAAAGAAGAAGGATTAACTTCTAAATGCCTACAAATTTTGGGCAATACTCCCTAAATGTATTATAAAATGAGACTTCTTTAACTTTTTGAGCTTCAATTCTAAAGATCATATGTAAGGCATTCATATTAGAAGACATCAGTACGGTTGAATTTGAAATAAAATGCCTAGATATTTAATTTTCAAATGAATTTACAATAAAAAACTTTGGAAATTCAATAAAATTACAATTTTAATTCTCTCATCTTGTAATTCATTTTGATTGGTTGAAATCATTATGCTTCAATAATGGTAAAGAGTTGTTTACATAAGTTTTATTATGGTTTGATAGAGGTGTCTTGAGATCTTGTATAAACAATCAAAAGATAACTTTATAGGCTACAATATTGTTTATTATGCAAAAGATGATTCAATGTTGTACAATATGCACTTTTGGCCAATCATTCCAATATTTATAACATAATGATTTATTTTTTCATATAATTAAAACGATATTCTCTTTTAAAATCAAATTTAAAAATATTTCGACACTATTACTTAATCCAACCATATGGATGTCATAGAAAAGTCATCATCTACAACTTTCATTTGTATGTCAGCCTCAAAGAATGGATTTAGTGCGCATTTATCAACTCAAAACCTTAGATTATTTTTTTGTCGCAATGAAAGCTTACATGGAATGGAAGGACCTAGTAAATTCAATTTTGATATTTTTTCCTGATCAGATTTCACTTACGTGAAGGTAACTACCTAAAAAATTTAATTAAAAAAATTACCTAAAAAACATCACCACGGATGAGAAGTAGCCAAGTAATTTTGTACAGTCAGGTAGGAATTGCTTACGAATTTTTCAATCACTTTTCACTAGAAAGTTCAACAATCTTAGGAAGCTCTAGCATGCTAAAAAATGAACCGATTTTGAAACCGCAAATTGCATTGGAATCGCAATGAAGCGTGCTTCAAGTTCATGATAAGTGAAAAAAGAATAATTCAAAGTCATACAAAAATTTAGATTTCTTTTGTACACTATCTATCATTTTATAGTGAACCTTTGGGAGATAGTCAAAGATTTTTTGCATTCAAGCACAGAATAAGTAAGAAACCATACAAGTAGTTCAAGCGGTGTGGGATCAAGTATCTCTGAAGCAATTGTGAAGGTTCATTTCTAATATGTACCATTAAATACAAGTTGTAATCTTCACAAATGGTGGCAGCACTAAATGGTAGGTAGCATATAGAAAACATCATAACAATTGTATGATTTTCAATCATTATGTGTATTTTTATTAGTGATAAAGTAGACTTTAGTGTGATTCCAATGCAATTTGAAATTCCAAAATCCATTCATTTTTGAGCAAGTTTTTGCATTCCAAAGTTTGGCAGTTTTTTCAACACACTGCAAAATTCGTAAGCAATTCCTACCTGACTGTACATTGTCCAAAAAATGGATGCTTAGGCAGTTAGGACTTAAATGGTGTTGAAGAATGTGAAGTTTGAACCCACATTTTAGAATTCATTTAAAATAAAATTGGCCTTCACTGCACTTCTAGATGTTATTTGTTATATTTTGGAAGTAGCCGTGTACCATAAGGATATCACAAGGTTTTTAACCAGTAGGTGAAGTTCTCTCTTTTCAACAGTAGCACTATAGATGGTCTAACAATAGCACTAGAGATGGTCTGACACCACTTGCAATGTCTCACAACCCAATATTTAGCTAAAGATGATGTGGACTTGCGATGATTCGAGTATTTGGTACAGTGATTTCGAAATAGTGGCACAGGTTAGGGGTGAGCACGTTTAGGGCTAAAGAACCTTATGATCCCGTTTGCCGGTTTGTTTATAAAAGTGAAAAATAAAATAAAATCATACATGAACAAATGAAGATTTCATGTAATAAAAAAATTAAATCATCATTACTATCAGTATACTAGTGAATAATAAAATCCGTGTATGAGTGAATAAGAAAATGTAATCATAAAATTCATTTGAAATGGGGTTCTTCCCCCGACATTTGGCAACTTAGTACAATATATACATGTTGGAGTATACGCAAACCAATGAAAAATCAACCTTTGTAAATCTTTTCATATAAGTGAATGTAAAGATTTTCATGTAAATTTGGCCTTAGTATTTGATCTCAATGCCTTAGTGTCAGGAGAAGACACGGTACTCCCTTACCTTAAGCAATATTAGTCTCTAGGCCCTCGGTGTCATGATAATCGACATTAATAGACGCAGAGTCGTCACTTTCTTGTGACATGTTTTCTTGATTTGTACCACTAGCCGTATCTTGTCTAAGCACCCACCTACTACCTTGACGAACACGACCAGCTCGCCACTCACAGTGGCTTGTTGCAGCACTAGAGGTCTGCCATGCTACTCTGCGACTTTCTTCACTTGCGGCCGCACTCGTGTCTTCTGGACTTCTTGTTGCCCTCGCTTTTTCTGCTTCAATTCGTCTCGTGTATCTATGTTGTATATTGCGGTACCAATGTTTGTATTGTTGCACAATAACACTTGTTCGCGCTGCAGTTCCTCCATATTGAGTGTGTGCCTGGTTCGCTGCCTTTGCCGTATGATGAGACTTCTCCATGCCCTGACAACTCCAAATTGACAAGCTCCCATATCTCTCCACAAACCACGGCCCGTGCTTCACAACAACATGCTAGCCCATCATAGGATAGAAAAGCATTTAGTTACATAAGACCATGCAACAACATCATCAAGTAATCACCCTAGGTGGATACATAGCTTGCGGCCGCACAAACAATGCAACAACAGACCCCAGACTATGCAACAACATTCATACCAAGATAT
Organism: Pohlia nutans; assembly: GCA_022496805.1. NCBI lineage: Eukaryota > Viridiplantae > Streptophyta > Bryopsida > Bryales > Mniaceae > Pohlia > Pohlia nutans. The sequence goes on along the minus strand of CM040095.1, from coordinate 11,530,202 downwards.
CTAGCTAATATCGGCCGTAAAGACTTTATCAGTAGACCCTCACCCATCTACCCACCATGTAATGCATCACTTGCGTCTCTCCAAATGCTGCAAGGAATGCATCTCCAAATGCTTTGATAATCCCTTTGCAGGCTTGACGCTCAAGTGGGCTCAATACCAACCCATTGAGGTAAGGCAATAGCTTCTCCAATGCTTCCCACAAACGATGCCTTTTTAGCCTTGCGGCACCATTCTCAAGATTGTTTTGTTTTGACATGCAGACATCTTTCCAAGCCCTATTTTGATTTGACCATAAGCTGGGTTGGAAGAGTCTGCTAGCTACAACTCCACTTAGACTTGGCTTTTGCACGACATTACCTGTACATAGCCCCAGATAACTTTGGATCTTTTTTGAACTGAAAGTTTCCACCATCAAGCCCTATAGCAGACAATGACTTTTTCATAAGCTCAATGCACACTGCTCTACGTTCCAGATCTAGCATGGTCCACACATGCATCAAATGCATGTGCAGTATTTTCTCAATCATCCTGACCTATGCGTGTAGCGTGCATATATGAGTCCTAAATAGGGGAATTGGTAAAATGGGCTTCCAACGTGGATGCGTGCAGCGTGCTTGCATCACATGGTTCTGCGTTGATGTCTGTGGCAAATAGTCCTCCTTGCCATTCACCACTTGTTCTTGCTGCCGTAGTAGCTGTGACGGCGGCAGCGTTAACAACCTTTGGTTTTTCCCTCACTTGCTTGCAGTATATACTATTGGGTCCATGTTGTAGACTATTCATGCATTTAATAGTTTTCATGTCGGCGCTTAAGTGCCACTCGACATCAAACTCCCCCACATTGTCTACTACTAGCCGCTGCCCATTTGTTTGTGCTGCAATGACCTCTGGAAACTTTGGATATCTTCTTGAAGACCCAATCAAGTATGTCGAATGATTCTTTGCCCACCTGGAAACAAGCAACATGCCAAATTTCCTGCTTGGACTGAACTAAAAAGTATCTGTCATCATCCTTTTGAATTTCTGGATCTAGTTATCTGTTCATCAAAGTCAGGCTGACCCGCTCAAGCTTCTTTCCCTGCTGTATTTCAGCTTCATCCAGCTTCAAGACAAAGACAAGAGGCTTCCCGTCGCATTCTGCATTGTTTTGCCAACTGGACTAATGTCATAAATTATAATCATTAATAATCTAATAGCCAACTTAGAACCCAATGCCTTCAAATTTTGCGGCACATGCATCAAAATGTCAAAACCAACTTTCTCAAATGTTGCCGCATACTAGGTAACAGTAACTACCTTGCCAATTGTATTCATGACAAGGGCATGCAATGCTTACCTTCAACTGTCATGGCATAAAACAACACCATAGTGCGTTGGACAACTTCGAGGTCTACAAACAAGTTGTTCTTGCTATTTAATATCACTTCTTTTGCTGCAACAAGCTCCTTCTTGCCCCTCCGCACTGCTTGTATTACCCTTCTACCTTCCACATGATAATAATCACCTATGAATTGGGGCAACTTTGCGTTCATCTCCTTCCTCAGCCCCGATAGTCTACCTGGTCCTGGCAACACTTTAGCTCTTAAGCCGGGTACAACAAGGCTTATTCGATTATTTATCGTTCGGTAGATCGCTCCATATCCTCGCTGCGATACTCCAGATCCATCACATGCGGCCAATATTGCATCTGGCCCTATACTTTCACCTATCTTCTTTAAGACTTTCTTTACAACTTGGCTAGTGGCATCTTTCATCTTAGGTTGGTCCAAAAGCGCACTTGCCTCACCTTTAATTTGATAAAATGCTACTAAGCTCGGCCGCAATTTTGCTTTGAGTCGAGGCATCTCCCATGAGCCACTTTCTCAACCTTCCTTCACTGTTACACCTTTGTGCCAAACCAACAATGCTCGGTTGTAACTGAGCTCGGAGAATGGTCCTCCTCCGCTTTGCATACCTTGACCCGCTAGACAGCTCATAAAAACTTTTGATCTTCTCATGCACTCGTTGACGGAGGCCTAAAGGGGTCTTCACCATGGATTTCATTTTTTTTCTAACTTCTCGAAATCACCTTTGCACCTTGCAATTTCTGCCTCGAGCACCTGTACCTTCTCTCTATGTTGCTCGTCTTTTGTTAAGATACTAGTATTTAAAGCACAAGCCTCCACCCTTAAGTCATTGCATGTTGATTCTAAAGCTCGGACGGCTTCCTGCAGGTTCTCACGTTCTAGAGTATGTGCAGCAACGCTAACGCTTAATGCAGTATGAAAATCCACACGTTCCTTCATATATAATTCAGTGCATGATATCAACTCATTTTGGAGGCCTCGACATCCATATTGCAGACAACATATGTCATTCTCATACGTAATTACTCTTGACTGTAAATCCGCAACACATCTCTCCAATGAGTCTACATTTGTTGATGAATACCTTCCGTTGCCTTCAACCTTGAGCTGCTTTGTATATCCAAGCATGCCACTCTCTCCCTCGCATAAGAACTCTAAGTACTCCTTTATGGTTTCAAATTTTGGCGGACAATTACTGGCAGAATCATCTGGATAAAGTTTACCATCAACCCATAGGTCGATGTGGTTCTCACCAGCTGTCCTCCTTGCAGGAAAACTCATGTGATCAGCCTGGCCTTCAAGAGGCTTGCCACGACGAATGACGGGTGCATACTTTGGCGCCATTTGCACTTGCGGAACATAATTTTTGGGTTCCCGGGTTGTCACGTCTCTCAGCACGATAACAGTGGTCAGCATATTGCGGATAGAATGGTATTCCATCCTCAACTGATCTCTATCTCGTAACCCAATCACACCATTGTCGGATACTCTCTTTCTAATACCCGCTCTGCTTGCTTCAACAAAATTTCAAATTCACAAACAATGACAACCATGTTGTCGATTCACTACCGGTCTTGCGTGACTCAACTTGGCACTATTCTAAGTCTTTGATATACTACATGAATATGAATTAGACAGACCATGTTTCTCTGCACAATATATCAGCCGTGTTGCTCCTCTCTTCCCGTCACATTACCTTCCATGCAGCCACACAAAATTCCTCTCCAACGGCCACTCAATGTTCTTTCAGCTGACTTCCTTCCCGCCAAATACATCCACCCTGGCATCCGCCCAGGCAGAATTGGACCTCATTAAAATAAACCAAAGCCAAGAATGTACATGCCAGAGAAATTGTTTAATAAGAAAGAGCTTGTACTTAGCCCGTTCATTCTTGGCAGATGTCAATGATGTTCGTGGGTGGTATGCAGCCCATATTCGCGTATATTCTCGAGTCACTCCCTCCAACTCAACAGTTTGGTACCAATCCTAGGGACATGTCACTCAGAAAAGTCCACTCCCGTACTCCTTGGATGGCACCACTTCACTGAAAATGGTTTTACTTTCTCAAATTTTGTAGCCTGTACTAACATCCTTAGAGGGCCTTCCTTTGAGTCCAAACGAGCTCTAATGATCTTCTTATTTGAGAGAAGAAGAAAGGAATTAGGACTTTCGGTAGGTTGGTCCTTTTTCTAGTTTTTCTAAGAGCATCACCATCCGTCACTGCAAGAGACGCTCTAATGAAAGTGTAGTAGTAGTTTTTTTCACACCAATGACTCTCGCTAGTAGAATCACCGCTTACATAGACTAGTCTAAAGACCCACAAAAATACCCCCGGGGAAATCACTCTTAAAAATTTAGAAACTACGAGAGAACAAATATAGGGTGTCTTTTATTCATTTGAGATTTTATATATATATATATATGGTGTTTTAAAACCAAATTGGGATTTTTATAAATATTGCTAGAACATACCATAAATGTATCCTAAATTTGATACATATAGTATAATATTCCAATTTTTTCATAGCCCCCATTAAATTCCCTTTGTTCGGTCATGTATATTAAAATTTACACTAAGTGACTTCCCCAAGAGAATACCCCACAATCGCCCACATAGCGGACTAAACTACATAACATATGTAAAATGAATTCCATATATTTTGAAAAGATTCCATTTTAAATATAATAATTTTTTTGAAATTACTATATAGTGTTAATGATGTAGTGATGAAAAATCTTTTACATATTGTACACCTTTCTTCCAAACAAATGTGACGCCCTAGTGTAAAAGCATCCTCCTAGTCATCAACCTCCCTAACTACTATGTCTGAAGTTCACCTACATTGACATTTTGGTTTTTTTCTTGATGGATTGCTCAACGTAATTCTAAATCTTGAAAGATTTTTGTGTTCTCATAACAAGAATTTACAACCCTCTAATTAACATTGAGGGAAAATTATGAAATCAAAATAAGTTATTAAATTAATTAAATTATTTTTTCAACAGAATGCGTCCATAAATGACCACATAAATGACCACATGGACGCATTCTGTTGAAAAAATCCCCTAAATGACGGAGGGGGTAAGGGCAAAACATAAATGTGTTATAAAAAATTACTTCTTCAACTTTGATGAAGTTTGGTCCAAAAGAGAAAATGAGTAGCTTGATGTTTAGTAATTATCCATACGGTCAAATTTCAAAAAATAGCTTTTTATCTTCTCATAATGAATTTAGAAGCATTTAACTTCAAATATATATCAGAATTACAAATTTTGTTTTTAGAATTTATGATTTGTTAAAAATAGAAATTCTATTCTAAATTTTTTTAAAAAAATTTCAAAGGAGAGAACATCATTTGCTTTCCCCAAATAGTAAGTTTTAAACACTAGACAATGTAGAAGTGTTTGTCTTTGAAAATTTCTCCCGGGTGGAGTTTAACTTGGATTGACATGATTTAAATTAGGTTGGAAAGTAGACTTGATTTCCAATTTGAAAGTATTTTTTATTTTCTATAAAAATGTTTTTTCTATCTCGGGTAGCCCGTAACAAAAAGGGGAGAGACCATAAAATGGTTGATCCGTCACTTAGGGGTTAAACGTCAAAAGAGCCCCCACTCGCTTGTTTATAAGGGAAATATGAAGAAAAAAGTGAATTTACTCAACCAAATTTGAAATGGATTGGTGCTTTGAAAAGGTGATGAAAAAATGAGGGTAGTTTTAGCAAATATGCCTAAATTAAACAATTGTGGAACAATCCACAATCAAATGAAGAAAGAGAAAATGAGGGAGCTATGATGGGGTAGAAATTGTCAAAAGAGACAAAGCATTTTATTTATATTTAAAAAACAAAAATGTTGACCAGCGTCGATTGCAAGATGCTAGTTTATTTTGGCAACAACTCTTGTAGCCTTTTAGAAATGCTCTTTGGACTATCCTCCAAGGATCCTCTTGACGTTCAAGGGTTAACTCTATTATGCTTTTCATTTGCTCCTTGGACCAAACTTCATCAAAGTTGCAAAGTAACATTTTATAAGAAATACATCTAGGTTTTGCCTTTACGCCTTTGATATTTAGGGACTACATGCTTCATATTTATTAAGCCACGTTTGTTTTAATTTGTAGTAGCGTCAATATGGGTCTTTAGCTATCATTTGATTTTTTTTGAAGGGTTGCATATGCTCAATGAACTTAATTCACATTTGTTAAATTGAAAATAATTGCAATACCAATGAGATTTATAAAGCACATTGGGCATACTTTACATTAGTGTGCGACTGTGGAAACATCCAAACTTCACAAGTTCCAACCAGTCTATAAAATAGATCAAATATGACAAATTGGACCAATGGTATATACACATTTAAAGTCTAACTTCAACTTCTCCTCATCCTAATGTGGCGTTCATGTAGCACAACTAAGGCCCCTTCTAAAGATTTTGGATCAAGGTCAAAGTATCCTAAAACCAATTTAATTACTTGAGCTCGAACGCCTAAAATATATGTTCACTGTTAAATCTCACTAAATTCTATATCTATACGATTATTCACCCATATGCTTGTCAATTAAAATTGGGACAATACAGGAATGTAAAGTAGGTTTTAATCCGTCAAACAATATTTTGCGGCACAAAAAGGTGAAATCTACCATAGGTATATTGCCGAGGAGCAAGAGCTGCTTGTTGAACCAATGATTCTCGATCAGTTGTATTGAGAACCGAGTCTTGCCGGGAAAACATACGACAAGGATGAACATCACGTCACTCCCAATCTCTCGGAGAACATATGCAAACAACTCGGGATGTAGCAAAAGCTCACGAAGAATCTCCTCTTCTTCTTGTTGAGTTGAAGACGATCCTTTGACAACCACTCATATAAGAGGTTGTTCCCAAAATGCTCTCGAATCTCCAATGTCATAATGCGTAACTCGGTCTTCATTATCATCTTCATTTGTATCTTCGTCTTCACTAATGTCATCATCCATATCTAACTCTTCACTATTGTCATCATCTATATCTAGGTCTTTACTATTGTCATCATCTGTATCTTGATCTTCTCTATTGTCATCATGTGTACCTTGGTCCGCCGTGACTGTTCCTTCACCTTGGGCAACAGGATTTTGAGTCGTCATGAAATTTGCGTCGTGTAGATTCTCATCAAGCTCATGCATTTGCACTTCTAGAATAGCTTCTATAGCACGCCTTGTTTCCATTGGAAGCTCATAGAAAGTAAGAATGTCATGTGGCACTTATAGACGATCCAATTTATGAGGTGGAACTCGAACCATGCGTAATACTATTCGGTTTAAGATTTCCGTTTGAAAGGTTCTTGTTTATGGGACGTTTCCCCTAACAATTTCGTCCAAGTGAGCTCCCAAGGAACTCCTATAATAAGTCACAAAATTTGTATTGAGTTGCTAATGGATCAGTACTTTAGACATAAGACACATTTATGTAAGTTAACATGTAGAAGTATACATGCATTCAAATCTTTTACATAACAAGCATTCCAATTTCAATCACTTGCATTTAAATAAGTCTTGAAACCACATGGCAAGAACTCGATCTCTAGGGTTTAATCAATATTTTGGTGACCAAGAAAAACAATGGCATGATGAAGCTTGTTAGTACCTGCATATCTCACAATCCAAAACTCCACTTCTGAGTAATCGTCCAACAAACCACTTCTTGAGGCATGACTCGTGGCCAACGCTGATGTCATCTTTGCATTGGCAACCTAATTGAATTATTGGATCTTCTTTGGGTGCTTCCTCCGTTGCCAAACAAATTCTGTTGCAAAGAGTTCATGCATATGCATCAATTATATATGTCACTTCATACTACATGATTTGAAACAAAAAGACAAGCCCATTAGTTTTATTACCCACGTTAATAACCTACACATGTTTGAAATTGTCATCTATCTTCAAAACTAAAATGCATTTACATAGTCAACTATATGATGATCTCGGATAATGATTGACCGATTGACAAAGAAGTTGAAATTACCGGCAATTTATATTTTGTAAAAGGGAAGAGTCGTAGTTGGGGTTTGTCACAACTTCTTTATTGTCTTTTTCTACATTGCTTATAGGATTCTCCAAGGTTCTGTCTATCTCTATATCGTTCTTCTCTCTTGTTGTGTCACTTTGCTCCATCTTTTACTCATTGGACGATCCACAATTCTGCTCACGTTCCATCAATGAAGCTAAAGTTTCCAAAGAAACAAGAATCTGCAAAAAGAACCATTCAATTTGAACACGTAAAGATTCTTGCTAGTAATTTGAAACTGAGTGAAATCAAAGGCAACTAATTCTATAGTTTTTCTACAATTATCTTTTTTTTTCCTAGAATTAGATTTGCTTTCTAATTTCTTTTATACAAAAATGAAATTAGAAGATGATGATAGATAAGATGAACGATTTGAGAGAAAATCATTGGAAGCTATTTGTCTAAAATTTGCTAGTGTTTGAAGTTTGTTGCATGTAAAATGAGGACTATGTACAAGCTAAATTGTGAAGATAAGGCTTGCTCTTACCTCAAGTTTTCTATGGAAGTTTGTGCTATCCAATGCTTCAACAAATCTTTAAACAAACAAATGTGTTTAGATTGTACCTCAAGCGTTGGTCTTATATAGGCACTACATATGGACCTCGGTAGAGAGGTCAAGGCACTAGTTGGGCCTCGGTAGAAAGATCAAGGCACTAGTTGGGCCTCGGTAGGATATATGGGCCTCGGTAGAAAGATCCAGGGACTAGTTGCGTTCTTATTGGATTAGGATATGTGGGTTTTCTTAGAAGGTTTCAAAATAACTAAAGTCGTTGCCTCGGTAGGTAGTCGATAATAAACACTATTGCTAGTTGTATTGAAGGCACTCATATGCATCTCATTTACAAAATTTGAAATTGCAAAATCTATTAACTAGTACTATTCAATGGTGGTATTAATTAGTGGTTGGGTATTTTGGAGCCTTAGCATTCACTGTTTCGTAATAGAAGAGTTCTATAGTTGCAGTATGTGAATTCAAAAAGTCGCATGGTAGCTGAGTTTGGTCAAATTGAATGGTAGTGCGTTTTGGTATAGAAGCCAATTGAGGCTTTAAAGGATAATTTGGTCAATTTAAATTGAGCATATAGATAGATAGAAAGTCCAACCTCTTTTGAGGCCGGCATGAATAAAGTGTTTATTTGTAATGTTAATGACCCAGTGCCCACCGGACAAACGGCCATTGGAACAAAACTACTCTCCTCTACTTTTACCGGTTACTGGTCAATAATGTGTCTGCCGACAATAGACATTTTAATGACCAGAAACCGGTAAAAGTAGCCCTAAGGTGTTGGTCGGATAATCGTTTGAGCATAAGTTGATTTTTCGTATGCTGTAAGATCGCCTCTAGAGTCATGAGTTCCATGGTTGGTTGGTGAAGGCTATGTATCATTCACCAATCGACCTTCATGAGTGGTATTGGAAACTAAAAGGCACATTGAAAAAAACACATTTCTTGGGCTATACAATTAAACGAGGTTATCGTATCATTCTAAATAAGATCTCCAAAAGGTCTCCTATTGATGAATACCTAGAAGCCAAAGGCTATTCTTCACAAGAACAACGACAATTCTTTGGTGACCTTTGAAATGTTTGGATCTCGAAGAAAATTTCCACTATAATTTAGCTTACCGCATCTAGAGGTCTACCACTCGGAAGATGTAGGTTTGAGGTGAAGCTTCTTAACAATGCAACATATGTCATTCAAGAGAGATTGAAAGTCTAGCACATACTTTTATGGCATGCCATGGAGTTAAAGAAGTCTGAGATAAGTACAGAGATTTAAGGCTCAGAGCAAGATTGGACGCCAAAGTTCGAACTTTGAAGGATGCTCTTTTGGGATTACAACCTCCTAATCCGCCAACTTATCTCAATCAGCTAATTCTAACTCTCAGGCAACACAACACATAGGGGGATCAGAAGATGCAAAATCTACAAACACTATCAAAAGACCTTGGGATATTTTACGCGTTTGTCTCATTTGGAGCTGTTGGTGCCTCAAATGCAAACATGATTTAAGCAATGAACAATTTCACATAGGAGTTGTCCTATTTTGAGTCTGGCAACTAACGGTACAAGCTGGTATGGGTGCATGGAGAGAACTCAACAGACATATAAAAGACCCTCCCTCTCCAAATCAACTGGCTAAAAGAGTGGTCTTCATCAAAGTGTGGACGTACAAATACCATTTTTTTCGGATTGAAAAGAACTTTAGATTGGAAATTTTTTCCTCACCCCTACTTTTTCTCTCAAGATTTAGCCAACAGATACCGCACTCTTAGATCGATGCAATCAGCCTTGGAAGGAATAGGGGACGTACCTGCAGGGACTTTCCTCTCAAGTGAGGGCTCACAATATTTGCTTTCCTCTTTGTATTCAACCTCACGTACAGATAGGAGTGCCTCATCAGCTAACACGTTCTCCTTCCAACCAAATTCCAAAAATAGCCTAACAATAACAATAAAGAGGGCGGAAGCTATAGAGGAGGATATTGTCAACTAAGTTATAGTAGATATTGAGTTGGAAGTTGATGAAGAACTTATCTTGGAATGCGATCCTCAAGACGTTATTGAAGGCGTCTATTGCAGTCCTTCACACACTTTTTGTGAGCCTCAAGGCGCCGCCTTTCATTCTCCGCGGCCCAACCTCCAATTATTTGATGAAGAGCTCTCATTTCGTCAACCTTCATCTCCAAATGACATGGACCAAAGCGATAACGATTTAGTTCTCCGTGACAACCTTCAAAGTCCTCAGGATCTTCGCGATCTAATTAGAAATTGGATTAGAGCCATGCGTTGAGCCTCCAGTCCTCCACGCTTGATCTACGAGCTTTCAAGTGTTTGATGCTCCCACTTTGTTTGTTTTTATCTAGCAAGGTTTGAGGTGCTCTTGCCTTTTGTGGGCTTCCTAGGGTCTCTCTGATCCGGTCATGGAACCTCTCAGTGGTTCCTACAACGGTCTTTAGGCCTCTTCGGCCTTTGGGCTTTTAAGGCTCCATGGCCTTTGCGGCATATAGGCCTTCTGTTCTTTTTTGGAGTCCCCCCCTCCTTTGTTTTTGTCGGGCCTCTTTGGCTTGGCTTCTTGGGCCTTGTGCCCTTCTTTGACATGTAGGTCTCTTGGGTTTTCCCATTGTTGTTTTCTCTCTCCTCTTAACCCGAAGCGGGTTTTTGTATGAAGGACTATGTATCATACTATGTGGTCCGGGTTCGATTCCCGTTGGGTCCATTTGAGCTGTAGTGTGCTATAAGTGACTTGGTGCTCCTAGTGAATTACTCATAGGTAGGAAATTTGTACAAACCAACCGGCCCCTATCCACCTTCCTGAGACAAGTGGTGACACCATGCTATTTGATTAAAATAAATAGTAGTCTACACTACTACCGTCTTTTTTTCTCTATTTTCTTTTTCTTTAATTTTTTATAAAGTTTTTATTTTAAAATAATAATAATATTATTGTTATTATTATTATTATTATTATTCTATTGATATTGATTGGTTGTTTTCTATTCGTCTTTTATGTAGGAGGATTGATCTGGCATATTGTATAACAATAGTGTTTATTGCTTTGAATGTTTCATTAGTGGAAGTTTTAGATAGTTTGAATTTTGTTTCAAGGTGTTTCATCGAGGGAATATGCTTAGTTCCTTTAACTCCAGGCAGAGATGACTATAAGTAGATCTACTTTCCACCCTTGGGAAATGATGCTATTAATTATTAGTTGATATTTTTGAACTTTATTGTCTATTGTATCTTGTGAGAATCTGTCATTAGTGTATGTAATTTCAATGAATTTTACCGTGAGGTTGTCTATTGGGTTTAGTGGTGGGGCGCTTTGGTGTGGAAATTCTTTAATGCATATTAGATCAAGTTTGAATCTGGCATCTTTGTTGTCCACATGTACAAGGTAGGAACTATGGGGGATTGTATTTTCTTATGGGTTGTTGTTAAATGTCTTTGCATTCATGAAGGTGTAGCATCTTGTTTTCTATGATGATAAAATTAGTGTTCTTAATTCCCATACTGCTTTGTTATGCCTTTTGGTTTTAAGGGCATGTATGTGGTGTTGGTTACATTTTAGGAGTACATGGAGCCTGTAAATTGAGCATGACAATGGTATAGTTCTTTGTTGGTCATATGTGTAGGGTAGAATTGAAAGTGATACCACGGCCCATCAGGCTTAGTTTTCTCTATTTTCAAGCTACTTTGACCATAATTTGCTAATAATTGAGAAATGATTTTAAAATTCTTTTTGTCACGTATCATCCGTGACAAGAACATTTTGAACTTACATTGTTGGAATGTAAATTGGTTTATATTTTGGGGTCAAAACTCAAAAGTACTGACTCGTTTCTTTCTAAATTAGGAAATTTCCTTTAATCCCTAAATGCCAAAGGGTGTCCAACACTTGTTTCGTTAAAAGTGCACATAGCCATGTGCACTGTAATTTTTTTTTATTAAAAAGGGGAGGGGGTGGGAACATACCCACCCCCCTTTAAAATTTGCATTACATTTCTTTTAATTTTAAGGAGGGGGGGGGGGGGGGGGGGGGGAACATGCCCACCCCTTTCTAAAATTCGCACTACAATTCTTTAATTTTAAAGGGGAGGGGGTGGGAACATACCCACCCCCCTTTAAAATTCGCACTACAATTTTTTTTATGTAATGTACATTCAAATTTTGCACTTTATAGGTAAATTATGACTATACTTTCTTCAAACATACAAAATTTCAGCATGTGCACTTTCTATATGGCATGTGCACTTTTAATGAAACAAGTGTTGTCCCTAGAATTGGCGATTTGAGAAAAATTGTCATAAAGTTCTATTTGGAAGAATATTTTTGAATTGATATACAATTGAAAGTTGTAGATTTTGAATTTTAGATTCCATTTGTATAGTTCAATTCATTAGTTCTATTACTTATGTTTCGCTAAAATTATTCTTGAACACAATGCGTCCACGTGGTCATTTAGGGTTTAAACGTCATAAGAGCCCCCTCTGGCTTGTTTACAAGAGAAATATGCAGAAAAAAGTGACTTTACTCAACCAAATTTGAAATGGATTGGTGCTTTGGAAAAGTGATGAAAAAAGTGAGCGTAGTTTTAGCAAATATGCCTAAATTAAAAAATTGTAGAACAATCAACAATCTAATGAAAGAAGTTGTAATGTTTAATTTTCTTTATATTTCAAATGAAAGAAGCATTTTAAATATTTTTAAAGAACAAAAATGTTAGCTAGTAGCACCGACTGTAAGATGGTAGTTTTTTTTGGCAACAACTCTTGTAGCCTTTTAGAAATGCTCTTTGAACTGCCCTCTAACGACCCTCTTGACGTTCAAGGATTAACTTGTAGTAACGAAAAGTTCAATAAGGCTTTTTATTCTGTAGAACTTTCCTGGTAGGGTTCTTTAAGGGGAAAGATGAAAGCGTTTATGGATAATTCACTAAAGTCACTTATAAGGTTTAAAGATTAGTCAACTCAATCACCCAATGTTAATAAATCTCGGTTCATGTTAGAATGGGGTGGAATCACTTGCCTATAACTAATTCCAGTCAATTAAATATGTGTCTGTCTTGTCTTATCCTAAGGTCAAATAGTCATCATAAAGAACACGATTCCTTTTCATAATTGGCAGAGTGAGTCAAATAGACGTGTCAATCCTCATTGCTTGTTATAACTCAAGGTTCATTTCTATTCTAAAGTAAGGAAGAATACTTATCTTATAAAAATCTTCACTTTAAGCTTTATACTCCCACGTTCTCCATTAAAGCTTTCCTTAATTTTCTTAACTCAATTACTACAACGACATTGCTTTTATTATATCCTGCAAGAATCTGTATTACCAATCAAAAGCAAAGTAATTAAAGAACAAGTACTCCTCAAAGATGGCCAACCTTTGTGGATTCACTCCTTAACCCCATCACTTGCTAGTAATGTCAACTTCCCAAGATATAAAACACCCAATGTCAAATTGATTTCATATATTCTAGTTGTACAACTATACTTTAAATAAGATTCCTTTTGAATCTCTAATTTTCCATGGTAATAATCTTACAAGGCAATGTACCACAGCGGAGTTTAAAACAATCTAGTTTTACACACTAGCTATCAAATCCCTTGGTAACACTCCTAAATATACACAGTCGTCACCATGTATATATCTATATATTACTGGACTTCAATCTTGACTGAATTACTATCTTCTAATTCACTCTTTCCAACACACAATGTATACTTCTAGTCAAATTGACAAATCCAATATTATTTATTTGTATCTATACTTAGTACTTATAAGTTTATATAACTCCCAGTATACTCTAACAGAGTCAAGTGGACAGTTATTGAGTTCTCTTCAATATTCAGAGATTGGGTAATTGTTCTAAGTCAAGTGAATCAGTTACATTGTCAAATTTTCACATTCTGGCATGTACTTAATACACAATGGATCTCAGTATAGTCAAATAGACACAGTTTGAGAAAATCACTCAAATAGACTGGTTGCTCAATATCATTTATCCAATGTCAATTTGATCATAGTTCACCAATGTCCAATTGACTGTATCCAGTTACCATTTCCCAATGCTCTCAACATGTGTATATCATTATTGAATGCAACATCCACTCTGATACTTATATCAACTTGACTGTAACCTTCCACACAGGGTTGTCACATCGGACGTCTTTGGAGGAAATCGCGTCCGGTTTGACGTCGGGACGTCCGGACGTCGCGTCCGAGCGGCCGGACGCCAGCGTCCGCTGGATAAACTCTGATTTACTTTATCCGCTGCCGTTTTTACCCTGCGGATGGCTTAGCGGACGGCATAGCGGATAGCGTGGCGGACGGCCTGGAGCCCGTCCGTCCGGACGGCTCGACGGACGGAGTTTGATGGCGGACGGCAGAGCGGACGGCCTGGCGGACGGCGGGACGGACGACCGGGCGGGCGGACGGCACGCGGACAACTAGAGGACGGCCAGGCCGGTTTAGGGGTTCTCAAGGACTAAACCCTGAACACTTCAGGCCGTTCTAGGGTGATTGTAATGGTGGAAAATATAAATTAAAATCTCATTAAGTCACTGGAGCCTCATTGTAATAAAAATATAGCGATCTTGTTTAGGGTTATAGCCACTCTCGTTCCAACAACATAAAACATAAAAATAGTGTCATATATTATATTTCGCAGGTAAACAAACATTCAATAAAGGGAACGTCAACAAAATATTGCCATCTATTCATGTACGTCATACATATCACTACAGAAATATATACTTATAAAATCTATCTCCTGTCCAAACAACTACAATTACTGAATACTAGAATATCTTATAAAAAAAACTCTACGAAAATATATAAATGCTATTGAGTTTCAATCTGCCTTGTAATCAGAATCTCCTTTCACCTCTGCTCCGCTACTGTCCTCTGCATCATATGACTCGTCGTCACTATGAGAGTAATACTCGTTTTCCTTTCTCTCCTTCTTTACTGGTTGGATACTCTTCATTTTCCATGTGGATCCACTTGCGTCAAGGGGTGTTTTAACTCGTCCTGGCTTTGGCGGAGAAGCAGCAAATGGTTGCATGAGCCTTTTTCGTTTAGCGCTGCCGTTTCCTGTTGCGCCAAATTTCTCTCCACTCGATGATATATGTTTCGGGCCCACAAGTGTCTCCTTCACCGTCATCTTCTGCATTGGCCGTTGATTGTGCCTTGGGGGCACACCTGATGGCTTCTTTATTATAGCTACTGATAAAGGCAAATTTCCGTCGCTTTCCGAATCTCCATCCGATTCTCTCACACGTTTATTCACCGCTTTAGAAAGGGATACCAATCCCGTTGAAGATGCAAGTGGAACTCGTTGTGTTGGTGTTTTAGAATTATCAAATAAGGCTCTAGATGCAAGGGCGGTCCTCTGCATTTGGTCCTCAAGACGCGGTCCACGAGGAGAATCTCTCTCTCCAAACTTCAACGGACTCTTACTGATTGGACCAAAATCTTCCTCTATGCCTTTCCATTTGGAGTGGCCATTGTTCACCGTTGTGGCCTTTCGTCCAGGAGAAAGCTCCAACTCAGAATCTTTGGGGTCCTTCAAAACACCCTCCTGCACGGTGTCAATCCTTGTGCCACCATCTTCACCACGTTTGTCCCCCTCTTCTTCACCCAACGCCGGAATTGAATTGTCCTCTTCTCTGACATTCACACCGGTATCGTCGGCATTTGATGCTTGCACATGATTGCCCTCCTCTCCATCCTCAGCAAACTCGTATACATCGTGGCTTGATCGACCAGATCTTGCTAGAGACGAATCCGGCCTTCGTGGAGAGAGTTGATCACTCCAATCGTCAAGAGGCACATCAGCCCAGCGATCATCGTCTGATGCATGATTACCCACCGAATCGCCTTCATCATCTCCATCCGATTCTTCTGAAGCGGAATCCGAATCCTCTGATGATACATTTTCGTCGTACCACTTCTTCTGATCCTTTCTCTTAGCCTTTGCGAGGAGCTTTGAATTTGTATACACGTACACTAAATCTTCAGCCCTCTTTTGTTGGAGGCGATTCCGAGACCTGTTGTGCACGAAAGAATAACTACTCCAATTGCGTTCGCATGATGACGATGACACGGTTTGGGCTAGGATTCTCCGTGCTATTGGTGCGATGAGCTTTCCGCATGCCCCTTCAAAATCCCACCATGCATGAGGCGAACACTTCTGTTGTTTCGGATCCAACATATTGTGGAATGGCGGTTCCTTGTGACGGAATGCCAAAAACTCTAGCACCACATCCGGATATGTTTCTGGAGAACATAATTTCCCAAGCACACGCTTGCATACTGTGATGGCATCTAAATCGTCTGCGAGTTTCTTATCATGTAGCAAATACGGATTCAAAAGTGCACCCGCATCGTGTAAATCCGTTCTGACCAATGCCCATCGGTCGCGGAAGTGCTTCTCCACATCAATGCTTTCTCCACCGTCCAATGGAAAGAACTCATCCTTCACCCTTTCAATGTGTTTCTCCACATTGTGAAAGATGTGTCGAATTTTGCCCATACCAGGTTCCCCACTGTCAAAATCCCGCAGTGCATACATCAACGGTGCAACCACCTCCTGAAAGTTAGTGCATCTTTGCCAAAAGTGATCATCCAGTATATACCTTCTCACATCTCGAGAGATAGTGCGCGCTTTGATCCCCCCCCGCTTGTCTCGGAGTGTGACGACATAGGACGTCCACTGTTCGTCCACAACTGACTGCTCTAAGGCCTGTCTGACCTCGAGTAATCGATCCACCATCATGAAATTTGATCCAAATCTAGTTTTCCCTGCCAATACTAGGCTGAACTTCTTCTCGTGCTTTCGAAATACTGCAAGAGGCATGTGTCTCTTCTTTATAAACGTCACGATCGTCCGGGCCTTCTTCAACACGTGAGCTATCCAGTTTGCCTTCGTGATGTCCCCCAATAACAGGTTCATTGCGTGAACAACACATCCTTGGAAGTATATGTGGTCATATTTGTTCGTCACGAGATCCGCTGCTGCCTTCATGACAGATGCGTTGTCCGTTGCAATTTGCACCACGTTCTGCAATCCAACGCCTTCAATGAACTTCTCTATGATGGTCGCTTGGTACGTTGCTGTCTTCGAATGTCCCGAAGTGTCTACCGATCCAAGAAAGTGTTCTCCTACCGCAGACACTATCATGCAATTGAATAATGGTTGGTTTGTGCACGAGCTCCATCCATCAAATGTCAACGTGGCTCCAAACTTGCGAATGCTATCTGCCATTTTACCTTCCAATACCACCCCTAGCTCATTCTTGGCCTGCATCAAGAGTTTCTTCCGTAAGTCATTGTAAGAGGGTGGTGTGTATGGTCCCCGAAAAGCAGAAGTCCTCCGTACGGCCTCTTTGAAAGTTGAATTCCGTGCTATCGCAAAAGGGATATTCGCCTCGTAAAAGAACCTTGCCCACATCTTGTCTAACTCCCTTCGTTTGTCTTCCTGAAAACCCTCTGGTATTCCTGCTTGTCGCAATAGACGGGCGGCCGTGCCAGCTGCACTGTCACGTTCCGTGGATGGTGGTCTGCTCGCGGTAGTTTCATTTGTATTAGAACCTGACCTCTGATTTGGAATCTCTTGTGGTCCATCGCGTGACTCTCGATCTAGCGATTGCGGTGTGCAAAGCTCCATCATGTCCATATTTCCCGCTCTCGGAGTGCGACATTCATCGGATAGATCTGGATTTGGACGCTTAGGAGGATCTCCTCTGCAATTAAGAAAGAGCCCTTTAATCTGCGGTGTGAGTCTCTTGCATATACCGACGCCAATGTCACGGTTTCCTGATGCGTTCCGGTATCCAAGGTGACTCAACATCCTCGCCGCCTTCCTTGCAAAAAGTGCTGCACATAGTAAGCACTTCACTTTTCCGGGGGCTATATCCACATACCAATCTTCCCAATCGCTGGGCATCTTGAAAGGTTCAAGCGGGTTTAGGTTCCGCTACCCAATAGTTTTAAGTGACGGCGTGCAGTACCCCGTGATCGCGCGACGAAAAAATGTATCCTGTATGTAAAATACAGTAGTTGTCAAATTCCGAACGGAATTTGACAACCGCGCATTCAAACTCGGTAATGGTCAAGCAAGGGATACCAAAAGGTTGCCCACAGCCCTTGACAACTGGTGAGTTCGAATGAACTCACCAAAACAAAACCTTCATGCTTTATACTACCATCTGCCGCACTAGCCGTTGGACAGCCTGGCTGGTCCGTTCTGCCGTCCGCTGTGCCGTCCGATATGCCGTCCGATCGATTCGGGCTGGATCGAACGCACTGGAGGGACGGTCCGGATCGGCCGGGGTGGATCGGACGGGCTGGACCGGACGCGCTGGATCGGACGGCCTGGATCGGACGCGCTGGATCCGACGACCTGGATCGGACGGCAGTATCGGACGGCAAGATCGGACGTGATGCATCGGACGCACCAAGACAGCGGACGCCTTAGGGTTTTGCTTTAGGGTTTACGGTCCGCCGCCGCCACCCCATCGGACGACGATGATCGGACGGGCAGCACGCTCCGGACGACAGATCGGACGGCAGGCCCGGTTCGGACGGGCGGACGGGCTGGTTCGGGCGGACGGCAGTATAGAAGGCCCGTCCGGCCCTATTTCCTCTCACTTCTCACTCCTAAATCAGGTTGCTGGCAATTCCCTTTGTGGACTTCCTGGCCTTATTTACTACAGGGGTGAGAGGTCATATGCTTATTGTGACCAATCACCGGTTGGTCACAATAAGCATCTTACACACTTTATTCATATCTTCGCGGTATTTTCACACGGACGGGTCACTCACATTATCGCGGTTTTCTTACACAGACGGTTCTTACACATTTTTGCGGGGTTTTTACGCAAACGGTTGATTCACATTATCGCGGGATTACCTCACGGTTTAGGGTACACGATCGATTCACCTCGTCGCGGCATTCTGTCTTGGTAATTGCACACGGTTCATTCACACATCGCTAAGCAATGGCCGATGACCAACGTGAGGGTCACGTTCCGAATGCTAATGCTGGGCCTAGGAGGAACAAGCCTAAAGGGGCCCCGCATGCGATCGATTACGCCGTATTGGACGACCCAACTATTCTAGCCGCACCACGATGGGAAGAAGTTAAGGACGAATATTGGTCTGCCACGGATTGCAGAAATTATGTCAAACTGTCCCACATTGGTAAACTGTGGCCGAGGGATCAATTACCAATGATGGCAAGAACCTTTATTGCCAAACCAAACTTGTGCAAAGATGATCATTTCCTTCACCGAGCGGAAGAGGTATGGAGGGCATTGTTTGGAGGTCGTTCGAAGTCAAAGGGAACATTCAACTACAACACACTGGCAATGGTCTATGTCGAATTAAAGTTGGAGCGCAAGGTGGATTGGAGTACATACCCTGTAATTAAATCGAGCCCAATTCAGTTGGCATACGGGCAGCGAGATATTCCTGATTTGTATGATCCAGCATCTACAAGCACAAAAGAGATGTTGGTCTCTTTAAAGAAACCGGGCACGTCGACTACAAACAGCTCAGGTCGAGACACTCGAGTGGAAGTCAAACCAAAGACCGCTAAATTACCAGTACTGCCTATGGCCGCTTTGGACAATTTGGATGCAAGTGTGGAAACCGAAGTCAATGCTGAACGGGAGGAAATAGAAGTCAAAGTTGAATGGGACTTAGAAGACAAAGTCGAAGATGTTGCAACTTCTCCGTCTCGATCGGTACCGTGCAAGGAGGGCGAGGAACTGTTGCCGCATAACCCATCCACGCTAATTCAGGGAACTACGGAATCAAAGGGGAAACAGAAGTTGAGGTCCGATACAATTACCACGGAGGACCGCCAAGAAAAGTATAACTTTGGAACAGACTAGGCGGTTCGGGTAGAAAAGGGCGGTCCAAGCAATCCAAGTTCCTCAACTCCAAGCGAGAAACGCGCATGTCCGGATGACACGGATACACTAATTCGGGATCCAAATGGACGTTGGGGAAATTGCGGGACTTGTGAGGCAAAGAGAATGCCTATTGAGGATCTAATGATTTCATACGGGCAGTTGGCGGAGAAAGTTCCCAAGGTGGGTGAAATTGCAGAAGCAGAGCAGTGGGAACTGTCCGACGAGTTCCCCGACTTGAAAAGTGATCTAGGTTCATTGAAACTTCTTTCGAAGAACGTGTACGTGAACTTGGTAAAAGCCATGGACGTAACAACTTTCCTTCGTACAATCGCACCACAGCTCGCTAGAGATGCCCAATCAATTGAGAAAAAATTGGGCCGTTGGGGGCCAGTCATCGAAAAGGCGAAGCGTGTTGATGAGCTCACGAAGAGACTAAAAGAAACAACGGAATGTGCAAGGGGATTTGAGCGCTTGGCGAGAGAAACCATAAAGCAACTGCAGTCGACCATCATGAAGAACCATTTGAAGACCCTGCATCTCCAAATGATGAATTGGCAGTTGATAGAAGAAGTAGAGAAGCTGCGAGAAGAAACTACAAACAAAGAAGCATTACCTCAAGAATCTCACGTCCCTTCGGAGCAGCTCGCTATTCCGTTGAATGCCAACACTTCGAACGCAGCAGTACTTGAAGAAACTCTTGCCCCATCGGACCAATTGTCTCTTCCATTGGATGCGCAAGTTTTGGACGGAGTAGTACTTGAAGAAACTCTTTCCCCGTCAGACCAATTGTCTCTTCCATTTGATGCCCATACTTCGGACGAGACAGTGGTTGAAGATACTCTCGCTCCATCGCACCAGTTGCCCTTTCCTTTGGATGTCCAAACATCAGACGAAACAATGGTTAAAGATATTGTACCGCCATCGGAGCAGTTGCCCCTTCCTTTGGATGCCCAAACCTCCGACGGTGACCTCCACAATGAACAGAATCCTTCGAATTCGCTAGAGCGGCCAGGTGTAGCGGAGGTATTCGTGGCGGTTGATAGGATGCAGGAAGAACCTTGGAAAAGGCCACCAACCGAAGCCGGTGAAGCCAGTAACCGTGAGATCGAGACGTTGAGACAACGATTGCATCAAGCAGAGATTGACAGGGATATAGCGAGGTGTGAATTACTTTTCTGGAAAAGTGACAAGGAGATGCCCATACCACCTCGTGAGCAAAGCCTGCCTTGGTTGAGTTATGTCCACCAATTAAAGGATGTGGATGAATTGGTCGCGCGTGAGTTGTATTTGATGTTCCAGTACGAGGAGAAAAAAAGTGGGAATCTCTCTTGTATGCTAGGAAGTTTGAGGAGGGTGCAAGAACTATTTGATCGACAAGCGGCGCTGCCTGGAGCACGTACAATGACTATGTTTACCATGTGGGGTGATGTTGACGTGATGATGACACGGGCACATGGGATTTGTGGTTCTCTGGAAACAAACAACATGGATTGGGCTTCGGCGATCGAAGAAGGGTGGATGCCATATAACGTGTTTTCCTCGCATTTGTTGGAGAAGGAGAAGACGGTGGTTCATACATGTAATCCAGCTCCCGACTTTCTGAAGGAGACATGTTGCTTGTGTCAATATGGGTTTGGTCCAGAAGGAGCGATCCAACTAGGACAATGTCAGCATACCTTTCATATTAAGTGCGTTGCGGAACATTGCTTACGACGCTCTTGGTGTCCCCTGTGCAATGCTCCTATACATGTCAGATTCTACGAAATGATGGGCCTTCGCGCCTTTATGCCATCTGGTCTGTCAAACCTCGTTTTACCAAAAGCGGCTAATTAGGGTTTCTAGGGCAACTAGGAGTAGTCTTTCCTCCATAAATAGGAGGAGTAGTGGCCATAATGGTCCAGTTATTTATTTAGATAGAGAGTACCATCCGGGCGCAGCCTAGGGGGATTATTATAGGACTAGACTGACAGCAAGTTCCGGTGGGGAACCGGATGGGAGACCGGATAGGAGATGACGGGTCTCTGATGGACCCGGCCACGGTCCGAGCATTGAAGTGGGCCGCTCTAAATTGGGCGACCCACTGTTCATTCACTCTCTACAGTTCCAGTTGTCCGCGCCAGCAGAACTTCGAGCTTCCGGATAACAGTAGAGTTGACAGTATAGAACCGGAAGTAGAGGGCATCGGGCGATTGTCTTGTGCAGATTCTGAGCGTCCGGGAGTACGGGAAACTGAACACCCGGTGAGAAACAGCGACGCGAGGTTAGAATTTGGAGTAAGCGAGTATCCGGACAGCGCGCACCGCCATTTCCGGCAGAGTTTGAGGAAGAAAGGAAGTGCGCATCCAGGAAGAGGGTCTCGGGGTCTCCGGGAGGTTAGAAGAACACCACGGAAGCGGAAAGGGAAGCGTCCGGAGCGGGAGGCGCGAGGTTTACCGCGGAGAGAAAGGACGCACCCGGAGAAGGAGTTGCGCCACGTCCGGAGGAGAGAGGAGTTCCGTCCGGAGTCCGCAGCCATGGCACGCAGGGAAGCCGGGGCCAAGATTCCGGAGAAGCGCATCTGCCCGGAGATTCCGCAGCACGAGCAGGACTTCGACGAGCTAATGCAGGACCTCCAGAAGATGGGGTGTTTGGGATTGTTTGGAAGGGTGTGGGATGTGCAGGACTCCCAAATGTTGGAAGAAATCGAGGGCGGGCCAATGGTGAGCGCTTTCCAGACGACCATCCGGGCGAAGTATGGCAGTTGGACCCGGGAGATGTGGCGGGAACTATACGACTTTCCGGACACCAACGAGGACCTGGAACCGGGAGGCAAGGGCGACACGGACTGGGTGAAGATGCGGTTTAGTCATCTTTCGGACAAGGACGGATTCAAGGTGGCGGATTGCATACTGCCCCGGGAGCAAAGGCTGCTCCAGTACGTGACACCCATCCTCAGTCCGGAGAAGCCCACCGCCCTCACGGTGACGCTGGCCCGGGGAATCTACTCCGCCCTTCTCCGGAAGAAACGGATCAACTGGGCGATCCTGATCCACCGGAACACGCAGAAATGGGTGAGCAACCTCGACAACAAGAAGGGATGCCCGTTAGCCCCATTTCTCTACCACCTGTACGAGAAACATGGGTGCCTCACGGCAGGGGAGAAGAAGAGGTTGGAAGAAGTGCCTATTCCGGGGGTGAGAAGCCCGGCCAAGAAGAAGAAGGCGCTTCCGGGAGGAGGAGCGGGGACCAGCATAACCGGCTCGTCGTCCCGACCGGAGGAGATAAGGATGGCTCCCCCGGCAGCCCAACCGGATAGGAGCAGAGTCAGGGAAGAGGAGCTCCGGAAGGAGAAGGAAGACCAACCGGTAAGAAGGCCACCGGATGATTCCAGCCCCAATCCGGAGACCAGGACCAAGAGGAGAGAAGACCGCCCGGAGGAAGGCCGACCGGGTGGCACCAAGCCGCAGCAGGAGGAGCGGCAGGAAGGGAGAAGGAACCCGGAACTAGAACGACCGGGTGGAGCGAGACATCAGCCGGAGCTGAGAACGAGAGACCGGGAGGGGAGTTCGGATGAGGAGGAGGATTCTCCACAGCCGAAGCTAACCCGGAAGAAGCCGGTGGGAGGCCGAGAGGCAATTCCTCAACCGGAGGTAGGCGGTCCTTCCCGGACACAATCTCGGAGGGATCAGATCGAGGTGCCCAGACCAGAGGAGGAGACGAGACCTTCTCCACCTCAGCCCCAGGAGCAACCGGTAGAGGGACCCGGACCGATGGGGAAGGATTATACTCCGGCAGCTCCACAAGAACGCACGGAGAACCGGACAAATCAGGAGGGAGGTTCGTCCCAGCCCCAGGGACGGAAGAGGAAGTTAGTCCTCCCGACTGAAGGAGAGGAAGAACCGAAAGGACCGGATACCACACCGGGGAAGAAGAAGGGACCGGTCCGGAGGAAGGTAACCCCACTCAACAGACGTCCCAAGGAAGTGGGGGAGGACGAAGAGGAAACAAGGGATGAGGGGAGACAGGAGCAGGAAAGCCCAGCAGGAGCAGAACCGGTCCAGGAGGCAGGACCATCCGGAAACATGCTAGCAGAACAAAGAGAACCACTGCGGATGGAGGACATGCTACTGCAGACACGGGTGGCACTGGACCTGGTTACGGAACAGTACAACCCCCTGTTCGCTGCTCTCCGGGAGACAGGGACCCTTCTCCGGACGAACGACATTCTGGAGTATCCGGCGAAGATAAGGAAGCTCCAGAGGAAACTCATCCGGAGCAGGGAGAGGGAGAACGAGCTAACCGGACAACTGCAGGGCATCCGGGAGGCAGAGAGCGAATCGGCGGCTCTCTTGAAGGGACTTGAGGAGGAACTGCAACGGAAGGTAGCCTACATTAACCAGATGGAGGCCCACGTACAGCAGAAGGAGCGGCAGATCCGGGAGCAAGAGGATGCCATCCGGAGCGTAGCAGAGACAAGCCGGCAGTGTGTCTCCAGGCTATCCGG
This sequence comes from Pohlia nutans, assembly GCA_022496805.1. Taxonomy (NCBI): domain Eukaryota; kingdom Viridiplantae; phylum Streptophyta; class Bryopsida; order Bryales; family Mniaceae; genus Pohlia; species Pohlia nutans. The sequence continues at coordinate 11,505,903 of CM040095.1, read as the reverse complement.
ATTGTTCCAATCGAGAGGGGAGGCCCAAACGAAGGCCCGGTTGTATGACGAGCGGGTCCTTCAACCGGGATTAGAGGGAGCAGCTCGGATGAAGAATGTAGTCCGGGAGTACTCGGACAAGGTCGAGGCGTTTTTGGTGGAGTTCCGGGTACTGGCAGAATGCATCCGGGAGAGCTCTTCGGAGGAGGAGTCGGAACCGGAGGGACAATCGGCGGGGCGCGGAATGCAGGGAGACAGGTCAGCTGATCCAATTGTGGTAGGAAGTCCGGAAGCTGGGGAGGAGTAGCCGCCGGAGGACCAGTGGCTGTCCAGGATTTATCAGAGGCCCGGAATCAATGGCCCGGTCTTCGTGGGCCCGGCTGCTTGGAGCGGGGCTTTTTGAGCAGTAGGGTAGGACTCTGTTTGGGAGTTAGTTTTTAGGACCCTGATTTTAGGTTGCAGCGTAGGATGAGAATTAAATCGTGGGGGAGTCCCCCGGTTTTTCCGGATCTGCGGGTTTCCCGGATCTGGTCGGCTTTGTGTTTTCTTTTTATCCAGGGATGTTCTTCATTCCTGGGGTCTTCTTGTGTACCATTTTCTCTTTGTAAATGATCATAGGCATACTCTTCTACAGACGTGTGTGTGTGTGCGTGTGTGTTTGTGAGGTTGCTACTTGAGATCGTGGTCCAATTAGTCCCTTGGCAACCGGAAGGATTGATAGGATTCTGTGGTGGATCTAGTTGTTTCATGCTTGGTTGCAGGGTTTGATTCAGGGTAGCGGCTGAGAGGAGAGGAGGGGGTACTCCAGTTCTCTCAGAACTCCTGGACGGGTAGTCCGGTTGAGGTGCCAGCACCTGGGTAGATCATGTGACAGATGAGTCCGGAATGGCTAGAGTAACCGGGTTCTGTTGTAGATCCAGTTAAGAGTCTGGGTATTGGGAAAACTCAGAGATTGTTTGAAGGTGGGTTGTTTCGTGCTCGGTTACCAGGTATAATCCGGATTAATGGCTGAGTGAATAGGAGGGGGTACTCCGGTTCCCTCAGAACTCCTGGACGGGTAGTCCGGTTGAGGTGCCAGTATTTGGGTAGACCAGGTGATAAGGAGAGCCGGAAGGATCAGAGTAAAACGAACAAATTAGGAGTCCAACCAATTCCGGATACCCCGGATACGAGTCCATCCCGGTTATCAAGTCGTTGTAGTAATCTTAAGAGGGGAGGGGGAAACCCGGGTTGCATTTAAGTGACCGGCTGTGGGTTTGGGATGAATCTGCAGCTGAAGTGCAGTACGGGAAAGTACCCAGATTGGGGATTTAGGAGTTTTTGTTAAGATAACCGGAAGGTAGTGAATTTCCCATCACTTAAATCAGTAGGGAGGGGTGTGTCTTTCAATCCAGCACCACTAATGTGAATGGAGAATCCTCTGAAGGAAAACAGAGGTTAAACATAAACCGGTTTGAGTTGTCTTGATAGACCGGACAGAGTACGGTTGGGAAAATTTCCAACTCGGACGAAAACCGGATCTAGTTGTAACCGGGTCAGTCAGTGGGAGGAGACCCGGTTTGATAGGAAAAAGGAATTCAGCTGGTGATAGAGAGAGAGTGAGATCACCAGTCCGGGACCATCTCCGGAAGCTTTCCACTTCACAGAGTCTCTGCGGAACGATAACCCGGAAATCACTTCTACGAGCGCTCTTAATACAAAAAAGCGCGTTCTAGGGGAATATCCGGTATCACGTGCTACGACATGGTCATGAATACAACCAGTGGAACCTTCCTCTGGACCAAAAACCGAAGAAGTTTCTAAATTACAAAAACTGGGGTCAACCATTGGTATGGGATGTTAACTTCGACTGCCATGACTTGTACCATTTGCACGCAGAAGGGTCTGAGGTAGAAGATTTTATGGACAAGGACGAACTTTTTTGGATGACCCGAGATTACGAGATCGAAGTGCAAGCACGTGCAATTGTGAACGAGGCGGACCGGGAGGTGTTTTGCCGCAACTTTGGGGGACATTGGAGCGTACATCACAAAAAGTTCTTCCGATTCCCAAAGAATGAAGTAAAAAAGAGAGATGATAACACGTGGTACGAGGCGTCCGGTCCCGTCTTAGGAGAACAACACGGAACGTATGACCGTACGTTGATTGGCAGAGCTCTGGTCCTTTCAAAGTTGGAGGAGGCGGCTAGGCTTCGTGCCACAACAACCGAGGACATGTTCATTGATGAGGAGAATTCCTATGCGGATGTTGCAGGTGCATATGATAGGAGGATCAATGACGTCATCGAAATGTGGCGACGTCATATGTTGACATTGAACTGGTCAACGACATTTGGGGAAACTGAGCAAACTGTAACTCTTGTTGTCGGTCGTGTGGAGAAGTACATCGAGGTTTTTAAGGCAAGAGAGGTGGATATGGATCGTTCTCGCAAGGGGAAACGAAAGGCCGACGAGGATGACAATTGGGAACCATCTCAAGACAACGTTGAAAAGAAGCTTGCGATAGATTCAGAGGTTGAGGCAGGCGGTACAATCACTCATGACAGCCAGCGTAGACGTACTCGTTCGATGAATATTGATATTGCATGACTGTTTTTTAGCCATTTGGCTACTATATGAATATATATAACTCTATTCACGTTTCCATTCTTGTTGACTTCCATGAAGAATACTTTTTCCACACTCGGTTTTCTTTCACTTCTCTATTTATACTTTTTACAAAACTCATAATAAAAGAGAATTCGCATGATAATTTTTTCATTTCAAGGACTCCCACAAATGCAATTTATTTTTTATCGTGTTATAATTTGAAAAAAGAAACTGGGATAACAGTGTAGGCATTTAGACGTTTACCTAGTCAAAGTAGCTGATCAGAAGACGTAATGAAGGAAGGACTTTTCCTCCAAGCCAACTTTTTTTTTCCACTGCCGCCGTCCGATGCCTGCCGTCCGCTTCTGGCCGTCCGCTGCTCGCCGTCCGCTCCGGGGCCCAAAATGCCGTCCGCTTAACGGTGTCCGATCCGCCGTCCGATACAGCCGTCCGATTCGTCCGTTCGGACCGCCGATAGTCAGATTTCATGACGTTGTTCAACTCAACTACTTCCCAGAACGGATTAAATGCCATGAGGAATCCAATGATCGTGATTAAGTGAGCCAAAGACTCCTATTAACCCCTAAACGTTCGAACCCTTTTCAGATTTGGCCGTTTTTCAGAAATGCATTATAAAATGCAACTAAGAGGGATATTTTCAACTGGATGAATGAATAAAAGTTGTACATCATGAATGTTAGATTCTATCCATACGGTTGGATTTGCAATGGCTATCACCAATTTTTGTGTATTAATTTTCAAACTTCAAATTTAGAGCTCTTTTGGAATATGATTACGAATAAGATATTGGCAATCTAATAATGAAATTTTTGTGATGGGTTGAAATGTAATGCTTTAAGTGTAGTGATTTTTGGAGATTTTTGGGTTACTTAATTTCAGTACTTCACTTTCTCAAGAGCACTTTTAGACTAAAATCTTCGAAATTTTGGGTGCAACACTACAACATGACATGAGGCATAAAAATTTCACAAATCATCCCTTCTCTAATCGGATCACACATGCACAAAGCTAACTTCCCATAAAAGTTTAAGTAAAAGATCCACACTGCAAAAAGTGCATGATGGATGAAAAATCGGAGTTCAAATCCGTACATCATGCAAATTATGCATGATTGGGCCGTTAGGGGTTAACCCTTTGAGGACAACGCAACATGTTGGTATGGTGAAATCGATCACAGGATTTGCATATTTGAAATATCACATTGGGTGATTTATAATTTTGCATTCCTAGTCATTAGCAACATGAAGGTATAATAAAAGTTTCAACATGATTGGAAGATATTTTGAATATTTACAAATTTTATTATGTAAACACGACAAAATTTCAAAATAAATATACTTTTGTCAAATTTAATATCAAGTTTTTTATTTAAGGTAGATAAAAGTTACATTTACATATAGTAAAGGTATGAAAGCAAAAGATATAAAAGAGTCCTATGATTCGAGCATTATTAGAAAGCCCTTTGTATTTAGGACACTCCAATTTCAAATTTCTCAACGTTGGAATAACTTCAATAGATTTTCTACTTTCCAATCCCAACGGTCAAAAGATGTATCATAACTTAACTTAAACTTCTAACGAAAACTCCAACTACATAAAAGCTAAAACGCTAGATTCTAAGGACGTTGGACCAAAAATCAAGCATAATATGGTTGATTGGGCACTTAGGTTACACATATGAGTTTTAGATTCAATCCATACTTTAAGATCAACGGTTACGAATACCAATTAAGTTGTATGAATATAAAATGACTTGGGATTCAAAAAGAAGTGAATTTCAATGGTTGAGATCATATATGAATAGTCACTAAGTGAAGTCATTTTAACAAATGTTGCCACACAACAATATAACATGCATCACTTCTTGTTAGAAGTCCCAAAATGTAAATCCACCAACCTTTTACACAATAAACAATAACATCGCACCAAGATCGTTCGATTTTGGAACTATTTCATTTTTGCTGATAACAAATTTCAGAGGATATTACGGGCTCCATTATTCAAAGAAGATGATTCATACATTCGCACATGCGTACACAATATATTTATATTTTGTTCATATAAATTTATGTATACATAAAAATACATGTGCATATATACGTATATATATATATATATATATATATATATATATAGATGGATGTGTCGACCATTTATAGATGTACATATTAATATAAACCCTAAACATGCATGCACATACGCATACAATAAGATTTATTTATATGTATGTAAATATAAAGGTACGTACATGTGTATTCAATATGTTCAACTATAATTTAATTTCATATATACTATTCATATGAACATGCATACAATAGGTTCAAATCTAATTTAATTTCAAGTTTTCCCCTCTAACTAGGTTTGTAAAATATAAATTGTTACATATATTGTGTGATAATTTGTTTATGAAAATTGACGTGGTCTTTCCCTCTTAAATTGTGTTTGTGAATTCATTGAATGAAGTCACTCTAGTAGGTTCGAAGTAATGTATGCATAAAAAATTGCTAACTCTTATGGAATTCAAATTGGAACGCAATGCTTCATTGTATTGCCTTTACATTTGAATATTTTGCCTATTTATTCAATTGGTAAGTAATTACAAGTCAAGTCATGAAATTGACCAAAAGTGGGAGGGAGAATGAACAAAGGAGGAAAGGGAGAAGGGCAAGGTGGGGGGGTGGGAGTTAGCTAACAATGGAGAGGTAAGAGCCATCATGAAAGAGGTGGGACGGACCGCTCTCCTAGAAGTGAAGCACTACAAGAATTCAATGCGAAGCACATTAAATGTTGGAACATTCTTTGACCGTACTCAAAATAGTCCTCGAAGTCCGCGAGAATTCTTGAAGTGCGTGTAGACCCAAGGAGTTGGGCAGGAGGAGGAGGAAGGGAGAGCAATGAAACACCAAAACTCAATACTTTGGAGAACTGCTCGCGCACGCCGTCCGATGCCTGCCGTCCGATGCCTGCCGTCCGCACTGCCGTCCGATCTGGCGTCCTCTCTGCCGTCCGATCAGGCGTCCGCTGTGTCGTCCGATCCGAGGGTTTCGTCGGATAGATCCTGTCCGTCCGATCAGCGCGCTCCATTTCATTCAGTTCGTCCGATCTCGTCCTCTAAAACCGCCGTCCGAGGTGATTCTGCAGATGACCCTTAACCCCTAAAGGACCATATTATGCTTGTATTTTTGTCAAACGCCCCAAGAATCAAGTGTTTTAACTTTATTGTAGTTGGTGATTTCATTAGATGTTTAAGTTAAGTTATGATACATCTTTTCACCATTGGGATTGGAGAATAGACTTCATTTGTAGATTTTCCACCGTCGAGAAATTAGAATTTTGAGTGTCCAAAATACAAAGGGATTTCTAAACATGCTCATATCATAGGTCTCTTTTAATTTCTTCATTTTCAGTATTTTACTCCTTGTAAATATGACTTTTATGTACCTTAAATATAATTTTTGATATTAAATTTGACAAAACTATATGTATTTTGAATTTTTCCCTTGTTTACATAATAAAATTTGTAAATATTCAAAATATTTTCGAATCATTTTGAAAATTTTGCCATACCTTCATAATTTTAATGACTCTCTATGAAAAATCATAAATCATACAATTTGATATTTCAAGTATGCAAATTATAGTGCTTTGACTTTATCAAAAGAGGTGAGGACCTTTAGCAATTAACCCTTTGACGCTCGCCTTCATATTCTAAATATTGGATGGTTGCTCATGCGTACATCCATCACATACGGCGACTTCGTACAATAATTAAAATTTGTGATTGTCCATGGTCCATTAAAATATGAATTCCTTCAACTATTTAACCTGCATAATTTTAAAAAGTTCATTTTCTATTAGAAAATACATAACACTTTAGGACTAATTAGATACATACAAATTCGTGCGTGTGTAAACTTTAATGAAAAAAATAAACCAATCCGAAAGGTAAAATTTATATAAAAGTGTATATTGATTGTTGTGAAAGGCAACATTAAACCAACATTAACCCCAAAATGCCGAATCAACCATATTATGCTTGTTTTTTGATCAAACGCCCCAAAAATCAAGTGTTTTAACTTTATTGTAGTTGGTCATATCATTAGATATTTAAGTTAAGTTATAATACATCTTTTGACCGTTGGGATTGGAGAATAGACTTCATTTGAAGATATTTCACTGTCGTGAAATTTGAATTTTGAGTGTTCAAAATGCAAAGGGATTACTAAAGATGCTTCTATCATATGTCTATTAATTTCTTCACTTTCAGTCTTTTACTCCTTGTAAATATAACTTTTATGTACCTTAAATATAATTTTTGATATTAAATTTGACAAAACTATATTTATTTTGAATTTTTCCCTTCTTTACATAATAAAATTTGTAAATATTCAAAATATTTTCGAATCATGTTGAAAATTTTGCCATACCTTCATATTGTTAATGACTGTTTATGAAAAAATATAAATCATACAATGTGATATTTGAAGTATGCAAATTATAGTGCTACGACTTTTAGAAAAGAGGTGAGGACCTTTAGGGGTTAAGATAGATAGAAGTAGTTTGATCGATCACAGGATTTCTCCGCCAATGCCTAACGTTTACAATTTCCTTGATAACAAATAAGATCCTATTTTGTGATTTTGTCCATAGCATATTATTCATCCAATCGCACATGTGTACACAATATATTTATATCGTGGATATGTAAATCTATATAAACATAGAAATACACGAGCATAAATATATACATATACACATATGTATGTATGGATATATGTATGTATGTATATGTAAATATGTGGGTGGATATTTGTATGTACATATACATGGAAGCACTTACGAATATACATGCACTACAAACATGTCTTCCACGATATTGCACCATCATGAAAATGGCATGCCACATGTGTTTTATATTACCAATTGGCATATATTATTATTCCAAGCTTACTAGAGATGATAATATGCCTTGCACGACGTTCTACCATCATGTATACTTGCATGCACATACGCACACACATACACGGTAACTTATGGAATTCGAAGTGGAATTCATATTTTGAATATTTCGTTTCTTTATTCAATTGGTAAGTAATTACAAGTCAAGTCATGAAATTGACCAAAAGTGGGAGGGAGAATGAACAAAGGAGGAAAGGAAGAAGGGCAAGGTGGGGGGGGGGGGGGGGGGGGGGGAGTTAGCTAACAATGGAGAGGTAAGAGCCATCATGAAAGAGGTGGGACGGACCGCTCTCCTAGAAGTGAAGCACTACAAGAATTCAATGCGAAGCACATTAAATGTTGGAACATTCTTTGACCGTACTCAAAATAGTCCTCGAAGTCCGCGAGGATTCTTGAAGTGCGTGTAGACCCAAGGAGTTGGGCTGGAGGAGGAGGAAGGGAGAGAAACACCAAAAGTCCAAAACTCAATACTTTGGAGAAACCCCCTGGGCTGCTCGCGCACGCCGTCCGATGCCTGCCGTCCGCACTGCCGTCCGATCCAGCGTCCGCTCCGCCGTCCGATGCGGCGTCCGCTCTGCCGTCCAATGGATCGAGCGCGCCTGTCCGTCCGATCAATCCGTCGGGCCGGCGTGGTCCGTCCGATATGGGACCCGGCGCGGGCCGTTCGATTTGGCCACGCGATCGTGCGCCCCTGCCCGTCCGATTTGAGGGTCGAAACGTACGCACGGACAGCGGCCGTCGGATGAGAATGTCCGCACGCACGCCGTCCGATGGATCTGGTACGGTCCGATCGAGGCCGTCCGATCGGGCAGGCGTCCGCTGTACGCTTCGTCCGCTCTAGGCGGACAGTATAAATGGCGGACGGCTTTCTTCGTCCGCTCAGAGAGGCGGTGGGCATGGTGAACGTCCGCGTGCACCTGCATCGACTCTGTCACGTGTTTTTTGAGTCACTGCGTCACGCTATACGCACGTTTGACTTTATTTGAGGACGTCTGCACCACGTTGCGCTTCTACCTTCCACGCGGTTTCTTGGCGTTGCTTTGACTTCCCACGATGTTCCAGCGAAGCAGCAGTAGTAGGAGATCTTCACAAGGGACTCCTCAAGTTATAAACTGGGATCAAGTCGCTGACCCCAATTGTGTTGCTGAGCCAGGATGGGACACGGAGCCGGCGAGAACGTGGACTTTAAAAATATGCAAAGAGTACGTGAAGATGACGCATTTAGCCAAGATTTGGCCACGAGATCAAATGCTAGTGTCTGGCCCTCGTTGGGAAGGCCCAACTAGGACGTGCCAAAGCAACCATTTTCGACAACGGTATTGGGAGGTGCACGATTTCGTTGGGTTGCCTAACTCCAAACCAACCATCATGAAATATGGCCTAATGTCAATGGTTTGGGCTGAGATTGTACTGCACAAGGATGTGGATTGGAGTACGGTGAATGGGAAAAACGTTGAACGTTTGAATCGTTCACAAAACTTTATTGCCACCAATTGGACTGGACAGAGTGATTGTGTGCCGCAATGGTCTAATCGTACAGCGCATGCGACAAACGATGATGTTCCTAATGACGACACCTCGCAATGGGAAGTACGTCCACGCAATACATATCGGGAACGCGACGTTGAGAACTATCCCGTGACGTTTGGAACTGCTCCTGAACGTGGCTATGAAAATTATCATGGAACTTCAGATCCAGTAGGCAGGGGATATCAGAGGGGAGCTAGCCATGGCTATGATGATAATGCATACGCGGTACACAATGATGAACGGGTTCCAAATCCGGACAGATACAGTACTCCACGAGCATATTCTCCCGAGAGGACCCACAACGATTTTGGACATCATGGGTTTCAAAGCCATACTCCTATTTATTCTGGCCCCGGCGAAAGCTCAGGAAGCGGTGCACCCGTGAGTTTTGGTAGGGATATGTATAGTGCTGCAGACGGCCCCCCTGACGGATATGCTTCTGGGCCATCAAGTCAGTACCATCGAGATGATGAGTATGAAAGAGATCTTCAAGAAGCAATAAGACGGAGCGAAGAAGAAGAGAATGAAAGGCGGCTGATAGAGCAACGCTTTTATGAGCAACAGTGGGACGCGGAACGTGGAACATTTCGGGGACATCCGCGATATTAGGCGGATTTAACAAGACTATCCATGCTCAAGTGGAAGTTGAAATCTAGCCTAGACCGTAGAATCCAATGTCTTCAATTTTGCTTTGTATAGACCAAGACATGTCCTTAGTTTGAATTTTGTTTGGATGCTACAAACTTTGGATATATTGTAGGCTGCTAGCGCTAATGCTCTAGGCTTATAAAGTATGTATGGCTCATTGTGTGAACATTATTGGCATAAATATTTATATATATATATATATATAAATATATAATCTAATCGCGAAGAGTGAACTGGTCATGAGTACATAACCCACCGTTATTTCCATTAACAAGAGATCGAGTTCATGACTTACAAAAAGATATATAAATTGGTTTGGTGTCGCCTTGACTTTTATTGCAGACGTTACATACCTGATTGAAAACAATATGAGTTTAGTTCATATGCAATGGAGGGGCTAGAAGCTTATCTTAGAACTTGGTTGTGCACAGCACAGTTGACTTTCCAAGAAGGACTCCCATCACATTCTCATTTCCTACTCCTTTTATAATTACCTTGTGCAAGGAAAACCTCCTTCACGAATGAAGTTATTCATGAAAAACATCTTGTCTCACTATCTTGAGAAGTCCATGGCGGCGAACGAACCACCAAAAGTGCACTTTATTGAACCCCTCTTTATGTTAGGTCCTTGCTACACACTTTTCACTTGAATTAAGTGGCTTCCCGTATTTACTTTTGGCCGAGTACTTTCTTTGAACCGTCTTCATCATCGAACAACCTCATGAGCTTCTGTGCTTCAAGTGCAGTTTGGCAACATCAGATCTCACAGAAACGCAATCGTGAAGATCGTAACGAACACCTTTGAAGTGCATACTCTCGCAACTTGAGATCCAGCCAGTCTAAACCCTAAACTTTAGTCCCGATTGAAACACTTGAGATGATATTGCCTATTCGCCCCCAGCTTTGTGGATGCATGCTTTGTTTTTTCTAGAAAAAGATGAGCATGCAATTTATTAAGTCATTCATAAGCAAGATAAACACACGTAGTTTGCGAAGAGGTAAGCTAGTCTCGCACACACTCACCTTCGAAAGGCTCTACTAGAAAAATATAAGCATTCTAGGGTTTCTAAGGCTTTTGTAGCATGCGGCGTTAAGATGAGGTGACAACCAAAGTCCAAGAGCCATGCCGCAAGATTGACAGTTGAATACCTTCCTCATAGAGTTCATCCAAGTCTTAGTGGTGCCTAGTCCTCCCTCATGCGCTATGATTGTATCATAGTACTACATTCTAATCTGACTTTAGACACCGTGTCCCGTGACACCCTAAACCCTACTAGTGTTAGTATCAGATTGAGAATTTGGAACGATACAGAGAACATTGCCCTATGTAGTCAAAGGCTGTAGTCCTATGGTAGGGGATCGTACTGTAGGACTATCATGGTGCATGAGGGAGGAGTAGGCACCACTAAGGCTTGGATGAAGTCTACGAGGAAGGTATTCAAGTGTCGATCTTGCGGCATGGCACTTGAAATGAGGTTGTCATAAGGGCAACAAGGCAATACCCTCTCCTGCGTTTCAATTGAGATTAGAGTTGACGTTAGGCAAAGTGGATCTCAAGCTACGAAAGCATGCACTTCAAAGGTGTGCGTTCCGATCTTCACGATTGTGGTTTTGTGAGATCTGGTATTGCTGAACAGCAATTAAGCAGAGAAGCTCGTGAGGTTGTTTGATGATGAAGAGGGTTTGAAGAAAGTGCTGGGCCAAAGGTATGTATGGGAAGCCACATGATTCAAGTGGGGAGTATGTAACGTGGAACTAAAATGAAGAGGGGTTGAAGAATGTGCACTTTCGGTAGTTCGATTGTCCTATTGAACTTCTTATCATAGCGAAGCAAGATTGTTTTTCAGAAATAACCCTATTCGTGATGGACATTTTCATTGTACAAGGTAGTTATGGATGGGGAGGAAATGAGAATGCGGTGGGAGTCCTTCTTGGAAAGGCCTTTGTGCTATGCACCACCAAGTCATAGGATCAGCTCAAACCCTCCAAATTGCATTAAAGGTAAAGTGAACTCATTTTGTAGTCAACCATGTATAGAAGGTCCGATAAAAAAATGGAGAGAACACCAACGAAATTGATATATCTTTTAATGAGATACGAACTTAATCAATGACCAATGGAAATAACGCTTGATTAGGTACTTAACGAGGTTTACAATTTACGAGACGGATTTTTCAATATTACCTTGAGTTATTGCAGGGTGCGGATCTTTCAAAACAAAGGGGATGGTCGTTAAATATTTAGTACCTATGGTCACTTAGTGGCTGACCAGGCCGTGTATCACATCAGTGATCACACGTGCTCGAGTAATCTCGAACTTTGGTCTCAAAGTCCTGACATATAGTCATAATTTACCCCTAAGTGCCGAACCATGCATATTGTGCAAGATGTACAAATTTCATCCGTATTTTCTCATCCGTCATACACTTTTTGTGGTGAGAGTTTTGTACTGATTTATTTATGGGAAGTTAGCTTCATGTATGTGTGATTCGATTGAAAAGGAACTAATGTTTGAAAAAATTATGCCTCATTTTGTGTTGCAGTGTGTCACCGAAAATGTTGAAGATCTTGGTCCAAAAGTGATATTGGAAAAAAAAAACTATTAAAATGAAGCATCCGAAAAAACTCCAAAAATCACTACACCTAAAGTACTACATTATAACCCATCACAAAAAATTTCATCCACATATTGTCTATATCGTATTCGTAATTGAATTACAAAATAATTTTGTATTTTATGTTTCAAATTTTATAGAAAAAGATTATTGATAGCAATCATAGATCTAACCGTATCGATAGAATCTACAAAAAAAAATGTATAACTTTTATTCATACATCAAGTTCCAAATATTTGTGTTAGTTGCATTTTATAATGCATCTTTGCGAAACTGTGTAAACTGGACATAGGTGAGGATTCTAGGGGTTAACCAACAAGACCGTGGGATTTGATGATCATGCGCATTGAATATTTGATAGTATTCTAAAACAAAGAGAATTTGGTTAATGTGTCCGGTCCGGTCTGCCGTCCGATCTGCGGTCCGTCGCGCCGTCCGATCTGCAGGCCGTCCGATCTGGCGGACTGCGCGACCCGTCCGATCGCCGACAGCCGGTCGATCGGACGACGTGTGTCCGATCGGGTGGCGGACGGTGCGGGCCGTCCGATCGGTTGGCGGACAGCGCGGGCCGTCCGATCGGGTGTCCGACCTAATCGGACAGCACGTCCGCCTATAAAGCCGTCCGACCAGAGCGGACGGCTCACTTTTTCCTCCCTACTCGCATTATTGTGAGAGTAGTTACGGGTTGCTGTTGGCAGGGTTATCCCATCCTCTGGCTCGTCACTCGGGGAGGAAGAAGTCAACGTTGCAGGGGGGTATATTTTGCCAATTTTTTAAACGATTCCGGAGCTCCGTCACCATGCCGAAGGGAAAAAAGCATAAGATAAATAAGACAACGGAACAAAAATCTCTTGAAGACAGCCCTTACATGCCGTCGGATGCGTGTAAGAAGTTTCTCCAGCAGTTCACGGTGGATTTTTACCGAAACAACACGCTTATGGCGTTGGAGAGTAAGTTTGTTCGGTACAAAGAGCAGAGTGTGCAAAAATTTCAAGACGACATGGCGAATAATATGTTGCAGGCTCTTCGGGATGGAATTTGGTACCGGGAGATGGAAAAGCGTGATTTCTCAAAGTGGTTGGAGTGGAGGGTGAAAGATTCTTTGTGGAATATCGAGGGAGTATTAACCAAGTATGGGAAGGACCACAAGCTGCTTGAGGACAATACGTATATTGAGGAAGTGATGAAGAAAGCAGACACCTTTGCGAAGTTGATGAAACCATGGAGCTTTGGACGCCAGCGCAATCAAAATATCGGTTGGTGGAGACACGTTGCTGGTGGATCCGAGGAGTTAATGAAGAATAAGTTGGTCCACGCATTGCCTGCTACGGCCAATGTCATTGAAGTGGAGCACACATCACTCAAGGGTGCATATGCTACGGTGAAGAGGGTTCGAATTGAAGGAGCCCCAGGGTTTGAACCTTATTGGGAGTTTGCGGCGAAGCTTTCCAAACAGTGGAAGACAAGACCGGATCTTGCAAAATTGGAACACTAAAATGAAACGATGGCCGTTCGAATTGACCATCCAGGTATTATACGGTATGTGGCTATTAATCCTTCAAAATACGAGGGTTATGCATATTGGTGGAATGGTGGGACATTGCGACAGATGCTGAATTTAGACAACACGTACGGAGACGATATCTACGCGCGTACGTTGCATACAACTATGTCAGCAGACGATGTCGTCAAAGCAAGTTATTTGAGGCGGTTCCGTAAAAAAAGAACGGAGTTGGCGTGGGCATTGGTGATTATCATGATGGAGGTACACATGACCGACAACCTGCACAATGATTTATCTCCTGATAATATCCTTTTTCATTTCCCTGCGGACGAGACGTGTGTATACATCGGGGTATGTGACTGGGGCATGTTATCCTTTGCGAGTGAGCCGATGAAGTCACTATATGGGTTCAACAGTACAGAGGAAATGGAGAAGGATCTTGCAGATCGGTACTGGGTGGATCCTACGATTGCTTATGTACGTAAGCCAGATGCAGATGTGGAGATATGCCCGCTAGTGACGAAGGCAACTGAGGGATATGGAGTTGCAAAACTTGCGTTGCGCATTAACAAGGGCAACATGTCGGAGGATTACTGGAAGTTGCAGACGCCTGGGGAAACTTCAGTTGTTTATAGACAACAGGAGTTGGCAGATGTGTTCGAGAGCTATTTGAATCGATTGTGCAGCCCGGATCGAGGAAATATTGGAGGTTTAACTCATTTAGTGACACGTTTTAGGATGACGTACCGTTGGCCAGTACCGTTCGAGCATTTTAGACATGTGTATTAGGCAAAACATAGTGATATAGTTCTTCTTGTTTTAGAGTAGTAGTAACGGTATTGAATTGTTCTATGGCTATTGTTGTGTGCTTATGTATAGAACACGTGGACTTCTGTCCGACTATCAATAAAACATTTTCCTTGTGACATTTACGGAAAAAATAATTCCATATGTTTTATTGTTTTTGGGATTTTGCTATCTCTATATTCATTGATATTTGTGGGTTTTGCAGCCATGAGTCCCGAGACTTCAATTTGGAATTTGTTTGCACACATGGGTACCTAACGTTATTAGAATTTAGAAACACCCTCGATTTTCTTTAATATTTTGGAAAATAGTTCTTCCATGTGTTATTGGAATTTTGCTAACTCTATGGTTTTTGACTATGATTTGCAATCGGTGGATTTGTGTTCACCGTTGGGATTGGAGAATAGACTTAATTTGAAGATTTTCCACCGTCGACAAATTTGAATGTTGGGTGTCCATTGTCCAAAATACAGAAGTATTTCTAAAGATGCTCGTATCATAGGTCTCTTTTAATTTCTTCACTTTCAGATTTTTACTCCTTGTAAATATAACGTTGCCGTAAACCTTAAATATAAGTTTTGATAAACTCATTGACAAAAATATATTTAACCCTTTAGCGAGCCGGCGTCCAGATTCTGGACGCCGGATGAATTTCAGCAGCTCAATTTCTGTAGTACCAGATGTTTTTTCATCCATTTTTTATTTTTTTTCATTCTTCTGCTAGTTGAATACCATTTGTACGGTATGGATCTTCCAAATAGGATAATGTGAATTTTTGAATATTTACAAAAGTGATTAATGTCAAGTTTCAAACTTTCAATCTTAGTTCAAAAAAAAAGAGTGACCTTAAATATGATTTTCCATAGTAAGTAGAATCAAATAATGGAAACCATACCTTCTTGTAGTGCATATCATTCTAATTTCATTACAATATTTTTAAATTTTTTTGTGTTAATTTTGGATTTTTAATTGAATTTCAAGAGAAAACCTTGCAAAATTACTTTAAAAATATTAATAATAAATATGATGAATCCAACCATACGGATGTTATCTACACATTGACATTTACAACTTTGTTTTGTACATCAACTCCATTTTCGTTTTTCATCAACCATTTTATAACTAATGTTTGAAAACAATGTTGAATCGGGACGTTAAAGGGTTAATTTGAATATTTCCCTTATTTGAATAATAAAATCTATAAATATTCAAAATATCTTCAAATCATGTTGAAAACTGTGATCGGACGTCCACTGCACCGTCCGATCGGGCACGTTCTCAGTCGTCCGATCTTGCAGCCGTCCGATCGCGCCGTCCTGCCGTCCGACCCAATCATCCGTCCGATCCCGCCGTCCGCCATTCTAATCCCACTCGCCCGTCCGATTGGGCACATTCTCAATCGTCCGATCGGGCAACCGCTCGCCCGTCCGATCGAGCACCCAATCCCTCATCCGACCCGTAGATGGAGATACCAAATTCATAGATTTCTCTGATTTCAGTGAATTATAATCTGCCCAGCACGAGGATGGGACTAAAGATCTCGTAGATTGCGTCGTAAACCTTAAACAACCGTCCGCCGTCCGCATAAACATTGCAAAGGGAAGTCGACCTCGCCGTCGGACATGGGCGTCCGACCCGTCCGCCGTCCGACCTGCTCGCCGTCCGATCTACCCAAGACCGCCGTCCGACCTGTCCAGTCGTCCGATCACGCCGTCCGCCGTTCGAAGGCCGTCCGCTGAGGTAAAACCCCCGTCCGCTGTAGTAAAACCGCCGTCCGCTGTGGGTTTTTCAAAGTCACCGGACGCTGGAATGAGAACGTCTACGTCCAGCGGACGTCCGGACGCGAACGTCCGCGTCCCAGCGTCCGAACAACCCTGCTTCCACAGTGCATTACTCAATATTCATGTGATCTTCAATTCTAAACTTAGACTCCATCAAGATCTGTCAAATAGACCATGAATGTATGCAAAATTCAATTAGGCAATCACACAGCCATACACCATTATCACACACAAGCATTTAGACAGAGTCAAATGGACATCCAATAATCCATTCAGTATATTTACAAACAAAGACAAGCAAACAAAAAATAAGCAATTCAAGTTACTTTACTTCTCTCTGTCAACTGGACTGTGAGCATGGAGACTAAAAATATTTACAAATCAAAAACAAACATAGAGTAATATTTAGACTAACACTCCCTAATGGTGTAGCGAGGAAGACAATGTGCTATCATCTCTCATATATACCATGAATCCTAACAGTTATACCCATTAAGATCCCAGTTCGAGTCTAATTGACTTTTTGTATCTTAATCTACACACCACTTCCATTCTAGTCCATTAGACTCTACACATTCACACTTAAAATCCATTTAGAGTTCAACAAAAAACAAATTTACACTACATAACTCTATTATGCTTCTCATTCGCTCCTTTGAACCAGACTTCATCAAAGTTGCAGAAGTAACATTTTATAAGATATACATCTAGGTTTTGCCCTTGTCTCCTCTGTCATTCAGGAGCTACAGGCTTCATATTTCTGCTAATGCTGAAGTGATTCGCCAAAAAAAAAATCTAACATCTTAGTTCAAAAGTGCTCTTGAAAATAGCAACTCGTAAGTTTCATTCACATATTGTGAATATCTTACTTATATTCAAATTACAAATGAATTTTGAATTTTATGTTTCAAATTTTATGGTGAATATGGATGATAATAATTAGAGATTCAACCACAGGGAAAGAATCTCAAATTCATAATGTACATTTTTTTATATACATCAAGTTAAAAATATCCCTCCTAATTGCATTTTATGATGCTTCTTTGCAATTCTCAAAATCTGGAATGGAGTGAGGTTCTTTAGGGGTTAACCTCTAAATTTACCAACATATTCAATCTTAATTAAAAGAGAGGTCAATTTTCATGAGATTTTTTATTACTCTTTCTATTTATTGAATCACAATTTGATTGGGAGAGTTCAAGTGAATGTAAAATCATTTACCGTGTCTTACAATACAATACGTCAGGAATGTGATTTTTTAATAATTGTGATCTTACTCTTTTAACCCTTCACATCTTGATTCATCACTGATTTTGAAGATGTGTTAAAACGTTTGATGAACAACCAAAATGGAGTTGATGTAAAGAGCTATGTTGCAAATGCAAATGTTGTGAATGTGAAGATCATATTTGTATGGTTGGATTTATCATATTTTTTAATTTATAAAGTGTAATTAAAATTTCAAGATTATATTTTGAAATTCAATTCAAATCAACTTTTAATAAATAAAAATTGTTGTAATGAATTTGAAATAACATGCACTACGAGATGGATATGATTTCCATTGTTTGATTTTACTTAGTTTGGAAAATCATGTTTTAGGTCTCACTTTTTGAACTAAAAATGAAACTTGACATAAACCAATTATGTCATATAAAAAATAGAAATCACAACATCTTATTTTGAAAATCCATGCCGAACAAATTGGTAATCAACTAGCACAATAACAAAGATAAATTTGAAAATTTTATTATATAACGAGGGGTTTTATTTCACCTGAGTAAATGCTTCAGCTTTGAAATTGGGGGTAGAGACCATGTTCTAGTGTTGTTTGATACGTTTCATATGCAATATTGAGGTTTACTAAAGAAATTTTCAAAGACAAAGACTTCAATATTGTTCTAGTGTTGTGAAACTTACTATTTTGGGAAACCAATAATGTTTTCTCATTTGAAAAATTCCTTTTTAAATTTCAAAATAAAATGTCTAGTTTTGACCAATCATACCAAATTTCAAGTTTTAAAAATAAAATTTATAATTTTGGCGGTTTTTAAATAGTAAATACACTCCGTACAAAGAGTATGGCAATCTTTGCCAAGACATTTGTACTGACCTTGTAGATGTATAGCTATTACTGTGCTTGAATGTGTTAGATCATATGGGTTTAGAAAATTTTGGATACCGCATAATGCATAATGCATAATCATGTGTAGAGAATACTTACTATGCAATTGCAACTAGATTTTAATATTTTCACATGAAGCAACGACACTATGATCCAAGAAAGTTATTTACTCAATCTGCTCATGTATAAAATTGTGCACCTGAGATTAGATTTTCATTTCATTTTTAAGTTTTTAAAATAAAACTTGTAATTTTGGTGAATTTTAAATGGTAAACTCGGGGGGGGAGAGCACTGGCAAAAATTTTAGAAACAACGTGCGATAAAAAATAGGGTCCAATATATTCATTGTAGGTAAATTTTGTAAAAAATGTACATGTAATATAGGGGATTTTAAAATATAATATAATATTTTCAAGCTCTTTACATGTACAATACCATCACCTTATAATCCTTTTTGCAAGGTAAATAACCCCCCCCCCCCCAATAAATAGGTCCCGAACGCACGTGTATGAAAATATAAGAGGGAGTGCACCCCCGAGATGGTAAATGCTTCTAAATACATTAAATGAGTATCTAAAACTATTTTTGGAAGTTTGACCATACGAATAATTATTAAAGATCATGCTTCTTATTTTCTCTTTTGGACCAAAATTCATCAATGTTGCATAAGTAACGTTTTATCACATCTAGGTTTAGTCCTTATCCCTCTCTTGTTTAAGGGTTAAAGCAAGCCCTATGGGTCTTTTATGAAAGAATAATTTTTTAAAAAGTAGTTTTCATCAACCAAAGCAAACGATGATTGGTGCATTGGAAAACTAATAAATAAGCGAGTTAGATTCTCGACTTGCCCCTCATATGAAAGATTGTAGAATCATCTACAACACACAATTCGCTATTTACGCACTTGGCTATATAATCATGCACTTCGTCCCCGAGCGCATGATTTTATTTGTCTAACTTTTATTTTTCAAAAACCAACGATTATTGTCTTTCTTCAATCCCTTACATTGTAAACAAATAATTATTTTAATAAATTTTTATTCTCATCTTTATCTTTTCTTTTATCTTTTCTTTTTTATCTTGATTTCTTTCTCGTCTTCTTTCTTGTCTTCTTTCTTGTCTTCCTTTTTGTCTTCGTTGTCTTTTTTTTCTTCTACTTTTTCTTCAGTTGTGGCTGCTGAACCCTAAACAATGGGAGCAAACCAAAAAAAAAAAAAAAAAAAGGTTTTTTTATTTTTTTTATTTTTCGCTTTTCAGGTTGGCCGTGGGGTGCTGCTGAACCCTGAATGGCAGCCGCCAAAAAAAAAAAAAAAAAAAAAAAAATTTTTTTTTTTTTGCCCTTTTTCTTGGCCGCGGGGTGCTGCTGAACCTTGAATGGCAGCTGCCAAAAAAACAAAAAAACAAAAAAAAACTTTTTTTTTTTGACTTTTTTGACTTTTTCTTAAAATTACTATTTTTAGTCGCTGGGGTGCGCGGCCGCGCACCCAAAGACTCTTCTTCCTCTTCTTCTCCTTCCCCTCTCCTCATATATATATATATAGGGGAGAGGTGAGGGGAGGGAGAAGGAGTTGAAGAATGAATGAGAGAGGCCCTCTCCTCTCCCCTATATATATGAGGAGAGGGGAGGGATGGAGAGGGAGGGATGGAGAGAGAGGGAGAGGAGAGAGGATAAAAGAGGCTTAGGATGCGCGGCCGCGCACCCTCAGCCGTCAGTAGTCTAAAAATAGAATTTTTATTTTTTTATTTTTTTTATTTTTTTATTTTTCCGGCCGTTTAGGGTTCAGCCGCCGGCGGCTGAACCCTAATTTTGTTTTTAGGGTTCATGAGCCCTAAACAAGAAAGAAGACAAAAACCAAAAGAAAAATAAATAAATAAATAAAATTGGTTTTTTTTCCCTCCACCGCCGTTTATGTTCAGCCGCCGCTGGCTGAACCCTAATTTTTAAAATTTTAAAATTTCTATTTTTAGGGTTCATGAGCCCTAAGCAAAAAAGAAGACGAAAAAAAAAAAAAAAAAAAAAAATTGGTTTTTTTTCCTCGGTGCGGGTGTAGGGTTTGCGGCTGCCACAAGAGGTATGAAGAAAAAAATAGAAAAAGAAGAAGAAGACAAGAAGGAAGACAAGAAGGAAAAGAAAAAGAAGACAAGAAAGAAGACAAGATAAAAGAAACAAGATAAAGAAAAGATAAAAGAAAATATAAAGATAAGAATAAAAAATAAATAAAAGAATTGTTTGTTTACAATGTAAGTGATTTGTAGAAAGACAAAATCGCTGTTTTTTAGAGAGCTTTTTACACAAATTTTTTAAGCACGATTTGCTCATGAAATGAACGCACTTGGCCAAGTGCATAAATAGCGAATTGCGTGTTCTACAAGCAATCAAAGTAATCAATTTGAATAGGAGTTGAGATTGGGCTGAGGTCATTTTAAAAAAGTGTTGCAGTACAATAGTGCCGCAGCAGTGGTTGGCCAGTAGAAACGTTTTTAAATTTTTAAATTTTAAATTAATTAATCAATTATTTTTGTTTCCAAAACTTTAGATGCCTTTTGGGTTGTTCCGCCTAGGTTCTCTTAACGTTTAAGGGTTTAATTCCAATAGAGCTTCATGAATATTTGGGTAGAGTGCTACAAAGTTAAACTTGAATAAAAAATGACTATAGCATGCTCGTGGGTGTTTTTGCACTATAGGTGTTATACTTTTGAACAAAAATTGTGTGTAATGTTGCAAAGCAATTGATTCAATGACATAATATAATAAATAGGGAAAACACATAAACTATTTTAATATAGTAAAAAGTTTTTTGGAATCTCTTCAATATAGTTTATATTATATTTGAACCTTTTGGAATATTATCGGGATTTTTTGGAATATTCCTATTGATGTCATTTTATCTGCGTCAAATGCATATTTCAATCATACCACATGCTACGTTTTAATTAGCCAATCAAGCTCGCAAGAAAATTTCTAAAAACTCGCCACTTTAAAAGGACGTTTAATGTAAAGGACCAACACTTGATTTTTCAAGTTCACTCAACTCAATGTGAAATGAAATTTGATCTTAAAGTTTTGAGACTTTTTGTGATGATTCTTTATAATGAAGACAAGATGGTAATTTACATAAGTAGATGATGTATAGGTCGAAAGATACAATCAAGCGAAGGTAACAAATCAAAGTATGGGTAGCTCCTGAAGTTTTGCATAATTCCAAACAAAAATGCGTTAACACATACTTGTCAAATCCATTTTACCAAATCTGAGAGTGAACTTTGCATTTCGGACCTTTTCCAAAAAGTTTCAAACTTGGGATCTCGCTTGGGATATGGGGCCAAAAAAAAGGTGCAACTGACTTTGTAGCCTATAATCTTACTTTTGAGGAACCCTCAATGGTTGAAAATTTGTAGGTGCTAACAGTTTTAAATTGATTGAAATATCCTACGATTGAATGTTTCAATAATATGTTAGATCGAAAATTATTTGCTATTTTTTTTAGAAAGGGTACATATAGGTAGCTTTGGAGTGTTTGGAGAGAAACGTAGTCGACTCAAATGCAATTTCACTGCAAGAGCGGAGTCACAATGAATCAAGTCAAATTATGTAATTTCATTCTGGGGACAAAGTTCTAAGTGGATGGATCTCCAACGTTGTTCCAATCTGGAGTCTGCTGGAAAGCTACAATACAGATGTATAATTACATGAATCTAACCAGATATTACCGTAGTATCAAAAAAATCGAAAATTATGAAGACAAATGAATGAAAATAGAATTATTTAAAGCTGTATTTTGCTATTTCTAAGCTCTTTTGGACTATTTTGGGCCATTTTTTAAAAAAATTCCTTCTCAAAAACAAAAATTAAGAAATTCATTATTAGAGGAGTGAATCTTATTTTTCAAAACAAATAATATAGATATTCATTCACGGGGTGGCGACCCTGCTACAATACAATGGTACAACGATCGACTAAGGTAGACGACCTGTTTTCGATCACCTTAAGCAATTCAGCATACTTCCGGTGGAGTAACGAATAGGCAAATAATTTTGCAGTGTAGGGAAATAGATTTGAAGGTCACATATTTTTGAACAAATTTTGGGGCAATATAGAATTTACTACAAATTTTCAAAGTGAAGATTCTCTCCAACCCGTTCTCGCAATATATGCTGACCTATTTCCAAGAACTGTAAAACTAGATTTCGATATTGGTGCTACTTCATATCAAGAACACATGATGTCATACTAACTCGGTAACAAGTTTCCATTCTCGGCGCCAACCATTCCATATTAAGAGGAAACATCCTAGAAACATGTTTCCGTAACCGTTTACGAATGAATTCGAAAATAATGCAGGCTCATTCACGGAAATAGGTCGCCCTATACTACGTGATTGGGGGCCTGATCAGAAACAGGTCGTCTACCTTAGTTCGGTGTGTTGTATTCATCTCTCATTCTTTTCTCACGTTGTCAAAAATGCTTACCTCCCTACATCAATTTAACCCCAAAAGGACCAAAGAATTTATTGTTTTATAATGACGAATTCAATTGATCATGTTGTGAAAAGTAGAATTTAGATAGAACCAAATTTTATATCACCAAAACAAGTGAGGAACATTGCATGTGTTGATCATAAAATAAAATAAATTTAACCCCTAAAGGACAGGAGTGTTTTTCTTTCAAAAACACTCCAATGCTGCCATTTCTACTCCTACGTGCAAATATTCTAAAAAAATGTTTTTTTTTTACCTTTTAACCGCAAGATCTTGTTGTAAACTACTTGAATAACATCCACAAGAAATTTCGTCAACATTGACCGCACAGATTGCAAGTTATTTGCATTTGATGAAAAAAAACACCCGCCCAAAAATTTCAGCTGCGTTTGACCGTGGGTACATCAAAAAAGTTCCACTACCAAAACCTATCGCACTTCACTCTCACATTCTATACGATGTTACTTAGTTGTGTACCAATTTTCGTTGCGTTTGGAGATGTTTAGGATGTTGAAGAACACCTTGCACTTGTTGGGAGTTCAAAAGTTTAAAACAGACTCTTTGTTTTTGAAATTGCAATATTTTCAACTTGCGTTATTTAAAATATGAATCCGAGCGGTGAAACATAAGTACACTCCACCCTCTATAGAATGGCAAAAAAAAAATTGAAAAAAAATTAAATCTCCAAATTTTAAAAGACATATAGCATATTTTTTAAGAATTTTGGGGGTTAGGGAGGAAATAAAGGGTGGAGGAAGGGAATCCAAGTGCCACCTCACCCAACCCATTGTATCATTCATGATCCCACCAACTTCCAAGAGGGGGTTGAAGACCCTCATAGTGGACTGCCACGTGGCGGCCCCTCATTGAATGGAATTTTTTAAATATAATAAAATAATAATTTTTTAAATTATTGTTTTTCAATATATATTTTTAAAATACTTAAAATAATAATTTTTTAATGGGGTCCGGGGTCAGCAAGAAGCCAACCCTGGAATTCCAAGGAGCCCTGGAGTGCACTCCTTGGCATTCCAGGGGGTCCCTGGACTGCATCCCCTTGGCCTTGGGCTAAGGGGATTCACTCAATTTATTTATTATTTATTATTATTTTTGTTTTTTGTTTTTTGTTATTATGTTTTTTGTTATTATGTTTTTAAATTTTATTATTAAAAATATTAAAAATTAATCACTAAACCAAGGAAAACGAAAAGAAAATGAAAAATTTATCAAACAAGACCTTAAAAACATGAATGAAAAAAATGGGATAGAATACAAACAATTTCCCATACAATCTTAGGGTTGGGCATCCAAATTTTTGAAGATGATAGGCGAAATAAAAATGGAGAAATGAAAATTTAAAAAATGATACTGTAAATAAATGAATACATATTTGAACATGGGAAATCATATAGAACTAAATAATTCTACTACATCTATGGAAATAAAGATAACAATACCCTAATAGTCCCTACCGCTTCTACCTCCCTCTACGTCGGTGTAGCTGCTCGTGATACCGGGTGAAACAACCTTGCATCCAACACATAAATTTGTTGCACCTAGGACAATACCAATGAGGTCTTTTCCCGGTCTTGCAAACCACACAAGGACTCTTGACTGTGGATCTCACTAGGACACAAATACTACTTCCCGCTGGCATCTGGGGACCTCTACCTTCCCAATTTTGCGTGAATGCTTCGCATAATTGAGTGCAAAATTGTAAATGGGTCATAGGCCTTCGAGGTAGATCCTCGTTTTTACATTTGTCCAAATAAATCAAATACATATTCACCACCGTCATATCAATGAGGAAGAAAAATACCCGATGCCACCATTTGTGTGACCGATTTTGAGTTGAGTACGAGGCGCTCAATTGGTTTGCTACATCCACGCCCCTCATGTGCGTAGTGTACTCCAAGTGAATTAGGGAGGTCATGATTTCCTCCCGCATAGCACCGTTTTTTCGAGGAACGGTGTCTACGGGCATGCATGGAAATCCAATAGGCAATGCATGGGTAGAAAGTAAAAGAACGGGTTTTTTATCTTTCCATAGCACATATGACATACCCCGCGACTCGTGCATTCTCCATTTCATCTCCCTTTGTAGCGCTTTTGAGAACACCCTAGTATTCTTCAACTCATCCGGTAAGCCCACTCAATTCGATCGCACAGTGTCTGTTGCATAAATACTCTTGGACGCTAATTCTTTGAATAATCCTACACTAATGAAAAAATTATCCATCACAATTACATGGCCCTTTCCACTAATGTCACTTGTCAAATCCAAGACTACCATGTGGGCCAATTTTCGCTCACCACGTTGCGATGGTGCCACATGTATAGGAACAATTTTTTTACCACAATAAACCTCGAAATTCCAAACATATTTTGTGATTGAGCAAGCAAGACACCACACCTTGATCCCCCATTTTTGCGGTTTTTGTGGCATATATTGTCGCAACGGGCAATAACTACCTTTAAAACAGATCATCATCTCGTCTATAGTGCAATACTTTCCCAAATTCCATACTCTCTTACAATTCTTTCGAATGGCATTTACTAACCACCTAACTTGTCCCAATTTATCATACCCTGGTATATCACGATTTCTACTATAACGCGCCAGATTTGTAATATGCAAACATCGCATCAAGGAATTAAACCGGTGCCGAGGCATGAGCTTAGAAATAATTGGGCAATGAAAAATGCTTCCTGGACTATGCCAAAAACTTTTGATGTTGGGTTGCCGCTTCATACTCATATACAAACATATTGCAATGAAGACTTTCAACTCCGCTACACTAGTGCTAGTCCAATCGGAACCCCCAAACGTATTACCATCGACATCTACGTCCATGGCATATCGGTTGGTTTCTAAAACAATTACTCTTAGAATCGTTCTAGGCCAAAACAACAAAAATAAGAACATGAAGGTGGGGAAATAACGGCCGTTGTCATTATAACTCGACCTCCCTAAAAATTGTACCAGCTTAGGGTCATAAGTGAAATCCGTATTTTTCCACGTGGCATCCCGATACA
Source organism: Pohlia nutans (assembly GCA_022496805.1). Classification (NCBI taxonomy): domain Eukaryota; kingdom Viridiplantae; phylum Streptophyta; class Bryopsida; order Bryales; family Mniaceae; genus Pohlia; species Pohlia nutans. The sequence goes on along the minus strand of CM040095.1, from coordinate 11,479,831 downwards.
TATATTTTATGCCATTCACATCTCCAATGTCCTCACGATTCTCACCTCCATCACTCATATCCATTTCCGATTCACTAGTACTCTCATTTAGAGTACATATGAAATTCCTCTCTAGACATGCTCTCCGAGTCTGACGTGCCCTAGGGATTCTTGCATTTTCCTCTTCAAAATTACCTTCTTCCTCAACACCCCAATGATCTTCTTGACCATGAAATTCATTGAATTCTTCCTCACCCCTCAACATATTACAGTCATCATTGGGGACATACCTTTCACCCTCCATAGCAGATGTAACATGACCAAGCGTATTGCCTGGGACTTTGTCTCTCACCGCACCAACTCCTGCACTGGACGTTGATGCCCTGGCATCTTCATGAAATAGACGATGATGTTGTCCTTTGTTTCTTCGCGCACACTTTGTTGGGGGAGCATGTAGGACCTCCGGAGGCCATGAAAATTCCTCGAGAGATGTAGGATTCTCATGTACAACATCATACTCAAAAATATCATCCTCACTAAATTCCTCACAAGATGATTCCCTACCTCGACAATCAAATTCTTGACTATCAACGAATTGCTCATCATACTCTCCAATGCAATCTTCTAATGTGTTGTCGAAATCCTTCGTGAGATCGACTAGTGGAGGTGAAAGAGCATCGCTTGACAATGGAGCATTGGATTGGAATCTAGAGCTACGCCGTGCACTTGATTCCGCACTCACTTGCTTCGCTTTGCACGTCGTATCAGATCTTCTAGGCATATTGCTAAGCTTTGGAGTATACTAGCACAATCTCACTACTCACAATCTGAATATGCAATGCATTTGCATCGATTGTAGGTGCAAGATTTTGATTTATAAGCACAAGAGTTTGTTAGTACAAAAAAATCTTGCTATGACTCATTGGGTGTCATAAATATGCAACGATCTTTTCGTTTGAAGAAATTGTTTCATTTTTAATTTGGGTGTTTACATTACGAATGGCGATGCTATGAGCTACCACAATCTGCAAAATCTTCTTTAAAACTTGTGAAATTGTTCAACGAAAAGCGTTGCAACATTTGTACAACAAATGGCGAAGTTGACAATTGCAGCGATTTCCTCTCTAGAGCGGCACCGGGGGTTCGAAGACCCCCCCAAGTCTGCAGCCCCAAGACCCCTCCCCCGCGACTTCGAGGGGTCTTGGGGCTGCAGACTTGGGGGGAGGGGTCTTCGAACCCCCGGGCGCCGTTGCCCCTCCCCTCACATCTCAGAATTTCTACTTTTGCCCTATCATGGAATTCTGCTGCCCTCCCCTCAAATTCAACTCAAAAATTGCTGCCCCTACTGCCCAATCTCCCAAAAAAAAACACATTTCTCCACATAACTTTCACATACGGTGTCGGATTTCAAAAAAAAAAGATCCAAATTCTCGTGACACACTGGAGAATCCACCATTAAATTTTTGAGCAACTTCGATTAAAAATGTGTTCATCGGAACCTACTCAGTTTTGCAAATGTCCTAGTTAGGACACTTGGTCCTTTAGGGGTTAACCCTTTGACGCGCCTGCGTCCAGATTCTAGACGCTGGATGAATCTGGACGCGTCCCTATCCCACGCATGGGGATGTTTTTCATCCATTCAATTTTTTTGAAAAAAATTGTGCTAGTTGATTACCATATGTACAATACGGATCTTCAAAATAAGATATTGAAATTTTTTGAAAAATAGCAAAAGTGGTTAATGTCAAGTTTCATTCTTAGTTCAAAAAGCGAGACCTTAACCCTTTAACGTCCCGATTCAACACTGTTTTCAAAGATTTGTTATAAAATGGTGGATGAAAAACGAAAATGGAGTTGATGTACAAAACAAAGTTGTAAATGTCAATGTGTAGATAACATCCGTACGGTTGGATTCATCATATTTATTATTAATATTTTTAAAGTAATTTTGCAAGGTTTTCTCTTGAAATTCAATTAAAAATCCAATATTAATACAAAAAAATCAAAAAATATTGTAATGGAATTGGAATAACATGCACTACAAGACGGTATGGTTTCCATTATTTGATTCTACTTATTGTAGAAAATCATGTTTAAGGTCTCACTTTTTGAACAAAGATTGAAACTTGACATAAACCACTTTTGTAATTTTTCAAAAATTCACATCATCGTATTTGGAAGATCCATACCGTACAAATGGTATTCAACTAGCGCAAGAATGGAAAAAAAAAATGGATGAAAAACATCCGGTACCTACAGAAATCGAGTTGCTGAAATTCATCCGACGTCCAGAATCTGGACACCGGCGCGCTAAAGGGTTAAACATGATTTTCCATAATAAGTAGAATCAAATAGTGAAAACCATACCATCTTGTAGTGCATGCTATTCCAATTTCATTACAATATTTTTAAAATTTTTAATGTTAATTTTGGATTTTTAATTGAATTTCAAGAGAAAACCTTGCAAAATTAATTTAAGAAAATTAATAATAAATATGATGAATCCAACTGTACAGATGTTATCTTCACATTTATAACTTTGCTTTGTACATCAACTCCATTTTAAATTTTTATCAAACATTTTATAACGAATCTTTGAAAACAGTGTTGACTCTGGACCTTATAGGGTTAAGCCAGTATATTGTTAACATAACCTACTCAAAACTACTACTAAAAACATGAGCTTCTTGGTCCTTTAAGGGGCTAATTTGACCTCTGATGGTTGGAATAAATCTCGACCCTGCTGGCTGGAATTGCGATGCTGGTCACTGATCTGTGAACATCGAAAAACAATTCTGAAATATTCCACTGCAACGTTTTCGACTATATCCACTCGACATATCCAATAATCTAAAAACGCAATAAAATTCAGTGTAAAATTGTCAATGATAGAGATGTATTTCAAATTTCTTACATCATGGTGGTAAATCTAACATCAACTACAAAATCCACTACTTTTGTTCACGTATGAACACCAAATTATTTCTTAAGTTGTTTATGAGACATCTTCAAAAACCTTCAAAATCAAGAGAGTAAGGGCATGTAGGGGTTAGTCGGCTACTTCTACAGTGCACCCATCTACAGGTTGCAACCCCTTTTCAAGGTTTCAATGTACATGTTGAACTCCTTGCTACCACACTCTTTAGTATATCAAATCTCAATATCTTTATAGAATAGTGTTGCGTTTCTCTCTGCACTATCATAACGACATAAAAGGCAATGAAAGGAAGTGAAAGGCTAGGTTACTTCACACAAAGGAAGACAAAATGAATGGTCTTGGAGAACGAAATGGAACAATAGGACGACCATCCAAAAGACGTGAAAGAACGTGAAAGGCTAGGACAAAATGGAACAATCCTAAAACAACCATTCAAAGGACGTGAAAGAACGTGAAAGGCTAAGACAAAATGGAAAGGTCTTGGAAGACAAAATAGAACAGTCATCCAATCAACAAGAGGACCTTGTGGTCGCTAAGGTTTGAGAAAAACCAGTACCAACTATCATCAATAGAATTTTCTTTTTGTGTGCAAATGTGATTGGTGATTTTCTGCATGTAAAGTTTTGATTGGTGATATAAAAAAGTGTACCTCACACAAGGGGTGTCAAAGCTGGGCCGCAGAAAAAGGCAATTTCAGAATCACATTCCAAACCACTTCCAGGGGTGGCAATTTCAGAATCACAATTCCAAATCACATTGTGCCCAATTTGGTGTCAGACCGGGCGATTAGATTGCTTGTTGAAATCAACTGGCAGGGTTGCCAAATACGCCAGTGGGTAAGGTGAAGTGGACTTTCCAAAGCTGAGGCACCAGTCAGGAACATCCTCAAGCATCTTTGCAGCTTCAGGTGTGGTAATGGCAACGTCCGTCCGCAGCTTCACAAGCTTCGGTGCATCCAGGTCGGTAGCATTCTTTGACCACTCAAGGGTAAGCAAAAAATTGCTTGGGCCACCGGCACCAATCATGTTGCTTTGGATATAATACCAACCATCCACCCCAACAATATCACTAGCAGGTATCAATGGAGAATCGGAATCAGCTTCTAGCCGCAGCCTTGATACCTTGTTCGTACTTATGGCAAGAAACCAGCGTTTAGCTTTCCCAGCACTCAACTGTACTGTTGTCACTCTGGGTGGACCTTGTTCATCTTTAACCACCACTAAAGAAGGTCGATCCTCCCACAAATTTTCATCCAGTGGAACAGGTTTCTGACATCCGTATTTCACCGTGTAGGTTGCGAAGTCCAGAGTGCCGTTTCGATTACACACGAGCTCTGCGTCATCCATGTGTTTTGCCTCTTCCTTCAAGCTGCCCATGGTTAAAGATGCTAGTGACAGAAACGACTCACCTTCATCAGTGTTGATAACATGAACCACGTTGATGGCTCGACCTGCATTGGGAGTGAAGGCTGGGAAGACACTGAGGGCAACAGCTGCTAAAGAGAACAGTAATAAAGCTCCAAGCGCTCCGAGAACATAAGGAAGCCCTCCTGAACGATGAACGTATGGAAGCATGTACACAAGCATCAACGTTGTGATGGCTGCACATACACAGGCTATCATCACACTCCCCGTCCACACCGGCAGACCACCAGGATTCCTGTCGAGAAAGCGAAGTTCGTTAGTACTCGTATGCCAACCTCCAAATAGTCCTAATATGAATGTATTTTAGATTTGGGATTTTGTTAATGCTATTCAACCTCTTCAGCATGAGCATGCTCCCAGATCAATTGATGAACTTGTTCATACTGTGGAGGAGGTGTACGATAGCATGTCAGCTCACCCCTTGGTCCAGCAGAACAACACTGTAAATATATAAGCTCTGGATTGTCTTGACCCTAAGCGTCTAAAGCACCCAATATGGCCATCTGCATCACTGAACTTTGCAACAGTGGCATTTTCTCATTTTACCTCGGTTTTCTGATTGCAATACATCATATTAAAGCTCTAGTTCTATACTACAAGATCAACAGTGTTGATCGTGTCAAACTGAAGTCATTTTCACACAAACAGATGATTTGCAACAGGGGGGGTTCAATTTTCAGAAAATACACAGTGGACGCTTAGGGGTTAAGTTACCTGTCAAAGTTCACTAGTAAGTTGACAACCATACGAGGAAAATGGAAGGCTGGCAAAGCCGTTAAACCCGCTGGAGCAAACACACCAAGCCAGAATGTCAGATGTCGCAGCTGTCTCAATCCCTGTCGAGGTGAGAGACGAACCTCCAGCAACCCATACGCCACAGTAGGGCCAACCACCCATGCAAGTGCTAAGTAGGCAGCTCCAGCCTTGGCCCATGTGAGCAACCCAAGCACAAGTACCCATTGCATGATCCCCGCTTTGTACAACCATCTCTCTGCCTCCCACATCACTGTGGCCGGAGCGTGTTTAACGAGGTTTGATGTCGTCTTCTTTTCTTGCTCTTCATCAACGTGCCAAAGATACAAAACTAGAAGCCAATGGCCAAAATGATGGCCAACCAAAGCACCCATAGCAGCCGGAACACAATACAGTGGGATTACTAACCAGGGGTTAGCCAAGAACGGAATGGCTGCACTGCCTATAGCTGGAATGATCATTGCAACAAGGAGAGTGAAACCAATGGAAAAACACCATGTGAGGTAGATAGTCAGGAAAGCTAAGCAAGCGGCTATCAGGGAAGAAAGTCCTGAGAGGTAAATGGCACTGGCTTGGAGTACTACAAGCTGATACATGATGGAGTGGTGGAAAACCTTCGCAAAGTCCTGAGTATAAGTGAACATGTATAACCCCAAGATATCCCAGTAAACAACGTCCATGTTGGAAAATCCTGGAGCGGATGACATATTACGAGATGCAAGTTCTGATGATGTGGCCACTTCGCGTAGGAAAGGCAGCATGTTGTCTCCAGAATGCTGTAATGATCCTGGTCGCAAAAGCTCCAACTTGTCGTTTTTAGTATGGTACACACCCGCATTCTCCATGTAAGCAAAATCAAGCCCTGACAGGCCTGCGATTTCTCTGTAAATCTGAAAGTCCGTAGCTGATTTCACCAGACCAGAATGGAATATGTCCTGAGCTAGCACCATGGTGGCAGGCCACTTAGCCACCTTGGCGAAGATGTCAATTAGCCACCTATCCGGACCACCTTGAAATAGGAAACTTTTTCCACCAACTCCCATAGCCTCCAGATCTATAGCTCCCCGGATTGATTCTCTCCATGGATGCTGGGTCATAAAACTATGCGCCCCAATTAAACCTTCTTCTTCACCTGCATGATGGAAGCCTGGCTTCGTAAATACTTGCTACTCATAAGATGAGAAGCCCAAGAATCTACAACTTTAAAGTTCAGCATGATCTCCTACGCCAAGATTACATAGCCTACTCCAGGAAATCATGACCAGATGTGGCAGCTTCAGATTGGTTCTTAGCAGTACAGTTACAACCCGTAATGTACTAGTGTGGCTCGTGCCGTTGAGCACATTGAAGCCACTTGTTTTTGAGCTTGGGTTGTCTCCTCGACGGATTCCAGCGCGGAATGGTCGAGTGAGACAAACCGAGCTGTATTGTATAATAGATTTTTCCTCTGCACACAATCTTTGTAGAGAACTCCTCCTCATCTCTTTCTATTCTCAACTCTCCATGGTGTACTCCTCAAAATAAGTCTCTACTAATGTGTGACATGTGTTGTAGGCTATGTTAGATAGAGTACTCCATGGGCTCGCTACATCATGTAGTGGGTGGATGCTACCACCTCTTTGCTTTGCAACTTGGAGATAGCATACACCCACTACATGTCGTAGCAGAGCCCATGGAGTACTCTATCTACTACAAATAAGTTGGCATTGCCACTGCTTAAGTAGGTTACCATGGAACTCGTCTATAGCCACATGACGATGTGCCAAAGTTGCAAGGACTTGATATTTAAGTTAGGGTGTGCGCTTTATATCTAAGATAGATACACACCAGCCAATTGCATTGCAATAACGCCACCCAAGGAAAGGAACAGTATTTCACTTTACCTGTATTAAAGAGAAATATGACAGAGTGTCTGAAACCTTGGGCCCAGTGGGACAACGCGCGCACCAATTCAAGCATGACACCCACACAAGAGCTGCAATCCCCAGCTCCTTCGGCTGTGATGACTGTGTCGACATGCGAAGAGACCAAAATTGCATTCTCCAGAGCACTATCCTCGTATTTAGGGTGTACACGAACAACAACGTGCTTCAGTCCAGAATAAACTAAAGACCTTCCTGCAAAAAGTCCCCTTTTTAGCTGGATTACTCCTGGACTTGAGTGAAAGTAATCTATCTCCACCTCCGCCTCTAAATTTGCGGTCTCCTGTACCTCTGTAACTTGGTCAAGCACGTACTGCAAAAAGAAAACAAAAAACAAAACGGTTAAATGGTTCCCAAACCCCATAGATTAGAACGTGATCACATCCTCTTATATCTCCGCGACCTGATCTAGCACATAGTGCAGATAAAAAGAAACAGCCACAAAACCAATATATAAGGGTTTAGCGAGCTCCAACTATTCAAAATCCTCTTAAGCAGTCGAATCTGGTATGTTGTTTGAGTCGTGTGAGAGTCTAATCCTCCAAACCAAAGCAATTAATTTTTTTTAAATAAAAATCTTTAAAATAAAACCAAAAGGACAGGTGTACCTGGATGGCACGATTCAGAGCATCACTGCCCACCGGATGAGGTCCCAAAGAAGTGAGTGCTTTGACATGTCTGTAAGCTCGTTCTTCAGAAAACCCCCTAATTCCCGCAGCTCTCTCAGAAACTGGCGGAGGTAACAACTCCGTCTGATAGCGAGAAAGCCACCACATCCCAAACATAAGCGACACAAGCATCGACAACCAATTTGCAGCTGCCCTTCCTCTGCTGGTCGGCATCTTCTTCTTCTTCTTTACGTGATCCACAGCTTTAGAAGCACGCAAAATCTCCTCTGATGCCTCGGAAACATCCTCATCTGACAAAGGTTGCGGTTGCTGCGACTTCCGCCCATGTGTCTTGGGCCGCCGTGACACAGATTTCGCCATTGCTTCAATGAAATAAGAAGCAGATATCTACCACATCACACCTAGTCCACTACAGTGGTCAATGCCACTCGGTCCATGACATCCACGCTGTTTCGGGGGCCATCAATATTCGCAACAACAGGGCTTCAGTGAAATTTGCATTAAGCTTAGAAGAATAAGAAATCGAAAGGCAGAGAATTAGAACTGGAAAATATCGCCTTAGAAACGACTACAGCACTACATTACAAATCGAACGGCGAGTTGGCACTGAAAAATTTGTTCCTCTGGTTAGATATATAATTCTTCTTTCAATAGAAATTAATGTCCATTTGTTCCAAAAAATCAAAATAAAACTTGAGATACACACTAGCCATGTGCAACGACCTCAAAATAAATAACTCGACCAATTAATCCTTCAGTTCATAGTTTTTACATGACAATTTCAATCAAATCATATTGTGAAAAACATAATTCAGATAGGATCAGATTTTATCTTTGGAATTAGTGAAGAACATTAAACGTGTTGATCAAAAATAAATAAATTTGAATAAAAGGAAGTCTACATAGGACCTATTCAAAACTGCTATAAAAAACGTCCTTTAGGGATTAAGATTGCTAGAGTAAGCTTTCTTGTTAGATAAAAAAATAGGCATCCCGAAGCTGCAGGATACGACAGCAGTTCTAACAGAAAATCCAGGGCAGGTAATCCTTGTCGAAGATCGATTAATTCTTCATTCCTAGCGGTACGAAGCTCTGCCAATTCCTCTAAAAGGACTATTAACAATCATCTCAAGAGCGGATACTACACTAACAGTCCGTATGAGACTAATTTCAAAAGAAAAAATTTACATCCAATTATTTGCTTACACTAGGAATGACTATTAGCCAAAATCAGAACAACAAGAGCCATAAAAGAGATGGAAAAGAAATTGATTTGCCTGCAGCGCAAAGAGGAATAGAACTCACCAGTGCTCGCCTCTAAGTTAGTCATGTACAGATGTTCCGATTGTTCCTAGGCAACGTTCTAGTCGCAGTAAGTGAGTACAAGAGTGGAATTTAACAGGAACAAGCTGTCTGTCGTGTAGTTTCAAAGGTGATGCAGCTGTGAGATCTTAAAACCCTAGCGGATAAAACCACGGAGAAAAGCCTCGTCAGTAAGTTACTGTGGAGCTCCTCGCGTCAGACAGCGTCTTTCGGACGCGATCTGCGAGGTCGGAGGGCGGTGGCTGCGTTAGAGCTCTTACGGGCAGCTCGAGGACAACTGCCCGCAGCCGTGGCATAAGGTAGGAACACCTATAATTCCAACAGTGTACTCAATGTCGATAATTTCTCAACATGGTATCCTACCTCATGGTCAGTTTCAAATTAATTCATTTTGTCAAAAGAGTGCTGCATGTCATCTTGTGATTGGTTTATGGTGACGTGTACCTCTCAAAATCTGATGTGGAAATTAGATTTCGACTCAATACTGTCCGAATCTGACCCTCACATACGGTAGTCATTTTAGAATGTAAATCTAGGTAAACGATAGATCGCTTATTAGTTTAGTCAACAAACAATAAGGGCTCTATGACGTGCTTAGATTTGCGTTCTAAAAAGACTACCTTGTGTAGAAATTATCGGCATTGGGTACACTATCAGAATTGGGTGCTCCTACCTTACTAGCAGGCCCCCTCTCCACCCTCCAGCCTAATATAGAGACATTCTTAGAGAATATTTTCTGCTCGTTTGTTTGGGCAAATGATCATGTAAACCTAATTTAGATGTGTTATAAAACATTACTTCCACAACTTTGATGAAGTTTGATTCAAAAGAGAAAAATCGCAGGTTCTACAACTGCTCAATATAACAAGTATGGTGTTAGAGACCTTCCGCAATCTCCAATTAAAACTTTTAACCAAAAATAAAATCTAAGAGGAATAGATCTAAATGACAATATGCACTGTACAATTATAGGGGTTTGAGCTAATAATTAATCATAGTTATTTCTCTCAATTAAAATTTGAACTTATTTGTGCATTCTAATTGAACATACAATTTTCTGTATCTAAAACTTACAGATAGATAGATAGATAGAAACTTCGGTCCCTTTTCAAGGTCGGCATGAATAAAGTGTTTGTTCGTCATTGACATTAAAAACGGACACTTTATTCACGCCGGCCTTGCAATAGGGTCGGAGTTTCTATCTATCTATCTGTTTGTTCATCTTAACAATGAGCCAATGCCCACGGGGCAAAGGGACATTGTTACAAGACTACTCTCCCCTCTAAAACTTACATCTTGTACAATGACAAATTTACCCTTGTACATCATTTAGTGTTGATAAAATTATGAATCAATTGATATATTTTAAGTGTTCTTTTAGTGCTAAGACAATGCAAAATAGTGTTGAAACAATGTCAAACTCAAGGGGGTTACTAACATATATCCAATGTAACCACTTTCATTTAGAGGGTATTTAAATAGGAACTATCACATAATTGGAATATTTTTAGGAATGTTATAAAATATTCTATATATATTCCAACTATATTCCAAAACTATTATTTACTTAAATCTAAGTATATTACATATAAAGTTTTATAATTTGGTAGAAATTTTTCCTCTTGTGAATAAAAGGATCATGTATATTAACTCACGTGATTTTCTACTTTTCGCATTGCCACTCCCCCGAGATGTCAAAAAAACATTATTTCAACACAAAGCACAACAATACAATTTTAGTTTTATTTTAGTAATGAATTTTGTACAACTTAGCATTGTAAATGAGTCAAAAAGAGTGTTGAAATAATGATGTAGGGCATTATGTTGAAAAAAAGAATTAGCGTTGTTTTAGTATTATTTGTTGCATTGTTTCAATGCCAAGTGATATACAAGATGTTTGAGTGTTGAAACATGTAAAAATTAGTAGAGAGGGAAGTCTGTAGTGAAGTCAAAAGTAAAATCTAGAGAGACATATTTAGGATGGAATTTAGGACTAAACTCGGGACTAAACCTTCTAAATAACTCCCTTCTTGAATACATACAAGAAAATTATCTTCTACTCGGAGTTACATGTCACATGTCATGAGCGTTTAATTCTAATCTCGTATAATATGTGTTCATCACTATCATTTTTTCCAATTGTGTTATAAACATCAATTCCTCAATTAGTTTCCCTTTTATAGGAAGCTCAAGAGACCATTTCTACACTATTAAAGAATGTTACGAAAGAAGTTAGTACTACACTAAATAGGTAGATTAGTGTTAGATAATTATAAGATTTGAAAATATTATAGATTTTTACTCTCGACAATTTTTTTTACCAAAGACATTGATTCCGATACTATTGAAAGATCCCCATCTTGACCAATATAGAGGGTAAAAAAATTGCTCAACAATAAAAAGTTACAACATGTTTATGTAAATTAGTGTATCTAACACTCATCTACCTATTTAGTGTACTAATGTAATGGTATTGTTATTATAAATATCATTCTAATAAAGATATCAAGTTTTTTTAATTATTTTTAAAATTAATTCAAGTTGGTCATGGTACATTAACTAGTGTCAATCAGGAGTGTCAATCTGGAGTACGATGGTATATTAATTAGTGTCAATCAAGAGTGTCAATCAAGAGTACGATGGTATATTTACTAGTGTCAATCATGAGTGTCAATCAAGAGTACGGTGGTATATTAACTAGTGTCAATCAAGAGTGTGAATGAGGAGTGTGATGGTATGTTAACTAGTGTCAATCAGGAGTATCATCAGTGTCAATCAGGAGTATCAATCAGTGTCAATCAGGAGTACGGTGGTAAATTAACTAGTGTCAATCAGTGGCAATCATGAGTGTCGATCATAAGTACGATGGTATATTAACTAGTGTCAATCATGAGTGTCATATATGAGTACAATGGTATATCAACTATTGTCAATCAAAAGTGTCAATCATGAGTGTCAATTAGGAGTGCGATGGTATATCAACTAGTGTCAATCAAAAGTGTCAATCAAAAGTGTCAATCAAAAGTGTCAATTAGAAGTGCCAATCAGTACCAATCAGTGGCAATCAGGAGTGTCGATCAGGAGTACGATGATATATTAACTAGTATCAATCTGGAGTGGCAATCAGGAGTGTCGATCAGGAGTACGATGGTATATTAACTAGTGTCAATCTAGAGTGTCAATCTGGAGTGTCAATTAGGAGTATGATGGTATATCAACTAGTGTCAATGAAAAGTGTCAATCAGTGGCAATCATGAGAGTCGATCAGGAGTACGATGGTATATTAACTAGTATCAATCTAGAGTGTCAATTAGGAGTATGATGGTATATCAACTAGTGTCAATCAGGAGTGTGATGGTATGTTAACTAATGTCAATCAGTGTCAATTAGTGTCAATCAGGAGTACGATGGTAAATTAAATAGTGTCATCAGTGGCAATCAGGAGTGTTGATCAGGAGTACGATGGTATATTAACTAGTGTCAATCAAGAGTGTCAATTATGAGTATGATGGTATATCAACTAGTGTCAATCAACAATGTCAATCAAGAGTATCAATCAAGAGTGGGATGGTATATTAACTAGTGTCAATCAATGTCAATCACAAATGTTAAATTGTTAATCTTGAGTGTCAATTAGGAATGCGATGGTATATTAACTAGTGTCAATCAGGAATACAATGGTATATTAACTAGTGTCAATCAGGAGTGTCAATCAAGAGTGTGATGGTATATTAACTAGTGTCAACTCAAGAGTGTCAATCAAGAGTACGATGGTATATTAACTAGTATCAATATGACTATGATTAGTTTTTTGCCAAGATTTACTAGGCTACACTTGCCACGAACATATCAAAACCTCACTCTGTAGTTTTTAATATTTTCTTGAACTTTTAGCGTCGTCTGGAAACTTCTATTGCCTTCCGAAAGCTTTTATATTTTTTAAATACTTTCAAAATATTTCATAAGTCTTTTAAGAACCTTTTAAGCATTTGTAAATAAACAAAAAAACTCCTATAAAAGCTTATATGTCTTAAAAAGGACCTTTAGACAAAATAATTGTCCAAACATTAATATATTTGCAATGTACTATTTGAAATAGATTTGATACCTTGTGGGGTAGAGTTTATACCATGAGGAATAAAGTTTATTTGATATTGTGAGGAATAGATCTTGATTGCATCCTAAGGGATACAATAGGTATAATGTCACTTTGGATGAAAGAATCACGAGAGGATGAACGCACTAACTATATGTGATGATGACTATTATGTAAGTAGATATGGAGTCATGATAAACAACTCAAAGTGGATGAATTGTGCTCGGAAGTTGAAGAACTCAAATTAGAAGAATGCTTTGGAAAGCTTCAACTTAAGGAATTGAGCAATGGAATTGAACAACTCCATTCACATGATAAGTGCATTAGAGTTAAACAACTCCAAGATCTAAATAAGTGTACTTGTATTAAAAAACTCCAATCAGGTGATATTTGAGATAAAAATAGATAGCAATCTCAAAAAGGCGAGTATTAAGAATTAGACTCACTAAAACTACTAATAACTCTTAATTCTAAGACATTGATAGATATATGACACTATCATATTGAATGAGAAATGTAGTTTGGTTCAACAAAAAGAGTTGTTTACCGTAGTTTAATAGCAAGTTCGACACAAAATAATTCTAAAAATAGCTGCCTAAAATTTTGGAATATTATTGGCATTTTTTGCCGAACATAATATTTATTTTTTTCAAAATTTCCGGAAAGTAAGAAATTTTTACTTCTCACTAGAATTTTACTTACAGTAGAAGTATGTGTGAATTTCAGAGGCGAGAAGGTGCTCCTTTTGTAATCAAGCTCACTTACATTAGTCCACAAAGAATATGGGTTAAGTAGCAAGACTCTAGGTGAGGCTTTTCAAATGTGTTGTACACAGATTTTTGGAGTCCAATTGAGCATAGAAGATGAAGTTTTATAGAAGTTCAAAGTTGGATACAACTCCACTCCACTTGCATAAAGCACAGAGCATTCTCACCTCTTCACTCACATCCTGCTTGTCATCCAATGCAAGAGAGTTGTACATGATATGTCAAACCTCGTTCGACCTAGAGGTAGAGAGTTAGGGTTTTAGAGTAGCTAGGAGTAGCCCGAATCTCCATAAATGAGTGTGGGAGTGACCATAATGGCACATTTAGTTATTTATGTAGAAGAGGCGCTCGCGCGCGCTGTAGAGTTATTGCTAGGGTCCGGTTTTTGTCCGGGTTGGGCACGGGACCCGGACTGGAAACCGGGTAGGGGATGGACGGGTCAGGGATGGACCCGGCCACGTTTCGCGCCTTGAAATGGGCGGCTTTAATTAGGGCGGTTCACTGTTCATTTTCGCATAGTGTTTCCAGTCCACCACTGCGCCAGATTTTTGTGTTTCCGAATGCTGTGAGAGAGCAGGGAGAGCGACCGGGTGGCAAGCAAGTATTCCGGGAGCTTAGGCGGAGCGCGCGCTATCGAGGGAAGGAAGTTTTGGAGCCAGCAGCGATGGGACGGAAGGACGATTGGAGGCTCGGACTGCCGGTTCCGGATAAGTTGGTGCGCCCGGTTGCTCCGGCTGATGCGGGACATAGGGAGCAGCTGCGGAAGGATTTGCGCAAAATTGGTTGTGAGGAATTTCTGTACCTACCATGGGATCTCCACAGTGATGCTATGTTGCAGGGATTAGGTGGAAAACCTGTACCGGCGGAATTCCGGGACAGCGAAATCCGGGGGCAGTGGAAGGAGTGGACCTCGAAACACTGGCGCGTGACGTACAACTTTCCCAACAGCCCGTTTGGATACGACAAGACGAAGTAGGATTCCGGATGGGTGAAGGAAAATAGGCATTAGGCTAGGTAGACTAGCCCACGTGTGAATAGGACCTTTTGTGTGGTAGGTTAGGCGCTTTTGCCAGTAGGATAAGATTGGGATCTTTTGGATGTGATTTCCCTTGATTTCCGGATCGCGGGTTTGTAGGATCTGGGCGGGAAATCCGGCCCAGTGGTTAAGGGTCACTACTTGCCCAGGAATGCTTGGCATTCTTGGGGTCTTCTTGTATTACTGTTTCCTTGAAATCAAACTGCTGTAGAGCATTATCCGGAAATTGTGTATGTGCTGTGGGGTTGTTTGTGGAATGGTACAGTAGTCAAGAGTCCCTTGGTAACCAGGTAGGCAGTCCGGGTCCTCGAGTGATTTGGGTGTGAAGTCTGAATATGGTTTTTGGGTGATTTGAGGACTGTTTGAAAGAGTGGTTTCTAAGTTCCGTACGCTAGGTAATCCGGGTTAGTGGCTGGGCAGGTAGGAGGGGGTACTCCGGGTTGCTCAGAACTCTTGGACGGGTAGTCTGGTTGAGGTGCCAGCACTTGGAAGGTCCCTCGTAGAGGTGATTTCCGGGTTATCGTTCTCTAGGGCTAGTGTTCTACTACACATGTGATTGTTGGATTATGAATTGCAATGAACCCAATTTAAAACTTGGAAAGAGAAGTCTTTTAAGAGAATTGCAAACTTTAACACAACTATTCACTATTTTGCCCAATTTTTTTATGATGTAAAGACAACTACTTTGAAATTTTGATTTAGAGTCCAAAGAGAATTTAATGTTTTTTTACCATAGATAGTTCAAAGGTGAAGAGAAATAATGTCCCTGTAGTATATAGGAGTTTGCTATTTGTCATTTCCTAAAGCATCGAAGGCCTCCCATACCAAAGTCCACCCCCATTAAACCCCGCTAACAATCTCACCGTACAATTTATAGAATTCACCTACACAAACGACAGATTCTCACCAGAAACAATTGGTAGAAAACTTATGAAATACCAACCTCTCATCAATAACATCATACAACAAGGCTGGAAAGTATACCCTGTAATCGTCATCACAGCTGGAGCTAGAGGAACCACACACGTCCCCTCGATGAAACAACTAGAAACAAAATTTAACATATGCGAAACCTCCATCAAACGCACCTTTAAAGCAATAAATACCATTGCCATACAGTATGCCGGATCTATCCTGTTACATAAAAGGCGTATTGAAAATAACCAAACAATTCCACCAGACGTAATACATTAAAAGAGGGGGGGTAGTGGTGAAAACCACTGCTAGCCACTCTTTTACAATCAACTAGCTCAACTTGTCTCAGGGGATAGGTGGGGCCGGTTGGTTGGTACAACTTTCCTGCCATGATCACTCACTCGCAGCACCAAGCCATGTATATCACACCACTGCTCAAACGAGCCCAATAGGTTTCGAACCCGGACCACATAACTGTGATACAACGCTCTTCACCAACCAACCAAAGAACTCATGACTTGGCGATCATACTCCACTTTCAATAGACCCTTATACGGCTACGCACCCTACCACCATCTCTTCAAACTTGCCCTCTTTTACTGTTACTGCCACTTTAACTAGGTTACACTTTGATTAGGGTAGTATAGTGTCCATCCTCGAAAGGGGAGAGTAGTATTGGTCCATTGTCCCTTTGTCCTGTGGGCATCGGGTCATTGCCATTACGAACGGACACTTTATTCACGCCGGCCTTGTTATAGGGTTGGTGTTTCTATCTATCTATCTATCATTTCCTAACAGAATATAAAAGGCAAACTCAATCCTAAGGTATTCTGTCACTTCTCATTCCCTTCCAAACTTACTTATTATAAAGTTGTCATTCATCATTGGAACATTACATCTAGAATGTTAACCCCTAAATGTCACAACATCCACAAATTGGATCACAAACAGACTAAAAGCCTTGTAACTTTCTCTTACCATTAGGAGAAATTTGGGGTCCCAAAGGGGCCCTGTAAGACAGCCCGTAGTAGGTGAACCGGCTGCCCAAGTACCCCTTTGCATGTAAACCCATTGGTGCAGGTCGCTGCCCGCTGACAGCGTTGGAAGTCGCAGTGCTAGCAGCGTCGATTGGCTCGACCCACGGAACTGCACTACTTGCATCACGGTGGCACCATTGGTGCCACCGTGTAAAGCACACGGTTTTGCCTCAAATTTTCAGCACGTGCCAAAGGCGAAGGCCCCTTTGTGACCCCAAATTTTTCCTAATGAACCTTTGGATGATTTTCATACAAGTCACCCTTGAAAGCCTATTAAATTCTCTACCAATTACAATAAATCTCTTGTGATGGGAATTATTGATAATATTGGAGAGGCCTCCAACTACAAGTATGTCAAATTTGTTGGGTAGATTTTAAGCTTGCAATGGTCTTCTCATGTACATCTAATGTACATCTGAGCCATGCTAATATCTACTTTTGACACTAGAATCTACTTCTGTTCAAAGGGTTGGTATGTTTAGGGGTTAATTGAAGTATTTATCATTTTATAATTTATACCAAAATTTTTTTTCCCACAAAGACACTATTTCTTCAAAAAGTCAAGTCAAATAGCGTCCATAGTATCCCGGACACTATATCACAATTTGCCAAATTCAGATGAAAATTCGCCAATTTGTTTTAAGTCCCGAATACCCGTAAAATATACATATTTTTATAGTATAGCCTGTACAATACGGGATTTCACTGGCTCCGCCACCAGCATCTTAGCCACCTACAGCGAACCTACCCACGAGCGACTGACCGACGTGTCCGCTACGCTGGAGGCGCCAGCCTGGCAGTCCGTCCCAGTCAACGCCCCCGTTCCAACTGACCCACAGTGTGAACGCAACCCTCTCACCATCGTCCTTGACACACTCTTCCCTGCCCTTGCCCTTTGCCTTTCTCTTACCTTCAAGACTCTCCCCTTGCCCTTTTGTTCTTCCTTGCACTTGAGCCATTCCCTCACTCTTCGCACTCCCCCTTCTTCGCCATCTCAGGATCATGCAGGAGTTTCAGGAATGGCCCGGAATGGTGACCGGGGGAGTTTGATGAGCAAGCCCCGGTGATGGTGATGGTGGAGGTGTCCAATTCAGGGTTTCAGGGTTTGAATTTGAGGGAGAATTGACGAGGCTGTGGATATGAGGGGGTGGACGCTGCGCATCCCGGCGAGGGGATGATGGATGGCGAATCGGCAATGAAGCGGATCGCAGCAGTCGCAGCAGCAGCAGCAGAGGAGATGTCCAACAAGCGGCGGCGGAATGTTGTCGTGGAGGATCCCGAGTTGTTGACTCTGCAGCAGCAGCCGGCCGTGTACAAGAAGGCCAGGATCACCACGACCTCCTCACGAATTTTGTTGCCGGAGGAAAACTTCGGGAATGCGCATTGGACGGGGCTCCCGGACGACACCGTGCTAGGGCTGTTCACGCTCTTGAATCATAGGGATAGGGCAAGCTTGGCCTCGGTTTGCAAAACGTGGCGCAACCTCGCCGCTTCTACTTCTTTGTGGAATTCGTTGGATCTTCGCGCGCACACGCTCGACTCCGAGATCGTGGAGGCTCTGGCCGGTCGGTGCTCGCATTTGTACAGCCTCAAGTTTCGTGGTGGCGCTATGGCGAGCTCGATTGTCGGCTTGCAAGCACGGGCGCTTCGAGAGCTCAGTGGTGATGTGTGCGGGCACCTCTCGGACGCCACGCTGTCCATGGTGGCGGCTCGTCATGGCAACCTCGAGAGCTTGCAGCTTGGCTCGGATTGCGAGAGAGTCACGAGCGAGGCGCTCAAGGTGGTGGCCATTTGTTGCCCTAAATTGCGACGCTTGTGTGTCTCCGGGATCCGGGAAGTGGACCGGGAGGCCATTCAGGCGTTGTTTCAACATTGTAAGGGCCTCCAGGAGGTCGGATTTCTCGACAGTCACTCGATTGATGAAGGCGCGTTCGGTGGTGCGAGCAGTCTTCGGTTTCTGTCTGTGGCGGGATGCAGGTGCAGTGATTTTTGCTTTTGTTGCTAATTATTGATAGGCAGGCTAATTGATACAGAGAATTTTTGAAAGAAAAAAAAGAAATAATAGCCAGCTTTTCTGCGATGTGTATCCTCTTTTAACCCCTAAGCGTCCACTGTGTATTTTCTGTAGTGTAGGAAAATTGGACCCTCTGCAGCACGTCATCTGTTTGTGTGAAAATGACTTCAGTTTGACACGATCGACACTGTTGATATTGTAGTAGTACAGAACAAGAGCTTTAAAATTCAGATGTATTGCAATCAGAAAACCGAGGTAAAATGAGAAAATATCACCGTTGCAAAGCTCAGTAATGCAGGTGGCCATATTTTAGACGCTTAGGGGTTAAACCTAGGTATCACCCTAGTATTGCCTAGGTAGCACATGTGTATAACCCTGATATTGCCTAGATATTAATATGAAAGATGTATGCAAGGAGCCTGGATTGCTCTTTAAGTAGCAAAATGCTAAACAGTCTCCTGACAAAAAAAAATCACTGTACAGGTGTATAGTGTGGAGCACAGCCGCGCAGTCGTGGAGCAAATTGCCGAATTTGGCAGGGCTTGATGTATCGCGGACGGATGTGACGCCGAGCGCTCTCACGCAGATTCTGGCTGCGAATTCTGAGCTGAAGGTGGTGTGTGCCTTGAACTGTCCGCTGCTTGAGGAAGGGAGCATTCCCAAGCCTTGGCCGTCTTCGAAGACGACGGTCTTACTTGCGCGGTTCACGGATCTTGTGGAAGGCTTGGAGAGTTTACTACTGTCGGGAAGAGCAGCAGACTGGACGGAGTGGGTGCTGTCGCATGCGCTGTTGAAGATTGCGGAGAGTAATACACCGAGCTTGGACAGCTTCTGGCTCAAGCAGGGCACTGCCATGATGCTTCGGCTCGCACAAAGCGCGCAGGAGGATGTACAGGAACGAGCTGCCACTGCTTTGGCCACGTTTGTTGTCGTGGACGATGAGAATGCCACTGTGGACCCTGCCAGGGCGGAAGCGGTCATGAACGGTGGCGGTATTGCCTTGCTCTTGGGCCTCGCTAAGTCCAGCCGCGAAGGGGTGCAATCCGAAGCTGCCAAGGTAATTAAATTCTCATGAATTGTGAAGGTGAATACGGGGGTTTGTGCAGGATGCATAACATTCAGTAGCTAGTGCTACCTCTGCCTTGACCTTGAGGAATGTCAAGCATATCCTCATCATTATCCATGGTCCGTCAGTAGCTACCCATCTTTACTGACAGGTGACCCGCATGTGCGCATTCATTCCTGCCATTCATGCATGAAGACCCCAACTTGTGAAAGGCAGATCACACACTGGCTACTGAATGTTATGTGATTTGTGGCTACCAGATGTAGTGCATGAAATGACAAAATAGGGATAGGAAACAGGCTGATGCTGTTCCAAGATACATACTCCCTCTGTCCCAAAAAAAGCTTCCTGTACCCCTTTTCATTTGGTCCCAGAACAAGCTTCCTGTTTGCTCAAAGTAACATACTCGGCTTCCTGTTTGCTCAATATCTAAGTTAATTTGTGAGTATCCCAGATAACATACTCAACCAGCTTCCTGTTTGCTCAATCGTGTGAGAGATAGACTGGGATTCAATCTGAGTTGATTTTTCAATTTTCCTTCAACCGGAAGCGTTTTTTTGGGGACAGAGGAGTGCATATCTATTTGCACACTTATCGTTTTCGGTTGTCAAGAGTGTTTATTGTCTTTGGTTACACCACGTTCCAAATTGGTCCATGTCCATCTCGATCTCCCCGTATGTAGGCAATATACCTTTATAGTTCGTTATCTCATAATCTCTGTTGATTTGACTTCTTTTTTATTTCCCTTCGATTGGTTCTGTAGGCGATCGCAAATTTATCAGTAAATACGGAAGTTGCAAAAAGAGTTGCCTTGGAAGGGGGGATTTGTATACTAGCTGCTTTGGCCAGGTCGCCCAATCGGTGGGTAGCTGAGGAGGCAGCGGGAGGCTTGTGGAATCTCAGTGTTGGGGAAGAGCACAAGGTGACGTACCATATTTGACAATTGTCATGAGGTTGTGTGATTACTGTATTAACTTGAGAGTGTAGACAGTATGGAAGTTCGTGTCAGTTTAGATTCTGTAAGTGACGATCTCATGGTAGATCTTCATCGTGAGCACGGTTTAGATTTGGAATTGCTGAATTTATATGGGTGTAAGCCATGAATTTGAGGTGAGATCATGCCGTCGAATTAACTGGTTGATGTGCGATTACGTTCATACATGTTCACTTATCAATAAGACCGTTAATGCAAATAGGGTGCCATAGCTGGAGCAGGCGCAATTGAAGCACTGGTGGATTTGGCATTTAAGTGGCCTGCTCTTGGAGGAGAGGGTGTCTTGGTGAGCACTTTCATTATTTATTAGTTTCTATTTTCTCACGTGCTGAAGGCTCAGTTTTGCCCCTTTCAGTATCCGCACTCAAATTTTGTCTTTTGTGATGTTTTCCTTCCATATCTCCCAATGCTTTTTCAATTCTTTGAATTTGCACTCCGTTGTATGACCATTGAAGTTTTTAAGGACATATTTTAGAGGATTTTAGGAGAAGGAAAATTCTGCATATAAGATAGCTTTCGAAACAGTGGACATTGACATTGAGCCTTTTATGTCTGGATAGCAGGAGAGAGCAGCTGGTGCGCTGGCTAACCTAGCAGCTGATGACAAGTGTAGTATGGAAGTTGCTATGGCTGGAGGAGTACGGGCTCTTGTCAAGCTTGCACGTTTTTGCGACCATGAAGGGGTGCAAGAGCAGGTATTAACCAATGAGGACAATCCTGTAACCTAAATCTGCCGAAGTGTAAAAATTGGATGTTCTTGCAAGTCTAACTTGGGTTCTGAACTCTCTGCATGTGATGCTTAATGCTCTACTCTCTCATCATGTGTTCATTGACACTGTGATCCAGTTCTCGTTTTAGCTTAGAGTTTATACCTGACTTTACTTAATTGCGATAGTTACTTAATTGCGATAGTATCAAATTGCGATAGTTACTTTTCGGGATTGCTAAAGAGCGTTTTTTCAATCTCCTGGAGGCAATCCGTTCTGGCGCTCAATAAAATATGGCCTTGACAACCTGTCCCCTCTATATCATTCAACTTCTTTTTCAACATTCGTTTGACACACTTTCATCTTGATTCATTGCAGGCAGCACGTGCTTTGGCTAATCTTGCTGCTCATGGAGACAGTAATGGCAATAATGCTGCTGTAGGACGGGAGGCAGGCGCTCTTGAAGCTCTTGTGCATCTCACTTGTTCGAATCATGAAGGTGTTAGGTATGCGGAGTCTTTTCCGTCAGTCTGCTGCATTCAAGTTAGAAATGCAGATGCCTTTATTTAAAGTAGAGATTACTTCTCTAACATTCTTTTCCTTTTGCTTCCACGACAATTGCAGACAAGAAGCAGCTGGAGCTTTGTGGAATCTTTCTTTTGATGATAGGAACCGGGAGGCTATTGCAGGAGCGGGCGGTGTTGAGGCTCTGGTGAGTTAGAGTTCTGCTAAATCTTCTGCTGTAGCAAGAGATGGCAAATCGCTATTGTTTACTGGGGCTGTGTTTGGTCGTATGTCATAATCACAGAAGTCCACCTGAAAAACAAATGAAGGTGAGGTTTTCTCTCTTGCTGTGAATCTTTGATGCTGCGATGAACATCTGAAACTCCAATTCTTCTAAGGTGTGCTTTGGGATGTACCCATGATGAAGATCATATTGTGGTGATTTTAGAGTCATTTTTCAATTAGAGAAGATTGTACTTATTCTTATGAGTGTGTAGGATACACATAATCATGTGGGGTCTTGTTAAACCATATTTCCATCCTATGCATGACAAGCCTGCGGTGGTTGTTTAGGTCGCTTTGGCTCAAGGCTGTAGCAGTGGATCTCAAGGTCTGCAAGAGAGGGCGGCTGGTGCACTCTGGGGTCTATCGGTATCTGAAGCTAACAGGTGTGCATGTCTTATGTGCTTTTCTTCATTTATGGGAGCAACTGAAGTTTTTTGGAAGTTGTAGATGATTATTTTGAACTGTGTTACAGAAAGCAAGGGAGAACAAAAGAGTCTAAAATTGTCATTACCCGTCTGAAAGAATTATCTCTATATTGCTTGTATTTGATTCCTAGTCTTTTATTCACAATTAGGATTGGCGAGTGACTTACTGACGGGGACCTAAGTATTCAATGTGCAAAGATAAATCTTTCTGATTAGGTGGTCGTATTGACATCTTCCAATGCCTGGATTCTGTGTCGCTTTGCATGCCGACAATACCGAAGTTAACCTATAATAAGTTGAATATTCTCAACGTGTGACTGAAGTGCCTTTTCCTGAATGTCTATTTTGGCTCAGTATTGCTATTGGTCGTGAAGGTGGAGTTGCTCCACTCATCTCCCTGGCGCATTCCGATTTTGAGGTGAGCTTTGGACGAGGTCTATGGTTTTGCAGTACAAAGTCGGGGTCTTTTGTTCAGTGCTGTGTGCATCATATCTTAGTTACAACAGGGCTAAACATCTACCTTGAGTGTATAGGTCTGCGTTTTATGGTTAGAACACGATCTATATTTTTGGATCCCAATGAAATGTCACTTGTATCATTTATGGATTCTGACTCTAAATCACTTGCTTGTCCTTACAGTAGTGGTACGTTTCTACCGTGTCATTTATCATGGGTTTTAATTGATACTTTTGAATGTCAATTGATGCCTTTGCAGGATGTACATGAAACTGCTGTGGGAGCCTTGTGGAATTTAGCTTTCAATCCGTTCAATGCGTTGCGCATGGTGGAGGAGGAAGGAGTGCCTGCGCTTGTACATTTGTGCTCTTCCTCGAGATCTAAAATGGCACGGTTTATGGCAGCTTTGGCTCTTGCATACATGTTTGATGGCAGGTAAAGCACTTGGGTCTTCTATACCAGAATTTGTAACTGAGATAAGCCTATTTCCAACATCCTTCATGTTACCGTCATCATCAATGAGTGGTCCTCATTTGGAGAATCTAAATGTCCTCAGGACCTAGATGTAAAACCCTAGTTCAACCAAGATAGAAAAGGCAAAGCTACTTTACAAGAGTCCTGGTGTTTGCTTGTTACATCAGCAAGCTAAAGTATTCAGAATGTTTTCTACGGGTGAACTCTCAGTTGGTCATGTTACCCAAATTGAGAGGCAGTTACCTAGAGTGATACCTAGCTTGCATTCTAGTGCTATGGTGGCCTTCCTTGCTGTTGAGCCTCCTTGCAAAGCAACACCCCAACATAAACGGCTTTTGAATCACTAACATTCCTGTTGCCTTTACAATTGCAGGATGGATGATGTTGGATTGTTGGAGGGCAGTGGTAGGACTTCGGTGAGCTTGGATGCAGCAAGGAAATTGGCTTTGCGAAGTGTTGATGCGTTTGTTCAAACGTTTTCGGATCAACAAGCCCTTTCAGCCGCTGCCTTGTCATGGGCCCCTGCCACCCTCAACCAGGTTGCTGAGGCCGCAAGAATCCAAGAAGCTGGCCACCTCAGATGCAGGTAAATCACGATTATTTAGCTCCTACAACAACATCAATATTGGCATTTCTTTTTAATAACGATCCATATATACATGCTGAAAGCTATTTGCCCGTTAATATGATTTAGAACTGAAATCTAGGTGTAAGCTTGGCTAGGGTACGACAGTCACATGTGCAGCAAACACTTTTATTAATTTAAAAAATAAAAGGTAGCTTTCCTCCGCCACACTGCGATGCAGAGCCATAATTGAAACAGCAGGAAACCTCAGTCAAAGCCTACATTAGTCGCTTTCGGTAGTTAGTGAAGCCTGCGCTTGGAAAATCTGGGAAGTTAGCTTACAACTTCTAATTTGGTTTTGGCGCTTGCAGTGGAGCTGAGCTTGGACGCTTTGTGGCTATGTTGAGGAACGGGGCTGCAGTTTTACGAGCCTGTGCAGCATTTGCTCTTCTGCAGGTAATCATCCTTACTGAATGATAGGACACAGTCTTAATATCCTGGAATCTTCTTTTCTGGGAGTTAGCAAGTTCTTGGGCGTTAGCATTCACCCTAAATGTTCAAGCTAAAAATCCGAAGTCCATTTTGGAAGTCAATCATACTATCTTTCAAAACATGTTTTTATTATTCAAAAACTATCATTTAAGAAATATGGTTTCTTCTATTGGTACGTTTGTAACCTACGTTGAAGCTTTCTGGCCATTTGGGCACTCCCTAAAGGACCACAAGGACCTCATGCCTTTCATTAGTTGTGAGTAGGTTTTATGTAGATTTTCTTTTGTTCAACTTTATTTTTTTTCTTTTCAACATATGTAATATTCCTCACTAATTCCAGTGATAAAAAAATTTGGTACCATTTAAATTATATTTTTCACAATATGATCGCTTAAATTTGTCATTTTAAAACCATGAATCCTTGGTCCTTGAAGGGTTAACCCCTAAACGTCCCAGCATCCAAAAACTAGATCAGGAACAAATTCAAAGCCTTGCAACTTTCTCATACAATTTCGGATGACTTCCATCCAAGTCACCTTTGAAAGAGTATTAAATTCTCTACTACTTACAATAGTTCTCTTGTGATGAGGAGTTGTTCGATAATTTTGGAGAGGCCTCCAACTGCAAGTATGTCAAATTTGGTAGGTAGATTTTATGCTTGCAATGGTTCTCTCATTTACACCTCATGTACATCTGAGCCATGCTAGTATCTATCTTTGAGGCTAGCATCTACTTGTGTCCAAAGGATCGGTACGTTTAGGGGTTAAGCTTTGTGTTTCATCTGATGTTTTTTGTTTGTTTCTGGAATAGTTCACCATGCCTGGAGGTAGGCATGCATTACACCACGCAGTTCTCCTCCAAAAGGCCGGTGCAAGTCGGGTTCTGAGGACTGTGGCTGCCGCGGCAACTGCAGCACTCCAGGCTAAAGTCTTCGCCCGGATTGTACTTCGGAACCTGGAACATCATCAGGCGGAGAGCAACACTGTGGTGGCATTGTCGTGAGAACAATGGAGGTTTGGTTGAGGTCAAACAAGTAAACTGGGGTTCATGTCGTGAACAAAGTTGGCATCACATCAGTATTATTTTGTCTTGAGAATGTGTGAAATGGGGTCTGCACTAGAGATTTTTTAGGTAGGGTAATCCTTGGATTGTAGACAAGGACTCCACATTTAAAGCTTAAATACAAAATGTCTGAAAAGTATTTGTCTACCATGTGAATTGGAGCTGTTGCAGTGGTTATGTGTATTTTATTTGATGCGTTTGCATAAGGTTCGTAACCCCTAAATGCCTTATAGCTCTCTCCAAATTCGGCAGTTTTGCAAAGATGAATCATAAAATGCAACTAAGATGGATATTTTGAACTTGATGTATGAATAAAAGCTGTACACTATGAATTATATATTTTATCCATATTTCGTCATGAGTTTCAGAGAAAATCCTTGGGTCCATAATGACAATTCCTCTCACCAAGTCGTCACACTTAACCCTTTAAGGACCGTGCATCCAATTAGTGGATGTTTGTTGGTCAAAGCCAATTTTGACCTTGAAGATGAATTTTTTTGCTATTGCTTTCAATTAAGAAAATGAAGATTATTGAGTCTAGTTTTCATTTCACATTTTGGATCTTATGAATTTCAAGTATTGAATATTTTATTTCTCTTGCAAGCTATGTAGCTCAAAGTTTGAATTACACTGTATTGGATGTTCACCTTTTGAATTAAAAATTAAAAAATTAACAAAAAATATATCGTGTGATTCTCTATTGTCATTTGCACATGTTCTAAAAAAAATTATATTTTTGAAGATTTTTTGTAATTAATATGAATTCCTTGAAGTATTTGACGTAAAAATTTGTAAAAAGTTCATTTTGTATAAAAAAAATCAGAAAAATTTAGGACGAATAGGGAACATACAATTTCATGCATGAAAAATATTTTAAAATATACTTCATTAAATCTTGAAAGCTAAATTGTGTATAAAAGTGTAGTTTGACTATTCGACAATGGAATGGGACGTTAACCCCTAAGCTCCCGAGCGACCATTTTCTGGTCGCTGCCCGGAAAAACGGGCTGCCCGGAACAAAAAAAATCTTTTTTTTGAAAAAATAAAAAATATTTTAAAATACTACATCAAGTCTACTTTCCAACCCAATTTGAATTATGGCAATCCGAGTTAAACTCCACCCGGGAGAATTTTTCAAAGTAGATCACCTCAACATTGTCTTAGTGTTACAAAATTTGCTATTTGGGGAAAGTAATGATGATTCCTCCATCGTTTCTCTTGCTTTTTTGAAGTTTATGATAGATAGCCCAACTTTAACCAATCGTACTAAATTTTGAACTCTAAAATTGAAAATTATAATTTATACAAATTTTCGAAGGTTAATGCTTTTAAATTCATTAAAAAATGATCTAAAGATTATTTAGGAAGTTTGACCGTACGGATAATTTGTAAAGATGATACTCTACATTTTGTCTATTGAACCAACCTTCATCAAACATATGGAAGGCACATATTATAACACATCTATGTTTTGTCCAATACCCTTCGGGCTTTTAGGGGTTAAAGGGTTAACCTCAACTTGTGATGGCCATTCCGTGGGTCTCAAACTCCTCGGCCAATGAGAAGGTGATGAAACTTGTCCACTACCGGGTGTAAATCGTTAACTAGAGTTAGCAAAATCTATACGATTGATGAAGGCACAACTCATATAGATGAGATGTGTGATCGAGTGCGACAATTCTGGATGAATGCACTGAAAAAAGACAAGATAATATATGTATTGGAGTAGATTATCTCTCCATCTAAAGTAAAAAGATACAATATATTTTGATTGGTTGACAGTAAGATCTATGAATGAAATTAAAGTATAGGGATAGAACAGTTTGTGTATGGTTGGGGGTAGTAAGTTCTATGAAGAGAATTGAAGTACGGAGTAAAAGACTAGAAGATATTTTAGCTAAAAACAGATTAACCCCTAAAGGACCAAGGTTGATTTTCCAAGTTCGGTTAGCTGAGTATGGAATGATCCTCAATTATTGAGATTTTTTGTAGTGATTCTACTCTTTGTAACAAAGATGGGATGGTAATTTGCGTACGGAGATGATGTATAGATCAAAAGATACAATCATGCAAAGGTGAAAAACCTAATTGCGGGCAACTCTTGAAAATTTTCATACAATGAGCTATGCATTTGAATTTTTGTACACAATGAGCTAATGCCTCCATATACACAACTGCCAAATTCATTTTATCAAATCTGAGACCAAACTTTGCATTTTGGGCATTTTCAAAAAGTTTCAAACTTTGGCAACAAGCCAAAAAAAAACGCAACCAACTTTGAAGCTTATAATCTTAGTATTGAAGAACCCTGAACAGTTGAAAATTTTTAGGTTGTAATAAACTCAAGTTGGTTGAAATATCCTACGGTTGAATCGGTCAATAAGGTTTTAGATTAAAAACTATTTGTCTTTTTATTCGAAGGGATACTTTGGAGTGTGTGGAGAGAAACATAGTTGTGGTCCTTTAGGGATTAAGGCTCTTCTTCTAAGTATAGAGAACCAAAAGTCTTTTTGGACATAAATACTAGTGAATGCTCATGTTGTATTCTATCCATATAGACTCATGACGATATTAAAGCAAAACACAAAGTATGTTATTCAAACACAAGGTGACTTTAAAGATAACTCTAACCTGCGACTTTAATTTGGGTTGACTTTGGCAATTCAATACTCATTTACACAAACTTATTTTTCGTTACAATCTGCCTGGAAAAACAACCCTGGAGCAACTGTACTGTTATCAAAGGTGACTTGGAATTTTGATGGAATGGCATCCCCCTTTCATGTATTGATCCTCTCAAGGGAAGACCAAAAATCCCACTCAGGCAGTATGTTACAAACAATCACTTAGTAAACATCATTCAGCATTGCCATCTCTGTTTCTGTCACGAGTTGGACATTGCAATTGAAACTCCCATTTTCAAACCCGCAATTCAAAAGTGAATAGATAAAATTTTGTCCGTAACCTAAAGAATGTCTAAAACAAAAAGTAATCCTAAGCTTTTATCTACATTCAATTGCTGTTGCATGATATTGTCTAATTCAGTTGTCTGTACATGAACATGTCTCGTGTACCCTACATCGTGGTCAGTTTTGACATAAACTAATTAGTTTTTTTTGTCTCAAAGTGTCACGTCTTGTTGTGATTAGTTTACCGCTAAAGGATGTTGGGATATTTTATACTATGGTAGTATCAGTATACATGTGATGTTAAGGGGTGTAAAAGTGTGAATTTGAAGGGGAGATTTTTGAGGTGCATATTCATGCACTATGCATATGATGATTTTTAAAAGCATTTCCATCTGTTGTGAGATCATAAAATAATTATGTATTTTTCAAGTACACGACTCAAAATACGTCAAAAATGCCCAAATCTTTTTTTCCGTGTCACATATTATTATACTAAAATATTGTGTATTTAGTTCCCATTTCAAGCTCCATTTTTCATTTTGCAGTTTCTATCAATACCATAGTGTTTATGGTGAAATACCATTTGGAAGAACATTTGCAACCTTTTTTGGCATGCTACCTCCTTTAGGGGTTTAGGGTGTCAAAGTCTGATGTGGAAATTCATTTTTAACACCAATCTGACCCTTTGTCTTGTGTACCAAATGGTACAAGATTTATTTTGAGTTTCCATGGCACATCAGACGAACACAAATTGATTTTGATAATGTATTGTACATCAGAACTCGTATTGATTTTAGGGCATTTGAGCAATTAACCCCTGAATGTACTTCAGATGTGACAATTTTATATCACCGGAATCAGTGAAGAATATTCAGCATGTGTTGGTCAAACAACAAATATATTTGAACAAAAAGAAGACCCCATAGAACCTCCTCAAAACAAACATGAAGCCCAATTTGGGTTTCTTGATGCATTAGGGGTAAAACTTGTAACTTTTGCATATAATATCCAAACAAGGTATACTTTAGAATTTCTATGGAATTGCTATCAAGAATCAACAAAATAAAATAAAAATTGGTCAGTCTAATAAGGGAAATTATACTCAGTGTCGGTTGTAGATGCAGTTACTTTACAAATGAATATGAGGCTTAGGTTGCCCGGACTAGGTTTGCTTCCGCAACCTCCACTGTGGCGCTATCACGCTGCTTGATGACCCAGTCCACGAGGTCGAAAGTGCCAGCCAGCAGACTGTGCGCTTGCGACACCACCAACACCGTGCTCTGCGGTAAACCTTTCAGCATGGCCACCACCCGTGCTTGTCCCTCTCCATCTAAATGCTGCAGTGCAGGCCATCACATCAACAGACATTGAAAATTTGAAAGGATCAAAAGGAGGCAAAATTTGCATCAACATAAGCTACATCTACAGTGAATTGAGAAAGATTGAGTATATTCTTATATGCATTGTATTGTTGCTACACCGTTCTTTTTATATACTGTGGACCAGTTATTTCTGAAATTTACACTGATTGGGAAATTACATGCAATGTTCATCTGACACACAGATGCTTCAGAATGAGTAACCAAACTAGTAGAAAAGGTGGCACTGCCTACCAGGCAAATGACCGTTCATGCGCAGCACTTGCCTGGGCACCTCCCCCGCAGTGCCACCTTTTCTACTAGTGCCACTCAAAAGTGGACACACACGTACTTACGTAAATTAGTATGGAAATGTTGTTCAAGTTCTCTTATATAGCAGTTGGATCTTTCTCAATATTGATAGCCACAACCTCTCATAGCTTTGTAACTGCACTACAAAAGGGACAGAGCCTCTTGTAGCATAGCTGCTTGTTACATGAGATACACAAACAACTGGACTTCCTGCCTCATGATCACTCAACACTGGTTTTTTAAAGGCGGTTCGAAAGTGTCAAGAAACACGAACCTGTAGAACTTCATCAAGAACGAGAAGATTGCAATGAATTCCTCCACGCTGGGAGGCGAACTCTGAATATCCCAATGCCAGAGCCAAAGCCTGAAAAAGGAGCACAGGCAAAAAAATTATCTTATGACAGGTTCAGGATGTGATATAATGATATAACACATCCAGGCATTGCCAGAAAAGTCAGAAACGAACAGCAATGAAGACTTGGATTGCATGACAGGTACATGAAAGCTGGAATCCAGGGACATGAAATCAGGAAAAACTTGCCATTCGCCTCCGTTCACCCCCACTCAGTTGGCGAAGAGACCGATTCTCTAACATCCCGTTAGAGAGTCGAACCACAGCCACTTTGTCTATAGCCTCCACAGTCACTTTGCTGCTCTTAGTCACCTTTGTAGGCCGCAGCAGCAGGCCAAGCGAACCCCCTGACAGCATTTCCAAGTAACGAGCTGTCCTTTCTTGCACATCTGCCAAAGCTCCCTCCAGGATGTAACTCTGCCCACAAAACAGCATTTCAGTTTCTTGTACATTCAGAAATCTTGAATATGGCCTTCTGTAAAACGACTATCCTGCAAACTTGTCACAGTATAATTGAACACTTTTCACGCTACCATTGATTGTAGCACACTTGTCACATCCAAACTACGTCATAGTCATTTTGGGGTGACCCCAAGCAATTAGCTTAAAGAGGTTAGGAAACATATACACTAGAATGCCATATGACAATCCAAATGTTATCTCCTTGAGAATCCACCAGTTAACAGTGGAGAGTATGGAATCCAAAGCATCAGAATTAAATAGAATTGAAATGGGCTCAAGACTATGGGTGATGAATAATGATTTGTAGAGCTCTTAGAGGCTCATCTCTCATTCACTATTACCCATCCCGAGTTTCCTTTTCTAGTGGACATCTCACTCGTAGTGGTGATTAGGGGATGTCAAAGTGCGAGCTTGTGAGGCATGACTGTGTGACGTGGTGCATTCTGTAATCCACGCCTCACAATCGCAAGACCCTCACCAAAACAGTTGCCTTCTCCATGCAAGTTGAAATCACGGGGTTTTGCCACTGCTCTTCAAGGAGACAGGGGCTACGTCCTTGATCAAAAGCTCGTTGCAGAAGCGTACGTGCAAAAGCTGGGAAAATAATCGCACTCTGACCCCTATTCTGATTTCAAATGGTGATTCTGATTCCAAGGTGCTATGACCCCAAACTAAAGAACGTTATGCTAACCGGAGCTCACCTGAACTCCTGTCAACCCAAACGCGCTGTCGATTACTTTGTACCAAGCAACCTCCTCACGTCGACTATTAAGGAGCTTTTTCTTCTCCTGGTATTCAGTGCCAGCTTTTGTACACAAAGTCGAAAGAACCCCATACTCCGCCTCGTAACGATTCCTTTCCTCTTTGGCAGAATGATATTTCATCTCAAACTCTTCAGCACTTCTCTCCATTGCCACCCTTGAGTGTACCTCTGTTTCGAGTTTCCGAATGAGGTCCAGAAATCCTCGTTCCTGGTTGGCAAATTCTTCAGCGATTTCACCGACAGCCAATCCATCTGACCATTCTGTGGAGCTTGACGCAGCAGGAAAGTCCCCATTTGGTTCACGTACAAAAGGACCTGCCATGTTAAGAACCATCTGAGCCGCTGACACATGTTGCCGTATACGATTGAGCTGCAAAACAGGCAAGCTCCATCAGACGCTAAAGAAGGTGCTAGCAAGTAATTCTTAAGTGCCCAAATTAAAAACAAATTAGTCCATTTTAGAAGCCAATAGTCGATTGTAATAACTTCTAAAACATGTTTCTATTGTTAAAAATGTAGGACATGATTTCTTCTTCCTATTAATATAATTTTTACCTTCATTGAAGCTTCCTAACTGATATTCTTCAACTCCTATAGATATGGAAGAAGCCGCTATTGGCCATTTAGATAGAGGTACCTTACTCCGTTCTCACCCCGGATTTCATTCCATAAAAAGTGCCACTGCGGAGCACTTTAGCTATCCGTTCAAGGTTTTAAACCTTATTACATACATTCAGCACTCACGTCATTTGAAGGCACTCCCCATGGTTACAGTTACATGATTTTAAAAGGTCGGATATAGGTATCAACAAAAGTTTTTTGTTTGCATATTTAAAATTAATCAATTAATAATGAACTTTCTGAAATTTCTTTTATGAAAGTTAATCATTTCTAACGTCCTACATTTCCTACAATTTTCAGATCTATTACATTAGTTTTGATGGTCAAAAATCCTTAAAAGGGTCAAAATAAGGTCCATCTACCTTTGGGCACTTACAAGTTGGTTGTGAGAAACAGAGCCTCCTAATTTGTAAACATTTGATGAGCAGGAAAAGGAAGGGCAATGGGACCTGAGAAAGGATTTTTGTAGAGGCCTGTTTAAAGGCCACTTGCTTTTGATTTGCTCTAGAAGCCTCTGCCTCCCTTGTCCTTTTCTCAAGATCCATGGCTTCCCGAATCTTTTTGACCTCCGATTCAGTATTCTTGAGCTCCTGCAAGATACTTAACATCAGAACACGCTTTCAGGAAAACAAAGAAAACAAATGCATGAAGTCTAAAGTAGGTATGAAAAGAACAACACGGAAGGTTAAGTTACAATGTTTTCGATTAACTTTAAGCAGACACTTGGATACATATGGTGTCAGTAGGAAGTCACTCTCACCTTCACAACGTGATCACGTTCGTCAACAGTTGTAGCCAACTCGGCTTTCAGCTGTAAAAGGCTCTGCGAGGAGTGTGCTGCATCAATGGGTTGCAAACACTTGTCACACACTACAGATCTTGTCACATTTTCCTGAAAAGCTTTGAGCGTTAGCTCCTTCTTTTTGATTGAAGCCTCCACCATTCGCACCTGGTCAGAAAAGAATAAATAAATAAATAAAATCATACCATATATGAAGCATTGTAGGTCCTTCAGTTCCCAAGGAGTTGACCATACATGTGTCAAAAGACAGACTTAATAAGGTTAAAATTCTGCGCAAACAAGGCATCGTGTAAAACCAAAGATCTCCTAAGGGGCGTGTATAGAGTCTGCACCAAATTGCAAGACGTTCCGTTTATCAACACTTAGATTTGACACCAACGAAAACTATAGAGTATCTAAAATTGTCACAAGTTTTCGAGAGCAACCAGTGAGAGCTGAAGAGTTTGTCAACCAATGAGAGTTGAAGTATTTTGACTTCAAGATTAGTTTAAGAGGAGTCCTGTGTCATGCATAGGCATCCTATAATTTCAACTTTGAAAATTTGTGAAATATTACACAAGTGTTGGAAAATTATAAACGACTTGGGATGGATTCTTCTGATGTCTCTAGTAATCTCATCAAAAGTAAATGAAAAAATTTCATTTGGCCACCAAGATAGGGACTAAAAAAGTATCACTTTTGGGTCTACTTCAGTGCATACAACACATGAAATTAAGTGTCTTGGGGACCAAATGCCTATGAGGTTTCTTTTAATAAGGCATTCAGTTGTTCCCTGTTGGGAGAATTCTGCATGCTTCTGCAATAATCTTTCAAAAGAATCATTAGCGATTGTTTGTTGTTGAGATTCGGCACTTGAAAGAGGCACTGACCAAGACTCCATTCCATCCTTCAGAGCCTGCTCTAGCTTCTTCCTCAGAGCCTCCCATGCATCCACAGTAGATGACACCTGAGCAATAGTATTTACTAAGATTGATTTTGTGGCTTCAAGTGTCTCTTCGGCAGCTCTTAGTTCTTTCTCAATAGTTGCAACTTTGTTACCCCTGCACATAGGCATCAATCACCTTCAAACGTCAGGCAACGACTATTACAAAATCAACGAATTGTTTCTTGAAGCAGAAATTTATTCAATTGAGACAATTCACTGGTGCAGCACCTGCTAACCTCCCATTCCTGTGAACGCTGCATACAGAACTCCACCTGCACACATGGTATTTGTGAATCAGAATCTCAATATGAGTGCCTGGTTCACCCACAGCAGACCCAGATCACATACGATTTACTTTCCTAGAGCCCCTAAAAACTGATAATAAATGGTGCTTCACCCCTAGATGCTCAAATGGTCAAAAGTAGCCGCTTCCATAAAAATAAATCATTTAGGAAGCTTCAAAGGTGTGAAAATGTATCAAAAGAAAGAAAAATATATATATCTTACATTTTGGAACATTAGAAATATGTGTCAAAGTTTACTAAAATCAACTATTATCTTCCAAAGTGGACATTTTATTTTTAGCTTGGGCACTTCGGGGTTAAAGCTCTCACGTAATAATAATAGGTTGAATAATCAGTAGCAGCTTCACCGTTGACTGCCTTGGCAGGGACCATCAGATGCACCCAGATTGAGCCAAGTTTCAACAAAATTCAATGGCAGGATTCTGTTTCTTTCATCCCTAAGAGCTTGAATCATTGACTCGATGAATGAAAATTCCACAGCTTAGCAAATTTAACCCCTTCTGAAACCCAATCAAGAGAAAAACACACCTTCCTCTGCAACTGCTCATACTGTTTGCCAAGCTGTTCAAGTGCACCCTCCAATTGCTCAACTTCGGTCTTCCTACTGCGAAGCTCCTTAGCACTTTGTTCCTTTGCAACCATCCAGACTTCCATGGCCATGAATTTGCTTAACTCCTCCTGCCCAATGCATCAAAACCAGTACTGGAGAACTTAATACTCAACTCCCACGTTTAGACCTGTAGTGAAGAGAGAAGAGGCTCAAGTTGAAACAAGGAACACAAAGCCCGGCACCTCAACAATTAAACCTCAAGTGCCCAAAGGGTCAAAAGTGACCACTTCCATATCAATAGAAGTTGCAATTAATCATTTAAAAAGCTTCAAGAAGGTAACAAACCATATCAATAGAATGAAAAAAATTATACCCTACATTTTTTAACAATAGAAATATTTTTGGGAAGTTACTAAGATCAAATATTACCTTCCGAAGTGGACTTTCTGTTTAGCTTGGACACTAAGGAGTCAACCATACAGGTGCATAAGTGCATACCTTGAACTCTTTGTCGGAGGCCTCCAACAACCCTCCACCTCCATGCTGTCCTTGAAATACTGTCCGATAAAGCACAGATGTGTCACTACAAAACTTGAACAGGTCAGTTGCTTTCACTAGATCAATAATGTGAACAGGCGGTCTTGGATGCAAGAGTACAATATTAGACCTCAAATTGACCCTCCAAGTCGACTTTAAGGCAGGATGATTGCAGCAGAGATCCCCACCATAATCCTACCAATAGATCCAGGGTTCAACAAATGCCCTCATAAGATAAATTCTCCAGCTACATTTACAGAGAATCAGTAATTGATAAAAGGAGCTTACATAAGCTCATCAATACGAAACTGTGTCATTCGAATTTCCTGACAAGTCAAATCCTCTCCATCGTATAAGAACTTCAGACTGGCTCTCCTGCAAATAACAAGTACAGTACCTCCCGCAGGTTAATTAAGGATTCAACGTTGTATATTCCTGAATGACCAAAGATTCACAGTTAAAAATTTACCAATTTGATTGAGAATATTGTGGAAAGTATAAAATTGGACAAAATGGAGTCCCATATGACCTAATCCAAATGAAAAGTTGAGCCTCTTGGTCCTTGAGGGGCTAAAACATGAAAAAAGGCAAATGCTGAAGATTGATACTGTGGTGGATCTCACCTGCCAGTTGTTCTTTCCACAGTAAAAGGTTTCCCATTGATTGTCCCATCAACTCGAACACGTGCACGCTTAGCAGCATTATGCACCACTTCAGCTGAAGTCAGTCCACGGACAGAATCTGGGCGTGCATCGGTTGTACCTGAGACACCAATTGTGTAAAACTCATCATATACAGTGACGAATTTGTGCACTAAGAAGACACCGGATATTAGATTTCAACAAGAAATGTTAGAAAGAATAGCTAAGGAAACACAGTTATACAATGTCCAAGAAGGTACCTGTGAGAGCCCAAAGGGGAGCCATAACAAGTGTGGTTTTCCCGGCACCATTGCTGTCAGCGCCCACAGAGTCCAAGTTTTTTCCAGAAACAATCCTTACGCCTCTCTGTGCGAGTGGGTACTTCGCAGGTGTCAAAAACGCCCCAAACCCCTCCAGTTCCACAGACTCTAACTCACAGTGGACTGCAGAGATCCACCATTTGAATCAGGATTCTGAAGACGTAACATAACATGGTTTTCAGAAAAATTAGACTGATTCAGAAACTTTGCAAAATAGAATCTTCTCCATCATTCATTAGGAGGTCTCCCAATGGTCATACTGATAACTATGACTGTAGACAGAGCTCCCCATGAATCATAGAGAAAATTCTCTTTATGACGTTGTCTAAAAGTTCCTGAATTATTATAATTTTACTAAAAATCCTATTATATGTTGAAACAGCCAATCAAGTGAGGGGAGTAGATACTGCAAGAGGAGCCTCTAATTACAATATAATCTCAATAATATCAAACTAAGGGCATTACCACAACACAACAAAGGTAGGCAAGACCACTTCCATCAAGTCCAATCCATATGGCATGCATAATAGATAAAAGTTATTCCTTTTCCCAAGCAATAGTGCCTGGAAGAACACTTGCTTCCTCATTGCCATGTCATCTATCATGTGTCGCATAGGATGCCCAAAACATGTCCAATGGAAAAAAGGAACTTTTTAATCTTTTTGTGTGGTTCTTTTAATGTGGTAGCCTCTAATAGACCAATTAGATGCTTCCGCTTCCTTGCCTTTCCATTAGTGTGGTAAGCCTCTAAAGCAGCACATAAAGAAAGATTGTAACAGCAAGAGTTGAAGTTCCAGCCGTGAGTTGAAACAGTTACCTTGAGGCCTTTGAATAAGTTTGGCTGGCAGGTTCAGGCTGCGAAGCATGTCCGTTGCCATTCTCACGACATTGTCATTCATTTCCACGCTTTGTGCGTACAACTCAAAGAGACCAAATACATCCTGCAAAAATTGCATTGACAACCGCAACAACGAACGGAGTTTTAGCAAGCAAGTCATGAGACAAAGCGTTGTTAAAATCTTTCATTCTCAATCTTCATATCATCCAGCCCTGGGGAGACAAACAAATGTGTAATAAAAACTCAGTGGAAATAGCCATATCTATCGACCCCTCACTTTCTCCAAGTAAAATTCGACAACATAGAAAGATTTATAAAAACTAGGCAATGACTTACCAGATTCTCAGCTTCCTTGATCCGTTGCTTAAACGCAACAATCGGGAAGACGACATCAACCAAAACTCCTCTTGCTTGAAGTTTATCCTGGTCAATAGTACAGTAGGTAATAATAAATGATTTGCGTGAACCACATCCTCTAAAACGCTACTCTGCCCCAAACACAGATGCTAATTAAAGTGCCCTGCATTGGGTCAACAAGCTTGTATACGGAAAATTCGAGCTTACCAATTCCAATTTTACAGAGTCCTCTAGGGTACTTGAGGGGAAGTGCCAGCGCACTCTATCACCTTCTTGAACGTTTTTGAAGTACTCAGAAGGAGATTTTTCGTCCTGTGTAAGAATGAAGTGTCTAGGGCCGATGCTTACTGGAATTTCGTCAATTTTCTGCAACCTCAACCCCCCACATAGACTGTAAATATCTGGTTTCTAGAAGATTCTTCCAACATTGGATTGCGCCTCTCAAATACTCTGTACAATTGAATGCATGCAAATCAAGAGCATAGCTAACCACTGGCTCACCTGCCATTGTTTGTCAAGGACCAGGAAACGCTTTTTTTGGTCACATTCCCCTGCTGAAACCTGATATGGAGATCCCACATACTCGATGCGGGTGCCCTTCACCACATGAGGCTTGTGATAATGGCCTGTGTAAACAGGGACATGTTGTGGGAATACTGATGGCTCAATCCCCTCTTTTGCCTGACTTGCCTCATTCAAAAAAGCTCCCACCTAGGTAAAAATAACTACGTTACTAGACTTGAAAACGTTTTGAATCTTTTTTAAATTTTTATTTTTATTTTTTTAACTTTGGATAGACAACATGACATTTTGAGGAATTTAGATTATTTTTGTGGACAATCTTCAGCTCATCTCAAGTAGGAGGTACCAAAAGCTACTGGAAAAAAGACAAGTGGTGACCATTCATTGAATGCCATGCATGCTCTCTACAATGAATGTCAAACTTCTTTTTTGGTTGCCATCTACAGTGAAGAAGGACGAGTTCTCACAACCGGTAAAGGATATTATAGATTTTTCCCAAAGGTTGACACGGTGTAACACATCTTACAGTTGCTATCACATTCCAAGATCCAGAAGCAAGAGTGAAAACCAGAAGGTAAGCTAAAAGTTGTGAGTTTACGATGTCCAGATGAGCAAAAATGGCGTGTATCTGTCCATGCTCATGCACAGCATGCTCAATGACTGAGTGGTCACGCCGAAATGGCAGCCACAACGCTCCCAGGTACTCTACTGGGCTTGATAGCACTTTGATGTAAGGGTTGGCTGCTTCAAGTACTTGCAAAGCGTGTACTTGTCCTTCCAGATTCACCTGCAAAATCACAAAAGAATGCTCAGACCTTTCCTCATAAGTCATTGATTCCAACTCAGGTCCTCCTCAAGACTTAAGTAGCATTGCAATGCACGTGAACTACTGTTACCCATCACCCTCTGGAGAGAGTAACACACGTGAAAATGGCGCCTGACACTATAAACTTGTTTTGATAAAACTCGGTCTCTTGAATTTCGTTGGGCTAGAGGCCAATTGTATCAACACAAGCTACATCTACAGAAAAGTGAAAAAATTTGAGTGAATTTTTGTGTACACTTTTTGTTGCTACTCGAAAACTAGTCCTAGTTCCTAAACATGAAATAAACAGTGCAGAAACATTATGAAATAAGCTACAGAGCCTCTTGTAGCTTTGTAATGGCACTACAAAAGAGATAG
The DNA here is from genome assembly GCA_022496805.1 of Pohlia nutans. Lineage (NCBI taxonomy): Eukaryota > Viridiplantae > Streptophyta > Bryopsida > Bryales > Mniaceae > Pohlia > Pohlia nutans. Next base: position 11,440,211 of record CM040095.1, on the reverse strand, counting down.
AGCCTCTCTTGCTTGTTACTACAAAGTTGTATTAATAATGGTTAGTAATAGGGAATGGTCCAATGAACCAAATGCATTTTTAAAGTCAATGTATAATAGAAATGTATGAGGGATTTTTGATGCATAAGGGATTTGGTTAAGGGAATTTGAGAACTAATGAATTGCTATTTCGGTGTTAACATTGTCCTCCTTTTACTTTACATTGCCCTTAGATGTCATGGTGCAACAACTTCCAAATGTTCCTTATTAATAAAACTCAGTCTCTTAAATTTGTAGACTCCAGACCAATGAAAAACCATTGCATCAACACAAGCAACATCTACAATGAAATGAGAAAGTTTGAGTAGATTCTTATATACACTTTAGTGATGGGCCGGATAACGACAAGGGTAGCGAATTAGACCACTCCTAGATTTCAGCTACCCTGGGCAATACCCTACCCATCGCTGGTACATTGATTGCTGCTAGTGAAAAAACATTTCTAGTGCAGCTACGCGATGAAATAAGCTACGGGAGCTTTGTAGTGCAGCTTTGTAGCTGTACTACAAAAAGAACAGAGCATCTGGTAGCGTAGCTGGTTATTTCAACTTGATAAACCTGCTGGTTCTTCGTCACAAACCTGATCATGGTTGCCAGGTATGAAAATGGCAGGGCACTGCCAAGACTGGAGCTCCATGATGGCCATGTTCAGAAGCTCAACGGGGAGAGCCCCTCTCGAGTGCCAAAAGTCTCCCAGAAATATGATACCTGCTTTCCTGCAGCTTCCCCCATGATTGTCACCATCTGATTGACAACCACAGTCGTTGGCTAACCCATTGGAACGAAAATATTGAATCCAACAAATGGAAAATTGCTCCCGCTTCTTGTTCAAAGGTAGAGAATACTAAACCCATCAAGGACCTGATCCCGTCTCCTATTGAGTAACCCCTGTTATGAACAGCAACTCATCTATTCATACACTTGGCTGGCCTTCAATTAGCAAGTTCTGTAAACATGACTTGGCTAAACGTTTATGCTCACTTATCTCTGAATGAAAATGGGGTTATCGACTATCCGATCAAAAGTGGTCTACAAACTCCCACTTTGAATGATTGCGTAAGAAGTTCATACATAGTGATGAAAAATTCACCTCAAAAGAGTTTAGGGCTCAATACATCTCCCAAACACAACACTCCAATATATGTGAAGGTGCTTAAAGAGACGCCAATAGTATCCTCTACGTTAGCACATGCTTAGTGACACTACATTTGGTTGGTTTTGGCTCACCCGGCAAATGCAGCAGAATGAACAGGTTCAAAACTAACTCACCTTGCAAACGCAGCAGCATGAACAGTTTTCAGAACTTGGAGGCACACATCGCATGTGCGTCGACTTAAGTGAAGATCCGAGAATACCACCCATGATTCAGATTCGGCCCATACATCGGCAACCTAGAAACATCAAAATGGCCACCATCATAATAATGTTAAAAATTAATAATAATAATAATAATAATAATAATAATAATAATATTGTTATTATTATTATTATTAGAAGCCAAAAAGAAGAAACTGGGGCTTTACTCTACTATTGACGAGAAAATACACACTAGGGCAATAATTAGCTTGGGGTATCACTTTTTGGACACACTAATTAGGTTATTTTTGTTTAAAACCTCCAAAGTTTGCCTAATTTGCTCATTTTGATCAAGTAAAAAGACCCTAAAATGAAAAAAATAAAATCCTGCACCTCAATGGAATCAAAATGTATATGTTCAAAGAGTTTATATTAAAAAAATTAATTTTTTTAGATCCATTCATAGATGTGTAAAAAAATGCTGAATTTTGGGATTTGCAAGCTACATAGTGCACAATTCATTAATTTTTTTAATGATAAAATAAATTATTTTGTACTCTACACAATTAGATGTAGGTCATATTCAAAAATAATATCAAATTATTATTTTTTGATATTCCATTTGCTTGATTTCAGGGATTCTAGGTGATTGGGACATAACTTACTTTTTCAACTTAAAAATCAAATAAAATTACTTTAAAATCTTTGATTGTAATCAAATTTTTTTTCCTTGATGCGTTATAAGTGTAGAAAACTAAAATCACATTTAATAAAGTCTTATTTTATTAAAATTAAAAAATATGTGTGTTTGACACACCAGCACATAGTGCAATTGTCCCGAAGACAGCTTTTTTGGGTACCCCAACCATACCATCACCCACTATGTCATGTTATCCTCAAAATCTGTCATGCTGTGTACACATGTAAGTGGACAACCTAGAGTGCATTTAGAAACCTCTTTATCTCCCAAAGCAATGTCGTTAGAGTGGATTGAATGTAGTTAAAAGAATGTTTAAAATCGTGTGATGCTTCTATAATAATTTATGAAAAGAAAGCAAAGTTATTAAAATAAAATAAAGATTTCCTCCAGTACTTATGTAACACCACACTGCAGGGTCCTTATTTACATTTTCATGAGAGGTAAAGGAACATGCTGATAATGTTTATGAACAAAAAAATATGCAGAAGAAGATTATAATCCAATATTCAAAACTCTAAGTAAACCATCACACATGGAAATAAATCAGAGATCATTACCAAAAATGTCAAAAAAATGACGCAAGATTCTTGATCAAGCGACACAAGTATAGCCACTCCTACAGTACACGTTGAGCCTCTTCATGGATCGTGTGCGAATCCAGACTCTGGAAATGGAGTTTTGAAATTTCGGAACCTAATTCTAAATTAAACACTTTGCGAACCATGCTGCTGCAAGGTCTCTACACAGATGAGCATATTCAGTGCCAAGAATACTTTAAGTAAAATTACAAGAATATCAATGACAAACCGATTAATGATAAGAAAACCGAGGATACGAACTGGTTTGTCTAAGTAAACCATCACACATGGAAATAAACCGGAGATCATTACCAAATGTCAAAAAACATGACGCAGAATTCGGAAAATCAACTGATGCTATCGACACAAGTACAGCCGCTCCTACAGTACACGTTGAGCCTCTTCATGGATTGTGTACAAATCCAGACTCTGGAAATGAAGTTTTGAAATTTCTGAACCTAATTCTAAATTAAGCATTCTGCAAGCAATGGTCTCTACACAGATGAGCATATTCACTGGCAAGAAAAAATTATTTCAAGAAAAATTACAAGAAAGAATCAAAGGATGTCAATGAAAAACCGATTAATGATAAGAAAACTGAGGATACGAGCTGGTTTGTCTCAAAATCTCCCCGGGCACTGTACGAGATGTTTCAGTACACGTTGAGATTGTCCTACAGTACAAGTTGAGCCTCTTCATGGATTGTGTGCAAATCCAGACTCGGGAATGGAGTTTTGAAATTTCTGAACCTAATTCTAAATTAAGCATTCTGCGAGCAATGGTCTCTACACAGATGAGCATATTCACTGGCAAGAAAAAATTATTTCAAGAAAAGTTACAAGAAAGAATCAAAGGATGTCAATGAAAAACCGATTAATGATAAGAAAACTGAGGATACGAGCTGGTTTGTCTCAAAATCTCCCCGGGCACTGTACGAGATGTTTCAGTACACGTTGAGATTGTCCTAGATTACACGTTGAGCCTCTTCATGGATTGTGTGCAAATCCAGACTCTGGAAATGGAGTTTTGAAATTTCTGAACCTAATTCTAAATTAAGCACTCTGCTGCTGCAAGGTCTCTTCACAGATGAGCATGTTCATTGTCAAAAAAGATTACAAGAAAGAATCGGAGGATATCGATGAAAAACCGATTAATGACAAGAAAACTGAGGAGACGAGCTGGAATCTCCCCGGGCACTGTACGAGATGTTTTAGTACACGTTGAGATTGTCCTAGATTACACGTTGAGCCTCTTCACGGATCGTGTGCAAATCCAGACTCCGGAAATGGAGTTTTGAAATTTCTGAACCTAATTCTAAATTAAGCACTCTGCTGCTGCAAGGTCTCTTGTTCATTGTCAAGAAAAATTACAAGAAAAATTACAAGAAAGAATCGGAGGATATCGATGAAAAACCGAAAACTGAGGAGACGAGCTGGAATCTCCCCAGGCACAGGACGAGGTGTTTCAAAGAAACGTACCACAGGCTTAGCAAGCGATGTCGGAACGGCGGAGAAATTCCTTGAGATCGTTGCGGTGCTGCTACGAAGCCTGAGAGCACAAGCTCGTCGGGGTCTTGGAGAAATGTTGATGTTGTTGTGCTGCACCGGATTAAGGCGCAGTAGAGCATGGCCATGGCGCCTGGTTGCGAGGGACGCATAATACCTCGCGAAAGCAAATGCGCGCACGTCGGGAAGACGTAACAGCGGCGTGCACATCATCGCTGCCAGCATTCTTCAGCATTCTTCAAGCAAATCCCATCCTTGCTTGCCTAAACCTGCCCTCGCCAATCTCCTCTGTCCAAGCAAGGCTGCGGTCCAAGCCAAGGCTCCGGTCCAAGACTCCCGGACCAAGACTGCGGGACCAAGACTGCGGGACCAAGACTGCGGGACCAAGACTCCCGGCCCAAGACTCCCGGCCCAAGACTCCCGGCCCAAGACTCCCGGCCCAAGACTCCCGGCCCAAGACTCCCGGCCCAAGACTCCCGGCCCAAGACTCCCGGCCCAAGACTCCCGGCCCAAGACTCCGACCGCAACGGCCCAAGATCATAAGTCGTTCCCTTTCTGATTGGATTCACATGCATGAAGCTAACTTCTCATAAAATACATAGTAAAAAATCCACACTGCAATGATTTTTTTGTACATTGTCAAGTTCACTTTCTAAACAGTTGGACATTTAAGTTAGGGGTTAAAAGGCCACATAGCATAATAGAGCAATGGGAGTCAACACTCTTTGCAAATTTGCAATGGGATCACAATCTAGTTACAATTATAAATTATGTTTATGTGACAATGACATGATAGTTTCAAAATTCATGGAATACAAATGGAATTCCTTCATTACCTTAAATAGTGAATGTAAAGTCAAAATGTATATGTTCAAAGAGTTTATATTGGAAAATTTAATTTTTTTGGATCCATTCATAGATGTGTAAATAAATACTGAATTTGGGGATTTGCAAGCTGCATGTGCACAATTCATTAAGTTTTTTTAATGATAAAATAAATCATTTAGTACTCTACACAATTAGATGTAGGTCATATTCAAAAATAATATTAATTTTTCTTTTTTTTGATATTCCATTTGCTTGATTTCAGGGATTCTAGGTGAGTGGGACATAACTTACTTTTTCAACTAAAAAATCAAATAAAATTACTTTGAAAATCTTTGATTGTAATCAAAAAAATTCCTTGATACGTTATAAGTGTAGAAAACTAAAATCACATTTAATGAAGTCTTACTTTATTAAAATTAAAAAATATGTTTGTTTGACACACTAGTATATAGTGCCCCGCCTCTAAATCCCCCGGTGGTCTTGAATACAGGGCTACTGTTCATGCCTCCCCCCCTTTTCTGAAATTTCCATTTTGGGCACCTTCGGTGCTTTTTTTTGCAAATGTTTTTGCAAATTTGGGACCTACCGCCCCACATTACCCTGGGGGGACCTATTTGGGAATAAAAAACCATTGGATGAGGGGGTTGTTTTTTAAGATGGGCCCGTACTCGGACAAAAATAGGGGGCACTTTTGTCCCCATTCATTGAAGACCACTGGGGGATTTAGAGAAATCCCACATAGTACAATTGTCCCGAAGACAGCTTTTTTGGGTACCCCAACCAGACCATCACCTTTTTTTGGCTCACATTTGATATGAGAAGATGAACTTCAAGGTGAAGGGCCCTTAAATTTGATGAATTTCAAGCTGATGTTAAATTTCAATATCATCTAAATTGTACTTCATGTTTCCATAGAAAAAGTGATTTTCTTGCACATAGGGTTCATGGATTGCATTTTGGGGGTTTAACACATCATTTGTCTTGCTAGTAGAGTGATGAACAATATCAGAGCTCCTACAATTAAATGTCCGGTCATCATGGGAGTTTTCTAAGTTGTTTGATTTCAAAATTCAGTTTGAATGCAAAAGTCTCGAGGAATTTGAGGCTATGCGGAAAACTTAGAAAATTGAGGGTGCTCGGGTTGAGGACCGTGACGACAATGACGCCAATTTGACTTTAATTTTTTCTTGGATAAAATCCCTTCCAATACTGATTGATAGAATTAATATGGGATTTCAATAGTCATCAACATACTCGATTGTTACTAGAAACCTAATACACGTAGCTCTCTACACCCTTCAATCAATCTCATGGAGCATACAAAACGGGATGAAATCTCTTCATACTCAGCAATTGCTAATAGAAAACCAATTAACTACTGCTAAGTACAACAAGTACCTAAAGTTCAAGAGGAAGTGAAGTTTAGAAGCAAGTTTGCAAGTATAATCGGAGGTGATTCATCATTGAAAAGATAAAAAAAGATAAAGATAAGAATAAAGACCACAGAGCTTGCAACATCCACCATATCAACACAACAATCTCAATTGACCATAAATTGTAACGCCTAAACACAATCAATTGACCTTTGATCTTCCAACAACATACATTGAGGGCATCACATCAATGCTACACAACGAAACTAATGTTTGAACTAATGCTCAAGGCTCAAGACCACCCTATACATATAATTTGCTATTTACGCACTTGGCCAAGTGCGTTCATTTCATGAGCAAATCTTGCTTAAAAACATGTGTGTGAAAAAGTTCTCTAGAAAACAACGATTGTCTTTCTACATATCACATACATTGTAAACAAAAAATTCTTTTATTTATTAATTATATTCTTATCTTTATCTTTTCTATCTTATCTTTATCTTGTTTCTTTCTTATCTTCTTTCTCGTCTTCTTTTTCTTTCCTTCTTGTCTTCTTTCTTGATTTCTTCTTTTTCTTTTATTTTTTCTTCATTCCTCTTGTGGCAGCCACAAATCCAACACCCGCACCAAGGAAATAATAATAATAAAATTTAAAATAATTAAAATAAAATATACATAATTATTTATTTATTTATTTATTTTTGTCTTCTTTTTTGTTTAGGGCTCATAAACCCTTCAAATAAAAAATAGGGTTTAGACACCGGCGGCTGAGCTCTAATTGATGGTGGAGGAAAAATAATAAAATAATAAACATAGCTAAAAATATATTTTTAGACTACTAATGGTTGTTGGGTGCGTGGTCGCGCACCCAATCCCTCTTGCTCTCTTCTTCACTTCCTTTGAGAGAGAAAGACGAGAGGGAGAGAGAAAAGGGAGAAAAGGAGAGGAGAGGGAGAGGAGAAGAAGAGTGAGGGAGATGAGGATGGAGAGAGAAAAGGGAGGGAGAGGAGAAAAAGGAGTGAGGGGCATGAGAGGAGAGGAAGAGGGATTGTGTGCGTAGTTGCACACCCAACAACCTTCAATAGTCTAAAAATTAAAAATAGATTTTTTTCCTCCGTCGCCATTTAAAGTTCAACCGGCGGCGACTGAACCTTGAATTCTTTTTTTTTTTAAATATAATTTTTAGGGTTCATGAGCCCTAAACAAAAACGAAGACGGAATTCAAATAAATAAATAAATAAATAAAATTTGTGGTTTTTTTCTTTGGTGCGGGTGTAGAGTTTGCAACTACCACGAGAGGATTGAAGAAAAAGAAGAAGGCATCAAGGATGACAAGAAGGAAAAGAAAAAGAAGACAAAATAGAAAGAAGATAAAAGAAACAAGATAAAGAAAAAAAAAGAGATAAAGATAAGAATAAAAACTAAATAAAAGAATTGTTTGTTTAAAATGAAAGTAATTGTAAAAAAGACAAAAATTGTTGTTTTGTAACGAGTATTTTAGACAATTTTTTTAATGCGTCCAGGGCCAAGTGCATGATTATATGTGAAAATAGCAAATTGCGTGTTCCTATCTATGTCACAATTCTTATTTGTGTCACTATGTATCACTATTGCACATATCAAAATTTTAAATGTAAGATATTGGTCACAAAATGGCACAAATAGTCACATGGCACAAATAGGGTGGTTTACCTCACATACCGTACATGGAAGGTAGGTCGGCACTTTCATGTCGAATAATTAATAAAAGTTGAAACAGTGGAGGTTGGCACTTTCAAAAGTAATTATTCATAAATCGGCTATTAATAGCTAACATGAAATTTTTCCTGTAGCTAAATGATTTATTTTATTTTTTGTCTATGATTTTTGTTGAGTGTTATGTTTTTATTTTTATTTTTTTCAGCTTTTTGTTGATTTCCATAAAATACTTAATAAATTTTTATTTTTTTTCAAATTTATTTTTTGGGGAATTATTTTCTGCCGACTCTGCCTTCCACGTACGATACTGTCTTCATGGACTTCTTGACCTTCTCACTTCTCACCCTCAACGCTCCAGAATTTATCGAGAGCCATAGCTATTCACAAACACAAGCAATATCCCATGTTGCTCACAGCAAAGCAATTTGAAATCAGGATAAGTATGCAATAGCAACAGAAATCAGGATAAGTATGCAATAGCAACAGAAATCGGACTTTGAAGCAATGGGTGCATTCACAATTAAACGACCCAAAGGCGCCCGAATCTAACAACTGATGAGTGCTTAGGAAATTATATTTTCAATTCATGTAGATATCAAAAAAAATAAAGGACATTTTCAATGCTTAATAAGCACATTTTGTCCTTATTAATGACTGGTTGCAAGCATATTTTAAACGTTTTGGAATACCATTAATTTATCAAACATTGTCAAAGTTTAACATATGGTAAAATGACATATAATATATGTAGTTACTAATTTATATTGCATTATCAATTCAAAAGATAAGATTATTTCTTAATAATTCAAAAAAATAATCACTAGTTATAGTATTTGTGGATCGTGTTATTATGAATGTACTCCAACCTCCATGACAATTTCTAGTGAGGTTTTCAAAGAATTTGGGAAAATTACAAAAAAAATTTAAAAAGGCAGAAATCACCCATGGGAGTCACTGTCAAAAGTTTAATTAACCATGGGAGAAAAAATATAGGGTGTCTTTTATTCATTTAAGATAAAATTTATAAATTTATAGAAGTAATATAATGTGTATATTGACCGATTTGGGAATATTCTCAAAATATTTTAGAAATATATTGTGAATATACCCTAAATATATTATAAATAGTAGAATGTTCCAATTATTTCATAGCCCCTCATTTTGAACAAAGACATCAGAAGCACTAGAGGCACAAAGACTTGCTTTAAAGATTTTGAGAACAATCGTTAAGATAGTTTTAACATTTTTAATGCAACTAATAATCCAAGAAAATAATACTGGTACTTTGTTGTTTGAACCTCTAAAATCCAATGAGATTACACCCGCTACTGAAATTCGAAAAAATTCTTTACAATTTTCTTAAGTAAAAACCCTCTCTGAGTACTTCGTCGACGAAATTAAAAATTTGTGAATAGTTTTTTTAGAATAGAAGGGCATAATTGAGGGGAAGATATGATATTTTCTAACATTGAGTGGCAATTTTGTTGTGCAATTTGAAAACAAAACTCAAATCCCACAACTGGGGTTACTATTTTAGATTCAGTTGTTGGTTTTAATCTCATTGGAACCAAAAATTAGAACCAAAATCCCAAAATTAGAACCAAAAATTAAAATAATACTTTTACTTTATTTTTACTTCTATATTATATTTACTTTTACATTATATTCACTTTTACATTATATTTACATTTCTATTATATTTACTTTTACATTATATTTTCTTCTACATTATATACTTTTTTACATTTTCTTTTCTTTTACAATTTACTTTCTTTTACATTTTAAATTCTTTTACATTATATTCTCTTTTACATTACTTTTACATTATATTTACTTTGAACCTATATAAGTCACATCAAACATTTATTTTTACATCTTTCTTTTATTTGTCTTCCCATTACTGTTATTTTACACATAGCATTGTTACATTTTTTTTCTGATTTCTTACGTTTCAATCTAATGCAATTATTCACGCTTTGTTACTGGAAATATCAAATGGAACAGAAGGAGCATGTTCTGTATTGCACAATGGACAACTGGTTTTATGATTCTTGGAGCATTCGAGATATGATTTCATATATAAAATCAAGTTTACGAGGTTTCATTTCAAACACAGATGAAAAATCAAGAAATGCAACATTCATTGAAGAATTCTCAAAGCAACATTCTAAATCATCACCAAAAATCGATCCAAGTTCTTCATCTTCACCATTGTCATCACCATCGCCATCACCATCGACATTTACATTACCAAAGCACTACATCCCATCCGCCCCTATCGACATTCCTAAAAGAAAAATTAAACCTCCGTGGGTGGAAGGCAGAGGATGGGAGAAGTTTCAAGACATGTATAGATAAATGAACGTAACACATCTTTAGGAGTGGATATTTATTGTGAGTCAAATCTTTAGGAGTGGATATTTTTATGTGTGTTTGAATAAAAGACCACTTGTTAGGACTACTTGCCCTTCTCAGACTACTTGCCCTTCTCGAGGCTAGACTCTATACATATGTAAATACATGTAAACATTGTAGTAATGTACTAAATGTATATAAAATCACTTTTTTCTTTTCTTTTTTCTATAACATCTCACTTTCTTGATAACTCTTTTTTAAAGAAGTTTTCATTTATGGATAACTATGATTGTTTGATATTTACCATGGACGTGGATTGCTAAAAATGTTTCTAAATTTTAAATATTTCTAAAAATGAATGACATTGTTTTGGAAAATGCATGTATTTAAATTTTGTATAAAAAAAATCTCTCAATGAAGAAGGATATTTATAAATGTTCTAATTTTCAAAAAAAAGTGAAAAAAATGAAAATCATTTGGCTTAGATGTGCGGACCTTGTTCTCCACGCACAATATTAATCAAGTTTGTTTGTTTCTTTAGTTTATTTATTTATTTCTTGTTTTTTTTTTTTTCACATTGAGATCTCTAGAACTACAAAGCCTACAAAAATATTTTTGCAAAACTTTCACATAGACGAGGTAGTTCCACAAGTTTTGGACCTAAAAAATAAGAAACTCAAAGTATTTATATGAAATAAATCAAAAGCAAAAAAAATTGGGTTTCTCTACAATTTGCACAATGCCTCAACCAGGGTGGTTGTATTGTGCTCAATGGCAAGCAAAATAATGTCTACACTCTTCACTCTTTTAGTTTCATCTTAACCCTTAACCCCTAAAAGCCCGAGGGGTATTGGACAAAACATAGATGTGTTATAATATGTGCCTTCCATATGTTTGATGAAGGTTGGTTCAATAGACAAAATGTAGAGTATCATCTTTACAAATTATCCGTACGGTCAAACTTCCTAAATAATCTTTAGATCATTTTTTAATGAATTTAAAAGCATTAACCTTCGAAAATTTGTATAAATTATAATTTTCAATTTTAGAGTTCAAAATTTAGTACGATTGGTTAAAGTTGGGCTATCTATCGTAAAATTCAAAAAAGCAAGAGAAACGATGGAGGAATCATCATTACTTTCCCCAAATAGCAAATTTTGTAACACTAAGACAATGTTGAGGTGATCTACTTTGAAAAATTCTCCCGGGTGGAGTTTAACTCGGATTGCCATAATTCAAATTGGGTTGGGAAGTAGACTTGATGTAGTATTTTAAAATATTTTTATTTTTTCAAAAAAAGATTTTTTTGTTCCGGGCAGCCCGTTTTTTCCGGGCAGCGACCAGAAAATGGTCGCTCGGGAGCTTAGGGGTTAAACGTCAAGAGGGCCTAGGTGGGGCGAAAAATAAAAATAAAAATAAAAATGGTTTTTTTGGGAAAAAACGGCTCTGTTGGCCAGCATCATTGCCGCACTATAGCATTGCAATACTTTTCAGAAAACGACCTCAACTGCCCCAACCTCAAAACTTGTTCAATTTGATAACTTTGATTGCTTACCAACGATTCCACAATCTCTCAAATGAGGCGCAAATTTGGAATCTAGATTGCTTTTTCAGTAGCTTTTCAATGCACCAATCCTCGCTTGATTTGGTTGAGAAAATCCACAATTTTCTTCATTATTCTCTTTTAAATAAGCCCATGGGGCTTACCTTGACGTTTAAGGGTTAAACTCACAAAGGTCAATTTACTACGGTAAATGATTTAGCCAATGAGTTGGTTTTGCTAAAATTTCTAATACAATCAAGAACACGTTTTTTAATTTTTTAATTTTTTAATTTTTATATGCACTGTGGCAGAACACCATGCAAACAATGTGGGGTGGTTCCTCCTTATTTAACCCCTAAATGTCCAACCGTCCAAAATGTGGACGATGTAAAGAATCAAACACAAATTTCTCATTCATCATTGACCTTATGCAGTGCGAATGTTTTACTATATATTTTATGGGAAGTTAGCTTCATGCATGTGTGATCTGATTAGAAAGGGGGATGATTTGTGAAAATTTTATGGCTCATTTCATGTTGTAGTAATTCACCCAAAATTTTGAAGATTTCAATTTAAAAGTGCTCTTAAAAATGTAACTCATAAACTTAAGCAACCAGAAATTCTCCAAAAATCACTATATTTAGAGTATTACATTTCAACCAATCAAAACAAATTTCATGTACAAATTGTCAATATCATATTTGTCATCAAATTACAAAAGGATTTTTAATTTTAAGTTTCAAATTTTCTACAAAAATATTAGTGACAACAATCATAATCTAACGGTATTATGAAAAATTCATAATGTACAACTCTTGTTCATGTACATCAAGTTCAAAATATTCCTTGTAGTTACATTTTATAAGACATCTTTGAAATTCTCCAAATTTAGAGAGGGATGAGAATGTTTAGGAGCTAAAGCATTGAGAGAAAAAATAAAAAATAAAAAATAAAAAAAATAAAAAATAAAAAATAAAAAATAAAAAATAAACCCCTAACCGCCCAACCATGCATATTTTTCTTGATGTACAGATTTCATCTGCAATTTCTCATCCGTCATGCGCTTTTTGTAGTGTGATTTTTTTACTGATTTTTTTACGGGAAGTTAGCTTCATGTGTGTGTGATCCGATCGAAAAGGAAACAATTTCTGAAAAAATTATGCCTCATTTTGTGTTGCAGTGTTTCACCCAAAAGTTTGAAGATTTGAGTCTGAAAATGTTCTTGAAAAAATAAACTCATAAAATCAAGCATCCAAAAAATCTTCAAAAATCACTACACATAGAGTACCATATTATAAGCCATCACAACAAATTTCATCTCCATACTGTCAATATCTTATTTGTAGTCAAATTACAAAATAATTTTTATTTTATGTTTCAAAAATTATATAAAAATATTAGTGATAGCAATCAAAGATCTAACCGTATAGATTGAATCTAAATTTCAAAATGTATAACTTTTGTTTGTACATCAAGTTTCAAATATTCATGTTAGTTGCATTGTACAATGCATCTTTGCAAAACTGCCCAAATTGGACATAGGTGAGGACGTTTAGGGGTTAACTTAACTTAATCATGAAGTTTTCCAATGAATACCAGTTTTTGAAGATTAAAATGAAATTTCTCCGGAATTCCCAAATGATTGTTGGGGGGTTTAACCCTAGACGTCATCACCTACAAATTTCCTTCTTTATTGTCTTTGCCCCAACAGGGGAGAGAGTATAGAAACACTTTGATTTCAAAGAGTTATATGGCTGAACAATACAAACAAGGTGTAAAGGTAAATCTAGGGTAAATACTAAGGCAAAGACTATGCAACTAGCCTCTTATTTGATCCCTATCAAAATAGAATAAAACTCAAAAAGTACTGCCAAAGTCCTTTTTTCAAATTAATTAAACACTCAGTAGGAGATACCAAAGTTGAACAAATAGGGCGGTATTGGCTCACAAATGACCAACACAAAACCCAAAGCAACAAAACCAAGAAGAAAATAATGTTTATCAAAGAATAGAGTAGTTCGTAATGTTTTGCTTTGATAGTCATCAGAAGAGATATTCGGCCTCAAGAAGGCCCCTACTTTGGAACAACTGGATTCAGCTCACCGGGATTTTAAAAAAAAGTTTTTTTAACAAAAAGAAATGAAATATTAAAAAGAAATGAAAAAATAAATAAAAATTGCAGTTTGACGTGGCAGACTGTCTACTACATCATACTGCAATTTCGTTTTTGTTTTTTTTTCAAATAATAATTTAAATTTAAATTTAAAAATATTTAAATTTAAAAATTTAAGAATGATTGGTTGTTGTTGGTTTATTGTTCAATAGCAGTGTGACAAAGGGAAGCGGCCTTCTTGAGGCCCCATATCTCTCATAATGGATAGTGATAGGATTCTGATTTAGTTTATCATACACTAAATCAAATCAAGAGTATGGTTTACAACATAGGGTTGTAATGTTTGACATATTTTCCAACTGACATTGTATTTGTAATCGATGATCATTGATGATGGGTCTAGCAAAAGAGGTTCTTTGGCCGCAAAACCCCAAGACCATAGGGACTAAAAAACCCAAAAATTGTTTCAGATTTTTGGACGCCTATATCTTCTAGATTACAATTCCAAATGCAAACATTTCAAGGGATTTGAGTTTAGAATGGCCACATTATGCTAACCTAAAACTTTCAGATCATTCCAACACTTTTGATCTTTTGGTATTTTTTTAGTCCCCATAGTCTACGGATTTTGTAGTTCTTAAATATCAGCCTACCCTCTTTTTGGTACATAGTCACTCCTCCCGGTCCAAATTTAGTTTACACCATAGGAAATGTTTGGGAGCTTTTTCCTTTTTCCTTGATCACAAAAAAAAGGAATACTATTTATTTTTCTTGGTCACGGCTCTTAGTCACAAGTGTAAACCACTCCTTAGATATGAGGTTCATTTCCGCAACTCAAATAGCAACTCTAATTTTCAGGTAAAACTACTTTGGCTCTTGAAAACACAAGATTTTTCAAATTAAAAAAATAATTTATCATAAGATGTTGATCTTGACGGCTGGGTACGATGGGTATTATGTAAAAATTGTTCTTGGACACAATATGTCCTTATAGTCCTTTAGGGATTAAAAGATAAAAAGTTGTACAAAAGTCTCTTTTCAACAAATGTCAAAATCAGAGAATATTCTCAAAGATTCTCTTTTTCACATAGATATAAGTAGATTTTTTGAAAAAAAAAATTCTTTACAAGTTTAGGCTTCTATGCTTATAATAAATTTCTTTTTGTTGGTCCTAACAACAGACTACGGTAGGAGGGCAAAATACCAAGTTTGCAAAATTTAGCCATTTTAACCCCTAATAGACCAAGAAGTCCAAATTGGGCCTCGTATTTTTTTTAGCAATTTTAAGTAGGTTCTCTATGGACTTCCTTTTGTTCAAATTTGTTTGTTTCTTGACCATCATATACAATATCAATGCTTTTTTTTTTTATCTTTTCTGGCTTCTTGGAGTCAAACTCCAATGTCATGGCATAGTTAGATTGGTTTTAATTTGGAGGGACCACCTTCCATTGCATGCATGGAGCACTGCTACAGTGCGAAAAAAAAAAAAAAAAGCCCTGTGCAGTATTCTTCATTGATTCGAGTGATGTAAAATTTAGTCTCATCAAAATTGTAAATTTCACAATATAATTAATTGAATTTCTCATTTTAAAACCATGAATCCTTAGTCATTTTGGGGTTAACAGATATAGGGTTGTCAGGTTTCAATTGTTAGAGTGCACATTGGGCATCAGTAGGGACACAGTCAAGTGGGGAGCAGGCTCACTTACAACATCAACAGCAGCTACAACACGGTCATCTTAACGACATTATAATTATGGAATGTCGTTTGATGTACAGGTGCTTACAATGACACGGTGGATTTAACGACATCGCAACGTCGTTTTGAGCGTCCGATTTCGTGAGCATGCTAATCACCAGCCAAACTGTTTTGAGTGACAGCGGATGATGGCAGGATTGAGTGTACCTGGAAATGCGACAAGATAATGCAGCAGTGTGCCCATACGCCCATGATACTGATGGGGAGCTACTAACAGAACTAGTAACTTACTCGTGGGGTTGGCTGATTGCCACGATGCCCAGTAGGAATCACGTGAGCTCCTCTGACAGAAAAAATTCTCTATCAATTGCTACACTTGCCTTGAATTTGTATGCATGCGATAAGATAAGCGGTGGATTGTTATATTCGTTAGAGCATTGCCACCTGTCGTTCAAAACAGATGAGGATGGTATTGGACAAAACCTCATGGAATTATGACTGGGTGTATTCCCAATATAACGAGCCAACCCCGCCCAAATCTAACAACTCTTGATGAGTGTTTAGAAAATTAAATCTTCAATTTATGTAGATATTAGAAAGATTTAAGAACATTTTAGCACATTTTTGTTGTTATAAACGACTGGTTACGACCATATTTTAGTCATTTTGGAGTACCAATAACTTCTTAAACATTGTCAAACTTTAGTATAATGTAGAATGACATATGATATATGTAATTACTAATTTATATTACATTATCAATTCAGATGATAAGATTATTGCTTAATAATCCGTTAAATTAATCATTGGTTACAGTTTCCTTGACTCGTTATACTGTGAATGTACATGCATGGTCATATTTTAGTTGACTTGAAGATATGTAGAGTAAAAAAAAGATGTGTATTTCTCACTTAATATTGATTATTTTAAAAAATAAATAATTTCAACAAATGGGTTCGGAAATTTTGGAAGGAGATGATTTTTTATTTTTATTTTTATTTTTGTTAGATATATCATTTTGGAACTCAAAGTACCTATTTTTTTTTGACCCAAAAAGCCTTCCTAGGGGGAATCTTGCAGAAGTGAAAATTTACATAACTTAGGGTATTCACTGTCCAACTCTACTAAACCATGTGACATTCAACAAGACGAACCAAAAAAACATCCCGAAATAGTCTCTTGTATTGTGAAATTGAAAAGCATCCTCAAATCAACCCAATACACTATCTTACACCAAATATTTTGAATGAAAAACATCCTAAAATAGCGTAGAGGGCAAGTAGGCACGTCACTCATTCGAGAGTGCACTGAGTCCTTCAAACCACCCTTTAAGATTAGATTTAGGTAGATTCAATTTTTGTACCAGTGATGAAACTTTGTCCTATATTCTAGATAAGTACACCGTGCATGTGCACATTGAGAGAGTGTGATGGGGTCGCTCAGCGGATGAAACTCTACTTTGAAGTGTGAATATAGAGGTCTGGACTGAGGATGCCCTTACGCCAATGTAAGAAACAAATATATGACCGTTTCTCGATCTCAGTTACTAAGAATCAGCTTACGCAGTTGACTGATTCTTATGGTCTCGGCAGATCGAGCATTGGCCACAGGTACCAGAGTGCTAGCTAGCTCTGCAATTGGTCGTGTGCAATTGTCTGATCGATCGTGTGCACATGTCAGATCATGTCCTTTGGAAGCTCATTTTCCTTACAAATTTTTTTCTCTGCCATGGAGTACTGTACGTGTTGTTCTTGCTCTGACACTCCAAACTCAACGGGATGATTGTGTTGTCCATGATTGCATCACGAAAAACAACCCTAGGATAAAAGCTACTAAGGTGGATATACCCGTTTAACAATCATGCCATCATGTACAAGAGGTGTACATTTATGTAGTCCACCGGTACATGAAGGCGGAATTGGGTGTTGGGTGGTTGTGGGTATGTCTAGATTAAACAAATTCTTAGTTAACAGTTGTTTTCAAAAACATAATCTCAACGGAGTCTCTTTTTGACATTGTGTCAAGATACCATTGGACTAAAGGAGAGGGCTTAGAACCGATAATGTTATCTAAAGAGCATTAACTTCTTAGCAGGTAGTATCAACTCTTCACCAAGAAGCAGGCCTTACTAACTGTTTGAATTCAACATGCATGCTCAACTTCACTTTTTCTTTGATTTTTTTTATTCAACTACTATGTTGATTTTGAGATCCAATGCACTTGTAGGAAATGTTTTTTTTTTTTCACTTACTATAAATGAAAAAGGAGCGAAATTGCGCACCGTGCACATGGGTTGTGTTAGTGTTGGTGAGTGGTTTTGTCACAAGAAGACAGGAATATAAGCATAATATTCAGCCATTGTTTAGTGTTCTCATGAAATGGAGAATGAAACAAAAACAATAGGTCTTCTACTAGTGAATGGCTCAAAGTGGCTTGTATTAAGATTATGACCGGTAATTGAAAAGCAAGCAAGATTATGGGGTATGCCAGTACCTCCCTCGCCACTATGGCGGCTTGATAAGTCCGGACCTGTGGTTATACTCCATAGTGTTCCCTGCTTTTGAATTACCCATAGTTGAACTGAATTCTTGGTTGCACTGGATTTAAAGCATGCATGCATGTGAAATGTGTGCAAAATAGATGCACACTAGTAGAAACGGTGGCGTTCTATAGGGAGCTTAGCGATCAGTAGCCTTCATGCCCACCACTTTTCCTTCATGCATTTTGTTATTCACCTTGAGCCTCCACTTGTTCACTTAGCTACTGATGAACTACTAGTGGGTGTGGAATATTCCACACCATCTATTGTAAGGTCGAGGTAGAGACAGTGCATGCTATTGAATGTTATGGAGATGCCCATGCAAAATCACTGTCACAAGGAGAGATAGACATTCCCACATGGGATTTCATATGAGAAGTGGCACAAAAGTCCCCACAATTATAACTTTCTTGGGATGATTGTAACGTGTTTTGATATTCATGAGAAAGTTACAATTGTGAGAAATTTGTTTGCGTGTCCCATATGTGAAACTTGTTTTTAACTCCCTATGTGCATGCATGAAATTGGGCACCACTTGCCTGGACATCTCCCTCGACAGTGATGCCTTTTCTACTAAGGTAACTATCCTTTAAAGCATTCACCTTACCAATTGAGTCTATTTACACACATAACACATAAAATATTTTAAGTGGGTCTTATCAGCAAGTTCAAGAGGATTCAAACCCACTTTAGCATGCATTATTTGGACACGGTATGAATAAGTTATGAATTTTCAAAGTGCTAACTATAGGTTGACCTTAAAGCGACCCTAAACTCTAATGTTCAGATTGTGCACATTCTCATCAACAGTAGGGTGTCAGAATCTACTTATTATGAAAGATTGAGCTATGCACGCTTTAAGGAAATGATCGCTTTTAGATATAGTTACCTTAGTGGCAGTTTTAGTAGGAGTTCTGAAACCACTTGAGTTCCTGCTGGAGAGCCGTTTTCCGCATTCATCAAGATTGAGGATGCCCTGATGCCATTGTAAGAAACAAAAATATGACCATTTCTCGATCTTCTTGCAGCTCAGTTACGTACTAAGAATCAGCTTACCATATAGGGCTCCATCAGGCAGTTGATTGATTCAGTATGGTCTCGGCAGATCAAGCATTGGCCTGAGGTCCCAGAGCGCCACCTCTGCAATTGGTTGTGACTACAGGTGCAATTGTCTGATCCATAGTATGCAAATTGTCTCATGGATCGTGTGCACTTGTCTGATTATGTGCGCTTGTCAGATCATGTCTAAGCTCATTTTCTTTACAAAAAAAAATTCTCTGCCATGGAGTATGTCATGTGTTCTTGCTGGCTGACACTCCAAACTCAAAGGGATGATTGCATTCTGATGTGTTTTTGGGTGTCATAAAACATTGGATGTATGCTTATGTCAAGCCAAAATGGAAGCTCGTGGGCCGGTTCACACTATCAATGGCAAGAGGACGTCACAATCCAAACCCAATTCACTTGGTGCCTCGAGTCGCAAAAAAGTTATCCGCGAAAGAAATAATAAAAATAAAATAAAATAAAATAATTGTTTTTCCAAAAAATAACCATGTTTTAGATCATGTAATTGTGACCCCATAGCAAAAACAATTATTCAAAATTATCAATATTTGAAATGCAAACAATCTTTGAAGGATTTTTTGAATTCGTAAATTTTATATGAATTATAAAAATTGGGATAAATATTAGTGATAGCAATAATAAATTTAACCATATAAAAGTAATTTTAATTACAAATCCTACAACTTTTATTCACACATCAACAGCAAAATAATCTTCAAAATTACATTTGGTAATGTGTCTTTACAAAGCATTTACTCGAAGAATTAAAAGCTATCCAACACATCAGGAGGTGGCCAATCATGAGCATGGTCCTTGGGAGATTTGCATTGTTGTCGAGCTCTTTCAGCAGCATTCTTCGCCCAATCCGGACCCGAAGGAGGTCTGCTTCAAAACGAGTCACAAAGAATTTTTATTGGCTCTGACCGTAGGGAAGAGGCATTGCGGGGACACTCATTTCTTGTGGCTAAATACCATTGAGGCAAATATATTTTGTCCATGACTCCACTAAAATGTTTTCTTGTCCTTCTTATGTTATATTTTGGTCAGAGCACCTCATAGCGGAGCTGCTTGTTTTTTTAAATGTTATTGATCACATGAGTGTATACCGTAGGTTGATAGCAGTTATGGCAAAAATTAATTCTAAAACTAGTTTCCGAGAATCTAGGAGAAAAAAATTCAAAAAAAAAATGTAAGAGAAAAAAACAGGTTTCATGAAATATTACTTATCCAAAATCTATTTTAAGAAAAATAATAATAATTTGGCAAAAGGGCACGGAAACTGCTATTAGCCTACAGTACTACAGACTATTCTAACCTAAAGAGAAGCCAAGATTGTAATTTATTTTTTATTATGTGCAACACTAGTAATTAATGTTACAAAGTGTTGAGTTCAATTGTAACATGGTGTGCACTATAGCATGTATTCAAATACTTGAACGAAATCTTTTGAAGATCATGGTTATGGGGTCTATCTTTTAAAAAAGCATGAAGACTAGCTCTTCTTGATCTAACTTGTTAGCTAGACTCTTCATTCATGTTGACCTTTGGTTCTAAATTTTTTTTCTTCTTGAAATAAAAGCTAACTTGTTTTTTTATGACTTGGTAACATTAACAACCTCAAAGATGTATGATAGATTGGCAGTTAACCCCTAAACATCCTAGCGTCGTTCAGAAATTGAATCATGAACAGATTAAAAGCCTTGTAACATTCTCATACAATCTCAGATGACTTTCATCCAAGTCAACTTTGCAAGCCTATTAAATCCTCTACTAATTAAAGTAAATCTCTTCACTATCACGATTTTGGTTCTTTAGAACTGGTCTTTTGTGACTTAACCCCTAAAAGCCCGAGGGGTATTGGACAAAACATAGATGTGTTATAATATGTGCCTTGCATATGTTTGATGAAGGTTGGTTCAATAGACAAAATGTAGAGTATCATCTTTACAAATTATCCGTACGGTCAAACTTCCTAAATAATCTTTAGATCATTTTTTAATGAATTTAAAAGCATTAACCTTCGAAAATTTGTATAAATTATAATTTTCAATTTTAGAGTTCAAAATTTAGTACGATTGGTTAAAGTTGGGCTATCTATCGTAAACTTCAAAAAAGCAAGAGAAACGATGGAGGAATCATCATTACTTTCCCCAAATAGCAAATTTTGTAACACTAAGACAATGTTGAGGTGATCTACTTTGAAAAATTCTCCCGGGTGGAGTTTAACTCGGATTGCCATAATTCAAATTGGGTTGGCAAGTAGACTTGATTTAGTATTTTAAAATATTTTTATTTTTTCAAAAAAATATTTTTTTGTTCCGGGCAGCCCTTTTTTCCGGGCAGCGACCAGAAAATGGTCGCTCGGGAGCTGAGGGGTTAAATGGTTCAAAACGACTTTTTATTTTAAAGAATTGAGTTACAAATGACCATATAAGTCACAAAGGACTAGTTATAAAGAACCAAAATCCTACTAGTGCTTGTGATGGAGAGATGTTCATAATATTGAAGAAGCCTCCAAACGCAAATACCTTAAATTTGTTGGGTAGATTTTATGCTTGCAATGGTCCTCTCCTCTACACATTTTGTACATCTGAGCCATGCTAATATCTACTTTTGAGGCTAGCATCTACTTCTGTTCAAAGGGTCGATACGTTTAGGGATTAAGTCTAGTTTCAAATTTGGTTAGAGATAAAAATTTGTTTTTGTTAAAGAATCTTTAAGCATGAAAGATATATGAGTTATTGGTTAGGGCATCTTACATGATCTCCGGAGTTGGAGGACATGGTGCATTGATTACTATAGAATGCCAAGAATTATTCAAGACCCCTCTCAGATTCCATATCTCATCAACCTCTTCAGGCTGGACATTTCCAGCACTGTCAATCTGAAAAAAAAATAACAAGTGCATCCACCTTAGACTTTATTTCTTTTCAACTAATAACTAGAACAGGGTTTGACATTGACAACACTAATAATGATATTTAGTGCTGGTAACACTAATTACAAATGCTAATACTAATTGTTCATTACTTTACATATGTTATGAATGAGCACAAACCAAACCTAAGATGCAAAATATTTCATGTTATAGACTGTGACGTAGTTTTTGAGTACCGTACCCAGAAGGTAGGGTCGGCAAAAATAAATTTTAAAAGAATTGTCCAAATTTTCAGGAAATTATTTTTTCAAAAACAAAAATCTATTTTCTATGGTGAAAAGAGAATACTAGATAATTTTCACATAATGTTCAAGAACATTTACATCATTTTGGCAAAATATTTGACATGAGTTGCGGACTCTGCTTTTTGGGTACAATAGTAATAAACATTGTACACAAAGGTTTACTCAAAAAAAAATTAAAGATAATAAGTGTGATAACTCAACAATGTTAAAAACTTCTTTGCAAGTAAGTATATCATTAGTTAAAAGGAAAAATGAAGTGTGGAACAAAATACCGCTTTCACAACGACTATGCATGGAGTCTCAACTTCAACAAATTTGAGTTCCCACAAGGTCCAAGCCCATGAGGGACAATGAGGATCATCTTTTACAACATCAATTTGCAACTTTGGTAGCCGGCGTGCTTCCAACCAAGATTTTCCATTGTTGATAGAGATGTCTATCCTCTCTATGCTACGTCCACCTCCCGCAATTGCATACCCATACAAATCCACCTGTGGGTTTATTGTTTGATGAGTTGTTCCTATATTTAACATTACATATTATAGTTTGTAAAAATAAAACCTTTGTCCAATGCAAATATTACAAGTAATTTCCATTTGGTGATGAGTTTACTAATTGTTTTAGAGTAGGCATGTGAAATTAGATTACATTTGTATTTAAATCATAGATTTAAATGGTTTATAAATCTTCTTCTAAATTGATTTAGGATTCAAATAATTTGAAAAAGATCCAAACAAAGAAGGGATTAGAAAACATAGTTGAACTAACTAGAAAATAGAAAATATGTAAAGTATATTATCTAATTTATGATTGATTCATTCTATAATATTGATTCATTCTCTTCTAAGGTCCCATAAATATATATATATATATATATATATATATATATATATATATGTATATATAAACACTGTCTCTAGAATACTACGTCATGCAATGATATTATTATTTTTTCTCTGTTTTTTGAAACAATGATGGACATTTAATTGCAAGAAAAATTTACAAATCGCAGAACCAAGCAGCGCACCACCGGCGAGACCAAACTAGCTAGTTAAACTATTGATGAGAGGCTTGCTAGTGTTCCAACTTACCATCATACTGTTTCTAGTGACAAACATGGGGTTCCTACACCAATCTTGATCAAACTGATCAATGAAGTGCGTACTCCTTCCAAGATATGTTTCTTTTATTTCAAGTA
Source organism: Pohlia nutans (assembly GCA_022496805.1). NCBI lineage: Eukaryota > Viridiplantae > Streptophyta > Bryopsida > Bryales > Mniaceae > Pohlia > Pohlia nutans. The sequence continues at coordinate 11,416,499 of CM040095.1, read as the reverse complement.
ATTTCTTTATTGCAGTATTTTTTTAGCCATATTCTTGTACCAACAACGTAAATATTTTCTTAATGATCATCTCACATTTCGATAAACCAATAGGTTAAAAAAAATTGATGATAAAAACCATCTAGAATTTTTTTTTAAAAATAAATTATAGCAGTCCAATCTATATTTTACAAAAGAAAAGTTATTGTCACTCACCATATCTCCAGATTTGACTACAACACCATCTTGTGGTTCACAAATGACACTCTGTACATAAATCAAAGAAGTTGTTTAATTAGATGAAATCGTCAACATGTCACTTAAAAACATGAATTTTCTCAAATTGAATCTGTAATCGTTTTGTTAAGAACAAAACTATATTACACAATTTTCAGCCTTTTATTCTCCTTAGTATTGGGTTAAAGAGTAAATTTAGAAAATTACTTGAATAGGAAAGTCCATTAGTGGACGTCTTGCTTTCCAATTAACATTGTTCCAATCAACATAAGGTGGAAACATCTTGTAGTCTTTTTGTTGGAAAAACCCCTAATTTAAAATAAACATCCATATTTTATATAGAGTCAATGATACTATCAATCGCTGAATTCTTTACAATGTTTTATAATTTCATAAATGGTTTTATGTGACCTAAACTTGTAAAATCATTTTATTCAAGTCATGCATATAGTTGCGCTTTTACCTACTTGGCATTCAAATCTGGAGATGATAATTGTCTCAATCCATTTTACAGAGCGCGCCCCAACAACCCCAAGAACTATAGCTCGTACTGGATATCCATGGTCTCGACTAAGCAACTACGAGGATACAAGATGCAAATTCTAATAATAGCTAAAAGCATAAAATATTATAAAGATTTTTAAAATTAAAGTATATCAAAGAATTCAAATCATTTAAGTATTTGCACCTTTCCATTCATTTCATAAGCCAATAAAACATCCGATTCTGGAGTTGTAGCATGTAACATTGGTATTGAGGCCTTGTATGGTCCTCCATCTCCCTCCTACTCAAAAAAATTACTCAAATATGCTCATTTTGATGAAGAACAACATTAATACGTTTCCTATTGCCTAAAACTTCCATTCACAACCTCAATTTACATTTGGATATTATGTCCACACAACAGAATAAACATATCAATTTCTTTTCAATTCAATTTCTTTTCAATTCAAGTAAACTGATTATCTATTTTAAAAATCACTTAAATTTGTTTCAAACAAACATTGCAATAACAAAACTAAATTTATTCTAAAAACTTTTAAGGACACCAGCAATGTGATTATTTTGAACAGTACCTTACAAAAGTCACAACTCACAAACTCAACGCGTCTTCCTTTCAAGGTTGAGATATCAGAGTAGTATTCTACACCCGCAAGTTTAAGTACATCCGAAAGCTTTGTTCCTCCCCATGCAGCTGTTTATATTTGAATGCAATTTTATTCATTTTTATGAAATATGTCATTAAAGTTCAGATCGCTACTATAGATAGATAGATAAGTTAGATATGAACTCCGGTCCTCTTTTGAGGCCGGCGTGAATAAAGTGTCTGTTCGTCTTGACAACGAGCCAGTGCCCACCGAACAAAGGGCCATTGGTACAAGACTACCAGACTACAATACTAATATGGATTTGATAAAATCCATAGAACAAAAGTCCATATAAAATTCAAAGATGAAAAATTATTGATGCAAACAATAAACATGCAATGTCAATATTCTTGAAGAAATTGCTTTTGTTGTGAAATTATGACTATGACTATGTTCCATATCAAAGAGCATCTACTTAGGAATCTACCAATCTTTTGCCTCTCTTTGGATATCAAATAAACCACAAAGCACAACTTTCTTTACAATAAATAAAATGACTGTCACTTTAATGGCCTATTTTTATATAACCAAGTGGTTTTGTAAATGACACCTTTCAAAACCCCAAAAACTGAAAATGGATTTCTTTTATTGGATTTCAAATTACGGCTTCTTTTTTCTTCAAATTTAAATAAGCTACTTAGACTGAAGTAAGTTCTACACCGAAGTAAGTTCTACACGCAAGCTCGTTATGTAATTAAATCTTAAAATGTTAGAATAAATTACATTAAGTAAGTTCCAATAAAATTTTATTTGAGTAAATAATAAACCCATACACAAAAATATTCAAAATAATAATATCAATGGTATACATTTTAAACATTGTACAGTGGGGTACCAATCAAAACGTCGTTTTTGAATTCGCAGTGAGAAAAATTTCAGTACTGCCAACTTTGAAAGCCTCCCGAGAGCTCAAAAATTGGTACTTTACCACAAAAATTTTACCAAAGAATTATTTTTAAGTTAATTATGTGTATGCCAAATTTCAAGGCCAAAAGATTAATAAATAAAAATATTAACAATCTACCAACATGTGTAGTTGTGGGAAACAATGGGGGAAACTTCGCTACCAACTTTGACACCCTCCCAACGGTTGAGAAATTGTCTATTTAACATGAAATTTTTGGCAAAACATGCTCTTTACGATAACAAAATTCATACCAAATTTCAAGGTCGTAACATTTATACAAAAGAAAGTTTTACAATCTACCAATGTGTGTAGTTTCCCCCATTGTTTCCCACAACTACACATGTTGGTAGATTGTTAATATCTTTTTTTGTATTAATCTTTTGGCCTTGAAATTTTTATCATATGTTATTAACATAAAGAGATTTTTTTTCCAAGAATTTCATGGAAAAAAAAAATTCATTCTTTGGGAGGCTGTCAAACTGAAAAAAATTCCCACAGCTACCAATGTTGGTAGAGTTTGAATAACTTTTTTTTGGTGAATTTTTTGGCCTTGAAATTTGGCAAACATGTAATTAACTTAAAGATAATTCTTTGGTAAGACTTTCGTGGTAAAATACCAATTTTTGAGCTCTCGGAAGGCTTTCAAAGTTGGCAGTACTGAAATTTTTCTCACTACGAATTCGAAAACGACATTTTGATTGGTACCCCACTGTACAAACTTCAATATGTCAAATATTAAAAATAAATAAATTACTAAATGATAAATGATGTCTTGGCTACAAAGAATACCAGTGCCAATAGCTCCACCTCCCCAACCAACACCCTTTACTCTACGTCTCCTACTCATCTCTGTCCTCCGGTTTCCTGCACACTACCATAGTCGGTCATCAGGATCCGGCAAAAAATGATTATAAAAAAAAAATACAATTTTTTGGAAATTACTTTTTTGGAAAATAAATAAATAAATTCTTCTACAGTGGAAAGAGAATCTTAGAGAATGTTCACAAAATTTGATATTTTTTGAAAGGACCTATCTACCATGATGGCCGAGTAGGGTATGTATGCCTTGCATGACACCAGTAAAAAAGATGGCATTGCCTAAGGAGATGCCCATGCAAAATCATTGTACATGCATGAAGATGGGCATCACTTGCTTAGAAATCTCCTTGGGCAGTGCCACCTTCACTACTAGTATGAACAATGCATATTAAATATTCATTTTATCTTTCAACTTTTTGGCAACCTATCCTCTTAAAACAATCATCTTTAATCAAATTAATCAAAATAAATGAATTTTTAGATTTCAAACTTTACTTGCAATGTGACCACCACTGTATATTTTGGCATTGATCTGTACAAATTAAAACAGAGCAAAGTTACCATACAATTTTAGTCAATTTATGTATTGTAAAAAATATATATGAGTTTTCTTTTAAGAATCCACAACAGCAAATTCTAATTTTCTGCAAGTATACAAATATAAAAATACAAAAAGTTAACCATTCAAAAAGAAATTACACTTACTTCAAAAAATCAAGTGAAAGATAGAGAGAATTTGGCACAAATCCTGTAACAACCAGGTTGTATCTGCAAAAAAAAATCTAATTTATTGTACTCAATTTAAAGTTTAGTCTATATTTGATATGGTATGAGTAGATAATTTTTTTTGATAAAAGAAAATAACTTGTATGATTTTTTTTTATAAAATCCAAATTAAAGAAAAACAGAACAAATATATTTGTCAGTGTCATGTCAATTCAAAATGTTATAAAGATTATATATGACATTGTTTCAATTAAAAATTCTCCAACTATCCACGTATTAAACAACATATATACTAAATATGAATAATATTTTATAAACTTCATCTAAAATTGAATTTTCAATCCTTCTATCTCTATAGATTAAAAAATCCAATCTTACTAAATCTTTATAATTTGATTGTATAAAAATATTGAGAATTATAAATTTGATTTGTGTATATCCTATTTGATTAAAAAAACTGTATTTTTTGGGAAAAAAAATCAAAAGGAAAAAGAAAAAATATATATCAATATACAATGAAGTTTCAAAAATATAATAATAAGTATCAGTGAATTCCTCTCTAAAAAAATGTGTGATACAATGGTTTTAACTATATTTAACTTTATCATCCAAAAAAATAATGAGCATTAAAACAAAATAACTTACAATTGATTTTTTAATTAAGTTAATTTTAAACAAACTAGGCTATTTACTAGCTTAATCTATTTTAAATATTTAAAAATATATGAATACATTACTCAATTATATTGGTTTTAGTAAAAAAAGACAATGAATGTTCCATTTAAAGTCACCTTGACTTAGCTCAAAGCTTTTTCTTTTTTCTTTTTCCTAGTTCAATCTTGAGTATGATTGAGCCCCTATTGTAATTTGTAATATCGTCCGTGCACAACTATTCATCACCCATTGATATTAAACTATACATCACTTTTGCAACAAAAGTTACAATTAGTGATAGAAACAACTAAAAGTAGTAGAATAAAGTCAAATTCTTTTTTCCACATTTATTTACACGTGGTAAACAACTAGAGCATGTTACTCACCCTGCACATGAAATTTAGAACTTTGTGAAATTCAACATTTAGACCAATAAACTAGTAGGTGGTGAGAGGCAATTATTCATTTTTTGGGTAAAATTTCTATAGCTTGAAGATCAATCCTTGGATGCTCTTTTCATATCAGTATGTACATGTAGGTAATATCAAATTAATACACATGTGCTACCTAAGTGCTACTTAGGCAATATTTGGGTGATACCTAGGTTTAACTCCTAAAGGTCCTCAATACTTTCTAAATTTGGAGAATTGCAAAGATGCATTACAAAATGCAATTTAGAGGAATACATTGAACTTGATGTATAAACAAAAGGTATACATTATGAATTTTAGATTTTATCCATATGGTCAAATCTATGATTGCTATCACCAATATTTTTGTATAAAATTTGAAAATTAAAATTCAAAAATATTTTGTAATTTGATTAAGAATAAAGTACTGACAATATGTGGATGAAATTTGTTGTGACTGGTGGAAATGTAATACTCTAAGTGTAGTGATTTTTGGAGATTTTTTGGTTGCTCAACTTTACAAGTTGAATTTTTCAAGAGCACTTTGAACTAAGGTCTTATAATGTTTTTGGTGAATCATTGCAACATGAAATGAGGCATATTTTTTTTTGCAAATCATCCCCTTTTAATTGTTCAATACATTGATGAAACTAACTTTCCATAAAAAATTATAGTAAAAAATCCACACTCCAAAATAATGATGGTTGGTACTTTACAAATCAAAGAGGCTACACATCTTGACTCCACGCAAGAAATTTGGCTAAAATCTATTATTTACATAATATTCAGTAGCCTTCCAAGAGGTTGCCTTTTAGTTCCATCCACCTTTATATATGGAGTGACTAGTGTTTTGTAATTGAATGAACTATTGAATCAAATAAACAATTACAAAACACTGTTGCCTTGTGATTGAGTGTTTTTTCTTACTGCTTACCATGATTGATTGCTCTTGCTTAATGCCACGTGCCCCCATAGTTGCTGATGTGGTGTGGAATATCCCACATCATTTCGTTGGAGGGATGAAATGATGTGGGATATTCCACATCATTCTGTTGGGGGAAAGCAACACTCAAAGGTTACTGAATGTTATGTATCTTTGTTTGAATTAGCCAACCCAAATTTTATGGAGCGTTTAAAAAAACCATTAAAAAATAAAAAATAAAAAATGCAGCAATTTGGATAAAATTAGCAACAAAAAAATCACTGGTGAGAGGAGAAGGGCTAAGTAAACATGCCATGCAGGTTCTCTTTTTTCATTTCGGAGACGCTCAATGACTCTGATGATTTGAATGCACCCTTCACCTAATGATTGAGAATTGTTTGCACATGAACAACAGTAATTGCTCATGTAGGAAAAGGAGATTCATGAATTCATCAGAGCAATGTACCTGGCTTGTCCATAGAATATTCTCAAAATCTTCCGAAGGCCATGCACTGCTTTAAACCGGGGTCCTGTATAAAGCGTACAAACATGGGGGACCTATAAGCCACACCCTATGGCCGCTCATTTAAAATTTGTACTCTCAAGCATGCAAGTAAGGATATTTTTGATCCTCACTATCTTGAGCATATTTTTTTACCAAAGAAACATCCTATGTTGTAAAAGATCTCAAGAGGATTTCAAAGAGTCTAACATTGTAACATTCGGTAGTCAATGTGTAATGTGCCTTTTCTATTCATTCATAGGTTGGGATCTTCATGCAAAAAGAAGATACACAGGGAGGGATGAATGCACATGTGTGAGTCATTCAAGTCACAGTCCGGGAAGTTTTTTGAGCTTTACCGGTTACTTTCCTTTCATTCCAAGATTGAACCAGTTTTTCAAGTGTGGAGTCCGGTTATTTTCTCTATTTAATATATAAAATAGAAATTTTTTAGCTTTTTCACCCGGTTTTTAGCCGCTCCTTCTAAATTCCAATCGGTTTTTTAGAAAATCAACCGGCTCATCTTACACTAGCTGCCGGTTCTCCCCGTTCATTGATTCAAGTTTCCACTTGTTGATAAAAATAGGTAGCTACTGGTGGGTCATTCAAATTACCACGTGTCAATAAAGATAGGTAGCTACTCGTGGGTCATCCAAATTTCCACCTGTTAGTAAAGATGGGTAGGTAGTGGTGGGTCACTCAAGTTTCCACATATCAATAAAGATGGGTAACTACTAGTGGGTCACCCAAATTTCTATATGTTAGTAAAGATGGGTAGCTATTCGTGAGGCATAGATGATGATAGAGAATATGCTTGACATTCTCCTAATGGGCAAGGTATGGGTAGTACTAGCTATTAAATATTATCAATTTTGTTTTTTTAAACTCCAAGCAGTTTACGCACCTTGAAAATTTCAAGATTTAGCATTGTTCACTTGGGATTTGTCGTTTTTTGGTGATTGCGGGCATAATAGTAAACCTCAAGTTTCAATTTTGCTATCAAATTGAAGTTGTCGCCATTATTCTTGCAATAAGACTACACCCAACTTTTAACCCCTAAAGGCCCTTAAAAGCCAAAATGGCTTTTTGCTATTTTGGGCAACCTAGATGACGGGTTTAACTTTAGTATTTTGGGTTAAACTTTGGTGTGGGTGTGGTAATACATACATACTATATGTGGTAAAATTTGGGCAGCCAAATTCAAGTTTTAGAATTTTATTATACAAAATTTTGTTTTCAAGCCCAACTGGGGCAGGAAAAAAAAAATTAGTGTTTTTTTGAATTTTTTTTGGGAAATATGTTTATAATAATACTACTACACACATTTAAAAAAAATCCAAGTTGAAAGTTTTAACAATTTTACATGGGCAACCTTCAAAAGTTACAAGAGCAAGCTTCAAAGTATTTTGTAATTTTGCTTTTTTTTTCTTTCAAAAATTGCCAAAATTTGAGATTTAGGAATTTTTTCGATTTTTTTTTTCTAAAATTCACAAACTCATAGATGTAACTTTTCACCGTTCACTTTTTTACTAAACCAAAAACCGTTACCGTTATTCAAGTTTTACCATATTGTGGTTTTTGAACCTTCTTCTGGAAAATAATTTGCATGAAGGCCAAAAAAGCATAATGAGTCTCTAAAATTTTGCATGGAGGTGCCTAACTTAGTTACCTACATGGAAAAAAATATGAGCAAAATGTTTGGGGTAATAATCATCAAGTCCCCCTTTGCACCATTTAGACTATGCCTTTTGGGTAAAGTCCAAAAAACTTTTGAATCAACTTTGAATGTTATAAACTCACAAATGGTAAAAGATCCAACGGTTGAAATTTAACATGGTGTTAGTGCAAGTAGTTGGGTTGAAGATCTTACAGTTGGAAGTACAAAAAAAGTTAAAACATATTGAAACATACATCAACTTCCACAAGGTGCTCAAAAATCGCAGTTTTTGGTTTTGGAGGTCCCAAAACACCTTGGGCCTTTAGGGGTTAATTCTCAAAGTTGTGCACACAATGAATGATTTTTGGAAGTTGTGTGAATGATGGTTGTGTGGTGATAGGAGACCTTGAAACTTGCATGCAAGAAGGAATTGCTACCATGAGAATGTCGGTTGGATATCCGCTTTAATATAAGCCATGATTCCCGTTTGGTTTTTTTGGGTGGAATTTCACTTTTCAACGTTTTTGCTTAGAGCATTGCCCCATGTTCTCCAAAACAAACGAGGACAAATTTTTTAAATAAAAAGCAAGCAAGTAATGCTTTGATTTGCCAAAATGTTCTCTTTGTTCCAACAAATAGATGTTTTTGACATGGTTGTGCAACCCCAAAAATTTATACTTTTTATTGTACAATTAGTAGGTTAAATAACAAATGAAAATTATTTTATTATTTTATTTATTTATTGCTTTTGTTCAATAGAAGACAACTGATTGGTTGGAAGTTAATATAGCAAGTTGCACGAGTGGGGTAATTGAGTGACCTACCCTCTAAATAATGGCCCCCATTAGTGATGAAGTTTTAACCCTTTGACGCCTGAGCGTCCATATTTTGGACACCGGATGATTTCTGACGGGTCCTTTCACCACAGACGACAATGTTTTTCATCCATCCAAAATTCTCTTGATTCTTGTGCTAGTTGACTACCATTTGTATGGTATGGATCTTCAAAATAAGATAATGTGAATTTTTGAAAAATTACAAAAGCGGTTTATATGAAGTTTCAATCTTAGTTCAAAAAGTGAGACCTTAAACATGATTTTCCAGAATAAGTAGAATCAAATAATGGAAAATATACCATCTTGTAGTGCATGTTATTCCAATTTCATTACAATATTTTTAAATTTTTAAATTTTTATTTTGGATTTTTAATTGAATTTCAAGAGAAAACCTTGAAAATTTAATTAAAAAACATTAATAATAAATATGATGAATCCAACTGTACAGATGTTAGGCCCTCTTTACACTAGAGGCGAGCGGCCGTGAGAAAAGAAATTTCAGCCAATGGGATGCGTAGAAATCGAGAAGACCAACGAAGGTCACTTTATACCCGAAATTTTCAGTCCAAGGGACAAAACGAGGAGAAAATGACATGGACAACACTTTTGACCTAGGTGGCAGCAAAAAGACACATTTTTCAAGTCCCCCGGATTTTTCGTCAGGCCCACCTCAAGAGGTGGGCCTGACGCAAAATCCGGGGGGCCGTTTGGCCAAAATTCTCACAGCCAATCATTTTCATTTTTTAAATAATTTTTCAGAACGGCCACTTTTACTGACGGCCAGTTATTTGACCCCTTTTCTACCCACAGCTATTACTATTCATTCCTGATTTTCGTCATATATAAACATATGATAGTGAAAACATCCTCAAAAATGTCAAAAAAACAACCGGAAGAGCCTCATTTGAGGCCCTAAAGAATGAGGACAGCAAAGTAAGTGGCTGGTAAACCCATAATGTTCGTCAACCCGTTATGTGTAGGCCGGGTATAAGCCCCCCCCGAGAGGTAATGGGGTAGACATGAGAGGGACTATATCCAAAGGACGTCAAATTCAAAGTTTGGCTTCTCAAGAATGAGCCATGGCCCTTGGCCGGTTTTCTCCACGACTTCTCGTTTCTAGTGTAAAGAGGGCCTTATCTTCACATTGACATTTACAACTTTGCTTTGTACATCAACCATTTTATAACGAATCTTTGAAAACAGTGTCGAATCGGGACGTTAAAGGGTTAATGTGATGAAATTTTCAACTAAAAGCTCTTACACCCAAATGAAGGCTGTAAAAGGAATAAAAAATAACACTTAAAAAACAGTGACGTAGTCAACATCTACTGAAGAGCCATTTAGTAATTTAGGTCAGGATGGAATTGGGGCCAAATGCACCAAAATACAGCCACCATACCAGGTGAATCAAGTTGGAAAGTGCCTCAGTATTATATTAAGCAATCGGTATAATAATTGGAACATCGGTAGTCCCGTTAGGCCAGTCACCTAAAATCTCAAAGACTTCATTGGAGAAACCCCCGCTTAAAAGCCAGCGCTCTCAATAATTAAGCAGCTACTACCGGATATCAATACAATCCCACTCCTAGATTCTCACTGGCTGGTTACCGGTCCTCAATTCTCGCGCCAGGCGCCGGGTATTAAGCGAAAGCCGGCACGCTCTCCACGCGCGACACCTGGACTGACGACCCTGGGAACTCGAGGGAACGAAGGTTCCCAATGATGTTCCCTATGGATCCGAACTTCGTCTTCCTCGCCAGCGAACGTTGGGCGACGTTGTCGAGATTACTGTGCCAGGGCATTGGTCTTACCGCCATAGCCAGCAGGCGCTTTGTTTTATATGGCCGTTTTAAACGAACAGATCTCTGTTCATGAGGAAAGTGCGACGGTAATGGAGGACGAAAATGCGGTCTTATCGGTATAAATTTCTTTGTCGCAGACGGATTATTTAGTGTGCTTGAGAGACGGGGATATTGACTACCAAAGGCGTGGCCTAAACGTGATTTGGTCGGTATTAATAGCTTTCATTTTTTGAGCTCAAATGCGAAGATAATGGCGGTCTCATCGGTATAAGTTTCTTGTCTGGACTGAATCGGTTGCAAATGGATTGTTGAGCTTGTTGAGATGCTAGAGTATTCAGTCGTTATTTTTGACTCAATGGCGTAACAGTGGATGCTAAGTATGCTTTGGTCGGGATTATTAGTGCGATGGTGATGGATGACCTTCGTGCGGTCTTATCGGTACGAGTTTCTTGGTCTGAACGTGATTCGGTCGGTATTAATAGTTTTGATTTTTTGAGCTCAAGTGCGACGATTATGGCGGTCTCATCGGCATAAGTTTCTTGTCTGGATCGGTTGCAAATGGACTGTTGAGCTTGTTGAGAATCTTGAATATTCAGTCGTTATTTTTTGACTCAATGGCGTAACAGTGGATGTTAAGTATGCTTTGGTCGGGATTATTAGTGCGATGGTGATGGATGACCTTCGTGCGGTCTTATCGGTACGAGTTTCTTGGTCTGGATCTGTCGTGAATGGATTACTGAGCGTGCCTGAAAGTCAAGAATATATTAGCTCGTTATTTTAGTCTTTTTCCGGAATTGATAGTGTTGATCTGTTGCGACGATAATTGAGGACCTTCCTGCAGTCTTATCAGTATTAAGTTTCTTGGATTTTTGAGCGCGTTGAGATGCGTGAATATTCACTATTTTTTTTTGACTCTGCCAATGTCTTAGCTGTGGATGCCAAGCGTGATTTGGTCGGGATTAACAGTGTCGAAGGATGAGATTGGAAGAGGGAGTAGAGAATGATGATGTGGCGATTAGAGGATTGAAGTTGAATTGGAGTACCGAGGTTTTGCGAGCGCGTTTGTAGGGCTGTGTCGGTACTTGGAGTCTGAGGCATTGCAGGATGCGACTGGTTGTGGTTGGCTTTCTTTGATTTTGCGGCCGTTTTTTATTTGATTAGTTTTAGAAATTTATGTTAGTGAATAGTGATGCTGATCGGGTTTAGGTTCGGGTGACCGTGTAAGAGTTGGCCAGTGCGCGTCATTGAGTCGTAAGCGCGTTGATTCGAATTGGTTCGTCGGGACCACGGCTTGTGAGTGTACGTTCTTGGAGGGCCAGTGGTTGTCGGAGGTTTCAGAGTTGGTACTTGTTTTCTATAAGACGGATGATGAGCCTTTTGTCTCGCCACGTACACTTGTGAAGCTTTTCTTGGCGTTGTCGGGGCGCACGCGACCTGATCATTTTGCGCCTGAGGGTTGTGCTCGGGACTTGGTTGCGTCTCTTTGTCGTAAGGCTCCACTGCTTCGAATATTGCATCATTAGCCACTTGCATGGGAATCCGACGCGCGCATCTATTGGCCTTGCGGATTTCCGTCGTCGCTCCTAGAGTTCCGCTACTTATGATTTCAATGATAGAGTTCTCACTTGAGCATAGCGAGACAAATGATACTTGATTTGTGAAATTTTGCGCCTTCAAATAGCGTTACAGAGAGGCTCTATTCTGAACGCTGTGTAACAACGTATAAATGCAGGCGCTGACACTCGTCACCTACTCTGATGACAGTGACTTAGAGGACTTTGAGATCTAGAGACATTAGCCTTCGAAAGACAATATTGAAGGAGCTCCGCAGTGAGAGAGTGGTGAATATTGCTCGAGGAAGTGTTGAGTTCATTACTTGAGGTTGGATTACCGACAATACCTCGCTCTGACGGAATAGGCGCAACTTAGAGGTTATGGAGAAGCTGATACAGGGCGTCATTGTCTGAGGATATTAGTGTTTATCTTTTGTTTGTTCTGTCGAGATCTGGCATCGCTACAATGTTGGATGTGGAGGAGAGATCTGCTGAAGCCTTAAGAGGAAATCTCCCTCAGCATCAGGCGCAACTGGCAGGTCTTAAGCGACTCTCCGCGCGTGCAAGTGCAGGCCAGTCTACTCCTCCAGGAACCCGGCGAGTTTTCTTTTCCTTCTCTGCGTATGCCCGCAGTGTGATTGATCACTTGAAGAAGTGCGAGGTGCCCATCGCTGAAGGTCTTTCCGAGGAGGAGTTTGAAAAGATTGAAGCAACTTATGGCTTCACCTTCCCACCTGACTTGAAAGGGATACTACAGGAAGGCGTCCCCGTGGGACCAGGGTTTCCCAACTGGCGGACCGGAAATGTACAGCATATTCGTATGCGTCTCAATCTCCCTGTACTTGGGCTTTTGCACGAAGTAGCCAATTCAAAATTCTGGTGGAAAGCATGGGGTCCGCGGCCTGTGGACATCGAGCAGTCCATTCGAACGGCTCGCAATGCTTTGCGCAAATATCCACTGCTTGTACCCATGTATGGTCACTGTTACATTGCATCTGCGCCAAGTCTCGCAGGCAACCCTGTTTTTTTCGTGTACCAGAAGAACGTTGTCTACTGTGGGTATGACGTTGCAGACTTTTTCGAGCGGGAGGCCTTTCGTGCCCATGATTGCGACCCTCCTTTCGAATTGGATAACTGGCAGGACAACACAGGAAGTGGCCGAAGTCTGGTGAGTAATAGCAGTGGGAGTGGAGCACTTAAACGAGGAGACCCTTATCATACCGACGCTGATTCCACACGTCGCAGCTCATATTCTTCGAGTGCAACAGACCTGTCGGATGCATCAGGGTCTGGTAGTTCTGAGAGTCGAAGCGAGACTTGGGGTCGAAATCTGGACGTCCTTGCCAAGAGTGCAGAAAGTTTCGGTACTCCACGGAGCAGAGGCAATATCTTTAGCAGATTCGGGCGGTCAAGATCAAAGAATTTGAAGCCTCCCAAGGGTGATGAGAACACATCAATCGAATCTGAGTCTCCACGTTCATCAATATGCCAAGACGATATAGTTCGGTACAGTCAGATTTTAGAAAAGCCTCTGCCTCCCAAAACCTTAATGAATCTTTCCATGGCGATCCCCCCTTGGGCTGCTCGAACTCCTCGCAGAATTGAGTTTTGGAGCGAGGTCGCAGAGAAGCATCAAAAGCAGACTGAAGGTGTTCATAGAGAGTTACCTCAAATTGTGGATGATGAAGTGGCACCTCCCTTGGTCCCTGTGGTGGAAGATCAAGCTAAGGAAAATATGATCGGAAGGAATAACAGCGCAGCCAAGTCCTCAAGGTGGCTAACTGGCTATCTGGAAGAGATGTCCCTGGTTCTTCGGCAGGGTGGTTGGGAGGAGGACGATATTTCAGATATGATGGAGTCTCACACTACTCCTGAGCTTTGGAATCAACCACTGGATGCAGAGGTATGCAATCCCATGTCCTGAATTTCCTTTATGCTTTCGCGTGCAGCGGTGTTTTGTACTTGGAATTAATTGTGACGGTTTTCAAAATGTGCGAAATTGGAGGGTCTCGCTGAGTGAATGGCTCGTGAATCGCATGGAACTCACTTGAATTCTGAAAATGTGCAGGCAGTCTTGGTTACCTTAGCAAAGGAAGTGGAGCTACTCTCGACCTCGCTGAAGAAAGCTGGGTGGAGTGTTCCTGACGTAACTGAAACCATGAAAGTGGGCCTCAATGCTGTTTGGTAATTGAAGTACCTTTCGTGATAGCGGTCTCTGGAACTACTCTCCGCTTTGTTTCCCACAATCTACACAGGATATCGCATCCAGGTCTTCCCCGACTCGAAGAGCGAACTGCTGGGAACTCGTCCGGTAACTGCTTGTACTGTACTTCAACATGCAAGGCCTATCAGCACCTAACCAGACTAAGAGGTTGCGATTTCAGATATTTTCTGTAATATCCAATCTTCCGGACCCGTGGGATATTGGAGTGGAAGAGGGCGGGCGTTTTATTACGTCCCATGTGCAGAGAAAACCATGCGAGATTGCTCACTGGAAGGTATGATAGCCCTAGCGCCACTGTTGTATCATATATTGCCAATCGACACATCCCGACACCGTACGTCGACCAACACTAAGCATTGGGGTCGTCGGTGGCGTCCTTGAGAGCATTTGTGTTTCTTAATTATAATAGATTAGTGATGATGTAAAGTTAGCAAAGATGGGTCTTTCTGTCGTGAAAGCCCCATCAGTTCAGCGGACTATACTATCATGCTGTAGAGAATTGTGTCATACTAAGAGAGTCGGTCTTTCAGCATATAAGTCAGCGCTGAAAAACCCACTTTCAGATTTTTCTGATCACCTTCATTCAGACATGAGGTGCAACTCACTACATGTACAGCATTGGCGTTCGCCTTGAAAAATGATTTTTGATGCAGTTGAAATGGTGAGATGCCTGTGGAAAAGTTGCAGTCAAGTTGGGCACCTGTTGTTGACGTTCCATCTATCGTTGAATAGAAAAAGGTTAGTCAGTCCCACACAATTTGGGTGAGTTAGTTCCCCAACTCAGTGAAAAGGCCATACTGTACCTGTGAGTAGGAAATGCTTCATAAATTTGTGTGCTCACCTTCCACCTTTCAGTTACTGATTCTCACAACTGAATGGAAGGAATTGGTGTCCAATAGGCAACAGCTTCTGCACCTTTGTAACAGCCCTTTCACATTGTGGATACGTTTCAAATAAAAGCACTCGCTATGCACGCTATGTGGTCTTATTAATGTAGTTGAACTATTCAATCATGGTGGTCCTAGGACCAAAGGAAACTATCACTTCTGTTTTTAAACTGAAGGGACGTTCACACTTGGCCTTAGGCCGACTATCGTTGCTGATTTTATCAGCATTATACTTGGGGTATACTTGAGGTGTTCACACCAATGTACGGTTGGCAATTACCGAACATACGTGGATGTGTGGCATCTTGATAAGAGCGTTGTTTGCAAAAAGATGGTTTAGTGTTCGCAAAAGTATTGACAGGTTTCACATAATGTTCAGTCTTTTGAAAAATGTGACTGTTTATCTTGCATTACCTAATACCATACATTAAAGGTTTACAAGGTGGTCTCATAGCTATTCTCACAACTTACTAATTCTCACTATTCTTCCAGACAAAGCAGTCAAGGATCCTTGCAAATTCAATGCAAATGAAGACTCTTTGACCAGCTGGAATCCATAATTTTTTGAACAAAGTGACATTTTGATGAGATTCTCTGCATTCATCACAGTTGGTGAAGGTGTCCTCTCAATCCAGTTCATTGTTGGAGTTGTTTCCTTGTTTGTATAAGACTAGGGTTCTCTTTGCAAAGTCAGAATTTTGTGAGGCTTGGGAGTTTTTCTTTTGGACTAATTGGATTTTTGGTCATTAGGATTTACAATGTTACTATTGAAACTGACTTGAAGTTGCTAGTGGAAAGTATTAGATGTTCAAATGTCCAATGGTGTTGTATGCGTCCAACCTATAATTTCTGACATAAGTGTGAACAATGGATAACTAAGAACGAATGCATAAACGGTTGTTGACTTTTCAATGTTAATGTAGCTCAATCCCATTGGCAACCCATCACAGTCGCCATTGCAAGTTGTAATTAAGGTTATGTATGATAACCTATCGCCGCTACTGAGGCTTGTCGATTATTTAATACATATTTACCAAACCATCCTAATAAAACTTCTCTTGTGTAATCTGCACCTTTCTGTGTACATGGAAGTTTTATGTTTTAAAACTTGAAATTAGCTAACGCCGGATGGAAACATACCTTAAAGCATACCATCTGTCTTGCAATTAAATTATTTACGAATGGGGTGACAGTTTTTCTTCTGCAAGAAGAGGTGATTTGGAAATGAGACTCAAATCTCATGACTGGGGCTATTACTTTTGCATGCGAGTTTCAAATTCATGTTGGGCCTAATATAAACTCGCATTACAATCTCTAACTTTGACACCTCCTAATTCCTTTATTTATGTTGAGTCATTCATCTTTACTAATGTGGTAAAGAAACATTTATACCAATGGTGATAAAAAAGTGGGGGTATAGATTTTAAGCTTGTTGAGGATAAAGATTCTAAAGTCCTCTTACAATAGATAAACAAAACTCAAATGTTGATTTAAGAACATGTGACAAAAAACTTAAACACACCATGAAAATATATAGATACATTTCTAGATGCCTTCATAAATTTTTAAAAGTCTTCCAAAAAAATGAAAGGTTTTTATTCCATCTATAAACAAACCCCAAACGCTGCAAATTTATAAAATAATTCCAAAAAATTACGATTTAAATGCAACATTTATATCAATCTCTTTCAATGAAAATTAATCCAAGAGTAGAATCCCCCCTTCCAAATTCAAAGTCTTCCTAAAAATTATTACATCTAACTTATATAGGGTCCGTACATCGGCACCAACATAAAATTCTTTAGCAACTCCATTGTTCACATTTGGGAATCAACATCACAGGCTAAAATAGTTGTAGGAATCGTAATCTTTTGAAGAATCAAGCCATAGGAATCGTAATCTTTTGAAGAATCTTTAGCTAAAGATGGCTTGACAACTCAACAAACTTCTGTTTATTTGATAGTTTCTACATATTCCACATTATTAATTCCTTGTTCAGAGTTTTATTCTTTACATTAGCAAAAGGGTGTGCAATACTAACTAAAGAATGTTATAAAGACAATATTGAACAAATGAATATGAGAATTTACAAAACAAACACATCTGCTTTAAGTCATCAACATTGAACTCTCATAACTTCTTGATCTCGTGTTTAAATACAATATGCTCAGTCACGTAAAAAGCTCTTTGTAATCGCTGACAAGAATCTATTTATACAATTCTTATCTAATCACTAAAGGACCACGAAGTCGGAATTGGACCTCATGTTTTTTCTAGGAGTATTGAGTAGGTACTTGATGTGGACTTTATTTTTTCAAATTTTATTTGTATCAACGCATTAAATGTTCTTAAATAATTCCAAAAATATAAATTTTAGTCACAATTGAATTACGTTCTTTTACAAGGTGTTTTCATGATAGGGTGTCTAAAATGTGTAGTGTGGCATCGCATAACAAGCAAAATTTGGCAGTAAACATTTTCTATTGATCATTGAAATTGGTTTTTTGGCAAAAAATTAATCATAGTGAAGAGGTATTCTAGGATTGTATGTATTCAAAAATTGCAAAAATAATATAATATAAAATAATATTTGGACCAAAATGTAATACATTGCGTTGGGTGACGTTGTAGAATAAATACCTTATTGCCTTAATTGATGCATTTCATTGAAGATAACAAATATATGTTTTTCATCTTTATTCATGAATCTTATCTGTCAATCAACCAAAAACTAATCCCAACATAACGTTCTTTAGACCTTGTAAACTGCACCTAGGAATAAAAATTGTTGCACGAGAATTGTTATAGCAGATTCTGGAATATTGAACATGCCAAGTAATTCTTTCCTTAAAGAATGAAGGTCCATAGTAGAATCGCATGTTTTGAGTATTTTTTCCTTTAATGTTGTTAGAGTGAAAGGGTGAATCCTTGCAAGGGCTAAAGAACATAACATTTTAGTAGCCTTCATGTCCAATGCCTTTCCTCCATGCACTCTGTTCATCACCTTGAGCCTCCATCTGTCCGGTGTGAAATATTCCACACCATCTACTGTAGAGCCAAGGCAGAAACAATGCATGCTACAGAATGATATAAGGTAGACGACCTGTTTCCGATCACCTTAAGCAATTGAGCATACTTCCGGTGGAGTAACGAATAGGCAAATAATTTTGCAGTGTAGGGAAATAGATTTGAAGGTCACATATTTTTGAACAAATTTCCGGGCAATATTGAATTTACTACAAATTTTCAAAGTGAAGATTCTCTCCAACCCGTTCTTGCAATATAGGCTGACCTATTTCCAAGAACTGTAAAACTAGATTTCAAGAACACATGATATCATACTAACTTGGTAACAAATTTCCATTCTCGACGCCAACCATTCCATATTAAGAAGAAACATGTTTCCGTCACCGTTTACGAATGTATTCGAAAATATTGCAGGCTGCTTCACGAAAATAGGTCGCCATATATTGCGTGAATAGGGGCGTGATGGGAAACAGGTCGTCTACCTTACTTATGAATTCGATTTTGATAATATTCCGAGCACAGAAGCTATAAGTTAGAGACACCCATAACCGACAGGTGACCAAAAACCGATATATTCTAATTTCTAGATTGTGAAAGAACAGATGTACCTCATTTGTACATATCGGTTATGGGTTCTGAAGTACTTTTCACTTTGAAAAATTGTACAAATTTCAATATTGGGAAATAATTCATGGAAAAATTTGCATTCTCCGCAAAAACTAACTTCCAACCCGGGAAAAATATCACCCTATTAATAGCTGGTCCAGAAATAGTGTAGGTAGCTTAAGTTATCGGTTTTAGGTGTCTCGACCTTAAATAAATAGGTGCCTCCACCTGAGTCACCTGAAGTGATTGTGAATCATTCAAACTGGAGTTACAATTAGGCATGCACGCCACGTACTAATCCACGGGGAGCTGCGGCATTCAAGCACGAATTCCGTCAAAGCCCAAAGCTCCGGCGAACAAACAGTACATTAATCATCTCATCACTCTCTCTCATGCAGATCGACAGGAATCCACTTCCAAACGATCGATCGATCCAGGCTTAAATACTCCTGCATTCTTCTACATACATCAAGCCAGCTAGAATTCCAACTTGAGAATCCGGCGATCGATCTAGTTCGATCAGAGTCCGATCGGTGCATGTGGTACGTAGATCAATCGACACTGAGACCAGAATTAATGGCGATGATCCAGCCCGCGACGGTGTTGCTGTTGCTGTTGCTGTTGTTGGGGGCGATGGCGAATGCGAATCCAGAGCAGGAGGATTGCCTGGCGGCTCACAACAAGGTAATCAACGGAAAGTTTGCGCAAGTCAAAGTTGAATCAGGACTGGCTCGATCATCAATGTCATTCATTTTTGTAGTTTTGAGTAGGTCTTGTGTGATTGAAGCTCCTTTTGTTCAAATTGATTTGTTTCTTTATCATCACATGCACCATTCTTCACTGATTCCGGTGATATAAAATTTGATCCCATCTGAATTATATTTTTCTGGATATGATCGATTAAATTCGTCGTTTAAAAACATGAATCCTTGATCCTTTTAAGAGTTTATTTGCTCTGATTCTCCACTGATTCTCCACACATTCATTTTTTTAGTTTTGAGAATGAAGCTCCTTTTGTTCAAATTGATTCGTTTCTTTATCAACACATGCGATATTCTTTACTGATTCCGGTGATATAAAATTCGATTCACAGGGAGCCTTGGCCAATTCACTGGGAAGTAAACATTATTGTCAAACTGCTGTTCATAGCAAGTGGTTGTTCAATTTAGCAAGTGATTACCAAGAATTTACCATCATGCTTGTACCCATTACTGCCTGGTGATATGGTCAGGGTTCCTTGTGATCGATAATTAAACTTGTCATTTGAAAACATTCATGAATCCTTGAAGGGTTAATTTGCTGTGATGCTGCACTGATTGAGCGATGTGGGGATCGACAGGTGAGGGCGGAGGTGGGCGTGGCGGGGCTGGCGTGGAGCGACGAGCTGGCGGCGTACGCGCAGCGGTACGCGGAGAAGCAGCGCGACGAGCACGCGTGCGCGATGGTGCACTCGCGGGGGCAGTACGGGGAGAATCTGTTCTGG
Organism: Pohlia nutans; assembly: GCA_022496805.1. Taxonomy (NCBI): domain Eukaryota; kingdom Viridiplantae; phylum Streptophyta; class Bryopsida; order Bryales; family Mniaceae; genus Pohlia; species Pohlia nutans. The sequence continues at coordinate 11,396,120 of CM040095.1, read as the reverse complement.
GGCAGCGGGAAGCGTTTCACGTGCGTGGACGCCGTGCAGAGCTGGGCGAAGGAGGCGCGCCACTACGACGCGCAGGCCAACACGTGCGCGCCGGGCGAGGTGTGCGGCCACTACACGCAGCTCGTGTGGGCGGACACCCAGAACGCCGGCTGCGCGGCCGTGGCGTGCCACGACGGGGCCACCTTCGTCATCTGTAGCTACGACCCGCCGGGCAACTTCGTGGGCGAGCGCCCCTTCCCCTTGCAGCGCCGGCGCCGCGCCGGCCGCGCAACGTGACGGCGAGAGTAGCCGCGGCGACGCCGACGGGGAGCGCAACGCCGCGGATGCCAAGTTGTGCCAGTGTATGCTCAATTGCGTGTCCGCGTCTCGCGCTACTGCCAAGTAATCAACTCCTCATGCATGCCACTCCACTACACTAAATAGGTAGATTAAGGTTGGATGTCCTAAAACCACCACCTCCCCCAATTATGACATGTAGACCTTTCTTGGGGCCACCATAGTTATGACCCAAAACCACCAATTTCACTATTGAAGTAGACCAATGGCACGCCAAGCATTGTGAAGAAATAATTGGTGGTTTTGGGTATCATTATGAGTGAAAATTAGTACCACATGGTGTGGACATGGGGAAACCTAGAGGTCTGATTTGGGTCACGAAGTTCTTTTCACTTCAAAAATTTGTATCAATTTGAATATTGGGAAATTTTAAATTGCGAAAATTTGTGCATTCTATGAGAAATCTTCTTTCAAATGACCAAAAAATATTTCTCATAAATAACCTTGATAAAACAAGGCCATATTTCTTAAGTTGGTGGTTTTAGGACATCCAACCTTAGTGTTAGATACACTAATTTACATAAACATGTTGTAAGTTTTTACTGTTGACCAATTTTTTTACGCTCTATATTGGTCAAGATGGGGATCTTTCAATAGTATTGGAATCAATGTCTTCGGTAAATTTTTTTGTAAAGAGTAAAATCTATAATATTTTCAAATCTTATAATTATCTAACACTAATCTACCTATTTAGTGTAGAGGGAAATGTGTCGTTTTTCACTTGTTATAAATGAAAAAGAAATGAAACGGCGCCATGCACATGGGCTCTGATGAGTAGTTTTGGTCACAAGAAGATAGAAACGTAAGTATAATATTCCGCCACTATTCACTGTTCCCACGAAATGAGGAATGAAAAACGATAGGTTTGCTACTAGTGTCACTGCACACATTTTGTTCACTAGATAGCACAATTTAGAGTGTCTATATCGGAATTAGGTTGGCTTGCACTACAAAGAGAAGGCGTTGCTTTTCACTTGGTAAGTTAGTCAAATGGTGCCACTTTGCACTTATTGCCCAAGCATTTTAGCCTTGGTGAGTGTGATTCATCGCATAGGACAAGTGTGTACAATGAACTCTGACACTGTTATGAGTGAGAAGCAATGCCTTTGCTAGTAGTGTTGTCGTGGATTCTGGCATGATAGTTGCGACAGTGGAATCGTCTTTGCACGTATGTGTGCATGCGCGATCTCCCTATCTATTATGTAACAAGCTAGTCGCTTAACCCTTTAACGTCCCGATTCAACACTGTTTTCAAAGATTTGTTATAAAATGGTTGATGAAAAACAAAAATGGAGTTGATGTACAAAACAAAGTTGTAAATGTCAATGTGTAGATAACATCCGTACGGTTGGATTCATCATATTTATTATTAATATTTTTAAAGTAATTTTGCAAGGTTTTCTCTTGAAATTCAATTAAAAATCCAAAATTAACACAAATTTTCTTAAAAATATTGTAATGAAATTAGAATGACATGCACTACGAGATGGTATGGTTTCCATTATTTGATTCTACTTACTATGGAAAATCATATTTAAGGTCTTTCTTTTTGAACTAAGATTGAAACTTGACATTAATCACTTTTGTAAATATTCAAAAATTCACATTCTCTTATTTGGAAGATCCATACCGTACAAATGGTACTCAACTAGCACAAGAATGATTTTTTTTTTTTAAATGGATGAAAAACATCCAGTACCTACAGAAAACGAGCTGCTGAAATTTATCCGGCGTCCAGAATCTGGACGCCGGCGCGCTAAAGGGTTAATCTCTGCCTTAGTATATATCTTAGATTTACTTTTACGGCTTGTTTATACTGTTCAACCATTTAACTACTTGAAACAAGCAACTATGCTAGACCGGAATAGAATGGGTGAAGGATGAAAATGCATTTAAGTGGAATCATGGACGAAATATATTTGCTACAAATTTTGTTCTCTTGTATGTTGAAAAAGAATCTTGAATACTATTTGTGAATATTCCATCTTCCATCAAACCTTGTTTTTTGAAAAAATAATAATATTCAGCACAGACGTGCCGACCTTACACTCCACTTACATTGCTCTCAACACAATATGCTGTTGAATGATCCAATGATCCATTCAAAAGGACAAACTTAAATTCAAAAAGAAGAACCCAGTCCTCTTTTTAAGGCCGGTGTGAATAAAGTATCTGTTTGACCCACCCTTGATACAATGCCCTCAAGACAAAGCATCAATGGTGTTGGAAACCAAAATTTAGCTCTCGGAACTACCTGGTGACATTAACCCCTAAAGGACCAAGGATTCATGGTTTTAAAATGAAAAATTCAATCAATCATAATGTGAATAATAAAATTCAAATGGGACCACATTTACATCACCAGAACGTTGCAAATACAGTATTGGTCAAAGAATAAATAAATTGAATAAAACTAAAATCCAGATAGAATCTACTCAAAAGTTTTAAGAAAATGAGGACCAATTCCAGCTTCTCGGTCCTTTAGGGGTTAATAACAAAGAATGAATTCAAACCAAAATACACCGTCAGAATAATAGGAAAAATTGCCATTCCATATCTCTCAAAAAAACTACAATTGCTAACCTCGCTAAAGTAATCTCATCAACTAGGTACACTAACAACTCTTTTATATCACAACCAACATACATGTGGAAATAGCACCCCATGCTGGAATGTGATATTGGAGAGTGATAAGAACAAGTTTAGAGTGTACTCTCTGGATGCCATACAATCACTTTTTTTCTTTTCTGGGGTTTGGGCTCAAACCTTGTAAAATAATTTTCTGCCACTAGAGGGTAATGTACTTCACAACCGCGCCTCGAATCTTCCCCATGAAAATGGCAGCTTGCTCCTGCACCCATTCCCAGATTTCTTACATATTACAGTCTACCCTCCATAATATAATACTCCATAATATGACAACATTATTGTTTCAAGCAATGCACATGTGCCAACTCATTTCTGTGACCAAACATGACATAATAGAGAGGGACAACTGTAAACACATGCAGAAGGGCCAAGTAGTGCCACAGTTGGAGGGTTTTACAACCTTCTCCCGCAATGAAAAAATCTTTTCTGTTTTAAGGTATAATCAACATCACTCTTATTTAACCTCTAAGTGCCCAAATGGCCAAAAGGAGTCTATATCTGTAGGAGTGGCAATGAAGTACTCCCTCCCTTTGTCCGGAAATAATTGTCCTAGTTTTTGGCGTGCTTAACTGAACACTTTATTTGTCATAAAAAGCTGTCTTCGTAGTCAAAAAATGGTCTATCTTTGATATGTAGTTTTTATCACTCTCATTATCCGCCCGTTTGAAGTGGACATGGCTCACACTTGAAGTATTTAAAAAAAGGCCAAAAACTACGACAATAATTCTGGACATTGGGAGTATTTAGGACAATTACCTTCTATGTATCATGTCCTAGATTAGGGGGTGTTAGATTGCAAGTATTTGCCCCAGTTTTTGCGCACGTTTCTGCAACGAGCTTTCAAGTGAGGATGTGGCTTGAAGGGCACTGACAAAACCCCAAGTTTTCAATTTGCAAGTAGAAGGGAATTATTTTAGTGATTGTGAGCATGGATTATGGGATGCACTGCGTAGGAACCACGTTGGAGACTCTTGCCTCACAAGCTCGCACTCAAATATCCCCTATTGGTGAATGATAGAAATATGTTTTGAAAGCTACTATAATCAACTATGAGCTTCCAAAGTGGAGTTTCTATTTTTAGTTTAGGGATTGAGAATAGTTGCATGAAGAAAGTAGTTTCATGGTCGTGGGGAATTCAAGAAGCAATAAATTGAGAAATTGTGGAAGAGGACATACCTCATTTGCTTTTGTTGCTGTAGCAATGTTCTCATCTAAAAGGGCCAGAAGAGGCCGGTCTAATTGGTTGTCTCCTGCCATCTCCAGCAACTGCCAGTAAAAGAGACCAGACAATGTGATGTAAAATCAGACAGAGTTTTTGCTAATATTTAGAGGAAGCCAGAAGTTTGGTTAATCAAGAAATTGGTCATGCTTTTCAAACAACCAAGAAATTGGTCATGCCTTTTCAAACAACCAAGAAATTGGTCATGCTTTTTCAAACAACCAATTCAATTGATCTTGTTCTGAAAAATATGATTCAAATAGGGCCAAATTTTATATCATGAAGAACATTGAATGTGTTTAACGTAATAAAATTGGACAAAAGAAAGTTTCCTTAGAACCTACTAAAAAAGTTAAAAAAATAACATGAGGTCCAAGTTGAGCTTCTTAAACCGAGTAAAAGTTTGACCCTTAAACGAACTCAAGTATAGTTGGTAAGCAAACCCAAACGCTTGATGAAAAGAGCTTAATCAAAAAGATCAGTAGAATTTCAAGTTGCTGGACTTACAGTTGCCTTTTTGTCCTTGGACGTGAGAATGCGCGATAAGCGTTCCTTAGCGTCAACAAGATCGGAAGTCAATTGGTCATAAGCTTCTGCAACCACCACAACATGAAACATAAGAATTAAAAAATCGTTCAGTTCAAACCATGCCTTCCCTAGAAAGTGTCTTTTTAGAAGTCAGTGCAAACTTAACCCAAGGATTCATGGTTTTAAAATGAAAAATTCAATTAATCATATTCTGGATAACATAATTCAGAGGAGACCAAATTTTATATCACTAGAATCAGTGAAGAACATTGCATGTGTTGGTCAAAAAAGAAAGAAATTTGAACAAAAAGAAGCCCATGTAGAACCTACTCAAAACTGCTAAAAAAAACATAAGTATTGGTCCTTTAGGGGTTAAAGGATGGAAAAATTACCGATGCCTTCTCGCAAAATCTTCTGCAGAACCTCGAGCTCTCCTATCCTGTCCTCGATCTCCTGTAAAAGAGCACGAAAATCTTATGAAAATAGAACCCAGTCTTTCTAAATCACAAAGATGATGTATGTGAGAGATAAAATAAAATAAAATAAAATAATGCTGACAATTTTTTCATAGGTGAAGTGCATACCACTGTCTGGTTTACAGCAAATTTAAGACTGCCAATCTCAGCCTTCAGGAAGGAAAAAAACTCCTCCGTCAATCTGCACATATACATATGTCTATGAGGTTACATCATTTGAACTCATTAGATCAAAAATTTGACCATGTGTACAAAAAACTATTCTTCAGCAACCCCAAAATGAGCATCATGATGTTTTTTGAGCACCTTCAAGTGGTCGTTTCTTTTGCTGGATTTTAATTAGTTTTTGACCAACACATGCAATGTTCTTCATGATATGAAACTTGCATTATATTTTTCATAATATGATCGCATCAGGAATTTAGGACCCCACGGATTTTAAACAATTTCCATGCGACATCCGATATTTCATGGATTCGTACATTTTTCGCATTGATTTCGCACCAATTCCGCACTTTGTTGATAACAAAAAAGAGTGAATGTAGAATCCGTGCGGATTCAGTACAGAATTAGCGCGAAATCCATGCGAAAAATGTACAAACCCATGAAATATTGGATGTCACACAAAAGCGTTAAAAATCAGTGAGGTCCTAAATTCCTGATGTAGGCATTTCAAACCATAAAATTCACTAATAAACACTAACAGGTTCTCCTTTTCTTCTCATCCAATACTATCAGACCCTCTCTACAAGCGGTGTGTTAACCCCTAAAGGACCAAGGATTCATGGTTTTAAAATGACAAGTTTAAATGATCATGTTGTGAAAATTATAATTTGAATGGGACCAAATTTATATCACTGGAATCAGTGAAGAATACTACATATGTTGAATTAAAAAAATTGATTACTTAACAAAAAAGAATCGACATAAAACCTACTCAAAATCACAAAAAAAAAAAAAAAACAGGAGCCACATGGTGGCCTTATGGTCCTTTAGGGGTTAAGGATAAAACCATGAAAATCAATACGTGGGACATACCGGGGACGACAGCGTGCAACCTCGAACTCCATTTCTTGGCCTTCGGTTGAGAGGAAAAACTCCAGCAAATCCTTGTGTGAATCTGGCACCACCCGTGCCTGCCAACAAAAAGAAAGAAACAGAGATTCAACAAAGAGTATTGTGTAGTAATCCCCACAAACAACTTCCAAGTCCAGTTCCTAAAATGAACCGACTCATTCACATCGCTTGTGATTCATGGCTTGAAAATGATCAAACATAATTCAGACAGGGTCAAATTTTATATCACCAGAATCAGTGAAGAACGCTGTATATATTGGTCCAAAAATAAACAACAGAAAGCCCCGCCACAAAGTGCTAAATGAACAAACATCTCGGGGGGTGCACTCTACATTATGTTTGAGAATCACGTGCATTCATCACCCCTTCTAAAAACCCCCTTGTATACAAGAGGTTATATCTCTAAATACCTTTGTATACAGATGTATTCCGTTTTAAATATATGTTTAGTGTAAGTATACGTGAATATTTTCAATTCTAAATGTGTTTATTGTATGTATATGTAATACGTCAGTGTTCAAATTAATACCCCTTCTGTGCACTCAAGTATACTCGTACATGTTTAGTACAGTGCACCCCCGAGACAAACATGAGGGACTCCAGGTCCTTTTAAGATTTAACCCCTGAAGGACCAAGGATTCATGGTTTTAAAATGTCAGAATTCAATTGATCATATTGTGAAAAATATGATTCAGATTGGACCAAATTTTGTATCACCGGAATCACTGATGAACGTTCTGTACGTTGGTTAAGAAACAAATAGATTTGAAACAAAAGGAAATCAGTGTATTTGTGACTGATCTAAAAGGAAGGTTTCTTACCTCTCGGACTAGCCTGCGAGCCTCCTTCTCCGCCTGAAGCTCCCGCTCAATCTTCTCCTGATACTCTGCATCCTCCGCCACTTTCTTTTGATAACTCCGTCGCGTAATGTGGTGCGGCACAGGCGCTGGCAGAATCCCTTCTGGATCCTGCACAGTTTCCATTTCCACAATTCATTCCATGCCAACTAAAGACGCCATGAAAGGAAAGAAAGAAAGAATTCAAAGCTCCTCAAGAATGGCTGTTGGCCGCTCCAAAAGCTGAAGCCGGAGCACAAAAAACAGGCACAGAAGTCACTCAGTTGTGGAGATGGCATTGCACTGACCCATCCAACGTTGGTGATGTGAAGAAGGCCTCGTTGCGGCGGTGCCGAAGTGCCCACTTGCTGCAATCGGAGGTTCGTCCGAAAGGAAGAAAGACGTGCAGCTCGTTGCTGTTGTTGCGTGAAGCTGGAGGACGGCGTGATGGCCGACGTGCACGTGATTTCCATTGCAAGGGTCGTCATCTTCTTCTTTCTGAAACAACTGATAAGTTAACCCTACGTCTTCAATTCGCTCATGCGTCCTTCATCCAACTGTGAAAACCCGCAATGCATGAGCAGAAACTAAAGAGTTCTTTCAATTGAGTACTCTCCGGCACCGCACCACAATCTACGAAGAGCGATACAAAAGAAGAGCAGTAAGTGTGTTGAGTGTGGCGTGTATAGGAATATGTGTGGTTGTAGATTTGAGAGCTAGAATCTAGGTTTCGTATGAGTAATCTTCGTTTTGTGTACATGTGGGCCTTATCCATTCATCTCCTGTAGCTCCTTCCTTGAACCAAAACTTCATTGTAGCTTATCCTGACAAAAACTCTTCCGCAATCACGTCGCATAATTGGAAGCACCCCTGCACACGGCATTCTTGCTGGGATTGGTTCTGCATTCTATTCTCCGAAGTTGAATGGGGCAATCTTCAATGAAATTGTGCAACTGAGAATTACTAGTGTAGGGGTTTGGGTGATGTGTGCCAGTTGCAGCGATGGCGACTCTGCCCTCTCTGCTTGCCTCCAAAAGCTCTCGTCTCTTCACTCCCTTGCGGACCTTCAACGTACCCAAGAGCGCAGTGATTCGCAGCCATGAGTCGATTCCCGCTTCAAGAGCAATGCCGAAATCCTGTGAGCAAGGAGGAATGAGTTACTTGGATGGACGAGCTGGCTGTGTGTTGGGATTAGGCGCACTGGCAGGGACGATGGTGGCGTTTCCTGAGCACGCAAATGCTGCGGCGGACGTGGTGGATGCGTGGTCGTCACTGGTGGCTTCGGAGCCCCAGAACGCCTTGTCGTTGCCCACTTGGGTCATTCACGTCGCCAGCGTCGCCGAGTGGTCAGTCAGTGCACCTTTCTTCCTTTCTTTCCTCCACAAGAACAAACAACAAAAACCATTCTCGCTGCCTAATCATCTTCCCAACCTTTGCCAACTCTCCAGATGATATAATATTCGATTTGCTGTAGACTTTGCCCCTTGAATGAATTGCGAGCTCTGTGCCCAGCCATAGCGCAATGTGGTAGGGTTTGTGTGAGGTTTAGGGTTTACTCATCAGGAATTTAGGACCTCACTGATTTTTAACGATTTCCATGCGACATCCGATATTTCATGGGTTCGTACATTTTTCGCACAGATTTCGGGCTAATTCTGCACTGAATCCGCACAGCTTCTACATTCACTCTTTTTGTTATCAACAAAGTGCGGAATCCGTGTGGAATTAGCGCGAAATCTGTGCAAAATCCGTGCAAAAAATGTACGAACCCATGAAATATTGGATGTCGCACGAAAATCGTTTAAAATTCATGGGGTCCTAAATTCCTGAGGTAGAATTATTTTCTATCCTTTCCTTCCTCTCCTCATTCTCTGCAACAAAAACCTAATCATCTGTTTGCATCTTTCCGAACCTTTACCTGTTCTATATCGCAGGCATCAACTCTCCAGATGATATGATATTCGGTTTGTTGTAGGCTCTGCCTCTTGTATGAATTGCGAGGTCTCATAGTCAGTGCAACGAATGCAATGTGTTAGGGGTTTAGGGTTTTGTGTGTTTTTGTGTGTTTTTGTTTTTGTTCTGTTTTGATTGATGAGTTGTAGAAGTGGGGCAAGCAGTCGCGTGCCATTGCAGGCATGCAGGGTGTTAGAGAGTGTGTTTGGGTCTGGTGAGGGTCTTCGTGAAACGGAGCTCACAAACGCGCTCTCTCTTCCCACCTGGTTCATCCATGTGGCCAGCGTTGTTGAATGGTGAGCATCACCAACTTCTTCTGCTTAGGGTGAGGTTTTATTAGTCTTCACACTACAAGTACGAGTGAATGCTTTTTTTTCCTTTTTTCTTATTTTGTTTTTGAACACTTTGTTTCATTGCCAGTTTTTACAACAATCAAAGCTCACCGAATTTGCTGAGTTTTAGTCTCCTTCGTTGCTTGAGAACAGAATAGTGCCAGCTACCACCACTTGAAAATGATTAATTCAATTGAAACATGTAATTTAGATGGGGACAAATTTTATTTATCACGAGAGCGTGGTAAAAAATGATAATAAAAAGTTCCCATGTAACCTGCTATAAGAACATAATTGGGCGCTTTAGGAGTAAACAAAGAAAAGGAATGTGGATATCTTTTCTGTGCATATTGTTCAATCTTTGCTCTATTGTCATTTCCAGTGTCATGTTTGGAGTTCAGAGTTCAACGTTCTTTGCTGCTGATTTGTGGTATAGTTTCAATTGATAGCATTGTTGTTAGCATTAGTTTCTCAATATGCAGGCCTTATGAATTTAGGACCCTACAAATTTTAAATGATTTCCAATATTTCATGGGTTCTTACATTTTTCGCACGGATTTTTTTTCTAATTCTGCACGGATTCTGCACCTTTATTGATAACAAAAAGAGTGAATGTAGAAGCTATGCGGATTCAGTGCAAAATTAGTGCAAAATCAGTGCGAAAAATGTACGAACCCATGAAATATCAGATGTCGCACGGAAATTGTTAAAAATCAGTGAGGTCCTAAATTCCTGATGTGGACTTTTAGCTCGGCGAAAGTTCTTCTCTGCGGTGTTGTATAGAGTGGACATTTTCTGATGTTATGCAAAACCTGCCTCTTATGGATATCGTGCTTTATGGTTTTGCAGGGTTACAGCAATGGCGTTGGTCTGGCGTTACGGTGACACCCCGGGCAACTCCACATGGAAAGGTCTTTCGTGGGGAATGGTACCTCTCTTTCAAAATAAAACTGCAAGTTCACTTTAAAAGTAAATAAATTATAAATTTTTGGTGAGGTATAGTTTCAAGCTATTCTAGTTATAAAAAAGAATAGTTTTAAAAATCCAATTTGTCTAATATTCTCAATTAGCTGAGATTCAATTTTGACCATTTACACTAACAATTCTATTGCTTCGTGGAAACTTGTTCACATGTAAAGTTAAAAACCTTGTTCATTCCTCTACCTTGCAATATCAAGATTGAACTTATCTGGGAGACTTTTTTGTGACTCTTCTGGCAGGTTCCTTTATTAGGTGGAGCCATGTGCGCATGTACTTGGCATTTCTTCTATAATGCCCAGTCTTTGGAGGTATGATAAATAATGAGCTTTATTAGGAGCAAAAACTATTTCTCATGTCTATGTATGCTCCTTACTAGCCAGGTCCCGAATGTACCCAAAGTGTACAGTCTAGGAAGAAACTGTATCCTAGGAGTACATGTGTTACTCCTTTTCCAAGACATTAACCCCCAAAGGACTGAGGATTCATGGTTTTAAAGTGAAAGTTCAATCGATTATGTTGTGAAGAATATGATTTAGATGGGACCAAATTTCATATCACTGGAATCACTGAAGAACAATATACGTGTTGGTTAAAATACAAGTAGTTTTGAACAAAAGGAACTCCATATAGGACTTACTCTAAAATGTTAAAAAAACATGAGACACAGTTTGGGTTTCTTGGTCCTTTAGGGGTTAACACATGTAGCACATGATTGTGTTCTTGTCCCTAGGGGTGTCAGAGTGCAAGCTTTTTAGGCAAGACTTTGTGACGCGGTTTCTACACGTTGACATCCATAATCCACACCACAACCGTGCGACTCTCACCATATCAGTTGAATTACGGGGTTGTCACAACGCTTTCTTCCCATTCTCAATCTTCAAAGAATGGGTATGTGGCACTTTCTCCTTGAATTGTAGAGGACCCATTCTCTAAAGATTGAGAAGCTTCATTCTTCTCCTCTTGAGGTGAAGAATGGGTGTGAAGATTGAGAAGCTTCATTTCTTCTCCTCCACAAGTACATTTCTCTAGTTCGCTACTGTTCTCATTCTTCACACTCATTCAAAGGGTGTCACAGCTTGGTTCGTGGAGAATGGCCACGATTGGCTCTTGAATTCTCTCCCTAGGTTCTCAATTTTCATAAAAACGCCGTGACACCCCTATTGAAACCGTTGGGTTTTACGATAGGGGCCATGTCCTCGCTCAAAAGCTCATTGCAAAAGCTTAATACAAAAACTTGTGCAAAAGCTGGCACAAAGATTCGCACTCTGACACCCCTATTCTCCTAAACCCTAAACCCTAAACCGTGGCCTAATCACAAAACCCTAAACCGCTGTCTATAACCTGAGTTCAATCTACTTTAGGAATTTATGGCAGCTTGTTAGCATATTGGGTGGACAAGGGTTATGCTGGTGGCTTTGAATATACGTTGGTTTCAAAAAGAGAATTTGTAGCTGACCAGATTTTTGTACCTCATTTTGATGTGTCTAACTACTATTTTTACTCACTACAACAACTTTTTCTGGTTTTTTTTGCAGATATTGGTGGTATTTCAAGCTGCGTTGACTGTGCTAGGAAATTTTACAATGTGGATTGCTGCATTTCGAATCTACCAGGCTTCTCAAAAGCAATCTAAGGCGCCTTGAAAGTTTTTCTAGTTGCCATCTGTATGATAGAAGAGCTTAGAAGATGGATGGTAAGGTTCAATATTCTCCACTCATGAATTCAACTTCACAATGGATCATTTTTCAAAGTGGCTAAAGCTCTTGCATGCCGTGTATTATATCAATTGTGAATTTGGTCTTTCAGTAAAAGCTTTTTTTTATCTCTCAAGTTTAGCTATGCTTTACAACGATTGCAAACTAATCATCTCTTGTTTATGTTTTAGGATGGGGATTTACAGTTGATTGCAGCTTCGAATTCTTGTCAAATTTGGGTTAGGATATAAGGTAAAACCACCCTATTTGTGCCGTGTTTTACATTTCACCCCAAAAGGACCAAAAAGCCCAAATTGGGCCTCGTGTTTTTTTAACAATTTTGAGTAGGTCCTATGTGGACTTCTTTTTGTTCAAATATCTTTTGTTTTGGACCAGCACATGCAATGGTCTTCATTGATTTTGGTGACATAAAATTTGGTCTCCTCTAAATTATATTTTTCACAATTTGATCAATTGAACCATGTATCTTGGTCCCTTTAGAGGTTAAATTTTTTATATGTACTTTACTAGTACTATGGCATAAATAGGGTGGTTTACATTGGGATCCTGATATCTCATTTTTACAATCTTACGTCAGTCTGTCATGCTTTGTTTTTTTATCCGTCAGTCTGTTATGCATTTTTATTTTTTTTTAATCTGGAATTTCACAAACTGATAGAATGCTTCATTGAATTCTTTTTATTTATTCCGGTAAGCACAACAGTAGTCACACTGTAGGATTGTACCATGTATCAAAGTAAGCTATGAACCATGTCACCGAAATAGTTATTTAGTATGGGTGATTGATTGGTAAGCATGGCAATTAGTATGGCCAGTGTAGTAACACCACCACTACACATCACAATGCCCTAACATCACCAACACAATTGTACGTTGTGATAAATAGTTTAGCCCATATTAAATAACCATTTGATGATGAAGAAGAATGAGATTGTATCTTATTTTTTCTTCCCATTAGTGTTATAGTACTTCTGTGAAAGTTGTCTCTAAAATGTGCAACAATTGTGAGTCTTGGTTTACATTCATAAAACCCATGGAATTATAGAGAAAAGATGATATAAATTAAAATACCCCATTATTGATAAGGTAGAGGAACATTGTTATGTTCCTTATCCCAATTCCATTCCCTTCAAACCGTCCCTTTTAGATTCCTTTCTAGCTCCAAATCTAAATGCATTGACCAATTAGAATTCTTGTATTTGAATCATGTTTAGGCACATCACAATATGGTTGATTACAAGTGTCAACTCAAGTTTGTTGTGTTTTTTAAAATTTATATGATGAATTTTAAAAAAACTAAATTGTGAAAGTCAATCATTTCTAACTTCCTATATTGTGTAAAAAATTAGATTTATTACATCAATTTTCATGGTCAAAATCCTTAAAGGGTTAGAATTAGGTCCTACTTTAACCCTTAACCCCTAAACGTCCCAGAGTCCAGAAACTGGATCACGAACGGATTCAAAGCCTTCTCACGTTCTCATCAATGCTTGGATGAAACTCATCCAATTTTTTGGAGATTCTTCATCAAGTTGTTGTCCTATCTAATGGCTGGATTTAGTCATACTAGAGTACATATTTTTCTAAAATTACAAATGTAGAAGTATGTCAAGTCGTTGACCATGCCAAAATTGCATTGACTCTAGTTCAAATTGGAATCGTGAAAAATGAGGTCATAAATTTAAGAAACACAAAAATTTCAAAGTATCACCACATTTAAGAGTATCTTATTTCAAACTCATTCCAACAAATTTTACTCAAAAAATATTGAAATTTAGTTTGTAATTGAATTTTGAAGGAATTTTTAATTTTAACTTTCAAACTTTATAATTAAATATTGGTGATTGTATTAGTGAATAGAACCGTACGGATGGAATCTAAAATTCAAAATCTAGAACTTTCATTTGTATATCAATTCTAGAATATTCTTTGAAATGGTAATTTATAATGCTTTTTCTCAAATTGTCAATTCCAGGGACACCCTGGTACGTTCTCGGGTACGTTTAGGGGTTAAATGACAGAGGGGGTAAGGGCAAAACCTAAATGTGTTATAAAATGTTGCTGCTACAACTTCAATGAAGTTTGGTTCAAAAGAGAAAATGAGAAGCATGGTGTTTAGTAATTATCTGTACGGTCAAACTTTCGAAAAATGTTTTTTCATTAAACGAATTTAGAAGCATTTATCGTTGAATATTCACCAAAATTACAAATTTTATTTTTAGAATTTGAAATTTGGTATGATTGGTTGAAACTAGACATTCTATTCTAGAGTTCAAAAAGCAAAATTTTAAAAAGAGGGAACATCATTACTTTCCCGAAATAGTAAGTTTTGTAACACTAGGACAATGTTGAGATGTTTGTCTTTGAAAATTTCTCCTTGATGGAGTTTAACTCGGATTGACATGATTCAAATTGGGTTGAAAAGTAGACTTGATTTCCTATTTGAAAATATTTTTTATTTTTTAAAAAAGTATTTTTTTCATCTCGGGCAGCCCATAAAAAGGGCAGCGACCATAAAATGGTCATTCGGTCACTTAGGGGTTAAGTGAAAAGTGTGTATGATGTTGAAGCAACATACATGTATTTGAAACGTGTCAACATTCAAGTACTTGACAGTCCATAGTGTCACAATGCATATACACTAACAATATATCGTAGGTGGAAGGTAGGGTTTGTAAAGAGCATTCCTAAAAATAAATGCCAAAATTTTGGGAAAATTATTTGCTCAAAAGAATTTTTTTTAATGGTTAAAAAGAGAAATCTAGATTAACATTTGTGAATATTCCATCTCCCAAACCTTATTTTTCAAAAAATATTAATTATTTGACACATGATATCAACTTTGTCCTCTATCTACTGTATACGATAGAAATTAGGAGTCTACTACCTTATTTGACATACATTGAGGTGCAAAATGTACACCGATCACATGTGATGAAAAAAGATAGGGGTATTGACCTATGATATTTTATAAAATATTTTAAGAAGTTTGGACTACATACCTCATTTTCTCTTAGAACTACGTCAAATTTTGGACTACACACCTTGTTATTTTGGACACTCTTTTCAACATTGGTTTTACAACCACATTTTGAAGCTGCTATATAAATTTGTTCAATTATAGATGCACCACAAAAAAGGTGTTGTTTTTTTACAGTCTTTTTAACGTTTTTCTTTGACACTTTTCAAGTATTATAAAATCTTTTCCTTTCTTTTCTTTTCTTGACACTCCAACAGTATAAAAACAAAAAAATTAAATTTAAAATTTTAACTTTTTAGTTGAGTGGGTACTGTAGTCATAACATTCAATAACTTGTTGTGGCTATGCCTAGTTCCAGGGGATAACATACAATATATCCCTCACCTAACAAGACCTTATGAGTAGCTAATTGGATAGATGGAGTTCTAAGATGAAAGGCAGAGTGCATAAGGCTACTGAATGTAACGTATCTTTACAATCGTCCCCCTCTTGGCTTTCTCTTTTGATACTTGAAAATCTAAAAAAAACTAGGGCTTAATTTGCTTGGTTGTTGTATTGTTCTTTTGCACTGGAATAAAACATGTTCCATTTGCACCAAAAATTAAATTAAATTAAAAATAATTTGCCTAAATTTATTTATTATAAATTACATGAATATTTTACAAAGATTCCAATATTTTGGGATTATCAAACTGAAAAATCAAAATCAAATTAATTATTCGGCATGAGAGTGCAGAAATTGAAAAAGGTAGTACGGTAGTGATGATACAACATTAAAGATACCAACTTGGATACATGATACATTTGGGGCAAGAAAGCGAGTCGGGGTCGCGTTGCAAAAACACAAATGACCAAATGCTGTGCATCCCATCCAGAGGGACAACTTCTGGTAGAGAATGGAGGTGACACAATGGATGGCCCAGGTGAGCAGCCACCGAGGAGTTGTTCTAGATGGATAGATACATGGGGACCAGCCATCCCTAAAGTGCCAGGCCAAATTTTGCTCCATTTCTACCCCCAAAAAAAATATGTGCCTTAAAAAAAGTTAGCTTGATTTTGATGTTTCTTTCACCAGCTCTGGCCTGGTAGTTGTACCATTTTTATGCAGTGATTAATAAAATGATCGGCTTGTGTCAAAAAAAAAAATGTGCCTGCTAAATTTACAAAGGAAAAAAAAATGATGAAATTTAGCCAAAATTTTCCATCATGCTACAAACATGTTGTATCTTTGTGAGGAGATATCCGCGGATATCATCGTGGTATCACCTTAACCCCTCAAGGACCAAGGATCCATGATTTTAAATTCACAAATTCAATCTATCATATTGTGAAAAATATAATTCGGATAGGACCAAATTTTATATCAGTGGAACTAGTGACGAATATTGATGTGTTGGTAAAAAAATAAAATAAAAATTGAAACAAAGGAATTTCATATGCAAGAAAAAAACATGAGACCCAATTTGAGTTTCTTGGTCTTTAGAGGTTAATAGATCAAGGATATTGTAGGATATCATAGAGATATTGAGAATAATATGTGCACAGGGTAACCTTAATGTGTAAGGGTATTTCAGGGTATCATAGAGGTATTGTGAGTAGTATGTGCACAGTAGCCTTAATAATTATATGAGGGTATTGCAGGGTAGCATAGAGGTATCGTGAGTAGTATGTGCACAGTAGCCTTAATAATTATATGAGGGTATAGCAGGGTAGCATAGAGGTATTGTGAGTAGTATGTGCACAGGGTAGCCTAAATAGATCAAGGGTATTGCAGGGTATCATAGAGGTATTTGTGAGTAGTATGTGCACAGTAGCCTTAATATATGAGGGTATTGCAGGGTAACATATAGGTATCGTGAGTAGTATGTGCACAGGGTAGCCTTAATAGATCAAGGGTATTGCAGGGTATCATAGAGGTATCATGAGTAGCAAAAGTAGCCTATCATTTGTGTGGGAGGTAGCATCCTGTGCTAAAGTGGTTGTGGGATCAGTGATGGGACATGGATGGAGGCTGTGGTAAAATAGAGGCCCACTTTGCTTCCCATGGTAGAGGGAGATAAGGCTTCCAATCTATGCCACTAGCAACTCATCCTGTGGTTGCCAATGACATTTTTCAGTTTTTTTTGCAGCTTTTCCTTCTCCTTTCAGTTCATCCTTTCGCAGATGGGGAACGTAACCTGAGAGCATTCCCACTGAGCCTAAAAAGTCAATGTATATGAGATCTCAAGCCAGTCAAATACATATGAGACCTCAAATGTTCTCTAAATAAGCTTTAGGATAGAGAATTTACAAATTTCTCTATATTTTAGAGATACAATAGAGTTATTTGTAAAATTGAGCAAAAAAATTCCACAAGAGGAAAGACAAGGCTTAATTGGTATTTTAGCTTGAAAGGCCGTGAAAACAAGTTTTAGCTCCTTTTTTTTTTGACCAATCAAATGCATTGCGTTGTTAGGGAGATTCAAACATAGCACCTTCCCAAAGTTAGAGAAGCTCCTCCAATGCACATTCAAGTTCCCACCACGGAATTTACACGTACCTCCAAATGCTTCACCAAAGCAAGCGCTTGGTTGTTTGTGACTGACAGTTTTTGCGATTTCTAATTGAAGCTTGAAAACTCAGTGTTGTAGAGGGCCTACCCCTCCTTGACTTTACGGAACTCCAGCAGGAGGAGAACCATGAGTAAGGACATTGTTTCTATATCCCCTTCTCCATTTGAGGTTACCTGTTTCTAAAGCTTTAAGGATAAAGAACACATGAGGTCTTGTCTCTAAAGCTGAGGTCTTGTCTCTAAGACAACATTTCCTCCGGATGTTTCAAAAACAACACTAAATGCAACAAGTAATACATCGGTGTAAATAGAGCAGCTTTATTAATAATTTCTTTAATAAAGCTCTAATTTTATTAATAAATGAAGCTCTAGTTTTATTAATGGAGTTTCAAATTACGTACCATAATACATGGTGGGCTAATTATTTAGGATTTTTTTGCAATTTTTTTTCAAAAGTACAAATCTATTTTTAGAAATTTAATTAAACATTCCGCACCCTATGCCCACAAGAAATCATTCGGTAACCAAAGCGACATGTTAAAAAAAAAACATAGCCATGGCCCCATGACCCCATGGCACCCATGCCATACATCCCATGGCATACATGAACCCATTCATAGCTATCCGTTCCTCACCATTCGAGCGTTGGGAAGAATCCTGCGCCCGCCGTTCCTCCGCCGGAGGAATCCCGTCGTCACGCTCCTCACCCCACCCCACACCCCCAAAAATTTTCTTCCCCTTCATTATTGCCTCCTCGCATTCCCTTCCTCCTCGTCGCAGAAATCCGCCCTCACCCACATTGCCTTTGAATCGCCGGATTGCGCAGCTAGCTGGGATCCAAGACGCGCACTCACTCGTTTCGCGTTTTGGGGTTGCAATGAGGAGGGCGGTGTCGCAGCTCGCGGAGGCCGTGCGACGCGCATCGCTGGGGCGCAATGCCATCGCCGGGAATGTGCAGGCGCGGCGCGGCTACGCGGACGAAGCTGCAGCCACAGGGGGGGAGCTGAAGAAGACGATGCTGTACGACTACCACGTGGAGAACGGCGGGAAGATGGTGCCGTTCGCGGGCTGGTCCATGCCCATCCAGTACAAGGACTCCATCATGGACTCCACCACCAATTGCCGCTCGCACGGCAGCCTGTTCGACGTCTCGCACATGTGCGGCCTCAGCCTCAAAGGCCCCGACGCCATCGACTTCTTGGAGTCGCTCGTGGTCGCCGACATCAAGGGCCTCAAGCCCGGCACCGGCACCCTGTCCGTCTTCACCAACGAGACCGGCGGCGTCATTGACGACACTGTCATCACCAAGGTCTTTTCCCTGCTCCTCAATCGATTCTCCCCTGCGCATTGCCTATCTGTTTTCATATTCAAGTGTGACATTCAACTGTTGAAATCTAGGACTGCTCGTGATCTGAGGTTACAGAAGAGTTCTTGAACGAATATGACAATCTCGTTGCTTTTCAATTTCGGTGCCAACTTCGCTTTATCTGTGTTTCGCAGGATTTTCGTCTTTGTTGTTGTCATGGTCATGTCGTGTTGACATTCAAATGCAAAAACTAGGACGGGTAGAGACAAGTATCTGGAAAAATGCCGAGTTCTTTTGTTCTCATTTCTTTTCAATTCTGGTGCCAACTTTGCATTATTGGTGTTTCGTAGGAATTCGTCTCTGTTGTTGTCATCGTCATTTCGTGTTGACATTCAAATGCAAAAAATAGGATTGGTAGAGATTTGAGGTTACCTGGAAGAATGCCGAGTTCTTGAACGAATATGACAATCTAATGTGATTTCGTTGCTTTTCAATTTCGGTGCCAACTTTGCTTTATCGGTGTTTCGTAGGATTTCGTCTCTGTTGTTGTTATGGTCATGGCGTATTGACATTCCAGTGGAAAAAACTAGAGATCTGGGGTTAAAGACAAGTATCTGGAAAAATGCCGAGTTCTTGTATTCTCATTGCTTTTCAATTCTGGTGCCAACTTCGCTTTATTAGTGTTTCGTAGGATTTCGTCTTTGTTGTTGTCATGGTGATGTCCAGTGATCTCAGAACCACTTTATGACATTTAGAACATTATGCGACCTCCCACAGAAATGGTATCTACTTTTGCTACCCAGTGCATACAATACTCACGATACCTCTATAATATCCGGCAATACCCTTGATATATTAAGGTGATGCCATGATGATATCCGCGGATATCACCTCATGAAGTTGCTACATATTTATATCATGATGAGCATTCTCGCTACATTTCATTTTTATTTTTCATTTTCTTTCATTGTATGTTTAGCAGCCCCATTTTTTGGGTAGAAATCCAGCTAATTTTAGCCAGTTTTGAGATCACTGGGCGTGATGACTGACATGGATGTGAAAACGGCGAATATGGCGGGGTTTTTTACAGGTGACGGATGATCACATCTACTTGGTGGTGAATGCGGGTTGCCGGGACAAGGATTTGGCGCACCTGGGGAAGCATTTGAAGCCGTTTCAGGATGCGGGAAAAGCGGTGGGATGGCACATTCACGACGAGCGGTCGTTGCTGGCGTTGCAGGGCCCTCTGTCTGGTGAGGTGTTGCAGGCTTTGACCAAGGAGGATCTCAGCAAGATGTACTTCGGTGATTTCAAGGTCATGGACATCCACGGCTCTGAGTGTTTCCTCACTCGCACCGGGTATGAATTCAGTTCTCTCAAGATTGTTGTGAGCTTGTTTCTTTACTTCGTATCAGTAGCAAATAATAGATGGACAGGAATTGCAATCAACAATTCGAACTAAGGCTATCTTTCTGGATTCGCTCCGCTGATTGTTGGTTAACATTTCTTTTATTTTGTCAATACGAGAAGCAAATTGTTGTGTAAATAGAAAAATAAACAAGGAAGACCTCATGATGTTAGAGTATGTCTTTTAGGCTTTTAACTTGCTTTTTCGCTAGCAAAATTCCTTGTTGCATAAGTAGCTTGACATAAGGAATGTGGGCTTGACATAGTATTTCTTGAGCTTCACAGTTACGTACCTTTTCTGCTCACAAACATATCTTTCTAGCTCCTACACATATTGCTTCACCATCCTCTCTGTCATTCTTATGGTTCTGTATAGACCTACACATGGTACAAGAATGTCCTTCTGACAAGGATGCTCTTCCAACTGGCTCTCTAGAATGTCATGTTTCAAGATGTTTTTTCAGTAGTTTTGAGTAGGTCCCATGTTTGTTCAAATATATTTATTTTTCGTCTGACACATGCATAATGAGAGAATTTTGGTGCTACTGATTCTAGTGATATAAAATTTGGTCTCATCTAAATTATATTTTTCACAATATGATCAATTGAATTTTTCATTTTAAAACCATAAATCCTTGGTTAAACTGGCTCAAGAATGATATTGATAACCAAAACCATATGAAAGAGTTTTGGAGCAATCGACTGTTGTTTTCTTCTTTTTTTGGAGGTCTGGTAATGAGACAATTTTGGTGGATGCAGATACACTGGCGAAGACGGATTTGAAATCTCCGTGCCGGATGAATCCGCACTGGACTTAACCAAGGCCGTCATAGAGAAAGGAAAGGGAGGGATTCGGTTGACAGGACTGGGAGCCCGCGACAGTCTTCGCCTGGAAGCCGGCCTGTGCTTATACGGAAACGACCTTGAGCAACACATTTCCCCCATTGAAGCAGGTAGCGATGTTGTTGTAATTGCTACAATCTTTCATAGCCAAAAAAATACTCCCTCCGTCTGGAAATAGCTCCCCTAGTTTTTGGCAAAAAAATCCCTCTCAGTGCTCGAAAAATGGTCTATCTTTAATAGTACTATGTAGTTATTCATTGTCCGCCCTGTTTGAAGTGGACAGGGCTCACGTTTTAAGTATAAAACAAAGCACAATTACGTCGGAAAAAAGAATGCCAAAAACCAGAACAGAGGGAGTAGATTCCTGAATACTTTTGCAGTAAATAACAAACTAAGGTAGGAGCACCGAATTCCGACAGTGTACTCTATGCTGATAATTTCTTGACATGGTAGTCATTCTAGAACGTAAACCTAGGTTGACCATAGATAGCTTATCATTTTGGTCAACAAACAATAAGAGCTCTATGGCGTGCCTAGATTTGCGTTCTAAAATGACTACCTTCAATAAGAGCTCTATGGCGTGCCTAGATTTGCGTTCTAAAATGACTACCTTCAATAAGAGCTCTATGGCGTGCCTAGATTTGCGTTCTAAAATGACTACCTTGTATAGAAATTATTGGCATACTGTCGGTATTGGATGCTCCTACCTTACACGTGATACATTAGAGTTCTCCTTTTCAACTCAAAAACTTTTGAAAAAACTCAGTTCAGCCACCAAACTCTCAATAGTTTTGAACATGAATGAATAAGAAACTAAGATTGCATGCATAGAGATGAAAAATTTTAACACTCTATTTTCGACATTTTTTTCTGATGGTACTGAATGGAATGTTGCAGGCTTGGCATGGACTGTGGGCAAGAGACGGCGAGCGGAGGGCAACTTCTTGGGGGCAGAGACCATCTTGAAACAGATCAAGGACGGCGTGGCGAGGCGCAGGGTGGGATTCATCTCCACCGGGGCACCGGCACGCGCGCACAGCGAGATTCTGGACCTGGAAGGGAAGAACATAGGGGAGATTACGAGCGGCGGGTTCAGCCCATGCTTGAAGAAGAACATTTCCATGGGCTACATTGCCACAGGCCACCACAAAAACAACACCAAAGTGAAGGTCACGGTGCGGTCCAAGGCTTATGATGCCACTGTCACCAAGATGCCGTTCGTGCCTGCCAAGTATTACAAGCCTCCCCAAGAGCCTGTGGCCAGCTAATTCAGGCAATGCAGGGAATTCGAATTGTTGGCACAGTACATATGCCTTGAAATGCACATAATTTGCAATCAATATGCACAGCTTTTGTATCTACCCAGCAAGGAGATGAAAAGCTCGTTCAGTCTTTTGTGTGCAGTTCATGTACCCAGGTACTTCCATTCATTTTCCGTTGTAGATGTTTTGTAACAATTGAGGAATGGTATTATATGTATTCATTTCCACCACTGCTTCGTCATCTTCACTTGCACCGTGTGTTGTATCGGATCTCTTTTTTTATCTGGAAAAGTCTTGGTCTTTTCCACGTAGTCAGATTCGCCAGGCATTTTGTTAACCTTTAAAAGGACGTACCAAGCCTCACGGGCTTTTTGGTATTTCAAGAGAATCTTGCGCATCACTTCTACCCTGTTGAGTCAAATGGGGTTTTCTAAATGCCAAACCAAGCATATTTGAGGGATGTGTACTTCTTTCTAATAGAACAAAAGTAAATTAAAAAGAGAATTGTGCTTAAAATGGAGTTACAAAGAGATTTTGGGTGTCGGAATGAGGAATGACGTGCTTTTAGCTAATTGAAATCACTATTGAGTTGACTATTCAATGATTATTCCTCTCATTCTACTTGTGATTGGTCCATTGACTATTTGATGCGCACTTTTGATACGTGAAAGGCGTGCAAGGGTGGGGGAGTGTGGGTGCAAGGGCCCTTCACATGTAGATGAATAATTTGAGAGGGTTAGTCCTAACGTGCATGGGTGGGAATGCTCTAACACGCTAGAATCCAGAGTCAAGAAGCATTTTGAAAGGCCCCTTGAAACTTTTCATCCACTTCTTGAGGTCAGAGACCCTCTGAGGCCATGGGTGGCCATGCTCTTATGGTGATATCCCACCTTTCCCGGCAGGAAAGTGATTGTGTGAGCAGAGAATGAGAGCGGATAGAAAGTTTTATTTTAAATGAAGGAGGCCTGTAACCGTGGACAAACTTGGAAATTTGTTTAAAAACAAATACAATATCAAAAATCAAAACAATTCAAAATAGAACCCTAAAGTTTTTAAATGTAAATAGATTCTAAAATTATTATATAAGTGGTCTTGTTTCCGTGAATTCCACGACAGATGCATTTGAAACATCAAGTTGAATATGTAGATGTGATAACTATTAGGTTTGGCCTTGAAGAAGTTAAATGCAGATTACGGTTTTGGAACTTGTCTGTGAAACCCAAGTCAACAAATTCTGGCTGCAATTGCGGATTTCAATATGTACATTATTTTGTCATGTAATGTACCTTATGAAATCATGGACTCACCATGAAGCCCTGGAATACATAGATAGATAGATAGAAACACCAGCCCTATTGCGAGGCCGGCGTGAATAAAGTGTCCGTTCGTAATGTCAATGACCTGATGCCCACCGGACAAAGGGACATTGGAACAATACTACTCTCCTCTTTCGAGGATGGACACTATAGTAACCTAGGCAAAGTAACACTAAAGTAAATTGGAATACATGCAATAAGCAAACATAGGGATGTTGCATGTCTCTAATTTGTGCACTTTAACCCTTTAGCGCGCCGGCGTCCAGATTCTGAACGCCGGATGAATTTCAGCAGCTCGTTTTCTGTAGGAACTGGATGTTTTTCATCCATTTTTATTTTTTTTCATTCTTGAGCTAGTTGAATACCATTTGTACGGTATGGATCTTCCAAATAAGATAATGTGAATTTTTGAATATTTACAAAAGTGATTAATGTCAAGTTTCAATCTTAGTTCAAAAAGAAAGACCTTAAATATGATTTTCCATAGTAAGTAGAATCAAATAATGGAAACCATACCATCTCGTAGTGCATGTCATTCTAATTTCATTACAATATTTTTAATTTTTTTGTGTTAATTTTGGATTTTTAATTGAATTTCAAGAGAAAACCTTGCAAAATTACTTTAAAAATATTAATAATAAATATGATGAATCCAACCATACGGATGTTATCTACACATTGACATTTGCAACTTTGTTTTATACATCAACTCCATTTTCGTTTTTCATCAACCATTTTATAACAAATCTTTGAAAACAGTATTGAATCGGGACGTTAAAGAGTTAAAAGTAGAACACTTTACTAATCTGAAAATACACTAAATGCCATGTGTATATATCTCCATTGTCATCAGAGCATGGCCAGCAGTACACTGGCAATTCTGGGCAGGAGAGCATGTTTGAGGGCTCCAATAAACTCAAAGACGCTACTAAAAAAATTAAAAAACAGCAACCGGATGGGCCGTCGCCGCCGACGTCGTCCGCCCGATAGTGCCTCGCCATATGGCAGTTGGTTAACTCGGCCATATGCCTATTCCGTCCGACTCAAAGCATGGAATCAGTGTAGCTGAGCAAACAGCAGGTTAGGGCTGCTTCACACTATGGCCGTCCAAGTCGAGAGGCCGTGGGATTGAGATTCCAAACTTTATTGAGTCCAAAGAAATCTAATGAAAATAGGCAATAAAATATAGTTTTCATTTTTTATGAAAAGAAATCGACGGCCTCTCGACCATAGTTTGGGTCTTGCAAAATGTAGGACCCAAACTTCCTTTCGAGAGGCCATCACCTTGGTCAAAAAGTGTTGCCATGTAAGCATTTTGAAGGTCCACAGCCTTTGGACTTTGGCCTCTAGTGTGAAGGGTCGATAGGCCGAAACGATGGTTTATTGCAATTTGATTGGTGGAAATTGATGGCCTCTCGACCTGCGGCCATAGTGTGAAGCGGCCCTTAGAGTTGCTTCCGACACAAGGATATCCCCGTTTCCGCCGCGCAGTTCCGTAAATTGGGACTCTGCAGTTGAGCGAGCCGACGAGTGTTTGTGTGGAGTCTGGAGTCAAGCAACCGTGAGTTGGATCAATGCTGGCCCTAAATAAAGCTATGAGCAATTGCAACTTCCCTCTGGCCACCGGTGTAGAGAACCGGTGGCCATGCTCTCACTAGAGTTGAACTTGGAGTCCTTGCACTCATTTACATATTGATCTAAGGTAACTATACCTTAAAGCGTTCACCTTACCAACTGATCCTATTTACACACATAAAACATAAAAATATTTTCAGTGGGTCTTAATAGTAAGTTCAAGAAAATTCCAACGCACTTTAGCATGCATTATTTGAACACTGTATGAATAAATTATGAATTTCCAAAGTGCTGACTATAAGTTGACCTTAAAGCAACCCTAAACTTTGATGTTCAAAATGTGCACATTCTCATCAACAGTAAGGTGTCAGAATCTACTTATAACGGAAGATTGAGCTATAGACACTTTTAGGTAATGGTCGCTTTTAGATATAGTTACCTTAAACTAATCACAATTTTTTTTAAAAGAATCTAATTAATTTGCATTAATACATAACGTTCTTTAGTAATTAGTGGAGTCCTCTCTTTCCAACAATAACACAATAAACACTTTAACAATGTCTCACCATCCAACCTTTAATTAAAGATGATGTGGAGGTACCATGATAATATAGTGATTTGAGAATAGTATAGTATTAATTATGAGGTATTGTAGAGAAGGGCTAAAAAAACCCTTCAGTTATGTAGGAGAATCCAATAGGATAATTTAGTATACCATAGTAGGAAGGCAGGGCCGGCAGAAAATAATTCCCCAAAAAAATGTCGAAAAAATAAATAAATTTATCAAGTATTTTGTCGAAATCAACAAAAATGAAGTCAACAAAAATTGTAGACAAAATACAAAGGAAAACGTGTAGCCACTAGTAAAATTCAATGTTAATTATTAATAGCCGATTTTTAAAATTTTATTTTTGAAAGTGCCGACCCCTACTTTTCAAACTTTAATTAATTATTCGACATGAAAGTGCCGACCCTGCCTACTACGGTAGTCCACGGTGGACCAGTCTGCACCACGGCCATAAGGCCAGGGAAGTGGCTTGGTCGGTAAGCCACCACACTAGATAGGCGGTAATAGGGCCCCGTCTTCCTCACGCCATAGCTGAGAGCACATTTGCAAACCCTAGGGACATCAGTGCTTACAGACAGTTTGTATTGTTAGCAATACAAATCTCCCTTGCGGCGTTCGTTCGTTCGACTATTGCAGTTTCCTCTTTCTTGTTTGTGTAGGAATTTCTGTTCAGGGAATTTCGCAAGCATGCCGAAGAACAAGGGGAAGGGAGGGAAGAACAGGAAGAGGGGGAAGAACGAGGCGGAGGATGAGAAGCGAGAGCTCGTCTTCAAGGAGGACGGGCAGGAGTACGCGCAGGTGCTGCGGATGCTCGGGAACGGCCGGTGCGAGGCGCTCTGCATCGACGGCACCAAGCGGCTGTGCCACATCCGGGGGAAGATGCACAAGAAGGTGTGGATCGCCTCCGGGGACATCATTTTAGTCGGACTCCGAGACTACCAGGACGACAAGGCGGACGTGATTCTCAAGTACCAGCCCGACGAGGCTCGACTGCTGAAAGCCTACGGCGAGTTGCCGGAAAATGTCCGTCTCAACGAAGGTATCGCTGGCGGCATGGACGACGAAGAAGACGGTGGCGGTGACGATTACGTCGAGTTCGAGGACGAGGATATTGATAGGATATAGAGGGGAAAACCTAATTCTATTGGCGGCGGTATGTGTCGATGGATGTCTTCTTCTTCTTGTGTAGCAATTGGCGCCCGTGTTATTGTGCAGGATGTGCTCCCTCTTTGCAAAGTAGTTGTCAGTTTAGTTGGTAACGCGGAAGTGTGAATGGCTTGAAATAGTCGGCTCGTCACACTTTCATAAATTTTTGTCTAGCCTCATCTAAATGGAAGAGTATTCATATTGCACTCAATTCTGACATGAATTTCAGCTTTTATGGTTTGATAGCAACGTGGAACGCTGGGGTCGGGAGGGAAACCTAATTCTATGCGGCGGTGTAACTGACGTTGTGCCTACTAAAGCATGAATAAAAGTTTTCGTGCGTCCCTTCTTTGTTCTTGTTGTGTAGCAATTGGTGACCGGATTATTGTGCAGGATGTTCTCCCTCTTTGCTAAGTAGTTGTCGGTAAGCGGAAGAGTAGATGGTTTGAAATAGTTAAGCTCTTTACTCTCTCATTTAGCCACATCTGATTAATATTGCACTCAATTTTCAAGCTTGCACAATATAAGCCAGTTCTTAGCCCCTAAATGTCAGAACATGTGTTTAATATGGTGTATTTTGGTTGTGTTTGGAATGGATCCATACCTTCAGAAGTTGGAATTTTGATCCATAAGATCCCAATTTAGAGCTTCTTGTTAGTAGAAAATGCCAATTATACGACGGTGTTAAGGTTAAAAGTTTATATGACATTTGAGTTAACCAAAAAGAAGCCCATCTAACCTCCCTTTTTGCTCTGCTTCTAATCTCTCTTTTGAGCTATACTTGGGTTGAATAGTGTTGTGTCATAGCATGTCCCCTTTTGGGCCATGGGCTTGGAGTTTTGGTAGAAGGTGTGGGAGTCATTGCGAGGTGTGGAGAATAATGACAGTGGCTTGTTTTAGATTGTCTCCTAACTCATCATGAACTAGTTTTTGGTTTATTTATATTTCAATATGAATTCAAGAGGAGTTCAAGAGGAGTTTGCTAAAACTTTCCTCTTTGAGCTGACTTTTTGGTTAACTCTGTTTAAGAAGTTAAAGGTTTGTTAGCATCTTGTTCTCGTTTTCCACTTTGATCTTTCTCCACCTCGGTAGTTATCGTGGAGTTGTTATAATCTTCGTATGTTTGTCATGGACCTGTCGTGAGTTGAGGTTAGAACAGGACTTCATATGATGGTTCAGACATCTTGGCTTCAATTGCCATGAAGTCTGTGCCACACTACATATTTCTTGGACTCTTGAAGAGTCATCCTTTTACTCTCACTTTTGTGTTTTTTGTCAAGGATAATAAGTTCATGACTGGGATGTGTTTCTTCCGAACAGTGACATGAGATTTACTTAACATCTGCTGTGGTTTTGCACAAATTGAATGCATTGAGATGTGACTGGTGCTTGTCTTGTTGTATTTGATTAAGCATACTGCTTGTCTTGCTAGAAGCTACGGGCAAGCTTTCTGTGTGTGGTTCTAGATTTCTGCTGAATTATCATTATATATTTTCAATGCTAGTACAAAATTTTCTTTTGAATTTGAAACATGCATTTATCATGATTTATTTGTCTATTTATTTTTATCCTAACTCACACATCATATCCATGAAGGATAATATCCTTTCTATACTTGACATAAGAAAAGTTAGAGGATCCATCTCAGTGGATTTTAACTTTTAAGTGTTCATATGGATTGAGGAGTAGAAATCTTTTTTTTTGAAGCTTACATAAATCAATTGAGGGGTGGTTTACACTACAGACCAAGAGCTGTGACCAAGGAAAATGGATTAATTCCATGGTCACACTTCAAAAAAATGTAATTTTTAAAGCCCTTGGGCCTCTCACTTCCATGGTCACACTTCAAAAAAATGTAATTTTTAATCCTTTAGTGCTCAGCAAACCACATTATGGTTACTACAACGTCCGAAATGCAAATAGCAGAGAATCCGTGAAGAATTGGAACTTCAGTTTTGAAGTTCAGATTTTCTCACATACATTACGCACCTTCCAGAAAAAGAAATTTTCATAGTACAACTATCAAAATACCTATCAATAGAACGCGAAAATACTTCAAATACTTGAAAATATAGTAAATACTTACAAATACAACATATGTATTGTGTAGTATTTCTTGTGTTTGGAAGTTTGTTATCTTGTTTTATTTTTTTGGATTGTGTTCTCTTCTTCATCTTCCATTAGTGTGTGTAATCCGATCTTGACTAATGTACCCACTCCTGTCAATTTTCAACGTATAAAATTTTGTCCTAAACCGTACATGGACAAGTCACTTTCACTTATAAATCTCACAATAATTATGTGTGAGTCTATTTTTGATATGAAAGATTGCAACATAGAGGTGTTGATATAGGGCATAGCTGAACTTCTTTGCTTTTATTTTTGAAAATTTACCTCAAATTATATTTAACTTTGAAGTCACACACCCCCCAAAAATCTCGTTTTTGAGCGTGCATTATACAGTTCAAATACATACTATAATCTTCCGATCCCACCATCGGATGATTCTCAAATTTTAATAAAATGTGTGCTCTCGAGTTGATAATAGAATTATACGGTTACTTTCTAATTTAACCCATTCTATTTTTGGTAGTCTCAACCACAATGAAAAAAATCTACAGAAATACAGGGCTCTGAGCTACAGTACCCTGGGCACTAAAGGGTTAAAGCCCTTGGGCCTCTCACTAAGTGTAAACCAAACTTGGACCGGGACTTAAAAAAATAATAAAACTTCATTTCAAGCCCATGGTCTCTTTGTTTGGTAATGAGAGAACCCTTCTTGTCTCTCACCACAAAATCCGGGGACCCTTCAACATTGTCCAATAGGCTTATTTCTAGGCCTTCTGAGGACCTTAACTCCTTCGGTCACTTTTTTTTTTCTTTGTAGTGTAAACCCAAGTCATCTTGGGAAGAGTTGATGGAGACAATCACAAATTTTAAAGCTGCATAGGACGAGTTTTTGGTCCGTAGTGTATGCCGCCCTTGAGTTTGTTGATTTTAAATTCTAGCCATTAGTGATGAAAAGAACCATCTCAGGTCACTTGGGTAAGGTAGAGGCACCAATACCTGTGAGTTTAATCCTTAAATCCTTAAAAGTTCTCACCCTCTCCAGATTTGGCAGTTTTCCAAAAATGCATTATAAATTGCAATTAAGAGGGATATTTTCAACTTGATGAATGAATAAAAGTTGTGCATTATGAATTTTAGATTCTATTCATACGGTTAATTCTACAATTGCTTTCACCAATATGTTCCTATAAAAAATAAAACTTAAAATTTAAAACTCTTTTGTAATTTGATTACAAATATGTTAGATATTGACAATCTAATAATGAAATTTGTTGTGATGGGTTGAAATGAAATACTCTAAGTGCAAAGAGTTTTTGGTTGCTTAATTTGAGTAGTTGACTTTTTCAAGAGCGCTTTTAGACTAAAATCTTCGAAATTTTGGGTGGAACACTACAACATGAAATGAGGTATTTACAAATCATCCCCTTTCTAATTGGATCACACATGCACAAAGCTAACTTCCCATAAAATTTTCAGTAAAAAATCTATACTGCAAAAGTGCATGATGGATGAGAAAACAGATTTCAAATCTATACATCATGCAAAATATGCATGGTTGGGCGATTAGGAGTTAACGTCTGAATTCAACATTCCTTACATTTAAAACTATATTATATTATTATAGTATTTTCTCGTATAAGATAATGTTAAAACTAATGTATCCTAATTTTTTTCGTAACTATTTAATTGAAAATAAAATTTATATGACTTTTCAAAGTTTTTTCTTGTAAAAATCCTAGTAATTACAAAAAAGTCTTGAATAATGTGAGTATTTTTAAAGAAAATGTAAATAATAATGATGAACAATAAGGTGTAGGTGGCATGCTTCTTGAGCTTACATAAAAAGAATTTCAATAGAAAACTTTTCCTGCAATGTATATTGGAATTTAAGGTTTTGAGATTTAACCTCTAAACGTTTGAATGTGCCTTTGCGGCCAAAAGAAAACATTGTATTTTGGTTGTATTTGGAATGAATTCACACCTTCAATAAGTTTGAGTTTAAAAAAGAAGTTGAAATTTAAATCGATATGGTTCTAATGAGCTACTGAGATCATAATTTAGAGTTTCTTGTCGGTAGCAAATCCCAATTCTACGACAACGTATATACTATCCCCATGGGATGTTTAGGGGTTAAAGTGCTGTAAAAAAACACAATTTCACAAATTTGAAAAATAGTAAATTGAACTAGAAAGTAGAAGATAGCGACACACTTTCTTAGTTGAAACCATTTTCATTTAAAATTATGAACTAGGTGAAACTTAACATTTGATTGAAAAGCGACTAAACATGACCACACATGACTCTTTTGAGTAATTAGGAGTTAACTGCCAATGAATCATTTGTTTCCTAGTGTGCAAAAGCAAAAAAAGTTTTCGTTATTTATTATCCAACCCACTAATTGTAGAAAATAGTAGTATTTGCCGAGATTGCACAAACTTGGCAAAAAATTGGCCGTATGTTGGGGCAAAGAGAATATTTTGGTGATTCCAAGCATTAACCCCTAAAAGGTCAAGAATTCATGGTTTTAAAATGACAAATCCAATTGATTATATTGTGAAAAACATAATTTAGATGAGACCAAGTTTTACATCAGTGGAATCACTGAAGATAATTGCATGTGTTAGTCAAAATAATAATAAACTTTAACAAAAAGAAATCTACATACGATCTACTCAAAACTCCTAAAAAGACACGAGGCCGAGTTCAAGCTTCTTCATCTTTTAGGGGTTAAATTAATTACTTGTTTTCATTCAAAAAGTTTCATGGTCTCCTATTTCGAAGGATGGTTCCATGATTGGTGCCCATACTTGTGCTAGGAAGCCACATTTCTGATAGTCCGTGATATGTTGAACAATGTGAAAAAATAAAATTTCATCTCAAAACTAGTTGTTATTTGTAAGGAATTGGATTTGAAATAGTCCACTTCAAATACTTAGTTTTGTAATCCTTATGAAAATCACTAAAGAATACTCTAATATGGAGGTGGAAGTGAAGGTATGGGATTTTATGGATAAATCAAATAATCTATAAGTTAGAAATGGGGTTGTGGAAATCACTTTGCACAATTTTAAGAATATATGTAATACCGTAGTGAATAAATAACACTTTTCTTGAAAATGCATTTACAAGAATTGAATGTGCTG
The DNA here is from genome assembly GCA_022496805.1 of Pohlia nutans. Classification (NCBI taxonomy): domain Eukaryota; kingdom Viridiplantae; phylum Streptophyta; class Bryopsida; order Bryales; family Mniaceae; genus Pohlia; species Pohlia nutans. Next base: position 11,363,851 of record CM040095.1, on the reverse strand, counting down.
TCAACTTTCATTTAGTAAGAAATATAGTAAGCTTAATTTTTGTCTAAGATAATTGGAAGTTTCATGAATTAGATTGAAGATTAGAAGATTTTAAAGTAATTTCCAACTTCACTTAACCTTTAAAAGTCATTTCCTCATTTAGTATTTTAAAGTTTTAACCTCAAAATATATAAGTAATTTACATTCAAAAAATGTGAGTATATATTATTCTTCTAATGGATGATGCCTGAAAATGTAAATTCATTAACCCCTAAAGGACCACGAGGCCACCACGTGGCTTCTGGAACTACAAAGTAAGGAATTTCGAGTTGTTGGACCGTGAATTGTAAAGTGAGCAACAAAGAGACCCTAGTTCTTTTTAAGAGCTGAATCCGTGAGTACTTCTCGATCAAAATTTCATGAAGTGTGCAATTTTTGGTGATTTTTTTGAGTTGCACGGTGGGTATTTAGGCGTCACTTCAGACCCTCATATCTTCTTCCTCGCACCTCCAAATCACTTGAATTTTTTTTTCACGTTTTTTAAAATGATGATTTCTACTCACAATAAAAATTTCAGATTTTTTGGAGCACTTTTGATCAATCCGATTTCAGCATGTGTACAAAATACCCTGAACAAGTTCCATCAATCTTCTCAACGGTGGCATTTTCTCAAAAATTGTGCGATTTTGTTGATCTTTTTTTCATACAAAAGCTATGTAAATCTTCTTTGATTTCAACGGTGCCAATCGTCAAAATTATCCCACACCAATGAGGAATTGAGCTTGTTATAAGAGCTAGTGAAGAAAACAAGAGCTAGGCTAAAAACACCCCCGGTCCTTTAGGGGTTAAAACATTTCTTGATTATTAGCGATTTATGGTTTAAAACACACATTTTGTTAAAACTGGACCACATTTGCTAAAATTGAACTATGAGACTAAAAAGGTGATAAGGAGTGGTTGAAAAATTCTAAAAAACCAAGCCCGAAGGACAAAGCTGTCATTTATGGGTTAACTCCTAAAGCACCAATGTTGATTTTTCAAATTCGGTCAGGAAAGTGTGCAAGGAGATTTGATCGTCAAATTTTGAATTTTTTTTTGTGGTGATTCTACTCTTTGTAACAAAGATGAGATGGTAATTTGCAAACATAGGTGATATATAGATTAACCCCTAAACATCCAATTGTCTAGAGTGTGAACAATGTACAAAATCAAACACAATATTTTCATCCATCCTTGACTTTTTGCAGTGTGGATATTTTACTATGAACATGCAATTCCCAATTTATGCACTTGGTCATATAATCAAGCACTTGGCCCCCGGGCGCATTAAAAAATTTGTCTAAAATTTGTCTTAAAATAGCGATTTTTGGTCTTTCTACAATCAATTACATTATTAACAAAAAAATCTTTTATTTATTTATTTATTATTCTTATCTTAATCTTTATCTTTTCTTTTATATTTTCTTTTAACTTTTCTTTCTTGTCTTTCTTGTCTTTTGGCGGCGGAAGGGGGGAAAAAAAAAATGTTTTTTTTTTTTTTTTTTCTCGGATTTTTCGGATTATCCGGCTTTTGCGGCTGAAGGGTCCGCGCGCGGACTCTATGTGACTCTCCCCTCCCTCTATTTGTCCTCTCCCTCTCACTCTCCCTCTCACTTGCTAAATCCCTCGAGGGAGATTTAGAGTCGGGGCTTTACAATGCGTAACCAATCTCGCCGCCTCCCGGCAGCTTGAAGGTTCCCTTAGTCCATATTGGCTGCTGATTGCTCACTGTAGGGTCAGTTTCAGTGAAGTAGAAAACTGATGCCGGCATGCCCTTCAGTTTTTCCTTTTGACACAAAAAGGAGCTTTACTCCAATGCAAGACATCAGAAAGAAACAACAAGAAAGGAACATCACATGCCCTTGAGGTTTTTCGCCACCAATTTCCATAGCCTACAAGACCAATATAATAAACATGCAGGTCTGTCATGGCAATGAAATTGGTACTGTCAGTTGTTTACACTCTTTAATAGTTTGACCGCAGCCGCAGCCTGTCATGACGCACATTCCTCTCAGCATTCTTAGAACAAAATCCTCAAACAATGATCATCCTCTTTTGTTCCATAGTACTGAGTACTTCAGAGTAAGGTAACTATATCTAAGGGCCGCTTCACACTCTGGCCGAAGGTCGATAGGCCGTCAATTTCCACCAATCAAATTGCAAGAAACCATGGGTTCGGTCTCTCGACCCTTCATACTAGAGGCCAAAGTCCAACGGCCGTCACTCTCCAAAATGCCTACGTGGCAGTACTTTTTGACTAAGGCGACGGCCTCTCGAAAAAAAGTTTGGGTCGGACGGGAATGGAAACCCAAACTATGGTTGAGAGGCCGTCCATTTCTTTTCATAAATAATGAAAACTATATTTTATTGCCTATTTTCAATCTACAATGAAATTGTCACCTCCAAGCTTTGGCTCTTTGTAAACTCACCTTAGACTGAGTTTGGCCAACTTTGTGATAACAAAACTAATTTACCCTCCTTTCTATTTTGGATTCTTTGAAAACCATACCAGTTTGCTTGGCTACCTCAAGGGCCGCTTCACACTATGGCCGTTCAAGTCGAGAGGCCGTGGGATTGAGAATCCAAACTTTGTTGAGAGTCCAAAGAAATCTATTGAAAATAGGTATAAAATATAGTTTTCATTTTTTATGAAAAGAAATCGACGGCCTCTCGACCATAGTTTGGGTCTTGCAAAATGTAGGACCCAAACTTCCTCTCGAGAGGCTGTCACCTTGGTCAAAAAGTGTTGCCATGTAAGCATTTTGAAGGTCCACGGCCTTTGGGCTTTGGCCTTTAGTGTGAAGGGTTGAGAGGCCGAAACCATGATTTCTTGCAATTTGATTGGTGGAAATCGACGGCCTCTCGACCTTTGGCCATAGTGTGAAGCGGCCCTAAGTACCAGTCACACTCACCTTACCTAACATGTATTCTCTCTTCTTTTTGGTTAACTCTAAAGCCACGGTGACATTGATGGGTGACGATGCTCGCAAAAGAAAGTTGCAGAGCGTTGCATTGCATCTCGTCTTGTTGTGCGTCCACTCACCTCGTCATTTACGTGGTCAAAAGCACCAATTCAACACTGGAATAAAGCAAAATAAAAGCGAATTGATACCTTGTCTACCAGTCACTGTTCTTCACTGCTACTGAATATATTTGCATCCTGGATTTGCAACCTCGAAATCTCAAGCTTACTGCTCTCAGATATTAACGGGGTCTCAGACATTTCCCCAGCTATTGCTCGCGCTTCTGCAACGAGGTTTCAAGCGAGGACTTTCTGCAAACACTTCTGCAACGATCTTTCAAGCGTGGACTTTTTGCAATCACTTCTGCAATGAACAGTACTGTACACTCATTCATAGAGAAGAGTATGTGTGCTACAAGTAGATAGAAACACACGATACAGAAAGTGCAGTCGAGTGAAATTTACATTTGATTCTCAGTTTGGAGCATCTATATAGATTTTGGTTGTGTGCAGGTTTCAAGTGAGGACATTTTGCGCGCTTCTGCAACTAGCGTTCAAGCGAGGAGATTTTTACAATGAACTTGAGCTTGACATGGTCGCTGACTCCTCAAGGGCGGTGGCAGAATCCCGCAATCGCGAGTAGAACGCCATTGTGAGCGTGGATTTTCGATCTCAAAATGGTTCCAGGAGCTGCATTGATGGTGCTCGCAATGGTGGCGTTACTGAAACTCGTGTCCGGCGACGACGCAGTGAGTGAGGCACTCTCGCATCGTGACACGGCGACCTCGCTCTACGCGGCGTCCACGTTCTTCAAATGCACGTCACATCAGCACATCACTGTGACGAGCACAGAAGAAATCAGCTCACTCATCAAGCAGCACAGGAAATCAGACTCGCCCGTGAAGATCCGCGCCACGCGCCCCGGTCTACACTCCGCGACGGGATTCGCCTGCCCAGGCGGAAGGGCCAGTACCAAGCTAGAATTCAACGCAACAACAAATCCTCCACTCAACAATTCGTCCACAGTCACCGCAATCAGCCTGCTCCTCCACCGCATGAACCGCGTGGTGGATTTCAACCGCGAGCGAAACCTCCTCACCGTCGAGGCCGGCATGACGCTCCAGGGCCTCCTCGACGCCGCGACATCCCACCACTTGTCAGTACCCGCCGGCGCGCTTTCTGTCTACGCGAATCTCACTGTGGGCGGCGTCATCTCAGCCTCCGCTCACGGATCCGGCTCCTCTATGGGGGAACTGGTTAAATCCCTGAAGTGGGTGAACTCCTTCGGCGATGTGATTGAATCCTCCGTTGAATCGGACGAGGGTGCTGCGCTTCTGGGCGGGTTGGGGCTCCTTGGCGTGATAACCGAGGTCACGTTTGAATTCGAGCCGGAATCCTTTACTGTGGTGGAAGTGCGTGAGGATTTGGACGATGCGAACATGGTGATGGAATTGGAGAAGATTATGGTGGAGGAGACGAAGTACTTTTCGACTTACTGGCGACCAGACCTCGGGAGTTACAGACTCATTCTGTACAAGACTGGGGTAAGCGATGGAGACCCGGTGGTTGATTGGAATGGGAGAAACGCTGACATGGATGGGGTGAGTGATGAAGTTGCGGAAGTTGTCAGTGAGATGCACAAGGCCTGGGGAAACGACTTGACGGATGACGGCGATTCCGCGGATGTTTTGAATTCGGGTTTGAATTCCTAAACCCCTCCCCCCCCCTTTTTTTTTGTTGAGGCACATGAATTGCTTTGTAACCTACCGCAGGGGTACCCCTCTCCATCATCTGGTAGTTCGTTTAAGGTCATCTCGGATCATATCAGGGGTTGTCACACCTTCTAAGAAGTTTGATTCTCTGGAGATTGAAAACCTTGAGAGGAAAATGTGGAGCCAATCGTGACCATTCTCCATGAAGAAGATGTGCCTCCCTCTGAGACCGTGTGAAGAATGAGAATGAACACAATTCTACATGGCTTCTCAATCGTCATGGTTTCTTAATCTTCACTCCCATTCTTCACCTCCTAAGGAGAAGAATGAAACCTCTCAATCTTCAGAGAATGGGTCTTGTCAAGAAGATTGAAAATGGGAAGAAAGAGGTGTGACACCCTTATTGATAATCCCCTCTTGTCACCATCAAAATTCCTCGGAGGTCCCTGGGAAATACAAACAAACTCCTATCATGTTACGTGTGATTGTAACCCCTCTGTAAAAACCTGCAGCTGTAAAACTTACTTTCCCTTTTCAGAAATGAAATCCCTGAAGGAGTGTGAGATTGACCGAGGAGACTCTTTCTATTTTGAGCGATTCTGAGCCAAGAATTCTTGTCGGAAAGTATCAAAGTCTTTGAAGATACACTTTCCCAAATCGCAGCACAAGGTGACGAGCTCTAATCTAACATTTTCCATTGAATAGTTCCGTTTCGGTTCTTGGTGTGCAGCGGCATGTGCCACGGCAGAAGCAGTGTCGCGAGGTCCAGTGGTGAGAGACGGCAACGGCCTGCCCACGAAGCACATCACGCTCCCAACGAACCGCGCAGCGATGACGCCCGAGTGCGCGCCCAACTGCTTCTTCGCCGCACGCCACATTGGCGTCGTGGTGCCATCGGCCGAGTTCGCAATCAAGCGCGCTCGGTTCCAAGACTGGGTGATGGACGTGAAAGCCATGGTGAAATCGGAGCTGGCGGAGGTCGAAGCGCGGCTGCGCGCCCGATTCGGCCACGGGAAGAGCTGCTTGCCGGGTCCGTTCATGCTGCGATTCGGGCGCGGGACGCCGCGCACGCTCCTGTCCACGAGCACGGGAGCGGATCCAGTGGTGTACGTGCAGTGGATTCCGATGCACTCGGCACGGACGCCGCGGAGGCCTGCAAAGCATGCGCCGGTGTATGAGACACTGGAGCAGCTGACCCTGTGCAAGTTCCAAGGGCGGCCGTCGTATGGGCAGAACCACGAGAGGATCTTTCGCCACCCGCGGTGCCATGTGAGGGACAATTTCCCCGACGAGAATTTCGACAAGATGGGGGCGCTCCAGGATGTGCATGACCCAGACAGGATGTTCGAGCCGAAGCTCTTCGGGCTCGTTGCGCGCAAGAGCGGGCCCAAGTACTACGCGCTCTGTGCGCTGGAGAATTGGTGCTTCTGTGCGGACGACGCGCATTGTCCTGCGCAACATGCGTGTGTCCCGTCGCCCGTGTTTCCCGAGTACAAGATCTGTAAGGTCGTCGTGGAATCCGCCCCACAGAGTCACGACGAACTCTGATGGCAAAAAACAAGCACGAGAGAGGAGAAGAGCACTTCCCATTGTACTATGTGTCGGTGGACCTTAAACCCTAAACCCTAAAACACCAGAGTAGCCCAAATTTTCAAAATGTTAATATGCTGGTGTTATAAAGTGTAATTTAGAAGAACTAGGTTAGCCATTGCCAATGCCTAGTAGATAGATAGAAACTCTGGCCCGCGTGAATAAATTATTTGTTCGTCCTAAAAACGAACTAGTGCCCATCAAACACAGGGTCATTGGTGCAGTATTACTCTCCCTTACCTAGAATAGACACTTTAGCCAATGTATGGTATTACAAATTCTAGGACAAAGCCACAAGCGTGTGTGCAACACTCTGTGCTATATAATAGGCTAGGATGATAGGTGGTTCATGTCCATTTAAACTATGACTCATAGATCATAATCATATAGTTTGATTTAGCATTGCACTCACTAATAGTTATTATTAAAATGTGAATGCACAAAAACGGAATATTATACTTATATTTTTGTCTTCTTATATTTTTGTTTTCTTATGAAAAGAAGAACATAAAGTGTATAGTGTTATTGTAGTGTTATAAATTTACTATTAGAGCTATTATAGAATTGTTACCTATGGCAGCTCAACAAATAGCAGTGCACTGAGATCCTTATGGAAAAGTTGGAGAGTGAACGAGTTTGTTGATAATCACCATCGATCTCAACATTCTCCACTTTGCAGCACTGGCCCGTCACCAAGCCTTGGAGTCTTTGCCTCGCCTTGGAGTCTTTGCACCGCACTAGTAGGAAATGTGTCGCTTTTTACTTACTATAAATGAAAAAGAAATGAAACTGCGCCAGGCACATGGGTTGTGTCAATGTTGGTGAGTAGTTTTGGTCACAAGAAGACAAAAATATAAGTATAATATTCCGGTTTTGTTCTCAATTCCCGCAAAGTGGAGAATGAAAAATGACAAGTTTGCTACTAGTGCCACCTCACTACCATCCCGCGTTGCCACCTTCCTCGTACGCAATAGATAGATAGAAACACCGACCCAATTGCAAGGCCGGCGTGAATAAAGTGTCCGTTCGTAATGTCAATGACCCGGTGCCCACCGGACAGAGGTATGCAATACTCCTCATTCTTGCAACATGTACTATGGTCAACGGATTCCCGGATAATGTATAATCCTATGTACTTGGAGAGTCTTTATAGGGCTTCTTGGTCCTTTAGTTTAGTTAAATATGGTGGTAATAGTTGGTGTACATTAGAGAGTGCCTAACTAAACTCAATAACAACTAGTGTGGCCTTGTGCCATTGGCCCGAATGACCACGTGCTCCCCGTATTTTTGCTTTTGTTTTTTTTAAACAATTTATCCATAATTTAATTCGATTCATGGTAACAAAATTTTAAATGAAAAAAACACTCAAAATCCATGACTTCCACACTTTAGGTTCAAAAGTGATGAAACGACTTTGATGCACCCTTGCTCGTGGAGAGCTTTCCGAAAATGCCAAGAAAAACATCAAAAGTACCCGTATTTCATTTTTCATAACTCAAAAATCCATGGCTTCCATATTGTATGTCCAAAAGTGATGAAACGACTTCCGTTTACCCCTCTTTATTATGAGCTTTTCAAAAATACCAAGAACATTGTTAGCGGGTGCACATTTAGAAAGATCTCAACATTACATACAAATAAAACAAACAAATAAACTACCTTCATTACTGTATAGGTTAGTGTGGCCTTGTGTTATTGTCCCAAATGTTCCCTGTGTTCGACATGTTCCCCTTGCTTGCGGTGTTCCTCGAATTGGGGGAAAAAAGTGCAAATGCTCTTATGATATGTATTCAAGGACAATAGACTCTTTTCTAAACAAAAAAAAAGAGGAGGGAACAACTATGGTGACTTACATGTTTACAGAGCGTAGGCTACATAGTATGATTGAAAGCCTTGTTCTCATAAAAAATCCCAATCCAAGTACCAAAAGGATCAAGACTTATATTACCCACGTCTCGTTGGAAAAGCCTATCATGCGTTGTGGTCGATTCCAACATTAGTATGTTTAATTTGAATCCAAAGTGCCACTTGTCATCTTGTGATTGGTTCAAAAATCATATGTACCTCTTAAAATCTAGTATAGAAATTCAATTTCAACACCAACATGAATTTGATTCTAAAGGTAGAAGCATCAAAACTTGTTAGGAACCAATTTCAATAACTTGTTTCAACTTCGTGAGTTCCTAATCAAATCATCACAACCATTAGTGTAGAAATTTGGTAATTGATTATGAATGTCAAGTTAGCAAACTAATTGGATTAAGGAATACAAGACGAGTATTGGTTCCCCTACTAACATCAATAGTAGTCTATCCAGATTAAGTTTGAAAATTCAAAACAAAATCACACATTGTAACAAAATTTATAAAAACTTGTGGCTTGGTTATTAAACCCAAAATCTTATTTAGTGCACTTTCTTATCATTGAAAACCATCGTTAAAAATAGGTTGAAATCCTTAAACTAATAGGTATTGGTGCCTCCACCTTATGTACGGTAGTAACAATAAACTTGGTAATCAAGTCACTTGTCGAATTCCAACCTAGAGTTTGGTAATTTGCAATAAAATTCTCTTTCATTTGAGTGAAAAGAAAATTAAGGGAAATTAGTTCAACTCAAAAAAGACGGCTAAACTAGTTTTCCATGAGTTTGAAGATCACCAAGCTCTTACACACCCAATAATGATAGACCACTAAGTTTTTCCATCCTTTTAACTACTTGGGGTGAACAAATAAGAGTACATTAATGCAAAATTCACAGTATCTTATTCAAACACAAGGTGACTTTAAGGATAACTCTAATATGATGATTTATATGTTGTTAGAATCTATGAATTATATTTTTACGAGGCGACTTTTGAATGAAAATCTTTAACCGCTAAACGACCCAGCGTCCTGGACGACGAACAGATTCAAAGCCTTGCAACTTTCTCATGCAACCTCGATGACTTTCATCCAAGTCACCTTTGAAAGCCTATTAAATTCTCTACCAAGTACAATAAATTTCTTGTGATAAGGAGTTGTTGATAATATTGGAGAGGCCTTCAACTACAAGTATGTCAAATTTGTTGGATAGATTTCATGCTTGCAATGTTCCTCTCATGTACACCTCATGTACATCTGAGCCATGCTAATATCTATTTTTGAGGCTAGAATCTACTTTTGTTCAAAGGCTTGGTACGTTTAGGGGTTAAAATTTGGCAGTATAAAAATGCAATTTATGATATACAAGAAATTGTCTAAGATTGTTATTGTAAATCAATAATTTTTTCTCAAATTTTGGTTTCATTACCAAGTGTTGCTTCTGCAAGAGTGTTTATGGACAAAAGAGAAAATTCTTCCCACACTTCAAGCTAATGTGTAGTTCTCTATTCATGAGAGTCTGGAAAGTGTTGCTTCTCACTCACCCATGCCTTCTAACCAAGACGTCGGTTCAAAGGCTGGATATACTCGTATTTTAATCTCTTTCAATTACGACACCATTTCAAAAAGTTATAATTGCATTTATAATCCTCCAAAACAAGGCATGGTTTCAAAAGTCATAATCATATTCATTCTTTTCACATCAAGACAAAGGTACAAAAGTCTTAATCATATTCAATCTTTCTAACCAAGGCAAGAGTTCGGAAATCCATTGCATCATCCAAATTAATTCAAAACGTACCAACTCATCGAGTTTGTGTCGTTGATGAGTATTTTGAACTTTGCCTATGTACTCTTCAAAACCAAGAGTCTGTATGAATTCTCAGCTTGCTTATGTTAGAATGCATAAAGCTCACAATACGAAAAGCATACAAACATGTCTTGTAACAACCAGCGAGTCTACTGAACTTGGCTAGAATTGATGACCAATGAGTAATGATTAATTATGGCTAGCTCCGAGATTGAAGTAAGACATGACATAATTTTTGCTATAATTCATAATACCGTAGTAGGAAGGCAGGGTCGGCAAAAAAGAATTCCCCAAAAAAATGCCGAAAAAATAAATAATTTGATCAAGTATTTTGTCGAAATCAACAAAAATGAAGTCAACAAAAATTGTAGACAAAAAACAAAGGAAAACGTGTAGCCGCTAGTAAAATTCAATGTTAGTTATTAATAGCCTATTTTTTAATAATTATTTTTGAAAGTGCCGACCTCTACTTTTCAAACTTTAATTAATTATTCGACATGAAGGTGCCGACCCTGCCTTCCTACTACGGTATACATGAGTAGTGAAACCAAGAGATTTACTAAGTGATGATTAGCAAAAAACATAATTATATTGCAAAGGACATATAGATAACAAATGATGAACCCCTACAACGTGAACATAGACAATTATGTACTAGGACTCCGCTTTTCTATACACCATCATTAATTAAGTGATAGGGCATGCAATTGAATAAGACGTAAAAATCTAAACAATGCACATAATGATTTTTGAGGGTGGAATGGAATAGTCATAGCTAGGAAGATCATTCAAGGATGTGAAAGGTTAGGTTACATCATAGAAAACCACGCCCTAGAACTATCTACTATCGGTTCGCTACAAATATATAGAGGTTTGCAGCTGGCCAACTCATTCACAAACTCTACATCCGTTGGAATGCCACAAGTGGAATTTATAGTCATTAATACCGTTTTGCTAAACCACCTCCAACCTATACCTATAGTTATTACTAAATTAAAGTTCAGTTCAAGGTATACCTCCAGTGCTTGTAAAACGTGTTTTGGAGTAATAACCCCCTTGGACATCTCCCCCGCTTCGGATGTCAGTATGTTGACAAACTCTGTAGAATTAGCCCGTTCATTAGAATTAGTAGGAATTGATAAATGCTAAATTAAATGAGAGAAACCTAACATAATCATAGTCATGAAACCAAGTAAACATGTGATTGAAAATGGGAAACATGTGATTGAAAATGGGAACCATGTTGCAATCAATATTGATGAAGAACTCACCAGTACAACATTCTTCCATTAAGTCTTGTACATCTTTAGCAACTCTGATATTTGGTGGCAACCTCTCCTTCATGATTTTCCTCAAATTTTATGCTTTGCAAAATAGTTACATAAACATTAGAAACTATGCATCTTTAGTTTTAAAGTCGTTAGAAATCTTAAACAATTGAGTTGCAAGAAAAAAGAATTTGTACAATAATGATGCATGATAATGAAGCATTCTAGTCATTCATAAGCAAGAACGCGTTCCCGTCAGCCCAAACTACGTGAACGGGAAAGAAAAAAAATCACACTTTTGTTTAACTTGGCAGGGGCCATTTGTTTTGGATTGTAGGTAGGAGCTTTTTCGTGCAAATTATAGAAACTAAAACTAGCAAAACTATGCTTAATTCAATAAATGACTCCAATCTTCAAAGCACTGCACAAAAAGAAATGAAACCAATAAATCCCTGCATACAACTCTATTAACACTAGTAGAAATCTTGTCTTATGTGACAAGTCTTTAGTGACTAAATGTCCGGAAAGACAAGTCCATAATGACACAAAGACCACTTTGTATCAATATGGACTTGTCTTTCCGGACATTGAGTCATTAAAGACTTGTCACATAAGACAAGATTTCTACTAGTGTAATAAACTTTAGATAATCATCATCACACGAAGCTCTTAGTTATATAGCTTATCCCTCACTACCGAGCCACAACCTTATCATTGGGACAAAACCACTCTTTTTCTTCTACTGAGCCACAAACCTTATCCCTCACTACCGAGCTACAAACCTTATCATTGGACAAAACAACTCCTTTTCTTCTACCGAGCCACAAACTTTTTCCCTCACTACCGAGCCACAAACTTTATCATTGGGACAAGACAATTCTTTTTCTTCTACCGAGCCACAAACCTTATCATTGGGACAAAACGATTCCTTTTCTTCTACCGAGCCACAAACCTTATCATTGGGACAAAAGAACTACTTTTCTTCTACCGAGAGACAAAGCTTATTGGAGTCCAAAACAACATGCTCTTGACTATCGAGCCGGCCTCAGCTTGTAGGTAAAAATAACTTAGTTTTTATATTCTCCAAAATACAACCAAATGTGTGTATCTTTTTGGAATATGTATCTCAATGTTATCATTATTGAATTACTTGATACTTTCAAGTCCTTTCTTTTGAGAAATGGGTCTAGCGGGGGGTCTACTAGGGGTCAAAACTACATTTTTTTCCCCTTTCTTTTCACCTACATCATTCCAATGGTTGCCAAAATTCCAAGTGCCATTGCAAATAAAATGAAAACCCCTTGAAGGTGTACACTAATATACAATGCATCATTACCGCAATTCTAATAAAAACTTATGCAGAATGTCCTTTATTATAACCAATCATTAATTTAAATAAGGAGCATGTTGATCATAACCTTTCAATTTTATAGAAGAACAAATCTCTAGATTAAAATCTCTAGATTAAAATTTCCCTCTCCCCTTTTGAACTTTGCCAAATTTACTCATTCAAATGATTCAACCAATGGTTTAGGGCTATTCTACGAAATACTATTAATACCCAAGGTGTTCATCTTAAATTCGACCATATGGCATATCCTTTGGTAAGCCTTAAATGTGTTTTTCATTCACCTAAAAGGTTTTCATCCTTTTGTGCTTTCTAAACTCCACTGAACATCTGACTTATATAAGTGCTCCCCACGCTCCCAGTACTCCCCGTGTTCCCGAACACAAGAACACAAAACCAATTGACAGAACGTTAGGTTCAAAATATGAAATGCACTACAGACTCCCCCACCCACTCAACTGCAACAGTGAAAGGCCGTGATCCTCACGGAGAGAAGTGTAAACGTGAAAAATCGTAACTAGATTCTCAAACTGGTCACAAATGGCTAAATATTAATTTGATATCACTCACAAGGTAGAACTCAAAACCAGCTAGAACTCAAAACCAACTGACAGAGAATTCATTTGGGTTCAAATTCCCCTAGAAGGAAATGTGTCGTTTTTCACTTAATATAAATGAAAAAGAAATGAAACGGCGCCAGGCACTAACATGGGTTGTGTTAGTGCTGATGAGTAGTTTTGGTCAGAAGAAGCCAGAAACGTAAGTATAATATTCCGATACAATTCACTGTTTTCACGAAATGAGGAATGAAAAACGACAAGTTTGCTACCAATGCTCTGAAATGCGCTACAGAATTCTACATCCACTGAATTGTAACATAATTTACTACAACATGAAACCTTGACCGTGATCCTCGGGAAGTGTGAGTGAAAATTGTCACTACACTAGTAGGAAATGTGTCGCTTTTCACTTACTATAAATGAAAAAGAAATGAAACCACGCCGGGCACATGGGTTGTGTCAATGTTGGTGAGTAGATTTGGTCACAAGAAGACAAAAATATAGGTATAATATTCCGGTATTGTTCATTGTTCCCACAAAGTGGGGAATGAAAAACGACAAGTCCACTACTAGTGCTACATTCTCAAAGTGAATTTATGAAGTCATGAGTGGCCAAGAGTTTCACTTCTATCACTCGCAAGGAAAGAAAAATGAACACTACTATCACTCAGAGTTCATTATACACACTTGTCCTACGTGACGAATCGCACTCATTTAGTTTGGAGTGCATGAACAGTGAGTGCGAAGTGGAGTTGCTTGAGTGGGAATCTTTCCAGTGGTATGGGGAATCTTGCAAGTGGTATGCGTCTACAGGAAAGTATGGTCCTTTTGGCATTCCCTACTTGACTCACCTACCAAGTGAAAAGTGACGCCTTTTCCTTGTAAGTTAGTGGAAACACATCAAAATTGGAATAAAAACACACTGATTGATCTCAGTGATGGATCATTCAAAATGGAATGAGCACTTGAACGCCCCGGATCGTCTTGTAAAGCCAACATTTGATCGAAGCTCTTGAGAAAAGAAAACACAAGGAACCTAATCATATTATCATGTAATAATGGGTACAAGAATGATGATTAATTCTTGGTAATCATTTGCTAAATTGAACAAGTGGCAAAACTTACTATATACAGGAGTTTGGCAGTAATGTTTTACTTCCCGGTGAATTGAACAAGGTTCCATGTGAAATTGCGCATGCTTGAGTGAACCACATAACATTCAATAGTCTACATGTGCTCTACCTTTTCTTCATACACTTTGTTCATCATCTTTGGACTCCACCTATCCAATTAACTATTGATGAGGTCATGCTTAGTGTATTATACGTTGTTCGTTATCATGTGGAGCAAAGGAGAGCCATTGCAAAGTATTGAATGTTATACAATGGTGATGCAAGCATTGTGTCAGTGTACTGTACTCTATGGGAACGCGAGTGGGAATTAAATTTTGAGTGAATCACTACAATATGAAATGAGGCATAAAAATTTCACAAATCATCCTCTTTCTAATTGGATCACACAAGCATGAAGCTAACTCTCCATAAAATATATAGTAAAAATCCACACTTCAAAAAGTTAATGATGGATGAAGAAACTGTATTTGATTTTGTACATCGTCCACATTCTAAATGGTCGAACGATAAGGGACAAAGAAATTGAAAAAATTGAAAAATTTTCCACATATTTTCTCTATGTTTTTTGTGAAGATAATCAGATTTTGTGAAGAAAACTACCAAAATATGAAGAAATGCTATCAAAACATGATTGTAAACTTAAGATTTTACCAAATATTCTTTCCCAATTTATTTTACGTCCCCAGTTTGGCTTCAAGAAAAAAGGACACAAGAGAAACACTGTAAGTTTAGGGGTTATTATGCCAAACACTTTGATGCTTAGGACAAGTTTGATTTGAATTATTCTGTGCTCAGGATGAAAACGACCTTCTCAAAGGCTTTCTTTTGGCTACGCATTGCACTATTGCAGAAGCCGTCCGGGGTTGATAAGGCAAAATGGTGACATAAGTCAAAGTGGTGTGTCCTTTTGCTTTCTATTGTAATCTTTTGACATTCAGTTTGTCCTTTTAAAAGCTTTCACTTGCATTTAAAAAAAATAAAAATAAAACGAAGTCGAAAAAAATGTGTACCTTGGAAAGAAATCAATATAGAAGTTGCATTCAATCTAAAGCTTTAGTTGGAACTGTGAAGAACTTGGGAGTAAATTGCTGTGTACCGTAGATCATGATACTTAGAACTTTTTATTATCACACCCTCGGCCACCGATATTCATGTGATAATAAAGAATTGTGTAGTGCTAACATGGGCATGTGAGATTATGGAATTAGCAAAGGAACACGACAATATAGAGTTTAGGCCTTGTGAATTCTAAGTATTTGTAATTTAATATTTTTATTGTTACTATAAAATATAACTTTATCACCCTAGTATTGTAATTATAATAATAATAATAAAGTAGTTTTAAATATTTGTTATTATAAAAGTAGGTGAGTAAGGGAGATTTAGGGGTGATGTCTTAGGCCTTGCAATAGGAGATGGGGAAACCAAGTAGAGTCCGGAACGAATAGCATGCATTAGTATTTTGAAAGAGACTAAGGTGGAGGGATGTGCCATATAATCACGATAATCACTTATGACTGTTAGTTAATTCATGCAACTTGTAGCAGACTAGTTCATTTAACTAAGCTACACCAATCTATTACCTCCATGTTTCCAATTCTGTTGACATTTACCGATGATAGACATTCAACAACCAAATTTCAATCCATCAATTACATTTAGAGTATCACATTTCAATCCATCATAACAAATTTCATTCATAGATTGTTAATATCTTAATCGTAATCAAATTACAAAGAATATTGAATTTTAAGTTTCAAAATTCATGCAAAAATATTGGTGATTACAATCATAGATTTAACCGTATGGATAGAACTTAAAATTCATAACCTAAAACTTTTATTCATGCACCAAATTCAAAATATTCCTCTTAATTACATTTTATAATTCATCTTTGCAAAACTGCCCAATTTGGAGAGGCTTGTAGCATTTAAGGATCAATCGTATAATTAATGAACATTCTCTTACCGCCTTTAACCCCTAAAGCTTGTAAGGTGTTTTTAGAATTGACAATTTGAAAAAAACCACTATAAAGTATTGTTTGGAGTAATGTTTTGGAATTGATATACAAATGAAATTTGTAGATTTTGAATTTTAGATTCCATCCGTATGGCCAATGCTATCACTAATATTTTATTATAAAATTTGAAAATATAAATACAAAATTCCTTCTAAATTTGATTACAAAAAAAACATTAACATTTTTTGAGTAAAGAATGTTGAATCAGATTTGAAATGAGATACTCTTGACATGGTGGTTTTTTGAAGTTTTGTGTTCCTTAAATCTATGACGTCATTTCTGTATAGTCACTTTTGAACTAAAGCCAATGCAATTTTGGCTTGGTCAAGATTTCACTTACTTATATGTTTGTAATTTTAGAGAAGTATGTACTCTAATACCACCAAATCCAACCGTTGAATTGAACAACTTGATGAAATATCTTTAAAAAATGTTTCATGGTGAAAAGGTTCATGACGAAAAAGATATGGATGAAAACGGTCATCCATCAACCCCACAGGGGTCAGTCGGGCTTCCTAGTTTTAAGTTTTATAGTAAGGAACCTAAACTAGAAACATATCTAGTATCACCCAACATTCAATTTTACCCTCGTATGTTGGGAGTGTACATTTTAAAACAAAAATGAATAGAGTTGGCATGATTAACAATGAGTATGTCTGCCTTAGAACAAAGCTCAATACTTCTTCTATCCAAAAATAACTGTCCTAGTTTTCAACATTTTTCAACTCAACGTTTTCGTTGCCAAATAGCCATCTCAATACTCAAAAACTATTTATTTTAACAGTAGTATGTAGTTTTTGTATCACTCTCATTAGAGTTATATGTAAACTAATTGGTTGAGTGGACCTTAGTTTGACTAAAATTTGGAGAAACAAAAACTATTGAGAGAAATTCTAAGAAATCAAAAGAATGGGTGAGTGAGGATGGTCTATGTATATATGTAGTGAGAATCTAATGCTAGAAAAGGGGCTAGCAATCACCTTCTTTATGTGTGAAGGTGAATAATAGAAACTCAGGTGAGAATTTTTTAACACCAATTTTGGTGCTTTCAAATTTTGCATCCACAGTTTTTTTTAGTGCCCAACACACGTTATTTTTTGAGGATTATTGTCACTATTCACTCAAATCATGGTTCACTCACCCACTTTTGAGGGACTTTACGAATAACTCTATTATCCACCCCGTTTGAAAGTGAACATGACTCATATCTGAATCATAAAACATAAGAAAAATATTACAGAAAAGAAAAAAGAAAAACCCAAAAACTAGGACAATTATTTCCGGACAAGAGAAAGTAAAAAAACAGTCCAAGAGTAAGGCCAGTCTAATTTTTCGCCCTCACTAATAGAAAAGTAAAGACGGAACGAATGAAGCTCCGTCGTCTTCATCGAAGCTAACTTAGTCCGTCGAGTTTCACGTGACCTGCTCAAGCTCCTTTGTTGTTGTTGCTTTTACTGGTCCCCGTCTTCACCGACGCCGTTTCTCTTTCATTACACGAGCTCCTCTTTCGTTTCGCCGTCGTCCATGACTCACTAGTCATCACACTAACTCAGTCATCAGAAACCTTTTCATTTGCACTTCGGGATTCACTGATCACTTCTTACTACACCTTCTCGCAATTAGGGTTTCGCACCAAATTTCTTTCCCCTCTCATCACAGCCAGGTTGGTGTTATATATTTCCGGAGCTTCACTTTAGACCTCTTCTTATCAATTTTCGCAAACGTTTGCTTTCTCTCTCTTTTTTTTTTTTTTTTTTTTTTTTTTTTTCTTTTTGGCCCTGGCTATGGCGCGTGGTTTTGGTACTAGATCGAGGAGTCGGCTTCTAATTTGCAGGAGCGCTTGATTGCAGGATTTTTAATTTTTAATTTTTTTAATTTTACGAACGTGAAAATTCGTTTTTAGAGCGCGTATTGGTAATTTGGAGCTGGCTATGGCGTTCAAGTTGGGGTCTTTGAACCTCAATGCAGTAGCGCAGGTACCGTGCTGACCTTAATTTTGGTCGGAATTGGTGAATGGTAGCTTAGTGCAATCTTTGTTGTGGAGAATTGGCCGATTTGATTAGAAAGCAATTGTTGATCGAGTCAATTGAATGTGTTTTTGGCTTGTTTCTTATTGACGGCATTAGGGGAAGTTTCTGGTTCTAATAGGGAAGTGCGTGGTTCTAATAGGGAAGTACGTATGTGTGGTTTTGGCTGTTGTAGGGAGTGGGTGGCCTGGTGTTTGGAACCAACAATTATGGTCGCGATGAAGACGACGGGTAAGGGTTGCTGTTGTTTCTCATAAAACAATACTGTGTCGGTTTATTATTTGTTCATCGCTTAAACTGCCCCTGTTCTATAAGCGTCCCCTAATACAGGGTTGATATTGAGTTATTTTTGGGTGGGAATACCTTATGCATTCCAACTTTATTTAGACTCCAGAAATTACAAGCTCAATGGCTATCTTTGTCATTTGAGTTTATCTTTGCGCTCATGTAATTCTCTGTTTTGCTCTATCATTCCCATATTTTCTGAAATGCTTAAAAGGAAACTTTATGGACCACGTTTCTTAGGGCAGAGAGTTATTGGTTTCTCATAAAATACTGTATCGGTATGGTATTTGTTCATTGCTTTTGTGCCCTGTTCTATAAGCGTCCCCTGACACAGGGTTTATATTGAATTCTCCAATGGAGAATTGGTGAATATTTTGGGGTGGGGATACCTTATGCATTCCAACTTCAGAAATTACAAGCTCAATGGCTATCTTTGTCATTTGAATTTGTCTTTGCGCTCATTTAATTCTTTGTTTTGCTCTATGTATGCTGAAATGCTTGAAAGGACACTTTATGGACCTTCTATTGCTTAGGGCAGGAAAGTTATTGGTGTGATGACAACAACAAGTGTACGCATGTCTGCAGGGGAGTGGAGGAGCTTTTGGAGCGGATTAGCAATGGCAAGCTTGCTGACGATCGGCGGAGTGCCTTGCAAGAGCTGGAGGCCGCCGTAGCAGAGAACCGAAATGCGAAGCTTGCATTTGGGGCAATGGGTAAATGGAGCTGCATGAACAACAATCTGTCTATTACTAGATTTATCATGTCGTTCTCCGCAGTTTCCTCTTGGGATTTATTAGATGCATGGGATGGTGATTCAGGTGAATGCTGCTTTGCTGAAGACCCCTTTCTGTGTGAGCAGGGTTTCCTATTCTTATGGCGGTTTTCAGAGAGGAGCGTGAAGATCTAGAAATGGTAAGCTCATGATCATCTGTAAATTTTTTTGTACCCTCGATAATATAACACTCGATACAACCTTGGTAGGCAGCAACAAACTACCTTGGACAGTTTCTTTAGAAGAACATAGAAGTAACTATTATACATTCAATTTAATGTACTAAATGATCATGTATTATTAATCATATGGATACATATTATTTGATGATTTATAGTGTTCCCTCGATATTATGACATTTTAGTCCAAAATGTCATATTATCGAGTATGTGACACCTCGATATTACGACGCTTTTTGAGTTTCCTTCAGGTGTCATATTATAGAGGGTAGACTGTAGTCAGCATATTTGTTGTTACTTGAGGTACTTTTCTATCATGTGAACATCATCTTAGTAGGTTCTTGCTACCCTACGGAAGACCTCTTGTTTATGTTTGAAGTGGACGTCTTTAGGTGAGGGGGTCATTGGAGACACTTCTTCATGCGCTAACGACAGAGGATCTAGGGCAAGAGGAACCTGGTCAAGTACAAGCGGGGACCATTAATTCCGAGCTCCTTGCACGAGAACCTGCCAGTATTGCACTTCTGTTGAGCCTTTTGGTATGCACCAAGTTACTTCAGATGGGCCTCAATTCATGTTGTTGACATCCATGGACACCTCCTTTCTTTGACGTTTCGGAATGAAGATTTGACATGACTATCTTAGACCCTTCTTATTGCAGGATGAACCAGACTTCTATGTGCGTTATCATACACTGCAAGTTTTGACCGCCCTGCTTACGAGTTGCCCTACAAGGTGTGCATAGACTCAAATCTGAGTTATTTGTAAGTAGCACTGAAGTTTGTATCACATAGGCGCAGCCTATTTAGTGTTCAGTCGCATGGGTTGTTGATGGGGTGGTACGTGGCAAAGGCTGCAGGATCTGGTGCTTTCTATCCCTCAAGGTATTACTCGGCTGATGGACATGCTTGCTGAGCGTGAGGTATGTCCACTGGCCTACTTTTATACGGTTAGATGAGGATATCAATCAGGCATCAGTGCAGGTACCTGCAATTGCTCATTAATGTTTGTGAATCTTCCTTTCAATTGTTGATCGAACTCGGTCACAACATTTATTTCACTGAAGAAGATATGGTAGGGTGTTCCAGTGATGGTGAAAATGGGTGGGTTTTGAAACGCTTAGAGAACATGATGTAATTGAAACCTTTTGATTCACCTTTTATTTCGTTTTGATGTAGGTTATACGCAATGAAGCATTGATCGTGCTGGCATACCTCACACGGTCTGCAGAGGTACGTTACCTAAATGTGCAAATATTTTCATTAAGTTACATTCTGCTATGCGGATTTAAGTTCAACTTCTATCAAATTTCAATCCAGGTCTTCTTGTTATACGTCGATTTCATTTGAGGGATTACCAAAATAACAAGTCAATAAAGAGTGCCGCTTTACATCATTACTTCTAATCTAGACCTGTCTCTCACAGCATGAATGTGTTTAAGATGCAATATTACCGTTCTCTAACTTAAAAAAGTAAAGATTTTTTCATGTGTAAGAAGTGATAAAATTATGAGATCTTTTTTCTTTTTTCTTTTTGGCACTTGGCATTTGGCATTTGGAGGTAAATTTGTTCATACTTGAGTATAGCTTGAAGTTTTCAGTGTCATTCGATTGCACGGACCTAAGTGCGGAGGGTTGAGCATGGTTCAGTTTGGAAGTGATGTGTTTGTGCAGAAGGGTTTCAGCTGGAAAATATTTTCTATTTTATTGTTATTGCATTCTCAGTTGTAATATTTTATATAAGGAGCTCCTGAGTGTGCACAGGAAATACAAAAAATAGTGGTGTTTGAAGGTGCTTTTGATCGCCTGTTCAACATTATCAGAGAGGAAGGAGGCTCTGAAGGAGGCATCATCGTGCAAGTACACTTCGCACTTTCTTATTAGATTGGTTTTTATTCGTTTAGAATGGCCTACGTTTTTATCTTTGACGATTCAAATTGCATTTGCAGTTCTTTCTTGTTGTTTGATCATAGGATGCATGGTGCTGATAGTCCTTAATTGCCACCGTCACATTTCAGGATTGTTTGGAGCTTCTCAACAATCTCTTGCGCAGCAATCCCTCTAATCAGGTTAGCAGTTTCATTGTTGAGAAGAATCTTTAGTGGAACAATTCAAACTATTTCAAATTTAAGTTACGTATTTATAGGAAGTACAGAAAGCCATTCGAATCTAAGAAATATTAAGATTTTTTCTGGGTTAACTTAAACTGAAAGAGAATAAATATAAAGCAGAATATGTATACATTTTTTTTTTGACAATTCCGTTTTTTCCACAAAACGAAGGATTTTAATTCTTTTGAAGTAGCAAAGGGAGCTTGAGAAATATTTGAATCTTACATTGAGTTGGGCTGCAGATTTACTTAAGAGAGACTTTAGGGTTGCAGCATGTTGCCCAACTCCTTAAGTTACGAAAAGGCAGTGCGGATAGCTTCACTCAGCAGAAGGTGCATTCTTATATGTCCTGAACAGCTGCTTTGATAAATTGAAATTCATGATGCTCGATTGGGACCTATACCAGATCGTTTATTCAGCAATAATGAATGTGGTGGATTTTAAGAACGACTAAAGCATGGTGTATTTTTGGTTTGGTTGAGGGGACAGTCTATTAATTTGCTATGTGCATTGGAGACTGTTGCGCTTTTACTTGCCGGTGGTCATGATGCCAAGCCAGGGAAAGACGCAAACATTGTGGCCAATCAAACGCTGTTTGCTCAGGTTTTTCCCACGCCCATTTCCGTGAGGTGACAATGTTGTATTCCAAGTTCTGGGTCACAAAAATCACGAAATGTTTTGGGCAGCAGTACCCTTTCACACTCATTCTTTAAGATCGAATTTAATTCCACTGGGTGGAGGAGATATTTTATATGAGTAACTGCTGGTTATTGTTATTGATTTTTAAACCTTGTATTTTGGATTTGGCTGACTCGTCTGTGTATTGTCTGTAGAACCATATTCTGGACATTCTACTTGCACTATCCGTGGAAGGGCGAGTGGGACCTGTGGCCATCCGTTGCGCGGTACGCTAGATATTCAAATCAATTTGTATTATTTTCTCAACTACAAGTAACATTTTTGAGGAGCTGTCTGAACACGCTTGGATTCAACGAACAGTGAGCCAAGAAAAGGAATCTAGATACTTTTTGTGCAGAATCTTGAGCTCATGTTATGTTTGCCAAGGCAGATGTGGCTCACATTAGAATTACTTATTTCCTTTCACCTAGTCCTTGGTTGGCATGTTTGCATGTCGACTCATGTGACAGTGATTGCATGCCTGACCCTGGAATAGTTTGCTTCACGAGTGGGGCAATTTTTCATTGTTTTAGTGCTTATAATCTTTTTGTACTATGCAAGCTGTATACTACTCTAGGATGTTATGTATGCCGATAATTCCTTTATTTGAAGGTCGAGGTATTTGCTTTCGGAGAAGCGATATCTCGGGCCCTAAGGTCACACATCAGAAACTATGGCAAATCTAGGTTTTTACTCTTTTCTGATCATGGCATCTGAAAGTAATCTTGGTGGGTGTTGTGGCAGGCCCTAAGGTGCATTGGTGATCTGGTAGTTGGACATCCTTCCAATCGAGACCTCCTTGGCAGCAAAATCCTAGGAGATGAGCCTGACACAGAACCAGCATTAAACCGTGTTTTGAGAGCTTTATTGCAAGCCACAAATTTGAGCGAGTGCATTGCAGCTGAATACGTGGTCAAGTGCTTTTGTGAGGTGCTGATTCAACTCTCTTGCCTGTTGATATTTTTATTTCAAGCCATAATGCCTTGATTTACGTGAGCTGATTTGTTGGGCATTCTTTTCATATGCTCATTGGTTCAATAATCGTAGCTACCAACCTCAGCATTCTGGGATGACATGTGACTTCAGTGTGCATTAAGATCAACATAGGAAGTCCAGGATTTTCTGTCGATGAAGTGTTTGAATGTTGAAATTCTTGGTTGCAGGGAAATCTAGACGGGCAGACCTTGCTCGCATCTACTGTAACTCCAATTCCACAGTCTATTGCTCAAGGGGATGATGAGCTGCTGGAAGATGAAAGTCGTCTCTCGTTTGGGAGGTTAATACTGTGAACCTTGCTGGATAATCTACTCAGATTTCTGTTGCTGGATTGCTTCCTAGCATTTCTAGCATTTCAGTTGCCTCCTAGCATTTCTCTGACGGTCTTGTTATGTCGTGCAGTATGCTTGTGGGGGCTCTTATCTCCAGTGATGGACGGAATGATTTGGAGGTCAGTAATTTTGATTTCGATGGAGCAATGTTTTGGTAGGAGGGTGCATGTGAGACCTCCAATACATCATTTCCATAATGTCTCAACTGCAGCCTTGTTTCTTTATGTTAGTTCCACTTCATACATGAAAGCATGAGCTCTGTGCTACTATGTTTTAGTCCAATTTGTGCTGATAGCAATACCAAATAGACTTTTTTTTTAGGGTCTATTGTTGCTAAACGTTTTCTTACATAGTGCTGTCTGTTACAGGCGAGCTGTAGGGCAGCAAGCGTACTATCGCATATTTTGAAGGACAATGTACAGTGTAAAGAGAGAGTATGTACTTCTTATCACTTCTCTCTGTTACTTGTCTGTTACACGCAGTACAATGCTTGGTGAAGGACGGAGACGAATTGGTAGCATAGAATGTGGTGATTTTTTTCTCATTCCTATTACAGTGCCACTTTTTGCAACCACATCTATGGTCACCTATTGGAGTCAATGTGTGTTCCTCAATGTTGCATTCTGGATGTTTGTCTCCGTGTTCTCATCAGGTGTTGAAGATTCCGCTAGAGATTCCGGTGTCCTCCCTGACTCCCCCAGAGCTCTTGATGCCTCGTTGTATGAAATACCTTGCGGCGGCATCACCCGCCAACACTTCCAATCTACAGAACCCGGGGTCTGTCTGGCTTCAACCCGTGTTTCTCCGCTTACTGGTTACTTGGGTTGTTGAATGCCCACCAGCTGTTACTGCACTCATGGAGGAGCCTGCCCATCTTCCCTTCTTGATTGAGCTTCTGGGAAGTACAGGAACCCCAGCCAGCGTCCACGTTGCAGGACTCGCAGCCGTTCTGCTGGGCGCGTGCATAATTTTCAACTCCGAGGAAAACTCAAAAGACTCGTCAGCAGTCGTTGACTTGATTAGCCAAAGAGTCGGTCTCACGAATTTCTTTTCGAAGTGGGAACAGATGGAGAAGAGTTCACTTTTTGCCTCGGCTCTGTCATCATCTAGGCTGCCCAAAGCTCTGACAAGATCCACAGCCGCAGCTGCTGCAGCAGGAGATGGAATGGTGTCTGTCCCTTTTAGTCAGCAGCAGCAAGTGCAGATGTTTGGTGAAGGACAAGAGGAGCCAGTGGTCACCACCTTTTACGATGCTGAGTTCATTTCGCTCCTTAAGCAACTGGAGCCGCTCATCAAGGAGAGAGTTGTGGATTTATTTTCTCGCCCAAGGACCCGGGTGGTGGTGGATTTTAAAGGATTCGAACAAAAGAAAGGAGAGGCTGATGCAGAATATACCCATCGCCTCAAGTCGTTGTTGCAGGCACAAGCTCAGGAGCTTCACGTAAGTCTTCGAGATAATCTGTATCTCTCTATTTGTTGCCCATTGGCTTTTGATGTTCAATGCATTAGTGAACTTGAACTTGAACTAAGTCTATACTATTCTTTAAACCTAGACCATCGATAAGCTATTTCTTTTCCTTTTCAATATTTTATTTTTCTGGTAATACATCACTATAATGTTCTATCCTCAGAGTCCAGTTTTAAATTTCTGGTATGTTTTGAACGTTTGAAAGAGGATTTCAGAAGTACGGCTTGTCTATTAGTGTTTGAAATAAGATCGTATATTCTTTATACGTAGCAGATTTCCCATATAGCTCCAATTGTGATTTTTTTTAACAGTTATTTAGATACATGTTTGAATCAATTTCAGAAAAGCTTGTTCTGGAGTCATTTCCAAACATTTTTCCGTCAACAACTTTGAGTTGAGCGGCTCTATTGATGACCCAACGGCAGTCTGACATTATTTCTAAACAATGATTTGGCCTAGAATATGAGTGGTAGCGCTTTAGTGAACCATTGGTAGTGCAATGCCTGATTAGTTTTTTAGATTTTTCTCCGTTTTGTTATCCAACTTTATTTGTACGCCAAGTCATTAATGTTTCAAGCGTGGACTTCAGGAACTCCTTGAGAAGAATTCGGCCATCACAAGTGATCTGCTATCAAACAAGGCAGGAGGCTCACAACTGGGAGACGACAGTAATTCGCTCGCCTCCACAATTCGCGAAAGAAACGGGGCGTCAGTGAACAGGGCGGAAGTGGAGACTCTCAAGCAGCAACTGGAAGTGGCCCACCAGTGGGCTGACACAATTCGCGAGGAGAAGAAAGAACTTGAAAAGGAGTACCAACAGTACAGAGAGAGTGCTGCTGAGAAAGAGAACGATTTCAAGGGCCTCTCGGATGCATACAACGCGTTGGAACAAGAGAATTCCCGCCTGGAAGAAGAGAACAAGGCACTGAAAACAGCTGTACAGACTGGTGGAGTGGTTCCTGTGTCCCCATCTCGCGACGAGATTGAGGCGGCTCGGGCCGAAGCACAAAAAGAGGCTCAGAAGGAGAGCGAAGTTGAGCTGAATGACTTGCTGGTGTGCCTAGGTCAGGAAGAAACCAAAGTGGAGAGGTTAAGTGGCCGACTGCGCGAACTTGGTGAAGACGTTGACACACTCCTTGAAGGTATTGGGGATCCCTTGGGAGCCGCAGACGATGACGACGATGACGAGGAAGACGATGATGAGCATTAATTCCAAAGTTGTCCTTTCTCCCGTGGTTTGCTAAATACTTATGATGACCAATTTAGCCTATGAATATCAGAAGAATCACCCTTGTTTGGGGTGTTTGTGGTCTTACACTTTGTCTTTCATAGTTTTGATTTTGATAGCAATTTTCATGTAGAACTACACTCATCAGTATGACACAGATATTCTTTGAATTAACCAAAGAATGTCCATTCTATCACCCAGTTTATTTCTTTCTTCATGGTGGGTCTTGTGTCTTGTGCACCCCAACAGAGCTCATTATATTCTACAGCAATATTGACCACCCACTCTTTTTCTATAATTACCAACAGATTTCCATCTTGAACTGAATCGGAGCCTGAGGTGTTTTACCCCAGAGAGCCTGAGAAGAAATGAATCGGATTAGGAAAAATTCCCCCAGGATTGTGAAACATTCCCCTGAGGAATCCCAAACCCTAATTTTGCATCATTAAGCCCCTTGAATCGTATTGGAATTCTTCTTAGGGCCGCTTCAAACTAAATAGTCGAAGGTTGAGAGGCATTCAATTTCCACCAATTTGATTGCAAGAAATTAAGAATTTGGCCTATCGGCTCTTCACACTAAAGGCCAAAGTTCAAAGGCCGTCGCCCTTCAAAATGCCTACATGGCAGCACTTTTTGACCAAGGTGATGGACTCTCGAAGGAAGTTTGGGTTGGATATGAATGAAAACCCAAACTATGGTTGAGAGGTTGTTAATTTTTTTTCATAAAAAATCAAAAACTATATTTTATTGCTTATTTCTTTCAAAGTTTGGCCATTCGATTCCATAGCCTCTTGACTTGAACGACCATAGTGTGAAGCGGCCTTTAAATTTCTTTACATTCTATGGAAAGATCACATTGGCTGTAAAAATGACTTTTAAAGAATGTAAGAATCAAAGTTTTTCACACTTGCTGAACTCTTTATTGTCACAACTTCTTGTGACATAAGAGCATCTCCACCATGTTGCGTTAAAGGGATGTGTTGAGCCCTTTAACGTGACCTTACTGAAAAAAGGGGGCCACTGCAGCCTTTAAATGTTGCCTTCACAACCAGGCCTTGTCATCTGTGCGCTGCAACTCGCCAAAGTTGCGAGGCCCAATTTTTTTTCCTGCGCCCGCATTTTGGAGTATTTGGGGCCTGTCATCATCTACCTAGGAATTTGGCGTAGGGAATTCCCAGTGGATGCAACTAATGATGTTGAATAGTGAAGCTCACATCTTGGTCTCCGTCACCCATCACCGTCACCCTACCCGTCACTTATTCTACGAAGGAATCGTGTTCTATGAGGCATGGCGAATCTCGTTTCACGCGTGGGTGCAGGACAGCCACACCAATTTGGAAATTGTGTTTCTCCAAGCCCGTCAAGCCAGCTTTCCCAAGTCAAATTACCCGCGGCAGGGTGGAGATGCTAAAAGAGACTGTGATAGTGGGAGCACATAGGGACGGAGAGAACAGAGGATGTGATATTATAGAAAATGTGTATCATCCATTCGGCGAACAAGGGAACATGCATGGGAACATTCAACGGCCTTCCTTCCCTTCCGGTTAATTTAGGGTTAGGGTTTGTCCTTAAAACCCTCGCCTCCTCCTCATTATTCCACACCATTAATCAGTTCACGGCGCGTCTACACATCGATTTGCATAGGCGCCTTCTCACTCTTCATAATTCATTTCAGATTTCTATTGTGTTTTCGTTTTGGTTACATTCTGTTTGCAGTTGCACTCAGTTCTGCTAGGTGCCTCAACAGTTTCATTCTTTGAAGCGCTGGAATGGCACACATAGCTTTTATCTGTGCATAGATTACCATGGCCTTTGCTTATGTGCTCACCTTCGCAATGGTGTTCACTTCAATGAGGGGTCAGATACTGTCATATAACTCAGTGTTACCGATGTGGCTAGGGTTTAAAGCATCGGGGAGGAAATATTGTTTTTT
The DNA here is from genome assembly GCA_022496805.1 of Pohlia nutans. Lineage (NCBI taxonomy): Eukaryota > Viridiplantae > Streptophyta > Bryopsida > Bryales > Mniaceae > Pohlia > Pohlia nutans. The sequence goes on along the minus strand of CM040095.1, from coordinate 11,335,562 downwards.
GCGCCAATATTACTGATTACAGGTTGTGCTGTTAGTACACGATTTCGTATGAGCTGGCGCTACAGAAATGGTATCGTCTCTATTTTGAATTCGTTTCTTGTTCCGTGAGACAGAATTTGTGAGAGTACACCGACAGCGAAATAACCGATTGTGTCTATATAAAAAGCTCCGCTTCAGCGAAAGGAATAGGGCTTAGGGTTAGGGTTTAGGGTTTAGTGTCCGGGATCCAACTGATGAGGCCTGACCGGTTCTTTCCCATACTGCAAGCGTCAATAGGAACAGGTACATGTAAAGATCTCGGTGATGACGACTTTAGATGACGAATCTGAGCTTAAGGCGTAAGTGAGGGTTAGCGGAGCCGGCTATGCGATGTCTTATCGTGTAGCCACGTGAAGCGGCCGGATCTTACTAACCGCTGGCTTGCCAGTTGCTTTGAAGCATAAACGAGGCATTTGTCTGAGAGAATCTGTATAATAGGGTGTGGATGGTTTTGTTGTGAGGTGCACGGCAAGAATGAGAAGAACTCCTCCGGGATCTAGTGATGACCGCTGATCTAAGAGCCTCGAAAGAGTTGCAATAGTTCCTTTATTCTATCTTTGATGCAGCTGCGGACAGTGATGACCTGAACTTACCTACATTGCCTGAACTTGATGTTGAGAATTCTAAAGTTCCTGAGCCCGCTGCTGCATCATAAGGATTTCCCCGAAAAGTTGATTGTATGTTATGCCTCGTAATCCCTGAATCCTACAATTCAGCTTCTTGCACGAGTAGGAAATGCGTCATTTTTCACTTCCTATAGATGAGAAAGGAATGTAACCGCGCCAAGCACATGGGTTGTGGAAGTGCTGGTTAGTGGTTTTGATCACAAGAAAACAGAAATATATGTATAATATTTATTGACTATTCACTGTTTCCACAAAGTGGGGAATGAAAAAGATCTGTTACTACACTAAATAGGTACATTAGTGTTACATAATTGTAAGATTTGAAAATATTATAGATTTTTACTCTTGACAAAAAAAATTACCAAAGACATTGATTCCAATACTATTGGACCAATATAGAGGGTAAAAAAATTGGTTAACAGTAACAACTTTCAACATGTTTATGTAGATTAGTGTATCTAACACTAATCTACCTATTTAGTGCAGTGTTGTGACTTTTCTCGCTCTTTCAACTATTGCATCGGGAAAAGAATGTGTCGACACTACACCACCTCCCCCAATTATGATATGTTGAGCTTTCTTAGGGCCACCACAGTTGAGACTTGAAACCACCAATTTCACTATTCAAGTAAGCCAATGGCATGCCAAGCATTGCAATGAAATAGTGATGGTTTTTAGTTAGCTCATGAGCGGAATTAGGAACAACGAAGTGTGAAATTAGGAAATTGGTACGTGACGTATGGGTTAGAGGTTAGAAATTTTGTATGAAATTGACAAATGTGAACTAGATGTTACAAATTTTTGCAATCCTCATCAAAACCTATTTTGAATGTGATCATATTTTTCTTTCAAATTCCGCATTGCCAAAAATAAGCCAGATTGTTTAAGTTGGTGGATTTAGGACAATCAACCATATCACATGGGAGCGGTGCAGCATTGCTCAGATTCTCAAATTGACTTTGATCTGGGAGAGGGTAAGCCTTCTACTCACCGATCATACTTTTCGATTGCCGTTGTATACGTTGCGACTTCTAGAAGGTGGGATCAAGAGGTTTTTCTCATTGATATTATCAAATGAGCCAGTTTGGTTCGTTGCAGGACAATTGCTCAAATTTATACTCCTAAAAATTTCCATTGTAGGATGAATGGACGAGGAAGGTCTACTTGGTTGCTGATAGATGATCAAATGAAACGGTGCCCTTTAAGTCAGTCTGCCATCTAATTCCAACAAATGTACCAATGTATGGACTAGCTACACAATAAAAATTAATCTAAAGTGCATGCGACTTGGTCACTGAAGCGGCCAAACAGGCTATAGCTACAACTATATTCGTGCAAAAACATTGTATTTGGTCTTTCTGTGCACATCCTCTACAAAAGGAGCATAATTCCGTGACTAGAATGTCAAACTTTGGGAAACTAGAGCTCTGAAACAGTTGCAATTCTAAACTTCAAGTAACACTCAAATTATCAATTTTTTTTCGTCAAATGAAGATAATACGAGCTAAAATGGTTGCTTCCATGTTGATGACTAACGCTTAACTGCCTCTTCCGTCTCCATAACTCCTACAACCTCCTAAAATCCACCAAAAAAACAAGTACAAACACAAACCTCCTCCACACAACCTCCTTTTTTAACTCCTACCACTCCAATGGCCTACACTCCGGCCTACACTCCGTCCTCCACTCAGCAAAATCCAAACCTCCTATACACTTATGAATCCTTCACCAAACCTCCAAAGCCTTCAAATTCTCCAAAATCCTCACTCTACACCCCAAAAGTCACTCATTCACATTGTTCCCTCCCTCACTCACTCCACCATCTCTATCATCACTCATCACAACTCTTTCCTCCCCACACACAATCCTCCTCTTCCTCAACACTAGTAGCAAACTTGTGGTTTTTCATTCCTCACTTTGTGGGAACAGTGAATAGTGCTGGAATATTATGCCTAAATTTTTGTCTTCTTGTGACCAAAACTACTCACCAACATTGACACAACCCATGTGCCTGGTGTTGCTTCATTCATTTTTCATTTTTAGTAAGTGAAAAGCGACTCATTTCCTACTAGTGCAACCTCAACCTTGTTCCAAAAACCTCCAAAACACCCCTATAACAATCAAAGTACCACAGGGAACCTTGGCCTATTCACTGCCCAATAAATGGTGCAAAAATGGTGGTGAATTCGTAGTTAATACTTGCTATATTGAGCAATTGCTCAATTTAGCAAGTATTCACAAAGAATTCACCACCATCATCAGGAATTTCCGACCCCACTGATTCTGCACTGATTCAGTGCGTTTATCGTTAAACATTGATTCCGCACGTCATACGTGCATTTAGAAGTGTCGTTACGGTACGGAAGTGACATGCATTACTAGAGTGTCGATGCAGTGTCTTTTCAATGATTATCAGAAAAGTGTTGTTTCCGCACGAAAGTCGTGCTTGACGAAATCCGTGCGTTAATCGTGTATTTACATCACATGGCTGATAAGACACGGATAACGTGCGGTTTTAGTTAATGCGAATTCAGTATCGTATACGTATCATATTAATGCCATTTATTATATTCGTGCGATTTCAGTATCTATTATAATGCAAATTATTTTCGTACGACATCCATATACAATATTTTAATATATATTTTGGAATCTTTTGGAATCTTTCAAAATATTTTATATTATTTTGGAATATTTTGGAATATTCCAAGAATCTTCTTTAAATTATACTTCCGGTTTAATCTCCCAAAACATTTTTAGATCTTCATTTATAGAGTTTAGAAGCAATACACATTAAAATTTCAAAGAAATAACATTTTATATTTTTAGAATTCAAATTTGGAATTATTGGTTATCATTGTACTTTTCATCATAGAAGCAAAAGAAAATAGCTCACAACCACCACAATTTTGGCAAAAAATAAAAAAATTCAAAATATTATGAAAAAAATCCTAGATATAGAAAACGTCCTGCATAATCTAGTGCAAAAGAAAAATTTGGAAAAAAAGTTTTTTTCACATAGTTAAAAACATTCAAAGTCCGCTGTAAAAAAAAAAAAAACAACTCACAGCCATGATCTGCCATCACGATTTTGGCAAAAATTTAAAAAATTCAAAAAATTATGAAAAAAATCCTAGATATAGAAAACGTCTTGCATAATCTAGTGCAAAAAAAAAAATTTCAATACTATACAAATCATTCAACAAGTATAGGCTCAAGTATCTCAAAAACAATTTAAAACGCTCATTTCAAATTTGCTTGCTAGAATGGATATTGTAATTGAAGCAAATGGTAAGAGCACTCAATGATTGATAATGTATGCAATATTTTTAACTTGTTGTATGATTTTCACTAATGCATGTGTAAACTTGTAATGAGATTGTAGTACACTTCAATGTGATTCCAACGCACTTTACGGTTTCCAAATCGAATCATTTTTGAGTTCACATGCCATGTTCGAAGTTTCAAAAAACATTCAGGCCTACATTGGGGAATTTGTAAGCATGTTGTACCCGACTGTACAGTGGGGTCCAAGGTAGAATGGCGTTTTTGGTTTCGCAGTGGAAACAAATTCAAGTCTGCCCACTTTGAAAGCCTCCAGAGAGATCAAAAATTGGTATTTAACCTTGAACTTTTTACCATGAACCTGAAATCAAGTTGTTAGTATGCCTACCAAATTTCAAAGCCAAATAATTCACCAAAAAAAAGTTATTCAAAATCTACCAATATAGGTAGTTGTGGAAAAAGTTTCACTCCTACCAACTTTGACAGCCTCCCGAGAATTGAAAAAAAATTCCCTTACTTTGATTTTTTTTTGGTAGAAACCAATTTGTGTTAGTAATATATGGTAAAAATTTCAAGTCTAAAAGATTAGTGAAAAAAAGATATTCCCAATCTACCAACATGTGTAGTTGTGGGAAACAATGGGGGAAACCATTTCATTGCTACCAACTTTGACTACTATGTTGGTAGATTATGAATAACTTTTTTTTGGTGAATTTTTTGGCCTTGAAATTTGGCATAAATATAATTAACTTAAAGATAATTTTGTGGTAAAAATTTCGTGGTAAAATACCAATTTTTGAGCTCTCGGGAGGCTTTCAAAGTTGGGAATACTCAAAGTTGGTAGCAATGAAATGGTTCCCCCATTGTTTCCCACAACTGCACATGTTGGTAGATTGTTAATATCTTTTTTAGCATTAATCTTTTGGTCTTGAAATTTTTATCATATGTTTTTAACATAAAGAGATTTTTTTTCAATATTTTCATGGAAAAAAAAAATTAATTCAATCTTTGGGAGGCTGTCAAAGTTGGCAGCAGTGAATAACTACCAATGTTGGTAGATTTTGAATAACGTTTTTTTGGTGAATTATTTGGCTTTGAAATTTGGTAGGCATATTAACAACTTGATTTCAGGTTTGTGGTAAAACGTTCAAGGTAAAATACCAATTTTTGATCTCTGTGGAGACTTTCAAAGTGGGTAGACTTGAATTTTTTTCCACGGCGAAACCAAAAACGCCATTCTACCTTGGACCCCACTGTACATAAAGAGAATAATGTATGTCATTTGTAATTTTCTTGTAATTTCAATTCAAACATTTGAACTATCTTATTACAATTACTTTAATGAATTCAAATTAACTTCAATCTTCTTTTACTTATTTTAAAAACCACAATTGTTTATAATTGTCTATTTTAAGTTGGATTTTGAAATACAAAACATATGTTTCTACTTGGTACCAAAAATGGTAGTTTGAAAGCTAAACTTATACAATTTCATTAACAAGTTTGAAAGCTAAACTTATACAATTTATAAACTTATACCAGAAATAAGTTTGAAAGCTAAACTTATACAATTTCATTAACAAGATTCATTCATCTTGAACATTTAAGCTCATATTTCAAGTGTAATTCATTTACATAAATGCATTGTGACTGCTCTAATTTCTATGTTAATGCCGTCAATTAAATACCAAATGTAAAATTAAAAAGGATTAAAAAAAATTCTTTGATGTTTGTTTCTACATACTTTAATCTTCTGAGATTCAAATTCCCCATCATGTCCAACCATTGCATTGTCAATAAAATGATTATGGGGTGATCTTAAAGATGTACCACAATTTTAGCAAAGAATTCAGAGTTAATATTAAGTGAACATGTAGAAATTGGAAATGGTCACAAATTACCAGTGAGAAAGTGAAATGTGACCAAAAAAAATCAAACGGTCGGGAAAAAAAATTGTAGGGTTTACTTCATGTTAAATGTTTTAGAAAAGGAAAGCAATTAATTATCCAAATTTCAAGTGGAGAAAATTTAGATTGGCGAAATTTTCAAAATGGCAAAATGTATACTCGGTGATTGAAAATTAAGATTGTATAGATAATTCTGGATATGGTTCTTGATTAACCTTGAAAGTATGTAAAGCAAACACTATAAGGCTAAGTCAAACATCAAAATATAAAAATATTCACTTTCTTTCTTACAAGTAGTTGAAAATGAAAAATGGAATTAGAAACAAATAAATGTAAAATTTTGGTCTTTTCGAACATGAAAAAAATACAAATAGGACAAGAGTAGTTGATAATGCATAACTTCATTGCTATATATTATTTATCAAGCTTTAAAAAAGATACCACAAATATTGCTTTATTATATTCTTATTTGTTCACTCCAAATAGTAAGAAGGTATGGACGATCTTAATGATCTATCATTATTAACCCTTTGACGCGCCTGTGTCCAATATATGGACGACGAACATATTGCAACCTTAGTGATGCAATCTTCATATTCACATTTACAACTTTGCTTTATATATCAACTCCATTTTTGTTTCTCATCAAACATTTTATAACAAATCTTTAAAAAAAGTGTTGAATCAAGACCTTAAGGGTTAAGTCTGTAAGAGGCGTGTAAGAGCTTGGCGGTCTTCAAAAGTTGTCAATCTCTTTTCTAGGTGCTAAAAAACCTTTAAAGACCACCAAGCTTTTACACATCTCTTACTCATCGAATTACCATACACCACCAAGATCTTGCACACCTTATAACTATTTGGAGTAAACAAATAAAAGTATAATAAAGCAATTTTTTTTAAGATTCTTCAAACTCAAGGTGACTTTACGGATAATTCTATTCCCACTACATTTTGTGAAATTATGCTCCAAAAGTGCACTAAAAGTATGTTTCCATCATTATCTTGATCACCTTTCTACATTCTATTGCTATTGTCTTCATATCTTGAGATACTACTTAAAATCTAATTTCCAAAGTCTAGTTTCAACATATGTTGCACACGAAAAAGTCAAGGTTGGAGCTTGGACTTACCTTTTAATCAAGTTGCATTAAAAAAAAAGGTGCAAGGGGAGGTGATAGGGAGAGCAAAATACAAAAAAATAGCAAAAACACATGATGAATTTTAGAATCTTATCTCTAGTTTGAGATGGTCTTTGTAAGATTCCAATTTCTTTAACAGTTGTAAATCCTCCGTAAAAAGAGGTAGAATTCAAACAACCAGATCCAACACACTATTGTTCCATATCCTCACACTACTCCAATATGATGTCCCCTTGACTAATCTCACGCATCTAGTAGAGATTTACCATAGTTATTTCAATCACAAACCTACTCATTTTTGTTTCAAAAGTGCCACATGTCATTGTATGATTCGTTTAGGGTGACGTAGAATCCGGGAGTTGAAAAAGGGTGACCGGGTAATACCTCCCGTAGGTGAACTGTCGATGAGCAGATGGAGTGGCCAAGTTGGTAGAAACATTGTCCACAATCATACAACGAGGAAGAATGCACGTGCGTTTATATGGTGTGATCCATTCAACATGCTCCGTTAGATCCTCTAGAAGCTCCTCAAGAACCAAATCTTGTGCGCTCGATGAAACAGGCACTCATAAGATCTCTCCTTGTTCTTCAAATCCATGTAGGACAATTTTGAGGTTCATGTCGTCTTCTACGCCACCGAAGCGAGGAAAGAATGCTGTGACAAATTCTTCAACTTCTGGCGTCTGGCGTCTGAATGACATATACCATGTTGATGAACTGTTCTTCCAACTCATTGACCCGTGCCCCGTCCGTAAACAGTTCCGGAACACGGATCCTCTCCATCGCTTCATCTTCGTGTTTTTTCTTTTGTATTTCAAACGAGTCTTCAATTTCAACCTTGATGTAGAGTGGTAGCTCATCAAATGCCGGTGTGTCAATCGGGACGTGTAGTTGGTCGAGATCCTCCAGTGGAACTTGCAGGAGGACTAGCACTATTGGCACCCATTTTTTGGGAGTGGGCTCAGTATCCTCGGGGAGTGATTTGGCAAGGATAATTGTATTCAAATATGCTTCCAAGCGTCCCCTACATGCAACAAATTATTGAAATTGCCTCCGAAATGAATCATTTGATTTTAAAGAAAGAATGTTGTTTGATTTGTTTGTAAGGCATTGCAAAAGAGTTACAAAATTTGTTCTATATTTACATTGCATCACTAAGGGAAAGTCTTACTAAGTAAGATAATTTTTAAGTTTATTTGAATGGGCTCGACTGATATATGATTTTCCTTCATTTACACATATCACTAGTAGAAAGGTGGTCAAGAGGCACCAAACAATAGAGTTAAAGCGTGACATCACAACACAACTGTAGTGAATTGAGTTGCGATTAGATCAGCAATGAGAGATAATATTATTGATCTAACCGTGGGAGTCTTATACAGGCTTGGGTAACGACTCCACTACTGGTCGTAATTAAACTGCTAATGTACAGTTGCCAATGCAGTTAATCACCACTACGTGGTTAACTGCAGCTAATTAATCTAGCTAGGTACACTGTCACCTGGCACTAACCGTATGTACTTGGGTGATCTCAGACCCGGATCCTTGACTGATCCTTGTCTTCAACACCCTCTCTCGCTCCGAGTTTTGCCTACTCGGTGTGTTCTCCTTTGATCAGTCACGATGCCTGTCCCGGTTGAGGAGACGGTGCGGGTCTTCTGCTCCTTCGTGGAAGATGATTTGTCGCTTTGGCAAACTTACTTGTTCTTCCTCTGGACCTTGAGTGTGCTTGTTAGAAAGTTTGCTGGGGAGGCTTCTTAGTTGATCAGGTGCTGGTTTCTTGAGTCATTTGACGGGGATGCGGCCGGGTCTGTCGTAGGTTCTGTTCCGGAGGATGAATCATCCGGTCAACCATTCGATGAAGATTCGCTTGTTGGGGAGTCCAGTGGTTCGGCAGAGACGGGCGGTTCGTTGATCCCATCACTCCCTGATTCGGTGGTTCGGGACAGGTTGTAGCCGGCGTTGATGAGTTCTCCCTCTGTCCCTCTTCTTTTTCGACTCCGTTGCGTGAGTAGCTCCTGGAACAGATTCGTTACTTCTACCGTGGAATGGAATGCGTGGGCGCTTGTGAGACTTGACTCACAGGGTTATTGTCAGTATATAGCTACACGGGGTTTGGTTTATCAGCCCTTTTCTACTCGGTGGAACAGTGAGATGTTAGCCTACAGGTACCTGGTTAGTGAAGACATGGAGGAGATTACCTTTAGGGTGAGGTTTTCTAGGATATTTACAGGAAGGCTCCCTTACTACATCTCCTTGGTGGATTGTCCACCGGATTTCAAAATTAGTCCTGAGTATTATGACCTACAGTGAATCAGATTAGTGAAGGTTGTTGATTGTCTATATCTACAAGTCCTAGTTGGCTTCTAAGTCTTTCAAAGGTTGTCCTGCCCAAGGCTTTGGTCATTATATCTGCTAATTTTTCACTAGTGGGTATATATTCCAAGTTAATCTCTCCTGATGACACTTTTTCTCTAATAAAGTGGTGTTTCACTTCTATGTGCTTTGTACGTCCATGATAAACTGGGTTGTGAGACAAATTTAGACTACCTTGATTGTCTCCGTAGATGGTCGTGGGATTTTGTGGGTTTAGGAGTCTTAGTTCTCCTAGTAGTCTTCGCAGCCACACTGCTTCCTTGGTGCCTTCTATAATGGCCATATATTCTGATTCTGTGGATGATAGGGCCACTGTTGGCTGTTTTTTTTGCTGTTCCACGTTATCGGGGTGCTACCTAGCATAAATATGTAGCCGGTTGTGGGCTTTCTATCGTGTGTGTCACCTGCCCAATCGGCATCGGTGAACCCATAGAGGTCAGTTTCCTCCCCTTGCCGATAGAGGAGGGCAGAGTTAGAGGTGCCACGAAGGTACCGGTATATGTGCTTCACCGCACGGGCGTGGGGTTCCTGCGGAGTTGTCATAAATCGACTGACAATGCTCACGGCGTAAGCAATGTCCGGACGAGTATGAGTTAAGAAAATTAACTTACCGACCATGCGTTGGTAGGTTGCTTGATCTACTGGTGCTGCTTCCATTTCGGGCTGCAGATGCTCCTTCTCCACCATCGGTGTGTAAACTGGTTTGCAATCGGCCAAGCCGAATTCGGCAAGCATTTCATGGACATAGTTGCGTTGCGTGATTGCGATCCCCTCAGGAAGGAATAGAAATTCCAGGCCAAGCGAGTAGGACAGGAGTCCCAAATCCGACATGTCGAACTCTTTCTGAATCACGCTGCGGATGAACTGGATATGTTCTTCGTCGTCTCCTGTCAGATAAATATCGTCCACATACAAGACGAGTAAGGTGAGGCGGCCTTGGCAATCGTTGTAGTAAAGGTTATAATCGGCGTGGGACTTCTTCAAGCCCTGGCTGGTGAGGTAGGAGTCCACTTTCTGATGCCAAGCACGCGGGGCTTGCTTGAGGCCATAGAGTGCCTTGTGCAACCTGCAGGCGCTTCTTGGCTGAGGGGGCTCGAACCCGGGCGGAGGTGATACATAAATTTCTTCGTCGATTGTGCCATTCAGAAAAGCTGTCTTGACGTCCAGATGGAATATCTTCCAACCTTGGTGTCCTGCGAGGGCAACGAGACTTCTTAAGGTATTCCACTTGACCACCGGTGCGAATGTCTCACTGTAGTCAACTCCTTCCTTCTGCTGGAATCCTTTTGCTACAAGGCGGGCCTTGAGTTTGGCGGGAGTTCCATCTGCATTTGTCTTGACTCTGAAAATCCACTTAGTAGCTATTGCTTTTCGGTGGGCTGGCAATGGGACTAGGTCCCAAGTGTGATTCTTCTGGATGGACTCCAGCTCGCTTGTCATGGCAGCTCGCCACCCGGGATGGTTGAGTGCTGTTTGGACATCTGGGGGCAGGCCGATGACTGGGATCTCGTCTGCTACGTTGAGTTGATACTCCTTCAGTCGGGACGGAATTCGACTGGTGCGTCTACTGCGAGTGGTTGCTGTCGATAGGGTTGGAGTGAGTCTTCGGCGGCGTTGGTATGTTTTGGCCCGGACCTGAGCATGGTGAGACAAGTCAGGTTGTATGGGTACCTGGACAGAGAATTCGCCGTCCGGAATCGGCAGAGGAGCTGGTGACGTGTAGTCATCTTGGTTGAGCTGTGCATTCTCTCGACTTGGTCTAAAGGAGACTGGCGCGGGCAGCTGTGGGGCTCCGATCTTCCCTCTGCGTTGGGGATCAGCTGCTGCTCAGTGGGGTCATCGGTCTGTCGATGCTGGAGTTGGGACTGTGCTGCAAGCTGCGGCAGTGAGCTGGAGAGTGTTCCGGCTTGTGGCAGCTGTGAGTCTTCGGTGGTGTTACTGCTTAGTGGCATGGGCCAGTCCTCGGAATTAGAGGTGTCAGTTCTAACCGTGGGAGAGGTCGCCAATGGGTAACATGACTCATCAAATTTAACATCTTTCGATATCACAATTCTTCTGGAGTTTGGGTGGTAGTTTCGGTACCCTTTGGATTCTGGGTCATAACCCAAAAAGATGCACTCGACAGCCTTAGGTGACCATTTCTTTCGGGATGGTGAGGTATCCAACACAAATGTACGGAAACCAAATATTCTCAAGTGGGAGACTGAAGGTTTCACACCTGTAAGTCGTTCGTATGGAGTGTCACCTCCGTTGGCCCTGGTGGCGGTTCTGTTGATTAAGTAGTTGGCTGTAGACACAGCTTTGGTCCATAGATGAGAGGGAACGTTATTCTCATATGCCATGTTTCGTGCTTTTTCAAGCAAGCTCCTATTTTTGCGTTCGGCCACACCGTTTTGGTGTGGTGTGTAGGCCTGAGTGAATTGCCTCACTATACCTACTTCTTCACAAAACTTTACAAATTCTGAGGCTGTGTATTTGCCTCCCCTGTCTGAACGAATGGCCTTTATGTTAAAGGAGGTCTGAAGTTCCACCATGGACTTGAAATGTTTGAATTTGGACAAAGTATCGCTCTTTTTCTTTAGGAAATAGAGCCAAGTAAACCTACTATAATCGTCTATTACTGTGAGAATGTACCTAGAGCCTGATGGAGATGGCTGTGCAAGTGGTCCACAAATGTCGGAGTGAATCAGGGACAGTGGTCGATCTGCTCGCCTGGCTCCATTGAATCCATTGCTGGCAGTGCTTGTCACAGCAGCAGTTTCAAACAGTTGGGCTCCCTGGTCTTGCGGCAGTGGACCAATGGCACTCCGGCTGGTGGTGGGACATGTGGTACTGTCGTCAAAAGCTTTCGTCTGACACGACACTGCTTCCCAAATTGGCAGGCGGGGCAGGAGGTCGTGGCGAACTGGGAGTGGCTGAGTGGCGGGAGGCCAGTTACCTTCAGCTTTTGCTGCATGGTGATGACAATCCTAGGGTTGGGATGCCCCAGTCTCCGATGCCAAAGCTGCAGTTCGTTTTGGGTGCTCGGATTTACTTGCGAGGTGACCGAGTTCACCGAAATCTTAGGTGGCCTGAACCTATATAGGCCGTTCTTCCTATTTCTATGGCCTGTGGCTATTATCTGATCATAGCTAGGGAAAGAAAAATCTTTGAGAATCCATACTGTATCGGAATCAAACAAGACCATGCGTCTTTTGCTATCAGTTATCGTGCCTACAGATAGCAAATTTTTAGTAATGCCCGGAACATACAAAACACTTTCAAATTTTATTCCCCCGGAGATAGTGGGAATTTCCACATCTCCTTTGCCTTCTACATTCAATGTTTCTCCGCCAGCTGTGCTGACCTTGGAGCGATTTCCTGGACCTAGTGTGGAAAATGAATCCTTGTGGCCTGTTACGTGTTTTGTGGCGCCACTGTCGATGTACCAATCGATGGTTTGCGCAGTCTCACGGTGATCAGTCAGGTTGATCTCGGTGATATTTACAGCAAAATCCGGGTCTTGGTCGACTTCTTCGTCAGAGTCTGAGTCGTCGTCGTTGTCACCAAAATTGTCGATGAGGTTCACAGTCTGGTTGGCTGCCGAGCGTTCCCGTTCCGCTTTTCTCTTCTTCAGTTCGGCAGCGAGTACTGGGCAGGTCCTCATCCACTGCTCGCGACTTCCGCAATAATGGCACTCTCCTCCAGTCTTCTTGGTGCTCTTGTGTCCTCCGTCTTTGCGTTGGGCCGGTTGCTTCTTGCCTCCACCCCTGATCATGAGGACTTCACTGTCGCTCCTCTTGCCCTTGATCTCTCTTCGTTGCTCGTCCTGCATGAGGATCACTGTCAGTTCCGAGACTGACGGCAGGGTTGGACGATACATAATGGTATTGAGTATTGACCAGTCCTTCAAAGCTCTCTGGGAGCGCCATGAGAACTTGTTCGACAACTTCCGAATCCGGTATGATCTCGCCGATACATGTAAACTCGTTCAGAAGCTCCTTCACTCCCTGCAAAAATAAAGACATAGAGGTCCCTTCCTCCATTTTTTGGTTAGTGAGTTTTCTCCTGAGCATCAGTTTCCTACTGTTAGTCTTACTTGCATACAAGTCTTTCAATAGAGTCCAACACGCATCTGGCTCTGTGATGTTGGCAATATAAGGTATCACATTATCCTTGACAGAGAGTGCTATCATAGTGAGGGCCTTGTCCTTCTGAATTTTGAGTGCAGCTAATTCTGCAGGATCAGTGGGAGTTATGGTTCCAGCTGGAGGCTCTACTAGTTTCCAAGTGTCCTCTCTAGTCAGCATATTTTTCAATTTGAAGCTCGAAACGCTATAGTTTGGGTTCCCTTCCAACTTGGAGGCTTCTCCCATGGTTGTGTCTCTAAATGCCATGTTAGGGACTTTCTCTAATCTCTACCTTTGTCTATCTCAATCTATCTAATTCTGCAGCTTTTGACCTGTCTTGCAATAGTTAGCACTATCCTGCTATAGTCAATACTATTCTGCGATAGTCAGATCTATCCTGCAAACAGACAACAAGCTAGCTCACAGACACTGGGCTCTGATACCATGTAGTGAATTGAGTTGCGATTAAATCAACAATGAGAGATAATATTATTGATCTGACCGTGGGAGTCTTATACAGGCTTGGGTAACGACTCCACTACTGGTCGTAATTAAACTGCTAATGTACAGTTGCCAATGCAGTTAATCACCACTACGTGGTTAACTGCAGCTAATTAATCTAGCTAGGTACACTGTCACCTGGCACTAACCGTATGTACTTGGGTGATCTCAGACCCGGATCCTTGACTGATCCTTGTCTTCAACAACAACAATGTAGCTTGATGGGTGCGCAACAAACTTAGATATTGTTCCTTCGTACCCAAATGCCACAATTCTATTAGTGTTTGAACCGATGTTTAATAAAAAAATCTTAAAGTTAATCATTTAATTTGAACAATATCCAAAGTTCTTTTTTATTAAATGATTGTTCATTAATATGCTTCAAATGATTATTTGTAATTTATATACTTCAATTAGGATTTTATATAGTAAAATATCTTTTGAGTATTAGAGTTATTCGTAAAATTAGTTTGATTTTGAAGGATTTATGATGCATTTTCTTTATTTATACTCTTATTTGTTCACTCCAAATAGTTATAAGATGTAAAAGAGTTTGGCGGTATGTCATTATTAAGCGTGTAAGAGCTTGGTGATATTCAAACTCATATGATAACCATATTGAGCTCTTTCCTTGGTGCCTAAAGAATTTTCATAAAAGATCCAAGCTTTTACACATCTCATAATGATAGACTACCAAGTTGTTCCATACCTTTTGACTATTTGGAGTAAAGAAATGAGAGTATATTAAGCAAAATTCATGGTAAATTCTTCAAAATCAAAATGACTTTACGGCTAACCCTTTTGGTCTAGAATTTTTATCTTGACTCATCTATTAAAGAAATTCATGGACTCAAATGTAACAAGGACGTCTATTCCCGCGATACATTCATTTCAATAGTTAAAGTATAGCATAACTCATGATGCACAGCAAGCAAACGGTACCAACACATCGAACCACTTACTTGCAAATCTCACATTCCAGCTTTAGTGATGCAAGAAGCTTGTCATTGAACCACTTCACAAGACACGTCTCGTGGCCATTGCTATTGTCACCTTTGCACTGGCATCCCACTTTGATAATTGGATTTGTGCCCTCTGCATCTTCCAACTCAAAACAATATCTGCATAAGGAAAAGATTTCAAATACAAAAAATTTGTAAATCAAACATCAAAATGTAGAGACACAAATTTGTACAACAAAAACATGCTCCAATTTTTTCAACTGTGATAGAATGAAATCTATTCTTCTCTTGGATAGTGACACAAAATTATGTCTCAAGAAGGCACTTTAGATCATTCTTCTTCCATCAACTTTCAATACATGATGACATATATGCGGCATTAAAAAATTTTGGCTCTTTTCAAAACTAAGTCTAGAATGCCAAGAAAAATCTCATTTAGAATCATAGAAGTTACAACTAATAATAGAGCTCAACATTCACTCATTTAGGTATTCACTAGATTTGATACAGAGTTACAAAGTTAATTGAGATAATAATCACGAATGTACCTATATATAGATATATCTAAAATCCAACTTTAATCAAATGTATTAGAGCATTATCAGGGTTGTCACTTTGGACGTCTTTGGAGGAAATCGCGTCCGGTTTGACGTCGGGACGTCCGGACGTCGCATCCGAGCGGCCAGACGCCAGCGTCCGCTGGGTAAACTGTGATTTACTTTATCCGCTGCCGTTTTTACCCTGCGGACGGCTTAGCGGACGGCTTAGCGGACAGCGTGGCGGACGGCCTGGCGCCCGTCCGTCCGGACGGCTCGACGGACGGAATTTGATGGCGGACGGCGGGACGGACGACCGGGCGGGCGGACGGCACGCGGACAACTAGAGGACGGCCAGGCCGGTTTAGGGGTTCTTAAGGACTAAACCCTGAACACTTCAGGCCGTTCTAGGGTGATTGTAATGGTGGAAAATATAAATTAAAATCTCATTAAGTCACTGGAGCCTCATTGTAATAAAAATATAGCGACCTTGTTTAGGGTTATAGCCACTCTCGTTCCAGCAACATAAAACATAAAAATAGTGTCATATATTATATTTCGCAGGTAAACAAACATTCAATAAAGGGAACGTCAACAAAATATTGCCATCTTTTCATGTACGTCATACATATCACTACAGAAATATATACTTATAAAATCTACCTCCTGTCCAAACAACTACAATTACTGAATACTAGAATATCTTATAAAAAAAACTCTACGAAAATACATAAATGCTATTGAGTTTTCAATCTGCCTTGTAATCAGAATCTCCTTTCACCTCTGCTCCACTACTGTCCTCTGGATCATATGACTCGTCGTCACTGTGAGAGTAATATTCGTTTTCCTTTCTCTCCTTCTTTACTGGTTGGATACTCTTCATTTTCCATGTGGATCCACTTGCGTCAAGGGGTGTTTTAACTCGTCCTGGCTTTGGCGGAGAAGCAGCAAATGGTTGCATGAGCCTTTTTCGTTTAGCGTTGCCGTTTCCTGTTGCGCCAAACTTCTCTCCACTCGATGATATATGTTTCGGGCCCACAAGTGTCTCCTTCACCGTCATCTTCTGCATTGGCCGTTGATTGTGCCTTGGGGCACACCTGATGGCTTCTTTATTATAGCTACTGATAAAGGCAAATTTCCGTCGCTTTTCGAATCTCCATCCGATTCTCTCACACGTTTATTCACCGCTTTGGAAAGGGATACCAATCCCGTTGAAGATGCAAGTGGAACTCGGGGTGTTGGTGTTTTAGAATTATCAAATAAGGCTCTAGATGCAAGGGCGGTCCTCTGCATTTGGTCCTCAAGACGGGGTCCACGAGGAGAATCTCTCTCTCCAAACTTCAACGGACTCTTACTGATTGGACCAAAATCTTCCTCTATGCCTTTCCATTTGGAGTGGCCATTGTTCACCATTGTGGCCTTTCGTCCAGGAGAAAGCTTCAACTCAGAATCTTTGGGGTCCTTCAAAACACCCTCATGCATGGTGTCAATCCTTGTACCACCATCTTCACCACGTTTGTCCCCCTCTTCTTCACCCAACGCTGGAATTGAATTGTCCTCTTCTCTGACATTCACACCGGTATCGTCGGCATTTGATGCTTGCACGTGATTGCCCTCCTCTCCATCCTCAACAAACTCATATACATCGTGGCTTGATCGACCAGATCTTGCTGGAGACGAATCCGGCCTTCGTGGAGAGAGTTGATCACTCCAATCGTCAAGAGGTACATCAGCCCAGCGATCATCGTCTGATGCATGATTACCCACCCAATCGCCTTCATCATCTCCATCCGATTCTTCTGAAGCGGAATCCGAATCCTCTGATGATACATTTTCGTCGTACCACTTCTTCTCATCCTTTCTCTTAGCCTTTGCGAGGAGCTTTGAATTTGTGTACACGTACACTAAATCTTCAGCCCTCTTTTGTTAGAGGCGATTCCGAGACCTGTTGTGCACGAAAGAATAACTACTCCAATTGCGTTCGCATGATGACGATGACACGGTTTGGGCTAGGATTCTCCGTGCTATTGGTGCGATGAGCTTTCCGCATGCCCCTTCAAAATCCCACCATGCATGAGGCGAACACTTCTATTGTTTCGGATCCAACATATTGTGGAATGGCGGTTCCTTGTGACGGAATGCCAAAAACTCTAGCACCACATCCGGATATGTTTCTGGAGAACATAATTTCCCAAGCACACGCTTGCATGCTGTGATGGCATCTAAATCGTCTGCGAGTTCTTTATCGTGTAGCAAATACGGATTCAAAAGTGCACCCGCATCGTGTAAATCTGTTCTGACCAATGCCCATCGGTCGCGGAAGTGCTTCTCCACATCAATGCTTTCTCCACCGTCCAATGGAAAGAACTCATCCTTCACCCTTTCAATGTGTTTCTCCACATTGTGAAAGATGTGTCGAATTTTGCCCATACCAGGTTCCCCACTGTCAAAATCCCGCAGTGCATACATCAACGGTGCAACCACCTCCTGAAAGTTAGTGCATCTTTGCCAAAAGTGATCATCCAGTATATACCTTCTCACATCTCGAGAGATAGTGCGCGCTTTGATCCCCCCCCGCTTGTCTCGGAGTGTGACGAGATAGGACGTCCACTGTTCGTCCACAACTGACTGCTCTAAGGCCTGTCTGACCTCGAGTAATCGATCCACCATCATGAAATTTGATCCAAATCTAGTTTTCCCTGCCAATACTAGGCTGAACTTCTTCTTGTGCTTTCGAAATACTGCAGAGGCATGTGTCTCTTCTTTATAAACGTCACGATCGTCCGGGCCTTCTTCAACACGTGAGTTATCCAGTTTGCCTTCACGATGTCCCCCAATAACAGGTTCATTGCGTGAACAGCACATCCTTGGAAGTATATGTGGTCATATTTGTTCGTCACGAGATCCGCTGCTGCCTTCATGACAGATGCGTTGTCCGTTGCAATTTGCACCACGTTCTGCGATCCAACGCCTTCAATGAACTTCTCTATGATGGTCGCTTGGTACGTTGCTGTCTTCGAATGTCCCGAAGTGTCTACCGATCCAAGAAAGTGTTCTCCTACCGCAGACACTATCATGCAATTGAATAATGGTTGGTTTGTGCACGAGCTCCATCCATCAAATGTCAACGTGGCTCCAAACTTGCGAATGCTATCTGCCATTTTACCTTCCAAGACCACCCCTAGCTCATTCTTGGCCTGCATCCACTACTAGAAAATCATGACCAAATCAACAGAAATTCAACATATTTATGTTGTTCGGGGTACTACAATGACTGATTTCACTGATTTGTAATTTTTTTGTAAAAGTCAATAGTTTGCTGCTTACTTTTCTGTTGATTCAAATAGTGCAATGACCAAATCAACAAAATTTTAGTCTTTTTTGGAATCTTTTTGGAATCTTTTAGAATCTTTTAGAATCTTTTGGGAATATGTTAGAATATTCTGGAATCTATAAAAATATTATAGAATCTATTGGAATATTCTAGGATCTTTTGAATATTCTTGAACCTTTTGAATCTTTTGCACTTTATATGAGAGTTTTGTAATCATTTAGTACTAGAATGGGTGTTTTATGTAATTGGATTATACAACTGCAATTTTGCAGACTTTCATCATCCCTGACAAACAACAACAGAAGACAAGCAACTTGATATTCCCTAAATTAACCCCTAAGCTCCCGAGCGACCATTTTCTTGTCGCTGCCCGGAAAAAACGGGCTGCCCGGAACAAAAATAAAAAATTGAAAAAACAAAAAATATTTAAAAATACTGCATCAAGTCTACTTTCCAACCCAATTTGAATTATGGCAATCCAAGTTAAACTCCACCCGGGAGAATTTTTCAAAGTAGATCACCTCAACATTGTCTTAGTCTTACAAAATTTGCTATTTGGGGAAAGTAATGATGATTCGTCCATCATTTCTCTTGCTTTTTTGAAGTTTAGGATAGATAGCCCAACTTTAACCATTCGAACTAAATTTTGAACTCTAAAATTGAAAATTATAATTTATACAAATTTTCGAAGGTTAATGCTATTAAATTCATTAAAAAATGATCTAAAGATTATTTTGGAAGTTTGACCGTATGGATAATTTGTAAAGATGATACTCTACATTTTGTCTATTGAATCAACCTTCATCAAACATATGGAAGGCACATATTATAACACATCTATGTTTTGTCCAATACCCCTCGGGCTTTTAGGGGTTAAAGCTATTGAGGGTGAATCTTGACACACTTCGGCTGCTGACTAACTTTTAGCTCCATCTGAAACAATCACAAGGACACCCCAATAAATAAATCCACTTGAATGGGACAACAGTCAGTCATCTGTGAACCTTTTTTTTTCTTACTTCTCTGAATCTCTCTGTGCTAGAAACTTGGAATCTTCTTTTTGTTTCTACATAGTAATCCGGTTTTTTGAAACATTCAATCAATTGAACTCATTAACCCCTAAGTGACCAATCGACTATATTTTGGTCGCACCCAAATAGCAGTGACTGCCCATGGTTAGGAAATGATATTTTCAAATATTAATATCTTGTCGAACTTGGGGGGGGGGGGGGGGGGGGGGAGAGATCATGTTCTAGTGTTGTTTGATACATTTCATTTGCAATATTGAGGTTTAGTAAGGAATTTTTCAACGACATAGACCTCAATATTGTCTTAGTGTTATAAAACTTACTACTTTGGAAAACTAATGATGTTCTCTCCTTTGAAACTTTTGCTTTTAAAATTTTAGAATAGAATATTTAGTTTTAATTAATCATACCAAATTCCATATTCTAAATGTAGAATTAGTACGTAATTTTGGTGAATGTCAAATGGTAAATGAATCTAAATTCATTAAAATGAGTATTTAAAACTCTTTTTGGAAGTTTGACCATATAGATAATTACTAAATATCATGCTTTTCATTTTCTCTTTTGGACCAAACTTCATCAAAGTTGCAAAAGTAACATCTTGTAACACATCTAGGTTTTTCCCTTACCCCCTCTGTGATTTAAGGATTAACTTAATCATTTACAATTTTTTTTTTTAAAACGCAAACTTTATAGGCCATTTTGTCATAGTAAAACAACTTTTTTTTAAAATCTTTGAACCAAGAAAAGTTGCGAAATGAAGTTAAGTTTCATCTCCGAAAATCCGTTTGTGATTTTGAGCCTCAATTCAAAAGTTATAGACAAAATTTAGAGTGGGGTAGCAAGGAATATTTTCATTGATATTTTCAAACACCCTCTCTGATTTTTGTCTATAACTTTTGACTGGAGGCTTCAAATCACAAACGGATTTTTGGAGATGAAACTTAACTTGATTTCCCAACTTTTCTTAGTCCAAAGGTTTTTGAAAAAAGTTAATTTACTATGTCAAAATGGCCGCCAAAGTCTGCTGAATTCCAAAACATCGAATTGTAAGTGTTTATGTAAGAAAAAAATAGTTCTATGTTCATCAAATTCTAAGTGCGATGGATTGGTTAGAGTGATGAGTGTTAAATGTAAGATCACGAGTTCAAACCCGATTGTCAACGGAGTTGTTGAAATTGGGCTGTCCTAAAAGTCTGGGCAGCTAAAAACATTTTACTGCCCGAAAATTCCGGGCAGTAAAAAAAACATTTTCTTGGCCGAAAATTCCGGGCAGTAATTTTTTTTTTATTTTTTTTATTTTTTTATTTATTTATTTTTTCTTATTTTCAGGTGACCAGATCAACAGAAAACTTCAACAGATTTCTGTTGAATAATGACCCGCTCAACGCGACCGATTCAACAAAAACCCTCAACACTTTTCTGTTGATTTGGACGGTGAATTTTCTAGTAGTGATCAAGAGTTTCTTCCGTAAGTCATTGTAAGAGGGTGGTGTGTATGGTCCCCGAAAAGCAGAAGTCCTCCGTACGGCCTCTTTGAAAGTTGAATTCCGTGCTATCGCAAAAGGGATATTCGCCTCGTAAAAGAACCTTGCCCATATCTTGTCTAACTCCCTTCGTTTCTCTTCCTGAAAACCCTCTGGTATTCCTGCTTGTCGCAATGGACGGGCGGCCCTGCCAGCTGCACTGTCACGTTCCGTGGATGGTGGTCTGCTCGCGGTAGTTTCATTTGTATTAGAACCTGACCTCTGATTTGGAATCTCTTGTGGTCCATCGTGTGACTCTCGATCCAGCGATTGTGGTGTGCAAAGCTCCATCATGTCCATATTTCCCGCTCTCGGAGTGCGACATTCATCGGATAGATCTGGATTTGGACGCTTAGGAGGATCTCCTCTGCAATTAAGAAAGAGCCCTTTAATCTGCGGTGTGAGTCTCTTGCATATACCGACGCCAGTGTCACGGTTTCCTGATGCGTTCCGGTATCCAAGGTGACTCAACATCCTCGCCGCCTTCCTTGCAAAAAGTGCTGCACATAGTAAGCACTTCACTTTTCCGGGGGCTATATCCACATACCAATCTTCCCAATCGCTGGGCATCTTGAAAGGTTCAAGTGGGTTTAGGTTCCGCTACCCAATAGTTTTAAGTGACGGCGTGTAGTACCTCGTAATCGCGCGACGAAAAAATGTATCCTGTATGTAAAATACAGTAGTTGTCAAATTCCAAACGGAATTTGACAACCGCGCATTCAAACTCGGTAATGGTCAAGCAAGGGATACCAAAAGGTTGCCCACAGCCCTTGACAACTGGTGAGTTCGAATGAACTCACCAAAACAAAACCTTCATGCTTTATAGTACCATCTGCCGAACTAGCCGTTGGACAACCTGGCTGGTCCATTATGCCGTCCGCTGTGCCGTCCGATATGCCGTCCGATCGATTCGGGCTGGATCGGACGCACTGGAGGGACGGTCCGGATCGGCCGGGGTGCATCGGACGGGCTAGACCGGACGCGCTGGATCGGACGGCCTGGATCGGACGGCAGAATCGGACGCGATGCATCCGACGCACCAAGACAGCGGACGCCTTAGGGTTTTGCTTTAGGGTTTATGGTCCGCCGCCGCCACCCCATCGGACGACGATGATCGGACGGGCAGCACGCTCCGGATGACAGATCGGACGGCAGGCTTGGTTCGGACGGGCGGACGGGCTGGTTCGGGCGGACGGGCTAGTTCGGGCGGACGGCAGTATAGAAGGCCCGTCCGGCCCCATTTCCTCTCACTTCTTACTCCTAAATCAGGTTGCTGGCAATTCCCTTTGTGGACTTCCTGGCCTTATTTACTACAGGGGTGAGAGGTCATATGCTTATTGTGACCAATCACCGGTTGGTCACAATAAGCATCTTACACACTTTATTCATATCTTCGCGGTATTTTCACACGGACGGGTCACTCACATTATCGCGGTTTTCTTACACGGACGGGTCACTCACATTATCGCGGTTTTCTTACACAGACGGTTCTTACACATTTTCGCGGAGTTTTTACGCAAACGGTTGATTCACATTATCGCGGGATTACCTCACGGTTTAGGGTACACGATCGATTCACCTCGTCGCGGCATTCTGTCTCGGTAATTGCACACGGTTCATTCACACATCGCTAAGCAATGGCCGATGACCAACGTGATGGTCACGTTCCGAATGCTAATATTGGGCCTAGGAGGAACAAGCCTAAGGGGGCCCCGCATACGATCGATTACGCCATATTGGACGACCCAACTATTCTAGCCGCACCACGATGGGAAGAAGTTAAGGACGAATATTGGTCTGCCACGGATTGCAGAAATTATGTCAAACTGTCCCACATTGGTAAACTGTGGCCGAGGGATCAATTACCATTGATGGCAAAAACCTTTACTGCCAAACCAAACTTGTGCAAAGATGATCATTTCCTTCACCGAGCGGAAGAGGTATGGAGGGCATTGTTTGGAGCTCGTTCGAAGTCAAAGGGAACATTCAACTACAACACACTGGCAATGGTCTATGTGGAATTAAGGTTGGAGCGCAAGGTGGATTGGAGTACATACCCTGCAATTAAATCGATGCCAATTCAGTTGGCAGACGGGCAGCGAGATATTCCTGATTTGTATGATCCAGCATCTACAAGCACAAAAGAGATGTTGGTCTCTTTAAAGAAAACGGGCACGTCGACTACAAGCAGCTCAGGTCGAGACACTCGAGTGGAAGTCAAACCAAAGACCGCTAAATTACCAGTACTGCCTATGGCCGCTTTGGACAATTTGGATGCAAGTGTGGAAACCGAAGTCAATGCTGAACGGGAGGAAATAGAAGTCAAAGTTGAATGAGACTTAGAAGACAAAGTCGAAGATATTGCAACTTCTCCGTTTCGGTCGGTACCGTGCAAGGAGGACGAGGAACTGTTGCCGCATAACCCATCCACGCTAATTCAGGCAACTACGGAATCAAAGGGGAAACAGAAGTTGAGGTCCGATACAATTACCACGGAGGGCCGCCAAGAAAAGTATAACTTTGGAACGGACTGGGCGGTTCAGGTGGGAAAGGGCGGTCCAAGCAATCCAAGTTCCTCGACTCCGAGCAAGAAACGCGCATGTCCGAATGACACGGATACACTAATTCGGGATCCAAATGGACGTTGGGGAAATTGCGGGACTTGTGAGGCAAAGAGAATGCCTATTGAGGATCTAATGATTTCGTACGGGCAGTTGGCGGAGAAAGTTCCCAAGGTGGGTGAAATTGCAGAAGCAGAGCAGTGGGAACTGTCCGACGAGTTCCCCAACTTGGAAAGTGATCTAGGTTCATTGAAACTTCTTTCGAAGAACGTGTACGTGAACTTGGTAAAAGCCATGGACGTAACAACTTTCCTTCGTACAATCGCACCACAGCTCGCTAGAGATGTCCAATCAATTGAGAAAAAATTGGGCTGTTGGGGGCCAGTCATCGAAAAGGCGAAGCGTGTTGATGAGCTCACGAAGAGACTAAAAGAAACAACGGAATGTGCAAGGGGATTTGAGCGCTTGGCGAGAGAAACCATAAAGCAACTGCAGTCGACCATCATAAAGAACCATTTGAAGACCCTGCATCTCCAGATGATGAATTGGAAGTTGATAGAAGAAGTAGAGAAGCTGCGAGAAGAAACTACAAAGAAAGAAGCATTACCTCAAGAATCTCTCGTCCCTTCGGAGCAACTCGCTATTCCGTTGAATGCCAACACTTCGAACGCAGCAGTACTTGAAGAAACTCTTGCCCCATCGGACCAGTTGTCTCTTCCATTGGATGCGCAAGTTTTGGACGGAGTAGTACTTGAAGAAACTCTTTCCCCATCAGACCAATTGTCTCTTCCATTTGATGCTCATACTTCGGACGAGACAGTGGTTGAAGATACTCTCGCTCCATCGCACCAGTTGCCCTTTCCTTTGGATGTCCAAACTTCAGATGAAACAGTGGTTAAAGATATTGTACCGCCATCGGAGCAGTTGTCTCTTCCTTTGGATGCCCAAACCTCCGACGGTGACCTCCACAATGAACAGGATCCTTCAAATTCGCTAGAGCGGCCAGGTGTAGCGGAGGTATTCGTGGCGGTTGATAGGATGAGGGAAGAATCTTGGAAAAGGCCACCAACCGAAGCCGGTGAAGCCAGTAACCGTGAGATCGAGACGTTGAGACAACGATTGCATCAAGCAGAGATTGACAGGGATATAGCGAAGTGTGAATTACTTTTCTGGAAAAGTGACAAGGAGATGCCCATACCACCTCGTGAGCAAAGCCTGCCTTGGTTGAGTTATGTCCACCAATTAAAGGATGTGGATGAATTGGTCGCGCGTGAGTTGTATTTGATGTTCCAGTACGAGGAGAAAAAAAGTGGGAATCTCTCTTGTATGCTAGGAAGTTTGAGGAGGGTGCAAGAATTATTTGATTGATAAGCCGCGCTGCCTGGAGCACGTACAATGACTACGTTTACCATGTGGGGTGATGTTGACGTGATGATGACACGGGCACATGGGATTTGTGGTTCTCTGGAAACAAACAACATGGATTGGGCTTCGGCGATCGAAGAAGGGTGGATGCCATATAACGTGTTTTCCTCGCATTTGTTGGAGAAGGAGAAGACGGTGGTTCATACATGTAATCCAGCTCCCGACTTTCTGAAAGAGACATGTTGCTTGTGTCAATATGGGTTTGGTCGAGAAGGAGCGATCCAACAAGGACAATGTCAGCATACCTTTCATATTAAGTGCGTTGCGGAACATTGCTTACGACGCTCTTGGTGTCCCCTGTGCAATGCTCCTATACATGTCAGATTCTACGAAATGATGGGCCTTCGTGCCTTTATGCCATCTGGTCATGAATACAACCAGTGGAACCTTCCTCTGGACCAAAAACCGAAGAAGTTTCTAAGTTACAAAAACTGGGGTCAACCATTGGTATGGGATGTTAACTTCGACTGCCATGACTTGTACCATTTGCACGCAGAAGGGTCTCAGGTAGAAGATTTTATGGACAAGGACGAACTTTTCTGGATGACCCGAGATTACGAGAGCGAAGTGCGAGCACGTGCAATTGTGAACGAGGCGGACCGGGAGGTGTTTTGCCGCAACTTTGGGGGACATTGGAGCGTACATCACAAAAAGTTCTTCCGATTCCCAAAGAATGAAGTAAAAAAGAAAGATGATAACACGTGGTACGAGGCATCCGGTCCCGTCTTAGGAGGACAACACGAAACGTATGACCGTACGTTGATTGGCAGAGCTCTGGTCCTTTCAAAGTTGGAGGAGGCGGCTAGGCTTCGTGCCACAACGACCGAGGACATGTTCATTGATGAGGAGAATTCCTATGCGGATGTTGCAGGTGCATTTGATAGGAGGATCAATGACGTCATCGAAATGTGGCGACGTCATATGTTGAAATCGAACTGGTCAACAACATTTGGGGAAACTGAGCAAACTGTAACTCTTGTTGTCGGTCGTGTGGAGAAGTACATGGAGGTTTTTAAGACAAGAGAGGTGGATATGGATCGTTCTCGCAAGGGGAAACGAAAGGCCGACGAGGATGACAATTGGGAACCATCTCAAGACAACGTTGAAAAGAAGCTTGCGATAGATTCAGAGGTTGAGGCAGGCGGTACAATCACTCATGACAGTCAGCGTAGACGTACTCGTTCGATGAATATTGATATTGCATGACTGTTTTTTAGCCATTTGGCTACTATATGAATATATATAACTCTATTCACGTTTCCATTCTTGTTGACTTCCATGTAGAATACTTTTTCCACGCTCGGTTTTCTTTCACTTCTCTATTTATACTTTTTACAAAACTCATAATAATAGAGATGTGGCATGACAATTTTTTCATTTCAAGGACTCCCACAAATGCAATTTATTTTTTATCGTGTTATAATTTTAAAAAAGAAACTGGGACAGCAGTGTAGGCATTTAGAGGTTTACCTAGTCAAAGTAGCTGATCAGAAGACGTTATGAATGAAAGACTCTTCCTCCAAGCCAATTTTTTTTTTTCACTGCCGCCGTCCGATGCCTGCCGTCCGCTTCTCGCCGTCCGCTGATCGTCGTCCGCTCCGGGGCGCAAAATGCCGTCTGCTTCACGGTGTCCGATCCGCCGTCCGATACAGCCGTCCGATTCGTCCGTTCGGACCGCCGATAGTCAGATTTCATGATGTTGTTCAACTCAACTACTTCCCAGAACGGATTAAATGCCATGAGGAATCCAATGATCGTGATTAAGTGAGCCAAAGACTCCTATTAACTCCTAAACGTTCGAACCCTTTTCAGATTTGGCCGTTTTTCAGAAATGCATTATAAAATGCAACTAAGAGGGATATTTTCAACTCGATGAATGAATAAAAGTTGTACATCATGAATGTTAGATTCTATCCATACGGTTGGATTTGCAATTGCTATCACCAATTTTTGTGTATTAATTTTCAAACTTCAAATTTAGAGCTCTTTTGGAATATGATTACAAATAAGATATTGGCAATCTAATAATGAAATCTTTTGTGATGGATTGAAATGTAATGCTTTAAGTGTAGTGATTTTTGGAGATTTTTTGGTTACTTAATTTTAGTACTTCACTTTCTCAAGAGCACTTTTAGACTAAAATCTTCGAAATTTTGGGTGGAACACTACAACATGACATGAGGCATAAAAATTTCACAAATCATCCCCTCTCTAATCGGATCACACATGCACAAAGCTAACTTCCCATAAAAGTTTAAGTAAAAGATCCACAGTGCAAAAAGTGCATGATGGATGAAAAATCGGAATTCAAATCCGTACATCATGCAAAATATGCATGATTGGGCCGTTAGGAGTTAACCCTTTGAGGACAACGCAACATGTTGGTATGGTGAAATCGATCACAGGATTTGCATATTTGAAATATCACATTGGGTGATTTATAATTTTGCATTCCTAGTCATTAGCAGTATGAAGGTATAATAAAAGTTTCAAGATGATTGGAAGATATTTTGAATATTTACAAATTTTATTATGTAAACACGACAAAATTTCAAAATAAATATACTTTTGTCAAATTTAATATCAAGTTTTTTATTTAAGGTAGATAAAAGTTACATTTACATGTAGTAAAGGTATGAAAGCAAAAGATATAAAAGAGTCCTGTGATTCGAGCATTATTAGAAAGCCCTTTGTATTTAGGACACTCCAATTTCAAATTTCTCAACGTTGGAATAACTTCAATAGATTTTCTACTTTCCAATCCCAACGGTCAAAAGATGTATCATAACTTAACTTAAACATCTAACGAAAACTCCAACTACATAAAAGCTAAAACACTAGATTTTAAGGACGTTGGACCAAAAATCAAGCATAATATGATTGATTGGGCACTTAGGTTACACATATGAATTTTAGATTTAATCCATACTTTAAGATCAACGGTTACAAATACCAATTAAGTTGTATGAATATAAAATGACTTGGGATTCAAAAAGAAGTGAATTTCAATGGTTGAGATCATATATGAATAGTCACTAAGTGAAGTCATTTTAACAAATGTTGCCACACAACAATGTAACATGCATGACTTACTGTTAAGAGTCCCAAAATGTAAAACCACCAACCTTTTACACAATAAACAATAACATGGCACCAAGATCGTTCCATTTTGAAACTATTTCATTTTTGCTGATAACAAATTTCAGAGGATATTACGGGCTCCATTATTCAAAGAAGATGATTCATACATTCGCACATGCGTACACAATATATTTATATTCTGTTCATATAAATTTATGTATACATAAAAATACATGTACATATATACGTATATATATATAGAGAGAGAGAGAGATATATATAGATGGATGTGTCGACCATTTATAGATGTACATATTAATATAAACCCTAAACATGCATGCACATACACATACAATAAGATTTATTTATATGTATGTAAATATAAAGGTACATACATGTGCATTCAATATGTTCAACTATAATTTAATTTCATATATACTATTCATATGAACATGCATACAATAGGTTCAAATCTAATTTAATTTCAAGTTTTCCCTCTAACTAGGTTTGTAAAATATAAATTGTTACAGATATTGTGTGATAATTTGTTTATGAAAATTGACGTGGTCTTTCCCTCTTAAATTATGTTTGTGAATTCATTGAATGAAGTCACTCTAGTAGGTTCGAAGTAATGTATGCATAAAAAAATGCTAACTCTTATGGAATTCAAATTGGAACGCAATGCTTCATTCTATTGCCTTTACATTTGAATATTTTGCCTATTTATTCAATTGGAAAGTAATTACAAGTCAAGTCATGAAATTGACCAAAAGTGAGAGGGAGAATGAACAAAGGAAGAAAGGGAGAAGGGAAAGGGGGACGGAGTTAGTTAACAATGGAGAGGTAAGAGACATCATGAAAGAGGTGGTCCGGACCGCTCTCCTAGAAGTAAAGTACTACAAGAATTCAATGCGAAGGACAATAAATGTTGGTACATTCTTTGATCGTACTCAAAATAGTCCTCGAAGTCCGCGAGGATTCTTGAAGTGCGTGTACACCCAAGGAGTTGGGCTAGAGGAGGAGGAAGGGAGAGCAATGAAACACCAAAACTCAATACTTTGGAGAACCTCCTGGGCTGCTCGCGCACGCCGTCCGATGCCTGCCGTCCGATCCGGCGTCCTCTATGCCGTCCGATCAGGCGTCCGCTCTGTCGTCCGATCCGAGGGTTTCGTCCGATGGATCCTGTCCGTCCGATCAGCGCGCTCCATTTCATTCAGTTCGTCCGATCTCGTCGTCTAAAACCGCCGTCCGAGGTGCTTCTGCAGATGACCTTTAACCCCTAAAGGACCATATTATGCTTGTTTTTTGGTCAAACGCCCCAAGAATCAAGTGTTTTAACTTTATTGTAGTTGGTGATTTCATTAGATGTTTAAGTTAAGTTATAATACATCTTTTCACCGTTGGGATTGGAGAATAGACTTCATTTGTAGATTTTCCACCGTCGAGAAATTTGAATTTTGAGTGTCCAAAATACAAAGGGATTTCTAAACATGCTCATATCATAGGTCTCTTTTAATTTCTTCATTTTCAGTATTTTACTCCTTGTAAATATGACTTTTATGTACCTTAAATATAATTTTTGATATTAAATTTGACAAAACTATATGTATTTTGAATTTTTCCCTTGTTTACATAATAAAAATTGTAAATATTCAAAATATTTTCGAATCATTTTGAAAATTTTGCCATACCTTCATAATTTTAATGACTCTCTATGAAAAATCATAAATCATACAATTTGATATTTCAAGTATGCAAATTATAGTGCTTTGACTTTATCAAAAGAGGTGAGGACCTTTAGCGGTTAACCCTTTGACGCTCGCCTTCATATTCTAAATATTGGATGGTTGCTCATGCGTACATCCATCACATACGGCGACTTCGTACAATAATTAAAATTTGTGATTGTCCATGGTCCATTAAAATATGAATTCCTTCAACTATTTAACCTGCATAATTTTAAAAAGTTCATTTTCTATTAGAAAATACATAACACTTTAGGACTAATTGGATACATACAAATTCGTGCGTGTGTAAACTTTAATTAAAAAAATAAACCAATCCGAAAGGTAAAATTTATATAAAAGTGTATATTGATTGTTGTGAAAGGCAACATTAAACCAACATTAACCCCAAAATGCCCAATCAACCATATTATGCTTGTTTTTTGATCAAACGCCCCAAAAATCAAGTGTTTTAACTTTATTGTAGTTGGTGTTATCATTAGATGTTTAAGTTAAGTTATGATACATCTTTTGACCGTTGGGATTGGAGAATTGACTTCATTTGAAGATATTTCACCGTCGTGAAATTTGAATTTCGAGTGTTCAAAATGCAAAGGGATTACTAAAGATGCTTCTATCATATGTCACTTTTAATTTCTTCACATTCAGTCTTTTACTCCTTGTAAATAGAACTTTTATGTACCTTAAATATAATTTTTGATATTAAATTTGACAAAACTATATTTATTTTGAATTTTTCCCTTGTTTACATAATAAAAATTGTAAATATTCAAAATATTTTCGAATCATGTTGAAAATTTTGCTATACCTTCATATTGTTAATGACTGTTTATGAAAAAATATAAATCATACAATGTGATATTTCAAGTATGCAAATTATAGTGCTTCGACTTTTAGAAAAGAAGTGAGGACCTTTAGGGGTTAAGATAGATAGAAGTAGTTTGATCGATCACAGGATTTCTCCGCCAATGCCTAACGTTTACAATTTCCTTGATAACAAATAAGATCCTATTTTTTGATTTTGTCCATAGAATATTATTCATCCAATTGCACATGTGTACACAATATATTTATATCGTGGATATGTAAATCTATATAAACATAGAAATACACGAGCATAAATATATACATATACACATATGTATGTATGGATATATGTATGTATGTATATGTAAATATGTGGGTGGATATTTGTATGTACATATACATGGAAGCACTTACGAATATACATGCACTACAAACATGTCTTCCACGATATTGCACCATCATGAAAATGGCATGCCACATGTGTTTTATATTACCAATTGGCATATATTATTATTCCAAGCTTACTAGAGATGATAATATGCCTTGCTCGACGTTCTACCATCATGTATACTTGCATGCACATACGCACACACATACACGATAACTTATGGAATTCGAAGTGAAATTCATATTTTGAATATTTCGCTTCTTTATTCAATCGGTAAGTAATTACAAGTCAAGTCATGAAATTGACCAAAAGTGGGAGGGAGAATGAACAAAGGAAGAAAGGGAGAAGGGCAAGGTGGGGGGGGGGGAGTTAGCTAACAATGGAGAGGTAAGAGCCATCATGAAAGAGGTGGGACGGACCGCTCTCCTAGAAGTGAAGCACTACAAGAATTCAATGCGAAGCACAATAAATGTTGGAACATTCTTTGACCGTACTCAAAATAGTCCTCGAAGTCCACGAGGATTCTTGAAGTGCGTGTAGATCCAAGGAGTTGGGCTGGACGAGGAGGAAGGGAGAGAAACACCAAAAGTCCAAAACTCAATACTTTGGAGAAACCCCCTGGGCTGCTCGCGCACGCCGTCCGATTCCTGCCGTCCGATGCCTGCCGTCCGATCCAGCGTCCGCTCCGCCGTCCGATGCGGCGTCCGCTCTGCCGTCCGACGGATCGAGCGCGCCTGTCCGTCCGATCAATCCGTCGGGCCGGCGTGGTCCGTCCGATATGGGGACTCGGCGCGGGCCGTCCGATTTGGCCACGCGATCGTGCGCCCCTGCCCGTCCGATTGGAGGGTCGAAACGTACGCGCGGACAGCGGCCGTCGGATGAGAATGTCGGCACGCACGCCGTCCAATGGATCTGGTACGGTCCGATCGAGGCCGTCCGATCGGGCAGGCGTCCGCTGTACGCTTCGTCCGCCCTAGGCGGACAGTATAAATGGCGGACGGCTTTCTTCGTCCGCTCAGAGAGGCGGTGGGCATGGTGAACGTCCGCGTGCACCTGCATCGACTCTGTCACGTGTTTTTTGAGTCACTGCGTCACGCTGTACGCACGTTTGACTTTATTTGAGGACGTCTGCACCACGTTGCGCTTCTACCTTCCACGCGGTTTCTTGGCGTTGCTTTGACTTCCCACGATGTCCCAGCGAAGCAGCAGTAGTAGGAGATCTTCGCAAGGGACTCCTCAAGTTATAAACTGGGATCAAGTCGCTGACCCCAATTGTGTTGCGGAGCCGGGATGGGACACGGAGCCGGCGAGAACGTGGACTTTAAAAATATGCAAAGAGTACGTGAAGATGACGCATTTAGCCAAGATTTGGCCACGAGCTCAAATGCTAGTGTCTGGCCCTCGTTGGGAAGGCCCAACTACGACGTGCCAAAGCAACCATTTTCGACAACGGTATTGGGAGGTGCACGATTTTGTTGGGTTGCCTAACTCCAAACCAACCATCATGAAATATGGCCTAATGTCAATGGTTTGGGCTGAGATTGTACTGCACAAGGATGTGGATTGGAGTACGGTGAATGGAAAAAACGTTGAACGTTTGAATCGTTCACAAAACTTTATTGCCACCAATTGGACTGGACTGAGTGATTGTGTGCCGCAATGGTCTAATCGTACAGCGCATGCGACAAACGTTGATGTTCCTGATGACGACACCTCGCAATGGGAAGTACGTCCACGCAATACATATCGGGAACGCGACGTTGAGAACTATCCCGTGACGTTCGGAACTGCTCCTCAACATGACTATGAAAATTATCATGGAACTTCAGATCCAGTAGGCAGGGGATATCAGAGGGGAGCTAGCCATGGCTACGATGATAATGCATACGCGGTACACAATGATGAACGGGTTCCATATCCGGACAGATACAGTACTCCACGAGCATATTCTCCCGAGAGGACCCACAACGATTTTGGACATCATGGGTTTCAAAGCCATACTCCTATTCATTCTGGCCCCGGCGAAAGTTCAGGAAGCGGTGCACCCGTGAGTTTTGGTAGGGATATGTATAGTTCTGCAGACGGCCCCCCTCACGGATATGCTTCTGGGCCATCGAGTCAGTACCATCGAGATGATGAGTATGAAAGAGATCTTCAAGAAGCAATAAGACGGAGCGAAGAAGAAGAGAATGAAAGGCGGCTGATAGAGCAACGCTTTTATGAGCAACAGTGGGACGCGGAACGTGGAACATTTCGGGGACATCCGCGATATTAGGCGGATTTAACAGGACTATCCATGCTCAAGTGGAAGTTGAAACCTAGCCTAGACCGTAGAATCCAATGTCTTCAATTTTGCTTTGTATAGACCAAGACATGTCCTTAGTTTGAATTTTGTTTGGATGCTACAAACTTTGGATATATTGTAGGCTGCTAGCGCTAATGCTCTAGGCTTATAAAGTATGTATGGTTCATTGTGTGAACATTGTTGGCATGAGGATTTATATATATAAATATATAATCTAATCGCGAAGAGTGAACTGGTCATGAGTACATAACGCACCGTTATTTCCATTAACAAGAGATCGAGTTCATGACTTACAAAAAGATATATAAATTGGTTTGGTGTCGCCTTGACTTTTATTGTAGACGTTACATACCTGATTGAAAACAATATGAGTTTAGTTCAAATGCAATGGAGGGGCTAGAAGCTTATCTTAGAACTTAGTTGTGCACAGCACAGTTGACTTTCCAAGAAGGACTCCCATCACATTCTCATTTCCTACTCCTTTTATAATTACCTTGTGCAAGGAAAACCTCCTTCACGAATGAAGTTATTCATGAAAAACATCTTGTCTCACTATCTTGAGAAGTCCATGGC
Organism: Pohlia nutans; assembly: GCA_022496805.1. Taxonomy (NCBI): domain Eukaryota; kingdom Viridiplantae; phylum Streptophyta; class Bryopsida; order Bryales; family Mniaceae; genus Pohlia; species Pohlia nutans. The sequence goes on along the minus strand of CM040095.1, from coordinate 11,301,309 downwards.
GACGAACGAACCACCAAAAGTGCACTTTATTGAACCCCTCTTTATGTTAGGTCCTTGCTACACACTTTCCACTTGAATTAAGTGGCTTCCCGTATTTACTTTTGGCCGAGTACTTTCTTTGAACTGTCTTCATCATCGAACAACCTCATGAGCTTCTGTGCTTCAAGTGCAGTTCGGCAACATCAGATCTCACAGAAACGCAATCGTGAAGATCGTAACAAACACCTTTGAAGTGCATACTCTCGCAACTTGAGATCCAGCTAGTCTAAACCCTAAACTTTAGTCCCGATTGAAACACTTGAGATGATATTGCCTATTCGCCCCCAGCTTTGTGGATGCATGCTTTGCTTTTTCTAGAAAAAGATGAGCATGCAATTTATTAAGTCACTCATAAGCAAGATAACCACACGTAGTTTGCGAAGAGGTAAGCTAGTCTCGCACACACTCACCTTCCAAAGGCTCTACTAGAAAAATATAAGCATTCTAGGGTTTCTAAGGCTTTTGTAGCATGCGGCGTTAAGATGAGGTGACAACCAAAGTCCAAGAGCCATGCCGCAAGATTGACAGTTGAATACCTTCCTCATAGAGTTAATCCAAGTCTTAGTGGTGCCTAGTCCTCCCTCATGCGCTATGATTGTATCATAGTACTACATTCTAATCTGACTTTAGACACCGTGTCCCGTGACACCCTAAACCCTACTAGTGTTAGTATCATATTGAGAATTTGGAACGATACAGAGAACATTGCCCTATGTAGTCAAAGGGTGTAGTCCTATGGTAGGGTGTCGTACTGTAGGACTATCATGGTGCATGAGGGAGGACTAGGCACCACTAAGGCTTGGATGAAGTCTACAAGGAAGGTATTCAAGTGTTGATCTTGCGGCATGGCACTTGGAATGAGGTTGTCACAAGGGCAACAAGGCAATACCCTCTCCTGCGTTTCAATCGAGATTAGAGTTGACGTTAGGCAAAGTGGATCTCAAGCTACGATAGCATGCACTTCAAAGGTGTGCGTTCCGATCTTCACGATTGTGTTTTTGTGAGATCTGGTATTGCTGAACAGCACTTAAGCACAGAAGCTCGTGAGGTTGTTTGATGATAAAGAGGGTTTGAAGAAAGTGCTGGGCCAAAGGTATGTATGGGAAGCCACATGATTCAAGTGGGGAGTATGTAACGTGGAACTAAAATGAAGAGGGGTTGAAGAATGTGCACTTTCGGTAGTTCGATTGTCCTATTGAACTTCTTACTATAGCGAAGCAAGATTTTTTTTCAGAAATAACCCTATTCGTGATGGACGTTTTCATTGTACAAGGTAGTTATGGAAGGGGAGGAAATGAGAATGCGGTGGGAGTCCTTCTTGGAAAGGCCTTTGTGCTATGCACCACCAAGTCATAGGATCAGCTCAAACCCTCCGAATTGCATTAAAGGTAAAGTGAACTCATTTTGTAGTCAACCATGTATAGAAGGTCCGATAAAAAAATGGAGAGAACACCAATGAAATTGATATATCTTTTAATGAGATACGAACTTAATCAATGACCAATGGAAATAACGCTTGATTAGGTACTTAACGAGGTTTACAATTTGCGAGACGGATTTTTCAATATTACCTTGAGTTATTGCAGGGTGCGGATCTTTCAAAACAAAGGGGATGGTCGTTAAATATTTAGTACCTATGGTCACTTAGTGGCGGACCAGGCCGTGTATCACATCAGTGATCACACGTGCTCGAGTAATCTCGAACTTTGGTCTCAAAGTCCTGACATATAGTCATAATTTACCCCTAATTGCCCAACCATGCATATTGTGCAAGATGTACAGATTTCATCCGTATTTTCTCATCCGTCATACACTTTTTGTGGTGAGATTTTTGTACTGATTTATTTATGGGAAGTTAACTTCATGTATGTGTGATTCGATTGAAAAGGAACTAATGTTTGAAAAAATTATGCCTCATTTTGTGTTGCAGTGTGTCACCGAAAATGTTGAAGATCTTGGTCCAAAAGTGATATTGGAAAAAAAAACTATGAAAATGAAGCATCCGAAAAAACTCCAAAACTCACTACACCTAAAGTACTACATTATAACCCATCACAAAAAATTTCATCCACATATTGTCAATATCGTATTCGTAATTGAATTACAAAATAATTTTGTATTTTATGTTTCAAATTTTATAGAAAAAGATTATTGATAGCAATCATAGATCTAACCATATAGATAGAATCTACAAATAAAAATGTATAACTTTTATTCATACATCAAGTTCCAAATATTCGTGTTAGTTGCATTTTATAATGCATCTTTGCGAAATTGTGTAAACTGGACATAGGTGAGGATTCTAGGGGTTAACCAACAAGACCGTGGGATTTGATGATCATGCGCATTGAATATTTGATAGTATTCTAAAACAAAGATAATTTGGTTAATGTGTCGGGTCCGGTCTGCCGTCCGATCTGCGGGCCGTCTGATCTGCGGTCCGTCTCGCCGTCCGATCTGCAGGCCGTCCAATCTGGCAGACTGCGCGATCCGTCCGATCGCCGACAGCCGGTCGATCGGACGACGTGTGTCCGATCGGTTGGCGGACGGCGCGGGCCGTCCGATCGGGTGTCCGACCTAATCAGACAGCACGTCCGCCTATAAAGCCGTCCGACCAGAGCGGACGGCTCACTTTTTCCTTCCTACTCACATTATTGTGAGAGTAGTTACGGGTTGCTGTTGGCAGGGTTATCCCATCCTCTGGCTCGTCACTCGGGGAGGAAGAAGTCAGCGTTGCAGGGGGGTATATTTTGGCAATTTTTTAAACGATTCCGGAGCTCCGTCACCATGCCGAAGGGAAAAAAGCATAAGATAGGTAAGACGACGGAACAAAAATCTCTTGAAGACAGCCCTTACATGCCGTCGAATACATGTAAGAAGTTTCTCCAGCAGTTCACGGTGGATTTTTACCGAAACAACACGCTTATGGCGTTGGAGAGTAAGTTTGTTCGGTACAAAGAGCAGAGTGTGCAAAAATTTCAAGGCGACATGGCGAATAATATGTTGCAGGCTCTTCGGGATGGAATTTGGTACCGGGAGATGGAAAAGCGTGATTTCTCAACGTGGTTGGAGTGGAGGGTGAAAGATTCTTTGTGGAATATCGAGGGAGTATTAACCAAGTATGGGAAGGACCACAAGCTGCTTAAGGACAATACGTATATTGAGGAAGTGATGAAGAAAGCAGACAGCTTTGCGAAGTTGATGAAACCATCGAGCTTTGGACGCCAGCGCAATCAAAATATCGGTTGGTGGAGACACGTTGCTGGTGGATCCGAGGAGTTAATGAAGAATAAGTTGGTCCACGCATTGCCTGCTACGGCCAATGTCATTGAAGTGGAGCATACATCACTCAAGGGTGCATATGCTACGGTGAAGAGGGTTCGAATTGAAGGAGCCCCAGGGTTTGAACCTTATTGGGAGTTTGTGGCGAAGCTTTCTAAATAGTGGAAGACAAGACCGGATCTTGCAAAATTGGAACACCAAAATGAAACGATGGCCGTTCGAATTGACCATCCAGGTATTATACGGTATGTGGCTATTAATCCTTCGAAATACGAGGGTTATGCATATTGGTGGAATGGTGGGACATTGCGACAGATGCTGAATTTAGACAACACGTACGGAGACGATATCTATGCGCGTACGTTGCATACAACTATGTCAGCAGACGATGTCGTCAAAGCAAGTTATCTGAGGCGGTTCCGTAAAAAAAGAACGGAGTTGGCGTGGGCATTGGTGATTATCATGATGGAGGTACACATGACCGACAACCTGCACAATGATTTATCTCCTGATAATATCCTTTTTCATTTCCCTGCGGACGAGACGTGTGTATACATCGGGGTATGTGACTGGGGCATGTTATCCTTTGCGAGTGAGCCGATGAAGTCACTATATGGGTTCAACAGTACAGAGGAAATGGAGAAGGATCTTGCAGATCGGTACTGGGTGGATCCTACGATTGCTTATGTACGTAAGCCAGATGCAGATGTGGAGATATGCCCGCTAGTGACGAAGGCAACTGAGGCATATGGACTTGCAAAACTTGCGTTGCGCATCAACAAGGGCAACATGTCGGAGGATTACTGGAAGTTGCAGACGCCTGGGGAAACTTCAGTTGTTTATAGACAACAGGAGTTGGCAGATGTGTTCGAGAGCTATTTGAATCGATTGTGCAGCCCGAATCGAGGAAATATTGGAGGTTTAACTCATTTAGTGACACGTTTTAGGATGACGTACCATTGGCCAGTACCGTTCGAGCATTTTAGACATGTGTATTAGGCAAAACATAGTGATATAGTTCTTCTTGTTTTAGAGTAGTAGTAACGGTATTGAATTGTTCTTTGGCTATTGTTGTGTGCTTATGTATAGAACACGTGGACTTCTGTCCGACTATCAGTAAAACATTTTCCTTGTTGACATTTACGGAAAAAATAATTCCATATGTTTTATTGTTTTTGGGATTTTGCTATCTCTATATTCATTGATATTTGTGGGTTTTGCAGCCATCAGTCCCGAGACTCCAATTTGGAATTTGTTTGCACACATGGGTACCTAACATTATTAGAATTTAGAAACACCCTCGATTTTCTTTAATATTTTGGAAAATAGTTCTTCCATGTGTTATTGGAATTTTGCTAACTCTATGGTTTTTGACTATGATTTGCAATCGGTGGATTTGTGTTCACCGTTGGGATTAGAGAATAGACTTAATTTGAAGATTTTCCACCGTCGACAAATTTGAATGTTGAGTGTCCAAAATACAGAAGTATTTCTAAAGATGCTCGTATCATAGATCTCTTTTAATTTCTTCACTTTCAGGTTTTTACTCTTTGTAAATATAACTTTGCCGTAAACCTTAAATATAAGTTTTGATAAACCCATTGACAAAAATATATTTAACCTTTTAGCGCGCCGGCGTCCAGATTCTGGACGCCGGATGAATTTCAGCAGCTCAATTTCTGTGGTACCGGATGTTTTTCATCCATTTTTTTATTTTTTTTCATTCTTGTGCTAGTTGAATACCATTTGTACGGTATGGATCTTCCAAATAAGATAATGTGAATTTTTGAATATTTACAAAAGTGATTAATGTCAAGTTTCAAACTTTCAATCTTAGTTCAAAAAAAAAGACCTTAAATATGATTTTCCATAGTAAGTAGAATCAAATAATGGAAACCATACCTTCTTGTAGTGCATGTCATTCTAATTTCATTACAATATTTTTAAAATTTTTTGTGTTAATTTTGGATTTTTAATTGAATTTCAAGAGAATACCTTGCAAAATTACTTTAAAAATATTAATAATAAATATGATGAATCCAACCGTACGGATGTTATCTACACATTGACATTTACAACTTTGTTTTGTACATCAACTCCATTTTCGTTTTTCATCAACCATTTTATAACAAATTTTTGAAAACAATGTTGAATCGGGACGTTAACCCCTTAACGTACCAGGGTGTCCCTGGAATTGACAATTTGAGAAAAAACATTATAAACTACCATTTAGAAGAATATTCTGGAATTGATATACATATGAAAGTTCTAGATCTTGAATTTTAGATTCCATCCGTACGGTTCGATTCATTAATACAATCACCAATATTTAATTATAAAATTTGAAAGTTAAAATTAAAAATTCCTTCTAAATTCGATTACAAACTAAATTTCAATGTTTTTTGAGTAAATTTTTTGGAGTGAGTTTGAAATGAGATACTCATAAGTGTGGTGATACTTTGAAATTTTTGTGTTTCTTAAATTTATGACCTCATTTTTCACGATTCCACTTTGAACTAGAGTCAATGCAATTTTGGCTTGGTCAACGACTTGACATACTTCTACATTTGCAATTTTAGAAAAATATGTACTCTAGTATGACTAAATCCAGCCATTAGATAGGACAACAACTTGGTGAAGAATCTCCAAAAAATTGGATGAGTTTCATCCAAGCGTTGATGAGAACGTGAGAAGGCTTTGAAATCATTCGTCGTCCAATTTCTGGACGCTGTGACGTTTAGGGGTTAAAGGGTTAATTTGAATTTTTCCCTTATTTGAATAATAAAATCTGTAAATATTCAAAATATCTTCAAATCATGTTGAAAACTGTGATCGGACGTCCACTGCACCGTCCGATCGGGCACGCTCTCAGTCGTCCGATCTTGCAGCCGTCCGATCGCGCCGTCCTGCCGTCCGACCCAATCATCCGTCCGATCCCGCCGTCCGCCATTCTAATCCCACTCGCCCGTCCGATTGGGCACATTCTCAATCGTCCGATGGGGCAGCCGCTCGCCCGTCCGATCGAGCACCCAATCCCTCGTCCGACCCGTAGATGGAGACACCAAATTCATAGATTTCTTCGATATCAGTGAATTATAATCAGCCTAGCACGAGGATGGGACTAAAGATCTCGTAGATTGTGTCGTAAACCTTAAACAACCGTCCGCCGTCCGGAGAAACATTGCAAAGGGATTTTACCTCGCCGTCGGACATGGGCGTCCGACCCGTCCGCCGTCCGACCTTTCCGCCGTCCGATCTACCCAAAACCGCCGTCCGACCTCTCCAATCGTCCGATCGCGCCGTCCGCCGTTCGAACGCCGTCCGCTGAGGTAAAACCCCCGTCCGCTGTAGTAAAACCGCCGTCCGCTGTGGGTTTTTCAAAGTCACCGGACACTGGGATGGGAACGTCTACGTCCAGCGGACGTCCGCGTCCCAGCGTCCGAACAACCCTGAGCATTATCTTTTAGTAAGTGCTTTTAGAATTATAATATGAACGAACTATTATCTATTATACTACGTAGGATAGCGTACGCACACATGCTCACCATAAGACTACGCTACCGATAGGAACTTACTGAGCATTAGAATGAGTGGTCTTGTAGTGATATTGATATATCTGAATATATCGTTAAAGTGGTCATTATGCATTCGCTAAACAGGTTGAATCAACAGCATAATATGTTAAGATGAAAAACAAAAAAAAAATGGGATAGAATAAATTTTCAACCTAGAATAAACTTTAGTTTGACCAAAGTGCGTTAAAATCCATCTAGAAACACTTCAAAACAACCTCAAATATCCAAAACAACCTAAAAAATGAGAGTGTCTTTCCAAATTTCCCAAAACAATCACACACCTTGAACTATTGGTTGACACACACCTTGAACTATTGGGTGAGCAAAGACTTGCAATCATTATTTCCAAATATTCATGCTATGTTCTTAACAACTCTAGACAATGTCAAATCACTAATCATATTGGATTATCTAAAAAGCAAGTGATAAGAAATAGTTACAACTTGATAGAACATGGATGTACATGTCTACGAAAGACATGTGCATCTATAAATATATAAATCCTTACCTTTCCAAAGATCATTACTCAAGTATACAACAATATGTTCAAATTGAGTCATTCAAGTAAACATCATTAAAACATGCACAAATAGCTTTTGAAGGTTCCGGGAAGGCGTGAAGAAAAATAACTACGTTTTTGGAGGTTGATTATTTTGAAATGACATCTTGTTACAACTATACATTGAATTGGAATGAAACAATTCACAATAGGAAGAGCAAGTCGTCGTGACATACCTGCAATCACTTGCTTCCTCATTTTCATCGTCACTCATAAGAATAGGATTCTCTTTAGTACTGTTCAAGGATTTGTTTAGCACGATGAAAGGTTCAAAACCGCCTTTTTTCTAATGACGTGAAATTGAAAAGCACGTCTTACCAGAAACGCGACTTTTGGTGACTCTTGATCTGGAATTACATGTGCCAAAAAATTGGTATCAAAAGCATGTTTTCAAGATCATATGCTTATATATCTCTTGGAATTCAACAATAACTATAACACCAAAATTAAAGCATGTGTAAAGCTTTGGAATTCAAACATAAACAAACTTAGAAACGATGTCTTATGTATACTGCAAGCACATCATAATGAGCAAGCCACCAAATATTTGTCACCTCAAATTAAAGCACAATTGCCTCCATCATCTATACAAACTCACAATAAAAAAAAGCACAATCAAAAGGACACGTAGAAATGATCTTTGGTCTCTATTGCATAAGACTCATAGCAAACGAGCATTTGCCACGTCAAAGTACGTTTGGCCTTTATCTTCTTTCAAAACCTCTTCATAAAAAAACTAAAAAAAACTAAAAACCTAACAATGATCTACTTTTTTCATTTCCGAGCATCTCATAGCAAGCAAGCATTTGCCGCTTAAAAGCACACACAACCCTAATCCTTCATCATTTATAAAATCTCTCAATAAAAAAAGCAAATCAAATCTAGAAATGATCCCTTCTAACTACTGCGAGCATGCCATAGCAAGGTAAATATGCTATTGTTTAGAATCTCAAGCACATTTGGCCTGCGTCATTTTCACTACTCCACGATAAACAAATCAAATCCCAAATGAACTAAGAAATGATCACTTAGGTTAGCAATGAGCATATCTTAATAGGCGAGTGTTTGCTACCAAAAAGCAACTTTGCTATGATCGAATGTAAAACACATAGATGAACAAAACATAACAAACCTAGAAATGGTCACATTTGTTCACTACAAGCATATTGTAGCAAACGTGTGTGCCACTTCAAAGCAAGGTTCGCCTCCATCCACTGCAAAACTTCTTGATAAACAAAACAGATCAAGAAAAGAACAGAAACCTAGAAATGACCTAATACGTACACTTGAAACACGTTGCAGCAAAAAAGCCTTTCGTAGAGCCAAAAAATGCATCGAAAATTGGAAATAGATGGCACAAATAGAATTTGTTTCCGCAAAGAAAGCAATACGTTTTATATGGAATACTAGTGTGGCCTCGGTAGTTGATCCAATCTTCCTCGATAGTTGGCCAAATCTTAGCCCAATACTAGTGATTTAGTTGTGCTTATGCTTCTTTTTTTTTGGATGTTTTATGCATAATTTCATTCAATTTTTGGAAACAAGATTCGATTCAAAATCTATAAATTTGATGTACCTCTTTACATGACACAAGTAACACCAATGCATTATCACATTACATAATATGCCCTCCTAATTCATATAGAGGAGAATTGAGGGTTGTAGATGGAATTTTGACCTATAAATTCTCCTATTTCTAAACATGTGAACAAAGACATTTTTCAATATTTTCAAAAAATCCAAATTGTTTAAATTTTTTTTAGAAATGTGTTATTTTGGTAGGTTTGAAGTGTTTGCCTATTTCAAATTTGATTTTGAAGGATTTTGTTTTAAATTTTTTTGAGATTGAAATTTTGTAGGTGGGGTTCTTTGAAAAATTCAATACATAACCAAACATAATCCATATTGGCATTCAAAGTTTGATCATAGATTGGTTAAAGTCTTAGTAGAATCGAGGTTTTGATTTCCAAAATCTTCAAGATAATGTTTTTTTTTCACAAACCAAATTATTATGGAGTTGTTAATATGTTCATCAATGTAGAAGTTTATTGACTTAATTTTTCATTGTATTATTTTTGTACGTTTTTTCAATTGGTTTTAAAGTTAGCTTTATATACAAATGTTCAATGATTGTGCATAGATGTGCACCAAAACATTGTCAAAGGGTTGGTGGCATGTACCGTACAAATGCCCAATAAATTCATTTTTCATCAAAGAAAGACAAACTCATGTTGTGTAAGGTGAATAGAAGCTGATCTGGCACCGTTACCACAAAATCCCAAGATAGAAGACATGTTGAAGTAGTTTTGCCGTCAAAATGGTGGCATAACTCATTCTAAACGGAGTTCGGTGTCAATGCGTGAGTTGGCTGAATAATGCGGCTTGGATGCTTCTTTCATAGCCATCCACCTTTTCTTGTTGACTACATGATTTTGCCTATTATAAGATTAAGGAATCCCAAAGTCCAAGCAAAAGTGGAATTTTTGTTATGGATTTTCATTTTGGCTACACTTGTGGAGAACATAGACTTCCATTTCCTAAAATTTTGGGGATCAAAACTGAGGTTTTTATTTAAGTTAGCTCAAATCACACAAATGTTTCAATAGCCTTCATCTTAGACTTATTTTGAACCGTTTAACAAAAGGACTTCTTTGTGAAAGAATTAAGTGTTTTTGGAAGAATGGAGGTCAAAAGTTAGATTTATTTAGAAGCCACATTGAAAGGCAAAGATCATTTTGGAGAAGCACATATCTCACCTTCCGTGGAAAAACTAAAATGGATAAAATAGAATTGTGGGTGGCTAAAAATAAATGTCATCAAAGTGTAGATCTCATCGCACCCATCAAATTAAGTCTTACTCCTCAAATAAAGACTCAATACCACACAATCCCAAGATAGAAGACATGTTGAATTAGTTTTGCCTTCAAAACGGTGGCATAACTAATTCTAAGAGGAGTTTGATGTCAATGCGTGAGTTGCTTGAATAATGCGGCTTGGATGCTTCTGTCCTGGCTATCCACCTTTTCTTTTGACTAAAGAATATTGCCTATTCTAAGATTAAGGAATCCCCAAAGTCCAAGGAAAAGTGTAATTCTTTATATGAGTTTTCATTTCGAATACACTCATGGAGGACATAGACTTCCATTCCCTAGAATTTTGGGGATTAAAAATGAGGTTTTGATTTAGTTTAACTCAAATCACACTAACATTTCAGTAGCCTTCATCTTAGACTTATTTTGAACCGTTTAACAAAAAGACTCCTCTGTGAAGGAATGAATTGTTTTTGGAATTATGGAGGTCAAAAGGTAGATTTGTTCAGAAGCCACATTGAAAAGCTAAGATCGTTTCGGAGAAGCACATATATTGTTGTTCCAAAATACTCAGGTTGACTTCATCCCAGAGAAAGTCCCATGTTTCTTCCATTTATGGAGTTGCAAAATTCTTTAATGTTAAAGGTTCATGTGCATGGTGTGATCCTCTCATAAATTAACATCAACTAAAATGAACTTGGCAATTTCATCAATGAATAGATAGATAGAAACTCCAATCCTTTTTCAAGGCTGGCATGATTAAAGTGTCCGTTCGTCACCTCAATGAATTAGTGCCCATACCATCGATGAATATGAAATTGTAAAGGTTGTGATTTATAAAGGTTTGCTTTTCTATATGCTAGCCAATCCCCAATAAAAAAATGTCAATAAAAATACTAAGCTACATTGCAAGAGCATGGTAGAATACTAGCAATGTAGCTTACCCGGCAACTTCACGAACACACAATTCACTATTTATGCACTTGGCCATACAATCATGAAATGAATGTAGTTAGCTAAATGCATAAATAACAAATTTTGTGTTGAGATTGATTTATGGACAAACATTCATCAGTCTTAATCTTTTATTTCTTCCTCAGATGTAAGCTCTTGCCTTTTCCTATGAAGGAGTTTGGAGTGTTGTGGAGGTGGTTGAAGATGGTATTGTACTACCGTAGTTTACTAGCAGGTTTGGCAACTTGATGCCTAATATTTTATTAAAGCTCAAAAAGAAAGTTTGGCACCTAAAAATAGTATATTAATATTTTCGGCAATTTTCTCTTTAAATTTTTAAAAATTCGGCTAATTTTTTTTAAAATTTTCTCTTTAAATTTTTATCTTGTACAACCCTCTTGCATTGGTTGACAAGTAAGATGTGAGTGAAGAATGATGAATGCTCTGTGCTTTATGCAAGTGGAGTGGAGTTGTATCCAACAATGCATATGGGATATGTAAACTTTGAGGTGAAGCACCTAGTTAGCCTTCATTGTTATAACACGCATAACTTTTGCATAAAGTCTTCAAATGATATAAAATTTGTTGAAGGTGAAAGATTACTTGATTCCTAAACTTTTCTTCGACCAACAAAATTCCAAAAAAGTTTATCTTCTATGCACAAATGAGCTCCAAGAAACTGTTGTACGTGAACGCATTTTAATTTTTTGACCTTTACACGGTTTCAATGTTTTGTCTATATGTTTTGCATAAAGACTTATTTTTACACAAAACTTGTTAGAGGTGGAAGAAGGCTTGATTTCTCAACTTTTGTTAGTTGGACACAATTGTATAAAACTTCATCTTCTATCCTCAATTGGACTCCAAAAATCTGTGTACAACACATTTCAAAAGCCTCACTTAGAGTCTTACTACTTCTTAACCCATATTCTTTGTGGACTAATGTAAGTGAGCTTGATTATGGACCTTGTTGTATGGGTACCTCAAAGCCCTTTGGGGGGATACCATGTCCGGTATCTTCAAGGCACTAGTGGTTAGCTAGGTAGTAGTTTAGTGTCACGATAGTGTCCATCCTCGAAAGGGGAGAGTAGTATTGCCCCAATTTCCCCTTGTCCGGTGGGCATCGGATCATTGGCATTACGAACAGACACTTCATTCACGCGGGCTTGGTAGAAGGGTCGGAGTTTCTATCTATCTATCTATCTATCTATCTCTGAGCTTGATTACAAAATGGGCACCTTCTCTCCTCTAAAATTCACACATGATTCCACTCTAAGTAAAAGTCCAATGGAAAGTAACAATTTCTTACTTTTTGGTAATTTTGAATTAAAATTTATAATACATTCGGCAAAAAATGCCAATAATATTCCGAAATTTTAGGAATCTATTTTTAGAATTATTTTATGCCGAACCTGCTAGTAAACTACGGTATGTGAACGCAAGCGCCTTAACCCCTAAACGTCTGAACGTGCCGTGGCGATTAGTAGAATACGGTGAATTTTGGTTGTATTTTGGAATGGATCCACACCTGTAATGGGTTTGGGTGCAGAAGAGAAGTTGAAATTTACATCAATGCGGTTCTAATGAGCTATTAAGATCCGAGTTTAGAGTTTCTTGTTGGTAGTAAATCTCAATCATACGACAACGTACATACCATCTCCATGGGACGTTTAGGATTAAAGAGCTAGTTGAAGCTAAATAGCCTAATCTTTCCTCTTCTAGATACAATTTGCTAGACTTTACAAATAACTTTATTATGATCTAATAAATGTAACCATAAATCTGCTGTCATCCAGCTCATAAACCACAAAAGAAGCCAGATGGCCAAAGCGTGGATGAACGTACCCAAACATCATCCACGAACGGATGAAAACACAGTCACCCACCGGCTCCGTCAGGTGCGCGTTTCCTTCCGAGAATGTGTACGCGCAGCGGCGCTAGCGTTGCAGTGGCGCAGCTCCCATCGCCGAATGCAACCAAAAAGACTCCGAGCCGCTTCATCACACTCGTTTCGGAGCTGGCGCCACCTCCTCTAAGCGCTTCCAAACCCCAAGACAGTCCTCTCTCGCTTCATTTCATTTCATGTACAAGCGCGAGCGTACTCTCATCCGATAAGTTGTCGCACTCTCACCAAGCAAGGACCCATTGCAACAATCCGGGTTGAGCTTCAGTCACCATGGCTGCCAGATGCACGCACCTGGGAGTCCTCCTTGTTGTTGCATTTCTCTCCGTCGCCTCCGCTGCTGGTGAGCCAGCTTTTTTAACAGTTGTTGTTTTCACTCACCTTCCAAGACCTCTCTCACCCACATTCATGTTTCGGCTTCTTGTTTAGGAGTTGCATTCCTTTCTCTTTTGGGAAAACGCGTGCGTCGTGTTTCCTTCCTTTCTGATGCTTGGATGGAATCCTTGCTCGACAGTACAATGAATTAGTACAATGCAGAGAAGTGCAATGTGTGCTAGTTCACAGGAAGCTCGTAATGGTTTCCCTGTGTGCGTTTCCCTTTTAGTCTCACTTTTCCCACCGAGCCTCAAGAGTTGACACTTGTTAAACTTTCCTTTTACAAGCAGGTGAGTCAACATTAAACTAGTGAATAAGCAGCTTTAAGACTCACTGGGAAAAGTGAGACTCGCAGGGAAATCACACAGGGAATCGCATATGAGACCCTGGTGGTTAGGGATGAGGGATATGACTCTCAGATCTGTAGTGTAGCTCCAGCATTGGTGGTTCCTGTAGATTTTTTTATTGGGTAGACTCAATTTCTATGTGAAATGAGAAGGGAATGAATTCGGTATTGTTAGTACTTGATGTGAACACATTTGGTGACGGAATTCAAGTGCTGCTGTAGTGTTAGAATCTGTTGAGTACTGTACATGTTTGTAGGGTTTAGGGTTACAGGGCTTTAGAATTGAGTGAAGAATGTAAAATGTTGATCACGCAGGCAATGGAGAAAGTGAAGCTGGGGCGATGGGAGCGGGGATTGCTACCAGACATCTTCTTCAAACAATCCAACGTGAGTGAGCTTCTGACCTCTTTAAAGTAGAGACATCCATTCCCGACCACTTAAGACATGCACTGTACTTGGGATAGATGAATCGATATTTTGAGTTTTTTCCTCTTTTAGCAATAAGAAATCAAGAAATTTTCATATTTAATTTGATTTTTTTGATAATTATTTGAATAAGTACAAATTTTCAAACTGGAAGCTGTAGGCTCACCAAAAACCGATCGTAGGCTCTAATGTACAAATGAGGTACATCTTCCTTTTCAAAATCTAGAAATTAGGCAGGAATCTAGGGTGGTTGGTTTTGTGTACATGGTCGGGAATGGGTGTCTCCACCTTAGGGTTGTGTTGTTATTATCACTATTACAGGACTCTTGCGTTGCATTTGAATTCTTTGCATTTGTTGCTTCTGTTGAGAAGCCCTGTCTCACCTAAAATGTGAACTAGCGCTTTTAGACGTTGTTTTTGGAAATTTGTCATTACCCCTCTATTTAACATGCGGATATGTCATTATTCTCCTCTGTTTAATGTGAGAATTTGTCATTATTCTCCTCTGTGTGACTGTAGAAAACAAGATTTTTCTACTAGTACTTCATTACAGAGTTGGATGTGAGTTTTGTGTGCAGCATGCCCAGTGGACTTTGCGACCCAGAATTACACGGTGGTGACGAGCGTGTGCAACGGCACGGACCCCAACAAAACGCTGTGTTGCAATGCGTTCGTCATTTTTGCGTGCCCCTTCGTGCAGTACATCAACGATCAATCCACCAACTGTGACACCACCATGTTCTCGTACCTCAACATGGCCGGCAACTACCCTCCCCAGCTGTTCCAGATGTGCCAGGGCGATGCCAATGGCCTTCCCTGCCCCTTGGTGCCCTCGCCCTCGCCCAACCCTTCCAGTGCACAACACAATGTACCTTGGAGGCTCACCTCTCTTGTGATTCTCTTCATCACACTCGCTTGCTACTTGTGATTTGCTTTCAATTCTTCCCTTTCATCAACCATCAGAATGGAGGTTCGTTCGCCTTTCCACAAAGGAGGAGGGGTTGGACTTTTCTGGTTTCTAGTTCAGTGGGTGTTTTGGTTTACAATTCATTTATTTCAACAACCTCTACTTGAAAGTAGCTATGAGTTGCAGGATTTCTAGAATAGGAGTTTTTCTTCATTTATCAGAAGTTCACTTTTCTACAAAGGAGGGGGTGGACATTTCTGGTTTGTAGTTCAGTTTGACGCTCATCATGTGGGTGGTTTGGTTTACAATCCATTTACTTCAACAACCTCTACTTGAAAGTAGCTATGAGTTGCAGGATTTCTAGAATAGGAGTTTCTTCATTTATCAGAAAGGAGGTTTGTTCACTTTTCTACAAAGGAGGGGGTGGACATTTCTGGTTTGAAGTGTTTGACACTCATCATGTGGGTGGTTTGGTTTACAATTCATTTACTTCAACAACCTCTACTTGGAAGTAGCTATGAGTTGCAGGATTTCTAGGATAGGAGTTTCTTCATTTATCAGAAAAGGAGGTTTGTTCACTTTTCTACAAAGGAAGGGGGTGGTCATTTCTGGTGTTCAGGTCACCTCTCTTGTGAATCTCATGGTTTGGTGGACAAATCAACAGCCTCTACTGGAGAGTTGCAGGATTTCTAGAATTGGAATTTCTTCATCGATCAGAAAGGATTGCTGTTCGCTTATCCACAAGGAAGAGTGGTTTGAAGTTCCATTTCTTTGTTCTCGTTTGTAAGATTGGTTTTTAGTTAAGTCAGAATCAGAAGTAAAGTGGTGGGTTTTAGAACCTGTTTCCATGATCGTCTGCCCAAACAGATGAGCAGCAAATATTTTCTAAAAAGGCTGTATATATCAGGTTGAAGAGTGGGGGCTTGCCAGTTTGCCACGGCTGCAGGGTAGGTTGTTTGTAGGAGTTCATGGAAACCAGCTCTTATTGACACAAGTTGGTCATGACAACGTTTTGAATTAGGTGAGGATGAAAGAGTGGATTGATACTAGTGTAAGACCGGTATATGAGGTTTCACCTAGGTATTAATAAACTTTCATTTTATGCTATCATTCTCATGTTACACTAAACTTGCGCGCATGAGCAATTAGCTTAAGTGATGAGAATATTATCCTTCACCTTGTCTCAGTATTTGTAAAAAGATCCTCTAGAGGTTGATCTTTGGTTAACCTTTCATTTTTGCAAATACACTAATGTTTCCATAAATACTCCGATGTTTGTTCTACATGTCTCTATTCATTAGCAAAATAGGTGTAGTTGGAACACTAAGAACACGCAATTTGCTATTTATGCACTTGGCTAAGTACGCTCATTTCATGATTATATGGCCAAGTGCATAAATAGTGTATTGCATGTTCAAGTTGTCGGGCAAGCTACATTGCTAGTATTGTACCATGCTCTTGCAATGTAGCTTAGTATCTTAATGACATCTTTTTATAATGGATTGGCTAGCATATAGAAAAGCAAACCTTTATAAATCACAAGGTTTACAATTTCATATTCATCAATGCTATGGGCTCTATTCATTGGCGGGACAAACGGACACTTTATTCATTTCTGCTTTAAAAAAGGATTGGAGTTTCTATCTATTCATTGATGACATTGCCAAAGTTCATTTTGGTTGATGTTAATTTGTGGGGGGGGTCACACCATGCACATGAACCTTGAACAAGAAAGAATTTTGCAACTCCGTAAATGGAAGAAACGTAGGACATTCTCTTGAATGAAGTCAACCTGAGTATTTTGGAACAACAATATATGTGCTTCTCCGAAACGATCTTAGCTTTTCAATGTGGCTTCTAAATAAATCTACCTTTTGACCTCCATTCTTCCAAAAACAATTCATTCCTTCACAGAGGAGTCTTTTTGTTAAACGGTTCAAAATATGTTTAAGATGAAGGCTACTGAAACGTTAGTGTGATTTGAGTTAAACTAAATCAAAACCTCATTTTTAATCCCCAAAATTCTAGGGAATGGAAGTCTATGTCCTCCATGAGTGTATTCGAAATGAAAACTCATATAAAGAATTACACTTTTCCGGCCTTGGACTTCGGGATTCCTTAATCTTATCATAGGCAATATTCTGTAGTCAATAGAAAAGGTGGATAGCAAGGACAGAAGCATCCAAGCCGCATTATTCAAGCAACTCACGCATTGACATCAAACTCCACTGAGAATTAGTTATGCCACCATTTTGACGGCAAAATTAGTTCAACATGTCTTCTATCTTGGGATTCTGTAGTAAGGGTGCGAGTCAACTTCTATTCACCTTACACAACATGAGTTTGTCCTTCTTTTGATGAAAATTTAATTTATTGGGCATTTCTACGATACATGCCACCAACCCTTTAACAATGCTTTGGTGCACATCTATGCACAATCATTGGACATTTGTTTATAAAGCTAACTTTAAAACCAATTAAAAAAACATACAAAAATGATACATTGAAAAATGAAGTCAAAAAACTTCTACATTGATGAACATATTAACAACTCAATAATAATTTGGTTTGTGAAAAAAAAAAAAAAACATTATCATGAAGATATTGGAAATCAAAATTTTGATTCTACTAAAACTTTAACCAATCTATGATCAAATTTGAATGCCAATATAGTCCACGTTTGGTTGTGTATTGAATCTTTTGAAGAACCCCACCTACAAATTTTCATTCTCAAAAATATGTAAAACGAAATCCTTCAAAATCAAATTTGAAATAGGTAGACACTTCAAATCTACCGAAATAACACATGTCTAAAAAAATCACTTTTAAACAATTTGGATTTTTTCAAAATATTGAAAGATGTCTTTCTTCAAAATATTGAAACATATTCGGAAACAAGAGAATTTATAGGTCAAAATTCCATCTACAACCCTCAATTCTCCTCCACATGAATTAGGAGGGCATCTTATGTAATGTGATAATGCATTGGTGTTACTTGTGTCATGTTAAGAGGTACATCAAAGTTATACATTTTTAATCGGATCTCATCATGAGAAATTGAACTAAATCATGCATAAAACATCCAAAACAAAATGAAACACAAGCATTGCTAAATCACTAGTATTGGGCTAAGATTTGGCCAACTATCGAGGAAGATTGGATCAACTACCGAGGCCACATTAGTATCCCATATAAAGGTGGTGCTTTCTTTGCGGAAACAAATTCTATTTGTGCCATCTATTTCCAATTCTCAATGCAATTTTTGAATCTACAAAAGGCTTCTTTGCTGCAACGTGTTTCAAGTGTACGTAACGTTTTTCGTTTTGTTTTGTTTATCAAGAGGTTTTGTAGTGGATGGAGGCGAACCTTGCTTTGAAGTGGCAAACACACGTTTTCTACAATATGCTTGTAGTGAACAAATGTGACCATTTCTAGGTTTGTTATGTTTTGTTCATCTATGTGTTTTACATTCGATCATGGCAAAGTTGCTTTTAGGTAGCAAACACTCGCCTATTAAGATATGCTCATTATTAACCTAAGTGATCATTTCTTAGTTCATTTGGGAATTTGATTTTTTTATCATGGAGAAGTGAAAATGACGCACGCCAAATGTGCTTGAGATTCTAAACAATAGCATATTTACCTTGCTATGGCATGCTTGCAGTAGTTAGAAGGGATCATTTCTAGATTTGATTTGCTTTTTTTATTGAGAGATTTTATAAATGATGAAAGACTAGGGGGTGTGTGCTCTGAAGTGGCAAATGCTTGTTTGCTATAAGATGATTGGAAAAGAAAAAGGTAGATCATTGTTAGGTCATTTTGCTTTTTTTGTTTTTTTTATGAAGATGTTTTGAAAGAAGATGGAGGCCAAACGTACTTTGACATGGCAAATGCTCGTTTGCTATGAGTCTTATGCAATAGAGACCAAAGATCATTTCTACGTGTCCTTTTGATTGTGCTTTTCTTATTGCGAGTTTCTATAGATGATGGAGGCAATTGTGCTTTAATTTGAGGTGGAAAATTATTTGTTGCTCGCTCATTATGATGTGCTTGTAGGATACGTAAGACATCATTTCTAAGTTTGTTTATGTTTGAATTCCGAAGCTTTACGCTTGCTTGAATTTATTGTGTTATAGCTACTTATTGTTGAATTCCAAGAGATAATACACGTATATGCTCTTGAAAACATGCTTTTGATACCATTTTTTTGGCAAATGTAATTTCAGATCAAGAGCCGTCAATAATCGCGTTTCTAGCAAGACGTGCTTTTCAATTTCACATCATAAAGAAAAGGCGGTTTTGAACCTTTCATCATGGATAACACATCGCCGAACAGGAGTACAAACGAACATAGGGCGGTTGTCCTTGAGTCGTCGGCCTCAAATAGTACTCAAGAGAACCCCATTCTTATAAGTGACAATGAAAATGAGGAAGAAAGTTCAAACGTTAACCCAATAGATTTCACAACAGGCGATTGCACGTATGTCATCACGGCTTGCTCTTCATATAGTAAATTGTTTCATCCTAATTCAATGTTTAGTTGTGACAAGATGTCATTTCAAAATAATCAACCCCAAAAAACGTAGTTATTTTTCTTCTCGCCTTCTCGGAACTTTCAAAAGCTATTTGTGCATGTTTTAATGATGTTTAATTGAATGACTCAATTTGAACATATTGTTGTATAGTTGAGTAATGATCTTTGGAAAGGTAAGGATTTATATATTTATAGACGCACATGTCTTTTCGTAGACATGTACATCCATGTCCTATCAACTTGTAAGTGTTTCTTATCACTAGCTTTCTAGATAACCCAATATGATTAATGATTTGACAATGTTCAGAGTTGTTAAGAACTTAGCATGAATATTCAGAAATAATGAATGTACTTTGCTCAGCCAAGGGTGTGTAATTTAATTCGTAAATTTAGAACCCACTCTAATTTCTTAGATTCTTTTGGATATTTGAGGATGTTTTGAAGTGTTTCTGGATGGATTTGAACGCACTTTTGTCATACTAAAGTTTTTCTTAGGTTGTGGATTTACTCTATCCCATTTTGTTTTTGTTTTTCATCTTAACATATTATGGTGTTGATCCAATTTGTTTAGAGTTCTAATGCAAAATGACCACTTGAAGGATATATTGAAATATATCAATATCACTACAAGACCACTCATTATAATCCTTACTAAGTTCCTATCAGTAGCGTACTCGTGTGGTGAGCATGCGTGCGTGCCTTCACTATCCTATCTTATATCATAGATAATAAATTTGTTCATATTATAATTCTATAAGCACATACTAAATGATAATGTTGTTATACATTTGATTAAATTTGGATTTTGGATAATTAGAATGTAGGAGATATGTATCTATATCTAGGTACATTCGTGAATATTATCTCAATTAACTTTGTAACTTTGTATCAAATCTTGTGAATGCCTAAATGAGTGATTGCTGAGCTCTATTATTAGTTGTGACTTTTATGATTCTAAATGAGATTTTCTTGGCATTCTAGACTTGGTTTCAAGAAGAGCCAATATTTTTTAATGCCGCATATATGTCATCATGTATTGAAAGTTATGGAAGAAGAATGATCTAAAGTGCCTTCTAGTGACATAATTTTGTGTTACTACCCAAGAGAAGAATATGTTTCATTCTATCACAGTTGAAAAAATTGGAGCATACTTTTGTTGTACAAATTTGAGTTTCTACATTTTAATGTTTGACTTACAAAAATTGTGTGTTTGAAACCTTTTCCTTATGCAAATATTGTTTTGAGTCGGAAAATGAAGAGGGCACAAATCCAATTATCAAAGTGGAATGCCAGTGCAAGGGTGACAATAGCAATGGCCACGAGACGTGTCTTGTGAAGTGGTTCAATGACAAGCTTCTTGCATCACTAAAGCTAGAATGTGAGATTTGCAAGTAAGTGGTTCGATGTATTGGTACGGTTTGTTGTGCAGCATGAGTTATGTTATACTCCAACTACTGAAATCAACGTATAGTGCGAATAGATGTCGAACCTCGTTTTATTCAAAAACGGGCAGTTAGGGTTTTTAGGGCAGTACGGGGTAGCCCCAGCCACCATAAATAGGGGAAGTAGCATCCATGATAGCCTTTTTATTTATTTGGAGAGAGTGGCGCTCTCACGCGCGCTTAAGTGATTGCTACGGAACCAGGAATGGCAGCGGATCCGGTAGGAAATCGGATAGGCAACCGGACATCGGGGGACGGGCCCCTGACGGACCCGGCCACGTCCGCCACGATCCGGACTTTAAATTGGGCCGCCTTAAATTGGGCCGCCTTAAATTGGGCGGCTCACTATTCATTTCTTCTCGATGCCTCCAACCCTCCTCGCTAACACCATTTCGTGTTTCCGGATAGTGTTAGGGTTCACAGTGAGCGCCCGGAGATAGAGAAGAGTGAACGCCCGGAGAGAGAGAGAACAGTGTGCGCTCGGAGTTAGAGAAGGGTGAGCACCCGGAGAGTGAGCGCCAGAAACTTTGCCAGAGTTCACGGAAGGGAAAGACTGCGCACCCGGAGAGTGAGGCGCGAGAGCTCCAGGAAGTTAGGCGCAAATTACGGAAGAGAGAGAGTGCGCACCCGGAAAAAGAGACGCGCAATTTACGGGTAGAAGATTTGGGGGAGTTAGGGTCGTTTGAATGTGAGGTTCTCCGCGCCCGGTTGCAGGGGATAATCCGGATTAGTGGCTGAGTGAACAGGAGAGGGTACGCCGGTTTTCTTAGAACTCCTGGATGGGTAGTTCGGTAGAGGTGCCAGCATCCGGGTAGATCTTGTAACTTAAGGGTACGGAGAAGCCAGAGTAAAACGGGTCGTTAGGAATCCATTTACTTCCGGACACCCTGGATACTGTCCATTCCGGTTAACAAGTCGTAGTATTTTGGGAAGAAGGGGGAAACCGGGTTGCGCTTGTGTGACCGGCTATGGGTTTGGGATAAATCTATAGTTGAAGAGCAATACGGAAAGTACCCGGATCGAAGAGTTGAGTTAGGATAACGGGGAGGTAGTGAATTTCCCATCACTGAAATTAGTAGGGAAGGGTGTGTCTTCAAATCCAGCACCATTAAATGCAAATGGAGGACCCTCTGAGGGAAAACACAGGTTAAGTCAAACCGGGTTAAGTGGTTAGGATAGACCGGGTAGAGTAGGGTTGGATAAACCTCCAACCCAGACAGAATCCGGATCTAGCCATAGCCGGATCAGTTAGTAGAGAAAGATCCGGTGTAGTACGGAAAGAGGACGTTAACTCGTGATAGGAAGAGAGGAATCACCAAACCGGACTAGTCTTCGGAAACCTCCCACTTCACAGAGTCTCCGCGGAATGATAACCCGGAAATCACCTCTACGAGCATTCTTAATACGAAAAAATACGCTCTATGGGAGTATCCGGTATCACGTGCTACGACAATAGACGTCCTTGTTACATTTGAGTCCATGAATTTCTCAAATAGATGAGTCAAGATAAAAATTCTAGACTAAAAGAGTTAGCCGTAAAGTCATCTTGATTTTGAAGAATCTATCATTAATTTTGGTTTAATATACTCTCATTTCTTTACTCCAAATAGTTAAAAGGTATGGAACAACTTGATGGTCTATCATTATTAGGTATGTTAGAGCTTGATTGTCTTCAAACCCCATATGAAAAAAAAAATCGCATCAAGAAAAGAGCTTAAAAAAATTATCATATGAGTTCGAATATCACCAAGCTCTTACACGCTTAATAATGACATACCGCCAAACTCTTTTATATGTTATAACTATTTGGAGTGAACAAATAAGAGTATAAATAATTATAATGCATCATCAATCCTTCAAAATCAAGCTGACTTTACGAATAACTCTAACACTTAGTTGATATTTATTACATGAAATCCTAATTGAAGAAAATATACTCCAAATAATCTCGCATATAATCATTTGAAGCGTATTAATGAACAACCAATTAATAAAATAGAATCTTGGATATTGTTCAAATGATTAACTTTAAGATTGTTTTATTAGACATCGGTTCAAACACTAGTAGAATTGTGGCATTTAGGCACGAAGGAACAATATCTAAGGTTGCTGCGCACCCATCAAGCTATATTGTTGTGTTGTGTTGTCACGCTCTAACTCTATTGCTTGATGCTCCGTGACCACCTTTTTACTAGTGGTATTTGTTAATGGAGGAAAATCATATATGAGTCAAGCCCATTTAAATAAACTTTTAATCATCTTACTTACTAAGACTTTCCCATAGTGATGCAACGTAAATATAGAACATATTCCTTAACTCTTTTTGCAATGCCTTACAAATGAATCAAGAAATATTCTTTCTTTAAAATCAAATTATTAATTTCGGAGACAATTTCAATAATTTGTTGCATGTAGGGGACGCTTGGGAGCACATTTGAATTCAATTATCCTTGCCAATTCACTCCCCAAGGATACGGAGCCCGGTTCCAAAAGATGGGTGCCATTCGTGCTAGTGCTCTTGCAGGTTCCAATGGAAGATCTCGACCTACTACACGTCCCGATTGATGCACCTGCATTTGATGAGCTACCGCTCTACACCAAGCTTGAAATGGAAGACTCGTTTGAAATAAAAAAGAAAAAACACGAAGATGAAGCGATGAAAAGGATTCATGTTCCGAAATTGCTTCGGGACGGGGCACGGGTCGATGAGTTGCAACAACAGTTCATCGACATGGTATATGTCATTCAGACGCCAGGAGTTCACTAATTTGGCATAGCATTCTTTCCTCGCAGCGATGGCGTAGGCGACGGCATGAACCTCAAAATTGTTCTACATGGGTTTGAATCACGAGGAGAAATTTTACGAGTGCCTGTTTCATCGAGCGCACAAGATTTGGCTTTTGACGAGCTTTTAAAGGATCTAACGGAGCATGTTGAATGGATCATACGAAAGGATGAATGTTTGTGCATTCTTCCCCGTTGTATGATTGTGGACAATGTTTCTTCCAACTTGGCCACTCCATCTGCTCATCGACAGTTCACCTACGGGAGGTATTACCCGGTCACCCTTTTCTGACTGCCAGATCCCACGTCACTCTTAACGAATCAGACAATGACATGTGGCACTTTCGGAACAAAAAAGAGTAGTTTTTTTATTGAAATAACTATGGTAAATCTCTACTACATGCAAGAGATTAGTCAAGGGGACATCATATTGGAGTAGTGTGAGGATATAGAACAATAGTGTGTTGGAACCGGTTGTTTGATTTCTGCCTCTTTTTAGGGAGGATTTAAAACTGTTAAAGAAATTGGATTCTTACAAAGACCATTTCAAACTAGAGATAAGATTTTAAAATGCTTCATATGTTTTGGCGATTTTTTTGTATTTTGTTCTCTCTATCACCTCTTTTTTCTCCTTTTTTTTGTGCAATTTGATGAAAAGTTGAATTCAAGCTCCAACCTTGACTTTTCCGTGTGCAATATGTGTTGAAACTAGACCTTGGAAATTGGATTATAAACAATATCTGAATATTGCACATATTTTAGAAAATTAATATGAATTTCTTGAAGTATTTTTCCTAAAACATGTATAAGAAATTTGGAAACTTTTAGGATTAATATGAAACATACGATTTCGTGAATGAAAAATATTTTTTTGAATACTTTATCAAATCTTGAAGGCTAAATTGTGTATGATAGTGTAGTTTGATTGTTCTGCAAAGGAATGGGACATTGCTGTTAGAAACAATCAACATGGCAAAATTATGACCAACTCGACTCATATAGTTTCATAACAGCTTTGAGGGATATTGCATGAAAACTTGTATGTAAACTTAGATATTTTTCTAGACTTGAATCACTCCTAGCGATACTCTTAGTTCACAATAATCTAAGTAGGGCCAACATCATTGTAATTATTATTTTTATCATACTTGATTCTTATGGTCAACAACTCATGCTTTATATTAAAAGAAAAATGTTGAAATGATTTTATTAGTCTCTAAGATTATGTGGATATTCTATAAGATTCTCTTTACACCATTGATTATTTTTTAACTTGAAAAATAATCTCTATGAATTTAGGCATCTTTTTTTCAAATCATTTTTTGTGACCCTAACGGCCGGGTAGGGGGAGATAGATATGTAGAAACTCCGGCCCCTTTGAGGCCGGCGTGAATAAAGTGTTCGTTTATATTCCCAATGACCTAGTGTCCATCGGAAAAAGGATCACTGGGACAAATTACTCTCTCCTACCGGGAATGAACACTTTTAGTAACACGGGTAGGGGTGTTATTATTATGTGTCATGATTCATCTCAATCTAAGCTGAATAAAAATGGTTTGTAGGAATCCACCCAAATGGCCGCCTTTACGATCTAGTTCAAATGCAACGTGCATCATCCCATGCATCTCATCGTCTCATGTAGTTGGAATCAAAACTACAATAGAGAAATTTGTAAAGTCCTTGGATCACCCATTTTGACTTGCACTGCTCATTCAATGTAAATTAGATATCTGGAAAATTTTAGACAGAAGCTTAAGAGAGAACATGTTGGGTGTGTCGGGCTAGGATTAGAATTCCATGGGGCCGCGAAGTCCAAGGTTTTAACCTAGGAGGTGGTATTATTCAAATCATATGGTCTAATTTTGATTCGGTTCCAACACCTTCCCTCGTAGTGCACTTAACCCCTAAAAGACCATAAGGCCCTTACGCGACTTCTGAAACTATAAAGTAAAGAAATTTGGGTTCTTGGGCTTTGAATTGTAGGATGAGCAACAAAGAGGCATTGGCTCTTTTTGAGAGCCAAATTTGTAGGTACTTCTTGATCGGAATTTCATCAAGAGAGCGATTTTTGATGATTTTATTGAGTTGCACGAAGGGTAAATAGGCGTCACTTCAGACCCTCATATCTTCCGCTTTACACCTCCAAATTACTTGAAATTTTTTGCACATGTTTAAAATGATGATTTCTACTCACAATAAAAAATTTAGAATTTTAGGAGCACCTTTAAAAAATCCAATTTCAGCATGTGTACAAAATACTCCAAACAAGTTCTATCAATCTTTTCAACAGTGGCATTTTCTCAAAAATTGTGCGATTTTGTCGATCTTTTTTATTTATAAAAAAACAACGTAAGTCTTCTTTAATGTCAACGGTGCTAATTGTCAAAAATACCCCACACCAATGAGGAATTAAGTTTGCTACAAGAACTAGTCTAGAAAACAAGAGCCAAGTTCAACACCCCCCGGTCTTTTAGGGGTTAACGTATGATTAAACCTAGTCACTTGAGTTTGCTTAGTTTCAAAAAAATAAAATTCATTTGGTTTTAATTTTGGAATCCCACACTCACTACTTTTCTTGTCATGTGGACCATAATATTGTGTGACACTGACACAATAGCAGAACCTAGAGATTTCATGACTTTACTGATTTCTCTAACGAATACTGGGTCTACAAAATCTACATTTCTTGGACAAACACAACATACAACCTTGTTTTATATTTAACCTCTAAACATCCTCACCCTACTTCAGTCTTGGAGAATTTCAAAAATGTCTTATAAAATGTGACTTAGAGGGATATTTTGAACTTGATATATGGATAAAAGTTGTACATCATGAATTTTAGATTCTATCCATACCATTAGAAATATGATTGTTGTCACCAATATTTTTGTATAAAATTTGAAATTTAAAGTTCAAAATTCTTTTGTGATTTAATTACGAATAAGATATTGCGGATACAATTTTTTTTGTGATTGATTGAAACGCAATATTCTAAATGTAGTGATTTTAGAAGATATTTTGGTTGCTTAATTTTACGAGTTTAATTTTTTTGGGAGCACTTCTACATTATAATCTTCAAAAGTTTGGGTAAATCACTACAACATGAAATGAGACATAAAAATTTCACAAATCATCCCCTTTCTAATCGGATCACACATGCATGAATCCAACTTCCCATAAATATATAGTAAAAAATCCACACTGCAAAAAGTCAATGACGGATGAGAAATTTGAGTTTGATTTTGTACATCATTCACTTTCTGGACGGTTGGACGTTTGGGGGTGAACCTACAAGAACAAATTTACTCGTTGTTTACTCCATTCAATCCATACTCTTGGCCCATTCACACCAGTCACCCAACGCAAGTACAGCAGAGAATTTGTGTTTGTCAAGTAAGTTTTTGGTAGCTACAAGATGGTCATGTAAATTTATTTATTTTAACTTAACGCATGCAAAAAATTGCTCCAACGCATTTTGGATACCGCAAGAAATTTGAGCTCCACCAACGCACATGCGTTGGCCAAGAGGAGGAAGAGACAAGACTGTGACACCACAAGAAATTGTACATTATTTTTGAAATTTACCTTGCAACATTCCAGGAAGGCAACACAAATGTTGGAGCTCCTTGGTGTGAATGGGCCATCAGTTTTCACTGTGAAGGCGCATTCACATACACCGTTCGTGTTGCACGCATGCGTGCGTTAGATAACTTTGTGAAGGAATATGAAGTAAATAGAAAAATCTAAAATAGACAGAGAAAAAAATACACTACCGCATGACAAAAAGCAACGCAACTCAAAAAAATGAAGGCCGCTTGGCTGTTGTTTTTTTCTCTCTGCAGTGGAATAAAATGGTTTCCACTTGTACCAAAAAAATAAAAATGAAGGCCCATTCACATATGGCACTGCTGCAGCATCCGTGCGTGCGTTCAGTAACTTTGAGGGAATCTGTGGGAAACCAAGAAATATAAAATATGAAATGAGAAATTACAGGAACGCAACACAAGAAGGAACGCAACGCAAAAAGAGAGCATGCCTCAACTTGCGTTGATGAATTGTAGTTGCACAGTGTTAGAGCATGGCCACCCTTGCCCTCAACAAGTGGCCTTTTGGCACTGTAGAGGGCCCGCACACTTTTTTCTCTCCCACCCTTGGGTTTGCCAGTGGCCTCTCTTGCAAGGCCTCTGTAGAAATGAGCTTTGACACGCCAGGCTGTGGAGTCTCCTATTTTCTTCTTGAGCTTGAAATCCGGGCTATTTGTGGGATAATCATCTTCATTAATGGCCTGGACATGCTTTTGCATTGGGAAATGCTACTTCAAATCATGGCCGGCCTGTGACATGGCTTGTACATGTTCAAATTTCAATGAGATCAACCCTGGCCCACTCAATTGCATGTGGGGACTCAAATACATGTGGTGGCTTAAATGCATTTTGCCAGTTTTGAATCTCCACGGTGGGTCTGCAGAATTGTGAAGGCCACTCTCACTGCTACAGGGCCCTCTCAAATCAGTTTCCAAGGCCACCTGTTGAGGGCAAGGGTGGGAATGCTCTTACACAGTAGTTGCGGCAAGAAAAGACAAGGCCTTCAATATTTTTTTGTTTTTGGGTTTTACCTTCCTCCATTTGGGGAACGCAAACGCAAGTGCGGTAGTGGTCTGGTGTGAATGGGCCATGAGCAGGACTAAACTGCGGTAGTGTATTGCAGTTGCACAATGCTCAACAATAGTTGCAGTAGGAAAAGACAAAGTTTTGTATATTTTTTTTTGTTTCTTCATTTTCAGGAACGCAAACGCAACAGTGGCAGTAGGCTGGTGTGAATGGGCCATGAGTCACACCCTCATCATTGATGGTACAATGAACTGTTCGATGTGCACCATCAATCACTCTGGTATCCTATAGCAGCTTATCAACATGCTGGTTGTGCAAGGTGGGTCACTGGGCTTGACGAGCTACTACAAGACAATTTTTTGTATTTTGGAGTGGGCAATACAAATCAAGTGGAGGCTGACAAGCCTTAGAAGATTGTGCATTTTTGGTACAACCAAGTAGTGGAGCAGTCTATATAGTTACAATTTTGTTATTTCTGCTAAGCAACCAGAATTTGTTAACAGGACAAAAAAAGAAAAAAGAAAGAAAAAGAGCCAATGCAATTGACATCTCACTTGTTGTAACCTCAACAGAACTCTCAGCTTCATAACATTCAGTAGCCTTCGAAGAAACCGCCTTTAGTTTCATCCACCTTTATATACAGAGTGAACAATGATTTCTAATTGAATGAAATATAAAATCAAATAAACAATCACAAAACACTGTTGGATTGTGAATGAATCAAATAAACAATTACAAAACACTATTGAATTGTGATTGAATGAGTGCTTTCAATTACTGTTCACCTTGCTTGATTGCTCTTGCTTAATGCCACATGCCCCATAGCTACTATGTGATGTGGGATATTCCACATCATTCTATTGAAGGGAGGCAATAGTCACAAAGGTTATTGAATGTTATGTTACACCACATATCCAACATGCATGTCGAGTGTTCCAAATCACACAACAATTTGCAACACTAAACAGGGAGTGAATTAGAGAGCACGAACACCAAAGTTCATGAATCTTTGTTTATAAACTTTAGTTGTGTTTGTTGTTGATCCTTCTATCGAGTCCTCTTCTCTAAGAGCATCACCACCGTTGGTACCAACAGCCTCTAATGACCTCCGCCTCGCTAGACACCAACGCTACATTCTTCTTTGTTCACTCCAAATTCGTAATTCCGAAAGGGAGGATTAGGATGACCTTGCATGTCCTTGCAAATGTCTCTTGGTTGCATCTTTGACAAAATCTTATATTTTTGTCAATGCTAGAGGTTTAGGTTGGAGAGATGTAACCTAGAACTAGATGAAAGATAGAAGTTGGAAGGTGCAGTGGGGTCAAAATTGTCAAAGAAAGTAGATCTTCTTACTTTGGCATCATTAGTGGTTGGGTGGGGAGTCATAGATGCACACCCCATGCATGCCCGCCTATATTTTCATATACATAAAGCTTGCCTAGATACATAATGTCCGCCTAAATTTTTGTTCAATACAATTTGCAGGCGCCTGACAACGCGAGAGGCCTTCCCACATCATGGGAAGGCAAAAAGAAATCCCTATAAGACACCTTCACCCACTCTTGTCCACCTTACTACATATCCGGCCCGCCGTACGACGAAGATTGAACCCTCGACCTCCCGATTGCACAAGAATGTCTTCACGATGATCCAAAAACCAACAATCAAACCTTATTCCTGTGATGTTCTTGTGATGACAATCAAAACCCACATTGGAAGAGGTACTAATATTGAATTTCCATTCCAACATTAACGCCCATTGTGCGATGCCCTAGCAGTGAAGATGCCCTAATACGAGAGTCAACATTAGGGGTTGTCACACCTCCTTGGAGAATGGAGAATGGAGAATGAGGAAAAAGAGGAGCCAATAGGATAGCTTCTCCATGGAGAAAGTGTGACACCCCTTTTGTGATTTGCGGAGATTGAGAATGGAGAATAGAGGTTGTTAGTTGGTTACTCGTCCTCCAAGCATGGGCCATTCTCCATTCTTCACCCGTGAAGGAGAAGAATGGAATTCTACAATCTTCAGAGAATGGGCCCTCCGCCACTCAAGAAGAGCGTGCCACGTCCCTATTCTCTAATGATTGAGAATGGGAAGAAAGAGGTGTGACACCCCTATTATGAAAAAGCTCATGAGTTAACCGCCTTTGTCGTGCCATAATCACAACTAGAATCGGACACAAACTCCACTTGAACTCCTCTTCAACTCTTCTTCTGATTTCCAATAACTCTAATGCACCTGGCGGGGTTGGTTTGTATTCTATTTTGCTCTCTTCTGCAGTAAAGGGTTCCCTTTATTTGTGTCAAAAAAATAATAATAATAATAACTCTAATGCTCATTTAAAATTTTACAAGCATCAGTTACCCAAAACCAGATTTATTATGAATCAACATTTAGCAAACTGACTCTTGAAACAAGTTAAAAATCAATCCTACTTCTTTTTTATAAACATCAACAGAGGTTCAGGACCAGATTAGGAGTGTAGTGATTCTTGTGAATCCCTGATCATAATTAGGGTTTGGGATTTGCAGTTTCAGGAGGAAGTGCCAGAGAGACCACATGAGAGAGAGATGCCACTGAGAGAAAAGGCCGGGGTTACTAAATCCAGGTTAACCTAAGCTTACATTGAGGGAATTATGCAAGTTTGAATTGTTGGATGATCTGGGTTGGATTATGCTTATAAGATGCCTGCCAGTGTGGGCTCGTGTGCTGGGGGCCAGAAAGCCCGGATTTGGTTGCACAGAGCTGGGATAGGTTGGCCTTTTAAAAGTCTCGGAGAGAGGAGTGTGTGTGGGCGTGCCGGAGCAGACGCCCCAACCCATGGATGGCACACTCATCAACCAGCCTGTTTGCTGCTTTGACCTACCTGTCCTGTTATTTTTTTCCCCTTATAAATCATTATATATTTTAGCA
The DNA here is from genome assembly GCA_022496805.1 of Pohlia nutans. NCBI lineage: Eukaryota > Viridiplantae > Streptophyta > Bryopsida > Bryales > Mniaceae > Pohlia > Pohlia nutans. The sequence goes on along the minus strand of CM040095.1, from coordinate 11,269,846 downwards.
ACTGGCTGATTATTGCCGTGTTGCCCATGAACATTAGAGTTAAGTTAAGGTAGGAAAACCAAAAACCGTGGAAATAAGGTGATTTGACCAGAAGGAATGGAGTTAGAAATTAGAGAAATTCGTAAAGTCCTGAAATCTCAGGCTTCCGATACTGCGTCAGTAAAGATTCTGGCTCATGGGACATTAAAAGTAGGAGTGTCGGGCTCCAAAAATAAAAACCGGATGAGTTATATTTCCGGTAAGTAAAGTAGGGTGAGTGAGTTTGCTCCCGTGTCGAGGCGCGCCACCGAGTATGCCGCCGGGGCCCGCCCAGAAAAGCACCACTAGGTCAAATAACGGTGGCCGCCAAGGTTTGAACCATGGACCTCGTGGCCCCAAGAGCCTAATGGTTCCTATTCCAAGGCCGGCACACCACTCTTGGGCTCATGTGAGAGACTATACGGATACCTGAATTAAACAGGATAGAGGATGCATCTCTAGATCACGGATCCAGAGAGTTTGCGAATTTCTCTATTATGTGAAATTTTTTTGAGATGAAGAAGAAGAAATGATGAAGAATGCAAGTTGTTTCGTATTTTTATTCCCCGTAAATAATTATCTACAATTTCTCAAAGTGGGAAGTTTGTCAAACCCCCTTCTTGTATACTAGACTCTTCCTTTTCTACACATGAAAGCACCTAAAACGGTTAACTAATATCACAGAAAACCGCACACAAGATTCCAAAAAAATTAGTAATTTTTAGTAAATTTTTAGTAATCCTCGTCATGCAAAAATTCTCCATTTTCGGTCTACCACCTCCCTGCTTTTAAAAAACTCTAGTGCACGCCTTGAGGGCATTAACCGTTTTTGGTTTTCCTACCTTAACCGAAAAGAAGAGAAAATACATGTTAGATGAGGTGAGTCTAACCCGTATTTAAGGCAGCCAAGCAAACTGGCATGGTTTCCAAAGAATTAAAAATAGAAAGCAGTGTGAACTAGTTCTGCCGTCAAAAAGTCTGCAAAACTCATTTTAAGGGGAGTTTTATGTCAGAAGCTGCGTTGGCTAAGGAGAGCTACTTGCAAGTTGCCTCCTTCCTCTCGCTTTACTTAAAAATAACAATTTTGTATAGCTGCCTTATCCCACCAAGTCAGACACAGGATCTATTTTTTTCCCACGCCTCCTTGCTACCGCATCAGGCCTTGATTACGAAGCCTTATTGTGCCTCTGACAGTTCCGAATTGCATGGAGAACAGGAATCTTCAAAACTTGTTTTTGATTTCACTTACACTCGGACACCTCATCGATTTCCGGATCCACAATTTTAGGGGGTCAGAATACCTCTTCTGTTTTCGGTTAACTCTAATACCGTACCCGTCCGTCACGGCAGGGTTGGCAAAAGAGGTGCCCAAATTTTCAGGAAAAAATCAGTTTTTTGTGGTGAAAAATGAGAGTCTTAAAGAATATTCATATAAGATTCTTGTCGTTTAGATAGAACTTTTTGAATTTTTGAATTTTTGAATATTTTCCTTTTTCAAATTTTTTCCTTAAAACAACACTATTTAAAAATAAATAAAAGACGAGATTTATTTCATTCTTTCTTGAAACAACAGGACATTTTATTCCTTTGAGAGAGAAAAACATCACAGCAAATCAGAGGCATGGAACCCCGGCGAGAAAACTTTTTTTTCCTTTTTTTTAAGAAAGACAACAAAAAACCACTATACAAACTCCTTCTTCAAAGACCACGTCAACTGCGCGTTGTGTCTCAAAGCAAAGAACTTGGTCTGCAACCAAGTGCAATCAAACCGGGAGTAAAACTGAGAATAAAAGATGATATTTGTTCTCAGTGATACAAATTTTATTATTTGTAATTCTTCTGTATCAGATAATAGACATCAAATGGGTATTTAGAATGAATTATTGTCCAAAGTCTTACTATCGAGAGATGTCATACGAGTTCAACATTGTTTTCACTTGTAAGTTCAAACACAAAGATCGAAAAACATGTATAGTGCCCACAAAGAAGTTTACGTTCATTTCAGCTTTTCAAAGAACTGCGAATAAAAATCACAAAAATTATTAATTTTTAGCCTAATTTGGACAAGTTGTAGTGCACAAGATGAACCATACATACAAATGATTTTTGATAATAAAAGATCTTTTTTATATCTATTTTTATTTTAAATCAAAACCTTCAATTTTTAACCCTTAATTCGAACAGCTATGAATACAAATTTTGTTACTTATGGTTTATAAAACTTTTAATGAAAAGAATGCAAATACTTTGTAGAATCATGTGGAAAAAAAATCATGAGTTTTGAGGTCATATTTACTAAAATATCAATGTTTGGAGTTTTTAGTTTAAAAATGTTCAATTTGAATATAAATTATACATTTTTTTAATATTTGATCCAAAAATTGTTCAAAAAAGTAATTTTTCACACTTCAAATGGTTATCTTAATATTAATATTGATAATTTTTATAAATTGAATTATTGATTCAATTCTTTGAAAAGCTGAAATGAACGTAAACTTCTTTGAGGGCACTGTACAAACTTTCAGCAAACCAAAGTTCTTAGTAAAAAGTTTGTTCATTGAAATGAATGCAATTGCCATGATATAGTACTTCATAGGTACATTACTTATTAAAAGAAGACTTAAAAACAATCAACCACTCTCTACCTCAATAATCCAGCAACAACCTATTTTTCTTACATACATTATTTAAGACGATAACAATTTTACTCTCATGTATTCTTACAAAAGCAACCTACAAACAATCAAGTATTTAGTGTGTTTGTAAATTTTACATTTGGTAATACAAAATATAGATAGATAGATAGAAACTCCGGTCCCTTTTTAGCAAGGGGCCGGCGTGAATTAAGTGCCTATTTGTAATGTCAATGACCCGGTGCCCACCAGACAAGGGGACATTGGGACAATACTACTCTCCTCTTTCGGGGATGGACACTATAGTGACAGACTATGCTAGTTTTAGCTAGCCACTAGTGCCTTGAAGATACCGGACATGGTATCCACCCAATGGGCTTTTTAGGTACCCATACAACAAGGTCTAAGGACCCCCGACCATAGTTGAGTGGATTATGGTGGTGAGCACCACGCCGGCATGGGGAATAGAACCCACAACCTCCTCATTGGGGGCCATGGGCCCTAACCACCAAGCCAAAGCCTGTGGTGCCTATATAAAATCTACCCTTAATAAGGGTATATAGTTTTTGTGCCACTCTCATTGTCATGTAGGCCATGACATGGGAACTTAAACAAATAAACTCTTAATGTATGCCAGTCCAAAAAAGTTAGCTTAGGTTATTTTTCTTTAACAAATGTACTACTATCAATGATAGTGTAGCAAACAACCTTTTTCAGCCAGAGAAAAGATGAATTATTCATAGAACGTGCTAAATTCAAACAAAAACAAAAATAAAAATAAAATAAATCTTGGGTTGCAATTGTCCATGATATTTGAGAATGGCATCGTAGAAAAGGTTTGACCAAGGACCACTTACATGACAAACGAAGGCCAAAGCCAATTCACAAGAGATAGTGGCTCCAGGCCCAAGAAGGGAGGGAGCCTTGACACAACCCAATGGAAGTGATTTGGGTTTCGATTCTAGTCAACTTAATTCTTTTTCTTGGGATAATGTCAAATTTAGATTTCAGTCCATTAGAGTATAATTTTAGCCCATTAAAATATGAATTTCAAAGAATGTCCTTGACTCCTTCATGTAAAACCCTTGGGGTGGATTTCGTGAATTCAACCAATCAAGCATGTCTTAGCTCCAAATTCGCCTTGGCCTATCATGTAAAGCGGTCCTAAGAGCAAGCCTAGCAGTTCCAGAGAAAACATGTCTGCCAAGCATTAATCTCAGGGCCATTTTCAACTTAGAGGAATGTTATACAAGAAGTACCCCAGCAACATTCCTGGAGCAAACACCAAGGCAACTTATAAAATGAAGATTTTATGAAAGTAACTTGATGACCTTGAAGCACGGGCCGGTGAATAGTGTTCAAGCTTGTTATTTAATTGTTGATTGAGTATCTTTGCTTGCTTGGTGTGAGAAATTTGCTTGCGCAAAAGCTTCTCTGGATGGCGGGGAAACCTCAAACTTTGGCTCCAAAAACTATTATTTAGCGTTAGTGGGTAGTTGCTGGGCCAAACTTCGAAGCAAATGGAGATGACTACACCTAATCTTGGCGTTGGTCCCTCCAAAACACATGCTGCTGGGCATGCTCTAAGGGATAAATGGGCCAGTGGAGTCTATTCAATTTCAGTGCATGGGACTTTTTGTGCTGTCAGTTGGGAAGGAGAGACTTGGAGTTTGAGCTCAGTCATAGGGTTGGCTGTCCTATTACCAACCACTGACCCAAATATGAGATGTAGACTTTTCTTGGGGCCATCACAGTTGAGACCCAAAACCAACCAATTTCACTATTCAAGTAGACCAATGGCACGCCAAGCATTGCGAAGAAATAGTTGGTGGTTTTGGGTATCATTATGAGTGAAAGTTAGCACCACATGGTGTGGAAATGGGGAAACCTAGTGATCGGTTTTGGGTCGCAGGTTACTTTCCACTTTGGAATTTTGTATAAAATTGAGAAATGCAAATTATAAGTTGCAATTTTTTGCAATCCTCATGAAATCCTATTTCGAACGCAGTCATAATTTTTTTCCGGATTTACCATTGCCAAATATAGGTCAGATTGCTTAAGTGGTTGGTAATAGGACAGTCAACCCTACATGGAAATGAAATGTGGGGAAGAGAGTGAAAGACTTTATTGACCCCACTGACCCTCACTCCACGATCATCACACAACATGATTGTGAGATATTCAATGGAAAAATGACTACAGTAACTGTAATCAAAGTTGAATTTCAATACAACAATGCCGGCCAGAGCCCCACAATGCCCAATAAAAATGAGTATAAAATGCTAAAGTAGTGCGTGTTGAACTGTTGATCATGGTTGGCTTGTTGGGTCCTGTTCCCCAGTCATGAAATCTAAAAGTTAAATGGCATCTGGATGCGCACCGGCCTCTGCATGGGCACATTTCCAAAGAGAATCAATCTGTCTATTAGACATCAATCATATGGCTCTCAGATGCCATTAATCCCTCATCCATTAGAGCATCATCAATGCAGAAACTGCAAAGAGCCGCGGTATTGCCGATTTCGAGGTTCAGCTGCGGGGCCGCTTGTGTACTATCCCGCATATTGATGCTTCCCTTCCAACGCGCGGTCCCGAACCAACGCTGTAAATCTGCCACCTCATGCAAAACGACAAGAAAAGAACGACACAGTCGCGTGGACTACTCATCTTGAGCCAAGGTAGCCGGCGCAGGAGGAATCATAAAAATAACGGACAAGAGCGAAGAAGTGGCGTGCACAGGAGCGAGAAGGGTGGTGCCGTTCCTGCATTGGAACGGCCAAAAACTTGTTGGGAGCCCCACCGCATAAAAGGTAACGGACATGCGCCTTCTCCTGCGGTGGGTTGATGATGCTCTTAGCAGTTGTGAATACCAGCCAAAAAAATGACGTATTTTTGCCAGAAGCTTGCGTGATTTTGGGACTGAGTGGCTAGTTAGTGGGTAGTTTTACACTAGAAAAAATGGGCAAAAAAGTCAATGAAGTTGTCTAAGTCTTCTTAAAAAAAATTACTAAAATTTTCATAGTAAATTAACTTAGTGTAGTATTTTTGTTCATGTGACTTATGACCATAATATTCTCAAGCATCTTTGACTCGCACCCTTTTTGTGACCCAATTATCCAAAGGAATTGGTTGGAACCAAAGCATGTTAAGTTTATGCCGCATAGGATATGGTGGTTAAGGTGTTAAGATCAATGTTGATTCTTTTAGGTAACGATGCTAAATAAAGAGTGCCCTCTCTAACCTGCTTAAGAATGTTATTACTATTGAATGTGTTTACTACCATTTAATAGGAAGAAAGAAATTGATATGAACATTGAGTAAAGACAACAACTAAAGAGTCAAAGGCTACACATGCTTTTGAAGTACCTATTACCAAAACTTAAAAATTTCATAACTTGTTAATGTGGTATTATAATAATACATATTTTAGTATGTTGGAGTCCTCTTCAAAATAGAGACCAATGTGGTGCAATGTGACCTTAACTTTTAAACTTCGAGCCTATGACCATCGAATCTTGCTTTATAAACATTGACATGACCATAACATGTATTGTGTGATATTTCACAATTCATATATTAAACTACAATTGAACATTTATAAGGCTAAATATGGGTTGCAAACAGGGACCTCAAGGGCCCGTTTAAGGGTTAAATAAGATTATAAATTGAAAATTTTACTCCCTCAACTTCATAATAAGAGTCCATTTTGCAAAAAAAATTGAGATTTAAGATAGAAACATACTAGCCTATGTTGAAAGGGATGAAATGCAATAGCAACTTTTGGAATCGTGTGTCTTGATAGAGAGGGATGAAAAACGTAGAAAGTCAATATAGGAAGGCAACACAATGAATGTGGACTTTTCAATTGATGCACAAAAATATGTGATTTTAGACTCTTACGGTGTTATGAAACGAAGGGAGTATAACTTTAGAAGTCCAAATTAGACCTCATGTTTTTTTAGCATTTTTAAGTAGGTCATATGCAGGGTTTCTTTTGCTCATTTAAAAAAAAAAAAAAAAAAAAAAAACCAACGCATACAATATTCTTCACCGATTCCAGTAATATAAAATTTAATCCCATCTGAATTTTTTATTTTCACAATATGATCAATTGAATTTGTCATTTAAAAACCATGAATCCTTGATCTTTCAGGAGATAACATACCAATTTTGTGTCAATTTACATCAATTTTTTCATCGATGGGTAAAAGAGGTGACAATTTTTTGGTAGGTTACCGTACATGAACATCTACGCAGTAACACGTAGTGAATCCAGCTCGTTCAGTTAAATGCCACCTGGACGCCACATCAGTGGAATTGACTGGCCAGAGTTGCTAGACCACATAACCCTCTGACAGCTGTGATGCCAACTGGACCCATAATGGCAAGGAAGTCAGCAAATGAGGCCGTTCAACCGTTTACTTATTATCACCAATTCAACACATACACAAAATGTTACTCTACTGTACAAGGGAAGTTTTTAAAAGCATATACCGGAATCTCCAAAAACATGTACAGTATCTCCATAGTAAAATATCTCCGTATTTTCTGATATCGTATGTCCAGGTACTGCTACCGTATGTCCAGGTACCGCTACCGTATGTCCAGGTACCGCCTGCAAGTTATTTTATTTTGTTAAATATGATGTGTTTTAGAATTATCTTTTTGAATTCCCACATAAGGTAGAGGGCTCCAAAACCAAAAGGGTTCTAATTCCAACAAAAATCTAGGCACAATAATCATCTTAGAAACTAAATTTAGGTAGACCATAGACAACTTATCATTTTGGTCAACATCCAATAAGAGCTCTACGATGTGCCTAGATTTATGTTATAAAATAAATGTTTGGTTTAGATTCTCTTGGAATTAGAACCCTGTTGGTTTTGGAGCCCTCTACCTTAGCATAATAGAAGGCAGAATGGAGCACCCTTCAGTTTTGAAAATTGGATCGAAAGAGAATATGTACTTAGATCCACTAAGTATTGAAGGAATGCCATTTGTATTCCATGAATTCTGGGACTATCGTGTCATTGCCATGTAGATTTAGTTTCTAATTGTAATTAGACTGTGGTTCAATTGCTAAAGGGTGTTGGCTCCCATTGTTCTGTTATGCTCCGAGGTTATGCTATGTAAAGATTGCAATATCTTACAATTTGATGATTTCAAAAAATGTCTTATAAAATAATCTTTGGAAGAGAAATTTAGTGACAAGGTTTGAATAAAAGTTGTAGATTAAGAACTACAAATTAAATCCATAAAGTAAAATGTGCAAATATTATCTGAGCCAATAAATATGTACAATATAAATAAACATCATTTCACCACAAATCAAAATTTTGACATTTCAATACTATATTTTTGTAGGAGGCTTGAAATTCCAAATACTATATATAGTGATTCTTCAAGATTATTTTTCACATGCATTGTAGAAATTCTCGCTTAGAATGCTTTTAAAACCAGAAAAAGACAAAATAATTTCATTCCACAATTTGTAGAAAATTTGTGAAATCTATATGGTTATAATTTTTTTCAATTAGTAAAATAATCAAGAGAAAATTTACTAGAAAAAACTCAAATTAGTTGGAAACAATTTCTCTGTCCATCATGTTTGAGCCACTTCGATCTTCACGGGTTTAAAGTATTTTCAAATACAAACATTATAATATAGTCATTATCATGGCTTGAGGACCATTGTCAATAAGGAGTTTATTAAAGGTAGTTTGTCTATTTGTGCCTTTAGAATATGGATAGTGAGACATATATATATATGCAAATAGAGTCATGGAGGCCTTCTTTATGCAAAGTTATACTCACTTCCCTACGCTATTTTCATGATGGAAATAAATAAAAATATGAGCTGTTGATTTTTTTCAAAAATTCGAAGGATAAATTATCAAAAGTGTGTAAATTTACAACACAACGTTGCCAAATTTTCATAAAATTCATTGAAAAATTCCACTGAGCAATTTTAAGCTACACACTCTAGATAGATAGATAGATAGTTAGATAGAAACACCAACCCTATAGAAAGGGCCGGCGTGAATAAAGTGTCTGTTCGTAATGTCAATGACCCGATGCCCACCAGACAAAGGGACATTGGAACAATACTACTCTCCCCTTTCGAGGATGGACACTATAGTAACCAAAACAAAGTAACAGTAACAGTAACAAAGGAAAAAAGCGAAGTAATGATGGTTGAGTGCTAGTTTGTATAAAGGTATGATTAGTGTTAGGTTTTATCACCAAGTCATGAGTTCTTTGGTTGGTTGATGAAAGGCATTGTATCACATTTATGTGGTCCGGGTTCGAAACCAATTGGGCTCGTTGAGCAGTGGTGTGATACACATGGCTTGGTGCTGCTAGTGAGTTGTCATGGCAGGAAAGTTGTACCAACCAACGGCCCTACCTATCCCCTGAGACAAGTTGAGCTAGTTGTTTGAAAAGAGTGGCTAGCAGTGGTTTTCACCACTACCCTGCCTCTTTTAACCCCTCACCGCCCAAGGGGACGAAAAGTGTCCTCTCATAGTCTCGCAGTAAAATTCAAAGTGCTGTGACTTTTGCATCCAATGTCCGAATTCAATAAAAACTTGTTGGGAAAGTTGCGCATATTAGTCTAGTTTCAGTGGTAAAATTTTCAAATCAATCCAAGATGTGCTGAGTTTTTGAGAGCCATTCGAAGTTCACAGGTTCAATTTGAGTTCACCTCACTGCATTATGATGGCTGCAACTTCGGGGGTTTGTATCTTTCTCATCAAATGTTCGTTTTCAATAAAAAATTGTTGGGTTTTGTTTCCAATAAAGCCTAGTTATTGTGGTGAAATTTTCATGTCAATCCAAGTTGTTTTGAATGTTTGGGAGCATTTCGAAGTTCAAAATCCAAACATTTTTGCATTACAATGAACTTCGGCAGCTTATAACTTCTTCATACATGGTCCGTTTTCAATAATTTTTGTTGGAAAAGTTGCGCATACTAGACTTGTTTATAAGAATAAAATTTCATATGAATCCAAGAGGTTATAAGTGACTGAGAAGCATTTTAGTAGAGGGAGGTTCATACATAGATGTGATTTTTTTGCTACTTTTTTCATTGTTTTTTGACATTTAAAAACAATTTTGCAGACACAATGAGTCAATTGAATGAGATTTTTTTTCACCAAAGTGTTTGTCTTTTGGTTTGAATCACTTTGAAGTTTAATTTTTTTTTCATTTGAGTAGGTTTAGAAATCGAATTTCACCTCCAAATGTGTTTTAAAGAAAATTTCAGCATCTTTTTTCAACACTAAAACATTATAATCTTTCAATCTATACGGTCAAATGACCCCAAATTTTTTTTCACACCATCTACAACCTGCATACTACAATATTGTACAGTTGAGATTTTCATACCTCACTGAGATTTAAACTTATAGGACTTGAAAAGCAAGTCAACTTTTACACATGTTTGGACTTCAGGCGGTGAGGGGTTAATGTACTACGACTATTGGTATTGTTTGATTATTCTCTATACGTCTTTTATGTAAAAGGATAGATCCGGCATACTGTATGGCAATGGTATTTATTGCTTTGAATGTGTGTTTTATGGAGGTTTCGCATATGTTGAATTTTGTTTCTAGTTGTTTCATTGAGGGGACGTGTGTGGTTCCTCTGGCTCCAGCTGTAATGACTATGATAGGATCTACTTTCCAACCTTGTTGTGTGATGTTATTAATTAGAGGTTGGTATTTTAAAATTTTCCTGCCAATTGTTTATGGTGAAAATCTGTCGTTTGTGTATGTGAATTCTATAAATTGTATGGTTAGATTATCATCGGGGTTTAGAGGAGGTGGACTTTGGTATGGGAGGCCTTTAATACATAGTATATCTGGTTTGAATCTGGCATTACATTGACATCTTTGTTGATTACAAGTACATGGTGATAACTATGGAGGAACTGTGTTTTCTTGTGGATTATTGTTGAATGTGCCCGCATTCATGAGAGTGTAGCATCTTGATTTATTTGAGGATAGTATTAATTTTCTTAGTTCCCATACCACTTTGTTGAGTCTTTTGGTTCTTAGTGCGTGAATATGGTGTTGTTTACATAGTAAATGTACATGTAGCCATGTATCTGAATCTTGTGAGTTACAGATAGGACATGTTTTTGAGGGGAATCTTTGTATGCCGAAAATTAATTGCTTTCTGGCATTACCCATGTATTGACCGGTTCTAAATTTTAGTATGCTTGTTTTTTGTGAGTATGTTATTTCTGGATTATTCCAAAAGTCATTGGACATTTCGTTATCTATGATGGAGTTTGTTGTCCATTTGTTAATGTTGGGAAAGTCTTCTGCCAGTATTTCTAGGTTATTTTCACCGTCATATTTCTTTATGTATTCTTCCAAACATCTAACTGGTCCTTTGTCTGGTCGTTTGTTACGACCGGACCATGTGTCTTTTTGGAAGTAGTAAGGTGTGGTATGTGCAAATTCGTGTGGGTTTGCTGCAAATTGATAACTTCTTTTCATGGTTCCTTCTTTTGCGAGTTGATCTGCATGTTCATTTCCGTTAATTCTAGCGTGTGCTTTTACTTTATATATTGTGGTGGGTTGTGTTCGCTTTTTTAGCATTTTTACCATTGCTTCTAATATGGTTTTATCGGCGTGGTTGTTTTGTTGGGTTGGGTGTTTTGGTTGCGTGTTTAGAACGTGTATACAGTTGAGACAACCAGTAAAAATATGTGCAGGTTTGTTTATGTATTTAGTGGTAATCAGTGAAAGTGTTTCATGTATGGCCATTAGTTCTGCTCTGAAGCATGTTTGTAGTCCAGGCAGTCTTTTTGATATTTGTATAGTACCTTGTAACAAGTGTTGCAACACACTCTGTTTTTTCACTTAAAACATATCCCATGGCCTGATTTAGAATGATGGTGTTGGCATGATAATCATCACATCTCCATGAGATTTTTTGCATCATGGAAGGTGTTCCAGTTACCTTCATACACCATGCATTTTCTAAATATAAAGAGGCATCCATTGCCATGTGTCTACCAAAATTGCCATCATGCTTAAAAATCTTGGAAAAGGGTACCCTTCTTAATGTGATCACTTCTTCTCTGGGATATCAGATTTTGAGTATGTTTGAGCTTGGGAGGGTCCAGAGATACACATACTTGTTTGCAAGTCATCTTGATGGTACACATTTCTTAGAAAAATTGTGTGCAACAAGTCCTGTTTGTCAAACATATCGTTTTTGTATTGTTGTTAGGACCTTTTTTATCAAACTTTTTGTGGATGTAAGTGTTGTTTGAGGATTGTGCACCATGACAAGGAGTTATGTATCAAATGATATACGACACATGATAGTTGATATGTAGAAAGCTGGCATGTCAGTGAGTGAAATTGGAAACATTGTAGGAAGGCCAAAATCGAATATTTCAAGGATTCTCAAGCGATTTAGAATTAGTGGCTCTGTATTGCCAGCAAGTAGGTCCGGTAGGCCGCAAAATATGAGTGATCGAGATAGGAGAAAGCTCCATAGAGATCTTAGTAGTAATCGTCGTACTCCTCTTGCAGAATTGTGCAGCAATGTGACATCTTCCGTGGGCATGTCAACTTTCCGTAAAGAGCTTCATGAGCTTGGTGTTAACAGTTGCATTGCAATGAAGAAACCATTCTTGAATGACATACACAAGGCAAAGAGGTTGGCTTTTGCAAATGAGCACTTGCATTGGACGATTGACGATTGGAGTAATGTGATTTGGACTGATGAGTCATCCTTTGAAGTTGGAAAACCATCACGCCAAATTCGTGTCCGGCGAAAAGTATCTGAACGCTACAACTACAATTGCTTAGCACCTACATTCAAATCCGGAAGGACTTCAATTATGGTATGGGGTGCTATCACTGGCTCTTCTAAGTCTTCTTTGGTGTTAATTCCTCCTAATAGACGCACTGCCAAAGACTTTGTAGAGATAGTATCTCAAGGAGCATTAGAGCATTATTATTGGCACCATGACCACTATGAGCACCTCATTTTAATGGAGGATGGTGCTCCAGTACATGGTAGTAATATACAAAAAAATTGGAGAGAGCAACTTGGATTGAAGAAGCTTGAATGGCCACCAAATTCTCCTGACCTTAATCCTATAGAGAATGTCTGGAAGCAAGTTAAAGATCAAGTGCAACAGAGAAATAGACCACGAAACAAAGACGAAATGTGGACATCAGTCAATCTGGCTTGGAAGGATATACCTCAAGAAAGCATCAAGAAGTTGATTTCAACAATGCCAACCCGGATGAAAGCTGTAATAGCAGCTCAAGGTGGTAGCACTCGATGGTAGTAGGTGTTCCATTTTACTGTAGAATATTTGTTAGTGAGTAAGACATATTGTAAACTTCATATCATATTAGGGTTCTATACTACTATAGCTTTGTAATGATACCTTATTTGACTTTATTTGATCAAATTTTGATTTAATATATGAGTTTGATTTCCTTAGCCTAGAATATGAATGAATGGAAACTATGAAAATACTTTAGAGCCACATAGAGGAGAATTTTACCTACATAGTGTGCATCTTTGTAATACCAAGAATGTGAACAATAATATATCCTATAAATTGGTGCAATCAAATTTTTAAAAATCATCATATATATATTTATCAGTTATTTTTTTTTGAAATTAAGTGAATAAGATAAAATAATTCACCAAAAATAGAGATTTCATTTTTTGACATTGACATTTTATGAACACGTGAAGGGTCCGTAACACAAAAGATTTAATAGGATAAATTTGATAAAATCCTCCCATATTGAAAATGAATGAGAGAATTTCAAGAGTTCACAAAATGGTTGCAAGACATGTTGGAGGGTACTGTACATCTGGTTTAGATGGGTTGTATATTCCATATCCTGCTTTTTCTTTTTTCCAATGGCCATCATCTACTTCTTTTGGCGGTAAAAAGGAACCATCTGTGTAGTAGCTATATTCTGGTAGGAATTTTAGTATAGTGTTTATTTCAAAGTTTGGTAAGGGTATTAGAGTTTTCCGCAAACTCATCCCCTCTGACATAGGCAGAAAGCAATTTTTTGTGGAAATCGAAAAACCAGCTGCGCAAATGGAGGGGGACCAAATTTTCTTGTTTTAGCTACACGTCAGTAGGCCAGCAACGCCAACAGCGAGGCGAGCAAGGCCAGAAAATTTCCTTGGTTTAGCTACTGCATGGCCGGGTCAGCGCTGCTCTGCTTGGTGATTGGCTGTCTGCTGCTAGTATTGTCAGACTGACAAAAACTGAGGTTGTCAAATCCAAAGGCACCGTTTTTAGTTCTTACAAACTTCAGACTTGTAGTTTTTTTCAAACAACTGACATGTCTACTTTTATAGAGGACTGAACCTCTCTTTTTGAAAACTATAGTCCAGTCACCCTACTTGGGACTACTTTGCGGATAACTCTATTATGTCAATGTTTTGTGGACACACTCTACGATAACGTCATAACGAACCACAAACATGAGAGGTCAATGTAAGTGGTCAAAATACACAAGTGGTTAAAATATTTGGATCTACGTTTAGACAAAAGTAAAAAAACCCTAATTGCATGTGGTGAAAGGTCCTCTACTCCATGAATAATCAAATTCATCACTTGTTTGCCAAATTGATATCGGGATTGATATTAGGGTGTGGTAATACCACTTATGGCCAAAAACTAAATTCTATATAGTGCATGATAAAATAATATTTACACTGATATATAATGTTTAACAAAATAATTATTTTTCAAAATGTATGCACTCAATCTTTTCTATGTTGACCCTTTAGTACCCAACTTACATGAATTCAAAACCTAGTTTATGAAATCATGCCAAATCATAACGATCAAAAAACTTATTTAAAAACCATCACAAATAAAAATATTATTTGTAGGAGTTTATTAAGCCAAGTGTGTCCAATCATGTGCATACGCAATAACAAATATCTTGTTATAGACACTAGAACATGATATCGGAGAATTCAAAAATTATGAGATTATTGTGTATTGAAATGATTTAATAAATCTCGTGGACTTTAATTGCATGTCATATGAAATTTAATATTTAAACATTAATGGTTTGAATTAATTTTGTACCAAATTGATAAGTACTAAAAGTAGTATATTAATTTAAACAACCTCAATGAAAGCTTGTGTAAAAATATAATAGAACGAAAAAGAAAAGATAAAGTAAATAAAAACATAAAGCAAAGGCACGACTATTTTCAAACTAGGAAAAACACAACATTTTTTTTAACATTGTTCATTTGAAAAATATCATTTTGGCTTTGATAAGTTCATATTCATTCTATCCTAAACATTTTGATTCTCTCACTTTATTTTCATCATTCTTTTAATACTTTTATGTAAATCTATACCAAAATTCTCTTGAACAGATTTTTTCAATTGAAACAATTGAGGAAATAAAATACCAACACAACATTTTTAAACATGTTAGAGAGTGCACCATTTTCCTAGCGCAGTCACTCAAAATAATTGACCTTGATCTTGACATCTTTGAACAAGAAAACGATAAAAACATAAAATTTCATATAAGCTCAACGTGCTTTGAATCTAAGATCAAGACCGATTCTTTTGAATAACTGGGCTAGAAAAAAGGATGCAAGTTAGAAAAAAGGATGCAAGTCAAAGAATGTTATGAAATTTATGAAAATGCCAAAATAATACCAATATTTAACTTCCTCGTCGTCAAAATTTTATTCATTTGATCTGATTTATTCCAATTTTCAACAACTTTCCATTCAATCTCGCGACTTTTCATCCAATTTTGACTACCAGCAGCCGCCAGTAACCCCTCATTTCGGATCCTTCAGTCGAAGTTGCCGTTGAATGGATGATAAATCGTTCCCCCCAATCAGACCACCTTTTCGTGCCTCCTACCGCGTACCTCCCAAAGTACCTACCGAGCAAATTGGAACGTTACCACGACTGACACTTACCAGTGAGTAAAGTTACTGGTAACTGGTGAGTTACTAGTAACTCACCCCCTTCGGCTTCTTGCCTCCGCATAGCGATCATCGTCATTCCGTCCGTCCCCAGCCTGTCAATCGACCTCCGATGCATTTGGCGAAATTCTCGCTGTCTATGGCCAGATTGCTGCGCAACAGGTCCTCTACGGCGTTTTCCGTCTTCTGCTCCTGATTCCCTTTAATTCGATAGGTTTATTCCTTTTCGGAACTCCTTGTGGAGCTTGTTTGAACCTCTGGACGGTGCGTGCCATGGTAGGACGCTTGTATCGCTCCGTGGAACTTTTTTTTTTATAAGGCCTTTTGTTTAAATCACGGGAATAGGCGGCCGTAATGGTTTAGGATCGGAAGATTTCTAATCGGCATCCTGTTTCCGCGGTTTCATTCCTGATGCTCTACATTCTTGTTTAGCGGCCTATAACGGAGTTTCCAAGAAATCGGAGGTGGTGATCGCTTGAGTTTCTAAGTGGCATACTTTCTCTGTTGCGGTTCTTTCCAGCTGCCTTGGATCGAACGGACGAGGTTTTGGAGGCGGAATTAACATGTGGACGGGGATCAATTGACAGGGAGCTCTGATCGATGCGGTGGAGGAACAGGAATTTGATTTGATCGAGAGTTTTACTTATGAAAACGTTAGCGTACAGGAATTCAAGCGGGGGTTGGCCTCCGGGAGCGTGTGTTTAAGGAGTGAAGTGAGGTGCTACAGCAAGTGTAGCCGGTGTCGGCGAGCCTTGGTAATGGTCAAGCTGGCTTCGTACGAGCCGTTGGAGGGCTCCTCCTGCCCGCCGTCTCCGTCGTCCCCCCGGGGGAAGAGGAAAGGGTGTGGCGCATGTAGCGGCATCCCAGGCGCCCGATGGTTGAGCAAGTCGTTCAGGGAGAAGAAGAACGGTATAATGAAACGGAAACCGGACGGGTTCAGACCTCCACGTTCTAACAGGAAGCGAGGTCGCGATCATGTGGAGTCGGAAACCGAGGCGGAGTTGAAAAGAGAATTGAGCATGGGCTCTGACAGGGACAGTGACCTGGGAGTTTCTGCCAGTGACATGGGAGTGGCTGCGTACGCTGGATGGGTGTACCACGTCGGAACGAGCTCCTTAGGTTACCAGTTCTGCACCGACCGGTTTCTGATCATCAAGGGGAAACACGTGACCATGTTCAAGCGCAACCCTGTGGAATATCCTCGAGCTGTACGTTCACGCTTCTTGTCTCACATTCTTCCTGAGTCTGTTAAAATTCATAGCGAAGGCACGTCGAATGTTCGTCGCTAGTGTTCGTGTCACTGGTTATTCACTGGTTATCATGCACTTAGTAAAAGAGCTCTGATTCAAGAGTCTGTTACTTGTACACCTCTAACCATGCCTATGACATTGGCAGTACCTATGGCTACTACATTGGTAGACTCTCGACATAGCGTTTTCGTTCTTATGTATTGGGAAGAACCATTTTCTTTGGCGAGAATCTTGGATATAGATTTTCAGTCCGATCATACTTATGGTGGCACTGTGTATCTGGGATAATATACCTGCAAGAGGTTGAGCTGATCATCAGTGTGGAATGTGTGAAACTAGCAATGCTTATTTGATTTTCGTGAATCGTCATTCCTTAGGCTTTCTGCTTCTCAGGTGCCTATCAGAAGCGGGGTTGTGGGAACGCATTTGATGGTGGAGGAAGTCGGTCGCCAAATTTTCCATGGAAGGGTACGTACATATGCACTCAATGTTTAGCGGTTGATATGTATTATGTTTCGTCCGTTTTAATGTGTCCATATGGTTTACAAGCTAAAGCCATATGAAGCCATATGATCATACAAGCTAAAGCCAATAGCAAACATGATGTACTAGCTTTGAGCTCTCTACTCATTTTTCTGTGGTTTATGTCATGCAAATGGTTTTTTGCAGGCTTTGTATGTTCTTCGGATCTTCAATCGCCTTGACCATAGCAGACAAGGAGAGGTAAGCGTGGGATTTGTTGGCAAAAACTTAATGGTAGGACGTCAAGTTTTGACATGCTTGTTGAGCAACTACCTAGCGCGTTGGGATTCGCTCAGGAGATCTAGAACCTTATTTGTATTAATCTTCTTCTGGTTTCTGCTGAGCAGTTCGCATGTAATACTGCTGAGGAAGTCGCGAAGTGGGTTTCTGCTTTCAAGCATGCCAAGGAAGAGGTGAAAAATCAATGTCTTCTGATTTTTAAATGTCACTTCGTTTCTCCTCTCTGCTCTACCCCATCATTGACGTTTTTAGGTTGCTATCGATTCACCGGTCGAAAAGTGAATGCTTGACATGTGTATGTATACTTCTCTGTTCTACAGGCAGATTTCTCTAGTGAGCGAATTGGTAGCGGCCGCAGAATCATCAACACTGACTCTGAGTACGTAAAAATGGCTTTGGTGGATCTCTGAATAGGGTTGCAGTTGTGTGCAATCTCATGATAATTTTTTACAGATTGTTACAATCAGAATCGGGATAATTATCACAAATGGTTCATTGATTCTGCACGTTTTTGCAGATTTGATATAAACGGTCCTCGCACACATCATCCGAGGTCGGTCACAAGAGGCATTGGCAAGCTAATTACGATTGGCAGAGGTAATTTCACACAGCCTTGGCTCTTTTGTGCGTAACATTCGGAAGGCTTTGCTTCAGAAAGTTTGCAGAGGGATTGGTACTTGATTTTTTTGATCACAATAACTCTTATTACTGGAATTCTCTTTGGAAACAGGGCCAGGTTCACTGTTGAGGCGGCCGTCAGTGGTTTCGCCGCAGGAACCTGATTCCGACGGATATTACAACTATCGGGAGGGAGACACGTTCGAGCGTGCTGACTGGAGATGCTTCTGCACTGTCAATGGTGATATAATCTGGTCTTTGTGAACCTGGTTATACGTCTTGAAAATTTCAGCAGAAATAAGGATAGTGATGTCCATCTCAAAGAAAATGTGTTGTCGAATCTTTAATATCTTTAACTTTCGCTTACAATATATCTTAGTGACTGTAGCTCCAGATTCCGATTCCGTGACAACTTTGGAAGTACAAATTTTTATGCTCAATCATATTCCTTCTCACCCGTTTGTTGGTGATCTTGTGCAAGCAGGCCTTCGAATCTTTGAAGATATCACAGCTTCCAAGGTGATTCGATCTGGTCTCTTTTAGTGCTGCCTTTCTTTTCACGCTCTGTCAGAATTGAGTCCTAATTTCCTGAGTGCATATAAGATTGTCTTATACCTATTAATTATGGATTCAGGCAGAAAAAGGCACAATAATGAAGGCCGTTGGTGTGATTGAAGCCACTCCAGAAACAATCTTTGAGCAGATTATGAGCTTGGACAGCACTCTTCGATACCAGTAAGTCAATCAGTCACATTATTACTGTATGTGGATGTTTTAAGATCGCTCTTGGTGCAAGAGGGAAACCCTTCTGTCATATAGATGGATTGATATTTTATATTGGAACTGCCCATCTGCTATTTGTTGGTACTTTCACCTGATGCAACCTTGACAGTATGTTAGAAACTGGCCAGATAGATTCTATGTCTGAACTCGTAGTAGATGTGGTGCCACGTGTTTTCAAGACTTTTTTCAGTCGCCCATCTAGGAAGGAGCTGACATGATAGCAAAAGAACAGGATGTTCTTGCGGTTAAGATCCGCATGTTTTGCGATCGGTTCTCAAAGTCTATTGTCATTTCATTACAGATGGGATACACTGACCGGGAATTTGGAGCTCGTAGAGCAAATCGATGGGCATTCGGACATCGTGTATGGTTCGTTTGATCCCAAGTATTTTAAGAGGTCTGAATCTTAAGCCTTCTTATTGAACGTTTCTCTTCAATGCCTTGGTTAAGGTTTACACTGGGTTTATGTTGAACAATCTCAGGGATTCTGAAGCTAGGTTTTCAACTTTTCCAGTATTCGGTGATGGCATGGCAAGGATAGGTGGTATAACTTCGAGGTTGAAATGTGCAGGTTTCATGGTAAACGAGATTTCCTTTTCTCACGGTACTGGCGGCGAGATCAGGATGGATCTTATTGTGAGTTCCTTTTTCGAATGTACAAATGTACCATAAATTTTCCAAGTTTCTTTATTTACTCAAGCTGTCCCTTGAATGATAACTAGCGTTTATTAACCTTGGGTTAGTACTAGTTGAGCCACTATTGTCATGGTACTTATGAATATTTCTATGACACTAACTTTGCCGATCTACATTTTTAAGATGCCACCAGTAGTGGCCATCTGTACTTTTCATCTGAACTTGCCAAGGAGGGGGAGTGCCTAATTTGCATTGAAGGGTCACAAACGTATTCTATTACGAGTAAAAAGGTTCTGATTGAAATAACTATTTTTCGGTTGCAGCAATCACACAGGTTTCAACCACTCATAAAAGTCGGCCGTCGAAAACTGGCTTCCAACGGATAGACTTGAGTCGTAAGTCTCGATTTTTTGAATATCCTCGTTGATCATGTTAACGTGATGTAGCGGACCTGGGATCTAGCATTTTTTCTCTCGGCTCATGAGACTTTCATGAGGTTAGGACTGTGTTTAGAGGTCTCTTTTGTGCACATGAGGTCTTACTGTGAAATAATTGTTCTGGCATGCAGCGGGAATTTGGGAGATCACTCCCTTAACACCTAGGCCTGGTTCTGGAACTCCTCGGTCATTGGTCACACAAGTTGTCGAAGTGAAATCCACCGGATGGGGCCGATGGAGGCGATGCCACTATTCGAAGTTTCAGAAGACGATACCCTACATTCTTCTTTGTCGCATTGCAGGTAGGGGACAGTTAGTTTTTGTGAGCTCTTTAGTGGAAGTACGAAGGTTTTCATTGATTGAATATCTCGGGTGTGATCCTATCAAACCAACTAAACTAATTAATTTTTGGGCGTGGTATCATAGGTCTGAGGGAACTTCTGGGAGCAAGTCCCGACCCTAACACTTCGGAAGACCAAGCTAAAATGAGGCTGATGAAAGGCGCGAAGAAGATGCTAGAAATTGCTGACCCAGTGTTGGAGTCTCCAATATTGATGAAATCTCCAACTCAATCGTCCGTTCACGAGTCTCACGAAGAGTTCTATGATGCCATTATGGCTGATGACCCCGATGAAGAGGAAGAGGAAGAGGAAGACGAAGGCGAAGAAAATGGACTTGTGTGTTCGCAGACAGTCGGCAACAGTTGCAGACTTTCTTGGGATGTTGTACTCGGTAGACCCGCCAAAAAGATTCCAGGTAAATTTTCTTTCATCATGCTGCATATGGGATTAGGAGTATGCATTAAATTGCTCACGTCTTCTGTCAGTCTTCACTCTACAGCACATGCCTTTACATTTAGTTCTCAAGAAGTTTTGCCACTTTAAGATCCCTAGATTTGTTTGATTCCGGAAGTCTTACGTCACACGCCGTCATGCAGCAACTAGAGGTAGTCAGGACCTTGACTGGAGTGTACCAGCCGTGGAACTGGATCCTAGTTTGTTCTATTCATCATTGAGAAAAACCATAAGCGACCAAGACTGCAACGGATGGTCTGATCCTGGGGGGAGGGAGTTCATGGTTCGCAGTCGGACTTACAACGTGGACAGTCTCAAGGTTTGCAGCATACCAAACACTTGTATTTTACTTTATTTCTAATGACAATGAGGATGCAACTGGATGTACCAACAAGTTTGTTAATCACAAATAACATTAAAAATCTTGTGGATGGTGATCAGATATCTGGTGGGGAGCCGCTTTTGAAGCTGCTGGCTGTGGATTGGCTGAAATCAGATCAGAAGATTGACCATATTTCTTTGCAACCGAGCTGCTGTGTGCAGGTGAGCCATAGCGTGAGATTCCTTGGCATATGTTATTCCATTTGTGCATTTAATGTATAGAGATAGTGTTTTTTTTGGCTTGAAGCAGTGGTCTTTGCTTATTTGTGCCGTGTTTTCTTTTGTTGTACCAGTCAGCAGCAGGGAGGAAAGCACCTTTTATTCTTGTTATCAATTTACAGGTAACGTGTGCTCAGAGATTTTATGTGAATGTACTTCCTTACTTCCTCGTCAATTATCTGCAAGCTTAGTAGCCACACGTTCTTCTCCCACCACTACACTGAGGATTTGTCAATCTGCGGTGCTGATCTTCTTGTCACTTGGCTGTGTGAGCAGGTTCCTGGCAAGACCCATTATAGCTTGGTCATGTATTTCGTTTCGGACAAGCCGATCCAGCCAGGATCATTGCTCGATCAGTTTGCAAACGGAGACGATGCGTTTCGGAATTCTAGATTCAAGCTTATTCCCAGTATTGTGGAGGTATGCAGTGATCTGCAGACACTACATATAATGATAGTCACTGATATGAAGAACTTTCATATGTTTCTAGACACCTTCGTCTAATGTCTAGAAGCGGTGTGAACCTTTGTGTTGCGGCAGCATTACCCGGAGTTCTAATGTGTCGATCATTTTCCAGGGTTATTGGATGGTGAAGCGTGCTGTTGGTACAAAAGCATGTCTTTTGGGTAAAGCTGTCACTATCAATTATCTGCGAAAAGATAACTTCCTTGAGGTACTTCAATCCACTGCATTCCAATTTCAAACTTGCTGATTTCCGTTTCCAAATCCCTATCTGTTCCTGACACAGAAGGAGCTTCCGTCCTGAGCCATTGAGTTGCGTTTGGATTTCAGATTGACGTAGACATCGGGTCGTCATCAGTGGCACGGAGTGTGGTGGGATTGGTTCTGGGTTACGTAACGAGTGTCGTTGTGGACCTGGCGATTCTTATTGAGGTTTTTTTGTTCACCATGCAATGCTACATCAACCTCCTTTGTTTTCTTGTTTTCATTTACCCCCGAAGTTCCGTTTACCACCTAAATTGGCTGCTTCCATATCCAAAGTTGAAAGAAATCATCTAGGAAACGTTAAGCGAGGTAACAGAATGTCTAAATAGGAACATGTTTTGATAGTTCACTCTTAGGTTTCAAATTCGACTTCCCATTTTTAAGCTTGGACACGGAGGGGTTGGAAATTCTATGGGACTCTTCAAAAGGTACGATTGTGTTCATGTTGGGTGCTACCAACTGAACGTTTCGTATTAATGTCAAGAATTACCGACTCATATCCAAATTAGTAGCTCACCTCAGATTTTGCTTGTTGCAGGCCAAAAGCGCACATGAGCTTCCAGAGTACTTGCTGGGTACTGTGAGGATAAATCGAATCAAGATTGATCAAGCAGTTGAAGCTGATGGAAACTCTCTGAACTCATCAAACCCAATTTTCCAACATTAGCGCCCGGAGGTAGAAGAATCTCGTCTTTAAGATCCCTGTAGTCATTTGTACCATAGTTTATGTCCTTGAGAGAGGATACCATTTTTGTGTAGCTCTATTTGCAACTCATTCTTTGATTAGGAGACTCGAGCAAGAGACTCCTGACCTAAATATCACAGGCCGAGCTCCTGTATAGAACATGTACCTTTTTCCTGATGTTCATGTGCCGCAATTCAGCACAACAAGAATTCAGTAAAGAAAATCGTATTGCAGTTTGAAGGTCTGACGTAGTTACGCTTTGGACATCTGAATGGCTTGATAATGTAGAAAGTTCCACATTAAGACCTTGATGGTTATGAGAAGTGTTAAAAGCAGGTCCATAGGAATTGGTCAGAGCCTATCCTTAAAGAATTGGGATACGAGTTTTCAGGAATACTGGCATTTTGAGCTTGTTGTGCCTGAAGGCCCATTCACATATGGCACTGCTGCAGCATCCGTGCGTGCGTTCAGTAACTTTGAGGGAATCTGTGGGAAACCAAGAAATATAAAATATGAAATGAGAAATTACAGGAACGCAACACAAGAAGGAACGCAACGCAAAAAGAGAGCATGCCTCAACTTGCGTTGATGAATTGTAGTTGCACAGTGTTACACAGTAGTTGCGGCAAGAAAAGACAAGGCCTTCAATATTTTTTTGTTTTTGGGTTTTACCTTCCTCCATTTGGGGAACGCAAACGCAAGTGCGGCAGTGGTCTGGTGTGAATGGGCTATGAGTAACGCGGTTAACCCTTTAATGCTTTTGGTACTGTAGCTGGGTTCATTGGATTTCACAGGGTTTTCCACTATGATTGATACCGCCATAAATAGAAAGGATTAAATTAGAAAGTAACTGTACAATTGTATTCTCAACTAGAGTGGAGACATTTTGCCAAAATTAGAGAATCATCGGTTGGTGGGATTGGTAGATCATAGTATGTTTTTGAAGTGTATACTACACTCAAAAATGAGATTTTGGATTTTGGAGACCTTAAAGTGAAATAGAATGAAAGGTGAAGATGTTCAATGATGACCTATGTTAACACCTCTTTGTTGCAATCATTCATGTACGGTTTAGAACAAAATTTATATGTTAAAATATGCGAGGAGTTGGTACATGGATCAAGATCGGAATACTTACACTAATGGAACATGAACAAGAGAATACAATCCAAAAAATATAATACAAAATAACAAACTTTCAAACACAAGAAATGCCGCATAGTACATGTGTTGTACTTGTAAGTATTTCTTGTATTTTCAAATATTTGCAATATTTTTGCGTTTTGTTCATAGGTTTTTTAATAGTTGCACAACTCCAAATTGAAATTTTCTTTTTCTAGATGTATACCATGAGTCTCAAAACCCAAACTTCACAATTCAAAATCCAATTTAGTGCTTAAGGATTAAACCACCAACTTAAGCAGTGTGTGTAATTTTAGCAATGATATCTTCGGTGAAATATTTTTCTTTCATTCTGCATAAGGTTAATCCTTTAGTAAATGGTCATTAGATCACCAAAAATCGAATTGCTATAAAATTTGTGAACCATCTTAGGGGCGGTTTACACTATGGACCAAGAGCCATGACCATGGAATTCTAAAATCTGTGATTGGCCCAAAAAGAGCTCTTGGTCCCATTTGACTTTACACTACCTTGAAAAAAGGAGAATGACCACTAACTTTGAGGTCCTCAAAAACTACTAAAATCTGCCATTTGGATAATGTGCCATGGTCCAACGGGTTTTCCGTTGAGTCGAGGCAAAATGCTCGACTCAACGGAAATCAAGGGAGCCGTAAGGCTGAAAATCAGCCATTGGCCGAATTTATTTTTTTATAATATTTT
The DNA here is from genome assembly GCA_022496805.1 of Pohlia nutans. Taxonomy (NCBI): domain Eukaryota; kingdom Viridiplantae; phylum Streptophyta; class Bryopsida; order Bryales; family Mniaceae; genus Pohlia; species Pohlia nutans. Next base: position 11,245,091 of record CM040095.1, on the reverse strand, counting down.
TGGCTGAAAAAATCAGCCCAAAGTTGTCCCGGTCCAAATTCACTTTACACTACAAGAGTGACCAAGCCACTCAAAAATCCATTTTTGATTTTTCATGGTCACGCTCTTGGCCAAGAGCCATGACCATGAAAATGATTTAATTTTCTTGGTCATGGCTCTTGGTCCATAGTGTAAACCGACCCTTAGTCCATTGTCTGAAAATAGGCTAGGCTTACAACGCCATATTAGTTTGTACGTCCAAAATATTGGGATAGAGACTTTCGAGGTCATATCCAATGCCATTCGACTGTTTTGAGGGCGATGAGCATTTGTTTTTTTTATATCCAATGTTGTTTTGGCCAATTTGTTGCTACAGTGCTTATCGAAATATTTTTTTTGGAAATAAATAATTGAAATTTAACCTGCTTCAAGTACCTTCACTGTTCATAGGCATCTCCAACTCACTCTTGCTCATTGAGATTTTTTGTGCAAATTTTAATCAGGTGGCTTAAAAAAATTTGATGCTAATTTTTACTCATTTTTTGGAAGGAATTAGCCACTATTTTTTAGTCAAATGGCCTCTCCAAATATGGTGAAATTTTCCAAATTCATATTAAGTAATTTTTTACGAATCTAGAACATTTATTCAAAATTGACTATCAGATCTCGGCTGAAATCCCCTACTTGCATAATGAACGGAGAGTTTTCCAACGAAATCAACTAAAATCCAATATTTTACAAAAGCAACCAATTTTAAACAAGAACCCATCCGATTATTACCTATGTATCACCTAGGTAGCACCCAAGTATCAAAAAAATTATCCAAATTTTAGCCTAAAACTATGAGTTTCAATCGATAATTTGACAATTTCATTCGGCTGATTTTACACTAAGGGCTGCTTCACGCTATGACCGAAGGTCGAGAGGCTGTCGATTTCCACCAATGGAATTGCAAGAAACCAAGAATTTGGCCTCTCGACCCTTCACACTAGAGGCCAAAGTCCAAAGGTCGTCGCCCTCCAAAATGCCTTGCATGACAACACTTTTTGACCAAGGCGACAACCCTCTCGAGAGGACGTTTGGGTCGAACGGGAATGAAAACCCAAACTATGGTCGAGAGGCCGTCGATTTTTTTCATAAAAAATGAAAACTATATTTTATTGGTTATTTTCAGTAGATTTCTTTGAACTCTCAACAAAGTTTACCCACTCAATCCCACGGCCTCTCGACTTGGACTGCCATAGTGTGAAGCGGCCCTAACTGTCGGATCTTCCCCCCATCTCTAAATCCCTGGTGGTCTTGAATGCGGGGCACTATTCATCCACCCCTCCTTTTTCTAAAATTTCCATCTTCAGCTCCTTTGGTGCTTTTTTTGGCAATTTGTTTTTGCAAATTTAGAGCCTACGGGCCCAACTTACCCTAGGGGGACCTTTTTGGGAATACAAAACCATTCAAGGAGGGGGTTGTTTTTTAAGGTGGGCCCTGAACCGGACAAAACTAGGGAACTCTTTTGTCCCCATTCATTCAAGACCACCGGGGGATTTAGAGAAATCCGATCTTCCCTGCACTGCTCTGCCTTTTAGTTTTGTCTGCAAACTGCGCATCAGTCAGTCAAGCCTTTGCTTTTTTGCTTTTACTTTTGCTCAGTCAGTACAATACGATACTACAGTATATATAACAAGAGTATTCCTCAAGTTAGCTAAAAGCTCTTGCTCTTGAAGCCTATCACGCACGTTCATTTCGTGCTCCAGTGGACGGATTGTTGGTTCGTCACTCACAATTTTCTTTCTGCGTTGTTGAGGAATTTTTCTGGTACTAAGTCACGCACACACGGTGCTACGTTAGGGTTAGTGAGAGCAACTGCGGGGCAGGAAGGAAGGAACCATGATCGAGGTGGTGCTGAACGACAGGTTGGGGAAGAAGGTGCGCGTCAAGTGCAACGAGGATGACACCATCGGCGACCTGAAGAAGCTGGTGGCCGCGCAGACGGGCACGCGGCCCGAGAAGATCCGCATCCAGAAGTGGTACACCATTTACAAGGACCACATCACGCTCGGCGACTACGAAATTCACGACGGCATGGGCCTCGAGCTTTATTACAACTAAATAAATGAGATGAGGACACGCCTCTACTTAGGGTTTCATACTTAGGGTTTGGACGGTGAGCTTGAAACATCGCTTGGACATCATGAAGTTTCTACGCTCACTGACTATATAATTGTATAACGTTGCTTTTATGTGATAGTTTTATCTTCCTTTTATTGAAAATTTGAGTCCTGCTTCATCCTGTTTTCTCTCCATCTATCGCATCAATCCGGGACATCTGAGCGGCTTAGGGTTTGCAAAGGGAGTTCGAAGCAAGGATCACTGATCACATAATTGTATAACGTTGGTTTTATGTGATAGTTTTATCTTCCTTTTTTTTGAAAATTTGAGTCCTGTTTTATTGATTTCTGTTCCTGTTTTCGCATCAATCCGGGACATCTGAGCGGCTTAGGGTTTGCAAGGGGACTTCGAAGCAAGGATCACTGATCATATAATTGTATAACGTTTTTTTTTGTGATAGTTTTATCTTCCTTTTCTTTGAAAATTTGAGCCCTGTTTTATTGACTTCTGTTCCTGTTTTCTCTCCATCAATCCGGGACGTCTGAGCGGCTTAGGGTTTGCAAGGGGAGTTCGAAGCAAGGATCACTGATCATATAATTGTATAACGTTGGTTTATGTGATAGTTTTATCTTCCTTTTTTTTGAAAATTTGAGTCCTGTTTTATTGACTTCTGTTCCTGTTTTCGCATCAATCCGGGACATCTGAGCGGCTTAGGGTTTACAAGTGGAGTTCGAAGCAAGGATCACTGATCATATAATTGTATAACGTTGGTTTATGTGATAGTTTTATCTTCCTTTTTTTTGAAAATTTGAGTCCTGTTTTATTGACTTCTGTTCCTGTTTTCGCATCAATCCGGGACATCTGAGCGGCTTAGGGTTTACAAGTGGAGTTCGAAGCAAGGATCACTGATCATATAATTGTATAACGTTGGTTTATGTGATAGTTTTATCTTCCTTTTTTTTGAGAATTTGAGTCCTGTTTTATTGACTTCTGTTCCTGTTTTCTCGCATCAATCCGGGACATCTGAGCGGCTTAGGGTTTTCAAGGGAAGTTCGAAGCAAGGACCACTGATCATATAATTGTATAACGTTGGTTTATGTGATAGTTTTACCTCTTTTTTTTTTTGGTAAATTCGAGCACTCCGTGTCCTGTTCCTGTTTTCTTTCCATCAATCGCATGAATCCACTGCAGGAAAAGGACATTTTAGCGGCTTAGGGTTTACAAGGGGAGTTTGAATCAGGGATCCCTTCTTCGGGTTGTAGATTTTAAGTTTCTGCATCTCAGCTCACTGAACATATAATTGAAATTTTTGCCTATTTTGTAAATTCTAACACTGTGCGTCGACTTCTGTTCCTGTTTTCTCTCAAATCCATTGCAGGAAAGGTCATCTGAGCGGCTTTACAATTTTGGAAAGAATTCTCAACACAAATTCAATTATTTCAGATTGTAAATAAATAACTTTCAAAGTTGACCACCCTGTGTACTTTGTGTGGTAGTTTTTTTGAAAGCTTTCAAGACTCTCAACGATGAATGTTTCTTCAAACCACAATTATGCTAATTTTCGATTAAGACCCATGATCCGGCCATACTCATCAACATTGCACAAATAAAATGTAGAAAATAATGAATTGAATGGCTTTTAGTTTTTTTGATGGAACCAAATGCATGAGCCTTCATTCACCATGATAGATAATCTATATCTTGTTAATAGGGTGTAAGTAATTGATGCTGAAGAGGGTTAACAAGGGGAGTTTGAAACAGGGATTTCTCCTTCGGGTTGTAGATTTTAAGTTTCTACATCTCAGCTCACTGAACACATAATTGTATGACGTTGTGGTGTATGGGAAAGTTTTGCCTATTTTGTAAATTCTAACACTGCGTGTTTTATTTTTGTTCCTGTTTCCTCTCAATCTATTGCATGAATCCACTGCAGAAAAGGGAATTGGTTAGTAGCTGAGCGGCTTAGGGGAGTTTGGAAGCAGGGATCCTTTCTGGTTGTAGATTTTAAGTTTGAACATCTGAGCTCACTGAACATGTAATTGTATGAGGTTGGTGTAGGGGAATGTTCTGCCTTTTATTTTCTAAGTTCTAACACTGTTTGTCTTGTTATATTGACTTCTGTTCCTGTTAGGTGGTTACCCCATTACCAACTGGCGCCTTAAACCAACAGCCAGGGGCATTTTCCATAATCAATGTTGCAATCATGTTGGTTTTAGCATGAGTTACAGTTGGTAATGGGTTCTCTCTTGTTGGTTTTAGTATATGTAAGTGTGGTTATGGGTTTGTTGTTGGTGGTTTAAGCATCTTTACTGTGTGCAATAGTACAAATCTTCTTTAGACAGAAAGAGCTCTACCTATGTGACGTGAATGGGGTGTGTCATACTTCAACTTTGAAAATTTATAACTAATTCATTCTTCATCCAAAAATTATGTTTCAACTTGTGTTGAAATCTATTTCTTTTTGCCTAACTCTTAAAAATAATAATACTAAATAATCTCAATATCTCATATCCATATTTCTTATTCAGTTGGGAATGGGGTAAGGTCGAGGCACCTAAAACTGATCACTTAAGCTATCTACACTATTTTTGGACCATCCATTAATAGGGTGATATTTTTCCTGGGTTGGAAGTTAGTTTTCGCGGAGAATGCAAATTTTTCCATGAATTATTTCCCAATATTGAAATTTGTACAATTTTTCAAAGTGAAAGTACTTCAGAACCCAAAATCGATCACATGCTCTAATGTACAAATGAGGTACATCTTCCCTTTCAAAATCTAGAAATTAGGCCCGATCGGTTTTAGGTACCTGGTCGGCTTTAGGTGCCTCGACCTTAAACACCATTTGTTGGCGCTCATATGAAGGTTAGGTGTACCCTTTACTCTGACCTTTATAGAAGGACCCAGTGTATTCACAAAAACCAAAGTTCAAAGTGAGGACAGATTTTTTGTAATACATGTATTAGACCCTAATGCATCACTGTGAAAGGGGTGGCATCCATGAGAAATGTGCCCTGTATGCACATTTCTCATTTATACCGGTTCGGTTATTATGAGGCTGTTTTTAAGAGCATCTTGAAGTTGTTTTCAAACCGTGAGGTCTAGAGGGTGAAACCTATTTCCTAGGCCCTCTACAAAACAAACACTAGTAGAAAAGGTGGCGCTTTCCAAGGAGATGCGTAGGTAAAACCATTGTGCACGTGTGTGGAATTGGGCTCCACATGCCTGGGCAACTCCCTCGGCAAAGTCACCTTTTCTACTAGTGAAACTAACTTTGAATGATATTTCATAGAATGCCTTTTATAACATGGCTATTATCTTGTATAGAGCACCTCAAGTCCCCTTAATTACAAAAGAATATTCCTTTAGTTGAGAAAGATCGGATTGAAATTTTTTGGGCATGTGAAGTCAAATCATGGGTTGTTGAATGTTGCCATGAATTTTTTTGTTAATATTTACTTTGTGGATGAGGTTTCATTTTATGGGCAAAGCAAAGAGATTTTGACTACCCTATCCAAGAATGTAATGTCAATCAACAACTTACAATTTGGTTTTTTATAGTGTAGATGGTTGTTTCCTCCAATTCTATTGCTTTGATGGAACAATTATCACCAACACAACTTTGAATGATACAAAAATATTTGTCTTCAACAATGGTGCGATTCATCTAATTTCGTTGAAGAGGTTAAACATGTTTATTTAAAAAAAACGTGAACATTCTTCAAAGAAATTCAAATGCCTCAACCTTTACTCTTTTGTCCTATATTAAGATTCTTGTGTTGTGAAAATAAAAGACTGAATTCCTAAATGTTGGGGCTTTTGACCATGAAATCATGTTTTACTTGTCACAATCAATTTTTTTAATATAAATAAAATTAAAAATCAGATATATATTTTTAGCAAATGAACCTACGTGTCTACTACAGATCCAGGATTTCAAATAGCTTTCAAATTTTGAAATATATTTTTACATTCGTTTGAAATAAAATGAATTATTTTTAAATATAAAAATACCAGCACCTGGATGACATGAAATACTTTAATTCAAGTCCAAAATTTTAATCGAATAAATTAATTTTTGTGTTTTTTTCTTGCCTAAAAAATTAGCCAAAAAATAGCATTTGCAGGCATAATAAAATAAATAGTATTTTTTAGCGTTCAAATTAATCATTTCAAATAACACATATCTAAATGTACTTCATATCAAAAATTGGTACCAAAATGACGTTAAATATTTTAAACAAATGTTGTGGTTTTTTTTGAGCGGCTTGGACGAATTTTGATTTTGTACTAAAAAACTCTTTTAAAATCTTTAAACTTCTTCAATGTTCACGTGATTTTTTTTGGTGTAGTACATGAGTGTAGGAAATCAAAACCACATCTGGTCGATTCAATTTTTTTAATTTTTAAAGGACTCATTCAAAGTTGCCATGGAGGTTGATTTTAGAGTTCAAAGGGCTTTTCGGGGTACCCATATCAGACCATTGCCCATGTGAAAGGCTAAGTTACATTATAGAAAGGTTACATCATAAAAAAACCTTGCCGTAGAACTATCAATTGTTGACTCGCTAGCTCATTGACTCATTTACAAACCCCACAACCGTTGAAAAGCCACAAGTGGAACCTATAGTCATCATACTATAGTCTTCTTATTTATTAATGTCATACATGTATTATTGATAAATAAATACTAATTGATTTTAAGTACGACATTTGATCAAATACTATAATAAGTGAAGAAATTACTTTAAGTTATAATTCACTCAATAGTCAAAGATTAATTTGTTTAATATAGAAAAAAAACCAAATTTTATTCAGATGGAGTAGTAATAATCTGTGTGTGGTTTTAACAAAATTGTTGTTTTGAGAAACCTTCAGACGCTATAGAAAGTAGAAAATAAACCAAGATGTATGCATAGTGGAAGGAAATGGAATGTTAACATGAAAACTCTATTATCCTAAATGCTCCTCGAAATGCCCTCACCTATGTTCAGTTTGGGCAGTTTTGCAAAAATGTATTATAAAATGCAACTAATAGGAATATTTAAAACTTGATGTATGAATAAAAGTTATTCATTTTGAATTTTAGATTCTATCCATACGGTTAGATCTATGATTGCTATCACTAATATTTTTCTATAAATTTTGAAACATAAAATAGAAATTATTTTGTAATTTGATTACGAATAAGATATTGATAATATGTAGATGAAATCTGTTGTGATGGATTATAATGTAGTACTCTAGGTGTTGTGATTTTTGGAATTTTTTTAGATGCTTGATTTTATGAGTTTATTTTTTCAAGAACAATTTTAGACTAAAATCTTCAAAATTTTGGGTGAAACACTGCAACACGAAATGAGGCATAATTTTTTAACAAATTGTTTCCTTTTTCATCGGATCACACATACATGAAGCTAACTTCCCATAAAAATTTCAGTAAAAAAATCACACTACAAAAAGTGCATGACGGATGAGAAACTACGGATGAAATTTTTACATAAAGTAAAATATGTATGGTTGGGCCATTAGGGGTTAAAAGCTCCAAACCTTATTTTCATTGACAAAAGAATTCTACCTCAACTACTTATGTGAGTTGTTAACCTTGGGCAAGTGCTTTAAATTGTATCCAAATCTTTGGTTTAATCGCACGAGGAAAATTAATTCAAAATGGCTTTAGGAAGAACACGAATGAAGAAAACTAGAAGGTCTAGTTTGAAATTTTCATGTCTATGTTTAATTTAGCTACAATAAATAATACTCCATATGATTAGTGTGTTAATTATGTTTAGCAAGATCAAACTATTTATAGTATGCTTAAATTAGTGTAGAAAAAAATCAAGGCATAATGTACATTTTGACGATTTTCAAGCGACATTAATTTTTCACCCTCATCAACAGGATAAATCACTATAGAAAAAATCCTAATAACATGATATATGAACAATATTATAAAAATGTTCATCTTGTGTTCATCAATTTTATGTGAGAATTTTGACTAGAAGGGTCGCCTCTGTTTTTAACCAATGCTACAAATGATTTTGGGTATTATCATCGAAGTAAGTTTGTGCCTAAACAATGAAGGATCAATATTCTTGTTTGCTTTGTAGCTTTGCAATTGTATAAAATATTTGTAGTTTTTTGTGCAATAATTGATTGTGCAAGTTTCTTTAAAGTGCAATTATTGTGCAATGTAATATAAATTGAATCTTTGGCATTACATTATCCTACTATGAGGTTATACTCAAAGTAATTAATATATGATTAAAATATATAGTTTAGGAATGTATGTTCGAAGCTAAACAATGGAAATATTAGTATACTTAGCAATTCAAGTCTTCTCCAAAAATTAGGGCATAATGCAAGTTGTACTTCAAACTCATTATGCAAACTAAAAGAGTGTGATTTAAATTGAAATCGGAAATGGATGTGCATAGAGTGAAGTGATTGGATTTGCTTTTACATTTTGTTTGTAGTTCTTTTATAGTATAAATCTAATGATCAATAACTACAAAATAGATTAGCAATGTTTGTCTCACGTTGCACTAATATGCACGTCTTGAAGAGGATGAATCAATTACAATGTACTTGGCATTTCAAATATGTCATAAAATTAGGTCATAGTACAAAATTCAAATCAAATTCATTGTGAAAACCAAATAAACATGATTTTAGTTGATTTTGTGAATGCTTTTAAATAAGATGAAATGATTGAAACATTCTTCTATTTTTTGCTTGTAGTTCTTTAATGGTATTGGAATTGAGATTCTTTGAATAATTGGAGAAAATCATTGTAGCAGAAGAGATTATATGACTTGAAAAAAAAAGTCATAAAAAATATCAAGATTTGTACTATGCCAGGGCAGCTTGAAAACACGAGTTTGAATATTTTAGGGACAACAATTAACACAAGTATTGAAAAGGTTCTGGACAAAGGATGGAAAAACGCATTAGTCAAAAGACTAAAGGTAGCGTCCTCATGGGGAAGGCAAGTGAAAGAAGATCATGGCCTGTCTACATTGTTTGGTGAATTCAAAATTTTTTCACGTGATAAAGAAAAAAACCAAACAAGAATATGTCCCAAAATGAATGATACAAAGGAGTTGGAGGGAGGTTCACTGAATATGGTATCAACAAAAAAAAATAACACTCAGCAAACAACAAAAAATCTTGCAACAAGAACAATGGGTATGATTTTATTATGATATGCTTGAGTTCTGCGTTTTGTATGTATCAACATGAATAGCTTGCAATGAGTTGATATATAAGTTTGGTTTAAATTAAAACATAAAGTCTCATTTGTATGAAAGAATGTTCAAACAATATCAACAAAGAACAAGCATTCTCTTTCTAATGTGTATCGTGTAAGGTGGCTTTCAATGCTTATATCTAAAGTTCTAATTTATTGTTGTTTTTCCACTAAAAATTATAATTGACTAGTCATGTAAAGATATTCTAATTATAATTTCAAGCATTAAAATCTTTGTTAATATGTAAATAATAGGTAAAAGGGTTTGAATATAGTTTATTGTTTTTTTAATTTTTTTTTTGTAATGTTCTTTTTATTTTACTTCCTTAGCATTTAGGTCAATGGGTCAGAGGTCTAAGTTCCGCACTTAAGACAACATTATTTCACACAATCAACAAGAAGTCATCCAATCATTTGTAGGAGGTCCAAAGTTGATTTTAGAAGGTGCAATTGATGGAATCCATTCTAGAAACAATAGTCCTCTTTCAAAGGGCATGACCAAAATAACGCAAAATAAGGCTTATGATGTTACAAACAATCTTTTACAAATAAGGAGTTGCAACGGATTAATCTCTCTTGCAAAACAACAAATCTCAGGTGAAAATGATATCTAAACATATATTCCTTATTGATGGATTTTAACATTAAGGTTTGTAGAGAATATAGATAAATGATTGCTCGGCTTGAAATTGATTTTGCAGGAGATGGCCCTCAAGGGATTGTTTCTAGTATGTATAATGCAGACAAACAAGCAAGTAATTTCATCCATCGTCATAGCAGTCCAATAGAGTCAAATAGGCAAGCTCATGGTATTGGGAAGGTTAAAAAAAAAGATGACCAATCTACTATGGTGGATGGAGTCGCATCATCCCAATACCGGAACATAGATACAAGTAAGATCTATGGTTACTTTGTACTTATCTCTATTGTTTAATGATTCTAATCTCTTTGCCCAATGTTATGTTTCTAAAATTTAGGTTATTTGTATACGGATACTTGGGAAAACTTGGCTGAAGTATGGGATTTGCATCCTTTTACTGAAGGCAAATGGATACCTCTTCCTGATAGAAAAGTTTTAAAGGCGACAAACTCTTTCGACTCATTAGGAAAAATGGGGATTGCTGGAAGCAAATTATTTCCATTTATTGGTTCACCTTTGAGTGGCAGAGCTCAAAGTGAATACACAAATGATGATGGATGGGAAATATTGTCAAGAACAAAGAAGAAGATATCTCTAGGGAAAAAGAATCAAAATTCTCTAAAAACAAGAAAGATGTGTTCAAATAGAACAATTTTGCAAGATAGTAGTGGTACTACAACAAGTAGAAGTAGAGCGGTCGAGGACTTTGAACTTATTGGTAAAAGACTTAGTGGGTGCAATAAGATAACAAGCTTTGAAGAAGAATTTGGGGACTATAATAAAGAACTTCATACTTCCTTTTTCATTACTAGAGACTCTGACAATGGCTGTAGAAAAGGATTGCCAAATGTATCTCAATGTAAGCAACAAAATTTTATCAATTTGAGTGATTCTATATTTAGCATTAAAATTGTGAGAAATCTCATTTGAAAGACACAGACAATGCAACAAAAGTAGGAATTTCAAAACCTAAGTTCAACGTGGACAACATGAATATATCCCACAATAATTTGATACAAGAGAATTCAAAAGAAGAGGCTGAAAAACAAGATGGTTTTATTTTAGGTATGTAATGCCATGTATTTTGAAGTCTATCAAAACAAACAACCTTGTCATTCATGGTTTATTTTGGTATATTCATTGCTCATCATTCACTTCTATTAAAATGGTTTTTTTTTAAACTTTTGGAGGAACCTTGTTCAAATGAATCCATCTACAATAAAAATTGATGAAAATGATTTAACGTATGATGTAGACCAGGAATCAATAAGTAGTGTATCTGACAGCCAATACTATGAAGACGATGATGACAATTTCGATGGCTACGACATGGATGATGATAATGATTATGATTCAAATGAATCAAAAAAATTCATGAGACCAAGAAGAAAGCAGATTGGTGTCAATCATTTTTTTGAAGATATCAACTTTCTTTCTTTGGAGCAAATCTTGGAGGTTGACCGGGAGTGGCATTGCCCTGTCTGTTTGAAAGGTGAAGGATCTGATGAATGGTATCAAGGTTTGGAGTCATTGGTAACACATGCAAAAACCCTTAGTAAGAGGTGAATTACTCTTTATCATTGTTTTAGTACCAAGCATTGTAGAAAAATAACATAAGTTACATTAATTTTCTCAAAGTATTTGTTTATCTAGATTTGTAAAATCGATCAGTGTCTTGATTCCTGAATAGTAGACACCTGAAGTACCATCTAGCATTTGTGAAGCTTTTGGAAGAGGAGATTCAAATAAGAGGTATTCAAGCAAATTTTGGATCTCAAACTTTTGGAAAATGGAAAGGGCTACAAAAAGAAAATAGGGAAGTTAATCGGCTAATTTTGTGGCCACCAATAGTTGTTGTTCAAAACACAATGCTAGATTTTGATGATAATTCAAAGGTGATCTTAGATTCTTATTCTTACTTGTTTTCTAATTCTTTTGACAATTATTGATCTTATATTCAAGAGTTGTATGTTGTGCAAATGCTTTACTTTATAAATATTTATTTGTGATTGTAGTGTGCTTGCAATTTAATAGTTTGTATTATAGGGGTATGATAAAAATGAAGCTAACACAACAAGCATTGAGGAACCTATTCAATATTCATTGAAGAGAATGTTTTGAGCCTATGCTTGCAGTGTCTTGGTATGAAAAACAAAGAGCTAATGGACCACTTTAGACCTTACAATCCAAAAAAGGCTCGTCAAGCCTATGGACCCAAAGGTCATCGAGGCATGAGCCTCTTGTTTTTTGAAGCATCATCCAATGGCTATCATGATGCCATACGATTAAATGCACACTTTGTTTGTGCTAAATGTTCTCGAACAAACTGGAATGGTCCAAAAAAACTCATTTTTGAGCCACGTTAGAAAGCTTGACCTTCAAATTGTAGTTCATTTATGCACCAATAGTCAGGGATGCCATTTTAAATTTTGGTAGCTAGATGACCACCTTTTAAATCACTAAAGTTAATGAATACTTTAAAATTTAGGATAAAAATAAATCTCTAACCTTTTGTTTAAAAAAGAACCTTGAATATAAAAAGTGTGATGCTATTGAATCTTTTTTTAGGTGGAAACGGAACTCGTATTCTTTATGGTTATATAGCAACCGATGTAGACATAGAAGACTTTAATCGATATAACACAGGTACAACCATTTTTTTTTATAAATGTGAATCATTTAGCCATATGTTTCTAATTTACATCTAAAATATAATAGAATCTAGAATAATACATACTATGTAAAGTTTTAACCAAAATGAAAACTAGGTGTTAGTATAGATGCAAAAATATTATGTAGCCAATTGCATATATAGACATAGTTTCAACATATAATTGCTATTGATAAATAGCAATGAACAAGACATAAAGCACCAATTACAAGATTGATTCATTTGTGGTGGTGTAGTAAACTCTAAAATTTAGTATGAAAAGGCCAATGTTTAGTTTTATGTCAAGTACACCATGTGTAGATTGTAAGTAAGAACATCTGTTGTTATCCAAATAACAAATGCTTGTTGAGGTGCAATGACTTTCTAATATTTTGGGTAGGAAGAAATTTTATCAAATACAATGTCAAACTATTGCAAGAAGTTGTGCTAAATCCGTTGCAAACCATGGATGATAAAAATACAAAATTGATAAACTTGCCCATGAAAATTGATAAAGAGCAAAATCGTAGCCTGGCCTTTGAAGAAATTATTTTTGTGGTACTTCACAATATCCGAAAGCAAGAGTTGGAGCTTGAAAATTTGCAACAACACACTAAGAAGCAACTTGTTGCACATAAACAAGAAGTTAATATTTCATTTGAAACTCTATGATGAGGCTCTTCAACCTTTAAGTGATTTTACATATTGTGTAAAGATAGCTATAAAACGTCCACTTAAGATATGATAACCTAATAGAAGTATGTTGTTTAATGTGATTACGTGTTCTATAAATGGTTTGATACCATATTGATTTTAAGATATTTGATATATGGGTAAATGCACGGTAGGGTCAACCCATATTTTTGTCCCGGTGCACTAGAAATAGCAATTTTTAAATTTTCAAAAATCATAGATAAATATGTAGAATTATTTTAAGTGTAATATTAATTTTAGATGCTTTGAAAATGTTAATTTTGTATTATCAACATCTAAATTTTCATAAAATAGTGATTATATTCTTGTAGATACATTAAATTCCTTAAAATCACTGCATGTCTCAATACACAAGTGCACCCCAATTTTATTCAATTTCATGATAAATATGGCATTTCATATAATTTTGATTTATAAAATTTTCCAATATTCAAACTTGTAAAAGTAAACATCCTCAAAAAAATTGGATTTTTTTGGATTTTTTTAAAATTTAAAGTATTTACACTCACTTTGTTGGTATTTATATCCAATTTAATCATTTAGATGTTTTTTTGTTTGGATGTTCTTTAGATAAGAGTTTTCAATTGGGAGTTTTAATGAGTATTCAAATTTAGAATTAAATGTGGACAATTTTTGAAATCAAAGTTTTGATAGAAATTCTTATAGAAATTGGTCAAAATGGTATTAAAATGTTATTTTTTGAATTTTTTTCTTCTACAATTAGATAAAATTTGAGAAACTAAAATTTATTTATATGGTTGATTTATGATTGGTGTGTACTTACACTGCATTTTATATTTCATTGTGCCAATGCTATACTTTCTAAAATTGGTTTAAAAACTAGTGATTTAAATAAAACGCACAACATGCACAAAACGCACTGAGGTGCACCAAAGTGCTGTAAATTTAAGCAGAATTTTTGTCTATGAATTAGTTGGTTGTACTGTGCATTTGGCCATATACAAATTATAATATATTTATTCATGTAGTATTTATTTATTTTAGTATAGTAACTATCAATCATCAATAGGTAAACTATCTCAATAGAACAATGTGATGTTTCCATTGATGCAGTTGAATGATTTAAAAGATTCTTTTAGACTCGAAAGATTTCACATATTAGAAGAGATATTACACAAAGATAAAGAAATCCAAAAATTGAGAAAAACGCATGAAGAGTCTCATCGGAAGCTATTCCAAAAATTAAAAAGGGAGAAATCAAAAATTCAAAATCAAATAGACCTCTCTAGTGAGGAACAACACCACCAACAAGCCTTGTAAAATCACCATTTTCTAAGTTCTCTATGATGGCACCATCCCATAGTTGGTGCTTTAATTGCTTAGTCTCCAAGAGTTAAGTTAGCACATATTCGGTAGGTTTTGCTTGACTTCATTGTTTGTTTTCATGTGTTTAGCACAAGGCTTTAAGCACATTGATGTTGAATTTCTAAAATACAATAGAGCCTCCCCACAAAAGAAATCTACAATCACTGATCATGTAACTAAAAAGTGGAACCATCATTAGAGCTCACAATAGGAATTAAATGGCATTTAGCTCAAATCCATTCAAATGCTACAATAATTACTTAATTTTTCAAATTAGTGCAAATATTTTGCAACTAGTAGAAGTGAAATTAGCTTAAAAGGAATTATGAAATAATCTTTATTGAACAATTTGTAAAAATGAAGATTGCATTCAAAATGTTTACTAACAATTGTCTATGAGCATAATGGCAACCAAATTTATTATGGTTGTTTAAACAAAGTTTCTTGTTGTGTTTGATATTTAGGATAGAGAATGCAATGTTAACGGAGTCCCAATTTGTTGAAGTGAGTTTAAGCAATGCTCAAGAGTACAAAGTTGAATTTCTAAAATTGATGGAAAAACATCATCAATTGCGCCTCCAGTTTGAGCAACAACAACACAAAGAAGCCATTGCACATAAGAAGCAATTCAAAGCACAAGTGAACTTGTTGATGGTAACACATCATGACAAGTGGTTGTGTTGAGAAGTGAGTTGGCATTCTACCTTTCAACTATAACATAGAGAATATTATTTACATTATTTTAAGCAAACTGATATATGTAGGAATTGGTTATAAAATGATGTATAAAGTTGTGGAAAGATCCATGGGTACAAAAACCCATTTATCATCACTATATGGTATTTTAATACAATTTCAAAAGATGAAGTTGCAAATGACTATATGTGACAATATACAATCCCATTTTTATTACTGGACTAGCTATACTTCATATATGTGTAGTTAATTGATACATACACACTTGCTAAAAATTGTGCATCAACTACATAATATGCATATTTGTCAAAATTGTCATTATTAAGAGCAAATCGAAACTAATTTGTGATAATTTTTTACTCTTAAAAGAATGAAAAATAGTGAGATTGGTATATATATAATCTTAAAATAAAATTTTATTTATTTTTGATTTATTTGTTTAAAAAAATATAAATTCTTAAAAGTACATCTCTAAACAAAAAATAGTTAAAATGGAAAAAAGGATAATGTGTGTCATTTTTAATTCTCTTGTAATTTCAATTCAAAGCACGATCTTGTGTATTATCTTGTTATAATTACTATATTGACTTTAAATAACTTCAATCTTCTTTAACATGTTTCAGAAAGCGTAATTGCTAAGAGTTGTCTATCTGAAGTTAGGTTTTGAAATATAAATCATTTGCTTGTACCAAAACTGGTAGAAATAAGTTTGGAAACTAAACTTATAAAATTTAATTTACAAGATCATTCATCTCAACATTTAAAGTGAAATACTAAGTCCGTTTCATTTACATAAATGCACCGTGATTGCTCTTATTTCCATGTTGATGCAATCAATTAAATACGAAAATTGAAATTAAGAAAAACTAAAAATACACATGGATGGTTGTTTCTACATACTTTAATCATCTAAGATTCAAATTTCCCATGAATTCCAACCATCCAATTGTCAATAAAATGATTTTAAACATTCATTGGAGTGCATTTCCTAAAATATGACTGCACCCCATGATGATTTGATGATCTAAATAATTGGATACACTTTTAGCGTAGAATCAAAAGTTAATATCAAATGAACTGGTGGAAATTGGAAATGGACAAAAGAACGGCGAGAAAATAAAAATTGACGAAAATTCAATTGGTCGGGAAAACAAATTGTAGAATTTACTACATATTAATTGTTGAAAAAAGAAGCAATTAATCATCCAAATTTCAAGTGGAGAAATTTTAAGCTTGAAAAAATTTCAAAATGGCAATGTGCGTACTTGGTGATTGAAAAACAAGATCGTATGGATATTATGGATATGGGGTTCTATTGACCTTGAAAGTATGTAAAGCAAAAAACTATTAGGCTAAGTTAATTATCAAAGGATAAAAGGATTCACTTTCTTTCTTGCACGTGGTTGAAAATGAAAAACGAAGTTAAAAACAAATGAGTGTAAGACTTTGGTCGTTTAGAACATGAAATAAATACAAATAGGACAAGAGTAGTTGACAATGTTTAAATCAATTGCTTTATTTTGTCACTACATTTTGTGAACTTATGCTCAAAAAATGCACTAAAAGTATGTTTCCATCTTTTCTTTTAGCACCTTTGGATAATCTATTGCTATTGTCTTCATATATTGAGATAATGTTTTTAATTAAATTTCCAAAGTTTAGTTTCAAAACATGTTGCACACAAAAAAATCAAGGTTGGAGCTTGGACTCAACCTTTAATCAAGGTTCACAAAGAAGAAAACTAAGGTGAAAAGAGAGGTGATAGGGAGAGAAAAATACAAATAAACGTAAAAACACATGATATCTAAAAGTCTTATTTCTTGTTTGGAATGGTTTTCGTGAGAATCTAATTTCTTAAACACTTTCAAATCCCCCCTCAAAATAGGTAGATTTCAAAAAACCAAATCCAACACACTATTGTTCGATATCCTCACTCTACTTCAATATAATGTCAACTTGACTTATATCCTGCATCTAGTAGAGATTTACAATAAACTTACATACCATAATTATTTCAAACACAAATCTATTCATTTTTGTTTCAAAAGTGCCACAAGTCATTCTATGATTGTTTTAGTGTGACGTGAAATTTTGGCGTCCAAAAAGGTGCACCATGTGATACCTCCCATAGGTGAACTGTCGATGAGAAGATGGAGCAACCAAGTTGGTAGAAACATTGTCCTTAATCATACAACGGGGAAGAATGAACAAGCATTCATCATTCGGAATGATCCACTCAACATGCTCCGTCAGATCCTCTAAAAGCTCTTTGATAACTAGATCTTGTGTGCTTGATGGAACTGGCACTCGCAAGATCTCTCTCCGTGAATCAAACCCATAAAAGACGATTTCAAGGTCCACGACATCGCCTACGCCACCGCCGCGAGGGAAGTATGCTACAACAGATTCTTCATCATCTCGCGTTTGAACGACAAATACCACGTGGACGAACTGTTCCCGCGACCCGTGTCTCGTCTGGCATTAGTTCTGGAATATAGATCCTTTTCATCACTTCATCATCGTGTTTTTGCTTTTGCATTTGAAACGAGTCTTTAATTGCAAGCTTAGTGCGAAGCGATAGCTCGTCAAATGCTAGTGTGCTTGGGAAAGTCACTTAGTGTAAATTTTTGGTACATATCAGCGTACAAAGGGTATTTAATGGATGGCTATGAAATAATTGGATTATTCTACTATTTATATTACATTTAGGATATATTCTAAGAATATTCTCAAATTGGCTTAAAAACACCCCATATTACTTCTATAAATTTATAATTTTATCTCAAATGAATAAAAGACACCCTATATTTGTTCTCTCATAGTTATCTAAATTCTCAACAGTGGGTTTCTCGGGCCGGTGTGTCAATTGGGACGTGTAGTCGGTCGAGATCCTCCACTGGAATTTGCAAGAGGACTAGCACAAATGGCACCCTTATTATGACCCAATTGAAGAATATGTGCTAGATAAAGTACTCTATGGGTTTTGCTACGGCATATAGTGGCTGCATGCTATCTTCGAGTTGCACAGCGATGGGGTGGTAGTATACACACACTACACGATGTGGCGAGCCTATGGAGTCACTACAAGGAGAAGGCGTCGCTTTTCACTCATTCGGTGAGTCAAGCGGCTCCACTTTGCACTTACTGCCATGGCGCTCAAGATTTGGTGAATGCAATTCGTCATGTAGGACAAGGGGAAATGCTATTACGTGAGCAGTGAGCAGTGAGCAGTGAGCAATGAGCAGAGATTTTTGGAAAAATTTCGGGCTGTTGGATTTTAAAGGACCTCCTATTATCGCGGATTTAGGTGCAATTAGTAAGTATTAATGTAACATTGATACATGAGAAGTCCCTATAGCCGTGGAATTCAGGGTGTATTTTTAGAGTCATTAGTGGAATTTATTAGCTTAAAACAGCAATCGCTCGAACACGAATCTAACATAAATACATTCAAACTCGTTACAGATTCAAGAAATGATGTGGAAATAAATAAATACTCAAACCGTACAATCAAAGTGAATCTGTATCAGATTCGATAGCACTCACATCGACATATGAAAGCACACGAGGATCATAATGTCGATGCGGTGTAGAATAGCATGAAGAACCACTAGGGCTAGGACTAGCATTGGCAAATGCTGTTGCCAATGCTTTTGCGTACAGTGGAAGTCTTTGAGGGGAACTATCAGGGCTGACCAAACTCTGCAAGGACTTTCTAAGGTTAAAACGGCGCCGCTGTAGTGGTCTAGTCCTTGTCAAACTGCAAACAAGAGAAGTGTAGAAGTATTAGAAAACGTATTCAGATGAAGATGTACTAACTAGTATTTGCAAGGTGCATTCAATAAACATTGAAACTTACTCACATGGACAGTCAAGGGGCTCGTCAGGAATGGTCTCATCATCGGAATCATGAAGGTTGATGTGAGCGGTCTTAGGTGGCGCTCTCTGTGGCTGAGGAGCAATGAGGGGCTTCAAGACCTCAGCAAATAACTTTGAGTCGCTTTCAAGTGCGACAATGTGACGGTTGCAAGCCCGTGCTGCACGGATAGACGCACCTGCACAACAGAGTAGAAAAGGTTCATAAGAAAAAAAGGGTTTAGGGTCACATGATATTAATTCTAGAATTCAATGAAGGAGAATAAAAATACCTGTAACCTGTGGATGCCGTTAGGTCTGCTACGATCCCGTTCTCTGGAGTCAAACCATATACAAACAGTTTCATCAACACCTCTGATTTCTCTTTAGGACCACGCCATGGTCTCCCTGTGTCCTTCCTCAACATTTGTGACTCCAGCGTCACAGCATTGAAAAGAACGTCATCGCACGCTAGGTCGACCTGCGGAATGGACGGGTCTTTTACAATAAATAGAGGTGGGGGCTGCCGGGCAGCAGTAGAGGGAACATCACGGGCAAGAAGAATCGCCTTGAACTTCAAAGTCTACAAAAAAAACAATGAATATTAATACATACGGTGTCATATTACATAACATGTCCTAGAAATTCAATTTGAAGAAAGTTTAAAAAGTTAGAAGAGCTCACATTTTTAGATGGATGGAGCGGACTCGCTAGATGGAGGTAGTTGATGATTGTCCACTCATCAACTACTTTCATCTTATAGTTTTTAAAATATGACATTACTTCTTTTGTGACAATGGGATTGTCGGGGTAAAAAAGGAGAAATGCCCCATCGTCATGGAGATATGCATACGCAAATCCCATGGTCACCTTCAGAAAACCCTCCAAACTCTCATTCCAATTAGGAACCTCCGATGGAGGGTCTGAAACACCGGGGACTCTCAATCCATGTGGATACTCTGCAATAAGTAGATCAACCCCCGGTTTCTCTATAGCCTTACCGTCAAAGAATAGCTGTCTAGAGGCACCAACCTGTGTCACAATGAAGAAACATAGAGAATTAAATATTGAGACTTCAATACACAAACTAAGAACAATTGGCAAGAGGACACCCCAATAAATAGAAGAAGTATTCACCTTCTTCAAGAACTCCACAATCTGATTATATTCTGGGCAGAATTGACCAGTTTTCTTCTTCTCATCTGCCATTCGCAAGAAAGAGTTGTTGACAAGAAGGTCAAGACAAGTGTACTCTGAAACACTAAAACTGGGCTTGCTCAACATGGGTGCTCATTTCGGGGGAGAAAGGAACACCGTTGGACTAGAAGGGCCTGCATTGGACAACTTCACCCTCTTCGTTGCAGGCTCCGCTGCTGTCACAACTGGGGTCTCCACCGGTGGAGGTGGACTCTGTGCTGGTGGTGGTGCTGCGATATTGGCCACAGTGGGAGTAGATGGAACTGCAGCCGCTGGTGCAAAGGTCTCAACAGCATCAGCCTTGCGTTTGGAACCACGCTTGGATGTCGTGGTTGCCTTCTGCGTGGAAGCAACTTCCTTCTCAGGCGTTGCTGTGTCCTTCTGTGTATGTGTTCCAATCAGACTAGGCTCGAGGGAATCTCGCATGGCAATGTCAAATGAAGGAGGCTTTGTAAGTGGACAATCTAAGTACCACCCACAGCGGTCCCAGTGCACACTATCCCACTGCTTCATAAGCCCCTCTGTGAGCATGAACTCATCACTTTTCTGATCAAGGTAGTTCACAAATAATGGAGGGGACCTAGACATAGCCTTTGCCGGAAACAAAATATACTTGAAGTATCGGTACAAAACACGGTGCAATGCAGGTTTGAACAAATATTGCTTGTCAACCATATTGTTCTTGTGGATGCCTTTATCAACAGAAAATTCTCTGTAGAAAGCAGTGTCCCAAAGTGAAATTCGCATTTCCTCAATGTAATCATAGATGGTGGGTATTGGGTCTCTACCGTCTGGGTGGTAATCGATGGTGACCTTTTGATCTCGAACAATGCACTCGAAAATGACCCCAGCTTCCATGGTCAACTGCAAAAAATTTAACATTTGAGAAAGATGTAATGAAATGATAACAACGTGATATAAGAATCCAATGTCAAATTGTGGGAGCACTGATTAAAAACTTAGAGAACTTGGTAGAGAAAACCTGGAATGTACCTGGGACCACCAAGTAGCCTTGTGAAGCCAGATCAAGAAGGTGTCATCACTAAAGTTAGGTTTAGGAAACCTGAGTTGCACACGGAGTTTTGCAGGCTGATTCCATCGCTCAAGCCAAAGAACCTTCATGATAGGATCCATAACGCTGGTGCCAAGCATCCAAAGCTTCTCAAGCTTCATCTCTAGATCTTCATCATGAGACTCATAGTGATACTTTACTTCCTCAAGAAAAGGTACGGTGTTGCTGGGATCAGCAACAGGCAGCATGTTCTTCAACTCACCCTTGTAATGAACTTTGGTTTTCTTCACAGCCCTATGCACGAGTTCCTCAAGTCTCTTAGGAGTCCAATCTTCTGGATTAGGATATCTCTCATAAAATCTCCTTTGAGCAACGGCGGTTGCTTCTCCAATCTCTTGCTGCAATAGGAAGACAAAACAATTAAACAGACATTAGGAAAGAACTAATTGCCAACATTATACACAAACTTCAGCAGTTGAGTGACGGTTATACCTGATTGAGAAGAGCACTGAGAGAATCAATACTCAATGAAAACCACGTCTGGCTCTTGTCACCCTTCTGTTTCAGATCAGAGAGTGGAAGGTCCTCAGGTGGCACCAATGATTTAAAATATGAGAGAGGTTGAGCTCCAATGGTTCGAACTCGATAGAGTTTATGGACAATGTTGGAAGTCACATGAGACTTTTCATTTCTCCTGTTAAATCAAATACATTTGAATTAGTGTAGTTATGAAATGATACACAAAAACTGCATAAAAGCGAAGTTAATCAGTAATAGAAATCGTACCAATTAACTTCGTGTAGAGCAGTGAGCATCGTAGGTACATCTCCTTTCACCTCCAGGATGATGCTATCAACTGAGTAATGCCATGCAAGATCATTTGGATGGTCCTGATTTATGATTGGCATCCAAGCCTGGACTCTATGGTTTCCATCCCAGACATGGAACATTTTTCCACAGAACACACTGAGGATGGGATCTGCAGCAAGCATGGATTCAAACTCATCGTTGACACTAACCCAATGTTGACTCCAAGATGATTTAATTTATGGAGTGATAATTTTTGTCTTACCGTCGTTGTCCTCAGAGGCCACATAGAATACACCGTTACCTTCCATGTATCCATTTTTGATAAAATGGGATGCCAGCTTCATGACATCGTTTTTGAGAAAGGGTCTCACAATAGGAAGGCATATCATTCTACAGAGGGGAATCAGCAAGCGGGACTTGTGACGAGGTTGAAACCGAAGCCTCTCAATTCGAGATCGTGTGTTAGGGGTCTCACTCAGCAGAATTGAGGTGAGCTGGGAATGAACATCTCGTTGACTCAGCCGCTCTCCTTGCGTACGTTCACCAATGTCACCGGAATCACCTTCAAAATAGACTCAAAATTTAGTATTTCAAAAGAGAAATCTTAACATGAAACGAGGATGAAAAATGTTATAGAATAGCACCTTCAAAGTCTTCTTCATTTTCCTGTAACTCACCATTCGCATCCATTTGCGATTGTTCTATATAATCACAGGTGAAGGACAGTTAGTAAAGGAGCAATGATAGTCTTTGAACTGACTAACACGTGTGTTCAATAACACAAGGCCTGTTCAACAGTACACTAGATAATCTACATTTGCCATGCAGGGGGCAGCTTTAAACTGGCTGGATACTGGATGGTTCTCATGGCCCTGTTAACTCTTGTCAAAATTCTGGAGAAACGAACTTGCATGCTGGGGGCAGCCGGTACCGGCTGGGTACTGAAGGCTTCCCATGGCCATGTCCACTGCTCTGTTATCTTTGAACTGAATAACTCTTTGCATGTTGGGGGTAGCCGGTACTAGGGACAATCTTTGAACTGAACAACTTGTGTGTTCAATAACACGTGTGTTCAATAGTACACTGAATACCCAAATAACAACCTATACTCTGAAACGCAAGATACCATCATTTTGGAGACAGTCAAGAACACACTATAATTTTGGAGACATAGGGCTTTGACATGGCAGCGGTTTTGGGTACTTTGGATGTAGGCAAGGCAGGTTTAGGGGTCAACCTCTGCTAGGGTGTGTTCAAACTATTGCTGGCACGCTCGGGTGTTCAGCCTGACTTGCTCGCCCGCATTAAAGCATTGGAATCAGCCGCTGCTAAGGTTTAATTTGAGATCCTACGCCCTGTACTGCTAGCGACAAGATAGCGAGAAAGCTTGGTACCAGGATGATAATTGGACAGGGGAGATATAGGGGCTGCAGAGGGCTTGGAAAAGGGCTGGACAAGTCTAGAGTGCGAGCATGAAGACGTTTGTTTAATTGTACACAAAATCCATAGAACAACTAGTCTGAAAAGCAACACACATTGCACTCTCAATTGAATTAAACTTTGGATAATTCCACTACCTTGCACAATGCTTCAAAACAATGGTTCTCATCCCATTTTGCGAAACAATTGGTCAAAGGCTTAGTATAACATTTACTATTAAGAATATAGTATTTATTACCCTAAACATTCAGAATTTAGAATAAATTTACACCGACTAGTTCAAGAGTTTTTAAATTAGGGAATCGAACTGGATCATAGAGTGGAATACTAAGTTTTAAGCAATTACTCATAATCATTGGATATTCAGACCTAGTTCAAAACTCTTACTTCTATCCACAACTTTCAATAACCTAAAACTATATGCTGAGAGGGCTAAACATGGTTCTCGTCACTATATTCTACGTTATCGTAATAACTCCATGGTTCCAAAGAAGTATCATCCGGATAGTCGAGTTCCCAAATTAAGTTGCTAAAAGTCCACTGCAATAGACACAACCATTCAGAACATGTGAAATTACCAAAACTTTCATTATAATGACATTGGGATAAGAATCTCTCACTGACATTCAATATTTGTCATCAATGGACAATTTAGAACATTAGTTTCAATTGATTACTTAGAACATTCGCACTGGAGGCTCTCCCAAGGCCTTGTCCAGAAGGGTCTAAAAACTTTGCCAACGTGGGCTGGGTACTGGAGGCTCTCCCAAGGCCCTGTCCACAAGGGTCTAAATTTATTTGCCAAAGTGCACTGACATAGGAATTGCAAGGTGGGGGGGGGGGGGGGGCAGCCGGTACCGGCTGGGTACTGAAGGCTCTCCCAAGGCCTGTCCACAAGGGTCTAAAAGAAAATGCAAGGTGGGCTGGGTACTGGAGGCTCACCCAAGGCCCTGTCTACAAGGGTCTAAAAAGAATTTGCCAACGTCGGCTGGGTACTGGAGGCTCTCCCTTGGAAGGTCCACAAGGGTCTAAAATTTTTTGCAAGGTGGGCTCGGTACTGGAGGCTATCCCAAGGCCTTGACCACAAGGGTCTAAATTTTTTTGCCAACGTAGGCTGCGTACTGGATGCTCTCACATGGCCCTGTCCACAAGGGTATAAACTTTTTTGCCAAAGTGTACTGGAGGCTCTCCCATGACCTATCCACTGGGGTCTAAAATATTTTTCCAAGGTGCAGTGAAATAATAATTGCAAGGTGTGGGGGGGGGGGGGGGGGGGGGGGGGCAGCCGGTACCGGCTGGGTACTGCAGGCTCTCTCAAGGCCTGTCCACAAGGGTCTAAAAGAAATTGCAAGGTGGGCTGGGTATTCGAGGCTCTCCCAAGGCCTGTCCACAAGGGTCTAAAAGAAATTGCAAGGTGGGCTGGGTACAGGAGGCTCACCCAAGGCCCTGTCCACAAATGTCAAATTTTTTTGCTTGGACGTCTAAAATAAAAATTGCAAGGTGGACTAAAATGAAAATTTCAAGGTGGGGGAAGGAGCCGGTACCGGCTGGGTACTGAAGGCTCTCTCTTGGACAGTCCACAAGTGTCAAAAAGATTTACTTGGACGTCTAAAATAAAAATTGCAAGGTAGAATAAAAAAAGAATTGCAAGGTGGGGGAGGGCAGCCGGTACCGGCTGGGTGCTGGAGCCTCTCTCAAGGCCCTGTCCACTGGGTCTAAACTATATTGCAAGGTGGACTAAACAAAAATTGCACGGTGGACTAAAAAAAATTTGGAAGGTGGGGAAGGGCAGCCGATACCGGCTGGGTACTGGAGCCTCTCTCAAGGCCCTGTCCACTGGGTCTAAATTTTATTGCAAGGTGGACTAAACCAAATTTGCAAGGTGCACTAAAAAAAATTTGGAAGGTGGAGGAGGGCAGCCGGTACCGGCTGGGTACTGGAGCCTCTCTCAAGGCCCTGTCCACTGGGTCTAAATTTTATTGCAAGGTGGACTAAACAAAAATTGCAAGGTGCACTAAAAAAAATTTGGAAGGTGGGGGAGGGCAGCCGGTACCGGCTGGGTACTGGAGGCTCACCCAAGGCCCTGTCCACAAGGGTCTAAAAGAATTTGCCAACGTCGGCTGGGTACTGGAGGCTCTCCCTTGGAAGGTCTACAAGGGTCTAAAAAATTTTGCATGGTGGCTCGGTACTGGAGGCTATCCCAAGGCATTGACCACAAGGGTCTAAATTTTTTTGCCAACGTGGGCTGTGTACTGGATGCTCTTACATGGCCCTGTCCACAAGGGTCTAAACTTTTTTGCCAAACTGTACTGGAGGATCTCCCATGACCTGTCCACTAGGGTCTAAAACAAAAATTGCAAGGTGCACTGAAATAATAATTTGCAAGGTGGGGGGGCAGCCGGTACCGGCTGGGTACTGCAGGCTCTCCCAAGGCTTGTCCACATGGGTCTAAAAGAAATTGCAAAGTGGGCTGGGTACTGGAGGCTCACACAAGGCCCTGTCCTCAAGGGTCTAAACTGAATTTGCCAACGTGGGCTGGGTATTAGAGGCTCTCCTTTGGCCTGTCCAGATGGGTCTAAAAAATTTTGCAAGGTGACTGGGTACTGGAGGCTATCGCAAGGCACTGTCCACAAGCGTCTAGAATTTTTTTGCAAGGTGGACTAAAATAAAAATTGCAAGGTGGGTGAAGGAGCTGGTACCGGCTGGGTATTGGAGGCTCTCTCTTGGCCTGTCCACAAGTGTCAAAAGATTTTGCTTGGACGTCTAAAATAAAATTTGCAAGGTGGATTCAAATTAAAATTGCAAGGTGGGGGAGGGCAGCCGGTACCGGCTGGGTACTGGAGCCTCTCCCAACGCCCTGTCCACTGGGCTCTAAATTTTATTGCAAGGTAGGCTGGGTTGTGGAGGGTTTAGGGTGGGTACTCATGGGTGGGTACATTTAACGATTATGGCTGGACACAGTAGACCCTAAACCCTAAATCAACACTGGCTGGGGAAAGTTTAGGGTTTCATTAACAACGAATGTCCAAAAATAAATCAAAGAACTGTAAGTAGTCAAAGACATGATCATCCATACCTTGCAAAACGTGCTGAGTCTCTATGGCCGTGATCTCAGTCTCTAACGTGGCCCCCGTCTCCAGTTCCTCTATGTGTGCAACCTCCTCAACTTGTCCAGTGGCGTTTACCCCTCTCTCTTGAACATCACCACTTGTTGCGACCTCCATCTGCGGAATTCAAAATTGTAAATGGTGAAACCCTAAACCAACAAGTTCATCAATCAAAGGTTTGATTGTTCCACGCAATCAATCAGATTCAAGAATCAGTCTAGCGGGTTTAGCAGTGCTAGTGTTGGCGGAGGAAAGCAAACCCTGAGCGTGTCAACAGCATACGGAATCGGTGGTCGCCGAGAGAAATCCCTGAGCTACTAGAATCACGAGTACCAGAGGGCCTGGAGCGCAAGAGGATGGAGACGAGGGCCTGTCCAGACATGAGAAAGGCCAAGGGCCAGGAGGGTGCACGATGGACCGGCTGGGTACCAGGAGCGTGCTCCACCGAAATGCAGGCCAGGACCTTGCACGACGGACCGGCAGGTGAGAATACCACAGCCGATGCTCTACAAGACCCAAAACCCTAAGGAGGCCAGGGCCCACCTCACGATGACTAGCGTCAGGCCAAAGGCAAGAGTTTTCAAATGTAAGGCCATGCTCTAGAACTTGAAGACCCAAGCAAAAATGTGAAGGCTAGGATAAGGTCCAGGGGCCACAAAAAAACTTTATATATTATGATTTTTGGACAATCTCATCGTTTAGGCGCTAATCGATTGTACAACATTGTTCTGTAGAAAGAATCTCAATTGAAAACATACAAATCTTAGTGTAATTGAAGTTTACATGAAGACGGAAAATTATTGCTCTGGCTGCTTACATAAACAAGACAATGTTACCTCCACATCATGCGACTCTTCCTCCGAATCACTTTTCTCGTCCTCACAAATGTCTGGTTGATCGCTTTGTTGTGGAGGCTGTTGTCTAGGCGTCTCGAAGTTTGTCTCTAGAATCGTCTCCAACTCGCGCTCACTGACAAGTTTGCCATATTCCAAGACTCTAGCAGTGTCCTCCTAGGCGGGTTCTTGAGATTTCCCACGCCTCAACCGCATCTTGCTTCGCTGCAATTGCTTTCTACTACTGAACCTGAGACTAGTCTTTCGTTTTCTCTTCTGGGCTCCTCTAGGCATAATGAAGAACTCCCATCGTTCAAGCAGTTAACAACTTTGAACCGGCACTAGCAATTTATGACTTCTGTTTTGAATGAATACTATTGATAGAATGAAGCGTTCAATCAGCTTGGCGGCCGTTTGATTGACTGACATAGGGAATTCAAATCAATGAGCGCCTAATATTGAGGTATGAATCATTCATTCTTTAAGGG
Organism: Pohlia nutans; assembly: GCA_022496805.1. Taxonomy (NCBI): domain Eukaryota; kingdom Viridiplantae; phylum Streptophyta; class Bryopsida; order Bryales; family Mniaceae; genus Pohlia; species Pohlia nutans. Next base: position 11,216,989 of record CM040095.1, on the reverse strand, counting down.
AGTCTAATCCTGATTGCAGACTTTAGTGTCAACTTGCCATCATGCTCATCGTGCAGCATCCATGTAAATGTTTTTAGATATCTGTCAGAGTTCGGACGGCTACTTCCAATCTCAATGGTATTCCAAAGGCAACAACTGCATTCTTCAATTATATCTGTCTACAGAAACACACATCTAGATTTAAGGCTTTAGTGTTCTAGAAACACACATCTAGATTTAGGCTTTAGGGATCCAGAAACACACATCTAGATTTAAGCGCTCATTTCCCAGATCCTCACTCTCTTTCCCGATTGCATTGAATGTCTTGAATTTACACTTCCCCAAAAGTAAACCATGGCAGTCGTTCGTGTCGAAGGAGCAGGCGTCCCTACTTCGTTCCCGCTAGGGGACGACGGAGTAGCAGTTGTTTCTGCGTTCAGTCTTAGTTTGACGTTTCAGTTTCTTGCAGCAACGGTGCACGTTGATGAAGAGGTATTCGATGCTGAGTCTGGTCTGCTTACGCACACCGTTAGGCAGCTCCCAACCACTACTGAAGATGGAAGAGTGTGGTTGCTTAAGGCAGGTAGGTATAGAGCTTACGGTCTATCCGATTGCCTTATGAGTGCATCTACCGAACTCTTGACTCCAAGGGAGTCATCCACTTGCACTGTGCAAACGACCATGCCAGGCCGAGTGAAAACTGAGCGAGGTTTAGAGACGGTCTATGAACTTAGTGATCATGACGTCCCAGAGAATGTAGAACACGATCCCATCCTTCCTCCTTCTCAGCCTAATCCCCAAACTTCTGCAGGCAATTGTCCTTCCACTAGTAAGCAGCCTACACCGTTTTCTCTGTCACCTAAACAAAGTGTCGTAGAGTGCCCTGAAATTGCTATGTGCTAGAAAGGGTTCTAGGAATATATTCAAAAAATTTGACTACAACTCTACCTCTGTCAAACGAGTCGAGTTCTTGCCACCCTAGTACAATGGCGATGTTATCTTTGAGTTCCCTCCCCTGGGATCCTCTTCAGGATCCAACAGAGCAAAGCAACTCCGTGGCATGGACAAACACTATGATGGGCATGTGTGGACTCGTACTCACACGTCCAACATTGTCAATGATTTTGGAATGATATTCCGTACCTCGTATTGTTGTGGTCATTTACGATGTGAAAATGTCGACTGCGATTTTCTAACCCGCGTTCACCGCACGACATATGTTAACGAAACTGAATGGCATGGCGTATCTTCATTTGTTTTTGACGTGGGACCTAATCCTCCAAAGGGCTCCACCCTTGTTTGCAAATGCTGTAAAGTTCCTCCCTCCTGTCTTGCAACCTGCGATGCAAAAATATATTACGTCCTAGGTAAAAACAGCATGACTCGAGCTTGTGTTCATTTTGGAACTCACGACCACCCTATCAAGGTCGGGGCTTACCGAGACGATATTGCCAAAGGAGAAATTTTGGTGGAGGAGCACGTGCACCGAACTCCTTCTGCAACGAAGTCTGCGATTGTCTTAGAGGCAACAAAGGAGATGGTAGGGGATATGCTTGTGGCAGCCGAAGGTGCGGAATCAAAAACTCTTGAACTCGATGACCTCCTGCCGCTCTTTGACAGATGCAAGGAGTTGACGTCCCCCAACATTTGCAACAAGGTGACGGGCTTCAAGTACTTCCGAAGGTTCGGTATCATGGATAGCATCACCAAGCTTCGCGGCTCTAGCAACTGGCCATTTGTCCAGGAGAACAAGTTCCCTAGTCAAGGATCGGAGTCGGATAAGGTCTTCGTCTTCAAAATGTCAGAGATTGGTCCCGGTAGCGGAGTTGACCTTGTGAAGCAAATGCAGCCTGGTGGAGACCTGTAGAACGCATGGCTCATGTTCGATCATGTGAAGAGGGTGAAACAGTGGACAACCATGGGCTGCCATGTTTACGACCCCACTTATTGCCGTGTTATGACCATTGCGTTGTGCGATATGCAGTCGGAAGACGTCGTAGCTCAAATGGTCGTTTGGAAGAATCTCAATGCCGTCGTCGCTCGCCACGGACTTCAAGATCCAAACTTCAAGGGCTTCATGGCAGACAGCGCACAAGCAAACTAGAATGTTGTACGCATTGTGTACGGGAGTGGAGATGCTTCAATCCCAATGCCTAATAAAGAGCGAACATGTCTCTTCCATTGGGTGCAGTCATTGGAGAAGCACACAAAGGCTGACATCAGAGTTGACCTCCAAGACCAACATCGCATGCTCTGCAAGCAATACAAGAACGCCTCGACGCAAGCGGAGGCAGATTCCCGCTATCTTGGTATCCGAGCTTGGTGGCACTCCTCCGGAGCTACTACTGAAGATGGATTGAGGCGTCTCGACCTATGGCTAGCCTTCTGGCATTTTCGATACCGCTAGTGGAGAGGCTTCATGCAACTTGTAAGCTCCTAAACCCTAAATGAAAACCCTAAGTCCATGCCATTGCTTGTTCTCCTCTCTACAACTACGAATTCTAAATGAAATCAATGCTTTCTACATTCTAGGACCTCATCGAGGACGAGTTGGCGGAAATGCCCTCTTGCAACTTAGCCGAAAGTATCCACAACAAATGGAAACAACAATCTGGTGACCGAGGGTCAGACCTGTTTGTCGCTACTGTGGATGACTTCGTCCGATCCTTCATGCAGAGCGTCGCGTACTACCAATACCTCAAGGGGGATAGAGCTAGAACTGGCCCTACCAAAGAAGAATTGAAACTCCGGATTGCACAGAAGCCTACAGAGCGCACGGGGAACTCGAAATCCCTACACGAAGCATTAGCGAAGATGCCTGGAGCGGAGGAGTTCTGCACTCGAATGCCTCAACTCGAAGGAGAAGAAGTCTTCCTGTCGTTGAAGCGGAAAGCAGACGTTCCCATCGGTTCGGAGTATGACTCTCACAGACCTGACAAGATCAGCATCTCTCGTCCTCGAGTCCAGACCACGGGTGCAAGGAACAACGACCTAAACCTAAATGCTTCTCCTGCAGAGCTGTCGGTCTCTTCCCAAGAACTAGAGAAGTGTGATGTACCAGTGCACGTTCAACCCAGCAGCAGCTCTACACCACGTTACTTCCGTGCAAGAAACGGCTTGCGACGAGAGTCAGTGGCACATAGCTAGGCTGAAAGCCCCATGTGCGAAGGCTTGTTTCGCGCAGCAGGCTGTGACTAAGAAGAAGTGCATCGCTCGAATCATACAAGACGGGAAATCTACCGCTGCTCCTACTTACACGGGCATGATGGACAACTACAAGAAGAATCGCAAGGAGCGCATGCAATTCTTCTTCTGCAACGACGACATCGAGAGGTGTGTCAAAGGAACCCGCAGAAAGTGGGTTATGTCCCGCCCTGAGGTCCCCGACATCTGGCCCGTCAAGAACGGTACTAACCTAACACGCAAGGAGATACTTGCCCTAGAAAACCCTGGATTTCGACTTCCACAACGCGAGGTCATATCGCCGCGAAGGCTCTTCCAAGACCACCCTCTCCACGTCGACTTGTCAACATATGTAACTCCAGCTTTCCCTGCTGAAGTTCCCAAGCGACGTCATTGCAAGAATGTCCGCCGCAACAAGAAGAGCCCATCCATCAAGCAAGCCAACAACTGTGCTAGTGCTGCAGCATTCAAGGGTTGCATAAGGAAGGTGGACATGGTTCCAGTCCCTGCCTTGGGTTGCATCGTCACGTTGGATTTGGGCACGCCTCCGACAAATCAGCAGTACCTTCTCACAATTTCCCAGTTTCCAGACTGCTCTTGCCCTTATTTCAAGGAGATGGTGACCAAGGCAAAAAGAGGCCGCAACCAATGGGCTCACTGCAAACATCTCTATTTTGTCTTCACGGTCGTTTGTGGGTTTGATGTTGATGTAGATACCTTCATACATGCACCCACTCTTAGCTTCAACGAAGTTAAGCTAGTCCTTCAGAGCGGATTGTTGACTCATCCAACATCCTAGGATACAAAAATGTTGTTGGTTCCATTGTTGACATGTTCACTCTCCAAATCAATGAAATTGTAGTGAGACTAAAAGGGCCACTACTGCAGATTTGAAAATCATGTTGTATTGTTTACGAAACCCTAAACCCTAAACTGTGGTATTTTTTCTATCTTGTATCCAAACTGGTCTAAACGCTAAACTTGCTATGCATTTCAAATAATTATCTCCAAACGAGTGGATTGGCCCCTAATAAGATGCTGAAATAACAATCTCTTTCTACCCTAAACCCCGAATTAAACCCTAATTACCACGGTTATAGAGACAGTGTGCCTTTAATGTGCCTTTATCCCTGAACCACTCACCCTAAACCACGGTAATAGGTACCAAATATTCCACGGTCAAAGGTCCAAAATTTTACTAAAAATAGACGAATATTCGAATAATAGCTAATTATAGTGTCGTTGACCAAGGTTGACCTGAAATTCTTGCTCGTAATTCCACATTTCTCCGCTCACTGCTCACCGCTCTCCGCTCCCCGCGCGCACACTATCCTCGTCCGTAGGACAAGTATGTATAGTGCTTAGACATTGTTCCACTAGATTCTCGCGAGTGAGAAGTGACACTTTCGCTAGTAGTGAGTACTCTATCTAGCATATTCTACGACACATATTACACATTCATAGTCTTATTTTGAGGAGTGCACTATAGAAAGTTGAGAATAGAAAGAGATGAGGAGTTCTTTACAAAAAGTTGGAATGCACTATGAAGATTATATGCACAGGAGATGCACAGATTGTAACTGCACAGAGAGAGAGGAAGAAAGAGGAACTTTGGTCCAAAAGGCCACCCTGAATGAAGAGACTATTGGAGGAATTGCTACCAACTTGGCCATCAAGACCAAGATGGTACATGCTACCCTTGATGCCCTTTTTCTAGGGTAGACTATAGTCATTGTAAATGCACTGCTTAAAACAAATGTGAAATACCACAATTGGTCTTGATTTTTGGAGTAGGCTTACTATATAAAAGAAGAAAAATACTACACTCTTTGCTTCAATTAATGACAACATTACGGGAGGGTATAGCAGTTTGAAGGTCTTGATAATAATTTTTGCAAAGTCCAAAGCATGGCGTAGAACACAAGTTACACAACCTTGTAAAAGTATAAGTAAAGAATATGAAACTATGTAAAAGTACGGCCTTGCATAACATTGTTTTTTGAGTCACTAATTGAAGCAAAGAGTGTACACTATGGTCAAGAGAAGGCTTGGCATTTGATGAGCTTCACACTATGACCGGTTGAAGGCTTCGGGAAGGTCATTCTTTGTAAATTTTGCGTATCATGTGTGAAAAAAGGGTATGTAAAAGTACCCTTAAAAATAAAAGTAATTCTCACTATAATTAGTAATATTTCAAGAATATTCTCATAATTATTCTTATAATCAATTTTGAGCATCCTATATTAATGTAAATCATTTACAAAAATTACCTTCCAAGATTTTTTTGGACCCTATATTTTTTTGCACGCCATTCATAATTTTTTGGGAGTAAACTCCCTAAGTTGAAGGCTCCAATATCTATATTTTATTATATATTTTAGCTCAGGCCTTCAGACTCTCGACATGAATTGGCCATGAACTCCGACGGCCTCCCGACTTGGACGGCCATAGTGTGAACCAGTCCTCAACCTCATAACATTCAACATTGCCAAGTCTCTGCATCAATTGTCACTGCTGACATAGGAGGCCACATGGCATCGCCACAGCCTCTTTGACTCGGTACTCACCGCAGACGATGCAACTATTAAAGGCTTCAAGCTCAAGCTCAAGACCCTTCCCTTCTTCGAAATCCTCCACACCTTCACAGACACGGAACCTCGAAGAAAAACATGCACACAATCACTCGTTGACAAGGAGAGCACAAAAACCCAGTTTGAGTAAGAAGAAGAAGAAAAGGAAGATGAACGAGAGCAGCAGCAGGAGTGAGACTCATCGTCAACATCACACTAGCAGCAGAACTGTCGTTTTTCATTCCCCACTTTGTGAAAACAGTGAACCGTGACAGAATATTGTGATTAGATTTCTGTTCTCTTGTGACCAAAACCACTCACTAACATCGACGCAACCCATGTGCCTGGCGCGGTTTCATTCCTTTTTCATTTATATAAAATAAAAACAACACATTTCCTACTAGTGTCACCACCTGCGTCCAGTTCATCTTCCATACTCATCTCGGATTGCAGGAGTTATACCAAACTCAGACACATTAACTTGGTACATGATTTGAGCTATGCTTTTCACTCACTATCTTGCACGGAATTTCTCATGTAGAGTAGGAGGAGATCATTGAAGTCCCTGGCGGGATAGTGAAGTGGTAGATTGAATGTTTTTGTGGAGGTTGTGTAAACTGGGTCGGGGGTGCCCTGTACTAAACATGTACAAGTATACGTGAGTGCACAGGAGGGATATTAATTTAAATATTGTCGTATCACATACAATAGACATATTTAGAGAAGAAAATATTGACGTATACATACATGAAACACATATTTAGGATGGAATAGATATGTATACAAATTTTTTAGATATATAATCCTTCGTATGCAAGGTGGTTTTCAGAGGGGTCATGAACGCACATGATTCTGAAACATAGTGTAGAGTGCACCCCGAGAAACTGGGTTTGTTGCCATTTTCTCAATGGAATTGTGGTTGATACCGACAAGCTCGTTCTTTGACTTATCAATAACTTGCGTGCTTGTGTATATTTTGATCCATGTTGCTGTAATGAATGCATATTAGTGCTAGTAAGCTCAAACTGGCTCAAAGAACTCGAAGAACTCGTTTTCTCTAAGTGTTGTGCTTGATGACTGTCATGTGGACTGTAAGCTCAACTGGCTTGTGCGTTCCTGACAGAAGGCAACACTGCAACAGCCATGTCGGTGAAATTAAATGTGAGCAAGCTTCGGGCGGAGCTTGCGAGGCGAGGCCTGGACACATCCGGCTTGAAGACAGCTCTGGTGGGTAGTATATGACCCTTCCCCTAGAAGTAATGTGCTCAAGGAGTGCACTATTCAATAAAGCCAAGAATCACGTGCGGGCATCCCCTAATTAAAACCTCCCTGTATACATTTTTCTTTTGGCTAAAATTAAGAAATATATGCACACATCTCATAGCCTCAAAATACATTTCCTTATGTACACATGGGCTAAAAATGAGGAATTAAACTCCAAGCCCCATGTATATCTACTTTCCGCTCGATTGAAATATGTCTCTGATACATACATTTTGTACATGCTTGTTCTAAATAATACCCTTGTTGTGCACGCACGTGTATAATTACAGTACTTAAAGAGTGCACTCCCTGGGGTAATGTGACTTGTTTTTAATGACTAGACTTGTTCACAGTGACTGAAATTGTGAAATTTGATCTTGTAAAATGTGACCTGCCTTTAACAACTAAATGATTGTCTATAATGACTTGAATATTGCGGGACACACGTAGCATTGGGAACCTCACCTCGGCAAATGTACCCACTGGCTACATTCTACACGTGATAATACACGGGAGGTTCCCAATACAACATCCTAGCCGAATATTGCAGTTGACCCAATAGTGTACTAGTATCCATCTCTAGCTTGAGTGACATCAGGAACTTCAAGGCATGTGAACATGGTGCCATGTGCATTGAAATGCAATTAAGATAATTTGGTATCAACCTCCATACCAATCTAGCATGGAAAAAATGACTCTAAAATGACTTGTATGCAGCCTTTGGTGTCAAAATGACACCGAAATAATCAGGCCCAACTTTTCTGATGGATGAACATGTACATCCTCCAAATATAATTGATTCTTGTTGCATCAAATCATACCTCAAGTACTCAAATGTCACGGTTATTTCCAGTAATTTTGAATTTCTGCGAAATCAGTATTGCTTGGGTAGGCAAGGGCAGGCAATGAGAATATTAACTTGATGGTGAGTTTCCTCCCAGGTTTCTCGTCTTGATGGGGCAATTGCAGAGGACACAGGAACCTCCACATCAGGGTCACAGCAGCAGAAGGGAGAAAGTACTGAAATTGGAAACTTGGAGGAAAAGAGAAAACGAATATTAAATACTGATGTGGAGGATGCCAAAGCAAGCAAGCGCATCAAGACCGTGGAGGAAATGAGCAAGATGAGTGTGGCAGAGCTCAAGGCAGTTCTCGCAGAGAGAGGCCTGGCTAGATCCGGTGTTAGGAAAGATTTGATTCAAAGGCTGAGTTATGATTTTGAAGCCGAGGCTGAATATAATTTGCTAAATCATGGCGATGTGGCTGACACTAGTGCGAAAGGAAAAGGTGACACAAAGTTTCATTCTTGCAACTCAAAGAACGTAAGAGAATTATCTCGGGGGGTGCACTGTACTAAACATGTACGAGTATACGTGAGTGCAAAAAAAGGGTATTAATTTGAACACTGCCGTATTACATATATACATACAATAAATACATTTAGAATTGAAAATATTCACGTATACTTACACTAAACATATATTTAAAACGGAACACATCTGTATACAAAAGTATTTAGACATATAACCTCTTGTATACAAGGGGTTTTTAGAAGGGGTCATGAACGCACGTGATTCTCAAACATAATGTAGAGTGCACCCCCGAGAGAATTATCTGAATTGTATGACACAGTCGGTATTCACACTTACTAGAAGAAATCCGGGCTTTCGTGACTACAACTTTACGACTTAAATTGTGACAATTTTCAGTCATAAAGGATATTATTTTAGTTGTGAAGTTGTAGTCGTGAAAGCCTAGATCACTTCTAGTGTCAGTTTATCGAAATCAGTTTGTTCGTGAATCATTGACATTTGGAGCATGTATCAAACAAGCCCTGGTTGAGGTTTGCAACTAGTGGACAGTTGCTGTTTTTCTACTCTGCATGATATGAAATCTGTGGGCTCAAAAAAATGTACATTTCATCAGAGCCAGAAGTGAAGACGGCGGTGGCAATGAAGAACAAGGGCCGTGCAGTTCCTGATCAATACTTACCTCATGAATACAAAAAGGGATATCATGTCTACGAAGATGTAAGTGGTCTCCTCTGGACAGATTTCTGTTAATAGCATGTATATCCTGGCAAGCTGAAACTCATCACAACTCTGAGCAATTATGTGTAGTCTTCTCCTTTATCATCCTGTGAAAGAGTGTCCAGATGCACTCATTAGTACCTGAAAAGGTGATGTTTAGGGTTTGGGTTTAGGGTTTTTTATGTGGGGGGATGAATGTAATCAGGAGACTGACATATACGATGCCACGCTGAACCAGACAAATGTGGGGGACAACAACAACAAGTTCTATGTTATGCAACTACTTTTTCGGGTGTAGGGTTCACGCCTAGGGTTTAGGGTTTAGGGTTTAAGACTCCAGTTCACGTGCCAGAGCAGTGATCTCAGAACCACTTTATGACATTTAGAACATTATGCGACCTCCCACATAAATGGTATCTACTTTTGCTACCCAGTGCATACAATACGCACGATACCTCTATAATATCCGGCAATACCCTTGATATATTGAGGTGATACCATGATGATATCCGCGGACATCACCTCATGAAGTTGCTACATATGTTTATGTCGATGAGCATTCTTGCTACATTTCAAGTTTTTTTTCATTTTCTTCCTTTGCATGTTTAGCAGCCCCATTTTTTTGGGTAGAAATCCAGCTAATTTTAGCCAGTTTTGAGATCGCTGTGCCAGGGCCGGTACTTGTGGGTAGATTCTTGAATGTGTGATGGCTTGCGAGAAGAAATTTCATGGTCTGTATTTTTGGTTTGCAGAAGCCAATGATGGGGGTGACATGTATGTGTACGTTCGCTGGGGAAGGGTCGGCGCAAATGGACAGGATAAGCTTTGTGGGCCGTTTCTAACTCTTGATAAGGCACAATTTGATTTTAAAAGCAAGTTCTACGACAAGACAAAGAATCAGTGGACGAATCGTCATCAGTTTGTGGCATACCCAAAGAAATACACGTGGCTTGAGATGGATTATGAATCTGAGAAGGATGAAGCCACGATTTCTGGGGTTGGTCAAGATTTTAACCCCTAAAGGACCAAGGATTCATGGTTTTAAAATGACAAGTTTAAACAATCATATTGTGAAAATTATAATTTGAATGGGATCAAATTTTATATCACTGGAATTAGTGAAGAATATTACATATGTTGAATTCAAAATAAAAATAAAAATAACAAAAATGAATCTACATAACACCTACTCAAAATTACTGAATAAAAACAGGAGCCACCTGGTGGCCTTATGGTCCTTTAGGGGTTAACTGCAATATGAATTATTTGTGTTTGCGGTACTCCCTCGTTTTGGTGTGAATTTCTTATCATGGTGGTTCTGTTGTACGTGAGCATGAACATGATATTTGCATAAATAATCTTTGGTTGAGCAGAAGGGCCCTGCGAAAGGAATCATGGCTGAGGCCAAAAAGGCTCCAAAGCAGAGCAAACTTGAGAAGAGTGTGGAAGACCTCATCACTCTCATATGTGATGCGAATATGATGAAGGAAATGCTCAATGTAATGGGTATGCAGCGTCACCTTCTAAATAATTTTTTATCTTGTCTTCAAGATTGTCCAGATCTTCATGATTTCAAACCTGCATCATTCTTCTTTTCTCTCTTGCATAATTACTCACAGTGGCTCTTTAATGTGTTTCCAGGTTTCGATACACGGAAGATGCCACTTGGGAAGCTGAGCAAGTCAACTATCTTGAAGGTGCTCTGTCATGGTCCTTCGACGTTTAAATTCCTTGCTGTAATATTCAAGTTAGGGTTTCAGAGTTGCAAATTTTTCTTCAGGAGAAAGTGCAGTGTTCTCAAGGATTCATATATTAATGTTGATATACATTTAAATGCCCAAATCTTTGGCCTTGCAGGGATATGAAGTATTGAAGAATATAGCTGCTGCTTTGGAGGAGAAATCAATAGAAAAAAGGAAAAGTACACTTCAGCAGTTAAGCAGGTATTGTACATACACAGCCCATATATATATATATATATATATATATATATATATATATATATATGATAGTCAAACGTAGTTGTGCATTTGATTTGTTGTGGTTGATTTTCATCCAGAGAATCATTAATACCAAAGGTGTGGAGAGGCTCGTCTCAGCGGGAACATGGTTAGTGAAGGCAAAGGATTCCTAGTCTTATTAAATATTCCTCTTGTTCGAATTTTTTTTTTTTTTTGACCAACACATGCAATGATCTTCATTAGTTCTAGTTTGTAAAATTTGACCCCATCTGAATTATATTCATCACAATATGATCAATTGAATATGTCATTTTAGAACTGTGAATCCTTTTGTCATGGGAGTATCTACATGCTACTCTGAAACTTGTGTGATTAATGACCTTGCAGCGAATTCTATACAGTCATTCCCCACGACTTTGGCTTCCAGAAAATGCGTGAGTTCCGTTTGGCTCTTTTTACAAAGAAGCACTTATACATGGTGCAAATGTAGAGATTTTTTTTTTTATCTAGATCATGACAGGTTATACGCATTTGAGTTGCTATACCAGCTGAGCTTCCACTTACTATCTTGTCAAATCCTCTCAACAGAGAATTTTGTGATCGACACATTCGTGAAGCTGAAGATGAAGATTGAGATGGTAAATATGCTCACCTAACCATTCCTCATTCTTGCATGACCAAGAGTGCTCTTCATAATTGGGTCTCGGGGGTGCACTGTACTAAACATGTACGAGTATACGTGAGTGCACAGAAGGGGTATTAATTTGAACACTGCCGTATTACGTATACATACAATATAACATATTCAAAACTGAAAATATTCACGTATTCTTACACTAAACATATATTTAAAACGGAATACATCTATATACAAAGGTATTTAGACATATAACCTCTCGTATACAAGGGGATTTTTAGAAGGGGTCATGAACGCACGTGATTCTCAAACATAATGTAGAGTGCACCCCCGAGAATTGGGTTTATTTGTCCTCCTCTAAGGTAGAGGTACCTAAAACCACCACAAACCTAAAACCACCAACTTCTACACCATTCTTTCGTTTTAGAGAGGAAATGTAAGTTGTGGGTACATGACTTAACTTTTGAGCAATTCATGCATAAGTCATGTAATGAAAGTCTACCTTTCCTTCCTGAAATGAAACAGGAGTGTAGAAGTTGGTGGTTTTAGGTGTCGTGGTGGTAATAGGTTATCCAACCTTACATGGATTACTTCTGCATCACCTCGTGTGAATGCAGCGCCACCAAACTTGTACAATGTGATTATTTCTGGAAGTCTACGGTTCAGGTAGAGCACAGGTGCAAGGACAGAGAAATTGCTTGACTTAACGACAAATTGCTTGACTTAATGACAAAACTTTCTTACTTGTTGGAAGATAATTAACAAGCAAATCTCGTGTTGCAATGCAACACAAAACTAAAGAAACATGATCAAGAAACATGGACTCCAATGCAAAGAAAAGAAATTGAAAAATTTGAGTATAGATGAAAATAGTCTACAAAACAGGCAAATGAATAAAAATGATATATGATGAGATGTTGGATGATAATTGATGGATGGAAGACGTGGATGAAAATATGACGGATTTTGTGACGTAGGGGTCGTGACACTCTCCATTTAATGTAATAGATTTACTCGGTTCATGAAGGTCAATTGTGCTTGAATGTGGTTTCCACGACTTGTGTTTTGTTGAAGGTCACATGAAATGTCAACTCCTCACACTAGTAGAAATCTTGTCAAATGTGACTAACGTTTAATTGGGAATTTCCGCCATATTGGGACTCTTTGAAATCTACAGAACGGATATAGATTTTCCCACTGAATCTATGCTAGTTGTAGATTTAAAAGAGTCCCAATATGACGGAAATTCCCAATTAAACAAATATAGCGCTCACTTGTCTTTAACCACTAAATTCCGTTGTGACTTGTCTATAGTGACTCAAGATCACGGGCCATACTGTTTTTCTTGTTGAGATCTTTAATCCTGAGAGATTGCTGCATGCTCTTGCCCTTAACCCCTGAACGTCCATGCGTCCAGAAACTAGATCACGAACAAATTTGAAGCCTTCTTACTTTCTCATACAGCCTCAGATGATTTTCATCCAAGTCACCTTTGAAAGCATATCAAATTCTCTACCAATTACAATAAATCTCTTGTGATGGGGAGTTGTTGATAATATTGGACATGCCTCCAACTACAAGTATGTCAAATTTGTTTAGGGTTTAGGGTTGCAATGGTCTTCTCATGTACACCTCATCATGTACATCTGAGCCATGCTAATATCTACTTTTGAGGCTAGAATCTACTTCTGTTCAAAGGGTTGGTACGTTTAGGGGTTAATAACCCAGGTTATGAAAATTGTGGAACTCGTGCAGGTAGAGACCTTGGGTGAAATTGAGCTGGCCACAAAGCTTTTCAGGAATGACAAAGAGGATGATGTATGTATAACTCCCTTCGAACTGGTACCTTCTATTTGTTGGGATTCTTTGTCTGGTGATTTTTAGTCGTACGTAGGTGTTGCATGTAATTCAATGCTAGCTGCTCTTTCAATCATCAATAAATTAAACCGGCGGTGTTGTGTGTTGCACTGGCAGGATCCAGCTTACACCAACTATAAGAGCCTGCATTGCGAAATAGAGCCATTGAGAACCGATAGTCATGAGTTTCATATGGTGAGTTGGTCTTATTTTTTTTTTTATCGTTTTTACTTTGATCGAATCCGTTGTGCACTTACACTAGGAGAAATCCTGTTAAATGTGGCTTGTCTTTAATGACTAAACTTTGTTGTGACTTGTTCATAGTGACTAAAATTGTGATTTGGAGTCATTATAGACAAATCTTAATGGAATTTAGACAGGTCACATTTGACAAGATTTCTACTACTGATATTGGGGAACCAAGAAATACATTTATTTCATGTCCCTGCAAATGCCTCTGGTCTTCTATTGAGGGGGTGTAAGTAGCAGTATGTCTCATATCAGAAGATGATGACAAAATGATTAAAAGTAATGTGTGTCATTTCTCCAGTCATCTGAACGTGGAGGCCCTTAGTCACGGGTTTCACTAAGGAAGGCAGAACATAGTTAGCAGTTCTTTCATCCAGTAGAACTTAACCCCCAAAGGACCATAGGCCACAAGGTGGCTCCTATTTTTTTTCAGTAATTTTGAGTAGGTTTTATGTAGATTTTTTTTTTGTTAATTTAAAAAAATAAAAACCAGCATATGTAATATTCTTCACTAATTCCAGTGATATAGAATCTAGTCCCATTCAAATTATAATTTTCACAATATGATTGTTTAAACTTGTCATTTTAAAACCATGAATCCTTGATCCTTTAGGGGTCAATCCTAGACGTTTTCATTCAGTGCCTTTTTGCTCTGCACAGATCAAGCAGTATATGGAGAACACTCAACGACATTATAAGTTAAAGTTGCTGCACATCTTCAAGATACAAAGGGATGGCGAAGCAGAACGCTTCCAACCTGTGCGTATGTCCTGATTATGATATGCACGTGTCATGACTTAGCATCAGGAATTTAGGACCTCACTGATTTTTTAACGATTTCTGTGAGACATTCGATATTTCATGGGTTTGAACATTTCACGCATGGATTTCGTGCAAATTCTGTATTGAATCCTCACGGCTTCTACATTCACTCTTTTTGTTATCAGAAAAGTGGGGAATTAACGTGAAATCCGTAAATAGCTGGAGAAAGTGAAATAGAAAACCACTGTAATATGATCCTGAGCAGCTCAAAGATTGAAACCAGAGTAACAGCTCAGATGGTCAAGCACTAGGAGCTTAAAGTGGATTCCTTGTGTGTTTCCGTGTGTATTCCTTGTGTAATGAAATTCACACAGGGAATTTGTAAAGAGTCCACAGGAAAGAACAAAGACACACAGGGAATATTGAGACACACAGGGAAAACTGAGTGTTCCGTGTGTCTCACTTTTCCCTGTGTGTTTTTGTTCTTTCCTGTGGACTCTTTGCAAATTCCCTGTGTATGTAGGGAAAACGTCACATGGAATCCACTTTAAACTTCTTGTGAAGGGACGGTCTCATAGTGTTACAATGGGAAGGTGTACAGCTTCAGATAGACTAGTAAGTTGGGTTGTCATTTAAGTGGAAAAAATTTGTGGTCACTTTTCTTGGTTGAGACAATTCAGGTAATTCATGATGATGTGTCAGTCGTCTGGAGGATGTTGAAAGTTGACCATAAATTGATAACTGTTTTAAATAAGTTCAGGTAACTCAACACATAAAAATCCGCTGTGCAAGGGTTGCAAAAGACAAAGCTAACTTGTATATTGTCTCTGTTTCCTCAGTTTTCTCAAACCCATAACCGGATGCTGCTATGGCACGGATCAAGGACTAGCAACTGGACGGGTATTTTGTCTCAAGGTGTGTACAGCTTCTTGAAAATGAATTTCTTGCCCCATTTCTCAAACAATCAACCCCATGCCAAGTATACCAAGTATACCTATGTAAAGAATGATAAAATTCTGTCATCCCTGACTGGATGTTCTACATTTCCATTGCTGAAGTGTCATTAGTAAAAGTCTTGTCAAATGTGACCTGTCTTCAATGACTAAATGTCCGGTGTGACCTGTCTTCAAATGTGACCTGTCTTCAAATGTGACCTGTCTTCAATGACCAAATGTCCGGTGTGACTCAAAATCACAGGTTTAGTCACTACGGACAAACCACAACCAAATTTAGTAATTAAAAACAAGTCACATTTGACACGATTTTTGCTAGTGCATTGCATGCTGTAATGGGCACTTTTATGTCATGAACGCAGGCCTACGGATAGCACCTCCTGAAGCTCCTCACCAAGGCTATTCATATGGGAAGGGTGTGTATTTTGCTTACATGGTGTGTTTAAGTGCCGGGTTTTGTTGGGGTACACCCATAGGTGTTCTCATTTTATGTGAGGTAACATACTCATATGCCAACCGCAAGATCGTGTTTTGTTAACCCTTAAAAGGATCAAGAAGTTTGAATAAGGGTTCATGTTTTTTAAGCACTTTTAAGTAGGTCCTATGTGGAGTTTCTTTTGTTCAAGTTTTATTTCTTTCCAATCAACACATATAATCGTCTTCATTGATTTTTGTGGTATATAATTGATTATATTTTTCACAATATGATTGATTGAATTCGTCATTTTAAAAACATGAATTCTTTGTTCTTTAGGGGTTAATCCACCACAAAGGGTCTGATGTATACAGTGCCGAGGAGATCCCAAGAACTCTTTGGGTCTATTTACCTGCTCCATATCGTTTAGTATTGCTGGTTCACAAGTAAATTAGGGCTTGGCTTTTCTTTGCACCACTAGTGACGAAGTGACTTCACATAATGGTTTTTGAAGGCGGAATGGAGCACTCATGAGAAGACCATCTGAGGATGTGAAAAGCTAGGTTACATTATAGAAAACCCTGCCTTAGAATTGTCGATTGCTAGCTTGCCAACTTGTTGGCTCACTTAATAACCCTACAACCGCTGGAAAGCCTCAAGTAGATCCTATAATCGTCATTACCATTTTTTTAAACAAGCTCCGACCTATAGTTGTCATTGAAATATTGCTTCCTGTAAATAGATAACATCTTGGCAACAAGTCAAGCCTTATGCTCTTAAAGTAGTAACTGTGTGTTTTGGATATCCAGGTCGCCTTGGGAGATATGCAAGAGCTCTATGCTCAGGACTACCACGCTAGCAATCTGCCAAAGGGAAAGCTTAGGTATTGCAAACCCACTAGTCTCAAGACCTTATTATAAAGCTTTTGGCAATTTAGAACATGACAAGTTGTCTCAATACCTTCTCGAATACCTTTGCTTATTAGTAGCACACAACATGCTCAAATCATTTCACAACTTAGATGGATACTAGCCTAGCTCACTATTCATAGTGTTCTAAGGTGATACAAAGGTAGTAGATACTATTTTGTATACTAATGTTGTGAGATGCCAAGCGAACAAAGAAGAAGAGAACTTAAACAAATAAGAATTCAAAATCTAGAAGAAGAATGTTCAGGTTAGCATAAAGATAAGCCAGTAGTAAGGTTGGTGGTTCACGTGTTCAAACAACCGATTACTTGACTCATTAATAGATTGTTGATTTGCTAGGTTCATTGATAGTTCATCTAATTGATTCATTGACAATTCATAGAATTCTAATGTGGAGTGTAGCTCAAAGGTTGTTGAAAATACAGCTCCTGATCCTAAAGGGTGCACAATCCTTGAGGATGGAGTAATTGTACCTACCGGAAAGCCTATAGAAATAGACACCAAGGTAAGGGCCTAGCTCACATAAGCATGTTGTTGTAGATATGCCTTCAAAATTTCACATCAAGGTCTTAATGAGTCATTAAAAGCATATCATACTCATATAGCCTAGAGCATTTCAATGTTGTGTTTTTTGAACATCATTAAGTTATTAATATAATTTGCTATTTTACCTAAATATTTATTGGGTACTCGATTGGCAGGCAGGCATCGAGTGTAGTGAATACATTGTCTACAACACAACCCAAATTCGCATGCGATATCTTGTACAGAAACAGTTTGACTACAACTAGTAAATGGCAAATAAACATTCAGGTGTGGCATGAAGTGTGTACCCCAAAGAGATGAGACCTGGGATGAGGAGGAACGGATAGTGAAGTGGAATAGTGAAGTGGAATGACGTGGATTGGGGACACAACGAGATGACACAAGTGGTACCGTAATTATACTGAATATAGTTATTGTTGTACAATTATCAAAGGCTAGGAGGTTACTTTGAGACTAATGCTACTTAAAGAACAATTATCAACTTGATGGGTGGATTGATTTTTGGGTACAAATGGTAGCTACACTCAAACTCCAGTGTGAGATTTTGAACTGATGTAAGCAGTAAAGTTTTGTAATATAAAGTACTAGTATTGGGGAATTAAAGTCTCGATATGAATGCTTGTGTACTAAAGTGTCATTAGTGAGGGAAGGGGTCAGTAACACAAACTTGGTTAAGTTTCACTTGTTTGTCTCAAGTTCGATTGAGATATGTAAACTTGCAAAGGTTAGTAAGAAGGAGATAATCATGTAGATTAAAGGAGAATTAAGGTCCTATCTTAATGTCATAATAGGTTGTTCAAATGTGAAGTGTTGGAATGACACACATTGAAATGGGAATTGATCACTTTTGGTGAATGCAAAACCCCCTCCCTACTTCAATCCTTAATTTGGCATCGTGAATTCTGTGCCATGAGCTCACTGCAGCCAATGTATACATACATCGCACCTCCTCTCAAACACACTCCTCCATCCAGCTATTAAACCCCACGACCTACAAATTCCCTCGGGGGTGCATTGTACTAAACATGTACGAGTATACGTGAGTGCACAGGAGAGATATTAATTTGAACATTGCCGTATTACGTATACATACAATAGACATATTTAGAGAAGAAAATATTGATGTATACATACATTAAACATATATTTAGGATGGAATAGATCTGTATACAAAAGTTTTAGATATATAAATTCTAGTATACAAGGGGGTTTTTAGAGGGGGTCATGAAGGCACGTGATTCTCAAACATAGTGTAGAGTGCACCCCCCGCTATGCACAAACACTCAACCTCCAGAATTCAACAAACAAATGAAACTCGCTTTATTGCACAATCAGAATACAAGCTGCAGCGAAAATTAAGTAGGCGAGCTTTGCAGTGAGGATTCCACATAATTCAAAAGTGGAGGTGTATATGCACAAGAAGCTCGGATCCACTGACTGCACCGATTGAGACGAGTAAACAATCGCTGAAATCGTAAGAATTTCCAGCAAGAAGAAGAAGAAGGAAAAAAAAAAGTGACGGAGAATCAATGGTGGTGATGGTCGTGGATTAGCTTGGAGCTCGGCCTGGCAAGTGCTTGATGAGTGCCGCGGTGAAACCTTCGGCGTCTAGCTGCGTTACCCTGCGGCAGTGTCGATGTTCCCAATGATGTTATTTTAGCTGGTTCACAAGGGCCTAAGTTCAAGACCCATGATTTTATTATTTTTTGTTAATTTTAGACAAAATGCTAAATAAAATTGAGCTGGCTAGTTGATACAAAAGATTTTTGAAAAAAAGAAAGAAAAGAGTAATAGCCAAATTTCCTACATGTGTCAAGGTGTGTAGCAGCTTTAAATTTAGGTATTACCAGAATATTGCTTAACCCTTAAAGGATTTCGGGCATAGTAGATACGTTGCTGTATATTTAACATTTTTTGTAAGTAGAAAGTTCCAAATTGAGATTCCAATAGCTTTTAAGACCATGTTGATATGAATTTTAACTTCACTTTTGATATGAAATTCAAAGGAGGTGTAGAACCATTCCAAATACAATGAAATACAAATGTATAATATTGGCCGGAATGGCCAATCCGGACCTTTAAGGGTTAAGTAATATCTGGGTAGCACATGTGTATTACCTTGATGTTACCTTTATATTGATATGAAAAGAACATCCAAGGAGCATGGATTCTATAGCATATAAAGCAATGGGAGTTAACATCTTTTTGTAATAAGACCGCAATTTAGTTACAATTAGAAACTAAATTTACGTGATAATGACACAATAGTCCCAAAATTCATGGAATACAAATGACGTCCCTTCTATACTTAGAAAAGTGGATTTTAGTGAAAATTCTCTTTCAATCCATTGCTCCATTGCAGCGAAACTTTTATTGGCGAATAATCGCCCGAGTCTTACTCGTTTTTCACCTTGGCGAATTTACTCAGGGAAAAAAAAGGTAATTTTTTTTTTGATTAGCCAAAGCCTGACTAGCTGGGGCTCGGGCCGGGCCACATCAGCCGCCCCGCCTCACTGTCAGGCGCAAGCTTTCCCACTGTCTGCCATGTTGAAGGTGCCGGTCACTCACGTCGTGCATGAGCTCTGTCGCCTGGCTCACTGCCATTTATGTAAGGGTGCCAGAGTTTGAATTTCAATGGCGCTCCAGCTAATTTTGCAAGGCAGCCTGCGCGCTGCGCCATTTTCCGTCCCCTTCGCGTGAGCGCTACGCCAGTTTTCATCAGCCTCGCGCGCTGCGCCATTGTGCTTCGTTCTCGCCTGCTGTGGCTCTGGGTTTAGGGCATTCGTCGCTTGTACAAAGGCAGCGGTGTGCTTAGGTGCATTCGTCGCTTGTGTCTACGACCATTCGTCAAGTGCTGGGTGGGAGGTTTTTGCGTTGGTTGCGGGTATTCGTAGTAGCGGATTGGAAATTTGTGGGCGCCTGCGGTTTTAGGGTGTTTCTGGAGATTTTGGCGATGTCGACTACCGGCGATCCAGCGATGGCGAGCGGCGGAGCGGCGGGGGAAGGAACTATGGGAGTTCTTCGATGGCGATCGGAACCAGTATTTCAAGGCTGCCAAGGTGCGTTGTTCTCCACCATTCTCATTGCCTTTTGTGTCTTAGCTTCCTTCCCTTTGCTTCAGGTTCAGTTTTCAGATGTCTTCGTTTTCATCGATGGCGAGGGTCTAGGTGTTTAGGGGCATTTTCCGTGTGTGTGCGAAGTTGGGTCCGCACAGTCATTGTTTGCATGCGTTTTGGATCAGGGGTTCGTGTCTTTTATATTTTATTTATTTTTGGCGCCGGCAGTTTGCGGTTGAGTGAGGGGTCCTTATTTCGTTCTGTGCAATTTCTGGCGCTGAAGGTTGCTCGAATCAGTGGTTCCTGTATTTTCTGAATACAGATTCTGATCAGTAGTTCGTTTTTTCTTTGGGTGTTATCGTATTTTCTCAGGGTGTCTTCGTTTTTCATGTGTGTGTCTTCGATTTTTCTTTCCGTTTAGTCGTTTAGGTACAGATCAGGCCTTGGTCGTTTAGACAGAAATCAGGGCTTGGTCGTTTAGGCACAGATCAGGGCTTGGTCGTTTAGGCACAGATCAGGGCTTGGTCGTTTAGGTACAAATCAGGGCTTGGTCGTTTAGGTACAGATCAGGGCTTCTGAGTTTACGTACAGATCAAGGCTCGTGAGTTTACATACAGTCAAGGCTTGTGGGTTTAGACTAAGTCAGGGATTGCTCGTTTTCATTCAGTCAGGGCTTGCTCGTTTACATTCAGTCAGGGCTTCTGAGTTTACATTCAGTCAGTCTTCCGGCATTACATGCAGTCAGTCTTGCTCGTTTAGATAAAGTCAGTCTTGCTCGTTTACATGCAGTCAGGGCTTGTGAGTTTACATTCAGTCAGACTTGCTTGCATAAGTTCAGTCGGTCTTGCTCGTTTACAGTCACTCTTGCTCGTTTACATGCAGTCAATCTAGCTCGTCATATACAATCTGTCTAGGTGGGTTTAGCTGCGTGTTTAAAGTCCACCATTCATGGTTTAAACTGCAGTCCAAGCTGAGGATTTTGTTTAAGAGGTGCTTTGATTTAGCGTGCTTCAAAGGGTGAGGCCAATGGCGAAACACCAGTTCATGCTCACGAAATTTTTGTACCATGGGGTGTCTGACGGTAATGGGGCCAATGTTGAGGGGTTGCGGGAATTTGGGACAACACAGATTGTCATGAGCAGTGATTCCGGGAGCAATGGGCCGCCGTTGGAAGAGGGTGATGGGTCCAGCGTTCACTTCCAGGGTGCTCCGGTGTTTGTGAGCACCAACATGGCTCGGCAGATGGGAGGAGAGGACTCGGCTGATGGGAGGAGAGCACCCGCGGCACCCACTCGGCAGCGGCTCTCTGCTGCAGAAAAAGGTAAGTCCATACTCCCCGGGCCTTTGGACGGTGGCGCAAGTTCCAGTGGTTCCGATGCCGTGCCAATTTCTACTGCTGCAGTAGGAGGGGTGCCGGAGGTCGAAATTCTTGACCCTGTGGTAGCCTCTCCCGCACATGACGAAGCTAGGAGGAGGAGAAGGGTGTATGAGGGTAATCGCCATTGGCAAGATTCGTGGGCAGCCAAGTTACCATGGGCAGAATCTGTCGTTGGTAAAGATGGATTTGTCAAGCAAGTAAGATGCAGAATTTGCACGGATATTGATGGTCGTGATAAATTGCTTGTTCCTAAGATTGATAGTCTTTGGAAGCATTGTGGGCGTAGGAAGGCCACCACAAGCTTTGGGAAAGTGGTGGCGGGTCAATACTACTTCTTGACCACAAATGTTCATGTAAAAAACAAAAAAATATACCTTGCAAGGTTGGGGAAGGGTGGAGACACGGTGGTTCAGCAGGTAGCAGCTGGAGCAGTGCGCGAGAGGAAGCGCAAGGTGGTCCAATTTCGGGCCATCTTTTGGTTGCTCATGCAAGGGAGGCCAATGACTGATTTTGAGCGTACCAAGGAGTTGTTTGATGTGCTCGGGGTCCCCGATTTTCCCAAGAAGCATTGGAGTGCAAATTGCAGGTGGGAGATGGCTGATCACATGGCCAAAGTGTTGGGAGAGCATACCAAGGGCATCATTGGATCAGCCCATTTCTTTTCCCTATCCGCGGATGAGGTAACATCCATTGACAATGAATCTTGGATTTCTATTCACATCTATGTTTGCATTGGGTTCAAGCGGGTTCCCATTCTCTTGTCATTGAGTCGCTTGATAGATGGCAATGGTGCTAATGCCATTAAGCAATGCATTGAGGGTATGGTTACCCATCACACGGGCCTTGATGAGGTGCAAATGGCACAAAGGTTGGTGTGTTTTGGGGCGGATGGGGTCTCAGTTTTTCAGGGCAGCAGGAACGGCGTAACGGTGCAAATGAAAGAGTCCATGGCCCCGTTCATGTTTGGGGTCCATTGCATGGCTCACCGCACCAATCTTGCGGTTGAACCACTTTCTAACTTGCCCATTGTGTCTAAGCTTGAGGCACTATGCCAAGCTATGCATTCATACTTTAGCCATAGTCCTAAGAGGCATTTGGAATTCCAAAAGCTTGCCGACATCATGGAAACAGAGGGTTTGAAAATGTTGCGAAATGTGAAGACACGGTGGATTTCTCTTCTAGAGCCATTGAGGAGGGTGATGGGTGAGTACAAGACACTAATTGCCAAGATGTGTGAGGATGCGGCGGTGAAAGAGCCCGGGATGACATCAAAGCAAGCCATGGCGAGGGAGACCGCGCGCCTAAACTATGACTTGTTGTGTGATGTTGGCACTTTGCTTGCACTTCCTTGCATTTTGCCCCTTCTTGAGTCGGTGAATTCCTTGATGAAGTTTGCCCAATGTAACCACGTGTTCGTGAGTGATTATGTAGCGGCGGTAAAGATTTGCCAAGCGGAACTATACATGATGTATAGTGATCGTGACACGGCATGGCAAAAATCTCACTTTGAGATGTTCCATGACATTGTCAATGATCACTCATATGCAATCACCCAAGAGTGGGTGACGGATTTGAACACGGGCTCTCAAAGCCTTGCATTTCGCATTGGGGATCACACTTATCCGGCTCACATGATTTGCTCCGTCACGGGCAAGAAATTGCCGGTCTCACACGAAGACTTTGAGGCGGTGGTCTCTAGTGTGAAAGGGCAATGCAAAGATGCTGCTGAAATGCTCACGCTTGAGCTTGATGTGAGATTCCCGGAGGTGGAATTGATGAACGCCTTGGGCGTAGTATTTCCTCAATATTGGTTGCAACCAAATTGTGAGGAATTGTTCCCCTTGCATGTGAAGACCTTGAGGGGACACTACTCTATGCATCGCACGGTGAACTTTGGCACCAAGGAGGAGCCCATTATGAGGGAAATTGAGCCCCTCATTGATGGTAGATTGCTTTCTTTGCAAACATCTTTGTTTAAACTCACAATGAAGTCTCATGCAAAGGAGGCTATGGAGGAGCCACGGGACCAAAATCCGGTGACTAAGTTGTGGGTGAAGGTGGGGCAAAATGCCTTAATGCTAAACCGCCTTTCGGAGTTCATAAAGGTGGCTGAAATTGCCATCACGGCGGTGCTTGGGAGTGTGGAAGATGAACGCACGTTCTCTACTCTTGGATTTATGAAATCCAAGCTTCGTAACCGACTTGGTGGGCATTTGGACACATGTGTGAAGATGTTTTCACAACAATTCTTCACTCTCCAATCCTTCCCTTTTAACGCGGCAATTAACTCATGGCGTGATGATCGTGCAAGGAGGGGGGCCGATGTGTAAGGCCTTTTGTTTCCATTATGACGGCAAGTTTTGAGTTGCAAATTTGTTGAACATTTTACTAACTTGGTTGGGGGTGGGTGGGATTGTCAATTGCGTTGGGCAAGGCCTTATGCGCCGGGGTTCAACTCCCCTTGGCAATTGCTGAATTTTTTTTGAAGTTTTGGAAATTTTGGCATGTGCTGAATTTTTTGATGAAGTGCTGTAATTTTTGGTCAAGTGCTGTAATTTTGGTCAAGTGCTGAAATTTTGAACAAGTGCTGATTTTTTGTGAAGTGCTGAAATTTTTGATGAAGTGCTGAAATATTTTATGAAGTGCTGAAATTTTGAACAAGTGCTGATTTTTTTTTGAAGTGCTGAAATTATTGGTGAAGTGCTGAAATTTTGGTGCATTGTTGAAATTTGTGGCCAAGTGCTGAAATTTTGGTTAAGTGCTGTTTTTTTTAGTGAAGTGCTGTTTTTTTTTGTGAAGTGCTGATTTTTTAGTGAAGTGCTGGTTTTTTTGTGAAGTGCTGATGTTTTAGTGAAGTGCTGATTTTTTTGTGAAGTGCTGAATTTTTTATGAAGTGCTGATTTTTTGGTGAAGTGCTGATTTTTTAGTGAAGTGCTGATTTTTTTGTGAAGTGCTGATTTTTTAGTGAAGTGCTGAAATTATTGGTGAAGTGCTGAAATTTTGGTGTAGAGCTCAATTTTTTGGCAAGTGCCTTAAATTTTTGTGAAGTGGCTTAATTTTTGGCAAAAGATTAGCCACCAATGCACCTATGCTGAATTTTTTGTCGCGTGTTATACTACCTTTGAAACATTTGGGATGCCACATTCCCATGATTTTTGGCTTCACACTTGCCACATGAGTTGAAGCAGTAAAATAAATTCAGAATTTTGGCTTAAAAATTGTGATTAGAGGCTCGCCAGTCGCATACAAAAAATGGGCTCATTGTAGCCTCATTTGAGAGCTGAAATTACTGTGGAGTGGCCAAAAAAGCACCTCTCAATCCCATTGAGGTGCGTGTCGCTCTACCATCAAGAATCCTTAAAAATTTCCCTGCTCCATTGCATTGCTCTATTGTGCTATGTAGCAAAAATGGTAAACTGTCTCCCGACCAAAACAAAATATTTAAAAATACACTGTTCAAGACCCTATGACCGTTCGCACGCCTCGGATATACCCGACCTGCTGGGGAACATTCCCTGATGTGACTGGCTGAACCGGTTTCCTCCCCAAGGCTCTCCTTTACTCGTCTTCTCCTTTACTCCTGTCTACACTTCAGTTCTCCTCTCCTCCCGCTATGGCGATGGTCCTCGCAGCTCCGTCGTGCGCCCTTGTGCATGCTCCAAGCTCCCCTAGCAATGCTGCTGCTGCTTCCGCTTCCTCCAATTCGCCGGTTCTCGTTCCCGGAATTCAATGCCGAACGAGGCAGCTACGATTGCGCATTGGCGCCCCGTTGCGATGGAATTCCTCGCCGAAGTATGGATTGCTTTCGTCCGACAACAGTTGCAGCAGCTACGGTATTTCTTCTGGTGCGAAAGGGAAAGATCTCATGCAGGATAATTTTTTAGTGTCTGCCGCACGTTCGGCTGGTGAAGCTTTGTCTGAGCAGGAGGCGTTTGCCAAGGAGTGGGCTCACAAGCCGCGCCGCGTCGTTCTTTTCGTTGAGCCTTCTCCGTTTTCGTACGTTTTCGCACGTTTTCGCCTTTCATGTCAAATTCTCGCTGGAGAAATTTTTGCTCGTTAGATTATAAACTCTCCTTCTAGCTTCTGAAAAGAACAAAATGCATTTATATTGTTCGCTGGAGAAATTGTTGCTCATTAGATTATAAACTCTCCTTCTAGCTTTTGAAAAGAATAAAATGCATTTATATTGTTCGCTGGAGAAATTGTTGCTCATTAGATATAAACTCTCCTAGCTTCAGAGAAAAATAAAATACATTTATATTGTTGCTCATTAGATCATAATAGCTTCAGAAAAGAATAAAATACATTGATATGAGAAGCTTTTATTTCCTTGTAGAAGCCAAAGAATTCGATTAATTAACTTTCTTAAGCAGTTGTAAGACACTCACGTTTCTCTTCAATCAAAAAGGAAACACTGTAGATAGCAGACGAAAAAGAAATCCTAAAAGGATTAGGATCACTGTAGAGAGTATGCACTTGTCGCTTCCCTATAGAAAATTAATTATCCAATCTGTAACGTCGGAATATGCTTCAGATGGACCCTAGCAAGAATAATTTGAACGAATAAACGCGGCTCTTGTCACTGGTGAGCGTGGTTTGTAAGAAGGCTGCTCTTACTCCTAACATTGCTGAATTTTGCAGTGAATCGAATTTTTCATAAAGTAAATTTTGAACGTTATTTTCTGTTAAGTTTGGGAAAGTAAAAAGTATTACGAAATGAAATGAAACCTAGGGGATCAAGAATTGAAGGTTTTTTTGGTTCTGAAATATCTTGAACTAGAAGAATTTTTGAACGCTTTTCTCTGTGTAGTTTGGGACAAGCAGAAGCGTTATGGAGCCTAGGGAATCAAGAATTGAAGTCCTCTTTTTGGTGCTGAAACTAATCTTGAACTAGAAGAATTTTTGTCCTGATTGTTTGTCTAGTTTGTAATACAGGTATATCTCAGGTTACAAGAATCGTTACCAAAACTTTATCCGCTACTTACGTGAACTTGGAGACGAGGTACTCGCTCGCGCTTTGAATGTCTTGCCAGGCTATATATCTCAACTATCTACTTCATCATGGATGGGAAAATGAATGTCTTCAGGAATGTTTTGAGTTTGTCAGGATAGACTGTAAAACAGTTATGTGTGAAAGAGAGGTCGTGTTGTAAGAATTTTATCTGATTAATTAGATCTCTTATGTCCTTCATGAGCACTACTGCATCCTGCTCACTCATTTGAAATCCAATCGTATTCTTCACTGCACTTTGAGCAGCTGCTTCAAACACAATCTCAGTCATTCTCTTTGCTTTTCCTTTTTTCTCCTCTGCAGGTCCTAGTTGTCACTACGCATCATGGTGTGCCTGAGGAATTTTATGGTGCAAAAGTCATTGGTTCCTGGAGGTAAACACCTGCTTCTTCATTTTACATTTGAATTTCTTTGTGTTAAGCTTGGTTTTCAAAAATTCTACTCAGATTGTGTTTGTCATGATTGCGAGACATTTGGCAGGCTCAGAGATGTCACACGTTAATGGTGAGCACTTGTGGTGTTTCTTTTTGGCAGTTTTCCCCTCCCTTTGTACCAGTCTGTTCCGTTGTCGCTTGCGTTGAGCCCACGCATATACAAGGAGGTGAAGAACTTCAAGCCCGATATCATCCATGCATCATCTCCTGGAGTTATGGTAAGTCTCCCCTGTTGCTTAGATTGTAATAATAGCGGGCAATCTGATCTCATCGTATTCCTATATATTCATTCGCCTTATCTTTTCCCGGATATGAAACTTTCTTAAAGCCAATAGTGTGAAAGTACTTGCTCGAGTCCAGAGCAGAGCAGTTCTGCTCTTGAGTAACTGATATGAGCCTGTCAAAAACTGGTTTGATTCTAGCATAGCGTTTATTTTAGTCTGGTAATTAAGAATCCCGGGATTGTACATTTCGCAGGTATTCGGAGCCCTTATCATATCTAAGCTTGTCGGGGTTCCAGTTGTAATGGCCTATCACACACACGTTCCCATGTGAGTGATTGGCCCTCTAGAACTTATTTTTGGTTGAATTTCTGTCATCCTTGTAATATAATTTTCAGATCCATTGAAATGTGTCTAATATCCAGAAGTCTTTAATCCGCGTACACATGCCTGACTTTCCTTGACTTGTACTTCATGGTTACTTTGTTCTGCAGGTATATTCCAAAGTACACCTTTAGTTGGCTCGTCAAGCCAATGTGGCTAATTATCAGTAAGTTTTATCCTTTTACCCTGCCATACCTTCAGTTTTGTCATATATCTGGCGTTGAAGAATTCGAAATTAAAGACTGTGACAAGTGGAAAGGCATTGAAAAGTTGTTTCTGTAACAGAAATTCTGCACAGGGCAGCAGATTTAACATTAGTTATGTCTGTTGCACTTGGAAAGGAGTTAAGAGCTGCTGGAGCCTCCACTGGTAAGCTTTTGAACTGCTCCCTTTAATGAATTTATTAGAAAACTCTTTCTTTGGTCACGATGAAACTCAATTTTTAGGATTTGGATTGTAGTGGTCATTAAGTTTGTCGTCAGGCGGATCCTAGTACATATTTCCTCAAGTGAAATATTTGAAATATGTCGTGCGTACAATCAGCTCCACTAACGAAGTATGTTTGTGGATGCAGCTGAAAAGATCCGTATATGGCGGAGGGGTGTGGATTCGGATAGATTCCATCCTCGGTTTAAGAGTGCGGAGATGCGTCACAAAATAACGTAAGTGTATATTTCTCTAGGAGATGAGAAACACGCCATGCTTTTTTCATGAGATCAATCCTTTACATAGACTAGGCTAACATGGTCATTTCGACAAGATGATGGCGGCCCATTGAGTCTCACTAGTGTTTGGGATTGTCCAAGTTTGTCTACATGCCATGTGCACAGAAACATTCAGCGTCAATTAAATGGTGGAAGAGAAGTCAACTTCAGTAAAGGAATATACTTCTCATGTTTTATATTATGCTTTGTTCTTTGCAGTGATGGGAAGCCAGATACCCCTACAATTGTACATGTGGGTCGACTTGGGGTGGAGAAGAGTCTTGACTTCCTTGTAGAGTGAGTTTCTTTATGTCAACATTTTGATATCCACACTGGCATACATAACATTCTTTAGCAGCTCCACTGTTCACCTTGGGAATCAGCATCCCAGGCCAGAATCATTGCAAGAATTGTAATCTTCTGGAGAGTCAAAGCCATATTTAGTTAAAGATGGCTTGGCAGCTCAACAAACTTCTGTTTCTATGTGTTTCCACATCATCAATACCCTATTCAGATGCTGATTCTCTGCACAAGCAAAAGGGTGTGCTGCAGTACTAGCTAAAGAATGTTATGTAGGCTTCGAACGATTATATGTGACTTTCGAGATCAATGTTGAGTGATGCAATATCGGATGATTTAGTACTGTACGATATTTTTCAAAAGATGATCTACTGAATTTTTTCTGATTTGTAACAGGGTCATGGAGAGAATTCCACAAGCAAGACTGGTCTTTGTGGGTGATGGACCTCACAGGTACGTCAGCTCTGATGTTATCATCCTTCAATTTTATGGCAACTAAATGTTTTACATTTGGTACATTGATTTTTCCAGTGTACATCCAGTAAGTCGATGATGGCATCCTTCTCATATCGTAACAATGACATTTGTTTCAACTTCCTGACCAGTCTGATTTTTAATGAAATCTTGACCAAATTAGGCCGGCCTTAGAGAAAATGTTCGAGGGCAAAAACGTCCACTTCACAGGCATGCTGACAGGCGAAGCGCTCTCTCAGGCTTATGCCAGCGGCGATATTTTTATCACACCATCCGAGACTGAAACTCTAGGATTCGTCGTTTTGGAGGCTATGGCGTCTGGCATTCCAGTGGTATGTGCTAGAGCAGGTGGAATTCCGGACATTGTAAATCAGGATGGAGTGACTGGCTTTCTATATACACCTGGAGACGTGGACGACTGCGTCAAGAAGTTGAACGCTCTTATAAATTCTCAAGATTTGCGAAATAGAATTGGCCAAGCAGGTGATATTCTGACGCAATCTTTTTTTTTAAAACCATGAATGCTTCTTGTTGCTAATTGGATGTACTAGATCTTGTAGAGTTTTGCATGATGAATTTGAGTCAGAAATAGAGAGATCGAATTCAGGTATCTTCAGTCTTACTGAAACAACGAATGCAAGGCTAATCTCGTTTTCTCGATGACGTGGATCAGCAACTATGGCACATACCTTTGTGGAGCGTAAACATAATCTTTAGATCACCTGTCAAACAGGTTGCTGGAATATGTTGGATTGACTTGGATTCCGCAGGTCGGGAAGAGGTGGAGAAATTCGATTGGCGAGCGAGCACGAGGCAAGTGCGGAATGAGGAATATAGTGCAGCCATATGGTTCTGGCGAAGAAGGAAGGAGCAACTGGCTAATCGCTTTTCAGGGTGGTTCAAGCGCCCCGAACCACTGGCACCTTGAATTGTTGTAAAGTATAATGAAATCTTTGGTTTTCCCATTTGCTCATCCATGTCAAAATCTCAGGAGCAGATTTAGAATACCCTTGGAAAAAGATGAGTGTTAAATAAATAAATTAAAACCGTGTGTGGAGTTAGATTGCATGCAACAGTTAGGAGTCCAAAGAGGCAGTGATGCGATTCTTGTTACTTCATTGATTGATTATTGTACATTTTGATGTTGATAAAGAAACGTTAAAGTGAAGGTTTATCAGGCTGTTCTAATCCGTCCTTAAGTGTGCGCAGATAGTCTATGCACCAGCTCCTAGCCATCATACAAAAAGAATGCCGTCATGCGACCATATTATTAACAAGTCTACATTACCATAAAGTATATTTTCTATGTTTTCTACATCAAACGTTTGGTGGTGCGTCATGGACTGTGGTAAAAATGACAATTGTGCTGAGTAGCCACAGGTCAAAGTACATTTCCTACACAATGACAATGCACTCCTAGACCTCCATGGATCATTGTTTCAAGCCTGATTAAATTTTCTTCTTAAATATGCCAATCCACAATATGCACTGTCATGCACCATCGTGAATAAAAAAATTTGTTGGGGCAGTTTGACTATAGGAAAAAAAATGCCTCACGGGAAAAATGCTCCTCATCCATAATCTTGTAGGACTTGAGTGTCTGAACTCAAAAGTGGATTATTGGATTGCAAATCAGCCACTGCTCTCTCTCCATCTGTCACTTGCACACCCAGCTTTCCATCTTCCATCACATGCCTAAGAAAGGGGTCCTTTTGTCCTTTCCACATAGACCCCTCACAATATTATCACTCTTTATTATCACTCTCCAATATCACAATATTGTGTACGCATGTGATTGGAACTTTCCCCATGCTAGGTACTGAAGTCATGTATGTTTTCCCCATGCTACAGTGACTGTCAAAACTGATCAAACATTTGCAAACACTTCATTCAATCCTTGGTGGACAAGAAATGAACACATAAAAATGGAGCTGGTAATTTTATTAACATACTATGTAATAAATAGTACATATTAGAGGAAATACGCCTTCCATATTAGAGCTCTAAACAGATTGAGAAAAATCCAAAGTCCACCTAGGCATTTGATCAGTTTTGCCAACCCATGAAAGATGATCTCTCAATACTTTGTCCACCTCCCTTTTGCTGCTTTTACAGCTGCAATTCTATGTGGCATACTTTCTACAAGCCTCCTACAATCATCTGGTGTAATTGAGTGGAAAACTTCTACCACACGATCCCATAATTCTAATAATCCATTTGGAGGTCTCTCATATTGATTGAGTCTCCGTTTGAGAATTGACCAAAGGTGTTCAATGGGATTCAAATTAGGCGATTGAGCAGGCCAAGGTAGAAGAGCAAAAGGTTGCCGTGAGAACCACTCTTGAAGCATCTTTGTTGTGTGAATGGGAGCATTGTCTTGTTGAAAGATAACACGAGAACGGTCTAAGTTGAACTTGGAAATTACCCTGTGGACATTTTCCTCTAGAATGTCACGATAACGAATCTGATTAATGCGCCCCTCCACTTTGCATATCAATCCAGGTCCATGCATGCACATACACCCCCAAACCATAATCCCTCCACCTCCATGTTTCACTGTTTGACTGATAGTTCGTTCCGAAAGCGGCATCGCCTCTCGTGTCCAACACCAAACTCTTCCGTCTGAGTTGAAGCGGTTGATTTTACACTCGTCTGAGAAGATTACTCGACTCCAATCCTCTATGGTCCAGTGTTCGTGGACACTAGCGAACTCTAAACGTGCCTTTACATTTTTGAGAGAAAGATGTGGTTTTTTTACCTTTGTTTGCGAACGTAAACCAGCTCTATGAAGTGCACGTTTGATAGTATGAGAGCTCACTTTCACTCCCAATACTTGTTGCGAAGACCTTGCTAAATCTGCACAAGTACCCACTCTTCCCCTCACCATTTCTAATACACACCTTCGTTCCTGTGCTCTATTCAACTTTCGAGGTCTACCTCCATGCAAGCGGTTTACATCTGAAACATGTACCTGACGAAGGTTATGAACACTTCCCACACTCACATGCAAAGTATTTGCTATCTCCCTGTGTGAATATCCTCTCTGGAGCATCGAAACTATGTTATCTTGAGTTTGTCGAGATAATGCTTTGGGCATCTTGAAACACTAAAGAAGAAGGCCTATACAGTAGCAATAATTGTGTACACAGCTATCAGAGACTAGAGAATTCAAAGTTCTATGAGTGCCAGTGGAAGATCTCTCACAAATCTGTGCACATCACTTCATGAGATATTGCATTTCATGGAGTGTCAAAAGTGATCAAATGAGAGAGATGGTCACTAACCATCCATCTGTCCACACAAATGCATTGCCATCTGTACAATTACGTTGATAAGTATCTCAGCTTATAATAGATTGTGATTAACCTCTAAACCAGAGCATGTCACTTGCCAGATTGCAATTAATGACAATCGAACTTGTAATTATCCAATGTATGATCAGTTTTGACAGTCACTGTAGGTTCTGAAGTCATGTATGACGGTTATCAAATGGGTTAGAGCATGGCCCCATGGCCTCAGAGAGTTTCTCACACTCCAGAAGTAGATGAAAAGTGCCAAGGGCCCTTTCAAAATTCCTCTTGACTCTGGATTTTAGCGTGTTAGAAATTGGGCTTTCAAATCACTATTTAGTTGACTATACCCTCACATTTTACTTGTGATTGATCCATTGACTATTTGATGCGCACTATTGATATGTGAAGGGCGTGCAAGGGTGGGGGAGTGTGGGTGCAAGGACCCTTCAAATATAGATGAATAATTTGAGAGGGTTAGTCCTAGCGTGCATGGGTGGGAATGCTCTTATGTAATAGAGTTTTACGTGTGCTTCCAAATTTCCTAATTATGATACATTTAAATTTAACCCAAAAAAAAAAAAAAAAAAAAAAAAAATCGACAATTTTTTGTCAAAATCTTACTAGCTTTGGGTCCAAGTGAATTTTACACTTCAATTCTTTTGATGATACAATATTTGTAATGTTGTACTACTTTTCTGTATTTTAGTTTATTTATATATAAAAAAACCCAAAAGCTCATAGTACTCTCAATACTATTTCCAACTACAACAAATAGTACAGTCAATTGTTTTATTTTGTCATCCAACGGTCGTGGAGAGTGTGTGAGCGTGTATGCATGGCCTTCATTGTATAATAGATCACTCCAGTGAATAATCATTGCAAAGATGTCAAAACAAAAATATACATCAACATTGTTCTCATGTTTAACCCTTTAGCGCGCCGGCGTCCAGAATCTGGACGCCGGATGAATTTGAGCAGCTCAATTTCTGTAGGTACTGGATGTTTTTCATCCATTTTTATTTATTTTTCATTCTTGTGCTAGTTGAATACCATTTGTACGGTATGGATCTTCCAAATAAGATAATGTGAATTTTTGAAAAATTACAAAAGTGATTAATGTCAAGTTTCGATCTTAGTTCAAAAAGAAAGACCTTAAATATGATTTTCCATAGTAAGTAGAATCAAATAATGGAAACCATACCATCTCGTAGTGCATGTCATTCTAATTTCATTACAATATTTTTTTTTTAAATTGTGTTAATTTTGGATTTTTAATTGAATTTCAAGAGAAAACCTTGCAAGATTACTTTAAAAATATTAATAATAAATATGATGAATCCAACCGTACGGATGTTATCTACACATTGACATTTGCAACTTTGTTTTGTACATCAACTCCATTTTCGTTTTTCATCAACCATTTTATAACAAATCTTTGAAAACAGTGTTGAATCGGGACGTTAAAGGGTTAACACTATTTTTTAGCTTGGCATTGTATTAAACGTCTGACGTCAACTGTTTAATTAAACAAGTGTCAAAATGTCAAATATGTTAAGCAACTTGAATGAAATATTCCCAAATATCCTAAAATATTCTAAAAGTATGCTTGTTTAACCCTTAAGTGCCAAGGTGATCCAAAAGTGATCGTTCTAAAAATAAAAAGTATTGCAAAATTAGTTAAGAGTGTCCAAATTGAGTGTTTCTTGAACATGACCTATTTAAAATCAAATTTCCTATAAGAATATGTCATTGGATCATTAAAATGTGTTCATAGAAATTTAAAAAAAATAAAGAATGTTGAACAGTGTAGGTGTTGAAAATTTAGAATAGTTTACAAAAGCATCAAATTTGTAAATTTCTGAAAAATATGCATGATAATTTATATTTTTTATGGATGTAGTTTAAAAATGGATTATAAATTATAGATTTTAGATTAAATCTCTACGAATGGATTCCTAAAATTCATCATATACAATAATGAACATAACATTTAACTAGTAAACTTCCAAAACTCAAACAAATATAAAATAAAATTATTTACGTTAGAATTGTGGTACGATTGGCTACAAGCACAAGGTTAGTAAGACACTTAAATACTCATTGGAATTTGTTTCATTTAACCCCTAAATTTTTGAGCGACCATATTCTGGTCGTTCCACTTTTTGGGCAGCCTCCAGGGACCTCATATTTTTAAAAATTTCAATGAAAATTTCAGTGTAAATTCCAAAAACTACACTCTACATATCGCACTTCGTTTCATGTCATTCCGATAAGTATTGCAAAAGTTATAAGCATTTGAAGTTTTTGAAGCGAGATCGGGCAGCAAGAATTTTTTTATTTTTTACTCTTTTTCAAAATTTCTTTTTTGATTCATGATTGGTTGATTTTTATCTACAAATGAAGCTTTAAATCTACCCATTTTGAGCAATGGGATAAAAGTTATGAGGAGATCTGTTTTTTGGGCAGTTTGGAACTCAATTTTCACTATTTTTTAATGAAATAAAAGGCACTGGGTGAAGATTTCCAAGTACAACATTCTCACTGTTAAGAATTACATTTTACGATTCCATGTCAAACTTATTAATGATTTTCTTTTTCCTTTCACTTTGTACCCACTTCTAGTAATTGTTTTATGAAAAAATTAATACGAGCTTTTTTCTTACAAGATTTTATATTTGAAGACTTAACTCAATTGTTAACATGGCCTTGCCATTCAATGAATTTCTAACCCATTCAAAAAAAAGATATTAATTTCTAAAGTTCAAATTTGTCACCGGATTGAACCCCAAAACATCTTCTTCTGCAACTTCGATCCTTATAATCTAAAAATCTAATGGTCATTTTGCTCTCAAATTTTGTGCTCACATGAAAATTCAAGTTGGGTATTAGATCTTACGGTTAAATGATGAAAAAAAATAAAAAACATATGATTTCTTCTGCAACTTCCAAATGCTGAGAGTTTTTCATGGTTTTTTGTGAGAATACGGTCCTGGTCCTTTAGGGGTTAAAGTATTCATTTTGTCACGCTCTTATGTAGTGTTGAACATTTAAATTGACACTTTTACAAATTACAAGTTCCAAATCTTGGCAATTTCTATTCATGTGACGAAAGTTTATACCTTTAAGCAATAATAATTTAATCCATAAAACATATTGAATATTTTATTTATTATAAATATTCCAATTTTTTTTTTTTTTAAAGTATTTATAAAAAATCTAAATATTTTTAATGGTATTCAACTGTATAGAAAATTTTTAGGGATTATTTCATTAAAACTTTTGTATTTTATAAACTTCTAAAAATTCATATTAAACACATATTATAACACATTTAGTTTGTAGCAAAAACCCTCATGCACTTAACCTGTCTAAAAGCCCAACGAGTGGAGTTTAACTTGGATTGACATGATTCAAATTGTGTTTGAAAGTAGACTTGATGTAGTATTTTAAAATATTTTTTATTTTTTCAAAAAGGTATTTTTTGTTTGGGGCAAAGAGTTAGCTTCGGGCAGCGACCAAGAAATGGTCGTTTGAGTGTTTAGGGATTAAGTGTTAACAAATAAGGAGGTCTATTGAATGTCTTGGACGTCGTGTTTGACACTTTGTCTACACTCAATAGACTATTTAGTATTTGGGACACTATTTTTCAACAAAGAAATTATTTGACTTTTTGGAAATTACTGTTACTATAAATAGTGTAAATTTTAAAATAATAAACTTTCAAGTAAACCTTCTCAATGTAGTGGCATTACAACGACAACTGGCAACTTTATGATAAAAATGGCATGTCAATTCATGTCACTCTGATGAGTCTGATCACCTCAAAGCCGGAATATCGCACTCTTAGTGGAAGTAGGAATGTCAAGTAGCAAACTCCTACAATG
This sequence comes from Pohlia nutans, assembly GCA_022496805.1. Classification (NCBI taxonomy): domain Eukaryota; kingdom Viridiplantae; phylum Streptophyta; class Bryopsida; order Bryales; family Mniaceae; genus Pohlia; species Pohlia nutans. The sequence continues at coordinate 11,180,516 of CM040095.1, read as the reverse complement.
TACTATATTTTTCTTCACTATATTTCCTCACCGCATTGAACAAACCGTGGTTAAAGACATCAATTCTAGTCACACACTAAATCATAATTTTAGTTTAGTGGTTGAATAATGAGTCAATTTACAAGAATAGTCTACTACACCGAAATCACCATATACTGTGGTTGCGTGAATGGCGTGGGTACATTCGTCCATTTGGACAAATTCTCATATGTTTGAACAAAATTTCATCCAATCTCGGCATCCAATTTGAATGAATTTTGCCACAATATTTGAAAAAATAATTACTAGTAAGGCCTCTCGTAAATAACGTGGGCCACAGTATATAGAAGAATCCTGATCCTAAATCCCCCTTGACATTAATGCAAACGCTATTCACACATGGGCCCCATCTTCAAAAGAAATTCATTTCGGGCACCATAGGATCCTTTTTTGGAAAAAGTTTTTGCAATCCTGGAACCTACGGCCCAAATTAGTTTAGGAGGACTCCCTCAAAAATTATAAGCCCTTGGAAGAGGGGATTGTTTTTTAAGGTAGAACCCTACATGCACAAAATAGGAACCGGACAGTTCTTGTAAGGGGGGAGGCCGCTTGAATCTAGCGCTTCCCTCAATGGGAAGGCCCCAAGGCGCCAAGAGCCTGTCTATCGAGGGCAGCCCGTGATTCTGAACGCTTGGGGCCCATTATAAAGTTTCGGGCCCTGGCACCGATTGTGGTGCCGACATCCGTAACGTTTGGGAAGTGCGTTATACCATATAATTGGCACGATTTTCTGAACGAAAATTGTGTACCAGTGCTTTACGTTCTCACTCTTACACTAACCTTTGAAAGGCCGATGGGGATAGTAGATACGTTGGCGTATATATGACATTTGTTGTTAACCCCTAAAGGACTGTAAGGCCTCTACGGGGCTTCAGGGACTAGAAAGTGGGGAAATTTGGGTTCTTGGGCTTTGGATTGTAGGATGAGCAACAAAGAGACCCTGGCTCTTTTGAGAGCCAAATCCGTAGGTAGTTCTTGATCGGAAATTCATCAGGTGAGCGATTTTTGATGATTTTTTTGAGTTGCACGGTGGGTATCTAGGAAAAACTTCAGACCCTCATATCTTCCTCCTAAAACCTCCAAATTACTTGAAATTTTTTTCACATGTTTAAAATGATGATTTCTACTCATAATAAAAATTTCAAAATTTTTGGAGCACTTTTGAACAATCCGATTTCAGCATGTGTACAAAATACCCCAAACAAGTTCTTGGGGAATGGCCACATATGGGTACCACTTTTGCACGTCTCACATAGTGTGCTAAAAATTCCGTTTTTAACACCATGTATATAGTTGCAGCCATAGTGCCTATAACACCCTCTAGTGTTTGTAATTTTCCAATGTTTTCTTCTTACCAAAAAGACACTTCTCGAAAATCACACTATTTTTGGAGGGGGTACCCATATCAGGCCATCACCATCCTTCAATCTTCTCAACGGTGGCATTTTCTCAAAAATTATGCGATTTTGTCGATCTTTTTTTCATAAAAAAGCTACATAACTAAAGTCTTCTTTAGTTTCAACGGTGCCAATTGTCAAATTTATCCCACACCAATGAGGAATTGAGCTTGCTACAAGAGCTAGTCAAGAAAACAAGAGCTAAGTTCAACACCCCAGTCCTTTAGGGGTTGATAAAAAGTTCCAAATTGAGACCGAAACAGCTCATTAAAATCATGTCGACGCTTCACTTTTGATCTTAAACCCATAGGAGATGTGAAACTATACCAAATACAATGGAATACTGGTGTTTTATACTCGTCAGAAAGGGCTCTCTGGACCGCTTTAAGGGTTAACGTGGAAGGAAGGGGGGATTTTGATTGAGTCGGGGTAGAAGAAACGGTGGTAGGAGTGAGTCTGCACTCACTGTTCCCATGCAGCCCGGATCTCCCTGCGCAACACACTCCACCAGGCAGGCACCATTCTTCTCCATCTTCTTTCTGCTACTTTGCCTTTGCATTATATATTGCGTGCTTGCACTGGCCGCATCCTTTACTGAATTCCCTCCCAGCCAGCCACCTAGCCACCCAGCTGGCCCTGCCTACCTGAGCACAGCCTAACTTGATCAATTCCATCTCGTATATCTCTCTTCCTCCCTCTCTCTCCCTCCCACAGACAACCCTCACCGCACCACCTTCAATTCACACACTTACTAGCTTACTAGAATAGAACGACAATAACCACCCTGCACAGCCTCCTGAATCCCTCCTCGTATATCAATTCTTGGGATGATCGATATATATCAGATCGTTCTCTAGCTTCTCTACTTGGTTGCTTCCATCATCGTCCTGGCCTGGCCTCCCAATTGATCAAAGAGCGACGATCGATCAAGGTGATGCTGCTGCATGTATAATCGATCACTGGAGGTCGTGGCGCTACTATACAACAGCTGCGGATGCGAGGATGTTTGCAGTAGACTTTGTCAGACGTCGTCGTTTCAGGTACGTCGGATATATTATTCATCGTGCTTAGAACTCACTTTACAATTCTGTCCGGCCTGACACAGATCAATCATGCATCGACGTACTCCAGCCTAGCTAGCTAGATAGCTAACTGATCACGTACACAGGGGTCGTCTCATGCATAGTTTCCCTTCTAGTACGTCTCGCTTTTTCAACCGACGTTCAAAAAAAAACATCTTCCCAGATTACCTGCTTGATTTATTTCCTTACCGACGTTCAAAACAGAACATCTGTCCAGATCATGCACCTGCTTGAAAGGAAAGTTTAACAAATGTTGAGGTTTGTAGGAAAATCATGTGAGACTAGAAAGGAGATGCACGTACACAGATTTTTGAAGGAAACCCCTGTTCCTTCTATACATAGGGAACTTTGTCCAATTCACTAGGAAGTAAACATTACTGCCAAACTACTGTTTATAGCAAGTTTCTCAAGTGATTGTTCAATTTAGCAAGTGATTACCACAAATTCACCATTATTCTTGTACCCTTTACTGGCCTAGTAATATGGTCACTCAGGGTTCCTTGTGATAGTGAAACCTTGGATATGTAGTGGTCCATTGTAAATACCAAAAGTCTGTTTGAGGTTCACTACTTCTCATAATGACCAGTTCACTGAGAACCGTGTAATTCCAGTACTTTCAACACTGGTGATTAGTATGTTAGGGTTTTGGTCATGTATCCAACGGTACTGTCGGTACAAGTGCAGTTAGTCGGTCAATGACCGTGTAGTTGCTTGTGAGTTTCTCATTAATTGCCACTTTCTAAACAAGCATGTCAAAGTGAGAGTAAGTGTACATGGCCCTATTATAGAGTACCGGCACAAGTAGGAATTTCCAAATTTGGTCTTTTGTGACTGAAATGGTCCTTACAGACTCAATTTTTTTCTTGAGTCAGAGGAGACCATTTTAGCCACAAAGACCCGTCCAGACAAAAACATAAACGACGCAAAGGACCAAAATTATGTTACGTTTAAGTGTTGACAATGAGGACTTTCAAGTGCTCAGATATGGTTTTAGTTGCCCAATTGAAACATAAGAATTCGAAAATCTAGGATGTGCTCAAATGGGGTTTCAGTTGCCTAATTAAAAGTCAGAGTTTGAGAATCTAAGATGTGTATAGATCTAAGATATTAATTAGATGAGCGTCTCAAACCACTTCTGAATCAGGTTAAGATGGGCATCTCAAACTGCTTTAGTTCTTAACAAAGAGCCCTTTTCCAAAACCTCATGAGATTTCAAATGACAGGAGTAACACGGGGAGCTCATATGGTTCCCTGTGTTGATTCCCTGTGAGTGTCACTTTTCCCTATGATTTCGAGTTTTGATATGTGTACAAAATCACCTGCTTAAGCTTCATCACCTACTTGTACTCTTGTAGAAGGAAATTTTTTAACATGTGTTGAGTTTTGAAGCTCAGAGGGGAAAGTGACACTCATATGAGGATGAACAGAGGGAAAGTAACCATATGAGACCCTTATGTAACATTCTCAAAGGTAGATGATAGTGAAGGAGCCACACAAAGAGTTGGATTGAGTTGAGTATGGATTAAGTTTTCCAACCGGATTGAACGTTTTCAACCAAACTCAACGCAACCAAGAGTTGTGTAGGGGTTTGGATTGAATTAGAATTGGATTAAGTTGAACTAACCCTATAAAATTTCAATAAAGGGAGGGGGACCACAGTTGAAAGTTTTCTCAAAAGGAGACCACAAATAAGTTATTCTCTCAAGGGTTGAAATTACTCTCCCTATGCGGCTCAAAAACACCTAATTAATGCTCTGTACACCTCTTCCCGATATGTGCATCAAATTTAAGCATTTGAACATATGTGGGAGAGTGCTTTTGGGAAATTTTGAGTTTTGGAGGTGTCTTTGGACGCAAGTCGCTGAGAAAATAAGTTTGGTCACCCTGTTTGAACTCCTTATGCAATTTCAAAAGTGATGCATTAAAGCACCAGACAACCCCATTTCCATTCAAAGATCAGCAACCATAAGCATTCAGTCTACAGTAGTTATAGTTACACCGTTTACTAGAAATACAACCAAGGGTAAGGTAGAGGCACCAATACCTGTTAGATCAAGGACTTTTACCTATTAAGGATTTTGACCTATTTAGAGCAATGGTTTTCAATGATAAAAATTTGCAACCCATAAAACTTTGGATTTCATAACCAAGCCCAATTTTTAATTTATAGTCACAATATATGATTTTTGTTCTGAGTTTTCAAACTTGATCTGCACAAACAACTATTGATGTTAGTAGGGGAACCAATACTCATCTTTCATTTCTAGTCCAATCATTGTTGATCACCAAACTGCTACAACTAATGGTTGTGATAGTTTGATTGGGAACTCACGGAGTTGAAATAGGTGCTTGCGTAGGTGACTAGAATTGGTCCCTCGCAAGTTCTAATGCTTCTACTTAATGAATAGATTTGTTATTGATAGTGGAGATAACTTAACCTTTAAAGGGCTGATGGGGATAGTAGATACATCAACGTATATTTGACATTTGTTGTAAGTAGAAAGTTCCAAATAGAAACCCCAATAGCTCATTAAAATCATGTTGATGAGAATTTTAACTTCACTTTTGGTCTTAAACCCATAGGAGGTATGGAACCATGTCAAATACAACAAAATATTGTCGTATAATACTGGTCAAAAAGGGCTCTTTGGACCTTTAAGGTTAAAGGAGACGGGATCAATATCCTCTACCTCATTTGAGAGAATCACTTAGTTGGAGCAATCGGTGTGCAGTAACTTAATCTTTTGAGTTATGTCCCCTAAGCGTGCAAGGAGACCCGTGGAGCCATGTTTGATCGTTTTCCAAATCGTTTTCCAATCAAACGTTGATTTTCACCTCGTTCCTATTTTCAAATGAAAATGGTCCCAACTAAGAAAGTGTGGAGGTTATCTTCTACTTTATAGTCCAATTTACCATTCTTCAAAACTGTTAAAATTGCGTTTTATACTGCACTTTAAAGCTCAAAACCTGAAAATTCCAATACACATTGCAGAAAAAGCTTTATGTAATCGTAGTGTGGATATACCCACGCATTCCAGAGAATCCTCCGCTTGGTTGATTTCATTTTCAAATTCTGTGATGTACTAGGCACAATTAACTGACCCAGTCGTGATTGCTCTTCATAGTGCAGAAAGCTCAATCATCATATGTGAATCGTGGCCAAGAATCCTGAAGCTGCGCCAGCCATGACGACCATGATCAATCCCGTGAAAGTGAACATGCTAGTCCAGTTCATCGTCTGCTTTGGCATTTTTGCTTCCACGGTCTCCATCACGCGATCCGTGGTTCTGTCCAATATTGCCAAACTCAATGCCAACTTGGCGCACCTCCAGAGCCCATCATCAGGAGCACTACAAATCAAAACGCCAACGGGGAACATCATCAACACTACCCTGACTGATCCCATTGAGGAGTTCGACTACACAAAATTCCATGGCTACATTGTCAGCAACAAAGAACAGCGGTACAACCATTCCAAGGCAGTGCTTGCGAAGCTGGGGATCGTATCACACCAGTATGTGCCATTGTCTTACAAATCAGACGCCATACGAAAAGCCATGGAAGAGTATAAAGCAGGCAACCGGAAGCGCCTCACTGACAGGTATAAGAAAGTATTCTCAAACAGAATGGCATTCACGTACCTGTTTCAGCAATTTGTGGATGACCCGCATGCTGCACTCGACTCGTGGCGGTTCTTCTTCGAGGACGACGTTGCGCTTCATCCTTCCTTGACCAAGTCCCTCGCTCAAAAGGTCTTGGCGAGAGGACTTGAAGTGGCAGCGAAGGACGGGATCTTGTACCTGGGCATCTGTGGACCAAAAGATTGCAAGAAGAAGGTAGTGTTGCTGGCATCACCTGTTGAAGCCAAGCAGTGCGCAGGAGCATGCACACATGCGTTTGGATTAACCAAGTGGAAGACAAGGAGCTTCCTCGCTGACATGCACAAGCTCAATGTCACCAGCATGTACTTCGATCAGGTTCTGCGGACGTTCGGGGAGCAAGTGCACAAAATATGGGTCCTCGGCAGTAATCTCAAGAGCCCCCAAGCGAAGAACCATTACGGGCTTGTGTTCCAAGACCGTAGAAGTTATCCATCAATTATAGATGCCCGAGAGCCCCAGCACTAAGCTTCGCCAACTTCCAGCACGTGTACAATAGTTTTCTCCACTCCGTAGTCCTAGCACTGAATCTTCCGTAAAAATTTATCGTGCATTGAATTTCCACAGCCTGCAGCTTGAGTTTTAAAATTCAACTTGCATCAGAACACACACACATAGTAGATCTAGTAATATCTAGTGAGATCGAGGTTTAGAAGACAGACATCATAGGCTGGTTTAGGGTTATGAATTTAACCCTTTCTTCACAATGGTGAAATATACCAACAATAACTTAGCAATCTGTGATTATGTACCGGTATGTACGTGGACAAAGTTATCAAAGCAGAATTGACACAGTTGACACTAAAACAGAATTCAATGCTTCTAACTCTTTGATTCAATGTAGTGTACACATGTAACGTATCAGTTTCGTGATGTGCTACAAGGAGCTAGAAGAGAAGATAGCTTACAAGGAGGTGATGAAGGCCTCCACAGGGTTGCCTTGGTTTCTATCAACATGCGAAAATGATCGATGCTCTCAGAACTGATGTAGGATGTAAATAGTACTGTACAGTTCACGAGGAACTGAACACGAGCCACTTAGTCCAGCTCAAAGAACTAAACTGCTGATGGTTGGAATTCCTCGAGCAATAATTGCAATAAAACTTGCCCTACAAAGCTTAACAAGCCTCAAAAGCTTCTGCACGCTCTTAATCTACATAATTTCGTTCCCCATCTATTGCATCCATGCATATTGGAAGCGGGAACCATTCTTCATAACCTTTGACTTTCAATTCAAAAGTTTCTGGCTGGAATTCTTACTGCTCATCACAAACTCAGGCTATCTGCAGTAGTAAAGTTAGGAGGCATCTTGACATGGGATTCGAACCACGCTATAATTTTTCGGGTCGGAAGGCTGGTGAATTCATGAAACGCAAACGCGAGGTTGAGCTCTTCCCGGATATGATGCTCCCAATTCTCACTTCTCCAGGAAAGAGAATCCAGAAGCTCCAGGCCATCTTTTGATCTCCTCATATCCTGTTTCAGCTTCAATGACCTAGAATCCATCTTCAAGAACCGCCTTCCATCCAGATACCCGGCCCGTTCCAGAACCTGTCCCAGTTTCACCGACATCTCAAGATCAACATACGGAATCCGCTTTGAGAAGAAACTCTCGGTAATATTCGTCTCCTTACACTGGATTTCATCCGCTTCGATTCCAGCTTTCCTCAACACGGGAATGATCTCCCGAATCCGATCCGCTCTCGTCTCGTCCTTCACCATATGCACGAACAGAACCGGCGGATAGGACGAGTTCGGAACGGTTCGAAAGCTGCCTTCGGCAATCATCACGACAATCGCGTCGAACTTCATCACATTCGCAAAGCGCGAAATAAAATAACCTCCGGAAGAAGCGCCTAACCCTAACAATGGCAGCTCGACAAGACCGAACCGATCGATCCAGCTTTCCAGGAGTTTCACTCGTTGCGAATCGGATTTTCGCCAGCAATCCTCCTTGCTGGAGATTGCGATCACAGCGTACGAAGCGCGCAACGCCTTGATCAGAAATGCCCGCTCCTCCGGCGCCCCGCAGCAGCTAACGCACTGCGGATGCTTGTCCCAGAAGAAGGTCGCCTTGCAGTAACATCCGTGCGCCAAAAACAGAATAGCTCGCGGGTGAGCCGGCACCTGGTACACGAGCTCTGTGCCATTGAAAACCTCCCGACGCGGATTCAGGAGCTTGGAATAGACTGGAAAACTGTGATTCTCCTGCGGGAGAGAAGACAGAGTAATGTTGGCAGGTCCTGGTCGTAATGTAATGAAAAGAAGCGCAATCAAAGCGAGGCTGGAAATGACTAAAGTGTGAGGGTTGAGAAGGCGACGCTGCTCGGGCAAGCGCGGCGAGAATGGCTGCAAACGAGCGTTGGCCATGGCGTGGAAAACAACGAGCAGTGAGAGTGACGATAAAATGTTGGCTATGGCTAGGTTTAGGGTTCAAGGAACCAGGCCATGGCCGCGGCTATGGCGAGGAATGAGGCCATGGCCAAATCTTCATTGACCCCTCTTATTTTGACATTTTCTTTGGCATTTTATCCCAACCTAAAACTCACACATAACATTTCATAAGGTGGTTACCCCATTCCCAACTGAATAAGAAATACGGGTATGAGACATTGATATTATTTAGTACTATTATTTTTTTTTAGAGTTAGGCAAGAAGAAATAGATTCCAACACAAGTTCAAACATAATTTTTGGATGAAGAATGAATTAGTTATAAATTTTCAAAGTTGAAGTATGACACATCCCATTCACATCATATAGGTAGAGTTATTTTTGTCCAAAGAAGATTTATATTGCACACACTAAAGATGCTTAAATCAACAACAACGAATCCATAACCACACTTACGTATACTAAAACCAATAAGAGAGAACCCATTACCAACTGTAACTCATGCTACAACCAACATCATTGCAGCATTGATTGCAGAAAATGCCCCTAGTTGTTGGTTTAAGGCGCCAGTTGGGAATGGGCTAACCACCTTAAAACTTACACATAACATTTCATAATAGGAGGGGGTTTGGATAGAATTTTATAGATATAGTAGTTTTTCTTGAATTATAATGAGAGACGAGATTTGGCATTGTATAAGTGAGGGAATTTATTACAAATCAAACAAAGAAAATTTACTTAAGATGTGAAGAAAAAAGTATTTAAGAGTATTTAAGAGCATTAGAGAGAATCTTAACCCTTAAACGTACCACTCCTTTGTAGGAAAGTCAAACTACACAATTTACTGAATTTAGCCTTCAAAATTTATCAAAATATATTTTGTAATATTTTTCATGCATGGAATTGAATGTTTCCTACCAGTCTTGAAATTTTCAGATTTTTTTGATTTAATACGGCACTTTTAACAAATTTTTAAGTCAAATACTTCAAAAAATAATTTTTATTACATAAAAACTTTAAAATTTAATATTTTTTTGGGAGCAGGTACAAATTACAATGGAGAATCACATGATATGTTTTCCATAGAAACTTTTTATTTTAATTTTGAAATTCGAAAGCTGAAAATTCTATCATTCCTATGTAGTGTAATTCAAACCTTGACCTACAAAGCTTGCATAAGCAATAAAATACTCAAAAATTAGAATTTTTAAGATTTGAAAAGTGGAGTACAAACTAGACTTAATAAACCTCATTTTCTTAGTTGGGTGTATTAGCAACAAAAGTCATCTTCAAGATCAAATTTGGGTTTGACCAACAAACATCCAGAAACTGGATGCGTGGACGTTTAGGGGTTAAAAACTTTAATAAGGATAAAAAGTCTAAAGCTTGGTAATATAATAAAAGTGTATTTTGAACGTTTAGGTGGAGAAGAATGAATGATCATGAGGAATTTCTGGTATAATTGTCGAGCGTGATTACCCCGAATCATTAACTTTTATGCGTAAAGAATGAAAAACGTTAAGAAAAATGATTGAATGCAACGAAGTTTGTATGGATAAAATATAATGTCCACTCAAAAAGATACCGTAATCTACCTCCAGGTTAGGCAAAAAAAAAACTTTATTCCATATTATATCAAGATTATAAATTACATGAGGTTTTTGCCTAAAATCTCATAAATTCATGAACGACAATCGGGATGACAATGCTTAGAATTTCAAAAATTACACGATGAATGTGACAAAGTAATGTGTAAAACAAGATTCAAGATTTGCCTTGAATTGTTGTGAATTGCAATATATGAATGATTTGCAACGGCCTTCTTATAGCAATGCCTAAAAATTTCAAAACTATTCATAAAGAATGCCTACGTTTTCAAAAAATCCTTACGGATTTGCCTAAAATTCCAAACACATTAAAATAAATATTAGGCATTTTTTTGTCCATCCTAGAGGTAGACTACAGTAATGCCCAATTTGTGCAACTTCTACAATGTATTTGCACGTCAATATTAATATATATATATATATATATATATATATATATATATATATATATATATATTAACATTTATTTTGCATGAATCTATATTGATCTAGGTTCTAAATTGGAGATATACAAGTTGTTAAGATCTAAATGAACACAAATGTGTCGTTGATTTTTGGATTCTGAGACTAACACGTGTTCCAATCTTCTTGGAATGAAGACTAAGAGATACAATATACACAATCATATGATATTCGAGTATTGGTTTGTTGGTTCATTGAAACTTAGCATAACATTCAAGTTTGCGTGGTATGGTTCACTAACTTTTTTGTCGCAATGCGCCAATGCCCAACTCTGCAATGCTTTTAGAATTTAAAAACCTCATAAGTAGAAATCAGTGGTAAGAGTTATTAAGAATTTGAACTTACTACTTTAACTAGAGTAATGTTCTCTAGAAATGTTTAAAAAAGAGAGGCCAAAAATAACATGTATGTAATCTAAATTAATTAAAAAACTAGTGACTTGTAGTGCAAAATTGCATTCAAAAATTATAAAAGGGATGGACAAAAGAGGGTTGTGGATGGAATTTTGAGCTATAATTTTTTCCAATGTTCAAATAGGTGAAGAAAAATAGGCTCTAATTTTTTTCATACTTGTTTGTGTTTTTTTCATTTTAAAAATTTAAGAATGTGCTGAAAAAATGTGATATTTTTGGTTTAAAATAAACACTATTTTATCTATTTTTAAATTTATTTAGATATATTTTTAGAATGTGTTTGATAATGAAATTTTGCAAATGGATTATTTTTAAAAGTTCAAATATAGAATCAATTATAGACTATATTCTAGTGATGATCTTAGGTTGGAGCTGGATTAGAAAAAATCGTATTAGGTTCTGTACACTTGTAACATGCAATTCCCTATTTATGCATTTGGCTGATTGAAGTGTGTTCATTTCATGAGCAAATATTGTTTAAATTTTTTTTTTGTAAAAAGCTCTATATAAAACAATGATTTTATCTTTCTACAATCACGTAGATGTAAACAAAGAGTTTTTATTTTTATTTTTTTATTCTAATCTTTATCTTATTTTTATCTTTTCTATTACTATGTTTCTTTTATCTTGTTGCTTTCCTATATTCTTTCTTGTCTTCTTCATTTTCTTTTATGTTTACTTCATTCATTTCTTTTTATTTTTTCTTCTTGTAGACTTAGCCGCAAACCCTAAACCCCGGCCAATGAAATATAAAAATAAAGATAAAAATTAAAATTAAAAAATTTGGTTTTTTTTGTGTTTAGGGCTCATGAACCCTATAAGTAAAAAATAAATAAAAGAAAATTTAGGATTCAACCGCCGGCGTCTGAACTCTATCTGACAATGGAGGAGACGAGAGAGGAGACAAAATAAAAGAAAAAAGCATTTATGATTATTTTATTTTTTTTGATTTATTTTTATTTTTGACTTCATTTTTGTTTAAGGCTTATGAACTAGAAATAAAAATAAATAAAAATAAATATTTATAGTTTAGCCTCTAACCACCAACCATGCATATTTTGTATGATGTACAGATTTGAAGTCCGTTTTCTCATCCATCATGCACTTTTTGCAGTGTGGGGTTTTTATTGAAACTCTTATAGGAAGTTAGCTCCATGCATGTGCATGTGTGATCCGATTAGAAAGGGGATGATTTGTGAAATTTTTATGCCCCTTTTCATATTGTAGTGTTCCACCCCAAATTTTGAAGATTTTAGTCTAAAAGTGCTCTTGAAAAAGTCAAGTTCTAAAATTAAGCAACCAAAAAATCTCCAAAAATCACTACAATAAGGGTATCACATTTCAACCCATCACAAAAAATTTCATTACTAAATCGTCAATATCTTATTTGTAATCATATTACAAAAGAGTGTTATATTTTAAGTTTGAAATTTAATACACAAATATTGGTGATTGAAAACGCAAATTCAACTCTATGGATATAATCTAAAATGCATAATGTAAAACTTTTATCCATTCATCAACTTGAAAATATCCCTCTTAGTTGCATTTTATAATGCATCTTTGAAAAACTGCCAAATATGAAAAGGGTGAGAACCTTCACAAAAAAATCGGATGAAAATTCTTTCATCTACGTTGTAGAGTGGGGTGACACCGAAATTGGCACCTTGAATGTGCAATTCGAGGGATAATGCCCACACTCCTGTCAACTGTGGCACCCTCCTGAGCGCTGGAAAATTGTTATTTATACATGAAATTTTAGACACAAAATCATTGTGATGTTGAAAACATGTGTACCAAATTTCAAAGCTAGAAGATTGATACAAAAAAAGATATTCAAGATTTACCAACAAGGGGTAGCTGTAAGAAATGTTTCACAGCTGCCAACTTTGACACCCTCCCAAGGATTGAAGATTTTTTTTTTTCACACGCAATTTTTGAAGTAGAAATATCTTTATGTTTTTTACCCATGTGAAAAAATTCAAGTCCAAAGACCCAAAAGAAAATGATATTCCAAATTTACCAATAGGTGTAGTTGTGAGAAACAAAGGGGAGAATTGTTCCACAACTTCTAACTCTAAATAACCATTTTTGTGTGTATCTTTTTGCCCTGAAATGTCGTTTAAGGGTTAAGATTCAGTAACGTTTTCAGGTTCTGAGTTGATACTTGGGTATTCTCCATGCGACTCTGGATTGTCCAACAGACGAGATTCTTCGGTCACTGATATCGGTTTGTTGATAAAGCACAAGATGTAGATGAATAACAGCACAAAGCCAGCCACACATCCGACGCCGTTGGGAATCTAGACCAACAGGCAAAGCATGAAGTGTATTTTAGTTAGAGCAAGCATTGTCCTACACATGCAATTTCATTTCTGCTGTTACTTAGTAATGTGATCATCAACAAGGGTAATATCATGTATTTATTAATAGTATTTGTATAATAGCAGCTGAGTGAGAGAAACTTTCAGACGTACAAAAATGAAGTAGTCGTCTTCATCAACGTATGTGTAGCACAACCACACGAGACCGTTGAGGAACATGAACAGAGAGAACAGGAATGTTGTGCAATCTACACTCCGGGTCCGGATCACATTTCTCTGCAAGAAGAAATACATCAAGCAGTGTACATTGTTAACCCCTAAAGACGAAGCATTCATGGGTTTTGATGACAAATTCGATTGAGCATAGTGTGAAAAATGTAATTTGTATTTATGGGACTAGATTTTACACCGCGAGTTTCAGTTTTAGGGAAGAGTGTCACTGAAACGTACCAGGTATGCGAAGGGAGAAATATACATTCCCGACGTGCCAACAGCAGCAAGAGTTCCTACGATAACCTTGCGCATCGGCCTTTCGTGAACCATTTTCAAAACTAGCGCTATTAGAGCCGTGTAAGTGATCAAGATTGCTACCCAAATCCTCACGACCTTCACCTGGTGTCAAAGAAGCAAAAATAATGGGAAAAAAGATCTTCGAGGTACATACAAAATCTTTTAAAATCAAATGTTCAAACCTTCAATTATGTAGAAAGAGTTGTAATCATAGTTACCTTAGAGCTCCTTTCTGCATATATGAGATACACCACAAGGAATGATGTCTCAATGAGACATCCGGCTGCATTCATGGTGGGCAGCAAGGCGTGGAGCTTTACATACGGAAGGCCATAGAAAGTCCATAGCAGGCAATTCCAAAGCGTCAATACATTTGGGATCCCAGAATAATCACCCACGGACCTCTCGTTCACAATCCTCATGAAAGTTGGTCTGCGAGAATTGAACAAACATTCATATATTTAAAGTCAGAGGAAGCAAAGAAACATGTAACAAATATGTTTACAATCAACTCATTAGCATTCACAAAAACTTGCCAATTGCTGAGATTAGATTTCCAAATTATCACTTACATGGGCAAAAGGAATAAGCATGTGGACGCCATTATTCCTGAAGACAACCCAATGAAAACAACGTCACTAGACAATTAGGGTGAGCGTAAAGTAAGTGCGTAGTGTGTGAAGCAATCTGAGAGTCCAAGAACAAATCGCAGTAAGAAAACTTACCCAGGGTTCCGAGAACAAACTGGACGTCAGAGTAGCCGATTTTGCAACACATCATGATACTTTGTGATTAGATATCAAAATAACAATACCCAGCCTCTTTTGTTGATCAATCGGCAATTGTTTATCCACTCTTTATCTATAATCTACAGATGTGAGAAAACAAACACAAATTGTGAATCACTTTCAATGTTTTCATGATGATTCAAATAATTAAAGATAGTTGACGTTCGACATGTATGATGAGTTGAATGAACGAAGCCATGCCTAAAGAAATTCCAGTGTCTTTGATAAACAAGATTGAAGCCTTTCGAGTTGGCATTTGAAAAAGAGTCATTGGGCTTTGAACAATTCTCATACTCAGTTAGAAATTAGGAATTCATGAGGGATTCACCTGACAAGAAAAGACCTCAGACAGTCTGTCAACCAAAGGATTAATTAGAAAATAAGACATAACCAAATGGTTTATATTACGATAGAAGGGCAGTACAAGAAAGTACCTGCAAGTGAACGAGTAGACCTCAGCATGCACTCATACAATTAAAACACAACTTTCCATAACGCACTTGAATGTGTATTGAACAAAACAGTAAACCTTAACACAAGATGCTCATAGGTATAGCACTGTATGCACACAAAAGTACGCTTGGGTGCTCAGAGCTCGCACACTAGAATTTACACACATTGGGAGGTAAAGAGAGAGTAAAATAGCCTTTAAGATAGGCTATCATTTTGATATGGTAATGCTTGAGCTTCCTTCAGCAGGCGGGAGGACCGACTGCGTTTTCAAATTACCAGTCCAGAAGTTGGTGAAACGTATTTGCTCGCGAATAGTAAAATAATGCTACAATACCCCTCGAATAATATTACACAGTCATTGAGATTGAAGGTTAACAGTCAGTGTGATGAGTCCCTAACTGAGTGACGAGCTTAATTTGTCAAGATTGATTTCATGAAACTAACGTTGGAATTAAGTTACTTATGAGGGAACTGATAGACCAAGGGTCTATGCCTAAGTTACTCATATGGTAATTAAGTTACTTATGAGGGAACTGATAGACCAAGAGTCTATGACTTCAAGTTAGTTAAAACATCACAGCAATAGTCTAATTAGTCTTTACATATTCTAAGTATGTAAACAGACGATACTAGGATTATAAGTGTGGCTTGGTGGGTGAAGGAGATATCATTGTCTATTGAACAAGATCTCTGTCCTTCTATGATTGGGTGGCAAGTCAGATAATAAACATTGTTTACTTTTTGTGCACATTATTTTTCTTAATTTAATATGGTATCAGAGCTAGGTTGATTAGAGAAGAGTAGAAAATTCAATTGGGCTTTGATTTGATTTCACAACTAAACATGTGATTGGCCTCCATATTCTCAAAGTTGTTATTTGCATTGACGAATGCAAGTTAGCATGGCTAGTTCTAGCAGTGGAACTAGTTTCTTAGACAAGTTTGGTGGTGAGGGATTCGATTCATGGAAATTGAGAAAGATCTATTTCTTGAAGAGGGATGGGTTGTGGAAGTTTGTATGTGGTGAAGAACCAATGAAAAGTAACACTGCAAGTGACACACTAATTGGAATTGTTACATTTACAGCATACTAAATTTTCAAAATCTCAATCAATAAGAAATCAAAATGCACGGATATTTCTTTTCAGTCTTAATTTTACTTTTAAACTACCAGACATACCTTCATTGAAGGACCCTGTACAAGCTTGTATGGTGCAAAGAGACATATAAGAGAGGTAATTGGTGCAAACACGCGGATTTTTCTTTTCAATCTTAATTTCACTTTTAATTTCACTTTTAAACTATTAAAATACGAGATGTACTTTCATTGAAGGACCATGTACAACTTGTATGGTGCGAAGACACATATAAAAGAGGTAATTGGTGCAAATACACAGATTTATCTTTTCAGCCTTAATTTCACTTTTAAACTACCAGACGTACCTTCATTGAAAGACCATGTATAGCTTAAATATATGACCACATTTTTGCAAAGTCACTTTAAACTACAATCAATACAATTTTGGCTTGGTCAACAACTTGACATACTTTTACATTTGTCATTTTTGAAAAATATGTACTCTAGTATCATCAAATCCAACCATTGGATAGGTCAAAAACTTGATGAAGTATCTTCAAAGAATTCAATGACTTCAATCAAAGCATTGATGATAACATAGGGTGTGTTTGAATCTCTTAATTGTCAAAAAACTAAACAATGTGACAATTAGGAATTAAACATCAAAAACATATTCTAATTCATACAAGCTGTACATGGTCTTTCAATGAAGGTACGTCTGGTAGTTTAAAAGTGAAATTAAGGCTGAAAAGATAAATCTGTGTATTTGCACCAATTACCTCTTTTATATGTGTCTTCGCACCATACAAGTTGTACATGGTCCTTCAATGAAAGTACATCTCGTATTTTAATAGTTTAAAAGTGAAATTAAAAGTGAAATTAAGATTGAAAAGAAAAATCCGCGTGTTTGCACTAATTACCTCTCTTATATGTCTCTTTGCACCATACAAGCTGTACAGGGTCCTTCAATGAAGGTATGTCTGGTAGTTTAAAAGTAAAATTAAGACTGAAAAGAAATATCCGTGCATTTTGATTTCTTATTGATTGAGATTTTGAAAATTTAGTACGCTGTAAATGTAACAATTCCAATTAGTGTGTCACTTGCAGTGTTACTTTTCATTGGTTCTTCACCACATACCAACTTCCACAACCCATCCCTCTTCAAGAGATAGATCTTTCTCAATTTCCATGAATTGAATCCCTCACAAGAAAGCGGAGAAGGGGGAACCAATGTTGGTGGGGTTATTTTTCATGGTATGTAGGATGATTATTTAAGTGGTTAGAACGTGATTAAATAGCCCTCTCTATTATTGCCTTCAAGGTCCTCTGCCCAGTTGATCTCATTAACCATTGGTTTTATAGTCACTAAAAATTTAGTAAAAACCTTAAACCCTTCCCACATATACTTCTATTCAAATCCAGTCCCAGTGGAATTTGTGAACTCAGGAATATGCTTTACTGCCCAAACACGACAATACATGAAAAATTGGCTTAATTATAACAAATAATCACAGCCAAAAACATTTGAATTTCCATGGCCTACAGAACTTAAAGATACTCAAATAACTGTATCAGCATAAGCACAATCATAATGGGTACATGAGATGCTAATTAATGTCCACATTGAATCAAAAAGCAGGATATTAAGCTTTCGCTTGTGATGTAACAATGAACTGCGTCACCCTCACAATGTAGCATAAATCGAAAAAGTCGATATTCATGAAAATCTCTCCAAAATTTCAAGACATCATGAATTAGAATAGATGGTCGGTCACCCTCAATTCAGGCCTTACTTTCACTCCATGTTTCACGCGCAAAGCCGAGTGCAGTCACTGCATTGAGAATCTCTAAACAACGAAAAACAAAAGGACAAGGCTTGATATATCAGGCACGAGAACTACTGACTCCCTGAGTGAGAGTTCTTTCAAGGATGAACAACACCATGATCAACAATAATTATTCTTTATGATGCAAAGAACAATCATTGAAAGCATCGTTATGGTTATAAGGTGAGCACGCATAACACTAGTAGCAGATCTGTCGTTTTTCATTCCCCACTTTGTGAAAATAGTGAATAGTGGCTAAATATTATACCTATATTTCTGTCTTCTTGTGACCAAAACTACTCACAGGCACTAATACAACCCTGTCTTCTTGTGACCAAAACTACTCACTGGCACTAATACAACCCATATGCCTGGTGCAGTTTCATTCCTTTTTCATTTATAGTAAGTGAAAAACTACACATTTCCTATTACCGTAGTGTAAGGTGAGCACAGACAGGTAAGATTGTTGACATTTGTGTATGCACATCATGGAGTACACAAATTCAGTGGTTTTTATTTCTATGCCGGTTTCAATGTTCTCAGTATTATTTCATTTGACGGATCTTATTTCACTGAACTCAACCGACGTTACGTAGCATATCTGGATTTTAAATCCTGGCTTCTCAGAAAACCTGCCGGTAGCGTGGATGAATCCAGAAACAATGATTTCAGATTGGATGACTCCCCTTCTTTCCTCACAGTCCCAAGACCACTTGAATTGCCATAATTAAGCAAAAACGTCTTGATGCTTACAGTGCTCAGATTCAAGCCATGCTGATCATCTACATTGCCTGGGTTCAGCAACTCCGTATTGTCTCCTTGCAACATGGCCACCACTTGCTCCATGCATGCACAGCCCATGCTCTGCACCCATTTCAATGCAAAGGAGAGATACGGTGATTAGTAAATGTGCAGCACTCGTAACATTCAGTAGCCTCTGTGACTGCTGCCTTACCCCAATAGAATAATGTGGAATATCCCACATCATTGCATTCCCCAATGAAATGATGTGGAATGTTTCACATCACATCAGTAACTATGGAAGTAGGTGGCACTAAGCAAGAGAAACTAACCATGGTGAACAGTAAATAATCAAAAGCACTCTCACTCACAATTCAATAGTGTCTTGTAATTGTTTATTTGATTCAATAGCCCATTCAAACACAAATATATAAATAATGGTGGATGAAATTATAAGGCACCCTTCGTGAAGGCTACTAAACGTTATACTTCCAGCTTTTTTTTTCATCTTGTAAGCTCATTGTTGGGTCAACGAAGTCCATCACTTTACCGTGCCGATGTAGCTTCTATACGACTATACCTGCATGATCATAATCATCCATAGCAGGGCTAATTAATTTCACGATCTCATGACCATGCTCCTCAATGCTACATGGTACTAACTACATGCTACATGCTACTAACTTTTATCTACCCAACAGCGAACAATACTCCGTATATGTGAGTATAGTAATAGAAAGTCCTCATAGCAAAGACACCATGCAAGTTCACAATTAGGTAGATATATTTCAGCGAGAAGCAGCTTTCCAATGGTATTTCTTTGTCAAATTTGGACTTCTTTAACTTAATTACCATGTTCATTAAATCAATTTTATAATTTAAAAAAAACTGAGATGGAATTTCAAGGCCAGTAATCCCTAGAGAACATAATGTTTTATATTGCTTTCAAATCGCAAAAATTCATAGCAAATTTGTGTGTGCAAATGTGCAAAATAAGCTAAATTTAGTTGCTTTAAATTATAAATTTTGAAACCCAACATGAAATTTGGATGCCCTTAACTTATAATGGCCCTAACGTGGTGTTTGTCTTTCAAAATGAGAAACTTTACATCATATTTGAGCATATATGGAAAAATATGCTAAATTCAGTAGCTATGTGTATTTTTTCAATCTAAAATGATGATCAAAAGATAATTGTAAACAAATTTTTGAAAATAATGTTTAATTCGATTTGTCATTTGTCATGATGTTTGCTTTAATCAAGCATGCCTACAAAGAATTATAAAAGAAAGAAAAAAATTAAATCATTGTAAATATGCATTTTAAATGTTTTTGGTGATAAGAATATTACCTTTACATCCTAGAATGTCTATATATTGAGCTTTACAACCTTAAGTAATGTCATTTGCAAAAAAAAAAGAAAGTAGTGAGAGCATTATTTTTGAGAGGTAAAATGTGAAATGTAGATTAAAAAGTCGGTTGAGCCTTATATACTTGAAGCACTTATTAGAATATGCTTTAAAATAAACCATTTGATACTTCAACGCGCCCTCCCAAAGAGCGCACTTGCCAACCTCGCGGAGTTGGCAACGGCTAGCCAAGGCTCGGCAGAGGCTTGACCGGCCTGCAACCTGTCCCACCACGGCAGAAGGGGTTATCTATTTTTTTATTTTATTTTATTTTTGTTTTTTGATTTAGTTGAAATTTCATTCTAATTTTGATTTCATAATTCTACTTTTTTTTTTAATTTCTTTTTTAGTGTTTTTTTTTTTTTTGTACCCATTTTTGGAGTTTCTTTTTTCTTTCTTTTTCTTTCTTTTTCCCCTATTTATTTTCTTGGTATTTTTTGTTGCAATTAAATAATTTTTGTTTGCTAGTTTTTTTTTAAAATTTCAATTTTTACTAAATAAAAAATTTAAACATAAATTTCTCTCTTTTTTTTAAAAAAAAATTCTTCCTTTTTTTAGAATTGTCATTTGTTTATTCTCTAATTTATTTTTTCATCCTATTGTTTTAGTTTTTTGTTTATGAATAAGGAAATAAATATAGTATTACAATGTACATAGTATAATACCAAAGTGTAGAAGAGCACGCTTTTGAAAATTAGACTCAAACATTATTTTCATTTGGATTTTTTTAAGTAATGGAGGAATGCCCATCATTTGTATTCCATGAAATTTGGGACTATTATGTCAGTGTGACGTATAGTAAATTTATTGTTCTATATAGGGGAGGTGCGGGAGTTTATACAAGGCAAATAGGTTGCGAGGATGAAAGTTGTCTAAGATTGGCCCATAAAAGGACGGGGAATTCAAGAAGAGCGGGAATTTAATAACGCAGTGTTTACAAATTGCATGGAAACATTGTTGGGACATAGATGGGTTGTCAATGATGCAACTAAATTTCCATGGAGTAACGTGTTAGTAAGAACTTGGGATGGGCTTATACAAGAAAACAATGTACAGTGGGCTTATACTTTGAAAGCGTCTTGAGGGCTCAAAAATTGGTGTTTTACCACGAACGTTTTACCAAAGAATTATCTTTAAGTTAATTATATGTATGCCAAATTTCAAGGCCAAAAGATTCGCCGAAAAAAAGTATTAAAACTTTTTTAAAACTTTTTTTCGGCGAATCTTTTGGCCTTGAAATTTGGCATACATATAATTAACTTAAAGATAATTCTTTGGTAACACTTTCGTGGTAAAATACAAATTTTTGAACTCTGGGGAGGTCTTCAAAGTTGGCAGTACTCAAAGTTGGTAGCAATGAAATGGTTTCCCCCATTGTTTCCCACAACTACACATGTTGGTAGATTGTTAATATCTTTTTTTGCATTAATCTTTTGGCCTTGAAATTTTTATCATATGTTATTGACTTAAAGAAGTTTTTGTTCCAAGAATTTCATGGCAAAAAAGAAATGTTCAATCTTCTGTCAAAGTTGGCAGCAGTGAAAAGCTACCAATGTTGGTAGATTTTGAATAACTTTTTTTTGGTGAAACTTTTGGCCTTGAAATTTGGCATACATATAATTAACGGAAAGATAATTCTTTGATTAAAATGTTGTCGTAAAAAACCAATTTTTGAGCTCTCGGGAGGCTTTCAAAGTTGGCAGTACTGAAATTTTTCTCATTGCAAATTCAAAAACGACATTTTGATTGGTACCCCACTGTACAAATGTAACATTTAATGCATGTATGACCAAATTTTCATCATTGGAGTTAGTTGGAACCTCCAAATTTCTACTTCAATACTTTATCAATTCCTAATCCAAAAACCCACAAGTACCAAAATTATACCCCCTTGCAACTTCAAATAGGTTCATTTATGTTTGACAGGTGACAAGTACATTGTCATACTCCGAGATACTCCCAAATGCAAAAATTCCTAATTTAGTGATGAAAATTATTCTAACCACCACTTCAAAAGCTAGAACTCTAATTGTAACATCAATAAATGGCTGAGTAATAATTAATAACATATAATAAATTTTATATCTAAAAAAATAGTTGAATGAGTGAAAAAAATCTAATTGAATAGAATTGAGAAAACTATAGAGACCGTACTCGACTAACAAGGTCAACGATTTTTTTTTGAAAGGTTGACAATATTATTTTTTCATGGTCAAAAATTGAATCATAGCAAATATCCATAAAATCTTAGAAAGTGTTTACATTATTTCGACAAAAAATTAAATATTTGGTAGATGCCATTCCCAAAAATTCCAATCTAAATGGCCGCATCATGTATTAATTAGAGTTTCATTCACATTTTGAACAGTCAAAATTGACATTTACACTAGGTGAATTAGATTGCTCCCAAGTATGACTAATAATTGGGTGAAAGCACGGTAAACTGAACCATTAAAATCATCTTTTGTGCTGAAATTAAAATTTCCTTGGTCAAAGAACATAAATTATGATTAAAAATTCATATATTTAAGCTCTAATTTAGTAGAACCCTCCATATTTCTATTAGGTACTTCAAAGTTTCAAATTAATTTTTTTTAAAGGCTATTAAAAGTAAAGCTTGAAATAGATGTCTAAAAACAATTTCCGGAGCAAATCTATTGAATTGAATTATGCTCAATATAAATGTAAATTATATATTCTATAAGTTCATTGTGCATTCAAGGTCTCCAAAGAAAAAAAATTGAAAAAATAAACATTTAATGCTATTTTCAACATGTTTTATATCTACTTATCAGTTTGACCAGAACTACATACTTTTTCAATATAACCTGCTTTAACCTTACTACAATGCACATAAACACTTATTGAACATGATTTTTTCAATTTTTTTTAATTAAATTTTTTTAAACATTGTATCTTTTGTTTTATTCACAAAAACATATGTACAAAAAAAAAAAATTAATGGATTTTTGGACCTTGCATTGTTGCTTCTTCACAGGGATCACAAGTGGTTTAGTTTACCATGATTTCACCCAGTTAAACCTTTAAAACATTGACTTTTGTTGAAATCATTTTTGAACTTACATATTGTTGAAATGAACATTCAAAATTACTAAATGTGCCTTATTTGAAAGGAATTGAAATAAACCAAAGCATCTAGATTGAACATGATGGTGGTGATTTTTGAAATCATTCTCTCATTGAATAGAAATGACCTTTCAACTTGTGTGGTTGTTGAAAGGGATTCAATCAACATTGAAAATAAAAAAGAAAAAATAGCTATGATCAGAGACCCAAAGGACTTAGGTATTGCAAAGAACAAATGGACTTATGTATTGTAAAGAGCAAATTGACTTATGCATTTTACAAAATCAAAGGACATTTCCATTGTTTATATATCTTTTGATCTTTTTCTTTTTTTTAAGTGTTTTCTAAAAATACATTAAGCTTAAAAGCTTTAGTACATTGCAAGAATAGTAGATTGCATTCTTTTGTTGTTTCTTAGATTAGAGCTTTATTTGTGAATTGTGGGGTCCTATAATACTTGTTAACACTTGTATAAATCTCAACAGTCATGATTAAATGGCACTTTTGTAGCATTTCTTTAATATCAAGTTATTATTGAAACAAAGATTTGCTTGTCACTACTTTGCTTTGTCTATTTTACCACAAAATTGAGCAAATTACTAAATTTGGGTTAACATGACTTTGCCATGTCATTATTGTTACAAAGATTAGATTCATATGACTTTGCTATGTCATTTTTTTTACAAAGATTGCATTGGCATGACTTTGTCGTAAAATTATTTTGAGGGTGACATGCGGTCCAATAGAAAACCACGTGAGACCAACCATAGGAGCGTTTAGGATTATATAATTGAGGAAAGAATTATGGAATTAATGAAACTACCATAGCCTACTTATACACCATTTGTCAAAATGATGGTTTTCTATAGTATAGCATAAAAGAAAACCCCCTCATCTCTTTCTTTGATAGAAATAAAATAGGACTTTAAAAAGGAGGGGGGTTTTTGTTATATTATAATAGGATCATTATAATCATAAATTGTGCTTTCAAATGAATCAATTCTTATTTAAATATTGTGGGTACATAGGATGAAATCGTAATGAACGAGAATGGATTGACTCGTGACCTGCAAAATTCCCGTGTGTGTACTTTAGGTTTAGCTAGGTAGTCTCACTAGAACATTTAGGGTTTCTAGCTCCCGCGTTGTTGGTGGAGGCGTTGCTCCCGCCGCTATTTCATTAGGTTTTCTAATTCTCAATTGAACGATTGCAAGGGGTTTGTTGTTTTGTATTTGCAAAAGTGTGAGGAAGGGTTTGCTAGATAGCAAACTTGGATTTGAAGGTTCACTTAGAACAACGGTTGGAGGCTTTGCGCATCGCTCCTCGCATTGGAAAAATTGTTCTTTAAGAGTGGTGAGCTTTTATGGCTTTAGACTCAACTTAGTTCTTCTTCGAGTTGCATGTTTTTTCATTGCATTACTTACTTAAGTTCACGCAAGTCACGAATACACAGCGGGAGGAGTAATCAGAGTGCGCGATCAATGTGCGGCGGGAGGAGCGTTTGAAGGCGGAGCGAGGACTAGGAGCGTTTGAAGGCGGAGGGACGAGAGGACCGTTTGAAGTCGGCGCAACGAGCATCAACGATTCTATTGAGGTGCGATACTCTGAACATGTTATACATTTTCTCTTCTCCATTTTTTTAAGCGCCTTCGTATAGGGCACAATTGTGCATCCATGGTCGTAGCCTATAGTACCAACAATGGAAGATGGAGAAAACCATACAAGGAGACCTGTGTGCAATCACTTGTTTACATTGCTATGACGTACTTGTGGTACTTAGAAGAGACCATTTCTAGATTGGTTTTGTTTTGTATATTGAGAGATTTTTGCAACCTTTCGTGATAATTAGTCACCGATGTTGAAGTAGTGGATGTTGAAGTAGTAAAGCAGTTGTCTCAAGGTTGTTTAGCATTTAGTGGGACTCGAGAGAACCCCATTCTTATAAATGATGTTGAAATTGTGGAGGTGTGTTTGAATGTTAATACAATTTTTTTAAAAGGGGACTGAAAGCCCGGGTATGTTATCACAAATAATTCTTCATTAACATGATTTTTTTTATTCCAATTCAATGTTTGAATGTGACAAGATGTAAATAGGGAATATCCAACCTCCAGAAATTCAAATATATCAAAAGAACACCATAAACACTCATTAGAATGTTTATTGAGTATGTTGTCGGGGGGACATTGACTTACTAACATTACAACTTGACGGCTATGGCGGCAAAACTCTTGTGGAAAGCCTGCATGTGTGGTTTCACCACCTGGTCTCATATTATAGATAGAAATTTGTGCATACCATAAACACATTTCCGTTGTTTATAATAATTAAGATCATTTTAATTATAAATTTTGCGTTCAAATGAACCAATTCTCTAATTCTTATCTGCATTTTGTAGGTAGTCTCAACAGGACATTTAGGGTTTGTGCTTCCGCATTGTTGGTGGAGGCATAGCTCCCAATGCTATTTCATTGGGTTCTACAATTTTCAATTAAACGATTGCAAGGGGTTTGTTGTTTTGTGTTTGTAAAGTGTGAGGAAGGGTTTGTAAGATAGAAAATCTGCAATTGAAGGATTACTTGGGATGCCGGTTGGAGGTTTTGCGTGATCCGCAAGAATTCCCGCGTTTGTACTTTAATTTATTAGGTTTAGCTTGGCAGTCTCGACACGACATTTAGGGTTTGTGACTCCCGTGTTGTTGATGGAGGCGTTGCTCTTGTTGCTATTATAAAGGGTTTGTTGTTTTGTGTTTGCAAAAGTGTGGAAGGGTTTGCGAGATAGCAAATTTGCATTTGGAGATTCACTTGGGACAACGGTTGGAGTCTTGGCGAGTCACTCCTCGCATTGAAAAAATCGTTCTTCAAGAGTGGTGAGCTTTTATGGCTTTAGGCTCAGCTCAGTTCTTCTTCAAGTTGTGTGTGTTTTCATTCCATTACTTAAGTTCCCACAACAATCACTTGTTTACATTGCTATGACGTACTTGTGGTAGTTAGAAGAGACCATTTCTAGATTTGTTTTGTTCTGTTTATTGAAAGATTTTTGCAACCTTTCATGATAGCTAGCAGTAAATCATGGATATTGAAGTAGTAAAGCGGTTGTTCCTAGGTAAGCATTAAGTGGAACTTGATAAAACCCCATTCTTATAAATGATGTGTAAATTGCGAAGACATGTTTGATTGTTAATAAATTAGGTTTCAAAACAAGAACTGCCAGATATGTTATCACAATTAATTCTTCATTAGCGTGAATTGTTTTATTCCAATTTAATGTTTGAATGTGACAAGTTGTAAATAGGGAATATTCAACCTCTAAAAAGCGAGATTTTGAAATGAAAAATTCAAACATCTTAAAAGAACTCCATAAACACTCATTAGAATGTTTACTCAATATGCTTTCGGAGAGAATGACTTTATGACACTACAACTTGACGGCTATGGTTGCAAAAGTCTTGTGGGGAGCTTGCATGTGTGCTTTCACCACCTTGCGTCATATTACAAATAGTAGTTTGTTCATACCATAAACACTCATGAATGGGTAATGAAATTGTGTTACATGTAGTTAAAATTGGATTTTGGATGTGTAGAATGTACAAACATATTTCTTATATTTTGGCACATTCAAGATTATTAGCCCAATAGATTGAAAGGTCAAAGAACACCTTAGTAGTGTATGTCATCTTTGTGTTGGTTTGAGGGTGATTTGAAGTTAATGTTATATAAATATGTGGAACATCAATTATCTCTAATCAAAAATGCTTTGCGAGTTCTCATGCAACAGATGGAAAGGAGGGCTTCCAAGAGGGTTGAGTCCTTGAGGGCCTCGCACAGAATTGAACGTTTGTTAAGTCCGAGCATAGATCCAAAGTTGTGGGGCAATTTGCCGTCTGAAGTCCTTGTGAGGATCTACCAAGCGTTGTCAATTCGAGATTTCTACAAGCTTCGTGTGGTGTGCAAAGAGTGGAACAATGTGGCGTGTGAACGGCGGTGCTTCAATGATCTTGTCCCTTCACCCTATTTTTTGTTGTTTTCATCATTCAAGGATCAGTACTCTCCCACATGAACACTAGCATACAATGTTTCATCTGGTAGCTGGATTTGGAGGCCTTACGTTGGAGGATTTCGACAAGTCGGAGATCTTGACGAGCATTTTGTTGTTGAGGGGATTTTCTTCGATTATAACTCTATGTGGACTATGTTGAACCCTACGGACTACTTTCGTGTGGAAGTGCCCCAAAATTTGCTCTTCGATGTACAGACAGACAAGAGTTGGCGGGCTTTTGAAGATGCTATAGAGGGGAGGAGAATACCGGAACTGCCACGACTTGAAGGCGGTATCCTTGGCATGATGGTAGAGACATCCAAGAGGCCTCACACTTATAAACTCATCATGGGAAACAGCAATGTGCACACCCAAATTCTAGACTCGCGAACAAACACATGGGAACCTAAACCTTCTCGCATGGTCCGTTGTAAAACACCTTCGAGGAGCTCCAGCCCAAAGAGTTGCGTGCAATGCGAAGGACACATGTACGTTTGGTCAGACTCAGATGAAATACATGTATACTCCTTGGTGGACGACAAATGGAGCGCTCTGAATGCACCGCCGCGACATGCCTCAAACGAGGAATTTCGTGGTCTGGGACATTGGCAGAGCGAGCTGTATGCCGTAACAAAGAATGAGCACGGCACGCTATCAATATGGAAGCTTAGTGATCGAGACATGCAAAAATGGACCGAGTTCGAGCGCATTCCATCCAACTTGTTCTCATATCTCCTCAAGCCTGGGGTTGTGCTGCCTATTGTTATAGCCCACTGTAAGGAGTATCTTTTGATGCACGTTCGTACGGATTGTGATGGTGTAAAGGGGGATTGGTGGCAGAAGCTTGGACTTAGGGTTGTTCTCTTCAATATATCAAACAAGAGGTGGGAGGTTGTGGCTTTGCCCTATACACAACTGTGGGGGAAGTAAAGATTCATTGCGAAAACGGCCGTTCCATGCCAGTATATATGTTGGCCTTCTGACTTGGTTTTGAGCACTGTAGTCATTGAAGAAAATTAATTTCAGGATCTCAACTTACTTGATTTTCGTATTATTTTGTGGCTGCGTGACTATTTTGAACATCTAGCTTCATAACTTCCGAGGTTGCAGATATTTTGGAGGAACTATGGACGCTAGCTTGAAGGAGCGTGCGTGCGTTAACTTTTAGAGAGCATTATTCCATCAGCTGAAGAGCCTATATATTTCTATAGCTCGTAGTGGATCCCAAATGTGATGTCGGATTGCTTGTCCAGAGGCTTTTGTGCCTTGATGTTACTAGACTGCTAGGGATTAATTTCAGTTTGATAATTATGGTACATGTTCTTTTGTGAATGTTGAGTGGTTGTGAGCAGTTAAAGGGTCCCAGGATTTTGGTTCAGATTTTTAAGGTTGGTGCTTTCACTCCTCTCTGCGATGTGTTTGTCTGTATTGTACTTTCTAAAGATGGACGACGAAAAGATCAAGCTTCGTCAAGAAGCTTTAGAGGCAGATCAATGTTACTTAGCTAGCTTGAATTCTTAAACAACGTTCGTTTCTTCTAGAATGTCTCCTCCCTTGAAGATTGAAGCAGCGGATTGAAGCACGACTCGTCAGACTGTTAAGTGACGACGTTAAGATTGTTTCCCCTTTCAGTATACTTCATTCAAACGTCTCGCCTTGTTGTGCTTAGTTTCCATGGTAAAGAGTTGTAAACAATTGCAAGACCGTCTAAGTGTCTTTATATGATAGTGTATTTTTCCTGTTTGCTGTTCAAGATAAATCGAGTTGTTTGAGAGCCTTCTAAAACGCAGAGACTGTGACCACGGGAGAGACTCATTTGAGCCTCATACCTAGACAGATCCATCTCTCTGCATATATGGACGAAGGAAGGCATTAATTGCGGTTGTTGTAGAGCTCTACTTGTATGAGGAAAACAAAGTCACTCAAGTGACAAGAAGAGGAAGTGTATTGATGAAATGCAATACACATAACCACAGTGAGAGTACAATCCCTTGACTATATGCAAATTTGAGGCCAATGAAAAAAATATAACTCACCCATTTGAGTATTACACCCATTTGAGTATTAAATTGACTCACTCCTGAATGTCTCCTAAGTTCTGAGTCTTTGTTGTACCAGCTATCTAACTAAGAAAACATATGATTTGTGCAGTTCAATGCACAGCCCGAATCTGGCAACACCAACACCAGGCTTTGTTGCTCACGAGTACATCATCCTTTAAGATTCACGAGCCTCCGGTGCTTCGTTCCAGTCAATGAACAACCTCATTCGGCACAAATTCGTCTTTCCCTTGACTAGTCTTCAGTGATAAATAACTGCTTCACTGCCTCTTTCATGTCCTTTGGCAACACACCCTGGAAGAGTCATATGTAACTTAAATAGATGTTATGATTGTGACTATTGTAATTTATGTAACTATTTGAGATGTTGAAACCCCATCAAAGCCGCTGACATAAATAGATATTAGAACTAGTACTATGAAATGGGCAAAACACTAGGCATGAGAGGTTGTGGCAATGAACGGAAGCAACTGTACATAAATATGCACTGTGTTTATCGGGCATTCTGGAACCTTGATGATTATTAGTCAATTATGCCAATTAATATCTTCTTTTCACAATTCAGTATGGACCATGTAAGAAAATATTAATACCTTGTATACTGTGCCAAAAGCTCCTTGGCCCAACTTCATATTGGAGTGAAAGTCTCATGTCTATGGCAGTTCGAAGCTGATTGTAAGGGAATATATATGGTAGGCTTGACCTTAATCAACCTCTGCACATTACACGCACAAGTATTATTCTTCAAACTAAATCACAATTTCATTTGTCAAACTAAGCCTAGGCTTGCTTGCTCTTGAAAAACACATTGCAGCTCCATCTTGACTTGCCTCTTCAAATTAAAGAAATTGATAAACCAAGCAAGTACTGATCGAGTAAGAAATTCTATAGCTCAGGCTGGATTGAAATTGATTATGCTTACTTAGAGCATGCCTAGCAGCATCCATTTTTCACTCACCAACGCTATTTTTGACTGGTAAAGTGCCTCTCATAGTTTGGAGTTTGATATTTCAACTCCAAGTATTGTTCATATGGCGGAGGTGATTTCCCCATCAAGCACTTTGTCTTACTCTGTGCCAAAACCATGCTCCCACTTTATGAAGATAACTTTAGTAAACTTATTCTCCATCATTATGATTGTCTCAAGTAGAGACAAAAGTAGTAGTTTAAAATTAATTGATGACCTTTATTCTAAGCATGCTTGATGTTTGTTGCTAGGGAAGTTCCTAATTCTCTCACACCAACTTGCATGCGTTGGGGAGTGAAAAAAGGATGCTGCTGGGCATGCTCTTAGTTGTTGAATTTGAAGTTGGACATACCGTTTATATCTTGTGCTTCTATGGCGGATGGCAGCCAGGCTGATCATTAGGACCAGCACAGATGTAACACTGGTCACCACAGCCGTTATCACAACCCTTGAGTTGTGATTACCAGGATCAACCCCTGCAACAAGGTGGTTACTGTCTCATCAATATGGAACCTGTTAAATAAAGACCGTTAGGAAATATCTGATTTTCAGTCTTAACTAAGAGATGCCACTAAGAGATGCCATACCTGAGTTAGAGCAATTTTGTTGAAATTTACAAAAACATCTTATTCCAGCACCATAGATTCTGAAGGAGAGTTGGCAGTAAGGGTTCTCGATCATCTGGTCTGCAGGTAGTATTTACTATTCCCGAGTAAATATGTTTCACCACTGGACTCGTAACTGGGTGATGGCCTAATATGGGTATCCCCTCCAAAAATAGTGTGATTTTTGAGAAATATATTTTTTGGTAAGAAAGAATATTGAAAAATTACAAAAATTAGAGGGTGTTATAGATACCATAGCTGCAACTATATACATGGTATTAAAGGTGGAATTTCTAACACACATAAAATGAGTTAAACATAAGTCACACTATATGAGACGCGTAAAAGTGATACCCATATCATGCCATTCTCCAACTTGAATTAGAAAACATAGGTTGTCCTCCCGCCCGTGAAAGGAAGCTCAAGCTTCACCATTTCAAGAAGATAGTACAGGCTATTTTACTCTCTTTACCTTCTAGTGTGTGTTAGTGTGTCTGTTAGCTCTCAGCGTACTACGTGTACATACAGTGCTTTATGAAGGGTTAGCTCTGTACCTGTGAGCTTCTTCAGAAGGATTATTGTTTTGTTTAACACACAAGTGCATTATGAAAGCTGTGTTTGCATGAGTGCATGTTGAGGTCTACTGTGTTGCAGGTACTTTCTTGTATTGCTCCTGTTTTTACATTAATCCAACATCACAAATTGGTGAAAAATGAGTTATGGACTCGATAGCCTTTGAGAAGCCTTTGAGATTGAGCCAGGAGGCTCAAGAAATTTGATTCCAATTATTTATTTGGTAGTCAAAAATCATCTCAACTTGAAGACTAATTGGATCTCGATTCACACTGTATGTGTGCTCACCTTATATCCGTGACTCACCATGCTTGCAATGTTGTTTGCATCATAAACAATCCCCTAGATGAGATTGGAGTCTGGATACCAGCAATATCAAAATTAAAGGCTTACTAGAAGGAAGCCCGTTGCAATGTAACGGTTTCTGCAAGAATGATGACGTCACTCATGGATCAATTTACGACAAATGATGGATGACGATTGATCGCGGATGAAACAAGAGAGGATGAAAACGTGACGTAGTATCGTGACGGATATCACATGGGGCCGCGCCCATCGTGGCAAGTTCTTGTGACAATGTTTTTTTATTAGAATAGATTTGGAAGGCATATTACAACCAAGTAATTAAGCTGAGGAGGATAAAATGTCTTATTTTTCTGGAGTTTTTTTTGTCTTACTATGGCTAATTATACAGCAATAATAATGGCTGGACATGGACGTGGTGACATAATACGCAGTGTTCAATTGTGTAATTTTTTTTCAGTCTCCAAAAACCATGGTAGGGATGTAACATTGCACCTGAGTCCAATGCATGACAAGCCAATTTAACCCTTAAACATCCCATGGGGATAGTATATACATCGTCGTATAATTGAGATTTTTTACCAACAAGAAAGTCTAAATTGGATTTTTAATAGCTCACTAGAACCGCTGTCGTGATGGAAATGCTTCCATCGTGTACATTTATGCTCTAAGCTTTGTATTTTCAATGAATGGAGTAGCGGAATGAAAATAGTACATATAGTTTGTCTTTCGTTTTAATTAAATCATCAAAGGATTAGGTGGTTTGAAAGGTGTGAATAGGAAGGGGGGGAAAAAGTACCTTTTTTGAAGCTTCAAAGGGGAGCATGGGCATATGTGCCCCACCGCCACCTTTGATTGAATGAGATTTAGTGAGGTCTTGGGGTTTTGAAGATTGTCGGGAGTTTTTTTTGTGGGTGTGAATAGTGAGAGCTTTGGAGGCAGAATTTCGACTTGATGTAGCTCATTGAGCAAGACTTTGTTTAAATTGAAATTTTGAGAGATTGTTCCTTGTAATGAGACCTTTCCGAATTGATCTTATAAGTTGAATTTGGAATTGTATTGCAAAAGTTGTGAAGGTTGAAAGTTTGTGGAAACCCTTGGCCGTCCATTGAGAGGGCAGAGGTTTCGACGAGCCACAACTTTTGTTGTGTGTATTAACTTGCTTTGCAATTTTGAGAGTGTATGTATAATTGTAATAGCTTTCCAAAAAGTTATTACTTTTATGATTTGGAGTTTCGAGGAGGAAGTTATGAAGGTGTGAAGGCTTGGAGGTTGACTGCCTTTGGAAAGAAGGAAGCTAAGACTTCGAGGACCATAACTTTTGATCACTGTGATAATTTCTTTTGAAATCTACAGGACTGATAGCCTATGAGATTAGCTCTCCAAATTGCTATCACTCAATCTATTTAAAGTTTTATTGAAGGAGTTGTTGTGTGTTGAAGTTGAGAGGTTGAAACTCTTTGAAAATAAAGAGACCGAAACTTTGATTAGCCATAACTTATGGACAGAGTTTAGGGTTTCTATAAACATTATACATATTGTAGTAGTTTGCATTAGCTTTCCAAAATGCTATTGCACTTGTATGTAAGAGCTTTAGATCAAAAGTTATGAAGATATAAAGATGCGGAGGTTGGTTGTCAAAAGAAAAATAAAGCTTCCAGTTTGCTCTCTTATAACTTTTGGACAGTAACTTAGATTCAATTGAAATTTTGAGGAGTGTTAGTTTGTTGTTTTAGCTTTTCAAAAAGCTATTATACTTAGCTTTTGGAGACTTGAGCCATCTGTAGCATCAATTAA
This sequence comes from Pohlia nutans, assembly GCA_022496805.1. Classification (NCBI taxonomy): domain Eukaryota; kingdom Viridiplantae; phylum Streptophyta; class Bryopsida; order Bryales; family Mniaceae; genus Pohlia; species Pohlia nutans. Next base: position 11,146,906 of record CM040095.1, on the reverse strand, counting down.
AAGCTCGCAGCCACAATAGAAGATTGCCTTGAAGGTTTCTTTGTGTTTTTAAACACTTTGAGACTTTAAAGGAAGAAGATTTGAAGACTTCAAGACAAGAAGACGAGAACATTTGTGTGTTGTGGCTTGTGGCTCGTTGTCTTTTATTGTTGTTCCTAGCCGGTTTTGGAGGCTCGTTGTTTTTTTTATTGTTATTCCCAGCCGGTTTTGGAGGCTAGTTGTTTTCAATTTTGTTTTGTAAACTTTGTTGCAGCGAAGTGGGATTGATCACCCACACGGTCGTGTTTATGTTGTTCCCACCGGTGAGGCACGTTTGCTGGTCACCGTGGGTTTGAAATTTAGGAGCCATCTTTCGGACGGTTTCAGCTCGTGGTCTGGCCGTCCCGTTTTACCCGTCCGAGGCCCGTGGTTTCTTATTACCCCACCCTTACCCTTAAACCTTTTAGAGCCATTGCAGGATAGGACTGGGAAGAGATTTGAAGATTTGAAGAGTACAAGAATTGAAGACAAGACCGATCTCCCAAGCTATCTGGTCATCGTGTCACAGCCAGATTCCCCGCAAATTCTCAGAGCGCGCTCCTCTCTATACGACACCGCATTGATCTAAATTTCAACTTCTCTTTTGAACTCAAACCTATTAAAGGTGTGGATCCATTCCAAATACAACCAGAATACATTGTATTCTATTGGCCGCCAAGGCACGTTCAGATGTTTAGGGGCTAAAAGCCCACAAGAAGCTAGAGACTTTGAGACAACTTAGGTAATTAATTTAGGATGGAAATTACAAAGAACTAATAACTTCATTAATGAACAAGGATAACAATATTGAACGATCATGTTGATTAGCTCACGTCTCTTTAACCCTTAAAGGACAATTTGGGTCCTGGGTGGGAAGCCCGAAAAGAATCTAAATTTTTTTGAATTTTTTTTTTTTTTTTTTTTTTTCAAAAACGGCTCTGCAGTGCACTGCTAGCTAGCACTGTAGCACTGTAGCACTGCGGCACTGCTGAACTTCAGCTGCCCCATCCTCAAAACTTGTTCACTTTGATAACTTTGATTGCTTACCAACGATTCCACAATCTCTCAAATGAGGCGAAAATTTGGAATTTAGATCGCTTTTTCAGTAGCTTTCCAACGCAACAAGTCTCGCTTGATTCGGTTGAGAAATGAAACTCTGTCTCCAATTATTCCTTTAAACCAAGCCCGTGGGGCTGGGGTTGTCCTTTAAGGGTTAAAGTGCTGGGTTAAGTGGTTAACCGATGAATCCCAAGTCAGATATATCCACAAATTCAATGGGATATCTTGAATTGGTGTTAGCAAGGATGAATCTGCTGTCACCGTTGGCAGTGTTCCGAATGGATGAAATTGTTGTTTGATAAATCAAGATAAGCTACCTCTTTGAGCCTGGACTCTGGCTTAGGGTTAGATAACCTATTACCACCGCCTCCCCCAATTATATCATGTAGACCTTTCTTGGGGCCACCACTGTTGAGACACAAAACCACCAATTTCACTAAGGTAAAGGGACAGATACTCGCCCGGGTCCAAATGCCGTCCACTAGGCTTCTGGGCTAGGTCACACAAACTCACCCAGCCTATTTCCTGAAAGTGTGCAAAAGTGCTCTAATTCCGTCCATGCCTGCAAAACTTATGTGCTTCTGATTGGTGCAGAAATGTTCTAATTTCAGAATCCAACTGCTCATGTTAACCAAGACTCTATGATCGGTTAGTGGCCCCCCTAGGACTGAACACTCAAAAATTCATACGAAATTATAGACTTACTCAAAAAATGAATTTTTTTTTGGGATGACTTTGCACTAGCTTTGCGGTCCATCCAAAATTTATAAACTTTTTCCACCACTATCCCAAGTGAGCAGACCTGAAATTTGGTCGATTTCTAGGACCTTTATCTTATTCAAGTAGACCAATGGCACGTCAAGCATTGCGAAGAAATATTTGGTGGTTTTGGGTGTCATTATGAGTGAAAGTTAGTACCACATGGTGTGAACATGGGCAAACCTAGAGGTTTGATTTGGGTCAAAGGTTACTTTCCACTTTGAAATTTTATATAAAATTGACAAATACGAATTAGATGTTGCAAATTTTTGCAATCCTCATCAAACCTTATTTCGAATGCGGTCATTTTTTTTTGGAATTTAGCAGTACCAAAAATAGGCCAGATTGCTTAAGTTAGTGGTAACAGGTTATCCAACCTTACTAAATGATTAATCGGTTTAGTTATATCAACAGAGGGATTCAAACATGACCGCCACCACCAAAATCATAACCCCAATATACAGTAAGGTAGGAATCGCTTACGAATTCCCACTGTAGGGAAATGTTTTTAGAAACTTTGAACAATGCGTGTGTACTCAAAAATGATCCGATTTGGAAACCGCAAAGTGCGTTGGAATCACATCGACGTGTACTACAATATCATTACAAATTTACACATGTGTTAGTGAAAGTTATACAACAAGTTAAAAATAATATATACACTATCTACCATTGAGTGCTCTCACCGTTTGCTTCAGTTACAGTGCTCATTTTAGCAAGAAAAATTGAAATGAGTGTTTGAAGTTGTTTTTGATATACTTGAGTTTACACTTCTTGAATGATTTGTATAACTGCTGATAACTCACGTATGTGAACTGTCGAATAGAAGGAAGAGCGGTAGCAACATCGTCCGCAATCATACAACGGGGGAGAATGATCAAGTCATCATCCTGTGGTTCGATCATGTCCACATGCCGCGCCACATCCTGCAGAAGCTCCTCAACATGCGTAGCCTGCGCATTTGACGGAACTGGCACTCGTATCATCTCGGATTGTGATTCGTATCCTTCCTCATCGTCAAACCCGAGCACAACAATTTTGATGTTCCTCTCGCCGCCTACGCCGCCGCCGCGAGGAAAGAATCCCTGAAGCTCTACTTCATCACCGACTCGCGAGGACTGAATGACACGCACCATGTCAACGAACTGCTCCCGCATGGCGCCACCTGTGTTGGGTCAACGACACCATTCCTTATCCTCCACAACAAAGCTCGATTGTTGAACTTTTCTTTTTTTATCTGCAACTACATATCGAGTTCATACAAGGTGCCGAGGATCAGCTTGTCCGCTACCGGAAGGTTAATGAGGAGCCCCAATCGGTCGAGATCCTCCACTAGAACCTGGAGCAGGATTAGCATGACGGTACCTTTTCGCGACCGGGTGGTCGATTCTCTGGGAGGCTTTTGGCTAAAAGAATTGAGTTGAGATGTGCTCCCAAGTGTCCCCTGATGCAACAAATGATCAAATGATCAGATTTTTTTTCTTGATTAATCATCTTGTTTAAAGGAAAAAAACAATAACTTTCAAATTTGATTGTAGGGCATTGTGAAATGACTTTAAGAACTTGTTTTGTATTTACATTTGTTTACAATTATATGAAAAAAAGTCTAAATCTTAGTTTGGTGTGAGAGGGTTTAAACTTCATAAAAAGAAATTCCTCACTTCAAATGTAGAAAGGTGGTCATTCGGGACACCAAACAATACACTATGATGTAAGAGCACAACAATATAATTATTGCCATATTCGTTTAATCGGGAATTTCCATCATATTGGGACTTTTTGAAATCTACAATTGGTATAGAATTTCTCATTGAATCTATTCTAATTGTAGATTTCAAAGAGTCCCAATATGGTGGGAATTGCCAATTAAACGAATGTGGCGATAATATGAGATGTAGGCATCGTAATTGAATACTATTCTTTTGTGTCTAGAGGCCATTTTTTCTACTAGTGCACGAACAAATGTCTAAGAGGATATTTTAAATCAAAATCATTGAAATAAGTATTACTCAATTGTTCACTCATATATGTTTCAGTTATTCATAGTATGTTTACTTGAAATTAGATGATTTTTAAAAAAAAATATTGATTGGTTGTGAGTCTAAAGTTATATTTTAATTGAAACATATATAATTTGAGAAATGAATCGATTTGAACAGTTCAAAGCCTTCCAAGAAGGAGCCTTTTGGTTTCATCCGCCTTTATATATGGAGTGATCATTGATTTGTAATTGAATGGACTATAAATTAAATAAACAATTTCAAAACATTGTTGAATTGTGATTGATTAAGTGCTTTTGATTACTATTCACCATAGTTGATTGTTGTTGCTTAATGTCACATGGCCTTATAGCCCCCATATCATTTCATAGGAGGATGAACTGATGTGGGATATTCCACATCATTTTGTTGGAGGAAGGTAGTCACAAAAGTTATCGAATGTTAATAAGTTGTAGATTGCATCTTCCAATACATTGATGTGAATAGTTAATAAAGTCACAACCTATGAACTCAAATGGATGAACTGCTTACTTGCACAACTCGCATTCCAGGCTTAGTGACGTAAGAAGTCTATCTTTGAACCACTTCACCAGACACGCCTCGTGACCATTGCTATTGCCGCCTTGGCACTCGCAACCCACTTTGATAATCGGATTTGTGTCTAATGCATCTTCCGACTCATAATAAATTCTGCACATGGCAAACATTTCTAACACACCTATTTTGTAAATCACACATTAAAATGTACAAGTTGGCGTTTATATCGCAAAAACAAGGGTTTACTTTTTCAACTGTGTTATATTAACTTCTAATCTTCTATCTAAACTTAAAATTAAGTCACTCAAAAGCACTTTCAAATTATTCTTCTCCTATGAAACTTTCGATTATACATAAGGGCATATATATGCAACATTCAAAAATGTTTAGTCCTTTTCAAAACCAAGTCTAAAATGAAATCCAGTCTCTATAATAAAAATAATAATAATAGTTGTCACAAATAATAAAATGGATCCAATGACATTTAAACATCTTTGAGACTGCCATCTTATGACCATTGACATCCAATGCTCATTGTGCATGTTCTAAACAAATTAGGAAGAGCATCTTCATTTGTAGAGACAAAACAAAATAAAAGTACAAAGATTAAAATCCACTTGAAACAACCTAGAAAGACATTATAATCATCACAAATGCTTTAAAGCCATTTAGAAACGCGTCAAAACAACCTTTATGAATCAAAACAATTTAATGAATTGAAAGGTGCACCTATTAAACAACGCACCCTCAACCTTCAACTCATCAAAATACAATCATTATTTCCAAATATTCATTCTATGCGCTTAATGCAATATGTCAAATTATATTAATATGTCATTTAAATGACATAATATGCAATGTATCAAATCATATTATGTCATTTAGAAAACAAAGTGTGACATAAATAGTTAAAAGTTGATTAAACACGGACATACGTTTCTACCAAAAGCCATAGGTCTATAATTATACAAATCGTTATCTTTTTTAAAATCATTGCTCAACTACAAATATATATGTCCAAAATGGATGATTCAAACAAACATCATTAGAACATGAACACATTGCTTGTGAAGTTCCAAGAAGGCGTGACTGAAAAAACTCGCTTTTTGGAGGTTAGCTATCCCCTAATTATAATTATTAAGATTGTCACATCTAAACATCCAATTGGGATGAAACAATTCACAATAACAAAGGTTAGTCATGATAACATACCTACAATCCCCTGTTTCAAATCCATGAAGACACGCTTTCCCTGCGCCATTGATGAAGACACGCTTTCCCTACGCCATCGATGAAGACACGCGGTTTTCCCTGCGCCATTGATGAAGACACGCTTTCCTTGCGCCATCGAGTCACGTTGTGCATTGCAACGATGCCATCACAATGTCAACGTATTAGAAATTTCACACCACTTGACTCCGCAAAAACAAGTTACGACAAGCAGCAAGACAATGTTGACTCTACATTAGGCATCGTTTCTCCACCCACTTTTTACAACTACAATAATGTGAGTGAGTTTCATTGATGATCAACATCAGGAATTTCGGACCCCACTGATTTCGCACGATTTCAATGCGATTTCCGATATTTCAAGAGTTCGTACAGTTTTCGCACTGATTCCGCATCGTTGCGTCATTCATCGCAACTACACTGATATGACACGATGTTCGTACAAGCGGATATAGTACTGATTCGACACGATTGATACATCTATTGAAAACGTATGAATTCAGTACTCTTTATAGTCGTCAAATGTCGTGTTTTAATCGTCTTTAAAACTACACTGATTCAGTGCACGAAACATCATCTTTTCCATATCTAGATTTTATTTTCTTTCTATATCTAAATTTGATCAAAATAATATTATTAAAAAATATTTAAAAAATATTTAAAAAATATTAAATAATTATTTTTCTTGCTATCCACTTTAACTACACAGAAATTGCCCAAGCTCTATCGCCGACAGTGGGATTCGAACTCACAACCTCCCAATTATCAACCAAGCTCCAGAACCAAATCACTACAAACCCTCAATGCATAGAATGGAACTTTTTTGGTAATTATAAAAGATTGAAAGCATTAGCAATTTTTTGCCATCTGTATATAATTCTTTTTTCAAATTTTTTTTTGCACTAGATTATGCAGGACTTTTTCTACATATAGGATTTTTTTCATAATATTTTGAATTTTTTGATTTTTTGCCAAAATCGTGATGGCAGATCATGGCTGTGAGCTGTTTTCTTTTTTTTCAGCGGACTTTGAATGTTTTTAACTATGTGAAAAAAACTTTTTTTCCAAATTTTTTTTGCACTAGATTATGGAGGACTTTTTCTATATCTAGGATTTTTTTCATAATATTTTGAATTTTTTGATTTTTTGCCAAAATCGTGATGGCAGATCATGGCTGTGAGCTGTTTTCTTTTTTTTCAGCGGACTTTGAATGTTTTTAACTACGTGAAAAAAACTTTTTTTCCAATTTTTTTTTTGCACTAGATTATGGAGGACTTTTTCTATATCTAGGATTTTTTTCATAATATTTTGAATTTTTTTATTTTTTGCCAAAATCGTGGTGGTTGTGAGCTATTTTTTTTTGCTCCTATGATGAAAAGTACAATGATAACCAATAATACCAAATTTGAATTCTAAAAATATAAAATGTTATTTCTTTGAAATTTTAATGTGTATTGCTTCTAAACTCTATAAATGTAGATCTAAAAATGTTTTGGGAAATTAAACCGTAAGTATAATTTAAAGAAGATTCTTGGAATATTCCAATATATTCCAAAATAATAAAAAAATATTTTGAAAGATTCCAAAATATTCCAAAAATATATTAAAATATTGTACACGGATGTCGTACGAAAATAATTTGCATTATAGTAGATATTGAAATTGCACGAATATAGTAAAAGGCATTAATATGATACGTATACGATACTGAATCCGCATTAACTAAAACCGCATGTTATCCGTGTCTTATTAGCCATGTAATGTAGATACACGATTAACGCACGGATTCCGTCAAGCACGACTTTCGTGCGGAAACAACACTTTTGTCATAATCATTGAAAAGACACTGGATCGACATCTTAGTAATGCATATCACTTCCGTACGATAACGACACTTCTAAATGCACGTATGACGTGCGGAATCAATGTTTAACGATAAGCGCACTGAAATCGTGCAGAATTAGTGGGGTCTGAAATTCCTGATGAAGTGCAGCATTGGGTTGCATTCTTGCATTTCATCTTGCATCACCGAAAATCAGTCACGAATGCTTGTTGTCAATAGTGCTTTTAATGATCACAGTGCTCTTCTACTGCTTTCTCCACCATCTCCGGTCTATATTTAGTAACAAGGAGGTGTTGTGCGAATGGATGTCCCGCCCACAAGCATTGACCTCATAAAATCCGAGGTATAATGCCACGTCACACGTCCGGTATGAGTTGGCAACACGTACTAAATTTCGAAAGAAAACAAAAGCAGGCGGGCTTGGTTCGTTTTTTGGAGATTGGACCCATACACTATAATTTTTGTAATTTTAACATCTCAACATGACATGCACAACAAAAAAATAAAATGATAGTAGTTTCTCCGTTATGTTTGTTGATATAATTGAAGTTGAATGAACAGTAGTTTAACAATTAATATTGCAAAAAAACAAGTTAATTTCTTTGTTACCAAAATGAAAAAATTGGCTCATTTGACACATGTAGGTACACTGTTTTATTGAGATCTAAAATTAAAATATGCAAATATGAAATATTCATTAACCAATAGGTACCATATTTTTTATTTATGAAAAACTGTTGAATTTCAAATAACTTTCAAAGCTTTCTAGTGTAAAGATTGAGTGCAAAAGGTTTTTCCTTGTTGTAGAGTTTTTTGTCTTTACAACTTTTGTTGTTAGGAGATCATTCGTGGGGCAAGTGTTGGAGACTTTCATATGGTCACATTGTTCCCTTATGATTATATAGGAATTATACTGGATGTTAACGGAATGTTTGTTAATTCTACTGGCAAGTGCAGTTTCAAACCATGGTTTGTTAACTTGTTGAAATTGCAGTTTTTAATGATTGCCCTCTCTTAACAAAATGATGTGGAATATTTTGCCAGCCCGATCATTCGTTAGGGGGCCATATAACAGATATTTATATGTCAGCAAGAAGAGCATTTATCTAATCTATAAACTATGAAATCAATTTTAAAAAACCAAATCCAGACATGTTTGATGCTTTGATTTGATAGTATACATTGATTTTATATTCAATAATTGTGTCAACCTTTCGATAGTAAGAAACCACCCAGAGTGGAAGAACTACTAGGAGTCTTGGCTAGTGTCTTCTTTGCTTGGTTCTCTAATGGAAAATTTGTCCTTCCATCATCAAATTGTTCTCCACAACCACAACCACTACATACACGCAATTGAAAAAAAGAATTGAGTATGATGTGAAATAACATAGAGTATGATGATATCACACGGATGTGATCCTAAAGTCAATACATAGAATCAATCCTGACACCCCACTGACGCTCCAGAGAATGCCACTAGGAACTTTAGTCCCCTTGAAGCATTAGCCTACTTGAATCGCACATTAGATTTTGTTTTGAGACCATTTACAACATCACTTGGAGATAAGTTCAAGAATGACATTAGGCATTATGTTGATACTATAGGGGTATTAGGTTTGATTTTTTGTATCGACCTTGGGATCACATAGATGTGATATTGGATGTTTTTGTACTAGTCATACTTGTCAACAAAAAAAAGTTTCTAATGAGGTGAAGTAGTTGCATTAATGACCGGTGAAACCATGAAAAACTGTACCAAAACGTTAGTCTTGCTATACCAAAATCATAATCGTTTTGGTGAAATGCCATTAGTTTATATCAAAATATATTGTATTTTGGTTTTAATTTCACAAAGCCCTCTGGAGCTCTTATAGGTACTTGAATTCAAATTTTGAAAACAAAATCTTCAAATTTTTTTACAAAAAGCAGTGTTTGAAAATGAATGCCTAAATCCAATTTTGGTTGCAAAAGTGATGGCCTTAAATACACTCAACATAAATATAACTTCTATGGCCTGTGAGATAATGATAGAATTGAGGTCCTTGTCCAAAAAGAAAGTAGACAAAAAATATGTTTTGATATACATTTTGCTTGTTGTATATCAACTTTGTTGATTGTACGTAACTACTTTTTCAGTTTTAACTACTTCTAAGTCAATAACAAAATTTATAACTACTTATTGAAGATTATTTTCTCAATTGTTTTTGGTAGAATTTGGAAAACAATAGGTGATTTATTTTATTTTTGTTTTATTTTTAACAAAATTGAAATTTATAATGTATTTTTGAACCTTGCATTGTTCAATGGTCAAAGTTAAGAGTTGAAGATGGTACATTTTTTTGTGCTTTCATTCTGATGTAATATAATAAATAGGAAAAATACCAAAAAACATTTTTTATATAGTAAAAATGAAATCTTATGTAATCTCTTGGAAGCTTTTCAAAATAGTTTATAATATTTTTGAATCTATAAAAAATAAACTCAACATATTTTGGAATAATCTTGCTAATGTCAATTAATCCGCTTGCAAACCACGTCAATACATATTCGATCTAGTTACACTACAGGCTTTGATTTAATTAGCCAACCAAGCTCACAAGAACTCACCATTTTAAGGGGCTTTAATGTAAAGGAACAAAAATTTCCGCGATATACATCTAATATCCACCTTGTTCACTTAATCTTTTGGAATCTGCTTTTAAATATGATACCTTTATGTTATAGGAATTGAGGAAAAATCACTTTCATCACTATATCTATATGTTTAAGTCATTTAAAAAAAATTATGTTATTTTTATAATATTTTATTTATAGTTTTATTTTTAAATTTAATATTTTTATTTATTTATTCATTTTTTGATCATCTATATGTATATTATGAGACTAGAACTTGTAATCTCATAAGACTAAATTTTTTTAAATAAATTTTATGTTAATTTTATTATCGTTTTTCATGATTAATTTATTTTTAAATTGAACACTTTTTATTTTTTATTTTGTGATTATGTATATGTATATCACAAGATTGAAACTTATGATATCGTAAGATTGATTTTTTAAATTTTTATTTTATTTTAGTTTTATGATAACTTATTCATAATTTAATTGAGATTATGGTGATGAAATTCAATTTAGAATTCATAATTTCTACACTATAGGTTCAAAATTTACGAAACAACCTTTTCATCAAGAACTTTCCATCAATATAAAGAATGTAGCTAATGCAGCTTACAGGAGCATGTGTGTGTTAACTTTTAGAGAGCATTATTCCACCAGTTGAAGAACCTATCTCCACATATATATATATATATATATATATATATATATATATATATATATATATATATATATATATATATATATATATATATATTTCACAATTAATCCCAAATGTGATGTCGGATTGCTTATCCAGAGGCTTTTGTGCCTTGATGTCACTGGACCGCTAGGGATTAATTTCAATTTGATAATTATGGTACATGTTCTTTTGTGAATGTTGAGTGGCTATGAGCAATTGTTAAAGGGTCCGAGGAATTTTGGTTTAGATTGTTAGGGTTGGTTACGGTGCTTTCACTCCTCTGTGCAGCTAATTACATGTGTGTGTCTGTGTTGTACTTCCCAAAGTTGGACGGCGAGAAGATCAAGTTTCGTCAAGAAGCTTTAGAGGCAGATCGATGTTACTTAGCTAGCTTGAATTCTTAGACAACGTTCATTTTTTCTGGAACGTTTCCTCTCTTGAAGATTGAAGCACTGGATTGAAGCACGACTCGTCATATTGTTAGGTGACGACGGATTTGTTTCCCCTTTCACTATACTTCATTCAAACGTCTCTCGCCTTGTTGTGCTTAGTTTCCATGGTGAAGAGTTGTAAGCAATTGCAAGACCGTGTGTCTTTATCTGATAGTGTATTTTCCTGTTTGCTGCTCAAGGTAGATCGAGTCATTCCAGAGTCTTGTAAAAACGCAGAGACTGTGACCACGGGAGAGTCTCGTTTGAGCCTCAGACCTGGACAGATCCATCTCTCCGCATGGACGAAGGAAGGCATTAATTGCGGTTGTTGTAGAGCTCTACTTGTATGAGGAAAATAAAGTCTCTCAGCAAGTGACAACAAGAGGAAGTGCCTTGATGAAATACAATACACATAACCACAGAGTACAATCCCATTTATGCAAACTTGGGGGCAATGGAAAAAATTGTAACTTACACCAATCTGAGTATTTAATTGACTCACTCAGGTCTCCTTTCTCTGTCTTTGTTACCAGCTAAGCTAAGGAAAACTATGATTGTACAGTTCAGTACACAGCCTGAATCCCGATTCCTTGCCTTCACTAAGTTGCACAGAGTCTGTACGTTTCGAGTTCTTCTAGTTCAAGCTGAAAATTCTTTTCTGACAAGCCTGAAGATTCGGAAACAATTTAAAAAATAGACCTTTCAGGTTCTGCGCGCTACAGCATAATTACTTTTGTTGTCAACATGAATGCCATGTTTACCCTAGTCTAGTCGATACATTATTAAGGGAATCAACGCACTAGGGGACGTCCATGTTGTTCAAAACGGTAAGTCCATGGACATTAATTATGCAGTATAATTCAGTGGTTTTAACACAAAATACTCCATGATGTATGCAAATGTATCTCCATTCAGCATTGAATGCTGCATGATGTCAGCGCATGTATGCAGAGAAGTCCATGGACATCGTGGAGTAACCGTTAATAAGTCCATGGACAGCATGAAGTATTCAATGGTGTTTGGAATGATGCATCTCTGAGGTCGACCAGTGCGTTTTGATTCCAATTTTGGTGTGTTTCATTTTTCTTTCCTTGCTAGCGATATGTTCTTCTAAATTACACTTTATAACACCAACAAATTAACACTTCGAAAATTTGGGCTACTCTGGTGTTTTAGGGTTTAGGGTTTAAGGTCCACCGACACATAGTATAATAGGAAGTGCTCTTCTCCTCTCTTGTGCTTGTTTTTTGCCATCAGAGTTCGTCGTGACTCTGTGGGGCGGATTCCACGACGACCTTACAGATCTTGTACTCGGGAAACACGGGCGACGGGACACATGCATGTTGCGCAGCACAATGCGCGTCGTCCGCACAGAAGCACCAATTCTCCAGCGTACAGAGCGCGTAGTACTCGGACCCGCTCTTGCGCGCAACGAGCCCGAAGAGCTTCGGCTCGAACATCCTCTCCGGGTCATGCACATCCTGGAGCGCCCTCATCTTGTCAAAATTCTCGTCGGGGAAATTGTCCCTCACATGGCACCGCGGGTGGCGAAAGATCCTCTCAATGTTCTGCCCATACGACGGCCGCCCTTGGTACTTGCACAGGGTCAGCTGCTCCAGTGTCTCATACACCGGCGCGTGCTTCGCAGGCCTCCGCGGCGTCCGTGCTGAGTGCATTGGAAGCCACTGCACGTACACCACGGGATCCGCTCCCGTGCTCGTGGACAGGAGCGTGCTCGGCGTCCCGCGCCCGAATCGCAGCATGAACGGACCCGGCAAGCAGCTCTTCCCGTGGCCGAATCGGGCGCGCAGCCGCGCTTCGACCTCCGCCAGCTCCATTTTCACGATGGCTTTCACGTCCGTCACCCAGTCTTGGAACCGAGCGCGCTTGATTGCGAACTCATCCGCTTGCACCACGACGCCGATGTGGTGTGCGGCGAAGAAGCAATTGGGCGCGCACTCGGGCGTCATCACTGCGCGGTTCGTTGGGAGCGTGATGTGTTTCGTGGGCAGGCCGTTGCCGTCTCTCACCACTGGACCTCGCGACACTGCTTCTGCCGTGGCACATGCCGCTGCACACCAAGAACCGAAACGGAACTATTCAATGGAAAATGCCAGATTAGAGTTCATCACCTTGTGCTGCGATTTGGGAAAGTGCATCTTCAAAGGGTTTGATACTTTCAGACAAGAATTCTTGGCTCAGAATCGCTCAAAATAGAAAGAGTCTCCTCGGTCAATCTCACGGGATTTCATTTCTGAAATGGGAAAGTAAGTTTACAGGTTTTTACAGAGGGATGTCAATCACACGTAATATGATATATAGGGGTTCTTTTGTATTTCCCAGGGACATGCGAGGAATTTGACAAGAGGGGATTAGCAATAGAGGGTGTTATATAATGTTGTATCGGGAACCTCCCATGTATTATCTCGAGATACCGCTGGCTACATTCTACACGAGATAATACACGGGAGGTTCCGATACAACATCCTAGCCGAGGGTGTCACACCTCTTTCTTCCCATTCTCAATCTTCTTGAGAAGACTCACACTCTAAAGATTGAGAAATTTCATTCTTTTCCTCCAGAGGTGAAGAATGGGCGTGAAGATTAAGAAACCATGAAGATTGAGAAGCCATGTACAAGATTAACAAGCCGTGCCCATTCTCATTCTTCACACGGCCTCAAGGAGAGACACACCTTCTTCATGAAGAATGGTCACGATTGGGTCCGCGTTTCTCTCTCAAAGGCTTTCAATCTCCAGAGAATCAAACTTCTTGGAAGAAGGTGTGACAACCCCTAAAACTAACTACCAGATGATGGAGAGGGGTACCCTGCGATGAGTTACACAGCAATTCGTGTGCCTCAAAAAAAAAAAGGGGGAGGGGTTTAGGAATTCAAACCCGAATTCAAAACATCCGCGGAATCGCCGTCATCCGTCAAGTCGTTTCCCCAGGCCTTGTGCATCTCACTCACAACTTCCGCAACTTCATCACTCACCGGATCCATGTCGGCGTATCTCCCATTCAAATCAATCACCGGGTCTCCATCGCTTACCCCATTCTTGTACAGAATGACTCTGTAACTCCCGAGGTCCGGTCGCCAGTAAGCCGAAATGTACTTGGTCTCCTCCGCCATAATCTTCTCCAATTCCATCACCATGTTCGCATCGTCCAAATCCTCACGCACTTCGACAACAGTAAAAGATTCCGGCTCAAATTCAAACGTGACCTCGGTAATCACGCCAAGGAGCCCCAACCCGCCCAGAAGCGCAGCACCCTCGTCCGATTCGACGGAGGATTCAATCACATCGCCGAAGGAGTTCACCCACTTGAGGGATTTAACCAGTTCCCCCAGGGAGGAGCCGGATCCGTGAGCGGAGGCTGAGATGACGCCGCCCACAGTGAGATTTGCGTAGATAGAAAGCGCGCCGGCGGGTACTGACAAGTTGTGGGATGTCGCGGCGTCGAGGAGGCCCTGGAGCGTCATGCCGGCCTCGACGGTGAGGAGGTTTGGCTCGCGGTTGAAATCCACCACGCGGTTCATGCGGTGGAGGAGCAAGCTGATTGCGGTGACTGTGGATGAATTGTTGTGTGGAGGATTTCTTGTTGTTGCGTTGAATTCTAGCTTGGTGCTGGCCCTTCCGCCTGGGCAGGCGAATCCCGTCGCGGAGTGTAGACCGGGGCGCGTGGCGCGGATCTTCACGGGCGGGTTTGATTTCCTGTGCTGCTTGATGAGTGAGCTGATTTCTTCTGTGCTCGTCACGGTGATGTGCTGATCTGACGTGCATTTGAAGAACATGGACGCCGCGTAGAGCGAGGTCGCCGTGTCACGATGCGAGAGCGCCTCACTCACTGCGTCGTCACCGGACACGAGTTTCAGTAACGCCACCATGGCGAGCACCATCAATGCAGCTCCCGGAACCATTTTGATTGTATTCCACGCTCACAATCGCGAGACTATGGCGTTCTACTCGCGATTGTGCGGTTCTGCCACCCCCCTCAAGGAGACAGCGACCATGTCAAGCTCATTGTAGAAGCGCGCGCAAAAATGTCCTCCTCACTTCAAAGCTAGTTGGAGAAGCGAGCGCAAAAAATGTCCTCACTTGAAATTTCGTTGCAGAAGCGCGCAAAATGTCCTCACTTGAAACCTGCACACAACCAAAATCTAAATAAATGCTCCAAACTGAGAACTAAATGTAAATTTCACTCGACTTGCACTTTCTATATCGTGTGTTTCTATCTACTGAGAGCATTCACACCCATGCACGCTAGAGCTGACTCACTGATATTATTCATTGACATTTTGAAGAGCCCTTGCACTTGCACTTACACTCCCCCACCCTTGCACGCCCCTCACATATCAAAAGTGCACATCAAATAGTCAATAGACCAATCACAAGTAAAATGTGGGAAACAGTCAACTAAAGAGTGATTTGAAGAGCCATTTTTTAACACTCTAAAATTGAGAGTCAAGAGGCATTTCTAAAGGGCCCTTGGCACCTTTTATCTAGTTCTTGAGTGTGAGACTCTGCAAAGGCATGGGTGGGCATGCTCTGTAGCACAATATACTCTTCTTTGTGAATGAGTGTATAGTACTGTTCGTTGCAGAAGTGCTTGCAAAATGTCTTCGCTTCAAAACTCGTTGCAAAAGCTGGGCAAATATCTGAGACCCCTGTTGAGAACAGTGAGCTTGAGATTCCGAGGTTGCAAATCCAGGATGATGCAAAGAAATATATTCAGTAGCGGTGAAGAACAGTGAATGGCAGATAAGGTATCAATTCGCTTTTTTATTTGTTTATTCCAGCGTTGAATTGGTGCATTTGATCACGTCAATGATGAGGTGAGCGGACGTACTACACGACGAGATGCAATTCAACGCTCTGCAACTTTTCCCATGGATGTCACGGTGGCGATGCTCTCAAAAAAAATATATCATTCAGTCATTCGTAGATGGCGATGCTGTCAAAAATATCATGAATGACACTCTGTAGCTTCCATACCTGCATGATCACAATCATCCATGGGCTAATTAATAATTTCTCAAAGACGACATGATCAAGCTCCTCAATACTCTCTTCAAATGGTACCGTATTTCACATTCATCTACCCACCGGTGAACAACGCTCCCTCTGTCCAGAAATAATTGTCTCAGATTTTGAGTTGGCATGATGACCCAGCATCAGGAAACAGCGAGGCCAACCCAAAATCTGCTATCTTACAGCATTCGCACCCATGCAAGCTAGGACTAACTCTCTCAAATTATTCATTTATATTTGAGAGGCCCTTGCACTCACAGTCCCCCACCCTTGCACGCCCTTCACGTATCAAAAGTGCACATCAAATAGTCAATGGACCAATCACAAGTAGAATGGGAGGAATAATCATTGAATAGTCAACTAAATAGTGATTTGAAGGCCCAATTTCTAACACGCTAGAATCCAGAGTCAAGTGGTATTTTGAAAGGGCCCTTGAAACTTTTCATCTACTTCTGGAGTGTGAGAGACTCTCTGAGGGCATGGGTGGCCATGCTCTTAGATTCATAATTCTTGGTGAGTAAAATGTTACTAGCATTTATATCTCGATGTATGATCCTCGAATGAGCAAGGGCATGGAGGTAATGCAAGCCACGAGTAACTTCAATCGTAGAGGCCAGCTCAGGAGGGCCTAGTTTGGACTACCTACAGGTGGCAACATTATGGTACAAAAGTAGATTGTGAGCTTGCTACAAATGCAACTATGCGGCTATCCGACAACTGGTGTGAGGCCTACTGAGAGCCTGGCTCTAGCCTTTAAGAGTTCGGCCAGAAGGTCGTGAGGAGGAAGAGCTTATAAGCTTTTGAAGGAGAGTACAATCTTGCAAGAGTACAATAATTTGTGAGTTGAAAATTTAACTCACCAACAAGAATTTGGTCCATGTCATTGTTATATATCCACATATTCATGCACCAACACCCTTTGTTGCTCACGAATACAACATCCTTTAAGATTCACAAGCTTCTGGTGCATCATTAAGATTCATGAGCTTCCGGTGCTTCATTTCATTCAATGAATAACCTTATTCGGCAAAAATTCGTCTTTACCCTGACTAGTCTTCAGTTGATAAATAACTGCTTCACTGCTATTTCATGTCCATTGGCAATACACCCAGAACACATGAGAAACTATTTGAGATGTTGAAATCCCATCAAAACCGATGACATAAATAAATGTTAGAGCTACACTGTAAGAATTTCTAAGAAATGGCACAAAACATGGTTCTAAGAAATGGTCAAAACACTGCCAGATGTCGTGGCAATGAACGGAAGCAACTATACATAATTATAGGTTTTGACACTGTTTGTTTTTGGGGCATTTTGGAACCTTAATGATAGGTTACGGTTGAATTAGTCAATTATGCAAATTAATATCTTCTTTTCACAATTCAGTATGGACCATGTAAGAAAATATTAATACTTGTATACTGCCCCAAAGGCTCCTTGGCCCAACTTCATATCGGAATGAAAGTCTCGTGTGGCAGTTCAAAGCTAATTGTAAGGGAATATGCTAGGCTTGACCTCAAACTCTTCAAACTCTGCACATTACACGCACAAGTATTATTCTCCAAACAAAATCACAGTTTAATTTATCAAAGCCTATGCTTGCTTACGCATGAAAAACACATTGCACCTCCATCTTGAGATTAAAGAAGTTGATAAACCAAGCAAGTAGTGATCAGGCAAGAAATTCCATAGCTGAGGCTGGATTCAAATTGATTATGCTTACTTTGTTGAACCTGAAGTTGGACATACCATTTATATCTTGTGTTTCTATGGTGGACAGCAGCCGGATTGATCATTAGATGTAACACTTGTCACCACAGCCATTATCACAACCCTTGAGTTGTGATTACCAGGATCAACCCTGCAACAAGATGGTTACTACCTCATCAGTATGGAACCTGTTAAATAAAGACCGTAGTAAGGAAATATCTGATTTCCTGCCTTAACGAAGAGAATGATGCCATAACTGAGTTAGAGCATCATTGCACGGAGTTTTACAAACGCATCCTATTCCAGCACCATCAGATTCTGAAGGAGGGTTGGCAGTAAGGATTCTCATCTACTCTGCAGCATCCAACATCACAAAGTGGTGAAAAATGAGTTATGGACTCGGTAGCCTCTGAGATCGAGCCAGGAGGCTCAAGAAATTTGATTCCAACTATTTATTTGCTAGTGAGAAATCATCTCAACTTCAAGACTAATTGGATCTCGATTCACACTGTATATATGTGTGCTCACCTTATATCCGTGACGATGCTGTTTGCATCATAAACAACATTGCTGGTCATGGTGTTGTTCATCACTGAAAGAACTCTCAGGGAGTCGGTAGTTCTAGTGCCTGATCAAGCCTTGTTCACAAAGCAGACTGATGTTCAGTGTCCCATTGATGAGATTGGAGTCTGGATATCTGCAATATCAACATGTGCAGGCTTATTTGGAAGGCAAATTACAACCAAGTATTTAAGCTGAGGAGGATAAAATGTCGTACTTTTCTGGAGTCTTTTTGTCTTACTATGGCTAATACAATAATAATAATGGCTGGACATGGACGTGGTAACATGATACACAGCGTGCAATTGTGAAATCTTTTTACAGTGTCTAAGAACCATGGTTGACAGTATATATATATATATATATATGAACTATATATAATTCACAGAACGATGCAGAGAGACAAGGTGTCGTCGTGATTAGATGGGTAGACCAGGCAACTTACACGTCCTTAAGAGAGAAACTCGCACTTCCTTGTGCTCTAAGCTGGCCTCTTTCATCACTCACTAGTAGTAGACTTGTCGTTTTTCATTCCCCACTTTGTGGAAACAGTGAATAGCGACTGAATATTGTGCCTATATTTCTGTCTTCTTGTGACCAAAACCACTCACCTGCATTGACACAACCCATGTGCCTGGCACCGTTTGATTCCTTTTTCATTTATAGTAAGTGAAAAACAGACACATTTCCTACTAGTGACTCCAGGAATGAAAATCTGGTCCTGTAAACTCATTCTTGCTCAAATTCCTGTAGGAGACGCACATACACTACACAAATCAGACAGGCGCTTGAATGTTTCCCATGTTGCTCCAACTTTGAGCTACAAATGCAGATATTAAAAATTCCTGTTTAAAATCCCACAACTGAAGATGCTGGAGATTCTGAGACAAATTAAGGTAATTTAGGATCATGGTCCAAAATACATAGGAACGTAACTGACTTCAATATATAATAAACAAGGATAATATAACGTTCGACCTTGATTAGCTTGAGCACATCTCTTCAATCAAAGATTTGGATTGACCCTTAAAGGCCCAGAGAGTCCTTTCCAACCAATATTATACACCAATATTTCATTGTATTTGGCATGGTTCCACACCTCCTATGGGATTATGATCAAAAGTGAAGTTAAAATTCACGACGACATGATTTTAGCGAGCTACTAGAGTTTCGATTTGGAACTTTCTATTTACAACAAATGTCAAATATACGCCAACGTATCTACTATCCCCATCAGCCCTTTAAGGGTTAACCAATTGATTCCAAAATTGTTAGATATATCCAAGTTCTATACAAATTCAATTGGATATGTTCGCACCAGTCGCGAACCTGTCGTTTTTCATTCCTCATTTAGTGGAAACAGTGAATAGTACTGGAATATTATACTTACGTTTGTATTTCATGTGACCAAAACTACTCATCGGCACTAACACAGTCTGGCGCCGTTTCATTTCTTTTTCATTTATAGTAAGTGAAAAACGACACATTTCCTTCTAGTGTCGCTACTTGGTGATAGCATCCAAACTCAAAGAATTTGCAATGAAGAATTTGACGTTGTTGTTTGATAAATCCCTGCCGATACCAAGACCACAAGAATCTTGCTCATAACTTCTACTCGGTTCCACCAAATGGGGTTTTTAGAATGCCAAACCAAGCACCTTAGAGAGATCTATACTTATTTAGAATAGAGCCAAAGTAAATTAAAAATAGAGTCATGCTTAAAATGGAGTTTAAAAGAGATTTTGGGTGTGGTATCAGGAAAGCATATGTCCTTCAACCTATGTCCATATGTTGGTTGAGTTCTAAACAGCCACATGAATCAAACATGGCCACCACCGCAGAAGGCCTAACCCCAACATAGAGCTTCGCCGCAATCTGGGAGTTTGAATTGCCACAGTTCCAGTGCTCCAAGATTTTTAGGTGCAGCATCTTACACAGTGCATTTGCAAATGATCAGAGTGAGGACAAGTATGGGTAATTATATGTTTGCTTTACTGATCTCATTGACTGCAGGCGATAAACAGATAGGTAATGCCACTCACAATATTTGGAGGCTCTCAATCATACAAAGAGTCGGCAAACTTCCATTGAACCTATTAATTTATTGGATAGATCCCTGCAGAGGCAAAACTCAGACGGTCCACAAAGCAAATATTAATTCTCTTAACATGTCTAGAATTCATGACAGTAGCTTAACAAACCCAAATAGGTTGCTCCATATCCTACTGTAGAAATAGAAACCAGGAATTGATACTGGCATTTTTAACTTCCAGGTTCTTACTTACAGTTGGACGAGCTGCGTCATGTTCTCAAGGTATGATCTCTCCCTCAAATTCATTTCTGCTAAAGTGCACCACACCGGACATTTGAGCAAGTGGAAAGGGTCCATGATTAAAACCATTGCCACTCAGGTCCCTGTAAAAATCATGACGGTCCAGCTTGTCAGATGATCATATTCTTACTGTTATTTGAGATACTAACTCATATATAGCACATACTGAGACATGCTTAGGATCACATGCATTCGATCGATGACTGAATTGGAGAACAGGAACCCTAATCTCTAAACCCTAATTTTATGAGAGCATCCATGGGACGTCCTTCTTACAGCTCTTCAACTGACTTCCTTCGTATCTAAAATTGTCTGTTAGTACCTATGCAATACAGACCATACATCTAGAGCTTACACGATGCGGACTAAAGAATTTGGCAGATATTGCACTGTTCCTGTGAACCTGTTGTGTGACAAATTCCTGTGAACAAGCCCACAGCAAAAGCTTTGAGGAATTCGGACCCAGATGATCGAACAAGAGCAAGACTTGACATCGTCATTCTAGTTCACGTGCAAAATGAGGGAACTGTTAAGCATCTAACAAGCCTCAGATACATCAAAGATTGAGCCACTGGCATTCGGTGGAATAATGTTCAATCTGTATCATGTGTCAAGCCTACTAAAGTGTCTATTCTCGATAGAGAAGACACAGGACACCTTGACACATTCACTAGGTAGTAAATGGTACAAGAATAATGGTGAATTCTTGGTGAACACTTGCTAATAAAATTGAACAACCACTTGCAAAACTTGCTATAATCTGCAATTTGGCAGTAATATTTACTTGGCAATGAATTGGTCAAGGTTCCCTGTAAGAGTAGTATTGTCCCAATGACCCTTTGTTAAGTGGATACTGGGTCCTTGACATTACAAACAGACACACTATTCACGCCAGCTGGCCTCTAAAGAGACCAGAGTTTCTATCTATCTATGTTAAGCCTCCTCAGATGGCATGCTCTCGGAAAGTTAACGCATACTCCTTCAATCGTCCATAACTCCTACAAAAGCTATGGAGTTGTTCAAAACAGTGACACATACAAAATTCCCAAAATGAACATGAGGTGGGAGATTGCATGGTATGTCGAATCGTCCAGGCTTCTACTGTCCCCGCTATTTTGGAAGGACAATGGAGCCACGTGTCGACTTGGGATTCGTTTACTGTGACGTGGACGCCTCAGAATCTGATGTCAACTGATGATTCTGATGTAAACTGATGATTTTGATCATTCTGATGTAAATTGAATCATATTCAGGGGATCCAAAAAGGGGCAAGAGCTGATAACTCCCGTACGTGAACTGTCGAACCGAAGGAAGAGCAGACGGGTCTGTAGCAAAATCGTCCACAATCATACAACGGGGGAGAATGATCAAGTCGTCGTCATCATCCTGTGGTTGGATCATGTCCACATGCCGCGCCACATCCTGCAGAAGCTCCTCGACATGCGCAGCCTGTGCGCTTGACGGAACTGGCACTCGTATCATCTCGGACCCTTCCACTTCGTCCACGACAATTTTTATGTTCATGTCGCCGCCTACGCCGCCGCCGCGAGGGAAGAATCCCTGAAGCTTTTCTTCATCACCGTCTCGCAAGGACTGAATGACATGCACCATGTCGACGAACTGCTCCCGCAGCGGCGCCACCCGTGTTGGGTCAACGACACCATTCTTTATCCTCCTCAAAAAAGCTCGATTGTTGAACTTTTCTTTTTGTATCTGCAACAACTTATCGAGTTCATACCAGGTGCCGTCAATCAGCTCGTCGGCTACCGGAAGGTTAATCGGGAGCCCCAATCGGTCGAGATCTTCCACTGGAACCTGCATCAGGACTAGCACTGACGGTACCTTTTTGCGACCGGGCGATCGATTCTCCGGGAGGCTTTTGGCTAGAAGAATTGAGTTCAGATGTGCTCCCAAGCATCCCCTGGATGCAACAAATGATCATATTGTTTTTCTTGGTTAATCATCTTGTTTACAGGAAAAAAAACAATAACTTTCTAATTTGTTTGTAAGGCATTGTGGAATGACTTGAAGAACTTGTTTTGTATTTACATTCATTTATAATTATATGAAAAAAGGCTCAAGGAAGTATGATAAATCTAAGTTTACGGTGAGAGGGTTTAAACTTCATAAAAAGAAATTCCTCACTTCAAATGTAGAAAGGTAGTCATTGGGCACCAAACAATACAACATGATGTAAGAGCACAACAATATGAGATGTAGGCATTGTAATCAGATACTATTCCTTTGTGTTCAGAGGCCACTTTTTCTACTAGATAAGTGCATGAACAAATGTTCCAGAGGATATTTTAAATCAAAATCATTCAAATAAGTATTACTCAATTATTCACTCATACATGTTTTAATTATTCATAGTACATTTACTTGAAATTAGATTGTTTTTTTTTTTTTAAATATTGATTGGTTGTTAATCTGAAGTTATAACTTAATTGAGACATCTATAATTTGACAAATGAATGGATTTGAACAGTTGAGGGTGCCTTTTGGTTTCATCCGCCTTTATATATGAAGTGACCATTGATTTGTAATTGAATAAACTATTGAATTAAATAAACAATTTCAAACCATTGTTGAATTGTGATTGATTGAGTGCTTTTGATTACTATTCACCATGGTTGATTTCTCTTGCTTAATGCCACATGCCCTCATAGCCCCCATATCATTTTATCGGGGGATGAATTGATGTGGGATATTCCACATCATTTTGTTGGGAGAAGGTATTCACAAAAGTTATCGAATATTAATATGTTGTAGGTTGCTTCTTCCCATACATTGATGTGAATAGTTAATAAAATCACAACCTATGAATTCAAATGGATGATGAACTACTTACTTACACAACTCGCATTCGAGACTTAGTGATGTGAGAAGTCTATCTTTGAACCACTTCACTAGACATGCCTCGTGACCATTGCTATTGTCTCCTTGGCACACGCAACCCACTTTGATAATTGGATTTTTGTCTAATGCATCTTCCGATTGATAACAAATTCTGCACATGGCAACATTTCCAACACACCAATTTTGTAAGTCACACATTAAAATGTACAAGTTGGGGTTTATATCCCAAAAACAAGGGTTTACTTTTTCAACTGTGTTATATTAACTTCTAATCTTCTATCTAAACTTAAAATTAAGTCACTCAAGAGCACTTTCAAATTATTCTTCTTCTATGAAACTTTCAATTATACATAAGAGCATATAATTACATGCAACATTCTAAAATGTTAGTCCTTTTCAAAACCAAGTCTAAAATGAAAACCAGTCTCTATAATAAAAATAATAATAATAGTTGTCACAAATAATAAAATTGAGCCAATGACATCTAAACATCTTTGAGATTGCCATCTTATGACCATTGACATTCAATGGTCATTTTGCATGTTCTAAACAAATTAGGATGAGCATCTTGATTTGTAGAGAAGAAACAAAATAAAAGTACAAAGATTAAAATCCACTTGAAACAACCTAGAAAGACATTATAATCATCACAAATGCTTTAAAACCATTTAGAAACACGTCAAAACAACCTTTTATGACCTAGAACAATTTAATGGATTGAAAGGTGCATCTATTAAATAACGCACCCTCAACCTTTAACTTATCAAAATACAATCACTATTTCCAAATATTCAATTCATGCTCTTAATGCAATGTGTCAAATCATATTAATATGTCATCTAAATGACATAATATGCAATGTATCAAATCATATTATGTCATTTAGAAAACAAAGTGTGACATAAATTGTTAAAAGTTGATTAAACACGGACATACATTTCTACCAAAAGCCATAGGTCTAGAATTATACAAATCGTTATCTTTTTTAAGATCATTGCTCAACTACAAATAAATATGTCCAAAATGGATCATTCAAACAAACATCATTAGAACATGAACACATATCTTGCCTAGTGAAGTTCGAAAGAGGTGTGACTAAAAAAACTTGCTTTTTGGAGGTTGGTTATTCCCTAATTACATTAAGATTGTCACATCCAATATCCAATTGGAATGAAACAATTCACAATAAAAAGGGTTAATCATGATAACATACCTACAATCCCCTGTTTCAAAACCCATTGGGTTAACGTTCAAATTGGCTTCCTCATTTTCATTGTCACTTATAGAAATGGGGTTGTCTTGAGTTCCACTTAACGTTGACAATCTAGGAACATCCGCTCTAGCAGCTCCACTACCTCCACATCCGTGACTAGCCATCTCGAAAGGTCCCAAAATCTCTTTTGTCTCGTGACATGAGATTGAAGAGCAAGCCCTAGACCAAGCCTTGCTTTTGATGATACCACTACTCTGGTGTTGTATTTACCAAATTTAAGCCAATAATGACAATTCTTTAACAACAAGTACTTTTTCATCAATAGGAATTCAAAAGCAATTAATTGTAGCAAGAAAAAGGCAAGAGAAAAAGCAACCAAATGTAAAGTTTCTTAAACCAAACAAAAAACCTTAGAAATGATCTCTTATGCATAGTACAAGTTTATCATAATGAGCAAGCCATTGATCATTTGCCACCTCATATTAAAGCACAATTAAGATACTCATCTTATGTAAACATAAGATTCTTTAACTCTTCTTTGCAACAACTCAAAATCACATGAGTATTCTCCAAGCACTATTAAATTGAAACCCCGAATCATAGCTGTCATCATACCAAATTCAGGTCATCTTTAGCTAATGAAGTTTGGTGGTTAGACATTGTTTAGAGTGCTACTGCTACTATTGAAAAGGTTGGACTCCACTTACTATAATTAAATATTCCTTATGAATCTTCTTAATGAACAAAAAAATAAAAAAACACACCGTCTAAAAGATCTTTTGTCTCTAATGCAAGAAATTCATACTAACAAACAAGTATTTGCTACCTCAAAACATGTTTGGCCTTCATCTTCTTATAAAACCTCTTTATAGAAAAGAAAACTTAAAAATTGTAGCATAGATCTTTCATGTCTAGTTGAAGCACCGCATAGCAAACAACTACCAGGCCCGCACCCAAATTTCCTTTCTAGAGAGCAAGTACCTTCTCTAGATGTTCATCCTTCCTTCCACTGACGGTAATGACGCTTCTATCTTACACTCGTCTTCACCAGCCTTATCTTCAAATGAAAGAATTGGAGCTTTGAGAGCGGAGGCGATTGGCGATGAACTTGTGCATCAAATTATAGCCAATCTCCGCAACGAGATTGAGCAAGATCTCAAGGCGGAAACTCTCACTCCAAGCACTCCTCAACTCACATTAATTCAATAACATTTAGACAATGAGGAGAACGAAACTAGCAACCTACAAGAGGACTTGTAGTCTCCATAGGGCTAGGAAGAGTTCACTTGCTTTTGGCTGCAAAACCTCACCGCGTTTAGTGAACCTTAAGTAGATGAATCGCGTCTAGCCTGAACCTTAATCCGCTTCATCCACTTTTTAACTAGTGCGTAGTTAGTTTCTGGTGATTCCTTTTCAATTCTCCTTTTTGACCTAGACTATTCTTAGGTTTCACCCCCTTGCTGTGGGTTTTGATTTTTTTACGATGGCATCTTCCTTTTGAGTTTTGAGGCGTTAGGTTGGATCCTGGAGTCTAAAAACGGATTCAATTTCAAGATTTTTCATCTTCTCCGTGCACAGATAATGACTACTAGAAGGTGCCTTTCAACTTCTCGTTGTGATAAGGTTTTACAACTGAGTCAATTCTTTTGCAAGGTGGCCCGCAATCATCTCACATTGATCGACAGCTTCACGGCGTTTCACTTGACAAATAAAAATCCTAAGTAAACGTAGCAGAGCATAGAAGAAATCCATACCGGTTGGCTTTATCAGCGTTGATACGACTTTGGAGAAGCGGCCACAAAACCTCAACGTAGGGTGAGCCTAAAAAAACAAAAAGAAGAGTGATTGGTGAGAAAAAATATGAGGGGGTGTTGTTGGTGCAGAAGAAGCTAGCCGAGGTCTCTTGCAAGCTCGAAAAACTCGAAAAACCCTTCCGGCAAACTTTAAAAACTTAGAAAACCCTAGCGGTCTTGTTTAGAAACTTAGAAAAACCTTGAGAGGCACAACGATAGGATTTAAAAACTAAAAAAACCTTAGCAGTGATCCTTGATGAACAAGATAAAACGTAGGGTGAGCCTAGATGAACAAGAAGAAGAGTGATTGGTGAGAGAAAATATGAGGGGTGTCGTTGGTGCAGAAGAAACTAACCGAGGTCTCTTGCAAGCTCGGAAAACCCAAAAAACCCTTTTGGTAACCTTAGAAAACTTAAAAACCCTAGCGGTCGGTTTAGGAACTTAGAAAAACTTGAAAGGCACAACGATAGGATTTTAAAACTAACAAAACCTTAGCGACAAGCTGAAGGCCCATTCACATCAGTCTTCGAATGTATGTTGGTCACCGCAAAGTCTTGTCTTGTAGCGTCGCCGGTCTCAAACGCGCAGCCTCAACACATGTTGCGTGACCGCAAATTTCCCTCCCTTGAAGAAATGGGTTTCCACAAACAAGCACAACGAACGCAACTCTCCACCAATGAACATGATTGAAATCATAAATTATGAATTATTTTTAAGAGACACGATGAACAATGTGTAGCCCACCGCACGCGTTTGTGCGTTCATGTGTGAACAGGCATGCGGTGGGTTTATGCGGTGGGGCTTGCGGTGGGGCTTGTGGTGGCTCACCGCACGCAGGTTCGTAACATTGGTGTGAATGGGCCATGAGAACACTCAAATCCGATCACAATCACACCCTAGGTAATGGTTCCATTTACAATTAGTCAATGGAAATGCCTTCTTCTCATCCAACTGATTCTTCTTCTTCCAAAAACTATACTAACTCTAATAATTTATTTATTTCAAACCCCTTTGTTACTAGAGTATTTTACATGTACATTAAAATAATTTGGGCCTTTAAATGGCAACCTAAATTGTATGTAATTATGTTTTCCCCTTTTTCTTAAGGCTGTAGTAGATGCAAAAATTGTATAATTTATATTCATCATGTATAAACAACATCCTATTTTTTATTTCTCATATTTTTTTAATATTTTGAGAGTGACTTCCCCGGGAGATAAGTTTTTTGGTATTGTGCAATGTATAAGTCCTTTGGTTCTTTAATCAAAACTATTCATTCATATTTATTGTTAATGATAACCAAATTCCTTTCAACCAATTTACAAGTTCAAAAATAGTTTTGTCCTTTTACAAAATTATTCCAAAAATCGTTACTATGGCTTTCAATCAAAAGGGTACAGTCTATTTCAGTCCCTTTCAATTAAGGCATATTTTACAATTGAAAATGCTCTTTTCAACAATACTTTAGTTCAAAAATACAATTATAATGTCACTACTTTTAAAGTATGATTTTTAGTGCCATTTAACTAGTCACATAGTGTAAATCTCAATGTCGTTTGAATAATGAATGATAATCTAATAAATGAATTATATATCTCAAGTTTCTTGTAATTCTACTCAATTAAAGTTTTTAATTCACTCAACTATTGTTTTGGAGATAAGACAGTTTTTCATATCATATTAATTGTTATTGGATCACTTATTGATGTTCCAATTACCAATCATTTGATTCTACTAAAAAACTCATCTAATTGACATCAATCATGTCCCATCATTCTTTAAAATAGACATTGATGTGATGATGCATTAGTATTATCTATTCATCAACAATTAGTCAAGGTAATTCTTTGTATGTAAAAGAAGCTATAACATATTGGGATGGAAGCAAGCATTGCACATGTGACAAAAGATTGAGTATGTACACTCAAACCACGGTTGTAGGTAGAAAAGAGACTACTTAATTGCTTCAAGTGTAAAAGTGCAATGACAACTGTATAAAAGAGAGCATTGAAAGTGAGTCGTGTAATGATGTGGAAGAGGCGTTTGTAGAAAGAGTGACTAAGTGTGCCAAAGTGATGATTGAGAGTGTTGAAGGAGCTAATGCAATGTAAAGGGGCGATTGCAAGAGGCCATGCAATAACAACAAATGAGAGTTGTGGATATATATAACTGAATAAGTATTAGGTGCTTATGTATATTATATACAACTACACAATAGTGACAATAGTAAAGCAATATTAAGAATCCATTATCTCCTATATACAATCAAATTGATATGTAGTATACAACACTTAAAATTCTCTCAATTTATCTAGAATGTTGAACAAATTACATTTAAGCCAACTATCCATGTCATCATTAGTATGCCATTACATACCAAATGTGAACATGGAAGTTTCATTTAGAATTAATCATTACCTCTTTGCCACCATATATGAATGGTTTTAATCATCATCATTTCATCAAATCTTTCTTTCTATTTTATTTTTACCTTTTGACCATCTCTCATTATCTTTTCACTACATCATTAATTTATATATTAGTTTTAATTATGATTTTATTAATTTTATTAATTCTTACCTTTTCACCACCTTTTCACCACCAAGGCTACTTTTACGTATTTTTTTATTTTGAACAAACTAAACAATAAGTAGGTTTTATTTATTGATTTAAAATTATTATTTTTTCAAATTTTAACCCAGGGAAGTCAGTGTCAAGAATTTAAATAACTATGAGAGAACAAATATAGGGTGTCTTTTATTCATTTGAGATAAAAATTATAAATTTATAAAAATAATATAGGGTGTTTTAAAATCAATTTGGGAATATCATAAAAATATTCCTACAATATATGTGGAATGTACCCTAAATATACTATAAATAATATAATATTCCAATTATTTCATAGCCCCCCATTAAATACTCTTTGTACGCTCATATGTACCCAAAATTTACACTAAGTGACTTCTCCGAGTATTTTAGATTATTAAAAAAAAATTGTAAATATAATTTATTTATTTGTAAACTTTTCTTATTGGATGTTTTAGATTATGGAGACCATATATATATATATATATATATATATATATATATATGTATACTTGTTTTTTATCATTAATTGTTCTTTTATGTGTAAACTTTTTGATTTGAATTTTGATTTTGATTTTATGTACAAATTGAAAATTGGTAAGATTTTTTTGTTTGTTGGTAAAATACTATAAAAGTATAATCTCTAAAGAAATCTAGAGCCTCATTCCTTGGCCACAAGTTTCTAGTGGTTTTCTCTACAAATGAAGTTCACAATGTTACGTCTAATATTTCTCCTTGTCCTGCATAAGAAACTTCTAAATTTT
Organism: Pohlia nutans; assembly: GCA_022496805.1. Lineage (NCBI taxonomy): Eukaryota > Viridiplantae > Streptophyta > Bryopsida > Bryales > Mniaceae > Pohlia > Pohlia nutans. The sequence continues at coordinate 11,116,875 of CM040095.1, read as the reverse complement.
GTAATCAAATTTTGATGTTAAGGTTGTTGCTTGGACTTCTGTAATTAAAAATGAATGCTTAAACAACTCGGTGAAGTCACTATTAAGAATTTAAATAACTATGAGAGAACAAACATAGGGTGTCTTTTATTCATTTCACATAAAAATTATAAATTTATAAAAATAATGTAGGGCTATAAAATCAAATTGGGAATATTTTAAGAATATTCCTAGAATATATGTGGAATGTATCCCAAATATACTATAAATAGTATAATATTCCAATTATTTCATAGCCCCCTATTAAATACCCTTTGTACCCTTATATGTATCCAGAATTTATACTAAGTGACTTCCCCGAGAAACTACTCAACCAAATGTAAGCAAAGGTTGTTTTATCCTTGAAAGGACCACGTCTATGTTTCTCTCCAAACACTCCAAAGTTTCCCTTCTTGTAAGAAGACAAATAGTTTTTTTTATTTGAAACCTTTTTGACCAAAATAACCGTAGGATATTTCAACTAGGTTGAGTTTATCACAACCTAAAAGATTTCAACCGTTCAAAGTTCTTCAATAGTAAGATCAAAAGCTTCAAAGTTTATTGCAGTTTTTTTTTTGTTTGTTGCCCAAGTTTAATACTTTCATTTAAAAATGCCCAAAATGCAAAGTTTAGTCTTAAATTTGGTAAAATGAATCAGTTGGCAATTGTATATATGGGGGCGTTAGCTCATTGTGTACAAAAATTCAGATGCATACTATTCAGATTGCCATTTTTGGAGTTTAAACAATAATTTAAAAAATAAAAATAAAAATCAGCGAGCAGGCTCAATCCAATACAAGCCCCGGAAGAAAAAAAAACATTTTCTTTTTTCTTTTTTCCGGTTTTTTCAGGCAGAAAGGGTCCGCGCGCGCGGACCCTACTCATTTTTTGATCCACTCTCCTTTCCTCCTCTCCTTTCCTTTTTTCCCCTCTCCCCTTTATAAACCCTCCCTCATTCTCCCTCCCTCACTCTTCTTTCCTCCTCACTCTTCTTTCCTCCTCACTCTTCTTTCCTCCTCTCTCTTCTTTCCTCCTCTCTCTTCTTCCTTTATATTGAGGAGAAGGGAGAAGGAAGAGAGGGAGAAGAACAAGAGAGGAAAAGAGGAGGAAGGAGAGTGTGAGGGAGGGAGAGTAAAGGAAGGTTTATATAGGGGAGAGGGGGGAGTGAGGGAGGGAGGGTCAAAATAAGAGTAGGGTCCGCGCGCGCGAACCCTCCCTATCCGAAAAAACCGAAAATTTTGTATTTTTTTTATTTTTTATTATTATTTTTTTTCATTTTTTTTCTTCCGGGCCTATATTGGATTGAGCTTGTTCCCTGATTTTTATTTTTATTTTTAAAATTATCGTTTAAACTCCAAAAATAGCAAGGTGAAGAAAAAAAAGGTAGACAAGTGGAAGACTTGAAGAAAAAGAAGAAGGAAGATAAGAAAGGAGACAAGGAAAAAAACAAGATAAAAGAAAAAGAAAAGATAAAGATAAAGATAAAGGATAAAGATAAGGATAAAAGATAAATTAAATGATTGTTTCTTTACAATGAAGAGATTGTAGAAAGACAAAAATCCCTGTTTTTCACAAATTTTTTCAAACAAATTATTTTAAAGACAAGTTTGCTCATGAAATGAGTGCACTTGTCCAAGTGCCAAATTAGGGAATTGGGTGTTATAGTTCATTGTATGAAAATTTTCAAGAATTGCCCGCACTTAGGTTTTTCACCTTTGAATGATTATATCTTTTGATCTATACATCATCTACGTACGCAAATTACCATCTCATCTTTATTAAAAAGAGTATAATCACCACAAAAAATTCAATAATTAAGGAACAATACTCTTTCCATACTAAGCTAACCGAACCGTTGGAAAATCAGTCTTGGTCTTTTAGGGGTTATACTTACGTTATCTGACTATACTAAATAGTGTATTTAGTATGAGGTGATGAATAATGTGTTTACCCCTACTACTTGTCTAACACTAATTGTCAATTTGTGAGTAATTAGTATTGGCGGCTGCATGTGTTGCCACCTCTCTTCGCAGCCAGTCATCCAGTTATCATCCAGTTATCATCCAGTTATCATCCAATTTGATTCATTCCATTTCTAAAATTTCAGTTTTTCCATCTAAACTTTCATCTCAAGTTTCATTCCTTACTCACACTAAATATCCATATCTCAAAAGATCACAATGTCAAAACGTTACTATTCTTCATAAATAGTGTGAGAATTCACATTTAGTGTTTTTACAAAAGTAGGTTTTTTGATATTTAGAGTGATGTTCGCAATTACAGTGCCTCACACTAAATACACTATTTAGTGTAATGAACGTGGATTAGTAAATCATGATATTTAAAAATGTGGGTATTATGGCTTGTGTAAATTAGAAATGTTGCAAGCATTGAATTGAAATACATGAGGCGTTTCATGTCTCACTTCCAATTAACACTAATACCATTAACCCCTAAACGTCCCAGAGTGTCTCTAGAATTGACAGTTTGAGAAAAATCGTTATAAGGTGCTATTTAGAAGAATATTTTAGAATTTTTATACAAATGAAAGTTGTAGATATTGAATTTTAGGTTCCATCTGTATGGTTAGATTCACCAATGCTATCACTAATATTTTATTATAATATTTCAAAATTATAATTAAAAAAATCCTTCTAAATTCGATTACAAACAAAATATTGATATTTTTGAGTAAAATTTGTTGGAATGGATTTGAAATGAGATACTCTTGAAATGGTGATTTCTTGAAAATTTTCTGTTACTTCAATTTATGTCCTCATTTTAGCAAGCCCACTTTTGAACTAAGGTCAATGCAATTTTGACTTGGTCAATTACTTGACATACTTCCACATTTTTAGTCTAAAAGAAATATGTACCCTAGTAACATCAAATCCAACCATTAGATAGGACAACAACTTCATAAAGTATTTTCAAAAAATTGAATGAGTTTCATCCAAGAAGTAATGTGAGTGTAGTATGAGTTGGAATATGTTTGTCGTTCAAAAACTGAACAGTGGGATACTTAGGAGTTAAAGAGATGAAGATAAAAGAAAATTTTACCATGCGAAACTTTTGCAAATGATAGAATGTTTGAATGTAATTTTGCAAATGGAATCAAATATTATTGAATCAAAAAACTATTAGCTGGGACCAAATTGAGAGCTAAGACTAAAATGATAGTTTGCTAAGATTAAATTTAAGCCCTAAAAGACCATTTTCTATTTGAAGAAAAAATGAGAGTTGTGATAAATACAATTGTATCATCATTAGTGTTATTTTAGGTTTTTCTTTTCTTAGAAGTGGAAAAACGGAAGAGCTTTGAAGAAAATAGAATTGTTTTTTTAATCATACCTTGAACCAAGAAGCTACAACATCATCTTTTGCATATTTGCTAAAGTCTTGAGGCTAAACTTGGACATTGCATGCAAGAATTAGGTCATAGATAGAATTGTTGAGAACAAAAAATTGAGGGGATATTCTATATGCCCACACATGCATTAATTTAGACATTAAGATAGTATTGTAGGGTTTGAATTATTCATATAAATTAAAGACTTTATATTCTTTTATATGATTTTTTTTTGGTAAATTTGTAATAGAAGAATAATAAAGTACTTGAATTTAATTTTTGGAATTTAATTCTATGGAAAATTGAATTAAAAAAAAATTCTGAAAAAATGGACTCCCTTCGTCCCAAAGTTATTGTCATGTTTGAAAGTGATTTTTTAAGTAGGTCAAAAAAAATACTTCCTTGCAGCTAATTTTATTTAGGTTGCAGTGAAGACATGCAATATTCTTCAATCATTCTAGTGACATAATTTGGAACTTTTTTTAATCATGTTTCTCACAATATGATCAATGAAATTGACTCAAAGAAATACCAAACAAATTTGTATGACAATAACTTTGGGACGGAGGGAGGATAACATATTGGAAATTTTCTGCACTTCAGCCTTTTCTCTTCCGGTCCAACGTTTTTCCTTTCCCCTTTCCCACTGCAGCCTTTTTCTCTTCCGATTCAACCTTTTTCCTTTCGCCTGCCGGGCTTTTCTTTCTCGCTACAGGCTTTTCTCTTCCGATCCAACCTTTTCCCGTCCCCCGTCGGGCTTTTCTTTCCGGCCGCTGTCTTTTACTCTTCCGATCCAACCTTTTCCCTTTCCCCCGTCGGACTTTTCTTTCCCACCGGAGCCTTTACTCTTCCAATTCAACCTTTATCCTTTCCCCCGTCGGACTTTTCTTTCCCGCCGCAGCCTTTTCCTCTTCCGATTCAGCCTTTTCCGTTTCCCGCCGCAGCCTTTTTCTCTTCCGATCCAACCTTTTCCCTTCCCTTGTAGGACTTTTCTTTCCCGCTGCAGCCTTTTTCTTTTCGTCTTTGTCGGTGTGGCTTCATGCCTGCTGTGCGTCGTGGTCGTCATCGTGGATGGCTGATGAGTGTTGTGTGAATTGTTTCCAATCGTCTCCATGCTCCGCCATCGCCGTGTGGTCACGCGCCAGCCATAGCCATAGCTATTGCAGCCATGGCATCGTCCCTGCTGCACGTCACTGTGGCCCCCTCGGTGCTCCCCTGATTGCACACTCTCTCCTCTCCTCGTCGTACTAACTCTCTCCTGTTTTGAAATCACCTCTAACTTGCTTGTACCAATTCGCTGTAACTTCTTCTTGTTGCTGTTCTCAGTGGAAATTCCGCTGTCAGTGACTAACTCCAATTCAGTTCATCTTTTCACTTGCTGTTGCGGTTGGTAGGATTCTTGAAAATACAAGAATTAGTGGTGAATTAGCAGAATTTATTGCTGAGGAATTAGGTGAGAAGGCATGTGAGGTGCTATGGTGAAAATGCGCCATCGTTCTTGAGCTCCAGCACACTTAGGGTTCCGCATTATCTCCGTACTAACTCTCTCTTGTTTTGAAATCACCTCTAACTTGCTTGTAGCAATTCGCTGGAACTTCTTCTTGTTGCTGTTCTCAGTGGAAATTCCGCTGTCTGTGACTAACTCCAATTCAGTTCATCTTTTCACTTGCTGTTGCGGTTGGTAGGATTCTTGAAAAATCAAGAATTAGTGGTGAATTAGTAGAATTTATTGCTAAGGAATTAGATGAGAAGGCGCTATGGTGAAAATGCGCCATCGTTCTTGAGCTCCAGCACACTTAGGGTTCCGCACTCTGCACAAGAACAGGACGTTCTTGAATGATTTGATTCTGTAATATAATTCTTGAGATTGTAGATATCGATTTCCGCTGTGACTCCAATTCCGTATCCAATCGATATTTTTACTTCTGAGAAGACTGTTGTGGTCGGTTGAATTTTTGAAAAATTGAATTTTGTAGTTTTTTTTTTTTTTTTAAGGAATTAGCCTGGGAATGTGGTGAACAAGCATTTGAGTCTCATCTAGTGCTTATGAATCTGAAATAATGATTGTGTGGTGAAAATGTGGTAGGTAGTGGTGGTAGTAATCATTGTTGTTGAGTTCCAGAGTTTAGGTATCTTGCTAATTTTTCTTTATATCAGCCAAATTTCTTAATCACAGGAAATAAATCGCATTTCTCAGCAGGAAGTTGTTGAATTATTGCACTGGATGACAGAGCTGCTACAATCATTTGCATCCTGTTAGCATTGTATGTAATAGAACACTCGAGATTGTAGATAACGAATTAGTGACAAAGGACCCTTACCGATTTGAGTGTCCTGACGGGGCGAGTTTGTTCCTTGTTAGCGCTGTGATATGCTAGGAAATGTACCAGCAATCACCTGCTCAAAGGAAACAGCAGCTCTGTCAACTTCCAGCCTGAAGTTTTGTGTGCTTTCAATGTGTTTTCTGCAGAAGTTTGTGCAATCTGAAAATCATTTACTGTGGGGGAGCATTGAAATTGATCATTCTGGTTTGGTGCAGTGTTCGTCACGGGTGTCCGGTCTCTTAAGCAGCAGTTCACGAGAAGTTTTTGGCAGGGAGCTGGTGACGGTCTGCTATCCTCGAAATCTGTATAGCACTAGGTGAGTGATTGGCTTGAAGATAGAAAACTTTGGACGGTCAATATTCTGAATTTTTTGTGCTTCCAAGATGATGACCATTTCCGACTTTCAGGCATAGTTTAGGAGCAGCTCACGCCGAGTTAGTTGTTGAAACCTCAACTGAGGAAAAGCCGAAAAGCAAATCTAGAGAGAAGACCGGTAGGGGTGGAGGGGCCGGTGGACGTCAGCGTCTCAGAGCTCGTGGAAAATCTGGGGTAGCTAAGGAATCCTCCAACACCGTAAGTAAAAAAATCATCAATGTAGTGTTGTTGTGGAGCGTAAGAGAGGACTAGCATTTTTTTGGTATGGCTCCCGTGAAATTCACAGTCAAAATGCTCTTTGAGAGATTAACATTGTGGAGGGCACCCTCTTGTGCTGTATCAAGTCCATGTACAGTCTTCCATAATTATGTATAGAGACTGGGAGGGCGTGCATCTGTTTGAGCATTTGAAATGGTGTTTCACAGTCTGAGGTGCTGTTTCCTCTCCCCCTTGTGATCGCGGGAATGGGAGTTGTGGATGCAGTCATATACGCCGAAGTTGGAATGGCTCAAACAGGAGGGCATAGATCTTACCGATGAGGTAGGACTAGTGTCCATCTTACCACTGGTGGTATTATCTGCAAGTTTGTATAACATTTTCATGCTTCAGGGTACTGGTAGTGTTTTTTTTTGTTGTTTTGTTAGTTAAAACATGTTAAGACAACAGTGGCGCAATGACAGATTGGACTTGATACTTTAAGATTGGCTTAGTGTCAGAAAGGGCTTAAATATTTGTGCTCAAATGTAAAAATTAGTTGTAAGGTTGTCATGTTGGTGTGGACAGTGCATTCTTGAACAAGATGAGTTATGCTCTCGAAGCGCTACAGGCTTATTAAAATTACAACAGACTATATGGCGTATCAACCGATCCATCAGTCGCTGTACATCTCTAACAGAAGCTTTGGAAGTTGTAAATGAGATGAAAGCTGCTGGTATCGATGCTGCCAATGAAGGTATCATTCAGTACTCTCTGTCAGGATATTTGGTGTTTACAATGTCATCAAGGTGTCAGGATGCATTGTTTTAGATACAGCATTTAGCTATTGTTTTATGTGGTCCAGATCTTGTGTCAAAAGTCATCCACAGCGTCAATTTATCAGGCTTCCAATATTTGGGTGCCCTTACAGAATTATTGGGTTTTAAAGTACTCACACACTTGGTAAGACTTGTTTCTCACATCGGTGACTTGCTGGCGGGGTTCTATCGTGGATTTCAGGAACCTATTTGTCTCTGATTACAGTATGTAGACGACAACAACAAGGAGACAGGGCTTTGAGCATATACGAGGTTAGCTATTATGGTCCACCCTCGTAGGATACTGTGCTACGGTTATTCCAATGTACACATCGGTTGGGGGATGTTTTTGATGATGGCATTATTTTCTCTCGCATCGACATTTCAAAACCTGAATGGTGTAAATATCGTAATACTCACAAAACTTGCCAATCCCGACATTGGTAAATATATTGTTTTTTCCCTAATCTAAATCAAAATGATTGCAGCGATTTTATATTAGATTTGGATATTGATTGCAGAATTCAGAGTGCCTCTGAGCATGACAGTGATTTTTTTTTCTTATAGGCAATGAAGGAAGCGGGGGTAAAGCTGGGTGTGCTAACCTACAACACTCTTATTTCTTGCTGTCAACAATCAAAGCGTTTGGAGGATGCTTTTCGAATCAAGGTTTAAGACATTTTCTTCTTTCAGATGCTTTGCTAATTTTAGCACTAGTATGTAATCGAGGTAGCTAGAAACAACAAAGGAGCACGGAGTGTCCTAGCTGGCCGGTGCAGGAATATTTATCTGGATATGGCAATCAAGCTGTTGATGTTTCTGTTCAAACTTACGATTTTCTGGGTCTACTTCATTCACAACACCTCAATCACAAAACTTGATTAATGACTCGTGATCAAGTGTGAGGAAGATTTGTTATGATTCAAACTGGCTTTTATTGTTTACAGAAAGAAATGGAGGCAGCAGGTGTAAAACCTGATGTTGTAACATACACTGCACTTATGGCCGTAGTTGTTAAAACAGGGCCTTATCGAGGTCGATCCTCTCCTACACAGCGGTGGGCACACTTCACCTTGCAGAGTGTTCTGCTTCCATTCGTCTTTGATAAGCTGGTTTCTATATAATGTTTTTGGACGTTGTTGTGTGAAAGTCTTTTGAGGCTCATGAGTCTGTTGCTTGTTGAGCAGACTAGAGAAAGCGTTACAATTGTATCAAGAGATGTTGGATCGGAATATTCTACCAGATTCTATTACATATAATACATTAATGTTTGCCGGTGCACAAGCCAAGATGCCTGGGAAAGTCTTGGTAAGTATTCTTACAGGCTTCCCAAATATCCGCGTTCATTGGGCAATATTCCTGAAAGTGCTGCAGAAGACGGTTCAGCATTTATTCACGCTTAGCTTGCATACGTCTTTTGAATTCTCGTGGTCTTCTAATTTTAATGACTGAACGGATAAGAGAAGAAGCAATATCTTGAGATCTGGATTACTTTTTGCAGGAAGTCTATCGGACGATGGTTGCTGCTGGAGTTCCACCTAACCAATTCACTTTTGGCTTTATTCTAGAATCAGCAGGAGCTGGGGGCCGGCTAAAGGTAGCATTAGAGGTCTTCGAAGAAATGCGAGCAGCTGGTGTGGCCCCGAAAACAACTACCTACAATTTCCTCATTGAAGCATGTGCGTCAGCGCCAACCCCTGATGTAAGCAAATCTTCCTCATTCATAATGGAAATTATTGACATGTATGTCTCAAGGGTAAATTTTGACGGGTAAGTCTGCAAACATATATGTATCTCAAGTTAATGTCGTGGTCTGTGAACACCGTGATGAAATGTCTCTCCAATCTTGTACAGGCAGAGAAAGCATGGGCATTGTACGAGGAAATGAAGACTATAGAGGGCGTAGTTCCAAATGCACAAACTTATAATCATCTTATTTCGGCCTCATGCAAGGTAAGTAGCTGGGCATTAACTGCGTAGGACATATGCACAATATCCCTGTGGCTGCCGTGCTGCAGTTCGTTTGTTAGGCCAGTGGTCCCTCTTGATTGTTCTTGTTACGTAGACATCCATATTTTGCCGATTGGGGACTTGCATATCGGCGGTTCTTTCAGTCATTGTAATTGGAGTGACCATTTATTCTTAACCAAAACTCTTACTGATGTCTACTACACCATAAGGCGTGAGCTTTGCCTTTCGTCTTTGCCTTTCATCTTGCCTCAAGCACTGGTGGTATTGATGGTAAGTACCCTCAGTGGTTTTTGAGTTATTTCTGTATGATTTGCAGGGAGGTTATAACGCAGGAGCTTTGAAAGCTTATGAATTGATGATGAACTCGGGCTATCAGAGAGCTGTGACATCTGCTACTTTCAACAAGCTCATCCAATCTGCCAGTCAAACAGAGGGTCTCCAAAGTGCTCTTCAGGTTGGTGATTCGTCAAAACATGGCGCTTCAGGACCAGGATTAAGAAACGACGGTGGACTTGTCAAGATTTGTTAGAGTTCACCACATGCAAAAGAACCACTAGAGTGCATACTAGAAATCGATTAATTCTCTTTTTTTTCCGAAATGGCTAATCTAGAATGGAAGTTCAAACTTAGGTCCTCAACTTTTTGGTTGGATTTTGTACAGATGTACAGGAAAATGTTGGATTTAGGATATAAGCCTGATGCCATCACCTACAGCACTTTGGTGGTTGCTTGCACTCGGGAGGACAATCTCAACCAAGCTCTTCTCGTCAGCCAAGAGATGGAGGGACTAGGTGTGAAGCCCGATCAGGTTTGGAACATCTCCCATATTATCCGTTAGCTTGGGACCTTCCGCTCTGTGGCCGATTGAGACAATATTTCTACAAATGTTCACTATGCTTGTACTGTGAGTATTCAGTTGTGTTTTATGACATTGCAGGCTTACTGTTTCCATGCCGGAATGAGAACTTTTTCCTTGTGGATTGCTGTCTCACAGTGGTAGATTATCAACATGAAAATTTTAAAGATAGGGCCAATCAATACAATGATTTGGAACGTAGCGGCAGGCATGCTATGTGGCATAGTGGATCGCTGTTAGAAAGATGCTCAATTCTAAACCGATTTGCCGGTCATTACCCTTGGAGGGGTGAGTTTATTCACGGAAAGCAAGCCGTTTATTTGTTTGGAATTGTGCTGTTTAGGTGGTGCAACATTCTATCATTGGAGCTTTTGGGCAAGCAGATCAATGGGAGGATGCTGTCGCTACATTCAGAGTTCTACAAGAAGGGGAGGTAATTAACCAGCTATTTAGTGCTGAATTGGTTTCTTTTATAGGCAAAAGGACATATATAAATGTGTGGATGTTTACGAAATCCTTCTGTATTTAATAGATTATGAACGTTATTGAAATTCAATGAAATCCCAGCGTGGTATGCTTATGTAGTTTAATGGTTTGGATCTTAGTTGTAGCATGTGATCAACGCTAATGTTTGACTTGTTGCAGGAGCGATTGACATCTGTCTCATACAGCATCATCTTTGACGCATGCTTTGGAAAGGGAGGTGCTGAAGCAGTACTAAAGCGGACAAAGTCTGGAAAGCTGGAGATTACCCCTGGTGAGCTAGATTATTACGGTAATCTGAGTTTTGGTGAATTCGTGAGATACAAGAGATGGCCAACTATGCGTCCTTACAGCGACTGGCAAACTCTTAGTACCTGCCATCGTTTTTAGTCCTTTTGATTCCTGTAGTGATTCTGTGAACCGTTTGTGTGGCAGGAATTGAAGCTGCAATTGGCTTGTACGAAGAGGCAGCGGAAGTCGGGTTTTTCACAAATTTTACGCAGACTGACCTTGCTAGGTCAGATTCACCATATTTATATGCCAGGGCCATAGATACATTCATTTACGAAATGGAATCATGTGTATGGCTTAATTCCGTCGAAAGCGGGAAGAGTTTTTTCTGAGGTTTTGATTTGGTTTGGCATGGGTGGCTTCAGGTGTGATGTGCGGACCATGAGTACATCAGGGACTGTGGTGACAATTCTGGCTTGGCTTCTGCGTATTGGGGAGGAGCCCCCTGCCTCAGATATACTTATTATTACTGGCGTGAAGAAAAATGTGGTGAGTATATTCAACTACGGCGATTGCATTCAGTCCTTCACTTGTGCTATTCACCATCTTGGTTCTTGAACTTCGTTTCACCTTCAGTGGTTGCTCTGCTCCCGACAATAATGATCAAAGAGTGGGAAGCTAGTATGTTAACGCTTACAGAGAGCATTATTTTTCCAAAACAAATCTTGTGGGCGTGGGGCTTTCACATTTTTTGCTCTACCCCTTACGAGGTTGAAACCATGTACTTTTGTCAAGAGGTCTCACCCTTTCCTTGTTTCTTTTTCACCCAGCCATGTCTCGTTGTAACCAAATCCATGGCCTTTGTTTACTCAGAACCAGTCATGGTTTTTTCCATTCAACTGTGGCAAGTCTCATGTTCCTTATATTGCATTCATTGGATTCCAAATGTGCAGGCTGCAGGAAAGCCCCGGAAGGTCAGGTACACTAAGAACCATACCGTTGCTTTGAGCACACTTAAAGCTGTAGGATTGCCCTGCAAGCCTCTGGATACTGCCACTATGCAAGCGTTAACTGTGAATGGAGCTGAAATCAAAAAGTGGCTTGAAGATACACAAGGAGAAACCATTGTTGAGGCTCTTGAAGAGGGACACTAAATTGGCAACGGCACCAACGAGATATACTGATCAAAGATGAGGGCAACAGATTTGGTTAATCATAGGTATGCAGATGTATCTTTTGCAGCGCTTCTGTATTATGCAAGCTCAACGTTGCTTGCCTTCAATGGTTTTCCTGCCATTAAATGAGCAAGTCCAGTGCCGACTTATTTTAGAATACTAGCACATTTGATTAGAAATAGAACTTCAGCTATGAGTAAATCACTCGGCTGAGCGCATGATTAGATTTCTGTTCGCAGGAATGTATAACTAGAGTTAACACATAAGTTGTCTCTTCGTAACCTGGCTTCAGTTTTCAGCAGATTTGCTTGTACCAAGGAAGCACTGTATTTCATAATACTGCCCTACACATGTAAGTGACAAGGACGCTGTACCTTATATAGAGCTAATTTGTATATGTAATTTGCACTTGACTCTCGATTTTTTATAAGAGATTTCAAAAGGTTCACAAGTTCCCGCTTATCATAGAATTTGGATGATTTGGAAAATGAGCATTGTGGTGAACTCATTTGGCTGACTAGTAATACATCATTCTCTTATTAAGAACACTCAAAAGGTAATGAATCTTTTCTAGTGAGAGAACTTTTGCTGTAGGTAGGTCATGAATAGGTCATAAGTGAAGTAAATGTTACTAACAAGTACATATTTAGAATCTAAAGAACATGATGACGAACAACAATTGAAGAGTGAAAGTCTACCTACAATTTTACTCATCAATCAATAAATCTCATATGATATTCAAATAATATGTATTTTAGTATGTTGGAATCCTCTCAAAAATGGAGACAAGTCCTACATTAAAAAAAGAATCCATTCTAGCGATAGAAACCACTCAAAACAGCTGAAAGCCACAAGAATAGGTTCCCTACCTCACCTCAATTATGGCAATTCAAATATTGAATTGAAACTTGCAATAACTGTTATGATTCATTCTTCTCAATGCTGGTCATCTAAAATCAAAGATTTCCTGCAAACAAAAGCAAGACCCACAATTTAGAGATGTACACCTAAAATGGACCCTGTCTCAAAATATGAACCCCTGTATTTGGACTCAAAAGCGACATTGAAACTTAGAGATTGATTACACAAGATGTACACAATTAGAACGTGAGCTTATAAGAGTCCAAGGTCAATTTTGAGTACACCTATAAGCAAGGCTTTAAAAATTACAACTTATTCATATGATGTCCAAATAATGCATGAAGTCCTCTTAATAAGACCCAATAAAAATAATGCATGTTTAATAATAGTAACTATGCTATAAGTGAAAATTATGGATGCACATACCTTAGATATGACTGCATCATTAGGAGGCCAATAACACTCCCTTTGTCTGGAAATAATTATCCTAAGTTTTGACATTTTTTTGGTCCTATGTTTTATACTTCAAACATGAGCCCTATCCACTTCAAATGGGATGAACAATGAGTGACACAAAAACTACATACAACTATTAAAGATAGACCATTTTTCGAGTATTGAGACAACTATTTTTGCCAAAAAGAAAAAGAAAAAGAAAAAGCGTTCAGTTGATTTTAAAAAAAACTAGGACAGAGGGAGTAACTAAATTAGAGCCCCTGTAAGCAATGTGGTATGAACAGATTAGAATCAGAAAGGTAGGCTTACATTTGCTGAAGATTGGCGTGCTTGCACTGTCCATTTCAACTCTCTCATGGTCCAGTTGGTCTACAATGGCTTCCCTGAAAATTGTTCAGTTCTTCACCTGCTGCAATTCTTCATTTCGTGACACAATTTAAAACTGATGAGCATGAAACGGCTGTAATTCATTGCTACATCAGGCCGGGCGAGTCACTACCAGATTCCTCATTCTTCGATTCACGATTGGAAAATGTTTCCAAAATCTGCACCAAATGTGTGTAGTTTAAGGAATGTTGCAAGGCCCAATATGAACATCTTACAATCCATCGATTTGACTCCTAAGTGCCAAAATATAACAATAGAAAGAAGAAATCATACCCTCTACATTTTTAACAATAAAAACATGTTTTGAAAGTTACTATAATTGACTATTAGCTTCTAAAGAAAACTTTCATCCACATCCATGCAATGGGAGGGTCTGACACAACCAAACTGAATGAAAAATGTTAAGGGCTCTTTCTAATAGCCTCCAAAGTCTCAATCTTAGGGCCGCTTCACACTATGGCCGTCCAAGTCGAGAGGCCGTGGGATTGAGAGTCCAAACTTTGTTGAGAGTCCAAAGAAATCTACTGAAAATAGGCAATAAAATATAGTTTTCATTTCTTATGAAAAGAAATCAACGGCCTCTCGACCATAGTTTGGGTCTTGCAAAATGTAAGACCCAAACCTCCTCTCGAGAGGCCGTCACCTTGGTCAAAAAGTGTTGCCATGTAAGCATTTTGGAGGTCCACGGCCTTTGGACTTTGGCCTCTAGTGTGAAGGGTTGAGAGGCCGAACCCATGGTTTCTTGCAACTTGATTGGTGGAAATCGACGGCCTCTCGACCTTTGGCCATAGTGTGAAGCGGCCCTTACTGTGTCAATCAATAGCCCTCTAAATCTAAGTTTAGTTGAATATATCCTACATTCTACTTGTGATTGGTCCATGGTCTATTTTAAGAGATGTCTGAATGATACCCGGTTCTTACCTGGTATAAATAAAGGGACACAAACGCATCTGTGGCTGCATATTGAAGCTGTGGTGGTGAGAGAGGGCAGGCTTCCCAATCTCCGCAACGAATACTTGGAACTTTATCTACCTGTTTCAGAAATTTTTGTTCCAGCTCAGTTCAGTTACTAGAAAATACTGCTTTTCGCACGTGTCTCTACCTCAGATAAAATGTCAAACTGCCACACGCCGTTCTTTAAGTAATTGGAAAATTCAAACACTCTATTAGAATGCAACTATGGTCACAATTCTAAACAGAAGAAATTCATTCTTTGGAATGATGGGCCCTAACATGCTACTATTGCTTTTAACCCCTAAACGTACCAAACTTTTGTACAGAAGTAGATGCTAGCCTCAAAAATAGATATTAGCATGGCTCAAATGCGTACATGAGAGAACCATTGTAAGCATAAAATCTACCCAATTTTTTTGACATACTTATAATTGGAGGCCTTTATCAACAACTCTCCATCATAGGAGATTTATTGTAATTGGTAGAGAATTTAATAGGCTTACAAAGGTGACTTGGATGAAAGTTATCCAAGGTTGTATGAGAAAGGTACAAGACTTTGAATCTGTTCGTGATCCAGGGACGTTTAAGGGTTAAAACGCCTCAGTTTCAATGGGCACCAAACTTACTAGCCTCTCCCTTTGGGGTAAGCACAACAAAAACATGAATAAGAGCTTCAGCAACATTGATATTCATAGACTTGAGCTAACAGAACCTAAATATTTTTTGCAGGAAAAGAATTGTCCCACCCAAAGAGGCATGCAGAAAACTTAACGTCCCAACAGAGTTCACAACCAGTTTTTGATTCAGCATTGCTCTTGAGTTTTTTTGCACACCCTCTGTCCCGGAATAACTGTCCTAGTTTTTGGCGTGTTTTAACTTAACACTTTCTTTGCAAAAATAAGCCGTCTCAATACTCAAAAAATGGTTTATCTTTAATAGTAGTATGTAGTTTTTGTGTCACTCTCATTGTCCGCCTTGTTTGAAGTGAATAGGGCTCATGTTCTAAGTATAAAACATAGGACAAATATTGCAGAAAAAAAATGCCGAACACTTGGACAATTATTTCCGGACAGAGGGAGTAAGCCTGAGAACAAACCTTTTTACATGTCAGTTCTTCAGCGAGGGAGGAGAGACTCCACGACTGCCATCCTCTGGCGAGCTTCTGCCTAGCCATGTCAGACAGATCCATGACTCCTTGGGTTTTTATTCCATAATCTCTCTGCAGCTTTGATGCATCTCCATGCGACCCGACTCCGCTCTGCAAATTGATTCTCAAGTAAATTGGCTGCCACCATTAACCCCTAAAGGACCGGAGTGTTTTTCCTCCAAAAACATTCCAATGCTGCCATTTTTACTCCCCCATGCAAAAAATCCAAAAGAATGTTATTTTTTACCTTCTAACCGTAAGATCTTGTCCTAAACTATTTGAAAAACATACACAACAAATTTCTTTGATTTTGACCGCACGGATTGCAAGATAATTGCGTTTGATGGAAAAAACACCCCAAAAAAACACATGCCCGAAAATTTCAGATGCGTTTGACCACAGCTACATCAAAAAAACCTCACTACCGAAACTTGTCGCACTTCACTTTCACATTCTATATGATGTTACTTAGTTGTGTACCAATTTTCGTTGCGTTTGGAGATGTTTAGGATGTTGAATAACACCTTGCACTTGTTGGGGGTTTAAAAGTTCAGAAAAGACTATATGTTTTTGGAATTGCAATATTTTCGACTTTCTTTATTTAAAATACAAATCCGAGCGGTGAAACACAAGTACATTCCACCCTCTACAAAATGGCGAAAAAAAATTTGAAAAAAAAATAAATCTCCAAGTTTTAGAAGACATGTAGCACATTTTCTAAGAATTTTGGGGGTTAGGGGGGAAATAAAGGGTGGAGGAAGGGAATTGCCCATTCCAATGTTCATGACCCCACTAACTCTCAAGGTACACTGCCACGTGGCAGTCCCTCATTGGACGATTTTTATTTTTTATTTTTTATTTTTAAAAATGATTTTATTTTTCAATTTTTTAAATAATATTTTTAATTATGAAATTGAACTTTTAGTTCAAAATAATATTTTTAATTTAAAATAATACTTTTCAGTTTAAAATTTATTTATAAAAAAATAATTTTTATTTATAAATATATATTATTTAAAAAAAATTATGAGTTTGGGAATCGGGGTGGTCTTCTGCCCCCCACAGTCCACCCCATTTTCCACACACCGCCCATCTTGTTGCCCCCCCTAAAATTCAACTATTTCTCTACTGCCCTGCTGCCCTTTCTCCCGAAAAAAACACATTTTCCCTCATAACTTTCACATACAGTGTCGGAATTCAAAAAAAAAAGAATCCCCATTTTCATGGCACATTGGGGAATCTACTATTAAATTTTCTTCAAAATTCAATTAAAAATGTGTTCATCGGAACCTACCCGATTCTCTAAATGTCCTAGTTAGGACACTTGGTCCTTTAGGGGTTAAGGTCGAGGCACCTAAAGCCGACCAGGTACCCAAAACCAACCACCCTAGATTCTTGCCTAATTTCAAGATATTGAAAGGGAAGATGTACCTCATTTGTACATTAGAGCATATGATCGGTTTTAGGTAAACCTACAACTTCCACTTTGAAAATTTGTACTTATTCAAATAGTTATCAAGAAAATTAAATTAAATATGAAAACTTCTTAATTTCTTATTGTTAAAAGAGGAAAATACTCAAAATATCGATTCATCTATCCCAAGTATAGTGTACGCCTTAACTGATCGGTTTTAGGTGTCTCGACCTTAACCCCTAAAGCACCAAGGATTCATGGATTTCAAATGACAAACGCAATCAATCATACAGTGAAAAATATAATTCAGATGGGACCAATTTTTACGTCACCGGAATCAGTGAAGAACATTCCATGTGTTGGACCAAATTTAAACAAAAGAAAGTCCACACAGGACATAAAAAAAACATGAGGCCCGATTCAGGCGTCTTGATCCTTTAAAGGTTAACTATAGAATCTTTACAAACTGGAAAGTCATAATTCCATAGCAGTTCAAGGTCACAAACTATGGATTGCAAAGTACAAATCCTAACCCCTAAAAGACCAAGGATTTGTGGTGTTAAAATGATCA
Source organism: Pohlia nutans (assembly GCA_022496805.1). Lineage (NCBI taxonomy): Eukaryota > Viridiplantae > Streptophyta > Bryopsida > Bryales > Mniaceae > Pohlia > Pohlia nutans. Next base: position 11,099,290 of record CM040095.1, on the reverse strand, counting down.
TAATCTGAAAATTTTAAATCAGATGGGGCCAAATTTTACATGGACCAGAATCAGGAATATGTTGGTCAAAAAACATGAAAAAAAGAAAGTCTCTATATGACGTAACTTAACACTGAAAAAAAAACATGAGACTCAATTTGACCTCTTAGTCCTTTAGGAGGGAGGTTGAGCAATCACCTTTAAAATGGAAGGGTCCTCCAAAATGGTGACAAGAGAAGGTGGAATGCCGGAATGAAAAATGTGCATCACATCACAGCGGCCAGAATCCAAACATAATTGTACCACTGCCACCTTGCCTGGTGCTCCACCTGACCCCACACCCGCAGTCTACTCTCCATAATATGACACTCCATAATATGAAAATATCATTGTTTCAAGCAATATACATGTGACAAATCATTTTTGTGACTAATCCATGCCTATCACTTTCAAGTTAGGGTTTCCCGAACATGTCATAATAGAAAGAGACGACTGTAGTGCCAATTAGCTAACTAGGGTGTTCAGGTCCAATAGCTAGTTGATGTCATAATAGAAAGAGACAACTCTAGTGCCAATTAGCTAACTGGGGTGTTAAGGTCCAATAGCTAGTTGGAAATTAACAAACTTATTTTGTGCCGACACTTGTTTTGTGCCAACACTTGCAAGGGGACTAATTGTAGCTACTTGATTGGTGCAGGCGGTACATTTAGTTTATTAGGGAGTTCATTTAGAGTTCAAACACCTAGAACCGGCACTTTAAGCAATTTAGCATAGTTGGAGGCACTCCTTTCAAAATAGAATATTTTTGTACTAATGATGATTTTACCCAAAACAAAGTAATTTTTTTTGGACAAGTCACCTAATTTCTATGAATTTTTTAAGTGGAAGTTGCCTAGACCATTGAAACTGTCGTGAACCAATACCTTCTTTTTTTTTTTAAATGCATCCAATGAGAATAAAGGGGATGGTTTCAATGCACTTTATGAGGACAGTTTGGAAGCAATCTACATGTCAGGAATGGGCATAGGGATGGTTTTAGGTGTTAACAGGTGGAAATGAATGTAAATTCATTGCAAGTTAGTTAGCTGGAATTTGCAATAATTGACACACCTTGGGCTACATGGGCATTTAGTAACTAATTCCAGTTAGCCAAAATTGTTACTTAGTTGGTGCATGTGAAGCCTTAGGCCTCAACTGCACCAAGCAAGTAAGGAGTAGCTCATCAAATGTTACTTTCCTATCTTCTCTTTGATTCTCTTTAACTCTCCCTAACTTGTTCCTACTTCTTTATGAATGGAGAAGTAGCTAATTGACTCCAAAATCTTCAAGCACAAGACATTCTAGTGAACTCTCACTACTCGATCAATTGACTAATTGCTCTTAATTAGTAAATGTAGACATGAGTTAGCTAAACATTGTTACTAACTGCTCTTACTTGGTAGATGCAGGCCCATTTTAAACTAACTGCTCTTAATCCCTCAAGGCCCCACGATATTTTGTACTATTTGAAGAAACTATACTTTGACTGCAATTATCTTTTGTACAACAAACTTAAGTAAGAATATGATTTGTACTTCAAAATTTCCCACATCAATATTAACATTGCAATGCATTTTTTTTATGTATATCTTATGTAGTTTTTGAACAAAATGAGTTTTAAAAATGACCTAATGAACAAGTCAGAGGACACAATATGTCCCCTTGGGCCTTGAGGGGTTAATGTTTGTTAGCTACTTCTTCTTACTTCTTCTTACTTGGTTGGTGCGGGTGGGGCCTTAGCAATCTAGAAAATTGGGCGTCATTTCAGGACAAAGCATCAGGAACACAAACCTCGCTGAAAAGAGGTTTTCCACTCCAAGTCAAAGCCCACTACTACATTCTTCCCTGGTAAGCTTCCTCTTTTGGCGCCGATCATCTCCCAAATAGCATGGGCAGCTTCATCAACCTCCAAATACGTCTTGCTGTACACTAGTCGCCCTTTGAATTGCAGAAAAAGAGACCTGGATTGCACCTTCGCTATCAACACCACACAGTAATAAAATGTTAGTTTTTGACAACAGATTCATTGATCGTAAACTCACAAACTCAAATAATCATGGTAGCATCAATGGAGCCATTCAACTCTAATGAAAAAATGCTCGGTAGCAATGAAAATGACTCCAAAACACCTAAAACATATGATATCCACTTTCAAACATTCAGAAATTAAAGATATAACTCGAAATATGATAATTGACCCGGAAAAAAAAACACTTTAACCCTAAACGAATAAGAAGCCCAAGCTGGATCTCTTGTTTTGAATAGGTCTACGTAGACTTCCTTTTATCTATTCAAATTCATTTTTCTTTTGATAACACATTCAATGTTTTTCAGTGATATAAAATCTGGTCCTATCTGAATTATATTTTTCACAATACGATCGATTGAATTTGTCATTTTAAAACTATGAATCCTTGGTCATGTAAGGGTTAAAAATGCAAAAATTGCAAAGATTGTTGACCTGATTTAAACCCAGAGTATCATGCTTGGAGTAGTCTACCTAAGGTAGGATGTCCTAAAACCACCACCTCTCCCAATTATGACATGTAGACCTTTCTTGGGGCCACCACAGTTGAGACCCAAAACCACCAATTTCACTATTCAATCAAACCAATGGCATGCCAAGCATTGCAAAGAAATAGTTGGTGGTTTTGGGTATCATTATGAGTGAAAGTTAGTACCACATGGTGTGGACATGGGGAAACCTACAGGTTTGATTTGGGTCAGAGGCTACTTTCCACTTTGGAATTTTGTATAAAATTGACAAATGCAAATTAGATGTTGCAAATTTTTGCAATCCTCATCAAAACCTATTTTGAATGCGGTCATTTTTTTTTTTCGAACTTAGCACTGCAAACAATAGGCCAGATTGCTTAAGTTGGTGGTTTTAGGACAATCGACCTTAAACCCTAAAGTGGCCCTTTCAACTGGTCCATACAGAGTAATCACAAAGCTTGGGATTCAACAAAACAGTGTAGAATTAGCTGAATTCAAGTTCACACTAAAATCGATCCATTGATTTACTCATCCTAAACCCTAAACCCTAAACCCTAATTCAGACATAAATACCTTTAGTATCGCTTCTGAGAGTGTTACGAGCAACTGCCCATGAATCTGTCAGCTCCCGTAAATTGGTTTGCGCTACTACTTCCATTCCTTCATCAAATTTTTCCGGTTCCAATTGAACTGGAGTTACTACTGCTTCATGCTTCACTTGCGTCTTGTGAATCCAAGCAGGCAACGTCCTTGGAATCCTTTTCGGAGAATGCTCGTCTGGTACTGAATCCACACTGTAAAACAAAAAAAGGAACGTTCGGAAAAAGAACACTAAAACTCAAAAGAAAGAAAGAAAGAAAGAAACGGGAATGCGATGAATGAGTTACCCTGTGTAAGAATGCGATGACGACGTTGAAGCGAAAGCTTGCTCGATCGCTTCCCACTCGTCGGCGTCCACCCATTCGATCGGGATCTGTGCGGGCTCTTCCGCCATCGCTGCAAAATTGTGGACAATTATCACACATCCTCTTAAGTGAATGCGATTATGGGACGTTTCTGTGGAGAATCACACTATTTAGTGTTGCCTATACTATTACGGAGTATATTTTATTAGTAGGGGTTGAAAATTGGAGCCGCTTCAAAATCAAGATAGATAGAAACGTCTAAAAAAAATTTAAAAATAAATGGATAGAACTGGTCCCTTTTTTAGCAAGGGGCCGGCGTGAATAAAGTGTCCGTTCGTAATGTCAATGACCCGATGCCCACTGGACAAGAAAACATTAGGACAATACTACTCTCTCCTTTCTGGGATGGACACAATAGTGACACACTATGCTAGTTCCTAGCTAGCCACTAGTGCCTTTAAGATACCGAACATGGTATCCCCCCAAAGGGCTTCAAGGTACCCATACAACAAGGTCCAAGGACCCCACCATAGTTGAGTGGACTATAGTGATGAGCACCACGCCGACATGGGAATAAAACCCACAACCTCCTCATTGGGGGCCATGAGCCCTAACCACCAAGCCAAGGCCTGTGGTGCCTTTTCAAAAATTTCAAAAGAATCTAGGCACAATAATCATCCTAGAATCAAATCTAGGTAGGCCATAGATGTCTTATCATTTTGGTCAACATCCAATAAGAGTTATAGATTTGTGTTCTAAAATTAATACATGGTCTAGCTTCTCTTGGAATTAGAACCCTGTTGGTTTTGGAGCCCTTTACCTTAGTTGACTTTTTTTGGTTAGAAATTAGTGACGGTGCAAATCAAGGTACTTAGAATATGTATGTTGTGAACAATTTTGTACATAGTAGAATTTGTAGATAGTCTTGGTGAGTTGTGTCTATTGTCTTTTGTGTACATGTAGTCGGTTTGTTGTTTTTTAGAATTAAAACCATATGTTAATCCCTAAATGCCCACAAGTCTTTTTTAATTTGGAAAATTGCAAAGATGCATTTTAAAAAGGAATTAAGAGGGATATGTTGAACTTGATGTATGAATAAAGCTATACATTATGAATATTTGATTCTTTCCATACTGTTGGATTTTTGATTGCTATCACCAATATTTTTGTTTAAAATTTGAAATTCAAAATTCAAAATTCTTTTGTAGTTTGATTATGAATAAGACATTTGTAATTTGTGAATATTTTTTTTGTCATGGATTGAAATGTACTCTCTCTGTCCCATAATGACTCGCACGTAGGCTCTCTGAAATCTACCTCAAGATGTAGATTTCAGAGAACCTACGTGCGAGTCATTATGGGACAGAGGGAGTAATACTCTTGGTGTAGTGATTCTTGGAGAATTTTTGGTTGCTTAATTTTATGAGTTGGCTTTTTCAAGAGCACTTTTGAACTATTTTGAACTAAGATTTGTGAAAGTTTTGTTGAATCACTTCAACATGAAATGAGGCATAAAATTTTCACAAATCGTCTCCTTTCTAATCGGTTCAAAATGCTTAAAACCAACTTCCCATAAAATCTATAGTAAAAATTTCACATTGCAAAAAGTACATGACACATGAAAAAACGTAGATGAAATATGTACATTGTCCAAAAAATGGATGCCTAAGCAGTTAAAGGTTATAGGAGTTCATTTTTTTACAATGGAATCTCTTTGTTCAAAAAATAAATAGGGAGTGTCAGAGTTCAAGATTGTAATGTGGGATTTTAGTTTTACTTTCTAAATCAAATTCAACACAATTTTAAAATTAAAAACCAAGTGCAAAAGTAGGGGGTGTTGTGGCACTTTTATTTCCATTCTCAATCTTCAGTGAATGGGTACATAGCACTTTCTCCTTGAATCGAGAAGGACACATTCTATGAAGATCGAGAAGTTCCATTCTCCTTCGTAGTCATGAGGTGAAGATTGGACTTGATTTTGATTCTCAATGGAATTTTTTTGACCCCACTCGCATTTTTGCCTTAATTCTCTAATGAATCTTTCTTACCAAGATTGAATGCCATTAAAAAATTCCCCCAATTCACTACTGTTCCCATCCTTCACACACATTCAAGGGGTGTTACGCTGTGGTTCGCGAAGAATAACCACAATTGGCTCTTGAATTCTCTCCCCAAAAAATCAACTTCTCGAAAACGTTGCGACACTCCCTAGTAGTAGCTCCAACCATGAGATTTTAATCTAGTTCCTAGAATTGCGTCCTCTTGTGCCGGAATGAAATTGTGGCTTGATTTGCTTGTGTAGATGATGAGAGACTACTATTGCTATTCTAAGGCTCTAGCATTTGCAACACGATGTGCACACACAAGCAAACAACGTTGGTTAGAAAATAAAATGAACAAACGCATCCACTATGGTTTGCACTCATGTTTTGTTTCGTTCAAATATTGAATACAAGCGCTTTAAAAGGTTAACTTCTAAACGCCATAGCGTCCAAAAACTGGACGACTAACAAATTCAAACCGTTCTCACGTTCTCATCAATGCTTAGATGAAAGTCATCCAAATTTTTGGAGATTCTTCACCAAGTTGTTGTCCTATTTAACGGTTTGATTTAGTCATACTTGATTATATATTTTTCTAAAATTACAAATGTAGAAGTATGTCAAGTCGTTGACCAAACCAAAATTGCATTGATTGTAGTTCAAAAGTGGCCTTGCAAAAATGAGGTCATGGATTTTAAGAAACACACAAATTTCAAAGAATCACCCCATTTAAGAGTATTTCATTTCAAATTCATTCCAACAAATTTTACTCAAAGATATTAAAATTTTGTTTGTAATTGAGTTTACAAGGAATTTTTCATTTTAACTTTCAAAATTTATAATTAAATATTAGTGATAGTATTAGTGAATCAAGCCATACGGATAGAATCTAAGATTCAAAGTCTATAACTTTCATTTGTATATCAATTCCAAAATATTCTTCTAAATTTTACTTTATGATGATTTTTCTCAAATTGTCAATTCTAGGGACACCTTGGTACGTTTAGGAATTAAGGGTTAAGCAATACATGGATGACACCTAGGTTTAAAGTGGCTACACATGTTAACTCCATGTAGGAAATGTGGCTATTATTATTTCCTTCTTTTTTTTCTAAAATCCTTTTTATCATCTAGCCAACTCAAAATTTATGTAGCAATATGGCTAAAATTAGCAACAAAAATCAATGAATTCGACTAGTCATACTTCTAAATGAAAAGTCAACGACTATCTTATCTTGTAGTGTGTTTGACTGATTATGTTGGCACATGGACAAATCAGAGGGTGTGATATTACAGAAGGTGATATTAAAGAGGTAGACCTAAAAAAGGAAAGCTAGAGTTCCGCGCTAATAACGAGGGGAAGATAAAACCAAACGTCGGTGCCGCGGCAACAATCAAGCTGGGAATTCCACCACCACACTGATGGATCCCACACTAATACTCGCACTAATCACACCAACATAGAATCCTTTTTCTCACTTTGTTTATGATTCTTTGTAGAAAATTTGGCTACTCATGTAAGTCACTGCATCAGCTTCAGTAGTGACTCATCTTCGCAGCAAAAAAAACATTCCCGTGGTTTGAGAATTCGATTTTGCACGGGATGATGTTTAGGGTTTAGGGACCTCTTGATCCAGGAAGACTGACGGAGCTCAATTGTGGCGATGGGAACATTTCCGCTTTAGTGTGTTACGACGAGGATCTCTGCTTCCACCTCTCGGTATGTTTGATTCCGCTTCGGTTTTGAATTTTGCGTTTTCTTTTTTCATTTCTCCCGATCGTTGCGTCTCCCTCTTGGTATATTTGGATTTACTGTTGCTCGGGATCGGGAGATCGGTCAAAAATTTCGTGATAAGCATCGCATCGACTACGTCGTACATGATGCCCTTCCTTGTGCTTATGCAAACGAGGATGTGTACGATTATGTTACAAAAGCTGACAAACAAAGCGGGTGATCAATGATAGTGGAATGGTTGTGGAATTTGGGGTTTGTAGTGAGAATAATTGCGTTGAAATTGATCGGTGCTGTGTGAAACAGGGGATTGTTGAGGCTTCCTCTTGATATGTTTGGATTTACTCTTGCTCGTGGTTGGGACAAAGCTGGTGATCAACGATAGTGGAATGGCTGTGGAATTTGGGGTTTGATCGGTGGTGTGTGAACCAGGGGATAGGAGCAACATGGCGGGGACAGGAGTGGCGGGGCGGCTGCGCAGGGGCTTGATAGGGGGAGCCTTAGCAACAACAGCGATCGCAGTGACATGGACAACAAGTTCTTCCTCAATAAGCAGGAGCGATCCCGTGCAACCGCAGGGTTCCGCCGCGACCGCCATCGCAGAGCAGATGGCGTCCGCGGATTACAAAGTCCCGCACCGAACAGTCCAGGAGATGCGGTTGCGCGGCACGAATTCATCGAATCCCTTGGACATTCTGGTGATCGGCGGGGGCGCGACGGGGTCCGGGGTGGCATTGGACGCCGCGACGCGCGGGCTGCGCGTGGGGCTGGTGGAGCGCGACGACTTCGCGGCGGGCACGTCCTCCCGGTCCACCAAGCTGGTGCACGGCGGGGTGCGGTACTTGGAGAAGGCGTTCTGGAAGCTGGACTACGGGCAACTCAGGCTCGTTTTCCATGCCCTGGAGGAGCGGGCCGGGATTCTGCAAAACGCGCCGCACTTGTGTAAGCCCTTGCCCACCATGACCCCCTGCTACGAGTGGTGGGAGCTTCCTTACTACTGGGTGGGACTCAAGGCGTATGACCTTGTTGCTGGCACGCGCATGCTCCATCTCAGTCGCTACTTCTCCAAGAAGGAATCCATGGAAGCTTTCCCCACGCTCGCTGTAAAGAATGGGCTGCAGAAGACTCTCAAAGGCACGGTGGTGTACTATGACGGCCAGATGAACGACTCGCGTTTGAACGTCGCCATCGCCTGCACTGCGGCACTTGCAGGTAACCACACTGCCAATCGGTCATACTCCCTCCGTCCCAAAGTTATTGTCATGTTTGAAAGTCATGTTTGAAAGTGCTTTTTTAAGTAGGTCAAAAAAATATTTCCTTGTGGCTAATTTTATTTAGGTTGCAATGAACACATGCAATGTTCTTCAATCATTCTAGTGACATAATTTGGAACCTTTTTTAATCATGTTTCTTACAATATGATCAATGAAATTGGCTCAAAGAAATACCAAGCAAACAAGTTGGACAATAACTTTGGGGCGGAGGGAGTACTATTTAGATGGGACCAAATTTTATTGATCTCTAAAATCAGTGAAGAACATTGCATGCGTTGGTCGAAAAACTAATGAATTTGATCAAAAGGAAGTCTACATAGGACTCACTCAAAACTGCTCAAACAACATGAGTTCCCATTCAGGCTTCTTGGTGCTTTAACAACGAGATTTTCTGACACGCAAGATGTACTTGCGTTCTTTTAAACAATCCCGGTTCTTTGCTGCCGGTTTTCAAATTACCGGTTTTTGATTCAATCGATCATATTGTGAAAACTATAATTCAGGTGGGACCAAATTTTGTATCTCCAAAATCAGTGAAGAACATTGCATGCGTTGGTTGAAAAGAAAAATGAGTTTGAACAAAAGGAAGTCTACATAGGACTTACTCCAAACTGATAAAAAAGCATGTGGGATTTTTGGTCCTTTAAGAACTAGTTTTTTTCTGACATGCAAGATGTTCATGTCACGTTTTGTGTTCTTTTAACCTCTAAAGGATCGCACTGTATTTTCTGTAGTGTAGGAAAATCGGACTCCATTTCTGCATATCATCTATTTGTGTTGGAATGACTTTGGTTTGACACGATTGACACCGTTGATCTTGTAGTATAGAACAAGAGCTTTGAAACGATGTATTGCGATCAGAAATCCGAGATAAAATGAGAAAATGCCACCATTGCAAAGTTCAGTGATGCAGGTGGCCAATATGGGCGTTTTGGTCCTTTAGGGGTTAAACAATCCCGGTTTCTTTATGCTGCCAGTTTTTGATTTGATGTGTTCAATTTTGTTTTTGCCTTACATTTTGAGGGCTGTGGACGTGTGACCAGAAAAAGCTTTGTGTAATTTTGTGTAGGTGCTGCTGTGCTGAACCATGCTGAAGCGGTCTCCCTGAAAAAGGATCCCACGACGGGCGCCATTGTTGGAGCTCGGATTCGCAACAACCTCACCAGCAAGGAGTTTGACGTGTATGCCAAAGTTGTTGTCAACGCCACAGGTCCAGTGGTCCCAAACTGCGTAAACCACATTATTTCTTGGTTTGTAGCTGTGAAATTCTTTTGCTAACATGTGAGAGCACTGTGCAGGTCCGTTCTGTGATGACGTCCGGGGCATGGCAGAGGGGAAGCCATCCCACATCATCTCGCCCTCCAGCGGAGTGCACGTCGTGCTTCCGGATTACTATTCCCCGGATCACATGGGCCTGATCGTGCCGAAGACGAAAGACGGCCGGGTGGTGTTCATGCTGCCCTGGTTAGGACGCACTGTGGCAGGCACCACGGACTCGGCTGCGCCCCTGAGCATGCGCCCTGAGCCACACGAAGAGGAGATTCAGTTTATTTTGGACGCCATCAGCGACTACCTCACAGTCAAGGTGCGGAGATCGGACGTCTTGTCAGCGTGGAGCGGGATCCGGCCCTTGGCGACGGATCCCAACGTGAAAGACACGGACACGGCGTCCATCTCCAGAGACCACGTTGTGTGTGTGGATCCTGATGGCTTGGTCACTGTGACGGGCGGCAAGTGGACGACGTACCGGAGCATGGCGGAGGACGCCGTGAATGCGGCCATCAAGACGGGGTCCCTCCAACCAACGCAGGATTGCTTGACCCATGGATTGCCTTTGATGGGAGCGTATGGCTGGGATCCTGCGTTTTTCACCGTGCTCTCGCAAAGCTACTTGCGCATGAAGCGGAGCTATGGGGGTAAGATTGTGCCGGGAGCCATGGACTCCGCCGCTGCGAAGCACCTGGTGGACTCGTATGGTGGCTTGGCGCCGCTCGTGGCAGAGATTGCGCAGTCGGAAGGGCTGGGCAAGCGCCTGGCGCATGGCTACCCTTACTTGGAAGCTGAGGTGGCCTACTGCGCGCGCCACGAGTATTGCGAATCTGTGGTGGATTTCATTGCGAGGAGAGCGCGGATTGCGTTCCTGGACACCAACGCTGCGACCAGGGCGTTGCCAAGAGTGATTGAGATTCTGGCTGCGGAGCACGGGTGGGACAGGCATAAGAAGAAGATGGAGCTGGAGGATGCCAAGGCCTTTCTGGAGACCTTCAAGTCGGCCCAGAATGCACAGTTTGATGATGGCAAGCACTCGAAAATGCATGCTTGAATGATACGTTAGCATTCATTTCCATGATCTCCAGGTTTAGAACTTTCTTATCCCGTGTTGTTGTACAGCAAGTAACTTAGCTAGACTCCCCTTTACTCATCTTTTATGGGAAGTGCTTGTTCGGAACCAATTCTTCTGCAGCAGCACTTCTGGAGCACCTCAATTTATTTCGCGGCAGGTTGTCAGATTGTAGACTTGCTCCTATTTATTGCACTAAATATGAGAAGTTGGACGGTTACACCATCTGGTATTTTGGCGTTGGAGGGCATCTTTATTCAATTCTGGTCATTTGGTTTATTGGACATAACCCTCTCCTCCAAACTAAATCAGGAATCAGATCTTGGATACCTATGGTGCAGGTGAAGTACTTCCTGGCAACGCTGAGGAAGAGCCCCAAGTTGTAAGATCGGCTTTAATTCTTGGATTTAATTTCTACAAGCTTATGATATACTGAGGATTCGGTGAGATACTAAACTATGGTTTGAGGTAGAAACTGTCCAAACAGTTTATGCAAGCGCCAATTTCTAGCTCTCTGCAAGTATAGTCTCAAGTTAACCTTCCATGTATGTTGTGTCATGCATGGTGATGTCTGCAAATTGAGTCAAGAAAATCTACAGCAGCAGGAATAGATCAGACATCTGCCTCACACCCACTTGACAAATATTAATAGCTGGTTTAAAAAATGACAGTTGGAATTTTTTTAATATTTTTTCGAAAAACGTCATTTTAGTATGGTGAAAAAGAGAATCTTGAGGAGTATTCACAGTGTTAGAAATGAAAAAAATCCCAAAATAGTAATAATTTGGTATATTTTTGTTGAAATAGCTATAGTAGTCTCTCATTATCTACACAAGCAAATCAAAGTACAATTTCATTCCGGCACAAGAGGACGCAATTTTAGAAACTAGACTAAAATCTCATGGTTGGAGCTACTACTAGGGAGTGTTGTCACAACGTTTTCAAGCTAGAAGTTGATTCTCTGGGGAGAGAATTCAAGAGCCAATTGTGGTTATTCTTCACGAACCACATCGTAACACCCCTTGAACAATAGTAAGTCAGGGGAATTTTCTAATGGCAGTCAATCTTGGTAAGAAAGATTCATTAGAGAATTAAGGAGACAACGCAAGTGGGGTCAAAAAATTTCCATTGAGATTCTAAATCAAGTCCAATCTTCACCTCATGACTATGAAGGAGAATGGAACTTCTCAATCTTCATAGAATGTGTCCTCGATTCAAGGAGAAAGTGCTATGTACCCATTCGTTGGTTAACCTGTAAATGTTCCATGTGGATAGTATATACGAAGCCGTATAATTGGCATTTACTACTAACAAGAAGTTCTAAATTGAGATTTCAATAGCTCACTAGAACCGCATTAATCAATCTAAATCTCAACTTCTGTTTTGAATTCAAACCCATTAAAGGTGTGGATCCATTCCAAATACAACCAAAACACACCATATTCTACTTGCTGCAAAGATATGTTCAGACGTATAGGGGTTAAGAGGATTTTAAAGTACAACCTATACGAGGATAAATATATTCCTCCCATGGTTGAGAGGTTGCTCGACACATGAAGGGGAAAACATAACCTTCAAGAAACCGCAAGTTTTATTGAATGTGTGCATAAAAGAAAAGCACATCAGATTCAAAGCCATAAAACTGTACAGAACTTTCCAAATCCTCTGAAACTGAAAAGATCAATCTACAAAACACATCTTCCCCAAGTACTCAAATAACTATCTACACTAACACTAGAAGGAAATGTGTCGTTTTTCACTTACTATAAATGAAAAAGAAATGAAACGGCGCCAGGCACATGGGCAGTTTTAGTGTTGATGAGTAGTTTTGGTCACAAGAATACAAAAAAGTAAGTATAATATTCCGGTACTATTCACTGTTCCCAAGAAATGAGGAATGAAAACCGACAAGTTTGCTACTACACTAAATAGGTAGACTAGTGTTAGATAATTATAGGATTTGAAAATATTATAGATTTTTACCCTCAACAAAAAAAATTACCAAAGACATTGATTCCAATACTATTGAAAGATCCCCATCTTGACCAATATAGAGGGTAAAAAAATTGGTCAACAGTAAAAACTTACAACATGTTTATGTAAATTAGTGTATCTAACACTAATCTACCTATTTAGTGTAGTGAAACTCACTGTTGACTTCCTGAAGTAAAACTGAAACAAGCAAGAGCCCTAAAGAGAAATGGTTCCATGCAGGTTAACGTCGTGTTGCAGAGCAGTGAGATCGATGACAAGGGCCGAGCAATGTACCACCGGGCATGTCTAGACACCCTCCATAACTGGCACTTGGTTGATGCTGCATACAGTAAATGAATGATGCATATTTCACCGATTAGTCACCATATTAATAATTAGTACGACGAACAGTAGTGTGGCTCAATGAGTTGATCAACACCATTTGTTCTCAACCATACCGACAAAGTAACAAGCAAGTCCAAAGCTTCTCAACCATACCGACAGTTCGAGGTCTCGTGAATATTGTCACTTTTTCTTATGGAGCCAGTGCCATTTTGCAAGCTAGCCATGTTCTCCTCAATCAACTCCAGACCACCTTCGTGGAACCTGGGATGTTGATCATCCGCAACACTTCCACCTGGATGATCAATCAACGTATGATTGCAATTCAATTCTCTTAAATTAAGGATGACATGGGTCTAGATATACACATGGCTATCAGTATAAGAGAACTTGGTAAAAAAACATTGCACAAGTTTGTCATGTGCAGTTCTTTTTTACCAAGTCTTCTTATAATGTATGAAACTTCGCAGCCACTTGAGGGGTTCAGGATGTCCAAAGCAAGTGAGCAGTATAGTGTCAGATCATTCAAGCATGAGAATAAAAGCTGCGCAGAAAGAGTTGAATTGAAAAAGCTAAAGGAAGAGAGCAGCTTCACCTTCACCGCCATTCACCGACCCCCTTTCCAAATCAACGGACTCTCCACCTGTGGGCCGTGACAAGCGCTCCTTCATGGACTTGCAGAGTGAGGTAAGGATTACGTAGAGGACAGAGCCTGTCACTTGAATGGCAATGCCTATCATCAGCCCCTGCAAGACTGCATTCCACGAGTCTCCCATTCCGACAAGAGGGTCGAGAACTGTGTAGCTGCACACGATCATCACCAAAAGAAAGATATGAGAATCACATTTAAATTAAGCCCAGGGCTATGAATTTAGTTACCGGCATGTCACCACCTCAACTGAAGGCAAGTTCTTACGACGAGCTAGCTCTGATTATTTCTCTCCTTTTCCTTCGTTATATATTAAGTGAGTCGATCTCCTTCATGCACATATACAATTAAGTCCCTCATTAATTTAAATTGGATCAACTGGTGGTTGAATTCTAGCTAGCATCACGATCAGCATGAAGCCCAAGGGCCGTTTCAAGTGAGGAGCACCCATTCTGAAACTAACTGCTCAAGATTGCAGCGGATGTTCACTCATTTCTAGCTACTATACTTAATTAGTTGATCATTCTGCACATATATGCTTTGAAAATCAAAGCTACACGCAACTACTGAGATAAACTAGACTGGCATATATATGTATGCATGAGGCAAGGCTAGTAGTACCCGAAATGAAGAAGCCAACGATGTGGCAATGAAAAGGTGACAAATGACAAGGTAACCACGACAGCATGCACATCAGTTGTTAGCCGCTAGCAAAATGCAACTGAGGATGTCATTGACGATTAATTGATCGGGGTTTATATAATGTAGACATACCCATTCTAGCTGACACGTCTCCTTCTGGATCGATCATTTGAACCGCACGTACGGTACATGGTAGGGCCCGGCGCCGACTGTAATTGGCGGCCCGGACCCAATCAAAGTCGCTTGATGTCAAACGAACTGTAGAGCCACTCCTACTGACGTACTCAGGAAAAAAACGTTTAAAATATAGATACATAAGGACAGAATTTGTGAATACTGTAGACGCTGATCGATCAGTAAAATGCGCTTCCTGCAAGCAAGCTTGAGGATCAGAGACCGTTGATGTGACTTGATCGAATCGGAGGGTCCAAAACTGATGATCAATGCACCGTTCACACAACAGAAAGTGGGGCCTTTCATATATCAAATGCAACTTTGAAGGAGCATTTCCGGAAAGACTGAAAACCTGAAAGATGAACAGATCCAGGATCCAGCATGAATAAAGTGTCTCTTTGACCCAGGCACCCTTCCACAAGCATGACATTCAGCAGCAGCTTTCGTGCCCACTGCCTTTCCTTAATGCACTCTACTTATTACCCACCTGTCCAATTAGTTACCGATGAAGCACTATTGGGTGCGGAATATTCCACACAAACTGTAGAGCCAACGTAAAGACAGTGCACACTACTGAACGTTTTGAGAGGCACAAGACAAAAGAGGCAATGGTTAACCGCTGAAGGACCAAGCGCCCATATTTTGGACGACGTACAAAAACAAACACAGTTTTCTCATCTGCCATGCACTTTTTGCAAAGTGGATTTCTTTACTACATATTTGATAGGAAGTTAGTTTCATGCATGTATGATCCATTTAGAAAAACTAAGGATGATTTGTGAAACGATTTCAGTGTAAAAGTGCTCTTAAAAAAGTGAACTCATCAAATTAAGTATTCAAAAAATCTCCAAAAACCACTACATTTAAAATATGACATTTTAACCAATTACAACAAGTTTCATTCACAGATCGTCAATATCATATTCGTACTTGGATTGGATACAAGTACGAAGACATACTAAACAGAACTAATAAAGTCATCCTCAATGCTAAAATTACAATTTTTTGGTCGTAGACTATAAATTATCACTGAAAAGCCATATATATATATATATATATATATATATATATATATATATATATTGAATTTCTAATTTGGTTGCACCCTCCATTATCTTATTAGTTACTTAAATTTAAAGTTTCAAATAAAAATATTAAATAAAGGATACTAAAAGTAAAGCTTGAAGATACAAGTCTAAACCAAATTTCGGGAGCAAATATGATGAATTGAATCATGCTAAATATGAATATGATTTATATACTCTTGAACTTCATTGTGCATTTGAAAGATTCTTCATTGTTCATTTGAACCTTGCATTGTTGCTTCCTCACAGGGATCACAAGTGGTTCAGTTTATCCCCGGGTATGCAACTTCTATATTATTCACAGGAGACATCGGCATTAAAACACATTAGGACGGCTTTAGTAAGAACTATATCAAATAATATTTTAAAAAAAAAAACCAAAAAGTTAGGTGAAGAGCAAATTAAATAAAATGAGATGTAGAAAAGTTGGGTTGCATATTTATTAAAAATATCTCCACAGCGTATATAAAGAATTGAAACACCTATGCATAATTTTAAAAAATCCATACAAGAAGTTGCCTCTAATGAAAATTAAAAGTCATTAGTGGTGTTTTATTTATAATAAAACAATCTTAAAATTTTATTAAAAAGCTCAAAAAGATGGATAGCTTGACTTATGCTACATGTATTAAAAAAACTCATACAATTAGGTTTTTAAAGCTATTATTGTCTTCAAAGAAGATTCATTTCGTGTATATAATTACATTTTTTAATTCCTTATTAGATCTTACTTTTCAATTTTAACCCCTAAACGTCCTCACCTATGTCCAGTTTAGGCAGTTTTGCAAAGATGCATTATAAAATGAAATTAATATGAATATTTAGAACTTGATGTATGAATAAAAGTTATACATTTTTAATTTTAGATTCTATCTATACGGTTAGATCTATGAGTGCTATCACTAATCTTTTTTTATAAATTTTGAAACATAAAATAAAAAATTATTTTGTAATTCAATTACGAATAAGATATTGACAATGTGGATGAAATTTGTTGTGATGGGTTATAGTGTAGTACTGTAGGTGTAGTGATTTTTGGAGATTTTTTGGATGCTAGATTTTAATAGTATTTTTTTTCAAGAACACTTTTAGACCAAAATCTTCAAGATTTTTGGTGAAACACTACAACACAAAATGAGGCATAATTTTTTCAAAAATTATTTACTTTTCGATCGAATCACACATACATGAAGCTAACTTCCCATAAAAAATTCAGTAAAAAAATCACACCACAAAAAGTGCATGACGGATGAGAAAATACAGATGAAATCTGTACATCAGGCCAAAAACGCCTGCTTGGGCAGTTAGGGGTTAAGGGCAACTTGATCTCTTACAGTCTTGAAGGACTGTCTACACTCAGAACTCTTTTATATAACACCTTTGGTAACCAACTTGAGTTTAGAACTTGACATGTGGAAAGTGCCGAAATCCAAAAACGAGTTGGAACAGTCATAAGGCTCAAATAACAACAATATTACCAGTTCGGAATGTGAAAAATACATGAACTATTAAGCATGTAAAAATCGATAGCTTACAACTGAAAGTCCTGCAGCTTCATCACCTTGAACACTATTTATTGCTGCAGATGATGTAGTACTGGTCAGCCTTCATAAACAGCACATGAATCTTGTTGCCTGTGGCATTCAGAATTCTAATCATCTAGATGTCAAATTCTAAATGTGAGCCATAGCTACACCTACCTGAGACTGTTGCCGCCACGGCTCCACATTGATGGTAAGGATTACGGGTTCTCAAACCCAAAAACTCTAAAAACTCCTGTAATCAGAAAGTACACAATTGTTAGGTCTCAATAGATTCAGTTCAAAAGCAACATCCACCCCATCTCAAGAACAGTCTAAAAGAGGTACCTACTAAATTGCAAGAGGAATCAACACTTTTAACCCTTACTAAGCCCCACCGGCTTACTTTTCTTTTGGAGAATCTTGCTCATAAATTCTACTCCGTTGAACCAGATGCAGTTTTCTTAAATGCCAAAATGAACATATTTAAGGCATCTATACTTCTTTAGAATAGATTCAAAGTAAATTAAAAAGAGAAGCATGCTTAAAATGGAGTTTAAAAGAGATTTTGGGTGTGGGAATCAGGAAAGCCATGTCTTTTAACCCCTAAACATCCCAACATCCAGAAACCGGATCACGAACATATTCAAAGCTTTGTAACTTTCTCATACAACCTCGGATGATTTTCATCCAAGTCACCTTTGAAAGCCTATTAAATTCTCTACCAATTACAATAAATCTCTTGTGATGGGGAGCTGTTGATAATATTGGAGAGGCCTCCAACTACAAGTATGTCAAATTTGTTAGGTAGATTTTATGCTTGTAATGGTCTTCTGATGTACACCTCATGTACATCTGAGCCATGCTAATATCTACTTTTGAGGCTAGAATCTACTTTTGTTCAAAGGGTCGATGCCTTTAGGAGTTAAGAGTTAAAGAAGTAAATAAGATCGTAGAAAGGGCAACATATCAAGAAATAAGCAGAGCAAGAATGTCATGCCTTCATCAGTTTGATACTTGTTCTTGTCATCAGCAGCAAATGCCAACAGATTATACTTTGGATTCCACTCAACGCTGTTCATGGCTGCCCGGCACGGTATTTGGTACACTGACCGTCCAACATCTACCTCGGCCTGCGCCATAGTTACACTTGTGAACCAGCAGGGATGACCTTAAGGGAATCTATTCTGAATCAAGGGAATGAAGACCCGCGTGACAGATATAAAAAACAGAGACAAAGAGAAACCCAGATAAAAATTGAACTAATCGAAACTAAATCCTCAACATCGTAATACAGCTGAACAGCCTGAACAGACAGAGGATAAGTCCTATAGATTTAGACAACTTACGATATCAATGAAAAGATCTTCACTGGCAGAAGCGATATATTGACCGTCATGGTTGAAGCTAATTGTGCGCACGGGCCACCTTGACAAAAAGGATAAATGTCAGCAAAGTGACAAACTCAGCGGATATTGATTTGTAAAATTTAATCTTCCTCTTTACACGTCTACGTTATTCTAGATCTTTTCAAGACCAATATGAACCGGTCAGATTTTTTTTTTAAAACAACAAGCCAAGTCTTCAGGCATCGGTACAAAGTTCTTCAAGGAAAGCCTATTCTAAGTTGTGTTTACCTAACCAAAGACAACTAGAAAAAAACAAAAGGAAGACAAAACTTACTCAAGCTTGGTAAAAGTCCGCACGCACAACATCTCAGAGACATCCCATAGACTAACTAATGCATCTGCACTCCCAACAGCTAGGTACCTGGCCCAAAAAGTTGCAACCATTGTTGTCAAACACTAGCCAAAAAATTGCCAGTCGGACATGGAAAGCAATTCAGGGAATAAAGCAAGGAGAAAGCATCTAGATTGAGCGAAGGTTATTCGAGAAAAGACCTTCCAGTTGGATCAATTGCAATGCAGTAACAACCAGCTGTATGTGCAACCAGTGTTTGTAAAGTCTGTAAAGAGGGATACTCAAGAACCTCCACAGTCCCTGTGTAATGGAAGCGAAAAGTAAGTATTCATGGCTATGAAGAGAACAATGATAATAGTAAAAAAATCGTAAAAACCAAACTCTCTAAAGACCAATGCTGCTATTGAGGAAAAATAAAAGAATTGGAATTCTACATGAAGAAATTTAAAAATATCTGGACATCATATGTTACAATTGAAAGTGCTTTGGGCTAAAAGTATCAACTAACCATTCCCTGTTGTAAGGAAGAAGAGCTCGCCAGTTGTATTCCATGCAATTTCGTTAACCTGTGCAAGCCAAACCGCTACTCAGGGCTGACTTAAAGATCCGTACAAATTCCTAGTGCACCGAAACCTTCAGCATAATAAGCCAAACTTACACTATGAATGTAAATGAAAATGAAGAAAAATAAACGGCAGAGATAACATCCCCCACATCACAAGAAGTACACCAATGGGTTATAGTTAACCTACCTCATAAGTAAATTTGCGTTTATGGATAGCCTTAAATTTACGAACATCAATAATAGTCAGCTCATCATCCTGCAAATAGATACATGTAGCTTTAGCATTGAGTAAGAAAAGGTCCTTAGTGTCTTTAGCTCGCTATCACTTACACTGGTGGAGCTAGAGACACTAAGGAGTCAAGGAAATCTCTTTCGGGGTTCCATGAAAAGAAAACCACGAATCAATATAACGATTCTAGAAAACCCACTGTTTGTTCAACCAAAGTAGAAAGCACTACAACCTGCCCAGAGTGCCACTTAACATTGCCAAACATGAAACAGCGGAATCAGTACTTACTCGATTACCAACAGCAATGTGACTACCGTCAGGCTTATAAGTAATGTTGATGTTTTCTCCACTCAATTCAACTTGCTGAGAGCATTTTCCAGCTGCAACAAGCACATTCATCATCATGAACATTAAAAAACCCTCCTTTTCCAGCTCAAAAATCAAAATGGAAGTGCATGGAGATGATGAGTGCAAAGGAGACCACAAGTCTAGTCACAACAACAAATCTCAGGAAAGTAAAGAGCAGCTAATAAAAGCGAAAGAGGTAGGTAAAGCTAGAGAGTACATTGATAAATACTCACTGCGGGCATCCCAGAGACGCACTGTCTTGTCACCCGATGCCGTTGCTAACAAATCCGCATGCTTGGGATCCCAACATAGCTGGTCAACACTGTCCGTGTGCCCCTTCAACTCCATATCCTTTGCCTTACTCTGTTCCCACAAACAACCCTCTATTAACCCCTAAAGGACCAAGGATTCATGGTTTTAAAATGACAAATTCAATCAATCATATTGTGAAAAATGTTAACCCCTAAATGTCCCAGCGTCCAGAAACTGGATCACGAACAGATTCAATGCCTTGCAACTTTCTCATACAACCTTGGATGACTTTCATCCAAGTCATCTTTGTAAGCCTATTAAATTCTTTACTAATTACAATAAATCTCTTGTGATGGGAACTTATTGATAATATTGGAGAGGCTAGACCTCACCTCTACAGGCCTCCAACTACAAGTATGTCAAATTTGTTGAGTAGATTTTAGCCTTTCAATGGTCCTCTCATGTGCACCTCATGTACATCTGAGCCATTCTAATACCTACTTTTGAGGCAAGCATCTACTTCTATTCAAAGGGTTGGTACGTTTAGGGGTTAACCAGATCTTATATCACTGGAATCAATGAAGAACATTGCATGTGTTGTTCAAAATATAAATAAAATTGAATTAAAAAAAATTGCACATAGGACCTACTCAAAACTCCTAAAAACATGAGGCCCAATTTGGGCTTCTTGGTCCTTTAGGGGTTATTCAACAAGAACTTAGTATTAGAAGAGAGGGTACAATTGCGCCGATTATAAGGAAAATTTCCATACATGACCATGAGGCTCAATATGCCAAATTCGTGCAGTCTGATCCACAGAGCCCGACGCCAACTTCTTGCCAGAACAATTCCATGCCACTGAATGCACCTGAACATGTACCAAAAAACAGTGGAAATCAATCAGTGGAAATCCGAATGTATAATACCATGAGCCACTAACAAATCGTCTTTACTCGTGGAGTCTGGTTAGCTCACCAATTTTACAATAGATAAACAGAAGCTTGCATCAGTAATATCTGTCCAGGTGCTATTCTCACCCATTGCAGGAGGTTTAGGGTTTAAGAAAATAAAGACTCAACATATCCCACGCTCTCTCTACTGGAGCACTAGAACCATTAATAAAACGACACCCGAGGGTTCACTAGCTACAAGTAGATAAAAAGGTGAAAATAAATTATGCATGAACATCACAATTTCAACCTCATTACAAACCACCAAATACAACCAGATCATGTTAACTGCCTGATTAAACCCAGAGTATGTACCCCTATGGCCGAGCAGTCGTCTACCTAAACCCTAAAACCATTTCCACTGGTGCAATATGCGTTCTACAGCAATGAGCCTGGGTTTAATATGATCATTGTAGGATTTCACAAGAGATTAACAAAATCTGAGTTCACTTCAGACTCATTGTCTTTCTTACACTTAGGGATGGCTCCGCTGAGGAATCTCACAATATGGCAATGTCTGCTTGAAGTATGTGATTAGTTATATTTAAAGAATCCTAGGGTTTTGCTATAATGTATTAGCGCGCAAAGAGGAAAATTAACCCCTAAGCGTCTAAACATGGCCATGATCTGCATCACTGAACTTTGCAGCAGTGGCATTTTCTCATTTCACCTCAGTTTTCTAATTGCAATACATCATTTTCAAGCTCTTGTTCTATACTACAAGATCAACGATCGTGTCAAACTGAAGTCATTTTTACACAAAACAGATGATGATTTGCAGGAAGGAGTTCAATTTTCCTACACTACAGAAAATACACAGTGGACGCTTACTTAGGGGTTACTGGAAAAACGTACCTTCTTTTTATGACCTAGAAACTCCCGCGTGTGCAAGTTCCGGAACTTTTCTTTTCCAGAGAGCGGGGCGGATGATGACCCCGGCGACACGTCCACCACCTCCGCGGTCGTCGACATCACTGATTCTTGCTCCCGCCGTGGAAATGAAATGAAATGAAATGGATTCTTTCCGCTATTGCTACAATCAATGCATCCTAATACTCAAAAAAATTCCGGGAGAATTCCGAGACGCCGTTGCGTCGCAACAAATTACAGCCCTCTCTGCACTCACTGCTTGTGAAAACAATTGTAGGAGTGAAATCGTATTGGAAACGTAAGCATACTGCAGCAAGTCCTCGAGGGAGAAAGAACTATGAATCCCACTAACGAATGCAAATCTCATCCGTTATTCAGCCATTTTTCATCCATTTCGCACGTTCATCCCCAACACCCCATCTTTAATATCTTCTCTACTGTACTCCCTCCGTCCCAAAGTTATTGTCCAACTTGTTGGCTTGGTATTTCATTGCAACCTAAATAAAATTAGTCACAAGAATGTATTTTTTTCACCTATTCAAAAAAGCATTTTCAAACATGACTTTCAAACATGACAATAACTTTGGGACGGAGGGAGTACTATTTTAGTTTCCTGAAATAGTAAGGTTTACAACACAAGGACAATATTGAGGTCTCTGTCTTTGAAAAATTCCTTAATGAACCTCAATACTACAAATGAGATGTATCAAACAAAATTAAAACACTATCTCTACCTCCAATTTTGACAAAATATTAAAATTTGAAAAATGTCATTTCCTAACTATGGGCAGTCATTGTTGTTTAGACTGTGATCAGAAAATGATCAATCAGTTATTTTGGGGTTAACCAAAAAGAGTGTTTCAAAGTGGAACGAAACCTTAAACTCACCTTAGACTCGTTTTAAGTTCAAAAAGACTGCAAAACTAGTCCATTATGATAATCTAAAGCAAGGCCTTGTACCACTACGGGGTGTGGAACTAGTGATCTCCCCAATGCTAAAGGAGAGTTCCCACACGTTCCCCCAAGTCAAGAGCCCTGACCATGGGGACTATTCCTGAACAATGATTGTCAAAAAATGTAATTATAGAAAAGAAACTCCTCTTTATCTCCTCTTCTAATTTTTCGGTTAATTCAATTGTATCAATTGTCTCAATTAAATTTAGAAATGACACTACAAGGTGGTAAAATTATTCAAATTTGAAATTATAAAGTGCTTTGATGAGATAATTGAGTCTTCTTCAATAGTACGATAATAAATCTCAATATTTTGAGAATTTTTGTATGAGATATGAAATTAAGAAAAGAATGGATTAAAAACTAAGCAACTTAGGATTTGAAATTTCAAAATTTGATATCTTAATCAATAATGCATCGAAATGCATGTTCTTTTTTGCACATAATTCTAGCAAAGGATCCCCATTCTTTTTAAATTTATTATTATATCCTTTAAGTAATAAAATATATTTCTACATATGTTTGAATTAAGTACGTCAAAAAATGAATTTTAATTTCAAATAGAAATTGTTCAAAATGAAATATTTCTTTGTCAAAACTCATATGTATGTGTAGTGTATCTTGTGTGCTTCAACTTGTCCAAATCTCACTCAAAGATTTTAATTTTATTAATTTTCATGTCTATTTTTCATTTAAAAGGAAGTGATGGAAATTTATCGTCGAGCAGTGAACAATACACTCTAACAGGGGATTTTTCTGTAATTTTTCAAGTTTCAAACACATACTCCTTCCATTTCATAATAACAGCCCACTTTTTTGGCATGTTTCAACGTGACGTGTCTTTTGCCAAAAAAAGTCATCTCAACACTCAAAAAAGGGGCTATCTTTAGTAGCCATACGTAGTTTTCGTGTCACTCTCATTTTTTGCCTTGTTTGAAGTGAATAGTGCTCATATTTTGAAGTATAAAACATAGGACCAAAACTAGGGGGGAAAAATGCCAAAAATGTTGACTCTTATTATAAAGCAGAGGGAGTAACATTTTATAGCAACAAAGTTTCAACCCCCTACTGCTTGAATCACATTTTACAAATACAATAACTTTTCTTGGAACTATGGTGAGAGGACAATTTAGAATTGTATGAGACGATTCAATAAAAATCAAGCAATGAAAACTCATTTAAGATGTGAAGAAAAAAACATCCAAGAGCATCAAAGAGAATCTTGAGAACTTTCGAGGGTAGAAAGTCTAGGGCTTGATGAATTCTATTAGAATTTAACACCATTCATTTGTGAGCTAATTGGAAGCTTTTGAGCATGAATGGAATTGGGGCTTTTAAAAGAGCACTTGTCCTTTGATTGGGGGATGCATATGCCAATGTGCATATTTTGTGAGGAAATTGCATCTGCATGACACATATATGTGAAAGCTAATTGTCGCCTCTCATTGTCTCGTGGGTCATGACATGAGACCTTAAATGGATTAATAATAATAAAAACCCCATTAGAAATAACATGAAAAATGTCACATTGAATGTAAACATAGTCCAACACCAACACTACAAGTCTATAATTCACTTCCAAATGTTATGACATCCTACGTGTAAATAATTAGGTTCTTTACAAAATGAAATTTCAGGTCTCCTTCAAAAGGAGGAGCACCACTCTATTTGAACTGTAGCTAACAAGACATAATAATGTGATGAGGTCAAAGCTCATTTGGGTAAGTACGTTTCTCTTTACCTTCCATGCTAAGTTACTACAGGAAGTCCCGGGCCTAATTTGGACCCCTTGCCAGAGGGAAAAAAAAAAAGAGTAAAAGTCTCCTATGACAGAAGTGCTGATCACGCCATCAACCATGTCAACATTTGAAATGACGCATGTCATGTCATCCAAACATGCAAATCAACTGTTTGTTTTTCTTCCTACGCAAGTAAAATCACTTCGACAAATTGGATATGGACTAATAACCTGCAAGAGAAGGCTATACATCAAACATAATGCCAAGTCGGGTTAATATGAGTTTTATATCCTTCTTCTGACAAGTCAAAGAGAGAGAGTTGCCTTGAAACTTGGACTTGGCATTAGAAGCTGCTGGGGCGCTTGCGAAAGCCCCTCTGCGAGGGCGAGGGAGCACTGTCGTAACTGTAATCCTCCTGGTGAAAATGGTCCTGCCTCATATCCATGTCAGTCATCATGTCGAGAGTACGGTGATGGGGAGCCACAGTACCCATGCGAATGGCGCGTTGCTGGTCAGCTATGGTTTTTGCCAGCAACGAGTAGGCCCCTTTCTGAGGGAGGGCAAACGGGGTCTTCAAAGCTGGCGTGGTGGTGGTGGTGCTTGGTTTGGGTCTCAGCCACTTCTGTAGCTCCAACACTGTGAGACGCAGCTCGCCCGCGCTCTCGTTCCCTTGTGCTTTGAGTCGTAATCGTCTCAAAAGTGCTGCTACTGCTTGACCAGTCCTGCTCACATGGAAAATGGATCACAATCATGCATCATAAATTGGCTATGGTACATTATTCACATACATCACTTGTTTGAAACATAAGCCAAAAGTGAAATCATTTAGGAAAGTAGAAAAATATGTTAACAGGAAAACAGAACATGCCTTGTGTATTTAGAAATTGTTATTCTTCGCTATAAGTCTTGAAAATGGACTTTATAGTTTTAGTTCACACACTTGACGAATGTGTGATTTAAGCAACATATCTGCAAGTTGTGATGACACATGGGAGACTAATATGGATGTGATGGTTATTTAAGAGAGGGCAGTACATACTTATTTGCTACAGTCAAAGAAATTAGGCCTCCTTTTGGTCTGTAAGTCTCCTTCTTTTCTACATGTAACTTGATGGTTATCGCTGGTACACGTGCACCTGAACATTCAGAGACAGAAAACATTGTTTAGAATAAACCTCATTAGAAAATATTCCAGTCATTTTAAATCCTTGGATTCACCATTGAACTTTGATCCTGCATGATGACAATGACAAATAATACCCTGTTGACACACACACTGAATCTTGATAAGAGTATAGTCATCTACTTGGGAAGTGAATGGAACTCGGGACCAAGTGTGCAAAGATTTCTTCTAATGCCACTAAAATTGGAGAGCGGTTTTTCCAGCTAAGTAATGTTCGGCTCTCAAACTGATGTCTTCCTCTACTGAATGCATTCTGAAAATTGAAAAAGCAGAAAATAACCTCTCAAGATAAAGACAGCATGGGATGAAAAACCTCATGTGTTCAGTAAGAGTCACGTAGTTCTAGCCTTTTAGTGAAATGCAATATTACCTGCAGCATGCCGTTGCGTGAGGCCCTTCAGTACAGTAAGCAAGCAAACCTGTGGAAATCAAAAACATCTAGGTAAATTACAATAAACCATTCAAGATGTAAAAACCAAAGACTTCTTCAAGGAAGTCTAGGAGGCAATGTGTCAATTTCATTTCGTCCACTCAAACCTAAGAAATAACGAGGAGTTACACTTCAAATGTAGTAGAAGCAACAAAGTACCTCAGCTGCAAATACTGGCATCAACTGTGCCTCAATGACAATTGGCTGAACAGTAGTATAATTAAACGTCGGTGCAATAGTAAGCGCTGATGCCTCCTGCAACACCAATTAGGATGACTAGTAAGTAGCTGACAAATAGCAAACAAAACCTTTGCTGAGCCTTCAATAGCTACAAATTTCTCCCTTGGTTACATGGAGCACATATATCAAGTGAAAGCACATATATAAAATATGTATTTGGTTACATAGACGCACATATATAAAGTATTATTATTATATTTTAGACAACAGCATAAAGAGAATGGTCATAGTGATCAAAGACAGGCCTCCCTACGTATTGTGGGGATTCGGTAAAATTCCAGGAGATCGGGACGCCTGTCTGTAACTTCAGCTCATAAATTACATATTTTGCTTCATTTTAGTGTACATTATAGTGAAAAAAAAAGAAAAAAAAGTAAAAAAAAGAAAATCTCCAAAAAATGAAAGGAAAGTTGTGAAAATGATCCTCAAAAATGAGGAAAAACTGCTTGAATGTCCTTTGTCTGATCACTGTAACCCTAGGTAAACATTCTCTTTATGATGATATCTAAAAATGCCTGAAACAGTCTAGTTTTACTGAAGACTTTGTTTAAGTGATAATTTGCATGCATGTCAAGGAGAAGTGAGAAATGGCACCTCAAAGAGAGCAAGAGCACGAGGATCGTAAACGCCAAAGCCATCAAAAGCTGTCGAGGGAACTGGTGGTGGCTGAGGTTGAGCAAAACCAGTGGGGTACTGGTGGTGGCTGTCATCAAAGCTGGTTTTTAGGTCACTTTTAGAAATTTCTGGCTTGCGCAAGCAGCCCAACAATCTCGAGAGAGACTCCATTGTTGGAAGTGCACCTGCTTCTATGGTTTGGCGATAGATAGCAAGGGCCCATGTCAACCTGTAAATGGTGGCATTCCATACGCGAGTTATATTTCCCGTCAAAAAATGGAAATCAATTGGTTCTCCCTTGAATCTTAGATTTTGCACTGCATTGATTGTCATGTAAAAAGAACACAAAAAAAGATTTAGAATCCATGCGTTATGAGCTTCACAAAGAAGGTAATACCATTGATCTCGAGCAGCAATGCTGCTTAAATCTGCAGGAGGAAGCATGGTAAGTGAAACTCGAGGCGCCGCTGCTGAGGTTTGAATTTGTTGTAAGCACACTCCTGTACACAAAACCCAGACAATATATAATTCCTACTTCTCTATAGAGATGATGCTTCTCCTAGAGCAGCAAGAGTTTTCATCTGCGTTCTGCATCTGTAGCTCAAATTCTAAGAATTACTTCATCACAACACAGGAATACTAATGACACAAATTTATCAGATCATAGATACGGACTGAAAAATCCCCACTAACTTTACATTTAAATGCACTGACACAGACAAGAGATTTGAACAACTCTACTTGTAAAAAAAAGCCAAGACAGTCCTAGCTGTGGGCGATTCATTCTCCAGGCTTTAACCCCAAAATGGGGGTCATATTTTATTTAGCACTTTTGAGTGGCTCATAAAGGGACCATCTTTATTTGTTTTCTAAACAACACACGCAGTGTTCTCCATTTTTTTGGTGCTATAAAATTTAGTCCCTCTGCATAATATTTTTCACAGTACGATGATGAAGCAAATTGGTCATTTAAAAACCATGAAATCTTTATCCTTGAGGGGTTAAGTCCACTAGTTGAATCCAAACTCACTTGCTGATTTAGATAATCAAGTTGGTGACACGTACCTGTGATGCTGTCACAAATGGTCACATTCGACTTGATGCCCTCGGCCCTTGCATTCATGAACAGATCAAGAGCCATGTCCGCTTTACCCTCCCTGCACATTCACTTGAAATCTCAACAACTACACTAGAAATGTTACAAATGCTGGTCTGTGAATGCTTCAATCCTGAAACACCACCAACCATGAGGAGAAAATACTTGCAAAACTCTTCGTGTAATGTAAGAACATTTCCTTAACTCATATCTGATCATGAAGATTGGACCCAAAAGTAGCAGAGTTCCTTACTTTTCGCAAGCCTTCAGTAAGATACTGTACGAAATTTGGTTGGGCATTATCCCTGATGCTTTCATATCTTTGAGAACAGAATATGTCTGATCAAATTTCTTGGCTTCACCTGAACAAGGAAACACTAAATGTCAGTGGCATGTCAACACTGCAGATTGGACAAGATCCGAGATGAATTGCAATACTAAAGTTGGGCAGAAACTATAAGATTGGAGAAAAATAAACTTCTAAAAAAGCGCACAACATAAAACCCTCGAGAAGACAGCCACGGGGTGAATAACTTACAAAGAGCTGTCATGAGAGCGTTAAACGTTGACACAGTTGGCCGCACTCCAGAAGAACGAATGCCTTCGTATAATTTTAGTGCCTTTTCCCAATCCCCTAGCTGTTCATGAAGCACCAAAGAAAGCAATGAAGTCAGTAGGTCAGGTCGCAACAGGATCTTTCTATGTTCAAATTTGGAAAAAATACATCATGAAACTCGAACTCTTTATAAAAATTTCCTAAGCCAATTTAATGTGAGATTTTTCCCAATAGAAGCCAGGAATTTAAGAAAGGCAAAATATCAAACATGAGAACCAGGAGCCCCTTCATTAACCCCCAAGTGCCTAAATGGCCAAAAGAGGCCACTTCCATATCAATAGGAGTTGAAATAAATCATTTAGGAAAGTAACAGAATGTACCAATGGAAAGAAGGAATCATACCCTACAATTTTTAACGACAGAAATATGTTTTGAGAGTTACTACAATTGACCATTGGCTTCTAAAGTAGACTTTCCAGTTTTAGGTCCGGCATTTAGGGGTTAAAAACATCAATGAGCCATTTAGAAGTCTAGTTGAAGTAGAAAGAGATGCTTTGGTGAATTACATTACTGCAGACCCCCATAAGAGAACTGTAAACAATCGCTTTGGGCTTTATGCCTTCCTTCTTCATGTTGTCGAGTATGCTGAAGGCCTTGTCAATATCTTTGGAATGGCCAGCAACATCTACCAACGCGCTGAAAAATACCTGCGCAAAGAAAAATGCACCTTGCAGTGATTAATTCAACATTTCTTTGTTCTAGCATCGACATATAAATATTTCAAACTACCCGCAACAAACGCATATTATGTTGTAGGAGAATCTCAGCTTTGACAAAAAAAAAAAGAGTTATCTTAGCCTTCCAATTCTCGATCAGTGCAGCTGACTATTTGCTCAATAAGCTCGGGGGTGCACTCTACATTATACTTGAGGAAGAATCACGTGCGTTCATGACCCCTTCTAAAAACCCGCTTGTATACGAGAGGTTATAAGTTTAAATACCTTTGTATACAGATATATTCCGTTTTAATGTAAGTATAAGTGAATATTTTCAGTTCTTAACGTGTTTATTGTATGTATACGTAATACGGCAGTGTTCAAATTAATACCCCTTCTGTGCACTCACGTATACTCGTACATGTTTATTACAGTGCAACCCCTGGGTCAATAAGTTACCTGATCTGGTTTCACTCCGTCCTTCTTCATATCATCGTACACTGTAAGAGCATAATCCAGGTCACCTTTTTGACTGCAAGCATGGACAGCAGCAGTGTAGCATTCGGGAGAACCTATAAGATTGCTTTCACGCATGCTCTGATAAACCTCAAGAGCTTTGCCCACCTGTACCCATAAAATACTACATGTGAGCTCTTTGAGGTACCCAACCGATACAAATATATATTTATATAATTGTATGCTATGCCTCATCAAACATACACCCTGTTGAGATTCTGGAAAATTACAGGTCAAACACATTTCGGGCGGTACCTCTCCATTTCGGGCACAAGCAGAAATAAGAGCACCATAAGTGACATGATCTGGTTTCACTGGAGTTGCTTCCGATTTCATGTCCGTTAAAACATCAAACGCCCTTTGAACAGCTCCAGCCCGGCTACATGCATTTATGAGCGTATTGAATATAACTCGGTCGGGCTTCACATCCTACATACACAAGATTGACAACTTACATCCAAGTTAATTCACCTCTGGGTAAAAATAAACATCTAAGGTAGAGAATACCAAACCTAATCCCGGCTCCTATACTTCACTCTGTTACCAACAGCAACTCATCTATTCATACACTTGGTTGAACTTATAAGCATGAATTGGAAAAATGCCTATGGCTACTGATTTTTGAGTGAAAATGGGATTGTCTGTTGTCACTTATAGTGATCTACAACCTCCCACTTTGAAATTGCATAAGAAATTCATACATGGTGATAAAATTTTGATCTCAAGAGAGTTCGGCTCTTGTACCCAAGCAATCTCTATACTGATCTTCCCAAAATCACAATTGGTTAAAATGCATAATAGTATCCTCTACCTTATGGTTTGGTTGTTCCAACAAACACACACCTAACAGAAAAAATGAGACGTTTACTAACATTACCTTTGACATCATTATACCATAAGCACCAAAGGCTTTGGGCAATTGTCCAGCACGAGCACACCCATCAATCATGGCTCCGAAAGTATGAACGTTGGCTTCAATTCCATGCAACTCCATTTCATGGTATATCTGCCACGGGACAAATTCTCTTTAAAGGACGCCCATTGTATAGGGTTTAAAGTTCACAAGCTGTACAACTGCTAAACCAACGATGACATTATATTCAAAGATATGTTGATCATAAAAGTCACCTTCTTCCTGTAATTTAATCCCTAAAGGACCTTTAATGTCAACAGAACAGAAGGTTCTTCGTTTCACACCTGAAAGAGAAGGTCCACTTTTCCAGCTTTGCCGCATGCAGAGATGAGAGTGGTGTAGAACATGCAATCCGCTTTGAAACCATTGTTCTCTACTAAAGAAAGTACTCGCAATGCTCCTGCCGAACAAGAACTTTTCACGTTATTCGTAACATTCAGTAGTGAACACAACTTCTGCCTCTCCCCAATGAAATGATGTGGAATATGATGTCTCCATTCCAGAGTTTCCAACAATTATAAGGGCATCTGTCTAGCAGTAATAAAAGCTAAAGATATCAACTCGGCTGTGCAATCTAAAATATGAGCAGAAGAAGAAAGACTCACCATCGATGTCTTTTGCATGACAACAGACCGAGAGGAGCATCGTGTAATGCTGTAACGTTGAATAAGGTCGCATGAGCTTCACAAAACTAAACGCATGTTCCACAGATCCTCTCGTTTTACACGCGTCGTAAAATTTTGAGTGATTCACCTAATACAACAACAAGACTCCTGTAAGACTCTCAAGTTTCTTTCAGCTACAGCAGTCAAAAACAAAACAAAACAAAACAAAAAAAAAGAACAACGATTGTAGCAGAATTCACACTACCTTCATCGAACCAAGTTTACCCAGTTTGTCCACCTCTCCCAACAGTGTAAGACAGTCTTTGATCCTGCAACATTCAAGTCTCCAATTCAATTCACCTCCTCGATTCATTTCAACCTAAACAGAGTTTTTAGTAGAATCAGACTGTTCCAAGAACTTATACTCCCTCCGTCCCAAAGTTTTTGTCATGTTTGAAAGTCATGTTTGAAAGTGCTTTTTTAAGTAGGTCAAAAAAATACTTCCTCGAGGCTAATTTTATTTAGGTTGCAATGAACACATGCAATGTTCTTCAATCATTCTAGTGACATAATTTGGAACCTTTTTTAATCATGTTTCTTACAATATGACCTACTTAAAAAAGCACTTTCAAACATGACAATAACTTTGGGACGGAGGGAGTAGACAATATCATAAAGAGAATATTCTCCGTTATTCATGGAGTGGTCTCTGTATGGTTACAAGGAGGACAGTTAGATGCATTAGAGTTATCCTTTTAACTCCAAAAATTTTAAACCCTGACTATGAAATAAGACATTTCTTCATGGATCTAGTTCTAGGGATTTTTTCGTATCAACAGGGCTTTTAGTAGAATCAGACTGTTTCCACACAGCATCATAAAGAGAATCTTTTCCGAGATTCGTGGAAAGGTCTCTAATGATCATACGGAGGAAAATGAGATGCATTAGAGTTATCCTTTTAACTCCAAAAAATTTAAACCCTGGTATGAAATCTGGCTAAAATCTTGAAAGCAAAGTGATAACCCTACTGATTCGTGAAGTTCGAGGTTAAGTTTCAAAATTCTCAACAAAATGGAGTGGTGAATTAGGTATCCACGGAAAGAGAAAGTACCTGCCAGCCTTCAACCAGGACGCATACAAATGAGCGTAAAATTTGAATCCAATCTCGGGCTTCAACGGAAGCACTTCAGCAATGGACGCAGGCAACGTCTTCTTCCGTTCACGTTTCGCCGCAATGGGAGTACTACTCACCAATTTCGGTCTCAAGGAAGAATCGGCATCCACCCAAATCTTGCGACGCTCGGTACTCTGATGAGTCCTGTCCACAGAGTCATAATCTAACCACTCCAAGTAGTCTTGCGTGAACAGAAATTCCTCCACGACCACCCTGCCTGCCTCGTCCTGCCTCCACGACGAATTCCCATTGACCGCTGCAGCTCCATTTCCATTTCCATTTCCGTTCCCGAAAGTAGAAGAAGAAGAAGATTCTTGCGGACTAGTGAATTCTTGTTGTTGTTGTTGTCGGCGACTGATGGTGACGTCCTCCCGCGGCGTCGCGAACGTTATCCTCGACCACGAGCAGCGCGCCGGTTGCAAAGAGCGCGACGAGGGGAGCAGCGGGATGACGGTGGACGACGGGAACGCGCCCAGCCGCGCGGGGCGCAATTGACTCGAAGCCATGGAGGGCAGGAGGACTCACATGACCGCGCGCATTGCTCCAAAGATTGAAACCAAAAACCCAAGTGGCGAAAGAGAGAGTGTGGCCTCAATCTGTGGGCGGCGAGGACATGGATGATGCAACCACGAGGAATTCGAAGGCCTGCGCGAGATGAGATGAGACGAGGAATTGAGTTGGGGTGAATTGAGTGAGAGGGGGATTGTTGTGTGAATGCGGTCGGGTTTTGAGAACGTGATCCTGGAGTTGCGAGTGTTGTGAGATGTTGGGTGATCGGGGGAGAATGCTGCTGGTGAGGAGTGAGTTGCGAGCAGATCACGCAACGCTGCAGCAGCGCCTTCCGCTGTGGAGCTAGGCCTCTCATCCCGCCCCCAGGCTCATCCGCCGAGGTAAGGCCGGGCCGGGTCGGGTCGGGCGACGTGGCCCGCCGTTTCGATGGGCCCGAGCTTTTGGACGGACGAGAAATGCCCCCGTCTGTGTTTCGTCGGATGAGATTCGTTCGTTTCGGTAACGATTGTTTATCCTCGCGCCTCAACCCTTTAGTGCCCTCGAGAGATTTTTTTTATTTTCTTTTTCTTTTTCTAGAAAACAATGGCATGAAATGAGGCATAATTTTTTTTGTTAGAAAGCAATCGCATGAAATGAGGCATAATTTTTTCACAAATCATCCCTTTTTCATGAGATCATACATGCATGAAACTATCTTGTCGTAGAATTTTATAGTATTTCTTTTACTTGCAAAAATCCCATGATGAATGAGAAAACAAATTTCAATTATGTACATATATCAAAAAACGGTTGGTTAGGTAGTTAGGGGTTAAAGTTGTCTCCAACTCTAAGAATTACAAAAGAATTTAGAATTATTATTTTTCAAATTTTATTCAAAAATATTGGTGATTGCAATTATAGATTTAACTGTATGGATTTAACCCCTAAGTGCCCAAGGGTGTCCTTGAAATGCTAGATGTGTCATAATGTCCATCTTACTCAACTTTTATGAGCTTCAATTTTTTAACATGTGTAGAACACAACAGTAAGACAACATCCATGCGGTTAAATTTTGAAAAAATGCTATGAATTATTTAATAATCAATTTATAAGAATTTTCTTTGAAAATTTATAAAAAATACATGTTTAGTCATTTTGACTTGGAATCAAGTATGATAGGTCAAAAACATTGGTTTTATATGGTGGTTACCTTGTTCATGTTAGAACTAATCTCATTTGGTAGAAAACTTAAAGATATCATTCCGGGCAGATTTTCAAAATTGTGAAAATTTGAGATACTGTCACTTCAAGGGATTTAGAGGAAAATTGGTAAACTTTTTTTCAAAATTTCTTTTTGGAAAAGTTGCTGAATTTCAATATCTACAAGTGAAAAAAAATTACGCTCAAAAATTGATATTTTTGCAAAAGTTATGAACGTTTAAAGTGAGCTGAACTTTTTTTTAAACTCTGAAATTTTTGATCGACCATATATGGTCGATTAGGCAGTTAGGGGTTAACTATATATCACTTTAGTGATATAAAATTATGTTCCATCTAAATTATAAATTTTGTAATATGATCGCCCAAAAGGGTTCCATAGTTTTTTCTTTATTATTTTTTTAATTCTAATTTTTCAAATGATTTTCCATAGCAATTTGGTTTAGTGAACCCTTTAATGCTCAAGTGACCACATTGTGGTCGCTGATGTGGCCAAAATGCGAATAACAGAAAATCCATGAAGTTGAATTGTAAAATTTAAATTATGAGCCTTATAATGTACATCTTTTAGAAAAATAAAATTTTAATTTGGAGTTGCGCAACTATCAAAATACCTATGAAAAAAACGTGAAAATACTATAAATACTTGAAAATATAGTAAATACTTGCAAATACAACACATGTGGTTTTTCTTATGTTTGGAATTTTGTTATCTTATTTTATTTTTTTGAATTGTGTTCTCTTGCTCATGTTCCATTAGTGTGTCGGTGTATTCCAATCTTGATCTCTGTACCAACTCCTTTTATATTTGAACGTATCAAAATTGTACATGGACGAGTACATGGATAAGTCACTCTCACTTATAAAATTCACAATAAACAGTGAATTAGGAATTTTTGCACTTGGCCAAGTGCATTGTCCGATGGCCACAACGGAGCAAAATTTGCACTTTTTTGAAATTTTGCCCCTCTAAAATTTCATATATTCTCATTTTTAAAATAGCAACAACACATTCGTTTATATTGAATTTTCCATGAATCAAAAGAAAATTATACATAATGTGCAACATTTTTTTGATACAATTTGATAGAAAATCAAAACAAAACGCTTCTTTTCATAAAAAGATGAAGGTATACACTTTAAATTAAATAATACTTGCACTATCCTACTACATCAAAGGGTTCTCCCTTGCCTACATTCTCGATCTATATTACTGCTCCACTCCGAACTGCTCATATGTATAATTATCTTCTTCACCCAATTGACGATACTTCATTCACTCCAGGTCGTCGTATAATCCATCAACTCTAAACATCATACAATGATCTGCCAATGTCAATTGAACAAATATAAGTCAAATTTGAACTTCTTTAACTAAACAAGTGCATTTATCAAATCACCTTTATAATTTAAAAACCCCAAGATGAAATTTCAAGGCAAGTAATCCCTAGAAACCATGATGTTGTGTATTACTTTCATATCGCAAAAATTGGCAACAAACTTGAATATGCATTGCAAAAAATTCTAAATTTAGTTTTTTAACATATAAAATCTTCAAACCCAACATGAAATTTCAGTGCCCCTAACCTATACGGGCCCTAACATAGTGTTTGTTTTTCAAGTTGCGGAAATCTACATTCAATTCAAGCATGTATAGCAAAATCTGCTAAATT
Organism: Pohlia nutans; assembly: GCA_022496805.1. Taxonomy (NCBI): domain Eukaryota; kingdom Viridiplantae; phylum Streptophyta; class Bryopsida; order Bryales; family Mniaceae; genus Pohlia; species Pohlia nutans. The sequence goes on along the minus strand of CM040095.1, from coordinate 11,063,064 downwards.
TAGGAACTTTTGACTATAAATCTTGGAACCCAACATGCAATTTGGGTGCACCTATCCTGTAGGGGTCCTAATGTGGTGTTTGTCTTTTGAATTGCAGAAATCTACATTCAATTCAAGCACGTGTGGCAAAAATTGCTAAATTTAGCAACTTTTGACTGTAAATCTTGGAACCCAACATACAATTTGGGTGCCCCTACCATGTAGAGGTCCTAACGTGGTGTTTGTCTTTTGATTATTATAATTATGTGTGAGTCCTTTCTTAATATAAAAGATTGCAACGGAGAGGTGTTGACATAGATCATTGCTGAACATCTTGACTTTCATTTTAGAAAATTTAACCCAAATTCTATTTAACTTTGAAGTCACACACCCTCCAAAATCCCCTTTTTTAGTGTGCATTATACGGTTCAAAGACATACTATGATCTTCCAATCCCACCATCAGATGATTCTTAAACTATGGCAAAATGTCTTCACTCTAGTTGAGAATACAATTGTACGGTTACTTTCTAATTTAACCCATTTTAGTATCAATTATATTGGAAAACCTAGTGAAAACTAGTGAACCCAGCTATAGTACCCGAAGCATTAAAGTGTTAAGCAGGTTTGAATCTTTTTGTAACGCATGTCCTTCTAACACCACCTATACATTAAAATAGATGAAGGAGACATTTTTTGAATGAAAATAAAACAATTACTGCTTGAACTTGCCAAAATATTATTTTTGCCTTGACAAATAGCTAATCTTTTCCAACACCCAATTCGCTAATTTTGCACTTGGCCATATAATCATGCACTTGGCCCCCAAGCGCATTAAAAAAATTGTTTGAAAAAATCTCTTAAAAACAGAGAATTTTGTCTTTCTACAATCCCCTACGCTGTAAAGAAACAATTCTTTCATTTATTTCTCATCCTTATCTTTATCTTTTATTTTATCTTTATCTTTATATTTTCTTTTCTTTTCTTTTATCTTGTATTTTTTTCTTGTCTTCTTTCTTGTCTTCCTCTTGTCTTCCTTCTTTTTCTTCTAGTCTTCCACTTGTCTTGGAAGACTAAAATAAAAATCAGGGAACAGGCTGAATCCAATACAGGCCCTGAATGAATGAATGCAAAAAAAAAAAAAAAAAAAAAAAAAAAAAAACCTTTTTTTTTTTTTTTTTTTTTTTTTTTCCCGGATTTTTCGGGCAGGGAGGGTCCGCGCGCGCGGACCCTACTCTTTTTTTGACCCACTCTCCTTCCCTCCTCTCCTTTCCTTTTTTTTTCCCTCTCCCCTATATAAACCCTCCCTCATTTTTTGTCCCTCACACATCCTTCCTCCTCTCTCTTCTTCCTTTACATTGAGGAGAAGGGAGAAGGAAGAGAGGAAGAAGAACAAGAGAGGAAAAGGGGAGGAAGGAGAGTGTGACGGAGGGAGTATGAGAGAGGGTTTATATAGGGGAGATGGGGGAGTGAGGGAGGGAGGGTCAAAATAAGAGTAGGGTCCGCGCGTGCGGACCCTCCCTGTCCGGAAAATCAAGAAGAAAAAAAAAAAAAAAAAAAAAAAAAAAACTTTTTTTTTCTTTTTTTTTCTTTTTTCTTTTTTTTCTTTTTTTTGTTCATTCATTCAGGGCCTGTATTGGATTCAGCATGCTCCTTGATTTTTTATTTTTTTTTAAAATTATCATTTAAACTCCAAAAATGGCAAGGTGAAGAAAAAATAGGAAGACAAGTGGAAGACTAGAAGAAAAAAGAAGAAGGAAGACAAGAGGAAGACAAGAAAGAAGACAAGGAAAAAAAAACAAGATAAAAGAAAAAGATCAAGATAAAGATCAAGATAAAAGATAAAGATAAAGATAAAAATAAATTAAATAATTGTTTCTTTACAATGAAGAGATTGTAAAAAGACAAAAATCCTTGTTTTTTACAAAAAAATTCAAACAAATTTTTTTAAAGCCAAGTTTGCTCATGAAATGAGTGCAAAATTAGGGAATTTCTAAGGTGGTTTGTGTGTCTGTTTTGTTTTGTATGTTAAAATCTCCTAGACTAGGAGGCCACTAGATGTGTTTTTGGTATTGTCAAAAAGCTCTTGACAAAAAAGGGTGCACAAAAGTGGTTTCGTGACTTTTGGACCTACGGTGTGAAAGTCATGGATTTTTAATTGAAAAAATTCATCATGAATTGAATTAAATTGTGGAATATTTGTTTTTATATATATAAAAAAAGCACGACTAAATCATGACGTACACTTGGGGCAACAACACATGGCCACACTAGCAATAGAAGGTATCACACCTCTTATCAGAGGTTTGATTCTCCGAAGATTGACACAACATGGGGAAAGAATTTTAGAGCTAATCTTGACCAATCTCCATGGAGAAATTGTGGTTGTGTAAAGAATGAGAATGGGTACGTGTTCTCGGCTTATCAATCTCCAAGGCTTTTCAATCTTCACACCCATTCTTCTCCTCTAGAGGAGAAAAACAAAACTACTTAACCTTTGAAGAATGGGTTCTCCACAATTTAAGGAAAAAACGTCATGTACTCATTTTCTGAAAATTGAAAATGCATTGGAAGAAAGAGCACAACATAATAGAGCAATTGGAACCAAGACCCTTTTGCAATGGGACCGTGCAATGTAGTTACAATTAACCCTAAAGAACCATAAAGCCTCCACGGCTTTTGGAATTAGAAAAGTGAGGAGATTTGGGTTTTGGGCTTTGAATTGTAGGATGAGCAATAAAGTGTTCATGTCTCTTTTTGAGAGCTAAATATGTAGATACTTCTTGATTGGAAATTCATGAAGTGAGCGATTTTAACCCCTAAAGGACCAATCAACCCAATTATGCTTGATTTTTGGTCAAAGGCCCCAAAAATCAAGTGTCTTAGCTTTATTGTAGTTGGTGTTTTCATTAGATGTTTAAGTTAAGTTATGATACATCTTTTGACCGTTGGGATTGGAGAATAAACTTCATTTGAAGCTTTTCCACCGTTGAGAACTTTGAAATTGGAGTGTCGAAAATACAAAGGGCTTTCTAAAGATGCTTCAATCATAAGTCTCTTTTAATTTCTTCACCTTCAATTTTTTACTCCATGTAAATATAACTTTTATCTACCTTAAATATAATTTTTGATATTAAATTTGACAAAAACATATTTATTTTGAATTTTTACCTTTTTTACATCATAAAATTTGTAAATATTCAAAATATCTTCCAATCATGTTGAAAATTTTGTCATACCTTCATAATGTCGATGATTATCTATGAAAAATTATAAATCATCCAATGTGATATTTAAAGTATGCAAATTATAGTGCTTGACTTTTGCAAAAGAGGTGAGGACCTTTAGGGGTTAAATGATTTTTTTGAGTTGCAAGGAGGGTATGTAGGCGACACTTCAGACCCCCATATCTTCCTCCTCACACCTCCAAATTATGTGAATTTTTTATCACATTTTAAAATGATGATGTCTATGCAAAAATAAAAATTTCAATTTTTTTGAAACACTTCCGATTTCTACATGTGTATAAAATACTTCAAACGAGTTCCACCAAAAGATACACAATAGATAGAAATTCAAAACATGCGATTCTTGAGGATGGGAAAGAATAAAAGAACGACTGGTACTACCAGTAGTCAGCAACCCTCACTACACTGAATACTGTGAGCCATGGTATTTACAAAATCACCATATACTGTAGGCCACAATATTTACAAAATCACTATATATTGTGGGCCACAGTATTTACGAAAATACTATAGTAAGTTTCTTCCAAATTTTTTCTTCCAAATAAGTTTCTTCAAAATACTGTAGTAAGTTTCATCCAAATTGGATGAACTTTTGTTCAACTCGGATGAAATTTGGTTGAAATGGATGAATGTACCACGCCATCCATCCACCCACCCACAGTATACCGGTAAGGACCACACTACACTACAGTTCTCGGAGGCAGCTCCCCGCACACTCGCGCCCTGCCTGCCCTTCCCATGCACGGCAGGGCCACGCACCCGCCATCGCCGACATCAGATTCCATGCCATTCCTAGACACTCCAGAACAACTCCAGATTATTGTTCTCGTCAATCCTCAGGTTGCTCACAGCACTCGTCTTCTTCATCTTCTTCTTCATCTTCACTCCCAACACCTCTTCTTCACTCACCACCACCTTGCAATTGGCGATCCATGACTCATCTGAAAACTCCTGACTACTTTTAGTTAGGGCAAAAATTCTACAACATATCCCCATTTCGTGGAGTACTCACCGATCCTTCAGGAGCAAGCCGGGAATCTACTTGAAAAACAATCAAGTTTCATCTCTGATTTTGAGGTTCGTTCTTGTCTCCAAACGAGCGCCACCTGGGTTTCAGCTGACTAGTTTCCATTTAGGGCAAAAATTCGACAACATATCCCCATTTCGTGGAGTACTGACCGATCCTTCAGGAGCAAAAACAATCAAGTATCATCTCGTTACTACGCTTATGATTTTGAGGTTCGTCCTTTTCCATGAATTATTGTCTCTATTTGTGTGAAACGATCGCCACCTGGGTTTAGGGTTTAAGGTAGCTACACTGAGCATAATCAGATGTTGTTAGACGATTCCAATGCGCTACAGAATGCATTGCCGGTATTTGTATATTATATACGTAGAGTTCAAATTTTGCTTGGTGGGTGACCTAATGGTACACATTCTCAAAATCAATATCTATTAACCCCTAAGAGTCCTCGTTTTTTAACAGTTTTTGAGTAGGCCCTATTTGGACTTCCTCTCGTTTGAATTTATTTGTATTTTGACCAACACATGCAATGATCTTCACTAGTTCCAGTGATATAAAATTTGGTCCCATCTGAATTATTGATTGTTCACAATATGATCATTTGATTTTGTCATTTTAAAACCATGCATCCTTGTGCGGTGTTGCAATGAGGTACCTCGTTGGTTTGTCGCTGTGAAGGAAAAGTTATAATATCCATGGAAGCGCTCCATAGAAGTACGCTTGCTCTGTCATGGAAGAGCTCTCGTTGTGCTTGTGAGAGTACTACTTACAGTGATCAACAGCAGCTTGGTCCTTGGCCATTGAGAGTCCAATGTACCATTAGGAGCTCAAGGTCAATTGGATCTCTCCGATTAGGGTTGGCTACTCGTGTGCATGCTGTTGCTGGCAAACCATCACGATTGATGACATCTGATGATGATGATGATGAGGAGGAGGAGGAGGAGCACCGAGTGAAGCTGTTGCAAGATGCTGTTGGACCTAATAAGACGCTGCTTGAGGCACAGGCCAAAGTGTGCACTGGACCTACACAGACACGGCCCTTGGATGAAGCGCAAGCTTTTAAAGTGCTGAATACTATTCTACAATCAGGTACGAGTCACTTTCTTTTCGTATAATAGAGTTAAGTTTCGCCTTTTCTAGTTTATCCCTTAACCCCTAAACGGCCCATGGGGAGAGTATATACGATGTCGTATAATTGGGATTTTCTACCAACAAGAAACTCTAAATTGGGATCTCTAAATTGGGATCTCAGTAGCTCACTAGAACCGCATTGATCTAAATTTCAACTCGTCTTTTGACCTCGAATCCATTAAAGGTGTGGATTCACTCCAAATACAATTAAAATACAAACGTATTCTATTGGCTGCAAAGGTACGTTCAAACGTTTAGGGGTTAAAGGACCAAGGATTCATGGTTTTAAAATGACAAATTCAATTGATCATATTATGAACAATCAATAATTCAGATGAGACCAAATTTTATATCACTGGAATCAGTGAAGCTCATTGCATGTGTTGGTCAAACTACAAATAAATTTGAACAAAAAGTAGCCCACATAGGACCTGCTAAAAAATCATAAGGCCCAATTTGGGCTTCTTGGTTTAACATTATTGAACAAGAGACTTCACATTCCTTAGTGTTCGAATAGACCAGCATCCCGTATTTTTTATCACTCAAAGTTTAAGTGTGTGAGCAAAAGACCATAGTTGAACAAAATAAGAATGATTGCATAATGGCTCAAAATGGATTAAAATGGTAGTGTTTAAACCTAGGGTTTTCTGGTAACCAGCAATAATGATGTTGAATCTATGCTGGTGACACTTGAGCGTCTCTATTGGTGGAATTTCATCGGTTGAGTTTTGTTTCTCTTTGAGTGCTTCAACTTCAACCGCACTTCCCTTTTAAATTTAGTGGTAGGGTTTTGTGCTTCGACTGTAAACCCTAAAGGACCAAGAAGCCCAAATTGAGCCTCATGTTTTTCTGAGCATTTTGTGAGAGTTCATTTTGTTTAAATTTATTTGTTTTTCACAAACACATGCAATGTCATTCACTAATTCCAGTGATACAGAAATTGGTCCCATCTGAATTCGATTGAGTTTGTCATTTAAAAACCATGAATCCTTGGTTATTTAGGGGTTAACTGGGGTTCCCCTTATCAGTAGGATTTTGTGCATTGACTTCAACTATTAGAATTAGAAGTATGTGAGCAAAGGAACATAATTGAACAAAACAAGAAAGATTGCATGATGCAAGAAAGTCCATTAAATACTTCATCATATCGATCAAATTGTCAATCCATGGCAAATAGATCTGCAAGACATTTTGCAACAAATAAATATGTGCGACAATCAGAGATAGATGACTTTGATTATAGAGGTCCCGACTTTGAAGATGAAATTTTCCCAACCCAATCTTCATTAAAATCGACTCGACAATCAATGGCAAATATATTTGCTAGACAATCCCAAGGATGCACAAAGCTTGCTAGAATTATTTTGGTTTCTGGCAATTTGTGATGATAGGAAGAACGTGCTGATGGAAATGAGTTGTGGTTGTTGCAGCAAGAGGGGAGCTGCCAGAGGCTGAGAGAGTGTCCAAGGCACAGATGGGGGCTTATTTTGGTGCAATGGCACTGCGAGCCAACTGCTTTCCACCGCCAACTCGGTGGAGCGAAGGAGAGCAGAAGGCCATGGCTGAGCTTTGGCCTGCTCTCTACAAGTGCCTGCCGGAGGAGGTGGGTCTAAGCACACTATAATGAGCCAACTTGGGTGTAACCACTGGTTTGTTTTGGAGAATCTTTCTTGTATTTCTTAAATTTGATTTGAAACATAGAAAATAACTACATAGCATTGTTTTCTAGTTATGGATGTATTATATAATAAATTTGAAAGCATTTGGAAAAATTAAAAGGACAAAAGTGTACTTGTAACCACTCTTTATTGAATGAATTATGGACTCGTTTTGGATGAATAAGCAATAGTTTTTGGTAGGACCTTCACAGTGTGGCTCATTATAGTGTGCTTTGACCCAGGTGTTGTTCCTGGCTGATCCGGAAGGGACTATAATTGGTGGCTCGTCGCACGTAGGTCCCATGTTTTCAGGGAAGTCTCCTCCTGATGTCCGCCTGGTGGGTGCTTTGAGAGAAGTCCTTGCAGGGGGTCACTTGGGTCATGAGGAAGTGGTGATGTTGCTCAAGCGAGTTCTTCCTCTTCAAGGCCGTAATGGTGATGTCAACGATGCTTTACTTGCGGCGTTTCTCATCTGTTCTCGTATGAATGGTGAAACAGACAGAGAACTCAAAGCTTACTGCATGGCTTTCGATGATGAACTAGGTACACTAGTGAAATCTAGCTTTGAAATTCGTGGAATGTTAAGTGCTTTGGAAATAATTGTCCTAGTTTTTGGCATTTTTCAACTTTACCCCTAAAGGACCAAGAATCCCAAATTGGGCCTCGTGTTTTTTATAGCAGTTTTGAATAGGTCCTATGTAGACTTCCTTTTATTCAAATTTATTTTTCATTTGATCAACACATGCAATGCTCTCAACTGATTCCAGTGACATAAAAATCTGGTCCTATCTGAATTATATTTTTCCCAATACGATTGATTGAATTTGTCATTTTAAAACTATGAATCCTTGGTCCTTTCCTTTTAACGTTCTTTTTGCCGTCTTAGTACTCGGAAAATGGTTTATCTTCGCTAGTAGGATGTAGTTTTTGGGTCACTCATCATCGAAGTGGACACGGCTGACGTTGGAAGTATAAAACATAGGACAAAAATTAGTTAAAAAAAAAATACAAAATACTAGGACAATTGTTTCCGGACAGAGGGAGTACCGTAACAACGTCTTCAGTTGTTTGAGGAGCTTTTAGACAGGATCTTTTCTATGCATCATGGGGATGATTATTGTGACCAGATTCTCTTTATGACGTTGGAAACAAGCTAATTTTACTGAAAACCTTGTTATATATTACACATTCGGTTTTATGTTGAAGCCAGTGTACTCTCCTTCAATTGCAGGTTCATTACCAATTGCCAAAGTGAAATCATTGACACATTACGGTGAGCCGTATGACGGGAACACACGGTTCTTCCGGAGTTCTCTCTTTGTAGCAGCTGTGCGTGCTAGCTATGGGGAGGCTTGCCTTCTGCATGGAGTTCCTTGGATGCCTCCTAAGGTAATGTTACAGGTCTTGTGTTTGAGATTGCTATTGTGGAGAATTTATTATTGGGAGAACAGTTTTGCAGTTGAATCCTTATTGAATTGCTTCATTCAATATGCAGGGCGGTGTTACGGAGGAGCAGATGCTGAAGTATTTGGGTGCAAATACCAGCTTGATGCCCAAAGAAGCAGTGAGACTTCTTGAGGTTCGTATCAATTGTAGGAATATCTGCCATCTGTGTCTTGACCTCTACAGGACCAAGGATTCATGGTATTAAATTGACAAATTCAATCGATCATATTGTGAAAAATCAATAATTTATGTTGAACCAAATTTTATATCGCCAGAATCCGTTAATAACACTGCATGTGTTGGTCAAGAAAAACATTGAATTAAACGAAAAAAAAGTCCACATAGGATGTACTCAAAAAGGCTTGAAAAAACATGAGTCCAATTTGGTCTTCTTAGTCTTAATGGTTACTTTTGGTTACTGGTCAATGTAATATATATTTCTGCCATAGTGAATGCTTGTATAGTTGTCGTTGATATGGACCTCTATTCTGTCTTGAACTGGTAATCCGAAGTATTAAAAGTGGCATTTTTTGCTGAAGTATTTCTTATCCCGTGAGTCACAGGATAAAGGCGTGGGATTTGCCTACATCAGCCAACGAGAAGCTCGACCATCATTGTAAGCGTTTTGACAAATACTATGTTTATGTCATTTACGATAATATAAAACGTAATGCTAAATCAAACAATTTGATATGTAGTGTCTAAATTTATATTAATGTTACAATACATCTGCTATAATGATTTGAAATGCATCTCGAAGTGGTATTTTGATCATTTGATATTTTCACTTTTTTTGGCAAAGTTTATGTTGTGTGAAATATGCTCGGAATGCTTGCATATCTGGTGGCAAAGAAATGAGCAGAAAAAAAGAGGTGAAAATCATGTAACATGAGAATCTTACTAAAATTATCCTACCCACAAGTGGAAATCAAGTACGCCCATTACTGTGAGTCACAGAATTAGTGTGAAACTTTACACCAATCCTCACACTAATTTCAGTGCATACATCTCAAATGTACATTGTTGTAAGACTTCTCAAATACTCTCAATTACTGTGACTCACACTTTTGTTCTAATACCACAATTACTGTGAGAATACCGAATTACTGTGACTCACTGTAATGGCAATAATTGGTGTAGTTGGAGAGCGTTGCCGTGGTTACGACCGAAATTTGTCCTGCTGCAGATATAACATCTGAAAGATAATTGAGTACGTACCTCAGGGAGTGCACTATTCAATAAAGCTAGGAATCATGTGCGTGCACCCCCCTAATTAAACCCCCCCTTATACATTTTTATTTTGGCTAAAATTAAGCAATATATGTACAAATCTCACTGCTTCAAAATACATTTCCTTATGTACACATGGGCTAAAAATGAGGAATTAAACTCCAAGCCCCATGTATATCTACTTTCCGCTCGATTGAAATATGTCTCCGATACATACATTTTGTACATGCTTGTTCTAAATAATATCCCTATTGTGGACGCATGTGTATAATTACAGTACTTAAAGAGTGCACTCTCCGGGGCACGTACTAATGTTGATTACGTTCAACTGAGGACAGATCAAAATTTCTTTGTTGATGATTGGGTGTTGCTTATGTCGAGATTCGCGAGTTCCATATCTTTATTAGAAGGTACTGTATCTGGAATGACAGCTGAGTTTATTCATGCAGGTATTCTCTTGTGGATTTGAGGGAGCACATCAAGAAACGACCACCTATTGCAACCACTGAGAAAGTGCAGCATTACATAAAGGTTTCTTCCTACCGTATTGAATTATAGGTCAACGTGTCTTTCTTACAGCTTCATTAAATCTAATCTGTATCAACCCCTAAAGGACCAAGGATTCATGGTTTTAAAATGACAAATTAAATGGATCATACTGTGAAAACTATAGTTCAGATGGGACCTAGTTTTATATCACCTGAATCATTCATGAATATTGCATGTGTTGGTAAAAAACAAATAAACTTGAACAAAAGGAAGTCCACATATAACCTACTCAAAACTGCTAAAAAAGACATGAGGCCCAATTCGGGCTTCTTGGTCCTTCCATCAAATGCGTCAACCGACATGCCATTGAGATGATTGAGGAAAATTTACTGGTTTGTAGTATTTATTGATGCTATTGTGATTTTTGTTTGCAGGCCACAGGTCGAGAAGCGATGGTAGCTAGCTTCTATCACGGGGGCTACGAGGATCCTCTCTTAATGCTTATACGTAGAAGAGGGGTGCAGGCTGGCCTGGTCATCAAGGTGTGAAAATGACAAATTCAATTGATCGTATTGTGAAAAATATAATTCAAATTGGACCAAATTTTATATCACCAGAACTAGTGAAGATCATTGCATGTGTTGGTCAAAAAGGAACGAAATTTGAACAAGAGGAAGTCCAAATAGGACCTACTCAAAACTGTTCAAAAAAACTTGGAGCCCAATTTGGGCTTCTTGGTCCTTTAAGGGGTTAAATAGCACAGATGTCGATCGTGATCTTCTCAACTCTGTGCTATTCTTCAGCTTTGTGTGTTTGATTTACTCATGTTAAAATATGAATTTTCTGTACATTGCAGGGAGAGGAAGGTGCGTTGTCTCTCACAACGAAAGGTCGGTCGCCGGACGCTGTGGTGAAAGGGAGACCAGTCAACTACATTGCTGGATTCAGGCCTCAACAGACCTCTAGTATTGGCATTAGTAATCCAGAAGGTCTGTGCATTTAATTCGTTTTGGTCAAGATTGTCACTATAACCCCTAAAGGACAAAGTATCCATTGTTCTAAAATGACAAATTCAATCAATCACATTGTGAAAAATATAATTCAGTGAGGGCCAAATTTTATATCACTGGAATCCTTGAAAAACATTGCATATGTTGGTCGATGAATTAATAAATTTTGAACCCAAAAAAATCCACACAGGACGTCAGGACCTACTCAAAACTCCTAAAAACACATGAGGCTCTTCTTGGTTCTTAAGGGGATAACCTTTAAGATGCAACTCTTTTATAATCAATATTATTTGACGTTTTGAGTTTTATGATCAATATTATCAGCCGTGGCATTGTTTTTTCTGATATGTTTCTTATTACTGCAGGAGTTTTGAGAGAAACCTTCACCCTTGAATTGAATGCCAAAGAATACGGAATTGCTCCGTCACCTACACCACGCGTTGATAGATCGGTAGGGTACTTCCTTGCATAGTTTTAGAGAAAGATAGTGGCTCATCTTCTTCTTTTTTGGCGTGGGATATTAACCCCTAAAGGACCAAGGATTCATGGTTTTAAAATGAGAAGTTCAAACGATCATATTGTGAAAATTATAATTTGAATGGGACCAAGTTCTATATCACTAGAATCAGTGATGAATATTACATATGTTGAATCAAAAGTAAAAATAAAATTAACAAAAAAGAATCTACATAAAACCGACTCAAAATCACTGAAAAAAACAGGAGCCACTTGGTGGCCTTGTGGTCCTTTAGGGGTTAATGCCTCTAGAGATCTTTCAGAAACTTATGATATAGGCATTCTGTTTTTTGCCTGTTTTTTTGGTGACAGCTTCTGATATTTGGTTCCAAATATTCGGCAGGTTGAGAAAAACGTAGAGCTGGGGATGGCAGCACTTAGAGGAGAAAAGGGACCTGCGTATGATCGAATCGTTCTAAATGCAGCTGTGGCCGACCATTTACTTGGATGTGTGGGTGCGGAAACTCCTCTCATTGCAGCGGAAAGAGCCAAAGAAGCCATTGACAGCGGCCGAGCATTGAATGCAATGTTGAATTACATTGACAGGAGCAAATGGTAATTGATGTGCAGCTTTTTCTTTCTTAACCCTTCAATGTACCAAGGATTCACAGTTTTAAAATGACAAATTCAATTGATCATACTGTGAAAAATATAACTCAGATGGGACCAAATTCTATATCACTGGAACTAGTGAAGATCATTGCATGTGTTGGTCTAAAAATAAGTAAATCCTAACCAGAGGAAGTCCAAATAGAACCTACTCAAAAGTGTTAAAAAAAAACATGGTGACCATTCTGGTCACTGGGGTTAACTATTTCATGTACAGCACAGGGAAATCGTGAAGTGAGTAATCCCTATTGAGACTTAGTTAACTAAAAGTGGCCACTTCCATATCTATTGGAGTTGGAGCAAATCATAACCTGCATTTTGAAGGATAGAAATCAGTGCTTTGAAAGGTACTACAATCTACTTTTAGCTAGGACACTTACGGGTTGAGTTTTGAGTTGTTGAGCACTGACTGCTCTCTTAACCCCGAAAGGACCAAGGATTCACAGTTTTAAAATGGTAAATTCAAACTGATCATAGTACGAAAAATATAATCCAGATGGGTCCAAGTTTTATATCACTGGAACCAGTGAAAATCATTGCATGTGTAGGTCAAGAAACAAATCAATTTGAACCAGAGGAAGTCCAAATAGGACCTACTCAAAACCGGTAAAAAAAAACATAGAGCCCAATTTGGGCTTCTTCGTCCTTTTTGGGTTAATTATACAGCCAAAGAATACGCTTTTTGAATAGATTCTTACTAATAAGCTTTGGTTTTGTGTATCCAGGCCAAAGGGTTCACCATCACCTTCGACCACTTGAAACACCAAAAGTATACAAAGAGGCTTTTTCTCTGCAGTAAGCTCCCATCCACCAAAGTAACTGTGTTTTCTTTTATGATTGTTGGGACTTGTCAACTGTCTCTGTATATAGTGGTGCTTTTCTACAAAGCCAAGAATTTTAACATGAATAGTAAACTGATGTGTGATTCACCAATGCCAGCTTTTTCAAGTCTTCAAAATTTTGAAGCAAGAGGGTAATGTTTTTTGGTTGTGAAACCTGTTCATGATATTTTTTCATTTGTGAAGCAAGTAGGGCTAGGTCTTGAGAAACGAAGTTGCATGTGCTTTCTATAATCTAATACAGACCATGCACACATGGTTTTGCCGTTGGAACATCTCCATGATGTAATTTGCAAGCCCTTTCAGTATGATTGTTGAAAGTCTCCAAGGTTATAATAATTTTCTGTTTGAGGGTGTAACTGATTGAATCAAGATGATACTCTGTTGGATGTCAGAGCTTGCATGCGTTAGTATTCTGAGTGCGTAGTCACGTATTGTACAGTCCGGTACGACATGCTTCCAAATTTTTTTCGTAAGAATTGAAAGTAGGTAGATCCTATATCAAGCGGCTGCATTGATTATGAAGATTGCAAATATGGTAAGAAAATATTCTTACCAGTAGAGGACTAGAGCAGGAATGTACCTTTCATTTTGTAAGTCCAATGGGTGCCATATTGAGCACATTACAATTTAGGGAAGGGATTTTGTTTTTGTGAGGAAGGAGTCAAAAATTCGTAAGCAACTTGTACCCAATTGTACTTGGAATTGGCTTTTGCTAACCTTGTCAACCTTTGATTAACCCTTAAACGACATGCTTTCCTGATACCACACCCAAAATCCCTTTTAAATTCCATTTTAAGCATGATTCTATTTTTCATTTGCTTTGGCTCTATTATGAAGAAGGTACTCAATTTGGCATTTAAAAACCCCATTTAGTGCAATGGAGTAGAAGTTATGAGCAAGATTCTTCTAAAATATAACCAAGCCCGTGGGGCTTGCATTGTCGTTTAAGGGTTAAGATGCCTTAATCTTTAAAATGCAGCAAAGTGATCTGAGAGTAACGTCGTTTGTACAGTACCCGGAAAGGAGTTCCCGTCGGTCACCAGAAACACTGCAGAAACTCTAAATTTTGAAATGGCACTACAGGCTGTAAAATTCTCCAAATCGAAAATCGTAAAATGCGTTGGTGACGTAATTGAGTATAATTCAATAGTATGATATGAAATTTTAATAAATTGCAGATTTTTTGTATGAGATTTTTGTATGAGATATGAAATAAACAAGCAGCTACGTTACGAGGAGCTTTGACCGGAATAGATAGGGTGAAGGACGATCTAAGTGGAATCATGGACGGAATATATTTGCTACAGTGGTATTTAGCCCAAAAAAATGAGTAATCCCACATTGCCTCTTCCCTACGGTCAAAGCCAACAAAAGTTTTGATTAAAAATTGAACAATTTTGGATTTGAAACTTCAAAATTTGATATCTTAGTCAATAATGCTTCAAACTACATGATCTTTTTTGCACTTGATCTTAAAATGAATCCCCATTCCTTCTACAATGATTATCATATCCTTTAAGTAAAAAAAGAAATCTACATATGTTTGAATTAAGTAGGTCAAAATGGGTTTTAGTTTCAAGTAGAAAAGTGTAAGTTTTTGCGCCATCTTTTGCAACAAGCTTTTGAGCGAGAAAGTGGCCTCTGTCTCTTTGAACGGAGGTTGGAGAATCTTGCACCTTCAATTTGCTTGTAGAAGGTAAATTTTTTTTGTGAAAGTCTCGCAATTGTCGGTGTGGATTGCGGAATGTCAACACGTTTGAACCGCATTGCAAAGTCTACCCTCACAAACCTGCACTTTGACACCTCCTATAGATAATCTTCTTGTCGAATAAATCCAATCTAATTCCAAACTTGTGGAAGTAAGAGTTGAAACTACCTAGGGATGCAGTTGAACACATCATGCTGGCAAGGTGATTGACATCTCTTTTAAAACTTTTAGATTTTATATCCATCATATAATTGGAATCAAGTGCTTAGAACAACATTGTACGGACAAGATTTCTACAGATTGTGCTAGAACAACGTTGAAATGTTGTTGACTTGTTGGAATGACATTGAGATGTTGTTCTAACATGTTAAAACATGGTTTGAACCACATTCCAATGTCGTTCGAGATTGCTCTACCCACTTATGATTTTGATGATCTCTAAAACCCTAAACCCTAAACTTGCCTAATGCTGCAAGAGAGTTGTGATATTTGATAGGTTGAGAAGCAGACTTTTCCACTGCAAGAGAGTCTCGGCCATCTCTACCTTTTCATTACCTATGTACTTAAGGAATACAACTTGCAGCATGCTAGTTAGTATATATTTTCTTTGTCATTGGTCATGCTAGATTGAATATTGCATGTGATATGCTAACAATTTGTAAGGCAGAGGCTTGTGAATCCGTGAGGGACCAATTCATGCCACATGTATTGCATTTATTGATATTTAGACGAGAAATGTAGTTTGATAGTACATGCTTTAACCCCTAAACGTCCTCACCTATGTCCAGTTTAGGCAGTTTTGCAAAGATGCATTATAAAATGCAATTAATGTGAATATTTAGAACTTGATGTATGAATAAAAGTTATACATTTTAAATTTTAGATTATATCTAAAGGGTTAGATCTATGATTGCTATCACTAATCTTTTTTTATAAATTTTGAAACATAAACTAAAAAATTATTTTGTAATTCAATTACGAATAAGATATTGACAATATGTGGATGAAATTTGTTGTGATGGGTTATAATGTAGTACTTTAGGTGTAGTGATTTTTGGAGATTTTTTGGATGCTTGATTTTAATAGTTTTTTTTTTCAAGAACACTGTTAGACCAAAATCTTCAAGATTTTCGGTGGAACACTACAACACAAAATGAGGCATAATTTTTTCAAAAATTATTTCCTTTTCGATCGAATCACACATACATGAAGCTAACTTCCCATAAAAAATTTAGTAAAAAAATCACACCACAAAAAGTGCATGACGGATGAAAAAATACGGATGAAATCTATATATCAGGCCAAAAACGCCTGCTTGGGCAGTTAGGGGTTAATGGGGAAAGCTCGTACGCGAGCCTTGCATAGAAGAGAGGAGAGCAGAAATTTCACTTTTACAGAGGAAATTTCGAACAATTTATTTACTTGGTTAGGTAAAATTAGGAAAAGTCATCTAAATTTAGGGTTTTATTCTCCTAAAATAGTTTCACCACATGGTAACTTTCCAATAGTAGTTTATACACAATAAATGTCTATTTTTGTCACATTTCAGAAAATTTACCATGGTAAAAATGTCTTAGTGTTAGCGTCGGCGAGTCCCTATATCAAGCACCGGGACTGGCCATGGGCTGTCCCGGGCTATCCCGGGGTTAAGCACCGGGACAGTCCCAAGGAGTCCCGTGACCAAGCATGCAGGCAGCCGGTAGCGCGTGCGGCAGTGCATGTGGCAGCGCGGGCGGGAGGAAGGAAGAAGCTCATCAAAGACCCTCTTGTGCCCTTTGCTTATGATTGCAGCAACATGTGCATTTGTTACCGGTATCATCGTCAACCACTTGCAGGCGGAACTCATGAACCTTCAAGATGTCTCCGTAGTTGGCGTCTCCAAATGTCTCCCTCAGCTTATTCATAACTTCCCGGCACATATTCTTGTTGGTCTATGAGGGCTCGATTGATGCCTACAGAATCGTCCGTCCTGTCGCTGGTGCTGTCGCGGCAACGCTCCCGCCCACGCTGTATTTTTTCACGGAGGAGGACCATAGCTAGAGGGCGAGACTTTGTCGTGAAGATCGAATTTGCTGCGGTAATTCGGATGAGGGCAATCAGTGATATGATGAACGGCGGGATATGAAGGAGTGACCATGAGCAAGAAGTACAAGCACTTCATGCTCTGCGTGTTCTAGACATTGATCTGCGTGAGAGCGCTTCACAAAGGTATGTGAATAATCTCATGTTGGCCACTTTTAAAAGGTGATGTTTAATCGGCGTTTATGAAGATGTAAAAAAATGTTGCCTAGTGATGGTTTGTTTTGCAGAGGATACGTTTTGATGAGGGACGATTTCTTCTATCGTGATTTAGGGTCCCGTGGGCGATATGGGTGAAAGAGAGGAGGCTTGGAGAGGCTACGACTCGGGTATCCGGCCAGTGTTGTCCCTCGACCGTCCCGGCGCTGTAGAACGCGCAATGGCCCGTGCTTTCGCAACAACGTTGCCGCGTCTGTACTATAGCCATAGCTTTTCGGATGATGTTGTATTGGGTCGTTCATGCTAGACTAGAAATGAATTGACGGCTTGCACTTAGTCCGTCCGCATTTTTGAATTAGATCGTATTGTCACTGAGTTTGAATCCAGCCGAATCAGTGATGCCAATATAAGAATAGACTATTCTGACTCATGGAAGTCTAGTAATGATGGACATGGCTGAAAAAATTGTGCACCAAAATTGACTTAGAAGACTCTGTGTTTGACTCTTACAGACAGAAGATGATGCGTAATATATATGTAGCCATTAACAACGCTCATCTACATTAAGTGGCCGCTTATCTCTTGTAGTAGCGTCGCCCACAATTTTGTGTATTGAGTGTCTAGTTTGTTGTTGTAGAGAAATGGATACAAGCTTCACGGGCGAGTCCTCCATTGAGGTTGATACGGCACATATAATAGGTAGTGAAGGATCAATAGTACCATCCCGATCACAGATGTATCTGGCTATGATTGAACACTTCAGAATGTTCCATTCTCGATACAGATGGGACGCAACTAGATTTGAATCAACTGTTAGTGCGAGTGTTAGTGAAGACAGAGGATCACTTGACATGGTGAAACAGTTGAGGATTGAGTGTCCATACGCGTTCATTCAATTGAGCGACAAATTCGGATTTTAGAACTGGACGGTATTACATATTCAAGATATTAGAAGATGGACCTGGCAGCGGCGTTGATCTTGTGAGGCACATACAACCGGGTGGAGACCTAGACAAACGTTGGATCATGTTTGACCACCTCAACCGAGTAAGAGGTTGGACAACTATGTCTTGCTACATTTATGATTCAGAAATGTGTTGCCTCATGACAATAGCCACATGCGAGATCTTGAACGATGATGTCGATTCACAGAAGCTCATGTGGTTGGCTCTCAATAACGTGATGGAATGAAATGGAGTTCCGAACCCTTACTTCAAGAGATTTGTAGCAGACGAGGATGATGCGAACTGGATGGCGGTGAGGATTTTGTACGGGAATGGAAATCCCAATAGAAAGATGGTTGGTAGAGAAAGGTACAATGAAGTTGACTGGACCGGCTCTTTGGAGCGATACGTAGTGGAGCACATCCGGCCAGACCTTCGAGAAATGCATAAGAGACTCTGTACGAATTCCAAAGAAGCGAAGACCCCGTGGGAGGCTGAAGAGTTCTACCATTGCACTAGAGACTGGTGGCTGTCCTCAAGAGCTGCCACTGAAGATGGACTGCGACAGCTGGATGATTGGCTCGGATTTTGGCACTTCAGATTCCGCTAATGGGGTGGATTCTATGAGCTTGTAAGAATTGACTACCTATTCATAAATATGTCATTTTACAAATCTGAATGACTACTTTGTCGTCTTATTCATTCAACATTTGGTATGTGGCTTCCAGGATCTAATGGCAGAGTAGATTGCGGACACTCCTACATGCAACCTAGGCAAGATTGTACACAGCTACTGGCAGCGGATGTCACAAAGTAGAAGGACGTGTTTGTACGTGGCTACAATAGACGACATGATGCGCTCGATAAAGCAGTCGGTAAGGCACCATTTTGAAATCAAATTCATTCAATTAAAAAGGCACTCTGTGATTCAATCAAGTCACTGGTGGAGGGGCTCGTATACGAGTGTCACCTTGCCTCAATAAAAGGAATTCAAGGCAGTAGGTTTAGGGTCAAATTTTCTCAATCAATTTTTCATTCACATTTTCTCAATAATTTTTTTTTTCATACCAATCAATGATAGTCAGTTTGGTGGGGGGCTCGTGCATGAGTGCCAGCCTGCCTTGTGCACACCAATCCAAGGCAGCATTCTCAAGTCAAGTTTTCTCAATGTGGATCATGCTCTCAAGACTAGTGCCACCCTGCCTAATTCAAAACAATTGAGAACTTCAATGTGGTGTTCAATCTTTTTTATTTAAAAGAAAGGATCGTGATTTCTGCCACCATTTGCCAGTTGATATCTCTTCAATCCACGGGCAGAATTTTGAGGCCAATTTTTTTTAATTTTAAGGCATCATTCTTAAGTCAAATTTATACACACCAATCCAAGGGAGTACCTTTGGTGTCACATAATTTGTTAGAATTCTGTTCCTAGCTAATACACTGATATTCTCGGCCTTCATTTTCATTACATGTTTTAGTTTCATTGTGAGTCTTTTGTATCCCATTCCAACCTCAAAATCTAAATGTCAAATTTTTATACACATACACTTCAATCTACTTCTAAATTATTGAAGGTAGAGAAGATTGCACAAGGCACACACACACAAACACAAGGAATGCGTAGAAAGAGATGATCTTTACTCAAAGGCCTTCCACCTTAAGTAGTGTACACTAGGAGGTCACCATGGACAAACCATATGGGATAACTCATCACAAGGACACTCTAGAGATCAGCCCATGCCTAACCCCTCCTCCCACACACCATTATTTAGCACCCGTACGTCTTTGGCTTCTAGCAATACTACGTTGCATCAATTACCTCAATACTCCCACTTTGCGTAGAGCCAAAGCCTCTAAGTCCAAATGCTATTACTAATCGTTGGTGTCGGTCTCTACAAAGACCCTTTGTGAGCACATCCGCCACCATGTGCTCCGTTGGGCAATACTCCAAATGTATAACTCCCAATTCCAACTTCTCCCGAATGAAGTGGTATTGCACATCAATGTGCTTCGTGCGTGAATGATGTGTAGGGTTCTTTGCAAGTGAAATGCACCCTTGGTTGTCACACATGATCGTTGTAGCCTCATCTTGTGTGCAACCCACATCCACCATTAGTTGCCTCAACCAAATGGCCTCCTTCGTGGCATGGCTCGTAGCCATGTACTCGGCCTCCACCGTTGATGTCGCCGTGGTTTGTTGCCGCTTGCTATTCCACGACACCGCTCCCGATCCGACCTTGAACATGTAGCCCGTTGTCGATCTTCGATCGCTCGTGTCTCCCGCATAGTCCGCGTCACAATAGCCGTTCAACACAATGTCTTTGCCTCCAAGACACAACTTCACATCGCTTGTGCCCCTCAAATAACGCATGATCCTCTTGACCGTCATCCAATGCATCGAGCCCGGTCTCGCCATGTGTTGACTCACCACGCTAATTGGATACGCAAGGTCGGGCCGTGTCGCAATCATCGCATACATCAACGACCCCACCGCTTGCTTGTATGGCACCTCCGCCATCGATTTAGCCTCCATCGCATACTCCTCCTCCGAAAGCTTGACGAGCTTGGAGTTTGCATCCAATGGTGTTGCCACGGGCTTACAATCCTCCATCCCGAATCTCTTGAGCACGTCCATCACATACTTGCCTTGACTCATGGTGATAGTGCGTGTAGCCCTATCACGCACAAACTCAACACCAAGACAAAAGTGCAATTCTCCAAGATCACTCATCTCGTACTCTCTCTCAAGCATGCCTTTTAATGCATTCATTAAACTCATGAGGCTTGCAAGAATGATCAAATCATCAACATATATGATCACAATCACCACATGTTGCCCCTCTTGCATGAAGTAGAGACTATGATCCGCAATGCTCCTAGTAAACCCGTGTGCAACCAAGAACGTGTCAATCTTTTGGTACCACGCTCTTGGAGATTGTTTCAACCCATACAATGATTTTTGCAACTTACAAACAAGGTGCTCATTACCTTGTTGCACAAACCCCTCAGGTTGCACCATGTAGATGTCCTCCTCCAAATCGCCATTCAAAAATGCGGTCTTCACATCCATTTGATGCATCTCCAAGTCCAAGGCCGCTCCAATGGCAAGAATGCATCGAATGGTGGTGAACTTGGCCACGGGAGCAAATGTCTCGTGAAAGTCCACCCCATGCACTTGCGCGAACCCCTTGGCTACTAATCTTGCCTTGTGACGCACAACAATACCCGAAACATCCCTCTTTGTCCGAAACACCCATTTGCAACCAATGGGGTTGCGATCCTTTGGAATGGGAGTTAATTGCCACGTACCGTTAGCAATTAGAGAGTCGTACTCCTCTTGCATGGCGCGCTCCCACTTGACCGCATCCTCACCTTGCATGGCTTCTCGAATGGTCAATGGACCATCTGATAGTGCCACATTCGCATGCTCGTCCTCCACTTGAGGGAAGATGTGGTTCTTCCACCATTCTCCAGGTGGCTTGCGCGATCTCTCGGGGTACCGCCGCTTGTTTGAAGAAACTTGCTCCTCTTGCGTGCCCTTTGCGCCATTCTTGGCCTTTGAGCTCGATGGCGCTTCAACAACCTCCGTGTCGCCATCTTCGTCATCACCGTCATCATCACCTACATCAACAACACTAGGAGACTTGGAGGGTGTGTCCACCAAAACGTCTCCACTACTCCCACTTGGACCAACCTCCAAAGGAGCCTCCATCGTAGACTCCTCACAAAATGTCACATCACGTGACCGAATGATCTTCCTCGTGTCCACCGACATGAGTCTATACGCCTTGGTACCTTCACAATACCCAAGAAACACACATTTCAAGGCCTTAGCCTCGAGTTTCGTCCTCCGTTCGTCGGGAACCTTGGCGTATGCAATGCATCTGAAGATGCGCATGTGTGCAACACATGGTTGCCTCCCACTCCACGCTTGCTCCGGCGTCATGCCTTCAACCGCGCTTGTTGGACACCGATTGCGTGTGTATACCGCATTTACCACCGCTTCCGCCCAAAGGTCCAACTTCAAGTTTTGAGCGTGCAACATGCTCCTCGCCATCTCTACAATGGTGCGATTTGCGCGCTCCGCAACTCCATTTTGTTGAGGCGTGTACGGCGCCGAAGTTTGGCGTGCGATGCCTTCATTCTTCAAAAGATCGTCAAATTTCTTGGACATATACTCGCCGCCATTGTCCCATCGAAACACCTTGATCTTCAACTCGGATTGGTTCTCCACCAATGTCTTGAACTCCTTGAACTTCTCAAAGCACTCACTCTTGGCTTTGATAGGGTAGAGCCATATCTTCCTTGAAAAATCATCGATGAAAGTCACAAAGTACTTGCAACCTCCCATCGATGTGGTCTTCATGGGGCCACACACATCCGAATGCACGATCTCCAAAACTTTTGTGGCCCGTGTCGCCCCTTCACCCGCAAATGGCAACCGTTGTTGCTTGCCTTCAATGCAACCTTCACACGTGAATGTAGAAGCATCCACTTTCAATTGATGAAGATCCATACCGCTTACCATGCCGCGTAGTGTCTTCACACTCTTGATGTTCAAATGGCCAAGTCGACGATGCCACAACGCCAACTTGTCGTCCTTCAAGTTTGAATGCGCCAACGCCGCCGATTCCTTTGAATGCACCTTGGAGAACTTGATGTGGTACAAGCCCTCGTGTTCTTCAATGATGGCCACCTCATCTCGACTCGGTGACAACACATAACACCCCTTATCACTAAACTCTACTCTCAAGTGCTTTGCCACTAGTTGCCTCACCGATAGTAAATTTGCCGTTAGTTTGGGAACATGGAGGACATCTTGGATAGTGATTGTCTTCACACGACCCCTCACCTCGGTGTCTACAACAATTTGGCCCTTGCCAACGGCCTCAAGCACCGTATCATCTCCCAAAATCACTCTCCTTGGATTAATGAGAGCATACGAATGAAAACAAGTTTTATGTGGTGACATGTGGCTTGTAGCCCCCGAATCAACAATCCAATCACTCGTACTACCATTGCACGATACATTGCTTGCCATGTTTGCATACTCATCACCAACCTCAATCCAATCACTCATGCTTGCATCACCCTCGATGCCATCACTCATGCTTGCATCACCCTCGATGCCATCGCTCATGCTTGCCTCATATCTAGCCGTAAATGCGTACTCATCATCGTCACGAGTTTTAGTGTTGTTTGCACTCTCCCCTTTCTCATCCCTCTTGCGTTTGAAGCAAAATTTGGCAATGTGGCCCTTCTTACCACAATAGAAGCACACCTTGTCGCTTGAGCTCCCACCGCCTCCATTCTTGGATTGCTTCGCCACGAGTGCCGCTCCATCTTCTCGAGACTCGTTCTCCTTTCGCCGCGAAAGCTCGTGCAACAACCGTGAGGTCACATAGTCCAATGTGAGCTCCGTAATGGGTCTTGACTCCATCGCCACGATGAGGTACTCGTATGATGATGGAAGGCTCTCCAAAAGTGTCATCACGATGTCACCATCCGTAACCGACACGTCGCAACCGTTGAGTTGATCCGCGAGAGCTTTGACCTTGTTGATGTGCGCCAACATGTCATCTTCTTCGCCCATCTTGATGGTGAAGAACTTGCGCCTCAAAAACAAAATGTTGGCCAATGTTTTCGCTTCGTGAATGTTGCAAAGCTTGGACCATGCTTCCGCGGGTGTCTTGCACGAACGAATGTGCGCAAGTTGCGAATCCGCGAGGTTGAGTGCCAAAATGGCAAATGCCTTCTTCTCCCTCCTCGTGTACGCTTGCATGATCCTAGGATCCGTAGAAGAGAAAGGAGGTTCTTCACTACCCTCGACAATCTCCCACAACTCCTTCTCGGCCATCACCATCTCCATTTTGAACTTCCACAAGTGGAAATTCACCCCATCGAACTTGTCTACGACCTTGGGACCCTCACCCTCAAAAGATGCCATGATCCTCACTTACGTATGCCTCCCCACACAAATGAAACCTCAAACTCAAACACACAACTTTGTTTTTGTGATTTTTTGCTTTGATATTGCACCTTTGTGCACCCAATGGGTTTAAAACAACCCCAAACACTAGATCAGCACTTTTGTGCTCCACACACGCCTCCCAACACTCAAATGTGAGAACCCTCACCCAAAAATGCAAAGAGGCTCACCAAAACCCCTCAAATCACTCAATGGAGCTCAAAACAACTCCAAATGCTTCAATACGACGCCTTAGTGTCCCCAAACACTCAATGCACGTCAATGACACCTTTGTGTCCTTCAAGAGCACTCACTCAATGCACATGAACTCACACAAGTCCCTCAAAACCCCAATCGCATTGAAATTGCTCAAAACCGCACCTTTGTGCACAAACTAGCTCCAAATGAAAATTTGAGCACCCCAAGAGCATGAAACACATGCAACACCTCAAAGCAAGTGCCTAATCACTAGGATCAGATGGTAGACCCTCCACAAGAGTCTTCACACCTCACAAATCACTTGCATTTACTCAAATGCTCACAATTGAACCAAACGAAGTTCCACTCGCAACGAAGAGATAGAAGAAAGAAAAGAAGAAGATCAAGGGAAGAAATTGACCAAAGAGAGTGCTCCAACATGTAACTTCAGCCCATGCACACCTCCAAGAAACACCAACGCTTCAACAAGCTCCAAAACCTCCAACAATGCTCCAAAACCGCCCGTTGCGCACCGACCTCAAAATACTTGCACAAATGCAATCTAATACTCATGAAACACACATGAGTGGGCCCATAACCTATTGAAGGTAGAGAAGATTGCACAAGGCACACACACACAAACACAAGGAATGCGTAGAAAGAGATGATCTTTACTCAAAGGCCTTCCACCTTAAGTAGTGTACACTAGGAGGTCACCATGGACAAACCATATGGGATAACTCATCACAAGGACACTCTAGAGATCAGCCCATGCCTAACCCCTCCTCCCACACACTATTATTTAGCACCCGTACGTCTTTGGCTTCTAGCAATACTACGTTGCATCAATTACCTCAATATAAATGTGTCAATTGAGACTCTAAAGGGTCTCCATTACGAGTGCCACAACTCATTTGGAGAAGTGATAATGCATAGACAGTATGTTCTCATCAATTCCATTGGCAAGACCCATACCTGGACTTTGTTGTCTTGAGTGGCATTCAAAGAATCAGCTGATCCCAGCTCCAATTCTTTGTCCTCAGCCTCCATATCTCCTTGCTCAGGCTCGTCTTTGCGTTCATCACTTGCTCTAGAAGACACTGCCTTTGATTCCGCAGCTGCTACATCTGCACATTCAAAATGACCATTCAAGGGCCCTGCAATTCACACGTAGTCACCTCGTCCTGGCTGGGACTTCCCTCCGCACAATCATTCAATTTCATCATATGATGAGAGGATAAGTCCAGTAGCGATTTAGAACAACATAGTTTCTTATCTCTTTCGGATCAAACGGTCAATTAGCTGCAATAATTTCAAGTGATCTATGCGTGATTTTCTCCCATGTCGGGTCAGTTGCTTAATATCTTCAATGAAGTATACTATATGGTCTTCATTGTTGTTCTCATCTCAACGTTTGGATTCTATTGAAATTAGCGGTCCAAGTATTGAACACATACAAGTGATTTCCGCACAGATCGATATATCAGATGAGCTTTAGTGTGAAATATCCTTCAACTCATAAACTTAAATTCTTCCAACCTCACTTGCAAAACCGCCCCTTTCAATATCCAGGCCTTAGACGAAGGTTCTTATTACAAATTAAACCGAGTCTCATTGCAAATTCTTGTCCAGATTTCAAGCAACATCTTAACGTACAATTATCTCACCTCAATTCTTCACTATGTCTCACCTCAATTTCAATCACCATGATCTTGAAGTAACCTACATAGTAAGAGTTATTCTCAACACTCTTCTAAAGCCTGCTTGCAGCGACTTGTATATTCAAATTGTGCACAAATTGTTGAGATACACACACGATATCAATGACTAAGTCAAGTAGCTCCCGATCCTTGATAAACACCCGATTACCATATTGAAGAAACTCCAAGCAACTCGTGGCAAATGAGAGCAGCAGGAAGTTGACCGACAGCAATGCAGACTCTTGAAATGTCTTTCACGAGAGAGCGACAATTGCAACTCAGAGCTCTAGATTTTATCAAACATAACCGCGAACTTAATAAGTAGCTTATGCAACTTTCCAAAAACCAAAAAAGAAAAGAAAGCGGGAAACTGAGAGTGAAGAAATTAGACCTCACTCAACTAGATGGATCACGATGGCAGTACGGCAACGGAGAGCAGCAGGGCAGCAGGGGAGCGACAAGTAGCAACAAGGAGTCAGGGCTCAGATTGACTTCTAGAAAAACCTGAATGTTGTCATGGAGAGACAAGACATTCCCAACCCACAATTCATGGGATTCATGGCGGATAGTGCACAAGCCAATTAGAATGCACTGAGAATCATTTACGGAAATGGAAATCCAAAAGATCCAAAGGTGGATCGGGAGAGGACGTGCTTCTTTCATTGGTCTCAATCCTTCGAAAAGCATAACAAGCAGTACATCGCCGAAGAATTTCGAGAACAGCACAAGTGCCTTTGCATGCAGTATAGAGATTCTATAACCATGGCTGAGGCGGATACGAGATACCTAGCCATCAAGGCTTGGTGGTTGTCTTCTGGAACTGCATCAAAGTCATTGTTGCGATAGTTGGATCTCTAGCTAGCCTCCTGGCACTTCTGATACCGACAATGGGGTAGCTTCATGCAGCTGCTGAGTATACGTTGCTCTTACTATTTCTTTCCAGAGCCGTGCTTTCTAATATTGTTTAGTGACATACAATTTCATAGACTTTTTCAGAACCTTAACGAAGAGGCGTTAGTGGACATGCTGTCCTACAACCTTGCCGAGACTGTGCACAACAAATGGCTTCAAGCGTCTGACAACAGAGGTAATGACCTCTACGTTGCCACTGTCGTCGACTACATTTGCGCGTTTATGTAGGTAGTGGAATACTACCAATTCTTAAAGGGAGACTTTGGAGGATCCGGTCCCAGCAAGAACGAACTTAAACTAAGACATGCACAACGACGAGCCAGAAACAGGGGCGATCCTAGAGTTCTTAAGGAGGCAATGCTAGATATGCTCGGAGCAGATGAGTTTTGCATTTGTGCGAGCATTTGTGTGAGTGCAAAAACCACGATAGAGGTGGCAATTGGTCACAAGGAGTTATTTAAACAAAATCATATGAAGAGAGGAACAAGGGGGAAAAGGAGACAAGAAGAAAATGAGAAGAATTCCCTCCGCCGGATCACTATGGAGGGCCTGTTAGTTTTTTGGCCACCAATTCTTCATTCTAGCTCCGATTGGGGCGTGCTTTAATTTTTTAGAAAGCTAACTTGATTGTGCATTTACCCTCAAAATCTCAAAAGCATAGGTTGAAGACTCTAGGACTGATTGTTAAAAAACTGAATCCCTTTCTTTGGTCGCTAGCGGGGAAACTCCTTTGACACCCCCCAACTTTGGGAGTCCATATCTCACTCCCTATAGTTCTAAATTAAACGTGCTTACTATTATTGGAAAGCCCTACACAAGATCTATATACCTACCAAATTTTGCTCTACTTGGACAAGAAACGAGGGACTGATGAGGAAAACACCGAGAAACACTCTATAGAGTAAAAAACGACACTACACAACACATGAGACTCAAAGCAATTTCTAATAGAATGAAAGAGGAAATCAAGAGTGAGAAGGAGGCCCACGACCCTCCTTCTCCTAATAACTAACCATCACAAGGAAGATTGATGAATCAATATAGATTGCTTAAGTGGAATGGATTGCAATTAGCTTGAATATAAGTTCTTAAATACAATAGAAGAAGCCGCCAAAGAGGCGGTTCACCCTAACCCTAAGGCTCAAAAGCCCTAATCTAAGCCTTCGTGGATGAATGTCGCCCGTAACCTCCACGGCGCTTCAATCTTGAAGAACTCCACAACCTCTACGAATGAATGTAACTCACAAATATCACCATGAAGTCAAAGTAACAAAATCAAAGCAATTAAATCACAAACACAATCATGAACATCAAAAGTTAATCGCATCAGACCAATCGTAAAACATCGAACTCAAAGTCAAGCAACTACTTTTACTCCTATTTTGGATTCACTAGGGGGATTTTCTTCCTCCTCTAGTCTTTCCTCATCCTTCTATGGATTCACTAGGGGTTTTTTTCCTCCACTAATCCTTCCACCTAAAACTAATCTAAACTTGAATTTGATGTTGAATGACCTACCAAAAGGCCTTACGACAATTATCTTGTAACATGTATATTGTGTCCACAACCAAATTATTTAATTCCACCAAATTACTCGAAGATCGCATCGCTTGTTAACAATCCACTCATAAAAGTAACAATAAACGACAATGAAACAAGAGAGCATTTTCACGCTCTCACAATTTGTGATGCTCACTTGGAAGGAGAGGAGGTATTTGGCTCAACCAAACGAAAGCCGAACCTGCCGCTTGAAGATGACAGTGAGTCCCATTGGCCAGATACAGTGAACTGCTCTCGTCCTCAAGCATCGAAACGGGCTGCTCTTTCTAGGGTAGCCTCTCTACTAGCAATAGCCGAGGAGAAAGAATCTGAATCTTCAGAGATCATTGCATCACTCAAAGAGATTTCAATATCTCCCGTGATTCCATCCTCACCACCTGTCCTAGAAGGTGGAATTCAACGTGACTGTCACCGCAGTCCAATAATCGACTATGAATGAGCGAATTTGGCACATTGCTCGGGTGCCTAAAAACTCTACCAAGTCTTCTTGGGCAATGAGAGCAGTAACTAAGAAGAAGTGCGATGCCAAAATTGGCCGAAATTCAACTAGCATCCCCGCTTCAACGTACACTTGTGAATGGCTGAACGTGAGGTTCGGTAGGGAGATGACGATTCAATTCTTCTTTTGCCCTGATGATATTCAACGGTGTGTGATGGGTACTCGACGCAAGTGGATGACTCACATTTCGCCCACAAACCAAGGCCGCCAATTCCCGATGTATGGCCCGTGAAGTTGGGAACGAACCTCAAGCCCAAGGAGATTCAGGTGCTCGAAGCTACATGATTTCAGCTCCCACAAAAAGTTCAAGTGTCTCCTAGGAGGCTATTCTCCAATGCACCTCTCCCTTCAGATATATCCGTTGTCCCAGTGCCATGTGATGCGGACCGGTATCCTGGAAAGCGGAAGTCGAAGAATGTTAGCCGTCAAGCCAATGTTCCCACCTCCAAGTTGTGTCTCAGCATTGAATCCTCTAAGATTTTAAAGGCTAGAATCCACAATGTTACAATGGTACCACACC
Source organism: Pohlia nutans (assembly GCA_022496805.1). Lineage (NCBI taxonomy): Eukaryota > Viridiplantae > Streptophyta > Bryopsida > Bryales > Mniaceae > Pohlia > Pohlia nutans. Next base: position 11,033,636 of record CM040095.1, on the reverse strand, counting down.
CAGGCTATGGGTGCATCATTGCTCTCGACTCCGGAACTCCACCTACTGTGACACAATACCAAATTACAGTGAGCTTAGAACCCGAATGCACGTGTCCTGCATTCAAACAAACTATGGTCAAGTTTGGCAAGAAAGGTAGGTATTTCAGCTACTGCAAGCACGTTTTTTACGTATTCATAAATGCGTGCAAGCATGATCACAAAGTTGACATTTTCATGCATGCCCCAATTTTCAGCTTCAACAAAATCAAGCTCCTTCTTGAAAGTGGAATATTGACATGTTCTAAATCATAGGCCATTTATATAGTTCATAGATGTAATTTATAGCTGCTTATTAATAGTCACAAGTTAATCTGGGGTTTTTGGCTGTATGCAACTGTATTGCGAGTGATGCAACTATACGGCGCTTTCTAATAAAAATGCAAGAGAGACGTGGAAGAGGCGTCCACGGCGGGTTTGTTGGTCAATGTGTACTTCAATTTTTAATAAAAAAATGCATTTGAAAAGTTTGTTTCTCACCTCTATAAATGATGCTATCAATTGAGAAATTCCAATCTTCCACAGTAATTATTGCATAAATGAATCAATTGAAATATTTACTGTGGTAAAAATATTGTATTTAGGCTCAAAATTACCTTCAAAAATATTCAAATATTCTCCAATATATTCGAATAATTGGTGGAATATTCAAATAATTTACTTTTTTTTTTAGAAAGTCTGGCTATTTTTCGCTCTACGCTCGCACCATCTCTGCTCTCCGCTCACCGCTCTCCTGTCCAAGGCTCGCGTGGTAGCTGCCCTCATGCTTTAATCTGTGTGTTCTAATTGTTAAGGCATGTATTGCCAAGCTTCATTTCTCTTCTATAACCAATCGAGTAACCAATGAAGACAGTACATGTGTAATGAAATTGATGCTTCACGGTTTCAAAAGCCTCTATCTTAGTGGTGGACACATATTATTACCTTGTCACTTCGCAACTTAAATGAGTATGACATGCACCTACTATAAGTAAAAGCATATTGTATGTAATACTTTTAGGTGTTGTCCAACTTGTGGATCATAAACTAAGTGATATGAGGGTAGAGTGTTGTTAACCTCTAAAAGACCATTGTTAATTTTCTAAGCTTGGTTAGCTTAGTGTCAGATAAGTATTGATCTTCAATTTTAGTGTATAAAACCAATGGATAATGAGATCAACCGGAAGAGGACCTTAATGGTTATAAAAAAAAAATTGGTCCCAAAGAAAGAAATGAAACATAGTTATGATTATTGGGTTTGTGTTTTCAAAGAAGGATTGAAACATGGTTATGACTTAGGGCCGCTTCACACTATGGCGTTATAAGTCGAGAGGCAGTAGGATTGAGTGGCCAATCTTTGTTGAGAATCCAAAGAAATGGGTTGAAATTGGCAATAGAATGTAGTTTTGATTTTTTATGAAAAGAAATCGACGGCCTCTCGACCATAGTTTGGATTTCTATTCCCGTTCGACCCAAACTTCCTTCAAGAGTCCGTCAACCTTGATAAAAATAAGTGTTGCCATGTAGGTCTTTACGAAGGGCGACGGCCTTTAGAATTTGGCCTCTGGTGTGAAGGGTTGAGAGGCCAAATTCTTGATTTTTTACAATCGACTGGTGGAAATCAATGGCGTCTCGACTTTGAGCCATAGCGTGAAGTAGCCTTTATTGTCTCGTGTTCTTAAATAAAGAAATAAAATGTGGTTGTGATTTTGAATCGTGTCTTTAGAGCAATGGACAAAACATGCTTGTGATTTTTGAACCCATGTTTTGATGGAAGGAATGAAACATATTTATGGCTTTTGAACCTCTTCCTTGATTGAAAGGAGTGAACATAATTATGACTTTTGAATCCATGCCTTGGTTAAAAAGGATTAAACGCATTTATGACTTTTGGACTTGTTCTTGGTTGGAAGGAATGAACATGTTAATGATTTTCAACTCCTAAACATCCCGGATACTAGATACGTTGCCGTATGAACTAGATAGTTGTGAGAATTATTACCAGCATCTTCTCATTCACTCATACATGTACAAGATTAGTCTATATACCATGTCAAGGACAACAACATTGGTTGTGACTTTTGGACCTATGTAGAGTTGGAAGTGATGAAATAGAATTACTATTTTTAGACTGATAATTATCTTGATTGAAAAGGATGAACATAATTATTATTACTTGAACTAATGCCTCGATTAGAAGAGATGAAAGATAGTTGAGACTTTTGGAGGCGAGCCAAGCCTTGAATTAGAAAGGATGAAATATAGTTGTGATTTTTGAATCCAAGCTTAGATTGAAAAGTTGTCGAGGATAAAAGTAGTACATTATGCATTTTAGATTCTATCGATACGGTTCGATATTCAATTGCTATCACCAATATTTGTGTATTAAATTTCAAACTTAAAATTTAACACTCTTTTGTAATATGATTACAAATAAGATATTGACAATCTAATAATGAAATTATTGTGATGGTTTGAAATGTAATACTCTAAGTATAGTGATTTTTGGAGATTTTTAGGTTGCTTAATTTCAGAAGTTGACTCTTTTAAGAGCACTTTTAGACTAAAATCTTCAAAATTTTGGGTGGTACGCTACAAGCTTGCATGGGTCGAGGTTGTCTTGCACATCGTCACATAGGACGTTTCTTCAAGAGAAAGAGTTGCTTCCTTTCTATCGCTTTCTCAAAAAAATTCTCGATAATGTTTTTTGGGAGTTTTGGAACGAAGTCGGTGCCGTGAAGAGGAGACACGTATGACAAGCTTCCTTCTTTCTGCGTTGATGCGCAGCTTGTTGCTCTCTCTGTGAAGATTGTGCACACCCACCGACGATTCTCGACCGTCGGTAATCTCCGATTTCCACTGCACTCATCGCCGTGCGCTTCTGTCAATTTTCACCTGGCTCGCATGTCGAAAATTCTCGAAATAATTCAATCACCTTTGCATTTAGGAATGCGTGTTTTGAACGTGATGAATTCTTGTGCGAATATTTGCAGCTTGAGATTCCTTGTGAAACTCCAGCATGGTTAGGGTTTGAGCACGGGTGTTAGTACGATTCAGTCTCGGCTCCAAATTTTATGTTCTCTTGGTAACCTCAGATCGCTGCTCTGGCTTGTAAGTTACTCTCGCTTCACTGATTTTTTCTTCAATTGGATTCCCTTCACTTTCATTTGTGTGCATTTGTCATTTCAGTGCAATTTGGTACGACTCGCGAGTCATTTTTTCATGTCGATCTCATTGCTGTTGTTGCAGATCATCACTCTGTCGGCATCGGAAAGCTGACGGGTAGGCTCTCTGTTTCAATTAGGGTTTTAGGTTTTTAGGGTTTTATGGCTTCCATGTTACCCTATTCGGATCTCAAGAACCGTGGTTGGAAAAAAAAGGACCAAAATTAAAATGATCGTATTGTGGATGATAGAATTCAGACAGGGCCAACAATTCAATGTATATTTTATGGTTACATGGAATTTTGAGGAGGGATGTTTGTTGGGGAGGGTTTAGGGTTTAGGGTTTAGGGTTTTGATAGGCAGCCATGGCCAAGAAAGGTGGCAAACCGGTGACAGAGATTGCAGATGACGAGGTTCACGTGCCTTTGCAAGCCGTGTTGCTGGCCGACAGCTTCACGCAGAAGTTCCGTCCTATCACACTTGAGAAGCCGAAGGTGAGGATTACTTACTTTCTGAGAACTGAACTGAATGGTTTCGATGGCACGAGTTTTGGAAAATGCATGGAAAGTAAAATGAATGAATGGGGGTTCATTTTATTGCAGGTACTTCTGCCACTTGTAAACGTTCCGTTGATAGACTACACCCTGGAGTGGCTAGCATCTGCGGGAGTGGAAGAGTGTTTCGTCTTTTGTTGCGCTCACGCTAATCAAGTGCGCAATCACTTGACCAAGGCCAAATGGAGGTCGCAGCCTAATTTCGCTGTGACTCCCATTGAGTCTCACGATTGTGTCAGTGCTGGCGATGCATTGCGGCTCATTGAACAAAGAGGCGTGGTAAGTACATTCATTGGTTTGAGTTTTCTGCGACAATGTATTTTGTCTGCTACTCCCTCCGTCCCAAAGTTATTTTCATGTTTGAAAGTGCTTTTTTAAGTAGGTCACATTGTAAGAAACATGATTAAAAAAGGTTCCAAATTATGTCACTAGAATGATTGAAGAACATTGCATGTGTTCATTGCAACCTAAATAAAATTAGCCACAAGGAAGTATTTTTTTGACCACCTTAGAAAAGCACTTCCAACATGACAATAACTTTGGGACGGAGGGAGTATATACTTTCTGGGTTTGGGATCTCCTGAAAATTCATGTACAGTCGCTTGCCGAAACAAATATTTTTGTATCAATTAAGAGCTCATTTTTGGTTTTAGTATATTTTCGTGATCGTGAAACTACTACTAAACTATGGGATTTTAGCATGGCATTTAAAATCCAAAATCAATCTTAGATATTATCTCAGTCATCAATCATTTTATGGAAGTATTCTTAGAATTGACGTCTACAAGATGTTATATTAGTATTTCAATTCAATGGTAGAAATTTTTGGCCTTATTATCCAACTAACATACGGTACCAGATAGTTTCACCAGCTTATACCACCCTCTACTGTAAGACTAATTATCAAAACCAAATCCTATTTACTTACATATCTATTTCACTTTTTTGGATAAATTTAAATGAAATTGTTCCGTGAGAAGATTCTCAAACGGTATGAAGACTTATAGCATTAGACTGTACTGGTAATTGTCGATGAGGGTCTTATGGTTTAATTCTGTCCCTTGGATACTTTTTATCAACCATTCTTATACTTGATGCTGAATCCTGTGAATGTTGTCAAGCATACGAGACGAGGCTTTTGTTGTACCTGACTGACTAAGGTTTTGAGCAGGGTGTTGATCACTATCTGTTGCAGTGGCTAGTCGTTTCTGAAGCATACGTTCTGGTTTGCAGGTTCGTGGGGACTTTGTTCTAGTGAATGGTGACACTGTGAGCAACATGTCACTGAAGGAAGTAGTCAAGGAACATCAAGAGAGGAGGAAGAAGGATAAGCTGGCCGTGATGACCATGGTTGTGAAGAGAGCAAAGCCTTCCCCTTCGACGTACATGACGCGCTTGGGCAACGATGAACTGCTAGTTGCCATAGATCCTCAGAGCAAGCAACTGTTGCACTATGACCCTGGACGCGAGACAGGAGGCCGCGATAACAACTTTCAGCATCAGTCACCGAGTTCACGAAATGTGCTATTGGAGCGTTCTGCACTCAATGATCGGCCCTCGGTGCATCTTTGCACCAACTTGCAGGTGTGCTTCAATTCTCTGTCTGGAGAGCCGCTGACTGTCCGCGTCTGTCTGCGAAGCAGACTGTCGAGTTCCGAAATTCTCAGTCTGCTTCAACGTCCGGCCCGGCGCCCCCGCCGTTTAGTCTGTACCGTAATTTTCATTCTTACTAATATATGTTGTCCGATCTTGTTTCCCTTCTTCCCTTCAGTCAAGTTTCTGGCATGTCACGACTTACTGACCACTCGTAAATCTAATTGAAAGTTCACTAACCACAGCATTTCATTTGGTGGTGGGGACCAGGATTGTCGTATTGATATCTGTTCACTAGATGTGCTTACTTTATTCACGGACAATTTTGACTACCAGCAAATTCGTCGCGATTTTGTAAGAGGTCTGCTTAGTGATGAGGTACTTCTCTTAACCTGTGCTCTTCAAATTATGTACTCCCTCCGTCCTAAAGTTATTGTCCAACTTGTTTGCTTGGTATTTCTTTGAGCCAATTTCATTGATCATATTGTAAGAAACATGATTAAAAAAGGTTCCAAATTATGTCACTAGAATGATTGAAGAACATTGCATGTGTTCATTGCAACCTAAATAAAACTAGCCACAAGGAAGTATTTTTTTGACCTACTTAAAAAAGCACTTTCAAACATGACTTTCAAACATGACAATAACTTTGGGACGGAGGGAGTATATAGACACTATTTGCTGTGCTGGGGTTTAAATATCGCTTGGTAGGGAAACATTCAGTCATGCAATTTAGGAACTGGATGATGAGGTTTACCAAGCTTTTGTCTTGGCGGTTGTAGATTATGGGCAACAAAATCTTCACGTATGAAATTGGAAGGGAATACGCTGCACGAGTCGAGAATCTGAGAGCTTACGATGTTGTTAGCCAAGATGTTATTCATCGGTGGACCTATCCAATGGTTCCTGATATTTCTTTTGGAGGCAACACTTCAGGCCTGCGATTTGAGCGGTGCAACGTTTACAAGGCAGCTGGTTTGTCGCTACTTCATTCAGTTTTACATATGATATAATATGAAAAAACCTATCTGTTTATGCTGTCGGGAGTTTTTTGCAAGGTTACTAATCTGATCTATATTTGACTTAACCCCTAAACGTCCCAGCGTCCACAAACTGGATCATGAACAGATTCGAAGCCTTGTAACTTTCCCATACAACCTTGGATGATTTTCATTCAAGTCACCTTAGAAAGCCTAATAAATTCTTTACCAATTATAATAAATCTCTTATGATGGGGATCTGTTGACAATATTGGAGAGGCCTCCAACTACAAGTATGTCTAATTTGTTGGGTAGATTTTATGCTTGCAATGGTGTTCTCATGTACACCTTATGTACATTTGAGCCATGCTAACATCTACTTTTGAGGCTAGAATCTACTTCTGTTCAAAGGGTTGGTACGTTTAGGGGTTAAGGTGGCTTTGTTCTCAGGATGCAACCTGTACTGATTGGGATCTCTTGATCTATGAGTTGCACACATATCATTGAGCTGCAGAGCACAGTCGGATTATTGTTTGAAGTTTTGTGTTGTGCATTTCTACTGGGGTTGACAGGTGTAACTTTGTCACGAACATCAACAGTCGGTGAGAACTCTGTGCTAGGTCAAGGAACAGAAGTTGGCGAAGGAACTAGCATCAAGCGTTCAGTCATTGGACGTGGTTGTCGGATTGGGAAGAATGTTTCTATTGAAGGCTGTCACATCTGGGACAATGTTACAATTGAAGACGATGCTCAATTGGAATACTCAGTTGTTTGCGATGGCGCAATGGTGAAGACTGGGGCAGTCTTAAAACCTGGAGTTGTATTGTCTTTCAAGGTTAGTTTAGTCTTAAATTCGCATATCTTGTTCTCTACTCCCAACAGGCATATCTCGCAGCATTTGAAGATGGTTCTTGCTCTTAACCCCTAAAGGACCATGGATTCATGGTTTTTAAATGACAAGTTTGAACGATCGTATTGTGAAAATTATAATTTGAATGGGACCAAATTTTATATCACTGGAATTAGGGAAGAATACTACATATGTTGAATAATTTAGTTTTTTTGAATTAACAAAAAATGACCTGCATAAAACCTACTCAAAATTACTAAAAAAAACAGGAGCCACCTGGTGGCCTTATGGTCCTTTAGGGGTTAAATTTAGCTTTTACCCTCCGTCATTTATTCTTACACAATTTTATTGTCTTCCATATCTACACTCTTATTTTTCATCGAGTGTTTTCTTGTAAAAACCCATATTATTTGTAACCTCCTTTGTTTGTCTGGGCATTTGACTGGTACCAGTTCTTACAAGCGGGGCACATGACTGTTATGTTAGGTGGTGATTGGTCCGAAGTTCATCGTTCCAGCCTATTCAAAGATCTCAATGATGCCTCAACCCACAGAAGAAGATAGCAGTGATGAAGAGTTGGAATACGCCGATGCTGCTAGTGGTCGAGCAGAAAGTCCTCGCAGTCCTTTTCCTGGTATTTTCATTTCAGTTTTCTGACCTTCAGGTTTTCTTGTGGTTTTGAGGAAGTAGCGTCATCAAGTCAATGCCTCTGGATGTACCATATGCTCTTCGTTACAAAGACCTCTTGCAGAACAGTGTAGCAGATTGTTTTGTTCTCATCATATGTTTTCAAGTCTATCTTACTGTTTTTTTTTTCATGTACAGCCTTGTCTGTCTGGATTCCTTGATCTCTAACTATTCTTTAAATTTTGTGTACAACAGAAGATGGAGATAGCCGGAATGGAGAAGAAGAGGAAGCTGACGAGTCTGGTAACTGGGATCCTGATGAGGTGAGAGCCGGTAGCTAGCATGGTTCCCTTTTTTTCCTGTATCAATGCTTCGGCTATGACTATGATGTTTACCTGTTACTGCTAAATTTCCAGGTAGGCAAAACAGGGGCAGGATACAGATGGTGTAGGGATGGGGGTCAAGAGGAGGATTGGAGGCACTCAGTGGCCCCTATTCCTGCAGAAAAGATTAGAGAGCTTATTGCAGCAGAAGAGGAAGGTGAGATTGAGGAGGCTGACAACGATGTCGGGGCGGCAGCTAGAGAAAGCCTTACTGGCACAGGTACGCTTTGGAAGATGACCAAAATGTAGAGATTGAAGTTCAAGGATTGCATGCTGTTGGGCATCTCTCTTCGCATTTCATCTTCAAGTAAAAGCGTGTTGAAGTAGGCTTGAGGTTTACCTCAAACCTACCTCAACACGCTTTTACTTTTTGATTTGATGCGACGTAGTTAGTGACGTGGCTATGTTTTCATGGGAAAATGTAAGTCCAGTAGTTTTGATTCGCATAGACGTAGTCAAAGAGGGGTTTTGAAGCCCTTGCAGTCGCGCCCTGAACCTTTCTCAATGTTATTTGTTTGCAGGAGTTGAGGACGAGGAAGAGTCTGGCGATGAAGATGATGATTTTGAAAAGGAGGTAAGGTGTCAGTTCCTATGTGTTCAAACTGTATGCTTAACCTTACATTGTAACCAAGCAGCTTATATGAATGTAGTGTGCTTTGCATTTACATGTTTGGGAAACCCGTGAAGCTTGTTTGAGCATTCTTTATCTTCTTTTCCAGGTGGAAGGTACATTTTTAAGGTTAGCTGAAGGTGTTTCTGGAGTTCAGCAAGAGCACGTTGTAATTGAGGTCAACAGCTTGAAGTGAGCCAATCCCTTCCACATTCTTATTTCGTTCAGTTTTTCTCTTATTTAGTTACCTTTCTAAAATTCATTCAAAGAAATAAATCCGTATAGTTAAGTGCCATAGATTCCACTTATGAGACGATTTTCAGCAGTACTCATTCAATAAATCTAGGATGTGTTCTTGCGATCATCACAAGCATTCTTATGAGATTTGTTTTCATTGTAATCTCAAGCTTGATATTAGACCGGTTCATGTGCTGCTGATGTCTACTTCAGCCTGTCCCGTCTTTTCTACTAATTGATTCTTCTTTGTGGAATTTGGATATCAGGTTGGCCTACAATAAAACATTTTCAGACTGTGCTGCGGCAATGTTCATAGCCTTGATGAACCTAGCTTTAGGAGCACCCCACGCTTCTACAAGTAAGTTGGACATCCTTGACTCCTGATTTTTAGCGATCGCATTCTCTGGAGGCTTATTAAATAATAACAGTAGTATTTTTCCTGGCAAGAGGTTGCTATCAGACTTTTTGGACGTAAGCTGGAATAGTTCGTTTTGCAATCGGGAAACCCTTTTTATGAATGTAGTTCGTTTACCAATTTCTTTGGAATGTTGTGTAAATCTGACAGAGGAATTGCTGATAAGTACAAAGGACGTGGTCACAAAATGGGGGTCATTGCTACAGAAGTTTTTGAAAGGCTCTGACGATGAGGTATGCCCATGTAGATTTAGGTTGACGATAGATGATCATTTTTTCCTTTTCTGGGGAACTCTATCGAATCTCTAGAACATGTGATGATGCTTTGTTGCCTCTGTATACCAATTTTGTTGCAATTCTGATTACTATCACATCCGTTTTGTAGTAGTATCGGTAATGTTAAAACAATTCTGAGTGCCGAGTTGTGTTTTCTGGTTTTGGAAGGCCATTTTGCATTCAATGACCGTGGTTTGTCACATGCTTGGGGAACTTGAACTGATTTTTCTAACTGTTTTACAGCATGAGATTCTCCTGACCTTTGAGGAAGTCTGTTTAGAGAGTCACAAGGACTTTGCTCCACTCTTCTCTCAGGTGATTTGTTTCTTTCTCCTTGCCTTGGAATTTGGATAAAGAAGAAAAATTACGTTGGTTTTTGGTTTTGATACAGCAGACTCAGAATAGAACAATTTACACAATCTGAACTTGAACCTGGCTGTCACAGGTTTTGCAAGTACTGTATGATAAAGATATTATTTCGGAAGACGCAATCATGGCGTGGGCTAAAGAAAAGCAAGATGCTGATGACAATGATAAGGTGTTCGTGAAACAATCAGAGCCCTTCATCCAGGTGAGATTTAATGTATCCCTTTTCCTTGAGAATTAGTGATCTTTACATGTGGGTGAATGGAATTTAAGTATTTCTTTAACCCCTAAACGTTCTCACCCTTTTCAAATTTGGCAGTTTTTCAAAGATGCATTATATAATAACTTAGAGGGATATTTTCTACTTGATGAATGAATAAAAGTCGTACATTATGCATTTTAGATTCTATCATACGATTAGATTCACGGTTGCTATCATCAATATTTGTTTATAAATTTTCAAACTTAAAATTTAGAGCTCTTTTGTAATATGATTACGAATAAGATACTGACAATCTAATGATGAAATTTGTTGGGATGGATTGAAATGTAATACTCTAAGTGTAGTGATTTTTGGAGATTTTTTGATCGCTTATTTTTAGTAGTTGACTTTTTCAAGAGCACTTTTAGACTAAAATCTTCCAAATTTGAGGTGGAACACTACAACATGAAATGAGGCATAAAAATTTCACAAATCATCCCCTTTCTAATCGGATCACACATGCACAAAGCTAACTTCCCATAAAAGTTTCAAAAAAAATTCACACTGCAAAAAGTGCATGATGGATGAGAAAACGGACTTCAAATCCGTACATCATGCAAAATATGCATGGTTGGGCGGTTAGGGGTTAACATGAAAATTCTCTGCTGAAAAAGATATCGGTATTATGTTTGTTTTGAGCAGGGGATGAGTAGATCCTTTCTTGTTCTAACCTTAAGACCTTCTACTGTTTTATGCATGGTGTGTAATAGTGGCTGAAGGAGGCACCAGAAGAGGATGATGATGAGGATGATGAATGAGACATCCTTGTTCACGAAGCTATATTTTACTATCAGGAATGGTCCCATATTTTATCGTAAGGTTGAAGCATTTGGTGTTGCAACCATTTTATGGAAGTTGCCATGTACTCACTTGCAGGAGTACTCACAGTGACTGCAAGTGTAGAGCAATTGTACAGTACAATTTTGTAACAAATTGTTTCTTTCTTTCGGGAGTTAGTTTTCAGAATTGACACAGAGGAGGCTTCTGTATTCTGTCATTTTCGGACGAGTTAGATGGATTGTGTGACTGAATCAGGTGAGTTCAGTCATGTGAGGATCTCGCATGGGGCTGACGTATGAGGCCCATGCAAACGTAAGTTAGTGAAAATCAGTGATGACTCTTGGTTTGTTGACATTCTTGTGAAAGTGGTTTCAATGTGAACAGCCATCAAGGTGGTTACCCCATTCCCAACTGAATAAGAAATACGGATATGAGACATTGATATTGTTTAGTATTATTATTTTTTAGAGTTAGGCAAGAAGAAATAGATTCCAACATAAATTGAAACATAGTTTTTGGATGAAGAATGAATTAGTTATAAATTTTCAAAGTTGAAGTATGACACATCCCATTCACGTCACATAGGTAGAGTTGTTTCTGTCCAAAGAAGATTTGTATTGTACACACTAAAGATGTAACCCTTAAACGTACCACTCCTTTGTAGGAAAGTCAAACTATACAATTTAGCCTTCAAGATTTATCAAAATATATTTTGTAATATTTTTCATGCATGGAATTGAATGTTTCCTATCAGTCTTGAAATTTTCAGATTTTTTTGATTTAATACGGCCTTTTTAACAAAATTTTAAGTCAAATATTTCAAAAAATAATTTTTATTACAAAAAAGCTTTAAAAAATTAATATTTTTTGGGAGCAGGTACAAATTACAATGGAGAATCACATGATATGTTTTCCATAGAAATTTTTTATTTAAATTTTGAAATTTGAAAGGTGAACATCCTATGTAGTGTAATTCAAACCTAGAGCTACAAAGCTTGCACAAGCAATAAAATACTCAATAATTGGAATTTTTAAGATTTGAAAAGTGGAATTCAAACTAGACTTAATAAACTTCATTTTCTTAGTTGGGTGTATTAGCAACAAAAGTCGTCTTCAAGATCAAAATTGGATTTGACCAACAAACGTCCAAAAACTGGATGCCTGGACGTTTAGGGGTTAAACCAACAATAACGAATCCATAACCACACTTACATATACTAAAACCAACAAGAGAGAATCCATTACCAACTGTAAGGTAGGTGGCTCAAAACCCGCACAGCACCATAAATCGCTCACTAGACCTATCCAAGCAGGAGGTACATTATAGCTTTCAACCTCAAATTTCTGTGTAATCATAGTGTATATTTTAGGGTGAGTGGTTTTGGGTACACCTATGAGTTCCCTTTCCAAAATTCATAACTAATTCAATATTAATCCAAAATTAATTATTCCGATTGGTCCAATTTCCTAAATACTTTGCAAATCTTCCAAGATTGATTCCCTTAATAACTCCCTATGAACCTGCCAATCTGAAATTTGAGCGGTTTTTGAGCCACCTACCTTATCTCATGCTACAACCAACATCATTGCAGCATTGATTGCAAAAAATGCCCCTAGCTGTTGGTTTAAGACGCCAGTTGGGAATGGGGTAACCACCTTAGTGGCACGGCGTGCATTCTAGCCAAGTGTTCGACCAATACAAAGACGTGATTTTTCCTTCTCATTTTTTCTCATTCCTTTAGCAGTTCCTTCATGCATATATACACTGTGTGGTAAAACTGAGTCAAGTTTGTGGAAACAGATCATTGGCCGTCAATTGCTGACAGCTCATTGAACAAAATCACAATTCCTAAGTAGATGAGATACAACATGGAGTCTATGAGTTGTCATACAACTTATGTTGACACACATAGGTTATAATAAGAACAAATTGTTCAAATACAAACACATGTCTTGACTCAATTTTGCATGCCATTCCATAATAAATACCGTATGTGGAAGGCAGGGTCGGTAAAAAATAATTCCCCAAAAAAATGCCGAAAAATAAATAAATTTATTAATTATTTTGTCAAAATCAACAAAAATAAAGTCAAGAAATAGTCGAAAAAAAATAACACTCAAAACTAGATGAAAACATAACACTCGGCAAAAATCATAGACAAAAAATAAAATAAAATGATTAGCATCCAGAAAAAATTAATGTTAGCTATTAATAGCCAATTTCTTAATAATTACTTTTGAAAGTGTCGACCTTCATTGTTTCAATTTTTATTAATTATTTGACATGAAAGTGCCAACCATGCCTTCCACTTACGGTATGTTGAGCTTAAAAATAATGCATTGAAGACTTGTGAGATCCAATTAGCATGGACATGTTGAACTACAATGTTGCAATATTGAATTAGAGCTCCATGTACATTGTAGGTAGACTTTGATTACTCAACATGGTGTACTTAGTGGAGCTTTCTACAAGTGCTCGAATAGACTTTGATAACTCCATTTTGGTGAAGTTGCAAGTTGGTAGGTCCACAAGGGATGTAGCAAGTGAGTTGCAGGTGTCTCAAAGTCATGTTGCAATACTCAGAAAGAAAGAGATTGTTTGATATTCTTGCTAGCAGTGGTGGTAGACCACAAGCATTAACCCTTAAACGACACAGCAAGCCCCACGGGCTTTATTTCCAAGGAATCTTGCTTCTAGCAAGAACACTATTTAACTCCTTCGAACCATACATAGATCATTGGATGCACAACAAGGTGAGGCATCTGATGTGCTCAATTGCTACAACAAATTCTTCCGTGCTTGTTTGCAATGTCTAGATCAAAGGTTTTGGAGGATCATTTGATTCTTGCCCAAGTACTCAATTTATTCCCCACGTGCTTGTTCCTTTGTTGTGATTGGTCATGCAGCCATGCCCGGCCTAAATATATAACCCTTATTCTTTGAGAGATGCTCGGGCTGCCCACCCAGGACCTGAAATGTCGTTTAAAGGTTAACAAATGCACAGAAGAGAGCATGCATTAGAGTTGTTATATCAGAAGGGTTTGAAGTTGCAATACATGCTATCCAGCATGTATGTGAAGAATGTCAAGTTACTATAAGTGTTGATACGGTGAGAAAGGTCTTACGTGCAGCAGGGTTGAATTAAAAAGTGAAGCAAAAGAAACCAAAATTGAACTAACTTAGAGTCACATCAAAGTTCGACTTCATTAGAGAGATAATGGAGCCTCTGCTGATCTCCGAGCTAAATAATGGGTCTCGCCCATATCTTCGGTTCCCATTGCCTAATGTGCCCTTGCTTTGTTGGCAAAAATCGAACCTTCTGGAACTGAATAGCGCGGAAGCCTTGTGCAACGTACAAATTAGGGTTTGTAGGAGCTTCGTGGGCTGGGGTTTGTGGAGGCTGCGGGAACTGGGTTTTGTGCGAGCTACGAGAAGTGCGGTTTGTGCGCGCTACAGGTTTTTGTGCTTGCTGCTCGTTGCTTTGTGGGCAGGGGTTTGTGGAAGTTGCGGGAACTGAACTTTGTACAAGCCACGAGAGGTTGGGTTTGTGCGAGCTACGAGAGTTAGGGTTTGTGCGGGTTGCGGCAATCGGGGTTTGTGCAGACTCGTGAGCTGGAATTTGTGCAACTTCGTCATACGGTTTATGAGCTTGCGGGCTTTGTCACAAAGGAATTGCGGGCTTTGTAACACGGTTTGGAACGGTAGAGGGATGTTCCTTCATTGTGCGATCCCTGCTTTGCCTTCTATACGGAACCGCACTGCCCAAACACCTCTCGGTATAGAACGACCTGATTCCTCTCAGTATAGAACGACATGATGAGAATCAGTACAAATCGCAAAGTGTGTTTTAGGTTTAGTTTTGCATCCGTTTTATAGGTTGAATGATAGATGCTGAGCTTAAGAATGTTGCTTGAGCTCTTGGGTTTGAGAAAGTTGCTTGAGCACAAAATGTGTTTTAGGTTTAGTTTTGCATCCGTTTTATAGGTTGAATGATAGATGTTGAGCTTAAGAATGTTGCTTGAGCTCTTAAGTTTGAGAAACTTGCTTGAGCTGCAGGCTGATTTTGACGCTTTGGCAGCTCTAAATTCTCACCGCAATTCCTCAAGCGACGTCCAGAGATCGTGAACAACTGAGAAAGTGAACCAAATGTGTTAATTCCGGACAAAGGTGTAAACCAAGACATGATCCTCATAATGTGGTTGGCAAAGTTTAACATGACGGATGTGGTGAAAGGGAAATGTTCTAGTCGGAATGAGATTCAACAACGAAGAATTTGGCGAAAAAAGAGAACAAACACTATGTAAGAGCTTCAAAAGTGAGGGGGTTGTTGCAGCACTATTTTTATTTTTTTAAATTATCTATGAGTTTGTTTTCAGTAACCTATAGTAGTAGGTGAAAAATTTCTTGCAAAGGAGGTGGCAATGGTGCAATCAAAAGCAATAGTGGGTGTGTATTTTGCATGTGCACTTGTTGAACAGAACTGAAATTTTGCAAGAGCGTGTGAGTTATCAATGTTGTGAAGGATGAGTCTCAACAAGTATCAAAGGAAGAAAAGAACTAGAGTTACAAAGAAGCAACGCTTAGATGTGTTAAAAGTGTTGCATGAGTAACCCAAAGTTTAGTTGAAACACTGCTAATTACCATACTTTCTTTTTTATGTGCTACACCACCTAACACAACTTCAAGCCAAAGAGTAAAAACCAATACTAGCTCAAGAATGTTATGCATGACGTGGGTGCAATCAAAAGCAATAGTGTGTGTATTTTGCATGTGTGGCTGTGATAGATAGATAGATAGAAACTCCGACCCTTCTACAAGGCTGGCGTGAATGAAGTGTCCGTTCGTAATGCCAATGATCGGATGCCCACTGGACAAGGGGAAATTGGGACAATACTACTCTCCCCTTTCGAGGATGGACAGTGTAGAGACACACTAAGCTACTACCTAGCTAGTGACTAGTGCCTTGAAGATACCGGACATGGTGTCCCCCCAAAGGGCTTTGAGGTACCCATACAACAAGGTCCAAGGACCTCCCACCATAGTTGGGTGGACTATGGTAGTGAGCACCTCGCCGGCATGGGGAATAGAACCCACAACCTCCTCATTGGGGGCCATGAGCCCCAACCACCAAGCCAAGGCCCGTCGTGCCTTGTAGCTGTGACATATGTTGTTATAGCTGTGGTGGCTCGTGTGGTGGTCACGAGATGCGTGAACGAAGTTGATTATTAAAATAAATAAATAAATAAATTTTATATTGTTCAAAATCACCGAAAGAATTAATATAGTAAAGCTCAAAACTTGCAATCATTCATTATGATGTAAAATTGTGATAAAATATTTAAATCTAATGTTGAAACTGAATGTTTACTTGTTTAACCCCTAAAGGACCATGCTCGATCATAAGTTGATTTTTGAAATTTTTGAACAAAATCAATAGGTCATTCATTGCAAACTTTTTCATTAATTTAAGAACCATGATTAGCGTTTGAAATTTTAGGAGCATACAAAGATGTACTATATTTAGGTTCTCATAAAAAATGGTGTTCTAAAACTAAATACAACAACAATGATTGATTCTCAAAGATTTAAGTTTGGGTGAAGTGACTTGTTGGTGACTCGTTGAGCCGGTGTTTGTGATCATTGTTGATTTTTACATTGCATAAAATGTTTTAAAGAATTCAAATATATATATGGAATATTCCAAAAATTCCAAAATAATATAGAATATGTTGAAAAGATTCCAATTATTTTTAAAAGATTCCATTTTAAATATATTTTAACATTTTCCGTAATTATTATATAGTGTTAATAATGCAATAATGGCAAATATTTTACATATTAGAGTTATTTGTAAAGACATCCGATCTTTTGTCCTCCTTTTTTCCTCCTTTTTTGTCCTTCGACCACAGCTGGTCGTCATCAATCTGACACCACTCCTCCTCACGGTCCCACCCCACTGCCCAATTCTTCTCCCTCCCTCCAAAATTTTATGAATAAAAATTTCAATCTATCCAGTGTTCTATTCTAGGTATACAGTGAGATCATGCCAATCCTGTCCTTTCCAAATTAAAGGTTAAAAACTCAAGTTTTGAGGGACTTTACAAATAACTCTACTATATACTCTTTTTTTTTAACGAATGTGACGTCCAAGTGTGAAAACGCCTTCCAAGTCATCAACCACCTTAACTACTATGTCCCAAGATCACCTACGTTGACGTTTTAGTTTTTTCCCGATGAATCAACCAACGTAATTGCAAATCTTGAAAGATTTTTGTGTTCTTGTAATGGACATTTTCAATTCTCTAGTTAACATTGAGTCAAAATTATGAAATCCAAACAAGTTATTAAAGTAATGAAATTATTTTTAGACACAATGTGTCCACCTAGTCCTTTAGGGGTTAAACAAAATATAGACAACTATATCTCTAATTATATTTATAATTATAACATATCATTAAGTATAATTTATAGAATTGAATAATATTAAAATTATAATTTCCATGACAATCAAAATTAAATTATACTAGTGTAGCCATGTACCGTTGGCCTAATGTTTCTTATGATTTAGTTATGTTTTCTCTTAAGAATAATTTATAGAGAATTTAAATTCAATTCATCGTGACAAATTTTAATTCAAATCCATAACTTTCACACCATAGGTCAAAATGCCATAAACGAACTTTGGTGCATCTTTTCTTGTTGAGAGTTTTTTTAACAATATCAAGAACGCAGCCGACAAACTCACGATTTAAACAATCTTAGCATAACGTATAAACAAACTACGTTGTTTAATGTTCAAAATAAATACTCGAATAAATATCATACACAATATATATATATATATATAATACATTTTAAAATATTGGTTTGTTTTTAAAAATTATTTGGTAGTCATCTATATGTATATCACAAGACTAAAACTTGTCAAATCATATAATTGATATTCTAAAACATATTTATTTTTGTTTTTAAATGATTTATTTTATAAATTGCAGTAACTAAAAAATATGTCATAACATCATACTCAAAAAAAATTCTATCCTTAGTTCTCTTTGCTTCTCACGTCTTAATTGCAATGTTTGGTGCGTTTTGGGAGTAAACTATGCTTGCACATTAAATTAAATTTTACTAGTATTTGTTGTATATATAAGTTTGAGGAAGTGGTATATATGAATGATGAATAATTTAAATAAAATCTATGAAAATTCAGATGGATACAAGATATTACATAATAAATAAAGTTATTGATGCACATTTTTATTTCTTTTGTGACCTTATAAGGTTGATGAATTTTAGGTATATTTTTTGCTTATAGAATATAAAAGAAATACATCTTTGAATTAAATATTCTACGAGTAGATCTTGATACCATCCATTCATTATACAAAAGATGAATAAAATACAAAGAAAGAAGACGTTATTCACCTCTACTTAAATTTTGTTCGATCTGCTTGCAAATATAAACAAAATTAAGATCCGAATATGCACTTTTAAAACAATGTTCATTTCATTTCAAAACAAGCATTTTAATAGAAATGTTCTTTATTGCGGTTACAACAAAGAGGACAAATACGGTTGTCATAATCTTTCAAACTGCAAAAAAGAAATGATCCAAATTTTAAGTGACAAGTAGAGAAAAAAAATAAAAATTGTAATAATAATGGTTAGCAACTAATTGACAGAAGCTACAATTGCATGCTTTTGAATTACATGCTATTGAACATGTGAATGCTTTTGAATTGCATGCTATGGACTTTCTATAGCCTTCCGTATATGAAATTCCACATCTTGTTGCCCACCATGAATGCAGTTGCATGTCTCATTGAGACAACATTCCTATACGTCTCTCAATCATTATACTAGTTTTTTTGCTCATTTGCTTCTTTGATTACAAGTGAAGGTCATGAGGATTTTGGTGGCAATTTTGATCACCTACATGGCGGTGATGGCGTTTGTATTGGAAATGATTCATGAAAGGCCTATGCGCAAGGTTATCATAGGAACTCTTGGTGCTTCTTCAATTTTAATTTTTAGTTTGGTGGCAATTTTGATCATTTACATAGCAACGATAGCGCTTGTATTGGAGATGGTTCACGAAAGGCCGATGCGCAAGGTTGTCATAGGAATCTTGGTGCTTCTTCAATTTTAATTTTTAGTATCCCCTAGTCTAGTTCATTAACCAATATGGCGATAAACTAGAAGATTGGGTCATTCTGCGAACTTTATCATCTACTAAGACATGGAGGATGCGACTCTGCTTATTGATTTAATCGATCACCAGTCTTTGTTTTTTCAAATCTAAAGGTAAATAGTTCAAAAGAATTGTTGATTGATCAACAGAGGTTGGATTTTACAACAAGAAAGGCCGGACCAAATGCAAAACTCAAAAACCACCCCCCCATCTTGATTAGTCCTTCTTAAAGTACCTGGACCGGCATACAAGCCCTTAAAATTCGATTGCAGATGCTCGGGTTATTTAATGCTCACCAAAAATAGGAAAAAAACTAGATCGCTCTAGTAGCATCACGCCAATTCTACTAACCACCAAAAACTCTAAACTATCAAACTATCGATTGCAGAGTGCACGAGATCTATTGCGAGCTTTGCGTTACATGCAAATCAATTTCTTTTCACATCATAGAACTCACAAAAACCTTGTTCACAGACTTTTCAATCGTGAGGTTTGAGACTGCCAGTTTGCTCCGCACGGAGAAGAACAAAGTTTTCATGAGTGCTACAAAGAGACACGGAGGTTGTGGAATCAATCAAAGTCCAAGCGTGTGCGGAGAAGAATATGTGAGTTGGGGCATGTGGATTAGGATATCCACAAAACATTGCGGACAATGCAAGTCTTTGCGTTATATCGTGACAAAGCTCGTAAGTCTTCTATCATACGTTAGTTCATATCACTAGAATATATGTAATATTTTAAATCATAGTTGGTTAAGTTTTCACTCATGTATGAACATTAATTGTGGCTTGTGCTTTTTCAGTGGAACGGAAGCTGTTGTATTGCTGAGGAAGGAGTTGGGGAATACTATGCATCCAAGAGTTTATAGTTTCTCCATTTCAACAGGCCTGAACAATGTTCAAAAAATTCCATCAAGCTCGTGAACAATTTTTCACTAAAATTGTTAACAACGTATAGGATGGACGTTCGTCTTATAGTGTTCTGAGTATGAGCAAATAGATCCTCAAACACATGTAGAAGAAGAAACTATTGGAGATGACTCATGTGGCTCTCACTAGTGGCGTTGGTTACAGATTGAAAGTCTACACGAAGTTTGACTCTAAATGCTTTGCTTGTATGCATGTCTTAGAGTGGCCAATTTGGATCATTGAACGATGGCAACATGAGTGGTTCAATTGTTCCATTCGGAAGCCTTAGTATAGGTACAACATATACAACATTAGAAAAAAGATTTCGTTATCAAGAAGCTCTTTATAAGACCTATTGCAAGTCGCTTCACCAACATACTAATATAGTATCACATGTGATTTTATTCTTTTTCAAATACCGTAGTAGGAAGGCATGGTTGGCACTTTCATGTCGAATAATTAATTAAAGTTTGAAAAGTAGGGGTCGGCACTTTCATGTCGAATAATTAATTAAAGTTTGAAAAGTAGGGGTCGGCACTTTCAAAAATAATTATTAAAAATTCGGCTATTAATAACTAACATTGAATTTTACAAGCGGCTACACGTTTTCCTTTGTTTTTTGTCTACAATTTTTGTTGACTTCGTTTTTGTTGATTTCGACAAAATACTTGATAAATTTATTTATTTTTTCGGCATTTTTTTGGGGAATTATTTTCTGCCAACCCTGCCTTCCTACTACGGTAGTTAATTAGACATAACTGTATTTAGTAACCTCAATGTGATACTTAGCTTACAATGTATAATTTATTATTGATTCATAAGCTTTATAATTTGCTGATTATCAACTAGAGTGGCCTTGTGCCATTGGCCCAAGCGTTCCCCGTAATTAAGCCATTTAAAAAAATGTTATTTTTATAATATTTTATTTATAATTTTATTTTTAAATTTAATAATTTTATTTATTTATTCACTTTTTTATCATCTAAATGTATATTATAAGCCTAGAACTTGTACTATCATAAGACTAGAGTCTTGAGCTCTTATATTACCAATGACTCAGTTGTTGCGTTTGTCCCAGCCAGGTTGCAATCTGTTCATGGTCCTAGTCTCGTCCTTGAAAATTCCGACATGAGGTCTCTCTGATCCAGCCCAATAATCTTGACGTCTTCTAAGTGCCTGAATGGGTCCACAGATTGTTCCCGCATTTCTAAAACTTGAACCGCTCGCTTCAATCCAATTCCCTATGCAGATTGGGTTTGTCGTCGGTAGTGTAATTAATGCTACTATAAACCTCAAGATCACAGTGAAGCGCAGACAAGTCTCAAGAGAAGTGGAAGGAATTGAGTTGGACTATCGTGATGGAATTATTTAGTAACAGCAATATATTTTATAGAACACTATTATAATGGAAAGAGACTAATCTTTAGGTGTAAAAGCTCCTCCCTTAACCCCTAACCGCCCAACCATGCATATTTTGCATGATGTACGGATTTGAAGTCCGTTTTCTCATCCATTATGCACTTTTTGCAGTGTGGATTTCTTATTGAAACTTTTATGGGAAGTTAGCTCCATGGATGTGTGATCCAATTAGAAAGGGGATGATTTGTGAAATTTTTATACCTCATTTCATGTTGTAGTGTTCCACCCAAAATTGCAAAGATTTTAGTCTAAAAGTGCTCTTGAAAAAGTCAAGTACTAAAATTAAGCAACTCATCCCAAAAAAATTCATTCTTAGATTGTCAATATCTTATTCGTAATCATATTACAAAAGAGAGTTAAATTTTAAGTTTGAAATTGAATACACAAATATTAGTGATAGCAATCGCAAATCTAACCGTATAAATAGAATCTAAAATGCATAATGTGCAACTTTTATTCATTCATCAACTTGAGAATATCCCTGTGAGTTGCATTTTATAATGCATCTTTGGAAAACTGCCAAATCTGAAATGGGTGAGAACGTTTAGGGGTTAACAATCAACACAATTGCTCTCTTAGCAAATTTAATCAATAAATTTGCTTAACCAAGTCTCAAATAGAAGTCATCATTAGTTCTAAACAGATAAGGCATAGTCAAATTAGTATATGGACATATACAAATGCCTTACAATACTTGAGCTAGAACTGACCTTGTTGCAGTATTTAAAGGTTCAAGATGTTCCTTTATGAATGTCTTCTATAAAGTGGAACAAATTGCACAAGTTAAGATAATTGTAGCATCACGCAAATTTAAAATGATATTTTAAAAACTAAGGTCACATAAAGAAGGAAACCGCTCACTCCAAGCTAATGATACAAAGCATCAAAAATTCCAATGCATGATATCCTAGTACAACATAAATGATTTAGAAAAAGGAATATCAAATAGTACCAAAGCTTTTATGATTGTATTCTAATACGTGATATACAAATACTTACCTGAATCCGTGGAGTTTGATGCCTAAATTTCTCCAAGGGAATCATCTGCACTACAATTGATAGAGCATGTAGATTATGGCCACACTCCGATGTTTTGCACTTAAATTTTTTAAATAAATTTTATGTTATTTTTATTATAATTTATTCCTAAATTATTTATTTTTAAATTGAGCATTTTTATTTTTTATTTTGTGATCATGTATATGTATATCGAAAGATTAAAATTTATAATATCATAAGATTGAATTCTTTTTTTTTTTTAGCTTTATTATAATTCATTCGTAATTTAATTTAGTTTATGGTTATGAAATTCAATTTAGAAATCATAATTTTTACACTAGGTTCAAAATTTGCGAAACAACATTTTCATCAATAACTTTCCATTAATATAAAAAATGCAGCCAATGGCCCTATGGTTCAAGAGATGTTAACGTTGTGCAGGACTAACACATACGGGAACAACCAAAGGCTCACACCACCTACTAACTGATCAAATACTATCAAACTGAGATTGACTGTAGGATGATTATAGGATGTGAAACGCAGATTCTTTCTAAAATTCAAGACTGGATTCGATACGTTTTAATTTGCGTTTTGATTCGGGTTTGTCATTTATCTATAGCCATTGTTGTTGTTGTTGTGTTGTTGTGTTGTTGTGTAGCCATTGCTATTGCTTTGTCTTGTTGCGGTGTTCCCATTGCTTAGAATTGTTCTTGTGTGATGTTGTCATTGCAATGATGCCGTTGCTCTTTTTGGATTGCCAGTGCTTGAAAATGTGTTGTTTTGTATAGGTACCATGTAGGGAGATCAACGTTGTATTCAATTTTTAAATACAGAATGAAGCGTCTGGCACAAGATGGTGTCAATTGGGAACAAGTCGACCAAATGCAGGAAGAGGACATAGTGGTGCTTCTTTGTTTCTTTGGGGGTATGGTAGTAGCAAGGTTTGAAGTTGGTCGAACGTGGCCATTGTCACATTTGCCAAGAGGTTTGTATCACCTTAGACAATGTGGCTTCGAAGGAGTTTGACTTTGTACTCGAGCAAGATGGGTATCCAAATATCAAGGTCAAACAAAGGCACAAAGGTTCCAGCATAGTAGACAAGATGGTAGAACACGTCCTACCTCCCTGGACTTCTGAAATAGTAGCAGTTAGCAACTAGTTAGAACTTAGCACAAGTACTGCTTCACATATTTTTTTGTCACGTTGCAAACAATACAGAATTTAGGATGATATAGCATTACACTTGTAGTCATATGTACAATACAACCAACTCAAAAACTATGGCCAGGGGCTGGATTTTGACTGCTGACAACGTTGACTTTATTCCACATAATACACGCCGTTTTCAACCTAATCCATGTTTCAAATTGCGTTGCCACTCAATTTTTTAGCACCATTTGTAACAATTCAAGTTGTGTACAAATTTGTTGAAAGCAAGATTTTGGCTTTAGAATTTCAAACTTTGACAATAAGAGGGCAACTAAGATGTTGTGTTTCCAACTTTGACAATAAGAGGGCCGTTGGTACATTGCTTGGATTAAGACTTAAAAGTAGGCCATTGGGGTGTTGTTGCCACTGCGGAGCTTTGTTACCATTGCGGGTTTCTGTTGCCATTGCTCTATTGCCATTCCTACAGTGATGTTACCATTGCTCTATTCAGCTGCATTTGTTTCCACTGAGAAAAATATTAAGTCGTGAAAAATATGGAAGAATGTGAAAAGTGTCAATTTTTATAATTCAAAATGATCAGCACAGTGAAATGCAATGAGTACACTGCACTATGGCTACAACCAAAAATGACAGATTGTTTGCACTTTACGTCATGATAATAAATCTCCTCATCCTACGCAAGTGGTCGTTTCCATTTTTGAACGAAACTAAACTGTGCACTACGTCTCTGACCACTCTCATACAATGTTGATACGCTCTCCTCAACCATGGAATCCATGGATGTTGGTGATGTAGGTGGCGTTGATGACCATTTGGCAGTAGTTGGATCGTTTGGAGAACTGTCTGCCTCATCTTCTAGTATTTGAGCTATGTTGTCTTCTTCAAACAACCTCCAGTTATAGTGTTTGAGCTATGTTATCTGCCTCATCTTCTGATATTTGAGCTCTATTGTCCTCTTCAAACAACCTCTTCTCTTTCAATGTTTGATTTGTTGCTTCCAACAAAGCACATCCGACATTACTGTGAGTTTATCTTTGAGTCATGAAAGGTATTGACGTAGTTCATTGTTAAACTTCTTCACTTTTATTTTTGAAAAATTAACCCAAATTCCATTTAACTATAAAGTTACACACCCTCCAAAATCTCATTTTTGAGTGTGCATTATACACTTCAAAAACAAACTGCAATCTTGCAATTCCACTATTGGATGATTCTCTCATTTTGACAAAATATCTCTACTCTAGTTCAGGATATGATTGTACGGTTACTTTATAATTTAATCCATTCCATTTGTGATAGTATCAATCACGATGGGAGAAAGTACAAAAATCCAGTGCAAGAAGCTGCAGTATCTTAGGCACTAAAGGGTTAAAAACCTATCACTCGTGGCTTGTTTGAAAGCTATAAAACACTTTCAGTATTGGCTCCTCATTTTGAAAGAGGCGCCTCAGTGAGGACGGCTTTCCATGTCGAACCTGAACCCACAAGTTGATGTTATGCACAACATCTTTGCCTAAAATTCAAGGTCCTTCGCTAATACCTATACCATGTGCCATTACATACTTGGTGTATCACGCCCTTCTAAATAGAGTTTCAGCTAATATAGGTCTTGTAAACCAGAAATGCAAGACCAAAGCACTTGCATGTCAACGTCAATGACTATCAATGCATTAACCTTCTTGTTGATATGACGTCACATATGGAGGTTCATGCTCTACATGAAAAGTTGTTCTAACCAACACCAACATCTTGTGTTAGGTGAGATCCATGTAGACATGTGGACCTATTAGCACTAGTAGAAAATGTGACATTGCCGAGCGAGTTCCCCAAGCATGTGATGCCCAATTCCATACATGCATAGTGATTTTGCCTGGGCATCTCCCTGAAGAGCGCCACCTTTTCTAAACAACCAAACAAGTACACAACCTCAGTAGAACAAGGTCCGTCACTAGGCTGACACCTTCAACAAAAATAAAAATAAAAATAAAAGTAAATAAATAAATAAATCACCTCCATTTTTCTGTCCCGCAACTGAAAATCTGAACCAAAGCCGGTTGCCGTTCATTTCAACCCAATTTTTTATTTATTTTTAAACTGAAACAAAAAGGTTAGTTAATGTATGATGATGTATATAATGTCAGCCAGTACTGCCGTGTGCCAGGGATGAGTGATGAAGGAGGTAACTTAACTATTCTGGCAGATCTCACATTCTTCCTTCCAGCACTGAGATTATATAATAAAATATCGAAATTTAATTTTATCTCTTTTTTTATTTTTATTTATTTTATGGTATGCAACTTGCAATCATAGGCAATTTTGTTACGATTTCAGCCAATGCTGTACCCTCGTTACAAATTATTGCGGAAACAGAATGTCAAACATTAATTTACTCTTGATTTTGGAGGATTGTAAACAATGATTTATTTATTTTCAATTTCCCCAGGTAGTCAGCTTTTTTCACGACATTTTGGTGTTACTATGATCATACTTGGGTAAATTTAATATCTGGCTACTCAACTGAATTTTTCCTAAGTATTTGACTATTATTCCTTCCATATTAGAGTTTTCCGCAACTCATGGGTTTTCATAGCCTTACTTTGGCAATTTCTTGAGTATACGAAAATCGGCCCGTGGTGGGGCTGTGAGGGGCTGTCAGTTACTTGTTTTTCTATTTCAGTGAATAGACCCATTCCAAAGACCCACTCCATGTAGATACGTGTTAAGCTAAGGAAGCCCATGTGACAGAGCATCCACAAGAATAGAAACTGAGGTTGGGAAGTTTTTGGGCACCGTTTTTGGTGCCTTCAAACTTCAAACCTCTAGTTTATTTACAGCATCTGATATGTCTACTTTTATTGTCAACTCAACCTCTCTTTTCACAATCTGCGGTCCAGTCACCCAACTGTAGAGCACTTTGCGGATAACTCTATTTTAAAAAATCTTTCGTTAACCCTTGAACGTTCCATGGGTTGCAGTATAATTGGTATTTGCTACTAACAAGAAGTTCTAAATTGAGATATTCACAACTCACTAGATTTAAATTCCAACTTCTCTATGGAACTCAATCCCATGAAATTTGTGGATCCTGATTCCAAATACAAGAAAAACACACTGTATTCTACTTGCTGCAAATGCATTTTGAGACATCTAGGGATAAAAATTAGGTAGAGTATTTCAAGTGGGCTAGTTTTAACTAAAAAATAAATCACTTGTTGTAAATCTCTTATGTTAAGTACACAACATCACAATACCATATCACTACCCTGCTTGATAACTATCGGTCATGATACCACGAAATCATCCACATTTCACATCCATACCTTTGATTCAATTTTTCATCATGTTCTCCGATCATTCTCCACAATTCCCAAAGCTTCGCATCACATTCCCTAACGTTCCCATCAAGTTTCCTATTGTTCCCAAGTTCCCAAAGCTCCCATGTTCTTTTTGTGTTCCCAAATGATTCCCACGTTCCCAATGCACCAAGGTGTTTGCTAGTGTTTATTTATTCTGGTGTTGATAAAACAAAAATAAAAATTTGGTGAGCGAGTGCCAGTCGGGGGGTTCGGGGGGTACGGGCGGAAGTCAGTGAGGGGGGGACTTTGGAACATGATGACGGAGTGTGAGAAGTTGGATGGTCAGAGCCTCTGTGCCTGCAGCCACTTACTGACTCTGTAGGTTGTAAGGTATTTTGGAATTTGGACAAGGCCCTTGAATAACAGGAAAAAGAATGAAAACTAAAGCTTAGTTTTTCATCATGATCGTACGAACCAAACTGAACGCGGGATCTGCAGTGGCCGGACAACGTTTTGTCAACCTGCTTTGTGCAGTTCGCTCCATTTTGAAGCCATGTGCTCCCCTTTGCTGGCATCGTATTCTTGCCAGATGCCCCAACAATTTCTCCTCTGTTTTTTTTTGGCGTGATGGGTTTATATTATTGAGCTCTGTATGGGCATGCTTTGTGTTGACTTACACTTTCCTAAGGTTAGTTACCTATAATTGTTTCTAGACTGAAGGCGAGGTCAGAAACGAGCTCAGCAACAAAATCTTGTTAAAAAAATAGAATAAATACTAATAACAATTATAATAAATCATAAATAAACGAATAGTATATAATGCGTTTTTAAAAATAAAATATTTTAAAAAAACATGGTGATGGTTTCTACATCTTTCATTCAACTCTTAAAGGACCAAGAAGCCGGAATTGGGCCTCATGTTTTTGTAAGTAGTTTTGAGTAGGTTGTAAGTGGACTTACTTTTGTTCAATTCTTTTTGTTTTATGACTAACATATGCATTGTTCTTCACTGATTCTAGTGATATAAAATTCAATCTCATTGGAATTATATTTTTCACAATATGATGAGTTAAATTTGTAATTTTGAAACCATGAAGAACCTCAAAAGCACCAATTATTCATGGTTTCAAAATTACAAATTTAATTGATCATATTGTGAAATTTATAATTAAGACGAGACCAAATTTTATATCTTCACAATTAGTGAAGAACATTTGGCACGTGCCGGTCAAACAGAAAATAAAATTTGAACGAAAAGAAATCTGCGTAGGACCTATTCAAATCTACTGAAAACAACATGAGGTCCAATTTGGGCTTCTGGGTCTTTGAGGGGTTTCAAATAGTTATGTTGGATTTTTACTATTGAATTCTTATTCCATTTCAAAATGGAGGTTCTTGTACAAATTGACGTCTACAAACTTCATTTTTTGATTGGCGGAAAAATTAATGTTTAGTCCAACACCAAATGTAGCTGGTCTTGTGCTCATTTTCTTCTTCTCTAACTTTGCAATAATACCTTTTTCTTATTGCGTGTGTGGCGTGGGCATAAGGAAGTTATCCATTGTTACTTTGTCTAAGTGCTTGTTGAATCTCATTGGTGGAGAATTCAGAAAGGATTAGAGATTCCTTTAGTATTTAGCTTTTGAACATTGTGTGAATAAACTACAAATTTTCAAAGCATTGATTATAGGTGTATCTAAAACTAATCCTTAGTACTCATATTCATAGCGTATACATTATAGGCAAGGGTTGGTTTTGGATAAGAGTCACAATGAGGCCACTTACCTAAGTTGCTCATCATTGAAGAGAGATAGCATCACGACTTACATGAAGAATCGAGTACACCACGACAACTAGTAAAACTAATTAAATACACTCAAAACTCTTTCATATCACTCCTTTGATAACTATCATACATGAATTCACAAACTGTGAAACTAAAGTATCAAATCACACATGTACACATATAGAAAACATTCTATAATATTAAAGAGTGTGAAGTAGTGTTTTTTATTTAAAAAATAAAATTAAGTAATGTAAAATATGACCTTCAAAAAGGATGAAGTTAATTACATTCATGATATGGATGAAACATGGATGAACTATGACTTTACATTCAAAACCTCTATATACATCCAAAACGTAGCAATATTACCCTTGAATTACACCCTTTCCCAACAATTTTAGCACTATTTTGAAACATTTGAACGTCACACTCTCTTTGTTCATAATACGAGTTCACCTTTTTTAGCATGTTTCGACTTTACGGTTTTTTTTGCCAAAAACGTCATCTCAATATTCAAAAAAATGAACTATTTTTTATAGAAGTATGTAGTTTTGTGTCATTCTCGTTGTTTGCCATGTTTGAAGTGAACAATGATCACATTTTGAAGTATAAACCAGAGGACAAAAATTAGAAAAAAACAAATGTCAATTAAGATGAAACTTTTATTATGAGTATACCGAAATCACTAAATACTATGGCCCACAGTATTTACAAGAGGCTTTACAAATAAATTCAAAATTCAAAATATTATGTAAAATTCATCCAAAGTGGATGAAACTTTACTCAAATTAGATGAACATTTGTTAAAACGGATGAATGCGCCCACGCCAGTCACTGACCCACACTATACGGTGATTTCAGTGTAGCATTTTAGCAATAAAGTGCCCCAAAAAAGACGCTGGTGTCATATTTATGAAATTTTTTAACCCCTAAAGGACCAAGTGTCCTAACTAGGACATTTCAATGTTCGGGTAGGTTCCTATGGTGTCAATTTTTTATTTTATTTTTTGAAATAAATAATGTGAATTTGGTATGTCAATACAAAAATGGGAATCTAATTTTTTTGATTCCGACTTTTTAAGTGGAAGTTATGGAACAAAAGGGGTTTTTTTGGGGAGAATGGGTAGTGCGGGCAGGGCTCAAAATAAACCTCAAAAATTATTATTTTTCAACTTTAACCGTAGGATCTTGTTAAAGATTACCAAGAGAGTGCATGGTAAAATTTTCATAGAATTTGACCGTACAGATTGCAAGATTATAGCGTTTGAAGTGAAAAAGATGAAATTGCAACCTTTTGGATATTTTTTGACCGTCTTTGAAGACATGGGAAAATTTGTTAAATTGGTTAAAAAAGTTCTTAAATTTTATTTAAATGTTTGATTTGGTATTTTCTATCGAGAGGAAAAAAATATTCACAAGAAAATGAATAGAAAGAGGTGAAAATGATGCTCAAAAACAGGAAAAACCGTGGTCCTTTAGGGTTAAACGGTTGCTTTTAGATGTACACCTGCAACAATTACCAGCCACATCACACATTACACCGAGATGAATGGGCGGGACCCGGCGGGGCGGGCGGGGGGCTGCCTGTACTGTCAAGAAGGTAATGACGCCTTGTGAGAGGGATATCACACCTGAAGAGCTTCATCATGTGAAATTGACACATCAGTTCCTACAAGGCCGAAAAATTGGGGGCCAAATTCAAGTGACCGACGGAACAGCGAGAGTGTGTGTGTGTATGGCATGTTAATTTTATTATAACTGGTTTGATGCAGTATTTATGCCTGCTGGTACCGTACTAAGTACCATGGCAACTTCAACACTTTCATGTCAAATAATTAATTACTTTCTTAAAAATGGAGGTTGGCTTTTTTAATTTTAGTAAATATTGTTTCTATACCCAAAAGAAATAGTAAAATTTTGGGTGATTTTTAAAGAATTCAACAATTTTGAAAAAAAATTTAAAAAAATTATCAAGGTACTAGGGTACGCCCCCTCCCGGCCGTTTATGTTAACTTTATTGCTCTTGTACCATAAGCCCAAGCACTCACCACTTCAAATCAGCCCTGCACCTTCCTCATCCTTCCCCGCTCACTCACTCATGTTGACATTGTTGTTCAATCTGCACTTAGTACGTTTTGTACGTACCGCAAGTTGCAAAACTTCAAATTCAAGAAAGTTCATTCATCAAGGCTTCCATGGTCTTTCTTTTCCTCTATTCATTTTTTTGGGGAAAAAGAAAAAGAAAAAAGTATCATTTTTAGTCTGTGACCCACAATTAGTCCAAATTTTTTACAAATCCTTGGATTGATTTTGGTATGTACTACCCAAATTATTCCAATGATACAATAATAAATTATTAGTTTATTTAGATCATGAAAATTTCTAAACATTTAAAAATAGTCATTCAGACTATTTTATTCATATTTGGTAGGGTGAATTCGTAGTAATTTGAATTAAAAATGAATATAGGCCACACTATACCTACATTACTCCCAAGGGTGCACTCTACATTACGTTTGAGAATCATGTGCGTTCATGACCCCTTCTAAAACCCCAATGCATACGCATCATTGCCCAATAATTAAAGTGCGGAAATTGAGTTGGGCACTTTGAATGTTCCTTGAGATCGTTGTTATTTCTTTGCAAAAATAATAATTTGAAAAAATAATTTCCTAAAATATTGGAATGCTATTTTTTTTAACCCAACCTACCCTTTGCAAGCGGTATTGGTTAATTAAATTGTTCAAAGTGAACATTAATCGGTATTCATTATTGGTAGACAAGTAACACGTAAACTTGGATTTAAGTTTAAATATGGTAATTTAATTATTTTTTAAATGCTATGAAGTCCACTTCCAAAATGAAAAAAGAATTGAGATGATTACAATTTACACATGGTGTTGAATTTCCATTCATTCAGGTCCATAGGTGAGTTTTGCCTACTTTGATAGAATGTGCATACCCTTCGACAAAGATTATATTATTTTTCATGTGCCTAAACTTCAAAGATATGAGGATTTACCAAAAGATTGAGCGCCCATTATTTTATAAAAGAGGTGCACATCCCGAGGGTCACTGTTGACAAAATAGTAAACTACGTGAGTTAAAATATAGGGTTTGTTTTATTCATCAGACAGTGAACATTCATTCTAATTATAAAATTTTACATGTAATAAAGGACTGTTTAAATTCAAGTAAGGAATAATTGAAGAATCTAGTATCAATATACCTAGGATATTCCAATTATATGACAGTCACCATTTAACCCCTAACCGCCCAACCATGCATATTTTGCATGATGTACGGATTTGAACTCCAATTTCTCATCCATCATGCACTTTTTGCAGTGTGAAATTTTTAGTGAAACTTTTATGGGAAGTTAGCTTTGTGCATTTGTGATCCGATTAGAAAGGGGATGGTTTGTGAAACTTTTATGCCTCATTTCATGTTGTAGTGTTCCACCCCAAATTTGGAAGATTTTAGTGTAAAAGTGCTCTTGAAAAATTCAACTACTAAAAATAAGCAACCAAAAAACCTCCAAAAATCACTACACTTAGAGTATTACATTTCAACCCATCCCCAAAAATCTCATTATTAGATTGTCAATATCTTATTGGTAATCATATTATAAAAGGGCTCTAAGTTTTAACTTTGAAAATTTATACACAAATATTGGTGATAGCAATCGCAAATCTAACCGTAAGGATTGAACCTAAAATTCATGATGTACAACTTTTATTCATTCATCAACTTGAAGTTGAAAATATCCCTCGTAGTTGTATTTTATAATGCATCTTTGAAAAACTGCCAAATCTGAAAATGGTGAGGACGTTTAGGGGTTAAATACCCTTTGCAGGCAAGTATATCCCAAATTACACAACGAATGATATCCTTAGTGCACATCCCAAGTTTTAAACATTATGCTTATCAAGGTAGTCTACAAAGAGTTTTTTTTTATCAGTACATGTAAACACTTTCATAAAACAAGATTACACCTCTAAGATTACAATCCGAAGATAATTAGTGCATTTATTTGATTCAAAACAGATTTTGAAAGATTACTTTATTCACTCACTTTTTCAAACTCACATGGAGATTTCCTGAACGATATATTTGCCTTAGTATGTGAATTTTTTTCAAGAATTTCCCTTTTACCAAAAATAAACCCCATGTCGTAACGCAATATTTTCACATTATTTTTGACATGTAAAGATTACCACCCATATGAGACCTTCAAAAATACCATAACATTCAATAGTAAACACAAGAATTGTGCTCTCCCCCCCCCCCCCCCCCCCCAAAATGGGATGATGAGGAATATACCTCATCATCTAGTCAGCCCCACCATTTGCCACGGGGATGCGTGGCATGAGCATTTAGTAAAACTCTGAGGATGAAGCTAGATGAAATCCCACAAAAAGTAATGAATGTTATGACATTCCAATACTAGAAAAATTAAGGACTCCTAAAGTAATGATGTACGCAAGTTGACATTCAAATCATTTGGACTCAAGCAAGATAAATATATAGAAAAGCATTCATTATTTTTTGATATTTCAATCATTTTAGGATATATACAAAAGAATATTTATTCTAGTATACGACACAATGAACCTAAAATACGAACAGACTCTTAATTCACGCCAGCCCTTAAAAAGGGGCCAATGTTAACGTATTCATGTTCCACATCCAAAATGGTCACTTGGTGTAAACCTGTCGCCATGTTCAATATAGATGGCTGACATGCTGTACTGCGAGATGCAGCGAGAAAGTAAAGTTACGGGATTGTCATGTGTTTCGTACTTACCAACTTTATAATGTCTTGTACTGGGATGAATGTAGTGTCTCTCTTCATCCATCCACTCCCACATAAATTCTGCTTTCATTACAGTAGGTCAGCCAGCCCTGCCCTGCCCTGGCTGGTGCACTGGTTGCCAGTTCCTTTTTACAATTCACTAGTTCAGCTTTTTCATTTACAAGTCTGTTGAAAGTGAGGCAGTTCTACGCAGCCAATTTTGTACATGAAGCTAGAGGTAGGCCTCGGCTAAAAGTAAAAAAAATTGTTTTTTAAACTACACCCACATGGCATGGATTCTTGTCCAAACAGGTCACATGTTAAAGTAGAACTCGGCAAAAAGGACAAACTCTGAAGAACACAAAGTCATTTTCAGCGGTACTTTCTCAACAACAAATAACTATTTCACCTTGCATGATCCAATCACACGCCACCACATGTGCCAATATGTGTCAATTTTTGTCACTATTCATCTTAAGTTAGCTTCCAATGGTGAGTTGAGGACTTTTAATATCTACCTGAAGATTTACACGGTTCATGTGATTTCGTGTCAACTTTTCATCCATTATTCACATTGCTACTGGAGATGCTCTTATCACTTAACCCCTAAACGTCCCAGCGTCACGAAACTAGATCAGGAACAGATTTGAAGCCTTGTAACTTTCTCATACAACCTCGGATGATTTTCATCCAAGTCACCTTTGAATCTATTTGTGAAGTCCATTGCAAACCTAAAATCTACCCAACAAATTTGACATACTTGCATTTGGAGGCCTCTCCAATATTATCTCAACATCACAAGAGATTTACTTTAATCTGTGTGTAATCGAGTTTCTAGATGCTGGGATGTTTAGTGGTTAATATAACACCAATATGGTGTATTATAGAGTAAATGGATCTTTTGTTGTTAAAATTTATACGTTGGGATCACCATCAAGAAACTTTTCAACGAATAGTCATTGAAGTAACAAATGGTTATTCACAAAAATAAACCTACAATACGTGTCTTATTGCTTGGCCACTTGTACTACTCTTGCTCTAACAAAATTGGCTCAATGGGCCGGGTGGTATTGGGTAAGGCTACCTTGCTTAAAAACCCAAATCAAGGACCATGCAAATATCCGCACTTTTTTCTTCAATCTTTTGGATTGCATGAGACACTCTTGCCATGTGAGGCCCGGCCAGAAACCATTGTTGTGTAGGGACCCGTAGAGGGCTGTGAGTGCAAAATCCCATGCAATCGTGAAAACTCCATTGCATTATCAATGACAATAGAACACTCCCCGCCCGCTGGACCAAAGAGAGGGAAGCCTCTGGCGTTTGGCGGGTGTAGAACAGATTTGTTCTGTACTTACGTTGATAACTTGATGTGAAAGATACTCTCATGGCAAGCTCTCACTGGCTCAGGTTCTTTTAACCCCTAAAGCACCTAAGTTTTATATCACTTGAATCAATGAAGAACAATGCACATGTTATTCAAGAAACAAACAGTTTGAACAAAAGAAAGTCCACATAGAACCTATTCAAAACTATCAAATATGTTATTTTAAAATTTAAAATTCTTTGATTGTTTTTTATTTTTATTTTTATTTTATCTTTTTTATCTTTTTGTTTTTTCTCAGCTTGGTTTTGCACTGGTGTTGATTTTTTGGCTCTTTGCAGTGGAATAAATTGCACCATTTGACTTAAATTTTTTAAAATAAAATTAAAATAAAATAAATAAAAAACATGAGGCCCAATTTGGTACTTTAAGGGTTAACCAAATTTTGAGGATTTTAGTAGCCAACAAGAAATGTATAAGGGAAAAAAGAAAAAAGCAAGTAAGCTTTAAATTTTTTGGAAACCAAATTATGGTTGTAGAACTTTAGGTCAACTCTTATGAGTGGACTTTTAACTTTTTGTGTGCACAATTTTATTTATATTTATTTTAGTTTCAACTTTTGATATGAAATTAGGAGTATAAGTCATAGACAAATCTAGATTCATATGTAATTTCTATAGATTATATCTCTTTGCACCAACTGAAAAACCTACAATCAAAAGTTCGTTTCAAGGAATTTTTAACCTCGTTTTTAACACTAGTAGAAAGGGTGGTCTTTGAGCGTTAAGGAATAGTGCCAAAACATGATGCCCAATATTGGCACTATCTTGATGCCAGTATCAGCCTTAGGCATCACACTCTCACACTATTGATTGGCACCTACGTACAACTCACCAAGAAAATCAAGGAAAAAAAATTGAATTTTAGAAGTCTTATAGTTTCTGTTCCCAAGTATCATAGGAACCTACACATTTGTGCCAAATATTTAATTTTTTTTTTTGAAAATAAAATTCAATCAATGAAATATTCAAAAATATTCTCGATAATTCAACGTCTTCACCGTAAATTTTAAAAAACACATATTTCCCAAAAATTTGACATTTGCTCATTTTTAGGACTTTCTTTTTTCTTTTTTTTTCTGCCCTCCACCTACACATGGTATTACTACAGCAATTAATCTGCTGGGGCGTATATTCTCACCTGTATGTACAATTGGTTGCAACCAACAAGTGAGGCCTCACTTAATCTATGGTACACTCTGGGACATAGCCGATCTGAGCATGGGAATGGGATTCCGACCCAGGCTTGCACAAACTGCAACAAGACCGGTGCTTGTCTTGGCACGCTGCTGATGTACAACAACTTAAGCCACCATCGCGGTACAACTGATGAAGAGCGTGTAAACCCCAGACGTAGTGCGCGAGACACATGATGCCTGCACTTATGGCCACCACGAAACCACATTAAAAGTACTTATTGCTGCTCTCACCTTTTTGGCAAAAGGAATCACCGGTAACATCTCCATTTGAGACAACGGACTCTCACCACCATAACAAGGGCGACTTTTATTTTATTTATTTTTAAAACAAGAGGATGAAACTCCATTGAATTAATTAAGGTCGCACACACCAAAAACCAAAGGAGACAAGAATTTTTATATTTTCAGACAACTAGCAAAAAAATTATTTATTTATTTGGGTAAAACCACACCTAAGTCAAGAGCCTAGTAGAACCGGCCGGACTTCGGCGGAGCCAAATGCCACGTGATGGTGTCCTCAATTTTGGTACCGAAGAACGGAGTCCTAAGCCAAGGGGGCAACTTTAATTTGAACCTGCAAATCACATGTTGATTTTTTTGTTGTTGCATTATCTGTTGTAATTAGGGTTTAGGGTTAATTAGGGTTTAGGGTTTATTGTACCTTCCAAGCAACTTTGTCACGCATCCGAAATTTCTTTAATATTTTTCAAAAGTCATGTCTGTCGGCTCTTTTATAATTTTGATTTTTTAAATATTTTTTGAAAAAACGTAATATTGTATTTTTGTCATTCATCCACAGGGACCTTGCAAATTAATACGAATGTTGGGATGTCTTCACCTACTTGTTCTACATGAACAAGTGCTGTAAAGCCTTGTGCTTTATACAAAAATCAGGACACCAGTGCCAATAATGAATGTGGGATATGTAGAACTCTCACTTCTTGTTCTCCCTTAATCACCGGTTAAACTCTTTTACAAAAATGTGAATAACTCAAGCACAAATGCTTCAAATCAAAAAAAGAAAAAAAAAAAATTGAAGGCGAAAGGCTACTTGAAAATGGAAGTATTCTTAGTTGAACAGTACTCAAAATAAGTTAGTCTACTGTGCACAATTGAGCCTCAAAATTCTTATCACAACACATATTCTCATTCGACCGTCATGCACATTCTTCGGAGCTTTATTGAATTTTGTACATATTTCATGCATAAAATCTTCAAACCACAAAATTATATTGAAGGTGTTAGACGATTTGGCCTTGTAACCTTTCTTAGTTGAAAACACTTCCAAAATAAGATCATTTGGTATGCTCAATTGTGCACCAAAATTTACTGAAAATATGGTGTGGTGGGAATTCACATGGGCTTGCAATTCTTCTTGTCCCATATCATTTTGGAGTGACTTGGAATGAATTTGACTACAAGATTAGCCCAATCATCACCTACAATACACTTGTATATTTTATTTTATTTTTTAAAGTTATGAGAAAATGGTATTATTTAAACATTTCGACTTATTTCCAGAAAAGAATTGTCTTGATTTTTTGAATTATTTTAAAGACAAAGCTGCTTGGAAGGTACAATATCAAGTAGTTATTGCTGGTCTCACCTCAAATCGTAACATCTACAAGTCACATACATTTGAGAGGACTCTCACCAGCAAAACAGGGCACTTTAAATTTGAACCTGGAAACCACATGTTGATTTTTTGTTTGCGTGGAATTTTTTTTTTCGTTGTATTATCTGTAGTGTATTGCGAGAGCTATAAAGTCCTACCCACCAAGCTGGGAGGGGATTTAAAGCTCCCTCCTGGAGACAGAATATTTTTGCGATGCCACTGCCTTTTGTGATAAATAGCTAGCCAGCAATCAGTTGCACTCATTGGGGAGGTCTGTTGTTTTGATATGTC
This sequence comes from Pohlia nutans, assembly GCA_022496805.1. NCBI lineage: Eukaryota > Viridiplantae > Streptophyta > Bryopsida > Bryales > Mniaceae > Pohlia > Pohlia nutans. Next base: position 10,995,470 of record CM040095.1, on the reverse strand, counting down.
TTCACACCACCTGCAAATGAAAGGAATTTATGTTGCGGATAAATCATTGCAAGTTTCAGTCCCAAAACTCGCAGTAGTAGTAGTAGCACCATGGCTATCTTGATCAGGGTTTTTTTTGTTTTTTTTTTAATCGAAAAACAAACTCGCCACCTCCGTCATCATAGCCTGCTTAAGACAATTCTCTGGCCACAATAGAGTTATTTGTAAAGTCCCTCAAATCCCTTCTTTTTGACCTGTAAAATGGAAAGGAGAGGATCGGCATGATCTTACTGTAGACCCAAAATAGAACACTGGATGGATTGAAATTTTTATTCATAAAAATTTGGAGGGAGGGAGAAGAATTGGGTAGTGGGGTGGGACCATGAGGAGAAGTGGTGTCAAAATGCTCTCGTACTTGCTCTGGTCCATGAAAAAAGCAGGACAGAAGACCGGATGCCTTTACAAATAACTCTAATGGTATGAAAAAAAAGAAATTCAAAAGCTCATGTTTGTTGGCATCGCTGCTTCATCTGGAAGTACCGATTACCACCCATTTAAGCAATCTGAACCACAAGGGGCGGTTTACACTTCGGACCAAGAACTTGTCCCATGCAACTTTAAAATCTGTGATTGGCTCCGTCAACTCGTCTCGGGATGACTTGGGTTTACACTACAAGGAAAAAAGAAAAATGACCAAAGGACTTGAGGTTTTCAAAAGGCCTAGAAATAGGCTTAGTGGATAATGTTGAAGGGTCCCCGGATTTTGTGGTGAGAGAGGCAAAAAGAATTCTCTCATTGCTTGAAATGTTGTTTTATTATTTTTTAAAGTCCTAGTCTAAGTTTAGTTTACACTTAGTGAGAGGCCCAAGGGCTTTAAAAATTACATTTTTTCAAAGTGTGACCATGAAGTGTGACCATGGAATTAATTCATTTTCCTTGGTCACGGCTCTTGGTTGTTAGTGCAAACCGCCCCTAAGTACCAAGTGCGTCACAAAATTTTGAGGGAAATGTTAATCTTAGTGCATTCAAATCTAAGTGCAATCACTTTTCATTTCTTTTTTTTAATAAAATTTGTGGCTTCTATGAATTTTCAATGTGTGAATACTCTCTACCATTATTTACTACACCATATACTGTGGGTGGGTGAATGACATGGGTACATTCATCCATTTGGAAAAATCATCCAATTTGGTTGAATTTTACCATAGTATTTTAAAAATCAAGTATTAGTAGAGGCTCTTGTAAATACCATGGGCCATAGTACATGGTGATTTCAGTGTAATTATGTAGAAGTTACTATTTACCTTAACAAGATCTTGAAAACATTTGAAGGAATCTTTTACAATTTCAAGATCTTTTCACCATTTTATGAAAATTTTCATGAAGCTTTGCATTTTAGACTCTACCTGGCTTACAAAAATCGACCGATGTTGAAAACATAATAAAAGTTGTGGTGTTAATCTATAAAAGGACATGGCCAAATTTAGAAATGAAGGAGTGTATTTGAGTTTTAACCTCAAAATATAGAGATGATCTATATTTTTTTAAATGTAGGTACATATTATTCTTGTCACGAGATAATGGCTGAAGAAAAATTCATAAAAATGTTTTTTCATTATTAGCAATTCATGATTGAAGTGGTTTGAAAACTAAGCCCGAGGGACTTAGTATGTTCTTTAAGGGTTAATCCTGAAGAGACATCCAATGAGTGAACAATGAAGATTTTTTAAAGTTTGTTGATGGAGCTATATAAAATAAATGAAGTTTACCAAAAAAGCAACTTTTGTTTACTCTTTAACTCTGTGACTAGGTTGGTCTTTACTATGCCTCATGATTTTTGTGCAAGACTCTACTTCATGTTAAGGGCCTCTTTACACTACATGCGAGAAGTCGTGGAGAAAACCTCACAGGGGCCATGGTTCATTCTTGAGAAGCCAACCTTTGAACTTGACAGCCTTTGTATATAGTGTAAAGTGAGAAGGGGCCACAAAATAAAGTGCCTATTTTTAAAAATAAAATTCTTACATATTTCTTAAAAATAAAAATGATGGGTTATGAGAATTTTGGCCAAATGCCCACCCCCCCGGATTTTGCGTTAGACCCACCTCTTGAGGTGGGTTTGATGCAAAATCCGGGGCCTTGGAAAATGGGCACTTTTGTTGCCACGAAGGACAAAAGTGTTGTCCATGTCATTTTCTCCTCCTTCCATCCCTTGGACTCAAAATTGCGGGTGTAAAGTGACATTCCTTGGTCTTCTCGGTTTTAAAACTTCCCGTTCACTAAAATATCTCTCTCCACGGCTTCTCGCCTCTAGTGTAAAGAGGCCCTAAGATGGAAAGGGGAAAGCAAAAAAAATACAAAAAAACAAAAATGAAGAGATTTTGTTTGCATTCTTGTTGAGCCAAAATTTTATTTTGCCTCAAATACTCCAAATGTGCGTTCCCTTTCTCTAAGACACTCACAAGGATAACTCTAATAATATGGCAATTTGTCGCTCAATATATTGTGAACCCACAATATTATAACCTAGCAGCATCGTTGGCACCCTTATAGTTTCACGCCTCTATTTCCGCCATCCACATCCTTCTTTTCATGTGTTACAACCAACAAGAAAGCGACATGTGACACTTTCTAATTTTTTTAAAAATAAAGCACCAGAAGCGAGAAGCTTACAATTTCAATGGGGTTTAGCTCTAGAAAGTGACAATGGCGTACAATTTTGCATCTCCAAATATTATCCACATCTCACTAGTAGAAAAGGTGGGCACTGCCGAGGAAAATGCCTAGGCAAGTAGTGTCCAATTCTAGGCATGCACAGTGATTTTGCATGGGCATATCCCTAGGGAATGCCACCTTTTCTATTGGTGATCTATCACATAGTGGGTGTCAATATATTTGGTAAAGTGTAAAGAGGACGTTATACAAGTCCCGCAGCCAAAATACACCTCCGCCGGGTGTCAAAAAAAAAAGGTTCATGTGATGGGGAATCGCTTTTGTATTCGAAAGTGGAATCCAACTGTTCTTCCCAATCCACGCTTTGGTATTTGTCTAAAGCACAAGCGAACCATATTCCGGGTCCCGACTATCAAATTCCTCACCTGCTCCCGATCCGATCGTTTTCGCTTTTTTTTCCATCGAAATTCAACCTACATGTGTCATCTGCGAGAAACTTGTTTTTGGGAATATTTTTAAAAATCTATGCGCATTTAGGTTGTGTGGTACAAAAGCAACTGGGTGAGAGCTTTCATAGCTGTTGTTGTTGTTATATTGTACCAACAAAAACTACTGACAAATGGTCCTTTCTTTTTAACACAGAAAAGAAAGTGGTAAAGGAAAAAAAATTAAAAGTTGGGGGGAGTAAAAAAAAGCTTATCTTATAACTTTTAAGGCAGGTTGTGCAAGTGAGGTACACATACCAACAACCTACTAGTAGCTGTGTGTATCTGCTTGCAACCTGCCAGAGCCACCCTTTGGACTCATGATGCCATCTACCTACCAGGCAGTACCGACCTCCCTGACGTGGTTCACTGCTCTGTGCACAAACAACAAGCCACCCATTGTAACCCCATTCACACCTTCACGATGAAGAAATCTACACTACTTTTTGCTAATAGTGACGGTGGGTTTATACCGTATGTTCATAACAGCTTTGCTTTTAATTATTTTTTAAATTTAAAAAACCGATTTAAAAAAAAAATCAATTGCAATTTTAATGAAATATAGAGAATCAAATTAAAGAGAAAAAACGAAATATATGAATATTAATGCACGTGCATTAGACACAATCAAACAAAATTATAGTGAATTAAATTAAAGCGTGGTCCACATGCAGAATTTGGTGATTGTATGCTTCATCTTAACCCTTTAGTGCCCAAGTAATCAGTAAGTGGTCACTGGGTCATCAAAAAATGAAACGTTATAAAATTTGTGAACCATCTCACTCTGGTGTTTGAAGTTTAAATTTGTAACTTTTAATTCTGTACATGATGCAAAAACATATTTTAGAATCAGACATTCCTAAATATCCAAGTACTTATGTACAAAACATCTAAAAAATTCAAATACCTCAAAATACAAAAATACTTATAAAGATAATACATTTACTATACGGTGTGTTTGGAAGTTTGTTATCTTTGTTTTTAAGGGAGGATTGTATTCTCTTATTCATGTTCTATTAGTGTATGTATTTTTGATCTTGATCAATGTACCAACTCATTTCATATTTTAACGTATAATCTATTGTCCTAAACAATGAATGAATAAACCACTCTCACTTACAAAATTTGCAATAATTATGTGTGAGTTTGTTCTTGACATGAAAAATTGTAATAAAGAGGTGTTGAGATAGGACATTGTTTAACAACTTTACTTTCATTTTTGAAAATTTAGCTTAAATTCTATTTAACTATAAAGTCACACGCCTTCCAAAATCTTAATTTTTGAGTGTACATTATACAATTCAAAGACACACTATAATCCTCCAATCCAATGGTCCAATCTTACCAAGATTTAACTGGAACTTGTTTCATTAAGCTTTGCTTACATTGATTCTCTTGAATACTATTAATATTATCTCTAATGTGAACAAAGAAAGTTGTTTCTTAAAATATCACCCAAAACACTGTTAAATACAACAAAGTTGACAAGTTTCACCCTCTTGTTCAAAAAATAAATAAAAATACAACAAAGTCGAATGAAACAAAGGTATTGATTATATTCAGAAGAATCAAATACAATGCATGAAATTATAGTGCAATTACAATAGTTAACCCTTAAACGTCAAAGCAAGCCCCACGGGCTTGGTATAAAGGAATAATTGGAGAAAAAAAAAATCATTTCTCAACCAAATCAAGCGAGACTTGTTGCGTTGAAAAGCTACTGAAAAAGCGATCTAGATTCCAAAGTTTCGCCTCATTTGAGAGATTGTGGAATCGTTGGTAAGCAATCAAAGTTATCAAATTTGGACAAGTTTTGAGGTTGGGGCAGCTGAAGTTCAGCAGTGCCGCAGTGCTACAGTGCTAGCCAGCAGTGCACTGCAGAGCCGTTTTTGCCAAAAAAAAAAAAAAAAAAATCCCCAAAAAAATTTATATTCCTTTTGGGCTGCCCCATTCAGGCCCTCTTGACGTTTAAGGGTTAAAGCCTAGTCCATCGGATGAACCCTATGTATGTATTGTGTGACAAAATGACTACTAAATTTTTGAAAAGAGTTGAAAAGAAAGATTGTTTTTTTGGCAAGACAAACTATTTTCAAAAATTAATTAATTATTTGTCTTAGGAGGAACAAAGCTGCTATTAAGGTATATTCAAAATTATTGTATTATATTCCATTTTTTAGTATATGTATTATTGATTATAACATACATTTTCAATATCAACCCTTTAACGTTTAAAAAAGATGTTTTGAATTTATATGGTCAACTATAATGAAATCAAGGAATCGTGGTATTAAATTATCTTTTTATATTTATTAGGCAATCGTGCGGTATTATGTTAGGAATTGACATCACTTTGTTTCATGTCATTTTGAAATGTAAATCAAAACACAACTCTTTTAATCTTAATTTTTTTGAAAGTCAACGATACGTTGATCCTTCATAGGTTCACGAGGGATTTTTCACATTTTAGACATTAATTTTTTCAAAGTATATCACATTAAATTTTCAATCTATTTTTTATTTCTTAAACTATTCTTAAATATTCATTCATGTTTGAATAATTTTTTGAATCTTTTCAAAATATTCTGAAAATTTTAAACATTTCCAAAATATTTTTCTTTTTTTTAAAACAATTTGAACATTATTTGATTTTTTTTTTAAATGAAAAGAAAATAAGTGGTTCGTAAATGGAAATGCTTCAAAAATATTGTATTTTATCAGGGTCACATTGGTACCAAAAAAGGGTTTGGTACTTTGATTTGAGAAATTATAAGGAGTACTTTGTTCATCTGAGACAGAGAAAATTTGGTGACAAAATGACACCACATAGATGTTGAGTCATCTTGATATACTTTGGTCTTAGCTTTAGTGTAAAGCCCGTGGGATCAACTTACAGCTCTTTACCTGTAGGATCAATCAATTTTAGTAAGTTTCATTGGTTCCAAATCTTAGTATAAATTGTGCGTTGATTTATACAAAAGAATACATAAGAATTTATGTTGTGATCTCTGATGTAGATTATTACAAGGAAAAAAAATCTTCGTACAAGGCAACTCTAAAAGAAAAATATATTCTCCTTTTTAAAAACATTGACTCTTTGAATTTATAGAAGGAATATAGAATGATGCTCTTCTACAATGAAATATGGTTTCTTTTTTGGTTCAAAAAAGTATGTTGATAGCACAATCCCATAATACCACAACCTAACACTATTGAACAAATTTCCGGCAAATATAGTTAGCAATTTTAAATATTAAACTAAGGAAATCCAACATAGTCATGAATTATTATCGAGATTTGATAAACACTAAGACAATTGAGTAAAAGATGCCACACTCAATAGACACAAAGATAATTCAGTAATAATAACCATGCTTAGATGCTTATTTGGATTGTTAACTACTAAATGTTTTCACCCCTCTCCAAATTAGGCAGTTTTGCAAAGATGATTAAGAGGGATATCTTGGACTTGATGTACGAATAAAAGTTGTACATTATGAATTTTAGATTACATCCATATGGTCAAATTTGCATTTGCTATCACCAATATTGTTTGTATAAAATTTGAAAATTAAAATTCAAAATTATTTTGTAATTTGATTACAAATAAGGGCCTCTTTGCACTAGAGGCAAGCAGGCGTGAAGAAAGAATTTTCAACCAATGGGAGCCTTAGAAATCAAGAAGACCAAAGAATATCACTTTACACTCAAAATTTTGAGTCCAAGGGACGAAATGAGGAGAAAATGACATGGACAACACTTTTGTTCTTCGTGGCAACAAAAGTGCACATTTTCCAAGCCCTCCGGATTTTGTGTCAAGCCCATCTCAAGAGGTGGGTCTAACGCAAAATCCGGGGGGCCTTGAGGCCAAAATTCTCACAACCAATCATTTTTAATTTTTTAAAGAAATATGTAAGAACTTTATTCTTAAAAAGCAACACTTTTTTTTATGGCCCCTTCTCACTTTACACTATATCCAAAGGCTGTCAAGTTCAAAGGTTGGGATGAGCCATGATCCTTATGAGGTTTTCTCCATGGCTTCTCGCATGTAGTGTAAAGAGGGCCTAAGATATACACAAATCTTTGAATGAAATTTGTTATTATGGATTCAAATGTAATACTCTAAGTATAATGATTTTTGGAGATTTTTTGACTGCTTAATTTTACAGGTTGGTTTTTTCGAGAGCACTTTTGAACGAAGATCTTCAAATTTTTTGGGTAAATCACTGAAACTTAAAATCAGAAGCATAAAATTTCACAAATCATCTCATGAAAAGAAAATTGCATGGTTGAACCTTTAGGGGTTAAGGTAAAACACCCAATTGATGCCATGGAATTTCGTATCAACTTCTTTACATTAAAAATTTCAACCTCAACATCACTACTATAGTACATAATCGAATTCAATCAGAAGGTACCAAATATTTAATTAACTTCCTAAAAATAACTCAACACTTGTAACATTTTGAAAATCTAATATTATAAATCTAATTGCAAAAATAATTTTTCCTAAAATTTCATCCCTTATTAAATTTGTGCGAAGCCGATCATGAACTACGGTAGTACACAATGACACAAATAGAGCTACTTCCAAAATAGAATGATTTACCTCTCATCATTTACCTCATTCAAGTTACATTCAAAACAAACGGACGAAAATTTACTGAGAGAGTAAGACAGCCATGACAGCAGTAACTTTCACAACAGTAACTCGAAAGGCTGGCTTACTAATAAAAGCAGATACTGTCGAACATAAATGAATTTTTTTTTATTACAATTTTTTTTTCCCTTCCTTTTTAACCAACTTCACCTCCGTCACCGATGTGTGAGTCTTTCTGTGTGTTTTTGTTGTTGTTGTTGATGTTGTTTTCATCATCATTAGATCATTGCAGTTGTTATTGATCCATCCTCACTGCCATTCTGGCGCCGCCACCTCTCCCACCTCGGTTCCTGGTCCCTTATACATCTCATCTAATTATTCTATTCTGTAGCTACAAAATACTAGTATAAATATACACACCCAAGTCTACAGTAATTCAATCTCTCACTACAGCAGCAAGAGCAGCACCATCCATCCTCTTGTTAGCTACCACCACAACAATCCCTTTGAATCACATAATATGCTTTTGATCATCATTGTTGAGGGAGGAACCGCTCATTTGGTTGACTTGGTATGTATGGAATGTTTAGCGCTTGTGTAATCAATTGATGTCCAAAAACCCAATTAAGGAAGAAGATGATATGTGTTGGTGATGAGGGTTAACTTATGCATTTGAAGAAACGCCCAAAAAAGGAGGTGGCTTTCATGATTAGAATCTGAGAGGGAAGAGTTTTGGTTGTTTCTGTGTGAGTGAGTGGCGGTGGATATGGTGTTTTGAGTAGTAGTAGCGTTTGATGATGTTTGTTGTTGTTGTTGTTTTTTAATGGTGGCGGGGTCCAGTGTTGTTTCAGGCCGGCGTGCCGACAGAGAACCAGAGTTTTGCAGCTCAAAAAGGAAGGGAGAGATCATCGTGTTAGAGTGTTTGTGTGTATTCTTGGTTGGGGTTTGAAAAGAGGGTTGTGAGAGGTGATGAAAAGAGTTGCGCAAGATTCAACGAAGAGGGTGTGAAGGGAATTTGGTCAGGGTCCACCTTTTGGGAAAGAGTTGGGGTGGTGAAGGCAAAGAAAGAGGGGGCTCAAAAAGGTTTAATCTTTAGTAGAGATGGCGAGGGTTGTTGATACTACTATGAGAGGCGTTTTTTCCACTGAATCTGGTCTTTGTTATGAAGCTGCGAATTGAAAAGAAGAGGGTTTTCTTCTTCTTCGTCTTCTTCTAGGATTGGATCAGCTGCAGATGGTTGTGCTACTTCATTCTTTGCAACCCCATTGTTGTACACTCAGAACGTCACATGACAGGTAGGTTCATGGATCGTAGGCTTTACCACCCCCTGGAAAGGAATTCGTATTCAAATCGCCATGGGGTTTGAGTCAGATCTGATAGTTTTCGATCTGTGCAAGATTGTTTCTTGAATTCTTACACGGAAACGAGCTTTAGATTAGGTGCTTGATCAATAGACGGCGAAGAGTTTTGGAACTCGTGAAGAGCGTTGATGTGATGAGAGTTTGAACTAAGGCGGCGGTGTTGTTTTATTGATTTTGTTTCTGGTTAGAATCGTGGAAGGAGCAAACGATGGATGCTTCCGGAAAGTATGTTCGCTACACGAATGAACAAGTGGAAGCCCTGGAACGAGTGTACCATGAGTGTCCGAAACCGAGCTCCATCCGGCGTCACCAGCTCATCAAGGAGAGCCCCATCTTGCAGAACATCGAGCCCAAGCAGATCAAAGTTTGGTTTCAAAATCGACGGTATGCACGATATCTTTTGCACCTTATTATTAGTGTTCCAAGAGTTCGTAGAATGATCTTGTCTGTGGATGGCTTTTGGCTTTCAAGAGGGGTGAGTTTTTGAACCCCTAAGCGTCCACTGTGTATTTTCTGAAATTTGGAACCCCTGCTGGAAAGCATCTGTTTGTGTGAATATGATGAAACGATCAAACGCTCTTGATCTTGTAGTGTAGAACAAGAGCTTTAAAATGGTGTATTGCAATCAGAAAACCGAGGTGAAATGAGAAAATGCCAGTTCAGTGATGCAGTGGGCGTTTCAGACTTCAAAGGTTAAGGAGGCTGAGCATTGGTGAGTTTATTGTTGTTGTTGTTGTTATGCAGATGCCGGGAGAAGCAACGCAAGGAGGCAACAAGGCTGGTCAGTGTGAATGCAAAGCTGACAGCTCTGAACAAACTTTTGATGGAGGAAAACGAGCGTTTAGCGAAGCACACGTCGCAGCTAACTCTCGAGAATCATGCCCTTCGGCAGCAGTTACCCAACCAGCCTTTCCCTGATGGAAGACATCGTCTGTCATCTCAGGCGAGTTTCTTATTAACCCCTAAGCGTCCACTGTGTATTTTCTGTAGTGTAGCAAAATTGGACCCCCTGCTGGAAAGCATCTGTTTGTGTGAAAATGACTTCAGTTTGACACGATCAAACGCTCTTGCTCTTGTAGTATAGAACATGAGCTTTAAAATGATTTGTATTGCTATCAGGTAAACTGAGAAAATGCAACCGTTGCAATGTTCGGTGACGAAGATGACCATTTTTGGCTTTGGGGTTAAAATATACACTTTGAAATATTAATGTTCGTTGAATCGTGTTTGTTTGCAGAGTCTCCTGAAGAAGGAAGGGGCAGTCAATGGTGGAGATGAAAGCTCCACTCAAGGTGGTATCTGTGTAAAATTACATGGGCAGGCTGGTGTGGCCTCCACAGATACTAGCTGTGATTCTGCTGTTACTGGTGGTCTACCGCATCGTCGCACTCCGCAGCATTCCCCTCGTGATACTAGCCCTGCAGGGTGAGCTAATACTGCATGCTTCTGGTTCACTTTTTAACTGAATTGATGGACTATTTAGTGAAGAAAGATCTTTTGAGGCTTTGGCGTTGACATTACTTGAATACGAAACCATCTACAGGTTATTAGCTATTGCGGAGGAGACTTTAACAGAATTCCTGGCTAAGGCCACAGGAACAGCGGTGGATTGGATTCAGTTACCTGGTATGAAGGTATGTCGCCTGCAATGGTGAAATGATACTACGCTCTCTGGTTTTGAAACCCTTGAGAAACTCTCTGCTTTTGTAGTTTGAATCTAAATAATGGGGCAAATGTTGTTGTATGCAGCCTGGTCCGGATGCTATTGGCATCATTGCTATATCCCACGGTTGCGTCGGTATAGCTGCTCGAGCTTGCGGCCTTGTGGCCCTTGATGCTAGTAAGGTTACAGAAGCAATCAAAGATCGTCCAGCTTGGCTACAAGACTGTCGACGCATGGAGGTTCTGGGGGCTCTTCCTACAGGAAATGGAGGGACTATAGAGTTGTTGTACACCCAGGTATCAAACACCTCTTAACCCTTTAAGGACCATAAGGCCACCAGGTGGCTCCTGTTTTTTTCAGTGATTTTGAGTTGGTTTTCTGTAGATTCTTTTTTGTTATTTTTATTTTTATTTTTAAGTCAACATATGTAATATTCTTCACTGATTCTAGTGATATAAAATTTGGTCCCATTCAAACCATAATTTTCACAATATGATTGTGTAAACTTGTCATTTTAAAACTATGAATCCTTGGTCTTTTAGGGGTTAATATGACCACACCGTGCAATTTTGAGTAAGAAAGTACTATGGCTCGGTAATTCACATCTCATTTTTTCCGAGTAAATATGGAAAAATATAGATACTACCGTGTTCTCTTGTAGTTCCTGGTGTCCACAGTACATTACGTAGCTCTGAAAGTACACTCAACCTTCTCTAATTGCACATTCTCTGGGAATCTGTCATTGTGTACACATGTCCACATGTCATTTAGAAGCCCATTTGTACAGTGTCATTAGAGAGGGGTTGAGTGTACTTCCGAAAGATTTTGTGAAGATTGGAAGTACTTGTATCTGATTGTACCTGATCTGCTCAAACTTGATTTTGTTTCAGATGTACGCACCGACAACTTTGGCTCCTGCACGGGATTACTGTACTTTAAGATACACTACGATTTTGGAGGATGGAAACCTGGTGGTGAGCCTCTCAATCAGTAATCATGTGCTGTTGAACATGTGACCAGCGAGTCAGTGTTAAAATTAATGCAAGTTTATGTTGCTGCTGTGCAGATATGTGAGCGGTCACTAACTGGTGGGCAAAGTGGACCCACTATGCCACCCGTTCAATCCTTTGTGAGAGGAGAGATGTTTCCGAGCGGTTACTTGATCCGACCCTGCGATGGTGGAGGCTGTATCATTCACGTTGTTGATCATTATGACAATGAGGTAACCTCACCAACTCAGTACATCATTAGTTTTTTTTTTTTTTTTTTTCCCCCCCACTCTAATTCTAACAGTTTTGATAAACAATATGTGATGTTGAATCATTTGCAGCCTTGGAGTGTACCAGACGTACTACGCCCTTTATATGAATCACCAGCTGTTCTGGCCCAAAAGTCCACTATTGCGGTATGGAGCACTACTTCCCCATAGTGTTGTTTACCAAAAAGTCCGAACTGGGCCGCAGTTTTAAGTAAATCCTATGTGAATTTCTTTTGTTCAAATTGAGTTATTTTTTACCAGTAGATGCAAGATTCCTGTGATGTAAAACTTGGTCCCATTTTGCGCAATATGATCAATTTAAAATCACGAATCCTTGGTTATTTAGGGGTTAGTTGTATTTCACATTCAAGCAGTTTTGTGATTTCTAATCCCTGTGGGTACTGTTCAAATAGGCATTACGGCATTTGAGGCGGCTTGCAGCAGAAGAGAACGGTGAGGGAGTTCCTCGCAATGGACAACATCCAGCAGTTCTTCGCACTCTGGGCCAGCGTCTTGCCAAGTGAGCTGAGAAAGACTGACTGACTTTCCTGTTTTGTTTTGAACTACTGAAGAGAATGAGACTGTTTTGGTGACAAAACTTGAACGGAGGATTGTCGTTTTCTTACCATGCAGGGGCTTTAACAATGCGGTGAACGGATTCGGAGATGATGGCTGGGAATCTACAGTTAGCGATGGCCTGGATGACGTTACTGTGATGCTGAACGCAACCTCCAAGTCTCTGGAGGGACAAATTGCCTCTGACAAGTTGCTGTATTCTTTGGGTGGAGGCATACTCTGCGCGAAAGCCTCCATGTTACTACAAGTACGGCCCACTTGTCTCTGTTTATACGTTGATAGTGAATACAAGTTCGTCATTGCGTTTTCCATATCTTTGTCATATTTTTTTATGATTCTTGGTATTTCGGAAGCATTTTGGAATGAGGATTAGTAGTGGCGTTTAACCCCGAGTAAAACCTCACAGCCAAACTCCAACATGTTAGTAAACATCCATCTCATTTAGAACTCGTATGTGGCATAGGGTTTGAAACTTTGGCCCACATTAAGGTTGGCGTCTTGTACTTTGTGCACTAGATTTAAATCATTTCTTGTCTTCAATGAAGTGAAGTGTTGAGTTCTTTGTCGAGGCTTCTTCACTGTTTAGTGCGGGTATCAGCTCGAAGGTTAAATTCACGTTTCCTTTTCTTTCGCTCTTACTGATGATAACATTCTGCAGTCAGTAACCAGTTTGATGCATCTTGCAGAATGTCCCTCCATCTCTGTTGATCAGATTCTTAAGAGAACATCGCTCAGAATGGGCCGACTACGACATGGATGCAAACGTGGCGACATCGTTTCGGAGCAATGGCAATGGCTATGCTCCTCGAGTTGGTGGTGTTTCTCACGTTCAGCTGCCTCTACCTTTGGCTCATTCTGCGGAACACGGAGAGGTATTCACTTCTGAAACCTGGCATGTCTGAATTGAACACATGAAACACGTTTTTATTTGATTTTCATTGGATTACTTCTAAGAATCCTACTTGGCGGTGGTGTATAGATGCTGGAAGTTGTGAAGCTGGAGGGTCACAGCTCAGTGCAACATATGGTTCTTTCACGCGACACTTTCCTCCTGCAGGTGTGTGTGTTCACTTTGATCTCAGTGTCTTCACGTAATATTTCTGCAAGTTTGAAAATGAGTAAGCTGACGTGTCATGTGGTAACCAGCTCTGTAGCGGAATCGACGAGAGTGCAGTTGGGGCGTGTGCACAGTTGGTGTTTGCTCCAGTGGATGTTGCCCTGTCTGAAGATATTCCTCTTCTTCCATCAGGGTTTTGTGTTAGCCCTATCGACACAAGTGTTGCGGTACGTTCACTTTTCTAAGAGCATACACACCTTCTGCCTGCATTTAATGCTGAAAATTCAGGGCCAGTGAGAGATACACAATATGAGCAAGATACAGTGATGCTTCTATAGTCCCTCTATAGCTAATTCAAGGAAGGGCTGGGTATCCGACAATAATGATTACCCATGTATAGTGATTGTGATCGATTCACGCACTATTTAGAGGGTGATTATAGCGGTTCAAGGGTGTGGAGAGGATAGCTTTCTTTTGACACCAAATCTTGGGTGTGATTATACGGCTTGTGCAGGATGGGTTTGGTCTTGACCGCACACTTGATCTAGCTTCAACTCTAGAAGGGGGCAATGACTTGCGCTTGAACGGTGATTCAAAGTCCAACAGCAACTCGGGCCAGATGAGGTCTGTTCTGACAATAGCCTTTCAATTCGCGTACGAGGTGCACACGCGTGAAACATGCGCAGCTATGGCTCGTCAATATGTGCGCACTGTGGTGGCCTCCGTTCAGCGCGTGGCAATGGCTTTGGCTCCCTCTCGAGGACCCGCTCCGCCTCGACAAGTGCCCAGTAATCCAGACGCACTTTCGTTAGCACGTCATGTCCTGAGCAGCTACAGGTAATTTTTTATTACACTCGGAACTTGTTATTATCACACTCTCCAACATCACATTTCAGTATCTGCAGAAGAGAATGTTATCTTCTGTTATTCAGCAAGTTCTGAACTCTTACATGGCTACTGAAGCGTGCAATATAAAAGAGATCTCAGTGTATTCTGTTTTTCTTTCTGTAATACCTTTAATCCTCTGGCTTTGCATATTTCCTGTCTATCCTGAGAATCGATCACGTTGATTTGACAACTTTTGCACATCAATCTCTGAACAAATTTCAGAGTGCATTTAGAAGAGGGTCAAGTATACCGCCTTTCTGTAATTCTTTTCATGGAGTTTGCATTAGAGTAGGCTCTTTGAACAACCACTTGGATTTGTATAAGGTTGTTAAATGCTCTGAAAGTTTCATCTTAGCTCCTTGTTGCAAGGAAATTGCCAATACGTGAGTTCTTGACAACGGATTTTATGGTATTGTTTGCTGAGCAGGTTTCACTTGGGTATGGATCTGGTGAGGCCAGAGAATGGAAGTGATGAAGCTCTGTTCAAGGCATTCTGGCATCATACAGATGCTATCGTGTGCTGCGCATGGAAGGTACTCCCTCCGTCCCAAAGTTATTGTTCAACTTGTTTGCTTGGTATTTCTTTGAGCCAATTTCATTGATCATATTGTAAGAAACATGATTAAAAAAGGTTCCAAATTATGTCACTAGAATGATTGAAGAACATTGCATGTGTTCATTGCAACCTAAATAAAATTAGCCACGAGGAAGTATTTTTTTGACCTACTTAAAAAAGCACTTTCAAACATGACAATAACTTTGGGACGGAGGGAGTACCAGAATTTTTTTGTCACTCGCGGGAACCCCATGTTGAACAACATTGGAATCCCTGTATCGTTTCAATAGAGAGTGGGTTTGCAGTAGTAATGTAGTGTTGGCAAATGAAGCCTCAGTGGTAATAGCCAACAATGGCTTTTTGAGTAACATTTATTACCCTGACAAAAGAATCAGACCACCTTGACTCGAAGTTTTTATTGATCCAAAGTTTGATGTTTCGTGATCAGGGAATGCCGGAGTTTGTATTTGCCAATCGATCAGGCCTTGAGATGTTTGAAACCACGTCAAGCTCCTTGCAAGATTTGGACTGGGAGAAGACTCTCAATGAGAACGATTGCAAATTGTCAATAGCCACGTTTACTCAAGTTTTGCAACAGGTTTGTTTCTCACCCTCGACTTCAGGTTGTACAAAATCAACTCTTTTATAACAACCAACGTACACGAGTTCAAGACTAGCCATGTAGAAAATGTCCAATTGCAATAAAAAAATATTCTCCGCACATACTGGAGTGTGATAATAATAATTTCAGACTGATATTCAACCATTAACCCTTAAATGACCAAGGATCCATGGTTTTTTAACGACAAACTCAATTGATCATATCGTGAAAAATGTAACCAAATTTTATATCACCAGAACCAGTGAAGAACATTACATGTGTTAGTCAAACAACAAATAAACGTGAACCAAAAGAAGTCCACATAGGACCTACTCAAAACTCCTAAAATGAACATGAGGCGCAATTTGGGCTTCTTGGTCCTTTCAAAGTGGCCGCTTCCATATCTGTAGGAGCTGAACCACGTAGGACCAAATGTCCAAAAGTGGCTTTCTACATTTAAAGATTTTGATTCAACTTGTTTGACAAAGTTTTATGCTAACTTCCAGAAAGATTTATTTTTAACCCCTAAAGGACCAAGGATTCATAGTTTCAAAATGACAAATTTAATTGATTGTGTTGTGGATAATGCAATTCAGATGGGGTCAAGTTTTATATAATTGGGATTAGTGAAGAACATTGTATATGTTGGTCAAAACAGAAAGAAGTTTGAACTAAAGGAAGTCCACACATGACTTGCTTAAAAATGCTAAAAAAAACATGAGACCCAATTTGGGCTTCTTGGTCCTTTAGGGGTTAAGCTACAATATTAGTTTTGACATTCTACTTCTTTTTGTACAGGGTTACTGCTCCCTTCCAGCAGGAGTGCGTATGTCAAGCACAGGCCGGACCATAGCGTATGAGCAGGCCCTGGCATGGAAAGTTGTGGATGACAATGACGCAGTGGAGTGTATAGCCTTTCTGTTCATCAACTGGTCCTTTGTGACCTAACTTTGTCAACACTTTCATCCTCTTTCTCTCTCTTTTTTTTGGCTCTCACTGTCACGATATGAGAGTAGTATCTATATTCCAGGCTGGTAACTGTGTTGCATGTCATGAAAATTTGACCATAGCTGTTTATTCAGCTGAGCAGACTGACGCTGGCTGGACACACTTTTGGTATTTATGAAGCTGTCTAGTAGAGTACAATCAATACTCTTTTTTTTTTTATTGCAACCGCAAAGTGCTATTAGACTTTCATGTTACTTCCACTAATCCATGACTATTTAGCTGCTAAGTGTGTTTACTTTTATTAAACTGACAGAAAAGTTATGTACAGGTCATGTCAGAGGATTTCAACCCGCTAAAATATGTATGATTCCAACACCAAATGAACAAGTTAAATTTTTTTTGGAGTTTTGCTCACCCTGGTACCCAAGAACATGAAAAGGTACTTTTTGACTGTTCAACAACTTCATTTTTTGCAAACAAGCCGGTTTTTGCGGAAAGTTGCGCTTTTGGGAAAACAATTGTAAATGCACCAAGTCAAGTCAGGCGGTTGTTTGGATTGGACCTTCAGTCAATGCAAGAGGTATCAAAGACATGCAATTCACGTGTATGAAGTTCTTTCAATCACCGCACTTGTCTTTGGATTTGAATTTTTCAATTAGGTTCAGTGCGTTCGACCAAATTCAATTCAACCGAGGGTTGCACATAGGATTGGAATGAGATTGAGTTGAATATCACAATATTTTAAATTTTCAACCAACCAATGGAGGGGAGTTAAAATTTCTCTGTGGCTGGAATAACTCTTTCTGTGCGGTCCTTGGATGAAGCCATTTTCTACCAAACCTCTTGACCCGTTTAACATATTTGTTGCAATAAGGTATAGTATACCTTAAAGTGTCCACTTTACCATCTGAGCCTATTTACAACAAAGAATATTTTCAGTGGGTCTTAATAGCAAGTTCACGAGGATTCCAATGCACCTTAGCATGCATTATTTGGACACCCTATGAAAAAGTTATGAACTTCCAAAGTGTTGACTATAAGATTACCTTAAAGTGATCCTAAACTCTACTGTTCAAATTGTGCACATTCTCATCAATAGTAGGGTGTTAGAATATACTTATTATGAAAGATTGAGCTAGTAGGCTTTAAAGAAAGGGTCACTTTTAGATATGGTTACCTTAGGAAGAATCAATAATCATTCAACTAGGGTAATAAGGACCACCACTATCAATCACCATTGTTACATTGAATTTTTGAAAATAATAGCTAAATTTTTAGGTGTGTTGTCGGAGATTGCAAAAGGATCTTTCTATTGTTGCATGGCGGGGAAGCTCTTGGTGGGGTAAGTTTGCCCAATAGCAGGAGATGCTCTATGCTAAAGTTGATTCGCTAAAATTATTCATTTACATTTAAAGAGCCTTTGAACTTACATTCCGCCATCCTCATCCCCTAAATGTCCTCACCTATTCTGTAAAAGTCAAATCACTACAATTTGCATACTTGAAATATCACATTGGGTGATTTATAAATTTTCATTGATAGTCATCAGCATTATGAATGTATAACAAAAATTTCAACATGATTGGAAGATATTTTGAATATTTTCAAATTTTATTATGTAAACAGGATAAAAATTCAAAATAAATATATTTTTGTCAAATTTAATATGAAAAACGTTTTTAAGGTAGATAAAAGTTACATTGACAAGTAGTAAAAATATGAAAGTGAAGAATAAAAGAGACCTATGATTGGAGCATTTTTAGAAAGCCCTTTGTATTTTGGACACTCAAATTGCAAATTTCTTAACGGTGGGAAAACTCTATCATCCAATCCCAACGGTCAAAAGATGTATCATAACTTAACTTAAACATATAATGAAAACACCATCTACAATAAAGCTTAAACACTTGATTTTTTGGACGTTTGACCAAAAATCAAGCATAATATGGTTATTGGGCACTTAGGGGTCAAACGTCCCTCAAGCACTAAAAGTGCACATCAAATGGTCGATGGACCAATCATAAGTAGAATGTCGGATAGTCAATTAAACTTAGATTTGAAGGGACGTTTCTTAACACCTTAGGATTGAGGGTTAAGGGGCATTTTTGAAGGGCCCTTGCATTTTTCATCTAGTTATTGAGTGTGTCAGACTTTGAGAGGATATGGGTGTGGATGCTCTAAACTCCCTTTTTGCCCAACTTCTAACCTCTCTTTTGAACTATATTTGGGTGTTATAGTATCTTGTCATAGACTCTCTCTTTGTGGGAGTTATAGTGAAGTATGAAGAATAATTACATGGCCTTATTTTAGATTGTCTCAAAACTCACCATAGGCTAGTTTTTGGTCTATTTTTGTTTCAATATGAGTTCATTATAGGTTCAACATGAGTTCAACATGAATTCGACACTAGTTTGTCAAACTTTCCTCTTTGAATTGATTTTTCAATTAATGTAGAAAAGAACTTTGGATTTGACTTTTCTGGTAGCATACAATGTTCTTTTTTAAATTCTCATATCATTAGAGATATCCGCAAAGTCACTTAAAACCTAGTGATTCATCCTCTGTGCAAAATGTACCGGGCCAGACCCTAAATATCAACCTATGTCTGGAGCTAATTTTTTTGAAGGTGAGATGTGTTTGTGGAAAGTAAAAGGAGGTGATTGAGTTTAACCCCTAAACGTCCCATGGGGATAGTAGATACGTGGCTGTATAATTAGCATTTGCTACCAACAAGAAGCTCTAAATTGAGATCTCAATAGCTCACTAGAACCGCATTGATGTAAATTTCAGCTTTTGTGTTGAACTCAAACCTATAAAAGGTCTGGATCCATTCCAAATACTAGAAAAATACATTGTATTCTAATGGTCGCAAAGGCACTTTCAGACGTTTAGGGGTTAACCTGGCTTCAATGCGTGCCCTGAGAGAGGAGGGATGAGGGGTGTGGGCCTATGCTGATTTTGGCTCCTTTTTGTCCTCCTTAGTGCTCCTTTTTTTTCCATTGTATTCGAGGACAAACAATGGAAAAAATTGTTCACGTCGCATCTCAAAATGGTAGTTCCTTTTCGTTTTTCTCTGAAATGGACGGAGGAAGATAGAACCCAACCTCACTTACTAGGAGACTTTGCAAATTTCTCTATTATAACCTTTGTAATCAAAGTGTGGATGAGTTGCTCCCATTTGAGTGTGGAAATCATGATAAATTTGATAGTGAATAGATTTCAAATTATTGTGCTTTCAATAATTGAGAATTCATATGAATTAGAAAGTTATCATGGTAGAGTAGCAACAAAACATCATATTTCAATAGTTAAAGAGAGCATGTTCCAATCGATCATCTTAACTAGGATTTCCCACAACCTCTTAATTACATTACGGTATAACAAAACATGGTAAAAAAAAACCGCACCCAAAATTGATTGTGGCTCTTTTTGCCACAATTTTGTGCATGCTCGCGTAGTGAGCTGTTAGCTTTTTTTTTGCAATTTCTGACTACAATTTTGAGAATTTTGGGACGTGTAATATACTATTAGAAAGGTGTTGAAAATAACTTTCCTTTGGTATATTTCATGCCCCAAAGTTCCAAAAGTTGCAAAAAATAGTAGTTGCACGCGTAGTGGGCCTGCACAAAAACGTGGCAAAAAGAATCTCAATCAATTTTGAGTGCGGTTTTTTTTTTACCATGTTTTGTTATAGTGTTAGTAACACTATCATCTATAAAATTCATTGCTTTGATAATTTATCTACAATGAATATATTGGACCCTATTTTTTATCGCACGTTGTTTCTAAAATTTTCGCCAGTGAATCCTCCGAGCAATGTTTTGATATGGGTACTCAAAAAAGCCCTTTTAATTCTTAAATCAACCCCTATGGCAATTTTGAATGAATCCCTCTTTAAAACAAAATAAAAAATCGATTGACTGGATGTGGTTTGATTTCCTACACTCATGAAGTACCCAAAAAGAAAATTCATATAAAAATTGATGTGTTTTAAAGATTTTAAGAGAGACTTTTTGTACAAAAATCAAAATTTGTCCCAGCTACTTAAAGAATCCAAAACATTTGTTTATAATATCCAATAACGTCATTTTGGTACCAATTTTTGATATATACATTTAGATATGTGTAATTTGGAATGATTGGTTTGAAGGATTGAAAACATTATTTATTTTTTACTACAGTTCCTACAAATGCTAATTTTTGGCAAATTTTCCTGCAAATCATAAAAGCATTAGAATTAATACATTCAATTAAAAATTTGGACAAAAGTGAAATTATTTCATGTCATCTAGGTGTGGATATTTTATGATATTTTTTTATTTATAATTTTGGTCAATGGACATGGACACGTTAGTCAAAATTTTGAAAAAAAATATACATTCAAAATTTTGAAATTTTCACAAATTTATCTACTTCAATTATCCAAAGGTAATTAATTTTTATTAAAAAAATCCACACTTGTATGACATAAAACACTTTAATTGTAGTCCAAAATTTTAATTGAATAAATTAATTTTCATGTTTATATGCTTTGTGGGAAAAATTGTCAAAATTTAGCATCTGGAGGCATTGTATTACAAAATAGATAATATTTTTAATCCTTCAAATCAATAATTCCAAATAACACATATCTAAATGTATATATCAAAAATTGGTACCGAAATGATGTCATTGGATATTTTAAACAAATGCTCTGAATTCTTTAAGTACCTCGGACAAATTTTGATTTTTGTACAAAATTTCTCTTTTAAAATATTTAAAATATAATTTTTTAAAATAGTTTTCTTTTGTGTACTTTATGAGTTTAGGAAATCAAAACCACATCCGGTCGATTCATTTTTTTTTTGGTTTAAAAAAGAACTCATTCAAAGTTGCCATAGGGGTTGATTTAAGAGTTATAAGGGCATTTCGGATTTTTCATATTAAGCCATTGCCCATTAATTTAATAAAAAAAACCACAATGATGATTGAGTAGAGAGCCTTTTGTGAGTACTTTTTTGTAATCTTGTAGCTTAATATATTAATAGTTTTTCCACGATTATTTAGAGTTGCAAAGATGTAGGCAATATCTATATTGTATAGGTGCTAAGCTCTAATTTAAAAAAAGAATTTCACATTAGACAGTCATTCTTAAACATAGGGAGCATCATTCTTGAGATGTAATGTATGTTACTTTTGACATTATAGAAAAATATGAAGATGATGTCCAACGTTTAAAAAATAAAATAAAAGTCCAACATTTTCGAGGAGCTTCTTCAATACCTTTTTGAAAAAGAACCCAAATTTTGTTTGAGCACAATTTGGAGCACATGTGAGGTAGAAGGGGGTGGCTTCCCCATTCCTGTGGGTAGGCTAAACTAGATCTACAATTGAATAAATGTACAACAATTGAAGAACTACAAAGTTAGTAGCTTTTGAGAATTCTAAAAAAAAATCTTAATATTTCGTAACTTAATCATATGATATTCAAAGAATAAATATTTTAGTGTCTTTGTATTGAGGTAATAGATGCAACGTAGTATTGCTAGAAGCCAAAGACGTACGGGCGCTAAATAATGGTGTGTGGGAAGAGGGGTTAGGCATGGGCTGATCTCTCTAGAGTGTCCTTGTGATGAGTTATCCCATATGGTTTGTCCATGGTGACCTCCTAGTGTACACTACTTAAGGTGGAAGGCCTTTGAGTAAAGATCATCTCTTTCTACGCATTCCTTGTGTTTGTGTGTGTGCCTTGTGCAATCTTCTCTACCTTCAATAGGTTATGGGCCCACTCATGTGTGTTTCATGAGTATTAGATTGCATTTGTGCAAGTATTTTGAGGTCGGTGCGCAACGGGCGGTTTTGGAGCATTGTTGGAGGTTTTGGAGCTTGTTGGAGCGTTGGTGTTTCTTGGAGGTGTGCATGGGCTGAAGATACATGTTGGTGCACTCTCTTTGGTCAATCTCTTCCCTTGATCTCCTTCTTTTCTTGCTTCTATCTCTTCGTTGCGGTGGAACTTCGTTTGGTTCAATTGTGAGCATTTGAGTGAATGCAAGTGATTTGTGAGGTGTGAGGGCTCTCGTGGAGGGTCTACCATCTGATCCTAGTGATTAGGCACTTGCTTTGAGGTGTTGCATGTGTTTCATGCTCTTGGGGTGCTCAAATTTTCATTTGGAGCTAGTTTGTGCACAAAGGTGCGGTTTTGAGCAATTTCAATGCAATTGGGGTTTTGAGGGACTTGTGTGAGTTCATGTGCATTGAGTGAGTGCTCTTGAGGGACACAAAGGTGTCATTGACGCGCATTGAGTGTTTGTGGACACTAAGGCGTCGTATTGAAGCATTTGGAGTTGTTTTGAGCTCCATTGAGTGATTTGAGGGGCTTTGGTGAGCCTCTTTGCATTTTTGGGTGAGGGTTCTCACATTTGAGTGTTGGAAGGTGTGTGTGGAGCACACAAGTGCTGATCTAGTGTTTGGGGTTGTTTAAAATCCATTGGGTGCACAAAGGTGCAATATTAAAGCAAAAATCACAAAAACAAAGTTGTGTGTTTGAGTTTGAGGTTTAATTTGTGTGGGGAGGCATACGTAAGTGAGGATCATGGCATCTTTTGAGGGTGAGGGTCCCAAGGTCGTGGACAAGTTCGATGGGGTGAATTTCCACTTGTGGAAGTTCAAAATGGAGATGGTGATGGCCGAGAAAGAGTTGTGGGAGATTGTCGAGGGTAGTGAGGAACCTCCTTTCTCTTCTACGGATTCTAGGATCATGCGAGAGTACACGAGGAGGGAGAAGAAGGCATTTGCCATTTTGGCACTCAACCTCGCGGATTCGCAACTTGCGCACATTCGTTCGTGCAAGACACCCGCGGAAGCATGGTCCAAGCTTTGCAACATTCACGAAGCGAAAACATTGGCCAACATTTTGTTTTTGAGGCGCAAGTTCTTCACCATCAAGATGGGCGAAGAAGATGACATGTTGGCGCACATCAACAAGGTCAAGGCTCTCGCGGATCAACTCAACGGTTGCGACGTGTCGATTACGGATGGTGACATCGTGATGACACTTTTGGAGAGCCTTCCATCATCATACGAGTACCTCATCGTGGCGATGGAATCAAGACCTATAACGGAGCTCACATTGGACTATGTGACCTCACGGTTGTTGCACGAGCTTTCGCGGCGAAAGGAGAACGAGTCTCAAGAAGATAGAGCGGCACTCGTGGCGAAGCAATCCAAGAATGGAGGCGGTGGGAGCTCAAGCGACAAAGTGTGCTTCTATTGTGGTAAGAAGGGCCACATTGCCAAATTTTGTTTCAAACGCAAGAGGGATGAGAAGGGGGAGAGTGCAAACAACACTAAAACTCGTGATGATGATGAGTACGCATTTACGGCTAGATATGATGCAAGCATGAGTGATGGCATCGAGAGTGATGCAAGCATGAGTGATGGCATCGAGGGTTATGCAAGCATGAGTGATTGGGATGAGTATGCAAACATGGCAAGCAATGTATCGTGCAATGGTAGTACGAGTGATTGGATTGTTGATTCGGGGGCTACAAGCCACATGTCACCACATAAAACTTGTTTTCATTCGTATGCTCTCATTAATCCAAGGAGAGTGATTTTGGGAGATGATACGGTGCTTGAGGCCGTTGGCAAGGGCCAAATTGTTGTAGACACCAAGGTGAGGGGTCGTGTGAAGACAATCACTATCAAAGATGCCCTCCACGTTCCCAAACTAAAAGCAAATTTACTATCGGTGAGGCAATTAGTGGCAAAGCACTTGAGGGTAGAGTTTAGTGATAAGGGGTGTTATGTGTTGTCACCGAGTCGAGATGAGGTGGCCATCATTGAAGAACACGAGGGCTTGTACCACATCAAGTTCTCCAAGGTGCATTCCAAGGAATCGGCGGCGTTGGCGCATTCAAACTTGAAGGACGACAAGTTGGCGTTGTGGCATCGTCGACTCGGCTATTTGAACATCAAGAGTGTGAAGACACTACGCGGCATGGTAAGCGGTATGGATCTTCATCAATTGAAAGTGGATGCTTCTACATTCACATGTGAAGGCTGCATTGAAGGCAAGCAACAACGGTTGCCATTTACGGGTGAAGCGGCGACTCGGGCCACGAAGGTTTTGGAGATCGTGCATTCGGATGTGTGTGGCCCCATGAAGACCACGTCGATGGGAGGTTGCAAGTACTTTGTGACCTTCATCGACGACTTTTCAAGGAAGATTTGGCTCTACCCTATCAAAGCCAAGAGTGAGTGCTTCGAGAAGTTCAAGGAGTTCAAGACATTGGTGGAGAACCAATCCGCGATGAAGATCAAGGTGTTTCGGTCGGACAATGGCGGCGAGTACATGTCCAAGAAATTTGACGAGCTTTTGAAGAATGAAGGCATCGCTCGCCAAACTTCGGCCCCGTACACGCCTCAACAAAATGGAGTTGCGGAGCGCGCAAATCGCACGATTGTAGAGATGGCGAGGAGCATGTTGCTCGCTCAACACTTGAAGTTGGACCTTTGGGCGGAAGCGGTGGTGAATGCGGTGTACACACGCAATCGGTATCCAACAAGTGCGGTTGAAGGCATGACGCCGGAGCAAGCGTGGAGTGGGAGGCAACCATGTGTTGCACACATGCGCATCTTCGGATGCATTGCATACGCCAAGGTTCCCGACGAACGGAGGACTAAACTCGAGGCTAAGGCCTTGAAATGTGTGTTTCTTGGGTATTGTGAAGGTACCAAGGCGTATAGACTCATGTCGGTGGACACGAGGAAGATCATTCGGTCACGTGATGTGACGTTTTGTGAGGAGTCTACGATGGAGGCTCCTTTGGAGGTTGGTCCAAGTGGGAGTAGTGGAGACGTATTGGTGGACACACCCTCCAAGTCTCCTAGTGTTGTTGATGTAGGTGATGATGACGGTGATGACGAAGATGGCGACACGGAGGTTGTTGAAGCGCCATCGAGCTCAAAGACCAAGAATGGCGCAAAGGGTGCGCAAGAGGAGCAAGTTTCTTCAAGCGAGCGGCGGTACCCCGAGAGATCGCGCAAGCCACTTGGAGAATGGTGGAAGAATCACATCTTCCCTCAAGAGGATAACGAGCATGCGAATGTGACACTATCGGATGGTCCATTGACCATTCTTGAAGCCATGCAAGGTGAGGATGCGGTCAAGTGGGAGCGCGCCATGCAAGAGGAGTACGACTCTCTAATTGCTAACGGTACATGGCAATTAACTCCCATTCTAAAGGATCGCAACCCCATTGGTTGCAAATGGGTGTTTCGTACAAAGAGGGATGTTTCGGGCAATATTGTGCGTCACAAGGCAAGACTAGTTGCGAAGGGGTTCGCGCAAGTGCATTGGGTGGATTTTCACGAGACGTTTGCTCCCGTGGCCAAGTTCACCACCATTCGGTGCATTCTTGCGATTGGTGCGGCTATGGACTTGGAGATGCATCAAATGGATGTGAAGACCGCATTTTTGAATGGCGATTTGGAGGAAGACATCTACATGGTGCAACCCGAGGGCTTTGTGGAACAAGGTAAAGAGCATCTTGTTTGTAAGTTGCAAAAATCATTATATGGGTTGAAACAATCTCCAAGAGCGTGGTACCAAAAGATTGACACCTTCTTGCTTGCTCACGGGTTTACTAGGAGCATTGCGGATCATAGTCTCTACTTTATGCAAGTGGGGCAACATGTGGTGATTGTGATCATATATGTTGATGATTTGATCATTCTTGCAAGCCTCATGAGTTTAATGAATGCATTAAAAGGCATGCTTGAGAGAGAGTACGAGATGAGTGATCTTGGAGAATTGCACTTTTGTCTTGGTGTTGAGTTTGTGCGTGATAGGGCTACACGCACTATCACCATGGGTCAAGGCAAGTATGTGATGGACGTGCTCAAGAGATTCGGGATGGAGGATTGTAAGCCCGTGGCAACACCATTGGATGCAAACTCCAAGCTCGTCAAGCTTTCGGAGGAGGAATATGCGGCGGAGGCCAAATCGATGGCGGAGGTGCCATACAAGCAAGCGGTGGGGTCGTTGATGTATGCGATGATTGCGACACGGCCCGACCTTGCGTATCCAATTAGCGTGGTGAGTCAACACATGGCGAGACCGGGCTCAATGCATTGGATGGCGGTCAAGAGGATCATGCGTTATTTGAAGGGCACAAGCGATGTGAAGTTGTGTCTTGGAGGCAAAGACATTGTGTTGAGCGGCTATTGCGACGCGGACTACGCGGGAGACACGAGCGATCGAAGATCGACAACGGGCTACATGTTCAAGGTCGGATCGGGAGCGGTGTCGTGGAATAGCAAGCGGCAACAAACCACGGCGACATCAACGGTGGAGGCCGAGTACATGGCTGCGAGCCATGCCACGAAGGAGGCCATTTGGTTGAGGCAACTAATGGTGGATGTGGGTTGCACACAAGATGAGGCTACAACGATCATGTGTGACAACCAAGGGTGCATTTCACTTGCAAAGAACCCTACACATCATTCACGCACGAAGCACATTGATGTGCAATACCACTTCATTCGGGAGAAGTTGGAATTGCGAGTTATACACTTGGAGTATTGTCCAACGGAGCACATGGTGGCGGATGTGCTCACAAAGGGTCTTTGTAGAGACCGACATCAACGATTAGTAATAGCATTTGGACTTAGAGGCTTTGGCTCTACGCAAAGTGGGAGTATTGAGGTAATAGATGCAACGTAGTATTGCTAGAAGCCAAAGACGTACGGGCGCTAAATAATGGTGTGTGGGAAGAGGGGTTAGGCATGGGCTGATCTCTCTAGAGTGTCCTTGTGATGAGTTATCCCATATGGTTTGTCCATGGTGACCTCCTAGTGTACACTACTTAAGGTGGAAGGCCTTTGAGTAAAGATCATCTCTTTCTACGCATTCCTTGTGTTTGTGTGTGTGCCTTGTGCAATCTTCTCTACCTTCAATACTTTGGATCCTCTTCAAATTCACTTTATTTATTTAATAATTGTAAACACACTCAGCTCCTGAAAGCTAGTTACGTACAGAAATGGAAAATCTACCTTATGCATGTGACCATAAGTTCATAGAACAAACATCCTCCTTTTTCATTGTTCTCAATGATGTCCTAGAAATCTTGCATTCCTGTAGCAAGAACGAAATCCTCTATAAGTAACCCTCTTAGCCTTGTCGAATGCATCAATGTAAAATTAGTACGATTTCAATGGGTGTGTGATAGATCATGGAGAAGGATCACGGTTTTCTTCTTCAACCATTAGTTAAAGATCCAAACAAGATGTCGAAAATGTCTAACAGACATTCCCGTTTGTCAAACATGCATGTTTTTAGAATATTTTTATAATATTTGGGGAACATTCAGGAATATTTCTTTTAATTTTTTCAACATATTTGACACCCATTTAATTGAATAGTTGACGTTAAACAATTAAATATGATTTTAGGTCGGAAAAAACTGTTAGACTTGGAAGGGCTCAAAAGAGCATTCACTTGGACCTCTTACAATCACTTACAATCCCTCCTTATGATCTCTCGCACACCCATTCATGGAATATTGATACAACAATGACTTCACTATAAGAAAATGACTACACAAGTTTGTCATGTGCAAAATTTTCATTTGCTCATTGCGAGTGCAATTTTAGGAATTAAAAGGTGAATTGTATACCATTGGAAAGGTCTCAAAAATTCCCTATCAACAAACTATCATATGCTTCTTGATTCCAAAAATATTACTTGTGATATGCAAATGAAGATTCTGCACATATTTTATACCTACAGTCGACGGTGGTCTAAAAAAGCATGCACATAACAAACTTGTGTAGTTCTTTTTACCAAGTTTAAGATAGGAGCACCCAATTCCGACATTGTACCCATTGCTGATAGTTTCTACATAAGGTAGTCATTTCAAAACGCAAATGTAAGCACATCATAGAGCCCTTAATGATTGTTGATCAAATTATAAGTTATCTATGGTCTACCTAGATTTACGTTCTAGGATGACTACCATGTTAAAAAATTATCAGCATTGGGTACACTGTCGGAATTGGGTGCTCCTAGCATTGGGTACACTGTCGGAATTGGGTGCTCCTACCTTACATAATGTTTAGAATTCACTTGGTATAATTCAACCTTCCCGAACGCAATGGCCACCATTGACGCTTTGATTAGCTGCGATTTCTTCAATGTGTCTGCATGTGCCTGATGCAACATGCCTTTTTTGCTCTTTGTGTCCTCCAACTCAGATTGCACCATGAGATGCTCCAAACTCACCTGAAGCAATTATTTTTTATTAGTAGGAATTGTGTGAAAGTGCAATTATAGTAACGTGCTAATTTAAACCAGTTGAATGGAAATCATTGCTACGGTATTTAACCCCTAAAGGACCAAGGATTCATGGTTTTATAGTGACAAATTCAATCGATCATATTGTGAAAAACGAAATTCAAATGGGACCAAATTTTATATCACTAGAATTAGTGAAGAACATTGCATGTGTTAATAAAAATAAAATAAATTTGATCTAAAAGAAGTCTACATAGGACTTACTCAAAACTGCTAAAACAAACATGAAGCCCAATTTGCATTTCTTGGACATTCAAGGGTTAAGGTCTTCGTTAAACAGGAGAGTTGCAGTCCTTACCTTTTGTAGTATTTGCTTCAACTCTTTTCCTCTCGTATCCAAGATGTTAAGTTTTTCTTCAGCTAATGACAAGTCCGTTCCCAGTCTCTGTCAAAATGTTAAACATAACCAAAAAAATGTTAAATAATATGCAGAAGATATTTGCATGTTATTCTCCCTTCAATAAAATAAACCAACCATGTTTCCAATTCCGCTCTCATGTACCAACGGTGGACATTTTTGGTTTAGAATGTACACCATCAAAACATGACCTTGAGTGGAATTGGAAACACGGAGTGGTATTAGGTTGGTGTACATTATATCCTATGATTATCTAAGAACGATATTCTTGATGACGTTCTTGAAAGAGGCTGCAAACACCTTGGACCCAACTGCTAATTAAAGGAAAAATTTGGGTAATTAAGATGCTTCGTTTCCATAGGGAGGATTGTGAGGGTTGAAAATCATCACAACATAATAGAGCAATGCAATGGAGCACCCTTTTAAAAATTGGATGGAAAGAGAATCTTCACTTAGATCCACTTTTTTAAGTAATGAAGGAATGCCATTTGTATTCCATGAATTACGGGACTATCGTATCATTGCCATGTACACATCTATAGTTTCTAATTGTAACTATACTGTGATCCCATTGCAAAAGGATGTAAGTTCCCATTGCTCTATTATGCTATGATGTGAAAAATGAGGAAAAAGGGGACTAATGTGGAAATTTTCAACCCTCTTTTATTCTAAAATTTGCCTCAGTTACGATATAGTTTCCATTATTCTACGGAAAATAAAATTCTTGTCACTTGTAAAGAATACAGGGCAGTATTGTTCAACCTTACATGTTGTCTATCCTTGGTCTCCTGCAATGCATCTTGCAAAGACTGACGAGACGCCCATGGCCTGGGTGACGTACTCCCAACCTTGTCCCTTGCAGTTTGAGTCTGCACGAGGAGAAAACAAACAGCGGAGGAAGACAATTAATTAGCGATGAATTGTTTTATAATTGCAACAATATATGAACCGGATGAGTGCAGTGTTGATGGAGTAGAAAAAAAGATACTGCTGAAACACCACTTTTGTTAAAACAGAAAATGAAACGTGAAAATTGTACCAAACACAAAGTTACAATATAAGGAGAAGGCTTCGCTTTTCACTCGGTAGGTGAGTCAAACAGCGCCACTTCGCTCTCACTGCCCAAGCGCTCAAGACTTGGTGAATACAATGAAATCTGACACTGTTCTGAGTGAGAAGCAATGTCTTTGCTACTAGTGTTATGATTGTCGGAAATTTTATGAGATTGGCAATCGCCAATCCTCTTGCCATGCAGTCCTTGAAGTTTATGTTGTGATTTGAACGACATTGAAAATCATAAACCTCTTTCTTTCTTTCTTTCTTTCTTTATTTACATTTTCAGGACTTTTGCAAATTTTAAGTGCACAAATATTGCACATGCTCAGTTTTAATGGAATTGGTGTTCTAACCCTTTTGCCAAGCTTCTACTGCCAGAAGTAAGTTATTTCATTTTTTGAAGTGTCTTGGAAGTATTTAGGAAATTGTTTGATATTTGTGAAATCCAACAAAGAAAATTTTCAATTGTAGCAAGTGCCCGACCCACAATTAGATAATTTATCAGTTATTTGGCCTACCCTACCAAGATCCTACGATAGCTTCTTCACATGGTTTTAAAATATGCATACTAAGATGCGTTGGAATCCTTTTTGAATTGCCAACAAAAATTAAGCCAGACGATCTCACATGTATATCATTTTAATGCTTTTAGGTGTACAAACTTAACATGTAAGTGAAAAAACCTTGTCCCTCAGGCATGAGTAGTTGAACTACTCCCAACAGAGTCTTTATGTTCCCTAACCTGGTAGTAGTTAGACACAAATTAACTCAATTTTTTCAGAAAGTGCCACATGCAACTTTCTTATTGATTGTGACCATAACAAAGAGGATGTGGATGATGGGAAAGTTGACGTGGAACTTTAGAAGTGTCGGAGCTGCTACCAAGTTACGATATATGATAGTGTTTGGACCAGCATTATGATTATGTGAGTGAAATAAGCAACCTACACAACAAGACCAAAAGTAAAAATTAGATAATTAAAACCTCACCAAGCTCAAAAGCTCCTCATATAGCAAGTAGCCTCGCAAGGGCGTCTTTGGATACATGCTCTCCACCTCAGCCCGTCGCATGTTTTCTTCAATTGCTAGCCTCTCAGTTATTATGTTTTGTAGCGTGATGTTCACACTTTGAGCCACAATCCTTTCCTTGCAGTGTGGACATGGCGGGGCACACATGGGTCCTCCTTCCAGACGAGCTTTCTTCCTTTGAACGGCTGTGTGGACGGCAATACACTAATAAATTCAAAACACAATAGTCCAATGTAAGTAATTAATTAATGGTCAATTTGAGCTTTGAAAACATATAGATAGCATTTGATCAACACTTTAGGGTAAATAAATGTCTAAGCATGTCAGTTGAACTACTAACCTTGGCACAGAATGTGTGCCTACATGGTGTGAGGATAATAGGGGCTAAATGAGGAGGGTTCATGAGCGCAAAGCATATTGGACATGTGCAGCTATCTTTTGTCACCGAGCTGCAAACATCACAATTTGTACCACAACATGAGCTTAGTAAATCCTTCTACACTCAAACCTCTTTATAATGACCCTCTCTTCAATGACATTCTAGAATATTGCGCACTCTTGAAACACTATCATTGACATTGGCACACTTGTCACACATTCAAACTGTGTCATAGTGACATAGTTGAGACTCAAAGTGATCATATTCAAGAGGTTTAAGTGCATACCTCAAACCTTCTCAAAAATACTCCACACTTGTCACACTACCATTGATTGTAGCACATATTTCACACATGCAAAACATGTCAACATGAGCTACACCTACAAACTACACCTTTTGTGAAGTATAACAAGTTGAATAGGCTCTTATGTAAGGTTGATTGTCCTATTACCAACCACTTAAGCAATGTGACCTATATTTGGCAGTGGTAAATCTAGAAAAAAATTATGACCGCATTCAAAATAGGATTTTATGAGGATTGCTAAAAATTGCAACTTATAATTTGCATTTGTCAATTTTATACGAAATTCTAAAGTGGAAAGTAACCTGTGACCTAAAACCGATCACATGCTCTAATGCACAAATGAGGTACATCTTCCCTTTGAAAATCTAGAAATTAGGGTGATCGGTTTTGGGGCAGTGGTTGGTAATAGGACAACCAACCGTAGTGTTCGTTGTTGCTCAAAAACTGAACCCTAATCCCTGATATAAAATACTCCCTCTGTACGGAAATAATTGTCCTAATTTTTGGCAATATTTGTCCTTTTATTTGTATTTCAAAATTAAGGCTTATTCACTTCAAACTGGAGGACAATGAGAGTGACACAAAAATAACATACTAATATTAAAGACAAACCATTTTTTGAGTATCGAGACGGCTTTTTTTCGCAAAAGAAGTGTTAAGTTAAAATACATAAAAAACTAAGACATTATTTCCAGATAGAGGGAGTAAGCCATCAATCTACAGGTTAACTTAAAAAAAAAGGGGGCGGGGGGGGGCCGCCAATTACACTGTAAATTAAGCTACATAACCTCTCATTACTTTGTAGCTGCACTATGAAAGGGATAGAGCCTCTTGTATTACAGCTGCTTGTTTTTGTATTTGTGCTGCAAAGATTACTTTCCTGGCCTATTTTTATAAGATGTAAAGGAAGCATACTTTGGAATTAAAGCAGAGGATCCACAATGCAGCGACGCTGAATTCAACACTGAATTTAAGTTCTCCATAAGGAAGGCTGGCTCTGCTCAAACCCTTTAATTTGCATGACTTTTACTGCATGATCAAAGTTCTTTCAAGGAGCCACCATAGAACTAACTAACTGTAGAATGTGCAGATAATAAATAGTTTAAATGGCTGAAACTTGGTTATAAGAAAATGACAACGAATTACATGAAATGAACTGCGCATCTCTGGTAAGTACGTTACTGCAGAGCGGAAGAAGACGAAGGCCACTGCTGCTTCCACTGTTGCAGTTAGAGAGGAACCACTCACAGTACCCGGTTGATGTCCGGTTGATACCCGGTGTGTTAACCTGTAAAGGACCAAGGACCACAAATTGGGCCTCGAGTTACAAAATGCACACCTTGTTTGTTTTATTTGGTTTAGTTTTGAGTGAGTTATGATGATTTCAATTTGGGTGAGAAAAAAGAAGAGAGGAAAGGAAAGAAGGGTTGGGGTGTATGTATAATGTTAGCTAATAGGAATTCACAGAAAATTAATCAATATTTTATTGAAGTAGCAAGGGGAAGAATTGGTTTTTTTAAAATGGGTATTCTCCTATGAAATACAATTTGTTACATTTATTAAATTGAAATGCCAAAAACTAGAATGTCATGTCTAAGAACCACATTGCCATGATCAATAACCAACGAGAGTCCAATTTGCCAAAGGCCAAAGACCATATTGCCTTATGCCAAGAACCGTATTGCCAAAAACCAAAAACCAACTTGCTTGAAAATAACCAATACGGTACATCCAATGGGATTTTGGTCTTTGTTTAACTGCATTTTGGATTTGATCAAGGCATTCTAGTGTTTGGATTAGGGGGTCCTAGTGACCACGATGATAGCACTTCCCCCAACAATCCACGGTGGCCCTCCGGGCCAGAGTTTCTCTCTTTGGATTAGGGTTTTTTTTTCACTGTAGCAATGCTTCATGCATACAATGCAGGTGGTCCCTCCAAATTTAGACCATTGTGACTGTGTCACATCATTGGAATCTGACTCCAAGATGCCAGAATAAATCCTTATTTGCATAGGGCAACATGGACTCAATGTGATATTTGCACAAGGCTCTCTCCAAAAATAGGAGGGTTTCTTTGGTCCGGGTTGCTTTCTTGGGTTTTCTGGACCCAAACCCTAATTTGCAAACCAGATCTCAAGGATGTCATGGCTGGTGCGGTAGCGCAGAGATTAGCATTCTCACCCTCCACATTGCTCGCATCTGCTTCTCCGAGGTGAGCAAAAAAATTCTGACATCTTGAAGGTGCATCAATCTCTCCCATTGAGGTTAATATTTTCTCACATGTTGTCAATTAAGTCGCATCAATTTCTCGTTAGGAGAACATCATCGTTTTCCTCGATCCTTAAAGGGCGGTCATTGAATTCCAATTATTTGGCAGTTGTTGATTTCATCTCTAAAAGATGAATTTGGGAAGAAGAGGACCGGGTGCTTGGTGTTGAAACCCTAGTGGTAATGGTTTAAAGAGATTAGGGTTTGGGGTGTGTGTTGAGCAGTAAGTTGCGTGGGAGGAGGAGGTGGAGTGGTGTAGTTTCTTCCATGGAAACAGAAGAACAACAACGCAGGGCGGTTGTGAAGAGGAGCGTGGTGCTGTACCATTATCCCTGTCCTGATGGCGTCTTTGCTGCTTTGGCTGCGTATCTTTACCATACTGCCGTCGGCCGACCCGTTTCCTTCCTTCCCAACACTGTCTATGAGCCACTCAGGTAAAATCCTTTCGAACTACTCCCTCCGTCCCAAAGTTATTGTCATGTTTGAAAGTGCTTTTTTAAGTAGGCCAAAAAAAGACTTCCTTGTGGCTAATTTTATTTAGGTTGCAATGAACACATGCAATGTTTTTCAATCATTCTAGTGACATAATTTGGAACCTTTTTTTAATCATGTTTCTTACAATATGACCTACTTAAAAAAGCACTTTCAAACATGACAATAACTTTGGGACGGAGGGAGTAACAGCCAAATCCTTTGATTCATCAAGTGTACAACGATGTCAAATTCTGATTTCTTCATGTTTATTCACTCAACCTCTGCTGTCTAGAATAATATGATCTATGAGGAGAGCACCTTGGTTCAGGTTTTAGGGTTTGGGGTTTAACCCCTAAAGGACCAAGGATTCATGGTTTTAAAATGACAAATTTGATTGATCATATCGTGGAAAATCAATGCTCCCTCCGTCCCAAAAGTTATTGTCATGTTTGAAAGTGCTCTTTTAAGTAGGTCAAAAAAATACTTCCTTGTGGCTAATTTTATTTAGGTTGCATTGAACACATGCAATGTTCTTCAATCATTCTAGTGACATAATTTGGAACCTTTTTTTAATCATGTTTCTTACAATATGATCAATGAAATTGGCTCAAAGAAATACTCCCTAAGTCCCAAATTTCTTGTCATGTTTGAAAGTCATGTTTGAAAGTGCTTTTTTAAGTAGGTCAAAAAAAATACTTCCTTGTGGCTAATTTTATTTAGGTTGCAATGAACACATGCAATGTTCTTTAATCATTCTAGTGACATAATTTGGAACCTTTTTTAATCATGTTTCCTACAATATGATCAATGAAATTGGCTCAAAGAAATACCAAGCAAACAAGTTGGACAATAATTTTGGGACGGAGGGAGTAGTTCTTCTGAGATCAAATTTTATATCATCCGTGTTAGTGAAGAACATTGCATGTGTTGGTGTAACCAAGAAATTACATGGCACAAATCATGTTATGGACAACTTGGCATTATGGATTTTGATGCATGAAATTTCTCATATTCTCTCTAATGAACCTGCCTGACTCTGTTTTCTGTGGCGATGTGTGAGCAGGGTTGAAGATCTTTCTACGGAAAACGTGGAAACTTTTTACCTGCTGGACTTCGCAGGTCCACAGGGATTCGCTGTAGAGTTAGCAAAGAGGGCTAAACAGTAAGCGCTTTTCTCTTATCATATGAGTGTGGTGATGTTCTTTGTGTCCGTTAACCCCTAATAGACCAAGGATTCGTGGTCTTAAAATGACAAATTCAATCAACCTTATTGTGAAAAGTACAAGTCAGATGGGACCAAATTTTATATCACCAGAATCAGTGACAAACATTGCATGTTGTTGGGCAAAAAATAAATAAATTTGAACAAAAAGAAGTCCACATAGGACCTACTCAAAACTGCAAAAAAAAATATGAGGCCCAATTTGGCTTTTTGGTTAAGGAGGCTCATGTGCCGTTCTCTGTCTGATAGACTTTACAGTATCTTGGAAGCTGGCTGTTGAGAAAACTGTTTTTCTGAGCAATGAATTTTTGGAGGTGAGAATGAACCCTTAAAGGACATACCAAGCTTAATTTTCTCAGTTTTCAAACCACTTTGACCATGAATTGCTAGTAATGGAGAAATGTTTTTATGACTTTCTTCTCATGCATCATCTGTGACAATCATAGAATGTACCTACATTTTTAGAATGTACTCCCTCCGTCCCAAAGTTATTGTCATGTTTGAAAGTCATGTTTGAAAGTGTTTTTTTAAGTAGGTCAAGAAAATACTTCCTTGTGGCTAATTTTATTTAGGTTGCAATGAACACATGCAATGTTCTTCAATCATTCTAGTGACATAATTTGGAACCTTTTTTAATCATGTTTCTTACAATATGATCAATGAAATTGGCTCAAAGAAATACCAAGCAAACAAGTTGGACAACAACTTTGGGACGGAGGGAGTAAATTACTTCTATATTTTGAGGTTAAAACTCAAAAGTGCTCCTTTCTTTCTAAATCAGGAAATGTCCTTTT
This sequence comes from Pohlia nutans, assembly GCA_022496805.1. Lineage (NCBI taxonomy): Eukaryota > Viridiplantae > Streptophyta > Bryopsida > Bryales > Mniaceae > Pohlia > Pohlia nutans. The sequence goes on along the minus strand of CM040095.1, from coordinate 10,958,610 downwards.
AAGGGTTAACACATGCTATTGTGGTGCAGAGCAGAGTTGTGGTGTTGGATCATCACAAGACAGCACTGGAGACGCTTCCACCCAATGGAACAGGCCCTCCGAACTTGCACGTACTGCTTGACATGAAGCGAAGTGGTGCTACTGTTGCGTACGACTACTTCCTGCAACGATTTCAAGCGCAGTTCCCGTCCCAAAGTTTCATCCAGGCTGACCAAGCTCCACGCCTGGAAACTCTTTTCAAGTACATCCAAGACGCAGATCTGTGGACTTGTGCATTACCAGATAGTAAGCCTTTTAGCAGCGGCTTAGGTGACGCCAGGATTGAATATAGCGTGCCCAAAAATGCAGCGGTTTTTGACCAGGTACAACCAGCAACTGCTTCATTTAACCCCTGAGCGTCCACTGTGTATTTTCTGTAGTGTACGAAAATTGGACCCCCTGCTGCAAATCATCTGTTTGTGTGAAAATGGCTTCAGTTTGACACGATCAACACTGTTGATTTTGTAGTATAGAACAAGAGCTTTAACCCTTTAACGTCCCATTCCTTTGCAGAATAGTCAAACTCCACTTTTATACACAGTTTAGCTTTCAAGAATTGATAAAATATATTTTTTGATATTTTTCATACATGAAATTGTATGTTTCCTATTAGTCCAAAAAACTTCTGATTTTTAATACAAAATGAATTTTTTACAAATATTTAGGTCAAATACTTCAAGAAATTCATATCAATTACAAAAAATCTTTAAAAAAATTTAAATTTCTAGAACATGTGCAAATGACAATGGAGAATCACGTGATATATTTTTGTAGATTTTTTTAATTTTAATTTTAAAATTCAAAAGGTGAACATCCTATACAGTGCAATTCAGACCTTGAGCTACCTAGCTTGCAACAGAAATAAAATATTCAATACTTGAAATTTATAAGATCCGAAAAGTAAAGTGAAAACTAGATTCGATAAACTTCATTTTCTCAATTGAGAGCAATAGCAAAAAACATCATCTTCAAGTTCAAAATTGGCTTTGACCAACAATCATCTGCTATTTGGATGGGCGGTCCTTAAAGGGTTAAAATCATGTATTGCAATCCGAAAACCAAGATAAAATGAGAAAATGCCATGGTTGCAAAGTTCAGTGATGCAGATGGTCATATTGGGCGTTTTGGACGCTTAGAGGTTAACCCTTAAAGGACAATGCAAGCCCTACGGGCTTGATAGTATTTTGAGAGAATCTTGCTCATAACTTTTACTCCGTTGCACCAATTGGGGTTTTTAAAATGCCAAACTGGGCACCTTTGAGGGATCTACACTTCTTTAGGATAGAACCAAAGCAAATTAGAAAAAGAATCATGCTTAAAGTGGAGTTTAAAAGAGATTTTGGGTGTGGAATCGGGAAAGCATATGTCCTTTAAGGGTTAACAAATAAAAAGAGGAACCCTGTACCAAATCGCTACAGTAGACGTCTTCATGTTGTCAATGAAATGTTTGGTTAGTGTTGCTCAGATACTCCAGTTGGTGGTTCTTTGACAGCTATTGGCGTTGGATCCCGAGGTCCTCATCAAGAAGGGGAAAGTGAGCCTCCAGGAAAATCAGAAGCGCATTGACCAAGCTCTGGATAACTCCTTTGCAGTATCTCTCGGGCAAGGAAAGTTCGGTCAGTGCCTGGTCAGTATTTCCCCAGGCTCTTGAATTTAGTGATTTTGGACGTGGTAAGGTAGCGCACTTGAACAACACATGTACTATTATTAGATTTTAAATATTTTTATGCACAAATCATAGAGAATTTCAATACACCAAAGAACGCATTATTTGGATACCATGTACAAAAGTCTCAAAGTTCCACAGTTTTAGACATGAGTTCTAATGTTGAGGTGGTGTACATTCTCAAAATCAACGTTGTGCAAGATTTTGGGGTTTCATATTTAGGGCCACTTCACACTATGGCCGAAGGTTGAGAGGCCGTCGATTTCCACCAATCAAATTGCAAGAAACCATGGTTTCGGCCTCTTGACCCTTCACACTAGAGGCCAAAGTCCAAAGGCCATGGACCTTCAAAATGCTTACATGGCAACACTTTTTGACCAAGGTGACGGCCTCTCGAGAGGAAGTTTGGGTCCTACATTTTGCAAGACCCGTCACTATGGTCGAGAGGCCATCGATTTCTTTTCATAAAAAATGAAAACTATATTTTATTGCCTATTTTCAGTAGATTTCTTTGGACTCTCAATTCCACGGCCTCTCGACTTGGACGGCCATAGTGTGAAGCGGCCCTTAGATAGATGTTGCAATTAGGCACCTCTACCTTATTACAGAAATGCAACAGTTTGGAAGCATTCGGTTTTCTCAGGAAACTTTCTTAGGGTTCAATAGCTTATTGGTCAAATTGCCACCGAAAGGACCAAGGATTCATAGTTTTAAAATGAAATTCAATCAATCATATTATGAAAAGATAATTCAAATGGGAACCAATTTTATATTACCGGAACCAACAACGATCATTGCATTTCATGAAAAAAAAACTTGAATAAAAAGAATTGAACAAAAAGAAGTCCACATAGGACCCTCCTCAAAACTGCTCATTTTTTTGATCGAGCCTAGGGTTAATGGAACATATTTTGGGTCATGTTTCTGACATTACCCTTACTCTCTCAGGCAGTGCGAGCAGACTCAGTGGCAAATCTGCGAAGCGAACTTGGTAACCAGCTGGCTGCAAAAAGTCGAGACCAAGGTCTCCGGTGAGTTCTCCAACCATCAGAAATACTCCCTTTTTGTCTGGAAACAACTGTCCTAGTTTTTGGTGTGTTTTAACTCAACGTTTTTTTGGCCCAAAAAAGTCGTCTCATTACCCAAAAATGGTCTATCTTTAATGGTATTATGCAGTTTTTGTGTCACTCTCATTGTCCACCTCGTTTGAAGTGGACAGGGCTCACGTTTGAACTGTAAAACATAGGACAATTATTGCCAAAAACTAGGACAATTATTTCCGGTCAGAGGGAGTACTTGTGAGATTGCACATCATGAAATCGTGGTTGTGCATGAGTTACTTTAGTGGAAGGAGAAGGGTTTAGGGTTTAGGGTTTAGGGTTTAGGGTTTAAGGTTTGGGGCCTCTCATCACTATGATCCTAATATTCAAGGTCTGGGCAGGCCCATTGGAGCTGTGGTGTATGTGGAGGAAGCGCTGAATGATGCTTCTATGTTCAAAATAAGCTTGCGTAGCATAGGAGATGCTGATGATACTACTCAAATCTCTCAGGTGTGCCTCACTGCATGATTGCTCAATTAATAACGATAATAGGAACCAGCAATGAAACTCCATGTTCCTACGACTGCTCACCAAAATCAATTACCGTACGTAGTGGTCAGTTTCGACAGACCCGTGACGAAATGGATTATTTTTAAGGGTGCCAGGGTTTCGGCAACACGAATAGAAATATTCTCAATCTTCGAAGTGGCTCACAATTATTATTTAGCTTTTTCGCACCAAGTAAGAGGAATTCTAAACTTGGACATTCACTGTGACGATTCACTCTGGACGATTCACTATGGACATTCACTGTGGTTTGATTATGAGTTTTATCTTTAATTTGAAGCATCTTTATTCAATATCTCAATTTTTTTATTTTTCCACTTCAATCTTTGAATTTTTGCACTTTCAAACAACTGTAAATTTTTCAAAAATTAGGCAATAAGGGCTTACAATTTCTGCACTTTCAAAAAATCCTAACATATAATTTTCCAAAAGATTCAACATTCTTAGTTTGAATTAATCTATGTCGAAACTGACCACGAGGTAGGGTATGAGCAATATTAGGAACAATGAAATTAACGCCCTTCCTTTCTGACTCATGTGCAAAAGTAACCCTTTGTTGTATAACAGTAAAAATTAACTTGATTTTTGAGGTTGTGGTGAAATTTGGTTTTGAAAAAAACTTTGTTTTATCTGAAACAGGGGTACTGTAATAGTAATGAGGTGTTCAATGGGGGGTTAACACCTGGCATCTCTCTGGGTCGCCTGGGTATTAACCCCTAAGGGATCGTAAGGCCCCTCATGTCTTTTTTAGTAGTTGTGAGTAGGTTTTATGTAGATTTTTTTTTGTTCAAATTTATTTATTTATTATTCGACATATGTAATAATCTTCACTAATTCCAGTGATATAAAATTTATATTATATTTATCCCATTTATCCCATTTATATTATATTTTTCATAACATGATCGTTTAGATTTGTCCTTTTAAAACCACAAATGCTTGGTCCTTTAGGGGTTAGCCCCGAGTCTGCATTTTTTTAAGAAATTCTTGTATAGGAACAGCAACCTTTTGTTGCAATGGTGTCTCAGTGTTTTAGACTTCACCAGGTAAAAGTTTTTTAAATGTAATAAGACACTCAGACATAGTAATCACAAATAGTCACATGGCACAAATAGGGTGGTTTGCCTAATAAAGGAAGTTATGAACTTGGACTCGCATCGGCATTTTCTCTTTTATCACAGCCGTTTGGAATGAATGCTTTTGTCTCTATTGTAGAATTTCTTGGATTTAGTGTATTCTTTTAGTCTCAAGTCTTTTGCTTTGAATGTGATTATCACACAATGTAGCAGTAGCGCACTTCATACCAAAGGCACAACTCTCCTGAGTTTGAAAAATTCAAACTTAAATTGGCTTTTTTGTTATTGATTTTTCAGGCGTATGGAGGTGGAGGTCATCGTAACGCGAGCTCCTTTCTGTTGCCCAGACATGACTTTGAGACATGGAAGGCTTAGATGTGTGCCAAATTGGGCCTTGTGTTTTTTTTTATTTAATTTTAAAGCAGTTTTGAGTAGGTCCTATATGGACTTCCTTTGTTCAAATAAATATATGTTTTTTTTACCAACACATGCAATTTTCTGGTGATATAAATTTTGGTCCCATTTGATCCAATTGATTGAACTTGTTCATTTTAAAACCATAAATCCTCGGGCCTTTAGGGGTTAATTTTCCAGTTTTGACGCTTGTAGTGTAGTACAAGATGATTGTGGGTGACGCCTTCTGGAACATGGTAAACATGGCCGATAATCATTTTTTAAAAATAATCCATACTTCAAATACGATCAAATTACAAAGAAAAACATTTGTTTGTAAATATTGGTGATAGCAATTTTACATCAAAGATATAATTTAAAATTCAAAACCTAAAACTTCAGTTCAAACATCGACACCAAATTTTCCCTTGAAGTTGCACTTGTCCCTTGCAACCTGATAGGTATTACAAAAAGAAGTCAATGTTGGAAAACAACTCGAAAGACATGACTGAATTCTTGCGTCAATGCCGTATTTAGAATTGCATCATTCCAGCTAAGTTTCAGAAGCAACCCTGCGATGTATCTGGCATCTATAAATTAGTCACCTCAAGGTCAAATTTAGTTGAGCCTCTTTAGTTCACAAATGAAAGACCAATTTGAAATAAAACAGGGAGGACAGAGCGCTTTGTCTCCTTGAATATGATGATGCGTGAACCTATCGTTCGGTTTGGTGAAAGCAGTTGTCCGCAATACAATCTCTTCACTCGGCTTTAGAATTCATGAAGACGTTTAACTCCGATGGCCAGATTTCTATCAAAAATGGATTCCCTCCTGGTAGACCTCTCAAGAACAGCTTTGGGATTTATGGTGGGAGCATCCAACTCTGGCAGTCCAATTTTTAGCAAAAAGTACTTCTACTTTGCATCATTGGAAGCTCATCATCTCATCACCGACTCTTTCACACACTCCCGAGTTCCTGATCTGCAAATAATCGAACCAAAAATATTAACTACTACAACATTCTCAAAGACTTCACAATCATTGATATTCACACCCACAAACAGGCTGCATCAGGTCTCAATGAAACATACCTGTACTTCAAGAAAATGTTTAAGAACCGTGGGTTTTCCTTGCTCTGAGATAATTCAATTGAACCTGAAATTTCCTGATCTTGTTTCACCGCAATTGGATCATATACATATAGAACAGTCTGCAGCAACCAGGAGTGCACAGATATTTAAAAGCTGAAACCTTAAAATAATCAGGGAAATTCTGCTTCCAAGGGAAAAAAATTAACTTCAATCACAATTAGATGATTCTACACACTAAAGCAACCCAGGGAGAACTATGTGAGTCTGCATACGAACCTGAGCCCAATGAGTTGGAGTAGAATCAGGAGCGGTGGAGAGGACAATACAATCATCAGGATTTGCTCGTTTCTTCGACCCTCTGATTCCAACAGTGTCATAATCGCCAGACAAAGCGCTACCTAAAGTGGACTCCGATTTCACATCCGTTTCTTGAGGAACTCGAGTACCAAATGAAACATCGAACCAAAGAGCAAATCCGTGTAGGGAAGCTGCAATCTCAAGAATAAAAATTTCAGGCTACCGGAGGAATTACAACAGTCGCTCTGCACAAGGGTGTGAATCTCGAGGCTCAATTATAATTAAAAAATAAAAATAAAATCCAAGAGTATTCGTAGACACGTGACATCTCATTCTAGTTCTAGATATACTTAAAAACCAACATATGTCCCGACTCTTACGATTACTGGTCGAGAGTTAGAGAGCAAGACACTTGCAGGTATTCTAAACCTAAGATAGTCATGAGTTTTCAATCCCCACGTATTTACAAACAAGAGTCCGCTTCAATTATAGGATGACAATAAACCAGCACACCACATGAAAATACATGGGGATGTAAAAAACGTGTACCCATCATAATGGAAGACACAGAGAAGTCAGCTTTCACTGTTTCAAGTTCGTTGATAGTAACCGTCTTGCAATTAATTTGCTTGATCTGCAAACAGATTCCAACATTAACAGATACTAAAAAAAGGACAATAAAGCTTCCCAAATATAAATGCAATAGAAAAGAACAGCAATAAACATATCTGTAAATATTTAATATCTGTAAAATGTGATTAACTTCAACGAACTCATAAATATTTAGAGAACCTAACAGTTTACCAAAAAATTCCAGGATCAAATGTAGCTCAGGGAGAATAAAAATTATACCACTATAGGCCATGATAAAACACTCTCGGCTGGAATTGTCTCAATGCATGGCTCCTCAAAAGAACACTGCTTCGCCAAAGGTAAAATTGCCGACACTGCCACCAGTTTAACAAACAATTCATTGATCTTCTTGAAACAAGGCACTAGCATCTTTCTCAAGGACCGAGGAGGGACTCTGAAAAATTACAACATAATACATTGCAAACATGAGCTCTTCTCAATACTTACTATCAATGCCATAAACACTGCGCCAAAAATCAATACACTCTGAATATTTCTCAGGATTGGTGACTGGCGCCATGTACAACTGCACACACAACGGTCTGAGCTAAGTACAACATGGAAATTCACGTCTGAATATCAATTTCTTATTTGACAAATGCCAGCATTCTAGGTCAACAGACTGTACAATGGAAATCTTGAATAAAATAGAGGCTTTGCATCCATGAAAAATAAAATATCTGAAAAAATGATATGGTTTTGCTCATACATCTATTTCCGATGCTAAAATCACAAATTATAAACTCGGTACTCGAATACTTGATTGTTGAAAAGTTCACGGATATTTCAGCGGCAGCCTGAGACTACTAAACACCTAAAGGCTGCAGCAATTGCTGCGTTACAAAGGGAAATTCAGAAGGATGGGGAAGTTTTGGACCCGCATAAGGATTGCAGACACATACAGTGGCAAACGAAGGAAGCATGAGACCTCCAGTTTTTAGCCAGCGATCTCGGGCATATATGACGCTCCCTAACATGCTCTGCCAGTATAACCTCACGTTAGAACAGTCACTTCCTCAAGACAGAGTCTCCGGCACAGAAGGAAAAAAACCAAATCTTCATTAACACAATCTGCTACTTTTTGTACAACCGAATCCAAAAATGGCTCTATGGATGAGGTATCTGTAAAACAAGCTTATTATCAATTAGATCTACCCCACATATTGTACCACCACAAATATCAGCTTCGTAATTTGTTACTTCCAAAAATAATTCCCCACGAATTCCTGAGAGCACAACTGCAGTTACCTCGTAAAGCAGCATATACCCCATCCATTCCGATACAATAACATCCACTTCGTCATCGATTTGTAAGTCCTGAACAGAAAAACACACAAGCGTATAATTCATCCAGAATTCATAGTTGCGCTAAACATTATTTAACTTCAAGAGAGAAGGTTTTTCTAACGAAAAAAGCTACGATGTCCAACACTTCTAAAGAGGAACCAACAAAAAAATGTCGAAGTTTACTCATATGGCTACCTATAAGATACAATTCGAACACCGTCAAACACTTCAATTGACAAACAGGCCATGATGGTACTTGAAAGGAAGTAGCACCTCCACCCTCCCGTGATGGACAGTAATAACATCAGAAAGATGATTTGCCTTCACCACTTCTTTTGCCTGGAAAACAAACAAAAGCCCAAATACTATCAGAAGATGAAGCAACACTCAAAGAATTTCTACCGGTAGACTTGCTCTAGACATTTTTCGTGCTTTCCGGAATACTTGACATAAAATCTAAACAAAACTAACCTTGCATCCACTCATAAGGGTCGCTAAAGAGATGTAAAATTCAAGTAAAGTGGATATCGACCATTTCTACTATGAAAGGTGAGCATCGTACCTGCACTGCAATGTCACTGGCGTCCACGGCATAAACCTGAAAAAGAGCGTAAGAAAAAGACCTAATCAGGTTACTTGTCGCCCCGTTATTCTTTTAATAGCAAGCACACTTTAAACAAGCAATAGTGAACTGAGATATGATTTTATTTGCAAGAAGGAAAGATCTAACACGGCTAAATGTAAACAGATACACCAACGCCAATTTTGATGTGTATGTATCTTCTATTCTAGCTATCACGCCCATGCAATCAGAGCTTATGGACGTAAACTGAAGCTGACCTACCAAAACAGGAACTTGCAGCAGCAAAAGAAAGGTGAGCACATAAATCAGCTCGATATTATGAGGATGATGCTCACTGATGTTAAAAGAGGAAAATCTACCAAACTTTAAGAAAGAGAAGTCTATGCTGAAGGCAAAGAACGCTGAGATTCAAGCCCTGCAAAAGGATTGGGAGAGTGCTATTGGTAGAATATCTCCTGAGCCCATAATGAAAACCATTTGAAGGTAAGGTAGGCATTTAGATAGCTTGGAAACAGAGAAATCCAAACTCAAAGCAGAGGTGCAGGTTCCGTCTGCTAGGATGAGCATTCAAGTATATAATTCTCCCCACAGATGATAACAACAATAAGCAACTCCTGAAAGCTACTCGGAGACACAGATAGAAAATAATGAGAAATTATCGTCAATACCTCTTACAGAGGAGAAAAATCTTGCCGCCTACGAAGTAAAACTAAAACTACCGAAATCTAAACTGCAACACAAAAAGAACCTTTGAAGCACTGAAGCCTTCAGAAGCACGTGATAACAAGAGAGATGGACAAATAGCTGAGCACGTGATAACAAGAGAGATGGACAAAGTGAGACACTCTCTTGAATGAGTATCAAGGCTAGTTGAGAGCAGGAAGGAGCTTGAAACTCTCCAATTAGAACTACAGACTAAGCAGGTCCTACAAGAATTCTAACCGACAAACAGCCAGAAAACAAAAGATACATACATGAGCGGACAGCGAAAATCTGGAGCAGTAACATTCAAAACCAATCATCCGAAAAATGCAGGCATTCCCTCCATATTCTCGGAACTTCTCCAAATATCATCTCAACGATTCAGTTCTGAAAAAAAATTCATACTGCGTAATCGAAAGCGGCAATAGTAAAAATTAAGAGATGTTTCGAGGAACTTGCCTTTCGAGCACCCGCCTTAGCACAGAAAATAGACAGTATGCCTGTCCCGCATCCTACATCCATAACAACCTGCTTACCAAACACCGAAAATATGTGTCAACCGCAAGACAATGAAAATATCTCTCCGTAGCATGTAACCAAAAAAATTGATATAAATCTTGGAATCCCGGTAACAGGAAAACAGAATAGTATCGTTCTCCAGCTACTAATTCAGTAACAATTTGCATAGTTTTTGACGTTTTTTCAATCTTTCTATGTGAACTTAGAGTATTCAAAAACAGAATAGTCTCGTTCTCCAGCTACTAATTCAGTCACAATTTGAATAGTTTTTGACGTTTTTTCAATCTTTCTATGTGAACTTACAGTGTATTCAAAAACAGAATCGAAAAAAAATGCAGGCAATCGAAAATTTTAATATTCCGTTTTCCAGTAACGCTGACCTTATCTCGGATGAAGTCGGCGTGGAAGAAGATTGCATCTCGGTAGGCATCCGTGCGAGCCCGATCCTGCACGGGGCATTACATCACTCTGTAAGCTGAAAAAAAACAAACGGATTTCACAATTTTACGTATGCGGAATGCGAGAGACGAGTTAGAAAAATCGAGCAATACCTTGATCATTTCTTCGTGGATGCCGACGTGAGAGTACGCCTGGAAGTAGGCTCGATCGTGGTCGAGGAAGCTGGTCGCGACAACGCCTTCCTTCTTCGTCGGCGAGGCCCCGGGGGCAGCAGTAATAGCCGCGCGGCGCGAGAGCGCATACTTTTCTCTCATGTTTTTGAAGAAAGGAAAAACAAAAACAATTTCTGTAACGCACAAGTGAGGCGGAAGACGAAGATGAAGAGAGCTACCTTTAAGCGGAAGCCAACAGGTCCGCAATACGTTACAGAAAGGGCAATGGCAGCACGGCCATGGCAGAGAATGAAGTGCAGGCGGCAAGTACGGGCGCGGCAGCAAGCGGAAGGGAGGGAAAACACATTGCCCTCGTTGAAGACGCCCTTACCGGGCCCGTCATCTTCCCCTCCAAATACCACGCTATGATATAACCTTAGCGGCGTGAAAACATGCCCCAGTTGAAGACGCCCTTGCCGGGCCCGTCATCTCCCCGCCAAAGACCACGCTATGCTATAGCAAACTAAGTTGAAGACACCCTTACCGGGCCTGTAGCTCTTTCGTCTCTGCCAAAGATCACGCTATACTATATTGTAGGTGGAGGGCAAATTCGGCTGACGATGTTTCTAGGAATAAAAACAAATGCCAAAATTGTTGGAAAATTGTATCTTTGAAGATTTTTTTTAACGGTGCAAAGGAAAATTTTCAAGAAATTTTGTAAATATTTTCTTTTTCAATAATTTATTTTAACTTTAGTTTATTATTTGGTAACGTAAAATACATTCTTTATTTTTCTAATATATGATTTTGCAATACTATGAAATAATATGAATGGCATGAATTGATCTATCTATAGATCAACACCATTTACTAAACTTTTCATTTCATTTTGGTTACTTGTTATTTGAGTAACAATTTAGTGGAAAGCTTTTATAATAGTGAGTTTAACCCCTAAACACTCAAACGACCACTTTATGATCGTTGCCCTAAACCAAAAAAAATATATATATTTTGAAATAGTACATCAAGTCTACAGTGACGAACGAAACTGAGCATTGATTTGAAACTTTTCCATTCAAACAACCATACCATGAGCATCAATGGGCAAAGTCCAAAAGTAGATATGCAAAAGTTGTAGCATGCAACATATAACACATTACTATGGAAGTCTGAAAAAAAACTCGATTGTTATTTGAAAAAAATGAATGTCAAAGTTAGCCCTATCTAATACTTGGTTTTGTACGCCATAATTCAGAAATATTTCAAACTCTTTGTGCATTGGCATTTTGGAATACATCATTTTAGATTACAGTACACAAAAATTGAAGGAAGTTGACATTTATAGAATTTAGAATATTCACAATTTGACAAACATGCAAATGATGTTGATTTTCATGATATTTGAATATTTTGAGAGCATGGGAATATATTGGCCATTGTAAAGAGTGCATAAGTTGAAACATGAACCATTGTTACATCTTAGTGCCCTTGCAATTGAAATATTTGTTGAGTAGGAAATTGCATTTAATTTATATATTAGAGTTGTATAATGTAGTTTTTTGGTCTAATTTTTTTGTATAAAGTTTAGAGTTCATAACGTACATAACTGATTCAACCAATTCATAGTTGTGTTTATAATTTTTCGATTTCCTATACAAAATCTAACCTTCTCCAAAATATTTTGAAAATTACAATTATGATGACACCAAATTTTTTATGACCGGAATCATAGAAAAATATTGCATGTGATAGTATAACAATAAATAAATTCGAACACAGAAGTGCCACTCAGGGCCCACTCAAAATTGCTGAAATTAAATAAGTGAACATGTGGCCCAATTTGGTCGGGCCTACAGACTTCTTGGTTGTTAGGGTTTCCGAGTTGGAATTGGATTGGTTGGGCCCCGTGAGGGGCGTTCCAAAAAAAGGGATATGCCGGTGGGTGTACCCAGCGCACGGTATTCTTTAGTAAAAGGCGAAAGAATAGTTCGCTCTGTGCTGAGCACCCGGCTGTGTGAATTTCATCTCTGGGACTCAAGGCTTTATACTGGGGTATTGACGCTTCCTCGGCAATGCTTATGGGATATATGCGCGGGGAGTTTTCTGAGCAGAGGCTCAGGGAGAGCTTGTGGACGAGGAGTCAGTTCTCTTTGTTTCCGGCTTCTTAGCCATGCAGCTGCTGTGAAGTAGGACGTAACGATAGCCCAGTCATATCACTTAGACTATGACTATGTAATTACAATCCATTTCACCCTTAAAAAGGGCTGATGGGGATAGTAGATACTTTGACGTATATCCGACATTTGTTGTAAATAGAAGTTTCAAATTGAGAACCCACTAACTGATTAAAATCACATCAACGCAAATTGTTAACGCATAGGAGGTGTGAAACCATGCCAAATACATTGGAATCTTGCTGTATAATACTGGTCGGAAAGGGCTCTCTGAACATTTGAGGGTTAAGTATCTGAACACCTTGGAGGACATTCTTATTGCCTCACAATTCTTGATAAATCTGCGTGGAGACAACCCCAAATGAAATCGTATTTTTCCAACAAAAAGACATGAAGGTTGCAATTGCGGTGGTGTGGAATTGGGGTCTGGGTTGAAATGTGTACGATAATTTGACTGAGCATAAATCGTAGTTCTCCTACATGCCAAGTCAACCATAAGATGTAGTCAAGGGATGTCAATACAAGATCATGAAATACAAAGAATTTGCTGCCACCAGTGCAAGAAAACATATAGATAGAGAGCATTTATGCTGCTGACTGTTTTGAAAAACGTTTTTAAAGATTCCACTTTGGTCTTCAGTTCGAGTTTGTGAACTCGACTGACCTCTAGCCTGACCTAACTGTAGTCTACATTCTACAGATATACTGGGCCCCAAACATCTTAAGAACTTTATGTTCCAGAGCAGAGTGTAAGTTGGTCTCCTCTTTTTCAAGCTTACCGAAGCTACCATATCCCTTGACCAAAATTGCGCTTTCGGATGGCTAAGCCAGCGCCCGGTACGATTTGTCCAGATAATATGCGGGCAATTTTTCCAGTAACTTACCATGGGGGATAACTGTACAAATATCCACATCACCCTCCCAAAAAGCTGAATCCACACGTTGGACGATCAGAAAGTGTTTCCAGTAGCAGCATTGTGTATTGCGAGTTACCCTCGAATTCCATCTTGTGCAAGAGACTTAATGCAAGTTACTGCAGTCTTGCACCAAGATGTTCCACCCCTTCCGAAAATTAGAAGAGGCTTGTTTTCTTCATAATCCTGTAAAACTCCTCCTCGTTGATCTCACCGTCGCCTGTTCACAAGCATGGGCAATCACAGAACTTACATACTAAAAAAAGAATAAAATTTAATGACAATGATTTTATGCTACAAATGAGCTAAACTTTTGAATTTGAATTCAAGCATACATATTCATCAAGTTCATCATGCTGATATCAAGAATCAACTTTGTGAAACATACCATCACGATCGGCTTCATCGATCATTTCCTGCAACTCTTCGTCTGTCATGTTCTCGCCCAGCTCCTTTGCAACTCGCTTTAGGTTTTTGAATGAGATCTTACCCTGTTGTGAAACACATTTGCTTTAGTAATTGCTGCCACTGACATTATGACATAATCCACCACTATATTTGATTCATGTTTGATTCATATTCTACTAACTACTTTGATTCCTACTTGCCTGCAAACTTTGTCAATAATGAACCCAATTTAAATGTAAAAAAATCATACTTGATTACCCAAGCCTTTCACATAAATATATGTATTCTTTCTTACTCATCTACAAAGCGAAGAATTATCTGTTTGGAGTGTGCTTATTTTAAACAAAACTAGTAAATAACTCTGCTTCAAGTAAACAGAGTTGATGATTTGAGTTACAGATTTCAAGGTAAGTAACCCAATTATCCAAGATACTCACAGTCTCGTCATCATCAAACAGACGGAAAGCCTTCATGATTTCCTCCTTGGAATCACGTTCTCCCATTTTTGCTGTCATCATTTGTAAGAACTCCTCAAAATCGATAGTACCACTTCCATCTTTGTCGATGTCAGTAATCATCTTCTTGATTTCCTGAAATACACGTTATCATACAAAAATTAGGACATTTCTCCGACAATGCCTGAACTCTTGGATTGAGCTTTCAATAGTGTTCATTCACATTTCATAATGTCAATTGAGGAACAAAAATCACATGGAAACATCAAATACGAACAGCAAAAGCAAAGAATCAGTTCCAGCAGCAGGCATATTATCTCTGCCAGACTTCAATAAAAAAAAAAGCAATTTCCAAAACCAAAAAGCAGTATAGCAAACAACTGACCTCTTTCTTAGGTTCAAATCCAAGAGCCCTGCCACACACAATGAATGATCAGCCGTCAAGCACTCAGTTCTATAGACCATTTATGCAGCAACTTACTGTGATGCAACACTTTTGATAGTTTTCTAAGCTACATAATTCTAATACGGTTATAATAGACAATTTCCCTTATAAGTACTAGAATAAACACAAAAAGATACATGAAAAATAAAGCAGGTTACCTCATAGCCACTTTCAGTTCCTTTGCGTCAATCGTTCCTGCACGACGTAGATGCACACGCAAACTACTCGATCAGCAAAAAAATACCTGAACATCCGCACTAAAAGTTTGAAATTGTTGAGTCATGATTTGATCAAACATACCAGAGCCATCAGTATCAAATAGGTCAAAGGCTTCACGGATCTCTTGTTTCTGCTCCTCCGTGAGACCCTGGGAGCGGCCCTTGTTCTTGTCCCGCCTCGCGGTACCCATGCCTTTGCGGAAACTCTGCAATGCACAAGCAAAACCTCATCATCAACAGAGAATGAATACTAATGATTGCTCATCATGAGTTCCCGAAGGCGCAGGCACCAGTTCCTTACCGTACTGGCCTGCAATTACAGAGTGCGCTCTTCAGCAAAAGAAACCTAAATCTGGAGCACGTATACATCAGACATTATTATGTGCATGTGATTTGAGAAGGTAACCTTACTCAATCTGCACCTCGTTTCCAGCGAACGAAAATAGGAGGAAAAAAAGAACAATACAATAGAAACCCGCTAAGGATGATCGAAACCCTGTTTCTCGATCCTTACCATGGTTGCAGCAAAGGTTTCTCGATCTCCTGGAAGCAGAAAATTTCTCTGTAATTTGTGCGCCCGAGTAATCGCCTGCAATAGAAAAGATCTGGAAAGAAATGGAACAGAAATGGAGCTGAATGCAGAGCAGAGTGGAGGGCGGGGTAAGGGTTACGCCAAGAACGGAGAAGGCAGTCGGTCGGTAGGGGCGGTCACACCCTCTCGTTCCCATGGCCGTGGCGCAGTAACCGACTGCCCCCCCCCCGCCTGGTAGGTAGCAAAAGCGCGTCGTTATTGGCCGTCGGTCGCAACCGTCGCCAAACCGTAACGGAGCGGTTACAGTATGCGTCGTTCGTCGTAGTTGATTCTTCGTCCAACGAATGGGTTTCGTCGTCGTCGAATGGATGAAATGCGTGGAATGACGGATGACTTTGTGCTGACGAATGACTTCGGGCTAACGAATGACTGGGATCACTTTTCAATTACAACCCACGACCCAAGTTGAAAGGAGAGAAGGTTATGAGTTGCAACTTGTGATATCGATGGTGACAGGTTGCCAATGGGATTGAGCCGTATTAGCGTTAAAAAGTCAATGTTTATTAAATACTTAATCATGCAAGTTATTCTAGACTTAATATAGTAAAATCTAGCTTCTTTTTTTAGTTATTGTTGTGATCAGTAAGTCATAAGACCCTTGTGAGTTACATAACATTTAATAGCCTTCATGCGCTCTATCTTTCCTTCATGTATCATCTTAGGTCTAGCCACCTGTCCTCTTAGCTACTGATTTGATCTTGTTGGAATATGTTGCACCAACTATTGTGGGGTAAGGCATAGTCACTACAAGCTATTTAATGTTACTCAGTAAAGTAGGATATTTGGGCGGAATTCCGTGCATTATTAAAATTAGTGAAATAGGAATGTTCAAATTCGAGAGTGTAATGCATGATATCACTTTTTACTTTCTAAATCAAGCCCAACACTATAATAAAACTTCAATTGCCTCCAAACATAATAGCCCCAACTATGAGATTGAAGTCTCGTTTCCAAATTGCCTCCTCTTGCGGGACAAAAGTCTAATGTGAGGTGATATCTCCTATTTGCATGCAAGCTTCAAAGTCTTCTATCACCATCACTACCATTTCTAAGGCAAATCTTTGATCACTTACAATGTACAAAATTTTGAGAATATAAAAGCATGTATGGTCTTGTTGATTTTGTCTTGAAAAATTCTTTGATTTGATAATTGGTAAAACCAAATGGCAAAAAACTGCCCAAAATCAAACCGTTGTATGATTAAAGCAACAACTCTTCAAACACTCATAACTTACGAACAATTGGGAATTAAGGATTACATTTATTACGCTCCCCACCCCACCACCCCACCACCCCAACAACCATTAAAGAACCTAAATCCGACTACTCGTCATTCAATCACAAAGCTTCTATAAGTGTGTGGAACTGGGGTGTTCATGATGCAATTCATGATACTTTTTGTGTTGAAAAAACCACCACCTATTATATGGCATCATTAGGGTGTGACTAACTTTTCGCTTTCAAAATTCATATGAAAAACATTTTAACCAAGGAAAAGAAAATGCTTTTTCCGAGGCTTTTTCTTACTTTTAGTCATGGATACTATCGGTCTATGAGCCAAACATAGCTCCAATTCAATTTCCAAAACTTCCAACCCCAGTAGCTTAAACTGGCGGTTCTAACTTAGGTGCTTCCACCTCAGTTGAAGAAAATGAACACAACTACTCATTTCTTTAACCTGGTTATATTGAACTCATTATTGAACTCCATCTGCAACGCAAATAATGCATTGTTTGGAATCTGGTAATAAGAAGATCAAGGTGGTTACCCATTCCCAACTGAATAAGAAATACGGATATGAGGCATTGATATTATTATTTTTTTTTTTTAGAGTTAGGCAAGAAGAAATAGATTCCAACACAAGTTGAAACACAATTTTTGGATGAAGAATGAATTAGTTATAAATTTTCAAAGTTGAAGTATGACACATCCCATTCACGTCATATAGGTAGAGCTCTTTCTGTTTAAAGAAGAGTTGTATTGCACACACTAAAAATGCTTAAACCAACAACAATGAATCCATAACCACATTTATATATACTAAAACCAACAAGAGAGAACCCATTACCAATTGTAACTCATGCCACAACCAACATCATTGCAGCATTGATTGTGGAAAATGCCCCTAGCTGTTGGCTTAAGGTGCCAGTTGGGAATGGAGTAGCCACCTTACTCCCTCTGGCTGACGGACGACAAGCTGAGGGTTGCTTCACATTATAGCCGTCCAAGTGGAGAGGCTGTGGGATTGAGTGGCCAAAATTTGTTGAAAGTCCAAAGAAATGAGCTGAAAATAGGCAATAAAATATAGTTTTCATTTTTTATGAAAAGAAATCGACGACCACTCAACCATAGTTTGGGTTTCCATTCCCGTCCAACCAAACTTCCATGCGAGAGGTTGTCGCTTTGGTCAAAAAGTGTTGCCATGTAGGCGGAGGGCGACGGCCTTTGGACTTTAGCCTCTAGTGTGAAGGGGCAAGAGGCTAAATTCTTAGTTTCTTGCAATCCGATTGATGGAAATCGACTGCCTCTCGACCTTTGGCCATATCGTGAAGCGGGCTTGAGATTCGTGAACCAGCAAGCAATCGCCTCCACACTCCCCTCAGGCTCTCCTACTTCTGTCTCCTTTGCAATTCGACAATCCTCGTCATTGAGGGTACATTACAAGAGCAACAGAGCTGTTGCAATGGAATTCGGAGGATGACTTTCATAATCCCTCACAAAAGTTTTGTGAAAGCCCGAGAACATGGATGGACGGTCTCCTGAAGTTTCCGTTACTTGGCGTGATTTTGTGTTGAAGACACAAAATCAACCAAGTAGAATGCAAAGGGTGCTCCAAGAAGAAACACACAACGTGAGATATATCTTAGATTGAGCAAGAGAGTATATGGTGGTACAAGGGGAGAGAAGATGAATAGTGCTTTTCTCCCATAGGTCCAAAGTTGGAGTATCTTATCACTAATAAGTCATCTTAGCTACTAGCACTAAGAAGAACGTAAGTGGGAATTTTATATCTCAACACTCCTTGCTTGACGTAGTATCAGAAAAATAAATAAACCGAATACATGCACTAGTACAAAGACGGCTGAAAGCCGATAAAATAGCCAAGTCGTGGACTTGGTTGATTGAATAAGGACGTCAGTGGTTAACTGACTGATCCGAGGTTCGATTCACGTCGGGCTCGTCGACTGGTCGGAATAACTCACGACTTGGCATGCCAGTAAGACAAGAATAAACAGTCGATCCGCTCATCCACCCATGAACTGTGACAAGATGCAAAGCACCCCAAGATGGCTGACAGACTCCATGTATTGATTCCTAAATCGTGGTTCTCACCACGATTTAGAAATCAATGCATATAGTCTGTTAGTGGGGTGCTTTGCATCTTGTCACAGTTCAAAGGTGTGTGGGGGTGTGATATTATGTGGTGATAATATAGAACGAGGGTTTAATTTGTGTACACAAGGGTTTGGAAAAGAAATTGAGGTGAGAGGAAGGGAGAAATTGAAACCCTTGGTTAAGAAAAAGGTTTGAGACAACAACTAAACAAGTAAGAGCAAAGAAATTGGAAGAAGATATGAACAAAAGGTAAGTAGGAAATTATCAAAAACTAAGTTTGAAGACAACGAAAATTGTGGAAATCGTCAATAGAATCTAATAAAGAGATGTAAGGAAGTTTAGAGTGAGAGGAGGGAAGTTTAGAAAAGAAAGAACTTGTTCTAAAATTTTGTTCTAAAAACAAAACTTCTTCTAAAAACTTCAAATAAATCTACAAGTATAAAAGAGAAATAAGATACAAGTATGAATTCAAGTCTAGATTGTGAAAAAGAAGAGAAAGAGCATGCTGATAATGTGTTGAAGACACAAAATCAAACAAGTAGAATGCAAAGGAAGCTCCAAGAAGAAACACACAACGTGAGAGTCTTAGATTGAGCAAGAGTATATGGTGGTACAAGGGGAGAGAAGATGAATAGTGCTTCTCTCCCATAGGTCCAAAGTTGGAGTATCTTATCACTAATAAGTCATCTTAGCTACTAGCACTAAGAAGAACGTACGTGGGAATTTTATATCTCAACATGTTGCAATGGAATTCGGAGGATGACTTTCATAATCCCTCACAATAGTTTTGTGAAAGCCCCTGATGTTTCCGCCACTTGGCGTGACTCCAAGGCGGCCTAGTGATTTCCAGCATGACGGTGCACAGGGTTTGTTAGAGCTCAGCAACTTCCTACAAGATTATTAAATTTGAATCAGAATAGAGTACAATATTAAAGGTCAAAATTGCGTCCTTTCATTGTTCGGTCTTCTTTCAAAATTGAACAAAAGCTATAATTGAAAATTGTTATGTGAGCAGGGGAAAAATATGAGCAAGAGTAGGATTGTCTTGTTGTCAAGAAAATTTCCAATAAATTGAATCTCCGATTCAGGAAGAAAAAATATAATCATTTAGTTCTACTGCACTAAATATTGAAGCTTCACAAAATGGTTGTAGGTTGGTCATTTCCAGGTTAAGAATGCCATGCAACATGAGTGGGCATCGAATCATGGAGATCATAAAAACATTATTGTACAGTTGACTACAGCCACGACTCCAATTTAGGAAGTCCGGCAACTAGGCCCTTGCTACAACGCAAGATCCTCTCCCACAGATACAAACTTGTACATCAGAAGAAGCTGTGGTGACACACCAGAAAACAATCCTTTACAAAATTACTGAGACCTTCAAAACCTTATGAGACAACAGAAAAGAGAACGATGATGGCAAAACCGTGGCCCCTAACTGGGCACTTGAATATCGCTGTATCGCTCCGCAACCGAGTCACCTTTGTGCTTTTGGAACTGGATGTATCTCAAGGTGTTGGCCAGGAAAGCATCCACCTGCATATCTTGCGTGGTATTTTCACTTTGTATCTCCGTGACAATGAGCTCCAACAATCCTTGGATTATTGTACTTGTAACTTGGGTGTTGCCTTTTTCAAAGTAGTACAAATACCTACAAATCATCCACCCAAACAGAAACACACCTGAGCACTCTCGAACTTGATCTCTCTAATCAACACATCAATCCGCAAATAATGAGACCTTTCACAATCTTAAGTAGACTGGTTAGACTGATGATTTGAGAGTCTGCCACTTACTTGTTCAGAATCTCTACAAAGAGAGTCATTGGCCCATTGCTTCCTCGGGTAGCACTAGACATCTGTTGCGCAGCGTTCGCAATCCGCAAGGCCCGTTTTAAGCATAGCAATACCCTGGGCACGGTGAAACACAAATGATTCAGCACTCCACTACTGGTGGTTTCTCAGGTAAACTATTTTCCTCAGGTGAGGACATTTCGATTGAGAGCTCCGGACATTGAAGAAGTTCATACACAATCTTTCGGATATGCAGGTAAACACTATATGATCAAAAGCAGCTTGTACAACTGATGGCGAGCCCTCCAAGAAACTATCAACACAATAATCGATGAAACAACATACCTTTCCCCATCCTTGACGCCACTTCCCTCTTCAACCCAGAACAGATGAGAGCAAGCGTAGACAGCCCTGCACTGATCAGGCTTCTTCAACAACTTCGCTGAGTACTGCGCCCAAACACCAACCATCAGCTAATTGTGTAAGGCAAAAATTAAGAGGAAAATGGCCTAAAACCATCAACAAGTATACCCATACGTTGTAAGCAGTGCCTACTATTGAAAATTCCCAGGATTCACAGGAATAATAAGTTACTGAAATGAGCACACAAACATGTGCGGAATAATTCACCCAATCAAGCGTAACATATACCGGTGCCAGTCAGGACACGTTAACGTTCTCAGATACATTCTGAAGACACATTAATGTTCTCAATCAGGAACTAATAACAATAGCAGAACAGAAGCGGCAGTCTCTTTGTACTTTAAAACCGAGCAAGTGGCTTGGTGTTTTACCCCTGTCGCCTTGTGCGTAAGCGTGTCTCTGTTCTCGACACCAAAAACTCGTGTTCTTTGCAGGGTGCCAATAATGAGCTGCAGAGCAGTCACCTGGGCCTTTGAATCCTGAATACCACAGAAAAGTGCAAGGATTAGTATCGCATATATCCTGTAAATATCAAATTATGCATAATGCACGAAAATAAAGCACCACTCACCGCAATCTCCTCCTCATAGATCATGAAAGCTTGTGTGAAAAACTCATAAGCAACCGGTTCCAAGTTGCAGACACCCGCAGCCTGAAAATACACGCCAGAAATGAATTAGGAAGACAGTAAGACAAGCTCATGCGAAGTGACAACTTTATCACTCATTCCTGATAAAGTCCACGACTACAATATTTTCATATGAGTGGAGCTCATGGTAGAAAAGATAATAGCTGGACAGTGCACACAACCGACCTAAGCGTTCTTCAACAAAACAGCAAATTCATTCCTGCTACATTTCAATGAGTCTCCTGATCGGTAGGCCATTAGAGACTGCAGAATCATCAAGACGGTGCAGTGGAATGGAACCCCTAATGTCACTGCAGGTTATATAATGTTCAGTCAGAAGACAGCAGAGAATGAGGAATCTTCACCTCTGCACATTGCAAGTACAGCCGCAAGGCAAGTTCTGGGGCTGGTACTACTGACAGCGCCTCCACAGTCTACCACATTCCCAACAGATGAGGTCAGCACCTTGAATGCATCGATCAGAATCGTCTTCAGACAAGTACTGAAGTGACTAACAAATAATTGATAACAAAGACAGAAGACCTATATGGCATTCAAGACAAGCATAGGATTATCGTAACACCCATGAGCTAATCCCAGCTGCCTAAAAATTTATATAAACTGTATCAAAGATCAACACCAATACTCACCTGATGCAAGAATTGAAACACCTTCTTCAAGGATACAGCGCCATCCTCGGGTAGATCTTCATCTTGCAAGGAGCGCACCAACTATAACACATTATGACATAAATTAGTATCCATGTAATGCCGAAGTCAGTACAAACACATCCGCTGGTCAAAAATGATCTTTCTTTCAAGTAATAAAAAGAAGTCAGATAAGTGAAAGACTTGAACCTTGAGGGCGGCAAATATGAGAGGTGGAAGAGTAAATGGCAATCTTTTTGGACCCCCTTGACCAAACTGTTTTCTTGCAGTTGTTAAAATCTGCACCCAAAACAGTCTTGTAAAACTCCTGGAACCGTCGCATAATTTTCTAGTCCTAAATATCCTTTCACATCGAAAAAAGAATCCAAGGATTTCCGAGACTTATTCTTTAAACTTGCGAACGGTTCATATGGTTCTACGAAGGACGTGTCTTATTCTGGTTGCTCACCTGAAACATCTGCTCATTATCATCGTTCACCAACATATGTACCAGACGCGCCACAAGATTTTGCTCCTCCTTGAAGTCTTCCTCGTCCAACTGTCACCAAGCAATAACCAACTAAAACGTTTCACAATCCAATACAATGGCGCTAGTTTAAAGAGGCATGCTGGCTGAGGGAGCAAAGCACAAGAGGAATAGACGATCATCCAATCACTATACCGTACCTCATCTATGGATGGCGCCCCCTCACTATCCTGGACGAGTTCTTTCAAGAGATCGAACAGTCCATCCACCTGTCATTTCAATTCACTTGATCAACATCTCCAGAAGCGAATCAGGGCAAGATGTCAAACAAAACTGTAAACGCATTTATGCTATCTCCGTCAGTTTGGTGATCGAAATGTTTGGCAGACCGACGTAGTAGCACTACTAGGATATCTGTGATAATGACCTTATTGGTAGAGTACATTTTAAATCACTATCTCCTCAAATTGGCAGTCTCCTCAAACAAGGTCATATGTCATAAGAGCCTCCTCAAAGCAAAAGCGGCTATAAGTGTAAAGCCCTAAGTACTGCAACAACAGCACTAAGCACAGAAAAAGACACGAATAGCTGTCAAATAGCTGTCAAATATGACTCAAACCATATCGTGCCAATCAAGCTCCTGACAGTCCTGTCCAGTGCTCGCAACTGACTGACAGGGTAAGAATGGTGCATCAACAGAAAGTCTACCTTATCGGGAGCTGTAATGAGAGTGTTATTTGCCAAAATTGATTGTATGAGAACCACTGCCATAACCCTGTTCGTATCATAGTCTAAGTGCTCCATCACCTTCCCATAGTTGCTCAGCTTTAGGATAGTAACAACGTCCTTGTACTTCTCCAGAGGGGCACTTAAGAGAGCCACGAGCTGTTTAGTCGCTTTAGCATCCTTCACCTTACCTTTACCTTCTAGTTTCTTTACACAGCCTCCCTGTCATTACAAGACCAGAGGGAAAAGCTCAGGCTCGAGATCAGATCAGCTTACTCTCTTCAAATTCTGCTCTATAAACCAACTCTTTCAAGGTTTCAGATCTGTAACAACTCCCCAATTCCCCTTCAAACATTTGGTTAAAAATTTCCAGCTTGGATCTCATACCCAAAATCCTAAACACAATACCCCATTCTGCAGTTTCCCACTGCTAAAACGACCATGACGGTCCTAAAATAAGCACCCAGATGAGTGCAGTGCTTACCAAAACTTGGTCGACGTAGTCCAAACGATCGACATGAACTCGCAACACAAAAGTAAGTAGAGCCACGTACAGGCTCACAGCCCCGACTAATGGCATGTCTGGTTGCGCTTCAATCACCTGTCCAAGTTGACATTCAGTCCGTTTTGAGACAGAGACATGCACTTTGAAGCCTTAATTTGTTCACGGAAGTTAACTTAGCAACAACAGTGAGAACAAGGAGGACTAAACCAACATAACCCAACTTCTCTGCAGGGCCCTTCAGAAAGTGAGACTGCGGCAAGCATCAAGAGCTCCAATCATCTGTCAATTACAAATACCAAACAGACTCTACTGCAAAGTGAAGGTCGCTGCTCATGACCAATAGACCACATTTATAAGATCCATCATGCGTAGAATCTTGTAAAGACACCATATTTATTGATTGCCAGCCAGTAATCGAATTATGTTGTTACCTCAACGACCGCGTGACTGAACTTTGTGAAGGCTTCCACTTGTAAAAATTCAGGCAACACCTCAGGCGAGGTAGCAGCGTATTTAGACAGGCGCTCCATCAACTGAGACATCACTGTCTTAATGTCCACTGTTGGCTGCGCACACACAAGGTTCATCTTATTCATGTCTTCAGAACTATGCTTCACTTGCCGAGCTCATGAATCACCAGGATTTAATTGGATCGGTAGTAGCACTATATAAGCCACTCATAGGCCCCTCCCACCATAGCATGAACCAAAGACCACTCATTCTCACTTCACTGAGAGAGACTCAATCTCAACCTTCAATATATTACTCAATTCTTTGTCAATTAGGTAAACAAATCTCAATCTTAGTGTAAAGCTAAAAGGTTACTTTACCTGTAATTGAGGGCAAGCACTTAGAAGAGTTTCTAAGGTTTGCAGATGAAAATCATCTGGAAACACCTGAATGATACAGTCCATCAAGTAGTACTGCGCAATCTCATCCTTGCAATTCACAATCTGTTTCGCATGATGATACATCCATTAGTTCCTGTCTTATTAACAGTAACGTCTTACAAAAAAAATCCGAAAACACAGTAACGCATCACACCAGAAAAAAATTAATAGTAAAAGAAAGTACGACAACGTGATTCTGAATACAAGAGTCAGTCTTCAAACGGTCCTATCAAGTTCAAAGCCTGATTCGAAGAGAGTCATTGCCACAACGTTATGCCCCTTGAAACATGGACTTCACTAGAAACTAAATATACGTGATACCTGTTCAAGAACACGTGGGAGCACAACATCCTTGTACATCTCCAGGTCTACGCCGTCCAGTTGACTCAGAACATGCAAATTCTTGCCCACCTGAGCGATCATTTTGGAGAGATAAGCCATAAAATAGCCAGAGAGAAAACATCAGACCATTTCCAGTGACTGATGGTTCCACACAACAAGAGAAAGTAAACCGTCGGACCCAGAACTAGAACCACGCACATGCGAAGCAAAATCAAATACTAAACAGAGGAGCAAAAAAAATTGTGGATGTTCTTAAGATCTCCACTTCTAGAGCTGCCAACAAAAATCAACAAGAAAACGGTCGCAATATCCAGATCAACCTCAATTAATGCATCTCACTTTCTCAGGCTTCCACACTGAGTTCCAACAACGTCAATCTATAGCCGAACTTCGGAAGAAACTTTTCATAATACTTACCAAGTCACGCAACTCACTTCGTTCTTTTTCTCGCTTCTCTTTCTCCCGAGCAGGCCCCTGTTTGCATCAAGTCGATCATAAATACAGGATAGTCAACTTTGGTATGGAGAGAGAATCGCATCAGCAGGCAGACTCTTTCCTGATGTTAATTAGAGGATTCGCCACACCAGGTTCACAAATAGAGCTGGAGTGAACCCTCTCATACATGCTCTAAAGCCAACATCACAAGAGAGATAATCTCACCTGATGTTGCATCCGCACCCACAATTTGTTCATCTCCGTGAAATTTTGAAGCACAAATTCCACAGCGTCCACCACATTGCCACCTTCCCTAAAGTACAACTTCACAGTCAAGCAGAGCGGATAGAAAAGAACTCCCTAACGCATACCACATACGCATTTGTTGAGGGAAACACTACACACACAAAAAACTAACGAGCCACAGCCTCCACTCAAAGGCCATTCCTAACGACTCTCAGTGTCATCAACGACCGAGGCATCCAAGGCCACCTGAGCTTTGCAAACAGGTCAACACGACATCGAAGAGGTTTAGACAAGCACCCTTCGTAAGCTGATCCAACATCTGGTAGTTTATCCCTGCTAATTTGAGAGAGGTAACTGCGCAAGAAAAGCCCCCGAATCGGTTGCTGGACACCACGACTCATCTCCACCAAATCCTTCAAAATGTCCTTCGCTGGTGCTTCTTGGGATTTGATGTACACCGATCCAACAGTGATAAGCAGATACCTAGGCCAATCAAAAAAAAACTAAAACAATCAGATCCAACGAGCTTCACATGCAAATTCAGAAACATCAATACTTATCATCACTACATGCAGATCGAACAAACAAACACATCAACTAAACCAGAAACAACACAACCCGTGGAACTGACACATTTGATCTTATGCATATCGAGATCTTACAGTCGCGGCAGTATATTTCCTGAATGCTGAACAAGCTCATACAAATCAGCATTGGTGCGACCTCTTTTCGTCTCCTCTTTAAAAAACGATTCCAGCTGCCGTAATTCATCGAACGTCCTCATGTCTTGTCAGAGGTCAAGGTCGACCAAATCTCAGAAACTCCAATAAATCATAAATCTCTTTCTCTTAGGTACTCATATTCCGAAAAACAAAAAAAATACAAGAACCGACAGAGTAGTATTCAGAACAGTGATTATCTTTGTTGCTAATTTAAGCCAAATTGCTACATAAAATTTGGACTGGCTAATTAATAAAAAGCATTTTTGAAGAAAAAGAAGGAATAATAGCCAGATTTCCTACATGGAGCCACATTTCCACTTTAAACCTAGGTATTGCCTAAGTAGCACCATGCGTATTACCCTGATATTACCTATATATTAATATGAAAGAGCATCCAAGGAGCCTCGATTGCTCTTCAGGAAGCGAAAATGCTAAACTGTCTACTGAGAAAATAAAAATAAATAAAATCACTGATTCAGGATACAAAGTTCGTAGTATTTCTGCGGAGACAACTTCGAAGTTCGGAGCTCCGAAAGCATCTGCGCGGAATACTTGAGAGCATCCCGCAGATTGCTTGCGTCCTGCACGTGCACATCGAAATCAATAATAAAAATTCGGCAGCAATTCTTGAAACCTAAATTTTAATTTTTTTCAAAAACCGGAACAGGAAGAAAAAAAAAAAAAAGGCGTTACTGACTGACCACAGCGCGGTGCATGTAGAAGGCATTGTGCTGGACGAGGGCCATGGCATCCGCCAACCATTTGTCCTGCTCCTCCGCGCTGCTCACGGCGTCCTCCGGAACCTGCATCGCGTTTACTTAGAGCGCCTTCCTTCCTTCTGGTCGATACTAACTTACTCCAGTGTCGTGATCGGAATCGGGATCGGGATCGGGATCGGGCTACAGATCGCTAGCTCGTGGGCAACATCGACGAAAACCTTGAGCTATTCGGAGTGCACAAGGGGTTTAGGGTTTCGAAGCGGAAGAAGTTGAGTGAGAGAACACCCCGTGACGGGGAAAAGGGATGAAGAAAAATCTTTCACTCCAAAACATTCATTGTTTAAAAAAACTAATTTGTTTAAGAAACTAAAAATTATTTATAAATCACACGTGGCAGTTTCTGTCATGGCAAATCTATGGATTTCTCTAAATCCCCAGTGGTCTTGGAACAAAAGTGCCCCCTATTTCTGTCCGGTTCCGGGCACACCTTAAAAATCAACCCCCTCCTCCAATGGTTTTTTAGTCCCTAATAGGCCCCTTCAAATAAATTGAGGCCGTAGGCTACAAATTTGCAAAAAAAATTGCCAAAAAAAGCATCAAAGGTGCCCAAAATGGAAATTTCAGAAAAAGGAGGGGTGGATGAATAGTGCCCCGTTTCAAGACCACCGGGGGATTTAGAGACGGGAATAGTATTACAAGCAATTAGACTAGAATGGTCAAATTCCCCGTGGTCAAATAAGACTAGAATGGCGTATTTAGTGTTGAGGAGAATTGACGTCTTTTATCGCAATTCGTTCAAAGGTGAAGAAAAATATTGTCCCTTAACACTATGTAAGAGTTTGGCACTTGTCATTCTCACTTTCGTTGAGAGTGCCATGTTCTTTTCAAATAATGAGAGTGACATGAGGTGGCATGCCATATATATTATAAAGTTGCCATATATCATTGGAACAATACATTCATGAGGACGCTATGTCTCCTTAAAATAAAATAGTGTATGGGTTTAGAAATAGAGTCCCGAGACACTATAAACGCCATTTAGTGTAAGGATTCATGGTTTTAAAATGACAAATTCAATCAATTATATTGTGGTATACCGGTAGTTCAAATATGTACCGGTAGTTCACATAGAACCAATTTTTATATTACCGCAACTAATATTATTATAATGTTTAATTTTTAAAATTTTCTTGTTGGTACAAAAAAGACAATTATATCATGTTAAAGAATGTTTCATTTGGATATCATATCGAAAAATTATGGAGGATTAAAGTCCCGGGTCAAAGTTTTTTTGTAAATTTTTTACAATCTTTTCTATAAATATGCACATGTTGAATAAATAGATGTAGAGCTTGTCAACATTTGAAGAAGTGGCGTTTTTGGATGTCCTCACTTTATTAGTTGGAAAGGTTTCCACGCAAAGTTCTAAAAACACATTTTAGGATTCAAAAAAACTCTTTCTATATTAGCGAATAAAAGCTTTGTCAATCAATCTCATGTAACGTGCCAATACCTATCAATTTAAGGATTCAACCTACAAAGGGCAATGGTTTTCAATGATAAAAAATAGCAGTGCATGTAATTCTGGGTTCAATAACCTAGCCTAATTTTTAATTAATTATTTCACAACATATGATATTGTTTTGAATTTTCAAACTTAATGTGCATAGACCACTATTGATGTTAGTAGGGGAATCAATACTCGTCTTTTATTTCTAGTCCAATTAGTTTGCTGACTTGGCATTCATGATTTTTCACCAATTGCAAACTGCTACAACTAATGGTTGTGATAATTTGATTGGGAATTACAAAGTTGAAACAAGTGCTTGCATAGGTGACTGGAATTGATCCCTAGCAAATGCTCTACCTTAGAGCAAAAAATTGAGTGAAGGAATGTGTATGTGATGTTATAATCAACACAATCCTCCTATGACACAATTCTTGTTGTGTTCTAAATAAATCTTTATAATTTAATTTCGTGTAAGTACCAATTATAAAAGTGAACAAATTTCATACTAGTATGAGCTATGGGAATTTATCATGCATAGAAACATTAGTCTTTCATTTAAAGCAATGTGTATTTTGACAAATAAAGTTGTTCTTTATCTTGATTATTTTTTGAGAACTATTGGACTTTACTGTCAATTTCTTTTTTACTATCACATGAACGTCCATTAAAAAAGAAATAACTAAATTTATCTATACTTTGCAAATAGATCAATGATACAATCAGTATTTTTATGAACATCATGATGGATGATAAACTTTGCTAAACATATATGTGATTGATGTATACCACTTTTACAACTGAAAAAAAAAAAATTTGGTTATACTATTGTCATGTAAATTTGCGATGTTGTTGAAACTATAATAATGAAAGCTACTATTGGATGACCCAATAATGCTTTGCGGGTAAGATATCTCTACTAGTAATTTATAAATTGCAAAACCATAATACAAATTTTGCACCGCATTCTTTAACAAACTTACATAAATTAACCCTTAAACGACAATTTAGGGACTAGCCAGGCAACCCGAGGTATCGCAGTTAGAATCTTAAGGTCGGATAGGGGAGTCGGCAGGATGAGCTACAGGTTGGGCATCAAGCTTGAAGTGCGCCACCTTCCTTGGAACGTGGGTTGTGCAATGGGCAAGCAAACGGGCAAAACCAAAAACAATGCCTCCTCCTCTTTGAAACAACAGCGACCCAACTTCGAGGGAACGATCAACGAAACAAGCCCTAATTAAGAGCTCATCGGAAACCCCTGCCCAATCTGTGCCAAACGATACCTTCGACGTCAAACATGGTTGACCAAGCTTCCCGCACGGAGGAAGATTCGACCAAAACCCAGCCCCTCGGGCGGGGGTTGTCGTTTAAGGGTTAAGGTCTTAGATACAACCAAAGTTCAAAATGGTATACCCATTATAGTATTAAATCAAGATGCACTAATTGTTTTATAATTTAATTGTATTTTTCAATGTAGAATGAATACTTTACCAAGTATGCTTATAGATGTTCTTCTACATGAGTAGTGCCAAAATATTCAACCTTGGTTAACCCCAAAATGTCCAACTGTCCAAAACGTAGACAATCGACAGAATCAAATTCAAATATATCATCCGTCATTTGCTTTTCGCAATGTGGATTTTTTACTATATATATTTTATGTAAAGTTAGCTTCATGCATGTGTGATCCGATTAGAAAGGAGATGATTTGTGACATTTCTATGCCTCATTTCATGTTATAATGATACATCCAAAATTTCGAAGATTTCCGTGTAGAAGTGCTCTTAAAAAAGTCAACTCATAAAATTAAGCAACCAAAAAATTTCCAAAAATCACTACACTTAGACTATTGCATTTCAACCAATTACAACAAATTTCTTGTACCAATTGTTTATATCTTATTTGTAATCAAAGTACAAAAAAAAATTCAATTTTGAGTTTCAATTTATATACAAAAAAATTGGTGATAGCAATCGCAGATCTAAGTGCACAGATAGAATCTGAAATTAGTAATCTACAACTTTTATTTATATATTGAGTTAAAAATATCTCTCTTCGTTGCATTTTATGATGCATCTTTGGAAAACTATCGAGTTCGAAGACAGTTGAGGATGTTTAAGGGCTAAAAAATCCTTGTGTAAGAAGTTATAGCTTTTAGTAAATAGTTAGTATGGCTCAAACTAAATACTATAATGGGTGTACCTTTTTTTTATATTATCACCAAATTAATCACAATAGTGTAGTATGTCTCTCCTAAGCACTATTAACCCTTTAGTGCCCATAGCAGTTTTGAAGAAACCACAGTTTTCTGGGTGATGTTTCTTTAAAACTCTCTCTATTGAAATTAAGCCGTATGAATGTAAGCATGTCTTAATGAATTAAGTGTTGGTTAAATCTTGGTAAGATTGGACCGTTGAATTGGAAGATTATAGTATTTATTTGAACCGTGTAATGCACACTCAAAAATGAGATTTTGGAGGCTGTGTGACTTCAAGGTTAAATAGAATTTGGAATCACATTTTTTTGAATAATTTATCTTTCATACAATGAGAGCAAAAGGAAAAACTCTTGCAAGGGCTAAAGAACCTTATGTACACATGCCATGAAGCAGGCCCATAAGTAAAATGTACAGTTTTTGTAATGCGAGGGACAAGAAAGTGAGCTCACTAATCAAAACCGGTTTATCAACACCAGAACCTCAAGATTGAAATAGAACGGAAGTTCAATTGTCAAAATCCAGCATCGATAGCTAATCATAAACAAAACTTGTTCAAATGTCCAAAAATCCATTCATCAATTGTTTTTATTAATAAGTTTCTGTTTCTGAATATCCTTCCACACAGAGGCGGATTCAACAAAGTCCTCACTCTTAAGCAATTCTCATGGCTAGCCTACTCCTACAGATATCTGCTCCAATTTGCAATCTGAAGACGATTGAATCCAAAGCTCCAGCCCAGCCAGCCTTGTTCTGATCGAAAAGCTTGAAATGCCTCTCCAATGCTCACTGGTGCAAAGTAAATCTGAAACTCCCCACAACTAAAATAAGCCCATAAACAACGCAAGAATACAATCGCATACAAAATCCGACACACATTGCATTCCATTGCATTGAAACTGCCATATGTTGCAAGATCTATCGATAAGGAGGCTTACGTTTATTCCGTATGAATGAGTGCTAGTCGACGAAGAGTACGTCGATCTAGTATCCGCCTGCAGGGGGGCTGGGCACCACGGGAGGCGTGTACACAGGCGGGGACTCGTACACCGGTGCCGGAGGCGAGTAAGTCAGCGGCGGAGACTCGTAAACCGGAGACGGCGAGTACACGGGCGTAGTGGGAGGCGAGTACACGGGCGGAGAGTACGCGGGAACATCGGGAGTAGCGTAAGGAGGCGAGTACACGGGCGGAGAGTAAGCAGGCACGTCAGGGGTCGTGTAAGGAGGCGAGTAGACGGGAGGCGTGACATAAGGCGGCGAGTACACAGTGGGCGTGGTGGGCGTGGCGCCGTAAGGAGCGCCGTAATCCTTCTGCGACCCCAGCGTGAGCATCGCCCTGCCAGCCTCCACAGGCCCCGCAATCCCCCACAGCGCCGCTGCCACCACCAGCACCTGCACCGCAGACTTCGCCATAGCTGAATCTGAGCCTCCCTTCATCGATCAATCCCGCAGCTGTGAACGAACTAAGGACGGCACTGCAAGAATCAGACAGTCTCTGTTAATTTCCCGCAACTGAATGATCGACTGAGCGAGCTCTAAAAATGGTGAGCACAACAAGGCTTATATATCTGTGGGTTCGATGACGTTTTGCCTTGCGTAGTATACCATGTTCTATCATAACTACAGTAGCCTGTTCATGGTTGATACGAGTATGACAGGTCGTTTAATGTTTTATGGCGGCATGGTTCTGACATTCACCGCGTCCCCCGCCTCCCTGTTGTTAATGGACTCAATTATCGATCAATTGCGACGTGAGTGCGTGGGATCTTCCTCCATTCTAAGTTAGACTTCGATCCAGCGGCCCGGTGGTTTTCTTGTGCTCCAATTTCAACACCATTCTGAAGTTCTCATTTCGATCGTTTTTGTCAACATTGTCAGTGCTTGCTTCACTGGTACAGAGATGACATGTACAGTACAGGAAAATGGAAATACTTTAGACATGAAACTGCTGCCAACTAAGATGGTGCAATCAAGAGGTCAAGTGCGATTGAGTTACACATGCTGCCATTAATGGCCACATGGTACTCCAGTTCACTGATTGAGAACCGTAGGAGTCCAAGAGATTTCTCATATCTTTTGTGTTTGCACTGAAACCAGTGTAAGTCATGTACAGTACAGTCCAGTAAAGTTTTCTCTTTCTCTGCTATTCACATATAACCACTGTATGACTACATCTACAGACTGTGACCTTCACTCTGAAGTAATTTCATGTTGATGAATGTGACCATGACCGTGCAATTATTTTTTCAAAATTCCAATAGAATTTTAAATTGTTTGTTTTACAAAATTTGGATAGGTGCCACCACTTTTTATAGTGTGAGTTTTGCACTCTTTTTGGGCTAGAAGGCTATCAAATTTTGAATAGAGAAATGTAAGCACTCATATTTCTTACATATTCACCCAATTCAATTAAAACAATTTGTCACCAATATTTTTCACTTAATTGTCTTGTAAAAGATAGTAAAAATTCATTGTAAATGGAGTTTTTATTTGTTTTAAGTGAAATTTGACACATGTGATTGATTGAAATTACATAAAGGAACAATGTTAGTTGTGCATCACAAAAAATAATTATTGTGACTTCACGGATATAAACATTGAACAGACACATGTTGAGAAATTCATAAGTTTATTGGACCCTAGTGTACATGAGTGCTAGTAATTCAATGCGTTGCTGACTGGCAGGAGACGAGATGGAAGTCATGGAACTGGTTGGCCTGATCGACATTAACTTACCACCGCTGTTGTTTGTTAGAGCCAAGATTGAAGCTTCTGGGAAGACGCGGTTTGGATTGAGATAGTACAAAAATCAGTGTGACGATGAGACACGGTATTGCAAAGCTGGTGACTGCAGACAGACAATGTTTCTGCTTCCTGTCAGTACATGTCACTCCCTGTCCTTCCACCAACTCTCCATAACTACCTCAACAAAGCTCGTTGACTCCTCTGACCACAACACTGTACCTACAAACATTTGCGCAATTTACATAACCAACTCTGTAAACCCACAAACCCGACTGATCTTGAACCAATTCAGAAAGTTCAGTTGTGATCAATGGATATATACATCAGCAGCAAAGAGGAGGATCACCAGATCAAATATTCAATTAAGCGTAAGACAACGCAAATGGGTTGTCAGTATGTTGTTGATTTTCCAACTGCCAGGCTGCAACCTGACCTTGTGAGCATTGAAAAAAGATCGGCGGTATCAGTACCTCAAACAACCGAACGGTGCATTTATTTGATACCAGTACAGACTGTTATCCTCCAAGAGTAACTTTACTGGACCAGTGAATTGTAACTCGAACCTCACAAACTTATATAAGCCTTGTTGTGCTCACCATTTTCAGAGCTCACTCAGTCGATCATTCAGTTGCGGAAGATTAACAGAGACTGTCTGATTCTTGAAGTGCCGTCCTTAGTTCGTTCACAGCTGCGGGATTGATCGATGAAGGGAGGCTCAGATCCAGCCATGGCGAAGTCTGCGGTGCAGGTGCTGGTGGTGGCAGCGGCGCTGTGGGGGATTGCGGGGCCTGTGGAGGCTGGCAGGGCGATGCTCACGCTGGGGTCGCAGAAGGATTACGGCGCTCCTTACGGCGCCACGCCCACCACGCCCACTGTGTACTCGCCGCCTTATGTCACGCCTCCCGTCTACTCGCCTCCTTACACGACCCCTGACGTGCCTGCTTACTCTCCGCCCGTGTACTCGCCGCCTTACACTACTCCCGACGTGCCTGCTTACTCTCCGCCCGTGTACTCGCCGCCTTACACTACTCCCGACGTGCCTGCTTACTCTCCGCCCGTGTACTCGCCGCCTTACGCTACTCCCGATGTGCCCGCGTACTCTCCGCCCGTGTACTCGCCTCCCACTACGCCCGTGTACTCGCCGTCTCCGGTTTACGAGTCTCCGCCGCTGACTTACTCGCCTCCGGCGCCGGTGTACGAGTCCCCGCCTGTGTACACGCCTCCCGTGGTGCCCAGCCCCCCTGCAGGCGGATACTAGATCGACGTACTCTTCGTCGACTAGCACTCATTCATACGGAAAGGCACAGGTCTTGCTTGAAGAACTTTAAGCGCGGGGAGAGGCTGGGCTCTTGCTAAGTTGGAGCTTTGAAGTCGTCTACAGGTTTGGTTAGAAGGTTTTTAGTTTATTATAGTATGATTGCTTGATCAGGAGCATGATTTAATTGGAAAATTGATTGGAGTGATTGAGTGAGACGAAACTAGAGCTCTCAGGGACATTGAAAGTTCTAATCTCAAGTCACATGAATATATGTTTCCCTAAACATTTGGACAGTGATGATTCGAATTAAAATGAATTTCGAACTTGAACTGGATTCTATTTTTCCTCAAACTTTTATTCATGATTTGCGAATGCTTCTGTACTATATTCAAATGACTGGTAGATAGCATTCGTAATAACAGGGCACACCCGTTAGGGATTTTTAGCTGAGTCATGCATTTGCTCTTAAAATGATTTCTGTGGGTGTTACTGCATATGAAATGTAAAACCCAAGTAAGCTGAAACTGTGGCTTTTCTCGATGTGACCGGCTTGGTCATTTGAAGCATTCATGATTTTTTGTGCAAAACTCTAAATCAGAGAAAAGAAATCTGTCAAAATGAATATTTTCTGTCCCTCTCCCAGGCTCTCGTAAGTTAAGGTAATAAGATACAATGAGCACCAAAGCTCAGTAACAATTCAGTTCACCCACTGTGCTGGAGATTCGCGTTCTTTTTCCCCCTTTTTTTACACAAGGAAGTTTTATTCCATGAAGCAACTCGTATCTAGTTAACTAACCTCTACATGTGGTTAACATCCGTTAAAAAGTATTCGACTCCTTTACATAGACGAGATTTAAGACTGCCATTTTCTAAATTTAGCAACGTGTCTAGTTCAGATTCACAGAAGAAACTCTGCACGATGTACAAATGTACACTAACTCTTGAAACAGATAGTAATTCCACTACCTTCTCTTGGTATCATCAGCAGGCATGATGAGAGCATACATGGAACTCATTCTTCGAACTCGCCTCTTGGAAGCCATTCCATCACTCCCCTTGACACCAGAATCTGTAACATTATGAACACGCTGATCATCCGTTTCCATTTTCACCCACGTATTGAACGAAAGGCTACACGGCCGCCTAGCTGGTTGCTCTTCCTTCAGGGGATTTACTGGTCTTTTGTTGCTCCTGGTTGGGAAGCAAGACCATCCCATTTCACCCGGTTTCTTTTGATGCAGTTTAAAGGTGGTCTGATTTTTCATTCTATTATGTTGTTGTCGACGGGGCTTGTAAGAGACCTGGGGTTGCAGTGTCAAGAAGAAACAGAGGTTTCTTCTCACCAGGGTTTTGGGTTTAGGGTCGTGGGGCTTTCGCAAGGCGACTTTGATGCCTTCTACTGGACGCAGGAGCCATAATCTCTTCCTGGAGAAAGAGTGGGAGTTTGGCGTCGGAGTAGGCCAGGCCATGAAGAGCTTGGCGAGAATGTCACGAGAGCGGCGAGTGCCGTTTGGTCCTTTGTTCCACGCGTAATCGAAGACTGATAGAAGCTCCGCTACCACTTGCTCTGCTACTACCTTGCTGTCTGTCTGTACAAGGAAAGTTTGAGGTTAGTTGGGGCTAAACCCTAAACCAGTCACAGATAGATAGATAAAAACTCTGGATCTCTTTCGAGGGCGGCGTGAATAAAGTGTCTGTTTGTTTTGACAATGAGCCAGTGCCCACCGGACAAAAGGCCATTGGTGCAAGACTACTCTCCTCTTTCGAGAATAGATTAAATATTGTGAGAGCATTATTGAACATAATCATGCCAAGTCATTTTACTCAATCAAGAAAACGTTCGAATCCAATTCCTCTACAAGCTTAGAATGAGAAGGAATAATGAGTTATGATCCTCAAATCCCATTGCTTTAATTACAAGCTTACAATAAGAAGGAATATGACTTATGATCCTCGAGTCTATTTACTACCTCTGTCCCATAATGGCTGGCACGTAGTTTCTCTGAAATCTACCTCAAGAGGTAGATTTTAAAGAACCTACGTGCCAGCCACTATGGGACAGAGGGAGTACTTTAAATTACAAGCTTAGAATGAAAAGGAATATGAGTCATGATCTTCTTGTGACTAGACAAGTCTACATGACGTCAATGCAGCCCAGAGCTGTAGAGGTGGCAGGCAACCATTATATTAGAAGGACAAGGTTATTTCCCATAAGGGTTGCTTTGAAGTTATGGTACTTTTATTTGTGACCCTTGATTAACCATCATTGAAGAAGTTAGATTGATAGGCTACACTGAGTTCAGAGCATTATTGGACTTAATGCTAAACATCTAAATCCGTAACTTTTTAGTTAATTTAAGGGCTTGGAATGAAAAGAAATATGAGTTATGATTTTCTCTCCGACTAGCCGAGGAGATAGTTCCCTTGAACATTAGACTTGGCATTACAAAAGTTTGCTTATGGCAAGATGTGTCACCCCATGGATTGGATCAGAACGTACATGAGCCCACCGAAAGGCAATGGAACTGCCGAGCGCAAAAACCTCAGAGAAAAGACGTAGCCCGCTCCCGGCAAAGAACTTGGCTTCGCCACCGCCACTTTGTACTACCCGGGGACTTGTACTAGACATTTCCGAGTCGTCATCTCCTTGGTACAATTTAGCAGATCTGCAACTAGCAGTGAAAAAACTCAGTTTTATTTTATGTGTTGAATTTAGTGCCATTCCATTTAGTGCCTTCACGGTCAATGTTAGGCAATTCTGAGTCCAAATCTCATCTACCTTACATTGACGAAAGCACAAAATGATGCAACTTATCTTGAGAAAATTGCACCATTTGATATTCAATTCATGACATTTTTGAACTGCCAAATCTTGTTACCTTTTGTACATAGCTACAACAAAGGCATTATTCTTTAATAATGCCTCTACAATAGCACTCAAAACTTTCAATTCAAGATTTTTGTTGACAATAGAAAAGGGACCAAACTAAGACAACTCAAGAATGTTAAATGTTACATTATTTTCAACTGCATGAGGAGACTTAAATTCCAACTTATATTTTGTCATTCTTGTGAGTAAAGTGATGCCTGATAAGCATCACTCATACATGGCGCAATTTTGGAAGTTTTCTACATTAATTAGCAAGATTGAAATGCCATTCCATTAGTACAAAGCCACCCCAGTTTCTCAAATTAGATCTTGTTAATAAGCGATGAAAAATCATCCCAAAAAATGTAAATTAGCGTAGTTTTGTACTACACTAAAATTATGATTTAGTGCCTAGCACGAATTGAGGAGTCTTTTACCACCAATCATGAGTTCAAAAGTGAAGAGAAATAGTGTTCCCTACAATACATAGGAGTTGCCACTTTTCATTCCCACTTTCATTGAGAGTACCATGTTTCTTTTAAGTGATGAGAGTAACATGAGCTAGCATGCCATGTTTATTATAAAATTGCGATTCGTCATCGAAATGCTACGGCCCGAAAGCCCTTTGCGGCCATATAGTATATTATGTATACGGTGGTATTTCATCAAAATAAAAATGACCAAATACTTTTCAGTACAAAGTAAAAATCAATAATCATGATAATTGTATATAACAGTATATCACAATTCATGTATTAAACCATAATTGAACAATTATAAGGCTAAATACAGGTTGTAGAAAGGGCCTTCTTTAGGGTTAAATTTTACAGTGACAGATGTTTTTTTTCAGGGAAGCTATATGATCTCCAAACAGTCAAACAAGGCTCATGTTGAGAAATAGTGTCACGGACACTAAATCACAATTTTAGTGTAAGTTAGTGATTTTAGACGGTTTCCCTACCTGGAATGAGGCTCCAGATGTGCAGCCGCCTGTCCAAACTTGTGGAGACGTTGGCGGATGTTGGCAGCTTGGCCCACGTACACAGGGATGACGTCCTCCGTCTGCAAGGGCTGTGCTGCACGCTGTGAAGCGGGTGGAGACCATGAGCCTGGAGCTGTCACTCCCAGCTCTAACACCCCCGGTCCAAACTCCATAGCTGGCACGTTTTGCATCTGGTATCTGCCTGCTGTGCCTCGACTCCTCCCTACGCTTTGCACTTCCCTCCAATCTGAAGGACCCACCAGAATCTGCATCAATTGCAACAAATTAATTCATCTCTCAGTCCACAACACTACAAGGATAATTATACCTAATTATTATTAAACATGCATTGCAATCCATGCACGTACAGAATAGCACAACCAATTAAATCACTTTTACCCGTCATTAACACAAATGGGAGGACTAGTAGAACATGGTATCGTTTTTCACGACATGAAGTAGTGGAAGGGTGCTACAATTGGGTAAAATGGGACTTTCGGTGGGGTTTTTGGGTCTCACTACAAAGAGAAAGAGAAAGTATCGCTTTTCACTTTGTAGGTGAGTCAAACGGCACCACTTCGCACTCACTGCTCAAGCACTTAAGACTTGGTGAGTGCGATTTGTCATGTAGGACAAGTGTATACACTGTTTTGAGTGAGAAGCTACACCTTTGCTAATAGTGGTGTTGGTCACACCCGGACAAAAGTTCCCCATCTTTAACCCATTTCAAGGCAAAATGCGACGAAGCTTCTAGTAGTGGAACAAGTGCTAAGAACGACATTACTATAAATAAATAAAATAAAACAATGTAGAACGACATTTCACTCTTGCTGGAACAACATTAAAATGTGGTAAGTTCTAAGTCTGAGCATGTTCTATCCTAATAGGAGGTGTGAGAGTGCAAGTATTTGCTCCAGCTTTTGCATCGAGCTTTTGAGCGAGGACTTGATTCTAGTCTCCTCAAAAGGCAGTTGTAGAATCCCGCAATTTCAATTTGCATGTAGAAGGCAACTGCTCTGACTAGTTGGCTCTTTCATACCAGTAGACTTACTACGGTTGGGAGGATAGCTATGCCGGAAAGGTGTCAAAGAGAGCTAGAAATGATGCTACAGTCTATTCGAAAATATTAACTCAGAGATCTATACATGATTTCTACTGTGCTAGTTACAATTCTGTCGAGATTCTGGCGCATTAAAAAACAATCCCATCAGTGCATGCATGCCGTGGAGATCGATGATTCAGTTTGCTCAACCTCATTATAAACACAATGAATGCAGTAAAGCCCCATATTCATTAAATTGGCCAATTTTATTTATATTGGCCGCCACACTATTCAAATAAAGAGAGTAAATGAACTGAAATCACACTATTTGAGCGGCCAATATAATCAAGATTGGCCAATTTAATGAATATGGGGCTAGTAATAGTTTACCTTCCACTTGGAGAATAGCTTGTCATGTTTGACATACTCGCAATCCTCTCGTCTCAAGCGTGCATTGGCAGCCGAGAATCCCATTGAAGTTTAAAAAAACCCACTCAGGACCCACTCTCACTCTTTTCACAATCTCAAGCAACAATAAATAGAGCCTGATTAATTCTCACTCTTCACGTCCAGCACCATTCTACTCATCTCACTCAAAACCACTCCAAAAATCACCTGTTTTCAACTCTCCAGCAACTGTCTGTTTGATCACATACTATGCAACTTTTACAAGTAATTGTGCATATTTCTCTGATCTGTCATAGTTGACTAATTAAAACCTTTTCCTTGGCACCAACAAGAGAAAACCTTCTCATGAAATGCTACACTACTAGGAACCAAAATACTCCTGAATCGGAGAAAAACAAACAACACCAAAGGTTCAA
This sequence comes from Pohlia nutans, assembly GCA_022496805.1. NCBI lineage: Eukaryota > Viridiplantae > Streptophyta > Bryopsida > Bryales > Mniaceae > Pohlia > Pohlia nutans. The sequence goes on along the minus strand of CM040095.1, from coordinate 10,917,616 downwards.
ATCTGTATCACCGTCAATGCTAAATGCACTGATGCTCAAGTAAGCTCAACCAAGATCCATAACTTAGAATGATGTTGCACTGGACCGGAAAAACAAACTGTGTGCAAAAAAAGGGACATCTGAGAAGTATGGACCACTCCATAAAAAATTTAGGAGTGCGGCCTGATATGAGGAGCCCAGAAAAGAGGAAAGCTGGAAAGCTTTAGCGGCGAACCGGGAGGGTATCGTCGGGTATCTCCGGGTATAGTAACTGCTTTACCCTATTTCACGAAGGCCACGATGTCAGAGCTACAACCGACTTGGGTACGTTAATTTTGTTTTTTTCATAGCCTTATAGTTCATGTGTGTGAAAGCTGCCATTAACCATAAAGGAATCAGAATGTCCTCATCAAACAGTCCAAGTATGAGTACACAGACCGGTATATATTTATACCTGTAGGGATTATGACCATCTTTTTTGTTGTTTTGATTAACTTAGCACAATCATCCTTCACATTATTATTGCAAAAGAATTCCTGTGGGTGTGCCATGTGTCACTCATTTATTAGACAGATCCCTGAAAACGCTTAGGTGGCACTCCTCAATATTGGCACCGGTTCTGTAAGCATTTTGCATGCTTTGGCATAAATCCTTGTTGTCAAGCCAGTATTTTGGGAAAGGAACTGGGAACGGGAAATTGTATTGTTAGTAGGCCTACCTGAAATACTGTGGGCTGCGAAACCTGTTTGGACTTCTTCCAGCTTTGCGTTGATAAAAAGTAAAAATAAAAAAGTGGCTTCTTTGTAAATGTGCTCTTTTTGGTGTACTTAGTTGAGGTGGTTGCATGGCCGTCATTGGCTGTGGATGTCACTTGTTGTGCCATGTCGATGTAAATTGACCCTTTTCCAATTTCTCTCTCATGAGATTGACTTGAGGCTAAAGAGGAGTAGAAGAAAAGAAGGTAGAAAGAAAGGGTCATGTGGAATAGTTCAATCCATTCAGTTAGAAGTGCCATGTATCACCAAATCGGCAATCTATAGTAGGGCATGCATCCTCTCCTCAACTGTTATGTCGCTGGAACGGTCGTGTTGGGTTCCGGCAGGTTCAACTTCATGAAATTATAAAGCAGATCGCCTTAACCCCAAAGTGACATTTGCTATTTCAAGTCATGGACCAAAAGATCAAGCGTCTTCTTTGAAAAAAAATTGTAGCTTTTACGACAATGCTAATGTTAATTCAACCGTAAAGAACGTCTTAGGGTTTACACATATGTGCCCCCAAAAAAATCTGACCGTTGATGTTGCTTTTTTTACTTCTATTTTTTATTCAGAAGTGTGATGTTTTCTCGGAAATTTGGCCTCAAGTCAGGTTTTTCTAACTTCGAGGCCACCTTACAGTATGTCAAGTAACTCTTTTGAGCTTGAAGTGAACTACAACATTTTGAGGAATAAGATAGATATAAACTCCGGACCCCTTTTTGAGGCCGGCGTGAATGAAGTGTTTGTTCGTTTTGCCAATGATCCGATGCCCACCGGACAAAGGGTCATTGGTACAAAACTACTCACCCCTTTCGGGAATAGACACTCTAACACCAGTAAACTAAAATAGGGTGCGGGGTTATGATAGGTGTTTGGTTTGTGCGTATTTATTTGTGGCGTTCGTCTGGGTATTTATGGGTAAATATAAAGGATGTATGTATTTATATATATATATATATGTTTTTGAGGAATAACATAAAGTATGCCCTCGAAGTGGAACCAAAGCAAAGTCAACAAAACTCTACCGTACTCGAAGGAGGTTTGTAGCCTATGTAAAAACATGACATTTTGAAAAAAAATTGTTTTTTTTTTGAAAATCCGACCGGTGTTGGGGCTCCTCGTATGCTGGACCATTGCTTCACAAATTTGTGGCAATTTTCACCGTATGGATCTTCAGTTCTGGTTGCTAGTGACGTAATGAGTTTGCTGGTAGTTCAAGACTAAGTCCAATGCATCTTGAACTCAGAAAAATCAGCCTAAATCGAGAGTTGTCGAGATTCTGGCGTGTGAGGTGTCGTTGAAAAGCTCTTTCAAAACTACACAAAAGTCATGTTAGATGTTTTTGCTTCCGCTCATTGAATCAAGGCGCATTTTCCGTTTCAAGTCACAAGAGGACACTTTCTGTCCCTTTTGACACTTTGGGGTTAAACCGTCTATTGATTTTGATAATCAAAATGGAGCAATTTGTGGTTGATAAACATGTAAGATTCAAGAAAACAAATGAAAATAAAATAAATTTGTATGAATTTTGAAAGTGAAAAGATATTTGTATTCCACTTATGACATACATGTAATGTTTTTTTCTATCACACGAAGTATAATGAATCAATTGCATTTTAAAAACTCCAATTTTGTTGACTTGTACAAACTTTCAATCGGAATTTTTCAATCAGAAGTGATCAATTTTAGGTTATTCGGGTGGCGGTTGTTGAGAGCACCTAGTCACAATTGCTCCTAATCACCGTACTCCATTCACCCAACTCATCGAGCACCTTAGTGGCTTTGTAAGTGTCTTCAAAGTAGCTTACTTTATCAAACTCAATGAAAATCTATTATTCCAAGGAATTAGTGATAGGTTGTATTTTTATGTACTTTTATGTTTTTTTTCCCTAGAAAATGTTGCATTAGGAGAAAAATGGGGTCCCAAAGGGACCCTCTAAGCTTGCCCGTGTTAGGTGAACCGGCTGCCCAAGCACCATTTTCTATGTAAACCCATTGGTGCAGTCGCTGCCCGCTGACAGCGTCGGAAGCCGCAGTGCTGGCAGTGTTGGCAGTGCTGGTAGTGTCGGCAGTGTTGGCAGCGTTGATTGGCGCGACCCACGGAACTGCGTTGCTGGCAGCCACGGTGGCACCATTGGTGACCTCTTGTAAAGTGCACGGTTTGGCCTAAATTTTTCAGCACGTGCCAAAGGCCAAGGCCCCTTTGTGACTACAAATTTCTCCTAATGTTTTGTAGAGTTCATTTCACCTTCAATATTTCAATAACTTCATCATTTCAGCAAAGATCCCAATTTCCATCTCTTAAGAATATTGAAATAAATAAATAAATCATTTGTCAGGGAAATTTGAACCACCACGAGAATATATCTTGCTACTTAGTGTTGAGATTCGTTGTTTTTATGATACGTGGCGCATGGCCTCATCTATAGATATATAGGTCTTCGTCTTTGCCCCTACATAAAATTCTTAAAGTGCAATGGCTTGATCACTTTCTTACAGTGCTATTGTAGAGACATCATTCCTCTATGATAGCACTCGACATCTTCAATTTAATTTTTTCGTAGAAAAGGGACCGTAGAAAAGGGACCATGGTATGGCAGTTTCTGCCAAAGAAAGAACACAACCCTTTGATAGTTTTCAATGCTCAACCCCTTTGAGGAATTGCTAGATTTCAGCATGCACTACATTGAGCAATTGGTAGATTTGAGCGCGCACTCCATTGAGGCATTGATAGATTTCAGTGCTGGTTAATGATGTTATGTCAGGATTGCCCATGATTCAATTGTTGTCAGTTTTTCCCACCTTTCGCATTACTACAGTATCATTTAATGCTACGCATGTTCCATTTCACTCTTAGTATTATGATTTTATGTATGTTTTTGGCAAAGGAAACTAACACAGATGGTTCACGGCTTCTTTGCAATTCATATGGCTACAGATGTAAAGTACTTAGCACTTGGTGGAAGGGTCTTTGAAGTCTCTAACTTGTTGTACTTTTCTTAGTATTTTTCTTAGTAGCAGGGCTGTCTGTATGTCTGATATTGTGTGGACCTTTGCATGGAACTTTTGACACTCTCACACTACAAGGAGAAGGTGTCGCTTTTCATTCGATAGGTGAGTGAAACGGTGCCACTTCGCACTCACTGCTCCGGCGCTCAAGACTAGGTGAGTGCGATTTGTTATTTAGGACAAGTGTGTACATGATTCTAAGTGAAAAGCGACGCCTGTGCTAGTAGTGTTGTGATGAAGTGACGTTTGTAGATTCAGTATGAAGTGAAGGTTATAGATTTGTTTTCAAGTGAAGCTTATATTTGTCACACCATGGCCATCACCCAGATTGTTGTGACCCGGTCGTATGAAGCATAATAAAGGTTCATACCCTATTTTGTCCTTGCACTCATTTCTTGCACCCATTATTGTTGTTGTAACTTGTAAGACTATCTAATAAAGTGCTTTTAAATTGTCTCCAAATTTAATTGACATTGATTGATTATGAATTATAGAGATTGGTTTTATGACAAGTCTATAATTTAAGTGGTCTAAGCCACTTTCACATTGAAAATTCATACTCCCCTTTGTCCTACTATAACACCCACATAACTAATTTGTAGTAGAGTACTTATCCAAGTGTTTTAGTGGGACAAAGAAAGTAGCATTTACATGACACAAATTCTAAAAAACATTCTTGTAAAAGCATCATTTTCAAATGCTAATAGTATAAATTATTCTAGATACCTTAAAAAAAAGGTGCTCTAAGTATGTTGAATTGGCCTATTTTAATGGTTTTGGTTGTTTCTACTATATGCAGTGACTTTGTGAGTTCCTTTGTTTTGAAATTCCATTCCCACCACACATACATTAGGCTCTATTTAAAATTTGATTCTTACATATATCCTGATGAGCTACAATATTGGTTCCTCCCTTGCCAAATCAATGTCTTGTATAAATATCTCACCAGTGGAAGCAGGTGCTTAATTAAAACAAGGTTTTTAAGACATTACTTTGGTTCAATAGTGTTGTGTCATAAATTGTAGCCTTGTGAGTCATAGGTTTGGACTTTTGGTGGGAAGATATGGGAGTCATTGCAAGGTGTGGAGAATAGTGACAGTGGCTTGTTTTAGATTGTCTTCCAATTCACCACAGACTAATATTTGGTTTATTTATATTTCAATATGAGTTTAAGAGGAATTCAACACGTGTTTGCTAAAACGTTCCTCTTTGAGTGGACTTTTCGGTTAACTCTATTAACCATGAGAAAATCACATACTAATGTTGTTCTAATCCGTTACATGCAATGACATCATTAACCCCTAAATGACAAAGGGATAAAGGCAAAACCTAGATGTTTTATAAAATGTAACTTTTGCAACTATGATGAAATTTGGTCCAAAAGAGAAAATGAGAAGCAAGATGTTCAACAATTATTTGTATAGTCAAAATTTCAAAAAATGTTGATTATTTTTTGTTGTATTTAGCTATTTCTAAGATACTTTGGGCCATTTTGGGTTATTTTGAATCATTTTTTGCTCAAGAATGAAAATCAAGAAATTCATTTTTTGAGGAACAAACCTTATTTTTCAAAAAGTACTAAATATTTGTTTGTAGGGTGGCAACCATGCTATAGTACTACAGTAGACATTTTATTCTATAATTTAAAAAAATAATTTTTTTCAAAAGAGAGAACATCACATTAGTTTTCCAAAATAGTAAACTTCATAACAGTAGGACAATATTGAGGTCTTTGTTATTGAAAATTTCTCCTCGGTGGAGTTTAACTAAGATTGGCATAATTCAAATTGGATTGGAAAGTATACTTGATTTCCTATTTGGATATATATATATATAATAAAATAATTTCCTATCAAGGCAGCGCGTGAAAAAGGACAACGGACATAAAATGGTCGTTTGGTCACTTAGAGGTTGATCCCTAAATGCCTACAACTCTCTCTAAATTGGACAGTTTTGCAAAGAAGCATTATTAAATAGAACTAAGAGGGATATTTTAGATTTAATGAAGGAACAAAAATTGTACATAGTGAATTTTAGATTCTATCCATGCAATTAGATCTATGAAATCTTGCTATCACCAATATTTTGGTATAAATTTTCAAATTTAAAATTCAAAATTCTTTTGTAGTTCAATTATGAACAAGATATTGACAATATGTAGATGAATTTTGTTTTAATGGATTGAAATGTAATACTCTAAGTGTCATGATTTTTGGAGATATTTTGCTTGCTTGATTTTATGAGTTGGTTTTTTCAAGAGCACTTTTGAACTCAAATCGTAGAAAGTTTTGATAAATAAGTGCAACATGAAACAAGGCATTATTTTTTCACAAATCATCTTTTTTCCAAGCCTTTTTCTAATGAGTTCACGCATGCATGAAGCTAACTTCCATCGTAAAATTTATAGTAAAAAATCCACACTGCAAAAGTGCATGACGAATAAATTAACAAAATTTGATTTTGTACATCCGATTCAAAAATTGAACACTTGGACAGTTAGGGGTTCATGCCTCAGCGTCCGAGCATTTAAATTGGATCACAAACAAATTCAAAGTCTTGTGACTTTCTCATACGATCTCAGATGAGTATCATACAAGTTACCTTTGCAAGCCTATTAAATTCTCTGCCAATTGTAGTAAATCTCTTTTGATGAAGAGATGTTGATAATATTGGAGAGCCCTCTAACTCCAAATATGTCAAATTTGTTGAATAGATTTTATGCTTGCAATAGTCCTCTTATGTACACCCGATGTACATCTGAGCCCCGCTAATATTTATTTTAGAAGCTAGCATCTACTCTTGTTCAAAGGGTTGGTATGTTTAGAGGTTAATGTTTTTTTATGGTGCTTCTTACAACGTTACATCCCAATGTTGTTCTACGTTACTCTCTCCATTAATGTCTAGACTCCACATTTGAAGAATATATCAAAGGCTCGTATTAAGGCCTCCAACTATAAGTATGTCAAAAAAAAATTGGGTAGATTTTATGCTTGCAATGGTCCTCTCATGTATACCTCATGTACATTTGAGTCATGCCAGTATTTATTTTCGAGACTAACATCTATTTCTGTACAAAGGATTGGTAAGTTTAGGGATTAAAGTGAAGGCGGGATTTAGAGTCCCGAAATGTTTGTTCATGGTTGGCTTTTCATCTGGTCTCTGAAATGCAAAATATCAATGACCTCACGACAATGACCCAAATTGGAGGGTCAAATAGAACTGGTTGAGAAGCCGCTTAACTCCTAACCGCCCAACCATGCATATTTTGCATGATGTACGGATTTGAAGTCCTTTTTCTCATCCATCATGCACTTTTTGCAGTGTGGATTTTTTATTGAAACTTTTATAGGAAGTCAGCTCCGTGCATGTGTGATTTAATAAATTAGGAAGGGGATGATTTGTGAAGTTTTTATGCCTCATTTCATGTTGTCGTGTTCCACCCAAAATTCCAAAAAAATTACCCTAGAAGTGCTCTTGAAAAATTCAACTACTAAAATTAAGCAACCAAAAAATCTTCAAAAATCACTACACTTAGAGTATTACATTTCAACCCATCACAACAAATTTCATTATTAGATTGTTAATATCTTATTCGTAATCATATTACAAAAGAGTGTTAAATTTTCAGTTTGAAATTTAATACACAAATATTGGTGATAGCAATCGCAAATCGAACCATATGGATAGAATCTAAAATGCATAATGTACAACTTTTATTCATTCAACTTGAAAATATCCCAATTAGTTGCATTTTATAATGCATCTTTGGAAAACAGCCAAATCTGAAAAAGGTGAGAACTTTTAGGGGTTAATATTTTCAATAACAGTTCTATCGGCCGCCCGACAGTACTTTTCAATTTGTCCATAGTAACAAACTGGTCGATCATGTAAGACATGCAACCCTTAAACCCTAAAAGAATGTTGGTTACTTAGTGGCAAGATGGGTCAATCAGATACCGTAAGACATGTCTTAATCGATGAAACCCTAAATGTTTCTATTATTACATGAATATTTTAGAACATTTCTATTATAATAACGTTTTCAACACTACAGAACAGATAGGTATCCAATTGGACACGGCGCCTATTTGTCCGACTGTCAACTGTGAAATCGTTCCGGATTAGCACAGTTGGGGAACGAAGACCACTGGAAGACGGTATTGCATGCCACAAGAGTGCTACCCAAAGTCCCAAACCATAGCCGTTGACTACAACCATCATCAGGAATGCCGAGTGGGGCCAGACATAGCTCTTCAGATTCACAATTATAGTCTACATCAGCTTCCCGGACTAGCAGAGGGACAAAGAGCTTTTGCAGGAAAATGATGACGTAGGTTGAGGTTAAGGTTCTGTTTCATATCTGTCGATTCAGATAGAATACTACTTGAGTGCTCACCAGGTGCAGGTTTGGTTACTGGAATACATTAATATCATTTTCTGGGTAATAATTAACTTTAATTATTTTCATCTTTCATTTACGAGGTAAATGACAGTACGCAGCATGGGAGCTAGTGAAATATTTACCGGCCTGTAAGACAATGCATGCTTGGGGTTTAGAAAGAATCGTTTACTCATACCAAAACCTTTTCTGACAAAACCTACCAGATATTGTAATATGTACATTGCAACGTATGCACAGATTGTGAAAAGGCTCTAATTAACCATGACAGATACAAATGTTTTGGGCCAAAAGTACATGATTTATATATCGACAGTCCACTGTAAGATTGACATGCATCAGATGCAACTTCACTTTATTTCAGAAGAAGCATCAAGCGGTACGCTAGCTTCAAAGATAATAACATAATAATTTAAATGAAAGTCCACCACCTTTCGCGATGACTTAAGAATACCTAAAACTAGTTCCCACAGCTGGGGCTGAGCCTACCCTAGCCTGCAGCTGACATTGCAATATATATCTTCCTCAACATCCCAAAAACTTACTGATCGGCCGGCCATGAGAAATATGCCTTCTCCAATGTGCAGCACTCACGCATCTTCAACTTCACACTAATACATCACGCTCCTTTCGAGCCCCTACACACGAACAACAAACCCATGATTAAGTACAGGGAAGAAAATCATACAGTATTCCATGGACTGTTACATCAAACATACCAAACATCAAAAACTCTATACACTGTTGCCGAACATATCCAGCATCAAAATTTTCATGCATTGTTGCCTCGTCATGCACAGTTGTATTAACATACCAAACAATAAGAATTTCATGTACTGTTGCTTCAACATACCTTAGTAGCCGCCAGCAGGTGGGGAAGCAGAGATGGGAGAAGGCTCGGACGGAGTGGTCGGAGGCGAGTACACAGGCGATGGAGAGTACACAGGCGACGGAGAGTAAGGAGGCGACGAGTAAACAGGCGACGGAGAGTACACGGGCGACGGAGAGTAAGAAGGCGACTGATCGACAGGCGACGGAGACGAAGGTGTCGTCGGAGGCGAGTAACTCGGAGAGGAAGGAGTAACTGGCGATGGCGAGTAAACAGGAGAAGGAGGACTGGAATATACGGGAGAAGGACTCTGATAAACTGGGGAAGGAGAATACACTGGGGAAGGGGAGTACACAGGCGATGGAGAGTACACAGGAGAAGGAGAGTACACAGGTGAAGGAGAATACACTGGCGAAGGAGAATACACAGGAGACGGAGGACTGTACACTGGACTGGGCGTCACCGGCGAGTCTCCGGAAGGAGTGTAAGGAGGAGGAGCGGAGTAATCCGGAGTCGGAGTCACCGGGGAGCTACCAGACGGCGGAGTCGGCGTGTAAGGAACCGTCGGCGTCACTGGAGAATCGCCGGACGGCGTCGTCGGAGTGGGAACATACGGCACCGGAGTGGGATCGACTGATGGCGGAGGAGGGCACCAGCCAGTCAAGCTGGGGATCAAGCTGCTCAAGCCCAGCAACGAGCGTGCTTCGGCGCCGCTGGAGAAGACGCTGCAGAGAGCTGCCGCAACGAACAATGCCTGCATTGTGGACGCCATAGCTGATCGATACAGACACAGTTGCTGCAACGAGCTAGAGAGCTGTGTGTTGATGTTGCAGTGGGATGGAGATCTGTGAGGGAGATGGTACATATAGGAAGGAGGGCAGTGAAAGAGCGAGCTGCATGCAGTTAATGAAGGTCATAATGAGGCGCCGCGTTGTGTAAGAGGCTCAGTCAATGGACTTGAGGGAGGGCCTGCACTTCACCTGAGCTTGCTGCAGTTCATTAAGACTGAGTGCTCGTAGAGCGAGAGCATGGCATGATTCCTTCACTTGATCTCTTCGCTTTTATGACGGCAGTTGTCACCCCGATTTTGAATTTGCAACTGTGTGCGGTAGGAATGATCGAGTGGCGAATTCTGTGTGTGGAACTAAGTTGTTCAGTGTCTTGGTATTCTGGCTCTCTTGACATTCTGGAAGCTCACATTCACTGAATTATGTTGCTAGACCTGTGGTTGTTGTTTCTATACCACACCTGAAGCTGCCAATTTTTGCTACTCAGGACTCAAAAAAAAGGATTTTAATGCACAAAAGAATGTGCCATTTGCATATAGTAAAGAGAGTCCTAGTTCTAAAATTGTTTCTTCAGCAGAGGTAGATATGGATATTAATTGCGCTTCTGGGTGCGACCTTTGGTTATTTACCAGTACTGCATTGATCCCAAGGTTCGTAATCTTGGAGTTTTAATAAGAGCAGGTCCACTTTTATATTATGAAGCTCTTGCCTTTGCTACTTAGCAGGGAAAAAGAAAAGAAAAAAAACAGGTTTACTGGAAGCAGTCATAGGATACCCTACTTCGTGGAAAGTTTTGACACAAATGAATCGATTTTTGTTTATTAATATGACACGTGTCATCTTGTGATTGGTCTAGGATGACGTGGACCTGTCAAAAATCTGACCTGGGTATTCAGTTTCAACACTGGGGCTGTCTAAAATCTGACCCTCGCATATGGTAAATAGTCATCGTGGTGTTAGAGAAAATTAAGGTCTCCGCAATGGTGTTCATTGATCAATACTAACACAAGCCACTGCAATGTGGCAATTTTTTTTTGTTTTTTGTTTTTTTTTTGGTTGCACAAAGAACAAGGTGATACACGTTATTGCAAAAGAATGAGGTGAAAAGAGGTGATCTTTTATATATGGGTACTTGATCCTTACAATAGGATAAATGACTTCGCCGTAGGAAGTAGGGATCCTATTCAAACACAAAATAGGGACAAGTTTACACTGTAGAGTATGTGCCCACAGACTTAGAAAGTACAAGTGTGGAATTGTTGTTATTCTCCGAAAGAAATGAACACAAAGAGGAAAAAATACCTTATGTAGTAAAGATCTGAACCCTCAACTTCATGGCCTATTGCTATACTAAGGCTTGAACATTAGTTATATTCACTAAAATATGAAGCATGCTTGCATTTCTAGCAAGGTATATTAATGTTTGAGCTTGATTCGTTACAAAACACATATGGTAACATGGTGAGGAAATTAACCCTTAAAGGTCCCATAGAGATAGTAGATACGTTGGCGTATATTTGGCGTTTGTTGTAAGTGAGAAGCTTCTAGTTGGGGACCCCAATAGCTCGTTAAAACCATGGGAGCACGAATGTCACTAGACTCACTACACTCTTCGTTATGTTTAGCGTGTGATTCAATGTTTTGTAGCTTTATAGTTAATTTGAACCCTAGGATTAGTGTACCTATTGTTGAACACCATTTTACTTGCTTTGGATATTTGTATTGAACATTCCTAAATCATCATCAATTGAACAGCTTTGTGATAGTGTTTCCATAGTACAAATTTGATCAAAAAACTCATCATCCAACTTCCCTTTCAAAGATTAAATTCAAATGGACATTTAGAATCGTCTTTATAATGCCCTTTCTATAAAAGACTTCAGTGACATTCTAAATGTGACATTTGTTTTTTCTATGAAACACTTGAATACTTCATAGTTGTTGCAATTTCTCATCATCTCTAAAAATAAAAATAAACAATGAACACATGCATACCTTTGGCTTATAGTATCTCTTAAATAAATGTCAAATTTTTGGGAAATTTGTTAATGCAGAAAGAAAAATGTATGGGAGAAAATCTCATATAACATTCGCAAAACTTGGCATTTGCCTATTCATGTTTATGGAAAAACAACATTTGATAGATGAGCATTGAATCTGCTACCGAGTTATAGTATACTACTGCCAAAATAATAATATATATATATATATATATATATTTCATATCTAATTGTAGAATCCTATAAAAAAAACTACTATGAAAACATGTGGTAAAAATCTCAAAAACTTTTACCACATAGATTGTAAGATATAAGCATTAGAAGTGAAATTTGTTTTTTTGGCACCCTGTCAAAGTGGGTCAAATGAATAGACTTTGAAACCTCCTAATTTAAATTATTTTCACTATGAATAATGTCAAGTTGATATTTTGTGTTGAAGGATTTAGTTGTGAATCTAGGAAAAAAAATTCAAAAAATTTATGATGGCCTTTTGGACTGGAGTTACTCTCTCCCTTAGTCTCTATAGTTGTATAGATGTAGAAAAGGGGTTTTAGGAATACATGTAGATGTGTAATAGGAGATCAAATATTCCTTAAAAGTTATGTATATAGAGCGGTTTTTTCTTTATTTTTTCCACGGTTAGGCATGCGTGCTATTCAAATTCTAATTAAAAATTAAATCCCTCTTAAGAAGAAGTCAAAACTCCAATACTTTGCTAATTAAGGGCTAGTTTAGACTATGGACCAAGAAGTCATCCTATACCCCTTAGTCTAAACCAACCTTTTTTTAGTTGGAAAAATATAAAAATATATTTTTAGAGAGAGTCAAATTTGGACCCAAAATCCATTCCATCATCACTAAAATATTCATTCAATTTAAGGAAATTTTCATTTGATTGTGACAACTTCATCTAAACTCTAGATAAAAGTGCTACATTGTTTGTTTCATTGGTGCCACTGGTTTGAAAAATGAAAAATTGCAGAAAATTTTCTATACTTGATGTGAGAATGAAATGAATCAAAATCACTAAACGGAGAGTTTTCCAAAGAAACCAGCTAAAATCCAATACTTAAGAAAAGCAACCACTTTTAAACAAGAATCCATCCGATTATCACCCATGTTTTACCCGAGTATCACAAATATCATCCGGATTTAACCTAAAATTATGAGTTTTAAGTGGTAATTCGACAATTCCATTTGGCTGATTTTACACTTACTAACCGCTAGATCTCCCCATACATTGATCGAAAGTGTATTTGTTCAAGACCCCCACACCAAAGTCCACATGACAGGAACAAAGTTTGACTCATGACTCAATCACATGATCATCACAACAGAAGGCCAGATAGAAAATGATACCACAAAAAGTTTCCATGCAGGACTGAAATTATACTGAATGGAAGGCTGAGGAGACGCCGGGACCCGAGGCAAGCAGACTTGAGTGTGGCAGGAAAATTAAATAAAACTGAACGAGGAGATTTAATTAAATTAATGAAGAAGGTGAACAGATCAGAATTGCAGGTGCCATGTGTACCGTAATGCGGGAGTGTACCCAACTGACAAACTAAACTGCTCAGTGTAGAAATAGTTAATTAAAATGGCAAAATGTAGCAAATTATTTTTGGATCAAATTTTCATTTCTTTATCGCCAAAAAAATTCATCCATGTTGACATAGTTTTATGTACTCATTTAATTATGATGTTCATTTAATTATGATGACTTCATCATTCTAGGAAGTGCTACAATGCTTGTTTCATTGGTGCCACCTAAGGTAGAAGCACCAGAACCAATTCCAATCACCTATGCAAGCACCTGTTTCAATTTCGTGAGTTCCAAATAAAATTATCACAATCATCAATTGCAGCAATTTGGTGATCAATTACGAACGCCAAGCAAACAAGCTGATTAGATTAGAAATGAAAGACGAGCATTGGTTTCCACACTAACATCAATAGTGGTCTATGCAGATTAATTTTGAAAATTCAAAACAAAATCATACAATAGAGTTAACCAAAAAGAAGAGAGAATACATGTTAGGTAAGGTGAGTCTGACTAGTATTTAAGGCAACCAAGCAAACTGGCATAGTTTCCAAAGAACTCAAAATAGAAAAGGAGGATAAAGTAGTTTTGTTGTCACAAAGGTGGCCAAACTCAGTCTAAGGTGAGTTCACAGAGACCTAAGGTTTGGAGGCGTTAACCCATATTCAATTTGAGATAATGGCAAGGCTTGAGATATGATTAGGTGGCTCGTTTGATTACGTGACTCTAACAACTTCAAAGCTCATCTCTTGCAAATACCTTTCCAAAAATATATTACACGCTCCAAAATTTTAAAAATTGAGGCATCAAATACAAAAATACAATGTTGCATTCGTTTTGGGACTGCAGTAGAATCGAATGTGGTCAAACCAACCGCAACTAAATTCGAATGCGGTTTTTTTTACCAAGTTTTCTTATAGTAAAGGTGAATGTTGGGTTCATTATTTGATTTGATTTCGGTTACATTCATAGATAACATAGACTCTGGTTTCCTTATATTTTGGGGGTCGAATCACATGTTCTGATTTTGTTTAATTCAATTGTAACATGATTGTTAAACCCAAAGTTTTATGTGCTGCAATTTTTTATCATTGAAAACCATTGTTGTAAACAAGTAGGTTGAAATCCTTAAACCCCTAAATGCCTAGAGCCCTCTCCACATTCGGCAGTTTTACAAAGATGCATTGTAAAATGCAACCCAGAGGGATATTTTGAACTTGATATATGAATAAAAGTTGTGCATTATGAATCTTAGATTCTATCCATACGGTTAGATCTATGATTTCTATTACCAATAATTTTGTATAAAATTTGAAACGTGAAATTCAAAAATATTTTGTAATTTAATTAAGAATAAGATATTGACAATCTACAGATGAAATTTGTTGTGATTGGTTGAAATGTAATACTCTAAGTGTAGTGATTTTTGGAGATTTTTTGGTTGCTTGATTTTATGAGTTGACTTTTTTTAGAGCACTTTTACACTAAAATCTTCAAAATTTTGGGTGAATCGCTACAATATGAAATGAAGCATAAAAATGTTACAAATCATCCCCTCTCTACTCGGATCACATGTGCATGAAGTTAACTTCCCATAGAATCTACAGTAAAAAATCCACAATGCAAAAGTGCATGACGGATGAGAAATTATAGATGAAATTTGTACATCATTCAAAAAATGAACGTTGAGGCAGTTCTCGCCCTCCATGGAAGAAGTAAACTAGCTAAAACTAGTCATTTTGGATCCTATATTATCGAATGCAGTAAAACAATAAAACTTGATTTTTGAGCAATCTAGGAAAGCCACCTCATGTTCTATTTTTAGCCAATTTAGTTTTTCCACGGAGGGTGAAAGTTAGGGGTTAAACTAACATAACATACAGTAGGCTTCATGTCCATTGCCTTTCCTTTATGTACTCTGCTCATTACCTTGAGCATCCACTTGTCCACTTAGCTACTGATGAAGCACTATTGGGTGTGGGATATTCCACTCCATCTACTATAGAGCCAAGGGAAGGACAATGCATGCGACTGAATGTTATGGACAAGCAGGTATATTCCACACCATCTGTTGTAGAGCCAAGGCAGGGACAATGCATGGTACTGAATGTTATGGACAGGTAAGTATTGGTGCCTCCAGCTAGCTGAGCTGTTTGAAAAATGAGAAAATGCAGAAAAATCCCTGTATCTGCATGCATGCCATGCTCCAGCCACCTTCTCCTTCTTATTAATGAACCCACTCACTCACTTACACAGTCACCTTATTAACTGGCTGTAGTATGTAATGAAACTGAGTGAGTGAGTAATGGACGCCTGCTCATGGCCTTTAGTTGTACAAAGAGTTCTTAATGGAATTTGATGTGCTGCACCTCAGTAGTAGTACTGACCATCACCAGCTAAGGTCAGCCTGCCTATTCCCGTCCGTTTAACCAAGTCGCCCACTTACACATAGAATCAGACTGTGAATTCTTTTCTCCAAATTAGCAAATGGAAGAGGAAGATAATGTAACTCAAAAATTTAATTTTTGATAAAAACTCAATTTACAGTGAATTTTTGAAGTCTGGATTAGTAGATGCCTGTAAGTGGACATAGCCTGCCCTAGAAACGTGAAAGTGTCAAGCTATATTTGAGATGCTCCTGAAATAGTGCCGAGATGACTAAACCCATAAGTAGACAAAATCAAGCCTAAAACCGGCATGGACATGTGATGGTAACCGAGCTGTGACGTAGTAGAACTGTAGCATGGCGAAGCTAAATTGGCCTTGAACTCTGGCACAATCAAATGGCGGTCGTTTTTCATCTAAAACCGTCCGTCTCCCTTCATTCATCCGCGCTACTTTCCCCGGTCACCAGCCATTTTTTATCAGTCACGGTTTTTCACTGTAGAGTCATGGTTTTAAGCTGGATCCTAGGTCCCGGGAATGGGCAGGCGGACGGGAATAGGCATGTTGACCTTAACTTACATTAAGTTATTGTCTTCAACACCGCACTCACTGCATCATTCCAGCCTGTGGGTTTCAAACTTCTGTTCGCTTAACTGCTCATGAAGGCGCCCATTTTTGGGACGATGTTCAGATTTCATCCACGTTTTCTCATCCATTGTGCATTTTTTGAAGTGTGGGCTTTTTACTATACATTTGATGGGAAATTAATTTCTAATTAGAAAGGGGATGATTTAATCTTATTTGTCATCAAATTTCAAAAGAAAATTTCAAATTTCAAATTTCATGTAAAAATATTGGTCATAGCAATCATAGATCTAACCGTTAGGATAGAATCTAAAATTCATGATGTACAAGTTAGATTCATACATGAAGTTCAAAACATTTAGGTTCCTAAGTTGCATTTTATATGCAATTTTTCAAATCTGAAGAGGGTTGTGGGCATTTAGGGGTTATCTAAGGTGAATGCACCTAAAATCGCCCATTTAAAGTTTTTTTGAAAATCAAATTGGGATTATTTTTGAATGATAAACAAATGAAATTCACAAATACTAGTGATTTTTAAAAAATCTCAATTAAATGTCGTTAATATGAATTTTAAAGTGAAAATTTAGTCATATTCCATCGGTGCCAAACAAGTGGTGGCTTTTTCAACACAAAAATATCATGAATTGCATTTTAGATGCTTTAAATCCATTTATTTGTAAGAGCGTTTTGAATGGATGACAAACTATCGGTTTTTGGGTTCACAACACATACATTTAGCCTTGGGTAGCAAACCCTACATTAATCTATGTAGGGTGCATACAAAACAACAAATTAAAGTGGATGTGGGAAAAGGTAAAAAAAGACCCAAAACTACTAACGTGATTGAAAAACAAGGACACCGTGGTGTGCAACTACCCATATATATGTGATGATGTAAATAGTATGCATTTACCAATGTTGTAAATAGTATGCATTTATAGTTTCAGATGTAATAATTTAATTTTATATTTGGGGATAAAATCTCAAAAGTAATTCCAAAACTTCTAAGAATGTGTTTGTCCTTTAGGTGTTAACTTAGTGAATACTAATGTCGTCTTGTGCTATTGGTTCAATGTCTCCCGTGATTTAACCATGCTTTACTTTCTTTATATATATATATATATATATATATATATATATATATATTTTTCATAATTTAATTCAATTTATGATACCAAAATTTGATTAAAAATCCATAGCTTCTACATCCAAGGTCCAAAAGCTACAAAACAATTTTGGTGCATCCTTCTCATAGAGAGCTTTTAGACATCACTAAAAATGTGTGCGATGGCCGCATAGTTTGGGAGATCTCAACATAACATGCAAAACAAAACAAAGTATCTTCTTAAACCCCATAAGGGTCCAACCACCCATTTTTTTGCTTGATGTATTGTACACATTTGAGGTCAATTTGCTCATCCCTCGGCTCATCTGTGCTACTCTTTTTGTAGCGCCAAATTTTAAGAGTAGATTTCATAGGTATTTTAGGGTATAAAGAGCAAAAGGATTGAGAGAAAACACTCAATTGGAAAAAGGATGATTTGTTAAATTTTTATGCCTCATTTTATGTCGTACTAATTCAACTAATTGTTTTGAAGATTACAGTGTAGAAGTGCTCTTAAAAAAGTCAACTCTTAAATCTCCAAAAATCACTACATTCACACTATAACATTTCATCTAGAGATTGTCAATATCTTATTTATAATCAAATTACAAAAGAATACTGAATTTTGAGTTTCAAATTTTATACAAAATATTGGTCATAGCAATCATAGATCTAATGGTATGGATAGAATCAAATATTCATAATGCACAACTTTTATTTGTATATCAAGTTCAAAATATCTCAGTCTCTTGGTTACATTTTATAAGGCATCTTTGAAATTCTCCCAATCTAGAGAGGGGTGAGGACATTTAGGGATTAAAAACAAACAAATATTAGTAGTAGAGGCCACAAGTATTGTACACTTGTATAGTAAGTTATTGCAGCTTAGCTAAACTCAACTGAGTTGGCATCCATTTGTTTCCGCAAAAAACCGAATAAATTTAAAAAACTCAAATTTGCATATTGTCGTTTTTCATACTATGTTGGACCATATCCTTTATACCTTTAGCAACAATAGAGGAACTACTAATAAAATAATTCAATCCTCCAACTCTCTTTATTTAGCCCAATTGAAGTTAAAGAAAATTCTATACGATTCCTTCAATCTCCTGACATATGATTGAGATTTGAACACACATTTCGTTAAATTTGAACAATATTTCGTTAAAACTGGACTACCAAATTGAAAAAGTGATGGGGAGTGCTACCCTTCACAATAGAGATAGGTCTTCAATTTTTCTACGCTGCTCTTACTTCACGAATAAGAGCAATGTAGAAAAATTGAGGACCTATCTCTATTGTGAAGGGTAGCACTCCCCATCACTTTTTCAATTTGGTAGTCCAGTTTTAACGAAATATTGTTTAAATTTAATGAAATGTGTGTTTTTGGAGTTGGAGTTGAATAGCAGGGGGTTCAAGAATCTTATATGCTTGAACTCCAATACCGATATACCGTATAATTACTACGATAGTAGCAATTTGTATTATTGTACCCGTTCGTATCTGAAATATTGGATTCATTCAAAGTCTAACAACACGCAATTCGCTATTTATGCACTTGGCCAAGTGCGTTCATTTCATGAGCAAATCGTGCTTAAAAAATTTGTGTAAAAAGCTCTCTAAAAAACAACGATTTTGTCTTTATACAAATCACTTACGTTGTAAACAAACAATTCTTTTATTTATTTTTTATTCTTATCTTTATCTTTTCTTTTATCTTTTCTTTATCTTGTTTCTTTTATCTTGTCTTCTTTCTTGTCTTCTTTCTTGTCTTCTTTTTCTTTTCCTTCTTGTCTTCCTTCTTGTCTTCTTCTTCTTTTTCTATTTTTTTCTTCATACCTCTTGTGGCAGCCACAAACCCTACACCCGCACCGAGGAAAAAAAACCAATTTTATTTTATTTTATTTTATTTTATTTTATTTTGCTTAGGGCTCATGAACCCTAAAAATAAAAATTTTAAAATTTTAAAAATTAGGGTTCAGCCAGCGGCGGCTGAACCTAAACGGCGGTGGAGGAAAAAAAAAACCAATTTTTATTTTTTTATTTTTTTACTTTTTTTTTTTTTTTTTATTTTTTTCTCTTTTAGTTTTCGTCTTCTTTCTTGTTTAGGGCTCATGAACCCTAAACGGCCGAAAAAAAAAAAAAAAAAAACAAAAAAAAAAAACAAAAAAGTTTTTTTTTCTATTTTTAGACTACTGACGGCTGAGGGTGCGTGGCCGCGCACCCTAAGCCTCTTTTATCCCTCACTCACTCCCTTTTCCTCTTCTCTCCTCTCCCTCTCTCTCCATCCCTCCCTCTCCATCCCTCCCTCTCCATCCCTCCCCTCTCCTCATATATATAGGGGAGAGGAGAGGGTCTCTCATTCATTCTTCAACTCCTTCTCCCTCCCCTCACCTCTCCCCTATATATATATATATACAGTACCTCACAAAACTGTTCCAATGATTGGAACTTCTAGATTCAAAAGTATGTGTAAGATAAATGGATGTCCAAACTTTCAAGTAGTAGTTTGAGGCATATATTACATCCAATCTAGTACACATTTGTAAAAAAAATCTAACTAAATCAAATATCATTGAAGGAAAAATGAAAGTTAAAAACTAATATATACATTGGTACAGTTTTGTGAGTGCTCTAAGTAAACTAGCTAATACGTTGTCCATCTTCCTTTTGAAGCTATTACAGCTTCAATCCTTTTGGGCATACTTTCTATAAGTCTTCTACAATCATGTGCAGTAATAGAAGAGAAGACTTGTACTACACGTTCCCATAATTCTATCATTCCTTTTGGAGGTGAATCATATTGATTCAATCTCCTTTTGAGGATGGCCCATAGATGTTCTATTGGATTTAAATCAGGGGATTGGGCAGGCCACGTTAGAAGACTAAAACTTTGCCTTGAAAACCATTCTTGCATCATTTTTGTGGTGTGAACGGAAGCATTATCTTGCTGAAAAATGACTTGTGTAGCATCTAATCCATATTTTCTAATTGTACCATCTATTGTCTACTCTAAAATCTGACGATATCCATGTTGATTGAGGCGGCCTTCAACTTTGTACACTAGTCCTGGCCCATAAATGGTCATACTACCCCAAATCATGATTCCACCACCACCATGCTTTACTGTCTCTGTAACAGTGCGTGTTGACAACTCATGTGGATCACGACTCCAACACCAAGAGATTCCATCAGAGCAGAATAAGTTGATTTTAGACTCATCAGAGAAAATGACACGACTCCAATCATCTATAGTCCAATCTAGATGGGCTCTTGCAAAGTCTAAACGTGCTTTGATATTCTTGACTGAAAGACGTGGTTTTTTCTGCTTCACTTGTGATTGTAAACCACCTCTACGTAAAACACGTCTCACTGTTTCAACACACACTTGCATCCCAAATGCCTCTTGCACATTTTTTGTAGCCTCTACTGCAGTACTAAGCTTACTTCTAGTCATATTCAATACACAAGACCGTTCCATTGCAGGAGTCATCTTTCTTGGTCTACCTCCATGTGATGATTCTATATTGAAAACACACTTTTGTCGGAGCCTCTGCACAGTTCCAACACCCACATGCAAACTCCTTGACACTTCTCTTATAGTGCACCCTCTTTGCAACATAGAAAGAACGTCTGACTTTTTTTGAGAAGATAATGCGGACACCATCTTTTCTACTTGGAAGCAAGAACAACAAAGTACAAAAAACTGTAGGAAAATGGTCTATACACACACTGGAACAAAGTTCTACAACAAAGAGTTGAAGGTCCATCAAGATTGACAAGCTTTTGTAAACATTTAGTTTTGGAAGAGTGCACTCACAAAACTGTTCCAGTGAATCAGATGGCTTTGAACCCTACAATTGTCACGTATAGATAGTCATGCATGTCATTGGTTTTTACATGTGGCTTCCTAACGTAGATTACAAGCTTATTGCAATGCCACATGGGCATTTGCAATTGCCATGTAGCATCCACAGTCAACCAAAAGAAGATATTTACAGCATTGGAACAGTTTTGTGAGGTACTGTATGAGGAGAGGGGAAGGAGAAGAAGAGGAAGAAGAGTCTTTGGGTGCGCGGCCGCGCACCCCAGCGACTAAAAATAGTAATTTTAAGAAAAAGTCAAAAAAGTCAAAAAAAAGTTTTTTTTTCTTTTTTTTCTTTTTTTTTTTTTTTTTTTTTTGGCAGGGGTTTAGCAGCACCCCATGGCCAAGAAAAAGGGCCAAAAAAAATAAAAAATATTATTATTATTATTTTTTTGGCAGCTGCCATTCAGGGTTCAGCAGCACCCCACGGCCAACCCGAAAAAAAAAAAAAAAAAAAAAAAAAAAAAAAAAAAAAAAAAAAAAAAAAAAAAAAAACATTTTTTTTTTTTGTTTTTTTTGTTTTTTTGGTTTGCTCCCATTGTTTAGGGTTCAGCAGCCACAACTGAAAAAAAAGTAGAAGAAAAAAAAGACAACAAAGACAAAAAAGAAGACAAGAAGAAAGACAAAAAGAAGACAAGAAAGAAGACAAGAAAGAAGACGAGAAAGAAATCAAGATAAAAAAGAAAAGATAAAGATGAGAATAAAAATTTATTAAAATAATTGTTTGTTTACAATGTAAGGGATTGAAGAAAGACAATAATCGTTGGTTTTTAAAAAATAAAAGTTAGACAAATAAAATCATGCGCTCGGGGACGAAGTGCATGATTATATAGCCAAGTGCGTAAATAGCGAATTGTGTGTTTAACCTTGAAAAGCTTTTACCTAAGATCAAATACTACACTTAAATTACCATATATTGTGGCCCACAGTATTTACAAGAGGCTTTAATAATAATTATTTTTTTCAAATTAATGTGGTAAAATTCATCCAAATTGAATGAAAATTTGTTAAAGTGGATGAGAATTTTTCCAAATGGATGAATGTACCTATTCTATTCATCCACTCATAGCAGTCTAGTATGTATTTTTGTGTACAAGCATATGATGGATGTCATGTTTCATGAAAGCATCTCCAACTACGAATAATCTCTTTTAAAATCAAATATAAAGACATTTCGACACTATTACTTAATTCAATTCATTTGTGTGGATGTCATAGAAAAGTCATCAATTACAACTTTTACTTGTATGGAAGCTTAAAAGACTATCTTTTTTTTGTTGAAATGGAAGCTCATATGGAATGAAAGGACCTAGTAAATTCAATTTCAATTTTATTTTCCTAATCGAAATTCATTTACGTGAACGTAACCACTCCAATAACTACCTAAAATTTTCATATAAAAATTTACTTGTGAAAACATCAGTACATCATCACCAAGGTTTTTTTTCTAAGCACCATGGTGCCAGACTCGAATGTCGTGGCATAGTCACAATGGCCCGGGGAGGTCACTTCCAAATATTACGTAACAACGTGCGAACAAAGATAGGGTCCAAATAAATCTTTGAAGATAATTTTTATAAATGATTTACATTAATATAGGATGTTCACAATTCATTACAAGAATAAAAATGAGAATATTATTAAAATATTACTAATTATAGTAAAAATTATTTTTAAATTTTAGGGTGCTTTTAAATACCCTTTGTTCACACGTGATACTCAAATGATACAAAGAGTGACCTCCCCGAGCACAATGGTCTAAATATGGAAGGACCACTCTCATTGCACGCATGAAATATTCTAGCTACAATGCAAAATAAACCCTGATCACCATTGATGAGAAGTAGCCAAGTGATTCTATACTTCGTTTGAAAAATAGATGTTTAAGTAGTTACTTAAGGGATAAGTGAATTTGAATACATCATTGTATTTTTGGTACATGAGATAGATTATAGCAAATATATGTTGGTCATACATATGGAGTCCAAGATCATTTAGGGCACCCTACAAACCATTTGTCACTTAGCCAGTAGAATAGAAGAGAATCATCCTAAAATATCATGGAGCCATGGAGGGCAAGCAGATACTCCACATTTGGAGAGTGTACTAAGTCCTTCAAATCACCCTCTAAGCATTACTATATTTAGGTAGATTCTTGTAATTGATTCAAGACTTGATTGTACATGTGATGAAAGCTTGTCCTATATTTTAATTATGTGAAGATTGTGATCCATTAACTATATTGTGCACACATAGAGATTGTGATTGGGTTGCTTGAAATTGAAGTATTTATGAAACAATGCTTTGAAGTGTGAATATAGATGTATGTACTAAGGAGCCCTATGTTACCTATATTTGTCCCTCTCTATCATGATATATTATAGAAACCCTACCTTCAAGGTGGCAAACATGGATTAGTCACAAAAATGACTTGTCACATGTGTATCAATTGTTTGAAACAATAATATCGTCATATTGTGGAGTGTCATTGTACGAAGGATACACTATAACTGGACGGGAAAAAACCTTGTGCTCACTCTCGAAGTCCCAGCAGTGCCTTCACTTGCATAACATTCAGTAGCCCAATTCTTTTTCCTTCATGCACTCGACTCATCACCTTGAGCCTCCACCTGTCCCCTTCGCGACTGATGAAGTACAGTTGGGTGTGGAATATTCCACACCATCTGTTTTAGAGCCAAGGTAGAGACAGTGCATGCTACTGAATGTTATGTGTACCATCTAATGAGCACAGCTGTTATATGCTCAAGGCGATATTCACATAACGGCATAAAAAAACCACATTTGATTCACACTAGGGACTGTTCAACTGACTGGCCAGCCTCCAGAGTCAACACTCTGTCAATTTGGTTTTCGACCTCCATGTGCAGGCATTGTTCTCGTGCAACACAATATTCAGATCGAGTTTTTATTTCATTTCCTCACACCGAAGCAGTGATCTCAAAACTGGCTAAAATTAGCTGGATTTCTACCCAATAAATGGGGCTGCTAAACACACAAAGAGAAACACACAAAGAGAGGAAATGAAAAAAAATTGAATGTGGCGAGAATGCTCATCATGATATAAATATGTAGCAATTTCATAAGGTGATATCCGTGGATATCATCATGGTATCACCTTAATATATCAAGGGTATTGCCGGATATTATAGAGGTATCGTATGCACTGGGTAGCAAAAGTAGATACCATTTATGTGGGAGGTCGCATAATGTTCTAAATATCATAAAGTGGTTCTGAGATCACTGCACCGAGCTCTCTATCATCGTGCTCCACTCGATCACTGGAATCTGACACTGCGACGAAAATGCCGGAAAAAGAAACAAAAACTAAGAAGATTCATCAACATTGCCCGCATGAATGATCGACACTCAGTCTCTGAAATGATGCAGCAGCTCGGAGCTCTTGTTTGAGCCGGGATATTGTCTGCCTGCCAGATCCTGCATATATGTATATATGTGCTTGAGTAGATCGACGACCCACTCCAAGCATTAGGATTTTAATAATACACAGGGAGAAATAAAGACATTCCCACATGGGATTTCATATGGGAAGTGGGACAAAATTTTCACAACTCTAACTTTCTTGGGATGATTGCAATGTATTTTAGATCTGGGTAACTTACAATTGTGGAAAATTGTCCGCGTTTCCCATATGAGAATCTTGTATTTATCTCCCTGTGAATGTAACATGTTCATTGCCACCGACGTCACTTTCACTCTTCCCTCATCACCAAAATTTCTTCAGTGAAACGCTGAAACTACATCAGTAGCACCAATCCAGCCACAATAGATCGAGATAATTAAAATGGTAGTTTACAGGTGCTTATCTGAACGACATTGAAATGTTGTTCCATTCCATTAGAATGACGTGATTAAAACGACATTCTACTGTCTTTCTCAAATTGCTCTGTCTAGTTGGGGCTACTGTTGTACTGATATTATACGATTCTCAGAGTCATAGTGAGACATCAAACGGTTATTTTGAATGAACCACTGTCGTTCGAGGCTTTTCATTAAGATGCCATAAACTGGTTTTCACCAGGGTCTCATATGCGATTCCCGGTGTGCGTTTCCCTGTGAGTGTCACTTTTCCCACCGAGCCTCAAGAGTTAGACACGTGTTAAACATTCCTTTTACAAGCAGGTGAGTCAACATTAAACTGGTGACTAAGCAGGTTTAAGACTCACTGGGAAAATTAAGTGAGACTCGCAGGGAAATGACACAGGGAATCGCATATATATGAGACCATGGTGTTTTCTTCCGAGATTTTAATTGTACAAAACCATCCCAGGCATGTTTAATAAATAGAGTACGTAGGTACCCTGAGAGATTAAATTCATGCTTGTTAATATTATGCCAAATCCACGACGTGGGGGAGCATTTCATTAACATGGACAAGTAGGTAGTTCACCGAAGAATTTGCACAACAACAATTGCAGAACCAGATGATCGCCATTAATCACACGCCGCATGATACATACTTAGATCAACTAATGCAGCTCAAAGCCACGTTCAAAAACGGCCAGGCAACTATATAATCCCTCACTCCATGCCTGATTTTTCCACAGCAATCACCGACTCTCTCTTAACATTGCTTCGATCAATTGATCAGATCAGATGGCCAAGTTCATGGCGGTTCTACTGGTTGCGGCGCTTCTGTGCTGTGGATGTCTGGTGGCTCCAGCGGAGGGCAACATCGGCAAGCTCATCGACCATCTGAAGCCTGGCAGTTGCAGCCCACCGCCGCCTTCCGATCCGGCACCTTACTCGGCGGATCCCAGTTATTCGGAGCCTTCTCCGGTGTCCATGTCGCCGCCTTATAGTTCTTATGCTCCTCCAGCTCCGGTGGATCCCAGTCCTCCAGTTTTCGCTACTCCCCCTGCTGGAGGCTACTAGATCGATTCTCATCGATCAACAGGTTTGTCTCTAGAGCTTTTCATCGATCTCTCTCTGCAGTACGATGATTCCTTAGATCAGTTGTTTCGGCAAAACTCTCTGCTGTACGTTGTATCAAACCAAAATCTAGTTTTCTAAGGAAGATGATGCGTCATTAACTGATAATTGGTAGTTTTTGAAGGAAGACGATGAGTCATTAACTGATTGCATAGTTTGCAGTTTTCGTAGGAAGATGATGATTCATTTATTAATTTGCAGTTTTCTAAGGAAAGTGATGATTCATGAGAGTTATTTCTTTAACTCAAATTTCTTTGAGTCTTGAGCTTGAAATCTTACTTCATGCTAACTGTTTCCTATTCAAAAATCAAAACTGTGATGGCCGAAATCTTGATATCAAAGTGGGGTTTAAAGCCTTTCGGGATAACTTGATAGCTTGCACATAGACTGATCACTGTTTTGACAATTGGGCGAAGTAACTGCCATTTTAATGAATATCTGAGCTAGCGTGGTTCAGAGTGCCAAACTTGTTATGTAACACTGGAAACTTTATCAGTTCAGCCCCCTGAGATAGTTTAGCCCCCTCTTTAGCCCTCTTTAGCCCGCCTTAGCACTATGTGAAAAATGGGGGGCTAAATTTTTGTACCACTAGCCCCATTTTGGCCCCTTTTTGTACCACTAGCCAGGGCTAAAACACAAATTAGCCGGGGCTAAAAGGATGTTGCAGGGAAATTCGAGTTTAACCGGGGGCTAAACCTTGTGGTTTAGCCTCAAACAGCCGTTTTAGCCCCGGGGGCTAAAAGTTCGAATCAAAGCTTCCAGTGTACGTTCAAGTGCCCAGTGAGATCGAGCTCTAGAATCTAGAGCAAGCAGAGATCCGAGGTTGTTGTTGGGTGACCATTTGAATGAACATGAGGTTTTGTGTGATTGCTTTGGTCTGGATATAAATCGGGTTTTGATTGAGCTTCTTTGGATTGGGACTGATCGACTTGTGTATATAATGTGGTGCAGGCCACAATTTGAAGGAGGCATTCATGGATGAAGTTGTGGAGTGTAGACCTCCACTATTCAAGCTTTATGGGAAGAATGAGTAAATGTAGGAGAAGTGTAGATTTTGACTTTCTGTATTCATTCCAAAAGATTGCAATACAATTTTTCTACTCAGTTGTTTCGGATATTATGTCTCTGGAAAGTAGCGTGGAAAACAGGAGGAAAAACTACACTGAATAGGGGTATTAAGAGGACTGTACTAATTTATCGACATTTCACAGTATATAAATATTTATCATTATTGTATAAATAATCTTACTATTTTGATGCTTGAATAGGAAACAAATGTAATTTTATTTTTTTTGCAAGTACCCGGGACATAACTCGCAAAAGAACCAAGGAATCATAGATTCAAAATGACAAATTCAACTAATCATATTGTGAAATTTAATATAATTAAAATGGGGTCAAATTCTATGTCACAAGGATCGGTGAAGAACAATATATATATTTCTCCTTTTTGCTGACCGTGGCAGCCGCGTATGGTATGTGGATTTGAACTCTAGAATTTTGATCACACTACATTTCCATTTCTTCTTCAATAAGGTAAGGCACTTACTTCATCTCCTTGAGGATGAAGTCAAAATTAATTGTTACAAAGCACTAGGGGGTGAGACATGCGCCTCA
Source organism: Pohlia nutans (assembly GCA_022496805.1). Classification (NCBI taxonomy): domain Eukaryota; kingdom Viridiplantae; phylum Streptophyta; class Bryopsida; order Bryales; family Mniaceae; genus Pohlia; species Pohlia nutans. Next base: position 10,889,786 of record CM040095.1, on the reverse strand, counting down.
CTTTTGATCGTATTATACAATTTATAAATGAGTTGTGTGCTTCACCTGTCACTTATAATAATAAATTTTCAAGAATGCAATTGATAGTTAACCCCTAAATGACCGATCAACCATTTTTTGGTCTCAGCCCAAATAGTAGTGACTGTACACGCTCAGAAAATGACATTTTTTGAGTTTTGATTTTTTGTCGAAATTGGGGGTAGGGATCATGTTTTAGTGTTGTTTGATGCATTTCATTTGCAATATTGAGATTCACTAAGGAATTTTTCAAAAACAAACACTTCAACATTGTCCTAGTGTTATAAAACTTTCTATTTTGGGAGAGTAATGGTGTTCTCTCCTTTAGAATTTTCGCTTATTTAAATTTCAGAGTAGAATGTCTAGTTTTAACCAATAATACTAAATTTCAAATTCTAAAAATAAGAATTATAATTTTGATGAATTTTAAATGGTAAATGCTTCTAAATTCATTAAATGAGTGTATAAAACATTTTTTGAAAGATTGACGGTACAAATAATTACTATACATCATGCTTCTCATTTCTTTTTTGAACCAAACTTCATCAAAGTTGTAGAAATAACATTTTATAACACATTTAGATTTTGCCTTTACCCCCTCTGTCATTTAGGGGTTAAGTCTAAATTATTTGATAAAATTCTTGAATTTTTTAATTATAATATTTTAAAGAAAACACACACATAATAATGTGCACTTTTGATTAAACTGGTGTTTTGAACCTCTTTCTTTGCGAGTAATAAATGGCACTCTTGATTATTCCTTATTACTCTATCAATTATTTATCCTATTACTATGGAATTAGTTCAAGATACTATATAAAAGTATTATAATCCACATAAATTCAATGAAAGGGTTCATTTTATTTGAAAAATTATAATAAAATCAACCACTCATAAAAATTAGTTCCATTGAAATAAATCCAAAAGAATCATTTCAAAATTATTTTGAGAATTTTTTATATATACATATATACACATACATATGTATGTATGTATGCACACATACATATATACATCTAAACATATGTAAAATCAAAATACTCTACAAATATTTATGTGGATTCATTTTTACTTCCCTTTAAATACCCTTTGTATGCACAAAGGTCATTTATTTTACAAAGATAAATTATGTACATAGGCTGGAGGTTTGGCAAAATTATAATTAAAAACATTATGTTGATTTATTTTCGCATTGCAAGAAATAAATGTCAAAATAAGACAAAATTGTCAATTTTTGCAAACCACATACGATCTAAAAGACAAATTATGCAATCAACACTTTCAAGATTATAGACTCATTTGATTCTTCACTTCTAAATTTTAATCTTTCTCGTTTCTTTAATTTCCAATGCTAAATAGCCTCTTTCAACCATTTATGTCAATTGTTAATCCCTAAAGCATTGTGAGTTTCAACTCATTTTGTCAAAGTTGGACTTTGAACCTTACAAATTTTGTAAAGTAGGCGCAAAAAAATAAGATGAAGGCTACATCCCTTGGAGATGTGAAGAGATGGATCGGTGAGTTTGTGGAACATAAGTAATGGGTTTCAAAGGATCTCTACTCCAACTTCATTGTGTATGCCTCCCCATAGCTATTATTTGCGTTGTATGATTGATCTTCACACTTTGCCGCATCTAATGTTTTCACTTGTAATAATTTTTTGACAATAAAAAAGCTCTATTCTTAGTGAAAAATAATCCACGAGAAAATATGCCTGTAAGCATGACTAATTTTTTTTAAACTCTAATATTTGTTTTGTTTTGAAAAATACACTTATGGCTTATAGCACATCTTCATTTGTTGCATAAATTTTGTATATTGATAACAATGTCGAAAACATAAAAATATTCAAATCTATTAGATGAAGTGCAGGGTGATGAGTGTCAACCGCAGAAGAAAGGCATCACGGTATGGAAATCTACAATTCATACTTTTGTATACTTTATTTTTTCTTAAAAGTGAATCAACAAATTTTGAACATTTTTTTGTTGTAAATCTTTGCTCATTAATTTTACATGCATGTATCAATGCTTTGTTGATGTTAGTATTATTTGGTTGTATATAGGATTTCACATCTATAAACCCATGTGATCCATGTATTTTTGAATTGGTTAAATGTTCAAAATTTCCAATAATTTGTTCACTTCATTTGAAAATTGATTCTATGAAATTCTTTAGTCATGTATAGCTCAATTTTGTGCCAATGCAAACTTTGATAAAATAAAGGCGCGGTTTTTACACTAATCATACAATGTTTGTTTTAAAAGGTTTTATATGTTCCATATGCATTTTCCACCTATGAAAATGAATGAATACACATGTAGTACCTAAAGTGGAGTTATGCAAATGATCAGATTGATGATTTGAAAACTGCGCCAATGGATTACCGCTTCCCTGCTACCAACCAAGCCAAACACTGCTACTACAGCTACAACGAGTTTCACAAGTGCTTCTTTAACCCTATTTAATTTTCTAAATAAAATTTAATAATTTTTTTCTCATTATGGTACTAATGTTTTGATAATCAATTTCTAATGTGCTTCATATACTTTGGTCAACACTCCACTCCAAACCTTTAGCATTTGATTTAGGAGAAATCTTTATACTATCTTTATACTATCTTTATTACAAAATGAGAAAAAAAATTCTTTAGAGATAAAATTAATAATTCTATTAGAAATGAATAGGGTCCTAAAAAATTCTATTGAACCCCTAAGCTCTGAAGAGACTATTTTTTGATCATTGCCTGTTTTTAATGAGTCGCCAAAAACAAAATAAAATTGAAAAAAATGAAATCTATTTTAAAATATTACATCAAGTCTACATTCTAACACAATATGAATTATATCAATCCAAGTTAAACTCCACCATGAAGAATTTCTCTCAAATAAAGTTTATTATAGATAAACCAATTTTAACTAATCATGCTAAATTTCAAACTTTAAAAGTGAAAATTATAATTTATACGTATTTTCAAAGGCTAATGCTTTTACATTCATTAAAAAATATCTAATTTTTTTGAATGTTTGACTGCATGAATAATTTGTAGAGATGATGCCATGCGTTTTGCTAATTGAACCAAACTTCATTAACCCCTAAATGTCCTCACCTATGTCCAATTTGGGCAGTTTTGCAAAGATGCATTATAAAATGCAACTAAAATGAATATTTGAAATTTGATGTATGAATAAAAGTTATACATTTTGAAATTTAGATTCAATCTATATGGTTAGATCTCTGATTGCTATCACTAATATTTTTCTATAAATTTTGAAACATAAAATAAAATATTATTTTGTAATTCAATTAGGAATAAGATATTGACAATATGGGGATGAAATTTTTTGTGATGGCTTATCATGTAGTACTTTAGGTATAGTGATTTTTGGAGATTTTTTGGATGCTTGATTTTATGAGTTTTTTTTTTCAAGAACACTTTTAGACTAAAATCTTCAAAATTTTGGGTGAAACACTGCATCACAAAATGAGGCATAAGTTTTTCATAAATTTTCTCCTTTTCGATCAGATCACACATACATGAAGCTAACTTCCCATAAAAAATTCAGTAAAAAAATCACACTACAAAAAGTGCATGACGGATGAGAAACTACGGATGAAATCTGTACATCAAGCAAAATATGCATGGTTGGGCGGTTAGGGGTTAAACATATGAGAACCACATGTTATAACACATCTATGTTTGTCCAATACCCCTCAGGCTTTTAGGAGTTGAGAAACATTTTACAAATATTTAAGAATGTATGCCAAATTTTGTGAATGTTCAATGAATATGTGTATCATATATAGCCCCCAAAAGTACCATTTTTCACTTCCGACGCTTTATTAAGCAAGGAGCATCTCCAAGTACTCAATGAAAGGTTTTATGTGACATTAATGCGTTACTTGGCTGTCCGTCAAGGTCGTCAAGTCGTATCAAATTCTTATTTTTTTGGGAAATTTCTTTTCATCAAACATCAAATTCTACAAACATTTTCCAAGATTCTCTTTTTCACAATACAAAATATAATTTTCTGAAAAGATAATTTCCTAAAAATTTGGGATGTTTTCTTTATAATAATTTTTTTGTCGCAGATGTGTAGCAGAGAAGGGAGAAGATGCTAAGGATTGTCAAAAATATGCTAGATACTATCGTTCCCTATGTCCAGGTGAATGGGTATGACATCTTAACTAGTCATAGCTAGAATTTATCCTTGTGGAATTAATACAAGTAACGTAATTGAACTTAAAATTGACACTTATTTCACTACTAATATCCAACTGTTTTGTTGGTTCGGTTGTGTTGATCAATGACACTTTTCTATTGATTTCGTCGCGTTTTTGTCCAAATCAACAACATAAAAGTGTCGTTGATCAATGCTACCGAATCAATAGAACAATTGGATTTTCTAGTAGTGTTTTCATTCTTTTCATAAGAATTTATCAATTTTTGTTTCATAGGTTTGAAATCAGTCAATTGTCAATCTTGATAAGTCAAGATTGATTCTCCCAATTTATTAAAAATATTGAATGATTGCAGGTTGAGAAATGGAATGAGGAAAGAGCCAATGGTACTTTCCCTGGCCGGTATTAAGAAGAGTATGCATGCCAAGTGACATAGTTGTTCATGAAACAAGGACAATATAAACATGAGAGTGTGTTCCAATCTTCTTATTTTTTGTAATTTTTTTAAATTAATAATAAAAAAAACAATTGGAGTTGTATGAATGTGTAGATAATGCGGGAGATAACATATACTACAAGATAATATATGTTGTACCAGGATAGTATATTGCTTGCAAAATTCAATTCTTCTATAATTATTTAGCATTGTGAAAAAGTTATGTTTTGAACCATCACTCTTGGCCATCAATAGTAGAAATTTGGTTCTTTTTGTCATTTGAGTTTGTATTAATGAATGGTCTTCTGTGATTGAATTGGTCCCATGTGACTCAATTTAAGAAATTAAGTCCTAAAGGACCATTTGAGTTACAAAAGACAAGTCACAAAGGACCAAATTCCTACTATCACATCCTAAAGTGGGCAGTGTACGTAAAAGGATGCTCAATAGGAAATGAACTCTTAAAAATTAGTGTATATTGTTGGATAGTCCTTGTCCAAAGGGACATAACCAACAAAGAACTAGCAGTATACCTTCCAATGATACATATTCACTCTATGATGTTTAACCCCTAAAAGACCAAGAAGGCAAAACCGGGCTTCATATTTTTAAGCATTCTTTAGTAGGCCCTAGATGTGAAGTTCCTTTTGTTTCATTTTTTTTTAACCAATACATACTGTGAAAAAAGTTGTAATGAAAGCATTTTCATCTATTTGTGTCCCACTTCCAATGGCATACAATGTACTTGTATGATTTTGTAAAATGAATATCGAAATTGGTATTCAATAACTCTAACCTTCCAATTTCTGGAAATAGAATCAAATTATGAAATACTCTAAACACAAGTAAAGCATTTTCCAAAATAAAAAACTCAATAATTTCCAAGAATTTGCAAAATATCCTTTTTGCAACTAAACTTGGACCATGCATAATTCTATGAGGTTTTGTTCCATCATGTTCTACTTTTTTTTAAATGTATCAAATGAATATATTTTGTTTTGGTCTTTTAAATTTTAAATATTAGGTTCATCCCCATCATCAAAATTAAAGAAAAACCAAAAAATGGTCTCACAGACATCATTTTGGTACTCATTGTAATGTACCAAAGAAGATTTTTTTTTTGAGGAATGAAAGGAAAGTTCTGAAAAGGACCCTCAAAAATGAGAAAAAATGCATGTTCTTCAAGGGTTAAGTTGAAGAGAAGAAATATGCATAAATACAAAAATCCTTCGCACAAAGCATAATGAGATGAGGGACATAGAATGCAACATAGAAAATTTGCAAGTAATGTAAGAGGAGTTAATTATGTAGAAGTACACTACTTTTGATTGGAATAATTGAAACATTGGTTTGAAGACTATCATAAATAAAGAATCCATTGGAGATAGTTCGTCTATCTATGCCTCTAGGACATGAACAATGAGGTATATCCTTTGTATCTCTTCTCAAAGGTAGCTAGACTATGATCCAAACCAATAATTAGTATGTAGTAATCATTAATTATTAATCAATAACTTCTATATATATATAATATTTAGTAACAGATGTTTAGAAATATTCTTGTAGTATGTATTTTTTCATGTTTTTCAGTGGTCGCTTTGTTGGGTTGACATATGGTTGCAAAAGTCGATGAATCTATAATTGAAGGCCCAGGTTCAAATCATGATTTATGCCATAGGACATTGTTTCATTACTTTCAACACTTATGAGCTTTTTGTTGGTGGTTTCTTGTTGGCTCCCTTTTAGGAAACTGGTTGTGGTAAGATTAGCCTTTAGAACAACATTGTTTGTTTTTGAAAGTAGTTGCTCAGAGTAGTTGAGCTCCTACTTCTCATAGGTGGTACTTTTAAAAGAGGATCTTTAGAAGAATTTGTCTCCATTTTGCCAAGGCCAATTTTTTAAATAACAATCATTTGAAAAAATAAATATATAATGCAATCACAAAACTAATGTCACATGTCTACTTGGATTATAAAAAAAATGCACTTGATCAATATTGTAACTTAAATAGGATCATTCAATACCACAATCAACTTAAAAATGAAAGTTAATGAATTTTTGACTACAGGTATATTTTGACAGTTTGATTGTACAAATATGTTAAATACATCATAATTCATGTACACAAGAAAATTTAGCCTAAATAATTGTTGTGAAACTTATATGTTCTTCTTACAACTTTATCTCAATGGAATAAACTATTGTTAAATAACTGAGCACCGACATCAACAATATTGAGTTAATCTTGATTTAAAACTAATTGAATGTATATTATAGCATCTCCACTTTGGACGATTAGGCTAGCACAAAGAATTGAAGAATTTAACTGGCCCAAGTTGCCATAGCAAGTCAAGGATGTAGTAACATTCTGTGTGGGTCCGTCATTTGATTCAAAATCTTAACTTGAATAGTTGAAAAGAAAGAGAGATGGACAAAGATATAACCAACAATGATGCACTATGTGGTTGGGCATCACTGTTTGCAAGTATAGACCACATTAATTTAGTAATTTCTAGTTGGCATTGGAATAAAAATCCTAACTAGATTAGTAAGTTTTTCCCCACCAACATACTAAGTAAATTGTTGTCGTCGTCATAAAAAACAATTAAGACTCTAGAAAACTTGTGTCATTTTCACATACAACACTATTGATTGTTACATAGTTACAAAACTTTATTATTAATGATATACATTTTGGGCACCTAATTTGTAATATTAATCTCTTAAAGACCAATCAACCCTATTTAATAGGATTGATATTCATTGATGAATGTTTTAAAACTTATGTTACTCACAATTAAAAGCATTATTCAATATGGTTATTTTTAATAAAGTAGCTTGGCAACGTTACTTACTCATTTATTAATATATTGAACAATCTTCCTTAGAGAAAATGAATGAATATCAATAAACTTTCTATCATCTACAGCAAATAGTTGAGCATTTAGGAATTAACCGCTAAAAGATCAAGAAGCTTTTTAGAGTGGTTTTTATTAAGTTCTATGTAGAGTGACTTCCTTTTATTTAAAATTACTTACTTTTTAACCGACACATACAATGTTCTCAATTAATTCCACTGATATAAAATTTGATCCCATCTAAATTACATTTTTCACATTATGATCAATTGAATTTGTGATTTTAAAACCATGAACCCTTGGTGTTAACCCCTAAAGGACCAAGGATTCATGATTTTAAAACAACAAATTCTATCAATTGTGTTGTGAAAAATATAATTGAGATGGGACCAAATTTTATATCACTGGAATCAGTAAGAATATTACATGCGTTAAACAAAATAGAAAGAAACATGAACAAAAAGAACTTCACATAAAACCTACTCAAAACTACCGAGAAAAAACATGTGGCCCAATTTGGGCTACTTGGTTAAAGAGGATTTGAACGTGGATGAACATGGACGAACGCGGATGAATGTGGATGAACGTGGATGGATGAGAAACGAGGGTAAAGAGGTGAAATGGCAGAGGACCGACTGTTCCTTGTGGCTCTCAACTCTCGCCCTTCAAGCGATCGGAGCATCGACTCCTGCATCGCTTGCCTATGAATGCGCCACCGCCCTTATAATTTCTCGCTTCGCATCTGATCTGTGAGTAGCAGAATCACAAAAAAAAAAAATCTCAGAAATTTTCTAGAATTTTTTCTAGAATTTTTCTAAGCTTGTCGTGAGAAACTCCGTGATTTTTCGGTATTGTTTTGACTGAGCCACCTTGCTTGTTAAGTTGCCGATTTCTGTAAACTGTCATTTCTTCCTCAGCGAATTTGTGCGTTCATGTACCTGCAATTCGGAAAGCAGTAGATTCTTAAAATTTAGCTTTTAAGGGAAGCGGTTGATGTGGTGAGAGTGTTTGTTTTCAATTTATTAGGTCAAGATGAAGGGAGGAGGAAGGGCGTTAGGGTTTCAGGCGCTCTTGCGGTACAGGCAGAGGGCGTTCATTTTAGGGCAAATTCGCGCTTCTTCTACCACGCCTTCCACGGAGTCCGCAACGACTCCTGCTCTGAGTTCATTGCGGGAGCGGCTCGCGAAAGGAGGCCCAAGCCTCGTGGACTTCATCACGCACTCCAGCACCACGCCCGAGGGGTATTCAGTGGAAGTCGGCACCAAGAAGAACCCTTTGCCCAAGCCCGAATGGATGAAGATGGTGGTGCCCGGGGGCGACAAGTATGCCTCCATTAAGTCCAAGCTGCGAGAATTGAAGCTGAACACCGTCTGCGAGGAGGCTCGGTGCCCTAATATTGGAGAGTGCTGGACCGGGGGCGAAACTGGCACTGCCACTGCTACCATTATGATCCTCGGAGATACCTGTACTCGGGGTTGCCGGTATGTATGTTTGTTGTTACTCCCTCCGTCCTAAAGTTATTGTCATACAAATTTGTTTGGTATTTCTTTGAGCCAATTTCATTGATCATATTGTAAGATACATGATTATAAAAGGTTCCAAATTATGTCACTAGAATGATTGAAGAACATTGCATGTGTTCATTGCAACCTAAATAAAATTATCCACAAGGAAGTATTTTTTGGCCTACCTTAAAAAGCACTTTCAAACATGACAATAACTTTGGGACGGAGGGAGTATTCCATTGCAATCCTACGAACGGGAGAAGCTTTAATTCTCATCTTTTTTGAAGAGTTCATATGGAGATTTTTACTGGTTTTTCTCGACCAATACATGCAATGTTCTTCATTGATTGTGATGATATAAAACTAGCCCCGTCTGAGTTATATTTTTTGTACTGTGATCGATTACGTTGGTTGTTTTTAACCCCTAAGCGCCCACTGTGTATTTTCTGTAGTGTAGGAAAATTGGGCCCCCTGCTGCAAATCATCTGTTTGTGTGAAAATGACTTCAGTTTGACACGATCAAACGCTCTTGATCTTATAGTATAGAACAAGAGCTTTAAAATGATTTGTATTGCAATCAGAAAACCGAGCTAAAATGAGAAAATGCCACTGTTGTAAAGTTCAGTGATGCAGATGGCCGTATCAATTTTGGCGTTTTAGACGCTTAGGGGTTAATTCTCATGTCTTTTTATGGAGATTTTTACTGTTTTTTTGGACCAATACATGCAATGTTCTTCATTGATTGTGATGATATAAAATTAGCCGTGTCTGAGTTATATTTTTTGTACTGTGATCGATTGAATTGGTTATTGTTTTTAAAACCAGGAATCCTTGGTCCTTTAGGGGTTAATGATGTTTCTATTGGAGATTTGTTTTGGTACTGGATTATGAATTCTAGCATGATAATGAATGAGCTGCTGCAGGTTTTGTGCCGTGAAAACTTCACGAGCTCCTCCACCGGCGGATCCTGAAGAACCGACGCGAGTTGCAGAAGCTATAGTAGCATGGGGATTGGATTATGTCGTGCTGACTAGCGTTGACAGAGATGATATGGCTGATCAGGGCAGTTCACACTTCGCCGAGACTGTGAGGAACCTCAAAGAGAGGAAGCCATCAATGCTTGTTGAAGCTCTTGGTATGCAGTTTCTCCTCTGTTCTCAACTCTTTTCCTCCTCGCCTTTTTATTGTTGTTTGAAATCCCAAGAAGGGGGGTTTTTTTTAGCAGGTTCTTTTTTTTTTTCAATTTTTTTTTACCAACATATGCAATAAAGGTTAATATGGTTCTTCACTGATTGTGGTGATATAAGATTGGGCTCCACCTGTTTATTTATTTATTTATAGCAAGACGATTAATCGAATTAGTCATATTCAAACCATGAGTCCTTGGTCCTCGAAGGGGTTAATTTATTGTTAGATGCCGTTGTTTTATGTGAATGGAGTCGAGGAGTTAAAAAGCATCCTCCCAATGGTGACCAACTGAGACTTCTGTTCTGCTCTGCAGTTCCAGATTTTCGTGGTGATCCGGAGTGTGTGGAGAGGGTCGCAACATCGGGGCTTGACGTTTTCGCACACAACATTGAAACTGTGGAGGAGCTTCAAAGCTCTGTACGGGATCGAAGGGCTAACTTTAAGCAATCACTTGATGTGTTGCTCATGGCAAAGAAGTATGCACCCCCAGGCACTCTCACTAAGACATCGATAATGCTCGGGTGTGGAGAGACTCCTGCTCAGGTATTCTTCGACCTTGCGGGTTCCTGCTTGAATGTTTCCTTCCAGAATATACAAGATTATGATTTCATTACACAATTCAGATACCATTGACTCTGGATTTGCTCTTTTTAGCGATTACAGTGTTGCAGTGAGATCGTTTGAAAGTTTGTAGGCTAGAGAAGTACTACTAGACAGCTCACAAACAACACACCTGCAAATGCTTCTCAGCCGCTTCTAACGATAAAACTGGGTTGAATGGTGGTAGGTTGTGAAAACAATGAAGAGTGTGCGAGAGGCAGGTGTGGATGTGATGACACTGGGGCAATACATGAGGCCCACAAAGCGGCACATGCCCGTTTCAGAGTTCGTCACCCCCGAGGCCTTTGAAGAGTATCGCAAGTTGGGCGTTGAATTGGTGGGGGTTCTGACCATTCTTCACGTGTACCATTCTTTTCCAACAATTATTTAAAGTCAGCTGTAGCCATTTGAGACCTCGTTCACATTTGCAGTTTCTTAATATCACAACATTATCTTGACAATTGGTTTGGTTCACAGGGGTTCCGGTATGTGGCGTCAGGGCCAATGGTGCGCTCGTCGTACAAGGCTGGGGAGTATTTTATCAAGTCCATGATTGACGAAGACCGTGAAAGGCAAAAAATCGCTGCCATAGAGTAGATATTGCCCTCTGGAAATTGAAGAGTCAGCCTGTAAACGGAACTGACGGTAACTTTGGGCAAGAACATTTGTATGTGTGGAGTGTGTACCACTCTTTTCTACGATTCTACGATTCTTTTGTGTATGATATTAACCCAATGATATCTGTAGGACCTTCAATTTCGTTGGTCATTACTTCAGTAGGATCCTTTGGTCGCAAGTGTAGTAACCGAACTTCTCAATTCGTATGTTATTAACCAGTTGATGAGGACAGGGAAGTATTGGACAAAGGGAATGTTTCAAGTAGAGCATCAGATTGTAGTGCAACGATGGATCTGACTCTAGAAACAGATCCGTTTGAAGGAAAAGGATATTAAGAGTTGAGGAAAAAATGGGGATGGCAATGAGATTTTCATTTTAAGAAGAGATTTGGGGTGAAGACCCAGATTTGCCGTGGCATTTGAGATATGTGCAAAATGAGGTTGACAAAGAGAAGGAAAGATGTGTGCCTTTTAACTGTTTGCTAAAGACTTTTTTGGAAGATGTGTTTACTGTAGAGCACATTCTCTGTGCATTTAAGTTGAATTTTGAATGCAGCACAATCATTTGCATGGAACATTATGTCCATTTACTAATAATATTGAGGGTTGTCGCAGAACCCTTCAACGAGGAATAACTTAGTGGAATACAACGTTCACCTGCAATTACTGTATTATTGTGCTCTTGTTGTGCTCGAGGAGATATTTTGAAGGGAGCTTGGTCAAGGAATAACATGAAGGATGGTTTCAAATTGTGAGCAATTTTTAAATAATCCATCGCAACATGTGAATATGTGATCATTTGGTACATGAATTATCATTCAGATCAGGTAATTTTGTGGGAAAATCGATTCAGATTGTTTAGATTTGCTTAATTCAGGTTATTTTATCATGTGTGCCTGAGTCTGATACAATGTAGATTTTCAGTTTTTGATATGACCCTTTCTTTCTATTCTTTTTTTCCTTCCATTTAATATTGGACGTTTATTGCAGTGTTGGACTGGTTCTAAGAAAACTAAAAGTCAAGTGTTGACCTTATACACATTTTAAATACCCATTTGAGGACCAAAAAAGTGCCAAAATGAACAGTTTTCTTAAATTTTAGTGACTCTTCATAACATTCTTCAGCCCTTTCACAACATTCTTCAACCCCCTAATGTAGGAATACCATAAATCGTGAAGGTCCAAAAGTTGTGCAGTAGATTGACATTGAAATAGTTAACCCCTAATCGTCCCATGGGGATGGTATATAAGTTGTCTTATAGATTGACATTGAAATAGTTAACCCCTAATCGTCCCATGGGGATGGTATATAAGTTGTCTTATAAATGGGATTTGCTACCGCCAAGAAACTCTAAATGAAAATCTCAGTAGCTCAGTAGAACTGCATCAATTTAAATTTCAACTTCTTTTTTGAACTCGAACTTATTGAAGGTGTGGATTCATTCCAAATACAACCAAAATACAATGTATTCTACTGGCTGCAAAGGCAGGTTCAGACGTTTAGGGGTTAAGACTGTTTAGGAGACAAGTTTTGACCAATCAGTTTCTTATATATTTTTTATTTTGGGTAGAATGGTAGGTTAGTCCATATACTGACTTTGGATTAGTCTTCGTATCGGTTTAAGATGAGCTTATGCAACCACAAAGGGGTTTGAAATACTTCCCACTTAGAAAAATTGTAGAAAATATCTATATGCGATAAAAATATGAAACCACTTTGCGTTTTTATGATTTTTTCTCTTCTATGTAGAAAAAATGAGTCCTAAGATAAAATTTTATTTTTAACATTCAAATCTCCTTATTTTCACAGTTTCTAGTATTTCTACGCTAGTCCAAATCTTAAGCATCCGTCGGGATCAGAAGAATCGTAGAGAATTTTCTACAACTTCAGCTGCATATCATAGGAACTGTAGAGAAACATCTTTAACTTCAGTCGGGCCAAGCAAAGAGGGTTGGAGAGTTGAATTATTTTATTAATTGTTTCTCTACAATATTGCTACAGTGTAAAGGGTCTACAATCTTTACAAAGGGTTTAATTCAATCCTTTGTATTAAATTGAATCATTTAATTAAATCTTTGTAATGTTTAACCTTAGTCTATTACCTTTGAAATCTTATACCTTAAATGTTTTATTGGTTGTTTCTCTATCAATGTTTAATTAAATCTTTGTAATATTTAACCTTAGTCTAATTTAAATCAATGTTTAGTTCAAAAGCGTTGGTCAATCGTAGTAATCTCCTCATCCATTGCACCAAATTGAATTTCCTCAATTTTCAGATGCTCCTCACTCTATTACCTTTGAAATATTACACCTCAAATTGGCATGTGGAGAGGGTTGAGGACATTTAGGGGTTAAAAAAGTTTCTAAATTCAACTATTGAACATCTTGCTCCAAATTTTCATTCCTCAAAAAGACTCCTATATGTAAATAAGATTAAATGTAGAAAGTTAACCCCTAACTGTCCCGACGTTCATATTTTGGACGTTTTTGGGGGACTTTCTCCTTTGAAGAGCTGCAACTTTTGCAAAACGTGTCCAAAAATAATGAAATTTTGCAAAACTCCCCACATGATGTATAAAATGTGTGATAAAAATTTCATATGAATCCAAGATGTATTTTATTTTTGGTGATCATTTGAATTTTTGGATTATTTTTTGACAGTTTTTGTGAATTTTGATGGCAGCAATTTTGGAACTTGTATCTCCTTCATCCCAAGTTTTTTTTCAATAAAAACTTGTTAGGTTGAATTCCCCTTGAATTCTAGTTATCATGGGAAATTTTTCATGTCAATCCATGTTGTTACGAATGTTTGGGAGTCATTATAGTGCACCGATCTAATTTGGACACTTTTTGCTTTTTGGTCCAAATGGGTCACTTTTTGGGCTATTTTTTGACGTTGCAAGGTCATTTTAGAGCACATTAAATTTCTTCATGAGGCTTTTTTGGTACCAATGTGTTTATATGATGATTTTGAACTGCTTTATAGTTCAAAGTTTTTTCATTTGAGTAATTTTAAAAACAAATTTCACCTCTAACTGTGTTGCTAGGAAAATTTCAGCATCCTTTTTTAGCGCTAAAACACTATGATCTTGCAATCTATATGGCCAAATGATCCCAAAATTGATCCATATGATATGAAAAATGTATGTTACAAGATTGTACGGTTGAGATTTCTATACCTCACTTACATTTAGACCTGTAATACATCAAAAGTGATGATGATTTTAAGCCCAAAAATGCTAGGAACCCTTAGGGGTTAAACACAAAATAAATAAATCAATGGTCTATTTATCCTACATCATGTGTTTATGTTTAATTGTCTTTCAAATTGTTTTATTAAAAAACCATTTCTAAAATTTTACATTATTTCAAAAAATATCCTAAAAGAAATAAATTAAAAGAAATTCCTTTGATTTTATTCAAAAAAATTATAAAAGTATATAGTTGAGTCTTTTTGAAAATCACAAACAATTAGTCTACTATATGTTTTTACTATATCTAAGTTTAATTAAGAAGAAGTTAACTAAGTTTAATTACAAAGATTGAACTTTGTGATTCTAAATTTGGATTTTTTGATTCAAGTGACAAGGTTCTTTATTTAACTTTTTACCACACTGAAATGGAAAATTTGGATTTGTTGATTCAAATGACAATATTCTCTAACTTTTTACCACACTGAAATGGCCCTTCTACTAACAGTTCTTTGCATAATTCGACATTTGTTTTAAATAATTTAATGTGCCTTTTCAGAGCATTTTTTTTTGACATATTGCATGTGGTAGAATCAATGTTGCACAAAGTGAACAACTTTGACAATTGTTCCAAATTATATGATGTAGTTTTGAGGATCATTTAGTTTTGGCAAATTGCATTTGGATTATTTAATTAGATCATGTGGAACAAATTTACTAGCGTAGTTGTTCATTGAATGTCAATGTCAATATCAATGTGGTAAAATCAATATAACAAATAGTATATAACTTTGAGAAACTCATCTATATGACTTGATGTGGCTTTCAACATCTATCTTTGACAAATTGCATGTCAATGTCAATGCGGTAGAATCAATGAGGTACACTGTGTAGAACTTTTTCCAAATAATACTATGTGATTTTGACAGTTTAGAATCAATGAGGTACGTACACCGTGTAGAACTTTTTCCAAATAATACTATGTGACTTTGACAGTTTAGAATCCATGAGGTACATTGTGTAGAACTTTTCCAAATAATACTATGTGACTTTGACAATTTAGCTTTCACAAATCCCATATCAATTTCAATGCAGTAGAATCAATGAAGTACACTGTGTAGAATTTTTTTCCAAATTATACTATGTGACTTTGACAGTTCAGCTTTGACAAATCGCATATCAATGCCAATATCGTAGATTCAGTGTTGCATACAATGAACAATGTCACATGCACTAAATTAACATGGCACAAATTTTAAACTAGCCTTAAATACATGTTGATAAGAAGATCTCCATCATTGCTAGTAAAGAGTGAGAGACACTCAAAAAGTGGATGAAAATGCTAAGGACCCTTCCAAATAACCTTTTGGCCTTGAATCATAACTTGTTAAGGAATGACCCTTCAAATTCAAGTTTAGTTAAATATATTTCATATTTTACTTGTGATTGACCCAATAACTATTTGATGCACACATTTGGTCTGTAAAGGTAGGGAAGTATAAGTTCAAGGGCTTTTTTAATAGAGATGAATCATTTTGACGTGTGAGTCTTAGCATGCATGGATGGAGATGCTCTAACGCTTTGAGGGAACTTCAAAAAGGAATTTAGGACAAAAAAATCTTTACAATCTCTTTAGCCCTTAGATGTGCCAACTCAGATCACCTACTTGCATACTAACCATGATATGATTTGATTAAGGTGAACATACTAGATAGCTTACTCTTGGGAGTATGCTATTCTATGTGACAAATGGAAGCTACATGCCCTTGCGTACTCCCAAGAGTAGGCTATTTGACATAGCCACCGATTGTTTATATAGAATGATGATTCGAATTGGAGATTGAGACTTTATGAAAAAGAAGCCATGTGATATTATTCTAAATTGAATTCAAGTTGGTTCCAAATCTTATTAGGTGCTAAGTTCAAAAAGTTCTATGCATGTAGTAGATAGTACAATATGCATTTGAGTATATTATGCTACAGTGAATAGTGTTACTACTTTAATTGAATGAAGTTATACCATATAGGGCTCGATAATCCTAAAAGTGGCTATACACCCGCTTGTGACACTTTAAGCACTAAAAATAGCTTCTAATATCAAGTAGATTGTATTTTTTGGCATACCTGTTAGCTAATCAAAAAATATTCCAATCAATAAAGAATGCATTGTTTTGTTACCATAAACAAAAGTTATAGCAATTCAAAATTTTATTGACATATGATCTAAAATTGAAAAAAATTCATTTGTTGAGGTGGTCGAGGAGGTGGTGTACGTTATAAAAATCAATATGTCATAATAGTGCAAGATTTTGGAGCATTTAAGTTTGGCAAATGCTATAATTAGGTGTCATTATTATGGTATACATTTCTCTACTAGATTACCACTACAGACTTATAGTAAACTACTAAGTATCTCTTAATTAAAATATTATTTTAAAAAATAATATATTTAGTCAGTTATAAATAGTTATCTACTTTTTAATTTTTAAAAATCAACAAATATTTTACTTGATTATGTTATTTTTACCAAATAATAAATAATGAAGATTCTTTGTTTTGGACATCCTAGAGGCCCGCCTACAGGAAATTCTAAAAAAATGGAGTTATCCTTAAAGTTACCTTGTGTTTGAATAAGATACCATGAATTTTGCATTAATGTACTCTTATTTGTTCACCCCAAATAGTTAAAGTAGGGAAAATCTTAGTATTATTAGGTGTGTAAGAGCTTGGTGGTTTTCAAACTTATAGAAAACTAGCTGAGCCATCTTTCTTGACGGTTAAATTAGTTTCCCTTGAGTTTAGAGATCACTGAGCTCTTCCATAATAATAATGATAGGCCACCCAGCTTTTCTATACTTTTGAACTATTTGGAATGCACAAATAAGAGTACACTAAAGCAATATTCACAATATCTTATTCATTCACAAGGTAACTTTAAGGATAACTCTAATGCAAGATTTCCTATCATACACTATCCACGGATTCAGCTCTCAAAAGAGCCAGGGCCTCTTTGTTGCATATCCTATATTTCACGGCCCAACAACTCGAATTCAACCTCTTATTTTAGTTCAACCTCTTATTTTAGCAACTAAATTCAAACAAACAAAGTCTATTCCACGCAAGTTCTCCATTTGCATTTTTGAAGTGTACTATATCCTTCTTCATCATATTCTTTATCTTCTACCAGAAAATTGGATTGTAAAAGGTTTTTTTTTGTAATTATTACGGCTTCTTACATTTGAAACATTAAAATTGGGTTTTATTTTTTATTTTGAATCCTATATCTTTACGTCACCAAATTTTACACATGTGTCGTTCATGAAGTTGCAATGTTGTGTACAAAATTTCATTCATTCAACCATTTCTTTGCAAATGGGAACGACTAGGGTTTTTTCTGGCTTTTTATAGCTAGTTTGCTACAAAATTCTACTAGGAGAATCACCATATCGGAATATAATGAGAAAAATACCACCTCATGTAGCCTCCAAGGCATTGGTTACACGCTAGGTTAGTACTTTGTGAGCCATGCGTAGTGAATGAAAAGGTCAAGATGTTGAATAAAATAAACACTACGTACGAAAGATTTCAAGAAAGACCAATATGTTGGATGAAAAAAATAGGATGTATGAAAAAGCAGTCAAATTAAATAATAAAACAATAAGGGATTAAAAAGCCACCTCATTCACTTGCATGCCAGTTTCATAACCTAAAGTTATACAGCCCGAAAACCCAAAAAAAATCCTTGGGGACTATAGAAGGCTCAAAGACATTAAAATATTACGCTAACTTTTTGGACCTCATTGGACTCAAACATATTTTTTGTTACCATGAAATCGTGTGTGTGAAAGGGACTGAAAATGCAAGACTTTTTTTTTGCTGGTTACTGTACATGATAAATTGATGAGCAATCAGATAATCATGGACCAACCCAATGGCGAGCCAGCTGCTTGGGGAGTGGGATTCTGCAACGGAACTGTCGTGGCAACTGCGTAGGCTGTTGTCGGAGTCAAGCAAGTAAATTGTTTCTATTGGTGCACAATTCTCCAAAATGCACAGCCATGACCATGTTCATATGTTAGATTCCTTCTTAGTATTTTCCGTTGGGAACCTCACTTTCCTCACTTTCCTCACTTTGTCCCTCCGGACGTCCCGGTTTCTTGTATTACCAGGTTTTTGAGATCTTTCCATGATAGTACTGACATGTGATAGTAACATCAATATCAGGCCCTTGATGATGTTGAAGGAAATATAATGCCCAACACCGTCACCGTCCCTATCGGTCCCCTGAGAAACGCCTGCACTCAAAAACTTTTGTCAGCACGATGAGTCCTCGTTGTATAACTACATCAAAGTGATTGTGAAATGATCTTTTTGGTGGAGAGTCCTGATTGGGGCACTCTATGTGTCGTAGCGATATTTATGTATATGTCTTTGGAATAACTGCGATCACTTGGACACTCCGCTACTCCCTTTGTTTTGAAATAAAAAGCACGTGGGAACATATTTTTTTGTTCCATACTAACACAATTGTTTCTTACTCCATTCACGTACTCGAGTGCCCTATACATCGTATTAATTAATTGATGATGCCATGACTTGCCTAATCAATTTTTTCATGTACTTGTAATTTCTGTGTTTTTCTTTTATCTTTCAAAAAAAAATTAAAAAAATAGAGGGAGAACAATATCTCACACACTCATTTCAATAATGTCTTATTTGGTTGAAACGATTAGGTAATTGCAAAGCATGCCAAGTTATCAAAAATAATCACAGGTTAGTACTTACCGAGCTGTGGGTGGCGAGGGCGGTACAATTGTTTTTGATGACTTGGTTTGCTTTGCAATTGTCAAACATAATCTCAATGGAAGAGAATTGAGCCATTTGACCTCGTTGATGGCTCAAGGTTGTTAATATTACCTAACAACCTCATTAATAAACATATTTGATGTACCAAACCAGATTTGATTCGCAAAATGTGACCTAATGAAGTTGCTACAAATTTGTGTGTTACAATGTTGCTTGCTAACAATAGGATATTAGACCATATAACCTTAGTTTGTAATGCATTGCTAAGACTTGAGTTAAATGACAATGAGTGACAATGTAATACACCAACCACACCGTTAGTTGTTTTAGCAAGCATTGTAGCAGACTATTAGTATTTAACCCTTGACTACTGAAGCATCCATTTTTAGAGCAATGTACAAATTTTATCCACGGTTTATGCACTTTTGCAAAATGGATTTTTACTATAGGTTTTATGGAGAAATTAGCTTCATGCATGTGTGAACCAATTAGAAAGGGGATGAATTTGTGAAATTTTATGCCTCATTTCATGTTTTAGTGATTCACCAAATATTTTTAAGATCTTAATTCAAAAGTGTTCAAAAGTGCTATTAAAAGAATAACTCATAAAAGTAAGAAACCAAAAAAATTCCAAAAATTACTACTCTTAACCCTTAAGTTCCTGAGGGTTTTTGCTACAAACTAAATGTGATATAATATGTGTTATTTATGAATTTTTTGAAGTTTGTAAAATATGAAAGTTGTGATGTGTAATCTCTAAATTTCATCTATATAGTTGAATAATTATTCTCAAAACCGTTTAGAGTTTTCATAAATAAATTTAAAAGAAAAACGTTGAATATTCATAAAAAATACATTATTCATTATTTTATGTTTAACTAAATCATTATTACATAAAAGTAAAACTTTCATCACATGGATAGAAATTGCCAAGATATAGAGTTTATAATTTGTCTAAATGTCAATTTAAACGACACTACGTAAGAATAATATAGAATTAATAATTTAAAAGAAATAAATTCCCATCGGTATTTAAGCATCTTATTAACCTTATGCTATAAGCCAATCATACCAAAATTCAAAAATAAATAATTAATTTTGTATTTGTTTTTCATTTTGAAAGTTTATTTGTTAAATATTATATATAATTGTATATGATGAATTTTAGGAATACGTTTGCATAGATTTGATTTAAAATTCATAACTTATAATCTATCTTTGTACGTCCATACAAAATATATACTTCATCATGCATTTTTTCCCACATTTACAAATTTGATACTTTTGTAAATTGTTCCAACATCTTCACCACCCAACGTTCTTTATTTTTTTGAATTTTTATGAACACATTTTTAGTAATCCAATGACATATTCTTATAAGAAATTTGATTCTAAATAGGTTAGGCCCAAGAAACACTCAATTTGGACACTCCTAGCTCATTTTAGGACACTGTTCATTTTTGAAATGACCAATTTTAGGTCGCCTCAGCATTTAACCCTTTAGTGCCCAGGGTACTGTAGCTGGGACGTCTGGATTTCACTACTTTTTTCCATTGTGATTGAGATTACCAGAAATAGAATGGATTAAATTAGAAAGTAGCCGTACAATTCTATTCTCAATTGGAGAGCACACATTTTATTAAAATTTGAGAATCATCCAATGGTGGGATTGGAAGATTATAGTATGTATTTGAACTGTATAATGCACGCTCAAAAATGAGATTTTGGGGGGTGTGTAACTTCAAAGTTGAATAGAATTTGGGTTAAATTTTCAAAAACGAAAGTAAAGAAGTTCAGCTATGCCCTATGTCAATACCTCTCCATTGCAATCTTTCATATCAAGAATAGACTCACACATGATTATTGTGAATTTTATAAGTGAAAGTGACTTATCCATATACGGTTTAGGCAAAAATTTATACGTTGAAAATTGACAGGAGTGGGTACATTAGTCAAGATCAGATTACACACACTAATGGAAGATGAAGAAGAGAACACAATACAAAAAGGAAAAAACAAGGTAACAAACTTCCAAACACAAGAAATACTGCATAATACATGTGTTGTATTTGTAAGTATTTACTATATTTTCAAGTATTTGCAGTATTTTTGCGTGCTCTTGATAGGTATTTTGATAGTTGTACAATTCCAAATTGAAAATTTCTTTTCCTGGAAGATGTATAATGTATGTGGCATAATCTGAACTTCAAAATTGAAGCTCCAATTCTTCACGGATTCTCTGCTATTTGCATTTCGAACGTTGCAGTGACCATAATGTGGTCAGCTGGGCACTAAAGGGTTAAGGGTTAAAGTATTACATTTCAACCCATGATCACAACAAATTTCATCTACACATTGTCAATATCTTACTCATAATCAAATTACAATAGAATTTTGAATTTTAAGTTTCAAATTTTACACAAAATATTGGTGATTGCAATCATAGATCTAAGCATATAGATAGAATCTAAGCATATAGATAAAATCTAATCATAATGTAAAACTTTTATTCATACATGAAGTTCAAAATATCCCTCGTAGTTGTATTTTATAATGCATTTTTGCAATTCTCCAAATATAAAAATGGTTATGGGCATGTAAGAATTAAGAGCTAGCGTTTTGCCTTAGAGGTTGTTGGTTTTACATCATGCAAAATGTTGTGTATTGAGAACGTTACGTGTATATATTGAGATGAAAGTAAAGCGTTGAAGTTTATTCACAGGTTGTGTAGTGTGAGCAATTTTGGGCAATCATTATTTTGTGAGTATGCACGTTGTTGCAATGTTTACATTATGTTCTAGTTACTCTTTAGTGTTATGATATGAAGAATTATTATAACAATTTTCACATTGGTGTTTGTGTATGCAACGAGTGATAAGTATTTTAAGGGAAAGGATATGGTAAATTTACATTGTTACATTATGTGGTGATGTATTGTGCATTGCAGATGTGTTGTTTTTGTGCATGCAAACGGTTATGAGTATTGTGATACATCATTGTATGTGATAATGTGTTAGTTATTATCAAATTAGAAGAGTATTGGTGAACTTTGTTTACATTTAGACTTATTCTTAGGAGTGGATTAACGTTGTATTAAGTTTCAAGTTACAACAAACTATATAGAGATTATACATCATCAACGTAATTTTTATCATTCAAAATATTGAGTATGCAAGCATGCATAGCAATGTAATACATTGTGAGTGGATTCGAAAGAGGGTATTGTTACAAAATGAGCATACAAAGTCACATGCCATTACGTTACCATAGTAAGCATTATTTACAAAAACATTTATACGACACATCCTCACTCTAAACCTTCTAAAGCTAAGCACCTTTACAGCGTTGAAGCTAAAATAGATACAAGATTTGTATTCACTCTAAATGTATATGTATCCTTTAACCACCACTAAAAGTCTTTGTTGTGTGACAACTCTCAAAGTAATGTTCTAGTGACGTCATTGTCCTAAGACTTCCATTGTAAAAAAGAAACCCTTAAACAAAACCATAGTATACAAGAAAACATAGAATAGCTATTATTAGTAAAGAATAACAATTTTGACATACTCCAACAATAAGCGGTAACATATGCATTCGTCACTTGAATCATTAATGATAGTTTAAAAGTAGCTTCAACTTTAGTCAAACCTAAATTTGATAGAAGCTGTAGATTAATGTCAACGCACGCATTTGTACATTAATCGTATTGATGGCAAACCAATAAAATTTCTACTTTATACCACCATGTTGGAATTTTGCACAAGCAAGCAAAAAAAACCAAAACATTCCTTAACATGCCTTGACATGCTTTATCAGTCTTAACATGATATATGCCTTCACTAATAAGGCATGTTAAAGCATGATATATGCTTTTTTTTAATTGATTTAAAAATTAAATTAAATTAAAAACAAAAAAATTCAAAAATTCAAAGTCATGTTGGAGTGTGTTGGTTTTCAATTCTATGATCCATTTAGACAAACGATGGTATAAGCCAAAAAATTTGGGTCCATTATATTGCTATTTGGAGTTTAGAATTTACAAGAAAAGATGATAAAACATTAAATTACATGATGCTAAATAAATTTAGGTAATTAATCTTGTCAAATTGATCATTTGGTCATAGTTTTAACCCCTAAAGGACCATGCTCATTCTTAAAGTTTTATCACTTTCTCGTGATGCTTTCGAAAAGGCAGTTGTATCTCTTGATTGGTATTCATGTAGAAAACTTCACCGTTGAAGTTCAAAGAGGACTTAGCCATGAGACTGTATGTCAATTTTCAGAACAATCTAATGCATATATTACATGATTATAAGGTTTGATCATAAGTTGATTTCTGAAATTTTTGAACAAAACCAACAAGTCATTCATTGCGAACTTTTTCATAAAATTAAGAACCATGATTAGCGTTTGAAATTTTAGGAGCATACAAAGATGTACTATATCTAGGTGCTCACAAAAAATGGTGTTTTAAAACTAAAAACAACAACAATGATTGATTCTCAAAGAGTGATGTTTAGGTGAAGTGACTTGTTGGTGACTCGTTGAGCCGGTGTTTGTGATCATTGTTGATTTTTACATTGCATAAAATGTTTTAAAGAATTCAAGTATATATATTTGGAATATTCCAAAATATTCCAAAATAATATAAAATATGTTGAAAAGATTCTAATTATTTTGAAAAGATTCCATTTTAAATATATTTAAAAAAATTCCGTAATTATTATATAGTGTTAATGATGCAATAATGGCAAATATTTTACATATTGTATACTCTTTTGTTTTAACAAATGTGACGTCTAAGTGTGAAAACGCCTTCCAAGTCATCAACCGCTCTAACTACTATAGTGACTCACAAAAGTTGTGGGCCGCCCTAAAAATTGCTCTCATAAATTGAGAAATTAAAATTATGAAGTGAAATTTGGACATGTTGTAGTACATAAGGGAGTCTACCTTCACGTGAAATTTCACTTAAAATAGACTATTTTTAGACCCATTACTATTTGAATGAAATTTCTATGGAAAAAAAAAACTTTTTGTGAAAAGTCAAAATGTCACATTTATTTTTATAGGAAGAATGTACATCTTGACTTGAGTCACATGTTAAAGTTTCATGAATTTTGGAGTTTTGATTCATTGAGATCTTATTGATTGAAAAATGACCCCAAAATTTTGAAATTTTTATTTTTCACTCCATAAATTGCAAAAAAATAAAATAATAATACACATAGTTATTTGATGTGATGTGCATTATTATTTTATTTTTTTGCAATTTATGGAGTGAAAAATAAAAATTTCAAAATTTTGGGGTCATTTTTCAATCAATAAGATCTCAATGAATCAAAACTCCAAAATTCATGAAACTTTAACATGTGACTCAAGTCAAGATGTACATTCTTCCTATAAAAATAAATGTGACATTTTGACTTTTCACAAAAAGTTTTTTTTTTCCATAGAAATTTCATTCAAATAATAATGGGTCTAAAAATAGTCTATTTTAAGTGAAACTTCACGTGAAGGTAGATTCCCTTATGTACTACAACATGTCCAAATTTCACTTCATAATTTTAATTTCTCAATTTATGAGAGCAATTTTTAGGGCGGCCCACAACTTTTGTGAGTCACTATATGTCCCAAGTTCACCTATGTTGACCTTTTAGTTTTTTCCGATGAATCAACCAACGTAATTGCAAATCTTGAAAGATTTTTCTGTTCTTGTAACAGACATTTTCAATTCTCTAGTTAACATTGAGTCAAAATTATGAAATCCAAACAAGTTATTAAAGTAATGGAATTATTTTTGGACACAATGTGTCCACCTGGTCCTTAAGGGGTTAAGGCACTTTGCAAATATGCAAATAGTCAACGAGATCATGATCTTCAAGAAGGAACTTTCAAAGAGGGTTTTGTATCACGTATTTTGTTCAATGACAATGCACTTGCTTCATGACTTGTTCACACAACTGAAGTACAAAAATCCTAAAATGCAACTTTGTAACTTTTGAACAATCACATTACTTCATTTTCTTTGCATGAAGTTGACATTTCTTGTCATGTCAACTTGTTTGAATAAATGTAAAGGGGACCTTTACTATTACAGAAAAAAGTAAGAATAATATTTCACAAATCAACAATTTATGGACATGGTTCAATGATCAAAATTAGTGTTAAAGCTATACTCTTTATTTTGTTTAGTGTGGCCCAAAATAATTTACCTAAACATTCTACTTTTGGTTGTACACTTTTTACTATTAATAGTTATTACTTTTATATTTGTTTAAGAAAATAGAAATATAAAGAGATAATTGGCTTAGAACATGCCCAACAACTAGAAGTATTTGGGAGTTAATTTGAGAGCATGATATGAAATGGAGGAAGGTAAAACTAAAAAACGAAAAATAGTTCAAAGCCTTGTCCTTACTTACTGCAACTATTGTTCAAGCACTTTGCAATTGCATTACAATGCCGCAACTAAAGCCACGCTCCTTTTTTGCATTATGTTACTTTTTGTCAAGGGGTAGAGTAATTTCGCCATGCATATATATATATATATATATATATATATATATATATATATATATATATTTAACAACATATTCCCTCAAAATTGTACAACTCCATTATAGTGCTGCAAGTAGAGCCATGCTCATTTTTTGCATTGTGTTGTTTATTGTCATGCGGAAAAGAAATTTTTGTGCATACCCTATGTACAAGTCAATTTTGTAAATAATTGGGAAAATTTTGAAGTATGTCCAAATGTTGATGAATTTATACACCAATATCCACAAAACAAAGAAATTTTATTGGAATATCTTTAGTCTTTTGTGAAATTTCAAACATCATATTTATAAATCCTCCAAAATTAAAAAAAAAGCATTTTGTACAGTACAGTGTGGATTCTAAAATTAAAATATTTGGATACACTAGTGTTGAAACTAACCTAAAGGTAAGGTATTTTATATTATTTGTTAACAACATATTTCCTCAAAGTCATGCGATGCAACAATATTGGTTGATGTGAATAGGCAATGTGTCGTGTTTATTGGTGAATGACAAAATTCTTGTTCTATGGCTTTTCCAGAAAAATATAACGTCCTTAAAGACATTGACTTTCTAACTTTGAACAATGACATCACTTCATTTTCTTTATGTAAATTTAAAATTTCTTATCTTGTCTCGCAGGGGTTTGTGTCATGTTTGTCATTCAATGAAGAAATTCTTGTTCCATGGCTTGTTAAGACAAGCACAACATCCTCGACAACATCTTTAAAGACTGCTTTTTAACCTTTTAACAATTACATCACTTCATTTTTTCTATGCAAGCTTGAAATTTCTTTATGTGAAGTTGAAATTTCTTATCCTATCAGATAGGAGTATGTGTCATCTTTACTGTTCAATGACAAAATTCTTATTCCATAGCTTGTTCAAACAACTACAAAATCTTAAAGATTGCTTTCTAGCTTTTGCACAATCACATGATGACTTCATTTTCTCTATGTAAGCTTGATATTTCCTATCCAGTGAGATACGTTTTGTGTCATGTTTACATTTCAATGATAAAATTCTTGTTCTATGGCTTATTTAGACTTTGGACAAGTACAACATCCTTAAAAATAATTTTCTAAATTTTGAACAATCATGTCACTTCATTTTCTCTATGTAAATTTGAAATTTCTTATCCTTTGTGCTTGTTTGAATAAACGTAAACAAGCCTTTACCATTAAAGATAAAACGAGAATGATATTTTAGATATGGTTCAATGATCAAACTTCTGTAATTTTATTCTATTTAGTGCGGTCCAAACTAGTTTACACAAGCTTTTTACTTTTGGTTGTGAGATTTTACTATAATTATTACCTTTTATCAATTGAAGTCAAAATGCGATCCTAGAGTTAAAAGGATAACTTTATCACTATCAAAATATTAAAAAAAAAACACCAAATATTATAGTTTTGGAAGCTAATTTTATCATCTACAAAACCTTCTCTCACTTTTGAGAGAATAGTGATATCTTGAATGACTTCGATACTCTATAACATTCAATAGTCAATGTAGGGTTGATTTTGATATTGTTTTGATTTTCTACGATAATAACGAGTTTGATCTCTAATTTTGATCTAATATTCTTTTATCATAAACAATCATCTCATACAATCTATGTAATACATAGTAATTTTTTATTTATTTTTTGAATTTAGGATTGCTTGTTAGAGAATCTTTAAATTTTTTAGAGAAAACAAACATTCAAGGAAGCTTACAACAAAGACAAAAGACACAAAGAAAATAATGTAAAATTATTTGTTTGTCTTTTACACAACAATTTCTTCTACATTTCTCTTTAGTACCACTTGAGATAAAAAAAAAATTAAGGTAAGAATTAATCCCTAAATGTCCCAGCGTTCAGTTTTTGAATGACGAACAAATTCCAACTCACACTACACTCACAATACTTCATGGATGAAACTTATTTAATTTTTTGAAAATATTTTATGAAGTTATTGTCCTATTTAACGGTTGGATTTGGTGTTACTAGTGTACATATTTTTTTAGATTACAAATGTGGAAGTATGTCAAGCAGTTGACCAAGCCAAAATTGCATTGACTTTAGTTCAAAAGTGAACTTACTAAAATGAGGTCATAAATTGAAGTAGCACAAAATTTTCAAAAAATCACCATTTCAGAAGTATCTCATTTCAAATCCATTCTAACAAATCTCACTAAAAAAAATCAATATTTTGTTTGTATTTAAATTTAGAAGGAAATTTTAATTATAAGTTTGAAATTTTATGATGAAATAGCAATGATGGCGTTGGTGAATCTAACCGTACGGATGGGATTTCACTTGTATAATATTTCCAAAATATTCTTCTAAATAGCATTTCATAATGATTTTTCTCAAACTGTCAATTTTGGAGATACTCTGGGACGTTTAGGGGTTTAAAATATCAAAATCAAATTGATATCAAATTATGCTAAAAATATATCTTTATAGCTCATTGGGTAATTTTCTACAAGGATGAATTCTAGAAGATCATTGGTTTTAAGAATTTCAAGTTGTCTACCATTCAAAGTTTGAGAGCTTTAGCTAAAGAATGTTATGAGTCTATTATCTACAGATGAGCCATCAAATATTAACACCTAAACGACCAAAGATTCATGGTTTTTAAATATCAAATTCTATCAATCATATTGTGAAAAACATAATTTAGATGACACCAAATTTTATATCACTAGAATCAATAAAGAACTTTACGTGAGTTGATCAAAAATACATAAATTTTATCCAAAAAAGTTCACATAGGACCTACTCATAATTGCTAAAAAAACATGAGACCAAATTTGGGCTTCTTATATATTTTGGGATTAAATAATTTTGAAATGGAAAATCAATGTAATAAGTTAAATTTAGCCAAGATATTGTACCTTTTGCATTTTCACCTTGGTTGTCATACTTTAGTCTCAACAGGATGGCATCATGGTGGTCATGGAACTGAAGCTTTTTGGGAATAAGAATCCTGACAAAGCGGGGCTTGAAGTGTCCTTTTGGACAAAACCTTGCATTAAATAACAATTTTTGTCAGACATTCTTTTGAAAGGAATCAACTGATGAGCAGTGTTGTGACTTGTGAGGCTCAAAATATGTAAAATCTTCAAACACATCACTAATATATTATTATCAATGTAAGTCTCTATTCAGCTCAATTATTTATACATGCTATGATCTTGAAACTTCACACACATAAGGAAGTGATTGCAGAAATGATCATCTGTTAGTCGAAAAAGCTCGGTAGACAAACCACCCAAGGAGATGTATAGTGGAGGTTCTTTGGTTTAAGGAAGGTCAGATAGTCTATTGTAATGTAATTAAGGTCACTTATGAGGTAATTTTCTATTGTAATTTGATTATTGTGGGAAATAAAGGTAAATTAACCCATTGGATATAGGTATAGGAAACACTCTTTATACTATCTCTAGTTTCTGTCCATGACTTATGAATGCAACAATACAAATATGCAGTCCCTGTCTTATCCTATTGTGTTGGCTTATAAACAAAGGCAGCTTTTAGCCTGAAGGGATTACAAAACATATAGCTCAAGGGACGAAAGTAACAATTTCCTGTTGCATTTGCTCAAGGCATAACCTCACCAAATTTGCTTGTAGCATCACTCATTCATCACTCAAGTGTCCAAATATTGCTTATAGCATTCCTTGTATTGATTTGCTCAAGGCAATGTACTCCAACCACACAGCATCAAGCTTATTTTATTGCTTTTAGCATTATAATTCTCATCTTGCTCTAGGCAGTTTATGTATCGTTTTGCTTATAGCATCCTTTGTACTGATTTGCTCAAGGCTTAACAACACCAGGTTACTGGTTTCAATACTCTTAATCACCTGCACACAAAGCTTTCAGCATACACCAAAGACTCATTTGCTTTAACCTTGACCAATTCCTTCTTCAGAGGTACAACAACACAGAGTATTGCTTATAGCACTAACAGATCACTATTAGCTTTAAGCTTCCTTACTTCAACAGGTTATTAAATAATAATCTCTTTCTCAACTGCCTCAACTTTGAAGTTCATAAAATCACTGCAATTACTATTGCTCTCCCTCACTCATGCAAATCAATTATTGCTTAAAGGCTCACACTCTGATCACCATCAACTATTGCTTTAAGCAGTTACAGTATTACTAATTACTTCAAAGCTTAATTAATTCATCCCACAGGTTCAACTTATAACTGCACACACTCAAGTTCTAACAACTCAAACAATTGCTTTAAGCAAAACACACGTTTACAAAAGCTGCTTCAAAGCTACAACCATTGCTGTTGCTCACACTCATCCATACACATCAAATATAACGAAAACATGTGTTCTAAGCATACTGAACAATTGCTTCAAAGCAGTTACAATTACTAAATCAATTGCTCAAAGTTTTAATCAATTCCTTACACAGGATCAACCTGTGGTACACAAATTCCAATGACCTGAACAGTTATTTTAAGCACACATACATCCACAAATTCTACTTTAAATCCACTGCAGCTTTCTTAAGCAAAGAAAATGTCTGAATAGCTTTAAGCACACACAGTCACTAATTATGCTTTAAGCAGACCCCAGTTACTGCCAAACATACATAAACAAATTGCTTTAAGCACTGCAACAACAAAATTGCTTTAAGCCTTAACAACTAGACAACTCCTTTCACAGGAGATGACACTACTTGCCCAATCACTGGGATTTAAACACACAAACTGTATGGAAATAATTGCTTCAAGCCTTTTATTACAGAATTATAGTCTTTGCACAGAACTTAACAAAGAAAATTCACACACAACAATTGGAGCCAGATTTCACATCTGCTACTGCTCCAAGCTCAAAACAACGAGAGAGAAGAAGGAAAAAACACTTCCTTTAATACTAAACTGCAAGCTCAAAGCAACTTCCACAACCGGTCTAACCAACTTAACTTCCTAACCGTTTAAAACTACTTTGACATTAAAAGTTCTAAAGAAGTTCACACTAAAACTAAAACTAAGAGTATTAAAAACCCTATTTACACACAAAAAAATGAAAACTCAAATATCTTGCTAACTTTCTACGTTCACATCATCACATTATGCCAAATACTAATTAATGTAAGTCCAATAGCAAAAAAGAACTTATTCCATGGACTTATGTTCAAATTTTTTAACCCCTAAAGGATCAAGGTTGATTTTCCAAGTTCGGTCAGCTCATTGTAAAATGAGTCTTGATTCTGAATTTTTGAGATTTTTTTGGTGGTGATTCTACTTTTTTTTAAACAAAGATAGGATGATAATTTGCGTACGTAGGTGATGTATAGATCGAAAAATACAATCATGCAAAGGTGAAAAACCTAAGTACATGTAGCTCCTAAAAATTTGCATATATTGAGCTATGCGTTTGAATTTTTGTACACAATGAACTAACACCCCATATACATGACTACCTAATTCATTTTATTAAATTTGAGACTGAACTTTGTATTTGTGGGCCTTTTAAAAAAGTTTCAAACTTGGGCAAGGGGGCCCCCCAAAAAAAATCGGCCAACTTTGTAGCTTATAATCTTACTATTGAAGAGCTCTGAAGGGTTGAAAGTTTGCAAGTGCTAATAAATTCAAGTTGGTTGAAATATCCTATGGTTAAATTGATCAAAGAGATATTAGATTAAAAAAAAAACTCTTAACCTTTTCCAAGAAGATGAACTTTTAAACAGCTTTTGATTGTTTGAAGAGAAACACAGTTGTGGTCCTTTAGGAGTTAAGCTCGCTTCTTTGCATGTTATGATGATCTTCACTGTAATATAACTTCACAAGCAATTTAGCAAGCCATTTTTCTGGTAAGTTTTCTTCTCCCTGCTTCATTATATACATACTTGCTCGCTTTGATATCCCATGCAGCCCTTCACTAGCCCTTCAAGCACAAGGTCATATATTTATTTTCCTGCCCTTTGTAGTTGCAAGTTGATTTTTATTTTATTGGCTTTGAACCGTAGGGAAGAGGCATTGCAAGGACACTTATTTTTTTGGGCTAAATATCATTGTAGCAAATATATTCCGTTCATGATTCCATTGAAATGTATTCTTGTCCTTTCGGTCAAAGCTCCTCGTAGCGTAGCTCTTTGTTTTAAATTGACCTTTTTATTTATTTTTATTTTTCGATGCCCTTAATTTGTGGGGTTCTCATTCTTTTCCAATTTGTAACAAGCGGCTAGTTGCGAAGTCTCTGCCTTAGTATTTATCCCAAATTTATTTTTACGGCTTTTTTTTTATTGTTCATGTGCTTAACTCTTGGTAACTCCTCAAAAACGAAGCATTTCCGTAGTCTCTCCCCTGGAAGGGCAGAGACAACAAAAGCATTTTGCAATGTGCACTCGAGGCAACTGACTGATAATTAGTGAGGTACCGAGGTTTGGATACTGTGCATAATTTTTATTTTGTTTTGTTTGAAACAACAGAACTGAACATTTTATTCCTTAGAGTGTGCATAAGTCATTGAAAACACAAAATTCCATGGCCGGCTTGTAGTACGGTCGAGAATGCAACGAATATTGTACAATTGTGGATACTGTACCCTCCCAGTTGAAATTCTCACTAGTAGAAAAGGCTGCATTGCCAAGGGAGCCAGTTGCCCATGCCGTGCATGTGGTCCTCAATTCTACTTATGCACAGTAATTTTGTCTGGGCATCTCCTTGGAGAGTGTCATCTTTTCTACTAGTATCTATTATACAATACAACATGGTTTGTCTCACTCGACCGTTCCACACTGGAATCCGTCGAGGAGACAACCCAAGCTCAAAAACCAAGCTCAATATGCTCAACGGCACGGGTCCCACTAGTCTATTATACAATACAGCTCGGTTTGTCTCACTCGACCGTTCCGCGTTGAAATTCGTCGAGGAGGCAACCCAAGCTCAAGACAAGTGCTCAACGGCACGAGTCCCACTAGTTTGTACACAGTGCATGCACTATAGCTAAACATTCATTCATGCATAAGGTGTTTACCCCATTCCCAATTGAATAAGATATACGGATATGAGACATTGATATTATTTAGTATTATTATTTTTAAAATTAGGCAAGAAGAAATAGATTTCAACACAAGTTGAAACATAATTTTTGGATGAAGAATGAATTAGTTATAAAATTTCAAAGTTGAAGCATGACACATCCCATTCACGTCACATAGGTAGAGTTGTTTCTGTCTAAAGAAGATTTGTATTGCACACACTAAAAATGATTAAACCAACAACAACAAATCCATAACCACACTTACATATACTAAAACCAACAAGAGAGAACCTATTACCAACCGTAAGTCATGCTAAAACCAACATCATCACAACATTGATTGTAGAAAACGCCCCTAGCTATTGGTTTAAGGCGCCAGTTGGTAAAGGGGTAACCACCTTAGTGTGAAATTGGACTCTTTTGCATGCTCAGCTTCACTTGAAGCCATCAATGGCATCCAAGCAAGGCATTTTTATTTATTTTTTCATTTTTCATGAACTGCCAAAATGGCAATATAAAAGGTTTTAGTGGTGCTCCATATTTCAACACTCATCCACATATTGAATAGGAAATATCACATTGAAAGATATCACATATCCATAAATTTGTTTTCGTCTGCAATCTAACGATTTCATTCAAGATATATTTTTTAATTTCAAGTTTTTTGGCAAAAAAATTCATGGTTTTTGGTCATTTTTTACCGGGTTTTCTTTGGATGCAATTTTGCACTATTTTGCCCAAAAAAACTGTCATGCATCTAATTCAAAAAATTTGATATTAAGTCTTTTTATGTAGGCTAAGCTATTTGATTGCAAAATATTTCAACATGCCTTGTACACAATAAGGCTTAGTCTTAGTGAAAGACAACAAAGTGATTTATAAAGAGACTAAAAGAATTGTGTGTATTACACTACTCGTCAAACTATATGTTTGAGATGCAGTGTCGTTGTAAATTCCTTTTACGTTCTATAATTTAATCATATTTGAAGTCACAATATATTCTTTCAATGCATTATAATAAATTTTATAATAATAAAAAATATAATAGTATTTTAAGACATATGCCCTGCATTGTCTCTCTTTATCTTCTTGTTTATCTTATCCCCGAAGTGTTCCAAAAGTCCTTTGTGGTCACATATTTTTGCATATATTTTTACTTATCATGTTTTTCTAACCATATTCAAATACACAACCAAATTCAAGTTTGCCATAATACATAAGTATACAACATATTTGAATACACCACCGTATTGTAGTACATGATGTCGATTATGTAAAAATATACAATGATGAATATATAGATGTTATAGAACATTTATGGTTTACATTGTAAAAAGGTAAATTGCACTGATTCCCATACTACAGTAAATATTAACTATTTAGTGTATTGAATTTCAAACTCTTTATAAATCACCAAAAAATACAATTACATGCTTGACATCGCTCATATGTGATATCGCTATAATTTCTTTTTAAGCATGTAAATTTGACCATCAATCTTTTTAACAATATAGATTGTACAATCACGAGGATGGTTCCGCCACTAATATTATTGGGCTAAATTTCACCACGAGCCAATCTAATGTATAATATACTTTAGACTATCCTTAACCCCTAAATTTCTGAGCAATCATATTCTGGTCGTTTCACTTTTTGGGCAGCCCCCAGGGACCTCATACTTTTAAATTTTTCAATGAAAATTTCAGTGTAGCTTCCAAAAACTACACTCTACATGTCACACTTCGTTTCATGTCATTCCGATAAGTATTGCAAAAGTTATAAGCATTTGAAGTTTTTGAAGCGAGATCGGGCAACAAGATTTTTTTTATTTTTTACACTTTTTCAAAATTTCTTTTTTGATCCATGATTGGTTGATCTTTATCTACAAATGAAGCTTTAAATCTACCCATTTTGAGCAATGGGATAAAAGTTATGAGGAGATATGTTTTTTGGGCAGTTTGGACAAAAAAAAACTTTCAAGCTCATTTCTAAACTCAATTTTCAATATTTTTTAATGAAATAAAAGGCATTGGGTGAAGATTTCCAAGTAAAACATTCTCACCGTTAAGATTGACATTTTACAATTCCATGTC
Source organism: Pohlia nutans (assembly GCA_022496805.1). Taxonomy (NCBI): domain Eukaryota; kingdom Viridiplantae; phylum Streptophyta; class Bryopsida; order Bryales; family Mniaceae; genus Pohlia; species Pohlia nutans. Next base: position 10,854,753 of record CM040095.1, on the reverse strand, counting down.
AAACTTATTCATGATTTTCTTTTTCCTTTCACTTTGTACCCACTTCTAGTAATTGTTTTATGAAAAAATTAATATGAGCTTTTTTCTTACAAGATTTTATATTTAAAGACTTAACTCAATTGTTAACATGGCCTTGCCATTCAATGAATTTCTAAGCCATTCAAAAAAAAGATATCAATTTCTAAAGTTCAAATTTGTCACCGGATTGAACCCCAAAAAATCTTCTTTTGCAACTTTGATCCTTATAATCTAAGAATCTAATAGTCATTTTGCTCTCAAATTTTGTGCTCACGTGAAAATTCAAGTTGGGTATTAGATCTTACGGTTAAATGATGAAAAAACTAAAAAACATATGATTTCTTCTGCAACTTCCAAATGCTGCGTTTTTCATGGTTTTTTTGTGAGAATATGGTCCTAGTCCTTTAGGGGTTAAACCTACGCAAAAAGAGTTCCGCAATCAGAATTTTCGTGCCGGATTCCAACACGGAACTACCTAGATTTTTTGTAAGCTACACATGCAATTAACCCCTAAAGGACCTTGAATTGGACCTCATGTTTTTCTTAGCAGTTTTTAGTAAACTACATGTGGACTTCCCCAGGATGCACTCTTTTATGTGTTTGAAAAATCACATGAGTGCACAAGAGGGGGATTACTTTGAACACTACCATACTATATATACATAGAAGAAGCATACTTAGGACTAAAAACATGGTTGTATAGTTACATTAGACATACAGTACCTCACAAAACTGTTCCAATGATTGGAACTTCTAGATTCAAAAGTATGTGTAAGATAAATGGATGTCCAAACTTTCAAGTAGTAGTTTGAGGCATATATTACATCCAATCTAGTACACATTTGTAAAAAAAATCTAACTAAATCAAATATCATTGAAGGAAAAATGAAAGTTAAAAACTAGTATATACATTGGTACAGTTTTGTGAGTGCTCTAAGTAAACTAGCTAATACTTTGTCCATCTTCCTTTTGAAGCTATTACAGCTTCAATCCTTTTGGGCATACTTTCTATAAGTCTTCTACAATCATGTGCAGTAATAGAAGAGAAGACTTGTACTACATGTTCCCATAATTCTATCATTCCTTTTGGAGGTGAATCATATTGATTCAATCTCCTTTTGAGGATGGCCCATAGATGTTCTATTGGATTTAAATCAGGGGATTGGGCAGGCCACGTTAGAAGACTAAAACTTTGCCTTGAAAACCATTCTTGCATCATTTTTGTGGTGTGAACGGAAGCATTATCTTGCTGAAAAATGACTTGTGTAGCATCTAATCCATATTTTCTAATTGTACCATCTATTGTCTGCTCTAAAATCTGACGATATCCATGTTGATTGAGGCGGCCTTCAACTTTGTACACTAGTCCTGGCCCATAAATGGTCATACTACCCCAAATCATGATTCCACCACCACCATGCTTTACTGTCTCTGTAACAGTGCGTGTTGACAACTCATGTGGATCACGACTCCAACACCAAGAGATTCCATCAGAGCAGAATAAGTTGATTTTAGACTCATCAGAGAAAATGACACGACTCCAATCATCTATAGTCCAATCTAGATGGGCTCTTGCAAAGTCTAAACGTGCTTTGATATTCTTGACTGAAAGACGTGGTTTTTTCTGCTTCACTTGTGATTGTAAACCACCTCTACGTAAAACACGTCTCACTGTTTCAACACACGCTTGCATCCCAAATGCCTCTTGCACATTTTTTGTAGCCTCTACTGCAGTACTAAGCTTACCTCTAGTCATATTCAATACACAAGACCGTTCCATTGCAGGAGTCATCTTTCTTGGTCTACCTCCATGTGATGATTCTACATTGAAAACACACTTTTGTCGGAGCCTCTGCACAGTTCCAACACCCACATGCAAACTCCTTGACACTTCTCTTATAGTGCACCCTCTTTGCAACATAGAAAGAACGTCTGACTTTTTTTGAGAAGATAATGCGGACACCATCTTTTCTACTTGGAAGCAAGAACAACAAAGTACAAAAAACTGTAGGAAAATGGTCTATACACACACTGGAACAAAGTTCTACAACAAAGAGTTGAAGGTCCATCAAGATTGACAAGCTTTTGTAAACATTTAGTTTTGGAAGAGTGCACTCACAAAACTGTTCCAGTGAATCAGATGGCTTTGAACCCTACAATTGTCACGTATAGATAGTCATGCATGTCATTGGTTTTTACATGTGGCTTCCTAACGTAGATTAGAAGCTTATTGCAATGCCACATGGGCATTTGCAATTGCCATGTAGCATCCACAGTCAACCAAAAGAAGATATTTACAGCATTGGAACAGTTTTGTGAGGTACTGTATATACATGAAAAAATATAAGAACATTCTACCATATTCAAGGGGCGTTTGAACAAGGGGTCATGAACGCACGTGATGCCACTTGAGTTAAATAAAGAGTGCTTGCCATGGAGACTACTTTTGTTTGTTTAACCCCTAAAATTCCTTGAGAGGGTTTTTACAAAAAACCATGAAAAACGCAGCATTTGGAAGTTGCAGAAGAAATCATATGTTTTTTAGTTTTTTCATCATTTAACCGTAAGATCTAATACCCAACTTGAATTTTCACGTGAGCACAAAATTTGAGAGCAAAATGACTATTAGATTCTTAGATTATAAGGATCAAAGTTGCAAAAGAAGATTTTTTGGGGTTCAATCCAGTGACAAATTTGAACTTTAGAAATTGATATCTTTTTTTTGAATGGGTTAGAAATTCATTGAATGGCAAGGCCATGTTAACAATTGAATTAAGTCTTCAAATATAAAATCTTGTAAGAAAAAAGCTCATATTAATTTTTTCATAAAACAATTACTAGAAGTGGGTACAAAGTGAAAGGAAAAAGAAAATCATGAATAAGTTTGACATGGAATTGTAAAATGTCAATCTTAACGGTGAGAATGTTTTACTTGGAAATCTTCACCCAATGCCTTTTATTTCATTAAAAAATATTGAAAATTGAGTTTAGAAATGAGCTTGAAAGTTTTTTTTGTCCAAACTGCCCAAAAAACATATCTCCTCATAACTTTTATCCCATTGCTCAAAATGGGTAGATTTAAAGCTTCATTTGTAGATAAAGATCAACCAATCATGGATCAAAAAAGAAATTTTGAAAAAGAGTAAAAAATAAAAAAAATCTTGTTGCCCGATCTCGCTTCAAAAACTTCAAATGCTTATAACTTTTGCAATACTTATCGGAATGACATGAAACGAAGTGCGACATGTAGAGTGTAGTTTTTGGAAGCTACACTGAAATTTTCATTGAAAAATTTAAAAGTATGAGGTCCCTGGAGGCTGCCCAAAAAGTGGAACGACCAGAATATGGTCGCTCAAAATTTTATGGGTTAAATTTATTTGTTTTTCATCAACACACATGCAATGTTCTTCACTAATATTAAATTTGGTTCAACATAAGGTTCTTGAGCCTCCCTACTGTTTACGTCAAAAACTCAAGCATATGTCAAAGGATCAAAGTAATCGTAAAGAATTTTCTCTCTAACTTCACTTGGTCCAAGCAAGAGGATTGGAGAGTTGAATTATTTTAGTAACAGATTCTCTACAGTGTAAAGGGTGTGGTCCAGCAAGATATTTGAACAATTATATATTTCACAATATGATCAATTGAATTTGTCATTTTATAACTATGAATCATTTGTCCTTTAGGGTTAAGCTTCACGTACAATTCATTGGGAAGTACGGCAGCATTTAGTTGATTTGGTTTATAATAAACATGTAGTACGAGTATGTAACATGTATGCGGATAAAGTTTAATTGCACAAAGTCGGACAAAGTCCTACTTATGGTTGACGAACGGAGCAAGTGGGACAAAGGTTGTAGTTGGACTTGGTCCCACTGAGCATACCATTGGTCTGTTACTACTTGCATTGTATGTGCTTTAGGGTTCACCAGCACTCGACTGCTTTATTGTGGACAAGTTTGCTTTCTTCACTAGTCTAATAGGCCTGCCGGGATCAGTACCAATGCATTGTAGAGCATCTCGACTCCAACGGGATAATTTCATCTCATTAAAACCACAGTCTCGGAACAAATTTTAACTTCACCAGCTAAGATCCTACATTTTCTTGGACCAACCAATTTTCTGAAACATTCTCTTAGCTAGGCCTTAAGAAAATAGAAAATATTCTCTGATTTTCTTCTTAAATGATAAGTTGTTTTCCTAAGATTTTAAACTCAACTAGGCAATTTTGAAATTCAACCGCTTGACTTTTAACTAAAGGTCGGTTCTCCCCGAACTTGGGTTAAAACTTCATCACTAGTGGGGAGTGGAGACCACTTATTTAGAGAGCAGGTTTCTTAATCCTTTAGTGCCTAGGGTGGTTCAGGAGAAATCAAAGTTTTTTCGTGGTTTTTTTTTAAAACTCTCTCTACCCTTAACTATGGAAACTATTAATAGTATTTAACTATATAAATGTAAGCATAATTGAATAAAACAAGTGCCGGTTAAACTGTGGTAAGATCAGACTATTGGATTGGAAGATTATAGTATGTCTTTGAATTGTATAATGCACACTCAAAAATGGATTTTAAAGGATGTGCGACTTTAAAATTAAATAGAATTTGTGTTAAATTTTCAAAAATAAAAGTGAAGAGGTTCAACAATGATCTATGTCAGCACCTTTCTATTGCAATTTTTCATGTGAAGAACTGATTCACACATAATTATTGTGAATTTTACAAGTGATAGTGGCTTATCCATAAACGGTTTAGGACAAAAAAATTATACGTAAAAATATGAAAGGAGTATGTACATTGATCACGATCAAAATACATACACTTAAAAGAGAACATGAACAAGAGAACACAATTCAAGAATTTAAAAGAGAGAAGAGAACATACAAGAGAACATGGAACATGAAACAAGAGAACACAATTCAAGAATTTAAAACAAGATAACAAACTTCCAACTACAAGAAATACCGCATAATGTAGGATGTCCTAAAACCATGCCACCACGTCCCTCAATTATGACATGTAGAGCTTTCTTGGGGCTACCACAGTTGAGACTCAAAACCACCAATTTCACTAATCAAGTAGACCAATGGCATGCAAGCATTGCGAAGAAATAGTTGGAAGTTTTGGGTTAGCTCATGAGCAGAATCTAGGAACAACAAAGTGTGAACTTAAGAAAATTTTAGGTGATGTATGGGTTAGAGGTTAAGTTCTACTTTGGAATTTTGTATAAAAATTGACAAATGAAAATTAGATGTTGCAATTTCTTGCAATCCTCATCAAAACCTATTTCAAATGCGGTCATATTTTTTTCAAATATAACACTGCCAAAAATAGACCATATTGCTTAAGTTGGTGGTTTCAGAACAATCAACCATAGTACATGTGTTGTATTTGTAAGTATTTACTGTATTTTCAAGTATTTATAGTATTTTCACGTTTTGTTCATAGGTATTTTGATAATTGCACATTTCAAAATTGAAATTTTATATTTTTAGAAGATGTATTACATGAGTCTCCAGCTCTAAATATCACAATTCAAAATCCAATTGTTCATGGATTTTCCGTTATTTGCATTTTCAACACGTTAGTGACCACAATGTGGTCTCCTAGGCACTAAAGGGTTAATGATCTCACCCCCACAACTCGCTATATTAACTCCCTTTGATGCACATGTGTTCATATAATGACGCGCTTGCCTTCTTTGGACTACATCCTATAAAAATTTCATTCATTTAAATTTTCCTTGGTTCTTGTGCTAGTTGAATACCATTTGCACAATATGGATCTTCAAAATAAGATATTTTGATTTTTTTAAATGACAAAATTGGTTTCTTGCATCACTTCATTGCATCACCTCATTACAGGGCTTGGAGAGAACCGCCGGTTAGTTACAGATGAACCGGTTGAGTTTGAGAAATAACCGGTTGAAGTTTGAGAGTTTAAGAGAATTGCCGATCATTTTAGAGGAATCTATAGAATATACCTCAAATGAATAAGTCAAAATTGGATGACGTCAACATTTAATTGGTTGGATTTAGAATTACTAAGATCTTGACAAATTATGCCCAAAAACTTCCCGGACATTGCCTCATTGCACTAGACAACGTCAATGCTGGGAAAGAATCAGATGTGGCAACTAGACTTAAGGAAGTCAACATGTTTGTCACATCCCCTCATTACATTAAACATGCAAAAGTGTGTTGGGTTTGAATCAAATGGGCCAGCTACAATGAAGGAAAAATATGAGGGTTGACAGCTAGATTTCAGAAACTCAATCCATTTTGCAAATCAACTCATTGCATAGGACATGCAAAAGTGTGTTGGGCTTGAATCTACTAGGTTAGCGGCAATGATGTGGAAAAGATGAGGTATGGCAACCAGACTTAAGAAACTCAACCCATTTGTTGCATCCTTTCATTGCATCAAATATGCAAAAGCGTGTTGAATTTGGATCTCATAAGGAAAGATGAAGCGTGGCAACCAAAATTTTAAAAAGTCAACCTCATTTGTCACATCACCTCATTGCATTAGACATGCAAAAAGTGTGCTCGACTTAGATCTAATGGGTAGCCATATTGTTGGAAAAAGGATCATGTGTGGTAGCTAGACTTAAGAAACTCAGCCCATTTGTCATATTACCGCATTGCATAGGACATTCAAAATTGTGTTGGGTTTAGATCTAATGAGACAACCTCAATGATGGGCAAATGATCAGGTGTGGCAACTAGACTTAAGGAAGTCCATCCATTTGTCACATCAACTCATTGCATTAGACATGCACAAGGGTGTTGGGTTTGGATTAGATGGGTTGAGCACAATAAAGGGGAAAAGATGAGCACTGGCAACTAGACTTAAGAAAGTCATCCCATTTGTCACATCCCCTCATTGCATTGGATATACAAAAGTGTGTTGCATTTGGATCTAATGGGCTAGCCACAATGCAAGTCAAAAGTTCAGGTGTGGCAACCAGAGTCGAGAAATTCTGCCCATTTGTCACATCACTTCATTGCATAGGGCTTACAAAAGTGTGTTGAGCTAAGATATGATAGAGCAACCTCAATGTTGGGAAAAGAATCAGGTGTGACAACTAGATTTAAAGAAGTTAGGCCATTTGTCACATAGCTTCATTCATTTACATTAAACATGCAAAAGTGTGTTGGATTTCGGTTGGGTTTGGATCTACTGGAGAAAGATGAGGTGCGGCAAACATACCTATGAAAGTCAGTCTATTTGTCACATCATGACATCACTTTATTAAATTGGGTATGCAAAAGTGTGTTGCATTTGGATCTTTAGAGAAAGATGATATGTGCCAACAACATTTTAAAAAGCCAGCCTATTTGTCACATCACCTTATTACATTGGACATGCAAAAAAAAATTGGGCTTGGATGTAACGGAGGAGCCTCAATACTCGAATAAGATTAGGTGTAGAAACCAGACTTGAAAAAGTCAGCTCATTTGTCAAATCACCTCATTGCATTGGACATGCAAAAGTATGTTGGCTAGGATCTGATGTTGGGGAACAAATCAGGTGTGGCAACCATACTTAAGGAAGTTACCCTATTTGTCATATCACTTTAATGCATTAGAAATGTAAAAGCGTGTTGGGTTTGGATCTAATGGGGAAAAATAAGGCATGGCAACCAAACTTAAGAAAATGAGCCTATTTACCACATCACATCATGGCATTGTACATACAAAAGTGCGTTGGCTTTGGATTCAGTTGGGCCAACCACAATGAAGAAGAGAAGATAAGGCTTGGCAACTAGACATAAGAAAGTCAAACTATTTTTCACAACACCCCATTGCATTGGATATGCAAAAGTGTGTTGTGTTTGAGTTTGAATCCGATAAACGTGCCACAATGCAAGGAAAAATGAGGTGTGGCAACTAGAGTTACAGAATTCAATCCATTTGTCACATCACCTCATTGCATTTTACATTTTGCTCAGGAAAGAATCAGGTGTGGCAACGAGAGCTAAGGAAGTCAAACCATTTGTCACATTATTTTAATGTATAAGTCATGCAAAAATGTGTTGGGTTCCGACATGATGGGGAAAGATGCGACATGGCAACCAAACTTAAGTAAATCAACCTATTTGTCACATCACGTAATTGCATTGGATATGCAAAAGTGTATTGGATTTATATCACATAAGTGTGCCACAATGAAGGAGAAAAAAATCACATGTGGCAACCAGACTTCAGAAACTCAACCCATTTCCCACATCACCTCATTGCATAGGACATGCAAAAACATGTTGCGTTTGGATTTGATGGGGAAAGATGGGACGTGGCAACCAGACTTTAAAAAATTAGCCTATTTGTCACATCACCACATTACATTGGACATGCAAAAGTGTGTTGAGCTTGGATCTAATGGGGTAGCCTTAGTATTGGGATAAGGATCAAGAATGGCAACTAGACTTGAGAAAGTTAGCCCATTTGTCGCATCACCTAGTTGCATTAGACATGCAAAAGTATGTTGGATTTGATTAAGACGGGCCAGCCACAATGCAAGAGAAAATATTAAGTGTAGTAACAAGACTTAAGAAAATCAGCCTATTTGTCACATCACCTCATTGCATTGGACATGCAAAAGTGTAGTGGGTTTCAATCTGATGGGTAGCCTCAATGTGGAAAAGATTATGTATAGAAACCATAATGAACATGCAGAACTATGTTGGGTTTGGTCTAATGGGACAACCTCAATGCTGGAGAACGAATTAGGTGTGGCAACTGGACTTAACAAATTAAGTTAGTCCATTTGTGGCATCACCTCGTTGCATTAAACATGCAAAGCGCATTGGATTTGGATGCCATGGGCAAAGATGAGGCTTGGCAACCAAACTTAAAAAAGTCAACGTATTTGTCACATCACCTCATTACATTGGATATGCAAGATTGTGTTGGGTTTGGATTTGTTGGGGCTTTGACAATGATAACGAAAATATCAAGTGTGGCAACTAGATTTAAAAAAGTCAACCCATTTATCACATCACCTAACTACATTGGACATGCAAATGTGAGTTGGCTTTGGATCCGATTGTGCAGTGATAATAATGAGGAAAAGATCATGTGTGGCAACCGAACTTAACTAAGTCTTCCCATTTCTCTTATCACATCATTGAATTGGACATGAAAAAGTGTGTTGGGCATGGGTGTGATAGGGCAGCCTCAATGTTGGCCAAAAGATCTGGTGTCACAACGAGTCTTATGAAATTCAGTCCATTTATGACATCACCTCATTGCATTGCCATAGGGCCAACTTAGTAGCTTTAGAGGCTGCAAAGTCTATAGAGTGCAAGTCTTTGTCTGCTAAACTTGATGCTTGATGCTCTGGTTAACTTTTTGGCTGCTTATTTTAAGAATTCCTGAATGAAAAAAATGTGCCCTTGATAGAATTCCAAAAGAGTTGAATGATGCACAAAAGACTATGAAAAGATATCATAAGATTAGATGGTTGTTTAGATTTCAGGCCATATCCACATTTTGTGATTCTTTGGAGTCTTTAAGTGTGTATTTATGTGATGTGCTAAGGGATGAAGATGATGGGATAGTTCCTCTTCTTTATGGAAAATTGAAAAATTTCAAGTACATTTTTATTTTATACTTTTTGGTAGGCTATCTTGTTCAAGCCTTTTCAGTATAAATTTGTAGATGTAACAAACATTAAATTACTTGTCAAAACTCAAATTGAGTCTATTTGCATGTTGTATGTTGTGAACAACACTGACCTAAATCAAGATACTTTCAATGAAAGTTTTGGATATCATGTCATTCCTGACTATAGCCCTCAAGGTGGATATCTTCAGAGATTGTTCTCTAAGATAATATGTATAAAATTCTATGGAATTGACATGAAAAAGGAGAGAACATGTAATGATTTGGAAGCTAGGTGCATTGTCTTTTCAGAAACCATATGTTCAATGGATTATCAAAGCCTTGGAGGCACGCTTCCAAGACAATGATCTAACTTTTGCTTTCAAAGTTTTTAATCCATCTAACATGCCTTCAAAGAGAGTGGGCTTGGCTTCATGGGGTGTGACTGATTTAGAACTTTTTTTGAAGCATTATGGAGTGCAAAATGAGGTTGGGAGTAAGATTCTTCCACCCTTTGTAAATTCAAACGCATATAAGAGGGAGTTTTTTTATTTCAAATTGCAAAGAATAGTGGATTGGAATGATAAAACATTCAAAGACCATTGGGCTATGGTAACATGGAATTTTGCATTGAAAGTGAAGTATGCTAACATTTTGGTTTTAGGTGATATTGCAAGATATCAAAGTACTAGTACGGCTACTTGTGAAAGGGCTTTTTCATTGCAAAATGTGATCAAGGCAAATTTTACAAAAAATTTAAATACAAAACATCTCAAAAGTGTGCTAAGGGTGGCTATAGAGAGGCCATCTAATGATTTTGATTGCATTTTGGTTGCTCCTATTGAGCTAAGGCAAAATTCAACTAAGTGGATGTATTTGTATTCTCACTCGGAAACATATCTGAGGGCCTAATCTTGTATAGAGGATGACACTATCGTTTCTTAGTCTTCTATGTAATATTTGTGTGTACGTCATTATTATATACCATTTCGTTCATCAAATTTCAAACCAAGTCTAAACTTATCTAAATGTAATGAGGTGAAAATCCTTGGCCTTCTAATGGAGAAGCCCTAAACCACGTTCAATTCTTGCCAAGGATACTTTATGGTGTTTACTTTTTGCATGAGTGTGTCCATTTGACTTTTTTTTCTTTGACATTGTCCTTAGCTAAGTGTTATTTTAATGTTTTGGAGTGCTTATTTGATGTTTAAGGGTGTTGATTTCATATTTTTGAGTGCCAATCTGATGTTTTTTTGGTGATGTTTTCTTGGTGTTGATTTCATGTACTATTAAGGATGTTTCATATTTTCATACTTGAATACCTTTGATTTCTTTCAAATAATGATTTGAAATTATCTTAAATCATACATAGTAATCAAAGTTGAAATTGTGTACAAATTTCCTTAAACTGATGAATTGCCTTCAACTTAGTATTTGAACCGAGTTCTTATTTTATTTGTCAGTTTTGTAACCTTGTACAATCTTAGGGAAAATGAATAAGAAACCAAAAATGTTAGGTTTTTCAATGAATCAAGTGACTAAACTTAGGCATCAACTAGATGACCATGAAGAACCACGGAATGACATATAGAAAATGAGGGTCAAAATATGAGTCACCCCATGAATTCCACATTAACCCTTTGATGCGCCAGGGTCCATATTCTGAACGCTGGATGATTTCTGACGCGTCCCTTCACCACATACAGTGATGTTTTTCATCCATTCAAAATTCTCTTGATTCTTGTGCTAGTTTTACATCCAATAAGGCTTCATCAGTAGTTGATTGAACATGTAGAGTATCAAGGTGATGAGCAGAGGGCATGAAAGGTATTGAGTGATTAAGAATAACATATGTCCCTCTTGCCAATGGTGGGGGTTAGTTCTATTTTTTCATCAAATCCAGTGGTTACAAACATAACATTCAATACCATGCAACGGCTCTACTTGGCCCCACAATTGGTAGTAGAGCATATTCTACATCCAACAAGCTAGGTTTCATCAGTAGTTGATTGGACATGTAGAGTGTCAAAGTGATGAGCAGAGGACATGGAAGCTATTGAATGATTAAGAATAACATGTGTCCCTCTTGCCCAATGGCGGGAATTCTATTTTTCATCAAATAAAGTGGTTACAAACATAACATTAAGTACCATGCAACAACTGTACTTGGTCCCACAATAGATGGTGCAACAAATTCCACATCCAACAAGGCTTCATCAGTAGTTGATTGGACATGTAGAGTGTTAAGATGATGAGCAGAGAGTATGAAAGCTATTGAATGTTATGAATTCATGAGGAATAAATACCACTAGAAATTGAACCTTGAATGTCAAAATCGCAAAGCAAGTTAAAGTGATAGAGCAAACAAAAATAGTATACCACATCAAGCATTGAATAGTAAAATTAGACCATTTCAAAAAAAATCACACCAATATAAAAGGTCTTTACCATGTAGTGTTTTTTTCCATCTAAAATCGAAGCATTATATCTTACAATCGATTAAGTTTATCACTATAAATTTTTTGAACAATATTCTTTTTAAAATTAGCTAAATGATCTTATAGTGAAATTTAGAAAAAAGAATAAAAATTAATAAAAAGTTTTAATTTAATGCTAGCTCTTGAGTGCTTGCTGCATGCGGGAAGAACAATGAATCTAATTTGTCTCCACCCAAGACTTGCGCACCTTGCTGATGAACAACACTAAGCGTCGATCTTAAGTTAGAGAACGGTCGAGTACTCATCTGGCAGGTGAGTTTACTCCCGGAAATGACGAGTTGTTGGAGAGCAGATCATCATGGCATGTGTCAAAACTTGAGATAATGAATTTTTCAAAGGACTACCAGCTGGGGCATGGCAGGTGAGTAAATGCTCAACCGATTACCTGCCCAAGTAAATATTGAAGAGGGCCTTTTTGGCTCTACAAGTTTTTAAATCACCCTCTTTGCTTAAAATGCATTTGAAAGTGTATACCAAGCTTATTTGCCTTAACCCCTAAACGTCACAGCGTCCAGAAACTGGATCATGAACGGATTCAAAGTCCTGTAACTTTTTCATGCAATGTGGGATGACTTTCATCCAAGTCACCTTTGCAAGCCTATTAAGTTCTCTACCAATGAGAGTAAATCTCTTGTGATGGGGAGAGGTCCATAATATTGGAGAGGCCTCCAAATGCAAATATGTCAAATTTTTTGGGTAGATTTCATGCATGCAATGGTCTTTCATGTACACTTATTGTACATTTGAGTCATGCTAAAATCTATTTTTCAGGCTAACATCTACTTGCGTTCAAAGGATCGGTACGTTAAGGGGTTAATCATACATATATTTCACATTATAATTAGTTTAATATATAGACATTCATGATTATTTTTAAGATAATTTTTGAGCTTTAAAAAGGGTTCCTTGTTGGCAAGTGTTGTTCTAACTATCTAACTTACTTGCCATGAAAAATAAAAATACTCCATGTCATCATTTGACAATCATTTTATCTAATCATTTGGTTGGCTATTTGCAAAGGGCTTTTAATCCCATGACTCCACCAGATGACCTATTTGACATGACTAATCACCTATATTTAATTAGTTTAATGTTATTTAACATCTTGTCATCTTGTCTTCAAATGTCTAAACTCCAATTAAGTGCATATTGGATTCAATGTTCTTTTAGACTCATATCATTGCTTGTTTAACAAGTGTAAAGGGATCATAGAATCAAAATTCAACACAACAACACACCTTCACAACTTTGAATTGTTTTCAATTGTCAATTCAAATTAACAACCAAGCAAATATCATCAGATTTTGATTCTAAAAGTTTGTGTAAATAAAAAACATTTGGACTACTTTAATTCACATTTCAACGATATATGACATTACTAAAATGGATGTCTGAGAGATTGTGGGGAATAAATTGATAAAATCAAAGTAAATGAGACCATCTTCGCATTACACTGTTTGAAGAACAAGTGTTAATAAATGGTAGTTTGTATTTTCCACCCATACGTTGATTTAACATGGTGGAAGATAAGTCTTCTTTCATTGCCGTGTCACCATTCACTCTCGTTTGAAGACTAGAAGTAACAATCTTCAATATATTAACTGAAATCCCTTTCCCTTTTGTGATGGGTTTAGATTTTCTTTTGATTTGGGTGTGACCATTTAATGTGGTAATATGACAATCATTGAAATTTTGAATTCAACTCTCCTTAGGCATATTCAAAAAGGTTTATTTCTTTTCCTATAAAGCATAAGCCAAACATACCCTTTTCAACCTTTAAGAATGTTATGGTTATCATTTTATATTCTTCTAAGTACTAAATGAAGCTTATATCCCTTTTCAACCAATTGAAGATTTTGTTTTTTTTGAAAATTACCATCCCATTTGGTAGTATGACATGGGAGCTTGAAAACATAAATTCTTCCCTAATGATACTTATAAGTTAAAGATATATATTAAAATAACCCCATTTATGATTACCATTAATTTTGAAAAATAACCCCATTTTTTATTACTATAAAGTCCCTTGTGTAGCTCCCAGTTCAAGTAACTTGAAGTGAATTTAAATAGTGATAAAGAATCCTTATACATTGGTGCATCCTACAATTAGTCCCTTTGAAGTTATCGAGAAAATTTTAAACGTAAAGATAACTTTGAATGTAGTAGGCTAGATTATGGAACAATCCGTATGTATTCTTTTCAGATAACAATTGTTTTATTGCATCATTCTTTTAAAAGTAAATCTAAACAGTTGTTTCAATTATCAAATAAAGGGTACAATTCATTCAATCCCCAATTAAGGGGCACTTCTTAACTATAAAGAAATAGCCTTGAGTTGCAACAAAAGGATTTTCTTGAAAAATGCAGTGAGATAGACATTTTAGTGGCATCCACCCTAATGTCTCGTTACATGAAGTCAAATTTAAACCGTTGTGATTTTTTATGACAATAATGTCTGGCTACAAGAAACGAGATTTGACCATTGTGATTTTGCTATAACAATAATGTCTAACTACATGAAGCCAAATTTAGACTATGATTGTGATTTTATGACAATGATGTTTGACTACAATAAGCCAGATGGAGACCAATTTTGATTTTTCCATAACAATGATGTTTGGATAGTCGTTACATAAAGCCAAAATAATATAGATTGCTCAGATTGTGCCATGACAATGATGTTTGGCTTCTTGAAGCCAGAAATAAACCATGAACCATTCCTATACCTTTTAGCATATATCGAAATAAACAAAAATAAATAAAAACTCAAATTTAAGGGGGAGGGATTGACAAAATGTCTAAATGAATGAGATTAAATTGGCATTGTCTCGTTGTTAGGGGGACAAGTGCATAATAATTGGTTATTTGTATTGCCCACCTATGCTTTGAATGCATTCACAAAATTAGAAAGACCACATGAACTACAAATGAATAGAAGAGGTTTAATCAACAATAGGGAGAGGGTTGGACCAACAATTATTTTTGTTGATAGCAAACAAAGTATCTCTCAAAGAGGTTACTAGAAATGAACGAGGATCTACAAAAACTCTTTAGACTTATGTTCTTGATACTTCCACCTAGTATCTGACTTTAGTATCTATGACTTGCCTTGACATCTTCACTATTGTACCTTGTCGGTAGGGTCAACACCATTCTAAACTCATGTTTTTAATTCTTCCACACAATATCTAATTTTAGTCTCTATAACTTGTCATGACATCTTCACTACAATACCCAGCCACGAAGGTCAACATCTCTCTATATTTATGTTCTTGATACTTCCACCTAGTATTTAACTTTAGTCTCTATAACTTGCCTTGACATCTTCACAATCGTACCTTGTCATCACGGCGGACATGCCATTCCAAACAATAATTCATTTCTTAAAAATTTCTTTTCAGGAAATGGCAAATTTTGTGAATATTTGGCAAGATTCTCTTTTTCACCATACAAAATAGATTTTTATGAAGAACAATTTCATGAAGAATTAAGCTTCTCTTGTAACTAATTCTTACCAATCTGGATTAGTGACTATGATATTGCCCAAATAGACCACAAATTTCAAAATACCTTACATGGAAGTCACAATCGACACTTTCATGTTGAAGAATTAATAAAAGTTGAAACAATAGAGGTCAACACTTTCAAAAGTAATTATGATATTAATAGTTAACATTAATTTTTTCCAACGGCTAAATGTTTTATTATATTTTTTATCTACGATTTTCATTGAGTGTTATGTTTTTATTCTTCTTCTTTTTTTTGGTAATTTTTTTTTTGTTGATTTCATCAAAATACTTAGTGAAATTTTTTGAATTTTTGAATTTTTGAATTTTGAACTCTATTGATCATATCAAAATTTTAGAAGTTGCGAAATGAGTAGCTGGGAGCAATTGCGGTGGTGACATTTTTGCAATGAGAACACATGGAGGTTGGGTAGACTCAAGTTGCGGCTGTCGTGTATTAAATATAGTAAGCGTCCATTTTTGGTGTCCAATGGAATAAAAATAAACATAAAAGTCATGATCAGTCCGTACAATTGATTGTGTTTCTTCACTGGTTGAATTAGCCCACCCCCCCTGAAACTGCACGCACCGCCACGTGTCAGACCACTATGAGCACTTCAGTTGCTTCCCCAGAAACATTCATGTCACCACACTATTATTAATTTATGTCACCACACTATTATTAATTTATGTCACCACACTATTATTAATTTATGTCACCACACTATTATTAATTTATGTCACCACACTATTATTGATTCATTCCATGCATGCCTGTCAGTCTGACGATGCCCTGACGATGCCTATTATGTTTTTAACAAACACACAGTAATAAGTCAGCCACTGTAAATTCCCTAACCGAGCGCCCAGTCATCAATGGTGACGTCACCCATTTTTCATAAAGCACTTCACATTTAAATTTCAAATTTTGTAAAATTAAATTCCTTTTTTTCCTTCCGTTCTTAGAGCGACATGCACCATGAAATGTACCAAGGGGAAAAAAAATGCTGATGTTTGATGGAAAAAAGACAAACAATTTTTGATCTACGTCATTTTTGTCAATTCAACTACAAGATATTTCAACCAACTTGAATTTATTAGCACTTACAAATTTTGAACTCTTTAACCCTTTGGCGCGCCGGCGTCCCGAATCTGGACGCCGGATGAATTTGAGGAGCTCGATTTCTGTAGGTACCGGATGTTTTTCATCCATTTTTATTTTTTTCATTCTTGTGCTATTTGAATACCATTTGTACGGTATGGATCTTCCAAATAAGATAATGTGAATTTTTGAAAAATTACAAAAGTGATTAATGTCAAGTTTCAATCTTAGTTCAAAAAGAAAGACCTTAAATATGATTTTCCATAGTAAGTAGAATCAAATAATGGAAACCATACCATCTCGTAGTGCACGTCATTCTAATTTCATTACAATATTTTTAAATTTTTTTGTGTTAATTTTGGATTTTTAATTGAATTTCAAGAGAAAACCTTGCAAAATTACTTTAAAAATATTAATAATAAATATGATGAATCCAACCGTACGGATGTAATCTACACATTGACATTTGCAACTTTGTTTTGTACATCAACTCCATTTTCGTTTTTCATCAACCATTTTATAACAAATCTTTGAAAACAGTGTTGAATCGGGATGTTAAAGGGTTAAGGTTCCTCAATAGTAAGATTAAAATTTACAAATTTGGTTGCACATTTTTTTTGGCCCTCGGACCAAGTTTGAAACTATCTGAAAATTGCCCAAAATGCAAAGCTCAATCTCAAATTTGGTAAAATGGATATGACAATTGTGTGTATGTATGTGTTAGCTCATTGTGTGCAAAAATTCAAATGCATAGCTCATTTTATGCAAGATTTCAAGAGCTGCTCGCACTTAGATTTTTCACCTTTGCACAATTGTATTTTTCAATCTATACATCATTTACATATGCAAATTATCATCCCATCTTTGTTACAAAGAGTAAAATCACCACAAAAATCTCAAATATTAGGATCAGAACTCATTTCACCACTGAACTTGGTTTTTAGGGATTAATTATCTTGCACTCAATGAAGATCCTCAGTTTCAAAATATAGACAAAAATATAAGAACACGAAGGCAAGCTGGCCGGGATGTAAAATACCCCAGTTTTGAGAAGGTGTCATGTAGCTATTGGTTAGAATGTTTTAAAAAAGAGGCCCCTCCATGCAGAAATAATTCGGTTTCTACAGGCAAAGTGATCTCCAATTTTACATTTTCATTGCTCACAGAATCTGCACCCAAAAAAATAAAATTACCCTTGTCAAACAACGATGATTGTTACCCTGCACTTAAATAAACATTTATTTATATAAATAACAAACAATTACGTACATATATACAGTTAGGTTTGACGCAAAATAACTATTTTTGAATGAAGGCAGCATAGGGGATGTTGAATACCGGTATGGTTTCGTGAATATTATTTACTTCTGAGGAGAGTCAAACACTTTCAAAAAATTGGGATTTTTATCAAAACCACTCTAAAAGTTAAGGCAAGAATTTGAACACCATTTTGGAATATTAGCATCATTTTTCAATCTTCCTCATACTACCTTCTTTTCTGCCACTGTTTTCTCCTGCAACTCTGACTTTTCTTCATGTCAAAATTGGAATTTGAAAACCAAAACCAACTTCTAGTATTGTGTTGTTTGAAACCTACTAAAAAAAAGTATACTTAACCCTTAAAGGGCTGATGGGGATAGTAGATACATTGACGTGTATTTGATATTTCTTGTAAATAGAATTTTCCAAATAAAGACCCCCTTAGCTCATTAAAATCACGTCGATGTGAATTTCAACTTCACTTTTGATCTTAAACCCATAGGATGTATGAAACTATGCCAAATACAATGGAATATTGGTGGTCGGAAAGAGCTCTCTGGACCATTAACCCCTAAAGGACCAAGGATTCATGATTTTAAAATGAAAAATTCAATCGATCGTATTGTAAAAAATATAATTGAGACGGGACTAAATTTTATATCACCAAAATCAATGAAGAATATTACATGCCTTGGAAAAAATAAAAAGAAACTTGAACAAAAAGAACTTCACATAAGACCTACTTAAAACTACTGAGAAAAACATGTGGCCCAATTTGGGCTTCTTGGTCCTGTAGGGGTTAAGGGTTAATTGACACAGAAACAGTGCAAAGAAAACCAGTGACACACTTTGGAATCTAGACAGAGTCAACTGACGGAAGACGTGGCAGAATCTCATTGGATACTAGAGACTCGCATGGTAGTTTATTGAGTTTTCACATGCCGAAGCACAGAAAGTTTGTCTGTGTGTGCGGTAATGGAAAAAGGACTAACATAGCAAACGTTATTGCTATTATAGCTTATCCCATTGGGAACCACAAACACGGAGACTCTTCGCCACCAAAGCAAGCAACAAAGCAAGCAAGCAAGCCGCTGTGCTCTTCACAGCGACGTCGCCAGCCCAAGCACGCGGCATCACACGCAGCACCCCGTGTAGGTAGCGTCACTCCCTTTCCATTTGACCGGGCTCATCATTCATTCAGCTCCAGTAATTCACTGGCGGGGTCCCCCCCAGTTTCCACTCTCCCTGCTACAGTCAATCATAGTGTCCCGCAAGTATAATTATACATATCTCTATTGATATTTTTCCTTACTTTTTAAATCTTATCACCCGGCATTTTTTCATTACAGTACTGTGCTGTACACAACATTACATTCTTGAGACTTTGCCTTGACTTGGTCTCCTTTCTACAGTGCTACTATACATGCTTCTACTGTGATACTGTAAATTTTTCCTGAGTGGAGGTAGTTCAAGAATGTTGTGTACACCTGTAATTCAAGATTTTTCGATGTTGTGTATGACCATCAAGTTTCAAGTGTGTTAAGGTAACTATATCTAAAAGCAACCATTTCCTTAAAGCGTCCATAGCTCAATCTTCCATAATAAGTAGATTCTGACACCCTACTGTTGATGAAAATGTGCACAATTTGAACATCAAAGTTTAGGGTCGCTTTAAGGTCAATCTATAGTCAGCACTTTGGAAATTCATAACTTATTCATACGGTATCCAAATAATACATGCTAAAGTGTGTTGAAATCCTCTTGAACTTGCTAATGAGACCCACTCAAAATAATTTCTGTTTTATGTGTAAATAGGCTCAGTTGGTAAGGTGAACGCTTTAAGGTATAGTTCCCTTAGTGTGGCAAGTGTGTGGATCATTCATTTCACTTTCCTCTTACCAACTGGGTCCCCATTTTTTCACCATCGCTGTGTGGAATATTCAATCTTACAACCCGAGGTCGCCATTTTTTCACAGTTACAAGTGGTCAATGATAGAATATTCATTTTCTTCGTTTTGCGACAGTGTGGCAAGGGTTCTTTTGGCTACAGTGAAACGTAACTCGGTGATTCTGGCAGTGGCAGGCAGAACGGCAGGGTACCTTACTGAGGGCAGGCCGGTCCGGTGCGCTGTTTCCCTTCCTGGCAACAGCGAGCACGGGTTCTCATCACCAAATCAAGGCAAGTAGCAAGCCGCAATAGAGAGCCAGGGCATATTAATTGTCGCACAACGGTGGTGAATAGCGGCGAAGCGGTCCACTCTGCCCGCCCGCTCGTCATAGTCCTCGTGTGCGCCTCCCTCCCTCTCTCTGCAGGTTTGGCTTTCAGAGCTCCGCTCGTGGGGCCGTGACGACCAGCTAACTGTGGGACCAGGAATTGGTCGGTTAAGCGTCTGGGGTCGAGCATCAATCACCTGATCAGTTTGGGGGAATCATCATCACCATCGCCAGGGAAAACAAAAAACCACACACACTAGTACTAGCTTCGTAGTATCGATTCATTGCAGGCCGTTGCTCATCTGCCGGCCAGTGAACCTGAAACTCCTCTTCTAGATCGATTGTTGCAGGCCTGCAGGGCGAATCTTGTTGTACTTCTCGTGCAAGAGCGCTAGTATTCCCTCTTCTTCCTGGTGGCCATTTCGATGCGAACGGTGCCTGCTAGATTGAGAGCTAGCTAGAGTGGTGTGTGTGTGTGTGTGTGTGTGTGTGAGAGAGTGAGTGAGGCTCTGTTTTCTACGTTTGGGAGAAGTATGCAATGCAGGGAGGAGCTGGGGTGCGGCCGAGAGGAGCCTTCTTGTTACAGTAGGAATTATGAAGAATCTTCAATTGTGACTGGAAGCTTGATTCGTTCTTTCCTTGCCGTCGTTTTCATGGCTGCTCTGCTTGCACCTGCCATGGCTGCCACTTACGCCCCTGGTACGTCACCTGTGACTTGACCCCCACTCTCACTCTCCAATCATTGCTGCGGCTTTATTAATTACTGGCACACCCACACTAATTGCTGTTACGAAATCGTATTATCAGTTGGGGATGGGGAACGGAGAAATCGCTTCTCGATGTTCTAGGAAAATTCAGAGTTTTCGAGAGTTTTGGTTTTGGTGTTTTCACTGACAGTAGATAACATTTTGAATGTGCACTTATTGGAGGCTCCTGTAACAATTTTGTCCCTGTTTCTGATACAGAATAATAATGTAGGGTGATTAGAGTGCCATTTTCCAGCTGTTGATTGAAAGGCAGTATCTATTCAGCTTAGGATCACACACTTTTTACTAGACCACTCATTTCTGAAGCAAAATAAAACTGTGGGCAATTGTTTCTTAAGAATGTGTGCTATTGTAAACAGAAGAAACGCATTCTTCTGTTTACGATTAACCCACATTCTTATCGATTTAGCTACATAGTTTGGCAGTTTCTGTCACGGCCTGCTCATCCGATGCAGTGATCTCAATGGACGATCCATCGCTATGGACCTCCATTGAACCAGAAATTAAGCTCTCTAAGCTGTAGATCGATGGTTTCTTTTGCCACTTCACACTCTTGGGGTCACTTTCTTGTATTAATCAGGACTACTGTCATGTGTTAGATAGCCGTTTTAAAGAGAATATTCTCCAATAATTTTGTAGCAATTCGTTCCATTTTTTGGTTAATTGCACCAAAAGCTTTTTCACTTCTATGTAACACACTATAGTTTCTCTCAGTTTCACTCACCTTCAATTCCTTGTTTCTTTCCGGAAAAATTCAACCATTGATTGAAAAAGTGATACTATATACTCTCTATACTAAATGTAAGCTTTCAAGTGAATGATTGTCACTTTAGCAAAAGGTAAGCTCCTATGTGCAACTGGTACTAATTCGCTACTTGTTAGCAATTGAAATTACAGTCAGGGTTTAGGCCAGTTGATCGACGAGTTTGGTGTAAAATTTTGCAGAGGCGCGCACGATGGGAATCAACTACGGGCGTCTGGCAGACAACATTCCGAACGGGGCGGAGACAGTGAAACTGATCAAGAGTTTAGGCATCGGCCGAGTACGCATCTTCGACTTCGACGCATCAACAATCCAAGCATTCGCGGGGTCGAATCTGGAGCTCACAATCGGCATGGGCAACCTAGACATCGCAGCGCTCGCGGACGCGAACGCGGCCGACGCATGGATCGCCGCAAACGTAGTGCCCTACTACCCAGCCACCAACATCACGTGCATCACGGTGGGCAACGAGCTTTTCACGTCCGCCGATCAAGCGTCCATCTGGCCCTCGCTCGTCCCGGCAATTCAGAACCTCTACAACTCCCTGCAGTCCCGCGGCCTGACGCGCGTCAAAGTCTCCACCGCGGTCGAGTACTCCGTTCTGGCGAATTCCTTCCCACCCTCCAGCGGCGTGTTCCGGGAAGAGATTTCGATCTCCACCATGAAGCCGCTCCTGGCGCAGCTGGACGCCACCGGGAGTTACCTGTACGTGAACGTGTACCCGTATTTCGGCTGGAGCTCCAACACTGTGGACATTCCGTTGGATTACGCGCTGTTCACGAGAGACTCCGTGTTTACGGTGGATCCCAAGTGGAACTTGCAGTATATGAATCTGCTTGATGCGCAGCTGGACGCCATGGCGGCGGCTATGGAGGCCGTCGGGTACGGGGACGTGCGGATTGTGGTTAGTGAGACCGGGTGGCCGACGTTGGGGGACTCCAATACGTTGGGCGCTAATATTTCGAACGCGCAGACGTACAACAACAATCTGGTGAAGTGGGCGTTGAGTAATCCCACGACGGGGACGCCGCGACGGTAAGCAGTAAATTTTTTTTTGTTGCTCTTTGGGCTGGCACACTACAACAGGATGAGTCACTTCTCACTTGGTGAGTGCAATTGGTCACATAAGATAAAGTTTGTTTTTGTCTTATGTGACCAGTTACACTCACCAAGTGAGAAGTGACCACTGAGAAAAGCTTCATTCTGCTGTAGTGGCACTAGTAGAAATCTTGTCACGTCTTTAATGATTTAATGTCTGTACACTACAAGGAGAGGGTGTCGCTTTTCACTCGGTACGTGAGTCAAAGTGCACCACTTCACACTCACTGCCCAAGCGCTCACGACTTGATGAGTGCAATTCATCATGTAGGACAAGTGTGTATAGTGGACTTCTGACACTGTTCAGAGTGAGAAGCGACACCTTTGCTAGTAGTGATAACAAGTTCATAGTGACAAGATTAAAGACGGACAAGATTTCTACTCGTAAGGCTACTTGATACAAAGGATTTTGAAAAAGGAAGAAGGAATAATAGCCAGCTTTTCTACAATGTGTAGCCTCTTTAAACCTAGGTATCACCCAAGTATTGTAGCTCATGTGTATTACCTTGATATTACCTATGAAAAGAGCATTCAAGGAGCTTGGATTGCTCTTCAAAGTAGCAAAAATGCTAAATTGTCTCCTGACAAAAAAACAAAATCACTGCAGGCAAGGTGTGTTCGTGCCGACGTACATCTTTGCGGTGTACAACGAGAATCAGAAGCCGGGGCCGACGACGGAGCGGAACTGGGGCGTTTTGTATCCCACGGGCAAGGCGGTGTACCCATTGGACATCAGCACTTCGGGAGGCGGCGGTGGCGGAGGTGGCAGCGGAGGTAGCCCCTCGCAGCCCAAGACGTGTAATGGCCGCCCTAGCGTGTTGTCTCTGTCTGCGTCCTTCTTTGGCATTCTTTTTAATCTTAGGATCTAGATAGCTAGCCATGGAATTAATGATCAAATGAAGTGTTGTGATCGATGATTGAGCCTTGTGCATTACATTGCAATGAAGCGCCCATTGATCAGTTTGTAGAATATTTGATGATGATGGTGATGATGATGATTATATAGTTGCTAGCAACCAATTCCTTGATGTGAATCAATAAAGGAATCGCTCGCATGCCGGCGTCACGCTGTACACTCATCTGCCTTGTTGACTTCTGCATGTGAGAGCTCTCTTTTTTTTCAATTCTCCAGTGTAGATGGCAATAAAAAAAGGCTCATAGAGAGTATGCACATGGCATGAAAATAGGCATCAATCTGATAGTTGAAAAGAACATGGAATGAAGCTGAGCATTTGTTGAAGGATAACCAGGAATCAAACAAAGGCTCTTGACACTACACTGATTATCCCATTTAGTGTGTGTGTACTTAGCCCCAAAGCATGTACTATTTTCAAAATTAGTGAGGGTTGAACTTTTTATTGAGTGGTTGAGATCTTCAATATTGTGTTAATTTTACATCATAATGATATTTAGTATCATCTTCACTAATTTCTCACATAAATGTCTTGCTCACTAAAAGAAATAATCACTGTAGTAAAAAAGGACGTACTCGGGGTGTAGTAAAAAAGAGTGGTGCTCAAGGCCCATATTGGTACCAAGCTAGTGGAGGCCTTGGCATGAGCACTATGCTCTAAGGCTAGTTCACACTATGGCAAGAGGCCGTTGCAACCCAAACTCATTCATGTTGAGAGTCCAAAGTCTTGAATTGAAAATGTTTAGTAAAACATATAAATTGACGGCCTAATGAGGAAGAATTGGGTTTTCATTCTCGGCCGACCCAATTCTCTTTGACAGTCGGTCGAATTGATGTCAAAACTCACAGAAAATGTTATCATTTAGCTGGGCACTTTGGGGGATGACGGCCTTTGGACTTTGGCTTCTAGTGTAAAGTTTGAGAGGCCAATTTTCGACTATCTTGCAATTGGATTGGTGGAATTTGAAAGACTCTCGACCTTTGATCATAGTGTGAACCTCCTAGATTGAGATATTCTTTAGTGCCCAAAGACCACTTTTTTTTATATTAGTGTTGGCATTGTTGAAGAAAAATGAAACTAACAAGGAATCAAACTAAAAGCTATTTGCACTGTTGAAAGAGGTTGGAACTAATAGTTATTTCATAATAGAGTTTTGTTTTAAAATAAGTTGTGTTTGAATAAGATATTATGTGTTTTGCTTTGATATACTCTTATTTGTTCATTCTAAATAGTTATAAAGTGTAGAATAGCTTGGTGGTCTTCTATTTGCATTGTTGAAAGAGGTTGGAACTAATAGTTATTACATAATTGAGTTATTTTTTAAAATAAGTTGTGTTTGAATAAGATATCATGTGCTTTGCTTTGATATACTCTTATTTGTTCATTCTAAATAGTTATAAAGTGTGGAATAGCTTGGTGGTCTCTTATTATTAACCCCTAACTACCCAAGCAGGCGTTTTTGGCCTGATGTATAGATTTCATCCATATTTTCTCATCCGTCATGCAATTTTTGTCGTGTGATTTTTTTACTGAATTTTTTATGGGAAGTTAGCTTCATATATGTGTGATTCAATCGAAAAGGAAATAATTTTTGGAAAAATTATGCCTCATTTTGTGTTGTAGTGTTTCACCGAAAATCTTGAAGATTTTGGTCTAAAAGTGTTCTTGAAAAAAAAAACTATTAAAATCAAGCATCCAAAAAATCTCCAAAAATCACTACACCTAAAGTACTACATTATAACCCATCACAACAAATTTCATCCACATATTGTCAATATCTTATTCGTAATTGAATTACAAAATACTTTTTTATTTTATGTTTCAAAATTTATAAAAAAAGATTAGTGATAGCAGTCATAGATCTAACTGTATAGATAGAATCTAAAATTAAAAATGTGTAACTTTTATTCATACACCAAGTTCTAAATATTCATATTAATTGCATTTTATAATGCATCTTTGCAAAACTGCCTAAATTGGACATAGGTGAGGACGTTTAGGGGTTAAGCGTGTAAGAGCTTGGTGGTCTTCAAACTCATGGAAAACTAGTTTAGCCGTTAAGATTAAGCAACCAAAACATTAACCCTTAAACGACAATGCAAGCCCCACGGGCTTGGTTATATTTTGGGAAAATCTTGCTCATAACTTCTACTCCATTGCACCAAATGGGGTTTTTAAAATGCCAAACCGAGCACCTTAGAGAGATCTATACTTCTTTAGAATAGAGCCAAAGTAAATTAAAAACATAATCATACTTAAAATGGAATTTAAAAGAGATTTTGGGTGTAGTATCAGTAAAGCATATGTCGTTTAACCCCTAAATGTCCTCACCTATGTCCAATTTGGGCAGTTTTGCAAAGATGCATTATAAAATGCAACTAGCATGATCATTTGAAACTTGATGTATGTATAAAAGTTATGCATTTTGAAATTTAGATTCAATCTATACGGTTAGATCTTTGATTGCTATCACTAATATTTTTCTATAAATTTTGAAACATTAAATAAAAAATTATTTTGAAATTCCATTACGAATAAGATATTGACAGTATGGGGATGAAATTTGTTGTGATGGTTTACAATATAGTACTGTAGGTGTAGTGATTTTTGGAGATTTTTTGGATGCTTGATTTTATGATTTTATTTTTTCAAGAACACTTTTCAACTAAAATCTTGAAAATTTTGGGTGAAACATTGCAACACAATTTGAGGCATAATTTTTTCAAAAATTGTTTCCTTTTCGATCGGATCACACATATATGAAGCTAACTTCCCATAAAAAATTCAGTAAAAAAACCACACCACAAAAAGTGCACGACGGATGAGAAACTACGGATGAAATCTGTACATCAAGCAAAATATGCATGGTTGGGCGGTTAGGGGTTAAAGGTTAAGCAACCTAAAAAAACTTCAAAAAACATTACACTTATAATATTACATTTCAACCCATCACAACAAATTTCATCCACAAATTATCAATATCTTATTTGTAATTGAATTACAAAATATCTTTGAATTTCAAATTTCAAATTTTTGTAGATTTTTCCATTTTCGAGGGTCATTTTCAAATCCTTCATTTTATTATTTTGAGAATCTTTTTTTGAATATTGTAATGTACACCAAAATGAAGTAAAATATGTAATTTTTTTTACCTTAATTGATAAAATTATTAGTTTTTTTCATTACTCCAAAGCAAATCATCAAAATGTGCTCATATGACCAATTATTTTTGTGTATTATAGTGTAAACCAAAATGAAGTAAAACATGTGATTTATTACCTTAATTGATAAAATCAAATTTTGTTTTCATTACTCCACAGTAGGTCATCAAATTGTGCTTGTGCAACCATTTTTTGGTTTTTCCTCAATTTGAATGACGGGATGAACCTAAAATTATAAATTTAAAAAAATAAAAGAAATAAAGATTCAATTGACACACTTTGAAAAAAATAATGATATGATTGAACAAAACCTCATGGAATTATGCATGGTCAAAATTTAGTTGACTTTAGGATATGCATAGTTAAAAGATGTGCATGTCTCACATGATCCCTCAAGGATATTTCTTTGGTTTGAATGCCACCATCCAATGTCATTTTAAAAATAAATTAATATTCTTCAATAGATTTACTCACGTACTTTTTCCATCTTTTTTGGGTTGAGGATATTTTTTGATGGGTTGAGGATATATTTTTTGATTTGGGTTTCACCATCCACTGTGGCAATATGACTGTCATCGAAATCTTGAATTCAACTCTCCCCAGGCATATTCAAAAAGGTTTTCTTTTTTCTTTTTCCCTATAAAGCATTGGCTAGAAAAATCCTTTTCAATCTTTAATTAAGAATGTTATAGTTATCATTTTATATTCTTCTCTGTACTAAATGAAGCTTTTTTCCCTTTTCAATCAATTGCAAAAAAAAAAATCAATTTAAAAATTACCATCCCATATAATAGTATGACATGAGGGCTTGAAAACATAAATTCCTCTCTAATAATACATATAAGTTAAAGATACATAATATTAAAATGACCCCCTTTATGATTACTATACGTTTGAAAAATAACCCTATTTTATTATTATTATAAAGTCCCTTTTGAAGTTTTCAATTCAAGTAACTCCAAGCAAATTTAATCTTTAAATGTCAAAGCAAGTCCCATGGGCTTTTTATGAAAGAATAATTTATCAAAAAATAGTATTCCTCAACAAAAACAAGCAATGATTGGTGCCTTGAAAAGTTACTAAAAAGGCGAGAAAAGGAATAGAGGTTAGATAGTTGCGGTTGTTTTTAAAAAGTGTCGTAATTAACAGTGCCACACTTGTGGCTGGCCAACACAACTAGTTTTTTTTTCTTCTTCTTATTCCAAAAGTTGAAATGCCATCTGAGTTGCCCCGCCGAAGCCCCATTGACGTTTAAGGGTTAAATAGCGATACAAAATCCTTAAACATTGGTGCATTTTATAGTTAGTACCTTTGAAGTCATTGAGAACATTTTAAGTGTAAAGACTACTTTGAATGAAGTAGGTATGATTGCGAGACAGTCCATATGTGTTCCTTTTAAAAATACTTTCCTCTTTTTCTACATCACTCTCTAAAAGTAAATCTCAACTGTTGTCTCAATCACCAAGTACAAAATACAATTCATTCAATCCCCAACTAAAGTCCCTTTCCTACTATAAGGATTAAAGAAATAGTCTTGCAATAAAAGAATCTTTTTTAAAAGTGCAATGTCTATTCTAATGTCTATCTACATGAACCAATGTGATTCTGCTATGACAATAATGTTTAGCTACATGAAGTCAATCATTTTGACCATTGTGATTTTTCCATGACATTGATGTTTGGCGACAAGAAGCCATTTTAGACCAATTTTGATTTGGCCATAACAATAATGTTTGGCTAGTGGTTACATGATGCTAGATTTAGACCATTGTACTTTCCATGACATTGATGTTTGACTACAAAAAGCCAACTTTAAACCAATTTTGATTTTGCAATAACAATGATGATTGACTAGTTGTGAGATGAAGACAGATTTAGACCACTGTGATTTTGCTATGACAGTGAGGACTGGCTAGTGGTGAGATGAAGACCAATTTAGACCCCTGCAATTTGCTATGACAGTGACAACTGGCTAGTGGTGAAATGAAGACCGATTTAGATCCCTAAGATTTTGCTATGACAATGACAACTGGCTAGTCGTGAGATGAAGACTGATTTGGATCCATGCGATTTTGCTATGACAGTGAGGACATGCTACTGGTGAGATGAAGACCAATTTAGACCCTTGTAATTTTGCTTTGACAGTGACGAGTGACTAGTGCTGAGATGAAGATTGATTTAGACCCATGCTATTTTGCTATGATAGTGAGGACATGCTAGTGGTGAGATGAAGACCGATTTAGACCCTTGCGATTTTTTTGATAGTGACGACTGACTAGTAGTGGGATGAAGACTGATTTAGACCCATGCGATTTTGCTATGACAGTGAAGACACGATAGTGGTGAGATGAAGACCGATTTAGACCCTTGCAATTTTGTTTTGATAGTGACAACTGACTAGTCGTAAGATAAAGACCGATTTAGACCCTTGTGATTTTGCTATGATAGTGATGACTAGCTAGAGGTGAGATGAAGAGCAATTTAGACCCCTGCGATTTTGCTATAACATTGATGATTGGTTGGTGGTGAGATAAAGACCAATTTAGACCCCTGCAATTTTGCTATGACAATGATGACTGGCTAGTGTTGAGATGAAGACCGATTTAGACCCCTGCAATTTTGCTATGACAATGATGACTGGCTAGTGTTGAGATGAAGACCGATTTAGACCCCTACGATTTTTCTATGACTGTGATGACTGGATAGTGGTGAGATAAAGACAAATTTAGACCATTCTGATTGTGCCGTGAGAGTGATATCTGGCTACAAGAAGCCTGAAAAAATAAACATAAACCATACCTATTCCTTCCACCATATATCAAAATAAATTAAAAAGTATAAACTAAAATTGCTTGTTAGCAAGTCAACGAAGATTCTAACACATTTACTCCTATAGGACTATGAGGATATACCATTAGAAGAGATTTGAAGCCTTTGGAGGGTTGTTTCAATGCTCATGCAAGAGTATAATTTTTTATTAATGTATTTATAAGAATATATATATATATATATATATTAATTATAGGTTATAAATTATGATTATTCTAAAATAAATAAATAAAACATAAACTATAAAAAATTAGAACTCATTAATATCCAATCCGGCGTGGTCAAGAGACTCCCATGCTAGATTTAAGTTTTTTAACATTATATATATATATATATATATATAAATATTTTATTAATTTTTGGGAATAGTTACTCATATGCTTCTAGAGGCTTGAAATTTCCTCTAATGTATGATTTTATTGATTTTTCACTTTTGTATGGAATGCATGGATTTACTCAAACCAAGGTTTCTTTCACTAAAGAATTGTAGCACGTTGTAATGGCAACATACTTAGTGACGACGATTGTGGTATAATTTGAAACACTGACCAAGAATTATATCTACAAATGTAGGGTTAAAAGCGATGACTTGTCAATTATGGAGGTTGATGACTTCAGTTGGTGATAGGTGTAAAAAGTCATATCCCTACGTGACAAGTGTAAGAGGATATCCCTACGCGCGACAGGTGTAAGAGGTCATATCTCTACGCGACTTCGTGACAGGTGTAAGAGACTAAGAAGTCATATCCCTACGCGACTTAGTGACAAGTGTAAGAGGTCATATCCCTACGCGACTTGGTGACAGGTGTAAGAGGTCATATCCCTACGCGACTTGGTGACAGGTGTAAGAGGTCATATCCCTACGCAACTTGGTGATAGTGTAAGAGACTAAGAGGTTATATCCCTACGCAACTTGGTGACAGGACTAAAAGGTCATATCTCTACGCGACTTGGTGATAGGTGTAAGAGGTCATATCCCTACGCGACTTAGTGACAGTGTAAAAGGTCATATCTCTACGCAACTTGGTGATATGTGTAAGAGGTCATATCCCTATGCAACTTGGTGACAGTGTAAGAAGTCATATCCCTACGCGACACGACAATGTAAGAGGTCATATCCCTACGCGCGATAGGTGTAAGAAGTCACATCCCTACTTGGTGATAGTGTAAAAGACTAAGACGTCATATCCCTATGCGACTTGGTGGCAGGTGTAAGAAGTCACATCCCTACGCAACTTGGTGACATGTGTAAAAGGTCATATCCCTATGCGACTTGGTGATTGGTGTAAGAGGTCATCTCCCTACGCAACTTGGTGACATGTGTAAGAGGTCATATCTCTACGCAACTTGGTGACATGTGTAAGAGGTCATATCTCTACGCAATTTGGTGATAGGTGTAAGAGGTCATATCCTTACGCTTGAGGTCTTTCAGTGGTTCATGTAACCTCCCTCAAACATATGCAGGTTGTTTCTCTATTTCAAATATGTGGTATTCTTTGACGCTCATAAGCATGCCATAGATAGGGCATTCCAATGATATGCTTAGGGTGATTTTGCAATTAGTCATTCCTACAATGAGTAGTAGCATGTGTGCCAAATTTTAGCATCAAATTGCGGAATACCAATTTTTGTAAAATCGCCAATGACATGGCTACCTTCGAAAAGAAAAATCTTTGAGTCAATCAAACATTATAATGTTTTGATCCATAGGGTAAAATTCTATAGAATTTCCTGGACTCAATTGATTAGTAAATGAGTTCATGATGCAACATCATTTTTAATCATATTCATATTTTGGCATTGTTGTCAATCATTCCCAACACCTCTCCTCAAAATGCTTCAACTTTTAGGATGCTAACGGTTCTTTAGAGATTGAAGAACTCATCATTTGGATGTTGCATGCAAAAGTTACAAAGATTTAAAGTTTTATTGGTGAATGACCGAAAATGAATCACAAATAAAATGTGTAGGTAAACAATCTACATCTTCAGAAGCAATGTAACTATTTTATAAGCTCTAAGACTTTAGGGTGTTGGTTTTGATTATACAAAAGTTGGTACTATTAGAATCAACCGAAAAGAAGAGAGAATACATCTTAAATGACATGAGTTTGATTCGTATCTAACGCAGCAAAGCAAACTAGCATGGTTTCCAAAGAATTCAAAATAAAAAGGAGTGAACTAATTTTATCGTCACAAAGGAGGCAAAACTGAGACTAGTCTTTAGGTGACCGATCGACCATTTTGCGATCGCAACCCAAATAGCAATGACTGTACATAGGCAAAAATGACATTTTTCAAGTTTTGATTTTTAGTTTATATTGGGGGTCAAGATCATGTTCTAGTGTTTTTTGATACATTTCATTTGCAACATTGAAGTTCACTAAGGAAAATTGTTTCACTTGTACCCAAAAAAAAAAGAGTTCACTAAGGAAATTTTCAAAGACAGACTTCAGCTTTGTCGTAGTCTTATAAAACTTACTATATCGGAAAACTAATGATGTTCACTCATTTGAAAATTTTGCCTTTCTAAATTTTAGAATAGAATGTCTAGTTTTAACCAATCATACCAAATTTCAAATTCTAAAAATAAAATTTGTAATTTAGGTGAATCTTAAATGGTAAATGCTCTTAAATTCATTAAATGAGTATCTAAAACTACTTTTGGAACTTTGATTGTATGAATAAGTACTAAACATCATGCTTCTCATTTTCTCTTTTAGACCAAATTTCATCAAAATTGCAGAAGTAACATTTTATAACACATTTAGGTTTTACCCTTACCCCTGTATCGTTTAGGAGCGAAGGCAGGTGGCAAAATTGAGATATAATTAGATGATTAGCTTGATTAGTTGGCTCTGACTATTTGGAGCTCATGTCTAAATTTAAGTTGAAAAGTGTTGAGTTCACTATATGATTTAATTTTGGTTGCACTCAAAAAAGGTTGCACTCAAAAAAGACATAGACTCTTGTTTCCTGATATTTTAGGGGGTCAGATCACCTGTTCTGATTTCGGTTAACTCAATTGTTAAAAGAAACGAATGCAAAAACTCACAACTATCACAACTATAATAGTGGTTCCAATACATGAAGTATATACACTAAGTCATCTTTGAAAATTCAATTACGTAGCTTATCCGCAATATCTGTTATATTCTTGTTAAATTGCTGATATTTTTCAATTGCTGATACTACAAAAAACATTTTAGCTTGAGAGATGTGCCCCCAACTACGCTCAATTGCTTATTTCACGGTTTCAAGAGTCTCTGCCTTAGTTTACAATAAGATATTTAGAAGAACAAGCTTTGACCAGGACATCGAAAGAATTTTAAACTGATTGCAAGGCATGACTGGCAGAGTGAGATTCCCGAACTTAACATGAAAAAATATTTGCAAGGCTTGGTCCAGTAAATATTGTTAAAAATGTGAGGAATTG
This sequence comes from Pohlia nutans, assembly GCA_022496805.1. Taxonomy (NCBI): domain Eukaryota; kingdom Viridiplantae; phylum Streptophyta; class Bryopsida; order Bryales; family Mniaceae; genus Pohlia; species Pohlia nutans. The sequence goes on along the minus strand of CM040095.1, from coordinate 10,821,587 downwards.
TTCTATTTATCTACCTGAAATCCTGAAAATTTAAATAATCTATCATACTCTTCTCAACAGAGAAATCAGAGCAAAACTTTTGCTTTCTTTCACGAATCTCCCGCAAGCTTTCTAATACTACTAACCTTCTAAGCATTTCCAAAACCATCTGTTGCATTTGTTCACTCATCATCAGATTGTGCGAATTTGATGGAGTGCGATGCGTTGTCAATGAAACCCCCCTGGTACGAGCCTCGTTTCTTCTTAGTTTTTTCATGTCGGAAACCCCTGCATTGTTGTAGAGAAAAGCATTAAAACCATATAAAGTAGAAGAAACACGGCGTTGCAGTCTGCAATATCTTAAAATGACCAGAAAAGTGTTACAAATCCGTAGGTTACTCACTTGCCCCGCACTTGACCAAGAATCTCTTGCGCCCTCGCACCGTAGCCCTCCTCAGCTCCCGCCTGAACGCACAGATAAATCCTCGGCAAACGTTAATCATATTGTTATTAGGAAAAAAATTGGGAAAAAGGAAAAATCCTGAATTTCAGATACGAAATAACTGATAACTACACTAAATAGGTAGATTAGTGTTAGATAATTATAATATTTGAAGATATTATAGATTTTTACTCTCGACAAAAAAATTTACCAAAGACATTGATTCCAATACTATTGAAAGATCCCCATCTTGACCAATATAGAGGGTAAAAAATTGGTAGATTAGTGTAGTGAGTGAGTGAATCCTGTACTTAACCCTTTAGTGCCCAGGGTTCTGTAGCTCAGAGCTCTGGATTTCAGCAGATTTTTCACTGTGGTTGAGACTACCAAAAATAGAATGGGTTAAATTAGAAAGTAACCGTACAATTCTATTCTCAACTCGAGAGCACACATTTTATTAAAATTTGAGAATCATCCGATGGTGGGATCGGAAGATTATAGTATGTATTTGAACTGTATAATGCACGCTCAAAAACAAGATTTTGGGGGTGTGTGACTTCAAAGTTAAATATAATTTGAGGTAAATTTTCAAAAATAAAAGCAAAGAAGTTCAGCTATGCCCTATGTCAACACCTCTCCGTTGCAATCTTTCATATCAAAAATAGACTCACACATAATTATTGTGAGATTTATAAGTCAAAGTGACTTGTCCATGTACGGTTTAGGACAAAATTTTATACGTTGAAAATTGACAGGAGTGGGTACATTAGTCAAGATCGGATTACACACACTAATGGAAGATGAAGAAGAGAACACAATCCAAAAAAATAAAACAAGATTACAAACTTCCAAACACAAGAAATACTGCATAATACATGTGTTGTATTTGTAAGTATTTACTGTATTTTCAGGTATTTGCAGTATTTTTTCGTTTTGTTGATAGGTATTTTGATAGTTGTACAATTCCAAATTGAAATTTTTTTTTCCTGGAAGGTGAGTAATGCATGTGCGCAAATCTGAACTTCAAAACTGAAGTTCCAATTCTTCACGGATTCTCTGCTATTTGCATTTCGGACGTTGTAGTGACCATAATGTGGTTTGCTGGGCACTAAAGGGTTAAGGCCAGATCTTTTGTGTACAAGAATGAACAATTATCTACCAGAAAACATACCTTTGCCCAGTATGAGTTGTCCGCCAACCTCTCATCCAATAATGTCACCTGGTATGCCAAAGGTCGAAACTTTAGGAATTGTTAAATAACATTTGAATGCTATCAAACGAGTATGAGAAAAACTGACTAGTTGTTCAAAAGTACCTTTGATTAGTACACCAATCCACCATGAAAGTAACCAAACTTACAATTACAACAGAAATCGTCACGAGAGCATAAGAAACGTCACCTCTTCTACTTTGATTCTTTGGAAGGCTCTCGCTCCGCTGGGTAACTTGTTAGCTAAGTCTTGCTTCCGTTTCTGCGCGGACTTGGACATACCATTGTCTGTAGCAGTAGCAACTGCAACACCTTCTACATTCGCCTTCTTATTGACATGGCTTGCATCAACTTCTTCTTCATCATCAGCTTTTCTCTTCTTGTTTACTGGAGGTACTTCCACTTCTTCCTGCACCATTGGGGTATCTTCAGCTTTAGACTTTTTGCTCTTCTTAAGCTTAGGTTTCTCATCCGTTGGCTCTGGAGTTGCCTGCTTGTTTTTCTTGGCTTTAGATTTCTTCTCTACAACCACTTCCTCTGCTGGCTTAGGCAAGCTCTTCACAGTCTTTTTCCCAGCAGGTTTTGTTACGGCTTTGGTTTCTTCATCATCTGAAGAATCTGACGAGTCTGACGAATCTGAGGATGCCTGTGCATATCCAAATAAAGAAAGGTGGTGAGCTTAAGAAAAAACCCTTCCACAAATTTAATGATGTTCATGATAGAATAAACCTTCCAATAATTAAGAAAAGCCAGAAATTTACTCAAACTAAAACAAGTCCTCACAAATGCTAAATGCACTTGAAGCCCACAAAATATCATCCTCAACAAAAGTGTACAAACTTGCACAAATTTGCAAGATAGATTACCAAACTGGGCCAGAATGCTCAGGAAAACTAGAAAAAACGAAAAACAAAGTTTGCAAGAAAGGCCAACCTGCTTTCCGTTAACAGCTGGAACGCTTCCTCGGGTGGTGGGCTTTATTTCCACACTCTCGTCACTGCTTTCATCGTCAGAGTCCTCGGCTGCCACAGGCTTTGCACTAACAGTGGTCTTGGCTACGACAACTTTTACCTCAGTCTTGGATTTCTTTTCTGATTCATCTTCAGATTCATCAGAGGAAGAATCAGAGGAAGAAGACTCTGCCTTCTTTGCAGCTGCAGCTTGAGCCGCAACTACAGGTTTAGCCACCTTCTTTGAGTCTTCATCATCACTATCCTCATCGGAAGACGAATCAGAATCTGCCTTCTTTGCAACTACAGGTTTAGTGGCAACTACAGGTTTAGACACCTTCTTTGAGGCTTCATCATCGCTATCCTCGTCGGACGAAGAATCAGAGTCTGCCTTCTTTGCAACTACAGGTTTCGTGGCAACTACAGGTTTAGTCACCTTCTTTGAGGCTTCATCGTCACTATCCTCGTCGGAAGAAGAATCAGATTCTGCCTTCTTTGCAACTGCAGGTTTGGTGGCAACTACAGGTTTAGACACCTTCTTTGAGGCTTCATCATCACTATCCTCGTCGGAAGAAGAATCAGAGTCTGCCTTCTTTGCAACTGCAGGTTTAGTGGCAACTACAGATTTAGTCACCTTCTTTGAGGCTTCATCATCACTATCCTCGTCGGAAGAAGAATCAGAGGAAGAAGACTCAGCCTTCTTTGCAACTGCAGGTTGAGCGGCAACTGCAGGTTTAGCCACCTTTTTAGAGTCTTCATCGTCACTATCTTCGTCAGAAGAGGAATCAGAGAAGGATTCTGCCTTCTTCGCAACTGGGACTACAGGTTTTGTCACCTTCTTGGAGGTTTCATCGTCACTCTCCTCATCACTGGAGTCTGACGAAGAGGAATCAGCCTTCTTTGCCTCGACTTTTGGTGCGGTGCTCTTTTCAGGGGTGGTAGCAGGTTTGGTGTCCACCTCCATCTCATCATCACTTGAGTCACTGCTGTCTGAGGAGACTGACGGTTTTGAGGCTTTTTTATCTGCAACTGCCGGGGTAACAGATTTCATTTCTACATCACTATCTTCCTCGCTGGAGGAATCATCGGCAGGTTTAGTAGGCTCCACTGCCTTCTTGGCAACCACAACTTCCTCGTCTGCAAAGAACAATTACAAGTAATGCGCAATACACAATCAAATTTTCATGCTCAAATAAGGGTCCAGTTCCATGGGTACAGTATCTCGCTAAAAGACAAGTTTTTAGAGTTTTTAGGGACTTCGGGGACCAAGTTCAACATTTCAAGTGAGCTTTTGAGAAAAAGGTCGTGGAGAAGTTGCCATGAAGAGTTCCCAAACCCAAGCCCAAGACTTCATGGCAACTTTTCCCTAACAAATCAAATTTGTTAACGTTTCACGTCACCCAATCAAATTTTTTCATGTTTCACCTCAACCAAGTCCATGGACCGTGCAGAACTTCATGGCCGGGTATGAAACAAACCCAAATTCCACTTTTCCTCTGTATTGCAACTCCTCAAACCCATGGAACTTGGCTCTAAGAAGAGACGGGCAAAAAACAGAAAGTCGGACCTACTTTGGCGACTTACCATCATCACTAGAATCAGAGGACGAATCTGCTGGCTTCGATTTTGTCACCACGGGCTTCTTTGCGGGAGTTGCAGCCACTTTCTCATCTTCGTCATCTGAATCATCAGATGACGATGATTCTTCCTTCTTGTTGGCGACAGGCACCGACTTAGTCGTAACTACCTCCTCCTCCTCCTCTGAATCGGACGAAGAGGACTCAGAGGCAGCTGGTTCTGGCTTCTTCTTCTCCACACCGTTAACTTTAGCAACCACCTGAGCAGGCTCGTCATCGGAAGAGGAATCGTCGGAAGAGCTTTCAGATGTTTTCTTTGCAGCTGGTGATGGTGCAGCCGCAGCTACCTCCTCTTCATCGTCAGAAGAGTCATCAGAAGAGCTTTCTGGCTCTGGTTTTTTCACCACAGCCTTTCCGTTCGTATCTGCCCGGGATTTCCCCTCTACTTCCTTCCTGCTGGCCACAAATCCCGAGTAGATCGACTCAAGGTCACCACTTACAGCAGCCTTCGGTTCTTGCTGCATAAACAAACTCAAGGTATTACACCAAGCTGAATTCTCTCAGTCCCTTAAACCCTAAACCCTTTCTAAAAGACTCTTCTGCGTTCTCACACTCAATACAAAGTCTGTAAACCCCTCCCAACCTTATCAATTCTGTAGAATGTCCAAGGTTACATCGCGCCGCACTACAAACTAAACTCTACAACGCCCGAATCCGAAGCGGCAGATCATGGAAACAAAAACCCCAACCAAAGCCTACAATTCGCTAAACCCCTGTTCAAAACGAAGTCCATAAACCCCAAGGCCGACGCAAGTTACGAAACCATAAACAGATCCCTCGATCGAAAGCACACACCTACATCCTCAAGTAGCCAAAAATTCAATTCTGCAGAATACAAACCGCCACTCAGTTGCCAATGCGCCGCATTGCCAATTCTAAAACACCTGAATTATAATGCTTAGGAAAGAACCCCGACGAAAACATACACAAGGTCTGTAATTGGTTAAACCCCTGGACACACAAAAGATCTGCTACTTCAAACCAAGGTCAAGAGAAACAAACGTACATAGCTGGTCTCGGAAAGGAACGCCTTGAGCGTCTTGGTCAAGCCCCGCTTCCGCAGAAAATGAACCACGAGCTGGTCCACGCCCGACGACTCCATGGACAGAATAGAAGGCGATGAAGAAGGGAACGCAGAAAGTCCGGCTAGTGAAGAAGAAGAAGAAGAATGCCGCTGTTGCTGCTGCCGCTGCAACTGGACGACTCGCGGCATCAACATACAAACACGTTCACTAACCCCGGAAGGGCTGTCCTCTTCCTTTCACTCTTCAATACACCATCGCCGGCCCTCTTGCGGATAGTTAGGGTTTAAGGTGAAACCCTAAATTTGTTAAAAAACGATCAGTCGTCTCTCTCGCTGCAAGTTGCGTTTACTTTTTCAGTTACCTTTTGCTGTGAATCTGGCTTTTGCTTTTTGAGCCGCTTAACCCCTAAGGTAGTGGTGCATATTTCCGTCTGAATTTCAGGTTTGCATATTTAGGCCTTGGAAAGAAGAAGTTTATAATTTTTAAAGGTTTCATAAAGCTAGTGCAAAGGTATTCCCAATAAAAACACATTTTTTGAGCATTTCTACAATTTTCTATGAATTTTTAAGCCTGAAAGTATAGAATGGCCATTATCTGCATGTAGGGTCCTTAAAGCCTAAAAGCATAGAGTAGCCATTAACTGTGTGTAGGGTCTTGGCTTTCATGAGAGGTTGGGTTCTAAAAATAACGTGCTTAAAAGCACTCAACTTTTCAAAACATTAATGTAATTAGAACGTTCCTAAGAATTTTTAAGGTTCGGGCTCGGTGGTTTTTGCGATCAAGGCCCTCCAATCCTAGGGGTCGAATATTGGGATTGGTCGGAAATATGCACCGCTACCTTAAATGTTTGGGCATATGACCATAGAATCATACTTTACTTGTCACACTCAATTCTACTATTATACGTAAGAGAAGAATTTGGTTTTATGTTTTTAGTAATTGAAGTCATGTGTCTATTACAAACTATAAATTTTTCAAAAAATTTGGTGATAAATTGAATTTATTATGATTTTTTGAAGTGATTTTAAAGAAAATTCATATCAATTACAAAATGTACTCAAAAATTCCAATTTTTTACAAAAGTTTTAAATTACAATGAAGAACATTATAGTAAATGAAAATCATTTGTGTATCTAAATCTAATTTTTTTTTCCTACACCGTGGTAATATATGTTGAACTTGTAACTCCAATAAAACTTTCAATTTTTAGAGTTTTTCAAAAATATAAAGTGAAGTAGAAATTAGAGTTGGTAAGCTTCATTTTTTTAATCAAGCTCAAATGCAATAAAACTCATTTGCATGGCTTAAATTTACTATTTTAAGTAAAAAACATAAAACTCCCAAATATACTACATGAACCATTTTTACGACTCTTTTGTAGTTGGACATTGTGACTCCATATAAAATCCAAAAATAGCTTGAATGATCTGAATTTAACTTGAAGTGGTGGCATGACTAACAAAAAATCCACAAAAGGAATTGAATGAAAATCATCCGTATGGTAGTTGGAATTGAATAGGAACTTAAATTCAGAAGTCAAATTTTGGTTTGGGCGGCATTTAGGAGTTAATTATATGTGAATGCCTTTATAATTATCAAGTATGCTTGGGAAGTGGAGTTTGGTGGAGCGCTGGTTTGAGAAGTGGTCTTTACATCCAATAGTACATGTAGGTACTACCCCGCCCCTACGAGATGATGAGGAATGTATTTCATCACGTTGTCAGCCTCATCCGTAGCTAAGGGGGTGCGCAGCAGGGCCAGACACGACTTTGCTAAATGGAAGTAGCTAGTCACAGATGAAACTAGATGAAATCCTAAGGCAACCTAGCTTGTGAGAAATTTGAATGTTATCAATAATGGTAGTCTTTATATTTAAAAGACAATTGAATATTTTTAAAGAATACAAAGTTTAGTAAGCATGCAGCTTTAGAGAATAATAAACAACCTCAGTTGTTTTTACACGCCAATCTTTTATTTTTTTAAATCGCTTTATACCTCCATTTGTTTTTTTAGTATACTTTTATTTTTAAAGTTGAAAGGATTTGGTGGAATGTAACCTTCAAAAATAGTAGCTTCTAGCGTCTTTAGAAGACATAAACACAAACATCAAAAATAATCTTTTATGTTTATTTAAAATTGCATTTTATTATGACATTGTCTTTGTCACTATGCACCATGGCTCAAAAATTCTTTTGCATTTAAAATCTAAGCTTTGATGAATGAAATGCTTACACTTTTCAAAAAAAAATTGACAATATCTTTTATACTTTAATATTTTTAAGCCGTTTTATAATTTTAAAATCGTCCTTGTCTTGTTTCAAAGTATATAGCCATGCCCGTGTTTTCCGGACTTAAATTTGCATCAATTTTGGGGTCTATAGCTTTAATTTGACAATCCATAGTATAATTCTTATTATCTTAAATGTATATGTGCCCTTATTGTAAAATTATCCTAGTGTCCTATGATATATAGTGCATAATATATCTACATTATTAAGAAGAAAAAACATAATTGTAAGTATATATTGTCACTTCAAGTCTCAATAAATACATGTATAGTGCACCCACATGGTATAGTTTCATTTGCGACCAACTACTTAACAAAAAAGTGTATTTCTAGGATCAATGTAAATTCCATCACTCGTCCTTATAACATTCAGTGTTGGTACAAAATCACTCACTTGCTATGTTTCTGAAGATGTTTTTTAACAAATTAATGTTGTTTAAGAGATTTAACAAAAATTTGTATTAATCTTTGTTAAACACTTAAACATCTTTAAAAAAATCTTACAAAATATAATATAGAGATGGTTGTGTATGGTGATTGTGTTGTTCAATATTAAAGAAATGTGGGATTCTCGGACTACAAGTACACGACTCAAACTAATCTATAATGACTAATGACAATTATTATAGACTAGTTTTGCACTATTTGAGTCATATACTTGTAGTCGTAGAATACCTCGAGTTTCTCCTAGTGAGAAAAGGATGAGGTATCTTGACTACACCTCTTAATTGTTTCTAAATCGATAAAATTGATCTTCATGAAAGTGATATGCACATAGACTTATAGATGTTGGTATATGCACCTTTGAAATGTGTGCATAGCTAAAAATGCCTCCTAAGGATTAGTTTGATTTTAACCCTATTAACTCAGAAAACATGCAACACTGAAACAAGACTATTGGTTCCAACACTTCTGAATGTCTGGCCATCTTATTCCATAAACTGAACGGAAGGATCAATGCTTGAATGGAATTGAAGGATTGCCTTGTTCTAGAGACTTGTCCAAAGAGAATCCACCCACTTGAAGAATGAATCAAAGTTTCAAACATTCCATTAGAAAAGCAAGAAAATCTTCAATTTTGATACTCACAACAATAATTCTAATTATATACAAGCACAAATCATCAACTTCTTCGACAATGCAACAACAAACCACTAGTAGGAATGCTGTCATTTTAAACTAGTCATTTGTGATTTGATTGGTCACGAGGGACAAGAATTGAGTTACAACGGACTAGTTAACTAACTATCTTGAAATCAATTAAAGTCTAATTAATTCTCTAAAGTGGATTTCATCAGTTTGTAGGATCTAAATCACAGACATTGTATCTTCCAAAAAGCCCATACATACAGTTGACTTTTCAGTGGATAAATAGCCTCACAACAATAGAGTACCGGTAACCTCGAGAGGGGCTAATTTTTTTTCATTAGCCCCTTCTTTTCCTTCACATTATCTCCTCCAAGCACACAATTTTTAACCCAGCCTAAACTTCTCAAAGTTTTTATTTTTTGGTGGCTCTAGTTTGCATGTTGAAAGCATTTGTCATTCGACAATTTTGTCGAATCTCACCATGTTGGTTTGGCCGGCCTGTCTTCACCTTGTTCGACGCCATGTGCACAAGCGCATTTGCAAATTTCACCTGCAATACAATGGCCACACTGTTAACTTCACAATGCTATAGCCAAAATTACCTCCACAACTAGGAGCATGTGCTTAGAATGGCATTGTATAAACAACGTTTCTATAGAACATGTTAGAACAACATTTCAATGTTGTTCAATGTTGTTCATGCATTAATTGCTACATACCATCCACTTTTTACCCCGGCAAAAATGTTTGGGACCCTAGTGTCGAAGGGTGATAGTTATGTAGTCAACAATGATAAGACGTTTCTTCACCACCGACATAGCAAAGAATAAAGCTCTAGAACTGCTGTAGAATGTTATGAAAAAAAGAAAAAAAAGAAAAAAAAAGAGGCAAACTCAAAATCGCGACAAAGATGAAGAATCTCGTTGTACCGATCCAACATGCAAATCGCAAGTAGGAACTGCAAGGTCTGACACGGGTCCGGAGTGATCGTTGTTGCATTCTTGTCACATAGGGGTCTAATATGATTTCCCTGTGTTGATTCCCTTGTGAGTGCCACTTTCACCTCTGAGCTTTAGAACTCGACACGTGTTCAAACCTTCCTTCTACAAGTAGGTCACAAAGCTTAAGGAGGTGATTTGTACACTCGAAATCACAAGGAAAAGTGACACTCACAGGGTAATCAACACAGGGAAACCATATGAGCTCCCTGTGTCAATTCATTCTTTGAAAACCTATTGTAAACTATGTACTTTCAAGAGCTGTAAATTCTGTTGGCACATGAAATCAACGTATAATGGCTGAACAGCCTGGACCGTTGGTGCTGTACTGTACTGTACACCAGTACCAGCCGTGTCTTTAGATTTAGTTAAACCAGCTTAGTGGTATAACCGCCACTCTGCATTTCAGTTAGGTTAGTGTAATTAGTTCAGCTATACTAACTTAGTGGGATGGCCTTCACTCCTTCAGCAAGGCATATTATAAGCTCAGGTTTTTCATGAATCAGATCATCTGTTTTCTGGCTTAACCCTTTAAGGTCCCAATTCAACGCTATTTTCAAAGAAACGTTATAAAATGTTAGATGAATACCAAAAATGGAGTTGATGTAGAAAGCAAAGTTGTAAATGTCAACGTGAAGATCACAGCTGTACGGTTGGATTTATCATGTTTTTTATTAAGTATTTTTAATTATTTTTGCAAGGTTTTCTCTTGAAATTCAATTAAAAAACCCACATCAACACAATTTTTTTTTTAAATATTGCAATGAAATTGGAATAACATGCTCTATGAGATGGTATGGTTTCCATTATTTGATTCTACTTATTTTGGAAAATCATGTTTTAGGTCTCACTTTTTGAACTAAGAATGAAACTTGACATAAACCAATTGTGTGATTTTTCCAAAAATCATAATAACCCATTTTAAACATCCAAACCGTACAATAGATAGTAAACTTGCACAAGAACCAAGAGAATTTTATTTGGATGAAAATTGTCCAATTCCGATGAGAGTCGAATAGCTTGAATCTGTCCATCGTCCAGATATTGGACGCAGGAGCGTTCAAGGGTTAAACTCGATTGGACGATTCTCAACAGCCTCATTATAATGAAGAATGAAGAAACGATCTACAGCTTCTAAATTCTTTGTTGCTGATGAGTAACAAAGTACTCCCTCTGTCCCAGTAAAAGACCATGATATCAACATAAAATTTGTCCCAAAATAATACGGTAACAGATTTTCAACTGTACTCATTCACATTAAAATGCCATATTGGTTAAATTGACCAATTCCTGTTATTTTCTAGTGTAACCTGTAACTTATTACACTAAAAAAATTACAGGAATTGACCAAATTAACCAATATGGCGTTTTAACCTTAACGAGTGCTTGACAATTGCTTCACAGCATTGCAGACAATTTGGTACGCTTAATCCATGGATTTTGATCATACAAATCGCACAGGGAGAGATAAAGACATTCCCACATGGGATTTCATAAGGGAAGTGGGACAAAATTTCCACAATTGTAACTTTCTTAGGATGATTGTAGTGTATTTTTGATTTGGGAAAGTTGCAATTGTGGGAAATTTGTCTGCATTTCCCATATGAGAATCTTGTATTTATCTCCCTATGACCATGGATTATTGTAATGAATTTTGATAACACATATATATACACTTTTTGACAATCAAATCACTCCTTCTATACTCACTTAGTTAAACCATGACAGTCAAAATACCCCTATGTAATCACTAGATTAAACTTAGTTCAAGAATTTGAGTGAAAACAAGGTGCTTTAGAGGGACAGAGGGAATAAGTCCGAGGAGTGTTGGATCTTCCGGACATGCAATTAATGCATGGAGATATATAGTCGTAAACCCGTATTGGGATTCTTCGTTAACGAATTTTATCCTGTTATGATGCGGAATTCCCCCACCCAAGGGAATTCTGCAGAATGCCCCTACCCTCGGGAATTCCGCGCAGGCAAAATCCCACTCGGCCTCGGGCTTCCGCCCTCAGCCTTGGGGTTTTGGCTGTGCGGAATTCCCTCGGGCCGGGGCTCCCTGCTATACAGAGATGGACGTGATAGATAGATGTGTCAGACCTGCCAGAGTTGGGCGTTCTGGGAGTTGAGGCTGGAGGCGAACATGGTTTGGCGATCGGCGAAGAGCGCATTGTCGGACGGGAAGAGCACGCGCCCCGTCACGCCGTTGGTGTAGTACATGTTGTCGAACGTGTCGGGTGACACGGGGTCTAGCGGCACCGCCTGCTCCGGGTCGCCGTCCGCCGGGCACAGCGCCTGCAGCTGCGAAGCGTAGTCCGCGTCCAGCGCCGGGTCCACGCCGTTCGCCGACCCCCGGAAGTTGTACAGCCGCGCCGTCACCTGCCCGCACCTCGTCCTGCCCACTGTGTGCGCCCCTGCATGCCGGCGTCGATCAGATCAGGGATTTTTTTTTTTTCATTTTCCACATATAGCCCCATATTCATTAAATTGGTTTATATTGGCCGCCACACTATTCAGATAAAGAGAGTAAATGAACTCAAATCACACTATTTGAGCGGCCAATGTAATCGAGATTGGCCAATTTAATGAATATGGGATTATATGCTCACTGCCAACTTATAGTATTATGTTGAAACCACATTCATCACAGGCCTAAAATCACTGTAATTCATCTATACCTCGGCAAATGTACCCGCTGGCTATATTCTACAGATATAATACACAGGAGGTTCCCAATATAGATTTTAAGTACTGCTTTCATTACAATCTTGCGATTTCCACAGGAAGAACGGGAGGGCCATACCGGGGTAGCCTGGAGGCCAATGTAGATTTACCCCCCTCGACCTACTTGTTTAGAAAGTTTGGGGGGTAAATCTACATTGGCCTCCAGGCTACCCCTGGTATGGCCCTCCCGTTCTTCCTGTGTTCAATTTTGGTTTTTAAATGATTCAAATTGGTTTTTTCATACAAAAAAATCTTTCAAATTACATACTGATCGGAGCAGGAGAATTAATTTTGTAGCTAAACTGGCGACATGTAGCAAAAAACAGAACCCTGGATCACTTCATAAATTAAACAGGTGAGCAGGTTTAATCAATCCGAATTATTCGTGCATTTTTTTCAAACAGACAGGGACTTACCTGAGAGCGTGATCATCTCGTCTTGACCGAGACCTTGAGCTAAGAATTTCTGTGTGAGCTCGCTGGCGGAGGACTCCGGGGAAACCAAGTCGTTATTAGCCTTTTCAGCGCTAGACACCATGCCGTCCAGACGCCCTGTCGGCATTTCAAACCTCTGCCCACCTGTCTGCATTCCATTCTCATATACAAACTATATATCAAAATTCAAACTCTTCATTTTGTTTAGAATATCCTACACTATCTCAAACTTACTCATTCAAGGAGTTACACACCATCATCTCTGACCATTCTTTATTCTATTCAATATTTCGATCAACAAGAAGCAAATCATAACATTTTCAACGCTCCTAACTATGTGTCATCGGCACCTTGCACCTCGACATCATTAAAGGAATGATGCTAACTAAATAAAATAAGGGATGTTACTCCCGCTGTCCGGAAATTATTATCCTAGTTTTTGTCATTTTTTTTCCCGCCAACGTAAAGTCCCATATTCATTAAATTGGTCAATTTTTTTTATATTGGCCGCCACACTATTCAAATAAAAAGAGTAAATGAATTGAAATCACACTATTTGAGCGGCCAATATAATCGAGATTGGCCAATTTAATGAATATGGGGTTGTAATTGTCCTATTTTTTCAAACTCGAGGCCTGTCCACTTCAAACGGCGCGGACAATGAGAGTGAAAAACAAACTATTACATACTACTATTAAAGATAGACCGTTTTTCAGCAATGATATAATTAATTTTTAAAAAAAGAAATTTGTTTTAAAAGTTAAAACACGCCCAAAAACCAGAACAGTTAATTTGCAAAGAGAGAGAGTAGTAGCAAGAGAGAGATCGACATACACAGGAAGTTTTCGAGACATTAGCCCCAGGGGCGAATGTTGCGGGAGGGGCTAAAGTGTGCCCCGTTAGCCCCCAATTTTAGCCGTTAGCCCTGATAATGGAATCATTTTGGGAGCTAAAGTCCAAAGTAGAAAGAAAATCCAGGATTTTCCGCTGCGTGTGTAAGGGGCTAATCTTGGGGCTAACTCACACTGCATTAGCCCTGGCTAATGTCTCGAAAACTTCCTGTGATAGCAGGCTAGAAACAGGATCATTCAGATGAAAATGCACAAAATTAATGAAAAATTACAGAATTAATGAAAATTGATCGAGTACAGAATTAACGAAAAATTACCAACATGACAGCGTCTCGTGCGGCGAGTGCCACAATGTCGGCACAGGACACAGTGAGAGGACAGATCTTCTCCAGCTCCGTCTTGGCCGCATCAATCACTTCATATCCTCTCACCGACATGTTGGGCACGGCGTTCTTCTCGGTGTCGGGATTCGCGGGACTGGAGTCCAGAAGAAGGGATCCATCACAACCCTGCAAATCATATAGAACAATTACAATTGAAACATTTTAAGCTAGGCTGCCATAGTGGTATATGATCTCGTAAGAGCATGCACACCCAGCGCCTGCATGAGCCCTCCACTCTGAAAACTGCATGCATGAAATGTGCTTGCATTTAATGCTGAAAATTCAGGACTAGGGAGAGTGATACACAATATGAACATTTAACGTATAGTGATGTCTCTATAGTCCCTCTATAGCTAATTAAAGAAAGGGCTCAATATTCTAGATTGATGGACAATAATGACACTAGTAGTAGACTTGTGGACTTTCATTCCTTACTTTGTAGAAACAATGAACAGTGGCCAAATATTATGCCTATATTTTTGTCTTCTTGTGACCAAAACCACACACCAACACTGACACAACCCATATGCTTGGCGCAGTTTCATTCCTTTTTCATTTATAGTACGTGAAAAACGACACATTTCCTACTAGTGCAATTATCCATGCATAGTGATTTTGATTGGTGCATTATGATGATTATAACGGTTTCAAAAGGGTGTGGAGAGGATAGCTTCTGACACGCCAAATCTTGGATGTGATTATACTGCAGTTGGGTGAATTGAAAGGAGATTGAAGTTTGTGCTACCTCGACGAAGCAGTCATGGAATAACATGCGAATGAGAGCCGGCGCAACGCTGGGGTCCTGATGGAACGCTCCCGTGACGGCCTGCGTGACGATGGCCTCGGCGTTGGCGCAGTTCTTGGTTCGGTAGAAACCATTGAAAAGCTGCGCATTCACAGACATAACAACGCTACACAATGCCAATACTAGTAGCAGCCACACTCTGCAGCACCATCTCGCCATCTTCCAACTTTCAAATCAGCTAGAATCCAAAGTTGCACTGGAATCGATCTCTGGAAATTAAAGAGCTAGAAACGAATGGATCGCAAAGCAAAGGTCAAATGAAATCATATATCGTTCTGGAGCTCTGACGGCACTGGAGAACGTAATTGTCGAAGAGGATCAGGGAGGGTGAAGATTGAAATATGGAAATGCGAGGTGCTTGAATGCTCATCACCAAGGTGTCATTCCGGCCTACTTATGGAAGAATGAATGCATGGCTAACATTTATTTAGCTGTATCGATCGATACCGGTATTCATCGATATGATGAGCTTCATGATGTGCAGGGGAAGATGCAGCATTGCAGCGATAGTCAGAAGGGCTCAGGAGCCAGTTTCATAAGTAAAACCTTTTTATGGTCATAATTGTATTATTCGTTAGAATGGCATGTTGCAAAGCGCGAAAATTGTGATGCTAGTTTTTGAAATGTTGTGTTTTGACAAATATAGCACTGATTTATTGGTCATTTTATTTACATGCTGTAAACACAACATTTCAAAAACTAGGTTCCGTATAGATTTCGGAGGTTTTAGTTGGGGTACTACTGAAACTGTGCTAATTCCGCTGAAATCCGCATTTCTAACAAGTACTCATTACTAGTTTTTTTCTTTCTTTCTTTTCCTCTTTATTTACTTCACGAGCAAATGCTGAATAGTTGCTGGATATTTTTTTATTCATAAGTGCTTGCTTGTAAGTAATTAACCCTTGAAGGATTTAGGGAATAGTAGATACATTGCCGTATATTTAACATTTGTTATGAGTAGAAAGTTCCAAATTGAGATCCCAATAGCTTTTAAGACCATATAGACATGAATTTTAATTTTACTTTTGATACAATACTCATAGGAGGTGTAGAACCATTCCAAATACAATGAAATACGGTCGTGTACATTGGCCGGAATGGCCAATCTGGACCTTTAAGGGTTAACAAGAGTAAGTGCTCACTTAGTGTAAATAATGAACAAGAGTTGGGACAAGAGTAAGTGCTCATTAAATTTGGATTGTATGCTAACTCCAAGTTTACAATTTTCTACCATACATTCATGAACATGATATGATCTACCCTTGACCTCATATTTGTTATTTTGGTGAATTCCGTTGTGAAAATTTACGACAACATATTTAGCACTTATTTTTTTAAGTGCTAAATTGGCATGGTAAAAGACCAAGTGACCATGGTTAAATACCAAATGAACATGGTCAGTGCCTACATATATATCCAACTTAGCCAATGACTGTAAAGCCAAAGTCAATGACCATATATACCTATCATGTTTGACTTAACATCTCGCTTAACATACTTGACATTTTAATTTTACAATCTTGGACTTTGGTTATTTAGTATTGTAGTCTTTGACCGTGGTCACTTGATCTTTGGTCATCAGAACCTGTCATACTTGAATTATTTAACATACTTGACTTGAGACTTGACTTTTTTGGTTTTTGATTTTGACATAATTTTGAGATTTTAACCAAGACAACTTAACGTTTAGCATCAATCATGATCTAAATAATTTTCTCAAAAAAAAAAAAACACACTGCATTGAACGAAGTGTAGAATTACGTCGTGGGTGCAGATTTGGTTGTGAATTGCTAAGGCATGTTGATTGAATGATCAAGCATGACGGAGGGGCTCGTCAACAGCCTGTGTCCATGATATCCCCAGTTCCTCGTACTGGTGACCTGCCCTCCTCAAGTTGACGTACATGTCCACACTCTCTGGTGTGAACGAGGTTACATGAAAAATGACTTGCCAGTGGTGGAAAATTCTGTGAACGGTGTTAATCTCTGATGATGTTGAAAGGTAGAAATAGGACCCCAAACGTATTCCAGTATGTTGGAGGGAGTGCCAGCTGAAGCAGATGGGTCAGTACGGATAGCACAAGTAGTGTGGCTGACATCCAGTTGTGATGCACTGGAGTTTACATATGCCACGTTGTTTGCATCACTATGACAGTGACCTCGATTAAATTGCACTGAGTGCATTAATAATTAAGATCCTTCTATGCACTCATAAGTTAGTTTCAATAGCATGCACTGTCTCTCTGCCTTTGCTCTTGGCTCTATAATAGATGGTGTGGAATATTCCACACCAAACAGTACTTCATCAGTAGCTAAGTGCATAGGTGTAGGCCCAAGGTGATGAGCAAAGTGCACGAAGGAAAAGCAGTGGGCATGAAGGCTACTAAATGTTATGTTGGTCATAACATTCTACAACCCTCGTTGGACCACACCCTTTCTCGATAGTGCTACTACAGTGTAAACTACTAATGAAATAGTCTGACTCTCCAATCCTCGTTGCTTGAACCAAGTTGGAGAAAATTCTCTATGATTCCTATGATGTCATGACAGATGCTTGAGATTTAGAGGTGCAACAATGGGCCTCTAAAAGGGAGTTGGTTGGTAGAACAAACAAAACACAATCTCCAAATAAAACCAATGACCGCTACTCAACCAATGAAACCAACATCATGTCATCATCATCCATCATTAAATTTAATCCCTAAAGGACCGAGGATTCATGGCTTCAAAATGACAAATTTATTGATTATATTGTGGAAAATGCAATTCAGAGGGGGTCAAGTTTTATGTCATCGGAATTAGTGAAGAACATTGTATATGTTGGTCAATACACAAATAAATTTGAACCACAGGAAATCTATACAAGACTTGCTCAAAAATGCTAAAAGTACATGAGACCCAATTTGGGCGTCTTGGTCCTTTAGGGGTTAAAAGAAAAGAGAATGCTAGACCCCTTCATAGCAATGAAGATCCATAGCAGTTTTGACAAATATTAGCCAAAAAGGTTTGCTGTTCCACAATCTGAAATTTCAAACTTAAAAAATGGTCTTTACAGAATGAATTTTTCAGCAGGTCAAACCAGATCTAACCTACCCACAGTAGTTGGTACATCCCATCAACATGAAAGTGAATGCTGTGTACAGACGATAGTTTTTGAAAACATTCAAAGTTCAAACCTCAAGTTTAAAGTACACTGGTAGAATGCATGTTCTAGATCCGAGGCTGCAAAGGTCAAATGTCAGTTCACACTGCAAAAATCTGCTCAATTTTTTAGGCAAGTACAAAAAGTGCAGAAAACCATAACCTGCCTTACACCTGTATACAACTCATTCCCAAGTGTTAAATTAAAATCGAATCCCATACAGAAACAAAGCTGTAGCCTTAAAACACTTTATGTCAAAGCACTTCGTCCTGCAAGCATATATTCTGATCACTTCGTACAACTGAAGCCACACTCTTCATTCTATTTACTGTATGATACACTATTTTGTAACTTTAATGCTAGTTCAAACATCATGGATAAGTGTACCTATTGATAAACTTTCTTTAGATTTTGTGTTGACCACAATTCACTGGAAAAGGCTTCATGACAATGGTCGTCCCCAAGGTACAAATTTAATTTACTCTATCGTACACTAATATCACTTTACATTAAATTAGGGATGCCACTAAATAGAACGAAGAGTACAGGAGACAACAAGACAGGCGTTCAGAAGTAATCTAATGATATGCAATGCAATATTGCAAAACCATTTGAGCCAAGAAAACCATGGATTTCAATAAAATTAGACTGTTTCAATAACTTCTAGATAGCATTACTAAGAGAATCTTCTCCATGGTTCATGCAGACATCTCCCAATGGTCACAATGATCATATGGAGCCCCTATGCAAGATGAGAAAGATTATCTTTTATAATGTTGTCTAAAAGTTCATGAAACAATTTAAAACAAAAATTGCAATATGATGATTCAGCATCTTTGGCACTTAACCCCTAGAGGACCAAGGATGAACAATTTTGAAATGTCAAATTCAATCAATTGTATTGTGAAAGGTATAATGAAGATGGACTAGATTTTATATCACCAAAATCAATGAAGAACATTGTATGTGTTGGTTCAAAAAACAAATAAATTCAAACAAAAGAAAGTTTGCATAGGACCTACTCAAAAAATGCTTAAAACAACCTCAGACCCAATTCGGGCACACTACTTTGTCCCATAATAAGCTTCCTCAACCCTCAAAATAGAAGAATTAACTAGTCCAATGGCATCGACAGTTGATGTCAGACGTCTAATTTGATGTCAAGTTGGAAGACAGTGTCAGCCATGACTACACTGGTTGAAAGTTTCAGAGGCAAATGATTGGTCTGAGAGCACTAAAACATGCCTGCAGAACCTATTTCATGGTGAAAGATTACATACAAATACCTCGCCCAATTGGATAGGCATTGTAACCCAAATTAGAGGATAATATCCAAAAATGAGGAAGTTGCTTCCAAGTTCAACAAACTAATGGAATACCACAACTATAATGGTAGACAACACTCACACAAGACTACAGTACACAGAACGCTATCACTATGACTGACCTTTTGGGGGCTTCATTTGGGTCATCTCAAAAATTAGTCTGGCAAGCGGTACAGTTCCAATCGCAATAATCTCGGCCCGGGCATGATTTGTCGCATGTTTGAAGAGGGCGAGCCCGAATCCAATAAGCTGCTCAAAACAGCCAAAATAGAACCATGAATATGCAAGCCCAGAGCCTCAGAAAGTGGTAATTTCAAGTCACTACGTTTCTGTCTTCTTGTGACAAAACCACTCATCAGCACTGACACAACCCATGTGCCTGGCGTCATTTCATTTCTTTTTCATTTATAGTAAGTGAAAAACAACACATTTCCTTCTAGTGAGTCCAATGTAAAAGGATTGATGAATTAATAATTATGCTCCAGACTGAATGTGACAACAAATCATTCAGTCTCTATAATTGTCTAAGTGTTTGACTTGTTTCAACTTATCAGTTTTTTTTTTTCCAAAAAAAAGCCATATCAATACTCAAAAAATGGTGTATCTTTAATAGTAGTATGTACTTTTTGTGTCACTCTCGTTATCCACCACGTTTGCAGTGGACAGGGCTCACGTTTGTAGTATAAAACATTAGGACAAATATTGCCAAAAAAATGCCAAAAACTAGGACAATTATTTATGGACACAGGGAGTACTAGAAAGGTTGTGCTAAAAGTGCTTACGTTTTAGGCCAAAATGCAAATGAAAATTGACAGAGCCTCTATTATTGCTTCTGTCATTCTTTAACCGTAATATTACTATTTACTCATTGACATGCGATTGATAACACACCTGGCAATACTACTATGTACTCAAAAACAAAATAGTAATGTAAGGACCTCCGTTCAAGTGAAAGGTGCAGACTAAACTCACCTCCATGAAATAAAGGCGTGAAGATAAAAATCCTTGCCAGTGGTGGGGTTCAAGGTCGAAAAACGCATCAAAAAAGCGCCTAGTACCCGCCAAATCGAGCTGCAACAATCAATAGCAACAGTAATTAGTAAAATTCCTGAGGCTAAAAGTTTCGAAGATAACATATAACTGAAGAACACTGACAATTATCCATACTAATAGTAGACTCCTCGTTTCATTATGAGTTCTAATCAGCTGCTTCTCTTCCTTTGGTGCCCTAATGAAAATAGAAAGTCCACTTTGAGAGCTAATAGTCAATTACGGTAACTTCCAAACCATTGATTTCTACCTTTCAAAAATGCAGGGCATGATTTCTTCTTTCCATTCCTATATTGTTGTTACCTTCCTCAATAATTCATTTCAACTCCAATAGATATGGAAGCGGTCATTTGGGGGTTAACAATGGCACTTCACTAAAAGACGCCACCTATGGTTTTGCAATAATAATGTACAGAACATAAAAATGCTAAGGACCTAGCTGCTGTCTGGAAATAATTGTCCTATTTTTCGGCACTTTTTTCCCCTAGTTTTCTATACTTCAAACGTGAGACCTGCCCACTTCAAACAGGGCGGACAATGAAAGTGACACAAAACTTACATACTACTATGAAAGATAGACCATTTTTTGAGTACTGAGATGGCTTTCTTTGCCAAAAAGAACATGCCAAAAACTAGGACAGTTAATTCCTGACAGAAGGAGTAGCTCTAAGACATGCTTTGGTCACTATTAAATTCAACGTTTGTTTATCTCTCAGAGGCTCCAAAGAATGCAACATTGTCTAACGAGAGAGTGGTATTACTTCAATACCTTCAGCAGAACTTCCATCCCAAAACAGAAAAACGCTCGTTGTTGCTGTCGTTTCAAAGGCCACAGATCTGCCCACACACCCGCTGCCAGTTTATCTCCTTTTGGACCCGAGCCATCTCCAAGTGATGAAGATGCCTCGTTTCCTTGCAAGGGTGTTGAAGACTCCACACTTTTAGGGTTTTGCGGTCTGCGAGGGATATGGTTGCTTGCGGATACCTCAAGTCTCTGTAAAACGGACTCTGCCAACGTAGGTGCTGCGGCTAGTGTCCTCGCCACCATGTATCCTGAAAGATTTTGTTGAAAGACAAACACCCATGTCATAAAAACCAAAAAAAAGCATTGTTCAGGTTTTATGCCTTCCCTAAAGGACCAAGAAGCCCAATTTTGAGTAGGTCCTATGTGAACTTCCTTTTCTATTTATTTATCATTGACTAGCATATGCAACGTTCTTCAATGATTCCAATGATATAAAATTTGGTCCCATCTGAATAATATTTTTCACTATATGATCGTATGATTGTTTCATTTTGAAACCATGAATCCTTGGTCCTTCACGGGTTCACAAGGTTTTCAGTAAAATAAGTCTAATTTCATGACAAAATCGTGAAACAGTCTAATTGTACTGAAAAACCTGGTCACATAAACATCCAAGGTATTAGAGTTATTTGTAAAGGCATCCGGTCTTTTGTCCTCCTTTTTTCATGGACCAGAGCTGGTACTAGAGCTGGACGTCATCAATCTGACACCACTCCTCCTCACGGTCCCACCCCACTACCCAATTCTTCTCCCTCCCTCCAAATTTTTATGAATAAAAATTTCAATCTATCCAGTGTTCTATTCTGGGTCTACAATGAGATCATGCCGATCCTGTCCTTTCCAAATTACACGTCAAAAACTCAGGTTTTGAGGGACTTTACAAATAACTCTATCGTAGATCAAGGTCAGCAGATTTAATGAAAAAAAAATGGCCAGAGGAAATACCAGTTGATGGATGGACCATTCCTGCAGTTCCACCAATACCAAGCACTCTTTGGGGGATAACAGGTAACACACCACCCATAGGAATGACGCATTTCCTACACACAATGACAATCGATGAGCATGTCACTTGCTTTTGCAGGCTAATCATACTTTAAAAGAAAGTTATAAACTTTTGATTTGTGGCCGAGTATAATCGACACACAAGTACTCACTCGTCTTCCTCTATGCTGCGAACATGGATGCCTAGGTGCTTGAGTCGCAACTCCATACGTTTTTGAATGACATCCATGGGTACGCCAGGCCGTGCTACCAACGATGTTTCCTCTGGAAAACCAACATACCACACCCTGCTGGATGTCAACATGAATGGCATCATGGTTTTAGCCCTAGTGACCATCCATTAACCCCTAAAGAAGCAAGGATTCATGGTCTGTAGAAGAAATCAATGTGAATTGGAAGATAGAATGCTTTTCATGGTTGGATTTCAGCCTCAGCTTTGTCATTAGGCATTTCCAAACTTGTATAGTGGTGCATATCTTAACCCCTAAAGGACCATAAGTCCACCAACATAAGCATTATGGATCCGGAAGTTATCATGACAAGTAAACTGACCTAGAAATATGTGATTCGCTGAAAAAGGCATGGCATACAAGAAGGTCGGCAGCTTCAAATTGCCCTCCATCAACTCTTTGTTCCCTTGCAAATGTGAGTCCCGCCAGTCCATGAATAGCATCTTGTTCACATCAAAAGGGTGGCTGTCTACCTATAAAATGATAACACAATCATCACAAAGTTATGCATTGACTTAGTGAATAAAAGAATGTTATATGCAATCGAAGCCCAACAGCCAAATTGAGTACATAAACGTCGAAAAAACATGTTACCTCCGCAACAATTCCGTAAGCAATTTGATATCCTGGATTGAAAGGCTTGTCGTACTTCACGAGCCGCCTTGAATGTCCCGTTGCATCAAGCACAACGGCTGCTTCAATCAGCGTGCCATCCTCACATGTCACAAAGGACTTGGAAGGATTGTGGTCCACATCCTTGACCTACAAATAAACAAACAAACACCATCTCCTCATCAATCAATGAACCCAAACATCGAAAAAGACATCCTCAAATTAACACAATTTTAGATTCGTGATTGAACCAACAAAAAATAAGTTTGTCTACACTTAGGGCCAAGTTCCATGGGTAAAGTATCTCACTAAAAGAGAAGTTTTTAGGAACTTCGGGGGACCAAGTTCCAGATTTCAAGTGAGCATTTCAGAAAAAAGTGGTGGAGAAGTTGTCATGTAGTATGCGGGTTCTCGAGCCAAAGACTTCATGGCAACTCCTTCCTAACCAATCAAATTTGTTCATGTTTCACCTCAAGCAAGTCCATGGAACTTCATGACCAAGTATGAGACAAACCCAAGTTCCACTTTTCCCCTCCTCTTGCCTACTTCCATGGGCAACTTCTCAAACCATGGAACTTGGCGAGCATCGAAAGACATGCAGATAATAATAGAGTTATCCTCAAATTAACACAATTTCAGGTTCATGATTGAACCACCAAAACAAACTTTGTCAACACTAAATCATTATTATTCATGAGATTCGCTAAACATCACTCAGTAGATTCAACCCTACCATTTCCCTGAAAAAAGAAAAAAAGGCTTACCAACACCTATTCACAGAATTTTTTCACTAAAACAAGGCTAGCATCTGCACTGTGAATGAGATAACACTAATATTGATTCCTAAATCATAGAATACCATGAAAAAACACATTAGATTGTCAAAACAAAGTTTGTCAACACCTATTCATTGTTATTAATTCACTAAAACATCATTCATTAGATTCAATCCTACCATTTCCCTGAAAAAAGAAAAAAGGCTTACCAACACCTATTCACAGCATTTTTTCACTAAAACAAGGTTAGCATCTGCACTGTGAATGAGACAACACTAATGTTGATTCCCAAATCATAGAATACCATGAGAAAACACATTAGATTGTCAAAACAAAGTTTATCAACACCTATTCATTGTTGTTAATTCACTAAAACATCATTCATTAGATTCAACCCTACCATGCACTGAAAAGGCTTACCGACACCTATTCACAGCATTTTTTTCCCGAAAACAAGGACATTTCTTTTGCAATGAAAATTCCTTTCATTTGTTTCAAAAAAAAAAAGAAAAAGAAAACAAGGACAGGATCTCCACTACGAATGAGATAACACTAATATTAATTCCTAAATCATAGAATACCATGAGAAAACACATTAGATTGTCAAAACAAAGTTTATCAACACCTATTCATTGTTATTAATTCACTAAAACATCATTCATTAGATTCAACCCTACCATGCACTGACACCTATTCACAGCAATTTTTTCACGAAAACAAGGACAGAACCTCCACTATAACACTAATGTTGATTTCCGAGAAAACGAATTCCGTAACCCTAACCTTGGCTTGGTGGAATTGGACGCCATTGGTAATACAAGACTCGAGCATTTTGGATTTCAACCGCGTACGATTGACGCGTCCGTAAGGTCGCTCCAGCGTCTTCTCGATTTCGTCATCCAGGTACACAAGAGCGCTAGCCCAGGTGTAATCCAAGCAATCCAACAGATCCAGATCCTCGAACTCGTCCACCCACACGCCGTAGTTGTTGGGCCACACGCTCTGCGGCGCGGGGTCGACGACGCACACGCTCACTCCGGCTTTCGACACGCGCTGCGCCACGGCCAGTCCCGCGGGCCCGGCGCCCACCACCACCAAGTCCACCGCCCTCCGCCTCACCGCATCGAACCGCAGCAGCTCGTAATTCAAATCCTTCTTGGAAACGTACGCCGGCACAAGCTCCAGAAGCTTACTCGCCCTCACACTCACACTCACACCACGCTTGCTGCGACCAACCCCTCCTACTCGACCACAAACCTCCCGTGGAAAAATCGCGAAAGGATTTGAAGCCACATCGCTACTACGGGGAAGAGGCAGCAGCGACCTCGTGAGCTCCGCCATCGCCATTTTTTTTTCTTTCTCGCAACTCTATGACCCCCACCGCTAATAATTTCTTTGCGAAAAAAATTCTTTACTAGTAGTAGTACTCCAGTAGTGCGAAGAACCCCGAACCCATCATGAGTAGTACCCCAATCCGTGAAATGCCTAATGAGGAGCAACAAACGAGGTCTGAGGTACCATTGTGGAATGTAAAATGGGTTTTTGGAGAATTGGTGGAGGAGTAGCAGAATTTTTTGTGTTGGGAGGAGGAATTTGAGGTGAGCAGGAATTGAGGTGATTGCCACGCAGGGATTGACGAGCGCTATCTGTCAGCGGAGGAGGAAGGAAAGGATGACAAAGAGCGGTTTTAGGATAGGAGGCTTATGGCCGTGGCACAGGAGGGGGTGTTGCCGTGGGGAACGTGGGGAACATGTTCTTTTGATTGGCTAGTTGGGATTTCGGACCAAGCCTGATTTGATGAGGTGATACTGGCAATGGGGTGAGCCCATTTTCATTTTTGTTGAAGGGCCCCCAGCTTTCGGACTTCTCCAGTCATATATCCCAAAGGAGTGATATAAAAGAGTTATTGTGTGCATCAACCCGATTCAAAGATGCGTTATAAAATATTTGATGAATAACAAAAATTGAGTCAATCTACAGAGTTTCATAGTAAATGTCGATGTGAAGATCAGATTTGTACGGTTGGATTTATGATATTTTTTATTAATAAATTGTAATTGAATTTTCAATTTTTTTTTTTGAAATTCAATTATAATCGTAAATTAACTAAAGATAATAATAATAATAATTTGTAATAAATTTGGAATAGCATGCACTATGAGATGGTATAATTTTCATTATTTGATTCTACTTATATTGGAAAATTATGTTTAAGGTCTCACTCTTTTCGAACTAAGAATGAAACTTGACATGAATCAATTGTGTTGTTGTTTTTTTAAATCACAATCTATTATTTTGAAGATCCATACTTTAGAAATGATAGTCAACTAGCACAAGAACCAAGAAAAATTTGGATGAATGAAAAATATCTATGTATGTAGTCAAGAGCATAATTTGAATTTGTCCATTATTTAATATGTGGACGCAGGTGGGTCAAAAGGTTAATTCCTAAAACACCAAGGATTCATAGTATAAAAATCAATTTCAAAAAACTGAATACTTTGATTGAAAAAAAACATATGTTATTTTGTGACAAAATCAAAGAACAAAATAAGTTTTTTTTTTTTTTTTTTTAATTTTTTTTTTGGGATATGTACGTTAATCAAGATTTGAAGTACTAAAATTTGAATCACACTTGTAATACACTCAAACCTTTTTGAATCTAAATTACCTTTGAACTATGAGTGTTGCATCTAAGAGATATTCATGGAAGTGTCTTTGACTGCTATAATTGCTCAATACCCCTTAGTCCTAAGAGCCTCAACTATTTTTTGAAAGCCTCATTTATTCTTGCGTTTGCATTAGATTAGTTTTCTGTATGGCCAATTTAAATGCTCTCTACAATAAATGTCAACATTTTAGTATTTTTTTTGAGTACCATCAATAGTAGAAAATTGTAATAAAATGTACAATTGCTTAAGAGTATTAGATACTGACAGTTATTAATTACGAATAACTTTAGCACAAAATAATTTTGTGCCAAAACTACTAAAATTTGCCCCATATTGGATATTTTATATTATCGATATCATGCCTATTTTTTAATATTTAAACAAGTATCAAATAGTGAGGTGCCAAAATTACAAGTAAGGTTTGTATGATAGGACTTAGAAGAATCTTATTTCTTAGAAGTTACATGTTTACAAGTCACATGATTGTTTGGATGGTACTCACATAATTCTAATTTGGTAAATTTTGAATCCACATTTATTTGCAAATGTGGTTTTAGAACACGTAATACAATCAAACCCCTTTAACCCCTAAAGGTCCTCACCTCTTTTGCAAAAGTCAAAGCACTATAATTTGCATACTTTAAATATCACATTGAATGATTTATAAATTTTCATAGATAATCATCGACATTATGAAGGTATGACAAAATTTTCAACATGGTTGGAAGATATTTTGAATATTTACAAATTTTATGATGTAAACAAGGTAAAAATTCAAAATAAATATGTTTTTGTCAAATTTAATATCAAAAATTATATTTAAGGTAGATAAAAGTTATATTTACATGGAGTAAAAAATTGAAGGTGAAGAAATTAAAAGAGACTTATGATTGAAGCATCTTTAGAAAGCCCTTTGTATTTTGGACACTCAAAATTCAAAGTTCTCAACGGTGGAAAAGCTTCAAATGAAGTTTATTCTCCAATCCCAATGGCCAAAAGATGTATCATAACTTAACTTAAACATCTAATGAAAACACCAACTACAATAAAGCTAAGACACTTGATTTTTGGGGCCTTTGACCAAAAATCAAGCATAATTGGGTTGATTGGTCCTTTAGGGGTTAATATTACAACATAGAGTCTCAACTTTCTCACTGTGACATAACTTGAATATATGACAAGTGTACTACAAATAATGATAGTCTAACAAGTTTGTGAGATATTAGAGTTATTCGTCAAAAGCAAAAATTTGCGATCCACTTCGAGCAATGAACAACTAGAAAAATGTTGAACGAGTTGCCGTAAAGACCAAAGTAACTAAACACCAAACAAAGTCTAGAATCCTTCAACACCCAAGTGTAGAGAGTTTCATCAACCCTCATTCATTTCTAGAAACCTACTTAAATCCATGTTTTTTTGCCAAAAATTATAACTTCATTGTAACCATCACATAACTCGTGACATTTGCACGAGTGGCTCATTGGTGCCTGCAAACTCTCTATTTCAAACCTCTTTGGACTAGGGTTTGTGAAGAACTCAAGTTGTGTGTAGAAAAAGTGTTAAGACGTTTAAGGTGTAAATTCATAACCACTTAGAGGATTGCAAATTCGTAACTGTTTACATAAACCTTTCAACCTACACGTATCAAGTTCAAGAGTCGAGGATACGTTGGTTGCAAAGAAGAACGAAGTTGCAAAAGTAGCAAAAAGCTCGATGAGTGCCCATTGAAAAAAAAGATGACATCATCTCGGAATCCCACATTTTATAGGTGAACCCCTAGGAGATGCTCAACTGGCTCCCCACAAGTAGCATCAAGTCTAACCACCTCCTAATCCTTGCCAAACCCCCTTTGCTCATCTAAAGTTCTTACGGTCTTTCTAATTTTCAAGATACACTCAAAGTATGGGTAGGCAACACAAAACCCAATTACAAAACTGATCTTGATTGTAGCCTAATTGACATATACTTTCATTTTTCTGAAATCAAAAGCACATTTTTTGTTCCATAACAAAACAACCGTTTGCTTATTCTGCTCACCTATTGTGCCCGAGCTTACGCGCAATACATTGTATTAATTACCCAATGACGCCATGGCTCGCCCAATCAATTTCTTTATGTATTTGTAATCTCAAAGGTGCGTTTTATTTCTGAACAGAGGGAGTAACAGTACTCTACAATGTCATTTAGAGAAGATCGTGATAAACAGGCTTGAGTGTACACACTCTTAAATCAGGTACAGAAAAGAAATGGCTACAACTACAAAACTGTGGCCTTAGCAGGACCCAACAGAAAGGCTTCCAACTCGTACCAACTGGAGACGGTGAAGACACAGCCACTCAGTTTCTGGCTTTCATCCATGTAACTTGCCTGCTCCAGAGCCAAAGCCTTCCTGAAAAGCGAAGTCATTTTCTTCCCATACACCTGCTTCAGAGTGCTACTGTCCCCGAGTATGATCCCTACATCTGCTCTGAGCAGGCAGAGAAGATCAGTTAAACTGTCACCAACGTAAACAGAGTGCACTTGTTGCTGGCCAGGATCACTTCCTTTGAGGTGGTCCAAGATCTGCACCAAGTGTCTCAGTTTGTCAACAGCAGTTTCAACGTTGAGGATCATCTTCCCTGTGGATGTGTCTTCGTCAAACTCCAGTTCATTGGCATTGATATTCGAAATCTGGATTTCACCTGCATACAAAACAGGTATCTATGTGAAGACTTTTCTTTTGAAGTACACCAATCAGCATCTGAGAATGGTGCCATAATATTTTGCATCATAGCATATAGTTTTTAATAACTGTACGAATAAACTAAGAGTTGATTATGCAAAAAACAATAGGGGTTGTAATTGGGTGTAGTTACTATAAAAGTTCAGACGTTCAACGAAATTGGTGTACTTTTTGTACACTTTGAGCTTGTTATTATCATACTCTCCAATATCACATTCTAGTATACTTGCTAGTGTGTGACACTTTCCACATGTCAAGTTCTGAACTCATGTAATTTGGTTGTCAAAGGGAGGTTAGAACAGAGTTTTGAGTGTATCTTGCATCTTAGCATATAGTTTTTGGATAAACTAAATGAATAAACTATGGATTTTTCAAGTGTTGATTATAGGTATATTTATAATAAACTCATGTAGGCAAAAACTGTAGGGGTGGCTTTTGGATGAGAGTTGCAATTAGGTGTAGTTACTTTTAAGGTTTAGACATTCAACGAAAATGATGTGATTTTTGTACACTTTGAACTTGTTATTATCACACTCTCCAATATCACATTCCGGTATACTTGCTATTGTGTACACATGTGATAGGACAAGTTCTGAACTCACGTATATTGGTTACCGAGGGGAGGATGGAACAGATTTTTGAGTGTACCTTGTTCTAAAACAGCTTCAATGAATGTATTACTCCAACAAACGGAGAGTATGTGAGTGTCAACATGAAACGCTTGGGAGCCCAGACGCTTGAAAAACTCGGAACAGCCCTCACGAAGAGGCATGGCATTCCCCGCGTCTCTAATAGCAGCTACGGACAAGCCTTTCAGTACTTGAGCCTCTTCCACTCTTTCATTCGCCTTCTGTTCAAAGTCGGACATTTCCTTGAGAAACTCTTGAAGGCCCTCTGCAGTGGGTGCTTTGCCACTGCCTGCACATTCCATCGGTATCGTAATGAGAGAGCAGACAAACTCATGCTCTAATATACTGATCAATACACTCGGTTGGCATTCAATTAGCAAGCATGACCATGACTACATGTCTTCTGATCTTTGAATGGAAATCATGGGGTTGTCTACTATCCCTTCAAGAGTGATTTACAACCTCCCACTTTGAATGAAATCATCGTACATTGAGTGAGAAAATTTTGATCTCAAAGAGAGTTTGGCTTTTGTAGTACCCAAGGTGAGCTCCATCGAGTGATCTCCCAATGAAAGCACACTTGTAATCGGGGGTGTCACTACTTTTACGAGAAGTTTGATTCTGTGAAGATTGAGAATCTAGGGAGAGAATCCTGGCCATTCTCCATGAAGAATAATGTGACTCCCCTTAAGGCTGTGTGAAGATTGAGAACAGTAGCAACAAATGACCGGGGTGAAAACGCAGAGTGCAGAAAGGCGGAAGACGACAAAAAAATTGCAGAAGTGCACATGGCAACAAGCAGGGGATGAAAAAGAAGAAGACGAACGGAGTGAGAAAAAAGTAGGGGTGAAAACTTCTCCATGGCTTCTCAATCTTCATGCCCATTTTCACCTCTGGAGGAGAAGAATGAAGCCCTTCACAATCTTTAAAAAATGGGTCCTCCACAATTCAAGGAGAAAGTGCCATGACATGTATGCATTCTCTGAAGATTGAGAATGGGAAGAAAGAGCCATGACACCCCCCCTGTTGGTTAAAATGGTTAAAATGCTTGAGAGAGTGTCCTCACCATGATCTAGATTAGACAGGCCTCGATTCAAAACCTCTTCATACTCGTCCATGTACCGCATGACAAGATCGTCCCATTTCTTTCGCAACAAGCTGGCCCCTGAGTCACCAACTGAACGACCACCGTGAGTTGTTTTCCCCGCAATTTGTACAGTCAGGTCGGCCAACACGGGGCATGAATCAGAGATCGTGCATGTGGAGTCGAAGTCTGACACAAGCAACAGACGGTTCTCTGGAGTCTTCGCTTGGCATTTGAAGAAGGGTATGTGCACAGGCCCTAGTAACTGGGCACTGAAGAAATCCACCTCTAAGTTCATGGCATGCCGATAAAGATTATATAAAGTAAATCTCTCCTTGTCTCCAGTCAACGTCTCAGTTAGCTTGTCTAGCAGTTGCTCAACCTTTGAAGCCGCTGCCTGCATGCAAACATTGTTCCCTCAGAACATGTGATATTCTGCAGCTGGAAAAACAAGGCGAAATACAAAACATGATGAGATTTCTCGCTCATAAAATACACAACACCTGTATTCTGACTTAACCAAAGTTGGAATATATACAGTGACTCCAAAAACCGAGTCTATGCATCAAACAAGGACTTTAGTGGGCCTTTCACAAAAAGATAATGATATATTTAGGAAATGTAAAATGTAACTATGAAAGAACTATAAGTTAACTGTCAGATGATGTCATGGTGACGTCATCAACTTCACTAGGGTTTCAGTGAGAAGAAAAGAGACGTCGACGTCGCAGAGACTCAGTTTTTGAGTTGCCGCTTGCTACCTTCTGTGAGAGCTCTCATTTTCTTGTTTCTTCATCGTTTTGAGTCAATTTTTTTTTGTGGGTTTCGTGTGTTTGTCTTGAATACTTCTTGTGGCTTTGTGGAAGTTGTATAGAAAGATGAGACCTATTTCACGAGAGAAAGAGCAAAATATTGTAGCATTGATAGAGAAGGGGAGGAGCAGTAGAGAGATTGCAAAGAGCGTGGGTTTGGCACAATCTACAGTTAATAGAGTGAGAAAGAGGCTTTCTACAGGTGTAGCATTGTCTAAAGGAGGTCGTCCAAAGGTCCTAACAAAGTGGGAGAAGCGTTATGCGTCACGGCTAGTTACTGTTGGCGGTTTAGAAACTGCAACAGAGGCAGCAAAAGTGCTTCGAAGAGAGACAGGTGTAAAGATGTGCAACAATACCTTGAGGAATGCATTGAGGGAACAAGGATTGTCTTCTTTTATAAAGGTTAAGAAGCCTGCTTTGAGTCAGAAAAACATCAAAGACAAATTTCGCTTTGCTCAAATGCACAAAGATTGGACTGTGAGTGATTGGGAGCAGGTTGTGTTTAGTGATGAAACTAAAATATGTCGTTTCAATTCAGATGGGAGGAGTTGGTGTTGGGTAGAAGACAAAGAAAACATCCCTGTGCGTGCTGTGAACCAAACTGTGAAGCATGGTGGAGGCTCTATAATGCTTTGGGGTTGTTTGATTTGTAGAGGATTGGGGTCATTGCAGAATATACAAGGGCGCTTGAATGCTAGAGGCTACATTGCAATTTTAGAGCAAGATTTGTGTGGTACATTGCTTGCATTTGGATTCAATCTTGAAGAAATCATTTTTCAACAAGATAATGCTGCTGTGCATACAGCCAAGATTGTTCGAGAATGGCTTGGGAAGCAACCATTTTGTGTTTTAGAGTGGCCTGCACAATCCCCTGACTTAAATCCTATTGAGCACATATGGGCTTTACTAAAACGGTGATTGAACTCATACTCTAGTCCTCCCAGTGGTATTATTCAATTATGGGCTCGAGTGCAAGAAGTTTGCAACTCTATCAGTCTAGAGGAGTGTAGAGGATTGTATGCTAGCATGCCTGATCGAATTGCAGCTGTTTTAGCTGCAAAAGGGCGATGGACAAATTTTTGAGTGTCTTCTACACTCTAGTGCAAAAACCGAGTCTATGTACACACTTTTCTTCAACATCTATATCTACTTTGTTGTAATTGAAATCATGATTTTATCATTACAGTGGTGTGTAGAACTTTATACTCTACAATTTTTGTTTTTATGGCTTTTCATTTCGATCACTCTTGTTTCCTATATTGTCATTTGAAGTTTCAAGTTCCTTGCATAGACTCGGTTTTTGGAGTCACTGTATAACAAGGTTTTCAGTAAAATTAGAGTGCTTCAGGAACTTTTAAACCGCACCATAAAGAGATGGAGGACGATCTCCCTAAGAATCGTGACAAAGATTTTTTTTTTTTTTTGAAGCCATCTAAAAGTTCCTCAAACAGTCTCATTTTATTTAAAACACTGTTATATTCCATCAATCAGTCCCATGCCTTATACCTCAAACTCTACAGCAGAATATGTGTCAATCCAGTCTTGATATGGGTGATCAGGCACTTGAGTCATGTGCTTTTGAATCTCCTGTCCCAAAAATGCGTACAACCGCATGCAGGGAGTCATTGCAGCTATAATCTTAGCACTTTTGATTCCCAACTCGTTGTTTCCAGTAGCCGCAAATTGCAGAAAATCACAATACGCCACGGTTGCCATGTTTGGTTCAAAGCTCTTCTGATCGGTAACATCTAATGCCTGTAATCAAACAATAACCATCTGATCTTATTCAGTAACACGCACACCACAAGAAGGCAACGACCTAATCAACTACTACGTAATTTGGAAGTACAACAACCAAATACAATAAAAAGAAATTGGTGAATCGCAGTGAATAAAAACATCAGGGTCAAAACAACTGCAATATATGATCCTAGAAAGTATTTACAATCCAAAAGAACTGCTACCTAGTGATTCTACTGAATGTTCATTAGTTAATTACATGGTACAGTAACTCCAGAGAGTGGAGAGCTCAAAATTTAGAAACCGCTCTTGCATATGTCCAGGAATCAATGGATGGAAAAAACAAGATCAAGGGTAAGAAAGACCTGCATCACGGACGAGTGCAGCGTGAGCACTTCCTGTACAGCTCTCATGAGGGAATCAATAGTGGCCTTCGCATCTTTGTCCTCTGTGCTCTCCATAGCCGTTTGGTACCTGTAAAACATGCGCTAAGAAAAATGAAGCTTTCATCATAGTAAGGAGCTAACAGACGTTATTGAACCTCATTTTCTAAGCACCACCAAATTTCTGAAATGGATGCAAAGAGGTGGCAGAGATTAGTGATATGCAAATAACAAGTGCACACTCATAACATTCAGTAGCCAACACTGGGTCTGTACTAGAATGTCAAGAATATCTTCCATCATCATCCACAATGCAATCTGTAGGTATCATCTTTGACCGGCAACTACAAGTATATATTACTTGTACATGTAGGTGACCTTGCCACATGGAATGTTGTGCATGTTTGAAATTAGCCACAAGCCATAACTAGCTGCACATGAAGATTGTGCCAACTTTATTTATCCACAACCCAATACTTTTGCCATTCTCAATAACCACCTTGCAACCCTCTCATGTGTACCACGGTTTCTCATTCATCTATAACTTGAATGAAGCCTCTTCATAATGATGGAACCAAAAGACAATCCCAATGATGGCTACTGAATGAGTGTGCAAACAAGTGTAATACATCTAATGACAGGCATGTGGTTACATCAATGTAAAAAGGAGTCAACAAAAAACAGGAAAAGGTTGATTTATAAATCAAGGGATTTGAGAAATAGTGGTTAAGAAGTAACATACCCACTCTTAAAAGCCTGCAAGAAGTAAGCATCCTGTGCCATGTAACGTTGAAACGCTTGTTTGGGCAAAGTGCCAGCCGCCAAGGAAACCACAAAAGGATGGTAGAGTGATGCGTAGGCCTCTCTTCGACAACTGTCCCAGAAGATTTTCGCCAACTCTGGCTTCATGGCCTGTGTGCTAAAATCCATGGCTGCAACCTGTCCCAAAGCAGGAAACGCTTTACATCTGCATCATCAAAGACAGCAAACCTTTGTAATTATTCTCCAGTGATCCAAAATTGGATCAGAACAATATTTCCACAACTCCATCCACATCCTAATCTGTGCCACATAACATACTATAGCACTCTCCACAACAGTGCCAAGAGTCCATTTATTCCTCACCCAAGCCCTTTTTATTCCAAGCAACAATTTGTTCATACAATTGGTTTTCTTAACGGGAGTGCCATGTGTATGCTCTCTATAGTGAATGCAAGACTTTAAGTATTTATTTATTTATTGACATCTATAATGGAGAAATGAGCTCTTACAACCAATACAGAATGTTATGCAAGGTCACAAGTAACAACCAAGCCCCTTGAACATAATGGAGCCCATAGCATTGCATACGGAGAGCACAGTTACTATCATTCTTTAATGTTTAGTGTTATGTTGTGCTTGTTTTTAGATCCTAAGATCCAACCATGGAAGTAACATAAAAGTATTGTGAACTACATAACCAATGAGCCGCAATAGTAGCGAGTAGGTTATGGGACAAGATCACGCTTCAATCTACAGCTTTCAGTTTTGGACTTTTTATGGATTGAAGGATGCACAAAGATGAGATAAAAAAGAGAAGACTTATGGGTTCTAACCCTCTTTTCACTACTAGATAATGAGAGAGTGACACAATTGCCTTAAAATTTGAACGTAACATTACAAAAATGACATCCCTACTCCATGTTAATTCTCTACTTTCACATTACCTAGTCTTAACATCTATTAAGATTTAATTAATAAATCAGGGTTTAGGGTCTCCTAGAGGTTGATCACATCGACCTTTGGTTTTTATAAATACACTCTCCTGATTGAAAACAAACAGGAGACCAATCAGGATTCATGCATTGATTGTATTGTGAAAAATCAATGATTCGGCAGGGCTAAATTATATCGATCTCCAGAATCAGCGAAGAGCATTGCCTGTGTTGATGATTAACCCCTAAAGGACCAAGGATTCATGTCGAATTCAATTGATCCTATTATATGAAACCAAAATTTAAATCACTCGAATCAGTGAAGAACATTGCATGTGTTTGTCAATGAATAAATAAATTTGAACCAAAAAAAGTCCATATAGAACCTACTCAAAAAGAAAACTTGAGGTCCAATTTGGGCTTCTTAGTTCATAGGGGTTAAATGAAAAATAAAGTTGAACAAAAGAAAGCCCTCATATGACATCCTCCAAACTGCTCAATATAAATAAATGAGACGCTACTCGATCCTTTAGGTTAAAAAGATTCACATCAAAGTCCACATTGCTCAAACCACTCATACCGTACCCTTAGGTCAGTTTCAATACTAGCGTGTCAAAATAGCTTAATTTTAGAAATCAGACTGTACAAAAATGCCATTTATTAATTTTCAAAAATTTGAAAAATCTGTCAATTATGGCGATTCGGATTTCACAAAGAAGTTTGAATAAGTTTTTCTTTCTTTTTCGGATATTAGAGTTAGCCGAAAAGAAGGCCATGGAACATGCCTTTTCAACCTTCTTTCAAGCACTCTTTTGAGCTCCCTTGACCTATGTTTGGGTTGAATAGTGTCGTGTCATAACCTGTCCCCTTGTGGGCCATGGGCTTGGAGCTTTGGTAGGAGGTGTGGAAGTCATTGCGAGGTGTGGAGAATAATGACAGTGGCTTGCTTTAGATTGTCTCCCAACTCCTCTTGAACTAGTTTTCGGTCTATTTATATTTCAATATGAGTTCAAGAGGAGTTCAAGAGGAATTTGCTAAAACTTTCCTCTTTGAGCTGACTTTTCGGTTAACTCTATTGGTCTACAAGTTTATCAAAAGTTGGACATGCT
Organism: Pohlia nutans; assembly: GCA_022496805.1. Taxonomy (NCBI): domain Eukaryota; kingdom Viridiplantae; phylum Streptophyta; class Bryopsida; order Bryales; family Mniaceae; genus Pohlia; species Pohlia nutans. The sequence goes on along the minus strand of CM040095.1, from coordinate 10,784,981 downwards.
TCATTTTTTTCTTAATTATTTACGAAACTGACTCGTACTTAGGGTAAATCAAAGCTCACGGTCCATTCAGAAAAATCTTGATTGACCGGAAAGAAAAGCAAAAATAAACCCCGCAAAAACCCCAAGGAAAGACATACCGAGAGTGGCTGAAACGAGCAGGGGCAATGGATGACGCGCTGTTCCGCGCAGCAGGATCAGAGAAACGGGAATTGTTGAGCTTGGGAAGGAGGAGGGGAGATGAGTGGGGAATTGAAGGGCGATGGAAGTGGCGATGCAAGAATCCGACCTGCAATCGACCTGCGCATCTGTACATGCCTGCTGCACAACGCCGACAATTCTATAGCAGAAATCTGTTGGCTGGGGTGCACATTTCTGTTGGGAAGTTCAAAGGAGAATGCCACTGCCTTCAAATGCCCCGAGCAAGGTCTGTCTGCATTCGTGTGTGTAAGACCGTGGGTGCTGTGTGTACAACCGCGGGTAAGACCGTGGGTGTTGTGGGTACGACCGTGGATACTGTGGGTAAGACCGTGGGTGTTGTGGGTGTTGTGGGTACGACCGCGGGTGCTGTATGTGATACCAGTCATAGCATAATAGAGCAAGTGCAATGGATCACCCTTTTTAAAACTGAATTGAAAGAGAAGTTTTACGGTTGGTTGTCCTATTACCCACCACTGCCCCAAAACCAATCAGCCTAATTTCTAAATTTTCAAAGGGAAGATGTACCTCATTTGTACATTAGAGCGTGTGATTGGTTTTAGGTCAACCTATGACTTTCACTTTGAAAATTTGTACTTATTCAAATAATTATCAAAATAAATAAATTAAATATGAAAACTTCATAATTTCTTATTGCTAAAAAAGGAAAATACTCAAATTATCAATTCATCTATCCCATGTACAATGAATGTCTTAACTGATCGGTTTTAGGTGCCTCAACCTTACTTCGATTCATATTTCTAAGTAATGAAGGAATGTTATTTGTATTTTATGAATCTTGGGACTATTGTGTCATTGCCACGTATTCTTAGTTTTTAATTGTAATTAGATGGTGGTTCCATTGCAAAAGGGTGTTGGTTCAATATGCTATGGTGTTTTTTTTTTTTTTTTTTCACTACCAAATTTTTACAAAAGATAATTTCCTGCACCAAGCCTATAGGAAAAATAAGTTGTGAATGAGCATCTAAATACCAAAGTTAGTCCAAGTCAAAGTCGAAGGTTGCCAATCATTGGTAAGAAAAAGGTGCCTAGAAAAGGTACATATTACTTAATACTATGCAATATAAACTACAATTTGCCTCATTACACTTTCCTTTGGGGGGAAAAGTTATAGAAAAAAATATATATCTTAGCAAGTTGCAAGTTTTACTCTTATATTTTCACTAGTTTGCTAAAAACGCAGACCTCAATGTTGGAAAATAAAATGAAATAATAAAATAAAAATGTGAGACTGTAACTTTTGTAGGTATGTCACACTTCAAATTGAGGAATTAACTCCTAATAGACCAAAAAGCCCAAATTGGGCCTTTTTTAGATTAGATATTTTTCTTTTGTAGTTTGGAGTAGGTCCTATGTGGACTTCTTTTTATTCAAATTTTTTTGTTGCTGGATTCAATAGCATATATCCATAATCTTGAAACATTTATTGTTCATCATATCTGCAATCATCCTAAGATTTTCATTTTTTCATGCACAAAATACGATAACCTATTCAAGTAAGCCATAATTATACTTAAGTAGAAGGGTGCATTCAAATATGTTGGCGAATTGAATCAGAACAACATTTCCTTTCTTGTATGCAAAAATACATGATTGCAATGGAACATCAACTCGTTTATAGGTTATTAAACCCTTGAACGGCCCAAAAGCCCTTTTTGACTGCATAGTATATTCTATATTTGGTGGTATTTCATCAAAATAAAATCAATAATCTTGATCATAAGTAGATGAAAATATATTACAATTCCTATATTAAACTACAATTGAACATGTATACGGTTAAATACGAGTTGTACAGAGGGACCCAAGCGCTTTTAAACGGTTGATGCCTCCTTTTCACGAATGCTCATCAATTCAACTTCAACGGTAGGTGGCTAAGTGCCAAGCTCACAATCATATTCCATGAAAACATATTTCTCTGAGCCACAACAAGTGATCCACTCGTCAATGCTTATGCAATGGATCTTTACTTCACTACCGTATACTGTTCATAAGCTCTAATGTCCTCATTCAAGATCCCTACTTCAGGATGGTCCCTCCAAAACCGAGCAGACATATCCAGGTTAAATCTAGCTCTCAGAGTGTTTTTCATTGTTCTCTTCTTCACTCCAGAGTACGGTGTGAAGATTTGAACATGGATATCGTCCCGGTGTGTTGTAGTAGTAATAGAACCCAAACCTATTTTGTATTCCGGTTCAACTGTAAAGAGTCCATCCTCTGGGTCAAACCTTTCTCTGAGCACAAAGCATGCCCCTTTGGTGGTGGGTCGAACAGGTCTTAACACGGGCATCATCTCATTACAACTCACCATCTTGAAAGACTTGGAATGGAGCACGGCATTGAGAGATTCTTCATCCATGTTGGCCATGAGGAAATGGGAGAATCTTAACTTGAAGCTCATCCATGGGTCTATATCTAAGTCTGGGATGGTCAAAAATATCCCATGACAAGCAATAACAATGGCTGCATAGACCTTGCCCCAGGTGACTCCTCTGGTGACTCCCAGGACCACTGTATACAGTGCCGAATGAAACTGCCACGCCCTGCGGTTCTTCAGCGAGACAATGAGGGTGTGGGTGACGCCCTTTGTCACGGGGTAGATGAACAGCCGTAGGAAATAAAACAGGCATTCCCTAGATGAAACCAATGCTGTAAGAAATACGAGTTTTAAAAGTTGGGAGGGTTTCGCAAGAAACATAGAAGTACACTGAAAAAAAGCCCCTGCAATGTATAACAGGATTTTAGCAGGCCAAGTATGAGCGGTGGTATCGAAAAGAAGTATCCAAGCAATCCACTAGCAGCAGAACGACGTAGGCAGCACTAAGAAGAAAGTGAAACACAGGTGACGCAAAAATTCACGTTCCGATGGATATTTCGCCAGCAGAAACCTGTACCAGTAAACGGTTCGAGGGAAGGAAACCCTGAAGGAAGGGAGGGAAGAGAATGGCAACATGATGTATACAATCCACAAGATCGGGTACACTATCACCTTGCCAAGGAGCTCCATGGATGCCCAAACAACAGAACGCAGACTGTGTCAATTTGGCAGGAAGACTGAGATTTGAGAAGCGAGGAAGGGGATGATCTGCAGCAAGCATGAGCACGAGTGTGCAGACATTAATATACAGTGGTTAGCAAAAGTGTTAGGACAGTAATGACAATCTCAGTTTAGTAATAACACTTGTCAAGTTTGGTAGGTAGGTGTTGATTTTTTCAGCTAATTACAACTAAAGAGCCATTTGTAAACTAGAAAGAGTACCATCATTGACATTGAGCCACTTGTAAGGGCAGCAGTTCATGATGTGTCAATCATGGGTGTCCAATTCATTATGCACACAAGTTGTGCATCTAAAAAATCTTGAGAATGAACATGTATTTATGGAGACCTCTTGCATTTCATGATTCATTGTGATTGAGTAAGATTGCTCTTGATTAGCTATGGCTCCTAGAAGGTCTCTTGCTGAATGTGAGTTAGTTCTTCAGATGCATGAGAGAGGGAATTCGTACTCTGAAATTTCAGCGGTTTTAGGCATCTCTCGAAGCACTTGCCATGCTATTGTGCAGAGGTTTACAATGAGAGGTCGTTTGGCTCAGATGGGAGGCAGTATTGTTGGAGGAAGAGAGGAGAGCATCTTTTAGATCAGCATGTGCAACCTACTATCAAATTTGGGGGTGGAAACATTATGGTTTGGGAATGTATGACTTGGGAGGGAGTTGGCAACCTTCGTCTTATAGAAGGGAACATGGATAAGTTTGTGTATCGAGAAATTTTAGAGATGGAGCTCATGAATACTATACACATGCATGATTTAGGAGAGGAGAATGTTATTTTTCAGCACGACAACGATCCCAAACATACTTCTAAGTATGTTACAGATTGGTTGTTAGCACAGGAGTTTCAACTAATTTGGCATCCGGCTCAATCTCCTGACTTGAATCCTATAGAACACCTTTGGAATGAAGTAAATCGTCGTATGAGAATGTCGGAGAAGAAACCCACTAACAAGAAGGATTTGTGGGAGAAATTGCAAGAAATTTGGTATAGCATTGAGATTGATACCGTGAGGAAATTGATCATGTCTATGCCTGAGAGAGCTGCAGATGTTTATCAAGCAAAAGGTGGCTATACACGATGGTAGTCATTATGATTGTACATTCAAGTTTTTAGGTAGTCATCATGATTCTACATTCAAGTTTTTAGCTTGATTTTGTAGCTCATGGCTTTGTTTCCCATTTAAATAGATAACCACTTCACTGTTTGCATAAAAAATTGGACACCCACATCATGTGTTTTATTTTTGATTGATTTCTTGATTGACATTTTTGATTATGAATGTTATGTTACATGTTTGTTGTAACTATGTGATTGTATGTTTAAATTTTTACAACTTGAATGTGAGTTATGTAGGAAAACTAGCTCATATTGGAAGTGGAAGTGTCCTGTCCAAACACTTCTGCTGACCACTGTAGAAGCCCAAAGTAGAAAGAGATATGAGAGGAGATGAAAACAGTAACCGGGAAGAGGGCCATTTCCTGTGGGGCCAGTGATCTTAGAACCACTTTATGACAAGGTGTTACCTCCCACATAAATGATAGAGACTTTTGCTACCTTGTGAATGTACTACTCATGATACCTCTATAATATCCCGCAATACCCTTGATATATTAAGGTGATACCATACTGATATCCGCGGATATCACCTCATGAACACAAGGCACCTTGACACATTCACCAGGTAGTAAATGGTACAAAAATGGTGGTGAATTCGTGGTGAACACTTGCTAAATTTAACAGTTGCTCAATTTAGCAAGTGTTCACCACGAATTTACCACCATTTTTGTACCATTTACTTGGCAGTGAATCGGTCAAGGTTCCCTATGGAAGTTGCTACATATTTATAACATGATGAGCACTCTCGCTACTTTTCAAAAAAAAATCATCTTCTTTCTTTGTATGTTTAGCAGCGCCATATTTTTGGGTAGAAATCCAGCTAAGTTTAGCCAGTTTTGAGATTACTGTGTGGGGCGCTTCGAATGTCAACTGGTCAGATCCTTTCCTACAGTAGATACTGTACCGGCCCTCACGACGTGGGTCATGTCCTGAAATTCTTGAGTAACTTATTCAAACTGAGTGAAACATATGGTAGCATGGGATTCAGGCATGTGCCGCGCACCCTTTTTCGGAATTCTCACTTTCGTTGAGCTATCAAGGTTCATATTCTTTTCGCTTGAATGCATTCTCAATTGCACTAGTAACAAAGTGCGTTTAGGATTTGTTTTAGTTCGAGTAAATTTCTGGCTTTTCTTAATTGTTGGAAAGGTTTGTTCTGTCATGAGCATCGTTGAATATGTTTAGAGTTTTTCCTTCAGTTTATCGCTCTCTTTTTATTTCATGTGCACATGCATCTTCAGATTCGTCCTGAAGACTTATTTGATTCTTCAGATGATGAAGAAACCAGAGCCGTAACATAACCTACTGGGAAAATGACTGGAAAAGCTTGCCTATGGCCAGCCGAGGAAGTGATATAGAGAAGAAATCTGGAGCAAAAATGGAGAAAAATGGATGAAAAAATGTTAAAATTTTATTGTACAGTGGGGTACCAATCAAAATGTCGTTTTCGAATTCGCAGTGAGAAAATTTCAGTTTTGCCAACTTTGAAAGTCTCCCAAGAGCTCAAAAATTGGTATTTTACCACGAAAATTTTACCAAAGAATTATCTTCAAGTTAATTATACATACGTCAGATTTGTAGGTCAAAAGATTCACCGAAAAAAAGTTATTCAAAATCTACCAACATTGGTATTTTTTCACTGCTGCCAACTTTGACAGCCTCCCAAAGATTGAATTAATTTTTTTTTGCCATGAAATTCTTGGAACAAAAACCTCTTTATGTTAGTATCATATGATAAAAATTTCAAGGCCAAAAGATTAATGCAAAAAAAGATATTAACAATCTACCAACAAGTGTAGTTGTGAGGGAAACCATTTCATTGCTACCAACTTTGACTACTATGTTGGTAGATTTTGAATAACTTTTTTTTGGTGAATCTTTTGGCCTTGAAATTTGGCGTACATATAATTAACTTAAAGATAATTCTTTAGTAAAGCTTTCGTGGTGAAATACCAATTTTTGAGCTCTCGGGAGGCTTTCAAAGTTGGCTGTACTCAAAGTACGTAGCAATGAAATGGTTTCCCCCACAGCTACACATGTTGGTAGATTATTAATATCTTTTTTTGCATTAATATTTTGGCCTTGAAATTTTTATCATATGATACTAACATAAAGAGGTTTTTGTTCCAAGAATTTCATGGCAAAAAAAAATTAATTCAATCTTTGGGAGGCTGTCAAAGTTGGCTGCAGTGAAAAAATACCAATGTTGGTAGATTTTGAATAACTATTTCTCGGTGAATCTTTTGGCCTTGAAATTTGACATACATATAATCAACTTGAAGGTAATTCTTTGGTAAAAGTTTCGTGGTAAAACACTAATGTTTGAGCTCTTGGGAGACTTTCAAAGTTGGAAAAACTAAAATTTTCTCACTGCGAATTCGAAAACGACATTTTGATTGGTACCCCACTGTAGAGCAAGATGTCCTTGCATTGTGTATCACATCCTTTTGAAATAGATGTCTAGGCCTTGCAAGAGACACAATGAAAGTCCTTGGTGAGTAAAAAGGATTTCACAAGAAACTCGGTGAAAGTTCGTGGTAAACAAAAAAGGACCTTGTTAGAGACACAATGGATAAAATAAATAATAGGTGTCATGGGAGAAAGTCAAGAAAGAAATAAAAAACGAGTTGACTCTTGGAATCATAATGGATCATGATTGTGCTAAGAATTTAAGAAATACGAGTTTTAATCACCCTAAGTGTCTTTGGGCCAAAGACAGGTGGAGGGAAGAAACTTTTGGCATTGAAGATGTCCTATAAAGATAGGCATTAATTGATGATATCCCAAATGTATGAAAAGAGAGCTTGGAGGTGAGGAGGGACACAATGTACTTGTGTGAATGTACTCACTTCTCTATCATTGAGTGGAAGAGCTTTCAACCTACATCTTCTCAGTGTTTTTTCCAAAGGCTTTTCTTTTGTGTTATTACATCTTTTGGAGTCTTCTCAAAGGTTTTTTTTTCTTGCCAGATTTTGTATTTTATTTTATTTTAACAATTTGACAATTAGTAATTTTTATTTATTTATGTTTTTTTTCTTTGATATTTTTAGATTATAAAAGCCTTTAGATAAATTTAGAGGTCATTTTCCTAGCCACGGGGTTCTAGTCTTCCTAGAGGCCATTTGTGGAGCTACAATACTGGATGAGCACGTAATATGAGGGGTGTTTGTATCACATAGTCCCGAGCATAGTCCACTAGGATTCTTGCCACTATGCACTCTTTTTAGGATTATCAAAGTTTGAAAAAGTCACTCTAGAGAGAAAAAATACTAGGGCTTTGCTTCTCCACGCACCAGCATTGATGAAGTTAAAGGTCATGAAATTGAATAAGACCTAAAAATTAGGTAACCTCCTATAATAGTGCTTGAAGGCACAATAGAACACATATGAGAAAACTATCCAAGGATGTGAAAGGTTGGGTTACATCATAAAAAGGTCATATTATAGAAAACCCGGCCTCACCAATACTCTTACAAACCATGTAATCGTTGAAAAGCCACAAGTGCAACCTATAGTCATCCATACCATTTTTCTAAACGAGCTTGAACATGTAGATGTCATTGGAATTTTTGTTAAATCTAAAGTAGTAATATGGACCATACCGATAAAAGAGATTTTTTTTATATACAACATTATGTATTATTGAAGGATGAAACAAAGGGTAAACTAGTAATTTGTCACACTACATAATGTGCGTTCTAAATTCTAAAGAGAAGGAGAGTAAAGGGTTGTGGATGGAATTTTAGCTATAAATTTTTCGAGTGTTCAAATATGTATCTTGCAATTTAAATAAAATAAAATAATTGATTACATTTTCCAATTATAGAATGCGTTATTTTAAGAAGGGATTTTTTTCTCTATTTTAATTTTTTTCGAAGGATTTATCTTTTGAATGTACATGAGAATGAAATTATGTAGATTGGATTATTTTAGAAATTTTAATATAGAATCAAACATGAAATATATTGACATTCAAAGTTTAATCATAAATCAGTAAAACTGTTATTAGAATGGGAGTTTTGATACTCAAAATATTCAACAAAAAATTAATTTCACATTCTAAAATTTTAGTTTTTGAATAATGTCTACATAAATTTAGAAGTTGGTTCACTCATTTTTCATTGAATCATTGTTACATATTTTTAAATTTTATTTGAAAATTAGCCTTTTAGACAAAATGCTCAAAGTGCACAAATATGCACCAAAATGTAGTAGTGCATCAAGAGAAATTGGTGGACCGTACCATACCAACGCCCTAGGCTACGTTTACTGCATCACCTACAAAATAATTCCCTTTCTTGTATGCATAAATACATGATTGCAATGGAACATCAACTCGTTTATAGGTTAACCTTTGAACGGCCCGAAAGCCGTTTCCTACCGCATAGTATATTCTATATTTGGTAGTATTTCATCAAAATAACGATGACCAAATACTTTTCAATATAGAGTAAAATCAATAATCCTGATCATATGTATATGAAAATATATTACAATTCCTATATTAAACTACAATTGAACATTTATATGGGGACATTTATATGGGAACATTAAAGAGGGACCCAAGGGCTTCTAAACGGTTAATGCCTCCTTTTCACGACTGCTCATCATTCCAACTTCAACGGTAAGTGGCTAAGTGCCAAGCCCACAATCATATTCCATGAAAACATAATTCTCTGAGCCACAACAAGTGATCCACTTGTCAATGCTTATGCAATGGATCTTTACTTCACTATACTGTTCATGAGCTCTAATGTCCTCATTCAAGATCCCTACTTCAGGATGGTCCCTCCAAAACCGAGCAGACATGTCTAGATTGTATCTAGCTCCTGGAGTGTTTTTCATCCTTCTCCTCCTCACTCCAGAGTACGGTGTGAAGATTTGAACATGGATATCGTCCCGGTGTGTTGTAGTAGTAATAGAACCCAATCCTATTTTGTATTCCGGTTCAACTGTAAAGTGTCCATCCTCAACGCCAAACCTTTCTCTGAGCACAAAACATGCCCCTATCGTGGTGGGTCGAACAGGTCTTAACACGGGCATCATCTCATTACAACTCACCATCTTGAAAGACTTGGAATAGAGCACGGCATTGAGGGATTCTTCATCCATGTTGGCCACGAGGAAATGAGAGAAACTTAACTTGAAGCTCATCCATGGGTCTGGATCTAAGTCTGGAATGGTCAGAAATATCCCGTATGCAATAGGAACGGCTGCGTAGAGCTTGGCCCTGGTGACTCCCAACACCACTGCAGCCAGTGCCGAAAGAAACTGACACGCCCTGCGGTTCTTGAGCCCGACGATGAAGATGTAGGTCACGGCCTCTATCACGGGGTAGATGAAAAGCCGTAGGAAATAAAACAGGCATTCCAGAGTTGAAACCAATGCTGTAAGAAATATGACGAGTAAAAATAGGGTGGGTATCGCAATAAGCATAGAAAAAAAATAAAAAATGGACTCTGCCATGGATAACAGGATTTTGACAGGCCAATTATGAGTGGTGGTATCGAAAATAATTATCCAATGAATGTATATAGAGCCTGCCGCAGGAGGCAGAACTAAGAAGAAAGTGAGACATAGGTGACGCAGAACTGCACACAAAAATTCACGTTCCGATGGATATATCGCCAGCAATTTCCTGTACCAGAAAACGGTGAGAGGGAAGGAAGCCTTGAAGGAAGGGAGGGAAGAAAGAGGCCCATTTAAGAATGGCAACATGATGTATACAATCCACAAGACCGGGTACACTATCACCTTGCCCAGGAGCTCCATGGACGCCCACACAACAGAACGCAGACTTTATCAACTTGGCAGGAAGACGGAGATTTGAGAAGCGAGGAAGGGGATGATCGGCAGCAATTGCAAGCATGAGTTGTGAAGGTGCAAACATTAATGTAGAAGCCCAGACGAGAAGAGAAGAGATTTGAGAGGAGGTGAAAACAGTAACCGGGAAGAGAGCCATTTCCTGTGGAGTGCTTGGAATGTCAACTGATCAGATCCTTTCCTTTTACAGAAGATATGGTTGGATATTAACCTATTACCACCACCTCCCCCAATTACGACCTGTAGACTTTTCTCGGGGCCACCAGAGTTGAGACACAAAACCACCAATTTCACTATTGAGGTAGACCAATGGCATGACAAGCATTGCGAAGAAATGGTTGGTGGTTTTGGGTATCATGATGAGTGAAAGTTAGTACCACATGATGTGAACATGGGGAAATCTAGAGGTTTGATTTGGGTAAAAGGTTACTTTCCACTTTGGAATTTTGTATAAAATTTACAAATGCGAATTAGATGTTGCAATTTTTTGCAATCCTCATCAAAACCTATTTCGACTGCGGTCATTTCTTTTTTGAATTTATCACTGCCAAAAATAGGCCGGATTGCTTAAGTTGGTGGTAATAGGTTATCCAACCTTACCGGCCCTCGCGACGTGGGTCATGTCCTGAGATTCTTGAGTAACATATTTAAACTGAGTTGAGCATGCGCAGAAGCAGCATGGGATTCAAGCATGCCATAACTTAACATTCAGTAGCCTTAGTGAGTACTACCTCCCTCCAATAGAATGATGTAGAATATCCTACATCATTTCATCCCCAATGAATGATGTGGGATATTCCACATCAAATCAGTAGCTATGGGGGCACGTGGCATTAAGCAAGAGCAAGCAACCATGGTGCACATTAATCGAAAGCACTCATTCAATCACAATTCAACAGTGTTTTGTCATTGTTTATTTGATTGATTCTCAACTCAACAGTGTTTCGTCATTGTTTATTTGATTCATTCTCAACTCAACAGTGTTTTGTCATTGTTTATTTAAATCATTCTCAACTCAACAGTGTTTCATCATTGTTTATTTGATTCAATAGTTCATTCAATTAGAAATCACTGGTCACTCTGTATATAAAGGTGGATGAAACTAAAAGGCAGTCTCTTTGAAGGCTACTGAATGTTATGAGAGGGTGCCTTTTAGTTTCATCCACCTTTATATATGGAATGACCAGTGTTTTGTAATTGAGTGAATTATTGAATCAAATAAACAATTACAAAACACTGTTGAATTGTGTGCTTTTGATTACTACTCACCATGGTTGATTGCTCTTGCTTAATGCCAGGTGTCCCCATAGCGACTTATGTGTTGTGGAATACCCCACATTGTTCTGTTGGGGGAAGGCAATACTCACAAAGGCTCCTGAATGTTTTGTGTGCCGTGCACCCTTTTTCGGAATTTGCACTTTCGTTGAGCTATCAGGGTTTATATTCTTTTCGCTTGAATGCATCCTCAATTGCACTTGTATCAAAGTGCGTTTAGCATTCGTGAGGATTTGTTTTAGTTCGAGTAAATTTCTGGCTTTTCTTCATTATTGGAAGGTTTTTTCTGTCATGACACTACTTCAAACCGTGGTTCATTCCACTCAACCAGCCCACTCAGCCACTACTCAGAGTGGAGGCCAACAGTGTGGATCCTCATGTACAGTGGTTCCAGCTTGTTTTCTCCTGCCAAATCAACTACATGGCTCATGCTTGACACACGCCCAGTTGATTCGCTTGTTCCTCATCCATTCACTTCATCACACATCACTACTTCAAACCCTGGTTCATTCAACTCAACCAACCCACTTAAGGTCGAGGCACCTAAAACCGATCACTTAAGCTATCTACACTATTTTTGGACCAGCCATTAATAGGGTGATATTTTTCTTGGGTTGGAAGTTAGTTTTCGCGGAGAATGCAAATTTTTCCATGAATTATTTCCCAATATTGAAATTTGTACAATTTTTCAAAGTGAAAAGTACTTCAGAACCCATAACCGATCACATGCTCTAATGTACAAATGAGGTACATCTTCCCTTTCAAAATCTAGAAATTAGGCCTGATCCGTTATAGGTACCTGGTCGGCTTTAGGTGCCTCGACCTTAGCGACTCCTCAGAGTGGAGGCCAACAGTGTGGGTCCTTGTGTACAGTACATTGGTGCCAGCTTGAAAACACTTGCCAAATCAACTGCATGGCACATGCTTGACACATGCCCAACTGAATTGCTTGTTTCTCATCCATTCACTTCATCATCTCACATACGTATTTTCCATTATTGTTGAATGCTATGTGCTTTCCAATGCGACGGAGTGGAAGGGACAGAGGTGGTGGCTGAGGTGGTTTTGGGATCATGATTTGAGCTCATGATCCCAGGAAGTGCGCGCCGCATGGTTGCGTGGCTGCCTGGGCTACAAGTCCACAGGCGAAGTTGGGTATGATTCTTCAGTTAGTATGACAATTGTCGGAGCCTGTTATTGATGAATTCGGATATATGAAATTGGTGTTGGGGTTTTGAGGAAACCAGGGCAGGCAGGAAGGTGTCGTTCAAGGTGACGCTGACTTCGGACCCCAAGCTCCCGTACAAAGTGTAAGCAGAGTTGCCACACACACAGAATCATTTCCGCAGCTCTTTTCTTTGTTCACCTTGCAAGGAAACAAGAAAACAGAGGATGCTATTATGTTTTCCAATACGAGTATGTTTGACGATCGGGGTTATTTGCGTGTGCAGTTTTAGCGTGCTAGAGGAAGCTCCGTTTCCCGCTGTCTTGAAGTTTGCAGCTGAGGTGGTTTTGGGATTAGGACCTCGTTTTCAGATTTAGAAACTCGACTGTTGCAGGAAAAACTGGACGAGTGAAATGAGCACAAATGGACCTATCGTATTGTGACAGTTGTATAAATGAACCCACCGTATTGTGAACAACGGGCAATGTATTGTAGTTGACTTAAGCTCTACAGTGATTGCAATTGGATGCTTACCGTAAATAACGGAAACTGTTGCTAAAATTGCGGGGAGACTCTGTTGTCCTATTATGGCCCATTTCCACTCATCCCACTCAAGTGGGGCTCGTACAAAACAACTCAGAAACGGCCAAATACACTAGTTGAAATCGCCAAGATTTGAAGTAGTGTGAGCATCGTTCAATTTGTTTAGAGTTTTTCTTTCAGTCTATCGCTCTCTTTTTCTTTGTATGTGCACATGCATCTTCAGATTCGTCAGACTCGTTTGATTCTTCAGATGATGAAGAAACCAGAGCCGTAACTAAACCTGCCGAGAAAGAGACTGCGAAAAGCTTCCCTGCGGCAGCCGAAGAAGTGGTGTAGAGAAGAAATATGGAGCCGAGAAAAACAAGCAAGTGACTCCAGAGCCAACGGATGAGGAACCTATATTCCTTTTGAAATTGATTGTAAAATTTGAGATTTTTTTTTACAAATATTTTAAGCCAAATGCGCCTTAAACCTACACTCTTTATTTCGTCGTTTAACCCTTGAACGCTCCTGCGTCCAATATCTGGACGATGGACAGATTCAAGTTATTGGATTCTCATCCAAATTGAACGGTTTTCATCCAAATAATTTTCTCTTGGTTCTTGTGCAAGTTTACTATCTATTGTGCGGTTTGGATATTTAAAATGGGTTATTATGATTTTTGGAAAAATCACACAATTGGTTTATGTCAAGTTTCATTCTTAGTTCAAAAAGTGAGACCTAAAACATGATTTTCCAAAATAAGTAGAATCAAATAATGGAAACCATATCATCTCATAGAGCATGTTATTCCAATTTCATTACAATATTTTAAATTTTTTTGGTGTTAATGTGGAATTTTCAATCAAATTTCAAGAGAAAACCTTGCAAAAATAATTAAAAATACTTAATAAAAAACATGATAAATCCAACCGTACAGATGTGATCTTCACGTTGACATTTACAACTTTGCTTTGAACATCAACTCAATTTTTGGTATTCATCTAACATTTTATAACGTTTCTTTGAAAACAGCGTTGAATTGGGACCTTAATGGGTTACAACTGACAATTATACTAGTACCTTGATGAATGTGAAAATTAAGTTTTAAAATTTACATTAATGATTATGCGACACTTGAATATTACTCACTTTGTCTAGAAATAATTTTCCAGTTTTTGGCTTTTCTTTTTTCCCTTAGTTTTTGTCCTATGATTTTGTAATTCATTTATGAGCCTTGTTCGCTTTAAACAAGGCGGGTAATGAAATGATACACAAACTACAAACAACTATTAAAAAAATTTACCATTTTTTGAGTACTGAGACAATTGTTTTTTGCAAAAAGAACATAAAGTTGAAAATTGCCAGAAACTGAGAAGTTTTTTTTGGAGAGAGGAGTATGACACTTTTTGTGTTTATCAAAGGTATCATATTATCAAAGCTTTTATGTATATGAACTAGTGGGACTCGTGCCGTTAACAACGTTGCGGAAGAACTTCTAGGAGCATAGGTTGTTAGACTCAACTAGTTCCGGACCAAAATGGTTGAGTGAGACAAACTCATGCTCAAATGTATTATAGATTGTTTTACGATAAAATATTGATTGTTTTAGGTTTGGAAACATTGTTCATAAGACAATTACGGTGGAACAAAAACTACATACCATGTTTAAGGTAGAATCAATACTTCCTAATTAATTACGGCTACTACAAGTAAACATGCTATCGAAACTTTACCAATTTGAGGAGTAAAAGGCCTGAGAATTCTATATTTGGAAGTGACGGATTCCTTGGAGCCCATTTATCCCTTTAGTGCTGAGGTAACCACTAAGTGGTCACTAGATCACTACAAAATGAAATGTTGTAAAATCCGTGAACTATCGTAGTCCTATGTTTGAAGTTCAAAAGTATAACTTTTGATTTTGCACATGATGCAGAAAGAAAATTTTAAATCATACTTTCTAAGCTATCGAAACACCTAATTATGTAGAAAACACAAAAATACCAAAAATACCTGTGAAAAGACAGCAATTTTGTCCTAAACCGTACATGGATGTGTCACTCTCACTTATAAAATTCACAATAGGTATGTATGAGTCCGTTCTTGACATGAAATTGCAATTTGGGCTTGAGCTCGGGTTTGGGAACGAGTGAGCAAATGTGTATTTGCTTTAATGTAGTGATTGCAATTTGCTCGTAGTTGTGGGACTATGTGAAGTTCTTATAAAAACCATGTGTCAAGGACTAGGAAATTCAAAAACAAACAAGACTATAATGTATAACCGCAAGTCATGACCTACCGAGATGTATTTCTACCTAATAAGAAATTAATGCTCTCTAGAATTATCAATCCTAATCCCTCTCCTCTAGTCCAATGCTATCCTGACACAACGGCAAGAAGAGGTTGCATTGAGATTATGGAATGACTCCACTACGGTGCTGTACAGTAGGAGGGGTAGCCATGGATTGCCTGTACTGTCTTCATTGAGAACCAATCGGAGTTGCAGATTGTTGTACAAAATGCACCACCCATTTCCCTTGCATTGTTAAATTCAATCCTTCAAATTTCAGATGCGCATAAGGTAGACGTACCTAAAACCACCATCAATCTAAAACCACCATTGCAACTTCTACATCCTTCCTTCATTTTAGGGAGGAAATGTAAGTTGTTAGTACATGACTTAACTTTTGAGCAATTGATGCATAAGTCGTGTAATGAAAGCCTACATTTCCCTCCTAAAATGAAAGAGGGGTGTAAAAGTTCGTGGTTTTAGATGTCGGGGTGGTTTAAGGGACCTCTGACTACCTTAGTGATTTGACATTAAGCTCATATCAGTCAGGACTCAAGATGAGACTCCAGTCGACTAAAAATAACACCCACACAGTTACTTGCCAGATACAAGCCCCTATGCTGACCACACAATTTCGTCAGAATTTTGATGCAACATACAAGAGCAAGCCAGGTACCTTTAGTTGTTATTTTTTTCCTGTAGACAACCATTCCGAGTAATGCGAATAAAAAAACACTAGCAAATCAATGTAATAAAATGTATGCAGAAAGTTGCCATCCTGTGTGGTCTAAAGACTGAGTAAGAAACTACCTAGGAAACACATTTACGAAGCACAGTTTACGAGCC
The DNA here is from genome assembly GCA_022496805.1 of Pohlia nutans. NCBI lineage: Eukaryota > Viridiplantae > Streptophyta > Bryopsida > Bryales > Mniaceae > Pohlia > Pohlia nutans. The sequence goes on along the minus strand of CM040095.1, from coordinate 10,768,673 downwards.
TCCTAATTCAACTACTTCCCATCATACAGTTACTTCGTCCAAGAAACGCATACTGAGAAGCATCAAAGAATTCATCCCCTGCAATCAACAACCGGACGTACACCGATGGATGTTGATCACCATGCTAAAATTTTATATACCTAACTTACACCTCATCACATGAATTAAAATGTGAGAAGAGGGTAACACACTGTCTACTGCCAAGTGCTAGAACTGTCTTCAATGGCATCTATCGAGGTTGAAATCTTCACAATCAGCAGACTACTGCTCCATCTTAACTTGCACCTTCTCCTGAAAGGCCATCAATCTCACCAAGTGTAGTATTTACAACCACATCTTGAATGTTTATCTACAACTTCTTACAATCGAGTAGATCACCACAATCTTCTCACTGACAAACTAAGACTCATCACCAAACGTACATGAAATTACAAGATATGGAATCAGTTCAAGGGTGCTAAACCGTGCGTAGTACTCACTGGCGACGAAGAAACCAGCAATGTGTCACACAGCTCCACCAAATGCTCCAGGCTACATAAATATGAAGAATACACAAAATGGTTTGCAGAGCCTAGATGAGTAGTGAGAGATACATCATGTCGAATTGGCGGAGGCGGTAGTACTTCGTTAACTCAGGGTCTGGAAATAACTCCGTATACACAGGACTCGCAGTCGTGAATGGCAAGTCCGAATTCCACCCAATCCAAGGTCGACTACACGAACTTGATCCAGGCCTGATTCTCAGTATGCAAATCGTCCAAGAAGTTCAGGAACTTGTCGATGTACACTCCTAGTAGCTTGTGTCCATAATTGTCGAAGGAAGGATCCGCACCAACGACGCTCTCACGGCCGCATTTGTCTTGAGCCGGCAGAACCTCTCTCCAAGCTCCAAGTTCCACAATGGTATGTTCATTGTCCTCACCATCGCACCCAAGATTCGGAAATCGGAAGCCCAAGCACCCAAGGTCCAGAACGGATGCGTGGAATTTGCACTTCTGAAACGAGAAACCAGAAGTTGAAAAATAACAGCTGATGACAAACCTAATTAAAAAAAACCTTGAAGATCTTGAAGGAAATCTTGGAGCCATTTGGGAGAGATGGACAGGGCGTTTTAGACACCACCTCAGCCATCACGTGACCTACCATTACCCCAGCCCATCAACTCAGGCCAAAAATCTTGTTAACCGCATGATGAAAGACCCCAGGCTCTGGAAGTGAAGAAAAGAACTTGGAAGATTTCCCAAACTCCACGGGCACAGGCTTTCCAACACTCCAGATTTCGTATAATTCAAAAATCGTAAACTTGGGCTCGGATTCATTGCTCACTTCCCGCCGTCCAGCGCACGCTCAAGAGCATTCGTGTCATAAGTATCAAAAGATTCACAATTATATTCCATGAAAACATAATTCTCTGAGCCGCAAAAGGTGATCCACTTGTCAATGCTTATGCAGTGCATCTTCGCTTCGTCGTAAGGTTTGCAAGCTCTCATGTCCTTATTCAAGATCCCTACTTCAGGATGGTCCCTCCAAAACCGAGCAGACATGTCCAAGTTGAATCTTACACTTGGCGTATTCTTCATCGTCCTCCTCTTAACTCCCGAGTACGGTGTGAAGATTTGAACATCAATCTCGTCCTGGCATGTTGCAGTAGTAATTGAACCCAAGCCTATTTTGTATTCCGGTTCAACTGTAAAATGTTCATCCTCAGGGGTAGGCGTTTCTCTGAGCACAAAACAAGCCATTGTTGTGGTCCAAGGTTGAACGGGTCTTAACACGGGCATCATCTCATTACAACTCACCATCTTGAAAGACTTGGAATAGAGCACGGCATTGAGAGATTCTTCATCCATGTTGGTCATGAGGAAATGGGAGAAACTTAACTTGAAGCTCATCCATGGGTCTAGATCTAAGTCTGGAATGGTCAGAAATATCCCATACGCAATAGGAATGGCTGCGTAGAGCTTAGCCTTGGTGACTCCCAACACCACTGCAGCCAGCGCCGAAAGAAACTGACACGCTCTGCGCTTCTTGAGCCCGACGATGAAGATGTGGGTCACGGCCTTTATCACGGGGTAGATGAAAAGCCGTAGGAAATAAAGCAGGTATTCCAGAGTTGTAACCAATGCTGTAAGAAATATGACTTGTAATAATTGGGAGGGCATCAAAACAAACATAGAAATCAACTGAGTAATGCACCCTGCAATGGATAACAGGATTGTAACAGGCCAATTATGAGTGGTGGTATCGAAAATAATCATCTGATAAATTAATGAGAAGCCTGCCGACGTAGGCACCTGTAAGAAGAAATAGAGACATAGGTGACGCAGAGCTGCACACAAAAATTCACGTTCCGATGGATATTTCGGCAGCAAAAACCTGTACCAGTAAACGGTCCAAGGGAAGGAAGCCTTGAAGGAAGGGAGGGAAGAAAGAGGCCCATTTAAGAATGGCAGCATGATGTATACAATCCACAAGACCGGGTACACTATCACCTTGCCAAGGAGCTCCATTGGCGCCCACACAACAGAACGCAGACTGTATCAACTTGGCAGGAAGACTGAGATTGGAAAAGCGAGGAAGGGCAGCAAGCGTGAGCACGAGTGCAAGCATGAGTTGTGAGGGTGCAAACATTAATATAGAAGCCCAAAGGAGGATGAGTAGAAGAGATTTGGGAGGAGGTGGGAACAGTAACCGGGAAGGGGGCCATTTCCTGTGGTCTGTGGAGTGATTCGAATGTCAACTAGTTTCCTTTCACAGTAGATACCGGCCCTCACGATGTAGCCTTTTGCAGTAGTAACCGGTCCTCACAATGTGGGTCATCTCCTGAGATTCTTGAGTTTATTTAGAGCATCATCAATGCAGAAACTGCAAAGAGCCACCGTATCGCAGATTTCGAGGTTCAGCTGCGGGGCCGCCTGTGTACTATCCCGCATATTGATGCCTTCCTTCCAACCCGCGGTCCGAAACCAACACTGTAAACCTGCCACCTCATGCAAAACGACAAGAAATGAACGACACAGCCGCGCGGACTTCTCTTCTGGAGCCAAGGTAGCGGGCGCAAGAGGAATCATAAAAATAACGGGCAAGACCGAAGAAGTGGCGTGCGCAGGAGCGAGAAGGGCGGTGCCGTTCCTGCATTGGAACGGCCAACAACTTGTTGGGAGCCCCACCGCAGAAAAGGTAACGGACATGCGCCTTCTTCTCCGGTGGGTTGATGATGCTCTTAGACTAAGTCAACTAAGCACCTGCAGTGAGAGCAGTCGGTATGGGATTCCACAATCATAAGAGCATCTCCACTTGTACTCGCTGAAATTATTCATTTATATTTTATATTTGAAGAGCCCTTGCACTTAGGGCCGCTTTACACTATGGCCGTCCAAGTCGAGAGGTCGTGAGATTGAGTGGCCAAACTTTGTTGAAAGTCCAAAAAAATGGGTTGAAAATAGGCAATAAAATATAGTTTTCATTTTTTGTGAACAACCTCTCGACCATAGTTTGGGTTTCCATTCCCGTTCGACCCAAACTTACTTTCCAGAAGCCGTTGCCTTGGTCAAAAAGTGTTGCCATATAGGCATTTTGGAGGGCGACGGCCTTTGGACTTTGGCCATTAGTGTGAAGGGTCGAGAGGCCGAACTTTTATTTTCTTGCAATTCAATTGGTGAAAATCGACCTTCATCCATAGTGTGAAGCGGCCCTTAGAGAAGCTCCACCAATGCCCTTCAGAGTCTCACTTTAGAACTAAATGAAAAATGCCAAGGGCCCTCCAAAAATGCCTCTTGACTCTCAATCCTAGCATGTTAAGAAATAGCCTTTCAAATCACTATTTAGTTGACTATACCCACACACTCTACTTGTGATTTTCCATTGACTATTTGATGTGCACTTTTTATGTGTGAGGGGCGTGCAAGGGTGGGGAAGTGTAAGTGCAAAGGCTCTTCAAATGTAAATGAATAATTTCAACAAGTCATATCTAGTGTGTAGGAATGGGGATGCTTTTAGTTAACTGAAATCACACTTAAAGGACACAATAGGCCTGAGGGGCTTAGAATAGAAAGAATAATCTAAAAAACTTCAAAAATAGTCCACCAAAAAATGTGAAGTTTGTTCCATTCAAAAGGTAATAGAATTGCAATATAAGATTCCTTAAATGTGCCTTTGGAGGGTGATTGTGGTTATACTATAAAGTAACTATATCTAAAAGCGACCATTTTCTTAAAGCTCAATCTTCCATACTAAGTAGATTCAAACACCCTACTGTTGATGAGAATGTGCACAATTTGAACATTAGAGTTTAATAGGGTCGCTTAAAAGTCAGCCTATAGTCAACACTTTAGAAATTCATAACTTATTTATACGGTGTTCAAATAATGCATGCTAAAGTGCGTTGGAATCCTTTTGAACTTGCTAATAAGACCCACTGAAAATATTTTATGTTTTATGTGTATGAATAGGCTCAGTTGAAAAGGTGAACGCTTTAAGGTATAGATACCTTAAATGAATTAAATGATTGGATGAGAGCACAGTTTCCTCCAATGTTCTTTTTTGGCTTCGGGCCCAAGCGCACGTGGCGTAGGCTGCATCAGGAACTTCAAGGCATGTGAACATGGTGCTATAATGGTACATTGAAATGCAATTAAGATAATTTGATGCCAACCTCCATACCAAACTTGTATCATATAGATAAAATGACACTAAAATGACCTGTATGCTGCCTTTGGTATCAAAATGATACCAAAATAGTCTGGCCCAACTTTTCTCATGTGGTTTGGGCCGGGCTGTTATGACAATGCCCATGAATGCAAAGCCGCACCCTTTGGAGAGGAGCCTATCTGATTGTACAGTACTTGTGTCAATTGTGTGTAAATTTTCATTGTGCCACTGGGGCATCTGAGTAACTTAGAGCATCATCAATCGAGGCACAGGACAGAGGCACGGTATCTGAGATTTGTAGATCGTGGTCCAGGCCTCCTGTTGTGTTGTCCCAGGAGCCATGCCAAAGGAGCCAGTCGACGCCCTGAAAAGGCAACAATAAAACTGCCACATCAATGGTATGTGTGGCCACGGAGCAGATACGACATCGGTGCTCCTCTTCGTGCCGCCTTGGACTCCCTCATCGTCGCCATCGTGGCGCGTTGACTGATCAGCTGGGGCAACGTACAGGGCGTAAGAAGAATGCTTAAAATGCCGGCCAGGAGCGACCCTTTGGCGTGGCCAGTTCCGACATGCGCGGTACCGTTGTTGCGTTGGATGCTGGAAAGTGCCGTTTCTTTCCCCGCCGCTTGAAACGTAGCGGTTTTGCGGCATTTGCTAGCCTCGATTGATGATGCTCTTATGTACAACTCGAAAGCATCAAGTTCTTTTTGCAGGTTTTTTTTCAACATTAGTTTTTTTTGTTTTTACATTAGATGCCCGAGGAAATAATTTTTGACTACCCTACGTCGTGGTCAGTTTCAACATTAATTAATTACTTTTTGTCCAAAAGTGCCACATGTCATCTTGTGATTGGTTTATTGTGACGTGGACCTCTCAAAATATGATGTGGAAATTAGATTTCGACACAATACTGTACGAATCTGACCCTCACATACGGTATATTCTTTCAAGTTGCCCCCCCTCATCCCTCCATGTCTTTTAAGGATTAATCCATAGATGTTACTCATATTAATCATGGATTTTGATCACGTTGATAATGGTTAATTGTTATAAATTTTGACAGTCAAAATATTCCCTCTAAACTCAATCCATGGATTTGCATCATAGTCAACATATTCCCTCTGTAATCATGAAATTATGTTTAATCCATGGATTTTAGTAAAAACAATTCTTAATTCATGAATTTCAATGAAAACAAGGTCTATTTGCGGGATGGAGGTAATAACCCATACATACCAACGATTCATAGTTTAAAAATTACCTATTCGATCGATCATATTCTGAAAAATACAAGTCACTTGATTGGGCCAGATTTTTATATCACCATAACCAATAAACAACAATACATGTATTTGTCCAAATAGAAAATGAAGTTGTCCTCTTCATGCAAACTATTCATGAATCCAATGCATTTAACCCCTAAACATCCTCACCCCTCTACAAATTCAACAGTTTTGCAAAGATGCATTATAAAATGCAACCAAAAATGATATTTTGAACTTGTTGTATGAATAAAAGTTCTACATTATGAATTTTAAATTCTATCCATGTGGTTAGATTTGCAATTTCCATCACCAATATTTTTGTATAAAATTTGAAACTTGGAATTCAAAATTATTTTGTAATTCAATTACGAATAAGATATTGAAAATTTGTGGGTGAATTTTTTTGTGATGAATTGAAATGTAATACCCTAAGTGTAGTGATTTTTAGAGATTTTTTAGTTGCTTAATTTAATGAGTTTGTTTTTTCAAGTTCACATTTAGACTGAAACCTTCAAAACATTTGGTGAATCCTGCAACATGAAAAGAAGCATGAAAATTTTACAAATCATCCCCTTTCTAATTGGATCACACATACATGAAGCTGACTTTCCATATAAATGATAAAATCTAATATAAAAATTTCACACTGCAAAAATATCATCACGGATGAGAAATTGACTAATGATTCTCTACATCAAGCGTTTTCTACTTCGTTGGGAATTAGAGGTTAATTCAATTGCATCAAACCCAGGGTTTCGGTGTAAAGGGCCATCTAGACAGGTGCTTACCACCAATCTACAGTACTACAATCTACTTCAGTGCTGGTGGTTCTAACACTGCCAAAATTAAAAGTGTCATAGGTTACTCAAAACTTGTTCAAATCAAGCAAACGAAGGTACCAATCTAAGTAGCCCTCGTCATGCCTTTTCCAAAGAGCTAAAGAACAACACCATAAGACTAATATTCAAAAAGATATCAGTTTCTAAGGGTCTGAATTCTAGAAGTTTGCATCTCTTTCATATTATACTTGAATCTTTTGAGTAAGGTATGGATCTTGTAGTCCTTGTTCAGCCATTTCCAAAATCCTAAGACCACTACCATACAATTGATATTAAAGGAGATATGAGCTTTTAAAAATCAGATGTTATATTGTTCACATCTCGCTCAAAACTTACTCAAATCTTGCTTGTGATGAATGCATCTTGTAGTGTACGACGAGGTCTTTCCAATGAGCCCAAGATCAAATGCTAACTCCTAGTATTGAATGAGATATGGCTGATTAACCCCTAACTGCCGTCAAGACCAAAAAATGGCTTATGAATGAAATCGACTATTCAATTCCAACTACTACATGAATGATTTCCATCCAATTCTTTATGTGAAGGATTGTGCTAGGTGATGCCACACTTTCAAGTTAAATTCAAATCATTCAAGCTATTTTTAGATTTTACATGGAGTCCCAACTACAAAGAGTCGTAAAAACGGTTCACTTTGAATTTTTTGTATTTTAGTGTATTTTAGTGTATTTCGAATTTTTTTGCTTGTTCTACTTAAACTAAATTTAGGCCATGAAAATGAGTTCCAATGCATTTAAGCTTAACCCCTAAACATCCCATGGGGATAGTATATACATTTTCGTATAATTGGCATTCGCTACCAACAAGAAGTTCTGAATTGGGATCTCAATAGCTCACTGTCTAGATCTACATTCACTTAAATTTCAACTTCTTTGTTGAACTAAAACCCATTAAAGATGTAGATCCATTCCAAATACAAGAAATATACGTTGTATTCTACTTGCCGCAAAGGCATTTTCAAACGTTTAGGTGTTAACTAACAAAATGAAGTTTGCCAAGTCTAGTTTTTACTCCACTTTGAATTTTTGGAAAAATCTAAAAATTATGTGTTTTATCACAGTTACAATTTTGGTAGTCGTATCACCAAGGTGTAGCAAAATTTCTATATTTAGATACACAAATGAATTCCATCAACTAAACTTTTCTTCATTGTAATTTACACCTTAGGTAAAAAAATTCGAAATTTTCTAGTACATTTTGTAATTGATATAGATTTTCTTTACAATCACTTCATAAAACCATAGTAATTTTAAATTTTCACCAAAATTTATGAAAAATTCATGATTTGTAGTAGACATGTGGCTTCATCTACTAAAAATATAAATTTGAATTCTTGTATTGTTTTTAGTAAATAATTGAATGTGATAGTTAAAACATGGTTCTATGATCATAGGCCAAACTTTCAGGGATTAAAGCTACTGATTGAGAATTTAGATGTTCACAGTGATAGGACCCCTATAGTTGTCTTATATACCAAAACCCTAGGTTTAAATGAAGCAAATACATGTGCTAACTTGCTACTTTCCTTTGCTTCTGACATGTAATCTCCTGTCTTGAATAGCTTCTAATTCATGCAACATATTCTACAAATTCTCTTGGAGAGCAAGGCAAAACCTATGAAGGCTAGTGAATGTTATGTCCACTTCAAAATAAAAGCGCATGAGGCTAATTGAATGTTGTGTCCATTTCATAATGAAAGCCCATGTTTACACTTTTTCCAATTCTGAAGGTGCTTTGTATTCTGAAATAGAGGGAGTACATTACTATGCTATAAGGTAGAAGCACCTAATTATGACACTTTATCTTGAAATCCGTGATCTATGACTCACGTAGAAAAGTGATCTAAAATGAACACCATTCCTAAAATCTATCACAATTAGGTGAGTATCACAAATAGGTGCTTCTACCTTATAGTTTACCTTATTAGATATTCCAATAATGTAAATTACATTATTTATGCCATAATTCAAAAGCCACTCTCTTTGTGCCACTGTATTAGTATTGTACATAATGATACATAATGATCACAAAGTGATACATAAGGATCACAAATACATAATGACAAATACGTAACGACCACATGGCACAAATAAGGTGGTTTATTTTAACCCCTAGACGTCACAGCTTCCAAAAACTAAAGGAAAGATTCAAAGCCTTGCAACTTTTCTCATACAACCTTGGATAACTTTCATCCAAGTCACCTTTGTAAGCCTATTAAATTCTCTACCAATTACAATAAATCTCGTGATGGGGAGCATCAAATATTGGAGAGGCCTTCAACTACAAGTATGTCAAATTTGTTGGGTAGATTTCATGCATGCAATGGTCCTCTCAGGTACACCTCATGTACAGTCCCCTCCAGATGATTTACGAATTTTTCTCTCCAGCCACTTTATCACTTTTCTGCTGAAAGTTTGAGAAGGTCCTGTGTGCTCAAAAATAATCCAAATTGGGATCTGTAAAGTGCATTGCATTCGTATTGAAGTGTACAACAAAACATGTATGATATTCAGCATATATCACTATAAAACATATGAATAATTATAAATCTTCTATACACTATTCACCATTTAGTGCTTCCACCCCCTGCTTCAATTACTGCTTGCATTCTAGCGGGCATAGTGGAAATGAGTTGTAGTAGTTGTTCTTGAGATACTTGATCCCATACATGTTGAATGTTTTTTATCATTTCTTCCTTGTTCTTTGGCTTGCCATACTTATCCAAAGAATCTTTCACCATTCTCCAAAGGTTCTCAATGGGATTGAGATCTGGTGAGTTTGGAGGCCAAATCATCTTCTTGATTCCATGGGCTTCTCTCCAATCGCTAGGATATTTGCTACGGTGTACCGGGGCACCATCCTCCATCAATGTAAGTTGCTCAGGCTTATCATGCATAAAATAGAAGCCACTTAATGTGCCCTCATAAACATGCTCCACAAATCCAACTGCTGATCGTTTGGTTGGAGGGATTACAATTAATGGGCTTTTGCCAAAGCCTGTGAAAGCCCCCCAGACCATTATGGATGTTCTACCAGACTTAAAGGATGGTGCAAGGCAATCGATGTGATACCTCTCATGTATTCTTCGCCAAACTCGAATTTGCCTGCTATTCTTGCCCAACTCAAAGGAAGACTCATCCGTCCATATGATATTCTTCCAATCCTCAACAGTCCAATGTGCATGGACCTTGGCAAAGTCAAGCCTTTTTGTCATGTGATGAGAAGGAAGGAATGGTTTCTTGGCAGCAATACGACTTCCAAATCCCAAGTTGTGAATATATTTGCGAATTGTATTACGTGCCACATTGAAGTTTCGTGCAATTTGAGCAATAGATTGGCGCCGATCTTGTAATAACTCCCGAGATAATTCTCGAATCGCACGATCACCTAGTGCTGGTGGCCTCCCTCTTGCTTTCTTTGTGACCATGCAACCAGTCACTTTCCACTTTGTCAATACCGTGGAAACAGTAGACCGTGGCATGTTCAAAAGTGAAGCAATTACCGATGGTTTCATTCCTCCTAGGCGCATGCCTACAATTAATCTTCTTTCATCATTCTTCAATGTTCTACTTCGCATGGTTCACCTAAAAACAAGGAAATGCACAGCTTAATAAACAAAGTAACTAACTTTCAAGTTTGGAGGCATAATGAGCTTACATGGGAAAATTTTATGCTAAATCTTCTATAGAAACTTATAAGGTAAAAACTCATATAAGCTTCTATGATAATATTAATTTACATGGTGGAAGTTGTTAGTAAATCTTCTGAATGATATTATACTAGTGAATCTTGAAGTTTAGAATCACAATTTTTGAACTTAATACCTCTTTTCACAGATTTTGTGAATACCTCATTTATATAAAAACCAAACTCCATGTGTATACTACATGAGAAAATCCCTTAGTTTATAACAAAGTGAAAAGATCACAGATCACATCACAGACAATAGATGACGTGACTAAAATGTGAAATCAAGCAAGAATTTTTCATATTAGATCAACTGCAATCTAATTAAACTTAGGCTTTGGATGTGACTTTCATTAAACCAGTTAAAGCTTTGAACATGAGGTTTCTATGAACCATAAATAAAGCTTTGATTCTAAGCTTTAAGTGTGAATAAAAAATCAACTACATAGGTACTAACTTGCTTCTATTAAATAAAAACACTGTTAGGAAGAAACTTACAATATGAAACTTTGAAGCCCACAAGCTTGAATCAACCACAAATCTGCGTGAGGTTGTAGCAGCAAGAGAGAAAAAAATTTGAGAGATACGTAGTAACAGAGTGGAGAATCAGATTGAGAGCAAGCAGAGTGAGCCTTGGAGACAATGCAATTCAACATACATGCTTATGGGATGCATCAAGAGGAGAGGAAGAAGAATATGTTGAAAAGAGTGAAGACTCTTAAATAGGGGCTTTGTTATAATCACCCCTTATCTAAAAAAAATTGTTTAAAGCTAAATTAGGTAGAGTGAGTAGTGGAGGTTATGTGGAAGAGATGGGCGCATTTATGTGAGAAACATGGGAGAGATGGAAGAAATCCAAATCCACGTGTGCAAGTTGTGTAAAAAAAGGGTGTTTATGAAAAGCGGTGGTTGTAGAGAATGTTGGTGGCAATTTTTTATTTGGAGCATTTTGAGAGATAAGGAAGTGGTAGGGGCCGGCACTCACTAAATTTAAGACTCACAAGTTGCATACACAATTTTTGAGGTGGCTTGGAAAACCATGCAAGTTCACAGTGAGGCTCAAGGGAGACTCAAGAATTCGTAAATCATCTGGAGGGGACTGTACATTTGAGCCATGCTAATATCTATTTTTGAGTCTAGTCGTGTTCAAAGGGTTGGTACGTTTAGGGGTTAATACAAATCAAGAGCTTATTCTAGTGACAGACCTGAAACTAGATTAGTAAAGAATGATAACATGTTTTTCACCACCCACTATGTCTCTCACAAAAATATCGTAACCTTTGATTGATTTAGCAAGTAAGCTTAGGGTAATCCATTTCATCCAGTAAGAACATCATAACATCACAACTTAGCACAAATGTCAAGTAGCATAAACAGAATGACCCACATTGCAGGATGAAAGTACGTTCAAAGAGATAATTATGTGCCCATGTATTCACATCTTCACCACTTGTCTCACTGCTCTCAAACAGGGGACAGAACCGATTCTTCCGTAAATCTGACATCCTTTCTGCAACTATAAAATTTGGTTACAAAGCTTTAAAACACACTAAACACACATCCCAGTTATAGAGTTTTGCATTACGTAGCATGGGGCGTGATACAAATCATCTGAACACTTGCTCTGAGGGTTAAAATGTACAGTTTTCTCAAAGAGGTGCACGGTTCTTTACAAATGTTGAAAAGTTCAAGGACCTAGGCTAGACATGCTATCGTACTTTAGCAACAACATCAGGCACCTCCACATCCTCACCTTTTGCATCAGTGCATGAAATAGAGAAGGAGATGGTTGTCTCTGTTGGAGGCAGCGTCACTTTGCCAATGGTTGTGATGAGGTCGATCAAAGAGAGTGGCATTCTGTCCTGCAGCTTTTTGCGAGGTAGGAATTCTGCATATAAAAGACTCTTTCCGAATGAAAGCATGGTGATCTGCAAAACATGACCATTCCAGTCACAATTTAAGCCAAGACATTGCTCTGGAACAAATTCGTTATACAGACGCAATGCCTCAAGTACTACCCAATTGAGGTGAGAAGGAATCCACATGCCTAAAATGACAAAAAAATTTACCTCAAGTCCTTGCTGGCGCTGAAATTCAGCCAGAAATGCCTCCAGAGACATGTTCTGACAATCCATCTCAAATCTATCCCATAATGTCCAGACCAAAGGATCCAACTGGTTCCTTGCCACCTGCAGCCATCACACTCTCAAAATTTACACCAAAATATTCACAAACGAAGTAACAAGCTCGAAACTATGCTTGAATGATCAAACGCATACAATGATGTGCAATAAAAGTAGGTGTAGAGAAATTTCTTTACCGTGTGCTCAAACGCTTTAATAGGTTGTGCAAACGCAAACAGGGGGACCGCCAAGTTGAAGTAGGCATGCTTATGATGCGTGAAAGGCTTGCCTTGAATCAACTTATAAAGTTCCAGACACATAAGACCACCTACAACTGCTGTAGAGGTCACAATGGATGGTATCACCCTTCCGCCCACCAGCCGTGCCTACATTCAGTCAACATCATATTTATCACAAATCTAATCATTCCAACAGAGAACTACTTTGCCGCTCTGCAAGCTGTACTGTTCTATTCCACTAAAAAATTTAAATGACAATGTTGCCGTTTAGCACAAAATGAAGAATTTCCAGAGATGTGTCTCCCAGGTGAGCTTTACTGATTAAAAAATTCAAAGCAATAGATATAACGATTTGATGTTGGAATCTGTTGTATACAACATAAGTATCATTCAGATGCAAAGCAGAAGATACATAGGATGAATACATTGAAAGACTCTACAAGCAACAAAAGTACTCACCTGCAGTTTATCAGTGCTGGGAATGCCATAATTCCGTCCCCTCAAGCTTGAAGCAGCGGCTACAAACTCCACATGGTAGTTGTGTTCATCGTCCTTTTCAAATTCACTAGGCACTAACCGGTAACCCTGTGAACATTTAAGATAAAGGACATCAATCATCAAACCCACTATATGAAATGCCACCTGAAAGCTTGCAACAAGAGATTGAAGGTCTTGCTCTTTGTGCAGCAGTGACCTCAGCGTTCAAAGTAAGCTCTACTTCCATTGTCAAGGTCCCCAAAAGAACACGCAACAGCAATTTCATATGTTAGAGAGGTAATCACAAGTCTCTCAAATCCTCATATGCTTGTCTTAGGAAAGAGTTAGTATCCTCTACAAGAATCACAAATAAAACAACAAAAAAAATTCCTACAACATACAAGAGACTGTAAGAATGACCTTCTGGAAAGTTGATTAGCCTTCTGAGGATAGTAGGTAGATAGACGTTACCGCAAGTGAAGCAGGAGTGGGGAGCTCCCGCAGAAGTCTTTCACACGCCTCCGCAGCATCGTTGTCTCCTGAACTAGCATGATACTTCCGTTGATTTGATTGATTCCGCAATTCATTATCTGTTACTGCTATTTTAACCCCTTCCTGCATCCCAGCATTAATGCTCAGAGACTAGAAAGATTTAAGGGGTAATTTATAAATTCATACAAATACTGCAGCTAAAACAGGCACTACATAGCACTGGAACCCATGGCTGAAATGAGTAATAGAAACATAAGCAATAAGAACAAGTTATGTTACACTTAGATTCATGGCACTTCCAGAAAGAAAGAATCCAGGAAAGAAAATATCAAGAGGTGAGGAAGAGCTTTCCAAAAACGCTTACTTTGGGTTGAAAAGGAGGAACAACAACACGCTGAAGAAGATCTACAAAGACAGAACGATCGTTGCAGCCTTTAAGGCCATACACAGTGGCTTGAAGGTTGGCAGCAGCCATGATAAAATCGAGATGAAGATTATCAGTAACATCAAAAGTTATTGGTGATGGAGACCTCTTTGTTCCGCTCCAGAACGGAGCCCCAGCTGTCGTAGTCATACCTGCTGGGAAATTGAAACAAAGCTGCAAATACAAATATGACAGAGAAGAATTACTTTGTCGGACTTCAAGACACGTTTAGTCTACACAAGTGGTCGACATTGGATAACACCCGTTGGAACTTGGGTCCATTTATGATATTGGGGACTTTAGGTTAGGCTTCAACATGTGGTAAGACTATAATTCTATGTAATGTAATTAAAAAATGCCCACAAAATAATGCTGTCTCAGAGAAAGTGCCGTACCTGCTTGATGCTATTGGAAAATAAGTCTTCAAATTGCAGGCGTGCCCACTGTACACATGCATCGATACTAGAACCACACAACCCTTTTGATTAGTTTGTCTCGATCTAAATCACACTTGCAAAAACAACTAAAATCCGGCAGCTTAGCCCAAAGAAAAATTTCAAAGCAACTAATCCGTTAATTAAATTTCATGCCAACACTGGTCGACGTGGCTTAAAGGATTAACTTCAAAGAAGGAATGCATTGAAGAAGTTCACGCAGGAAATAGAAATAAATCATATAACTGAGGATAACAAATACCTCAAAGGCCTGTGTCGCATAAGTGCATCACGAAGAGATTCTAATACAGGAAGCTTTGATGATGCTGGAGATTTACGCATAGACTCCTGGAAATCACGGCTGGATAAGTAGTTATTCACATCAGCCGGCCTGCTCTTGAAAAGTGCCTCGAATGTCTCCACCGCCCATCTAAGGGTATGTTCCATTGCATAAGGGAAATTCCTTAGAGTACAAATCGGCATTTCCTTATGCTCAGGAGGGTCTCGAGTAGATGCGTACATTTCTGTTTGAAATGGTACAAATACCTGCAATTGCAATGAATATATCAAATTTTGAAAGTTGTACCACAGAAGAGTCCTTAACAACAGATTGGTTTGATCATAGTATAGTATTATCAACTAGAATCCATTTCTTAATGCCTCAACCGATGTACTGACACGCACACAGAGCCAAGCTTTTAAGATGTAATAGCAGTCTCGAGAATGAATGTTCCATCTTGCATTTCAGATACTTTTTCCTATGATGCCTACAACAAGCCGTTTGATAATCCAAACCAACACTCCAACAAAAATTCAATAACGACCCTGCTCATCGGCATTCTCGTTGTACTGCAAAATACTCGGAACAAGAACTATCCAGATTCTGTGCCCTTCTTTGACAACAGCAGCACCCCCTACACTACAGCAAGAGGGCAGCACCCGCAATATCATTCAGAGACGTAAATCAAAAAAGTTTTCAAGACTTCGATGTCCAAACCTGAACACTCCCTTTGGTCCCATGCTTGCCGCCATCAACCATAGGCCTCCTGTAGGAAACGCATCGAGCATCCAGGTAAAGTCTTGATGACGAAGTATCTACAGCCGAAAATACACCTGTACACCGCAAACCAG
Source organism: Pohlia nutans (assembly GCA_022496805.1). Lineage (NCBI taxonomy): Eukaryota > Viridiplantae > Streptophyta > Bryopsida > Bryales > Mniaceae > Pohlia > Pohlia nutans. Next base: position 10,752,891 of record CM040095.1, on the reverse strand, counting down.
ATCTCTGTTAGATAGCAACTCACGTGCAGAAAGATGAGATTTATTACACGACTTCTAGTATAATTTCACGTCATCATAAAGTACTACAGACTGCTAGCCAGAACTAATATACCTGCTATGGAGTTGAAGAATGAGGAGTCAAATATAGTCTCCGTCTCTGGATCAAACCTCTCCTGCACAGATGCAGGTCCATTTTCTGATAAAATACTCAGGCGACAGAATGACAGACTCGGGCACTACAACATTTGAACGTGGCACCATACTTCAGGAAGACGACGATTATTCAAGGAGAGGAAAGTTTTGATGTCAAAACTCAAGTTAAAATTTTCGACTTGAAAAACGCTCCAAAAATATATAAGGCGTCAATAGAATTACCTGGAGAGCGTGAATTTGAGCCGCAGGGTTGATGGTGCGCAAGGCTCTTGCGGCAGTTGGCGCCTTAGCACGACTCACGTCCTCAGGCTGATACAGCACTTGATCAATCAAGTTAGGCTTTGACACCGTATCCATGTCTGTAACAGTGATACTGCCATTCGAGCTGCAGCCCACACCCATCAACACCAAGTCCTTGAGAGCTTCACAACCTAGTCCTCCTGCCCCCACCACAAGCCACTGCATACCCACACACACTACGTCAAAAAACCAATTTGTCTCACTCACGTGTACTCAACAATTGATGCATGATTACCCTGCTGTTTTAAATCGATAAAAAGTTAGGCTGCACTCAAAAGGAAAATTAGCCAGTGGAACATACATTAAGAATTATAGTATTACACCATCAAGTATGTTGAGTGTTACAGAATTTTAGAATTTTGGGTGTTACAGTGTTATGATATTCTGAGCATTGCGTTTTACAGTACCTGAAGACTACCCAGCTTGTCCTGAAATTCTCGGCCAAACAGAGCAATTTGGTGATCATAGCGAGAGCCACAAGGCAACCTATCTTCAGGAGCAGGTGGTGTACTAGGAAGACACTCCACAGCATCGAAGTAGAGCCACTGCTGCAATGGTGTGAAGACCCTAGTTAATGCCTGCAAGTAGCAAACCCAACAAGCATTAGTGCTGCCATGAAAAGCTACAGAGCACACCTCATGATTCACATGTAACAATACTATATTTCAGGCACCACACAGAGGAACCGTAAGTTCACATTTCCAATCAAGACCATGATCGTATTTTAGGGGAGACCAGCACCACGGACTTTAACCGCCAATCCAAACAAGCAGCAGAGCAACATCAAACAAAAGAAAGAATTACTAGAACACCAAAACAAAGTACGCAACGAATTAGGTTCTGAACAGTTACCCAGCTTGCTAAAAGAATTCGGATGTACCTTAATGGCCTCCTGTGCAGCAATACCTCCCGTTACAGCAGCTACTGGACACAGTTCCACATAAGCACCTAACGCAATGAGCCGGATCATTTCCTCGTCTAAGGCAAACCTGTCAACTGATCCTGTTGTTATGACCCTGCTGGCTGCTGCAATATCCGTACTACTGCTCGCACCGCTGATAAATCCCGACCTGTCCTGATGAAGACCATCCCTCTCGCCAAGTCCTTTTAAAAGGGCCTCGTTGGACTCCTCTTCCGCTCCATCAGCTGTTGATTCCATGCCATCATTGGTCCCCTTCGCAACATGCAAATTCGACCAGATTTCTCTCGCAATCGCAACAACATCGTGCACTTGATCAGGACTGATCATATTGGATCTAGGCGGTGATGGATTATCCACAACATGACGTCTCTCAAACTCATCCACGGCTTGAAAGCCAGCATGCATGGGCAGAACTTGCGAGGCTTTCACTGGATCGCTGATACAAAACTTGGGAGACACAAGCGCTTTCTCCAAGGACAAAAACTCCACATTCTTTGCAGTCTTCAGCTTGGTGAAATATCCGCCAGACAAATACCGCCCGAACGAACGCGTATCTTCCTGAATTGTGAACGAATGCACACCCGTCACCGTCACAGAATACGGAGTCGGACGATTCAACTCCTCCATCCCTTTCACGCCACTCAACAAGACCTCGTCGCCATTCTCAAGGCCATGGCGCTGCTCTTCCACCACCGTCACAGTGGCAGGAAAGTCCTGCGTAATGCCTTCCACCAGTATCGGCCCAGACGGCTCCCCTGTTTCATCCAACACCGAGAAACTGTCACCAAAATCCGCAAACACAAACGAGAACACGCCGCGGCAATTCGCGGCTACGAACGGTACTCCGAGTGATCGCGAAATAGAATTCAGCCGAATTAGGTCAGGAAACGACCCGGAGGTAGCGACAACGCATCCGTAGCTTCCGAGCGCGCTCTCGACCGCCACACTCGACAGAGTCGAGATGTCCACAGTGGCGTGAATCTCCTTCAGTTTCTGCGCAGTGGCGACCGCGCGATTGCGTCCAACGTCCGCCTCGCTGAGAAGAAAATGCGCTCCGAGGTCGGCCAACGAAACAACTTCCTCATCCACTAACCCTAACCCTTGCACTCCCGACAGCACCAAATTCTTCGCCACTTCGGCGCCGAGTCCTTTGCATCCCAGCACCAGCACGCGGCTCTGGCTCAACGCATGGACCGCCTCTCGTCCCAACGCGTACATCAACCGCGAGTACCGCAGCTCGTTCATCTCCTTGCTCGATCCCGTGCTGCTCGTTACCGCCACTCCGTTGTTGTTATCGCCCGCATTGTCCACGTCCATGGTCACCATCTTGTCGCTCCCACTGTCGCTCTGGCAATTCCGGCAACATCAACACTTCATCGCCAACACCAATCGGCTTCACCTCAAAATCGTCACTGGAAATCAAATGACAAAAAAGTTAGATTCCACGGAATTGATATGAGCAGAATGGCTTGTCACCGTATGATGAAATGATCCGAGGTCATAAGAAAATTCTCCGGGGTCTGCGCTTCCATAGCCAGCAGAAGCTCAGCAACGCAAGAGCCGGAATGAGCAATCTGAGGTGACTAGCGGGGTTGAAGGAGGACGGTACGTGTACCGACCTTCCGGACTGGGGTGAGGAGGTAGGAAATCTGGATGAATGTTGTACGAATGTCGTCTGGTTTTGAGATGAACTTCAGGCATTCGTTGGGCTGTCTCGCATTATACTCTAAAATCTTCAGCATATGTATTTGGGAATCAGCATGTAGCAGTAGGTGCAATTGATGTTGGTCTAGAAGATAATTCGTTAGGTTGTCTCACATTATATTCTAAAATCTTCAGTACATGTAGATATTTGGGATTTAGTATGGAGCAGTAGGTGCAATCGATGTTGGTCTAGAAGATAATTCGTTAGGTTGTCTCACATTATACTCTAAAATCTTCAGTATATGTAGATATTTGAGAATTAGCATGGAGCGGTAGGTGCAATTGATGTTGGTCTAGAAGATAATATGTTACGAGGATTCCCAATAATGATTCTGTTATTTGAATGTGTTATTTACGAGTCTTTCAATTTTGAAAAGACATATTGCATGAATAGAAAGGTTGGTGCTTTTTTTATATGATGAAAGTATTGGATCAATGTAAATTAAGTATAAAATGTGTGGTAATCGTTAAGAGTTAGTTTTAATTTTAAATTAGATTGAAGTAGTTTTTCGAATGCAACCATGTGCTCAAAAATCACTTCAGTTTGAATTTGAGAAAAATAAATAAATAACGTTCAACAAGTGATATACATATTTTGTGCTTAATTTATATTGTTCTGATGCATTTCCTATGCGTTTTTTTGTAAAAAAACACAAAACCTTGTACTGGAATTCATGTGAAACATATAGAAAAACTATTAATTTTTGTGGCCTTCCAAGTTTGAGATGAAGTGTGAGAGTATGAGATCATATGGTGAAAGAATGGGGTCAACAAAAGATTTAACATTTTGAAGTGAAAAGAGTAGTTAGTATGGTTTTATTGTGCATGCACAAAATTAGTGTTTTAGGTAGAATCTTGTTTAGTACTTTAATTTGATTTAGAACATTTGTTGTGACTATTGGTGCTCAAAGTACACATGTATATATTTTCATCATTTGAAATCTTTTGAAAGCTAAGAGATTAACTATGATACACACCAATTACCAGTAGCAGCATAGGAAAATAAACGTCATCAATGTGAGGCATTCAACGACTTTCAAAATCCTTGAAAGAATCCCTTTTGATTTGTGCCAAATATTTAGTCCTACTATTTTATTTTGAATGATTAGAAAATGATCTAAAAATGATTTAGAATAGTATTGATTGTATTTAAAACTTTATAAGGATGGGTTGTATTCTATGAATAAAACTATCAATACCAAAAAGTGTCAATCATTTTGAAAAAAAATGTCATTTTTCAAGAAAATAAATGCATTGATGTTTGAGTATTTGGAAATTAGTAGAAAATCCAAGAAATAAAATAGATAAATAAAACATTGTTACTAATTCTATGAAGGTGGTTACACTCAAAAAATTTATTAAAAATGAATTCTTATGTCAATAATTGTGTAGAGAATGACAAGGAGAATGAAGCCTTCTTTAGTTTGTGAATGTTCACAACAAAGAGAATTTGATATTTTAAAATTTTCTTCAATAAGAGAAAGTTCAATAGAAAAAGCCTTTGTCAAAAAATCAAAGTCTAAAATTTTCAATAAGACCCCGAGAATAAGACATTTGATTGATTGTTATTTTAGTAACGATTATATTTTATATTATAAATTCAATCAATGTAAAAAATATTCCCATGTACCTACATCGCAAACTTACCAAGTCACATTTTTACTCTACGCTTTCAAACATATGCAAAACAAATGATAACATCATGTAAAAACATGCAAAAAAGGGGGAAATTTGTGCTTCAAAAACCAGTTTTCATGACTTCTTTGAGTTTAACCCCTAACGGACTATAAGGCCCCCACATGGCTTTTGGAATTAGAAAGTGAGGAAATTTGAGTTGTTGGGTTGTGAATTGTAGAGTGAACAACAAAGAGACCTTGGCTCTTTTTGAGAGTTGAATTCATGAATACTTTTTGATTGGAGATTCATTGTGTATGCAATTTTTGGTGATTTTTTTGAGCTGCAATGAGGCTATCTCGGTGGCACTTCAAACCCTCATATTTTCCTCCTCACACCTTCAAATTACATTAAAAAATTCACATGTTCAAAATGATGATCTCTACACATGGTAAATTTCAAAAAAACTAGAGCACTTTTAAACACTCCGATTTCAAAATATGTACAAAATACCCCGAATGAGTTCCATCAATCTTCTCAGAGGTGACATTTTCTTTAAAATTGTGCGATTTTGTTGATTCTTTTTTCATTCGAAAAACTAGTAAGTGAATGAAGTGTTTGTTTGTCAAGACAAGAAGTCAGTGCCCAGTAGACATAAAGTCAATGATGCATAGACTACCTGTAAGTTTAATATGATATCTTCCTCATCCCTTTTTAATAAATATTACATTCAATTTACAAAAGATTTATAAGGGACATATGAATACTATGGTAAGGTGATCAATAATGGCTCAATTTTCAGCACGGGAAATCTATAGCAAAGTTAACAGTGCAAGCAATTTTCGTGCATGTGGAAAATAAGTGGAAAGATAGAGCAAGTGGAATCATCATTTTTGGACTCTTTTGCAATTAGTTATGAATTCTTGAAGTTGTATTTATAGGTGTTTCTAAAATGGTGCTCTAAAATGACACCCTATAATGTATGCGCTCATTACATAGTACTGTTGAATTGAGAAGCTATTATGTACCTATAAGTGAAGATTACTAGAGCTCCATTATTGGACCTGCTCCATTTTAGAGCACTCACCCATATATCTGTACATTTTTGTACATTTTTCACATGTTCTTTTTTGCACAATTCTGTGTTTAATCCCTAAACGTTACAACATCCAGAAACTGGATCACAAACGGATTAAAAGCCTTCTTTCTCATACAATCTCGAATGACTTTCATCCAACTTACCTTTGCAAGCCTATTAACCCCTAAACGTCCCAGAGTCCAGAAATTGGATCACGAACGGATTCAAAGCCTTCTCACGTTCTCATCAATGCTTGGATGAAACTCATCCAATTTTTTGGACCTTCTTCACCAAGTTGTTGTTCTATCTAATGGCTGGATTTAGTCATACTAGAGTACATATTTTTCTAAAATTACAAATGTAGAAGTATGTCAAGTCGTTGACCAAGCCAAAACTGCATTGACTCTAGTTCAAAGTGGAATCGTGAAAAATGAGGTCATAAATTTAAGAAACACAAAAATTTCAAAGTATCACCACATTTAAGAGTATCTCATTTCAAACTCATTCCAACAAATTTTACTCACAAAATATTGAAATTTAGTTTGTAATCGAATTTAGAAGGAATTTTTAATTTTAACTTTCAAATTTTATAATTAAATATTGGTGATTGTATTAGTGAATCAAACCGTACGGATGGAATCTAAAATTCAAGATCTAGAACTTTCATTTGTATATCAATTCCAGAATATTCTTCTAAATGGTAGTTTATAATGTTTTTTCTCAAATTGTCAATTCCAGCGACACCCTGGTACGTTTAGGGGTTAAATTCTCTACCAATTAGAGTAAATCTCTTGTGATGGGGAAATGTTGACAATATTGGAGAGGCCTAGAAGTACAAGTATGTCAAATTTGTTGGGTAGATTTCATGCATGCAATGGTTCTCTCATGTACACTTGTTGTACATCTGAGTCATGGTAATATCTATTTTTGAGGCTACCATCTACTTTTGTTCAAAAGATCAGTACGTTTAGGGGTTAAGCATATAAAATACCATTATTAGAGCATGACATGGCAAGTTTATAATGTACACTTGAAACTTCATCTTAATTAAATGAAAATTCCAAAAATTGTGCATGAATGACAACCAGAGTCACCAAAAAAGAACCAAAAAGTATCGCTAATATCTTTTTCAACAATACTGTTTTAAAAATCTTGTACTTTGACATTCCCATGTCATAACATTCAGTAGCCTTGGTTACTGCTGCCTTTCTCTGACAAATTGATGTGGAATATCCCACATCATTTCATCCACCGAATGAAATGATGTGGGATATTCCTCATCACATCAGTAGCTACGAGGACATGTGGCATTAAGCAAGTGCAATCAACCATGGTGCACAGGAACTCAAAGCACTTCTCAATCACATTCAATAGTGTTCTATAATTATTTATTTGATTCAATAGTCCATTCAAATACAAATCACTGCTCACTCTATAAATTAAGGTGGATGAAACAAAAAGGCACCCCTCTTGAAGACTACTGAATGTTATGGTATGTGTTGTATTATCTGGGAATTTAATTATTGTGGCCTTCTCTAAGATTTGGTAAATTCACAATAAAAAGTCAAACTCTTCTGTCATTGGCCAAAATGACTAGGTGAATCTCCTAGACTGAATTGACATTGTAAACTCCAAATTTTAACTTTAAGTTCATAAAAGAAACTTTAAGACCCCTACAATTGGAATAAAGTGACACTTGTTTGCACAAAAGTTTGAGGGATCAAAATAAAAATCATTTTTGTTAGAAACTACATAGACAAATTCAATTAGTGCAAGACATTCTTATTGTTTTGAGTTGCACTTTTTTTTTTTTTGGTTATAATATGTATTATCTCTATTCATGATATTGTTCATTTAGGTTTTTTCTTTGGTTCCAATTAAATAAAATCAATCTTCAAGTGTTTAACCCTTAAACGTCCAACTGTCCAGAAACTGAACAATGCACACAATTAAACACAGTTTTCTCATAATGATGTCAATAATTTTTTGCAGTGTGGGCTTTTTACTGTATATTTTATGGGAAATTAGCTTCATGCATGTGTGATCCTATTAAAAAGGAGATGATTTGTGAAAATTTTATGCCTCATTTCCTGTTGTAGCAATTCATCCAAAATTTTGAAGATTATTTTAAAAGTGCTCGAGATTATAAAAGTCAACTCATAAAATTAAGCAGCTAAAAATTCTTCAGAAATCACAACAATTAGAGTATTACGTTTCAACCAACCACAACAAATTTCATGAAAAATTTGTCAATATCTTATTTATGATCAAATTACAAAATAAATTTCAATTTCAAGTTCCAAGTTTTATACAAAAATATTGGTAACAGCAATCATAGATATAACCATTGGTTATGATAGAATTAAAAATTCATAATGTACAACTTTTTCATATATCATGTTCAAAATATCCCTCTTAGTTACATTTTATAAAACATATTTGAAGTTCTCCAAATTTGAAGAGGAGTGGGGACGTTGAGGAGTCAAAGTGTACAGTGGGATACCAATCAAAATGTCGTTTTCGAATTCTTCAGTACTGCCAACTTTGAAAGCCTTTCGAGAGCTCAAAAATTGGTTTTTTTATCACGAAAGTTCTACCAAAGAATCATCTTTAAGTTAATTATGTGTATGCCAAATTTCAAAGCCAAAAGATTCACCGAAAAAAAGTTATTCAAAATCTACCAACATTGGTAGCTTTTCACTGCTGCCAACTTTGATAGCCTCCTAAAGATTGATTTTTTTTTTTTGGCCATGAAATTCTTGGATCAAAAACCTCTTTATGTTCATAAAATATGATAAAAATTTCAAGGCCAAAAGATTTATTCAAAAAAAGATATCAACAATCTACCAACATGTGTAGTTGTGGGAAACAATGGGGGAAACCATTTCATTACTACCAACTTTGAGTATTGCCAACTTTGACAACCTCCCGAGAGCTCAAGAATTCGTATTTTACCACAAAAGTTTTACCAAAGAATTATCTTTAAGTTAATTATATGTATGCCAAATTTCAAGGCCAAAAAATTTACCAAAAAAAAGTTATTCAAAGTCTACCAACATAGTAGTCAAAGTTGGTTGCAATGAAATGGTTTCCCCCATTGTTTCCCACAACTACACATGTTGGTAGATTTTTAATATCTTTTTTTGCATTAATCTTTTGGCCTTGAAATTTTTATCATATGTTATTAACAAAAATAGGTTTTTGATCCAAGAATTTCATGGCCAAAAAAAAATTCAATCTTTGGGAGGTTGTCAAAGTTGGCAGGAGTGAAAAAATTTCCACAACTACCAATGTTGGTAGATTTTGAATAACTTTTTTTCAGTGAATCTTTTAGCCTTGACATTTGGCATACATATAATTAACTTAAAGATGATTCTTCGGTAAAAATTTCGTGATAAAACACCAATTTCTGAGCTCTCGGGTGGCTTTCAAAGTTGGCAGTACTGAAATTTTTCTCACTGCGAATTCGAAAACGACATTTTGATTGGTACCCCACTGTACAAACAACTTGGGGTTAGAAGATGAGCATTGACTATAAACTAGGGGAGGCAATCCTCACATGATTCTCATGTGAATCTCATACAACACCTTTTTGACATCATTCTTGTGGGAAGTGCGCGTGCATTCTAAGATGAGATTTAAACATTTAGACATGATATTGATATTCAATCCACATATATTATTTTAATGTTAAAATAGTGTAGCCGGTCGTGTTTACATTGATACAATGTGTATCATATCAACATCATCACAACATTCAATACCCTTCAAGAAGGCTGCCCTTTTAGTTTTATCCACTTTTATATATGGAGTGAGCAGTGATCTGTAATTGAATGGCTATTGAGTTAGATAAACAATTACAAGACACTGTTGAATTGTTGTTGTTGAATTGTTGAGTGAGTGCTTTCAATTATTGTTCACTTTAGTTAATTTCTCTTACTTAACCCCTAAATTTCCTTGTGTTTTTGGGAGCTTGAAACCTCAAAACTGCGATTTCCTACCTCTATGTACTCCCGGGGATGTGAACCAAGTTCTTTTACTTCTTTTAGAATTCCAACCGTAAGACCGTAAGACCTAAGTCTATTCATAGCTACTGTTTCAAAAATTGACCGTTGGATGTTTATCATTTGCAAGATCATAACATCCAAAGTTTGTGCAAAAGTTTTTCGGGGCATTGCTTGGGAGGCATTGTCGCCATAGTGCAAAGGGGGACTTGAAGATTGTTACTCCAAACATTTTGCTCATATTTTTTTCCATGTAGATAACTAAGTTGGGTACGCTCATGCAAAATTTTAGAGACTCATTACGCGTTTCAAACCTTCATCCAAATTAATTTCCGGAAGTAGGTATAAAAATGGCAATTTGGTGAAACATGCATCACATTAATTGTATTTGATTTTTGGAAAAAATGAACGGTGATTAGGTACCTCTATGATTTTATAAATTTTAGGCGAAATTATTTTTTAAAAATTTCAAAATCTCAAATTTTGACAAATTTCGAAAGAAATGGATGTGAAATTACAAAAAACCTTGGAGGTTGCTGTTCTTTATTTTGGAGGCCGCCCTTGTCAAGCCAAGAATATAATCAACATGGGTCACTTCAAATTCTGAGCCTAAATGTGGTGAAGAGCATGTCTCCAAAAAAAAAATTGAAAAAATGATTATAATAAAAAGTTTTTTTCTACCCCAATTGGGCTTGAAACCAAAAATTTCAATAAAAAAATTATAAAATCCGAATTTGACTTTGTAATTTTTACCCCACACACCTTGTATGTATGACCACGCCCACACCAAATTATAGTCTAAAATTCTTAATTTAGACCTTCCATCTAAGCTGCCCGAAACAGCAAAAAGCCATTTTGGCTTTTAAGGGCCTTTAGGGGTTAATGCCACGTGCCCCATAGCTAACGATGTGATTTGGAATATTCCATATCATTTCATTGGAGGGATGAAATGATGTGGGATATTTCACATCATTATGTTGGGAGGAAGGCAACAGTCACAAAGGTTATTAATGTTATGATTCTAACATCACATGCACATGCGGCATTTTAATGTTATTGTAATGTCAAAATTGTGTTATTATAATCTAAAATATAAATATATTCATTCAAAAGGTATTAATTTCATGTGTTATGGAATCTTAAAATCATTCATTAATATTCTATATAAAAACATCCTAAAAGTCCGTAATATATTTTAATAATTTATATTCACCTTATTATTTGTACTTACAATAAAACATGAAAAATCTGTATCATGTAAACTATGATTATATTATTTATTACTCCCTCTGTCCAACAATAATTATCCTACTTTTTGGTCTTTCTTTACGCAATATTTTGCTGATGTGCTCATGACCTTCGTGTGACATAAGGCAATTGATATTACCGTGCATGTTGTGTCCAAAACTGTATTACATAAGTTAAGCACTTAAGCTGGTGATATTTTGCTAGAAAGTATTGATACAGAATATGAGTAGTTGACTGGGTTATGATTGTTTACCTGAAAGCACTGAATGTTAGTGGCCTACATATTAAGCCAATACAATATGGGTTTCTGTGTCATTGACATGATTGCTAAATGATGAAATCATTTTTCAAAAGCCACAGTTCCTTGGGAATGGTGTGAAGTGGCCTACATTGTATGTTGACCTATATCATGTACCAGTCATCAAATGAATTGTAACAATCAAATTAATCCAAGGATAAAATAATAATAATATATTATTTTATTCAGATTATAATAGTTTATTTTTAAACGACTAAAAATAATAATTCCAGATTATTTTATTCATATTTGGCATGGTAAAATTCATATTAATTTGGGTGTTTTGTAGTATAGGCCACTCTATACCTACATTACCACAATCACTCTCAATTACTTCAACTCGAAATTTTTTCTAATTCCAAAATTAGTGCAAGCTCTTATTGTTAGCATGAGTTGGACTAAATTAGACAATGAGTGTACCGGTAATTTAATCCCGACGAATGACAAATATTAACACGTCCATCCATCCATCGACGAGACAGGAGCTTCAGTTCGTGGTGGTTGTGCATGACAATACAATTTAACCTTTTAAAATTTTAGTGTACAAGTGCTCTTAAAGAAGTCAACTCCTAAAACTAAGCAACCAAGAAATTTCAAAAAATCAATACACTTAGAATGTTACATTTCAACCAATCATAACAAATTTTATCCACAAATTGTCTGTATCTTATTCGTAATCAAATTACTAAAGAAATTTGAATTTTGAGTTTCAAATTTTATACAAAATATTGGTGATAACAATCATAGATCTAACAATATGGATAGAATTTAAAATTCAAAAAACGTACAACTTTTATTCATACGTCAAGTTCAAAATATCCCTCTTCGTTGCATTTTATAATGCATCTTTGCAAAACTACCGAATTTGGAGAGGGCTCTTGGCATTTAGGGCTCAAAGAATTAAAACCTTTCTGCATAAACTTGCAAAGAACGTCTACTTGATTCTTTTTGAGCAACATCAAACACCCTTGGAGAAAACAGGGTTGGGGGGAGGATTTGGAAAGAACTAGCAAAAGTCCCCCTATGTTTTAAGAGTCCCAATCAATTAACCCCTAAATGTACCAATGTGTCGCTGGAATTGACAATTTGAGAAAAAACGTTATAAACTACCATTTAGAAGAATATTCTGGAATTGATATACAAATGAAAGTTCTAGATCTTGAATTTTAGATTCCATCCGTACGGTTTGATTCACTAATACAATCACCAATATTTAATTATAAAATTTGAAAGTTAAAATTAAAAATTCCTTCTAAATTCGAATACAAACTAAGTTTCAATATTTTTTGAGTAAAATTTGTTGGAATGAGTTTGAAATGAGATACTCTTAAATGTGGTGATACTTTGAATTTTTTGTGTTTCTTAAATTTATGACCTCATTTTCCACGATTTCACTTTGAACTAGAGTGAATGCAATTTTGGCTTGGTCAACGACTTGACATACTTCTACATTTGTAATTTTAGAAAAATATGTACTCTAGTATGACTAAATCCAGCCATTAGATAGAACAACAACTTGGTGAAGAAGGTCCAAAAAATTGGATGAGTTCCATCCAAACATTGATGAGAACGTGAGAAGGCTTTGAATCCATTATTGATCCAGTTTCTGGACTCTAGGACGTTTAGGGGTTAACTCCCAAATGTCCCAGCGTCCAGAAACTTAATCACAAATGTATTCAAGGCCTTGTAACTTTCTCATACAATCTTGGATGATTTTCATCCAAGTCACCTTTGCAAGCCTATTAAAATCTCTACCAATTAGAGTAAATCGCTTGTGATGTGGAGATGTTGATAATATTTGAGAGGCCTCCAAATGCAAGTATGTCAAATTTGTTGGGTAGATTTCATGCATGCAATGGTCCTTTCATGTACACCTATTGTACATTTGAGTTATGCTAATATTTATTTATGAGGCTAGCATCTACTTGACTGTGTTCAAAGGATCGATACGTTTAGGGTTAACCCTTAGAGGACCATAAAGCTCCTACGAGCTTTTGAAACTAGAAATTGAGAAAATTTGAGTTGTTGAGCCGTGAATTGTAGGGTGATCAACAAAATGACATTGGTTCATTTTGATAGCTGAATTCATAGGTACTTCTTGATTGAAAATTTATGAAGTGCGCGATTTTTGGTAAATATTTTGAGCTACAAAAGGCTATTTGGGCGTTACTTTGAACTCTCATATTTTCTTCTTCACACCTCTAGATTGCGTGTTTTTTTTGCGCATGTTCAAAATGGCAATTTCTACGCATAGTAAAAATTTCAAAATTTTTGGAGCACTTTTGAATTATCCGATTTCAGCATATGTCCAAAATGCCCCGTACAAATTCCATCAATCTTCTCAACGATAACATTTCTCAAAAATTGTGCGACTTAGTCTGTACTTTTTATTACAAAAGCTATGTAAGTCTTCTCTAACCCCTAAACATCCCAGGGTATCCCCAAAATTGACAGTTTGAGAAAAATCATTATAAGTGCTATTTAGAGGAATATTTTGGAATTTTTATACAAATGAAACTTTTAGATATTGAATTTTAGGTTCCATCTATACAGTTAGATTCACGGATGCTATCACTGATATTTTATTGTAAAATTTCAAAGTTATAATAAAAAATTCCTTCTAAATTTGATTACAACCAAGATATTGATATTTTTGGAGTAATATTTGTTAGAATGGATTTGGAATGATGTACTCTTGAAATGGTGGTTTTTTGAAAATTTTGTGTTACTTCAATTTATGACCTCGTTTTAGCAAGCCCACTTTTGAACTAAACTCAATGCAATTTTGGCTTGGTCAACTTCTTAACATACTTCCAAATTTGTAATATAAAAAAAATGTACTCTAGTAACACCAAATCCAACCGTTAGATAGGACAACAACTTCATAAAGTGTTTTCAAAAAATTGAATGAATTTCATCCATGGAATAATGTGAGTGTAGTGTGAGCTGGAATGTATTCGTCGTTCAGAAATTGGACGTTGGGACGTTTAGGGGTTAATTCCAACAATGCCAATTGTCAAAATTTCCCCAAACAAATGACAAATTGTATTTGTTACAAGAGCTAGTCAAGAAAACAAGAGCTAAGGGCCGCTTTACACTATGGCCGAAGGTCAAGAGGCCGTCAAATTCCACCAATCAAATTGCAAGAAACCATGGTTTCGGCCTCTCGACCCTTCACACTAGAGGCCAAAGTCCAAAGGCCGTGGGCCTTCAAAATGCTTACATGGCAACACATTTTGACCAAGGTGACGGCCTCTCGGGAGGAAGTTTGGGTCCTACATTTTGCAAGACCCAAACTATGGTCAAGAGGCCGTCGATTTCTTTTCATAAAAAATGAAAACTATATTTTATTGCCTATTTTCAGTAGATTTTTTTGGATCCTTAATCCCATGGTCTCTCGACTTGAACGGCCATAGTGTGAAGCAGCCCTAAAATTCAACACCCCGGTCCTTTTGGGGTTAAGACATGACACATGTCACTTTTCATAAGAAACTATTGGTTAATTTTTTTTGAGTTTTGAATTTTGATTGGTCAATCCAATTCATAACTACAGGGAGGTGAGTTCTCTTTATTCATTGGGAAAAAAAAAAACAAAAAACAAACAAACTATTCTATATTACAAGCACTACGCATGAATGTTCATTTTTGAACTCAATATTACCACACTTTCCCATACAAGGTACGGGGAGATCCAGCAGTTTGTGTAAAATCAACCGGATGGAATCGTCAAATTATCAATTGAAACTCATAGTTTCAGGCCAAAATATAGATAAGTTTTTGCTACCTAGACAAAACATGGATTATAACCGGATGGGTTCTTGTCTAAAACTGGTTGCTTTTGTAAAATAATTACTGGATTTTAGCTGGGTTCTTAAAAAAATCCCCGTCCAATGCTCTCATACCACCTTTCATTATCCGCAGCAAATATTGAAACAATTTGTATAATTTCCAATTGCCAAGTCCAAATTTACGTTGGCTACCACATGTGTGGTATAAAAGAGTGTTGAGTGTAGAAGTGTGAGTTCTCACAAGTGTTCAAGAATGTTATGACCTCACGTTAAGATCGTTTCTACAATTGCTCAGCAACTACCATAGCACACAATTGGATTCAACTGTAGGGTGCCGAATATTTAAATAATTAAAAAAAAAGTTCAACACAAATATTTTTTGAAATTTTTCTTCTTTACGTTTGAAAAAAATATTAAAAAAAAAATTCCTAAAATTTTGGCCCTTATTAGATTAACATAATTAGGGCCAAAGCCAATCATGTACTACAATGTCACTCTCGTTAACTACAACACTATAGTCAAGAGGATTACACCATTGTATAGTACGAGGCAACTCTCATTCGTCCACCTGCAAAAATCAACACTATACTTTGTAATTTGGAAATGACACCAGGGTTTCAAAAATCCATAAAATTGCAAATTGCAAATTGGGTTGGGAAGGTAATCAAGTCTACTTTTAACCTGTAAGTGCCCAGCTGACCACATTATGGTCACTATAACGTCTGAAATGCAAATAGCAGAGAATCCGCGAAGAATTGGAACTTCGGTTTTGAGGTTCAAATTTGCCCATACACATTACACACCTTCCAGAAAAAGAAAATTTCAATTTCAAATTGTACAACTTGTATCAAAATTGTATCAAAATTATACAAATTATACAAATTATTTCAAATTATACAAATTGTATCAAAATCTCTATCAACAAAATGCGAAAATACTGCAAATACTTGAAATACAACACATGTATCATGCAGTATTTCTTTTGTTTGGAAGTTTGTTATCTGTTTTATTTTTTTGGATTGTGTTCTTTTCTTCATCTTCTATTAGTGTGTGTAATCCGATCTTGACTAATGTACCCATTCCTGTCAATTTTCAACGTATAAAATTTTGTCCTAAACCGTATATGGATAAGTCACTTTCACTTGTAAAATTCACAATAATTATGTGTGAGTCTATTTTTGATATGAAAGATTGCAACGGAGAGGTGTTGATATAGGACATAGCTGAACTTCTCTCTTTTCATTTTTGAAAATTTAACCCAAATTCTATTTAACTTTGAAGTCACACACCCCCCAAAATCTCATTTTTGAGCGTGCATTATACAGTTCAAATACATACTATAATCTTCCAATCCCACCATTGGATGATTCTCAAATTTTAATAAAATGTGTGCTCTCTAGTTGAGAATAGAATTGTATGGCTACTTTCTAATTTAATCCATTCTATTTTTGGTAGTCTCAATCACAGTGGAAAAAACCACTGAAATCTAGTGCTTCGAGCTACAATACCATAGGCACTAAAGGGTTAAAGCATGATAATTATTTACATTATACTATAATAGAGCTTTTTCTGATACACTATATACAATGAAGTGATACCATCGTCAGAACTTGTGATATGCATCATATTGAAAAACATGCTAGTAAAGAGAACTTTCAGGGTCTCCATATTGGTTCATTTATGGTGATTGAACGGTATTGACCAATACTTCTTTTTTGTTTGGTTCCAAGTCAATTTGTCATGTATGATTTTGAGGCATTGGAAAAACATTCTACTTAAGTGTTCACAACAAGTGGAGTGACCTTCAAATTTATGAACAAATCCTACAATTAAGCTTAAAAAACTACCATAAGAGTAATCTGGTTGTATACAACTTAATAGCCATTGTGGCTTACAAGAATGATTGTTGAAAATCACACAAATACATTCATGACAAAATGACTTGGGACCAAACAAGAAAAAGGTATTGGTCAAAATTGTTCAACTACCATTCAAATATATCAATACCGAGACCCTTGAAGTTCTCTTTACTAACATATCCTTCTCTATGAAACCTATCACAAGTATTGACGGTGGAACCACTTCATAGTACATAGTGTGTCATACAAAGCTCTATTGTTGTAAGACTTTCAGACTACTTCAATGTAAAAAATAATCATGCCATGAAACTAAACTTGATTACCTTCCCAACCCAATTTCCCATTCATGTTTTCAAGGATTTCAAAACTATCATTTTGAAATTGCAAGTAAAACAGATTATTGCATCGAAGGAAGCGGACGAATGAGAGTTGCCTGGTACTACACACCAAAATGAAACTTAAACGTGGCATTATGCCCCATAAACTGTCCAATGCATACGTCCTCCTTGCACAGCTTCGGAAATGAATTGCTACACAGTCTAAGGTCGAATTTGATTTTGGTACTTTATAAGATACATAGTTTCAAAGTAACAAACTCACACGATGGCTATTGTGAAGCAAACAGATCTGATACGAAATTTTGTACATTTACCCACTTTTGCACAGGTGACCTCCCAGTCCATTCAAATTCCAGCATTGTCTGTCCACGCTCTCAAAGAAAGTACATTTCCCACATAATTCATTCATCAATTACAAGCCCTTATCGCAATTTCAAACTCTACATGACACATTCCAGCTCTTGTATTTCACAAATAGAGCAACAATGCACACAGTGACACAACAGTAGGGACCTGTAAATCATGGAGAAGATTTCAATTCGTCAAAGTGGCTCATGAGTACAAAACTTTGCAATAACTCAACTCTACCAAAAAAAAACTACAGATTCGGAAATAACCCTAAACCCTAAAGCCTAGACAATGTACTGTACATATGAAAATTCTAATTGTAACACAGTGATAAAAAAGGATCGAAAATTGGCACAAAAAGAGTGGAATATCTTAGTCTCTCCATGAAAGCTACTCCGCTGCATTGGGCACTGATCATCGCTCTAAACTCTATTATCGACATTTGTACATTTACAAAAGTAGTATTACATCAAGGTGACAGTGCCTGATTCACTTTCTAGTAAGCTCAAACCCGCTCAAGCCTGGTCTGTTTTCACCACCTCACTGGCAGCCCGTTGAAAGGCAAAAACAACACCTTGCGCGCTCTTCACCACGGCTGCCACTCGCTTCTGCGCTTTCTCCACAACCAGCTCCCACTCCTCCTGCAGATCTGGCAACCGCTTCCTCAGAAACTCCACAGCCAAGCACGTCGCCCACACGCTCGCCCACTCCGCCTCCGCCAGCTGCAAGCTGCCCTCTGAATCATGCAACTCCCTCCGAAGCTCGCCCAGCTTGGCTTCCAGCTCTTGCACTGTGGTGGACAACAGGGCCGCCATCTCAGGCACCAGAGGAAACAAGCCATCGAACTGTTGGTGTCGCAGCAGCGAGTGCAACCGTGCGTGAGCATCTGATGAATTCTCACATTCCGATTCTTCGCCACTCCTCATCCTCTTCTCAAGAAAGCGGCGATCACAATCCATTTGCAGCTGAGGCGTGCTGCCCAAGCCCAAACCAACAAGTAGGCGACGAAAAATGCCCGGCGGAGCTGATATGTCTTCAGTTTGTGCCGACAATTCCCTGCAAGCGACAATAGCAGGACCTCCACTCATTGTCCTCGGCGAGGACACAACGGACCTGCTACTGCAGCGAGCCCTCAATTTTGGCTGACATGAACCAGACCCCGCGACATGATTAGCCATCGAATGGTAACCACCCATGCCCGACGCATTATCAATGATGGTTCGATCGCTCTCCGTGTCAATGGCCACCCAGCTGGTGTACTTGCTGGAGAGGTGATATTTCAGAGCAACCTCCACAATCTTCTGCTTCGCCAGCTCCGACACGACCTTCTCCGTCAGCGGGAGGCTCTTGCACTTCTTGCCGCCTTCTTTCACCACATGAACACCCAGCCTCTTCAGCATTTGCTCATTCGTAACGGTGCCACTTCCTCCTCTCAATGCATGAATGCAGGACGCCCCTTCTTCCAAGTCGCGCACCAGCGTGCGAGCTGCCAGCGAGTGCAGCATCGTCTCGCCCTCTTGCACGGATTCCACCTTCACCTTCAGCTCCACGGGTCCGTCGGGCGACGAGCCTCGCAATATGAGTTCCTTCGGGACTGGCGTTTGAGGCGACAAGATGGCGTAAATGGTGAACCGAGCACCTCGGTACAAGGCTGGCACCTTGAACGGCGCTTGCTGGATGGGAATGACAACGTCGGGAACGACGGACGGCGGAGGTGGGGGCGGCGAGGGCACCTCCGGTGCAGTTGAAAAGAGATCGATGGGCTCTTTGATGGGCTCCATGATGCTCTCCTGGGGATCCACGACAGGCTGTGAATGTTCACCACCGCCTTCGACCATTTCGAAATCCTCCTCGTCGTCGTCTTGGATGTCATGAAGATCCTCTGCGCTCCATTGGACGCCCACGTTAGTAACGGGCGGCACCAGGGCTGCTTTCAGCATGTTCACCACCTTCCTCTCCATGCGCTCCCCTTGCACGACCACTTGGGCATATCCACCCCCGGCCCTGGCCACAGATTCGATCAGATGATGCGACACCGAAGCGCCCACGCCCACAGAGAAAACCCTCACAAATGAATTCTTCTTCTCGCCTTCCTCCACGGCCTCTCTGATGCACTGGACCAGCGTGTCCACACCCCATATCTGCCCATCTGTCAGCAAGAAGATCTGGGTCGGCACATCGTGGCGACGACGTTGGAAAACCTCCTGGAATGCGCCCAGGATCTCGGTACCGCCCATGTCCGCCCTCAGTGCCTGCGCATACCTGGTGCTCTCTTGGAACGAGTCCGCACTGTAGTCGACGGACTTTGGAAAGAGCGCTTTGTGAGTGGAACCAAACCCGATGATGTTGATGTAGTGATCGTCGGAGGGGATGGACCGGAGGAACAGCTCCAGCGCCTCGCCGGCTTGCTTGATTTTGGAGCCTTGCATGGAGCCCGAGCGATCCACGAGAAAGATGAGCTCGGAGGACTTGAGGGCGTTGAGCGCAAACCGAGGCGAAAATGTCAAAGAAACGGCGTGGGTTCCGTCTGTGGGGTGGCGTTCCACTAACGCACGCGGTGCATCCAGCTCCGGCGCTTGAACGATGATCACAAGGTCACGGTCCAGGAGCGAGTCCGCCGTCAAGCTCACCCTGGTGGGCGACGTGCCCAGATGGACCTGAATGGTGTGGGAGGGAGATTGGATGGAGGTGATCGGCTTCGCCATCGCGCAAGAAATGTCCACCGATAGCCTCGATGCGGAATGCGAAGAGGTGCTAGATATGGCGGGCGGTGCAGTCCCGTAACGAGGCGCGATGGATGTGGGCAACACGAAGCGGACTTGATTCTCGTCCGCGTCCTGTTTGATCTCGGATACCAGTGTGATGCGAATGCTGGTGCTCTTGGCCGGAGGGATGTTGCCAATGGACGCCTGGAACACATCAGGTCGCTCCTGCTCCAGCAGACTGGCCGCCTTCCCTTCTTTCACAGCCTCGTCGTACTCCTTCCTGGCAGCAACTTTCTCCTGCACGCTGCCCACAATTCTCCTGCCATCCACGTCGGCTTCGAATCCGGACACGGCCACGCCCTCGTACAAGGGGAACGTGTAGGCCGCTTGAATGACTTGGTCTTTGAGCGGATTCACATACGTCTGCACCAACGTGTATTCGGCAACCGTGTCGCGCAGGAAGCCCGTCACCGACACATGTTGCAGCGGGGCAGATCCACGCACAACGTTCGTGTCGGTACTACCCACCACGATGTAACGAAGATCACTCATATTGGACCGATCCTCAAATCACGATTTACAAGTGATCACGAGGCTCCCGAGCAACGAAATTATCTGGCACAGACAATAGCCAACAACAGGAACGCTTAGAACATCATGAAACCGAGACTCCGAATCCCAAATTCACCCGAGAGCCTCAAATCGACGTGAGGTTTGGTGCACCAGAAGTGCCTGGATATGGCGGGTCACTCAATCGGGCAACAACTAGAAGACTCACATACATGTGAATTCTCTACGTATAAGAAACTGGAAATGGCGTTGTCGGAATCAGGCTACAGCTTGTAGGCTCACAAATATGGGTCGCGGTGAATTCTCTACAAGCATGATCTGCATATGGCGATTTCGCATTCCAGCAACAGCTTGAAGGATCACAAGAATGGGGTAGGGTGAATTCTCTCAAGCAAATGCATATGGCGATCTGGCAATCGGGTAAAGAGCACTAAGTTGTTGTGGCATGATGGAAGAGGGACGAAGCTTATATAAGAGATCTGAGCTAAGCGTGCAGGAGACGTAACGTGGGTACCGACACTAGAAGTTCTGTTACGGCCTGTTATGGGCTTCTACGTTTGGGGACTTGTGATTATGAATAGGGTGACACGTGTTGCGGTCACATAATTAAAGATTTTTGATTGATTCGCAGAACTACAGTACACTAAATAGGTAGATTAGTGTTAGATAATTATAAGATTTGAAAATATTATAGATTTTTACTCTCGACAAAAAAAATTACCAAAGACATTGATTCCAATACTATTAAAAGATCCCCATCTTGACCAATATAGAGGGTAAAAAAATTGATCAACAGTAGAAACTTACAACATGTTTATGTAAATTAGTGTATCTAACACTAATCTACCTATTTAGTGTAGTGTTCGATGCACGCATCGTCGCGCGTAAATCCGGAGGCCCTGGTATTCTCTATTGGATGCAGGATACTGGCCGTGAGTAGATATTACGCCCCGGGAGCAGCCTTTTTGGAATTGCAGAAGTATATTAAACCTTTAACGTCCAGATCCACAGTTGATTTTAAGGGGCGGTTTACACTATGGGCCAAGCGCGTGACCAAGGAAAATGGATTAATTTCATGGTCACACTTCATGCCTGGTAGTGGGACGATTTCTATGGTCCGAGTTATTAAAAAATCAATTTACAAGGTTCGTGGGTGCTTCACTACACTAAATAGTATATTTAGTGTGAGGCACAGTAATTGCGAACATCACTCTAAATATCAAAAAACCTACTTTTTTAAGAACACTAAATGTGAATTCTCACACTATTTATGAAGAATAGTAACGTTTTGACATTGTGATCTTTTGAGATATGGATATTTAGTGTGAGTAAGGAATGAAACTTGAGATGAAAGTTTAGATGGAAAAATTGAAATTTTAGAAATGGAATGAATCAAATTGGATGATAACTGAAAATGAATCAAATTCGATGATAACCATGAAATGCCCACCGGGGTTAAAAAGTGACAAGCGCGAAGAAAGAAACAAGCGGGCAGAGCCCGGTCCCGGCCAAAAGCCGCCAAGACAACCGCCACAGGCCATCACAAGCAAAACCCTAAAAAGCAAGAACAGAGAGAAGCACGCCACACGCGCACCCTGACAGAAAACATCCGGAGCGGACATAAACGAGAGGGAAGGAAGGGCAGAGCCACGCCGACACCGAAAGGCATAGAGAGAAAGAAGAACGTCGAACACCGCGTCCAACACCGAACCAAAGCCCGTCAAAGCTGAGCCGAGGGCGACGCCGATTTGAAGCCGCAGTCCAAAGCCGATCGCCGGAGAACATTGCGTAGGAGCATCGAAGATAGAGAGATGCGACGCCAATTCGAAGCCCGAAGCCGATCGCCAGAGAAGACAACGCTCAGGAGCATCGAAGACGGAGAGAGATGACGCCAAATCGCAGCAGAAGCCACGACCACCAACCGCTCCAAGCCGATTGCCGGAGCAGATCTATCACCGCTCAGGAGCAGCAAAGCACAAACCGAGCGTCTTGTTCAGCAAAACAAGACAAAGCAGCCAAACGCGAGAAGGAAGACGGCCAGAAGACGGAAGCGAGCGGAGGCGACGCTAGCCAGGAGCCTCACTTGACCAACAACCAACACCGAGAGACGTCGTAGAAGCGCAGCAAACCTTGGGGGCGACGTCGATCCACACCAACGAGTTCTCACCCGACGTCCAGCCAACACCGAAGTTCCGCCTCAGATCGAAGGCGACTTGAAGCCGGTGCCGTCTGCGACGTCTCTCGGTGTTGGTTGTAGGTCAAGGCGCTCGGTGACAAATTGGATGATAACCGCCAACACTAATTACCCACAAATTGACAATTAGTGTTAGACAAGTAGTAGGGGTAAGCACATTATTCATCACCTCACACTAAATATACTATTTAGTGTAGTTGTAATCCAAATGTGGACTAAGAGGAATGACCATATTTTAAAAAGTGGATGTGCTGATTTTTTTAGTATAAGTTATATTCAATAATGGCAGTTTTGGAAAAAAAATTAATCTTTTATCTTCTTTTGAAATTGCTCATTAAAAGAATATTATAACGGCATTTCTCTCGCATGGGCCCTTGCTTTTTCTACAAGACCACCTCTTTTGCCTCCCTCAACGAAAAAGCCGTTGAACCATGTTAGTGGATATTGTGGGCCTTAAATATTGTTTTTTGGGGACCTCAACTCTTTTGGTCACTTTTTTGTTTTTCTTGTTTTTTTCTCATAGTGTAAACCCAAGTCATCCCGAGACGAGTTGATGGAGCCAAGTCCAAATTTTAGAGCTACATCGGTGTGTAGTGTATACCGCCCCTAAAGATGTATTATAAAATGTTTGATGAATCACAGAAATGGAGTTGATGTATAAAAAAAAGTTGTAAATCTCAACGTGGAGATCAAATAGGTATGGTTACATTCATCATTTTTAATAAATTTTCATTAATTTTGCAAGGTTTTCTTCCAAAATTCACTTTGATACTCCTAACGAGCAATTTTTTATTAGAATTTTTAGAACTAATTTGGAATGAAATGCACTATGAGATGGTATAATATCCATGATTTGATTCTACTTAATTTGGATCGTCACTGTTATTGTCTCCCTTTTTTTAATTAAGAATGAAACTTCATATAAATCAATTTTGTCATTTAAAAAGAGATCACAATATCTTATCTTGAAGAGCCATATGGTACAGATGATAGTGAACTGGCACAAGATCCAAGAAAAATTTGAATGGATGAAAAACTACAGAAAATGTAGTTTAGAGGAAGGTTACAATTTGTTTGTCGTTCATTATATGGACGAAAGCGCGTCAAACGGATTAATATTTTTAGAAAGTGTTGAATTAGAACAATACGCAGAATTTGTTCATTGCCAACAATTAATGTTGAGTCACTTCCATCCGCTTTGTAAGTCTAGATGAAAGTGGTGAACGTTGTTTTGCTACTTGCTTAATGGATGTAAAACTGCAAAAACAATCTTTACTCTGCATTAAATATTTCCTCATTCTTATAGGTTACAAGAGCATCTCCACCTTGCTACAGGCAAAAGGACGCGCCGATCAAGTTATCAAGGGCTTAAAATTCGAGCTAGGCCCCTTGGAAATGAGTGACCCCCACCCACTCGCTACAGTTCCTTCCTATCCTTGCTCTGCGCCATTATTGCCCCTTGAAGGCGATATTCATTAAAATGACACAAAATGGTCATTTTGAGACTCCCAACCCTCTATTGCGGGCGTCCTTTCAAGGATAATTGTTGAAGCCAAAGATAAAGAAAGGTCGAATTAGATTGATTGATGAAATAAAAGAACTAGTAGTTACTTTGAGTTCATTACAATCAAAGATAAACAAAAGAAATTAATGCTCATTAAATTGAGACAACTTGCACATTTTGAGACTTCCATACACCAACCCATTCAATTAAGCACATTTGAAGTGAAAAGTATGAAGAACACACTGATGCCATCTACTTTGTGGAAGTTCGCACGTATTATTTGATGTATGGGAGCGTGGGAATTTCCAGAACCGTGCTCATGTACACAGGTTTAGAAGATAATGCGTCCTAGAGTATACAAGTATGACTAGTACTAGTAGATCATGATACAGTTATAGACATGAGATATTCGAATATGCCCTTGGCAATATAGGTTTTCAAGAACAACATACGGTGGTACACAAGAACAACCGTACGCTATCAGGGTATCAAATGTTTATTGGGTTCTGTGGGGACAGCTAATATTTATAGTGAGCTAGTGACACAACAGTAAGTGACGTACTACTACTACGGGGAACACATGACCCCCTAAGCTAGCCATCCTTGCCTCCAGTACGACGATTCTTCTTAGCCTCCAACGCTTCCTCCAACGCTTTCACCTCTGCTAGGCCTCGAAGGATAGCCCTCAGGCGAGAATTTCCTTCACGGCGCGGCGGAATGTCGTAGTCCTCGAGTGATCGGGTAGGCTGAGGAGCCTTCACTCGGTTTGTGGAGCGTAGGTTCGGATAGCCGACACCCATGGATCTTGAGTCCTCGGGCCGACGAGCATCACGCAGCACTAGACGACCGGGACCGGACCGGACCGGCTGAGCCAGAAGATGCACCACTCCGCGGCGGACGCAAAGGGGCCGGGCGCAAATTATCCTCGATTCGAGGACACTGAGAACGTTTCGAGGAATGCAAAGGGGCCGGGCAATTATTATCCTCGATTTGAGGACACTGAGCAAGTTTCGAGGAACGCAAAGGGGCCGGGCGCAAATTATCCTCGATCCGAGGACACTGAGCAGGTTTCAAAGAAGGCAAAGGAGCCGGACGCTTGCGTCTCCCGCCCGAGCGGGCCGGCCCGCTTACAGTTGGTCCAGGTGCCGGAGGACGCACCGGCGGAGCTTCGTCATCATCGAGGTGAGGATCCCCAACGCCACCATCAGGGCCTCCGTACAACTTCCTGTGGGGGGTGGACTCGGTACGCGGAGTCGGCGAAAGAGAGCGACATCGGACTGGCGAAGAGCGCTTCAGCGGCGAAGGGGACCTGACGGGGGTTCTGACGGGGCCTCGATCGGGAGGGCTGTTGACAACGCCATCCTCCTCATTCTTCTTTTTGGAGTAGTCCATTGCAGCAGACGCAACGTCCGTGGCCGAGCAGAGGACGTAGGGCCTTGAATACTTGGAGGGGCCGCAGCTACCTCCCGCAGACTCGGATCCTCCGAGGAACGATGCGCTCGATCCCGACTGCAGACTCCTTGTGAGGAGTTGCTCAGGGGGGGTACGGTAGACCGTGAAACCGGTCGCCTGAGGAAAGAACATGATCAGGGGGGTGAAGACATGAAAGCAACGGGCGGTGGTCCAACAACACATCTTAGAATAAAGGATCTATGTCCCAGATCGAGACAAGCACGAGAGAAGACAAACACATGCAATAGGTCCCGAAAACACAATGAACATTTACATGATTCTGATTTACACATAATATTTATACAAGGTGGCGTACAAAATTAACAATACAAAATGTAATTACAATTTGAAGACCCACACAACGTCACTCCTACAAAACAAGGCGACCCTAAACTAACGAATCCCCGGGAAGTCGTAAAATTGGCCGGAAAAGGCTACTTAAGGACTAATTGAGCCCACGACGGATGTGGGCGTAGAGAGGATCAGACGGTTGAAGCGGACCACGCCCGATCCGATTATCCTCCACGTACGCACGCAGCCGGCCCGGAGCACAGGAAGAGTGCAGCTGGCAAAGCCACAGAGCCAGAGACCCTATGAGAAAATCGTCTCTAGTTTTAGAACGGGACCAGGATTCTAAGAAAATTGCGTTTCCGACCTCATTGCACACACTCTTCTCGGGGGAATCGTCTATGAGGAGGGTGTTGTCCTTGTCGATAACAGCCCCATTCGAAATGGAGAACACCCGTTTTGAGAGGTCCTTGAAGAAGATCTCCTTGGTGCCAGACAAGTCCTTAAGGTGCTGCCCCTCTGAGATTTGAACCTTAGTGCAGAAATCCTGCCCCATGATCTCGTAGGGTTGTTTGGCGCCATAGAAGAGGAACCTTGCGATGAGCTCGACGGTGGATCTCCTCATGGAGCTCCAGACGAAGACATGATCGGCAACCTCGGCGACCATGGCGAGAAACTCCGCCAGACGGGGACGAGTGTAGACAGCCTTCGGGCCAACTACTGTGGGATGCGACGACGAAAAGAGGTGCATTCCGACATGGTTGACCCGCGCAGATTTTGGGATCTGGGACCTATCGATGCACTGGCAGAGAATGCCGTTCAAGTCGAAAACGATATTCAACCACTTCTTCCGCGGTAGGGACCCTATAGACAATACACTCTGCGGCACGGCGACTCCGCTACACCGCGACTCTACGTGATCAAGGCAACCACAGAACAAGTGGAGTTACCTGATTGAACGCAGAAGCAGAGACAGGGGAGCCAGAGAGTGGGGCAAAGCATTACATCCCACTAAGTGAGGGCAGGACACCCTCCACATGTGATGGTTTCAGGGGCAGTGGACGGAGCACACTTTTAAGCAATGTCGGCTGGACAAAAACATAGAAAATGAGAAGACATTAGGCAAGGATATTCAAAAAATGAGCCCCTCATATATTTAATTTACATAGTGAATATAATATACAATCATCTGGTGAAAAAATGTCGCCCAAGGGGCAACTATGCACACATCACAAAACTACATCCGGAAGCCGTGAATCTACACTATCCTATAGGAGGCTGTTGCAACGGGGCGGGTCGACAGCGCCACACATTCACAGACGAGGCACTCCCTCATGTCAACCAAAATGAATAGAAATACGAGTCTACATACGGGCAATGACAGATTGATGGAGGTAGTAAATTACTTCCGTCAAGTGGCATCCCGGCGACTCATCAATATTCATAAGGGTTTGAAAGGTCAGGGGAGTGTACCTGATCTAGGAGACTGTGTGAGTCGCTGTCGACAAACTCCACAGCGGGTACGATCGGTGCCAGCTCGGGCTGAAGCAGCAGAGCGTCGTCTTCGTAGTCCACAAGCTCCTCATCTAAGGCAGGTGGCGGACAGCTGCCGACCTCTGCATCGACATGCGGGGGAGTCGACCGCACAACATCGAATTGAGTCTCGGCCTCAGGAGGCAAGGCGAGGGAGGCATCCTTGGGACTTGGAGGAGGCGCAGTAGTATCCTCGACTCGAGGATGTCCAGAATTATCCTCGACTCGAGGATGTCCAGAATTATCCTCGACTCGAGGATGTCCAGAATTATCCTCGACTCGAGGATGTCCAGAATTATCCTCGACTCGAGGATGGTGGTGTACCAGGGAGGTACGCGCGGGGATCTCTTCATGATGATCGTTTAGTTGAGCCCGAGGGGGAGCGTTGCCAACGGGATCCCGAGAAGCAGGAAGCGCTGCAGCAGATGCAACCGCAGCTGGAGCAAACAAGGAGCAAGACATATCCTCGGGTCGAGGATCACGAGGAGCATTGTAAGCGGGAAGGTGGAGGCCCAAGTCCTGAGTAGCAGGGGTGGTGCTCACCGCCAAATTCATGGGTCCGGTAGACGGAGTAGAAGAACCCGCGGTTTGGGAGCTCCTAAGGTCATTTAAGTACTTGGCCCTCAACTCTGCCATGAATTCCTCTTTGGCTTTGGCCTCTGCATCCAGTTTGGCTTTGGCGATCACCTCATCGTACTGCAGTTTACGCTTTGCCTCAGCTGCCTCCAACTCCTGAAGTTTTCTCATCAAGGCTTCCTCATTCTCCCTCTTCAGCTTCTTCCTTGCTAGTTTCTCTTCCCACCAGGAAAGCTCGTAAGCAACGCAGTTGTTCTCTTTGCCATCAGCAGAGGTCGAGTTGCCTTTCATTACTTTGAGCTTCGCAATTTGCTCTTTGATGCGTTCAATCTCACTGGTGGACGACGGCGCAGGGTGAGCGCTTGGTTCTGAGACAACATTTGCAACTGAAGTAGACGGTGCTGGCTGATCGTCGTCGGAGTCGCTGAGCTCTATATAAGCAGCGGAAGCAAATTCGTCAGCGATCGCCTTTTCCTTGTCCCGACTCCATTTTGGGGGAGGAGGACCAGAACAACTCGGTGGCGCTGCTTCATCGGATTGCTGAGGAGCAGGAGGAGCAGGAGGAGAATCCATGGCGCGAGTATCCTCGACTCGAGGATCCGGGGCAGGAGAACTATGGGCCGATCGACTTGCTTCGGCTCGAGGTCTTTGGGGAGTGCGTTTCTTTGCCGCCCGAGGCTTCTTCATCGTAAAGTCGGGATCGTCATCGTTGTCGGAGGCGAAGTCCAGCCTCATCTTCTCCATCATCTTCCTCCTCGCTACGCCCGCCAGGAAGATGAGTCCCGTACTCGTCGAACTGCCCATAGACGTCCTCGTCTTCCTCGTTGCGCTCAAGATCCGCCCGGTCACGGTCCCCCTCGTCAAGGTCCAGCTCCGCATTCACGTCCTCCACTTGTTGGCGTCCTGCATCACTGGACCGTGCAGGAGGGGGTGATGACTCTTCGTCGCTGGAGCACAGGATTGCCGCTGTAACGGGCTTGATGTAATTCCCCATGTACGGGGAATTTCCGAACAGGAAGTCTTTCATGTCCAGGGACTTGGCCTTCTGCGCCAGGGATTTGAGTTTGTGTAATCCCACATTGCTGGTGATCCCGTAGTAGTGCAACCCATACATCTGCAGCATCAGCAAGCGAGTGGTTAGTCATCTATATGAAAAGGGGGCACGGTATAGGTAGTTAAGCTTGGAGAATTATCCTCGACCCAAAGATAGAGGAGGAGTGAGAGCAGAAATCTTAAGGAAATAGCACTTCAAATGCACAGATGTGAACCAAACAAACATGCAGTGCACGCATTAAAACGACTGGAATTATCTTCGAGTCGAAGATAACAACCCACCAATGGTAGAAGGCACTACCTTTGCAGCCAGCATGCACTTGGCACCCGTGTAGACGCCGAAGAAGTTCTCCCCTGGAGAAGCAAAGTTCTGGATGATGTCCAAGTAGAACTCCATCCGCAGCTCGCTTGAGTTCGATTGAAACTTGGACTCGTGGTTCTCCCGCGGATCATTGTAGTAGGCGATATTGGCTGCAATGTACTCTGGCTTGATGAGCCCAGGAATGTATGACGGAACATCTCGCTGATAAAAGAAGTGGAGATTAACGGAGGGCAGCGCAGCCTGTCGAATCGGAATGTCATACAGCCGCTCAGCTTTGCATGCCTTGTAGACGGACTGCTTGTATTCCCAGTCCTTGAAATGAACACCGATGAACGCAGCCGCCGCTGCGTCATCCCATGTGTCCGCCGTAATCCAGAGCCATATTTTGGGCTCTTTTATTGACGGGTCATTCAACTGGAGGAGCTTCTCGAGGAATGGCATAACCGGAGCCGGAGCGACAAGGTTGTCGGATTTTTTGTGCTTCGGAACGTCCCGGAGGTCCGCAATCCCCAAGCTCAGAGGCCTGGTATTGGGAGCGTAGTCCCACGACGCTGGATTCATGACGAACGCCATGGACGGTCCGTCATGGGCACGAAGTTGAATCTTGCCGGTCTACTTTGGTACGTGTTTCTTGAGCGAAACAAAGCGACTGAACATGTCTCTCAACTCTATGAATTTGTCCCCCATCTCGTCCGCCCGCTGGTTGACAGCCTTGTTTGTCCAGCGCATCGCGAAGTAAGTTTTGCTGGGAGTGGCGAGAAGAAAGTCCCACGTCGCTGAGGAGAAAGAGCACGTCTTCTTCCAGTCTCTCCATTTCTGCCTGTCGATGTTGCCGTCGTCCTTCACAAATGTGAGGGACTTGTCAGCATTCACCACTCCTCCAGAATGACCTTCTTGCGCTTCCGGCGCTCAACCCACTCACTAGCACAGTAGTTGTCCAGCACCGGCTTTTTCGATTTTAGAACGGAGACTTTGGGGTATGGCAGCGTTCTATTGGGGGTCCTCCCAAGCAGATGTTGCACGTATGTCTTGAGGTCGTCGTCTGTGAAGTGCCCCATGTGCTTGAAAAACTTGCGCTTCAACTCGTACCTTTTCTCTCCGCCCTTGTTCTGTTTGTAAGGCAGGGACGTATCCGGATTGACGATGTCCCCGTCGGTGTTCCTGGTCAGAAAACTCTCCCACATGGCGTAGTGGTCGTCTTCCAGCGTCATGATCGTGACCTCATGTTTGATATCAGCGATCCCCTTTACGTTGTTTCCTTCTTTGTTGGGATTGATACTCTGAAATCGACTGAGGATCATGGTCACGAAGGTCTGCAAAACAGTCAAGATCATATCTGATGTTAGAGGCAGATATTGATCTGATTATCCTCGAGTCGAGGATAATGTCTCCATGTTTCAACTGCAAACCGCTAGTCTCAGGAGCACATTACGAGATTACATACAGTTAGGAAATGATGGGGGTAATGATATGAATGTTTGGGAATTTGAACTATTCAACGAAGAGCATGAGGCCTTATCGTCGAGTCGAGGATTATTTATCATACAATGTGATAGTATATACCTGCCACTTATATGGTGCTTGGATCGCCTTGTTCCCCCGGACCCGTGCCTCTGCCCCATTCATGGTTGGCCGTTCGAAGTGTATCCAGATTAGACGACCGCTGATGATCTGGTTGCCCCATGTAGGTTGGGCGTGTTCGAGGTGATTCGTGGTGTTATAGAATTTCAAGATGTTGTGCAGCTTGAGCGGGTCCAATGTCCAGACGATGTAGGCGTCCCACGTTCTGAGCTCTTCACGCCGCTTCTCGTCACAATGCCCTCGCTGCAGCTCCTTTGAAGTTGTAATGTTGTGCTGGCCGTCAATAATCATGAATTTACCAAGCTGGATGTCCTCCCATTTGGCAGGTGGTTTCTTTAACAACTTCATGTCATTGTCGACGGGAGTGAGGCACACGACCTGCCGCTGCTTGATGTCTGCAAGTTGAAGGAGCTTATTCTTGCACGTCTCCAGCATATGCTTCTCCAGCTTTCGGATGATGTACTCCTCATGTGCTGGAAAGCATTGGTTGATGGATACCGGGAATTTTGCGTCCTTGCCAAAGATGTAGCAGTCACCATGCTGCTCCCAGAACTCTTTGCGTTGTTGCGCGAACTTCAGGTACTCTGCTGCTGGCATTGGCTCTTCGGTAGGTCTTTTGTCCAGCTCCGTCAATGCGGAACCCGAGCTACCAGGAGTTGAGGGTTGCGCGGCATTTGTTGAATTCCTCCTCTTCTTCCTCACTTCAGTTCCCGGAGCATCTTCAGCTGTTGACACTTGGGGGTTTGAGCGGGCTCTCTTACCCCCACTGGCGCGACTACCTCCACATGGTGTTCCCGACTGGGATCTGTTTTCGTCGCGAGATTCTGGGTCGCGGAGTCGCCTTTCTCGGATTGCTGAGGCGGGCGTTCTCGTTGATTGTCTACCCGCGTGTTTGTCCAGCAACATCCAGATCTGGTTAAACTTTCGCGACAGGATTGTTGCTTTAGCATTTTTCCATTCACTGAATTTCTCAAAGGCTTGCTTCAATTCTCGTGTGGATTGGCTCATGGAAGCGCTGAGGTCGTCCATGTCAAACCTCGGCCCATGCTCGTGCACTTTGATGACCAGGGAGTGGAGGTGAGATTTACTCCTGCCGCTGTCATCCATTTCGTTGAGGGTGATGACAAGGTAATCGCTGTGGTAGGAGTCGACAATTGTGACCTTCTCATTGTTGTTCCACACTAGGAATCCGGGTCCTCCTTTCTCAAGGTGCTTCAGGTAGACATATTTCTTGAACTGGCTCACCCCGAATGTCCAAGCTTCCACGCAGTCCTTGAATTTCCACAGAGATCCGTGGGTTGACTCCATCTCTGGTGGGATGAAAGGCTCCGATTCAAATGGATTCTCAAATGGCTCCATGTATGGAAGTGTTGAGGAATAGTCATATGTGTCCACTTGAGCCATTGGAATAGATCTGCACATGACATTGGGAATACGGTTTGTTAGCGATCGCGCAGTCCTATAGTATCTTCGACCTGAAGATCGGTTATGTGTTTGGGATGCGTTAGGTGTGGTAAGATATGCGGACTTCATCTTCGACTCGAGGATAATCTTCTCTGGGTTCACTATGGTTCAGCTGAAATCATTGTTAGCATTGCGGATTCAGTTATGAGTATCGTCGGGTCGAAGATAAAGCGCAAGCGTTGTCTAGAATCGGGGGAGGCGACCTGGTTTACTGATGTATCTCCCGGATATCTTCTGTTCAGTTGATGGTTGATATCTTCGAGTCGAGGATATGACGCTGTTATCCTCGATGCGAGGATAATATTTTACGACTCCTGTGACTAGGTAATGGGATTGCACCAGCGGTCGCATTGTATGGGTGTGGAGAATTATCCCCGAATCGAGGATATCTGCGCGGATTTTTGTGCGTGGAGTTACTTTTGTACTGTGTTTTGGTCTCCGCCGTCTGCTTGCGAGTGAGATTTATCTTCGGGTCGAGGATAATGGTATGGGCAGGGATGATAGTTTCTTGTTTTATGTGTCATTCATTTCAAATTTGCATTCCGTGATTGGGTTGGTTGACTGTTATCTTCGAATCGAGGATAATTCTATGTCTGTTATTGGTATTTTATGGTTTAGGGTATCAATTTTTCTTGTGTTTGTAAGATATATCTTCCAGTCGAAGATAATAATGCTCGAGTGTAATAGAATTATCCTCGTGTCGAAGATATGTTTCTTCAAGTCCATGATAACTATCCTGGATTTGAAGAGAATTATCCTCGAGTCGAAGATAATTATCCTCGAGTCGAAGGTAATCATGCTGGAGTTGCTGTTAATCATCCTCGAGTCGAAGGTAATCATGCTGGAGTTGCTGTTAATCATCCTCGAGTCGAAGATAATCATCCTGGATTCGAAGATAATTATCCTTGATTCGAAGATAATTATCCTCGATTCGAAGATAATTATCCTCGAGTCGAAGATAATCATCCTCGAGTTGAAGATAATTATCTTCGACTTCAAGGCACTTTCACTAATTTCAAAGATAATTATCTGCCTAGAGTTCATGATAATTCAGTGTATTGATATGGAAATCTGTAGCTTTTACAAGAAATCTAACATTCTAAAGTGTGAGGAGTACCTCTGAAAACCTGGGTGCTTGTCCTTGAAATTCTAGCTCCCTCCTGCGCAAAAATTCGAACCCCACCTCCACTTGGAGAAACCCTTGTGCTATGCTAAATCTGCGAACCTTAATTTATCTCAAATTAGGAACAATATGCTTGCCTTCTGGCCAGAATTTCAACCAAGCAGACCAGCAAACAAGGAATCTACCAATTCTGTAGCAATTCTAGCAATCGTGGCGCATTCCTATAACAATACAAATAAGCAAGTTATAGCAAGTCTGTAATAATTGTAGCAATTCTCAAAATAAGCACCTTGAACCCTATACAATTCTTACAGCATTCTAACAAGTCTAATTGTTCTTAATGTAACAATAGTAACACCTCTGATCAGTAGCACCCTAAACCCTAAAGAAACAAACCAGCAGGCACCGAAACAAGCAAACATAAAACAATGGGAATCAATCAAGCAAATCAAGCATAACAAAGAGGTTAGAATTACCTGACGAAAGTAAGAGCAGCTCTAGTTTGAAGCACACACAACCCCAACAACTGAACAAATGCAAGAGAGCGTGTAATGCATTCTCCAGGCCCTGTACCGCCAATCGCGCAATCTGCCCTAAACGCGCTGACCTATCGCATATACAAGAAGCAGCTATGGAGATATACGAGTGAATCAAGAGAAATGCACACATGAGTTTAAAATTTACAGAGGGTTTAGGATAAGGTAAGCAGGCGACGGGGGTGAAGAACGGGACGCGGAGGGTAAGCAGGCGACGAGGGAGCAGCGAGAGAAGAGCTGGAGCAGAGACGACCTGGGGAGAGAGACGAAAACCCTAAGGGAGAGAGACGACTTGGGGAGAGAGACGACTTCCCAATGGTAGGCCAAACCAGGACGCTCGGCTTCGGCACTAGGCTCGGCACCGCCTCGTTTGTCTGGCTTGGCACCGAAGCTCGGGTGATAGGCAGGGCACCGAAGCTGAGGTGTTAGGCTCGGCACCGATGCTTGGCTCCCCGGCATGGGTAGACCAAGCCTATAAAGGCAATTCTATCATTTTCAACTCGTAAATGTCCCAACATCTAGAAACTGGATGACGAACTGATTCAAAGCTTTGCAACTTTCTCAGACAACCTCGCATCTCTTTCTATTAACCCTTAAAGGTTCAGATTGGCCATTTCGGCCAATGTACACAACCGTATTTCATTGTATTTGGAATGGTTCTACACCTCCTATGAGTATTGTATCAAAAATAAAAATAAAATTCATGTCTACATGGTCTTAAAAGCTATCGGGATCTCAATTTGGAACTTTCTACTCATAAAAAATGTTAAATATACGTCAACGTATCTACTATTCGCTAAATCCTTCAAGGGTTAATCCATATTTCTAAGCCTATTAAATTTTGTACCAATTGCAATAAATCTCTTGCGATGGAGAGCTCTTGATAATATTCGAGAGGCCTCTAAATGCAATAACGTCAAACTTGTTGCCTGGGTATAATCCTATAGAATTAGTATACAATAATAAGTTACAGATTACGCATCGTGGATTTAACCCGTACGATTCGATTCAAAAATACTGTCAAGAATATTGTATTATATAACTTCAAAGTTTAAATAAAATATGTACTCTAAATTTGAATTTTTTTTTTTTTAATATTTTCCTTCTCTGTTTTACCCTTCAGCGTATTGATTGAACACTATTATCAAAGATTTGTTTTAAAATGTTTGATGAAAAACAAAAATGGAGTTGATGTACAAAGCAAAGTTGTAATTGTCAACATAAAGAGAATTGTTTGTGCAGTTGGATTCATCAGAATGATTCTCAATATTTTTCAATTAATTCTGCACGGTTTATGCTTGAAACTTAATTAAAAATCCCAAAAAAATAAACAAAAATTGAAAAATATTGTAATGAAATTGGAATAACACGCATTATAAGATGGTAAGGTCTCCATTGTTTGACTATAATTATAATGGAAAATCATGTGTAAGGTCTCATTTCCTGAACTAAGACTGAAACTTCATAGAAACCACTCGATGAACTTCTTTTGTAATTTTTAGAAAATTCACATCATCTTGTTATGAAGATCCATACCGTACAAATGGTACTTAACAAGAATCAAGAGACTTTTGGATGAATGAGAAATATCATCGCACGTGGTGAAGGGACGCGTCAGAATTCATACAACGTCTACAAAATGAAAGTTGGTGCGTCAAAGGGTGCATCAATACTAATAAAGGTAATTCTATTAAAAACAAGGTGAAAAATAAAATCTTACATTCTATTTGGAATTATTCGACACGTCCAACCATTTTTCACGAATTATTATAGATTCTAAGCCGTTGAACTTTCTCATACAACCTCGTATCACTATCATGCAAGTCCTTTTCTAAGCGTATGAAATTCTGTAGTGATTGCAATAAATTTCTTACGACGTAGAGTTGTTGATAATTTTGGAGGGGCCTCCAAATGCAATTACTTCAAACTTCTAATAAAATACAAAGAAATGCGTGCCACGATCTTTCAACATTTGCCTGTTGATAATTATGATCAAAGTATTTTGTGGTACTATTTGTCGGGTAGACACTAGTAGATTGACATTACAAATAGACAATTTATTCACGTTGCCCCCAAAATAGGCCGGAGATTCTATATATGTATCTCTAACCCTTTTCTAAGAAGTACGGTTTTCCAACATTCCTAAATGCCTATATGTGTATTTATTTATGATATAATTTTAGTATGCCTAATGTATATACTATGTATATTGATGACTTAATTAATCCCCATTCTAGACACATAGTCATTACATAATGGTTAATTTTTTGAGCAATCTACTAGGATACTAATTTAATCATTAAATTACCAATTCTCATTTTAACTATTTTATGATTTAATAATTCATGTTAAATTTCTGTTCCAATTTAGAGTGTGTAATAACTATAATATTAAGTGAAGCAAGTGGGTGTCTGAGTGGAATGGTGAAGTGATATTATTAATAACATAGGATGCTTAACCCCTAAACGTCCTCACCTATGTCCAATTTAGGGAGGTTTGCAAAGAAGCATAAAAGTTATACAATTTGAATTTTAGAGTCTATTTATACAGTTAGATCTATAATTGCTATTACTCATATTTTTCTAAAACACGTTGGAACATAAAAAAAATAATCTTCTAAATAGTAATTTAGGATCATTTTTCTCGCACCGTCAATTCCATGGACACCCTAGGACCCTCAGGCGTTAAAGTTGCTTTTCGAAGTTCAAAATCTAGAATCATCTATTAATACATATAAGCCTTGTTTAGAAGGGTTTACTATAGGCATTTATATGGGTTAAAGAAATAACTTTTCGTCTTGTTGACAAAAAACTATGAAAGTGTTGATTACAAAATAAGTTGAAAATTTATTAGGTGAAGAACAACTTCCCATTTACAGCTTAAATATTACTCTTAAATCAATTGAGCTGAAATATAACTCTTAGAGAAATCCATACTATGAATTCTTTGAGTAAGACAATAATTCTATATCCTTTTGACCGTAACCAAAAATATTCATTAAAAAAAATTCATTTGAGTATTATAGAATAAGTACAAAATCTCAAATGGTATTTCATTCAAGTACACAAGGTTCTTCCTGATTGTTCTAGAAACGTGATATACATATGGAAGCGGTGAAATTATTCCTTTATTTTGTTCTTGTCCCTTAACTTGATGAGCCAAGCACTTTGAAACTACCCTAGACGCTAGACATCTTATTCAGTCCTGATTTGTGACCTCGGGGAGATCACACCCCCTTACGTTTAATAACCACGTGCGATCAAAATTTGCTACCCTATATTATATGCCTTAGATAATTTTAATAATTACGATATTTTTTCTACATATAAATAATCATTGATAATATCTTATGTATAATTTTTTGAATTTTTTGGTCATTTTCATTTTTTGTAGTAATGTTTTTAGTTCAATTCTGCGTCGATCTAGTTAAAAACGGTATGTTTTATGAAAAAAACAAATCATCAAATTTGATTACCATTTTTTACTATGAAATAGATAGTGATTTTATCTACTCATGAAAAAAAATTGATAAAATTTTGATTCATTTTGGTGGTCCTTTATGTAAAACGTAGATTTTGTTTTATCGCACGTGGTGTTCAACTTGACAATGGAATGCACTCCCCGAGTTTGTGACTGCACGCGGTGTGCCTTTCGTTCTTCGATCGCATACTTCTACACATTTTTTATTAGCAAAACACATAATGAAGTATAGTTAAATAGGATCATTATTTAGAGAGGACAACAACGTAGTGACAAACCGCCAAAAAATTAGATAATTCTCATCCAAACATTCATTTGATGATTTTCATTGAAGCATTAATGATTTTCATCCAAGCATTAATGATTTGCATTCATGTGCATCCCCCTCCTACAAGTACATCGAGCTCAATCATAGCATATGCATGAAGTATATCTTATGTACGTCATGAGTGTACTCTTATCATGTGAATAATGAATTATCATATGAAAGATTGAAGTAAGGACATGATTTAGGGTAATTAAGTACCTAGGATAGTGCTTATGAATTTCACCATCATGTAGTGCTATTTAAAAATTAACACCAATTATGGGAAGTTTCTTACAATATAAACATTTAGGTGTCTTACTTATTTTTACAAATTAAATTGAAGACAATGATGACAAATTATTGAATCCTAAGTAAATTAAGTAACAAACCCCGGGATATGCAATTGCACATTCCGCTAAAAGGGCAATTAACATATATGTTGTTGAAATTTACAAATTTATTTTAAAGAAATTTAAATTTTGATTTCTTTTAGGAAAATAATTATCAACATAATAGATCACCACGTTCATCCAAAAAATGTGGGGTGTCTTTTATACAAAGTAATTTTAATTTGATATGAGTAATGTCTGGTTTTTTTAAACCAATTTCTGGAATTCTAGATATATTCATAGGATATAGGTGTAATACACCTTGATGAACCTAAAAATAGTAAAAAAATTCACTATATATAATTATATACATAATCTAGAAATTATATATAGATGAAATGTATAGATTCCGAACGCGAGACCCTATCAACAAAAGTTCCAACAATTAACCGTATGACAATTATGAAATTATTACGTTTTTGGTCATATTCATTGAATAAGTAGCATTTTATTTGTACTTTATAAAATTTGGGTTATGAGTTATTATATTATATTATATTTGTAGCAGCTAAGAACACATTGCAACCGACATCACCATTCTATCACATGTCACATGCAACTCAAAGTATGTTGGACTTGAATAATAGTATGTCGAATTAAATTTTTATCCCTTCAAACCAAATATG
The DNA here is from genome assembly GCA_022496805.1 of Pohlia nutans. NCBI lineage: Eukaryota > Viridiplantae > Streptophyta > Bryopsida > Bryales > Mniaceae > Pohlia > Pohlia nutans. Next base: position 10,713,534 of record CM040095.1, on the reverse strand, counting down.
TTCATCGCGATTAGTATAGTCTGAAATAATTATAGTTTAACCCCTTCATGTTCTCATTCTTTTTAAACTCGGCAGATTTAAAAAGATACATAACAAAAATCAAGTAAGACTGAGGGATATTTTGTCTTTCATGAATGAATAAAAGTTTTACATAATTAATTATGGATTCTATCCATACAATTACTTTGGCAATGGCTATCACCGATATTTGTGTATTATATTACGAACTGAAAATGTAACGATCGTTTGTAACAATTACGATTAGTACAAATAAAATATTGACAATCTAGTAATGAATTCTCGGGGTTCGGATGGGTTCAAATGTAATAGTCTAAGTGTAGTAATGTTTGGCGTTTTTTACGTAGCATATATTAGGTAGTTCACTTTTTCAAGAGCACTTTTGGAATAAAATCTTCGAAATGAGTAGTGGAGCACTACAACGTGAAATGAGGCATTCAACTTGCACAAGTCATCCCGTTTCTAATGGGACCACACATGCATAATCCAACTTCCCGGATAAGTTTGAAATAAAAATTTCACACTTCAAGAAGTGCATGATAGATGAGAAATTGGAGTTCAAATTCGTTCATCATGAAAAAAATGCATGGTTGGGCGGTTAGGGGTTAAATGCAACCCATTGAACTAGGTAATTTAGCATTTTTTTAACCATGTGCTTATGACCAAATTTACGAAAATCAACGTAAATAAATAAGTTTCAATTTTTATACAAATTATATATAAGTATTAGTGACGCACTATATATTTTTTCGTATATGATGAATGTTATGAATTTAGTATAGATTTGATTGAAAAATCATACTATAATATAATGTATCTACGTAAGTGTATGAGAAAAAAATACTTTCTCATGCGATTTGTCATTGAATTATATTAAATGTAATACTTCTTTATACCTATTTCCGAACAACTATATGGATGTGTGTGTATCATATTCAATCCAAAATCCAAAATAAGATTTGGAATTGAATAGAATGATGGAGAAATAATACCCATCAATGTAAATGCATTCAAGTGGGAGTGCAAGGTACATGCACTAGAGTACCAAGTGCTCTCAAAGAATTGTATGTACATTGGATGAATGGCGGCTCACATGAGATGGAATTCATTTCAAGTACTCTCCTTCCACATTTCAATATTTGAATGTGTGAACTTTCTCTCATTCCTCATTCACTCCTTCCCCTTCCTCATTCATCTCCTCCTTGTTTTTCTTTTTTGACCATGGCTTCTAGGCACCCAACCCATGGAGTTTTGTCTCTCCCTTCTTGTCCTCATTCTTTAGGGGAATTAACAGGGTTTTTGTGGTTTGTTTACAGTTCCGATGCATGTCGATGGAAGAGAAATCTTCCTCCTCATCCATTGTTGCGAGGGATTGTTAGTGGCGCAGATGATTTTGTTTGGAACTACCATTGTGGCGAAGAGATGGCACGGTTGGAAGCTTTTTCTGGCATTTCATATGCTGAAGTGGCAGGAATTGTGAACCGTCCTTCCACAGATTTACTTCGTGGAGTGGCGGTGATAAAAAAGGATTGCGGGTGCGTGCAACTTGACTTATGTGATTGTGCTCCCACAAATTCGAATGGTGGTGGGACCAAAGAAGTGATCGAGATATCATCAGACACATCTTTCTATGTCACGGCGGAAGGTGGAGAATCGGATGCGGCATCAGTGGGGGAGTAATCGCCAATTTTAATTTTGACTTTTGCAGCACAGCTGGGTTACTTGTTTTTGGAAGCGGATTTTGAGTTTAAAGCGGTTTTGCTTTTGCTTTTGCAGTGGCACTAATAGTTTGTTTGACATAGCGGCATTGTGACTTTCAAAGGACCCAATTTTTAGAATTCAAGAAGTTCATAAGTGATGACTGTAAAAATGTAGTTGGCCAGCTTGGTCCTCTGACCACAGTGAATGTGACTGGCTTGTAATCGTTTTTTTAATATAGTAACCTGCGAGTTGCATAGTGGCGGGGTGCTTTGCATTTATGTGCGAAAGCCGTTGCGAATTCACTGTAGACTAGGATGCCGTTTTGGAAAGGCATCCAAGACGGCGGAAACTTTGGGCGCTTCTTCATTCTCATCTCTCCCGCGCGTTCTCATTTTGTATTGCGTCTCTCATTTTGTTGTCTCCTCCGACCACTCGCCGCTCTTGTCTATCTTGCTTGCGGACTCTCCCTGTTCTTGTCGCTTGTGTATTGTAGAACTGTTGTGTGCGCTATCGTGTGGCTGAAGCGCTCCGAATGTAAGTGTTGATGTCATTATGTGCCATATTATTTTGCTGTGTGTTTTGAAGACGGTGTAGGGCGCGACATGATCTTGGTTATGGATTGTTTAGCATTACGCTCAAATGTGCAGTTCAATGGTTGTGTGGTTGAATTAGCAGTTCAATTCAGCGGTTCAATCTGTAGGTCAGTGGTTTTCTGCATTAAGTGCTTGATTAGTTCAGTTGCTGGGGTGCAGACTAGGAGAGTGCACATTGCAGGGATTGTTTTCTTATTCATTGAGTGTATGCTCTCTTTTTAATTGTGCATGCCATTGCTTATATCCCAAGCTTGCGTTAGCTATGCAAATTGGAATGCATTGTGATCCAATGCATTGAAGTGGATGCATATTTAATTTGCAACTCGGAATTGAGTGGAATTGAATTGTTCATGTGTTCCATCGTTTCAAAGCTTGATTCGTTCTGTTATCATCGACTCGAGGATAAGTTGAGTCGTTATTGGGTACCTTTATACTGTTGCAGAATGGTTTATCTTCAAGTCGAAGATAACGTGTATATATTCCATGACAAAACATATATTTAAGAGTACCATGGATGTCAGACCGGGACACTTCAGTCACAGAATCCATTATCCTCGACTCGAAGATAAGTACAACTGAATATACGACATGATGAACACAGAGTTAATTATCCTCGTGTCGAAGATAAGTACAACAGAATATACGATACGATTTATTGAGATAAAATTATCCTCGAGTCGAAGATAAGTGCAACAGACTATACGATAGAACTTATAGAGACACGGCTATCCTCGAGTCGAAGATAATTTCTGAATATATTTACAGTTATCTCATATACCAGTGTCTACTAGAAAATTCTGATTGAAAGAATAGAACTGAACCACTTATCCTCGACTCGAGGATAAGTCACATAGGGTACTCAAAGGAACTGTGACATGCGGATACATTTATCCTCGAGCCGAAGATAGGCATATTGACATAAATTGTAGGTAATACAATACGCACCAAGGTAAAAGAGTACTATCAAGTAACATTGATGTGACCGGGCCACTTATCTTCGAGTCGAGGATAATTAGAGGGGTGCGCCATGGGATATGACACATACATAATAAGTTATCCTCGAGTCGAGGATAACATACTCGTATCTTCGATGTCTGATTGTTTCATTCGTCTGATGCTCCGCATTGGACAGTTCCTGAAGCATTCAGGGACTAGTTATCCTCGATTCGAGGATAAAGTTGATAGGGACATAATGTCCCCCGAACTATAAACCAGAAGTCCAAACATGACTTACACGTTATCATCAGTATCCTATAACCATATCCTCGTGTCGAGGATATGGATCACTTTGATACACGTAGACACTGACTCTTCTTCCCGGGGAGTTCACTCAATGTGTTTTATGTGTATCACGTGCGAACAAATCTTTGACCCTCTATATTACATTATAAAAAATCAATAAAAAAACTTGAAAATTTTATGGGATGTTTCTTTATGTTGAAAGTTTATATTGTGAAATTTTGGGAATTTTCTTTGTTCAAATTAATTTCTTACAAATTTTTGAAGTAAATAAATGCACTATGCAACTATTTTTTGTATTTTAGAGCTAGTTTCGATTGTGTTTTTAGAATTGGTTCTGAATTCAATTGAAGTAAGGGTTTTCTAAAAGATACAATGATTATGTGACCACACTAAAAAATCTGAAGCCAAATCAAACTTTTTAAAAAAGTATATAGGGGTTGAAAATCACTTGTTCGCACGTTGTTACGTAATATTTGGAAGTGACTTCCCCGAGCTCTTCTTACAGACAAGAAGTGCGCCTTCAATTTTGGGCTGTCTATGCACGGGGTTCGGTCTGAATGAAATCTGGTGGAGTTTGTCGCGTAGTTATCGTCGACTCGAGGGTACTATAGACGGTGTTATAATATGCGGACATCTGAGCCCGGAAGCAGTACAGCCAATAGCATTATCCTCGGACCGAGGATAATAGTTTGCACAGCATTCACACCATTACCATGCAGCTCACTGTCTGATACGTGATCTGTCTTGTGACAGAATGGAGACGGTTGCGCATCCACAGTTGGAGCTAAGGGTGCCAACCCTGCCCCTAGGCGTGGCACCATGTGAGGGCGTTCCACGTTCATCATGGACCACGAGGGGCGTTACGATCACCAACGCGGATGGGATCGATGTTGCAAAGGGTATTTGCCATAGTGTTGATCCGAAGCTCGTAATTGACACAGACGGTTTGCCTCTCGGCGATGAGCGCGTAGCGATTCACATTGCAGAATCACTCGTTGAGGAGGAGGTTCCATCCATATGGATGTGGTCTATGCAATCTTGGCATATCTCCAGGGTCTTCCTCAATGGAGCGAGCTTGTACGACCACGAGCAAACAGCCATATATACGGCAGAGTTGAATGCATCGAGGAGGCGTGTCTGGAAAGGGGTTAGGCCTTACGAGACCACACGCGAGAGAACTGAGCCGGCTACGCCTCCCAAGAAGGACTTCTTACTTTCTGCCCAGTCGATTAACGCTATGTCGAGCAATGTCTGTTGTCCTTTAAACTGCGTGCAGCCGTTTCCGCGAGCAAAGATCCAAGCCCTTCGCACCCAATTATACATAACTGGTAACGTATACTTCCGAAAGCATCTGTTGTTGGAAGTGCACCGTCAAATTCACCGAGATGCGACCGGTAAAGAGATGATTACCTTGGAGGGAATTGAGGTGTGCCCTACAGCATGGTGTCTCATTCATTCGGTGTCGAGAGCTACATACCATCGTTACAAGGGTCGAGCAAAATCTGGTGTGCGCCCGGAGCCGCATGGTAACCTTGGAACAAAGAAGCCCCGCTTGCAAACATTGCAAGCCACTGCCACTCTTCGAACGTTGCTCGAGAACTCCGCAGATCAGATGCCTCACAAGTCCAAGACACTTCCGTCTGGTGAGAAAGTCGTGTCCATGTGTCTCCCGTCCTCCTTTCGGTGGATCGAGACATTGCCTTTGATCAATGAGGTCAACGCGCGCTTTGATTTGCCGAATGTGTCATCCAGCGGACTGAGTAGAATTCGTAGCGAGTCTTTTCCCGAATTCGCACCAAAGGCTCGTGGGGATAGTTTTTCTCGATGTGGGACCTGTGATAGGATTAAACAGCTCCGTTCCGCTTGCACATCAGGGTCTCGTGCGTCCCTTCTATGGACTACGAAACTCAAAGCCCACATAAATGAACAAAGGGCTCACAGAGAGCTATATTATGGTAATAGGGATCAGTCTGAGAAATTCCCGAACAAATTACTTACCATCATCCATGACAAAATGGACCACTCAAAGACTGCCTCGCCGCATTATTCTCACAAGAGCAAGGCAGTTGATTCCTTCATGAAGTTGTCGGTTGCGGTGACTGGAATGATTGCGCATGGCCACGGAGACATTAGATATGCACATTATGGCCTCGACATTTATCCGAGTGATTCGAATCATACCGTGGGTTCAATTGCCCAATTACTACGGGATCTGGAGAAGCCGCCGAAGTATTCAACGCGGGAGTTGTTCACTGGAAGTAGGTCTTTTGATCTCTCCGAGGCCTTGTTGCTAGGTTCGGAGATTTGCTTAGAATCCCTCTCACCTCCTCCAAGGGAGCCGGTCATCGCGGAACCACTCCCTCCCACTTTAACTCTTCAGCTTGACAACGCGTATGGGGACAACAAGAATCGTTGGGTCTTTGCATTTTGCTCCCTCCTTGTACACAAAGGTGTCTTCCGCAAGATATTCATCAATTTCCTCATCGTGGGACACACTCATGATGACATCGATGCCCTCTTCGGTCGATGGAGCCGTAGATTGCGGGAAAATGACTACCCCACGATTCCTAAGCTCATGAAGTCCTTCATGGATGCTGAATCTCAGCCTGTCATTCCGCACCTTATTGAGAAAGTCCCAAACTTCAAAGGGTTCGTTGAAGGGTACTTGTGCACGGGTAATGATGCTTTGCAAGGTCATACCAATGCTCAACAGTTCAAGTTCTACAAAGATTCCAACGGGTGGCCGTTAATGCAGTACAAAATTCTTTGTACAGACAGCGACTGGTTGCCCAAGGAGGGTGGGGGAATTCGATTGTGGAAGGAGACTGAAGATGGACGTCCAATGGTGCCCAGTGGACAGCCTCGCGCACTGGCCCCGAATCAGATGCGATGCCTTGATGAGATTTGCAAAGGCCTCGATGGATTCATTGCTCTATGGGGCACTATGGCTAATGAGGATTTGTTTGGAGAATTCAGGAGGATGAATGAGCCCCTCAAATACTATTGGCAGGGGGTGAGATCTTTGCTAACCACGCCAGTTCCGGCGCGGGAGATTTTGCAAAATGGATTTTGGCCATCTTCGAGGTTCGCACCTGAAATGGAGGACCAATTTCTGGACGACAGGACAGTCCGTGAGGAGTTTGCCGAGGATGCTCCCTTTGTAGGCCGTAGGCGTGACCGCCCAGCCCCTTCATTTCGCGTTGGTCGTGATGTGTACGCTGGCTATTTCCTAGCGGTGCGCCCTGCAGATGACGACCTCCGACCATTTTGGCTGGCTAAAGCCTTGACGAATCCCAGTCCTGATCCTGGACATGTGAATTTAATTCAGATGCAGTACTGGACACCTGCTTCACGGCAACACGTTGATATGGACACATATGACGGTTGGGATACGAAAGAGGGGAATTCTTGGCGGGAGGATAGGTGTTTCCAACCAAATTAGTCCCATACAGATTGTATCATGACAGCGTGGAATCCGCGTACAAGAAAAGAGACTTCCGATCCAAGGATTAAAATCCCTCAGACACAAATCAACATCATCAAAGCATCTATTGATTCGTATGTCTCAGATTTCGTCAGTGAGGCATCCCCGCCTCGAGGATGATTTATATGTAGGCGTATGTGTAGGAGAGATTTGTAGTGATTCGTATTGTGTGGATCTAAATGTAGACTGGTATGCAATACTACAATGGCGATGTCCTTATTGTAGAACATTGTATTACATTCATTGAAATTTATCGAGGTGCCTATGCACTATGCATGTTGAATTTTGTATTTTGGTACTGCTTTCACATTACATGTATGGATGGGAGGACCATATTTGTCATTGATATCTCACTTAGAATAGATCCTCAATTATAAGTGTGATTCCATTTGATTACATCATTGTTGGCTGAGACAAGAATATTATAATTGCCTTAGTTATGCCTCGTACCAGTTTGAGAATGGTTGTGTAAACATTCCATTATTGTTGCGTCAACATTCCTAATATTGCTCAAAGAAATGCAACACAGATTTCAGGACTTCAACAATTAAATATGACTACTCTTAATTTAATAGATGACTATGAGTGATCCAACATAGTTAAGTCTCAATTTAATGAGTTGTCTCAATATAATGACCGATTATTATCTTCGAGATTTGGGGTCATAATTAAAATGAGACTGCACATTGTGTCATTTTAATGAATATTGCCTTCTTGCCTTTAAAAGCTCTCTCCAAATAAACCCTAGGAAGTGGATCACAACCGAACTTAGGGCCGGTTTACACTACGGTGGAGAAGGCCTCCGGTCGGTCAAGAATGCTTGGCCAAGACATGGTTATATGAGGCAAATGGTGGATGTGCCGGAGAAGAATGAAAGGCAATAAAATATTTTTAATCACTTGGGCTTCTCCGGCCTCAAGAGGCCGAACAAGAAACTCCTCCTCCGGAGAAGCCCAAGTCCAAAAAGTGTTGCCATGTAGGCGGCCATGTCATTTTATCATCCATGAGAAATCTTCACCACCATTCTTGTCTTCACCTAGTGTAAACACCTTCCGGTGAAGAGTTGCAATTTCGGCCAATCACAGTTTAGAATCGCCCTTTTTTTCATGACCGGTGGACTTCTCCACCGTAGTCTAAACCGGCCCTTAGGGGAGTTTCACACTGTGGCCGAAGGTCGAGAGTCCGTCGGTTTCCACCAATCAAATTGCAAGAAACCATGGTTTTGGCCTCTCGACCCTTCACACTAGAGGCTAAAGTCCAAAGGCCGTGGACCTTCAAAATGTTTACATGGCAACACTTTTTGACCAAGGTGACGGCCTCTCGACCTCTCGTTTGGGTCCTACATTTTGCAAGACCCGTCACCATGGTCGAGAGGCCGTCGATTTCTTTTCATAAAAAATGAAAACTATATTTTATGCCTATTTTCAGTAGATTTCTTTGGACTCTCAACAAAGTTTGGACTCTCAATTTCCATAGCCTCTCGACTTGACGGCCATAGTGAAGCGGCCCTTAATCAGCCCTTATTGCATGCGCGTTATACAAAAGAGAGGACCTTAACGTTGCCGAGACTTGGGTAGCAAATGACGAGGCCTGGCTCAAGTGGTCAAATTTGAAGGTTGCGGTGGCCTTCCCAAATCAATGCGGTTGCGTTACATGCCATAGTGGCTTGGTTTAGCACGTAGGAGTGGAGATGCTCTAAGGTAGACGACCTATTTCCGATCAGGCCCCCAATCACGCTGTATAGGGCAACCTATTTCCGTGAATTAGCCTGCGTTATTTTTGAATTCATTTGTAAACGGTGATAGAAACATGTTTTTTCTTAATATGGAATGGTTGGCGCCGAGAATGGAAACTTGTTACCGAGTTAGTATGATATCATGTGTTCTCGAAATCTAGTTTTACAGTTCTTGGAAATAGGTCAGCCTATATTGCGAGAACGGGTTGGAGAGAATCTTCACTTTGAAAATTCGTAGTAAATTCAATATTTCCCCAAAATTTGTTCAAAAATATGTGACCTTCAAATCTATTTCCCTACACTGCAAAATTATTTGCCTATTCGTTACTCCACCGGAAGTATGTTGAATTGCTTAAGGTGGTCGGAAACAGGTCGGCTACTATAACATAACATAGCACACTATAGAGAAATTCGTAAAGTCCTAAAATCTCAGGATTCCGGTACTGGGTTAGTAAAGATTCTGGCTCATAAGACAATAAAAGTAGGAGTGTCGGGCTCCAAAAATAAAAACCGGATGAGTTATATTTCCGATAAGTAAAGTAGGGTGAGTGAGTTTGCTCCTGGGTCAAGGCGCGCCACCGAGTATGCCGCCGGGGCCCGCCCATTAATGCACCACAAGGACCAACAATAGAGGCTGCCAAGGTTTGAACCGTGGACCTCGTGGCCCCCAAAAGTGCCTAGTGGACTACCAATGTTAGCCCGGCACACCTCTTATGAGCTTGTGTGAGTGACTATTCGGATAACTGAAATATATAGGATGCAGGACTCAACTGCGGATCACTGGTCCTCTTACTTTGCGAATTTCTCTTATGACCCCAAAATATTTTTCGCAGGGTGGCCCGGGAAATGCGGGTCACCCTGACAGATTTGAAAATTTTCTGACAGATTTAAACAATTTTTGACAGCGTTGAATCTATACGTCCATTTCCCTCCAAATATATTTGGAGGGAAGTTAGAGGCAAGTGTTGTACCTCGATTGAGCACCTCCAGCCATGCTCCACTGCAACGTTTCAACTCCCCAATTCCTACAACATTCAACAAGCTTCAAAAATACATCAAATGGGACCTCGTCTTCAATGCTACTTTAGTATCCTGTTTCTAAATTATCTGCAAATGCAGCAACAACACCCAAAGCTGAATGTTATGAACTGTAACTCTTCCAGAAAATGGTGAAAGTGATGACCGGTGATAGTATTTGAATTAAAGGGGCGGTGAAAGTGAAGAATCAGAAAACCAGTGTGGGAATCAGTTGTGGATCACGACCACCCAAATGAGAAAATTGTGAACAAACAAATGAAAGAGGAGAAACATGCACCCCACCCCCTTTTACAAGGACACGTCATGTACACCATTTCTTTTCATAAATATTTTCATTTTTTCTTCAAGGATTTGCGGGGTACGCTTCACCTCCATTGAGAAGAAATGAAAAACAATTGTGATATGTCTCACCCTATATCAAAATTAATTTTCATTTCCTCTTCTAAGATGCTGAATGTAGTAAGACGCACTAACAAAACTTCACTCCACCCTACAACTTCCATTGACACTTTCAAATTGGAACATTACTGCATTGGCTTGTAGATGTACCCACAAACCTTGGCAAATTCTAGAAACTCTGAAATGTAAATATCTCTATTGTATAACATAAGCTGTACACACAAGCTTGCAAAGACAATTTTGCCACTGAAAGTATCATGTTAGACTATGGCATGGGCCAACTTAATCTATTACTCCCTTTATTACAGTTTGATTGCCACAAATGAACAAAGAAATAGTGTCGGTTTACGGCAATCAATCTGGAAGAGAGGGAATATACAATAGAGACAATGCACACATGCATGCCAGGGTGGTTACATTTGAAACATGCTACCGGCATGGGTCACCCCAGTCCCAGTACCGATCAGAGTTCTACAACAAGTACGCAAGCTCCACAAAGTAAGTGAAAGATAATATCACACCATATTGTAGTACCGTAATAAAATCACGCAGACAATATTGCTGGAAGTTCTAGAGTCCAGAAGTATCATGTTATAATGCCATCGGAACTCTCTTGCTGAGCCTGTAAACATGCACCTCTTTACATTGATACACATCATCAAGTTCAAAATCTGTAAGATTTCTCAATGAGAAGTTAGAATTCTCACACTGCCCTCATGAAGCACTTGTAGCAGACTTGTTGTTTTTCTTTCCCTACTTATAGGGAACAGTGATTAGTGGCTAAATATTATACTTATACTTTTGTTTTCTTTTGACCAAAATCACTCACCATCACAAACACAACCCATGTGCTTGGCGTGATTTCATTCCTTTTTCATTTATAGTAAGTGAAAAACAACAAATTTCCTACTAGTGAAGGTTGCCCCCGCCTGCTGGTTGCACCCGTAAGACAAATACCTTCCCTGAGAGAGCTTGTAATGTCAACAACAAGGGCTCTACACCAGCATGACATCTGTGGTTAGTAATTATGCCATTGAAGGTGAAAATCTCTAGCACAAGTTTGCGTTTCAGCGCATTATGTTTTCATGGAATATGGTTGTGATCGAGCTTGGCACTTAGTGCAGGAGTTATTATAATTAACCTTAAACGTCTGAACATGCCTTTGCGGCCAATAGAATACGTTGTATTTTGATTGTATTTGGAATGAATCCACACCTTTAATAGGTTTGAGGTCAAAAGACAAGTTGTAATTTAGATCAATGCAGTCCTAGTGAGCTACTGAGATCCCAATTTAGAGTTTCTTGTTGGTAGAAAATCTCAATTATACGACAACGTATATACTATATCGCATGGAACGTTTAGGGGTTAATAAGCAGTGAGTGGTGAGTAAGGAATCTGATTCCAAATTTATGATTTTTGAACATTAAAGTTTAGAATGTTGAAAAGCCTATAATCATCGTGGAGTTTGGGATTTCAAGGATGTTTTTTCTCACTTCCAGAGCCTAGCTAGTGGGCGTCGTTGTTGTCAACCCCGCGTCAAACCAGTGTGCTTCAATTCAGAACTTGATATGTGGAAAGTATTCAATTCAATCACATGTGTATCGTACATGTGATACATGTCGGTGATGACAAATACTCCAACAGATATTAGAGTTATCCGCAAAGTTTGTAAAAGAGGGGTGACTGGACCAAAGTTTGAGAAAATTCTGGTTGGTGAACCCAATAAAAGTAGACGTGTCAGTTGCTTTTAAAAAAACTGGAGGTGTGAAGTTTCAAGGCTCCCAAAACGGTGCCCTAACACTAGAGACCCTCAGTTTTCTTCATTTAACAAATTTTAGTTAATTTGGGGAGCCCCAAGCTTTGACTTTGCCTATGATGCCCCAGATTAGCTTGCTGCCAAATTCAAATCAATGCTATGCTTGTTGCCAAATCCCCAAATTAGTTTATTTCTTCCGGCACATGCTCTTTTTTTTTTGGCTAACTAATGAACCTCGCTCAATTGACGTATCCCAAAAATTCAATAAAGCTCAAGCTGTAAGTGGCATCGAGTTTGCGGAATACTCTATTGATGTGTGATATTGGAGCGTAGAAGAAATAGAACCCGTTAAAGCATGGTTGCTTGTTTAGTGCATCTCGGTCTTCTTATCCTTCTTCATGACTAGCACAAGGAGTTGAATGTCTCCTCTGGATCGATGAAAGGGTACACATATTTTAATAATAAACCATGTAATACGGTAGTTTACTAGCAGAACACAATTCTCAGAATAGTTGCCTAACAATGCATACAACAGCAGTGGCCTATTAATCATGGAGAAGATTTTAATTAGTCAAAGCGGCTCATGGGTACAAAACTTTGCAATAACTCAACTCTACCATAGTATTACGGATTCCAAAGTCACCCTGTACCCTAAACCCTAAACCCTAAACAGTGTACATACCAAAATTTAGAATGTAACACACTGCTACACAAGGATCGACAAATGGCACAAATAGGGTGCAATATCTTAGTCTCTCCATGAAAGCTACTCCAAGTGCTGCATTGGTCACTGATCATCGCTCTAAACTCTAATATCGACATTTGTACATTTACAAAAGTAGTACTACATTAAGCTGACAGTGCCTGATTCACTTACTAGTAAGCTCAAACCCGCACTAATCAAGCCTGGTCTGCTTTCACCACCTCACTGGCAGCCTGTTGAATGGCGGCAACAGCACCTTGCGCGCTCTTCACCACGGCTGCTACTCGCCTCTGCGCTTTCTCCACAACCAGCTCCCACTCCTCCTGCAGATCTGGCAACCGCTTCCTCAGAAACTCCACAGCCAAGCACGTCGCCCACACGCTCTCCCACTCCGCCTCCGCCAGCTGCAAGCTGCCCTCTGAGTCATGCAACTCCCCCCGCAGCTCCCCCAGCTTGGCTTTCAGCTCTTGCACGGTGGTGGACAACAGGGCCGCCATCTCAGGCACCAGAGGAAACAAGCCATCGAATTGTTGGTGTCGCAGCAGTGCGTACAACCGTGCGTGAGCATCTGGTGATTTCTCACATTGCAATTCTTCGCCACTTCTCGAGAGAGAGCCGCGATCACAATCCATTTGCAGCCTGGCCGGGCTTTTCCCCGGAACGAAAGATCCGAAGTGAGAAGAGCCCACATTGGCTGGCGGAGCAAACATGGGTTGGAAAGATCCAAAGCCCACATTTGCAGGCGGAGTTGGCATGGCTTGGGGTGATCCGAAGAGAGGAGTTGGCATGGCTTGGGATGATCCGAAGACAGGAGTTGGCATAGATCCGAAGACACCAGCTGGCATGGCATGGGATGATGCGAAGAAACCAGCTGGCATGGCTTGGGGTGCTCCGAAGGCAGGAGATGGCATGGCTTGGGGTGCTCCGAAGAGATGAGTTGGCATGGCTTGGGAAGATTCGAAGGGAGAAGAGCCAAAATTGGCCATCAAATGGTAACCACCCATGCCCGACGCATTATCAATGATGGTTCGGTCGCTCACCGTGTCAATGGCCACCCAGCTGGTGAACTTGCTGGAGAGGTGATATTTCACAGCAAGCTCCACAATCTTCTGCTTCGCGAGCTTCGACACGACCTTGTCGCTCAACGGGAGGCTCTTGCACTTCTTGCCGCCTTCTTTCACCACATGAACACCCAGCCTCTTCAGCATTTGCTTTTTCGTAACGGTGCTACTTCCTCCTCTCAATGCATGAATGCAGGACGCCCCTTCTTCCAAGTCGCGCACCAGCGTGCGAGCTGCCAGCGAGTGCAGCATCGTCTCGCCCTCTTGCACGGAATCCACCTTCACCTTCAGCTCCACGGGTCCGTCGGGCGAGGAGCCTCGCAATATGAGTTCCTTCGGGACTGGCGTTTGGGGCGACAAGATGGCGTACATGGCGAACCGAGCGCCTGGGTACAAGGCTGGCACCTTGAACGGCGTCTGCTGCATGGGAATGACAACGTCGGGAAGGACGGACGGCGGAGGTGGGGGCGGCAAGGGCACCTCCGGTGCTGTCGAAAAGAGATTGATGGGCTCCTTGACAGTCTCCTTGGGATTCACGACAGGCTGTGAATGTTCTCCACCGGCTTCGACCATTTCGAAATCCTCCTCGACGTCGTCTTCGACGTGATGAGGATCCTCTGCGCTCCATTGGACGCCCACGTTGGTAATAGGCGGCACCAGCGCTGCTTTCAGCATGTTCACCACCTTCCTCTCCATGCGCTCCCCTTGCACAACCACTTGGGCATATCCACCCCCGGCCCTGGCCACAGATTCGATCAGATGATGCGACACCGAAGCACCCACGCCCACAGAGAAAACCCTCACAAATGAATTCTTCTTCTCGCCTTCTTCCACGGCCTCTCTGATGCACTGGACCAGCGTGTCCACACCCCATATCTGCCCATCTGTCAGCAAGAAGATCTGGGTCGGCACATCGTGGCGACGACGTTGGAAAACCTCCTGGAATGCGCCCAGGATCTCGGTGTCCCCCATGTCCGCCCTCAGTGCCTGCGCATACCTGGTGCTCTCTTGGAACGAGTCCGCACTGTAGTCGACGGACTTCGGAAAGAGCGCTTTGTGAGTGGAACCGAACCCGATGATGTTGATGTAGTGATCGTCGGAGGGGATGGATCGGAGGAACAGCTCCAGCGCCTCGCCGGCTTGCTTGATTTTGGAGCCTTGCATGGAGCCCGAGCGATCCACGAGAAAGATGAGCTCGGAAGACTTGAGGGCGTTGAGCGCAAACCGAGGCGAAAATGTCAAAGAAACGGCGTGGGTTCCGTCTGTGGGGTGGCGTTCCACTAACGCACGCGGTGCATCCAGCTCCGGCGCTTGAACGATGATCACAAGGTCACGGTCCAGGAGCGAGTCCGCCGTCAAGCTCACCCTGGTGGGCGACGTGCCCAGATGGACCTGAATGGTGTGGGAGGGAGATTGGATGGAGGTGATCGGCTTCGCCATGCCGCAAGAGATGTCCACCGACAGCTTTGATGCCGAATGCGAAGAGGTGCTGGAAACGGCGGGCGGTGCAGTCCCGTAACGAGGTGCGATGGATGTGGGCAACACGAAGCGGACTTGATTCTCGTCCGCGTCCTGTTTGATCTCGGACACCAGAGTGATGCGAATGCTGATGCTCTTGGCCGGAGGGATGTTGCCAATGGACGTCTGGAACACATCAGGTCGCTCCTGCTCCAACAGACTGGCCGCCTTCCCTTCTTTCACAGCCTCGTCGTACTCCTTCCTGGCAGCAACTTTCTCCTGCACCCTGCCGACAATTCTCCTGCCATCCACGTCGGCTTCGAATCCGGACACGGCCACGCCCTCGTACAACGGGAATGTGTAGGCCGCTTGAATGACTTGGTCTTTGAACGGATTCACATACGTCTGCACCAACGTGTATTCCGCAACCGTGTCGCGCAGGAAGCCCGTCACCGACACATGTTGCGGCGCGGCAGATCCACGCACAATGTTCATGTCGGTACCGCCCACCACGATGTAACGAAGATTACTCATCTTGGACCGGTCCTCAAATCACGATTTACAAGTGATCACGAGGCTCCCGAGCTACAAAATTATCTGGCACAAACAATAGCCAACAACAGCAACGCTTAGAACATCATCAAACCGAGACTTTGAATCCCAAATCCACCAAAGAGCCTCAAGTCCAAGTGAAGTTTAGGGTTCTGAAGCGCACCTGAAGTGCCTGGATATGGCGGGTCACTCAATCGGGCAACAACTTGAAGGCTCACATACATGTGAATTCTCTACAAGCAACTGCAAATGGCGATCTCGCAATCAAGCAACAGCCCGAAAGCTCAGGGTTGCGGTGAATTTTCTACAAGCAACTGGATGTAGCGATCTCGCAATCAGGCAACAGCTTGATGGCTTACAAATATGGGTTAGGGAGAATTCTCTTAAAGCAATTGGATAGTGCGATCTGGTGAGGAGCACAGATCAGATAAGGCAAGAGGGAACAGGGACGCATCTTATATAAGAGATTTGACGAAGCAGAGCGTGCAGGAGACGTAACATGAGTACCGACACTCATTTTGTGCGCCATTGTTACGCAGACCAAGGAGAGTGCACTTGACACTTGGCTTCCACGTCAGATTACGAATTACTTGAGCGGTCCGACACGCGTTGCCGACACAGAGCATTGGGCGTAATCCCGAGACCCTGAAATTCTCTATTCCGATGCAGGATTCTGGCTGGGAGTAAATCGTCTTGCCCCATATTTTTAGATGTATAAATATAGAAACTGTGTTTTAGAAAGTGCTACATTAGAACAATGAATTCGTCTATTCATTGCCAATATTTCATTCATTTTGACTCATTTCCATCCAGTTGCATTTGATTTCAATATAGAAGTGGTAAAATATCTGTTTTGCTGCTTGCCTTTTAACCCTTTAGCGCGCTGGCGTCCAGAATCTGGATGCTGAATGAATTTGAGCAGGCTCTATTTCTATAGGTACGGGATGTTTTTCATCCAATTTTTATTTTTTTTCATTCTTGTGCTAGTTGAATACCATTTTTACGGTATGGATCTTCCAAATAAGATAATGTGAATTTTTGAAAAATTACAAAAGTGATTAATGTCAAGTTTCAATCTTAGTTCAAAAAGAAAGACCTTAAATATGATTTTCCATAGTAAGTAGAATCAAATAATGGAAACCATACCATCTCGTAGTGCATGTCATTCTAATTTCATTACAATATTTTTAAATAATTTTGTGTTAATTTTGGATTTTTAATTGAATTTCAAAAGAAAACCTTGCAAAATTACTTTTAAAATATTAATAATAAATATGATGAATCCAACCGTACGGATGTTATCTACACATTGACATTTACAACTTTGTTTTGTACATCAACTTCATTTTCGTTTTTCATCAACCATTTTATAACAAATCTTTGAAAACAATGTTGAATCGGGACGTTAAAGGGTTAAAAAAATGAAAAACTGCAAAGAAAAATCTACTGTAGAGTAAATTTTTTTTTAAGGGTAATCGTTCCAGCAGGTGATATGTACTAGTCAGAGTACTCTATGGGCTCTCCAAGTCATGAAGCGACAAAGTAGTAGCATGCACCCACTACACAAGATGGTTAGTCAATCATCAGGAACTTCAAGGCATGTGTACATGGTGCCATGATGGTGCATTGAAATGCATAATCTGATGCCAACCTCCATACCAACCTAGTATGAATAAAATGACACTAACGTGACCTTTTTGCGGCCTTTGGTGTCAATATGGCACCAAAATAGTCTCGCCCAACTTTTCTGATGATGGAGTACTCTCCAAGGAAATGTGGAGAGTAAGCAATCCCTTGTTACAAATGTTATTTATTAACTCTTTAAGGATTGCGCATCCAAGTAGTGAACGTTTGTTGGTCAAAGCCACTTTTGCCCTTGAAGATGAAGTTTATTGCTATTTCTTTCAATTGAGAAAATGAAATTTACTGAGTTTAGTTTTCACTTCACTTTTTGAATCTTGTAAATTTCAACTATTGAATATTTTAAATTTGTTACAAGCTGTATAGCTCAAGTTTTAAATTACACTCTCTAGGATGTTCACCTTTTGAAATTAAAAATTAAAATTAAAAAATTCTACAAAAAATGTATCATGTGATTCTCCATTGTCATTTGCACATGTTTCAAAAAAACTATATTTTTTGGAAGATTTTTTGTAATTAATATGAATTTCTTGAAGTATTTGACCTAAAAATTTGTAAAAAGTTCATTATGTATCCAAAAAATCGTAAAATTTTAGGACTAATAGGAAACATACAATTTCATGCATGAAAAATACTAAAAAATATATTTTAACAAATCTTGAAAGCTGAACTATATGATGCAGCTTGCGCCTCATTCTTTTTGGTACTATCATTATTTTTAATGTCATCTTCAAAGTGTGAGGCATGTACTGTACCTCATTAGCCTCTTAACGTACCAACCCTTTGAACAAACTTAGATCTTAGCCTCAAAAGTATATATTAGCATGGCTCAAATGTACAGTCAGGTAGGAATTACTTACAAATTCCCATTGCAGGGAATTTCTTTTGAAAACTTTGAACACTCCGTGCGTACTCAAAAATGATCCGATTTGGAAACCGCAAAGTGCGTTGGAATCACATCGGCGTGTATTAAAATATCATTACAAATTTTCACATGTATTAGTGAAATTCATACAATAAGTTAAAACTAATATATACACTATCTACCATTGAATGCTCTCACCGTTTGCTTCAGTTACGGTGTACATTTAGCAAGCATATATGAAATAAGCGTTTAAAATTGTTCTTGAGATACTTGGGCCTATACTTGTAAAATAATTTGTATCATTCCATTTGTTTTATTTGTACCTTTTTATTTTGTAATGGTATAGGGGCTTTCATGGGTTTTAACAAAAGTCCATTTGTCATCATTCCTCCAACTAAATAATCAGTAGTTCATTTTGTGGAACTTGTTTATGAAAGTCTATCCATTGGCTTCTATTTTATGCATGATAGACCTATTCAATTCACATTGATGGAGGATGGTGATCCAATACACCGTAATAGATATCAAGATGATTGGAGACATGCCCATGGAATCAAAAAGATCATGAATGAAAAAAAATGAAATGACACAAATCATTCAAGAAGTATGAGCTCAAGTATCTCAAAAACAACTTCAAACACTCATTTCATTTTCTTGCTAAAATGAACACTGTAACTGAAGCAAACGGTGAGAGCACTCAATGGTAGATAGTGTATATATTAGTTTTAACTTGTTCTATAACTTTCACTAATACATGTATAAATTTGTAACGATGTTGTAGTACACGCCAATGTGATTCCAACGCACTTTGCGGTTTCCAAATCGGATCATTTTTGAGTATGCACGGAGTGTTCAAAGTTTTCAAAAAAAATTCCCTGCAGTGGGAATTCGTAAGCAATTCCTACCTGACTATACATGAGAAGACCATTGCAAGCATAAAATCTACCGAACAAATTTGACGAACTTGTAGTTGGAGGCCATTCCAATATTATCAACAACTCCCGATCACAAGAGTTTAATTGTAATTGGTAGAGAATTTAATAGGCTTTCAAAGGGGGCTTGGATGAAAATCATCTGAGATTGTATGAGAAAGTTACGAGGCTTCGAATATGTTCATGATCCAGTTTCTGGACGCTGGGACGTGTAGGGGTTAGAGCATCTGCAGCGATGCCCAGTATATGGCCACGCCAACACCTTCACGATCCACAAACCAAAGAGTGTCCCTTACCCCCTCAACCCCTCAATTCCAACACCCTTAAAAATACCTCAAAATGGACCTCTTCTTCGCTGATATAAAAACCAGAGTGAGAATCGATTGTGAATCACGACCACCATAAGCCAGATGAAGACGAGGATGAGGACAAAAACTGAAATTTCATTTAGAAAGAGGAGAAACATGCACCTCACCTCTTTGTCACAATTTTTTTCTACAAGGACAAGGCAGGTACACTATCTCTTTTCATTTTTTCTTCAAGGAATTGAGGCGTACGCTTCACCCCCATTGAGAAGAAATGAAAAATAATTGTGATATGTCTCATCCCATTTCAAAATTAATCTTCATTTTTATCTTCAAAGATGATGCATGTAGTAAGATGCTCCCAACAAACATCACTCCACCCTACAACTTCCACTGACACTTTCGGATTCGACACATTATTGACTCGTAAATGTACTAAAACCTTGGCAAATTCTAATACTGTGAGAAACTCTGAAATGCAGACATCTCTATAGTATAACACAAACCGTACACATACGCTTGCGAAGACAATTGTCACTGAAACTATCATGCTAGACTATGGCACGGGCCAACCTAGTCTATTACGGAGTATATAATAGAGACAATGCACACATGCATGCAAGGGTGGTTACATTAGAAACATGCTATCGGCACGGGTCACCCTAGTACTCTAATATGATAAACTGATGATTTTGTAACCTTACTTTATTTACACAAAAGATCTAATCCCTACCGTGTCTGTAAGCTCTTCTGGAAGTGTGGAGGAAACTGCACCTAGGCGTAGCGATCCAGTCTTTGTCATCTCCTGCATAGTCATGAGGCACGTGTACTGTACAGTACCCTCCAACATGTCTTGCAACCATTTTGTGAACTCTTGAAATTCTCTCATTCATTTTCAATATGGGAGGATTTTATCAAATTTATCCTATTAAATCTTTTGTGGTACGGACCCTTCACGTGTTCATAAAATGTCAATGTCAAAAAATGAAATCTCTATTTTTGGTGAATTATTTTATCTTATTCACTTAATTTCAAAAAAAATTAACTGAGAAATATATATGATGATTTTTTAAAATTTGATTGCACCAATTTATAGGATATATCATTGTTTACATTCTTGGTATTACAAAGATGCACACTATGTAGGTAAAATTCTCCTCTATGTGGCTCTAAAGTATTTTCATAGTTTCCATTCATTCATATTCTAAGCTAAGGAAATCAAACTCATATATTAAATCAAAATTTGATCAAATAAAGTCAAATAAGGTATCACTACAAAGCTATAGTAGTATAGAAGCCTAATATGATATGAAGTTTACAATATGTCTTACTCACTCTATGATAAAAAAGGTCCTAACAACAACACAGAAACGATATGTTTGACAAACAGGACTTGTTGCACACAATTTTTCTAAGAAATGTGTACCATCAAGATGACTTGCAAACAAGTATGTGTATCTCTGGACCCTCCCAAGCTCAAACATACTGAAAATCTGATATCCCAGAGAAGAAGTGATCACATTAAGAAGGGTACCCTTTTCCAAGATTTTTAAGCATGATGGCAATTTTGGTAGACACATGGCAATGGATGCCTCTTTATATTTAGAAAATGCATGGTGTATGAAGGTAACTGGAACACCTTCCATGATGCAAAAAATCTCATGGAGATGTGATGATTATCATGCCAACACCATCATTCTAAATCAGGCCATGGGATATGTTTTAAGTGAAAAAACAGAGTGTGTTGCAACACTTGTTACAGGGTACTGTACAACAACATATCGTGTTGACCAAGATCTAAGCTAAACCAATCCCAGTACCAGTACCCAAGCTCCACAAAGTCGGTAAGTGAAAGAGAATATCACACGATATTGTAGTACCTATAGTAGTTAAATCATGCAGACAATAGAGTTAACCGAAATCGAACAGGTGATCTGACCCCCAAAATATCACGAAATCAGAGTCTAAGGTAGTCGGACCAATTCCCGACTGAATTTCAGGTTTGCATACTTAGACTTGTGAAAGAATTTTTTATAATTTTTGGATGCTCTGCAAAGCTATTGCAAAGGCATCCCCAAAAAAAAAAAAAAATTTGAGCATTTCTACAATTTTCTATGATTTTTTAAGTCTGAAAGCTTAGAGTGACCATTAACCGCTCATAGAGTCATGGTTTTCATGAGAGGTTGGATTCTGAAAATAGAGTGCTTCTACACCAATCAGAAGCTCTTGATTTTTCCAAGCATGGACGAAATTAGAACACTCTTGGACACTATCTAAAACCATGCTGGCTGGTTTCTGACACCCATCCCCCAACCAGTAGGGGTCGGAAATACAGCCCGGTCAGAAATATGACCCTCTACCTTATGTCCTCTTTGGGTGTAACCGAAATCAAATCAAATAGTGAACCCAACACCCTCCAACTTCAATTTTAAACATTAGCTCCAAGTTGTCGAATCCACCTAGTCAAACCAATCACCTAATTATTTCTCAAGTTGGCCACATGCCTTGCCATTACCTCAAATTGAACGTGGGCCATCGCCTCGCTCCAAGCCTTGGCTCTGTGCGAACTCACCTTAGTCTCAGTTTGACCACCTTTGTGACGGCAAAACTAGTTCACCCTCCTTTTTATTTTGATTTCTTTAGAGACCATACCAATTTGCTTGGTTGCCTTAGATACAAGTCAAACTCACCTCACCTCACCTAACATGTATTCTCTCTTCTTTTCGGTTAACTCTAATATCGCTGGAAGTTCTAGAGCCCAAAAGTTTCATGTAATAATGCCGTCCGAACTTTCTTGCTAAGCTTGTAAACATCTACCTCTTTACATTGATACACATCATCTGTAAGTTCAAAATCTGTAAGATTTCTCATTGAGAAGTCAGAATTCTCAAATTGCCCTCATGAAGGTTGCCCCCGCCTGCTGGTTGCACCCATAAGACACAAATATCTTCCCAGAGAGAGCTTGTAATGTCAATAACAAGGGCTCTATACCATCATGACATCTGTGGTTAGTATCCCATTGAAGGTGAAAATTTCTAGCACAAGTTTGCGGCCAACATTGAAACCTCGTTCATCAACGTTAGCAGGAATGTTGCAGTCTTGGTAGCAGGGGGGGTCCATTCAAGCTATTACCGTACCAGGAAGGCAGGGTCGGCACTTTTGTGTCGAATAATTAATAAAAGTTTAAAAAGTGGATGCCGGCACTTTCAAAAATAATTATTAAAAATTCGGCTATTAATAACTAACATTGAATTTTACTAGCGGCTAAACGTTTTCTTTGTTTTTTGTCCACGATTTATGTTGACTTCATTGTTGTTGATTTCGACAAAATACTTGATAAATTTATTTATTTTTTCGGCATTTTTTTGGGAAATTATTTTCTGCCGACCCTGCCTTCCTGGTACGATACGAACCAAAGGTGCCTCATTTTGAGTGCTTTGGAGAGTGCTTTGGAGAGTCCTTTGGAGAGTAGTTAGAGACAAGAAAGTCATGATTTTCTGTAGTGTATTTTTTTCAATTTTCATTCACATGATCATCATTCTCATTCAATTATCCCAAATTCGTACCAAAAAAGTGATATTCATCATTTAGAAAAGTCCTTGGTGAGTCATTAAACCCACTGCTGACAGAGCTATTCTAATGCTTTTGATAGCTAATTGTTTACAATATTGCTTTCAACATGTACTACGTGTTTTATATACATGTTGGAATCATTGACATATCACTTTCCTCTCTAATTACAATTTAAATCAAATATCACATTGAAAATGCCTTGAAAAAAGCACTGAAAAAGCATTGCTGACAACTTAGGTGGTTTGTATTAGCTTGAATGGAAAATCCCAAGCCTTATCACACAAGTGAAAGGGACATGAAATGGAAGGTGTCGATTGATCCTCACAAGCAACGCACTACCACATGAGAGGAAAGGAAGCATTTCTTCAATGATGACTCACATCAACTTTCTAGATTCAGTTTAGCTTCAGGAATCATTTGTGACACCTTTTGTGTGAAACCTCAAGAAAGAAAATTGTGCAGCATTCTCCAAAAGAGTAGAAAAAGGTATAGCTCAGTAGAAGAGCCTAAACCGCAACTCCTGGTTGTGTGCTATGGCCCTCAGTGAGGATCATTTTCTTGGCTCCAAAAGCAACTGCTGCAATCCATGTAAAAAAGTAAGTGAATATTAATACTTGAAACAGTATACCTTCATTTGAAGGAAACAATTCCCTCCCCTGTACTAACTCTCTTGTGAAGATCTATTCTAGTTCTCTCACAAGCTCATACTAAAGTAAAGGATATTATAACCTAATCCAGTCTCCGATACTGACCGCCATTGCAACAACATTTCATACACTCGGTTGGACTTATTAGCAAGTGGTGTTAGCAAGAATTGGCTAAATGCGAGGCTAAATGCCTATAGCCACTGATCCTTGAATGAATGGAAATGGAGATCCCATGCTATGTCATTATAGTGTTAACCCCTAAACGTCCCACGGGGATAGTATATACGATGTTGTATGATTGGGATTTGCTACCAACAAGAAAATCTAAATTGGGAACTCAATAACTCACTAGAACCGCATTGATCTACTTTCCAACTTCTTTTTTGAAATGAAACCCATTAAAAGTGTGAATCCATTCCAAATTCAACCAAAATACATTGTATTATGTTGGTCACAAAGGCACATTCAAACGTTTAGGGGTTAATGCCTAACAGACCAACAGGCCCATATTGGGCCTCATGATTTTTTTTAGCACTTTGGAATGGATCACATAGGGACTTTCTTTTTATCAACTTGATTTATATTCTTGCTGACACATGCAATGTTCTTCATAGATTGTGTTGATATAAAATTTAGCACCATGTGTATCATACTTTTCACAATATGATCCAATCAATTTACTTATTTTAGAACCATGAAATCGCACTCTTTTAGGGATTAAACCTACAGCAACAAATACCTCAAATGAACCTGTAGACCTGTAGACATTGTTCAGTTCTAACGTAATCACACAATGAAGGTGGAACTCATACAACATCACTGATTATTTATTTCAAAAGTCTGAACTGCTTTCAACTTTTAAACCGATGATTTCACACCGATTTTTTTAAGAACAAATTTACAGTGCTAGTCCTGCTGCGATTCACAAGATGCTCTACTTCCGAGAAATCACTTATTTTAAACTTAATGCAGTACCAAAAAAAATCATACCATCAAAACAGCCTAGGTTTGATCTCTGGTTATCCTAAAGCCTAAAACCCTAAAACCCTAAAACCCTAAACCCTTTGAACCAGAAATAGAGAATGGAGCTTGATGAAGCACTAGGGTTCGTGACTCTCCAGCTACTGTAGTATTATCATGATAAGGACTCTTGAAGCAGTCCTTGTCAAGCCTGCATATATCAAAGCATAGACGTAAAAATGAATTTGTGGGACAAGACACCCCCTGAATTGGAACCAAAGTTGTCAGTACCAAAAAAATCATATTATATTTTGGAACACTGTATCTGTGGGTGCCCACAGTCTTAAGTAAATGTTGAGCATTGCTTACGCACAAGAAAACTTTGGATTTAAGTCTAATGAACAATTCTAGGCCACGTCTTAATAGTACTACATTAGGATGCTTTCAACATTATCGTACTCGGAAGGCGGGGTCGGCAGCTCATGCCTAATGTCTTGTTTTTTCCCAAAATGATGCGGATATTCTCTAAGCTTCTCTTTTCACCATGGAAAATACAATTCTTTTGAAAAAATAATTTTCTAACAATTTGGGCTTCTCGTTTTAAAAGTTTGTGTCAACCCTGCCTTCCAGGTCCTGTACACAAAGATATCTGCATTAGGAAAACCAAATGCCTCTCCCCTTGACCACGAAATTCTCAAACTAACACTACAATCACTAATGCCACAAAGCTCCAATCAACAACTTCTCAACACACATCTTCCACAAGTCCACAATACACAAGTCCACCCATCAAAGACACTTAACCATCATCAATGACATACCAAGACATCTTCTATGTCATGTTATAAGGTAGAGGATACTAAAATCCCGGGGTGCACTCTACATTATGTTTGTCTGAGAATCACGTGCGTTCATGACCCCCTCTAAAAAGCCCTATGTATACAAGGGTTTATATATTTTAAAAACCTTTGTATACAGATCCATTCCATCCTAAATATATGTTTAATGTAAGTATAAGTCAATATTTTCAACTTATTGTAAGCATACATAGAACAACAATGTTCAAATTAATACCCCTTTTGTGCACTCACATAGTTCAAATTAATACCCCTCTTGTGCACTCACGTATACTCGTAAGAATTTAGTACAGTGCACCCCCGGGACTAAAATCATAGGAACCTAATCTTCTCTCGCATACTGGTCCCAGATACCAACAGAAGCTCATCATCATCCTTGCCATCTAAACCCTCAAAAACCCTAATACTGAACTACAGTCGATATGTGAAATCAAAGCTCAAACGACATTGCTGATACAACCAAACGACCATGAAACACCAGAAACGGGAGACATTATAAGAGGACTTGGGCAACTGTGATAAGAATCAAGAGCAGTAACGTACACCTAGGGCTTCAGAGACATCACTTACTTATCATTCTCGCAATCTCTAACGTCACAAATGCCAGACAATAGCCTCACGCACATGAACAAAAAACATGGCGGGCGCCGGTGGCCGCCGATAAGAAACATCCAAGTCTGTCCATATCGCCAGCGGACTTCTACCGCTCAGCTCGACGTCCGCCACAGCGCCGCGCCTCCCCTCGTCCCTAAATCCCAACCACGGGAGGGTTGGCGCCTGCCTGCCCGGCGGGCGGGGCAGGGCGGGCGGCCCGCTCCCTGCCCGGGCGGGAGAAGGGGCGAGGAGGCCCGGCTGCAGGGCCGGGGCCGGGCTCCCATGCGAGGCCGGCTGCTGCCCCGTCAGCAGCCCTTGCGGGGCCGGCTGCTGCCATGCGGGGCCAGCTGCCATGCGGGGCCGGGCTCCCATGCGGGGCCGGCCTAGCATGCGGGGGTGGCTTCCCAAATTGAATTAAGCCAGGGCGTACCATCCACTATTGAACGAAGTGGATGGGGTATTGAAAGAGAGTCCCATCCACTTTCTGAAGAAGTGGATGGGGTATTGAAAGAGCGTCCCATCCACTTCCCCAACAAGTGGATGGGTTAGTAAACTCAACCATGTAAGGTCGAGACACCTAAACTCGCCACGGTTCTAAACCCACATTCTACCAAGGACGAACATTTTGGAATTTTGGATGTACCCATGGTGAAGAGCACCACTTTAGAACCCATGTCATTCGAACTTCAGAAATTCATAATTAATTTTAAAAACATCCAATTTTTTTAATTCAAAGTATGTTGGTCTTTGCTTGGATCTTTTTTCCAATGAAAAATCATGCTCAATTCTCCAAGTGTCCTCATAATGCCGCAACCCTCAAAAGAGCGAGTTTAGGACCTCCTACTTTAGTACACCCCATCCATAATGTGCAAATATGGATGGGGCTTCAAGTGTTTGTGGGTTTAGGGTTTCGCAACTTTTTAGTACAAATGTTTTGTTTAGTGAGAGCGGTGAAGTGGAGTTGGAAGTCAATAGAAGTGTACATATTGGCTTTGTAGTAGAGAGCATTGATAGTTTGTAAAATAGCTCTTCATAGAAGTTTAGGGTCTTTGTAGGATTGAACTAGGATTGAGAATTTGAACAACAATATTTTAGGGTTCATACATTTCTTTACCTACAAGTGTGATTGAACTCTATTGCTTCAGTTGAAATCTACTGGATTAGGTAAATCTTTTCGCTTTGTACGTATTTCATGGAGATACCCTCAACCTCCTCGGAGGATGCCATCTTTTATCCTTCGGATTTTGATGATGACTTAGAATTTGTGGTAGGGGCGGATGAACTCTTTTGTGATGTTTTGGGTGGTCAAAATCCAATATTGTCATATTCCGGAGTACCTGATTACTACTCAAGTGACAATGAATCGAATGGTGAAGGAGAGCAAAGAGGTTTTGGAGATGAAGAAGTTGAGGAGGACATAGTGGGGCAATAATCATCACACGACTTGGACTTTGTCGAAGAAGAAGGCATTGAGTTTCTTTCATTTGACAATGTAAGTGTTGAATCAATGCACAATGGTTTTATTTTTACCAAATCTAGTTTGGCGCTCATGATTCAATGTGTAGTATCGGGGTTGCAACCTAGTTTTCTTCAAATACGAACCGCGGATCCCAATTTTTTACCTATTCTACAACACCATGGTAGACCTGTTGATCCCAATGATCCTGTGCACATTGTAGAACGGTGGGTACGGTTGCAAAACAACGTAAAAGTTTTAGATAGTCCACATGGACTTCTGTTAAGCCCATGTAGTGATAAGATGGGGCGAGGCATAACTTCAAGCAACCTTTGGCATTCTATTGTGAAGCAAGCCCATTGCCACGTTAGTGGCAAACATTCGTCTTTGAAATCCACGGTGCATTGTATACGAGAACAATGGTCTACCGATCCCAGAATGGGTGGGATCCCACATTCTTTCATAGAAAGATGCATCCAATCTTGTGCAACTTCTAGTGGTATAAGACCGTTTTGGGATGAAGTTGTTAAAGTTTCAGTAGAAGAGTTCATAGAAACTCTTAACAATATATGTGCCAAGCATATAGTTGTTCGTAGAGTCAGAAATAAGAGGCAAACAAAAACTTCGTTAGTCACGTATTACCATTGTCATAGAGGAGGGAAACAAAGAATTCGGGTTAAGGTAAAGAAAGAAGTAGATTCTACCCGGCGAGAGAGAAAATCTTGCAAGTGTGATTGCGAGTTTCTTTTTAAAACAATTGTGCCTGCTATGAACACAAAGTCATGTGTTGAAGTAGCTAACCAATCGATGGCCGAAATACATGTTCACTCCAAACATTCCGGTCACAACCCGGGAAGTGAGACTGACGAGTATTTCTTACCGGTTCACCCTTTGGTACTTTCATTTGCAACTAAGAATTTAAAAAGGATGGTGTCTCCTTCAACCGTAGCTGTTGCTTCAGTCCAAGAAGCAATGAAATTTAAAAATATGGTGACCTATTTTGAACAAGTCACCTTTCGATTTTTTATTCTTGTGGAGGAGGTCGAGGCATTATCATATTCCACTAGACTAAGTGGTGCATTCTTTTAACTTTTTCTACTTTCATTTACTCAACATCATTGTTTTGTGTATCATTGAGATTTTGTATGTATTACACGTAACTAAGGTGTTTTGTATGACCCTTGTAGATGCCGCACGAAAAGATGATTGGGATGCCACTCAACTTGAAATTCTTGGGCTACAAGCCAAAGGAAGAGTGATTTTTTACCAAAAATATGACAAGAAGCACGAAGACGTACGAAAAAGACCTTTCATTGTCGTCATCCAAGATGAATTCATGAGAGACATTGCTAAACGATTTTCTACGGGGAACTCATGAGCGTTGGATTCTACCTTCAAAACCAACAATTACGACCTACCATTATATGCTGCGGTTGTTCCGAATGACGACGGGCGGGGCATGCCAATTTTCTATATGCTTTGCTCCAAAGACAAGGGAAAAGGCCATCAAGGTATTGCTATTGAAATTGCTTTGGAGTATGTCTTCAAAAACATGGGGAATATAAGACCTAGTGCAATTGTTATAGACAAAGATAAGACATCTTTGAATGTCATAACAACAATTGTGAGAAATGATCCTTTTTGTTGGAATGATGAACAAATAGGGGGTGAGCAAATTGCATGTAAGGTTTTACTTTGCCACTTCCATGCTATGAAAGCATGGAGTGAGCATCTTCTCCCTCGCGTTCCATTAGATAGGAGAGATGAAGTGTGGCAATTGCTTATGACACTCTTACATTGTCCGGTGGAAGCTCATTTCGATATCAATGTTCAAAACCTCTTTCGAGTGTTTCAAGACGTTCCGGGAGTAATTCAGTATATGCATTCGGGGTGGACTAGGCCTTTGTCACCTTGGAGATCGTTGTGGTCTAAGTTTGGCCGCATGTTCTCGTACGGAGGCATGGACACGACCAATCATGTCGAGAGGCATTGGGAGTGGATAAAATACTCATTACTAATGGGTAAAGTAAATCGCTCCCTTCGGGATTTAGTGGTGGCGATAATGGGGAGCGCCAAGGATGGAACTCGGGTTGGAGGACCCACACTCTTAGATTATTTCAAATTACGACAAGGCACAAGTAAGTACCCTCTAAATCACTTTGAATCATTTGTTTTCATTCTAAAAAATAATTATAGAATGGGAAGTAGGTAATGAAGTTTTATTGTGATGTTTACCAAATCTAATTATATTTTATATCATAAAATACAAATTATTTTGGAAAATACACTTCTTTATTACTAAGGGTTAAAGTCTCTTTTGAAATTGTTTGTGTAGGTGATTCCGGAAGGTTTTCAAGGAGGGCTAATGACAAGGCCCATCAACGGCGTCTGAAGGGTGGAGAGAGGATTTGTAAATTGTATGTTACAAATCCTGACGGAGTTCTTCAAATCGTCAACAAAGATTTCCTCTTCTTCCGCATTCAAAGTGAGACTAAATCGGACACGACATATAACGTGTCCTTAGGTTGTCATTATTGTGATTGTGCAGCACCTATAACAACTTGCAAACACATTATCGGATTACAACTTATACTGAAAAAGTATTTTTCGACCGATTTCAAATTATTCGAACCGGTTGATTCTCAAGTGCTGCCTGAAGAACCGATTGCATTCAACATGGAAGACTCGCCAATACTTGAAGAAAGCGCCTCAGACCAATCGAAATTCACAATTCCTTTGAAGAAGAACAAAGGATTGAACTTCTTCAGTTACAAGCACGAATTTCAAAGGTATGGCAATCATTGGAGTATAGTTTGATACATGTTAGTGCGGAGGAATGGAAACACAACATCGATTTATGTAATCGCTTCATTGAGTCGATGGAACAGCCGTTTACATTTGATAGGCCCGCCATGATAGATCTTCCTACGAAAGGTTCTATTTCTACCATTCAAGCTAACGTGAAGCGCACAAGAATGGGTTTTGGATCAAGTGCAAGATCAAGTGAAAAGACTTATGAAGATACCAAGGATGGAAGCAAGGATGAAAGCGTAGCGGAACGACCTCCTCACAAACAACAAGGTCATACATTAGTGTCTACATCCAAAACCAAGAGGGTTTTTTTTCCACGGGTACCCAAAGTTGTTTGTCAAGTATGCATGACAAAAACAATGGTAGAAAATGGTGACGTTTCTGTCAATTGCCGCAATTGTGATAGTGACATTATGGTGGAGCAAACATAATGTAGATTTTTCTTTCAACTTTCATATTTTTAAATTCTTAGTAATGTATATTTAGTTTCCATCCATTTTGATGCAATACTTTATGCACTAACTTTTTGGCGTTGATCGCGATTAATTGTTCAATCCCTTGCAATATTCCTCCTCTTCTAAACCCTAGTAACATTTTATATCACTTTACTCATATTCTATTCTTACTGGATGCAATTGTTTGAGTATTTTTTTTTAGACTGATCATGTTTAATTGTTAAGCCTTCTAACGTCGTCCTTGTCTTCTAAACCCTAGCAACATTTGTTATTCCTTTAGTTTCATTCTATTCTTGATGTAGTTGGTGATGTAGTATTTTCAAGAGTATCTTTTGAAGCTTTGGTGTTTGATTGTGAATCCTTCTTTCTGTTTTTTGTAATAACATATGATATTTTTTTGCTCGTACTCTATGATTGATGTCATTGTTCCGATGATATCATTTTTGTAGGTTACCATACATGAATAATGGATTCATTTAAATGTTCTTCCTTTAATAAATTATAAGGCGATAATTTCAGTTATATGATTTTGTGTTCTCATGGCCTCTCTCTTTCTATTTATAAATATATATATAGAGGATTCATTTGAAAAAAAATTCAAATTTCAAAAGCCTTCTCTACTTTGGACACTCAAATTTCAAAATTCTCGACGGTGAAAACTTTGCAAATAAAGTGTATTCTCCAAATCCAATGAACCAAAGATGTATCATCAACCCCTAAAGGACTATGCTCATTTCTAAAATTTTATCACTTTCTTCTGATGCTTTCAAAAAGGCAACTGTATCTCTTCATTAGTTTTCATGTAGAAAACTTCACCGTTGAAGTTCAAATAGGACTTAGTCATGAGAGTATACATCAATTTTCAAAACAATGTACAGTATATATTACATGATTATAAGGTTTGATCTTAAGTCGATTTCTGAGAATTTTAAATAAAACCGACATGTCATTCATTGCAAACTTTGTCATAGATTTAAAAACAATGATTAGCCTTTGAAAGTTTAGGAGCATACAAAGATGTACTATATGTAGGTGTCCACAAAATATGGTGAACCCTACACTAAATACAACAACAATGATTGATTCTCAAAGATTTATGTTTGGGTGAAGTGACTTGTTGGTGACTCGTTGAGCCGGTGTTTGTGATTGTAATTAATTTTTATATTGCAAAAATGTTTTAAAGAATTTAAATATATATTTGGAATATTCCAACATATTCCACAATAATATAAAATATATACAAAAGATTCCAATTATTTTGAAAATTTCCATTTAAAATATATTGGAACATTTCCCGTAATTAATTTATAGTGTTAATGATGCAGTTTTGACAGATGTTTTAAATATTGGACACTTCTTTTTTTTTTACGAATGTGACGTCAAAGTGTGAAAACGCCCTCGAAGTCATCAACCGCCCAAACTACTTTGTCCCAAGTTCACCTACGTTGACGTTTTAATTTTTTCCTGATGAATGAATCAACGTAATTGCAAATCTTGTAGGATTTTTGTGTTCTTCAAACAAACATGTTCAATTCTTTAGTTAACATTGAGTCAAAATTATGAAATCCAAACAAGTTATTCAAGTAATGAAATTATTCGTGGACACAATGTGTCCACCTAGTCCTGTAGGAGTTAAACATTCCATTAAAACACCAAATACAATAAAGCTAAATTACTTGTTGTTTTGGGCTTTTGACCAAAAATCAAGCACAATATGTTTGATTGGGCACTTGGAGGTTCAAATTAAAACTTTAATTAATTTTCAAAGCTTATTCTTATAAATGCATTTGAAAAACAAACAACATTATATTTCAAATTCACATGTACGTATGATTTATGACAAAGATGTCTTACATGTTCTCCTAAAGGTGAAGCTCAAAAACGTTACAGAAGCCGCAATTTATAATACAATTGGGTACTATGAAAAACATGTAGGCACTTAGGGATTCTTATGATTGAACAATGACACTAGAGTGTGCCAACAAGAAACTAGAGAAGAAAGAAATGAAAAGAAATGAAATAAAATAAAATAAAACCCTTGATACACATAAAACTTACTCAAAAACTGCTAACAAAAGCATGAGACCTCCCCCTTCAACCTTAAACCCTAAAAAACCGTGCACCCTAAACCCTAATTCTGATTGTGCTTACAAAGTCAAATGCAGAATTGCCGAGTTCTAAATGGGACCGCTATTTTGTAGATTTTCCGCTTCCCCTACACTTTCCTCTTCCCCTCCCTCTTCCCCTACCTCTTCCCCTACCTCCTCTACCTCGTCCCCTTCCCCTAGATGGACCGGCTTCTGAAACAACCGTGGTTGGATGATCTTGTGTAGGTCCGTCCTTGATAATTCGCATGGTATGCTACAACCTCCAAAGATCTTGTTTGTTTACAATGAATTTTGTTTTCCATTCTTCTTCTTGATCCCATAAGAGCGTAGCATAATCAAATTCATTCGCAATCAACAAACAACAAAGGTCTTCCGCCCTACTTTGTTTCATCTCTATCCAGTAATCTTCTGCAATATGGATTAAATTCACCAAATATATGTCTTAGAACATAATTATATATAACTATCAACAGAACTTATGTATGGTTCATTATACAAACACTAGTGAAATAAGGAACAAGAAACTAACCCAGAAACAAAAAACAAATAAACCCTAAAATTGATAGATAAATACCTTTAAAATGCCATGGAGCGGCGAAATAAGTTCTTGAAAGGGTTGATGGTGAAAGAGACCCCTCATACTTCTCCAAAGCATCCGAAATCGTTTGAACAAAAGGATGGTGAAAATCAGCAAGCACATGGATAAAGGTCTCCAAATCGGAAACCTTCAAGTGTTTTAAAGAGTCCAAAAATCCGGCACGTTGTGCTAGAACTAACGTGTTCTTAGCGACAAGCGCCGGCAAAGGATCAGGAGGACCAATCTTACTTGTCTCCTTCTCAAATTCACTTGGAAGGCTTTGATCGATTCGCTTGAATGCCCGATCACGGGCATTTTTCTCGTTCTCCTTGGCGGCATCCTCCCTTCTCCGCTCTTTTTCATACTCACTTCTCTTCCGCTTGGGGCCCATACTGGTTGAAGTTTACGAATCTCGTACAAACCCTAAACAAAGAAGCAAATTTGTTAATATGTTATTTGCTCTTCACAACCCTAAACCCAAACTTGGAAATTCTTTGCACTTCCCCAAACCTACAATCTTATAATACCCTAATTCCTTATAACAAACCTATAAACCCTAAACCTCCTCCATTTACAACAACCTTAATACACAAAACTTAGACCTTTTATCAACACCAAACTTGTATACCCTAAACCTCCTTCTCCATTCACAACAACCTTAATACACAAAACTTAGACCTTTTATCGACACCAAACACCCATCTCATCAACACCAAACACCCACCTCACCAACCACTGCACAAAAGAAACTAAAATACTAACAACTTCATGTACAATTACCTAAACTACCTAACTAAGTAACACCATAAAAATTTAAAAGCCTAACAAACACTTTAAAAATCTATTAACCTGACAAACTAACACTATAAAAATTAAAAAGTTAAGTTTACTAACACCTTAAAAACTTGTTGGGGGAAGTGAGTTCATCTTAAAAACTTGTTGAGGAAGTGAGCTCCAGGCTGAAGACGCTCCTTGAATACCCCATCCACTTGTT
Source organism: Pohlia nutans (assembly GCA_022496805.1). Taxonomy (NCBI): domain Eukaryota; kingdom Viridiplantae; phylum Streptophyta; class Bryopsida; order Bryales; family Mniaceae; genus Pohlia; species Pohlia nutans. The sequence goes on along the minus strand of CM040095.1, from coordinate 10,679,019 downwards.
CAGGAAGTGGATGGTACGCCCTGCAGTGCACGCGTATGTGCTGCGACCCCCATCCACTTCATGAATATGTGGATGGCACGCCCTGGCTCTGCTGGCCCCGCATGGCAGCAGCCGGCCCCGTATGGGAGCCTGGCCCCGGCCCTGCAGCCGGGCCTCCCCGCCCCTTCCTCCCGCCCGGACAGGGAGCGGGCCGCCCGCCCTGCCCCGCCCGCCGGGTAGGCAGGCGCCAGCCCTCCCGTGGTTGGGATTTAGGGACGAAGCGCGCCTCCCCGCCACAGCTCCGCGCCTTCCCGTTTAGCAAGTGGGCTCGTGTGAATGGGCCCTTTCCCATCGAGATATTCTATTTTTTATCCTTCCGTTTGCCTCCTGGTTGTAGTGCGTGGGCTGGTGGCGGAGGGGTCTCTTTATTTCTCCCCATCGAGCGTGGCTCGGATGCCAGGCTCGGTGGGGTTCATTTTTCTGGCCCTCCCCATTTTGGACCCTTGGGGACTTTTTTTGGTTTTTTTTTTTGCTAAATTTGGGGCCTGCGGCCTCATTTTACCCTTAGAAACCCCTGATTAGGTCTAGTAACGCCCCATTCAACTTCAAAATAGGGGGCAGGTTTTACCCCACCCCCGCCACCCCCCACCAAACCTGGCCTCCGAGCCACGCTCGATGGGGGGATTTAGACAGATCCGTGGCGGAGCGGCATGTGCGTGGGAGCCCCACTCCGCCAAACTGCCTCGACATTTGAGCGAATCACGCCCCGCCACCTGTCATGGCGGGTGGCGGGTGGCGGGTGGCGGGGGAGAAACCAGGCATGTGCGTGACGCTAATGACAGAGGAGACAATGCCTACATGCTTAAACCCTAAACCCTGCCTGCTCTTCTTTCCCTAAATTCCAACATGAACAAGCGGCTATTCGCGTAGTGTCTATCTTAGTATTTACGCCAGATTTACTTTTATAGCTTATTTTTACTGTCCACTCGTGTAACTCCTGAAAACAAAGCATTTTCGTAGTCTCTCCCCTTGTGGTATAGATAGTGTACAATACCCTATACTGTCTTTCATTAAATAATTAGGAAACCGGTAGAACAACAATACAAAAGCAGTCTACCTGCATATTACCCTACTTTTTCTACATAAATTAATAATTTTTTGTCCAAAAGTGTCACATGTCATCTTGTAATTGGTTGACGGTGATGTGGACCTCTCAAAATTTAATGTGAAAATTCAATTTTGACACTAGGTTGTCTTGATCCAATGTTCACAGTACTTTGTAATCTATTGATTTTATGTAATTCTATGTAAAAGAAGAAGGGAAGAGAATTTGTAAGAGACACGAATCGAGAATCAAGAAGAATGGAAGTTCAGGTGTGGCAAATCAATCCACAACTATGGGTTCAAGTGTCTCAAGAACAATTTCAAACACTTGTTTCAAATTAATATGCTTGCTAGAATGGACAGTGTAATTGAAGCAAAAGGTGAGAGCACTCAATGATAGATAGTGTATATAATATCTTTAATTTGTTGTATGATTTTAACTAATATAATTATGTGTAAATTTGTTATGATATTGTAGTACGCTCCATTGTGATTGCAACGCACTAAGTTACAGTTTCCAAATCAGATCATTTTTGAGTACACGCATTGATTAAAGTTTCTAATTTTTTTCCTGCAAAGGGGAATTATCCCCTAAATTTCCTTGTGTTTATGGGAGCTTGAAACCTCAAAACTGCGATTTTCTACCTCTATGTACTCCCGGGGATGTGAACCAAGTTTTTTTACTTCTTTTAGAATTCCAACCGTAAGATCTTGTACCTAAGCCTATTCATAGCTATTGTTTCAAAAAATTGACCGTTGGATGTTTATCATTTGCAAGATCATAACATCCAAAGTTTGTGCAAAAGTTTTTCGGGGCATTGTTTGGGAGGCATTGTCTCCATAGTGCAAAGGGGGACTTGAAGATTGTTACTCCAAACATTTTGCTCATATTTTTTTCCATGTAGATAACTAAGTTGGGTACGCTCATGCAAAATTTTAGAGACTCATTACGCGTTTCAAACCTTCATCCAAATTAATTTCCGGAAGTAGGTATAAAAATAGCAATTTGGTGAAACATGCATCACATTAATTGTATTTGATTTTTGGAAAAAATGAACGGTGATTAGGTACCTCTATGATTTCATAAATTTTAGGCGAAATTATTTTTAAAAAATTTCAAAATCTCAAATTTGGACAAATTTCGAACGAAATGGATGTGAAATTACAAAAAACCTTGGAGGGTGCTGTTCTTTATTTTGGAGGCTGCCCTTGTCAAGCCAAGAATATAATCAACATGGGTCACTTCAAATTCTGAGCCTAAATGTGGTGAAGAGCATGTCTCAAAAAAAATTTGAAAAAATGATTATAATAAAAAGTTTTTTTCTGCCCCAGTTGGGCTTGAAACCAAAAATTTCAATAAAAAAATTATAAAATCCGAATTTGACTTTGTAATTTTTACCCCACACACCTTGTATGTATGACCATGCCCACGCCAAATTATAGTCTAAAATTCTTAATTTAGACCTTCCATCTAAGCTGCCTGAAACAACAAAAAGCCATTTTGGCTTTTAACCCCTAAATGACAGAGGGGGTAAGGGCAAAACCTAAATGTGTTATAAAATGTTGCTTCTGCAACTTCGATGAAGTTTGGTTCAAAAGAGAAAATGAGAAGCACGATGTTTAGTAATTATCCGTACGGTCAAACTTTCAAAAAAATGTTTTAGATACTCATTAAACGAATTTAGAAGCATTTATCGTTGAATATTCACCAAAATTACAAATTTTATTTTTAGAATTTGAAATTTGGTATGATTGGTTGAAACTAGACATTCTATTCTAAAGTTCAGAAAAGCAAAACTTTAGAAAGAGGGAACATCATTACTTTCCCAAAATAGTAAGTTTTGTCACACTAGGACAATATTGAGGTGTTTGTCTTTGAAAATTTCTCCTTGATGGAGTGTAACTCCGATTGACATGATTCAAATTGGGTTGGAAAGTAGACTCGATTTCCTATTTGAAAATATTTTTTATTTTCTAAAAAAGTTTTTTTTCATCTCGGGCAATCCGTAAAAAAAAGGCAGCGACCATAAAATGGTTGATCGGTCACTTAGGGGTTAAGGGCCTTTAGGGGTTAATTCGTAAGCAAATCAGACGTGATTGTACATTATGAATTTTTGATTCTATCATACGGTTAAATCTATGAATGTTGCCACCGATATTTTTGTAGAAAATTTGAAACTTAAAACTGAGAATTCTTTTGTAATTTGATTACAAATAAGATATTGATAATTTGTACATAAATTTTTTGTGATTGGTTTAAATGTAATAATCTAAGTGTAGAGATTTTTGGAGAATTTTTAGTTTTTTTAATTTATGATTTGACTTTTTTAAGAGCATTTTTACACGAAAAATCTTCGAAATTTTGGGTGAATCAAAACAACATGAAATGAGGCATAAATATTTCACAAATCATCTATATTCTAAACAGATCATACATGCATGAAGGGTATTTCCCATAAAATCTATAGTAAAAGATCTATTCTCCCAAAAATCAATGATGGATGAGAAAATTGTGTTTGAGTATGTACAACGTTCACTTTCTAAATGGTTGGACGTTTAAGAATTAAATCCACGTATCACCCATGTATCATTTAGGAATTGCCTAAATAGCACCTAGGAAACACTTAGGTAATTTCTAAGTGATACCACATGTATTATACTATGATCTAATCTAAGTGTTACCTAGATGTTAAATATGCTATTGTTAAACCGATTTAGTTTGATTTTTTTTTGTAAACATGTAAATAAGAATAATTTTTATAAAAAAAATTCATGGTTTTTTTCTTGTAACATCATAGTAATTACAAAAATGCTCAAGTTAGTATGAAATTTTTAGAAAAAATGAAAATTATATAAATGAATAGCAAGGTGTAGGTGGCATGTTTCTTGAGATTACATTAAAAAATTCACTTGAAAACTTTTTCTACGTTGTATATTGGAATTTTAAGATTTTGAACTTTAAAGTGCTGTAAAAAACAAAATTTTAACAATTTTGAAGAATGGTAAATTGGACTAAAAAGTAAAAGATAACCTTCGTACTTTCTTACTAAGAAACATTTTCATTTGAAATTAGGAATTAGGTAAAAATGAGTGTTTGACTAAAAAACGATCAAACATGGCCAACATGGGTTTCGTTAAAAGTGCAATTCAATATGTAAAAGTGCACATGAACAATTCTTTGGAAATTTATAAATTTCATTGAAAATATGATCATTTTATAATTATCGTAATAAGAAAAATATCATCGTGAAGGGTGTGGGATGTGCCTCACCCCTTAAGATAGGCAAAATATTGTTATAAGGGGTGTGGCATGTGCCTCACCCCTTAAGATTTATCAAAACATATCTAAAAAGACTCTAGCCAAAGTACAATATTATTGCTTATACATACCAAAATTTGTGATTAAAATATTAAAAAATAATCCCAAAAAATAGTGCACATTTCAATAGGCACTTTTAACAAAATCCTTATTGGCCCCACAGGACTCCTTGCAAGCTAAGAGCAAGCCCAACAACATCCTTTTTCCACTCACCAATGCTATTTCTGATTGATAATAGAGTTAACCGAAAAGTTAGCTCAAAGAGGAAAGTTTTAGCAAATTCCTCTTGAACTCCTCTTGAACTCATATTGAAATATAAATAGACTGAAATCAGTAGTTCAAGATGAGTTGGGAGACAATCTAAAGCAAGCCACTGTCATTATTCTCCACACCTTGCAATGACTTCCACACCTCCTACCAAAGCTCCAAGCCCACGGCCCACAGACAAGTTATGACACGACACTATTCAACCCAAACATAGCTCAAGAGAGCTCAAAAGAGAGGTTAGAAGGAGGTTGAAAAGGGAGGTTCCATGGCCTTCTTTTCGGTTAACTCTAATGTGCCTCTTATAGTTTGGAGTTTGATATTTCTACACCAAATATTGTCCATATGGCGGAGGTGGTTTCCACATCAAGCACTTTGTCCTACTCTGTGACAAGACCATGCTCTCACTTTATGAAGTTAACTTTAGTAAATTTATTCCCCGTCATCATGATTGTTCCAAGTTGTGACAAAAGTAATAGTTTAAAATTGATTGATGACCTTTATTCTAGGCACGCTTGGTGTTTCTTGCTAGGAAAATTCCTGATTCTCACACTCCATCTTGGATGTGGACTTGGTACACAATGAGGAACCGCGGGGCTTGCTCTTAGAGGTTAACCCTTAAATGTACCACTCCTTTGTAGGAATGTCAAACTACACAATTTAGCCTTCAAGATTTATCAAAATATATTTTGTAATATTATTCATGCATGGAATTGAATGTTTCCTATCAGTCTTGAAATTTTCAGATTTTTTTGATTTAATACGGTCTTTTTAACAAATTTTTAAGTCAAATACTTCAAAAATTATTTTTATTACAAAAAAGCTTTAAAAAATTAATATTTTTTTGGGAGCAGATACAAATTACAATGGAGAATCACATGATATGTTTTCCATAGAATTTTTTTTATTTAAGTTTTGAAATTCGAAAGGTGAACATCCTATGTAGTGTAATTCAAACCTTGAGTTACAAAGCTTGCACAAGCAATAAAATACTCAATAATTGGAATTTTCAAGATTTGAAAAGTGGAGTAAAAACTAGACTTAATAAACTTCATTTTCTTAGTTGGGTGTATTAGCAACAAAAGTCATCTTCAAGATCCAAGTTGGGTTTGACCAACAAACGTCCAGTAACTGGATGCGTGGACGTTTAGGGGTTAACCCCTAAACGTCACAGCGTCCAGAAACTGAACGACGAATGATTTCAAAGCCTTCTCACGTTCTCATCAACGCTTGGATGATACTCATCCAATTTTTTGGAGATTCTTCACCAAGTTGTTGTCCTATCTAATGGTTGGATTTAGTCATACTAGAGTACATATTTTTCTAAAATTGCAAATGTAGAAGTATGTCAAATCGTTGACCAAGCCAAAATTGCATTGACTCTAGTTCAAAGTGGAATCGTGAAAAATGAGGTTATAAATTTAAGAAACACAAAAATTTCAAAGTATCACTACATTTAAGAGTATCTCATTTCAAACTCATTCCAAAAAAATTTACTCAAAAAATATTGAAATTTAGTTTGTAATCGAATTTAGAAGGAATTTTTAATTTTAACTTTCAAATTTTATAATTAAATATTGGTGATTGTATTAGTGAATGGAACCGTACGGATGGAATCTAAAATTCAAGATCTAGAACTTTCATATGTATATCAATTCCAGAATATTCTTCGAAATGGTAGTTTATAATGTTTTTTCTCAAATTGTCAATTCCAGGGACACCCTGGTACGTTTAGGGGTTAAAAGCGTTATGATGATAAGTAGAAAAAAGAACAAAAAGAATTCTAAACCATCTCCTGACAAAAAAAAAGGCTGGTGTCAATGATAGCAATGTACCTGAATGAATGATGTGATGATGAAGAGCTCTCCACCAAGTAAGTTAAGTTATCCCAATCTTTTGAATGATTTGTGATGCAGCTGCAATGTGGCATTTTCACATGCCATGGTAAAGTCAACCCTGTCAACAGTGAAAAGTTAGAAAACTTGATTGCAAAGTTTGAATGAAAGTCCAAAGAAGCCCAAACATCCAGAAGGATGAGCAATCTCCCAACACCAAATGAAATGAGGCATAAAAAAGATATGTTGGACCATGGTCAAACAAGTTTGCCTGCCGTACCTCACTGGTGAGTACTGAAAGGTAATTTCCACCTAGGATTCACTCGGGTCCCAACCAATGTGAAAATAACCTATTGCATAATTCTTGACATTTTGAAGTGTTTTTTGTGAAATTAGAAAGTGAAGTTTGTAGGGACTACAACTAAAAGTAATTTGTCTTTTCAAAGCTGAAGACATAAGGTAGTTTTAAATCAACCTATCACAAGGTTTAAGATAAAAGTACCTTATTCCAAAGGCCCTTTGTCCGGTAGGCAGTGTGTCATTAACATTACGAACATACACTTTATTCACACTGGCCTTGAAAGAAGTCTGAGTTTCTATCAATCTCGAAGTACACATTAGTAGAAAAGCCGTACTTGTGCATCAAGGAATAGTGTTAAAGCGTAACCCATTTGTGATGAACGCCCTCACACTCCATTCATCATTCATGCAGCTTCTCCTCCATCAAATACAACATTCATCCATCAAGTATACTATTCATCTATCAAATACACTGCTACAACTACTTCTCATCCATTTAGTCACCTGCTATAGATATATTTCATCCATCAGCTCATGGGTTATGTCCTATAACATGCCTCGTCTCCTACCAGGAACTCGGCGGTTACCATACTCATAGTGTCCACTGCCCATATTGATACTAACTTGGTGTCAATATGGACCTTGGGCACTATGTTTTAACTTCTAAGCGTGCACACTACATTTACCTAGTCAAACCTCATCAATCTCTCACATTTGAAATATGTTTTATTTTTCTAGTATTTTTCTTATATAAGCTATTAACAAACCAATTTACCCTGATTTTTTCATATTTATTTTAAGAAATTCAACTTTCTAAATATTTTTCAAAAAAAATCTCTTGTAATAGTCATAGTAATTATAAAAATGCTTAAAATAGTATGATTTTAAATGAAAAAATGTAAATAATAGTGATAAACAACAAGGTGTAGGTGGCATGCTTTTTGAGCTTACATGAAAAGAAATTCAATTGGAGTTTTTTTTTTGCAGTAAAAATTGAAATTTAGGGTTCTGAGCTATAAAGTGTTGTAAAAATTGCAAATTTTACAAATTTTACAAATTTTACAAATTTTACAAATTTTACAAATTTTACAAATTTTACAAATTTTACAATTTTGAAGAATAATAAGGGTTTTGTTAAATGTGCCTATTGAAATGTGTACTATTTTTTGGGATTATTTTTGAATATTTTAATCACAAATTTTGGTATGTATAAGCAATAATATTGTACTTTGGCTAGAGTCTTTTCAGATATGTTTTGATAAATCTTAAGGGGTGAGGCACATGCCACACCCCTTATAACAATATTTTGCCTATCTTAACCCCTAAATGCCTAGAGCCCTCTCCAAATTAGGCAGTTTTGCAAAGATGCATTATAAAATGCAACCTAGAGGGATATTTTGAACTTGATATATGAATAAAAGTTGTACATTATGAATTTTAGATTCTATCCATACGGTTAGATCTATAATCGCTATTATCGATAATTTTCTATAAAATTTGAAACGTGAAATTCAAAATTATTTTGTAATTCAATTACGAATAAGATGTTGACAATCTACGGATGAAATTCATTGTGATTGGTTGAAATGTAATACTCTAAGTGTACTGATTTTTGGAGATTTTTTGGTTGCTTGATTTTATGAGTTGACTTTTTTAGAGCACTTTTACACTGAAATCTTCAAAATTTTGGGTGAATCACTACAACATGAAACGAGGCATAAAAAATTTGCAAATCATCCCCTTTCTAATCGGATCACATATGCATGAAGCTAACTTCCCATAGAATCTACAGTAAAAATCCCACACTACAAAAAGTGCATGACGAATGAGAAATTTTCGATGAAATCTGTACATCGTCCAAAAAATGAACGCTTAGGCAGTTAGGGGTTAAGGGGTGAGGCACATGCCACACCCCTGATGATGATATTTTTCTTACTAGGATAATTATAAAATGATCATATTTTCAATGAAATTTATAAATTTCCAAAAAATTGTTCATGTGCACTTTTGCACGAATTGCACTTTTAACGAAACCCGTGTTGAATTATAAATTGAGCTAAAAAGTAGAAGATAACCCCACTCTTCCTTAGTTGGGACCATTTTCATTTGAAATAAGGAACTAGGTGAAAATCATTGTTTGGCTGAAAACAACCAAATGTAACTCACTTTAGGGTTAAGCCTATTCCTTGGTACCCAAATACTACCTTTCTACTATTGACAAACCTGCTATGTTGGTACGGTTCCGTATTCAACTTTGAATTTGCCAACGTAGTTGTCCAAACAAGAAAACACTTTGAGCAATTTGTAACAGGTACCTTCAATGCAAATACTGTGAGAAACTGTCAACAGCATGAGCTTACGTGATCAACTGCACAAGCATGAAACAAGAAAATGAAAAGAAAACACAGACTGCACGAATTCAACCTGGAAACTTGAGCAGGCATCAATAATTCATGTTGGTTGCAGGTGGGCAACATCCGTCTCAGCAGCTTCTTCCTTTCAGTATTATTATACAGATGAACCTAGTACGGTCAACAGTGTACCAACGAATATGAACCATTTAAAGGCTTTGAATCATCCTCTGATGTCCTAAATAAGGTCACTGAGGTCACCATACTGTAGTGCCCGACCCTACTATTCCTTTCTTTTAAAATGAAGGAAAAAAAATTTAGTTGACTTTTTTTTCTTCCGAAAATGGGTTCATTTTGTAGAATAAGAAGTCATCATCCTCATAAGCAGCTAAAATTTTAAGAAATCCTGTTCGTTGAGTGACACGCACCCTGGAAGGTAAAGGAAAAATAAAATAAAATAAAATAAAATCGTTTTTTTGGAACATCCTTAATCGAAATTAAGGCATTGTCGAATTCTTTATCAGACTCATTCTCTGAATAGGAGTCAATGCAATCAAAGAGGAAATCATACTAGAGATCAGTTTTGAATACTACAGAGACTAGTGCTCCAGGTAGAGGTATATCAGAGAAATCGACAAGAACAAAGATCCATTCACAACTAAGCCAAAACATTGAGTCAAAACTCAACTATTAGCATTAATCAAGAAGAAAGATCGATTCACAACTGAGCCAAAACATTGAGTCAAAACTCAACTATTAGCATTAATCAAGAAGAAAGATCGATTCACAACTAAGCCAAAACATTGAGTCAAAACTCAACTATCAGCATCAATCAATAGGAAGAAACGAAAAAATAGTAACACAATATTAGAAAGAAATAGGTTTCAAATCCTAATTCGAATGAAACAATAGGGTAAAGGTAGTAATTAGTCTGCGCCACAGTAAGGGATTGTAACAAAAACAAACCCTAAAACAAACACTGAAAAGATTTGTCGCTTGCAAAAGCACAATAGCACCCTAATTCTCACGTAGACACAGCTTTCCTAAAGCATAGAAAAGCCAAAGAAAGAACAAGAAAAAGAATATAGCAGAATCCTCCAAGCCTCCATCTGTGAGAAGAAATTTGAAAATTCTTCAAGAGGTGGTATTCCTCACCTGTACCTATGCCACACAACGAACATTAGTTAGCTACATGAGGTGCACGAGGTGTCTTCAGAATACCACAACTTGTTATCGTTGTTCACAAGAGAAAAAATCAAAACTGCAAGCAGCAAATCACAGAAAGGAGGAGCGTAGCAAGTTATAAAAACACTCAAGCAAATTGGAGTCTTGCTGTTTGAACCTGTTGTCCGATGATTTTAGAGCCAGGAGCCATTGTAATCGCCGCTCTGCATGCAGAGTATCGATCGACAAAAAGAGAGCACGGATAGCTTCACGTCTGAGAAAGACTCAAAACTCAGCCTGTTTTCTAAGTAAGAGTAAAGCGCACTACCGAGGCAATCCATTATTGCGGGGAAGAAATTTCAATTTTCAGAAGAATTGAAGACGTGGGTCGGTCTTAATTTGCGATTAAGGCACAGCCTCTAATGTGCCGTCAAGAAGCGATTAGAAGAGAGACTCATGTGTTACAGTCTGTCAGGTAAGGTATGCATGCAGAGCAGTAGGTAAGGGTTTTTATAAAAATAAAAACGATTCATGTGGAGCCTACCATGTTACCTTAGTGGCTCGAAAAACGAGAAAGCAAATAAGCTTTTAGTCTCAGTCTTAGTGGCTTGAATAATGGAATCAACATATTTAGAAGCTCCAGGCTTATTTAAAGGCCGGAGTAATTTCTAAAAAAATAAAAAAGAAAAATAAATAAAAAATAAAAAATAAAAAAGAGGGAGAAGAAGTTGATTTCATGTAATAAAAATAAAAAATAAAATAAATTTTAATTTTAAAATTTTAAAAATAAAAGCTCATCCATCAAATTATCTAAGGTACTTTCATCCAAATAATGGCGATTTCTAGTATTTTTTTAAAAAAGACTTTGGAAATTTCATCCACATTTTTGCCCATTTATTTGAATGTTGAAGTAACCAAGCCCAAAAATAGGTATGACATTGGCAACAATTCGCCAATAAATTTTTCACTGCTCATAAGTTTCTTTAGCAGTTAGTGAAGTCCACCCTTTTCAACAATAGCATTGTAGAAGCTTTAATATGAAATACAATGTCACACCATCCAAACTTTAACTAAAGTCAATGTGAACTTGCTATGATTCAAGAATTGTTATAGTAATTCGGGAATAATGGTCATGATTCGGATATCTGCTACAATGATTCGGGAATAGTAGTAAGGTATTTTAAAGAGGGGCTAAAGAACCTTATTCAGTATTCTCTTTGTCCCATGAAAAGACTATAAAAGCTACTCTGTTGCATAGTAGTTTTTATGGTCCTTTTATGGGATAGAGGGAGTAACCAATTTCATTATTTGATTTCTACTAATTTGAGCTAAAAACATTTACAAGCCTCATTGAAAATTTGCAAACTCCTTTTGTATTTAAACTATCACATGAAATGGTATGTAAATTTGATAATAAGGAATTTCACTTCATTTTTTGGAGAAATTCTTGTTGGGAGGAATTAGTAGTGTTTAAATTGAATTAAATTATAGAAAAATGGAAATGGGAGTTTTAATGTCATTCTTGGCATTATCGAAAAGCTCTCAATAAGGAGGGGTGCAATAAAATTGTTTCGTTGCTTTTGGACCCACGGTATGGAAGTTATGGATTTTTAAAATAAATTTATCACCATAAATTATATATTTAATATAGATAAATTATTCTAAAAATCAAATAATACAAAAAGCATTTCTAGATCACAGGGAATGTTGGGCCAACGGCACAAGGATACACTAGTGTGTTTTAAAAACTCAATCTCAAACATGTGAAACTCCTTATTATGTATTTAGCAGAGAACAAGAGGGACAATAAAACTATGCCTATATTAAATAAAATTGTGTAGGTAGATAAAATTGTAGTGGTGGTAAAACTATATTGCGATAACTATTATGAACAATTGGTATATGATGACAATGCATGTTAGATGGATGAATTTTAGATGGACATGACAGTTAGGGTGATATTTTTATTGCAACTAGGACCTAGGGCTAGTGTCGACTAGGATTAGTAGTATCTAGAATTGGTAGTGATTAGGGTTTGGAAAGAGGATTAAAAGGATTTTGAGTTCTGCATCATTCTCTCTTAACTTCTCTTTTGTTCTTGGTTTCTCTTCTAAGTTTTTCGTTCTTGGATTTATGTAGTTTTCTCTCAAGTGCATTTAGAGAAGGTTATTGGTTGAAAATGATGCAGTCTATCTATTGGTGATTTGGTGACAAAATAATTTTTTTGTAAAGATTACAGAAGAATGCAATCTTTTGGTAGCAAACAACATAGTGGAAGGATTTCTTGCTAGTTTTGAGAAGACATAAGAGAAAGGTTGTTGGTGATGAATAGGTTTGTAGAAAACTAAGAGATAAAGAGAGTAGTAAGAAAAACTGTGTAGACATGAAGAGGTTTGAAAATATCTAAAAGCAAAGCAAAAGGTGGTTTCTACTCTATATTAGCGACAATTTTTTTTGAGGATATTGAAGAACCGAGTAGAAGAACACATCAAGAGGCGTCTTGGACATATTTGGAGATCCTAATTTCGAAGCGTTATGTGAGTTTCTTTTACATATTTCTAGTACGTTATTACTATGCACACTTCATTCATGTATTCTTTTTGTATACAAAATCCTTGTTGATAGAGATGTAGTAACGATAGCAATTTTAAATATGGTATGACTATTAAAGAAGGTACTTTGTTTTATTTTTTTTCTTTGTTTGTATATATTGTTTCCATGACTATGCGCTTGCCGGATGCATTCTTGGTACAATAAAAAAAGCTCTCGACGGGTAGGGATGCACCAAAGTTGTTTTGTAGCTTTTGGACCTATGATGTGAAAACCGGGTTAAAACATAGCCCTTCAAATTATTTTTAGTTGACTATATCCCCACATTCTACTTGTGATTGGTCCATTGACTATTTGATGTGCATTTTTGATATAAGAGGAGCTTGTAAGGATGCGGGAGCATAAGTGCAAGGGTTCTTCAAATGTAGATGAATCGTTTTAGTGAGTCGACTCTAGTGTGTATGGGTGTGAATGCTCTTATCATAAATCGTATTTACACATCAAATATTTAGATGTTTTACATTCTTAGACTAATCACAAAGTAACAAGTGGCACTTTTAGACAAAAGATTAATCAATTTGACTCAACCTAGGATATTGCAGTAGTGTGGTACTCCCTTTGTCCTATATTAAGCTTTCTCAACGTCTTGTGAATTCGTCCCACATTAAACTTCTTGTTTGCTTAAACTACTACTCATATATAACTTAGAGTCCACATCATTATGTTCATGGTCCACACAATTGGACTAGTTAAGTTGTTTGTTTTTAGGATACACGAGTTTTGTTATATAGGACAAAGGAATATATGATAATTAAATTATTTAGTGTTTGTAGGAAAAAAAATCCAAAAAAAATCATTTGTAGTGTAGTGTACTGGAAATGATAGAGTTATCCGAAAACGGATCTGGTCTTTGAGCTAAGTTCAAATGAAGTTCTTTTCCCTATAATTACAATTCCTGATATAAACAATGCGGTCGGGTCTCTTGGCTTGGGGAACTTGTCGAAACTTGCCTTTAGCATCGAGGAGATTACGAGTTCCACAGCCCATAGTAGTGCAAGGCCTTGCTTAATATCATTCTCCAACTCACAATAGACTAATTTTGTAGTTTTTTTGAATTCAAAACAAGTTTAAAGTGAGTTTAAGGTTTTGCAGTCCTTTTACTGTCCAAGAGTGCAACTCCTCACAACCCCTCCTAACTCTTCGTAACTCCTTCAAAACGAAGCGTAGTGGAGTTATCCTAAAAGTCAACTGGTGTTTGAGTAAGATACCATGTGTTTTGATTTAATGTACTCTTATTTGTTCACTCTAAATTATAACTATTTAAAGTGAACAAATAAGAGTATATTAAAGCAAAACACATGATATCTTGTTCAAATACAACTTCACTCACAATAGAAAGAAGCCCATCTAACCTCCCTTTTTGCTCTCCTTCTAACCTCTCTTTTGAGCTATAGTTGGGTTGAATAGTGTCGTGTCATAACTTGTCCCCTTGTGGGCCATGGGCTTGGAGCTTTGGTAGGAGGTGTTGGAGTCATTACGAGGTGTGGAGAATAATGGCAGTGGCTTGCTTTAGATTGTCTCCCAACTCATTGTCAACTAGTTTTTGGTCTATTTATAGAGTTTTCTGCAAATTCATCTCATTTGCTATAGGCACAAAGCAAATTTTCTTTGAAAACGTAAAACCACGTGTGCAAATAGGGGGGCGAAATTTTCTTCATTTAGACAAGGCCAACAGATACAAGAGCAAGTCAGTAGCTGGCAGGGCCAGGCCTGCCACGGGCTGGCGGTCTGTAGCAGGCTGGGCGGGAATGCCGCGCGCTCCGATCCGCCCGCTGTTGATTGGGAGGGTCGGGTCTGCTTCGCCTGCTGATTGGCTAGTTGTGCTCCGCCTACTGCAGGCGCGTGGGGGTATTGTCAGACTCAGCCTTGCGTAGGAAAACTGAGGTTGTAAAATCAAAAGGCACCGTTTTTGGTCCCTCCAAATTTCAGACCTGTAGTTTTTTTTCAGGCAATTGACATGTCTACTTTTATTGAGAATTGAACCTCTCTTTTTGAAAACTATAGTTCAGTCACCCTACTTGAGACCACTTTGCGGATAACTCTTATATTTCCATATAAGTTCAAGAGGAGTTCGCTAAAACTTTCCTCTTTGAGCTGACTTTTCGGTTAACTCTAATAAAGCATCCATAGTTGTTTGTTTCAAAAATAATAATAGTTATTTAGTGTAACAACGGATAGTCTGACCTGGACGCGGGGCAGCAAGGAACCTTCCTCGGGAAAGCCAACGTGGACCAAACCATCCCCGGGAAAGTCCACGGGGGCAGCTGGCGCAGCGACGGACACCACTGTCACCAGCACGCCCTCCTCCGGCGACGACGCGGACGCGGACGCAGAGGTGGCGCCCAGGGGAGCCTTCCTTCGTCCCACGCATCGCATCGCATCGCCCTAGACAACGGAATCTTCTCTTTTATCTTAGTTGTCTTTTGGGCAACGCCAGTGCACTCCATTAAGCAATCAGTCACACTCAATCATCCCCCAAAACCTCGGGCCAGCTTTGCCACTACAGGAGAATTCATACGTTGCCGTGCTGACTGATCAGAACACACACACACTCGGCCTCCCTTCCTCGCTCGCTAATTCTGACCCAGTCAGAGCCTCATCTCCTGCTTGACGTTCTAATTCATCAAGTTCAGTCATGAAGTGTCAGTGTTTCGATTCGTAGCTTGCTTTCAAATTAGAGAATTGACGTAACTGCCTTCGTTTCGAAGCTGTCAGGCGTAAGTTCCGTTTTTGGGGTTTAAGTGAAGGTTTGTATGGGTGATTGATCAGGAAGAGAGCCACCAGGGAGGGGTCGAGAAGGGACGTACCTGAATTCACCGATTGTCGTGGCGCAACCTGCGCACAAGGAAATAATGTATGTGTAGGTGGATCTGTCATGGTTGCATTAGTATATTTATGATTTTGAATGTGTTTTTGTCCAGGTTTAGCTTCATCTCGGGCAGGTGTTTCGAGATGAATTATGTAGAGTTTGGCGTGTGAACTCTTGGTGGCAATGTCGATTGCGGAGTGTGCTCATAATGTATCATTTCTGGACAGCAGGATGAAACTCTCGAATGCAGGATGATCGGTAGCCGAGACATATCGATGGCGCACTCGACGAGTAATTTGGTGGCGGCCGCGGACCTGGAATTCGGCACGAAAGCAGCAGCATTCACGAAGCGGACGACTACCGGGGAGGTGAAACTGCGGCCATCTCTCTGGTTGCGGAGATTGTGCTACAGCCTTGTGGTTCTGGCCTTTGCAGCATTCGTCGTCTTCACGAGCTTCCAACCCGCTCGCCAAAGTAAGCTGCAGCTGCTTGAGATTTAGCGACCATCTTCTCATTCTTTGCAATCCTCCGGAAGAATCCCTCTTACCTCACAGGGGATTAATTAGCAACATTTCCTTGTTTGGGTTTTGAGCCTGAGCTCAATCACCCAGGGGTTACAATCATAGATAGCATGTATGTGATTCTGGGGACGTCCTCGTACTGATTGATGGAGTAATGGAAATCTTTCGTGCAGTTGGGCCATCGAACCGGACGCTCGTGACCGTTTCGCCAAGTGTGATACCCTCGTACTGGCAGCACGAGAAGCGCGCGGAATTAATGCACATCGAAGACGTCGTGACTTTCGATTCCGGGGAGGTTTTAGTTCTATTACGACTCTCGCCTGGAGCGACAGATGAGTTTCCGACGAAGGACAGGCTCGAATGCCGCTTCGGCGTCCGCTCACGATTCGCATACACCTCCCCGCTGGCGCTTCACAAGATCCAGGAAGACCATCGCGCCGCGCTGCTGTGCGCGCCCCCACCCGCGGAACTCACATGGGACGTGAGCTCGCTCCTCATCGAACTGGACCAAACGCAAGAGATTCGGCCCCGCAAGGAGATCATCAAGTGGAGTTCCACCAACCTCGTGGTGTATGAATCATTCTCGACGGACGACGACGTGGTGGTGTTCGTCCACGGGATGAACAGCTCCCGGGGAAAGAATAATTTGAATCTTCGCAACTTCCAATGCGTCTTCGACGACGAGGTCGAAACGACCGTCACGTCGCAAGCGCAGGAAGTCTTCCGATGCGCGCACCCACCTCGCGCTTCACTCGCCGCGTTAGCCGGAAAGAAGATCACCGTGAAATTCAACGGGCGTCTGCTTCCGTCGGTGGCGTATTACAACTCACGCGAGTCCCCGAAGCTCATGGAAAGTACTCGTCAAGAGATTTGCGCGTGTACGATGATTTACAACGGCGCGAAGTTTCTGAACGAGTGGGTGTACTACCACAGCCACCTCGGCGTGTCGAAGTTCTTCCTCTACGACAACAACAGCGAAGATGACCTCGAGGACACAATCTCCAGCTTGAACGATCGGAGTTTCAACGTCGTGAAGAAGCCATGGCCGTGGGTGAAGACGCAAGAGGCGGGATTCTCGCATTGCTCGTTGCTTGCGAATCCAGAGTGCGAGTGGATGTTCTTTATTGACGTGGATGAGTTTTTCTTCCCCAACCGCGGCAAGTTCCTCACGACTCCCAGAAACGAATCCCACCTCACGACGTTCATCAGGGAGGCTGTGGGTGAGAATTCAAACTCGGTGGGGCAGATCATGACGTTTTGTCACAACTACGGGCCCTCGGGGCTGGTAGTTTCGCCGCCGCAGGGGGTCACGCAGGGGTACACGTGCCGGATGGCGCGGTCGGAGCGGCACAAATCGATCGTGAAGCTGGGCGCCGTCGCGACGGACCTTTCGAACGTGATTCATCATTTCAGCTTGCGGGAGGGGTACCAGGCTGTGAAGATCCGGGTCGGGACGGGCGTGATCAACCACTACAAGTTCCAGGTGTGGGACGAGTTCAAGGTGAAGTTCCGGCGTCGCGCGGCCACGTACGTCGCGGATTGGACCGAGAATCGTAACCACGCTTCCAAGGACCGTGTGCCGGATCTCGGCACGCGCGCCGTGAAGCCGCTGGATTGGGAGAAGCGGTACTGCGAGGTCTGGGACTATGGGCTGCGGAATTATACACGGAGTGTGTTTGGGAATTACGAGGGTGGCTCGTTGCGTCGCCTGCGCCTTGCGTGGGAGCGCGCGTTGTGAACATCCCAAGACAAGATTGTGGACCTTCAATTGGATATAATGCCAATTTGGGAGGCTCGAGAAGGTAATTGGACATAATGCTTTGTTGTGAAGTTCGAGAAGGTTATTGGACATAACGTCGAGTTGGGAGGTTTGAGAAGATTATTGGCCGCGATGCTGAGTTGGGAGGTTCAAGAAGGTTATTGGACATAATGCTAATTGGGGAGGGTTATCAGACATAGTGTCAAGTTGTCCACTATCAACATCTTACACACTCTCTCCATAGAACATACGAAAAGTGGTTTGCATTCAATTGTCCTACTAAATCAAGAACGTGTGAATCTTTTAGTTGATTAAAGGGATCACAACGAGAAGGAAGAGAAGGGTGATGAGTTATGAATCTTTATTATCTAGCGTGATTAGTACAACTACCTCAATAGATTCGTTGGACTAATGCTCTTCTTCTCCTCTTCTTATAACCTTCTTCTGACTACCCAATGAGAGTGAGATAGGGGATTTGGAACAAGCAAATTATACATGTACATTTGGAATGCTTAGGAATGTAGTTAGAACAGGAGCCCTTTCAGAAGCTGAGCCCTGGAAAGGGAAGAAAGTGTACATTTGTTGTAGGACGAGGGATTATCATTGGAATGATTGTGTAGACATTGATTATTTTTGCAGAGATTAGGGAAAGGGAAAGCCGAAGTGGCAATTCCAGCCTGAATGTACACTACCAAGCAATGCAAGAACACTGAGATTTTCGGTCTCAAAAAAGGGACCGAAGTTCTGCTCTTTTTTTTCCTATCTGATAACGGTAAACTATACTGTACTGTACACAGTCTTGGCTCCGAGAGAGATTCTGCAAGCACTTTACAGATGGTCTCTTCACAAGTTCACTGCCGAATATGCTGCTGTGTTCCTCGTGTGATGCCAAGTTGACTTTTCTAACAGGATTCCAGGGGGATTCCTTGGCCTTCAATCTCCTGGCCCCAAAGGTTTAGTCTGCACCTACACTTCCATCCAGTAATTTTTCAAAACTGAGTCAAACTCACAGAAACCCAAATTCAATCAGTAATGTACGAACCGTCAATTGGGATAAATAGGAGATATATGAAAGCCCTGAAAGAAGCAAGTGTACATTGACCATGACACTCGATTTTTAACCCCTAAAGGACCAAGTGTCCTAACTAGGACATTTACAAAACTGGGTAGGTTCCGATGAACACATTTTTAATCGAAGTTGCTCAAAAATTTAATGGTGGATTCCCCAGTGTATCACGAGAATGTGGGTCTTTTTTTTTTGGAAATCCGACACCGTATGTGGAAGTTATGTGGAGAAATGTGTTTTTTTCGGGAGATTGGGCAGCAGGGGCAGCAATTTTTGAGTTGAATTTGAGGGGAGGGCAGCAGAATTCGAATCTCAGGGCAAAGGTCGTAATTCTCAGATGTGTGGGAAGGGGCAGCGGCGCCCGTGGTTCAAAGACCCCCCTCCAAGACTCCACCCACAAGACCCCGTGGAAGTCACGGGGAGGGTCTTGCGAGGGTCTGGGGTCTGCCAGCGAAGGCCCAGGGAGTCCCTACTGTGGGGCTCATATGGGGAAGAATCCAGAGAGGGGGGCATCGAGGAAGCTTCATGCCTCAGCAGAGGGGGGCCAGGGTTGGTTTAAAGTTGACCCCGGACCCATTAAAAAAAAAAAATTAATTTTTTTAATTTTTTTAAAAAATAATAAAAATTTAAAATTATTTTTTAATATATTAAAAAGTTCCGTCCAATGAGGGACTGCCACGTGGCAGTTCACTATGAGGGTCTTCAACCCTCCTCTTGGAAGTTGGTGAGATCATGAAGGATACAATGGGTTGGGTGAGGTGGCACTTGGATTCCCTTCCTCCACCCTTTATTTCTCTCTAACCCCCAAAATTCTTAGAAAATATGCTATATGTTTTTTAAAATTTGGAGATTTAATTTTTTTTCAAATTTTTTTCGCCATTCTATTAAGGGTGAAATGTACTTATGTTTCACCGCTTGGATTCATATTTTAAATAACGAAAGTTGAAAATACTGTAGTTTCAAAAACAAAGAGTCTGTTTTAAACTTTTAAACCCCCAACAAGTGCAGGGTGTTCTTCAACATCCTAAACATCTCCAAACGCAATGAAAATTGGTACACAACTAAGTAACATAGTATAGAATGTGAAAGTGAAGTGCGACAGGTTTTGGTAGTGGAACTTTTTTGACATACCCACGGTCAAATGCAGCTGAAATTTTCAGGCGGGTGCTTTTTTGGGGTGATTTTTTTCATCAAACGCAAATAACTTGCAATCCGTGCGGTCAATGTTGACGAAATTTCTTGTGGATGTTATTCAAGTAGTTTAGAACAAGATCTTGAGGTTAAAAGGTAAAAAAAACATATTTTTTAGAATATTTACACGTAGGAGTAGAAATGGCAGCATTGGAGCGTTTTTGAAGGAAAAACACTCCGGTCCTTGAGGGGTTAATGTGAAAGCAAGAGATATAAAATTTCAAAAGATTTTTGTCATCCAAAAATTCGAAATAGAAAAATAGAAATCGTTTTACTTAATGTACAAAATAAAAAAAGATCACTTATTTTTACATCTAGTTAAACTCTTAATATGGTTGTGACGATGACATATGTCATATTAGTAACAAGAAATTATTAGGGGGTGTCTAAATCCCCCCATCGAGCGTGGCTCGGAGGCTCCCTTTGGAAGGGGGTGGCAGGGGTGGGGTAAAACCTGCCCCCTATTTTTAAGTTGAGTAGGGTCCTACTTGATCCCAATGGGGCTCCCGAGGGTAACTTGAGGCCGCAGGCCCCAAATTTTGCAAAAAAAAAACCAAAAAAAGTCCCCAAGTGGTCAAAACGGGGAGGGCCAGAAAATGAGCCCAACCGAGCCTAGCATCCGAGCCACGCTCGATGGGGAGAAATAAAGAGAGACCCAATTATTAGGAGGATATATACAAAAGTAGTGTTCAATTTAGACCTAAATTTATAAACTAGTTGTACTTGTAGTATTAAATGTGAAGAAGAAAGTTACCACCCAGGAGAATATTTTTAAAATAGATACCACTTTTTCTGAAATGTGATTAAAAT
Source organism: Pohlia nutans (assembly GCA_022496805.1). NCBI lineage: Eukaryota > Viridiplantae > Streptophyta > Bryopsida > Bryales > Mniaceae > Pohlia > Pohlia nutans. The sequence continues at coordinate 10,657,937 of CM040095.1, read as the reverse complement.
AATAATAATGGACGAAAAATAGATTTTGGAGAATTAAAAATAAATAAAGATCTGTCAAACCCTTATTTTTCAAAAAAATAAATATTCCTTGCCAATATTTTTATAAATAGGTTTATTCTTCAGTCCTTATAATCTGAAACATTTTGCATAAAATCTTATTGGATGTTTGTTTCTTATTAACCTTTTAACCGCTAAATGTACCAGGGTGTCTCTAGAATTGACAATTTGAGAAAGAGCATCATAAACTATTTAGAAGAATATTTTGCAAATTGATATATAAATGAAAGTTCCAGATTTGAATTTTAGATTCGATCCATCCGGTTTGATTCACTAATACTATCACTAATGTTTAATTATAAAATTTGAAAGTTAAAAATAAAAACTCCTTCTAAATTTGATTAAAAAAATTAATAATTTTTGAGTAAGATCTGTTGGAATAAATTTAAAATGAGACACTCTTAAACGTGGTGATTCTTTGAAATTTTTGTGTTTCTTAAATCTATGACCTCATTTTTGCAAGGCCACTTTTGGACTACATTCAATGCAATTTTGGCTTGGTCAACAACTTGACATACTTCCACATTTGTAATTTTAGAAGAACATGTAATCTAGTATAACTAAATCCAACTGTTAAATAAGACAACAACTTGGTGAAGAATCTCCAAAAAAATAGATGACTTTCATCCAAGCATTGATGGAAACGTGAGAGGGGTTTAAATCTGTTGGTCGTTTACTTTTCTGAATGCTCTGACGTTTAGGGTTAACCCTAATTCTCTAACTAACCGTTTTTTTACTAATGCAAAATTGAATTTTTTTCTCATCCGTCATGCACTTTTTGAACGTAAAAAATACTATAAAATTCTATGGTAAGATAGTTTCCTGCATGTGTGATCCGATTAAAGGGGATGATTTGTGACAATGTTAAGCTTCATTTCAAACCACTGTTTCTATCAAAATTTTCTAGGATCTTAACCCTAAAAGGTCCAAAGAGTCCATTCCGACTAGTATTATACAATAGTATTTGAAATAGTTCTACACCTCTTATGAATTTAAGAACAAAAGTGGAATTAAAATTCATGTTGACATGGTTTTAACCCTTAAAGGGCTGATGGGGATAGTAGATTGGTTGGCGTATATTTGACATTTGTTGTAAATAGAAAGTTTTAAATTGAGACCCCAATAACTCATTAAAATCATGTCGACATGAACTTTAACTTCACTTTTGATCTTAAACCCACTGGAGGTGTGGAACCATACCAAATACAATGGAATATTGTTGTATAATACTAGTCAGAAAGGGCTCTTTGGACCTTTAAGGGTTAATGAGCTATTGGGGTCTCAAATTGGACGCCAAATATACGCCAACGCATCTACTATCCCTAGGGACGTTTAAGGGTTACTTCAAAATGAATCAAAAGCGCTATTGAAAAAATCAACTTATAAATTTAAGCAACTAAAAATCCTCCAAAAATCACTTAGAATATTACATGCAACCCATCACAACAAGTTTCATCCACAAATCTTCAAATATTTCATTTGTAATCAAGTTACAAAAAAATAATAGGTTTCAAATTTGATAGAAAGTTTTTGATGATGATAATCGCAGATTTAACTGTAGGGATATAATCCAAAATATATAATGTACAACTTTTATTGATACACCAAGTTCAAAATATGCCTCTTGGTTGCATTTTATAATGTATTTTCACAAAACTACCAAATTTGAAGTAGGATGAAGATGTTTAGGGGTTAATTTTACGAGTTGTTTTTTCAAGAATAGAACTAAGTAAAATAGTAGAAATTTTTGACGAATCGTTGCAACATGAAATGAGGCACACAAATTTCACAAATTGTCCCCTTTCTAATCAGTTCATACATGCATAAAACTAACTTCCTATAAAATCTATAGCAAAAAATCTATTGTGCAAAAAGTGCATGGTGAATGAGAAAATAAAGTTTGATTTTGTACATCATCCAAAAATTGGATGCTTGAAATTGGATGCTTGAAATTGGATGCTTGAAATTGGATGCTTGAAATTGGATGCTTGGGCAGTTAAAGGTTAGGAATAACTCCACTTGTGTGAAGGAATATTTCCATAGATTAAGATGGTTGTTGACATTTAATATTATTAGTACCTTCACATATTACAGATAATATTTTAATAAAATCCAAGGTTTGTCACCTTATAATGGACATATAGGGACAAGTGACAAATATCACGAATCTTGAACAAGTGGAAATTGAAAAAAAATAAAAAAATTGCTGTCAAATCATTAGAATTTGTTAAAGTAAACTAGTAAAGAATCCTTAGAAGTTCTGCAATTTGTTGTATTTGTATCTTGTTCTTCATTCTAGAAACTTGGGCCAGGCCAAAGCACTTAAAATAAAATCCACTCAAATTTCACTTAAATTTGACTTACAACCATTTGGAATTTAGGACACCACGGATTTTATACAATTTCTGTGCGATATCCGATATTTCATGAGTTCGTACATTTTTTACAGTGATTATGTACGGATTTTGTGCTAATTCCACACGGAATCCGCACTTTGTTGATAACAAAAATAGTGAATGTAGAAGCTGTGCGGATTCAATGCAAAATTAGTGCAAAATCCGTGCATAAATTCGTGCGAAAAATGTACAAACCTATGAAATATTGGATGTTGCACAAAAATCGTTAAAAATCAGTAAGGACCTAAATTCTTGATGGCATATTCAAAATGGATTTGCTTGAGGTTCACAATAGCCACCAACAAACATGCAATCTATGAAGTTTTGGCATTATCATGTTTTGCATTAACACCACACTTCATTAAGCTCCAAAAACCAAATAAACACATTAATAATGCTCAAAGGTCCATCTATATTTAGTAATTAGTCAAATTATTTTCACCTCAAGAACCTAGTAGTAACTTACTCATACTTAATTGGTCAATAATTTTCGCATAATGAGTCAAAAAGTAGGTTGCCACAATAATCAAGTGGTCACAATAGAGGCGCTTGCCTTGCTTGATTACTAGTGGTCAAATAGTCAAAAATCATTTGAGATGTAGATAATGATCATCATATCTTTAGCGTCTCAGGTTTGATGCTTATACTTGTATTTGGCTAGCCGTTTTGCTAACATCTACCCTTTACCTTCAAATATTTCTCACTCATCAAAATGTAATCATCCTATGATGATCCATTTTATGTACATAATTATAATAACATACTCAAATACAAGTCATATACTTTAAGTAGTAGATGTATGCAAATATGTTGATATGTTGAATCATAGTAACATTCAGTTGCTTGTACACAAAAATACATGACCATGGTGGAACTTCTAGCCGTTTAATGTCTCATCTTCAAGGACACTCATCATTCGTTAAGGTAGAAACATCAGAACCCGGGACCAATTCCACTCACCTATTTTAACTTTGTGAGTTCCCGACCAAATTATCACAACCATTAGTTGTAGTAGTTTGGTGATCAATCCAAGTTAGCAAACTATTTGGACTAGGAATGAAAGACGAATATTGGTTCTACTAACATCAATAGTGGTCTATGCAAATTAAGTTAAAAATTTCAGACCAAAATCATACATTGTGACAAATTATTTAAGAATTGGTTTGATTATTAAACCCAAAGTCTTATGTGCTGCAAATTTTCATCATTCAAAACCATCGCTCTAAATAGGTCAAAATCATTCCTTAAACTGGCAGGGATTGGGCGTCCACATTATTGAAGTGCCAAACTCATCATATTCCATGAAAACATAATTCTCTGAGCCGCAAAAAGTGATCCACTTGTCAACGCTTATACAATGGATCTTTGCTTCATCATAATGTTGGTAAGTGCTAATGACCTCGTTCAGGATCCCTAATTCAGGGTGGTTCCGCCAAAACCGAGCAGACATGTCTAGATTGAATCTAGCTCCTGGAGTGTTTTTCATCCTTCTCCTCCTCACTCCAGAGTACGGTGTGAAGATTTGAACATGGATATCGTCCCGGAGTATTGTAGTAGCAATAGAACCCAATCCTATTTTGTATTCCGGTTCAACTGTAAAATGTCGATCCTCAGGGCGGAACCTTTCTCTGAGCACAAAACATGCCCCTATTATGGTGGGTCGAATGGGTCTTAACACGGGCATCATCTCATTACAGCTCACCATCTTGAAAGACTTGGAATAGAGCACGGCATCGAGAGATTCTTCATCCATGTTGGCCATGAGGAAATGGGAGAAACTTACTTTGAAGCTCATCCATGGGTCTGGATCTAAGTCTGGGATGGTCAGAAATATCCCATACGCAATAGGAATGGCTGCGTAGAGCTTGGCCTTGGTGACTCCCAGCACCACTGCAGCCAGTGCCGAAAGAAACTGACACGCCCTGCGGTTCTTGAACCCGACGATGAATATGTGGGTCACCGCCTTTATCACGGGGTACATGAAAAGCCGAAGGAAATAGAAGCATTCCAGAGATAAAATCAATACTATAGCAATGAAACTGAGTAAGGAAAAGAAGGAAATAAAAGAAGCGTACATAAAAATATATGCAAGAATCGTGCCTACTAGAAGCATTCCAAAGCTTAGCAGGACTGAAACAAGCCAATAATGAGGGGTGGTTAAAATATCGGAAGCAACGAGCCAGAAGGCTACCGCCCCAGGCAAAATTAATAAGAAATAGACCGCTAGAAAACACAGACATTCTCCTATCGATGGATAGCCCCAAACTACTGCCGAGTGTTGATCCAGTTTCCGCCACAAGGAAGCTGTCCGAGAGAAGGAAGGCTTGAAGGAAGGGAGGGAAGAAAGAGGCCCATTTAAGAATGGCAACATGATGTATACAATCCACAAGACCGGGTACACTATCACCTTTCCCAGGAGCTCCATGGACGCCCAAACAACAGAACGCAGACTGTGTCAACTTGGCAGGAGGACGGAGATTTGAGAAGCGAGGAAGGGGATGATCGGCAGCAAGCATGAGCACTAGTGCAAGCGAGAGGGTGCAAAACTTGAACAGACATCATCGAAGACCGAACCAGTTAGGGTGAGATGAAGAGATTTGAGAGGAGGTGAAAATAGTAAACCGGGAAGAGGGCCATTTCCTGTGGAGCGCTTCGGATGTCAACTTGGCCGATCTTTTCCTTTTATAGTAGTCACCGGCCCTCACGAGTCACGACGAAGAGCATGTCCTGAGATTCTTGAGTTTATTTAAAATACAAGTTGAGCATCTGCAGAGCAGACTTATGGGATTCCACAACTCTCCACAAAATACTTGAAATACTTGAATGCCAGAAACACTTTGGTGGTGTGGTAACAGGAGGCTAACAAAAATAGATTGAAGGTTGCTCCTTCTTCAGCCTTTGACGTTATGTACCGTTATGTCAGCCTTTGGATACCGGTAGTGTGTATACTAGACTTGTCATTCATTGAATTCAATGAATAATTAGGAAGGCGGTACAAAGGACACTTAGGAGTGAGAGAAACGATCATGAATCTTTCAATGGTCCTACGCCAAATTGTTTCAGGCAATCTGGCTCAGCCGTGTTGATTACGGCCGTGTGGATTGGGAAAGATTGATGATCAACAGCCGATGGGCCTGCTAATCCCTCCCTGCTAGGGCTTTCTGATCAAATCTAGTTGTACAGTAGAGGACACAGAGGAGGAAATTCATCATAAATCCTCATAAATCACAAACCTTATGGAGCAGAAACGTAAAAATTCCAAGAAGGGAAAACACTGACATGAAATCCTTTGACTCTCAAACAATATTCAAGGCCAAAACCCTTTTTATTCATAAATCCTAAAGGCTTCCAGATCAGTATTCTAAGCAAAAAATAAAAATAAAAATAAAAATCGTTTGATAAACTAAGAAATTGCATATGACATACTCATAGCCACTGAAAAACTCTCGGCACTCGGTTCATCAATTCTCCCTTCAAAATCAAAAATGTATTCCCTTTTGGAATGCAGGAACTTCATTCACTTCTTGGCAAGCTTCTTCAGAAGCTCAGCATGAGGAAACGCATCCTTATCAATATAATACAGATTGCCATTGGCTTCAAAAGTCACAGCAGGGCGCTGGGTCTGAGGAGTTCTTACATCTGAAATGTTCACACTGCGCTGCAGCGGTGTGGCCATCCACGACAGAACCTCAATCTGCATTTCATTTGTTCCTGGAGTCCAAGTCAGCCTGCGGACATAAGGGCTGGCAAACCAGTGCAGTGCTCCTGTTGTTGTGGCACTGAGAATGACCATTATAGAGGCCATGGCTCCCTTTGCTATCACTGACAAGTCTGGAGACGTGAAAAATGTCACAAATGGCCCACCTACAAAAACCACAAAATACCAACATGATTCCATGTGAATAATCAGAAGCAGCAGCAGCACAAATGTACTCCCTCTGTCCGGAAAAAATTGTCCTAGTTTTTGGCATTTTTTTTTCCCTATGTTTTATACTTCAAACGTGAGCCTTGTCCACTTCAAACGGGGCAGACAATGAGAGTGACACAAAAACTACATACTACTAGTAAAGATAGACCATTTTTCCAGTACTGATACGGCTTTTTTTTTGGAAAAAAACAAAAGTTATGTTTGAAAATGCCAAAAACGAGGACAATTATTTCTGGACAGGGGAAGTATACCATGTCCACAACTAACACCTACATGTATGTTCTCACTTGGTGTCAAAAAAAAATGCACAAAATACCACAAGATGGGGAACATGGCAAATACCCTTGTAGTGCAAGGTAATTTACTAGGTGCAGTGCATCTTGGAGGCCCTGCAGTACACCTTCTATTGTGTTGTTTATCTGATTGTGGGATTTTGGTGAGTGATGTTAACGAGGGTTTTAGGAATGAATTCAAATACACTTTTGGACTAGATTCACTTTGCTGAGATCACTCCAAAGGCCAAGTGCAAACATACCTTAACCCTTAAACGTCCAGATCGGCCATTCCGGCCAATATTATATGGCCGTATATCATTGTATTTGAAATGGTTCTACACCTCCTATGAGTTTTATATCAAAAGTGAAGTTAAAATTCATGTCTACATAGTCTTAACCCCTAAACGTCCTCACCTATGTCCAATTTGGGCAGTTTTGCAACGATGCATTATAAAATGCAACTAACATGAATATTTGAAACTTGATGTATGAATAAAAGTTATACATTTTGAAATTTGGATTCAATCTATACGGTTAGATCTTTGATTGCTATCACTAACATTTTTCTATAAATTTTGAAGCATAAAATAAAAAATTACTTTGTAATTCAATTACGAATAAGATATTAACAGTATGGGGATGAAATTTGTTGTGATGGCTTTTAATATAGTACTTTGGGTGTAGTGATTTTTGGAGATTTTTTGGATGCTTGATTTTATGAGTTTATTTTTTCAAGAACACTTTTAGACTAAAATCTTCAAAATTTTGGGTGAAACACTGCAACACGAAATGAGGCATAAATTTTTCAAAAATTGTTTCCTTTTTGATCGGATCACACATACATGAAACTATCTTCCTATAAAAAATTCAGTAAAAACTCACTCTACAAAAAGTGCCTGACGGATGAGAAACTGCAGATGAAATCTGTACATCATGCAAAATATGCATGGTTGGGCAGTTAGGGGTTAAAAGCTATTGGGATCTCAATTTGGAACTTTCTACTTACAATAAATGTTAAATATACGGCAGCGTATCTACTATGCCCTAAATCCTTTAAGGGTTAAACCCAACACCTTAAAATCTTAGATCATGCATGTTGATTGTGAGGACTTACATAAAGTGTTCAGAATTGTGAAGAAAAAGACCTAAACCCTAAACCTGACGAAGATAAAGAACGTACCGACAACCGAGAGGCAGCAAGTGGTGAGCGAGAGGAGTTTGACACGGCGAAGCGTGTCCGCCATGACACCCTCGTAGATGACAGGTGCAGCTTTCTCCATGGGCTTCTCCTCTTCAGCATGAGCTGGTCGATTCAAGCCCTTGTAATTGGGTGATATTTGAGTCGCAGCCCATCGCTGCTGACCCCAAGCGCTGGAAAGGTGACTGCTCGAGGGATATATCGAAGCTCTGCTGTATGCTTGCCTCCAGCCTTACACATTCACACACACCGTTTTCTCATCAGAACATGTAACCAGTGATTTTTTTTGTTGCCAAATTGCTACATAAAATTTGGCCTGGCTAATTCATACAAAGGATTTTTGAAAAGAAAAAGAAATAACAGCAAGATTTCCTACATGGAGTCAAGATGTGTAGCCTCTTTAAACCAAGGTATCACCTAGGTAGCACATGTGTACTACCCTGATATTACTTGTATATTAATGTGAAAAGAGCATCTAAGGAGCCTGGATTGCTCTTCAAGACATGGAAAAGTAGCAAAAATGCTACACTGTCTCGTGAGATAAAAAAAAAAAAACACTGGATGTAACTGTCCTCAGTAATCAACAATCAAATTTGAATCAACAAGCGAATTTCAGCAATCAACAAGATTGATAGAAACATTAGTTCTCAGTTCTAGACCTCTAAAAATGTACACCACTGGTGTATTCACTCCATTAAACATACACTGGGTGTCTCCTGAGCAGCACTTCATCTGTGAAGAATAAAAGGAGCCCAAATACTAAAGGTCTTCGAAAGAGATTGATCCAAATCAGGTAAATTTCTACATTTGAGAGTCAAGGAATAGGTGGAATTTGATGAGCATAAACACACTGAACTCTATCAGCTAGAATGCAATTTTCTTATTCTAATTCAGGTTTTTTCAGTCACACGTGAATATCAAGTAGCCAAACACACTGTTCATTTGCCCATCAGCGATGGAACTCGACAAATAGGCAATGGGGTTGGGACAACTCTACACGAATATGAGAACATATGTTTCAATGTATGATACAAAGAGTTAAATTCCACGTAAGAAATTACAGCTTGCGCGCAAATTGAAACAGGTAACGCCGCATTATGTCCCGAATTTGCACAACGATATAACAGAGGGCCTAAACTAAGCAATGACAAAGTAGATCACTGAACCAACGGAAAACCTCAAGAGGTATCGACATATACTGTGCGCTTACATCTGATAATAGTTTGACAAAAGAAAACGCTGTAAAAAACTCAATAATGCAACAAATTGTAACAATATAAAAACTGTAAAAATTCAACAATTGGCCCGCGCCACAGAAGCCAACCCACACAACAAGGCGACGATCGGAAAATCACTGGAACCTAATTCTCTAGGGGAAATAGTCCGATAGTATTGCGATCCATTATATCACTAGTTGAAAGTAATTACCGGCTCTAAGCAGAGCAGCACCCACCATCGCTGATCGTCCTCCCTCCCCTGTTTCTAAACTCCGAACAAACACACAGTCTAGGGTTTTGTCTTCCAAAGGGTTTTAGGTCGCCAGACTAGTAACTGACTTGTTCCCCTACAAAAGCATCCCCACCGGTCAGCGCAAAACCACTACATACCTCAACATTATTTTGCCAAAACAAAGTGACACGTGTCATCTTGTGGTTGACTGTAACTTTAGAAATCTGACGTGGAAATTGAATTCATTAGTACGATTCAAAATACAAACAGTCCTGTTTAGTACCCTTAGAATCTCCATTAACATATGAATTCGGGGGAAAAGAATGCCGCAAACTGATCTTGTGCCTCCTCTGCCAGACGAGATGTAAAAGGGGTGGTACGCAATGGGAGATCGCCACGTACAATGTGGTCAAGCATCTGGAAGAATTGGAAGAAGAGGAACGCCATTGCGGTCCGGGTGCCCAAGTTTGAAGTGGACGGCACGGCTGGTCTCACGAAGGTGCCAGAAAGGGCAGCGAAGCTCCAGAAGCAACAGCACGCGGGGGATGGGAAACAGAAACAGCGCGCGCCTCAGAAGAACCAACAAGGATTTGTTACCAAGGATTTGCAGCAGCCTGTGAACATCATGGCAGCCGCTGCCAAGGTCGCCAAGCGCGTCCCTCTCATCAAGTTCCCCAATCGCAAAGCGGGCGAGACCCAAGGCGCCAAAGGTACACCGATTGCTTCACTCTCAATTTTACAATCGGATCGACACTGTTCTGGGATTTCTAGGGTTTGGTATGGTCCGAGGTCGCTTAGAATCCCGACCTGCTGTTGTTGCTGTTTCGGATTGAGAGCGATCTGCTGTCAATGATTTCTTTTTCTTTTCTTTTCGGATTTGTTATCGGAGCATTAGGTTGTCTTGGATCGATTCGATTCTTGAGTTGCTCGAATGCTTTTGTCTGCAGTCTGGGCGAATTCGATGTGGTGAAGTTAACTTAAAAGCTCCAGAAAACGACATGGTTTTTGAATTTAGGGTTTGGGAACTCTTCAGCTTTTGGGCATTTGCGAGGATTAGTCACACCGTTGCTGCAGTTTGGGCGAATTCAATGTGATGAAGTTAACTTAAAAGCTCTAGAAATGACTTGGTTTGTGAATTTAGGGTTTGGAGCTCTTCAGATTTTGGGCATCTGCAATGCAGTTCTAATCAGTATCCAAGGAATTTTGTAAGGTGTCGTTGATGACAAGCAATTTAGGGTTGAGGCTACTGTATGAGAATTTGAGTAGCTGGGGTTTTAATTTTTTGTGTTCACGCTTGTCAATGATTGGTAGGTTCTCTCAACTTTCAAGGGATTAGCTACAGACGTAGAGAAATATGACCTCTACTGGCCGTTGTGAGGCTTCAAATGACGAGTAAAATTTTAGGGTTTTTCTCTTCAACGTTAATGAAGAAATAATCTATACGAATCTGATGTTCATAGTGGAAGATTGTGATGGCCTTGTTCACCAGTAAGACAACTTCCTGAATATCTCGCATGCCAAATTGTTGGTGGATTCGATATGCATCAGATTCAGTTTCTTAAATATTAAGGTAGGATGACTGTAAACCGAGTGAATTTGTTTGTGAATAGTTACTGAGGTCTGATATTTTAATAAAACATAAACAAATTGGTGAAGTCCAAAAACGAGATTCCAATAGTATATGCAAAAGTTATTCAAGGTCAAAGTGGAATTGGTAGATTTTCTAAAACCATGCCCTAATTTCAATGTCTTCGTGTTGGACATTGTGCAAGGAGCATCTATCTACTGCCTAAATTTATTAAGGCACGCTTTTGAGTACACGCTCGGTTTACAGTCATGGTTTCTGAGTCTGTAGGATGGTTGTTCACTTTGAGATAACTGATGTCTGCGTCATGCAGCAGTCCTTCATGATTTTCGAGCTTTTGTAGTTCTGCAAAATCTGATTAACTTTGGGTACATGAGCAGTTGCAGTGAACAAGGCTTCTAGCGGTGGAGGACAGAGTCAAGCTATGAGTCAAGCTTCATTGCCCTCTGGCACAGCTTCCAGTCAGCCTCCTCGAACAAAACTCACGGAGGCAGAGATTGAGGCCATTTTGGTACGTTCTAGCTCTAAGTCTGAATTTCGATATAGTTCACTCTCGTAGGAATCATACATTATTTGTCGGTATTTTGGTGAAATGGTTTAAATTGTAAGGTATGATGCCTTCTTTCTATTGGTAAATTTTGTTGTGATATATTTCCACTACAAATATGGAAGCAGCCCTTTCTGGGGTTAACACTTAAAGGTCTCTGGGGTTAACCCTTAAAGGTCTCTGGGGATAGTTGATACGGTGCTTTATATTTGACTTTTGTTGTAAGTAGAAAGTTCCAAATTGAGATCCCAATAGCTTTTAAGACCATGTAGAAATGAATTTTATCTTCACTTTTGATATGAAACTCATAGGAGGTGTAGAACCATTCCAAATACAATGAAATACGGCCATATAATACTGGCGGGAATGGGCAATCTGGACCTTTTAACCCCTAAACGCCTGAATGACCAATTTTGGCTGATCAGTTTTTGCTGCAGCTGAAATGCGATTTCGGCCATTGAAATGATATTTTTTGAATTTGAGCTCAACTAACAAAATGTAGCTTACGAAGTCTAGTTTCCACTCCATTTTGAAATTTTGAAAAATTCCTAAAATTGAATGATTTATAGCAATTACAAGTTCAGGGTCTATTACCGTGGCACCTCCACAGTGTTCCACGGTTTTAGGTTTTTCCACTGTATTTTTAAATTTAAAAATATTTTTTGAGCACGGTAAACAAAATAATGTTTTTCTTTGTAATTTACACATTTGGCAAGTTTTCTGTATTTTTAAAATATATTTTATAATTGATGTGAATTTTCTTTGCTTTTACCACTTTGAAAAATCATGATAATTTGAATTTTGCATTAATAATTTTGAAAAAATCATATATTGTAGTTGACATTCGGTTTCATGCAGGAAAAATATGAAATTTAATTTTTTGTTCAATAATAATGGTGAAAGATAGCATACAGTCTAAAGTTCTTCCACCACGGTAATAGGGTCAGGCATTTAAGGGTTAAGGGTTAAGGTTATTTGTTCAAGAATCCATGAGTGGACAGGTCGCCTGTATTAATTTGTGGAAATTTCGTGCAGCTTGGAGGTGCAGCTCCATGAATTTCTTACGGGTTTGCAGAGTTGTTAGAGATGGAGGATCTTTGAGATGCTGAACCATGTGGGCAAACAAATGTAAACCCTAAACCAGCTTGGCGAAGCGGTTGTTATTATTACCGTATGCACGTGGTGCACAAATTGCTCTGAAACATGTGTTTGCATCTTGTTGACTGGCTCAGCCAACCTCCATAGACTGGACAGAAATGAACAGCTGTTTTGGTTCTTCAGCAGATGCCTTAGTAATGTTTTTACTTTGAGGCCCCTGTTGTGAATATGTGAATATGGCATCGGCAATGTCAGTGCTAGTTCAGTGCTTTATCTAACATGAACTAGTTATTTCTTAGAAAACGTGTCATTGGCTGATCTGGCAATGGGTATAGTAATCCGTAACCCTTATGTTCAATGTGAGCCTTTCGATTAACCCAAAACAATTCAGTGAAACGATTTGACAGTATTATGTGAAGAATTTTAATTTTTTTAATTTTTTTTACTTCCTGGCTTTTGAAGATTATCCGGTTGAACCCCCCATTTCACATCTCACAATGTTGTCCTTATTTGATGTTATGGTCCTCCCTACTCATGCATAATTTTCTCAATAGTAACTACATCTTTCTACTAATGATGTGTGTGAAACAAATATCATGCCACCTGGGCTTGCTTGGAAAGCACATTTAACAAAGAAAAACACCTTTGCAATAATGCACGGATTTGGTGGAATATCACTTATAAGACACATGGTGTAATATCGTCTTCATTCAAGTCTATGCCGGGACTTCCAAGCCATCTTTATTTTTAAAATGTTGCAAAGACCTATAGTGCAACTTGACACTGTTTATGGCGGAGATGGGTTCAAAAACAGTGAAGCATGAAGACCTCCCAACCTGTCAGTCAACAACGGGTTGGGTCGCACATGGAAACAAGTCTAAGCACGTGGACCACGAAGAATTCACATTTACATTACAACAATCATGATATAGAAAGCCATGCATACTTCTGAAAATACTACACATTCGTAGTTGGGATTGGGTAGTGATTTTGATTGGATGGTGACTTTAACCTCTAAATGTCTAAGCGTCCAGAAATTGGATCATGAATAGATTCAAAGCCTTGCAAATTTTCCATACAACCTCGAATGACTTTCATCCAAGCCACTTTTGAAAACTTAATAAATTTCCTACCAATTACAATAAATCTCTTGTGATGGGGACTTGTTGATAATATTGAAGAGGCCTCCAACTACAAGTATGTCAAATTTGTTGGGTAGATTTTATACTTGCAATGGTCCTCTCATGTACACCTCATGCACATCTGAGCCATGCTAGTATCTATTTTTAAGGCTAGCATCTACTTCTACTCAAAGGGTTGATACGTTTAGGGGTTAAATATCTTCGTACTTGCCGGTAAGGTAGTGGGACCAATTCCCAATTGAATTTCAGGTTTGCATACTTAGACTTGTGAAAGATTTTTTTTATAATTTTTGGATGCTCTGCAAAGCTATTGCAAAGGCATCCCCAAAAAAAAAACAATTTTTTGAGCATTTCTACAATTTTTTATGATTTTTTAAGCCTAAAAGTTTAGAGTGACCATTAACCGCTCATAGAGTCATGGTTTTCATGAGAGGTTGGATTCTGAAAATAGAGTGCTTCTACACCAATCAGAACCAATCAGAAGCTCTTGATTTTTCCAAGCATGGACGAAATTAGAACACTCTTGGACACTATCTGAAACCATGTTGGTTGGTTTCTGACACCCATCCCCCAACCACTAGGGGTCGGAAATACAACCCGGTCAGAAATATGACCCTCTACCTTAGATAACTTTCAAGTTTTCAGTGTTGCAGAGGATCTTTCTTGTCAGTGCTGTGCAAGGATGGAGGCTTGGTCTGCGCAACATATATCAGGGAAGATTCGTACGAAAACTTGTTAATTTATTTTTGGCTAACTTACATCAAGGCAGCACAACTTGGTTTGTAGGTATTCCATAGAGCTGAATCACCACCGCCCTTGTTTCATTCTTGATTGGTTTAGAGCATCTCCACCCTTCTGCATGGGAGGAGCCGCGCCATGTGGTCGTTGAGGGGCTTTGGTAATCAAATGAGCCACTTGAAATACTGATGGCCGGTTCACATTAGCCACATGTGGCATAATGTGCATGCGTTATGGTAAGTAGCTTGGTAAAACAATTTTTATTTAAATCTCTAGAGTGCAAAAGGAACACATGTAAGAAAGTGAAGCAATGTAAAAAAAGAAACAATTGGAAATTTGCGGCAAGGAAGTGCATGCATTCAGTGGTTAACATTACTTGCATTAAAAAAGACAAACTTCAACAATGCGCAAATTATATTTCATTATATTGGACAAATATAAAAACGGAAAGGCAAGCAAACAAGCCACCAAACCTCGACTATGACTTCTTTCTCCTACTCATAGCAAATTGGAGTAACGATGCTTGGGAATGAATATGAGTCTTGGATTGTCTCTTTCATCACATGCCAATCCGTTGTGGCAGGTAGAGTATACTCAGCGTGATCGTCTGCATCTCAACATAGCATAATAGAGTAATGCAATGCAACACTCTTTTGAAAACTAAATCGAAAAAGAATCTTAACTTAGATCCACTTTTTTAGGATTATCGTGTCATTGTCACATAACTTAATTTCTAATTGTAAATAGACTGTGATCCCATTGCAAAAAGGGTGTTGGCTCTCATTGCTCTATTATGCTATAAACCTCGTTCTCCATTTCTTTTGTCTTTTACACTGAAAGAGAACGAAAAGAGTACAAATACAACAGGACCCCAGCCAGGTCCGGCCAGAAGTCAAGCAAGAGAGGAAAAAACGAGATAAAATCGTTCTCCGCTTTCAGTTGAGTAGAAATTCCAGCACCCATGATAGAAGTCCTTTTCACTTTTGAGGCAGATTTAAAATAGAGCCATTCCCAGTTCAAAAATGATCTCGTGGTGGCGCGCCCGTCGTCCCGCCGGCGCCCACAACGCCCGCCTCGTCCAAAACGACAAGCAAATTTCGAATCTCTCTCTCTCTCTCGCCCTGCCTCGGGAATCCCGCCCCGCACCCCCGGATTCTCAGTCATCCCCACGCTGCTCGATCATTCTGTCCCTCTCCTTGCCCTGCCAATCCATGTGAGACTGACTGACGGCCACACTGGTTAAGTTAATTTTTCCCGTCCTTTTTCTCATCACACAGTTTCCCCGTGCGCATCCGGCCTCCCGCAATCTCGCATCCTTCCTCTTTTCCATCCCTTTTGCATCTTTTTGGTAGTATAATTTCAGGGTGCTGGCAAATTAAACTGTTGACCTCCCCTGGATGAGGCCTGGAGTGGGCAGTAGGCACTTGTTGTCGTGGGTCGGATGCATTGGAGAGGGGGGAGGGACCCCGCGCTTTATTTTATTCCTCTTTGCAATTTGTGCCAAAAAAATAAAAAGAGAGGGGGAGGGATAAAGTGAAGAGTTCAGTCATCTGTTTGTTTGCTATGGTGGTGGAGCAGCTGCGACGATAGTTTGGATCTTGGACTGTACGGGGTTAATCAATTCCAATTTAATTCAATCCGCGCTATGGAGAGTCCACCGTGGATGGTATGTTGAGTTAGGGCACCAATGCTTTTTGTGTGAGTACATCAGATAAGATGAGAGATCGTTTTTGAAATTGTTGTTCTTTTATGTCTAGGTCTGTGTGGTTGGGGAATGGTTAGATCGAGGATAGTCTGTGGGAGTTTTCGTTCTGAGATGAGTTGAGAGGAGGGTGGATATGGAGGTGGAATCATCTGTTGGCGGCGGTTTAGGATAGTTGAGGGGAAGGCAACAATGAGGGGGGGTCTTTCGTTGGCGGAGTTCTTGAACTGGCCGTTGCGTGGTCACCGATTCCGATCGAATCGATCTGTGTGGAGGTTGAAGCATGCTCTCAAGTATCGACGGCCTGGTGACAGTCCGGTAAAACCCCTAGACTGCAAGGAAGAGCGCCGTAGAATCGGGGTTTAGGAATTTGTTTTCTGCTGTAGAACAAGTCCTGTGTGTCGGTTAGCTGACCATCAGTCGTTTCAGGGTACGAGGTGGTGAGCCCGCATTTAGAAATGAGGGCGATTGGGTCCAAGGCAGATCTCTACGCCGTTTCTACAGTTCCATTTTGAAAATTCTACACACGCAATGGCGTTGTTGAGACTCGTGTCGTGGTCGTTATTCGAGGAAATATTCGTGAAATTTTGGATACGCCCTAAGCCTTTTAAAGTCTTTGTGAATTTCTCCCTCGCTCATGTTGTTAGAGATCCAATCTGTCACTGGCTACGCTCTTGATTGATCGGTCTGGGTTTAGTGGGGACTCTTGCTCAAGACTCGTGGCTAAGCTTTGAATTATCGTGTTACCGAAGTTCCCAGAAATTATCAGGCCGTCAGACTGTGTCTCTGATCGATCACTGATCATTTGGGGTTCGTTGTCTGCAGGGAAATGGTGGCGAAAGTAAGGTAAACGGTACCATGGATCATATCGTGCAAACCTTTGAAGCCTTGAATGGAGCTGATTATCTAGAACATTTCACTTACGTACCACATCCGGAGGAGCCCAATGATATGGACAAACCTGTGCGGTGTCCGCCCCCAGAGCCTTGCATAATGCATGTACAATTCTATGCCCTTCATGCTTCCGTTAGTCACTTTTGTTCTTACATTGTTCTCTTATAACTCCTATAATCAATATTTTTCTTTCAATGATCCCGTGGTTGGAGGAGAAAATTCATTTGTAGACGCAACATTGCTCTGAATTTAGTGTTCATTCTGGTTTTTCCCTATGTTACTCTTCAAACTAGTCTAATTTGGTCTTCAATCGAGATAGTTATCACTACACACATTGTTGTCTTTGACCTACATACATCCATCTCCTATTGAAGTGTTGTGCTCGGTAGTAGGTTATGATTTTACACTTCCTGTTTTCACTTTTTAAATGGGCAAGTTACAGTATAGTCGCTGACGTACGTAGAATGATCATTTTGCTGGTAAATGGTCTTACAGGACGGAAGAGTATTCAAAGATAGGCTTGCGAATTCTCGGCGACGGAGTGATCTGCTTGGTTCAATGCGAGAGAACGATCACGTAGAGTATTACAGTATCCCTCTTAACCGGCGGCGCCATAGAGGCTCCAAAGAGTCCATTCAATCACCAGCCCTTATTGCTCCAGATCTTGTAGCTACTAAAGTAGTGGATTGAAAATTTTCCTTCAGGTACCCTTATGCAGGGGTATATCCATATATATTGGGTGACACATGCAGGTCTTCAAGGTTTTGATAGGGATTAATGTTCATACAACGGATTAGACTTTGTGAGGAGACGCTTTCACGTGTGCAGGAGCACACTATCATCATGTAGCAAATCATGTACAATATAATTGGCTTCATATCACCAACTGCAACATGAGCCTTGTGTAAAGTTGGACATTTTTTTGGTATTGTAAGATGCACGAAAGAAATGAACTTCTTCCATTCTTCTTATACCCTCCATGTGGGAGGAAATTCACATGCTTCATAATGTAATAAGGAAAAAATGTAGAAGTGACCTCTACTTCACTTCTTGTATTTAAAGATGTATGTGATAGAAAACCCTCTAGCTAAGTGGAGTTGAATGCTTATGAAGATAGTGTCTCAGAAAGTAATAAGAGGTAGTGCAAGCCAATTTTAAATTTGTGAAACTCTTGTTCCAATGGGAAATGAAGTTAGGAGGAAGAATTAGGACATGAAATTATTTGAAGGGCTGTTATTGGCTGAAATTGAGAAGCTATTGGAAATTGACTTTATACTATGAAATTTCAGTCCAAGGGAGGTGAAAAGAGAAAATGAGCGGTGGCAAACACTTTTCTCCTACATGGCACCAAAAGTGCCATGGTTTTAAGTACTTCGGAATTATAGTTTAGCCCACCTCAAAGGAGTGTTCTTAACAAAATTTGCCAAGAAGTTGTGAGAAAATATAGTAAAAAGTGGTTTTTTTCTTTTCTTCTTTTCTTTGCTTTTTGATTTGTTTTTGATTTCGAAGATTTATATATGCCTACAAGGATATTAGACTATTCTGAGAACATCTCCACTCCAACTCGCAACAAGCCGTAACACTCCAACTCGCAACAAGCCTTAACCTTGCAAGGTAGACCTGAGCATAAATATTCCCCCCACTATGACCCGCAACAGAGACTCTCGAGGCCACAGCTTGTAAAAAACGTGGTTGTCTCGCCACTGTTCAAAGTTGGAAGTTCTCCCCGCATCCAGGTTGCGGATTGCAGGTTTATTATAGCTTGCCAGGATGCATTCAAGTGGGGAGAACATTAATTAGCTCTTGATTTAGCTGAAAAAGCTTGCCGCCATCGTCAAGAAGGACCTAGAGCCATGATTCCTTTATAAGAATTACGCCCCACCCAATAATCTTCCATAGTCTCCATTGACCACGGGAGCTATTTGAATTTGGCCGCTGTCAAATTCGGCTCTACAAACTTCCAAAAGATTTCCGTACATGCAGCTGGTAGGGATCCAAGTAAGAGTCTGGAAATGGCTTCTTTCAAGTTGAAGAGAATGTTCTCACGTCACTCACGGGGTTCTGCAGTCAGCGACAAGAACAGAAACTAAGTCTGTACTACATTCTAGCTATACTCTGCCGATAGAACACAACAATCAAGCTCACGATTCAAAAAACGAAGCCAGCCAGTTCCAAGCAGTCAAAAATTGCAGCAGCAAGCGATCGAACTTGCAAGAGGAAGAAGTCAATTTATCCCGTGAAGTGAGTCAATTCCAAAGAACTCAACAGAACGCAACGGAAAATAGCTGAGAAAACACAACGTACAGCACAAAAATGGAATGAATTAAGTAGGGTATGATACAAATGAGGGGCAGGGGCGGGATGGACATGGCATGGCGGGAGCGGCGCATGGCGGGGCGGGACGGACGAGAAGGTGATGGTGACTGATGCCACGTGGAGGCGGGGGTTCCTACTTGGCATGGCACACTGTAGCCACGTCAGAAATACGGATGGATGAGGTCGTTCATCCACATCCCTGTTAAAATATCCCCATCTCTATATCCCCGGTAGTCTTGAATGCGAGACCCCTGCGAGACCCCTGCGAGACCACTGTTCATGTTCCCCCTTTCTGAAATTTCCATTTTGGGCACCTTCGGTGTTTTTTTGGCAATTTTTTTTGCAAACTTGAGCCCTACGGCCGCAAATTACCCTGGGGGCACCTATCTATTATACAATATAGGACGCTTTGTCTCACTCGACCGTTCGGCTCTGGAATCCGTCGAGGAGACTCCCAAGCTCACTGTGCTCAACGGCACGGGTCCCACTAGTTTGGGAATAAAAAACCCATTGGAGGAGGGGTTATTTTTCAAGGTGGGCCCTGAAAAGGACAAAAATAGGGGGCACTTTTGTCCCCATTCATTTAAGACCACTGGGGGATTTATTGAAATCCTTAAAATATCAGGATCCCACTTTCAGGTAGCTTCCCAGCTGATACACCCACCCGCGTCGGCAAGGACACTTGAAGGTCTCTCTCACACGGCTCTTTGCCGGCCCTGCGCGTTACCAAACCACCGCGTCTAGTTTCTGAATCCCTGGCATATAGGCGCTTCCCATCGCCATTTCTGAGCACTGTTCTGTTTCTAGCGTTCCATTGAGCTTGACTTTCTCCGTGAATTTTGGTGCATTGTAGAGGAATTTTGATTTTTCCAGAGGATCGGGGGTTTGTGTGTGTTTGGAGATACTGTTGAGGTTTGAGGGTGTTTGGAGATAATTTGAAAATGACGGGCGGGAAGACGCAGCCACAGTATGGGCAGCCTGCAGGATACGGACAGCCACCGGCGGGCTATGGACAGCCGCAAGGGGGTTACGGTGCGGCGTATGGACAGAGCGCTCCCCCTCAAGGGCCGTATGGTTCGCAACCCGGCGGCGCAAGTCCATATACACCAGCAACAACGGGGTATGGAGCACCACCGAGTTCGGGTTATGGAGCACCGCCTGCTTCTTCGGGGTACGCAACGCAAAACTCTTCGAGTTATGGAGCACCCCCTGCTACTTCGGGGTATGGAACGCAGAGTTCAAGTTATGGAGCACCGCCTGCTTCTTCGGGGTACGGAACGCAGAATTCTTCGAGTTATGGAGCTCCGCCTGCTTACGGCGGATATGGAGGTGGCTATGGCCAACCTCAGCAGTATCCGCCATCTGGCGCAGGGTTTCCTCCCGGGACGGATCCAGCCGTTGTAAGCATGTTTCAGCAAGCGGACGTGGATCGGAGTGGTACAATTGACGCCTACGAGCTCGGGAGAGTGTTGTCACAGGGCCGTCCCCCGTTTTCACCCCGCACTCTGCGACTCATGCTCCATCTCTTTGCCGACAACAGAAATGACACTACCAGGATTGGTCCCGTTGGCTTCACTAAGCTGTGGAAAGAAATTCAGCAGTGGCAGAAGAAGTTCCGCGAGTTCGACAGGGATAACAGTGGCACGATCGAAGTGTCGGAGCTGCATGCGGCTCTCATGAGCTTTAACTTCAACATTCCGCCGGCTGTCTTGCAGATGCTTGTCTCCAAGTATGATGTTACGGGCGGGAGCAGGAGCATCGGTTACGACAATTTTCTGGAGTGTGGATTCGTTGTCAAAGGCATGACGGAGAAGTTTAGGGATCAGGACAAAGCTTTGTCGGGAAACGCTACATTTGACTACACATCGTTCATGCTATTGGTGATACCATTTGTCGCTGCGTGAGAATGGACACGGTTTCTCAATTCCGATACAAACAAGTGCCTAGTCTACTTGACAGAGGCCCTGACACAGACTATCTAATGCTTTCCTGTTGCCGCTGTTGGATGACTACTGCAAAGCCTACTTTCAGCAGAGTTTAGATTTTCGATTAGTGTTTTTTTACGGGATGATTTAGGTAGCTGGTTGAGTCTTACAGGAGTCGCTCTTGATTCGGCAATTCTGGATTTCCATTGTGCAGTAGATAGTGAAATCTATTTTTTTGGCCATGTACTCATATGTTCAATAAGGCAATCTATTCAATGAGGAAATCAAATGGCTTTGAAGAGTGACACTTTACAATATATTTCTAAGCCTAGAAATGCAAACAATCTAACACTATACCGGACTGTGGTGCTGTTGCAAAAGTAGCCAATTTTACCTTTAGTGCCCAGGTAACCGGGAAGTGGTCACTAGATCACCAGAAAATGAAAATGCTGGAAAATCTGTGAACCATCTCAGTTTTTGATTTTGCAAATGATGCAGAATTAATAATTGGAATCGGACTTTCTTGGATATCCAAATGCCTATGTACACTCAGGTAGGAATTGCTTACGAATTCCCACTGCAGGGAATTTTTTTGAAAACTTTGAACACCCCGTGCGTACTCAAAAATGATCCGATTTGGAAACCGCAAAGTGCGTTGGAATCACATCGGCGTGTACTACAATATCGTTACAAATTTACACATGTATTAGTGAAAGTTATACAATAAGTTAAAACTAATATATACACTATCTACCATTGAATGCTCTCACTGTTTGCTTCAGTTACGGTGTACATTTAGCAAGCATATATGAAATGAGCGTTTGAAATTATTCTTGAGATACTTGGGCCTATACTTGTAAGATAATTTGTATCATTCCATTTGTTTTATTTGTACCTTTTTATTTTGTAATTGTATGGGGGCTTTCATGGGTTTTAACAAAAGTCCATTTGTCATCATTCCTCCAACTAAATAATCAGTAGTTCATTTTGTGGAACTTGTTTATGAAAGTCTATCGATTGGCTTCTATTTTATGCATGATAGACCTATTCAATTCACATTGATGGAGGATGGTGATCCAATACACCGTAATAGATATCAAGATGATTGGAGACATGCCCATGGAATCAAAAACATCGTGAAGGAAAAAAAATGAAATGACACAAATCATTCAAGAAGTATGAGCTCAAGTATCTCAAAAACAACTCCAAACACTCATTTCATTTTTTCTTGCTAAAATGAACATTGTAACTGAAGCAAACGGTGAGAGCACTCAATGATAGATAGTGTATATATTAGTTTTAACTTGTATAAATTTCACTAATACATGTATAAATTTGTAACGATATTGTAGTACACGCTGATGTGATTCCAACGCACTTTGCGGTTTCCAAATCAGATCATTTTTGAGTACGCACGGAGTGTTCAAAGTTTTCAAAAAAAATTCCCTGGAGTGGGAATTCGTAAGCAATTCCTACCTGACTGTACAGTACTTCAACACTATGAGCAAAGGCGTCGCTTCTCACTCACAACAATGTTAGAGTTCATTGTTTGCACTTATCCTACTTGATGAATTGCACTCATCAAGTTTTGAGCGCCTGGGCACTGAGTGCGAAGTGGCACCGGTTGAAGTGACTCACCTATTGAGTGAAATGCGACACCTTCTCCTAGTAGTGCTTTCACCGACGCTACACACTAACGAGGCAAAATTAGCTTGCAGGAAAATGCAGAAGAAAGCTCTTGTTAGTGTAAACAGAGTGTCAATCTGTTTACGAATATTCATAAATGTCAGAGCTCTGGATATCTTCGTTGTTATCTTTTGACGTCGTGATTGACAGCCTCATTGCTGCAGTGACGAGATTGCAAATGGATTCTCTAATTTGGACACCCTGACTGCTGGCCTCTTTGTTCCAAAGTGACTACATTTGAGTGACTACATTTGAGTAGTCACTCAAATGTATAACAGAATCTTGAGGAGTTGGAGAGGAGTCTCCTCTGTATAAATAAATTTCCTGACATTCATTGTTCATGAATAGTCCCCATAGTCAGTGCACTTGGCTTGGGGGAGCGGATGGGAATTCTCTTAAGTCTTAACCCTTAAACGTCAAGGTGGATTTTCTCAACCAAATCAAGCGATGATTGGTGCGTTGGAAAGCTATTGAAAAAGCGATCTAGATTCAAAATTTGTGCCTCATTTGAGAGATTGTGGAATCGCTGGTAAGCAATCAAAGTTATCAAATTGAATAGGTTTTGACGTTGGGACAGCCGAGGTTCAGCACTGCTACAGTGCTAGCCAGCAGTGCATAGTAGAGCCGTTTTTTTTTTTTTTTTTTTTTTTTCATTTTTTCCGTTTTTGCGTTTTCCTCCGAAAATTTAGATGCCTTCCAGCTGCCCCGCCCAGGCCCTCTTGACATTTAAGGGTTAACATTGGGGAGGTCACGAGTTCCTCGCCCCAAGTTGGTGTAGGGTCTTGCTTTAGATTATTCTCCAACTCACTTAAGACTAATTTTGCTATTTCTTTGAACTGAAAATGAGTTGAAAGTGAGTATGACGTGAGTTTCCACTATGAGACACTCTTTTCAGTTAACTCTATTTAAAATGGATTACACAATGTGTACTCTCCTAAAAATCACCAATGTGTCGGTGAAGTTATCCCACGAACAACCATCCAACACGCTGGCAGACTCTCCCACTGCAAAGAAAAACCAATATCAATTTCTCAACCGGTGTTTCATTCCTCCAGACTCTGATAACACAAACTAAGGGAACAGCGCAAGTTCTAGAAAGAACAAGCGGCTAGTCACAGAGTCTCTACCTTAGTATTTATCCCATATTTACTTTTGTAGCTTTTTTTTTACTGTACATGCGAAAAACGAAGCGTTCCATAGTCTCTCCCTTGGCGGGGCAAAGACAACAAATACATGCACTCTGCGATTGAATCAGAGCATTCCCAACATTCATCTAAATATCAAATAGAAAATATCACATTAGAAGATATCACATATAAATTTGTATTATTTTCATCCACAATCTGACAATTTTATTCAAGATATTTTAAATTTGAAGTTTTTTGGCAAAAAAAGTCATTGTTTTTGGTCATTTTTTAGCCAGATTATTTTTTCTGGGTACAATCTGGCAATATTTTGCACAAAAAATGCCCTAATTGCATTCATCTATAAACACTCAATTCCCTATTTTTACACTTGGCCATATAATCATGACACCTATGTTTCAAAAACATATACAATAGGTATTGTATACTTCTATTTTAATAAGCATTTAAATCATCCTCCAACCTCGTGTCATCCATACCTTCCATCTGCATTGCAAAATATTCAAGTATAAGCGGCTTTGTTTCATTGGGAATAGTGATTTGGCTCTCTGTTTGTACTTCGTGCATGGTAATGAACTTGAACTTCAAATGTCCACTTCTCGTTGGGACATCTATCCACAAAAATACATCAGTTTCTTTGTCCACCCGGCTATGTCACTCAATTAGCGACAAAGAATATCCCATAGAATCTTAGAGAACATTTGTAACATTTTAACACTTGAAAAAATATATTAAACATGAGCTGCCAACTTTGACAGCCAATATAACATTCAATAGCCTTCATGCCCACTGCCTTTCTTTCATGTCCACTGCCTTTCTTTCATGCACTCTGCTCATCACTTAGAGCCTCCACTTGTCCATGTAGCTACTGATGAAGTACTATTGGGTGACACAACTTGAGAAGGCAACTCACTCAAAATTTCCCTACTAATGAAGTACTATTGGGACGTGTTTGCAATTACCAACCCCATGAAATTCACAACCTAAATTGGAAAAATGTTTTTCTTGTAGAAATTGCAGTTTATTTTGATTGTTTAAAAGAAACTATCAATTTTTCTAAAAGTTAAAGGAAAAAAAGATGTCATTAGCAACTTGTGGCTTTGTTCAAATTAGAGTAAATAAAAACTTTCCCTTATTTAAGGCTTCTTGATTAAAATAATAGAAAATTTTGAAACCATCTTTGAGGCATATCCATATAATAAGGAAGAAGGGTGTTTTTTGTGTGTCTGTCCGTGCATGATATTTTACACATGGAATAAGTGGTTATTTGACTAAGTTCTGGAGTGGAACCTGCTTGGAGCGTTCTTGGCATTCTGCGAGTGTTCTTGAAATTGTTGCGCAGCTTTTTTGTTGTGTTGTGCTTGTTTCTCGCTTGCTTTTTGTGATTGATTGTTCCATTCCACAAGTGTTCTTGGATCGAGCTCGCCGAAGGAACGCAGCTGACCGATGGTGAAGCCTCAGAATTGTTTTGCTCCAAGCGAATAGGATTTAATAACTGGTTGCGCTTTGCTTGATGCTTGCTTTCTTTGCGCTTTGCTTGTTTCTCGCTCGCTTTCTGTGATTGACTGACCATTCCACAGGTGTTCTTGGATCGAGCTCGCAGAAAGAACGTAGCTGACCGACGATGAAGCCTCAAAATTATTTTGCTCCAAGCAACCACAGGTGTTCTTGGATCGAGCTCGCAGAAAGAACGCAACTGACCAACGGTGAAGCCTCAAAATTATTTTGCTCCAAGCAACCACAGGTGTTCTTGGATCAAGCTCGCAGAAGGAATGCAGCTGACCGACGGTGAAGCCTCAAAATTATTTTGCTCCAAGCAAACATGATTTAATAATTGGTTGCGCTTTGCTTGTTGCTCGCTTTCTGTGAATGAGCACAGAAGACGAAGATTTTCAACACTGAAGTTGGGAATCATGAAGAAGATGCAAAAGAAAGATTTATAGGCCAGTGAGAATGTAGCAAGCCTGCATACACACAACTTTAACAACTGCATCTCTAACTGCACGAGCATAAGAAACATTACACAAACCTTTTTCAAGCTTGTTATCACACACAAATTTTGCCCATCCAGCACCAAGAACCATGTGCGATGCAGTAGGAATGAACATTACAGCGCATTTGTTGTCAGCATCGTCAATCAACAGCAGCTGTGCTTTCTCCTCTGGAAACCATTTTCAAGCGAATACAGAAGTACTGCAATTTTCATGTAACATTAGCCCCGTATCAAGTCCATATTGAGCCAACGGAGAGAGAAGAACTACCATTAAAGATTCCAAAAATGCAGGAGCTGGGCTGCAGGTTCTACGAAATAATAATTTGATTCACCGTGACCTCAAACCTCAGGTTGGTCGTAATTTTTTTTTGAGTGTGTAATCTTTGTATTATGGAATGAGTGTTTTGTTAATTTCAGCTATGCTTTAATTTACTGACATTGAGTTTATTTGTCGCTATAGTGTTATTGGAAATTGTAACCCTCAGTGTATCGTAGCTCATGTGGAGGCTTTCTCTTGTCCAATTTTATTATTTTGTGACCAGCACATGCAATGTTCTTCATTGATTTTGGGATATAAAATTTAGCCTCATCTGGATTATACTTTTCACAATATGATCAGTCAAATTGGTCATTTTTGAAACTATGAATCCTTGGTCTTTTCTAAGTTAAATTTAGGGTTAAATTTCGATAGAATTTAGGCTTTCAGGTTGAAGTTTAGGGGTTGCAGTGCAACTCAAGAAGAGGTGTGAGATTCTCGGAAGAGATTGTTTTGGCAACTTTTAGATAACATCATAAAAAGAATCTTCGTCATGATTTATAATGTGCACAGTTTTCTTAGAGGCCTTGTTACGATATATTGTGATCATAAGGAGACCTTTATGATTTTGTTTAAAAGTTTCACAAACAATTTAATTTTAGTCAAAGCTGTGTTATAACATTCTTTAGCTTAAGTCGTCAAACTTTAAAGGAGAGCCAACTTGAGAAATATGTCTGTCATTGGAGGGAATTACAATATGAATTGAATTGGACCAATTTTCAAGGGTGTTCACGTTTTCCCATAAGCCAACTGTGTGTTAATGTAGTTTTAATGTAGTATTTTTAATAATTAAAGTAATTCTAATTTTATATTATTAAAATCTTAAAAATTACATTTTAATTCTATGGCAGTTAAGAAATGGAATCTAGGATCCAATTTCTCTAGGAGAAAATTAAAGGCCAAGAAAATTTTATTAAGAAAATTTTATATGAGAACAAGAAAGAAAGAGATTTGAAAGAATTCAAATAAGTTACAATTCCTCTTTCTATTACGTAGGATTTTCTAATTCAATTTACACAAATTTCAAAATTATAAAATAAATCCTCAAAAAAAAACACTATCTTTAAGAATAAATTTCATTTATTATATAGAATTGTAGACACTCAACAAGAAAGAATTCTATGATTTCAATTTTACTTTGTTAAAATTTTAAAAAATAACAACAAATGGTTGTCACGATGGTTGTGTGATCCCATCTCACTACCAAGCCTACTTAGAGCTTTTGATATTTATTTTGAAATTTTTATGTGCAGGTGGCCGGCACGGGTCAAGCTAGTTCATATAAATAAACAAACAAAAACTTCTATCGTATGTGGAAGGCAGGGTCAGCACTTTCATGTCGAATAATTAATAAAAGTTGAAATAGTGGAGGTTGGCACTTTCAAAAGTAATTATTAAGAAATCGGCTATTGATAGCTAAAATTAATTTTTTTCCGGCTGCTAAACGTTTTATTTTATTTTTGCGTTAAATCTTATGTTTTCATCCAATTTCATTGAGTGTTATGTTTTGAGTTTGTTTTTTTTTTATTTTGACAAAATACTTAATAAATTTATTTATTTTTCCGGCATTTTTTTGGAGAATTATTTTCTGCTGACCCTACCTTCCACGTACGGTATTTACTTTGGCCTCAATGAAGCGGTTGGTGGCAAAGGAAATGCACCCTATAATCTGTATAGTCGAGCTCTAAAATAATTACATCTAAATATGACATTTACGAATGGAGTATATTCTTTGTTATTGAATTGACCGCTTTTTACCCCTAAATGCGGAAGGAGGGAAGGGCCTAACTTGGAAGTGTTATAAAATGCTACTTTTGCAATTTTGATGAAGTTTGGTCCAAAAGAGAAAATGAGAAGCATGATGTTTAGTAGTTATTTGTATGGTCAAACTTTTAGAATATGCTTTAGATACTCATTTGATCAATTTAAAATCATTTATCATTGAATATTCTCCAAAATTATAATTTTTCTTTTCAAAATTTCAAATTTGATGTGATTGGTTAAAACTAAACATTTCATTCTAAAAATTTAAAAAAAAAAATTTTGAAGGAGCCAAAATAATTACTTTACCCAAATAGTAAATTTTATAAGACTAGGAAAATATTTAAGTCTTTCTTTTTAAAATTTCTCCTTGCTGGAGTTTAACTTGGATTGACATGATTCAAATTGGTTTGGAAAGTAGACTTGAATTCCTATTTGAATTTTTCTTTAATTTTATTTACAAAAATATTTTTCATCATGGGGAATTTGGAAAAAAAAAAGGCAGTGACTATAAAATGGTCTTATGGTCACTTAGGGGTCAAAATAAAAAAATGTTAGCAATTATGAAGAAATTTTAACGCAACTAAACATGTTGTATTTAGACATTGTATGCAAAAGTAATAAGGGAATAAATTTTTTCCATATATGACTAAAAAACACTACACTAAATAGGTAGATTAGTGTTAGATAATTATAAGATTTGAAAATATTATAGATTTTTACTCTCGACAAAAAAAATTACCAAAGACATTGATTCCAATACTATTGAAAGATTCCCATTTTGACCAATATAGAGGTTAAAAAATTGGTCAACAGTAAAAACTTACAACATGTTTATGTAAAGAAGGGCCTTGTATTTGCTGAATTTCCAAACATACGAATAGCCTCATTTCCAATAACATGTGGACCCTTTTTGGAACTCAAAAAGCAAATGGATCACAAAAAGTTAGTGTTGTCCCACAAATGAAGAGTGTTGAATAAGCTCTTGGGCCCTAAACAATGGCGGAGTTTATAGTGGGAACAAGACAGTTGCTAGAGCTAGTAAAGAAAGGTTGAAACCCGCTTTGAGGCCTACAATTGAAACGCTCTAAGACCATTTCCATCATTGCTCAACAGAAATGATGCACTACTTGCATAGTTGCATCTGGTGCGACCACAATTTGGACGGGCCAACAATCAGTTTTGGACTCCCCTATCGTCAGTTAATTAACTGAACGGGCTAAAAAACCAAGAGCATACCGAATCTACCTCTGAGTCTACCTCGCCAAGTCTGCCACATGACTCCTCACCCCAATAAATACACTTTTATTCATATTAAGCACTTTCTACAAATATTTTTGCCTTTTAGTTGTATATTTCCATCTAAAAACCAAAAACCGGCTTGTAAACGAAACTAACTATTCAATTCCAACTGCTACATGCATCATTTCCATTCAATTCTTTTTGTGAAGAATTTTTTTTGATCATATCACCTCTTTAAGTTAAATTCGAGTCATTCAAGCTATTGTTGAATTTTACATGGGATTCCAACTACGAAAAGAGTAGTTAAAACAATTCACCTTGTATATATAATTCACCATGTATTTTGGATATTTTGTTTTTTCTTGCTCAAACTAAATTTAAGCCATGAATTTGACATCTACTGGATCTTAACTTAATAAACAAAATGAAGTCTAGTTTCAACTCCACTTTGAATTTTTGAAAAACTTTGAAAATTAAGTGTTTAATTCGAGTTACAAGCAAAGGTAGTATTACCATGGTGTAGCCAAAAAAAATTAATTTTAGGTAGTGCATGGATGATTTTCATTTACTCTAATGTTCTTCATTGTAAATTTACACCTTGGGTAAGAAAAATTGGAATTTTTGAGTACATTTTGTAATTGATGTGAGTTTTCTTTACAATCACTTCAAAAAATCATAGTAATTTCAAATTTTCACCAATTTTGATGAAAAAATCATGATTTGTAGTAAACACATGGCTTCATTTACTAAGAATAAAAATTTGAATAATTTTCTTAACTATAGTGGAAAACTGAATGTGACATGTATAGAATGATTCCATGATCATGGGCCCTAATATTTTGGGATTAACAATTTCCAAGTTTTCGATAGCAAGTACCATTAGAGTAAAATATGGTCAAATGGAGCTTCAAAAAATCCCAAATGTAAATCCCACTGCTTGTTGCAATAGGTTAAAAAATACAAGAATACAATAAATAAATGGTAGTCCAACCACTCCAAAATATCCTCCAAGAATGCAAAAAAGACTCAAAAC
Source organism: Pohlia nutans (assembly GCA_022496805.1). Taxonomy (NCBI): domain Eukaryota; kingdom Viridiplantae; phylum Streptophyta; class Bryopsida; order Bryales; family Mniaceae; genus Pohlia; species Pohlia nutans. The sequence goes on along the minus strand of CM040095.1, from coordinate 10,627,511 downwards.
CTTCACTTCCGTACATAAAGAGTCAACCATATCTTCTACCTTGCGAGCATCTCCACGGATGTACCTCTTTATAGCGACATCAGCCCCCATCCTCGCTGCAACTGTGATCGAAACTTGAGAAGCTCCAGCATAAAGAAGACATTGCATAAAGAAGACATTCAATGGCTCCATGCACATCTTTTTGCTCAACGTTGTGTCCACCAGTCATCAAGTCGACAACAACTCCATATTAGCCAAATACTTCGAACGCAAATACCTCCCCTTTCCTCCTTGATGATAGCCGCTTCCGTGCATAGCGCTTGGTCTTCACAATCTCTTTAAAAGGCCTCTACAATGTAAATACGGGTACAAGGTAGAAAAGAAGCTCCATCATCTGCGTCCCATTTCCTAATGCAAAGCGTCAATCATTGGCAAGATCGCGCAACACCATTGGCAAGTACATCTACAAAAACAAGTTCACCTAGTCTGCCATAGTGATTCACAAGAGCACAAGGAGAGCGAAAGAAGAATGCAAAAAGAACACAAATGGAGAGGAAAAAGAGTACAACACGAGTAAAAGAGGAGCACAAACAAACCCCTTGAGAATGTGTAGTTTCTATTATAACGGCAAGACATAAATCTTAAATGATATTCATTCCTTAAAATAACACTTTTCAACCCGATTGGGCCCTTCTTTTTAAGTAAAATACCAATGTATGTCAGTGTTTTATTTTATTTCATAAATTACATAAAAGAATGTTTTATCACGTGCATCTCTCAAATCTAAGAAGAATTGAGATGTGATAGCCGTTTGATAACTACACTCTGTCAAATCTAAAAAAAATTAACAAGTGCTCTCTAGCTTGTAATAATTTGTCATGCCCATGACTCATGACATATAATTGTCACTATCACATTGATGTAGGTTGCATTTACTTTAAACACTCACTTGAATTTAAGCACTCACTTGAATTGACACTGCGAGGTCACCCTATTTGTTGAAAATCCCACGTTATAAAAATCTTCTTTTCCAAAAAAACCTACTTTGACAGTTGACAAATTATTATAGACAATGTATATCAGTTTGTTGTGTTTATAAATTATATAAAGAGTTTGTTGTCATAAAATAATTAAATATACAATTTTATTCAAACATAGTTTACCTAGTCTGCCATAGTAATTGACAGGAGCACAAAACAAACACAAAGGAGAGCAAATAAACCTCCAGAATTATGTAGAGTTTCCAATAGAACAAAAAAACATTATCAACTTCATTGGGCCCTTCTCTTTAAGTGAAATACTAGTGTATGTGAGTATTATATTATATTTCATAAATTCCATAAAGGTATATTTTATGGCACCTGCATCTCTCAAATATAAGAAGAATTGAGATGTTTTAGCTATGTCACAACTATTATCTACCAAATCTAAAAGGAATTGAGACATGATAGCCATTTGACAACTGCTCTCTGTCAAATCTAAAAGGACTTGAGACGTCATAATCATATGACAATTGCTCTCTATCAAATCTGAAAGGAATCCAAGCGTCATAGCCATATGACAACTGCCCTCTGTCAAATCTAAAAGGAATCCAGACATCATAGCCCTATGACAACTACTCTCTGTCAAATCTAAAAGGAATGTCACATCAACCCTGTAAATCTAATTATCTTCAAGTGCGATTTACTTTGTACTTGAATTGACTATATGTCTATATCTCCGCACTGTTAGATTCAATGACGTTAAATTGACACTCATTTGTTATACTCGAGGTTGCCCACATCAACCCCATGAATCTAATAATCATCCAATGCGATTTAGACGGTACTTGAATTGACTATATCTCCGTACTCTTTAATTCAATGATGGTGAATTGATAGTGATTGGTTATAAGCCATATTGCTGACATCAACCCCATGAATCTAGTTATCATCCAGTGCAATTTAGGCTGTACCTGAATTGACTATATCTCCGTATTGTTTGATTCAATGACATCAAATTGACACTGATTGGTTATACTCGAGGTTGCCCACATCAACTCCATGAATCTAGTTATTATCTAGTGCGATTTAGGTTTTACTTTAATTGACAGTATCCCTATATTTTTGGATTCAATGAGGTTGAATTGACACTCATGAATTGCTTATATGCCATTGTTTGATTTACTTTCAAAATTGAAAAGTGAGTTGAAATTGGGTGCTCCAACCCTTATCTGGATATTTTTGGTTTGTGAAACAACATAACATTCAATAGCCTTCAAAGAGACTACCTTTTAGTTTCATCCACCTTTATATACAGAGTGACTAGTGATTTCTAATTGAATGAACTATTGAATCAAATAAACAATGAAAAAACATTGTTGAGTTGAGAATGAATCAAATAAACAATGAAAAAACATTGTTGAGTTGAGAATGAATCAAATAAACAATGAAAAAACATTGTTGAGTTGAGAATGAATCAAATAAACAATGATTAAACATTGTTGAGTTGAGAAAGAATCAAATAAACAATGAAAAAAACATTGTTGAGTTGAGAATGAATCAAATAAACAATGACAAACACTGTTGAATTTTGATTGAATGTGCTTTCCATTAGTGTGCACCATGGTTCCTTGCTCTTGCTTAATGCCACGTGCCCCCATAGCTACTGATTTTATGTGGAATATCCGACATCATTTCATCGGGGATGAAATGATGTCGGATATTCCAGATCATTCTGTTGGAGGGAGGGAGTACTCACAAAGGCTACTGAATGTTATGAGGGTCACTGTCTCGAGTAGGTGGCTAAGTGAATGGTCTCACCTGCAAGTTCTCCTACTGACCCCATCACGTGTAGAAAAGCATGGTTAAATAATATTTTGTCCCACACCATGGTTAAATAATATTGGGGGATGAAATGATGTGGGATATTCCACATCATTCTATTGGAGGGAGATAGTACTCACAAAGGCTATTAAATGTTATAAGGGTCACTGTCTCGAGTAGGTGGTTGAGTGAATGGTCTGACCTGCAGGTTCTCCTACTGATCCCATCACGTGTAGAAAAGCATGGTTAAATAATATCTTGTCTACAGTGCAGTTCACGACGTGCCCACATCAACCCCATGAATCTAGTTATCTTTCAGTACGATTTAGGCTGTACTTGAATTGACTATATCCATGTACTGTTTGATTCAATGACGTTGAATTGACAATGTTTGGTTATACACTAGGTTGTCCACATCGATCAAATGAATGAAGACATGATAGCCTTATTACATCTGTTCTTTGTCAAGTCTAAAAAGAATCAGGACGTCATAGCCGTATGACAACTGTTCTTCGTCAAATCTAAAAGGAAATGAGATGTGATAGCCGTATGACAACTCCTCTCTATCTAATCTAGAAGGAATTGAGACATCATAGCCATATGGCAACTCCTCTGTGTCAAATCTAAAAGAATTGAGATGTGATAGCGATTTGACAATTGTTCTCTGTCAAATCTAAAAGGAATTGAGACGTGATAGCCATATGACAATTGTTCTCTATCAAATTTAAAAATAACTGAGATGCAATAGCCGTACGACAATTGCTCTTTGTCAAATCTAAAAAAAACTGAGATGCAATAGTTGTATGACAATTGTTGTTTGTCAAATCTAAAAAACATTGAGATGCCATAGCCGTATGACAACTGCTCTTTGTCTTGTAATATTTTTTCATGCCCATAACTTATGACATATAACTATCACCAACACATTGATGTAGGTTATATTTACTTGATATTGTCTTGAATTAACAGTGTCAAGTCACACCAGCTGTTAGAGAATCCACGTTATGAAAATCTTCCTTTCCATAAAAATCTACCTTCATAGTTGGCAATTTTTTTGTGTGTATATTATATTGTTATATTATATGGTATTTATATCTCACTCTCTATGAAAAAACTAAAAGGGCTAAAAATAGTCATTGTGGACCCTATATAATTTTTTGAGGAGTGTGATGAGATCTACATTTTAGTGACATTTAGTTTTAGCCACCCCAAAAAATAATTTTATTTTTAGCCCTTTTAGTTCTTTCACGAAGGGTGAGATATGATATATGTTAGAAAATATTCTTTATAGAAATGGATATTTTATCAAATTATTTTGAAAGTAACATTTCAAAATAGAACTACAAATGAATTACAAGCACGAGGAGTTGAGCACGATAAAATAATCACATAAGTACCCCATTGAAGACTCAAGACATCAAACAGTGAATGCCTAATCGCATTTTTAAATATGAGAAAATAAAATAAGATCTACTAGTGTGCAGTAGAGAGTGGATTTCCCACAAGATGAAAGTACCAATTGTATCCATTTAACAATTTTGCCTAAATGTACTAATAATGTATGTTTATCTTTTAGAATATATTTCATTGCCACAATTCCATCCTCATGTACCAATAGTGTATAGTTTGTGTTCTAGAATATACACCACTATTATATGACGAAAAGTTAAGGGATCTATTTGGTATAATTATATATGTTTACCTTGTTTATAATTTGTTCACCCTTTTCCTGTGCAAAGAATTGGTTTTGATCCGCATAATCGTTGCACCTTGTTAGGAAATTGACAAAACGGTTATAATCTTCAGTTTAAGATGAACTCGTCATAAAATTTAGTTTTCAAAATTTTATTGTTTTTTCCACTTTCCACGTCATAGATAGTGTCTAGGATATTGATTCTTCTAAAGAGGAGAAAGGTGTGACTCTTAACCTACTAAAGAATGTTATGCTTAAGATCTATTTGAGTAAAGAAGAATCTATTGTCCTATCTCTTTGTTTGCATTGTAGTTAAGTTGTATCGTAGCCAACCATAAGGTCAACAACAAATAATTCTAAAAAGAGAAATGCATGTCTTAAGGAAATTATGTTTTTAAAATTTTTGTTATTCTTTAAAAAGATGAACAAGAGAATCCTTCAAAGAATCCACTGAGAATGTTTGGACAAAAAAATTAATCATTTCCCAAGAGCTCCTGGGCCAAATACAGTAGACAAAGACCTGCCAACATGTGTGGAAGAGACATAACATTTAGTGGCCTTTAAAAAGGCTCCCTAATAGTTTCATCCACCTTTATATATGGAGTGACCAGTGATCTGTAATTGAATGGGCTATTGAATTAAATAAACAATTCACATGACACTATTGAATTGTGACTGAGTGAGTGCTTTTGATTACTGTTCACTATGGTTTGTTGTTGTTGCTTAATACCACATGTCCCCATAGCTACTGATGTAATATGGAATATTTCACATCATTTTATTAGGGGAAAGTAGCAATCACAAAGGATACTGAATGTTATGAAGTACGGTAGCTCATTTAGAAACCTCGTTATTCTTTTTACAACAAAGAAGTGTGCAACTTAAACATAGAGAAAAAAAAAGAAAGAGAAAATATCCTACATAATTACTTAGAAAATACCTCTTTTCACACCTATTTTACTATTCATTTTCACTTACACTTTACTTTTCTATAAAAAGAGACCCTCTTAAGTCTTAAATCATAGGGAATCTAAAAAGGGTCACTTGGAAAGTTTGTTCAATTAATGTGAGGATTGATTAATTGCAAGTGGGCACAGAGTCAACTGTGTTCTACATCAGTAAACTGGGGGCAGGCAAATGTAATCTGGATTTCATGTGAAAATCATGCGACATCATTTTGACATGGACCTCATGCAAAGCTCATGCACCATGTAATATTCAGTCTATGTTGTACTGGCAAGCACAAATTATTTTTTTATTTTATTTATTTTTATTGACACAAAGGAGCTAAGCACTAGTTATTTTGATGATTTATGTCATATTAACATAGAAATTACGCCATCATTCTAATGTAAACTCCGGCAACCATAGACCTCATGTGATTTAACCCTTTAAGGTCCCAATTCAACGTTGTTTCAAAGAAACGTTATAAAATGTTAGATGAATACCAAAAATTGAGTTGATGTACAAAGCAAAGTTGTAAATGTCAACGTGAAGATCACATCTGTACGGTTGGATTTATCATGGTTTTTATTAAGTATTTTTAATTATTTTTGCAAGGTTTTCTCTTGAAATTCGATTAAAAATCCCACATCAACACCAAAAAAATTTAAAATATTGTAATGAAATTGGAATAACATGCTCTATGAGATGGTATGGTTTCCATTATTTGATTCTACTTATTTTGGAAAATCATGTTTTAGGTCTCACTTTTTGAACTAAGAATGAAACTTGACATAAACCAATTGTGTGATTTTTCCAAAAATCATAATAACCCATTTTAAATATCCAAACTGTACAATAGATAGTAAACTTGCACAAGAACCAAGAGAAATTTATTTGGATGAAAAATGTCCAATTCAGATGAGGATCCAATAACTTGAATCTGTCCATCATCCAGATATTGGACGCAGGAGCGTTCAGGGGTTAAGTGTCAAGGTCCATGCCAGTTCTAATGGCAATGAATTCAGGCTTCATACCATTCTCACATCAGAATGATGCCCCTTGTTTTTACTGATGTATGGTACAATACAAACATGGCAAGCTTATTGATGACAAACCAGTTTTTAATGGAGACGACCTCACCTCACGTCATCATGCTAAGTTATGTTGTGCACCTTTTGGGTGGCCATGCACATGAAAGATGCAGGGTTTGACAATAAGTTGCCCATTTTCATCATTCTGCTAGATACAGTGACTGCCAAAACTGAGTACAGAAAAACATAGTTTACCTTTAGTCATTCATATATTATAATGTGATGCATTTAATGTCCAATCAGTTAACGGCTCAAGTATACATGCATGTAAATGATGTGGCTACCAAATTACAAGTCCAGCAATGCAAGATAATTTGAGAAAGATCCAGATCAAAGTAAATTAGCTCCAAAACTCACTTATGCTCACACTTGGATTAAGCAATGAATGCTACAAATCTGACATGTACAAGTGGTCTTTTCTGGGTCTGATTTTTTGGGTGAGCATGTTTTTGGCCTTCACATTTATAATGTCTCCCCATTCAGTGCACATCATGTATGCAAATTGAGCAAAATGGTTTCATTGAGATCTCTCTCTGTTGCTAGTAGAAAGCAAGTAGAAGAAGCTACTGTAGAGAAGTTGAGGAGGGGTGAGAGTACTAGAAATGTTGCTAGAGAGTTACAGGTATCCCAAAGTTGGGTTGCAAAATTTCGTAAGCAACATTTGAGTGAATTGAGTGATGTCAATCAAAGTTTTGGTGGTAGGCCAAAAATGTACAGTGCAGTTGATCGTAGAGCTTGTGTCAGAGCAATCACTGTGGGTGGCTTAGAAACTGCACACAAAGTTGGAAATTACTTGAGGGAAGAGCTTCATGTTGGTATGAGCGATAGTACTGTGAGGAGAGTGTTACGAAAAGCAAGTTTGAAATGTAAAGTGAAGCAAAAGAAACCAAAACTTACACTTCTTCAAATTAAGCGACGATTAGAATTTGCTAGACGTCATTGCCATTGGACTGATGATGATTGGGATCGTGTAGTATTCTCCAATGAAACAAAAATCAACCGATTTTGCTCTGATGGTCGCAGTTGGTGTTGGTTTCGTGATGAACAGAGTAGAAGTGCAGGAATGGTACAACAAACTGTCAAGTTTGGAGGTGGCGGAGTGATGATGTGGGGTTGCATGACTTCAAGTGGCCCTGGTATGATGTGTAGGATTGAGGGAAGAATGGATCAGTACATGTATAGAGAAATTTTAGAGCGAGAGTTGATTCATACGCTCCATGCATACGATTTGGATCCTGCCAATTTGATTTTTCAACATGATAATGACCCGAAACATACATCCAAGAGTGTGCGCCGTTGGCTGAATTTGCAAGAATTTGTTGTTTTGAAGTGGCCGGCGCAATCTCCAGACTTGAATCCAATCGAACACTTGTGGGCAACTTTAAAACGCCGACTAAACCAATATGAGAGACCTCCCAAAGGAATGTTAGAATTGTGGGAGCGTGTCGAGGATTGTTGGGCTTCAATTACTTCCAATGAGTGTCAGAACTTGTATAGGAGCATGCCTAAGCGCATTGCAACTGTTATAGCTGCTAAGGGTAGGTGGACAAATTTTTAGCTTCATTCCAGCTTGTGTGAGCAAAACTGAGTTTTAGATTGAATTTTACTTTATTTTTGTTTGTACGTGCATACTTGTGTGTAATAGGCCTCAATTCCATGGAAGTATGACTAATTGCAATGGTAATCCTATGCAATTTATGGTTTCATTTTTGATGCATCCAATTTTCTTACATTGTTTGTTGAATTTCAATATGATGTGCCTGTACTCAGTTTTGGCAGTCACTGTATGTGTCATCTCTTAGATATACAAGGTCCACTTTTTGTTCAGATGAAACTGGAATGGTATGTTGAGTAGAGAATTACCATGGAGTTGTCAAATTCAAAATTTGCTAAGATTTCTCCAAATTTAATTCACAAGTAAAGAAAGGAAAATTTGGGTTTCCCAATGGAAAGGGGTTAATATCTCTTCGAAACTAAAATAATGACACCGTCTTTTTTCCAAAATCTAGCCAGTCCAGGTTTGCAATGGGCTCAGGGGCTGCTTGGTTACTAAAAGCCTCTGCGTCATTGTTATGAGACTCTTTCTTTCTTCGGTTTGCAATCCACCAAGCGTGTGCAGTCCGCTCAGCCTCCTGAAATACTCTCTGAAAGTTCAAAACAACAGTTCTATGAAGTTATTATAAGATCTGCAGCACTGGATACATGCAGATGTCAATAACATCCATGAGTTAGTGAAGTTGACTGATATAATTGCAGGAAAATGCGTGCATGAAAACTGAGAACTCAGCAAAGGCGTTCACCTGCTTGTCGCGAAGCATAAGCCCACTCTCACTCTCCAAGTCAGCAGTGCTGCAAATACCAAGCACAATGCCTAGGAATGTTAAGGATTGCAAGAATAGAAACGGAGTCGATTGTAACGTTAAGGAATGCAAGAATACAGGAGAATCAAGTTTACATCTCTTAAAGCTGTTTTGACACAAAGAACAGCTTATATAGCACAGCAGGTCCTCAATCAAATGAACGCACAATAATACATGCAAGTACCTGAAAGATATCGTGTTTAGAGCATCAGAATTCACCACCATCATCTTTATTTGTTCCCCGACTTCAAATACATCTGTAATATTTTGAATCAGACCATGTGCAATGTTGCTAATGTGTATCAATCCCCTGCACACAAAGGAACTAGACGTTAGTTCTTTCTCAGTTGATTTCCATGCTGGAGTAATGGGGTTTTCAAGTATGCTTCGTTCAGAATCCCAGAACGGAAAGAAGCGCGCTAGGTGAGGACCAAAATCAAAGCCAAACATTGCTTCTTTGCAAACTAGCCTTCCTTTCCTGGGAATCCAAGCAGGTTAACAGGCGTATCCTGACCACCCCCAATGTAACTATGAACCTCTTCAATTTTATTAAACCTATCCTGAGTGATGTGAATGACAAACACGACCAGGAATTCTTCAAAAGAGGGAAATATATGAATTAGAAAACTGTAGTTATTACGTTCAAATACTTGAACAAAAGATTACCAGCCATCAACAACACGAGCTATCCACTACTATTTCCGACTTAAGACAATGTTCACACTCTCAGACTTACGAAGTAAATTCTTAGCAGAGGTCAGTTGAAAGCCACAAGAACTCAGACTGTTTTTATGGTGTATGAAGACAGGGAGTTTGAAATGCAGAGTAACGGTAGGGGATAAGACTTGTACATTATATTTGTCCTGTTAACTTGCACACGAACTCCATACGGAAGAATCCCTATTACTGTACCATTGTGAAGAGACCCAGGCTGAAGATTTCTCTTTACCTGCAAAGATACAAGGGTGTAGATGTTATAATAACAAACATGATTTTCCTCATCTTAGTACAACAGTAGCTCAAACTACTTCTCGCTACCTCTCTAACTTCATGCCCTTGTAGTTCCTTTGCCTCTGGTAAAATTAATTCAGCCCAATTCTGACTGGGAAGTGCAGAAATACAGCACCAACACAAAACCCTATCCAAGTTACTTTTAAATTCGAGAAATGTATCGTTACCGGATAAGAGCCAGAATATGTCTCAAATGTACAGTACAAAATTGAAATATGTAAGAGCCGGTAATCAACTTACCCATGCTTTTCTTTCACTTATAACCAGACTATGGCAATTTTCGTCCGCAAAATTAATAGTCACCCAGAGATTTCTACCAATCTGTACACCATACCTTGATAAGTTCAGATCAACAATGTCTTAGAAATTATATACGGATGAGCATACTGTAAGAAAATAAAACAAAAAAACAGTTCTTAGCCGAGAATCCATCCCACTTACATAGTCTTCTAATATTTTAGGGCGATTTATAAACTCTTTTGCAGGTAAAAAAGCTCGCAATCCCTGCATCCAAAAAGCAACATTTGCCTCAGTAACCTCCACGTTCAATTTACTGCGAAAATCCATCCTTTCCTAGAAGGAGAACAGGCTATCTGCGACGATATTGAGCACTGCTCATGTAATGTTTAAATCATCATCGTTGCGGTCGAGAAACAAAAATCATTGAAGAAAAGCTCAAATTCAAGATAATATAATACCTCAATTTTCGCAATAACACCATATGAATTACAGTCGATGACCTCAACTTGGATGGGCTGTTTCAGCTCTTTGATCTGTGCAGCATACCATAATCAAAAGGTAAGATGCTATTAGACTAACATAGAAAGAGGCAGAAATCCAACATACAAAAAGATACTACATGCTCACCTGCTTCACTCGATCCCATGCAATTCGTTCTGCAGCTTTTCTCGCAGAGAGAATAGGATTGCCGCTCACCGACTTCCCAATCACGATCAACTCAAGTACAGTTCCAATATCAATGAGAAAGAGTGCGGGGTCTTCGTATGCAAAGACCTCCTCGTCATACACCATACAAGGGCGGCCATGAGGTGGCTTCGAAAACGTCTCCCTCACATCAACTTCGTCAGGGAAAATCCATTTGTCGTGCTTAACTTGAAACCGATCCAGAGGAAAAAGCTTGCTCACTTTCAGTTCCCCAAGCTTCGCGGCTCCAATGTCAACATCGAATTTCGTGCGACTACCAGACACCACGACGCCAAGTACACGGTGTCCAATTTCCGGCACATAACACTCGAGCTCATCCGAACCTAATTGAACGGCCGGGGCAGCAGCTATTCCACAGTAATCCAACGATGCGACTCCGGCTTTTTCAGAGCTAAAATGAGGCTTTTCTAATCTATTAAAACCATTGCTGCTAAGCACTTCAGCTATTTCCGTCCCGGTTACATCTCTAACTTCACCGTAACAATCCACAATTGATAAGCGTCTCTCACTTAAGACGTTATCGACAGCAATAGTCTCCCCTAACACACTACTTGATGCTCCATTCTCACCATAACCTACATTCAAATTGATATCAACATTTACGAGTGAATTGTAACCTAAACACTTCAAGGACCTCCCGATGATTTCGTAAGCGCTAGAGCCTCCCTGAGCTCGTCTTCTTGGCGAGATATGACTGCGGCTTAAGGCGAGCCCGGTGCCGGTGGGAGGGAGGGCCGGGTGAACAACAAGCTCGAAGAATCTCAAACCACAGCTCTGCACTGCCATTTCACGAAAACCTAATCGCAAGAATGCAGCACCAGGTTCATATCCACAAGCCGCTCCATCGGCTGCTACGAAACTCCATCAATTGATTTAGAAAATGCGACATTCCCGAGCTTGGAGACGATCATCCTGTCGTCGCCTTGCAAGTGAGCAAGCAAGCGGAGCTCGTTCACACATTCTACGATAGATTTAGAGGGCCACTTCGGAGTCCACGCAATAAGCTTCAAGCTTAGAGTCGGCTAAACTAGTGGCTAAATTAGATTAACTTGGCTAAACCAGTGGCTAAACTAGATTAAGGGCCGCTTCACACTATGGCCGTCTAAGTCGATAGGCCGTGGGATTGAGAGTCCAAACTTTGTTGATAGTCCAAAGAAATCTACTGAAAATAGGCAATAAAATACAGTTTTCATTTTTTATGAAAAGAAATCGACGGCCTCTCAACCATAGTTTGGGTTTCCATTCTTGTCGGATCCAAACTTCCTCTCAAGAGGTTGTTACCTTGGTCAAAAAGTGTTGCCATGTAAGCATTTTGGAGGTCCACGGTCTTTGGACTTTGGCCTCTAGTGTGAAGGGTCAAGAGGCCGAACCCACGGTTTCTTGCAATTTGATTGGTGGAAATCAATGGCCTCTCGATCTTCGGCCATAGTGTGAAGCGGCCATAGTGTGAAGCGGCCTTAACTTGGCTAAACTAGTGGCTACACTAGATTACCTTGGCTAAACTTGGTTCATATTTAGGACGATGTATAGAAACAATTACATTTATCTCATTTGTTATCTACTCTATATTTTTTTTAGAAGTTGACTTCATGCATGTGGAATTCAATTAGAGAAGGGATGATTTGTGAAATTTTTATGCCTCATTTCATGTTGTAGTGATTCATCTAAAATTTTGAAGATTTCAATGTAAAAATGTTCTTGACAAAATCAACTCATAAAATCAAGCAATCAAAAAATCTCCAAAAATCACTGCACTTAAAGTATTACATTTCAACCAATTATAACAAGTTTCATTCACAGATTGTCAATATCTTATTTGTAATTCAATTACCAAAAGAAAATTGAATTTTAAGTTTCAAGTTTTATATGGAAATATTGATGATAGAATCATAAATCTACAACCATATGAAGAGAATTTAAAATTCATAATGTATAACTTTTATTTGTACATCAAGTTCAAAATATCCCTTTTAGTTGCATTTTATGAGGTACTTTTGAAATTCTCCAAATGTGGAGAGGGGTGAAGACGTTTAGGAGTTAAGTTTAGTCTTGCCCACCAGAGTCTCTATCCCAACAGCTATCATCCATTTATTATAAAATTTCAAAGTTATTATAAAAAATTCCTTCTAAATTTGATTACAACCAAGATGTTGATAATTTTGAGTAAAATTTGTTGTAAAGGATTTGAAATGAAATACCGTACTCTTAAACGAGCTCTTAAAATGGTGATTTTTTGAAAATTTTGTGTTCCTTCAATTTATGAACTCATTTTAGCAAGCCCACTTTTGAATTAAAGTCAATGCAATTTTGGTTTAGTCAACTGCTTGACATACTTCCACATTTGTAATATATATATATATATATATATATATATATATATATATATATATATATAAATATAAATGTACTTTAGTAATATCAAATCCAACCGTTAGATAAGACAACTTCATAAAGTATTTTCAAAAAATTGAATGAAGTAATGTGAGTGTAGTGTGAGTTGGAATCTGTATGTTGTTCAGAAATTGAACGGTGGGACGTTTAGGGGTTAACCCTGATGGAGGCCAAGGCCATTGAAAGTATGTTTCAATGGGGTCCTACAAACAAGCTGCTCGCAGCTATAGCACACTGGCAAGCCCCCTCACCCGCCCTCCAGTCTGATACCGTAGTACCATAGCCAGGTCACCACTCCACAAACTAATATTAATATATTTTGAAAAATAAAGTTCTTCAAAAAACGAATTTTTTAAAAATCATTTTTGAGCAAAAGATGATTAAAAATGGCCAAAAATAGCTTTGAAATAGCAAAGTATAGCTAAAAAGAATTTATTCTTTTTTCATTTCTTGGTCCTCATACACTATTTGGATTTTGATTCTTTACAACTAATCCTTTCTGACTTACATGATTCTATGTGACTCAATTTTTTTTAAAAAGAAGTCGTTTTGGATCATTTAAGCCACAAAAAAACCAATTATAAAGAACCAAAATCCTACTAGTGATAATTTTTGATCTCATCGAGCTCTGATTTTCAGGGTCTCTTGTGATTGGCCAATTTCGTTATTATAGTGTCTATTCCCGAGAGGGGTGAGTAGTTTTGTCCCAATGACCCAATGTCCTGTGGACTTTAGGTCATTGCCATTACGAATAGACACTTTATTCACGCCGGCCCTGAACAAGGACCGGTGTTTCTATCTATCTATCTAATAATTTTCGGTTCTTTATTTAATTTTTAATTTTTCTTTTGACGATTGAGCTATGATTCTATGGTTTAGAACCATTTAAAAAAATATTTGGTGCTCATCTGCGAGGGCAGACGATCATGTATGGTAAGGTGTTCAATAATGGCTCAATTTTCAGCACGTGAAATCAACAAGGATGTCACTAGTACAAGCAATTTTTGTGCATGGGGAAAATTAGTAGAAAGATAGAGCAAGTGGAATCATCATTTTTGGACTCTTCTACAATGAGTTATGAATTTTTGAAATTGGAAATATAGGTGTTCCTAAAATGGTACCCTAAAGTGACACCCTATAATGTTTGCAGTAAGTACATGACACTATTGCATGGGGAAGCTATTATGTACCTCTGAGTGAAGATTACTAGAGCTCCATAATGGGACCTGCTCCATTTTAGATCACTCTACCATAAACCGGCTCTGATGAGAGTTAGCAAAGCTTTGGATGAACGAGCTCATCCATCAGGCTGTCCGTCTAACGTGGCGCTCATGTCCTAAGCCAAGTAGGGACCCCTCCACGTGGCACATGTCACCATCATAATGCCCTGTCCATCTCGCCCCCGCCCACGCCGTCGCCCTTATATGAACCAGACACTTGCCTTCTCTTTCAGTCTCGCAGTCATCAACCGAGGTACAATTTTCCGCTACTCTCACTTTCTTCTTACACTAGTGCTTATCAATTTCATTTTTGTGCTGCATGTTGCATTTTCTCGGCCGTTTTCTGTTGCATGATCCGTCGAGTTCATGCATCTGTTGAAATCCCCAGAACTGGCATGGCTCTCTGGCATATCCTGCTTTTTTCATTTCTAGCTTGAGTTTTAAGTACTGTTAGAGAACTCTTGCTAGAATGTAATGAAGAGTTTCCGTTCTCGTTTCTGGAGGTTATTATGCATGATAGTTTTCGATTTAAGTAAAATTGGCTTTTAATTGAACGTTTTGGAATAGGAACTTACGAGTTGTATGTTTCTTGGCCAGCTTATTTGCAGTTCCCGTTGGACGGTTTGAGGCATTTTTATCGTCTGTTAATTGCGAAAGAATTGAAGATTTGTGCAGTCTGAGGTACTTCATTTACATGTGCTGTTGAGAATTGAGCTCGGGGGTGCACTCTACATTATATTTGAGAATCACGCGCGTTCATGACCCCCTCTAAAAAACCCCTTGTATACGAGGGGTTTTATATCTAAAACACTTTTGTATACAGATATATTACATCCTAAATATATGTTTAATGTATGTATACGTCAATATTTTTGTGTGTATACGTAATACGGCAATGTTCAAATTAATATCCCTCCTGTGCACTCACGTTTACTCGTACATGCTTCAGTTCATGGTGGTGTAATTGTTTTCTTATGAAATGAGAGCTTTCTTCTTGAGCAGAAGAGTATCAGAGGGCTGTGGAGATGAATACTTCTTTTTCTTTGGGTTACTAAGGTCAATTCTCGTATTCTGCATGTATGTGCGATGTGTAGGTTCGACTAAATGGATCCAGCTCAAACCTCGAACCAGAGCAGGATCGGAATCGAGGGACGTGGAGGGTCTAAGATTCCCAACTTGGTTTCAAGAAATTCCTTCCGATACGTTTTCGTGGGAGGCATGGTTGCTGCTGGTAAATATTGCTCTTCTCCTTTCTTGCATGCTTCTCTGTGTCCTTCTCGTAATTCTGCTCAGTGCTCTTTTGTGGAAGAGGAGGGATTCTGAAATTAGAGTTCTGATTTCTTTAGCAAGTATCGATTCGGTGGCAAGGAATTAATGAGACCATTGGCTGGCTTGTAGGTCTCACCTGGTATGCTTCCTCCCATGGCCTGCTTGGTTCTGCCGGTGACAAAATGAATGCTGCAAGCAGAGGCGGATCTAAGCCACCTTCTACAGCTCACAAAGTAGATGAAGCTCCTTCTGCCACCTCGGCTACCAAGCCATCAGGCCAAGCTCACACTGGTGCAGCTCAAGGACACTCGGAGGGGTTGAAGCCCAAGTAAATTTTGTGTGACTTTGTACATTCGTCTCACTGACATTCTAGGAAAAGATATGAAGCCATGCATAATAAATTCAAGCACGTTTTTGATTGCCAATTTTGTTTGTAGGTTGTGAAGGACGATCCTGTTCTGGCATACAGATAGTATCGCAAACAGATAGTATCGCCTTTGAGTTCAGCTATGATATTCTTTAGATGTCTATCTTCATGAAATGATTCTTTTCATGAAGATAGACACATTGAATCTGTGATTCTTTTCATTGAACAATAATGGAATTCTCGTTGCAGAATCAGAATTCTTGCATATCTTAGATGCCTTAGTTCAACCTTCATGTACTTCTACAACATTGTGATCACAGTTTCCAACTCAGAAGCAGTTACATGGTTCAGAAACACTGTATTATAGTACAATGTATTATCAATAATTCTCAGTGTATGGTGAGTAGGTTGACTAGTTTGTTCTATTTTTGGGTTACAAAGATATCAATAACCGGTGAAGAGTGGACTGTGGAGGTGGGGGTGAGGGGAATAATTCAATAAATTGCATGTAATGTATAATTGTAATTATCTCAATACTATCGTAACTGTATTACACATGTAGCTGGTAACCGTTCATACGTTTCCAGCGTTTGATTAGCAACATTTGGACTCAAGTTATTGATATGAAGGTTTACACTCAAATCTTTTTAATGTGATTACTTTTGGTCCCAACTTTTTCAATATGACATAGTTTGAATGTGTGACAAGTGTGCCACTGTCAATGATAGTGAACATTCCAAGTGAGTAGGATATTATTAAATGTCGTTACAGAGAGGGTCAATATAAAGAGGTTTGAGTTTACTTATCTACCAGTACTGTTGTAGTGTAGCTATTAGAATTTAGTTGGCAATGTTGTCACGAGGATACTCAACCAAAACAAAATCAAGAGTAATATAGTCCATGTCAATGTTCACCCTAATATTTCCTGGAATATGCTTGACATGTCCTCAGAATTTATTGGAAATAAAAAGAATACTTATATACATACCATATATACACCCACAGGTGAAATATCTGATGTCATTTGCAATATCGATATACCCAGACCTCTTTCAAGTCACAGCCTGGGCACCCAGAATGCACATGGAAAATTTAACATCGTGTGACAAAGTATTGTTGCATGCAAAAATGACATTAAAGTATCAGGAATTAACGGACATGTCTCTATCATCCAAAGCTCTAAATACAAAGAATCGATTAACAAAAGTTGACCGTAACTGAAGACTGAGAAGACTAATTGAAGTAATTTGAACCAAAATTGCAAGCAATCGTCCACAAAAATTTCAAATTTAATGTAGTCCCAAGTATGGTACAAACTATCTATCATCCACACTAAATTTTGAGATGTGCATTATTTGAAAATAAAAGTGCCCTACTACAGTTATCAGAACAAGGTTTTCCTAAAATAATGACAAATGGACATTGTACATCATATAGAAATCTCGTCTATCACTTATGAGAATATTGGAGATATTTTAAAAGTATTTTAGAATATCCATTGAACATTAAGAATATTTCCAACATATTTCTAGAGTTTCATCGTTTAGGACATTTCTATATGACTACCTCTTTAGTGAGTGTCAAAGTGATAAAAGAAATTGCTAGTAGTACAATCCTAACAAAATGTGTTTAAAAGTAACCTATTGCCTATGGCACTTAACCCCTAAACGTCCACGCATCCAGTTATTGGATGTTTGTTGGTCAAACCGAATTTTGATCTTGAAAATGACTTTTGTTGCTAATACACCCAACTAAGAAAATGAAGTTTATTAAGTCTAGTTTGTACTCCACTTTTCAAATCTTAAAAATTCCAATTATTGAGTATTTTATTGCTTGTGCAAGCTTTGTAGGTCAAGGTTTGAATTACACTACATATGAATGATGGGATTTTCAGCTTTCGAATTTCAAAATTGAAATAAAAAGTTTCTATGGAAAACATATCATGTGATTCTCCATTGTAATTTGTACCTGCTCCCAAACAAATATTAATTTTTTAAGCTTTTTTGTAATAAAATTTATTTTTTGAAGTATTTGACTTAAAAAATTGTTAAAAATGCCGTATCAAATCAAAAAAATCTGAAAATTTCAAGACTCATAGGAAACATTCAATTCCATGCATGAAAAATATTACAAAATATATTTTGATAAATCTCGAAGGCAAAAATTCAGTAAATTGTGTAGTTTGACTTTCCTACAAAGGAGTGGTACGTTTAAGGGTTAATGGCAAAGTAAAGATTGTGCCACCAACATGAGAAGAAAATCAAACAATCGAACCTTCTAAATCAGGAGGAAAGGCCTTCCAACTTGTAGTCATGTCTCTCTTGTGCATGCAACCAAAGTACAAATTGCCAGCATGAACGGCTTTGATATCCTGCAAGTGATTCTGCAAATCCAAGAGTCGAGCTTCCGACTCCAAATCCAAGATGGCATGAGCATACAATTTGTTCACCAAGTCTATTCCTTCGTGCACCGCTCGCACAAATAACTTCAATTCCCTTCACACTCCATCAACATTGTGATCAAGTTGCAAGGGTTGGAGCCTTCTTGCAAGCTCTCCTTGTGGTAGTAAAGAGCAGATGTCGTTTGCAAACCCCACATGGATAGAAGCTGCAGAAGTTATCTTTTGCATACAAGGATCTGACCTCATGTTACTTGGGTTATAGTGATTGTTGGCAAACTCAACGAACATCAGAACGCACTCTCCACCGCCATTGCTAGCACGAATGACGGTATAAGACTCTTAAGTCTCGGATGCATAAATTGTGGCCTGCTACAATATCAGCATGGCTTGCAAAGTAAAAGGATGGTGGTGTGCAACGACACACTCGGTGTACGTGTTGAACCATTCTGGGTTGGAAAGTTTCCGGCCGAACTCCCACATCATGCATGGTCTCCATCAAGGTACTCGTAGGAGCCTGTTGTTGGCCAAAAACTGCACTCAGATGATCAAGTTAGAGCATCCTCACCGCGGCTATCCCGTATCTGTATTTGGATGAACTTCATCCAGATAAACTTCATCCAGATAAACTTCATCCAGATACTGGAGAAAACCCTCCCACCGCAGTCCCGTATCGGGAAATTTTTGCCGAATTGGATGCCGAATCCTGGAAACTGGCCTCGTTTTGCAGGATCAAAACTTGCTATCCGCATCGCTGTTTTCACCCGATTTTTTTACTTGTTGCTTGCTCACAACCAATAAACGTCCATTGTTTTTTTACTTGTTGCTTAAGCCAGGTTTCCCGAATTACCTTTTGCACGAGTCGCGGTGCGCAGCCCGCTCATGCATCTGGAAAACGGGAAAGGTCTCATCCCTTTCCCGATCCCGAAACCCTCATTGCGGTGAGGATGCTCTTATTCTTGCATTCTCTGAGGACTCCCACGAGCACTCACAAGGCACCTTGACACATTCACCAGGTAGTAAATGGTACAAGAATGATGGTGAATTCTTGGTGAACACTTGCTAAATTGAACAACCACTTGCAGCACATATGGTTCCCTTGTGTTGATTCCCCCATGAGTGCCACTTTTCCCCGTGATTCATATGGTTCCCCTGTGTTGATTCCCCCATGAGTGCCACTTTTCCCCATGATTCATATGGTTCCCCTGTGTTGATTCCCCCGTGAGTGCCACTTTTCCCCATGATTTCGAGTTTTGACATGTGTACAAAACCACCTGTTAAAGCTTAGTCACCTACTTGTAGAAGGAAAGTTTTAACAGGTGTCAAGTTCTGAAGCTCAGAGGGGAAAGTGGCACTCACAGGGGAATCACACAGGGAAACCATATGAGACCCCTGTGTTGCAAAACTTGCTATAATCTGGAGTCTGGCAGTAATATTTACTTGGCAGTGAATCGGTCAAGGTTCCTTATGACTGCGGTGGATGCCGTAGTGGTCCAGAAGAATTCGAAGCTCATTGGGGTTGTCGAAGAAAAGATCGTCCAACAAGCATATTGAAGGGAGAAGGCGACAAGACGGTCCAGGCTGATTACTCCAGGGTGCACGTAGCTGGCTAAAGAACGGCCTACAAGTCAATAGGAGTTAATTAAAGGAATCATGGATGTTCTGATCATAGCGCTCCACGCACTGCTTCAAGAGCTTTTCTGCTTTATGCACATGCTTAGACTGCTGCAATGGCGGGAGGCCTTGATCGAATGGCCATCGACAGCAATGGCGGAAGCTCATCGTCAGCCGTTTTGGCTGCTGAAACTGGATCCACGCGCTCCATTGTAGCCAGCGTTTCAATATGTGACTTGACAGCAAACAAGGTAAATTTAATTCAGAGCTTAGCCTTCAAAATCGACTCCAGCATACAACACTGCGAATGTCGTGTAATACTCAAGGAAGAAAGTTGCAAATTCCCCGTGAGTGCCACTTTCCTCCGTGAGAATTGCACTTTCTCCGTGTTGGATTTTTCCCATTGGAGAATCCAACATATTCTTCCATGGAAGATCGAAATGGGCTACCTATATAACAGCAACGATTCATACACAAGATTCAGATATGCTGATGTACTATTAACCGATCATAAAAACCAAATTAAACCTCTGGAAACAGAAAAAAATAAAAATAAAAACCATTTGTTCTCACTTGCAATTGATACCTTACTACGTGCAGAAAACGTCAGATGAGATTGCAGTGACCACAAATGCACAGCAACGTTTGCTGCTATCAATCTGTGGGATACCATCAACAGGTCTCCGCATGCAATCCTTTAATTTCCTCCTACGCTGAGAGGACTTGATCAACTAGAAGATAAACAACGTCGTGGATATGACAGCCAACCGATCAATCGAGTGTCTCAGGTTCAAAGCGTCTAGCTAGTAAATCGATCACTGGGTACAGTCTCTTAACCCCTAAACGTCCCAGGGTATCCCAAAAATTGACAGTTTGAGAAAAATCATTATAAAGTGCTATTTAGAGGAATATTTCGGAATTGTTATACAAATGAAAGTTGTAGATATTGAATTTTGGGTTCTATTCGTATGGTTAGATTCACCAATGCCATCACTGATATTTTATTATAAAGATTCAAAGTTATAATCAAAAATTCCTTCTAAATTTGATTTCAACCAAGATGTTGATTTTTTTTTAGTAAAATTTGTTGGAATGGATTTGGAATGAGATACTCTTGAAATGGTGATTTTTTGAAAATTTTGCAGTGTTACTTCAATTTATGACCAAATTTTAGCAAGCCCACTTTTGAACTAAAGTCAATGCAATTTTGGCTTGGTCAACTCCTTGACATACTTCCACTTTTGTAATATAAAAAAATGTACCCTAGTTACACCAAATCTAACCATTAGATAGGACATCAACTTCATAAAGTATTTTCAAAAAATTGAATGAATTTCATTTATGAAGTAATGTGATTGTAGTGTGAGTTGGAATTTGTTTGTTGTCCAAAAACTCGACGCTCAAATGTTTAGGGGTTAAATACCAAAATAGATGTTGTTTTCTATTGTGCTCATACAAGCACTGGTTGATCGATTATCACTCTCAAGCCCTGATTGATGAATGACCATTTTCACTCACTAAATGATCATTGTCATGCACGGATTGAAACTATGACAAAATAACATATGATGTCAATTGGATGGTTTTTTAATAGTGTTTTTGCCTTTTATATTGGAATGATGCTTGAATGACAATATATAGTGAAGTTTGTTGTTACAAGCTATATTTCAATAGCCTTCCAAATTTGAGATGTGGTTAT
Organism: Pohlia nutans; assembly: GCA_022496805.1. Taxonomy (NCBI): domain Eukaryota; kingdom Viridiplantae; phylum Streptophyta; class Bryopsida; order Bryales; family Mniaceae; genus Pohlia; species Pohlia nutans. The sequence continues at coordinate 10,605,725 of CM040095.1, read as the reverse complement.
TTGTAGGTGCCTTCAGCAACTACCACCCAATCCAACCAACTATTATCTTCAAGGAATACAAAATCAACCAGTCGTCATCTAATCATATATTTTTACAAGTGGACAAAATTGGGATGTCAAGGATGTAATTCATGGTACTTTTGTGGAATTTGTACATGTTGAGAAAAACAACACGTAAATGACACAAGTAGAATGTGACCAAAGTGTTTTTTTTTTTAAACTTTTTTGAACCAAATTTGACACCAGTGTGGTGGCACAATCACAATGGTTTAAATTAATGTGGACGACCCACCCTCCATTGTGTGCATTTATGACTATATAGTAATTAACTTTTCAATTTCAAAATTCATATAAATCACATTTTACTTAAAAAAAAAAAAAAATTCCATTTAATTCCACTCCCATATTATATGGCTATGGTTATAATCACTTATATTTCATTTTTGTTTAATCTTAAAGAAAATAATTTGTTTTAATGTATGAAACTCTTGTAGCTCTTTTAACAAGAAATCCAAAAATGTGTTTATATATAGAAACTAAATATTCTTCGAGGACAATAAGAGCATAAAAAATCTAATCATATGATTTTTTTAATACATGTAGAATAGACCAAGCTACCCAAATTTTTGGGCTTTTTAATAAAATTTTAAAATTGTGTTATTATAAATAAAACATTGCCAAAGACTTTTAATTTTAATTTGAGGCAACTTTGCATATGGATTTTTCAAAATTATGCATAAGTGTTTCAATTCTTTATATACCTTGTGGAACTTTTCTTAAATAAATATGCAACTCAACATTTCCTAAATCTCATTTTATTTAATTTGATCTTTACCTAACTTTTTGGTCCTTTTATTTTTATATAATTTGATATAATTTTTACAAAAGCCGTCCCTTAGGCCATTTTAATGCCGATGCCCTAACGTTCATGTCTATCTTTGAAAAATGTCAACTATTTTGATGTGATATTTTAAGTACGTAGGTTCTAATGATTTGACTTTAAACACACATGTGAGTATGTTTAGGGATTTGGGGTAAAGTGAATCTCAATATAGATATAGAAATTAATTTTTTTCCAATTCAGAATTACTTATCCTATCAGAGTTAGGTACAAAAATTTTACAATTGCACAAAATGTACAATCTAACTATGTAATAAAAAAAAAGTCAACAAAAAGCAATGGTATATTTCAAGTGTCATTGTCAATCTAGGCCTCGTTGTCAATCCATACTTACTTTAGACTTTCAAAAATCCAATCTAGGCCACACCCAATGAGGCACAACTAATTTAAACTCATGACTATGTATCTAGTGAATCACCTCAAAAAGGAAAATAAGGTGAGGGGGATTTTTGATGTAACATCGGGCTTGTACATTATTGTACTAGATTAGACAACTTTAGCAGTCAAGTTCCTATGTAAAGAATATGTCACGTTTGGATTTAGAGGTCAATTTATTATTGATCTCTATCTCTGTACTTACTACCTACTTGAGTGATTGGTGAAGTCCACTGATGTCCTTCCAATAATGCGTCAATCATTGAACTCCTTCTCAACTTGGGACAATCATATAATTAGATCACTCCCCATTAAACTCTGCCACTTCACGCAAGTGACCCCTTCACATCACAAAACACTTGCTAACTTAGGATTATTAATGCTACCTCGGATTTAAACCCTTCCAATATACAAAAAGGGCTGCTAACTAAATTTGAACTCTGCCATTTTACATTATATCATCATCAAACCCAAAACCCTACCAACGTAATAGTCTTCTTCCTCTTTTCGCGTAGAGGCCTCCAATTTCAGTTTTGAAGTTCTCCCAGTTCTTTTTTTATGCTCCCAACACACTTGCCAATCTCGCAGGTGTTGCGCCATTCGCTCACTTGCCAATCTCACATGTTGTTTGTTGTTGCATCATTGTTGCCTTTGCAATGTGCACCTTGTTTTTATTCTGCTTCTTCACTTCTACGGCTCAGTAGTGCATGTTAGTTGATTGTAACCAACACACTCCAAAAAACAATAGAGAAGTTGGTTCCTCAAACCTGAACGCGTTCCTTCAAATTTGAAGTGGAGCAAGAAGGTCAGGATTTCTAAACTCTCTACATTTTCCCTATATTGTCGCCATTGTATACGGTCAAATGCATTTTTTTAAAGTAATTTAGGGTACTTAAAAAAATGTAGTGTTAGAGCTGGAACACTACAGTCTTTGGGCCCGTATGTTTTTTAACATGGCGCTTACAAAAACGGACAGAGGGAAGCGAAAGTTGATGAAGTCAGCTACCGCACTCCACATCAATGCTAAGAGAATTTATGCACCAAAGTTTATCCCCGCCAAAGCACGAGACGACACCATAGCAAGGAATTTTTGGACTCAAAGCACGATTGAAGAGGCCACCGGAGTTGAAAGTCCTTCACCCTGGAGGAGAAAGAAGATAGGAGAATCCACGCTAGAGGTAGTACGCAGGGGCAAAGCTTGTACTAAACAAGGTGGGCAAGGAAGTGGGAGGGGACGTGGGCGAGGAGCGAGGATGAAGAATGCGCTGATAAAAGTTCTAGCTATAGTGGATGCGCTCAAGGTGGCAAGGGCGGATGGAGTGAACGCAAGCATACATGTTGCGCCTCAAGGAGATACCATTGAGCAAAGTCACTAGTAGAAATCTTGTCCCTAGAGGCGTCCTCGTTAACGACATGCTGTCCATTTTTTGTCTTTAGGGACTTTGGAAATGACGGAATGTGTTTCCAACATTTTGCGGAGTGAACTGCAGTGGCGTGTCACACCCACGTCGACCCGGGGTTTACTCAATGAAAAACCTTTGTACTAAATTACCTCCCGAGTCCGTGGGGGCCTTTGTTTACCAGCCCAATGGGGATGCCGCTTTGGCAGAGCAGGCGGGAGGGCGGCCACTTCTGCATGCACTCATTTGCGCTTAGTGTTGTGCGTGAAGTGCTTTCCTTGCGGAATTGTTGTGGTATGCTTAGAGGATCCGAACTATGGTAAAGTTCACCCTGATTGCGAGGGTGACGGACGGCTCACCACTCGCGGAGGAGTTGGACGATGGCCGTGACCAGAAGGACATCGAGTTTTACAAGCAGCAGGCGAAGTAGCTGTGCAGAGAGCTTTCTCGGCGTCAGCATGAGGCCCCTCGGATGTTTGTCGAGACGGGACCTTATTTTTTCCAGTATTTCCTACGTTTCTCTTTTTAGTCCTATTCGGGTTTATCGTGAATTTGCACAAGTGCTGATCGGATCTGATTGTTGTTCCATCTACCACCGATTACAAATCATCTCTGCCTTTGCACGTTTTTCTGCTCTCAATTCCTGCAAATTCTAGGGTTTCACACATACCCCCATGACTACAGTAATAGTCATTAACGAGGACGATTGGGGCGGTCTCCCCATGACTTCTGCATTTCCACAGACTCCGTCAACCTCATCAAGGTCAGTTTCAATGGCTTTCATTTCTTTCAGTTTCGGTTATTGTTTGCCTTTCCTCGTCTCAGTCATATTTTTGGAGAGCAACAACAAACGTTTTTATTTGCCACGATCTCGTGGTGTATTGATTTTCTTTTTCTATTTCCTTTGTAAGACGCTCGTTGTTAAAGTAGTTGTTTATTTATTGGCAAGAGAAATAAGAATTCAATTGAATTAGAGGTTGTCGGTCGGTGCGTTTTTGCAGATTTTTCTGATAAGTGTTGAAGCGATGAAAAGCACGGCGTAGGAGCGTTAATCTCGGTAAGGATTTAAGTTTGGAGTAATTGTTACGCTGTTTGACGGGATAGTGCTCGAGGTTGACGATTTGCGATCAATTTAGGGTTTCAGTAGGGTTTAAGGACTCTGTGTTTCTAAATGTTAATGTTTTATTTTTTATTTTTTATGAGCTCGGCAGGAGGGGCTTAATAGAATTTGATCAAGATGGGTTCTGTAGGGGATGAGTCCCATGATGCTGTTGCGAAGGAAGTGATCGAGAATCTCAAGCCTGAGGTTCCCGAGGCTGGAGGCTTGAACCCTCAACAGGTGAGAGACTCTGTGAAAAATAGTGATGGCTTTGTTCAAGCATAATGAAATGTTTGATTTTTACAACCAAATTGGTACAGTCTACCCTCCATAATATGACACTCAATAATATTGTCATATTATTTTTTCGTGCAATACAAGTCGTTTCTGTGACTAATCCATGTCTGGCACCTTGAAGTAACGGCTTCCCAAACATGTCATAATGGAGGGACAACTGTATTCCAGTAGCTCTTGAAGCAGCGTTTACAAAACTGAGTTCCTTTTACGCAAAATTGATGTTTAGGCAATCAATCAATATGTAACCTTTTGCACAATTTCTTGTCCCCTACTTCTTACCTCTTCACCGTCTAACGTGCTTGTGTGGCCCTGGCATTAGGTTTACGAAGTTGAGGCTCACGAGGCTGAGGTTCAAGAGGATGATACGGATGATCTAGCCACACAGATCCCTCAACAGGTGAGACATTGTAAAAAACAACTGACGGCTCTGACTTATTTTATTCAAGCATAGTTATGTTTGATTTTTACAACCAAACTCGTAGCACTTGGTGTATCATGGACTAACCTTTACAGACTGAGTTCCTTAACTGGTGGAGAAGTTATGGTTAGTCAATCGATTAACATGTAACCTTGTGCGCTATTTCTCGTCCCCACCTGTTTGTAAAAACCATTTTTACCAGTTTTGTTGACTTTCTTGTGTGGCCCTGGCACTAGGTTCACACGGCTGAGGTTGAGGAGGCTGCGGTTGAGAAGGCTGAGGTTCAGGTTGAGGAGGCCGAGGTTCCGGAGGCTGAGGTTCAGAAGTCTGTCGTTCACGAGGGTGAAGGCCAATAAGTGAGACATCGCAAAAATAAAAGTGACGACTTTGACTTGCTTTTTTCAAGAATAATTTTGTTTGATTTTTACAACCAAGTTGGTAGCTCTTGGGTGTATCATGAACTAGCGGTTATAAACTTAGTTAAGGCAATCAACATGACTGGAGTTCTTTAACCCTAAAGGACCAAGAAGCCCAAATTGGGCTTCATGTTATTTTCACAGTTTTGAGTAGGTCCTATTTGGACTTCCTCTTGTTCAGTTTATTTTTTGTCAACACATGCAATGATCTTCACTAGTTCTTGTGATACAAAATCTAGTCCCATCTAAATTATATTTTTCACAATATGATCAATTGAATTTTTCATTTTAAAACTGTGAATCCTTGGGCCCTTATAGGTTTACTGGTGGAGAACATATGTAACTTTGTGCACAAATATGTGTTACCTCTTCACTGTCTGTGCTAATCGGTTGCCTTGCCTATGTGGCCCTGCATTAGGCTCTCGAGGCTGACGTCCACAAGGCTGAGGATCTCAAGGCTGAGGTGGACGCGGTAGCCCAAATGCTCTCCGCTATTATGCTCTCTGCTGTATTGAATTGAATTCGTTCCTTTGTGATTCAATCTGAACTGACGGATTGTTGTGTGGATCGGAACTACAACAGATGCAAAGGGGGACAATAGAGGTTAGTCTTCCATCACACTAAACTCTTTGCTTAATTACATTGAACTTCGAGTTTTAGGCCTTTGATTTTGAACTTTTATTGCCACTGATCAACTGTTTCCACGTTCTTTGCAGGGCCTCAAACCCATTGATGTTCATGTTCATGTTTTTTGTGATTTTTTAATGGCACTCTTTTCGGTTTACTCTATTATCAATTGAAGTTGTCATTTTACAACCATGAATCCTCGGTTAAAACAACACTGTCCGTGTGAACGTGGATATCACCTCCAGACACGGTTTGCCGCGGCGCTGGTATGGCCGCAGGAGCGCATAACTGTGTAGTGCTGCAAAACTCAAGCGGAACACCATGGTTGCTTGATGTGCGAGAGGATGCCTGAGTTTCAAGCAGGTTGTCGAAGGTGCAGCAGGTCAGGGTTTCGTTTCTTTGGAATTGGTCTTTCTATCTCAATTTCAATGCTGTTCTTCTCTCTGTTTTTTCTTACTGCTTGAAATAATTGAACTAAGTCTTGTACCTATCAGTCAGCGAAATAGGGCTGGCCATCTGCATATATGGACTGCTCCGATTATTTTTAGAAATGCATCAACTGATGAATGTTTTGCAATCCGTAGTAATTGTGTATTAGCTATACGTGTATTTTCACAGGGAGTGAGTGTTATCAGTTAGCTTCTGATTGAAGTAGAAGGTATGTGAGATCTAGGAAGTGGAAAAGCTTCATAGGGCGAAACTGACGTGTTTTTTAGGGTTTAGTGGCGATTATAATTGTCTTCAATCTGTTGTGGAATTATACCTAAGTTCTGCGGGAGCTTTATTCCTAGCGGGGAGGAATTTACACGTCGGTTTTTCTGGTGATGCAGGAGTGGGAAGTCTGTCAATCGCAGCTCTTTATGCGCTTTGAATTTTTCGGTGATCTTTCGTTAGCTTGTTGGAGGATCAAATTAGTACAACGAGAATGCGTTTCTAGTACAACGTTGAGTATCAAAACATTGAGTACCAGAGACCACCAATGGCAGCAGGTTTTAGAAGTGGTGAAGTATATGGTCCCTGAGCATTTCGATGGAAGAAATTGCTCTGCAACTTTTTAAGTTTTTCTTCTTCTATTACTCCTGGACTTCTGAAACGTGAGTTGGTGTGAAAGTATTCTTAAAGCCCTACAAGAACATGGCGCTAAGTATCGGTTTTGTGAATATACTACAAATACAGTCATTCCGTAAATGTCGTGCTCGTGGACATTTGCTGTCATTTGAGAAATCTACGTCGAAGGGAGTATACCGTCGAGGAAACGAAGAGTCCGTCTAAGAACACTCGCGAACTGAAACTGCTCCCGAAAGTGGCGTTTACCTTCGAAGTAAAACTGGTCCAGAATGACAGGGACCAAAGAATGACGAGTCCGTTTTGACATGAAAAGTCAGTGTCATTTTTTTCACACCTTGTCTGAAGTGACTCTTTAGCAAGTCATTTAACGCGTCTTTTAAACATGGAATTCTACTAGTGAGTGTTCTCGTGAAGTCCAACGCACACACGGTGTACACACCACCACAATCTTCCTCAGGTGCTGTACACATCAACTCTTATTTTTCTTCTACTGTCTCACGGTTGCAGGAGTCCCTATTAGTGAGAGGTAGAGTTGTGCGTTTAAAGAGCGATTCGGGAGTAGTTACTAAAACGCCAATTAGAACTCCTCTACCTCTTTGATGCTTAAATCTCTTGTTTCTATACTGTCATCAAACCTCAGCCACCCACCACTACTCTCATTGGTGTCCCTCCTGGATTAGCAGTCACTGCTCCCACAAACATCCATGTTGTAGATAGCACCCCTTTTCTTAATAATATTTCTTCTTCTCCAATCTCTCATGTCCCACTCCAATTGCACCTACCCCTCCGATTTTCCCCACAATAGGTCCTTCATGCTCTAACCCCATAGTAGCACCCCCTTTTTCTTCCTCACATCCCTTCAAAACTTTGCTCTACAGCCCAATCATTAAAGGATATTTGAGCTCCAAAAAGGACCCTTAAGGATTGACAAAGAACCCCATTTTATTGATGTAGGCTTAGCTTAGGGAAGTACAAATGGATCTGTCTCTATCTTCATCAGGAATTTTGGACCCCATTGATTCTGCACGATTTCAATGCGTTTATCGTTAAACACTGATTCCGCATGTCATACGTGCATTTAAAAGTATTGCTACGATACGGAAGTGACATATATTACTAGGATGTCGATGCAGTGTCTTTACAATGATTGTGAAAAAAGTGTTGTTTCCGCACGAAAGTCGTGTTTAACGGAATCCGTGCGTTAATCGTGTATCTACATAGCATGACTAATAAGACACGGATAATATGCGATTGCTTTGAATGCGGATCTAGTATCGTATACGTATCATATCAACGCCTTTTATTATATTCGTGCGATTCCAGCATCTATCATAATGCAAATTATTTTCGTACGACATCCGTGTACAATATTTTAATATTCTTTTGGATTCTTTTGGAATCTTTTGAAATATTTTATATTATTTCGGAATATTGGAATATTCCAAGAATCTTCTTTAAATTATACTTACGGTTTAATTTCCCAAAACATTTTTAGATCTACATTTATAGAGTTTGGAAGCAACACACATTAAAATTTCAAAGAAATAACATTTTATATTTTAGAATTCAAATTTGGTATTATTGGTTATATCATTGTACTTGTCATCATAGGACGAAAATAAAATTGTACAGAAAAGGACAACATTACTTTTTCAAAATAGCAAAATTTGTAACACAAGACAATATAGAGGTGTTGTTTTTTGAAAGTTTCCTCTAGGGAAAGTTTAATTTGGATTGGCACAATTCAAATTGGGTTTGAAAGCATACTTGATTTCCTATTAGAAAAAAATTATAGTTTAATTTGGTTTTAAGTTTCTTAGTCTTGGGCAGCTCATAAAAGGGGGCATCAATCAAAACATGATCTCTCAAAGCATTGCGAGTTAAATTGGGTTTAAAAACAGACTTTCTTTGAACTCAATTTGAGCAATTTTTCAAAAATAAAATTGCATGAGCTTTTAATTGCTTGCCACAACATTCAAACCATTGAATTTTTTTTCTAGGTATAGAAAAAAGCTTGTATAGTGGAGTGCAAACCAAATTTGGAATAAAAAGATTTTTTTTACAGTGCTAAAAACATCTAAAATCTACTGAAAATAAAAAACAGCTCAGAGCCTTTAAGGTTTTGGGAAAACAAAAACAAAATTCAAAAAAATTTGAAATTTTTTCTAGATATAGAAAAATGCTTGCATAATCTAGTGCAAGAAAGAATTGGAATTTTTTTTTACATCGCAAAAAAGCATCCAAAGTCTGCTTAAAAAAAATAGCTCACAGCCACCACGATTTTGGCGAAAAATAAATAAATTCAGAATATTATGAAAAAAATCCTAGATATAGAAAAAGTCTCGCGTAATCTAGTACAAAAAAATTGGAAAAAAAGCTTTTTTCACATAATTAAAAACATTCAAAGTCTGCTGGAAAAAAAAACAGCTCACAGCCATGATCTGCCATCACAATTTTGGCCCAAAAAAAGTCAAAATATTCTAAAAAAAATTGTAGATGTAGAAAAAGCCCTGCATGTTGTAGAGCAAAAAGAAAATTTGAAAAAAGAATTATATACACATGGCAAAAAATTGCCAATGGTTTCATTTTTTTCACAGGGGGTTCACTCCATTGTCAAATTAAACACCACGTGTGAACAAAGTTTGTTACCCCTATATTACATGCCATAGATAATTTTAAAAGTCATGATATATTTTCTACATACACATAACCATTCATAGTACCTTTTGTATATTTTTTCAAAATTTTTAGTCATTTTCATTTTTTGTAGTAATTGTTTTAGTTCAATTCTGCGTCATTCTAGTTAAAAACGGCATGCTTTATAAAAAAAACCAAATCATCAAATTTAGTTACCACTTTTTAGTATGTAATAGGTACCGTGTATATCTACTCATGAAAAAAAATTGATAAAATTTTGACCCGTTTTGGTGATACTTTATGTACAATTTTTACATTTTTTACATGTAATATTATCGCACGTGGTTGTTCAACTCTACAATGGAGTGCTCTCCCCGTGATTTTTTTATAACTACCAAAAGAGTTCCATTTTATGCATCAAGTGTTTGAGGTGGTTTGGTGGTTAGGTGCTCGGTTTGCAATCGGGAGGTCTTCGGTTCGAATCCTACCATAGATATAGAGCTTGGGAAGCCGTGGCGGGCCCCACCGTGGGTTCGGGCAGTTTGTGTAGTTAAAGCGGGCAGCTTGAGGATTGTTTTCTGGTAGAGAAGAAAACAATTATTTTATATTCTTTAATAATATTATTTTGATCAAATTTAGATATAGAAAGAAAAAATCTAGATATGAGAAAGATGATATCGCACGAAAAACGCACTGAATCAATGTAGTTTTAAAGACGATTCAAACACGACATTTGACAACGATACATAGTGAAGAATTCACACGTTTTCAATAAATGTATCAATCGTATCGAATCAGTACTATATCCATTTGTACGAACGTGATGTCATATCAGTGTAGTTGCGATGAATGACGCAACGATGCGGAATCAGTGCGAAAAACGTACGAACCCTTGAAATATCGAAAATCACACTGAAATCGTGCAAAATCAGTGGCCTCTGAAATTCCTGGTGTTGTATAAAAGATTAGATTGGAGGACAATGAGTCCTACCGCTAAAGAATGATTTTATATTCTGCCAAAGAATATTTTAGGAGTGTGAGAGGCAGGTACCTTCATGTAATGTCATCCTCATTACTCAAGGTTGATAAAAACTATTTTTTATTTATGGGATCGAAACACAGGCTTAGCTCCAGCTAGACCAGCCTGACAAAATTCAATAAAATTTTGATGGCTGTTGACTGTAAAACAAATTCATGACACATTTGATTGACCATTCAGTTGAGACTTGCCTGTAAAACAAATTTTGAGCAGGGAAATATTGTTTTGATTAGCTCAGCTACGTCTGCCTATATAACAAAATTTGATGGTTGTAGACTTATTTGCTTTACAGTCAATCTCTTTGTCTCAACTACAGTACACATCAAGGCATCTAAGCAACACTTTTTATCTTCATTATTACAGGCGATAGAACATTATTACATGAGGTAGAAAATTATGAAATGACATTGTTTCCAACGCTTATTCACCTCCCATGTCCTTCATAAACCAGAGCAATTCACCTATCAACTAAGAGTGTTGGAACTCTACAAATACTATTTAGCAAACTACCAGTAAACCTCAAAGTAAAGAAAGGGGCCAGGGAGCGTGAAATATTAACAAACAGATCTTGCCATGAGAGAAGAGTGGATATAATTATAGATTACATTGATCAGGGAGAGGCTCTAAAGAAGAAGGTACGAAAGAACACAACAAACAAGGCTGAAAAAAAAGACCATAGCAGAGCTTAGTGTAGCAGTTGAAGGAAAGAAAAAGATGGAATGGTCAAAACGTGTAGAGGCCAAATCTAGCCCAGCCGAGGACATACCATCACCAATCATAGATTTATGGTTAACAAATAAGAACCAACCACAGGCAGAAGGCCTAAATATGCAAGTGGAGGGCGTTTGTGAGAAGATCCCCCCTCATCAACAGAGGCAAACGACGTTGGTCACAGAAAACCACCGTCAAAGCACAAAAAGAAGGCCTTGCATGACAAAAGTAAACCGCCCAAATACAAAAAGAAGGGCGCTTCTCAGAAAAATATGCCCTCTACATCGAAAGGCATGCAAGGGCGTGTCTAAAGGTGTGCTTGAATTTCCCTCATTTGACTTAGCCAAAGAATCTACAGGTCTGGAGAAGGGGGCTTTGCTAGAATCAATTGCAAACTTGGATAAAGCAGGCATGTCACAGCCTCCCATCCCGCCGAGTTCTATTGTTGCAGCCCCTAATAAACCGCGTCGCAAGCACAAGAGGACTAGGCCACTTCTTCCCCAATCCAGCGGAGGATCTTCAAAATCGGATTCTCCTCAAAGTGTTTCTCAACACTCTAAAAATCTAAGGACTCGATCATGCGAACCACATGGGGCACGGCTGGAGAAATTTCCCCCTTTGAAGTAAATACAGTAGCAGCTCCTACCAGGAATTTGCTAACCACAGTAAGCAATATGCTTTTGACCAAGCTAGTAAAAAGTTTCATGGCACGTTAATTGAAACAACTAATGGCCTTGAGCTAAAAGAATGGTTCACTATGTGACTGAAGAAGCACTAGTAGAAATCTTGTCTTATGTGACAAGTCTTTAATGACTCAATGTCGGGAATGACAAGTCCGTAATGACACAAAGTGGGACTTTGTGTCATTACGGACTTGTCATTCCCGACATTGAGTCATTAAAGACTTGTCACATAAGACAAGATTTCTACTAGTGAAGGTCTACCCTAGTCCATGGGAGTTAAAACTATTCTCAGTGCAATGGGCGTTAATTTGAGGGAAAGACGTTGTCGATTGAAGAAAAAGTTTGAGAGCTACAAAAATTGGAGGGTAAAGCCGAGGCCTACTGATTACACTACCTTGTCGTTTTAAAATTTTTATAAGCTCACAAAGGATGCAAAGTTAAATCGTAAAGCTGAATTTTGCTAGAATGCAGCAAATGCAAGGATGAAGGAAGTTGGGTATTCTTACAAATGTAGGCCACTCCGTCTGAAGGGCCTGAGCAACAGATTTGTAAGTTTCATTTCTTCATGCCAATGTGTATTTTCTCTTATTTTTTATTGTTGCTTGTTTCTATAGTTCAAATGTATGTTCAGCCGTGGATTTCATTGGTTTATGGTTTTTTTCTAGTACTAGTCAGTAATTATCCAAATTGGCTATTGTGTAGAAGGTTGTGTTCAATAGAGTGCCAAGTGAGTTCGACTTGGAGTTTGGAAAAAGGTATGGGTTTGACAAACTCCTCGACAAACTCGAAGGCGTGAGAAACTGAGAATGCAAAACTAGCAGGCATTGATCCAAATGCATCGTCTACTGCCAATGATAGGTCAGTTGTATCCAGTCTAAGCCCCATGAAGCAACCAAACGAAGTCAAGGCAAAGACCAAAGAGCACAAAGAATCAGATGAAGAAGACAGTATCTCCGGCACAAGCGCCTTTGATTCATTTAAGGATTCAAACATTGAATATGAGGAATCTGAGTCTAATGGGTCTAACTTAGATGGATCTGACTCTAAAGGATCTGAGTTGAGTGATGACAAGTAGGTGGTATATGTAAGTCTGCGATCTGGTGGAGTTTTGGTTGAATGAAGGTGCATCGATTATGTCATTCAATTAATATCTTGTTGAATTCAGGTTCCTAGTTCATAGTCTTGTATATATTGTTCAAATGTTGTACAAATATCGGAATGTCCTATAAACATGCATCATTTAACTAAATATGGACAGTCCAGAGTCTAGGATTAAGAAGAGCAGATGCAAAATGAATCCTAAAATCTACATTTTGTGAATATTTTTCTCAAATATGTAGATTTTAGATTTGAGGATGGAGGGATCCTCCCATGTTTGAAAGTCAATAATTAAGCTGAAAGTCCATATTTAGTTAAATAATGCATAAACATGTACAAGGCTCATGTTAAATTATAGCAGAGTTTATTAAAGATCATCAATGCACTTTTAGACCTATTGGCAACAAATCTATGCTACTATTGACACATTCAATATATCAATGTTTCTTAAAATTGACACTACCATTTACAATTCATTTTTATTTTATGTTTGTACGCTTCAATAGATATTACAATTATATAGCAATTATATAGCTTGTAATTATATAGCAAGTATGCTTTGCATTGGAAATTTCATTACTTATAAGATATGCACTCTACCAGCAATAATCAAAATATTGGTACGGCCCAACAAAGCATACATTCAAATCAAACTACCATAGTCGTGTAGAATGGCATTTCATTTGATGAACTAATTTTACTCTGCATGCATTTTTACATAATGGATGAAAATGTTTTCTCTCGGGGAGGTCACTGTCAAGAATTTAAATAACTATGAGAGAACAAATATAGGGTGTCTTTTATTCATTCGAGATAAAAATTATAAATTTATAGAACTAATATAGGGTGTTTTAAAACCAATTAAAGAATATCCCAAAAATATCCTTAGAATATACCCTAAATATACTATAAATAGTAGAATATTCCAATTATTTCATAGCCCCCCATTAAATACCCTTTGTACGCTCATATATATCCAAAATTTACACTAAGTGACCTCCCCAAGTGTTTTCTATGCAATAATAATTTTGAAGAAAACACCCGTACTATCCAAATTGTAGATGATGCTACCAATTCATGGACGACACGTGTCCATTGTCCTTTGAGAATGTATACTCAATTTACTGTCAATTGTAGAACTAGACACCTGACACAACTTGGGCCATTTGTTTTGGCTAATTCAAGAAGTAAACCCTAATCAACACTTTGACCATTCAAATCAGCTGATTAATTAATTAAGACTAACTTAGTGACAACACTTTAGGCATTCAAAATTATCTAATTTAAAAAACATTGGTCATGCCTGGATATTGCCACGTAACATGCCAGAATAGGGTAGAAGGAATTTAAGTTATTTGAATTACACCAATTCACTTATAAATTGCAATAGTGAAAAATGAGTAGCTATTGATGGAACATGGATGATGATGAGGAATATGTTGTACATTCTCCTTGGAGGCAAAGGCAGAAGTAGTTAGAACAAGTGCCCAATGTCCCAAGAGTCAAGAAATAATTGCTTACCATAGAACATGAAGGACATCTTACTTGACTATTTGACAAAGTGTAGAGCACAATGTCAAAGATGTCTAATAGACCTCCCCTTATGCTAAATAGACATATTCTTAAAACACACCTAGAATATTTTAAGATATTCTAGAATATTTGGAAATATTCTATTTAAGTTGTTTGACGCATATGACATCATCAAATGGTACTTCTAAAAATTGGTTGAAAGCATTCACACAAAAAATTAGTGTGAAAAAATCTCATCAAAACAAGAAATATCATGAAAATTGTGTGTTAACCATTAGCGCCAAATAAGTATTGTGGATTTACATACAAATACCCATTACAAAACAGAACTATGAGTAAAACAATGTGATGATCATAAATACATATCCAACTATTATCAATTAGTATGTGCATCAAGATGTATTTATCTGTCATGATGTCTTGGAAGGAGCTGAAATTTGGAACCCTATACTAATTGACAATGTCTCTTTTCATCCATATAGTTGGATTTTTTAAAAAGAACTAATCCAATCAATTAAGAACATAACATCTATTAACAAAATCTGCAAAAGGGACTAGGATTATGGGACATATAATGGAGTAAAAAGAATCAATGTCAAACAAAGGTAGCAGTAGAAAATGAAGCAATTTGCACCAAGATTGCCATGTACAAAACTCTTAAGCCTGCACCACTTATATTCACAAACCACTCAAAATTACAACATTTTGTTTTTGGCCACAGACTCCAGTGGCTTGACAAACATTCAACTTAACCCTCGGACGAGTTCCAAAAAACCCAAAGCTTCTAATTCTATACCAGAACTAGATTTGTGAGAAAAATTTGAAGCGTTGGTTTATGGGCCGTTCACTATATGCCGCACTAAGTCAATCGCACAACAATGTATGATAATGAAGCCATGGGATGTGCCATTTCAAGTGCTCAGTTGGTGAACTTGGATTCATCAATGTCAATGTTCTGGTCTTCGGCTGACTGGTCCGGGTCTGCGCCATTGCTGGCCAAGCCCCCCTTCTTCCCCATCTCTGCATACCCTTCATGACCCAGCTGACTTGCCCGGGTTTTTCCTCCCTTGCTGCGCCCTGTTCACACACATGGTGCTATTAATGAGGATTTTAGGGATGAAATTTGAGACATTTTTAAAGTAAACTCAGTTCACTAAGACCACTCCTAAGACCAAGTGTGCACTTGCAGAAAAAATTTAATAGTATTAGAGTTAACCGAAAAGAGGCCATGGAACCTCCCTTTTCAACCTTCTTTCAAGCGTTCTTTTGAGCTCCCTTGAGCTGTTTGGGTTGAGTAGTGTCGTGTCATAACTTGTCCCCTTGTGGGCCATGGGCTTGGAGCTTTGGTAGGAGGTGTGGAAGTCATTGCGAGGTGTGGAGAATAATGACAGTGGCTTGCTTTAGATTGTCTCCCAACTCATCTTGAACTAGTTTTCAGTCTATTTATATTTCAATATGAGTTCAAGAGGAGTTCAAGAGGAATTTGCTAAAACTTTCCTCTTTGAGCTGACTTTTCGGTTAACTCTATTGCAATACATTCTGAGCTTTTTATCTGACTACCTCTAGTCCCAAAAAAAGTGACTATGTGACATGGTTTGAATGTGTGGTAGTCAATGATGCTCTGACAAGTTATTCTAGAATGTTGTTTTAGATCAAAAGATATATAAATGTAATGATTCACTGAAGAGATCCTGAAACACTCAACCCTCTCTAATGGGACATTCTATAATTGCACATTCCATGTATAATGTGTGATCCATCAAGCATGTTGCGTACACATTTTATTGAAAAACATCCACTTGTCAAGTTGTGAGTGCATATAGGAGCTCATTCGTTCCCCCAATGGACTCATATCATCACAAATGTTAGACTACTTAATTCTTACAATGGAACGCATCAGTCTAAAACATGTGTGCACTTCTTGCATATGTAGGTACAAAACTTGCCCCTTGAAAAAAATTCATTTCGGTTAGCTATACATGGATGGCTCTCTCACATGTCTAAAAAACAGTATTAAATACAAGCATATTTCATTCAATTTTCAGAGTAAAAGGCTCATTCAGTGATAGGATGTGGATGCTCTAAGTAGTACCTTCAGCAAGATGCTCTTGGGCTTCCAAGCTCTTCCCTCCAGTTCCACCAGGCACCACGGTCTCTCCCGCCTTAGCCCTCTGGTCCAATTCCTCCCTGGATGCCATTCTAGCCTCTCACTGCAACCACAAAATCATGGCACAATCATATGTTCAAAAAGCCACTCCAGCTGAGCACAATCATCTCTAAACAATGCAGAGTAGATCAACCTCGCTATCCATGTCCTAAAGGCATCAATTGACAAACTACACCCAACAGACTCTTTATTTACAATGATCTTCCAATCAACATTATAATCATTTTTAATTTTCTAAACAACTACATGGGACACATATAGTATCAAGAACTTCACCTCGGCAAATGTACCCCCTGGCTACATTCTACAGGGGATAATACACAGGAGGTTCTCGATATTACATTCAAACCCAACAACTTGCACCTAGTTAATCAAGAATCACTAGAAGAAAAACAACCATTGTCTGAAATGGTTTTGTGTTGAACCTAATACTAATACAAATCAACCACTGATAATACTAATAAAAAATAAAGTTGAAACCAATACAATTGTGTTAAGACTAACACAGATTTAGCACTGTAAAACAATAGCAGACAATGGCTGGTATACATTAGGAACCTACCAGTGCAATGCAGTGTGTGCGAAATGTTGATTCAAACTGATAACTGATCTCTGTATGCAAGAAATGGGTAATTGTGTGATGGGCGTTTTGCAGGGGGGAAATTTTATATATAGGAGAGCAAGGCTTCGTATTTGTGTAGTAGATTGAAGCCACGTTGGGAGAGGAAGAGGTGGCGGTGAGGATGTTAAGCAAGTGTTGGACATGGATTAAAGGTCTCTAGGACACTGCCACGCCGTGCAGGCTTCTTACATGGCTTCACCAATGACTGACACTAATCATGTTAGAGTACCTATATAACTTATTAATTCTGCCTCACATTATTATTAGTTTCTGCTTGACTGCAGGACACACACAGACGCACAGACAGGCAGACGGAGCAGGAACTGAAAAAGAAAAAGTTTCAGAAGTTCATCCCTGATGTCCGGGCGAAGTCAAAGTTCTGTCAACCCTCAGACTATGATTTTGTCAATTGGTAACAATTTCAGTCAATGTAAGGTAGGAGGCTCTAGACCCGCCACTTTCAGGGCTGTGAATTTATGAGGACACCGGGAGAACTGAGCACGATTTTTCACTGGATGACAAATCCAAGCGAAAGACCAACATAAGGTAGGAGCACCTAAAACCAACATTGCACCTAGTTGCAACAAAATCTAAACCATGCAATCATTTTAGAACGCAAATTTAGGCACATCTTAAAGCCCTTATTGCATGTTGACCAAAATGATAAGCTATCTATGGTCTACCTAAATTTACGTTTTAGAATGATCACTATGCCTATATCCTGTCGCAATTAGGTACAATGTTGGTTTTAAGTGCTCCTACCTTACTTTGAATCAAAAAAAATTGGATGTTCCTAAAATTAGTTATGAATCTTTGAAGTTGAAATGACATGGGTTCTGAAGTGGTGCTCTTCACCATGGGTACATTCAAAATTTCAAAATGTTCGTCCTTGGTAGAGTGCGAGTTTAGAACTGTGGCGGGTTTAGAGCCCTCTACGTTAAAAAGCCTTGGAGGCAGGCATAAGGTTCTTTAGTTCTTGTAAGTTGTGAGTACCTTGGAATAAGAATCGTTGTAGCATATTTTAGAATATTGGATGTGCCAAGTAATTCTACAGCTAAAGAATGATGGAGGAGAGTTGGAAGTCCACAATGTCAATCCCGTCTCAAGAATCACATGTTTTGAATTTTATTATCTTAGTTTCCGAGAGTATAAGGGTGAGCTCTCGCAAGGGCTAAAGAACCTTATGGGGATTTTTTTGCAATTTTTCATTTTTTTTCAATACTGTGGCACTTAAGATTTTAAACAAAAGCTGTCATAACGGAATGAGATTTTGTTCAAATGGATGAAAATGTGTCAATGTGGATGAATGTTTTGGCGATAAAGAAATGAGTTTTAAATTGAGATCTCTTTTTTAAATGATTCTGCTTTTTGGCTATATTTCGATAGCTAAAAAAGGTTGGGTGTGGTTGGTAGAGGAAATTTCTTAAAATAAGTGTTGTAGTTTTCTTTTAATTCATTTGATTTTAACCCTTAACTTCTTGAACCACTTTGAGCGCGTTTTGGACCCTGATTTTTTCGGTTAGAGATACATGTTGCTCAGGCTTATGTAGCTCACTTTTTTACAAAATCAACCGTAAAATCTTGTAGATATGCAGGTCACCTTCGTCTTTACAAAGTTTCGTGGCAATCCGAGTTATAGGTTGCTTGGATGGGACACAAAAGTGAAGGGTACTCCAAGAAATTCATTGTTTTCTCACTATTGAAAATGAGCTTTGACCGACTCTCTTGGGCACATACTATTTTAGAAAGTTGGTGCCTTCTTGTCATTCTGAAGATAATCAAGTTTCCTATCCATGACAACAAGTTTTGTATTTTTAGGATAAAAAGTGAGTGAGAAAGAGGCCTTGACATGACATTCACTTTTTACTAGTTTACTTGTGACTTTGAATGATATTTTACAACTTCCTACAAATATGATCTTCCATTGCTTCCACATAAATTACATGCTATTTGAAAAATAAATAACAAAAAAAAAAAAAAAACATTTTCAAAATTCTTTTGCATAAAATTTATCGGCTTTATTGACAACAACTTGGTGCATGTAAGGGCCTTAGACATTTGAACATTGATACTGTTACTTAGTGCCCAAATACCTCTTTCTACTATACTATTCATCTTATATATTGTGGGTTGAAAACTAATGTGGACTAATCAACACTAATTAACGTAAGTATGAGAGTGTCTACTTTTAAGTGGTTGCAAAGTACTCATCTTGAAACACCTGTGTGTTAGGTGAACATTGCATGTAATTTCCCAATTAGTGCAAATTCAGAAATAGTATGGTTCACATTATATAAAGGGAACGGTATAGTGTTCTGAAGCAATGGGAATGCTACACATTTTAAGAGAGTATTCTGAGAGTACCCATGACCGTGCTGATGGTATTCTGGGAATGTTCTGAGAGCATACTTCCCAAGAGGAGTCCCTTGTGATAAGGGCAATGGGGAATCAATGATGTGGAAGTCCGTCCTGATGAGAGCCGGAGCCACTTGATAAGAGCAAATAAAAATGACTAAATTCTGTAATTTTATCTTGTTGGAATCTTAGGTTTGCTGGTCAATATCCAGTTATCCACATGTCAGTAAGGTAGAATGCCCTAAAACCGCCCACTCAATCTGATTTTCTTGGAATTTTTTAAAATGGAACGGCATCATAAAAGTTGGGGTTAGACTATTTTGACACCAAAGGCCGCATACATATCATTTTATCCATACTAAGTTACTATAGAGGTTGGCACGAAATTATCTTAATTGCATTTCAATGCACCATCATGGCACCATGTTCACATGCCTTAACCCTTTAACGCACCAGCGTTCACAATCTCGACGCTGAATGATTTCTGTCGCGACCCTTCACCACATATGATGATTTTTTTCATCCATTCAACATTCTCTTCATTCTTGTGCTAGTTAACTACCACTTGTACGGTACGGATCTTCAAAATAAAATAATGTGAATTTTTGAAAAATAACAGAAGTGGTTTATGTCAAGTTTCATTCTTAGTTCAAAAAGTGGGACCTTAAACATGATTTCCTATAATAAGTAGAATCAAATAATGAAAACCATACCATCCTGTAGTTCATGTTATTCCAATTTCATTACGATATTTTTTTATTTTTTTGTGTTGATTTTGGATTTTAAATTGAATTTCAAGAGAAAATCTTGCAAAATTAATTAAAAAATATTAATAATAAATATGATGAATCCAACCGTACAAATGTTATCTTCACATTGACATTTACAACTTTGCTTTGTACACCAACTCCATTTTTATTTTTCATCAAGCATTTTATAACAAATCTTTGAAAACATTGTTGAATCGGGACCTTAAAGGGTTAAAGTTCCTAATGGGAGACAATTTAAAAAAAAATTGGTGAAAATTGCACTAGAACCTTTCATGAACTTCCAATGCAACTAAGTCTTCATTTTTTTTTATGTTTACTAGCAAACAACCTACTGCAAAGCAACAACATGCATGTTGCAGTTGGAACTCCAATAGGAAAACATTAGCAGGGTTACAAAAAATTTGGATGGATTCTGGTGGACAGCGTTCATTTGATAAAGTGTAGTGGATGAAGAACTGAGGTTGAAAATGGTACATGAAAATGTGACCAAAAACATGACAGGGATTGTGACACTCTGCATTTAATATAATAGATACCATATTGAATTTAACATGCAAATGAATTTGAAAATTTTAAATTGAAGGATAATTCTAACACAACCCAAGTTCTTTTAGCTAATTATTTTTGTGATTCATTTGTCCTTGCTTGAAAAGTGATTATTTTGGGTGGTGATTATTTTGGGTGTTGAGTACATGTTTGTGAAAAATTAACGGATGAATAAAATCTTTTATGGTATAAAGAATATGCAAGAACTGTATATGTTTGCTTGGGTCGTAGAAGTTTTTTTGCCAATAATTATGTGTGTGTCTATTTGATGCGTGTGATGAACTAAATCAAAGAAGACGATATGCTCGAAGGCTGAAGTGAAGTTTCAAGAATATAAATGAATGGCAACCCTATATTTAGAAGGGCCAAATTCACCACCCCTAAAATCGTCTCCTCGCGGTCCGCAATATACGGTTGCATTTGGGATTATAATCTCCAAAACCAACGGTCTAATGAATCCAAAATTTACACATTGTCTTCTTAAAACGTGTGCTTCTAAAAATCATACAGTTGAATTGAGCACTAAATCTGAACAAGAAGCAAATTTCAATCTCCAAAAAAACCTCGAAAACTGTATTGGGAGAAAAATTACCCTAAGTGGTAAATGATTAGTTGGGGCTTTTCACCATATTAGGACTCTCTCAAATCTACAATTGGTACAAATCCAATGGGCAATATTCCAATGAATCTATGCCAGTTGTAAATTTCAATGAACCCTACTATGGTGGAAAATCCTAATTAAACAAATATGGCATTCAGTAACTTTTCAAATAAATTTCTCAATTAAACGAATACGGCATTCAATAACCTTTTCAATAACCTTTCCAATGACCATTCCAATGATCTTTCCAACGATCTTTCCAATGCCCTTTCCAATACCCTTTCCAATGACCATTCCAATGACCTTTACAATGACCTTTTCAACAACCTTTTCAACAACCTTTTCAACGACCTTTGCAATAACCTTTCAAGTACCGGTAACCTTTCAAATAACTTTTCTTATAACCTTGTAATATCTTTTTGTGAAATGTTTAAATATTTAATCATTAATTTTCAAAATTAAAAATCATAATACCTACAACCGATTTTCTCAACCAACTTTGTGAAGTACCTAAACATGAGTTAAAAATAAAAATATGATTAGTCAATGCATTTAGGTTTGAAAAAGGAACGGAGTTGGGGTTGGGGGACCGGAGTAAGGTAGAGGACCCAGTCCCCGACCAGGTCCAAATGGCGATCCCTAGGGTCGGAGGCTGGGTCTTTTAAACTGCCTACAATATTTCATGAAAGCGTCCCCATTATTGCATTATTTTGTTCTTTGTCAGACCCTGATCTAGTCGGATTTAGAATACTACGTCCCATGTTTTGGAAATCCAGGTAGTTGAAGAGCCATGTAGTCTATGCTCGACTCCTGGTCACTCTACAATGTTTCCTGTAAAAAATTGTAGGAAATTCTAGGCATGCACAGAAAATATGTTCTTTTCAGGGATGCCTTTGCACCAGCCTTGCAAACCACTCCAAATTTATAAAAAAAATCTTTTATACCCCGAACTACCCAAATCTGAAATTCAGTCGGGAACTGGGTCCTCTAAAGTAGACGACCTGTTTCCGATCAGGCCCCCAATCACGCAGTATAGGGCGACCTATTTTCGTGAATAGGCCTACATTATTTTCGAATTCATTCGTAAACGGTGGCGGAAACATGTTTTTTCTTAATATGGAAGGGTTGGCGCCTAGAATGGAAACTTGTGACCAAATTAGTATGATATCATGTGTTCTCGAAATCTAGTTTTACAGTTCTTGGAAATAGGTCAGTCTATATTGCGAGAACAGGTTGGAGAGAATCTTCACTTTGAAAATTTGTAGTAAATTCGATATTGCCCCAAAATTTGTTCAAAAATATGTTACCTTCTTCAAATCTATTTCCCTACACTGCAAAATTATTTTCCTATTTGTTACTCCACCGGAAGTATGCTGAATTGCTTAAGGTGATCGGAAACAGGTCGTCTACTTTACCTTAGTAAGGTCGAATCTATTCCCGCCCATCCCCGCGCGGGAATCGGGGAACGAAGGCAGAAGAGGGCCCTAAGCCCGTAAACCCTAAACCCCGGGATTTCAAGAATCGGAACCGCACGGAGCATCGCGTTGATCATCTGCTTTCTGCTGTCGCGGGTGCAGAGATTTTGCTGCAATTCCTGCAGCACTTGCAGCAGCAATTGCTGCAGACTAGGAATTCTTCTTCCTTGCCTGCTGCTGCAGCTCCTCCTCGAACTTATTAGGCCCTTGAGCCGGCCGTTCCATTCAGACTCCCCCCTCCCCTTCCCACCCCCCCGGCCGATCCGTTGGCCAGGCAAGCCAGTCGTGCAGTCGTGCAGTCGTCCCACCCGTTGTCGTCGTCGTCTTAGTCGTTGTTTCCACTCAGTCAATCCCTCCTTTCCCTAACCCCAGGGGCCCAGGCAGGCATGGCGATCACTGCACTCACAGCTTCTTCTTCTTCCCTCTTGCTCTCCTCTTCTTCTTTTTCCTCCACCTCCCGTTGCTGTGTCCTCATGGCCGCGTCCCGAAGCTCCCACGTCGGAGTCCCAGTCGTCCCCAAACAGCAACAACCGCAGCAGCAGCGGTTCTCCTCGCTCCTCAAAGCCGTTGCGCCGCGCGCTGTTGTTGCCTCGCCTGCTGCTTCCAGCCCGGAGGCTACCACCCAGGGTGAGCTCCCTCTGAATTCAGATCGGAATTATTTAGGACCCAGTTGTGTGTTTTCTGTAGGGTAGGAGAATTGGAGAAAGCATCTGTTTGTGTGAAAATGGCACAATCGACACTGTTCGTCTTGTAGTATAGAGCAAGAGGTTTGAAATGGTGTATTGCAATTAGAAAACCGAGGTGAAATGAGAGAATGCGACCGTTTTGATGCAGATGGCCGTTTTAGACGCTTAGGGGTTTAAAAGCAACAGGAATGCTGGGAGTACCGGCTGTATTGAATTCTGTTTGGGAGGTGATGGATGATGCGCAGGTGTGAAGCAGGCACTTATTTCGCTTTCGGATAAGCGCAACCTGGAATTGCTTGCGAAAGGACTCGGTGACCTTGGGTGAGCATACTGCATGTACTGCGTTTTGCATTTGAAAGAAAAATGTCTGCTGGGGGACTTTTTACTGACTGGTTCGTAATTTGTTGAAATGTGTACTGTTGAAAGAGAATGTCTGCTAGGGGAGTTTTACTGACTAGTTCGTAATTTGTTGAAGTGAATTGTATTAAGTGGTTTGGAACGGCGGGTGCAATGCAGTTACAAGTTGGTGTCAACAGGCGGTACCGCCACCGCTCTTGAAAAGGCAGGGTATTCTGTCACAAGAGTTGAAGAGATCACGTCGTTTCCGGAAATGGTAAGGATCTGTGACGTGCTTTTCTGTTCTTAGAATTGATTAATACGATACTAGTTCGATAACGTTTGTTTCTTGTGAGCGAAAACCTAAATTGCACGATAAGAGGACTCTGCAACGGATGCCTGGATTACTCAGGGGATTGAGGATTGTGAGGAAAGCTAGTGAAATGCTTTTCATCCTGAGCTGACAGTCGTCAATTGTATGTGCTCCCATCAGCTTGATGGCCGTGTGAAGACCTTACATCCAGCAGTTCATGGCGGTATTTTGGCAAGGAGGGACGTGCAGCCCCACATGGAAGCACTCCAACAGCATGGGATTGGTGAGCACTTCTTTTAGCAATTCTGATGGTCAGTATGTTTAAAATATACTGTTTTTTCTGCGTCTTTAGATCAACTGTGAAAGACCTAAGTCCTTTTTGGGTCTTTTGAGTGTATAGTACCCGGCAATAAGTCTTGTAGCCCTCGACATTTTCTTTTCGCACGCACAATTTCATGCCAAAAAAATGCTTGATTGTTCAGTATAACTTACTCCGTCTGGAGTCTGTGGTGCTTGGACCGCTTTCCATTTGTAAACATGAAGCCAAAAGTCATGTGTTACTGAAAACAAGCAGGGGTTACAAGACTTATTTCGGGGTACTGTACGAGAGCTCACTCCCTGTTAATTCTGGACATAGCTCCCGGTTGGGTGGATTTGAAAACGGATTGTTTGGTTAACCTTTTCATCCTTGATTGTCGTTTGTTCGCAGGAACCATCGATGTAGTCGTGGTGAACCTCTACCCCTTTTACAGCACTGTTACATCGTCAAGTGTAGATTTTGATACGGGGGTGGAGAACATCGACATTGGGGGTCCATCTATGATTAGAGCTGCCGCAAAGGTAAAGTAGCTCTACGTTTTGATTGAGTCCTTAATCGTGCCTTATCTTGTGACTTATTGGATCACCAAGTCCCTTCTGGCTCTTTTCCAACTTGTTGCTGCTACTTTTTCCAACGTGGTTCTGGAGAATCTTATTAGTCTATGCTTCTCATTGAGTAGTATATTACACTTTATTTGCGTCTAGTTTTACTCTTCTAGATCTGAAGGGGATGCATATCATTGCTGATGAAAGAATTCTCTTGAAGTTAAGGCATTTTTTAATTGAACTGTCGTGCTGATTCTGAGGATTTTCTGTGGTATTCTAGAACCACAAGGACGTGATGGTGGTAGTGGACCCTGATGATTATTCATAAGTCCTAGCAAAGTTGCAGAGCGGTGATGGTGACAATAGCTTCCGGAGAAGGTTAGCATGGAAAGCCTTTCAACACGCGTCATCGTACGATTCGGCTGTAGCTGAGTGGCTTTGGAAGCATCAGCGAGAGGATGGTGGTACGTTGATTGTGTCTCAGTCTCACCCTTTCTTGAGTTGTGGTTGGGGGGTTAGCTCAACGCTTTGATGGTCGGACTTTGTGGCAGCAGAATTCAAAGTTCACAATCGGGACAGTGTGACGCCGTTTGTTGTTAGTTGTAGCCATTATTCTGAGCAAAGTAATTTTCGTGGCAATTTACAGAAGACACGGTTGAATTTCCACCAAGTTTGACGGTACCTATGACTTTAAAATCCAAGTTGAGGTATGGTGAAAACTCACATCAGAGGGCTGCTTTCTATGAAGACAACTCACTGTGTGCATTCGGAGGAGGAGGTATTGGCACTGCAGTGCAATATCATGGCAAGGTGGGCTCCTCTGGATAGTTTTAGCGTTTACTACTGACAATCTACGGTTTGAGTTCATTTAGGTGTACCAGTTTATGCGGAAAATCTATAGTAATACTCGGGCATTCATTGCATCAGTAGTGTTTGTGAGAATCAATGAAGATGTTAAATCCTTTTTCGGTGTGCAGGAAATGTCATACAACAACTATCTGGATTCTGATGCAGCGTGGAACTGTGTTTGCGAGTTCAACAATCCCACATGTGTAGTGGTGAAGCATACGAACCCTTGTGGGGTTGCTTCTGTTGGTCCAAATCAAGGACTGCTGGAAGCTTACCGTCTTGCAGTGAGAGCTGACCCTGTTAGCGCATTTGGAGGCATTGTTGCATTCAATGTGGAAGTAGATGAGGTAAGACTGCTTTTGAAGGCAGTGCACTTATGGTGGGTTGCTTTATGTCTCCCCATAATATTATTTATTTTTCCTAATGACCAAAATATTTTCACGTGTGCTTTTTTAGGCCCTTGCACGGGAGATTCGTGAGTTCCGGAGTCCTACAGACAACGAAACCAGGATGTTTTATGAAATTGTGGTGGCTCCTAGTTATACAGAGAAGGGCTTGGAGATATTGAAGGGCAAATCTAAAAACCTGCGTATTCTGAAAGCTGAGCACTCCACAAAGGGTCGACGATCTTTGCGACAAATTGGGGGTGGTTGGTTGCTCCAGGACTCTGATGACAAGACCCCTGAAGACCTTGCCTTCAGGGTGGTGACGAACAAGGTGCCAACCTTGGAGCAAATGGATGATGCACAATTTGCTTGGCTCTGTTGCAAGCATGTAAAGAGCAACGCTATTGTTCTGGCAAAGGTGCGGTTGTATTCAACTTAAGACTCTTATTTTGCTTCCTTTCCTCCCTTAGAGGGGTGATAACATGCACAATCGAATGGGATTTTGCACAATACTCCCTCCGTCCCCAAGTTAGTCATGTTTGAAAGTCATGTTTGAAAGTGCTTTTTTAAGTAGGTCAAAAAAATACTTCCTTGTGGCTAATTTTATTTAGGTTGCAATGAACACATGCAATGTTCTTCAATCATTCTAGTGACATAATTTGGAACCTTTTTTAATCATGTTACTTACAATACGATCAATGAAATTGGCTCAAAGAAATACCAAGCAAACAAGTTGGACAAGAACTTTGGGATGGAGGGAGTACATTTCAGTACTCGTTACACTGCTTGTTTTGGTGCTCATGTTGTAACTTCATATTTTTCAGGATAACCGGATGTTGGGGATGGGAAGCGGGCAACCAAACCGAGTCAAGAGTTTGCAAATAGCACTGGAGAAAGCCGGGGAGGAAGCAAAAGGTGCTGCTATTGCCAGTGACGCATTTTTCCCTTTTGCATGGAATGACGCGGTGGAAGATGCCTGCAAAGCAGGTGTCAAGGTCATTGCACAACCTGGTGGTAGCATGCGTGATCAGGACGCTATTGACTGCTGCAACAAGTATGGGGTATCTATGCTTTTCACAGACATTCGTCATTTCCGACATTAAAGTTGGTCACAATCTCGGATTGAAGAGTGCTGGCCAGTTTAGTGCTTTCAGGCCAGTTTTAGTGCTTTTAGGCAGTTTGTAGCAGTTTCCAAGAGGATGTCACAGGCTTGGTTTTTGAGGATGAGAATTGCCTTCGTCTAACGTCTAAAGTCACTCATTGTGGCAAGATTTTGAGTCTACAGAGGTCTACAATTTAATCAGATGTGCAGACAAGGAGAGTTGTTCTATCCACGCGGCAGTTTCTTTAGTGCCCACTCAAAATGTGTGGCGAAAGTGATGCAGGCCTCACCTGTTTTGCTATGTTGTAGCCGGGCTTCATGTATCAAATAAAGATCACACTTTTGCTGCAATCCTAGGGCAGATGTCACCAATTGATTGCTTCTGGCTCGCTTCTTTTTCACACTCAGTAGTGTGCCGGTTACAATAAGGTCTCCTCACGCTGCGTTTACAGACAGCTAGTTTTGAGGCCTTGGAAACCACAAGATGATTCAATTCCAAGACGGATGTTAACTACAACACATAAGGTAGGCGTACCTTGAACCACCACAACACCTAAAACCACCAACTTCTACACCCTTTCTTCATTTTAGGGAGGAAATGTAAGTTCTTGTGCAGGACTTAACTTTTGAGCAATTGATGCATAAGTCATGTAATGAAAGCCTATGTTCAGTTTGGGAAGTTTTTCAAAGATGTATTATAAAATGCAACTAACATGAATATTTGGAACTTGATGTATGAATAAAAGTTATACCTTTTTAATTTTAGATTCTATCCATACGATTAGATCTATGATTGCTATCACTAATATTTTTCTATAAATTTTGAAACATAAAATAAAAAATTATTTTGTAATTCGATTACGGATAA
The DNA here is from genome assembly GCA_022496805.1 of Pohlia nutans. Classification (NCBI taxonomy): domain Eukaryota; kingdom Viridiplantae; phylum Streptophyta; class Bryopsida; order Bryales; family Mniaceae; genus Pohlia; species Pohlia nutans. Next base: position 10,577,483 of record CM040095.1, on the reverse strand, counting down.
GATATTGATAGTCTGTGGATGAAATTTGTTGTGACGGGTTATAATGTAGTACTCTAGGTGTAGTGATTTTTGGAGATTTTTTGGATGCTTGATTTTATGAGTTTATTTTCAGGAACACTTTTAGACTAAAATCTTCAAAATTTTGGGTGAAACACAAAATAAGCCATAATTGTTTCACAAATTGTTTCCTTTTCGATCGGATCACACATACATGAAACTAACTTCCCATAAAAAACTCAATAAAAAAATCACACAGCAAAAAGTGCATGATGCATAAGAAACAACGGATGAAATCTGTACATCATGCAAATTATGCATGGTTGGGCAGTTAGGGGTTAACAACGAAGCAATTGGATATTGGCCTTCATCGATCTATGTGAATGATCACTTGCAAGGCTCTGCCAACGAGGTGCAATAAATGCCAAAAAAATAGGACAATCATTTTCTGACAGAGGGAGTATTATTAAATAAACAAGAGAATCTGTGGATCATGAAGATTCCAGTGTATTAAAATACATATTACCGGTATGCAGTTGTATGAATAAGTTATGAAGTGTAACCCAAAATCTGCTGACTTTGTGACTCTCCAACTTCAGGTCTAGTCAGGCAAATGGGAAAAGTACCTTATGTATACTAAAAAAATTCTGTAGGGTGAAGGTTCAGACGTTCAGAATCTTTTTATAAGAGAGGCCTCAGTTCGCCCCTTCGCAAGCAATAGGCAACCGATTCATACAAGAAAACTCTGCACATGAATCTCTATCATCCATACTGCATAAAGGCGCAACCAGTGCACGGGTAAAAAAAACGAGAATGAAGAAAGACGATGCAAAAAACTGCAGCGGTCTTTATTCCTCAACCAAGAGGCAATGGCCTCACTATATAAAACATATGGACATGGAAAAAAGAAGAAAAGAAAACAACCAACTACTCTGAACTCCGTTGAATACGCTGAGCCCCGAGTTTCATAGGCGCTGCTCTGCCCCGACCTCGTCCACTGCTAGATACTCCTCCAATTGACACGTGTTGAGCTTGCTGTCTGGGTCCACCTGTGGCACTAGATTTGGGTGCAGAAGGGTTCAAGGCACGCACTGAAGTGGAAGGTGCAGGTGCTGCAATAGCTGCCCAGGGATCATCATCATCTCCCCAACCGTCCGAGGTTTTGGTATTGCTTTCCTTCACTCTCTCCCCACCTGCAAAAACATCACAATGTCAACATCCCAAAAAAGTTGTATTACCCAATTAAGTAGCACCAATTAGCTAACTGAGTGTAAAGGTTCATTAGGCCCCGCCTGCACCAAGCAACTAAGAAGAAGTAGCTAAACAGATGTTACTTTCCTTTACTTCTCTTTTATTCTTTTTAACTCTTCGTAACCGGTTCCTACTTCTCCATTCATGGAGAATTAACTACTTGATTCCAAAATCGCACAAGACATTGTAGCTAACTCTCATTACTCGATCAATTGGCTAATTGCTCTTAACTAGTAGATGCGGACATGACTTCTGACAGCACCAATTTGATAACTGAGACAATTTAAGCAGTACAAGCATTTAGTAACTAATTCCAGTTAGCTAATTGGCACTGCTTGGATGGTGGGGGCAGGGCCATAACTAAGCTATAAAGAATCGAGTCTGTTGGAAGTGGGAAAGTTTGAACTCACTAGGTTTAGTCACAATTCTTGTGGTGGTGGATGTTGTGGAAGCAGGCTTTTGCAGTACAACAGGTTTTTGCTGTGTTGTGACAGGCTTCTGTTGTGCGGCTCGTATTCTTGCTAAAGCTGGTGCTGGTTCTGCAGGTGCATCCATGTCTCCCCACCCATCTTTCTCATCGTCGTCGTTTGCAAAAGCCTGTTCCTGTGCATCTCCCCACCCGTCTATTGATGTGGGGGATGCTGGGGTGGGCTCGTCTGCATGGAGGCGGGGCTGGGCACTCGTGTGTGTTGCAAAAGATGGAGGAGCACTGACACCTTGTGGAACCGAAGCTGCAACAACCAGACATCAATGTGAAATTGTCCTTACAACCAAGCTGCGTAGAAGCAGAGGGAAGAGAAATGACCAGATACATTACTACTCCATCTGTCCGGGAATAAGCGTCCTGGTTTTTGAAAAAAAAAATTACTTCAAACGTGAGCCCCTGTCCACTTCAAACAGAGCGGACAATGAGGGTGACAAAAACTACATACTCCAATTAAAGATAGACCATTTTTCGAGTACTGAGACGGTTTTATAGGAATCTAGGACAGTTATTTCCGGACAAAGGGAGTATTGATATTAGCTGTAAGCAGAAGCGTTTATGTACTAGATAACTGGCCATGGACCAGGAGTACCGAGACAGATATCAGACATAACCCTCTCCCCTTCACATTAAATCAGGACTTTCAGATATAGGAGATCTACAGCTCTCTAAAAGTATGAAGGGAAGGAGTTATGACTCTAGGGCTAGCCCATATGAAGTGTCTCTGCAGCCAAACTCATGCAATAAATCCACACGAACTCACATTCGGCTCAACAGGTAATTGAAACACACCTGTCATACTTGAGGAGACTGAAGAAATTTCAGGAGGAGCAGAAGAAAGGTCTGAATTTTTGGTTTTCGTAGCCAAAGAGCCCACTGCCCACCTGTTACAAGAACATAAAATTTAACTTCCACAAAAGTACTAGGGCAACCTGAGCTATATAAAGGCAAGAAAAGAACAATTTTACACATCTTCATGTAGTGGACTCAGCATAACATTAGTGACGAAACTTGGAAGGCTATCTTTGGGGAAAGACAAATTCCTTTCATAAATTGAGTTTAAGATAAAGTAGGAGAGAGGGAACTTTTGAAATGCAGTAAGGCATGTACGAAATATTGCAAAAGTTCATAAAAAAGGTAACGAAGACCAAGACAATGAACGGATTTCCAAGTTCAAGTTATGCACACTCAAATGAATTAGTCCTCAGATTACAAAAGGTCATACCCTAGTAAGCCTGAACCGGTAGATGCGGCTACATTTGCAGCTGGAGCAGCACCTCCAGTAAAATCTCCGGATTGTTGCTGCAATATGCACCAATTGTTAGTCCACGAGCGGAAATACAGAAAAGATAAAGGATTATACAAATAGTGGCATCACAATATCGTATACCGACAAGTGCACAAGAATCCAATCTTCCTGAAGTGGATACTCTGAATGGGCTCCGCATGCCACTTGACCACTGCTACTTGACAGCCAAAACCATATGGATCAAGTTCAGACAGTGAATCTATCTGACTTTTAGTGTAGAAAGCATATCTGCAATGCCATACCTTGGCGTAAAAAGTTTTTACAGAATGCACAAACTGCTCTGTGACCTCAAAAGCCCTTGTCCGAACATCACTGCACACATCGATCTATTATCAGGTTAGTCCATCGTGAGAAAATTCAACTTGACTGAGAGTGCAAGTCCAACACGAACAGTAAAACCTCCAAAACACTGAGCGCAATGCAGAAAGAGAGGCTAAGCCACTAAACAGCATAGAAACAATTGACAAGGGAACTACGCAGATGAGGAGCTGTACCCATCTGCATCAACTGTAAGAACCACGAGGTGTGGTAGAATACGAGTGGCAATTTCTGTTGCATCGTAATACTCAGCAGTTGCCATGAGAGCCATAATTCCTGCAAAAGTGGACGCACAATTTCAATAAGCTCTTGTGACACTTGTTAACCATCAATGGCACTTTACAGAGCTGCAAAGACCTCAACTCAAAACGTGCATTCAGATGCATAAGCAGTCCATCCTATAAGGCGCTTGCTACAGAAATTTAGATGGAAAATTTGCTCTCCTCTCTAGCAATCTCCACTAGCAGAAGGATACAGCTTAGAAAGACTGCAGGCCTTGATGTACTAAAGAATTAAAAAATACCAGCAGTTCTTGCAGAAGGAAAACCATCTCGTAAAGCCCGCACAGTAAACGCATTGATTAAAACCCTCTTCCTGGTCTGCACACAGCAACACCTCCTCACTGAACATCAGTTCCAGAAGAAAAATCGTTCACCATATCCACGAATTGGGTAGCAAGCCGAGGTAAAAAACAGAGCTACAAGAAAGAAAAGTCTTACCGCATCATTGAGATGGCTAGCGATATTGCCAAGCAAGATCGTAGTATTGGTGCGGATTGCTGGTTCTTCATCTACCTGAAGGCAATCAGATTACATTAAGCACCAACAACATATAACCTGTTCATAAAACAGGACAGCTCATCAATGTGAAGTTACCAAAAAGGTTTACTAAGTGAAGCACCAACCTGCAGTTTAGAGAGATGCTTCAAAAGCGAGCCTGTGATGGTGCGTTGGCTTAGCTGTAAAAGAAAACAAACCGAGACTAACGATTAGCGGGTGTAAAATATGATAGTTGTACTATGACGAGTCAGGTGTACCAGAGTGGAGTTATTTTACCCTGACTACAAGAAGCAGTAAAAGATGTAGAATAGCACAGTTCATGAGTTTACTACTTCAATGACAATTATAATCGTAAATTCTATGGAGCACTTTATATAATAAAACAAAAATAAAAAAATAAAAACAACTGTCGGCAGATATACCACAGAGCTTCTTAGTGTGGCCTGGTGAGCACAATTTCACAAGAAAATTAGTGCATCCAGCACTCACACACGAACAGAGATCCACAAACTTACCTTTGGAGCAAGTAAAAGCATTGACTTCAATGTGAGTTCTCGAAGGAACGCAGATGTATCTGCGAAGCCTGTCGCAATATGAGGGAAAATCTGCACCCAAGCAAACACATGTTGATGACAGAACAAATACACTCAAAATTCAAGCGCAAGATACCTCAAAGGCAGCCAGAAATATCACAGGCTCAGTGTGTTGCGAACCTGCTCATCAACCACTTGAGAGGACAAACCAGCCCCAAAAGTGTCAATATGTTGTAATAATCCAACCCGAATGGCCCTGTCAGTTGAAGCAAACAGCTTGACAACCGTGGGCAGAACCTGAAAATCAAAACAGAGCGGTCAGCAAAACCAGGAAAACACATGATTTTAAGTATTTCAGAGGATTCAAACCTGGCAACAATGAAACAAGAAGTCATATTACACAGTAACAACTGTTAAATAAACTACACTGGTGAAAAAATTCTCACCTTCACGTTGAATTCATCTTGAGGCAGCCATGAGCCTATCTTCAGGAGAGGAATTAAAGCAGGTGCAGCAGCAGACCCAAACTCCAGCGCAGATGCAAGCAAAGGTAGCAGCTGCAAAGAGCATGAATGGAACGGAAATCAAAAAAGATAACCCAAGGTTTCCATGGAATAATTGGACAAACGTGAAACGAACCAATGCTTGTAACAAAAAAAAAATTTAAAAGACCCAATGAAGTAGAATGAAACCTTCTTTGTGACAATCGGTCGAGGAAGCTGCTCTGCAAGAGTAGGGAGTTTGCGGAAGAAAACGTCTTTCTCTACACTGTCCTTCAAGTTCAGGACCTCCATAAATTGTATAGTCTCCACCAGCTTATTATGAAAAAACTCTGCTCATTGAAAACAAACCGTCATCCTTTCGGTAAGTTTGAACGCCCACCTAGCCTCTAGACCCTAAAAGAAAAGAACAGTACCGCATGCTCATCCTAATTTGCACAGAATAACTACTGGAACCATAAAATACATTGTTGAGCTAAAAATCCTTTCAATTAACGGTAGCATTCAGGTGGAATTAATCAAATCAAAATCCAGAAAAGAAATTTTCAACTTATCACATTACTCCTCAGTCCCTGAAAACGCATAAACTAAGCGGAAAAACCCCACGCTCACCACTATCCTCTAGCAACTTAGCAGAGTTTAATCTTCTTGAAGGAGCAGAAGCCAAGAGCTTCTGATAGTTTGGAAGCAAAGCCTGTAAAACAGAACACAAGCACTTCCATCTGTCACTTCCCACCAGCTTCCGTAGATGTAAGAATTATAGTACTCCGCACAAAGTACGGTTGATCAAGCATAACACTGCATACAGTTCACAACCATCACCTTAGGAATTTGAGACGTGTTCCGCAGATCCTCCGTCTTCACAAGCTTGGCAGTGGAAAAAAGTTCATATATGAGGCATCCTGTTGATGGAAAGACCCAATAATTACTGAGATGATACCCAAATATAGAATATGGCTAAAGATGCCAGTCCAACATGATGAAAATTGTCCACAGTATTGTCCAAGGTAACTCCAACCAGGTATTCCCCGACTACCACTACTAAAGAGCAAAGTAGTGAACTCACCCAAGCCCCAGGAGTCCAGTGCCCATGCAGGAGATTTGCGTATGATAGCCCAATCACTTTTTGCGAGCTCCAAGGATTTAAATTGAGTTCCCACAAGCCAATCGTATTGCTGCAAAACCATTCAGAAACGATTCAGCTTTGCAAACATACCTTGTAACTCTACCGAAAGAAACTGGAAAAAGAAGGAATCATTGTATAACCCGTAAGAACTCAAACTGAAAATAGAAAGTCCGCTTCGGAAGCTAATAGTCAATTATAGTAAATTCCAAAGCATATTTCTATCGTTCAAAACTGTAGTGTATTGGTACATCTTGTTACTTTTCTAAATGATTATTTCACCTCTGGAAGCGGCCACTTTGGGCTTAAGCCTAGGAAATAGAGGAACTCACGAGCATAGGGCCAGAAGCTGCTGGATTAGCACCATCAAACTCAGACAGCACATCAAGTCCATGGAGTCTCCAATCTAGAGTGGGAGTAACCACCACTGAGGCCAAGCAGACATTTCCATGCACCTGCAATTAAAAACGCAATCAAAAACTGGCCGAGCATATGGAAGATCTCCAAAACTCACACGGTTTGTCCCTCAACAAGTGGCTTGAAAGTCAAACGATACCAATTAGAAAAAAATTCAGGGAGAACAGTCGACAACAACCCTACCAGTTTGCAATCGTTGTTGAGAAAGCTAACCGCTCTTGCAATTTGATTAAGCCCCCATGCATAATACTCCTCCCTGAGATGCTCTAAACTCAGTCCAATGCATGTACCAGAGTTGCACCATGAAATTTACTAGGTCAAAGGTTGAAAAATGCACAACATGAATCCCCTCAAAACTGCGAAACATGACTTGCATATGTAACCTAATGTTGGTGGCAGATTCTAGGTCCACCACTCTCACTCTCTCTCTCTCTGTCTGTCTTTTTTTCATGTGGTTTAAAATTACGGTGTACCTTTGCGTGCCTTGCAAGTCCAGCTCCTTGATTTTCTCAGCCAGAGGCATCACAGGCTCTGTCACGAGGTATATCGTAGGTTTCATCACACCTCCATCCATGGCTTCCGCTTCAGTGCTGTGCAAGAACACTAGCACATTGGGATGACGCACCTGCCAAATGCAACATCCATGCTTACTAGAGTCTCCAGAGACCTAAAAAGAAACTCAGTTTCTAAAACTACAGTACATTTTCGAAAGATAGTTTAGTGTCAATAATAGTAAGCTCTCAACTGTGAGAAGGCGTAGAACATTATTGAAGTGTCAAAAAAACATGAAACGACTTGCATTGAGATTCTCTTTCATTTGTCTAAGATTTCAGGACTCGAATAATCTAGAGTTATCGGTTCTAAGATTCAGTTGTCGTCAAATTTAAAAACTCATAAAGTAGGATTAGAACAGGTGTCGGTATCTTAGACTGTGAAAATCCGTAGAACAATATTGGAGTGTTAAAAAACATGAAATGAGATTCTCTTTCATTTGTCTAGGATTTTAAAACTCACAAAGTGGAACAGGTGTCGGTATCTGAGAATGTGAACAATCAAAACGCACAAGAAGAGGGAATGCTTACCACACGGAGACGTTTCGCTCCATTTCGAGCAGCAGCCAGTCTAGCGTCCTGAGCATTGCTCCCCGTGTAGGAGAAGATAGAAACAGGGGAGTTGTCGTCCTACAAAACACAAGAAAACTCATGTAATGGCCAAACCCTAGATACTAATGCACTGATCCACCTGAGTAAACAATGAGCTCACCTTGGATGTGCCCCGGCAGTGAGTCCATCCGCCCCACGCAGTGGAGTAGGGCTCCCCGATGTTATACGGCAAGTCCTTGATACCGCCCCCGGACCCGACCACGCCTTTCAAAAACTTCAGCATCGTGTGGTTCTGATCCGGATCTCGACAAGCGGGGATTCTTCTATGACGACGGCTTCATAGTCGATTCTCCACGAGCACCAAACCCTAATCCCAGCTCGGATTCGATCCCGAAGCGAAAACGAAAAACAAACTTCTTAAGTGAATGCGAGCTGGATGTGTACTACGAATCTGGAATGGTGGCGATGGGCGTGGAGATCGGGAGGTGGCTTGGATGCGCGCGGGGAGCTCTCGCAATCAGACTGCCCCCGCCTCTAGGACTTCTTCAGTGTTTCCTAAAGGACTTCGTATGTTACGGTAGCGATACCTAAAGCCGTCCCCTAAAGCCTAAATTGGGCCTCATGTTTTTTTATTTAGCAGTTTTGAGTTTCGAGTAGGTTCTCCGTGGACTTCATATTAGAGCATAATATGGCATTATAAGAGGCGCTTTACACTAAGGTAGGAAAACCAAAAACGGTTAATGCCCTCAAGGCGTGCACTAGAGTTTTTTAAAAGCAGGGAGGTGGTAGACCGAAAATGGAGAATTTTTGCATGACGAGGATTACTAAAAATTTACTAAAAATTACCAATTTTTTTGGAATCTTGTCTGCGGTTTTCTGTGATATTTGTTAACCGTTTTAGATGCTTTCATGTGTAGAAAAGGAAGAGTCTAGTATACAAGAAGGGGGTTTGACAAACTTTCCACTTTGAGAAATTGTAGATAATTATTTACGGGGAATAAAAATACGAAAGAACTTGCATTCTTCATCATTTCTTCTTCTTCATCTCAAAAAAATTTCACATAATTTCTAACTCCATTCCTTCTGGTCAAATCACCTTATTTTTATTGTTTTTGGTTTTCCTACCTTATAGACCAAGAGCCATGACCATGGAATTCTAAAATTTGTGATTGGAGAGTAAAGTGCTCTTGGTCCCATTTGGCTTTACACTACCTTGAAAAGAGGAGAATGACCACTAACTTTGAGGTCCCCAAAAATGCTAAAATTTCCCAAATGGATAATGTTTTCATGATCTCCTTGATTATAGTTGAGTCGAAGCAAATGCCTCGACTCAACTATAATCTAGGAGACCATGGGGCTCAAAAATCATTGATTGGCTAGTGTTCAATTATTTAAAGAGAAAGGAGGAAAAAGGGGAGGATAAAAGAGAGAATGATGAGGATTCATATTAGAAAATTGAGCTTAAACTTGTCCCGGTCTAAATCCACTTTACACTACAAAGAGTGACCAAGTCATTTAAAATTGCATTTTTGATTTTTCATGGTCACGGCTCTTGACCAAGAGCCATGACCATGAAAATGATTTAATTTTCTTGGTCATGGCTCTTGGTCCATAGTGTAAAGCGACCCTAAGGTATAAGTATCTAAAAGTGATAGCTTAACTCCTAAATGTACCAACCCTTTGAACAGAAGTAGATGTTAGTCTTAACCCCTAAACGTCTAAAAATGCCTTTGCGGCAAGTAGAATACAGGGTGTATTTCTTGTATTTGGAATGAATACACATTTTTAATTGGTTTTGGTTCAACAAAGAAGTTGAAGTTTAGATCAATGTGGTTCTAGTAAGCTATTAAGATCTCAGTTTAGAACTTCTTGTTGATAGCAAATGCCAATTATACAAAAATATATCTACTATCCCCATGGGACGTTCAAGGGTTAAATATAGATATTAGCATGGCTCAAATGTACATGAGATGTACAAGACAAGTCCATTGCAAGCATAAAATCTACTCAACAAATTTAACATACTTGTACTTGGAGGCCTGTCCAATATTATCACCATCTCCTCATCAAAAGAGATTTACTTTAATTAGTAAAAAACCCAATGGGCTTGCAAAAATGACTTGGATGAAAGTCATCTGAGATTGTATGAGATAGTTACAAGGCTTTGAATCTATTCGTGATTCAGTTTCTGAACGCTGGAACGTTTAGGGGCGAGTTTAGGGGTTAAGCTATCTAGACTATTTCAGGATCACCTATTAAACTCTAAATGTTAGAGCGTTCAAAAAGTGGGCAATTAACAAATTCAAACCCTTCTCACGTTCTCATCAACGCTTGGATGAAAGTCATTCAATTTTTTGAAGATTCTTCATTAAGTTGTTGTCCTATGTAACGGTTGGATTTAGTCATACTTGATTACATATTTTTTTTAAATAATAAATTTAGGAACATGTCAAGTCGTTGACCAAGCCAAAATTGCGTTGACTATAGTTCAAAAGTGGCCTTGCGAAAATGAGGTCATAGATTTAAGAAACACAAAATTTTGAAAAAATCACCATGTTTAAGAGTCTCTCGTTTCAAATTCAATTCAACAAATTTTACTCAAAAAATATTAAAATTTTGTTTGTAATCGAATTTAGAAGAGTTTCAAATTTTAACTTTCAAAGTTTATAATTAAATATTAGTGATAGTATTAGTGAATCAAATTGTACATATGGAATCTAAAATTCAAAATCAAGAACTTTCATTTGTATGATTATCAATTCCAAAAAATCTTCTAAATAGTACTTTATGGTAAAAAAAAATTCAAATTGTCAATTCCAAGGACAGTCACCCTGGTACGTGTAGGGGTTGATAAGAAAATGTTTTTCTTATGTTTGGAGTTAGTTTTCACGAAAAATGTAATTTTTGAAAAATCCGTTTTCCAATATTGAAATTACTGTGATTTTTGAAAGTGGAAAATATTTAGTGACCCACTTTGATCAATAGGCTCCCCCATATTCACTTGCAGATAATATCCTAAGCCGTTCATTAATATTCTCTCAAGATTTTCTCAATGCTTGAATACAATTGGTAGGTAGATTCTATATGAACAATGGAATTTATCAGTTTTAAATCAAGTGATAAGTTGTTGTGTCAAAAGTTTATTGATTGTAGATTTAAGGTTCTCCTATTTTGGAGCAGTGCGAAGGAAGACCCTTTTGAAAACTAGATCTAAATAGAATGTTCACTTGGATTCATTTGTAGTCCCATTGCAAAAGGGTGTTGGCTCACATTGCTCCACATATGTTATGTTTCTTTTGTTCAAATTCATTTGATTTTTAAACTAGCACATATAGTATTCTTAATTAATTCCCGTGATGTAAAATTTTGTCTCGTCTAAATTATAGTTTTCATAATATGATCAATTGAACTAACCATTTATAAATCATAAATCATCGATTCTTCAGAGATCAAGCAATTTAGTATAGTTGGAGGCATTTTTGTTAGGTAGAATATTTTGTAGTACTAGAATCAAGGGGTGTTACAATTTGCCAATTCTCTTTCGAGACTTTCCTTTCACTTTCTAATTTGAGTTCAATGTGATTCACATCCTAATAATCACATATCTCCTTTTATAGATTTTGTCTTGTTTCTAACGAGAACCAGAGAACTCCTGACTTGGCGATCGATACAAAAACATATATTATATTCGAAACAAATTCCCAATAATCAGCTCATGGTTACTTTAATTATGATACTTTTTACTGAAGTGTCCACCCCTGCTAGGAGAGAGTAGTTTTGTCCCAATGACTTTTTGTCCGGTGTGCAGTGGGTCATTGACATTACGAACGGACACTTTATTCACACTGGCCTCGAAAGAAGACCGGAGTTTCTATTTATCTATTCTATCTATTTATTTAATTTATCTATCTAGCAAGTTGCACGGGTGGAAACAACATACTCTCTAAATAAGTGCCCCCAATTGTGATGAAGTTTTAATGTGATGAAATTATCTCAAACAAGTGGATGGAGTGCATTGTATAGAGCACATCATCACATTCGCATGTCATCCTTGACAACCCCGACTCTAAATCCCCCCTTGACAATAATGCAAGAGGACAAAAACTACCCCCTATTTTGTGCATGTAAGGATCCACCTTAAAACTTAACCCCTTCTTCCAAGGATTTAAAATTCTCAAGGGGACTTCTTAACCCCTAAGTGACGGATCAACCATTTTATGGTCGCTGCCCTTTTTTTACGGGCTGCCCGAGATGGAAAAAAAATTAGAATTTTTTTTTTTCAAATAGGAAATCAAGTCTACTTTCCAACCCAATTTGAATCATGTCAATCCGAGTTAAACTCTACCGAGGAGAAAGTTTCAAAGACAAACACCTCTACATTGTCTAGTGTTAAAAAAATTACTATTTGGGGAAAGTAATGATGTTCTCTCCTTTGAAAATTTTGCTTTTCTCAATTTTAGAATAAAATGTCTAGTTTTAACCCCTAAACGTACCAGGGTGTCCCTGAAATTGACAATTTGAGAAAAAACATTATAAACTACCATTTAGAAGAATATTTTGGAATTGATGTACAAATGAAAGTTCTAGATTTTGGATTTTAGATTCCATCCGTACGGTTTGATTCACTAATACAATCACCAATATTTAATTATAAAATTTGAAAGTTAAAATTTAAAATTCCTTCTAAATTCGATTACAAACTAAATTTCAATATTTTTTGAGTAAAATTTATTGGAATGAGTTTGAAATAAGATACTCTTAAATGTGGTGATACTTTGAAATTTGTGTGTTTCTTAAATTTATGACCTCATTTTTCACGATTCCACTTTGAACTAGAGCCAATGTAATTTTGGCTTGGTCAACGACTTGACATACTTCTACATTTGTAATTTTAGAAAAATATGTACTCTAGTATGACTAAATATAGCCATTAGATAGGACAACAACTTGGTGAAGAATCTCCAAAAAATTGGATGAGTTTCATCCAAGCATCGATGAGAACGTGAGAAAGCTTTGAATCTGTTCGTGATCCAGTTTCTAGACTCTGGGACGTTTAGAGGTTAACAAATGATAAGAAATTTCAAATTCTAAAAATAAAAATTGTAATTTTGATAAATATTTGAAGTAAAATGCTTCTAAATTCATTATAAGAAGATAAAAAGCTATTTTCTGAAATTCGACCGTATGGATAATTACTAGACATCATGCCCCTCATTTTATCTTTTGGACCAAACTTCATCAAAGTTGAAGAAGTAATTTTTTATAACACATCTATGTTTTGCCCTTACCCCCTCCGTCGTTTAGGGGTTAAACTAATTTTGAGCCGTTGGTCCCAAATTTGCAAAAACGATTGCCAAAAAAGACTTTAAGATACTCAAAAAAGAAATTTCAAAAAATGGGGCCCATGGGTGAATAGTGTTCGCATTTAACGCCAAGGGGGCAATGTACGAGGAGATTCAGCAATTAGTGTAAAATCAACCGAATGGAATTGCCAAATTACCACTTGAAACTTATAATTGTAGGCTAAGATTTAAATAAAATTTGTGATACTTGGGTGCTATTTAACCCTTTAGCGCGGCGGCATCCAGATTCTGAACGCTGGATGAATTTCAGCAGCTCGATTTCTGTAGGTACCGGATGTTTTTCATCCATTTTTTTCTTTTTCATTCTTGTGCTAGTTGAATACCATTTGTACGGTATGGATCTTCCAAATAAGATAATGTGAATTTTTGAATATTTACAAAAGTGATTAATGTCAAGATTCAATCTTAGTTCAAAAAGCAAGACCTTAAATATGATTTTCCATAGTAAGTAGAATCAAATAATGGAAACCATACCATCTCGTAGTGCATGTCATTCTAATTTCATTACAATATTTTTAAATATTTTTGAGTTAATTTTGGATTTTTAATTGAATTTCAAGAGAAAACCTTGCAAAATTACTTTAAAAATATTAATAATAAATATGATGAATCCAACTGTACGGATGTTATCTACACATTGACATTTACAACTTTGTTTTGTACATCAACTCCATTTCCGTTTTTCATCGACCATTTTATAACAAATCTTTGAAAACAGTGTTGAATCGGGACGTTAAAGGGTTAAGTGAAACATGGATAATAACCTGTTTAAACTGATTGCTTTTATAAAATATTGATTTTAACATTGATTTTAACTGTGATATTTTAGCTGGTTTCCTTGGAAAACTCCCCGTTCGGATTTAGAGTCGGGGTCCACCCAAAAAAAAAGAGTCTTCATCAACGAAAATCATCCCCGAAATTCATCCACCCAATCACTCCGACAATCATCCATACATGCCCTTTTCTGAGGTTGACTTCCCGGAGAACATTGCGACGGCGCCGGGCGCGCTTCGAGAAAGTTACAGTGGACGAGCAGTCTCCTTCCCAGCTTCCGAAACATTGGCGGTGGAACAACGAAACGAAGGACGGAGATGGCTCAAATCCCAACGCGAGAGTAGTACTGTAAGTACGAGGAATCTCTCACGAAGGCTTTCCTGCTTGTGTTTTCACGATGGTGAAGAAGTTTGGGAGAAATTTGGGCATGGGGAAGTGAGCGAGGTTGGAGCTTCAATGGAGGAGCAGACCGTGGATGCTGATGCCCTTGAAGCTCCAGGGTCGGAGCAGTCGACGACGAGATGGAAGCGGCACCGGAAGAAGGTGGCCTCGTGGCACCGCCGAACGTCCGCGTGCTTCCGCTACGGGCCCGTGCGCGTGCTGGTCGTGGTGCTCGGCTGGATTCTGGCGTGCGGCGTGGGCGCCATTTTGTGGCGCGACGCGCTCAAGTTCATGGAGAATGAGTTTCTGCTCAAGTGCGAGAATCGCAAGGAGGTCTGTGTGTGTGAGAGAGCGAGAGAGAGAGAGTGAATTTCTTTATTCTGTCCTTTTCTTGATTATCACTAGGTTTAGTTTGCAAGAATGCAGTCCAAAACTAATTTGAGATAGAGTTTTGCTAATATCACTCAGAATTCTCGACATCAAACAGAACTGTGCAAACTGAAAGTTTAAATCGAAGTAGATTTAAAAATTTCTGCGTTGAAGGATAATTATATCAAGATCTTAGCCTTCCTTTTTCTTAATTATCACTAGGTTTAGTTTGCAAGAAATCCAGTCCAGAACTAGTTTGAGATAGAGTTTTGCTAATATCACTCAAATTGTACTGAAATCTCGAAATCAAACAGAACTGAGCAAACTGAAAGTTTAAATCGAAGTAGATTTAAAAATTTCTGCGTTGAAGGATAATTATATCAAGAGGTAAGATTCTTAGCCCTCCTCTCCTTATTTCTCACTAGGTTTAGTTTGCGAGAATCCAGTTCAGAACTAATTTGATGCCAATATCACTCTGAAATCTCGAAATCACTGCAAACTGAAAATTTAAAATCGAAATAGGTTTAAAACTTTCTGAGTTGAAGAATAATTAAGTTATATCTAGAGGTAAGACTAGACAATTTTCGTGTGCTTCCAGATTATCAGACTTTCAGAACTATTATGTTTTTATTTTTTCCGTTTATCTAAAATTCGTATTAATGATTTGATTGTCACCTACGAAAAAATCATGCACAACATTAGTAATTTAGAAATATGATTGGAGAATTAGTTTTTGCGAGAATCGCATGGAGGTGAGAGAGCTTCTCTGTCCCTTCAGGTTTTGCAATTCGCCCGCTCTAGTTCAATTTCTCGATGAGTTACGGTACTCCAAACCGTTTGAGGAATTAGGCTTCGGGATGTAGAAGAATGAAAAGCAACGTACGTGTGGAAATGGCTTTGGTAGTTCTGATCCAAATTAGGGTTTCCAGGTGTTGAAGTCGCAAGTGGAGAACAACCTGAACGCGTCGTTCGTGATAGTCGGGCTGATAGCCAGTGTTCCGACGCTGGATGGCGACCAGTGGCTGACGTACACACGGCGAACGCTGTTCCTGCGCTCGTCGGTGCGAACCCTGGTGTACCAGCAACGCGTGCTGGAGAGCGAGCGCGCGGCGTTTGAGAAGAAGTGGAACAGCAGCATCCTGTACATTACGCCCGACTACCAATTCATCCGCCGGCCGGACAACGACACGGAGTACTCGCCCGTCATCTTCGAGACCGATGATGTGCACTACTTGTTCGTGGATCCGGGCGCGTATCCTTTGTACCGAGGCGCCATCGACTCTGCTCGCGACACGGGCCTCTTCACCCTGTCCCCTGTCATGCCCATGCCGAGCTCATGGCAAATCGCAGCTTACCTCGCGTACTATGGCCCCGGCAAGGATTACACCTCCTTCTCCAGCGTTGCGGAGCGTCGCCAGGCCTGCCTTGGCTATGTCGGAACTGTCATGAGCGTCACCGATGTCTTCCGAGGAGTTTTGTCAAAGTCAGTTTCGGTTTTCTCTTGTTTTTAATTTTTTTTGGTCCGTTTTGCTGGTCTTTTCATTCCGGAAATGACTGTCCTAGTTTTTGGCATCTTTCAATTTAACGGTTTTTCTGGCAAAGAAAGCCTTCTCAGTACGCGAAAGTGGTCTGTCTTTAATAGTAGTATGTAATTTTTGCTCACGTTTGAAGTATAAAACATCGGACAAAACTAGGGAAAAAAAATGCCAAAAATAGGACAATTATTTTTTGCGGACAGAGGGAGTAACATTCTTGATTAGTGCTGAGCTTCCACCCTTTCTACAATGTGATAAGTCAATTGTAGCACTATAGACAATGTGATAACTAAAATAATGTGAGAACTACACTCAAGTGTGGGCTACTTTCTTTCGAGATATTTTTTACTGAACAAATTGTCTTGCCTCCACCTACTTAGAAGCTAATGGCTTGATGGTAACACTGTTAATATTCCTATGCTTCAGTGACATGTAGGGCGCTCGTGTTATTTTGGAACCCACACTAAGTATAGAAGAGTGTAATAATGTCTAACAGTCATTTGGCTCCAAGAAGATTAGAACAATTTGGTAGATTTGACAACTTTAGAGTCACGATTCATGAGTCCGGAAGTATGTTGAACTTAACGTATTACTAGGAGTGTGTCGGAGAATGTAAATGTTAGAAGATCTTGGGTACCCTGATTCTCCCTTGAAGAGAAGAGGGACCCAAGGGGTGAGGAGCTTATTTCAAGAATGTTATGGTAGTTTTGTGATGTTGTTCTCATGTTGTGCAGGTTTACAGATGTGGATGACATGGATGTGGTTGCCGTCTTCCTCGTAGACCCTAATTCAGGGCTCTACCCAATATACAATTGCTCCTCCACAGCTTCTAGTTGCGCTGTAGCTCTGTTTGATCCTGCCAATCGGGCGTCGGAGATGGCAAAAGCGGCTGTGAATTGGGAATTCGGAACGCAACAGTTTGAAGTGAGGTGTCTGCCCAAGCACAATTTGAAGCTGTTGGCTCTGCGAGCGGTCATCGCATGGCCCCTGCTCATGTCCATGGTGGTCATCTTCTTCTCCATCATCGTCTACCTGGTGCTCAAACGAATGCAGGGTATTGAGAAGGACGTAAATCTCATGGAGAAGATGAATGAGGCCCTCAAAATCGCCAAGTTGGCTGCCGAAGCTGCGGATAAGGCCAAGTCCAATTTTCTGGCCACAGTCTCTCATGAAATCAGGTCGGTACTCGTGGCATACCTTCGGAGTAGGTTGCATAATGTGTTTCTTGTATCCATCCCTCTTCTTTTTTTTTTCTCTCCAGGTTCTGATTTCTCGTCTCGCTAGTTTAGAACATCTTAATCCTAAACCATGTTGATGCTTCACCTGCAGCAATTAAGGAGTGCCAATTAATTAGTTACTAAATGCAGGAAATGCAGGAAATGTTGTGTCTATTAGCAAATTGGTGCTAACTCTTGCTAACTAATTTGCTATGTATTTTACATTCATTTTCCACTACACTTTTCCGTGCAATTACGATATGTTTAAAAAATGTTGGCCATGTTAGCACAAAATTTTCATAGTGTGAAGATATCTTCAAATTTTGGGATAATTTAACCCAGAGTATAATCAAACACCACTGATATCCTCCCCCACAATAATTACATGGAAGTGTGAAGTTAACTTCCTGATTTTGGACAAGTAAATTAACTCCAATGTTTGAAGTGCTAAATTCGTCTCCACCAACCAAGTTGCAGCAGTTAGCTAATTTGAAAGCCTAACTCCCTATTAGTTACCTTGCAAGTGCAGGCACACAATAGGTTAGTTAACTTCTAAGTAGCTAACACCCAGTTAGCTGATTGGCGCTAGTTGGTACAGGTTTTACCAAATGTTAATGTGTAAATTGTATCCTACTGAGCAGATCTTTCTGTGGGTGTAATGCAGGACTCCGATGAATGGAGTAATTGGTAAGTAATATCCTGTTCTCCTGTTCTCCGTTCAAAGCCCTAGAATCCAACGTTGCCTTGCATCAGCATAGCATCTTATTTTTTGTTTGCACTGCTAAGAGCTGAATCCAAGGAAATCCGTTGTGTCCAGTTTCACGATGCCAATTCTTTCTTTGACCACATTTTGCGATCATGTTAATATGTTTATTTTGCGAAGGTCCACTGTCTGTTGCTTGTTGAGGGTAGAGCAACGTAATGCTGGAAAGAGATATTTGGTGGAGCATTATTCTAAATCTTATAAATTTTAGGGAATCGTTGCAAATGACATGGATATACCGACTTTCACGTGTTCTGCGTTTCAGGAATGACCAATTTGCTTCTGGGAACGGATTTGACGACCCAGCAGCTTGAATATGTTAAGGTTGCACAAATAAGCGGCAGCTCTCTTATGTATGTTCCTATGCGCTGCAACTTTTTCTTGCTAACATTCTCATATTCATTTTGCGAGTTGGTCATGGTTGCTACTTCCAGATAAGTATATCAACGTATTCCGCATTTGTGATTTTTTCTTGCCATTTTGTTTTTCATTTGGTAAGAAAATTGTCATGAAGTCTGACCTGCCTTCTTTGTTACGATGATCTGGAACCCTATGTTTGCGTGAGACGTGGAAGGCCAGTAGTGTCGTATCCCTAGTGGAGATTCCACCCCCCAAGAGATATTCTAGAAAACCTAGCCGCGTTACAAATTCGCAGGGTTTACGTAACAAATTGCCTTAAATGGCATTACAATTGGCAAGGCTTAACGCAACTAAATTTTCTATACCTCTGGGGTGTTTTTTACTAGTGTACGAAAACATACGACCATTAGTTGTGCAGCTTTCGACAGGCCAGCTATAGCAGTTCTGCAGTTGTGGCTGCATCAAGCATATGGTGCGATCTATTAATTTTTTCTGTATATATGCAGCTCTTTGTGTCAGACTTCTCGTTGACATGTGCATGATGTGATGGCAGTGCTCTCATTAATGATGTCTTGGATCTGTCCAAGATTGAGGCAGGCAGAATGGAACTCGAGTCTGTTCCCTACAATATCCGCAAAGAGGTGGACAGTGTTTTCTATCTCTTCGATGACAAAGCGCAACAGAAGTCGATTGAGATGTCAATGCTTGTTCATGGCACAGTGCCAACCTGTATAGTTGGAGACCCTGGAAGATTTCGTCAGGTACTTATCTTCTGTTTATGTGGATACTTAGCATCATTGAGCTCTTGGGTTAAGGGTTTAGGCGGAGTTTGAACATTAGAGAGGTTCAAAAAGTGCTTTTGCTAGTTATGAGCGACCTAGGTCGTTCTTCAGAAGAGATCATCTTTGACGTAACTTCATGTATGAATCTCACATACAGATATTCCTTATGTGCAGATTCTTGGTAATCTTATTGGCAACGCTTTGAAGGTACGCTGCTTCTGTCTTTGAGATGAAATACTTTTATAACCTAACTACGGGAGACATTTTTGGTTTGCGTGATTTCTCAGGATTCATTCTAATGGTTTTTCTTTTGTTTTCTTTCCATCAGTTTACAAAGGAGGGCAGCATTCTTGTATGTGTTCGTATTATGGACCCCAATCAAGAATCCAGTTCAGACTTCACGTCTATTGATATTGACCACAAAGATGCAACTCCTGGAGACGTACAGCCTTCGCAGGTGCTTCCTAATGAGAACCTTTCACAAGAAGACGGATTTGATGGGTCGAGCTTGGGTAGAGGCAACACTGCTCCTAGATTGAGTATTCAACCAGGAAGTGAGTTGAGTAGTAGGGAAACGGTTGAGTTATGGAGGAAATGGAAATTGAAGACTAAATCAGGCAGGGACTGCAAGCCTCCTGAACATTTCATCATTATTGCTTCGGTGGAAGACACAGGTGCAGCCCTCTTTCATTTTTCTGAACATCGTTGTCTTATCGTAATGAGCTGCTGGTATTTCTTTGCTTTTCTCTTAGTTTCTAATAGCATTGTTATTCAGGTAATGGCATTCCCAACCATCTGGAGCATCGTTTGTTTCAGCCTTTTTCTCAAGCCGACAGCAACACTCCAAGAGAATATGGGGGCACTGGCATTGGCTTGTCTATATGTCAGGTGAGTTATGTCCTCGCATGATACAATTTTTCTTGTCTCTGCGATTTTCGGCTTTCATATCACGGATCATTTTTCATGAAATTCTGGTTTTCATTGACATTACAGTTAGGCACTGTACATAACCTTCTAGAGCAACCCACCTTCATTCTTGAACTCAATATTTGAAAAGATCTGTGCCAAAGAATGAAGATGTCAAAGAATCAGAGCATCTTTGATTCTTCCTTGAATTAGCAGTTGGGCCCAAGGAGTTGACAGCTCCTTTCAAGATTGTTATGTATGCTGATTGAGAGCACTGGGACCCACTTTGCAGAAATTGATAAAACTAATGAACGGCAATCTCTCTGTGAGGAGCAAACCAGGAGAAGGAAGTGTCATTGAATTCACACTTCCCGTCGGCTTATCTGACGAATCTGTAGGGATTAAGCCATGCTGCACACAACCTCTAATGGAAGACAAGGCACTGAGGGGACAACGTGTTGCTCTGCTGGACACCGATCTTGTTCGACAGGTACTGCGATTTCGACATTACGATTTCAATTAGCCTCAGCTTGTCAGCAGAGTTCATTCTGGCCCAGTGACAAAATGCGACCCCTACACTGCAATGTGAAATATTTACACGGTTGCTATGATTTGTAATAACCGTCCTCAAATTGGAGATGACTGACTTTTGTCAATATTTACATGTTGCAGGAAGTAACAGCCAGCTACTTGCGGTGTTTGGGTATACATGTTGAGGTTACTGAAGATGTGCAATCCACATTGGAGCTTCTATCTAGGTAATAGCGGTGGAATCCTTACTGTAGATCATCAAAATTGACAAATGTTACTTTAAAACAGACAGAACAGACTTGAAAAATTGGTTGTTTTTCTGTCGTTGACATGTGCATTTTCTTTTTGTAGGACTGGGAGACCTACAATACAAGCTGTTATGGTCGATTTGAAAGGATTACCGAGCCAATCAGCCATTGAGTTGGCCAGCTCAATACGCAATATACCCAGCCTGAAAGCCTTGCCTGTGCTGGCTCTATCGTATCCAGGCCTGACCCCTTCAGCTGAGAAAGTCTTAAAAGATTCTGGAATCTCCTTCATTATAAACAAGTCACTCCGATATTCCACACTTGCTTCTGTGTTGCAAGAGGCAGTTGGTGTGTCACATGTAGCACCCCCGAAGAAGAAAGCTATAGACACCGTCAAGTTGCTGCTCGACAAGAGGTGCCTTGTGGTAAAGCTTCCTCATTTTGACTTTCAAACCATTTTCACACGATGCTTCATGTCAATTGCAATCCACATCGACAGGGTCACATTAACATAAGCTTCTTTATTGTGAAAAACTCCATTATAGAGGAAGGTGCGTAGAGACTGGGCGATGTTGCTGAGTCCATCATCAATTGCTGATACCGGTTCTCTAATGTGCACTACATTACAGGTGGATGACAATATGGTCAACCAAAGAGTGGCAATGTCAATGCTAAAAAGATACGGTGCAATCGTTTCAAGTGTGAACAGCGGCACTCAAGCTGTAGCTGCTGTCAAAAACCAGAAAGAAGATGCCAAGTTGGATCTTGTGTTGATGGATATCCAGATGCCTGAGGTACACTTCAGCACTTTGAATTCCTAAATTTCAAAAAAACTGCACCTTTCCTGATAACAATGATATGTCAGCTATTGTTATTTATTTATTTATTTAATACGTGCGTCCTTATGAGCTGAAGAGTCGGTTCTTTCTATATGTGGCTAACGTGGCGATCTCAACAGATGGATGGTTGGGAAGCAACACGTCAAATCCGGAACTGGGAGGTTGAGAATTGCAATATTTGCCGAAAGACAAACGTAACATGGTGCCGGCATAATCGTCTGCCCATCGTGGCTGTGACAGCAGATGCCATGAAAGGTACTCATGCGGAGTGTTTCAGCTCAGGAATGGACGACTACATCACTAAGGTTAGTAGAGCCACTCTTTACCCCTAAATATGTAAATGGCTGAGTTGAAATAAATCTTCAAGGAAGCTAACAAAATGTTTCCATAGGAAGAAGATATTATGTCGCACATTTTTTTGGTGACACAAATATGCTTTGAAAGTTACTATAATTGACTATAAGCTTCCAAAGTCGATGTTCTGTTATTAATTTGGGCACTTAGGGTTTGACATGCTCTTGATTCATGCATTAGTTGAGGTGTAATAGATTAAATTGAGCATTGTTTGCAGTGCATGATTTTAACGGTTATGTTATAGAGGGACCTGACGCACTTTGCCTGACTTTAACAGCCTCTGGACCAAAAGCTGCTGCAGTCACTATTGGAGCGTTTTATTGAGAAGGAGATGGTGAATGCCCCACAAATGACTGGATCTCCTGAGCCTTCTGTTGGTTAGTGTTGCGCCATGTACTGTACATCATATGATGATTTTTGGGCTTTTAGGTCAGCAGATGAAAATTAACTTAGTGGGCAGGCTCTAAGAGCTGTTTGGCCGTGTATACTAGTAGATAATGCAACGGGTGGTCTAAGTTGATTGATTGCATACTTCGGATTGATTTTGAGCCTCATTTACACGTACTACCCAAAATGGGTGGTCTTTGACACTCTTTTTGACATTGTTTTTTGACACTTTAGTGTTGACAAATTGTTTTTTCCGGAAACAATGTTGGAAAGAGTGTCGCAGACAACACCCTTTTTTTGGTGGTGACTTGTCACTGTCATTACCACTCTGCAACTTGTCTAGAACTTCTGAACAATCAAGGTCCACTACCAGCTTCGCGTCCTTGTGGTTCTGGAACATCAAAATATTAACCCTTTAACGTCCCGTTTCAACACTGTTTTCAAAGATTTGTTATAAATTTTTTGATGAAAAACAAAAATGGAGATAAACTACGAAGCTAAGTTGTAAATGTCAATTTGATGATCACATCGGTACTATTGGATTCATCATATTTTTTTATTAATATTTTTAAATTAATTTTGCAAGGTTTTCTCTTGAATTTCAATTAAAAATCCCAAATCAACACAAACAATTTAAAAAATATTGTAATGAAATTGGAATAACATGCACTACCATAACATTCAGTAGCCTTTGCGAGTATTGCCTCCCTCCAACAGAATGATGTGGAATATCCCACATCATTTCATCCCCCCAATGAAATGATGTGGGATATTCCACATCAAATCAGTAGCTACGGGGGCACGTGGCATTAAGCAAGAGCAAGCAACCATGGTGCACAGTAATTGAAAGCACTTTCAATCACAATTCAACATTGTTTTTTCATTGTTTATTTGTCAACTCAACAGTGTTTTGTCATTCATTGTTTATTTGATTCAATAGTTCATTCAATTAGAAATCACTGGTCACTCTGTTTATAATGGTGGATGAAACCAAAAGGCAGTCTCTTTGAAGGCTACTGAATGTTATGACAAGATGGTATGGTTTCCATTATTTAATTCTACTTATTTTGGAAAATCACGTTAAACCCCTAAATGCCTGAGGGGGGTGATAGACCAAACTGCCTCTCATTTTCATTATTTTTGGTTGTGGTGTGCATGGCACGAATAATTTAGGGTTTCGTTTCTTTACTTTTATTCTTTATATTTTTATTTCTCAAAGAGAAAAGAAGAAAAACACATGAGGTCATATCCACTACACTAAATAGGTAGATTAGTGTTAGATACACTAATTTACATAAACATGTTGTAAGTTTTTACTGTTGACCAATTTTTTTACCCTCTATATTGGTCAAGATGGGGATCTTTCAATAGTATTGGAATCAATGTCTTTGGTAAATTTTTTTGTCAAGAGTAAAAATCTATAATATTTTCAAATCTTATAATTATCTAACACTAATCTACCTATTTAGTGTAGTCTGCTGTGTCCATACATCACGCTACACTGCAATGCATGCATGCATGCAAAATGTCACAATAATTTAGGGTTTCTTTTAATTCTTTACTGTAAGCTGCCTCGACGAATGTCTAGTTCTTAACTTGCACTTCAATTTCTTTCACTGGATTCTCATTACCATTACAATTTCTAGCATTGTAATTCCAAAATCAACACAAACATGAGAAAGCTCACGAAACAATTACCTGATTGAAAAGATCTCAACCTAGTAAAGAAAGCCAACAAAATAAACAAAACTAATTAAGAGTATTATCGAGGGAGTATTGTATAAAATCCATGTACAAAGCTTGGAATGCAAATCAATGTGAGAAGTAATCATATGGAATCAAGGAAGGACAAGACACATTTTGGATGATGCTCTTAAATACACTTTTTTCAAACACTGTGAATGTCATTGAAAACAACATTGAGAACGTTAGGCTAAACGATATAGTGTTTCATTATACGTCTAATATGACATCGAGACATTGCGCTGAACGAGGGGCATCATCCATATAAACAACTATCAATTTGGGTGCTAGTTCAGGCATTACGGTTAGAATTCCACACACTTTCAAAGTTTGAGATACATATCAATGTCAAGAATTATTACAATTAATCAAAGAAGGCCTTCACCTGTTTTGGCAAAAACTAAATAAATTTTGTATTACATTTTCAAACCAACATGACTAGCCATGTAAATAACTGTCCAATAGTATTGTTAAAATTTCACACAAGCACAAAGTTTGAAATATACATTAGTGTCAAGATTTATAATAATTAATCAAGAAAGGGCACTACACATTGCATTGCTTAAATGAAGAAGAAAATTAATTTTTGATACTAAAACCTCCATATCATATAGAGTAATAAAACGCAACGCACACATTTAGAAATTTGTCTTACTACAAGGTAATAATTTCTACCTCCAAACCCCTAGTGGATGAAGAAGTTGCAATGAGTTTTCTACTTTTAAATAGAAATTGCAATGATTGTCAGCCACTATTGAGACTCTGATTTGCAGATTTGAAATTTTTTAAATCCACTGCCATGCTCACTTGTCCAGACAGGTTCTTGTTGCTCAGTGCACTTGAGGTCTGACATTAAAGAGAGAAAAGGAAAAGATGAAGATTGATGATTTATGTGATTACTGCAAAGTGGAAAAAATGATCACCTGAGAGCTCATAAACAACAAGAGTGAACCCAGAATCTCATAATTTTATAAATTTCACATTTTTGAATTTGACAGAAATCACAAAACCGTCTGTGCATGAAGTATTACATGCTGAATGTACACGCTTGATTTGACCTACTTGCTTTGGTTAGAAACTATACCAACTCTCTTGAAATAGTCATTTTCCTGCAAGCTCAAGCAGGAATAAATCAGATCCTCCAGTGATTTAATCCCTCCTTATTGACCATGTGACCGTAAATATCCAGAGCCAAATAAGAATCTCATAGTAACAGTGTTAGCAACAATTATTTTTGACCACCACATAGTTACGTCAGTGTTTATTACAATCTCAAACAAGGGGGCTTACCAGCATCCTTTTATACAATTCAAGCAAAGTACCGCGCTCAACCTTGGTGCTGGAATATGCCTCCACCTTGTCCATGGCCTGCTCAAAGTCACGCTAGTTATTTTTCTAGCCAGTCTGCAACCAATTCTATCACTGAAGAACATTGTGAAGCACTTGGAAAAACAGAAATCGATGTTACTGCTAATAAGCGATTAGGTAGACATAGCAAATGACTGAATTTACATGGTTGGTGCTTCTCATTCTACGATAATTAAGTACTTGTAATATGAACATAGTGGAAGTATGTTACCTCAATCCATTTTGAAAGTTTCGGTCGGCCTGCTGTGATGTTGTAGCCTCTAATTCCACTAAATGCAATTTCAAATCTTTCGATGAAAGGAGCATACGCAATATCCACCTGTTAGAAGTACAACAAATAGTTCAACTCCAAATAGTCACACAATAGACTGAAATCGATTCTGTCCATCATTTCTACTTTCCTTCAATGGAAGGTTGAAGAAAAGAATTCAACTCACTAGTCCGAAATTTCCCAAAAGAAACGGCCCCTCGCTTGAGAATTTAGCAAGAGCGGTTTCCAGGTAGTCGAACGCGGGAGCTGCACAAGCCCAAGATTGATATGAATATAATAAGCAAGCAGGACGGTTTTAATTCAATTACCATTCACAGCAACAACTGAGACTGTGCTGTGAGCTTTGGGTGAGCGGGTAGATGCAGACAAGAAACTATATGATGCTAATGAGTAGTTGATGTCAGGTGCCATACCGACAAGTGTACCAATTTCGTCTGGAGTTGAATTCTTCATGCTCAATCCTGTGAAGCCTACTTTGTTAAAAGTATCAGTATACTCTAAAAGCTCTGCAGCTGCCTGTTTCTTGCTCTCTTCCTGCTCACATTCACGTTGACAATCAAAACAAAACACTACCAGTTCCATAAAAGATGACATGAAACCATCGGTAGTAATTAAAGAATGAAGACAAGGTTAAATAGGTGTCGCAAATTGCTCACAGTGGGTGCAAGTTTCGGCCCGTCAAAGTGTTCATCCAAATAACTAAGCAAATCCATACTCTCGCCAATAACTTTGCCATCGTGCTCCAGAGCTGGAACCTGAAGTCTCCAGCCACGTATTACTAAATAAACAATGAACCATCCTAACAAACAGTATTGAGGTTCTTTGATAGAAGAAGCAAATTTTCTGGATTCCAAAACAAAACCAATGAGGAAGAAACTTTAGAAGGATACGATACGCACTTTTCCGGCGGGGTACACCTTTTCTTTATACCATACAGGCTTATCAGAGAGACTAATTTCTAAGCACTCTATTTCGTCCAGACCCTGCACCCATCAACCAAATGCGAAATGGGAACGTCAAGATTTTACGAAGTGACTCCAATGAATAGCATTCTGTGGTATACATCAACTTCATGATACATATGGATTTTGATATCTTAAAATCTGAATAGCAATTACAATGATTATTATTATTGCAGTGCCGGCTGTGACCTACTAAGCCCATGCCAATTACTGCAATATTGAACTAGCCTATGTACATCGTGTCACAATTTGATTATCAAAAAACTAATCAGGACATTTGAGGATAAAGGAATTACTTTACTGTTATCATCACCAACTTTGCTGCTACTATATACGATGACAACAATTAATACCTTGTATTTTACAGCAGCCCAGACTCGCTGCGCGTAAGGGCATCTGGAGCTGAAGTACAGCCTACATTCAAACACCAGTCGAGTATCGAATTAACCAAAATCCAGCTCATCCCAGCTAGAATACTTGAGGAAAATTTCATCATGGTGCGGTGCAAAAGAGGAGAGAACGCACACGTACCTAGTTCTACCGTCGAAAACTGGCGGACTGGAGGATTTGGAATCAAGTACTCCACGCTTCTCGACGCTGCAATTCAGCAAAATGAGACATCGGAGAGCACAGAATTGATCGTTTGGTGCCACTTACAACAATGAAGTCGAAGTTAACGCGCTTTAGAGCTAGAAGATCTACCTGGATGCCACAATGCGGGTTGCTGACACAAATTCTCCTCCTGAATTTTTCCTCAACCGTGAACCTCTGGCTGATATTAGAGATGAACAGCGTCTCCCAAGCTGAACCTTCTCACCGTGAATGCTCGAAACATTCAGAGATCGTAGCCTGCTTCGACACATCACAGCCAATGAAATTGAGTATTCCAACAACCATGAGCACACATCCTCAATGACAGCATTCCTTTTGCTAAACGCTTCATGATGAAATTTGCGACTAAGGCAGCCCGTCAGCCTCGTAATAACTACAATTTGTTTAACAATTCACCAATTTAATCAATTCACACACTCTATTGCTGCGAAAGAGAAATACGTGATAAGCTTCATTCGAGGCTTCCAACACCTATGGACGAAATCCATTCTACGTACACTGTCCTTATTGAAATTTTGTGTTCCATCAACCATGAGCACACATCCTCAATGATGCAGTATCCTCTATTCATTTTTCGAAACGAATAAAGATTTGCAACGGAGCCGCGACGTCAGCTCCGTAATAACTAAAATTAGGTTAAAATTCACCACTTCAAATCAATTCGCACACTCCATTTCTGTGACGTTGAAATATATGATAAGCTTCATTCGTCACACCTCGAAGACTCGAAGTTTCCAACACAAATCTATTCTATATATCCTGTCCTTGTTGATGAACCAGCAAGCCGAACTCCTCCTAATGATGCGTCCAGAAAAACGGCAGAAAATGAGAAAGTTGAGGCTTACGAGCGAAAGGGACGGGCCGGGAAGGTAACCGAATTCCATACACCAGGAAGAGAAACGAGCGTCGCCATGGCTACAAATCTCTACTAATCCTTAAAAAAATAAAAAAATAAACCTATCAATTCTGACGACGAAGACGAAACTGAATTTTATTGTTGCAAAAAAACATGCCAATTGCTCAGTCCGTCTTCAAGAATTTTGTTGCCGCTGTTGTCGATGCCAAGCTCGCCATAGCCAGCCCGCTCAAGCTCGACACGTAAAGGATGAATGTTGTCCCCTGAAAATGGATGAAATAAATTGGATGAATGAATGTTTCTTCGAGTTAGACCTCTTGTAGAGGGCTCTTATAGAAATTTCTTCGTTGCGAGGAGAATTTTGAGTTTCTGACCAGAATTGCTTCTTTGATTGAGAGAATCGGAGTGAGTTTTTCCTGTTACGGCGCGCAGGCCGGTCGCTTTGAGGAAGCCTTTTTTATTTTAGGGTTTCTTGAGAATTGGTTCTTTGATTGCAGTGGACTCTGCCTTTCACTGCGAGCAGGCCGGTCGATTTAGGGTTTCTTGAGAGCCAATTCTTTGATTGAGAGAATTGCAGTGGATTTTGCGTTTCAAGGCGAGCGAGGGAGCTTTTATGATATTAGGGTTTCTTGCTTGTGTAAATGAATAAATATGCGTGACGTTGAGCGTCTAGAGGGCTGAGAGTTTTGTTCGTCATGGGAGGCCATGGCGGTCTCAATATTCTGCCGCAGAAGCGGTGGAACGTGTACAATTTCGACAACCGGGAGAAGGTGAAGCGGGACGAGGAAGAGGCAGCTCGTCAGGAGGCGATCGAGAGGCAGCAAGAGCGGCAACGAGAAGCCGAAGCTCGTCTGGAGAAGCTGCGCGAAGCCGCACAAGCGAAGAAGAGGGATCCAAGTGAATTACGAATTACCGAAGGAGATGAAATTGTAGTACAGAGCGAGGATGATGAGGAATCCGAGGCTGCTGTTGTCGAAGCTGCACGACCACAACATTTTAGCCTGTTTGAAATTGCTACTGATCCAAGTGAGAAAGCCAAGGGCAGAAAGGATTGGATCAACGACCTGAAAGTGCATAACAGAGGAGGTCTCGACAAGCAGGACATTCGCGAACTCAAAAAGATGGAAAAAGCCGTCCGTGCTCCTGAAGATGAAGGCTATGAATTCGGTTGTGGATTGGTTGGGAAAAGTGGGAAGAAACCTTGGTACTCCACCAAGCGCTTCATGGTTGACAGAACCAGTGAGCCATCAGACAGATTGCGCAAAAGAAGGTCAAGGAGCCCTGGTATGCCTTCTTCTTTACTGCTTCAATTAGGGTTTAGCCATCTTCACAACATTAGGGTTTCGACCCTATGTTGTGAGACCTGTCGTTATATCTGCTCGAAGATTTTAAGAAATTTAACCCCGAAAGGACCAAGAAGCCCAAATTGAGCCTCATGTTTTTTTTTAGCAATTTTGAGTAGGTCTCATGGACTTCCTTTTGTTCAATTTTTTTCTCTTTTTTTGACCAACACATGCAATGTTCTTTAGTGATATAAAAACTTTGTCTCATGCGAATTGTATTTTTCACAATATGATTGATTGAATTTCTTATTTTAAAACCATGAATTCTTGGTCCTTAAGGGTTAAAGAAGGAAGCCCCTGACATCAATTTCTTCAATAGCTCCCTGAGCGGTTGATGCTTGTGAGAATCAGAAGTAGGATGCTGCTGCACTCTATTCTCATGGCTTATTGATTGAATCCAAATCATACCCTGTTTTCTTCATTTGTTGTCATATGAACAGTAAGATGGGTGCACTCATAGAGAATTTAAGAATGTATGGATTTCGTATAGCTTGATGTGGTGTCTATACTTGACATAGCTGCTGATATGGCCCTCCCAATCATGTCTTTGAGCAGAGAAATATTTGTTTTGTTTTTTCTTCTGTATGCTGAGAGATTGATTTCACGGGATGCAGATGAGGAGAGACACGAGAAGCGAAGCAGGAGAACGGAAGAGAAACTTGAAAAGCACGCAAAGCGGAAAGAGAAGAAGGCGAAGAGCGGACGCAAGACGATAGAAGAATTAAGAGCCGAGAGAGTGCAACGAGAGCAGCAGGAGAAGGATAAAGCTCGCAAGGTGGTGATCGCTAACAGGAAAATGAACGGTGACAATGGCTATGGCAAGGTCAACCCCAGCGGTCGCCCATACTACCATCAAAGCTTCGGCAATGCGAGGTAAACTTAGTTGCAACACCGGGAGTAGTACTGAAGGTACTACCAATTTGAACCTGGGCGGTTTCGATTTGAACGAAGATGGCAGGAGCAACACCCAAGGCAGTCTTTTCTGTACATATTGCTACAAAATGCACATTCTAATTTCGAAAACGGTAATCCAAATACGGGATCTTTCCAAGCGTTATCATTGTGGAATGTCAGAAGTGATTTTCACCATGAATAGTAACATTTCTTATTCATTGTAGCATTACAGTAACATACTGGTAATAATATGCATATGATAATAGATGATATGTACCATACAATCCAAGTGATGTGATGATTTTTCTTGGTTAACCCTTTAATGAGATTTTGCTGTTTTTGGAGTAAAGTTCAGAATCAGGAGTCTTTTTGGGATGAAACATGATATCTAACCGTATAAAGCGATTACTAATTTTTGAGTAACTTGATGCATGGAGAAGATATTATAATCTGTATGTAGCCCATTTGCAAATAATAATAATAATAATAATAATAATAATAATAATAATAATAATAATAATTTTTTGACACAAATAAAGGGAGGCCCTTAACTGCACAGAGAAAGATAAACATACAAACCCGCCCCGCCAGGACCGGCGAGACCGGTAGACACCTAGACCTCGCTAATCGAGCTAAAACTAGGACCTAAAAGGTTCCAACATGGTTGGATCCCATCCCACTTAGTGAACAACTTCTTCCTGCACCAAAGGTTCTTGAATTGCTTCAGAATTTGAGCCGCTTTCTCCGGTTTGTTAGCATTCTTCTGCATGTCTGCTTTGGTACAAATCCACACCATCCTCCCGTAATCCACCATTTCGAGCCACACTTTACAGCATAAAATGCAGCGTCGTTTCTCTCCTTCCAAATCATCTAGAGTATAGCGCCACGTAAGAGAAGCCAAATTCTGCTGACTGGTTTGAACCTTCTTTCCATCCTGTGGGCAAAAATACCATGCTTCCATGTAAAGAGGGCGATACGAGTTAACCCTTTAGTGCCTAGGGTACTGTAGCAGACAGCTCTGGATTTCAGTGGGTTTTTCCACTGTGGTTGAGACTACCAAAAACAGAATGGGTTAAATTAGAAAGTAACCGTACAATTCTATTCTCAACTCGAGAGCACACATTTTATTAAAATTTGAGAATCATCCAATGGTGGGATCGGAAGATTATAGTATGTATTTGAACTGTATAATGCAGAGTCAAAAACGAGAATTTGGGGGATGTGTGACTTCAAAGTTAAATAGAATTTGAGGTAAATTTTCAAAAATAAAAGCAAAGACGTTCAGCTATGCCCTATGTCAACACCTCTCCGTTGCAATCTTTCATATCAAAAATAGACTCACACATAATTATTGTGAGATTTATAAGTGAAAGTGACTTGTCCATGTACGGTTTAGGACAAAATTTTATACGTTGAAAATTGACAGGAGTGGGTACATTAGTCAAGATCGGATTACACACACTAATGGAAGATGAAGAAGAGAACACAATCCAAAAAAATAAAACAAGATAACAAACTTCCAAACACAAGAAATACTACACAATACATATGTTGTATTTGTAAGTATTTACTGTATTTTCAAGTATTTACAGTATTTTTGCGTTCTGTTGATAGGTATTTTGATAGTTGTACAATTCCAAATTGAAAAATTCTTTTTCTGGAAGGTGCGTAATGTATGTGCGCAAATCTGAACTTCAGAACTGAAGTTCCAATTCTTCACGGATTCTCTGCTATTTGCATTTCCGACGTTGCAGTGACCATAATCTGGCTTGCTAGGCACTAAAGGGTTAAGTCCGGTGCAGCTATTTGGCTTGGAGAGTTAGATCCTCGTGGTTCCTGAAGGCCCATTCACATATAGCAGTGCTTCAGCATCCATGCGTGCGTCAGGTAACTTTGAGGAAATTTGTTGGGAAACAAGAAATATAAAATATGAAATGAGAAATTACTTGAACGCATGACAAGAAGGAACGCAACACAAAAAAGGAGCATGGCTCAACTTGCGGTAGTGAATTGCAGTTGCATAGTAGTTGCAGCAAGAAAAGACAAGGCTTTCAATATTTATTTGTTTTTGAGTTTTACCTTCCTCCATTGTGGGAACGCAAATGCAAGTGCGGCAGGGGCTTAGTGTGAATGGGCCATGAGGCCCGGGCATAACTTAGCGTTTAAGTCCAGGATTTGCCTCGCGTTGGCAGTTACCCTGTTCCGTGCCACCCGGGTGCTACCACTGCGAGTACTGCCCTGGATAGCTCCCTGTGAACCCGTATCAGGTGCAGGGCTCCTGGCCCATTCACACCAAGCCTCTGCCGCACTTGCATTCGCGTTCCCGAAAGGAAGGTAAAACCCAAAAACAAAAAAATATTCAAAGCCTTGTCTTTTCTTGCTGCAACTACTATGCAACTGCAATTCACTACCACAAGTTGGACCATGCTCCTTTTTTGCGTTGCGTTCTTTCTTGTCATGCGTTCGAGTAATTTCTCATTTCGTATATTATATTTCTTGTTTCCCAACAGATTCTCTCAAAGTTACCTCACGCACGCATGGATGCTGAAGCTCTGCTATATGTGAATGGGCCTTCCGCATAGCGACGGACAGATTGGGTGTGTTACGTGCTTGAGGCGCGTCGCGCGGTTGGGGGACGTCACTGCCTTGCAGACTCGCCACTCCTGAGTCCTGACTCGTTCCACTGATTAGGGTTGGATAACCTATTACCACCACCTCCCCCATTTATGACAGGTACAACTTTCTTGGAGCCACCACAATTGAGACCCAAAACCACCAATTTCACTATTCAAGTAGACCAATGGCATGCCAAGAATTGCGAAGAAATAGCTGGTGGTTTTGGGTTAGCTCATGAGCGGATCTAGGAACAACAAAGTGTGAACTTAGGAAATTGGTATGTGATGTATGGGTAAAAGGTTACTTTCCACTTTGGAATTTTGTATAAAATTGACAAATGAGAATTAGATGTTGCAAATTTTTGCAATCCTCATCAAAACCTATTTCGAATGCAGTCATATTTTTTTTGGGAATCTAGCACTGCCAAAAATAGGCCAGATTGCTTAAGTTGGTGGTAATAGGTTATCCAACCTTAAGCTAATGCTCTTTGGCCTGGCTCATTTGCAAATCTTCATTGTTGTACTTTCTTTTTACTGTTCTCTTCCCAAGCAGTCTTTCTTTCTCCAGAAAACATCATCATCTTGGTTCTACGTCCTCTCATTGTGCATGTATTTATAATCATCTTTGACAGTTTGCGGAGGACCTAAAGTTAGAAACTCATACTCCCTCCACTACACTAAACTTACCTCGAATGAGCCAGCAATTGTGCAGTCAACAACGGTCAAGGTAACTAACGTTTATTACTTCAAGATAAGGCTACTAAGTTAGGAGCTGGTAACATGTTAGCTGAGAATATTTTTAGGGAATAATGTCCCAAATTGCAAAGCCCATTGCATTATGTAACTCTAGAGCCCCTTTAGAACTTAGGCAAACTTAGGCTTGTTGACCTGTATATGCACGTGCACATGCACACGCACGTTTTGACTTTTGAGAGGTGCCGACAAACTGTTGCCAGCACTTTTCAAAACGTCCTTAAAAACCTGGTGTCCTGGTTTTAGTGTTACTTGAAAATTGGACAAGAATGATCGTAAAAACAGTCGATTTCTATATCCAGTTGCATGCTAACTAGATAAGTTGCTAACTGTACTACATTGTTAGCTTATCTTCACAGAAAATTACAATTCACAGATACGGTTACAGCCGTACGTAAGAGTCAGATACGGATCTGCACGTGCAGTAGGAACGGAGGCCAACCGCGTCCGCATGCCATGCCCTTGAAAGATGAGGAAACTCGGGTGCCAACATGCGGCATTGTTCCATTGTTCCACAGATCTGTGCTTCTTTAAATAAGAAAGATCTACACTAAATTATCCGTGTGAGTGTGTGACTCTAATTAACCAAAGCCACAGTAGAGTTAACTGAAAAGTCAGCTCAAAGAGGAAAGTTTTAGCAAACTCCTCTTTAACTCCTCTTGAACTCATATTGAAATATAAATAGACCGAAAACCGTAGTTCACGATGAGTTTGGAGACAATTTAAAACAAGCCATTGCTATTATTCTCCACACCTTGCAACGACTACCACACCTCCTACCAAAACTCCAAGTCCATGGTCCACAAGGGAACAAGTTGTGACACGACACTGTTCAACCCAAGAATAGCTCAAAAGAAAGGTTAGAAGTAGAGCAAGAAGGGAGGTTAGATGGCCTTCTTTTCGGTTAACTCTAGTATCTCTGTAACATTTTGTAATCGGTGCAGGTAGATAATGTACATTCATTTGTGAACAATTTTCAAGTAACACTAAATTTCAAGTGTTTGTAAGGAACGGTTCATAGTATGGTACTTTAAAATTGGTCAAAAGGACAATGTAGTAGTTCATTGAAATATAATGAACGACTTTTGGTCAATCATAGTCTCTTTGAAGGCCCAAAGGACAAGTCTACAAGTTGATGAACCTCTTATCATGCACTTCTATTGATGACTAATTCTTTTATTGCATTGAGAGTCATATAATACCAATACAGCATTGATCTATATGTATACCAATGTTAACTTAATTTGAAGTTCTTAGTTTTAATTCAAATCAAGTTAATAAAAGTAAATGTACCCAGAACCGAGAATGGACCAAAACAGGTATGGAGGCTTCCCCAATAACCGTGACAAACTAGATCATTGTATGTGCTTCAACAATGCCACATGGTTACTCACCAATGGATTTAATAATTTTCATGTCATTGATTCACATGCAACCTATGTCACAATTTCGGGTCAAAAACAACTTTTGACTTGAGTCCGTGAAAGAACTCGTCAGAGCCCCTTGAACAATTAGGAAGCTCTGACATCATCTTATTCAAAATAATTTTGGTTACAAAAGAATCATTGATTGCTCCAAGTGAATGTGGATAGCAACATGCTAGCTATCTACCAAGTTTCAGACAATCTCCTTGACGCTCATTCAAAACTCTGCACACCCAAAAAAAAAAAGCCATATCTCAATTCCAATTCCATATATAATGACATACTAATATACCAACTGCATGGTTTCAAAGAGGACAATCTAACAGAATAAAAGCTCAGTTTCACAATCCTCATCAAATAAAAAGATGAGCAAAGCCGGTCTACAGAATTGACACGAAGAAATCGATTGAATTACAAGGCGAGTTAGTTTAGGGTTTAGGGTTTAAGGTGTAGGGTTATTACCTGCTGAGTAACGCAGGATGAATCCAGCTGCACTTGGGACGGGGCTTCTTCCTCCGAACGAGACAAACCGAACGACAGCTTCATGTCCTGAGACTGCGACGTGGATGTTGCTGCCAAAACCTGTCACTGTTTTCTTGACGACATTCTCATTGGAAACCGTGACGTAGTCCAGGGCATCAAACCCCAGGGCCACCTTGTCGAAGATGAAACGGATGCTCTTCGCCCCATGCACATCGATCTTCCAACTGCACTTCTCACCGGGCGCATAGCGTTGCAATCCCACTCCTTTGAAGAACAGACCTCTCTGGATTGTGCCCGTAGACCCGTGCAATTCCACGGCTCCCCTCGGGCAAGCCGCTGCAATCAATCACAGCATTACATCAATCCCAGTGCTGAATTAATTATATTCAAAATCTTATGCAGATCATAAATGGCTCTGACATTTTCACACGAAATCATGTTGTCTTATAATTTATAGAGTGACCTACAACGTGACATTTTCATGTTATTTTCAACTGGGTTAAATTCTACTATTGAGTTAGGTCATGCAAGGGGGCTCACCTTGGGGTTGTTGTAAGGCACAGCCTTTGGTATCCAAGCTCCAATACTGTTGAGCGACGATCGTCAAGCCGTCAATTCCGTAGATGTTGAACGTGGTGTGGGCTTTGGGTTCCTTCAACGCGGTGTGGCGAGTCACCAAGCTGGTACAGCGCGAATCGTTCACCCCATCGAAATCCGGGTACTCGCTGGGCAAGCCGCAGTAGAACCAGTCGCCGGCAGTGAAAGTGTAGGAGCACAGATCCGACGTCTCACTGTTTTCTGTGAGGTTTCTGATCCACGCCGGTTTCAGGAACCAAATGGGATCCACCGCCGTTTCCAGAAGCTCATGCAAGAAGACCGTGACCATGACGTCCAAAGCGCCGCTGGGTGAGATCTTGTGATTCGGAGGGAGGCCTTGCAGACCGAACGGGAACGAAGGGGTCTCGAAATAGGTGCACCCCAACAGAAGACCGTTATCGTCGGACGGTTTAGGCACGAACGAGTAGATGATGTTGTTGTGGTAGTCATCGCAGAACGCCGTTGTGCTTCGCGCCGGATCCACGCACTGATTATCGTGGTACCCGCAGAACTGGATTGTTGGATCCTGGAATCGTAGTCACAAGAGAATTATAAATAACGACATGTACGTAGAATAGCAGACCTTCAGAAAAATCAACGCCTAATTAAGAGACCGTTTTGAACCACATTGTTTTAATTATTCAACCCTAAGCTAGCGTCTCATTAATTCATCAGAAAGTCTAATGTTTGTGAGCTCTTTGATCAAACAAAAAAGTATAAATCCCTCCCAGTGACGTACGTTATATACGGAGTCCATACCTGGAATACGACATCGCCGGAAGTGAAGAGGAAGTAGATGCCCTGCTCCAGGTCCTTAGGAAGACCGTGTCCAACGTGACTGAGGACGATGGGCAGAGGGTCGAACTCGGCGCTGATGTTTTTGCCGAAGGAGTAGTGGTCGTCGACCTCGCGTATAATGGACACGCTGTCGCTGGCGTACTTGCGTTTCTGGCCTGGACCTTGCGGCTCCTGGTAGTACTTCGTCACCACGTCCCACAGGTTGCTCAGGTTGGGGTACTGGCGGATCTCCTTCTTCGGCGTGAGCGAGTTCGCCACTTGCCGCATCAAACTCTTCTCCGCTGAACTCCAATGCCCGTACCATATGAAGTACAGATGGATTGGTTTCCACATCACCTGCAGCCACAATATATCAATGGTCACAGTCACTCACTGCTTGTTACAATCACATCATGCCAAGTCCAGTGTAATCTGAGCCACTCACGTACATCAAAACTTGAACCCAGGTGACATTCTGTCTCGGAACCGGCCTACGGCTATGTCCATATAATCAACGTGAAAACTGTCAGCTTAAACTCGATCGAGAAGTTACAGTCAGTTTGAGGGAATGAGTGTAGTGATTGGCAACAGGAAGGAAATCGAGAACGTGAGCTTACTGGGCCTCCGAAGTAGTTCATGTTGATGACAGGCGGGCGATACGTGTCACCTTCGACAAGAGCCGAAGGCGGAGGACTCGCCGCGACATCAAGCGTCGTTGATCCACCGTCATTGGAACCAGGGAAGTTGCTCCGAGGATAGTAAGGCGCACCCGGACGTAGAGCTTCAGAAGGAACAACAATGGAGCTCATGTACAGCAAGACTAGAAACCAAACTGCGGCGAGAAATGCAGTCCCTGCAGGTGTGCCGCGCCCCATGGTGGATGATCGATCAGTCTGGGATCGATCAGGCTGGGCTACTAAGCGTGCACAGACTGAAAATCAATGCTGCAGCTTTAAGACTTAAGTAGTACCATCTTCCATGGATGATGGAACTTGCATAGTGCCGGATCTGGCGTTCGGACTCGATGATCGATCACCGGAACAGTCGACGTGGGAACCGAAGTCAACTTCCGAATATACATTTGTGCCAAAAAATAAAAATAAAAATAAAAAATCCGAATATACCATCCGGCTTATTTTTATTTTTATTTTTATTTTATTTTTATGTTTTGGCACTAATTAAAGAGGCACCTACTGTTCATGAAACATTCTAGATTCATTCGATCTGTTTATGATCTAGATACAAGAATTAAGAGCTAGATGGGACGATTCAGTGATTAACACAGGGAGCTCATTTTGGTTCCCCTGTGCTCATTCCCCCTTGAGTGCCACTTTTCCCTGTGATTGGGGTTTTGACATGTGTACAAAATCACCTGCTTAAGCTTAGTCACCTACTTGTAGAAGGAAAGTTTAACATGTGTCGAGTTCTGAAGCTCAGAGGGGAAAGTGGCACTCACAGGGGAATCAACACAGGGGAACGAAAATGAGCTCCTTGTGATTGTTCTATTTTTCACTGTGATAGCGTGGATCTTCGGTCTTCATTTGCTAACGCACTTGATCATGAACCTCAAATTTGGGACTGTATCACTGTTCGGGAAGATTTTTGAGGCAATCAGTCAATGTCCTTTATTTTCCAAAAGCAACCGGTTTTTAAAGATTATATCCGGTATATTTCGTCTATGGATACTAAATATAATTAATTTTTAGTCATTTAGTTCGATGGTTTGCCTCCACTCTTGAAAATCAACCAGCCATTTCCAAAAATTAATCGGTTGACTTGACACTGACTG
The DNA here is from genome assembly GCA_022496805.1 of Pohlia nutans. NCBI lineage: Eukaryota > Viridiplantae > Streptophyta > Bryopsida > Bryales > Mniaceae > Pohlia > Pohlia nutans. The sequence continues at coordinate 10,538,373 of CM040095.1, read as the reverse complement.
TCAGTTCTTCCCGGGCCCTGGACTGTATCCTTGCTCACAAAGTAGGGTGAGAATAAGTGTCACGTACACTAATATGATCGTACATTGATTATATACGACATTTAGTAGCGATGGCACGGAAATAGGTATAGCAACATTAAGGTTCTTAAATTAGGTAGCTTAACAAGTTCTAACATTGTTTGAAGTATGTATGCCCCAACATTGCCAACAAACTTAGTTAGTAGTGAGCACACAAAAGTATGATCCTGGTAATTATGTCAAGTTCATTTACCTTAAGTTAATTTTTTTGTAATTTCAGCGTGTGTTTTTCAGCTTGCAAGGGTGAGGATGTTCTTTATACAAAATGGCACCTAACATACTGGTTAGGCTCCTTCAGTCCCCGGATTGAACTTATACTCTGGCTCCTCTTTGTTTTTAATTGACCTGGTCCTTTTCTCAAAGTAGAAATACTGTAAGGATGCTCTCAGAAGTCCTTTCTAATCTTACAAGTTTGAAGCATCGCCACTCATGGCATGTTCTTTAACTCGACAACCGACAGTTAACTAACGTACTCACAGAGGACGACCGGGAGGCCATTACCCCAGGGGTAGCCTGGAGGGCAATGTAGATTTGTCCCCCCTCCAAAATTTCTAAACAAGTAAGGTCGAGGCACCTAAAGCCGACCAGGTACCTAAAACGGATCAGGCCTAATTTCTAGATTTTGAAAGGGAAGATGTACCTCATTTGTACATTAGAGCATGTGATCGGTTTTGGGTTCTGGAGTACTTTTCACTTTGAAAAATTGTACAAATTTCAATATTGGGAAATAATTCATGGAAAAATTTGCATTCTCCGCGAAAACTAACTTCCAACTCAGGAAAAATATCACCCTATTAATGGCTGGTCCAAAAATAGTGTAGATAGCTTAAGTGATCGGTTTTAGGTGCCTCGACCTTAGGTCGAGGGGAGGGTATTCGTACATCACCATGCAAAATACTCCGGGGTAATGGCCTCCCGGTCTTCCTGTGTCAACAAGTAGTAGAGGGTTGGACAATCAATTTTCCACCCCACCAATCACTTGTCATTCACCTTAGCAAGGGGGTATGCATTATCTTGGGTGTTGCAAGGTCTTCTGACACTACAAGGAGAGGCGTCTTTTCTCACTGAGGAGGATTATGTTCATTAATTGCCTTTTTTTTTATTGTACAAGCTTGTCCTAGGTGACGAATTGCACTCACCAAGTCCAACCAAAAAATTGGTGAGTGCAGAGAGGCGCCGTTTGACTCACAGGGGAGTGAAAAACAATGCCTTCTCTTCGTAGTGTGAAATTGAAATAAAAGTTGGGATGTGACTGTCGTTTGTTAGCAGTTTAGGAGACTCACATTTCTAAAGAGAGCAACGTTTTGGTACATACATTAAGTAACATTAGTAGGGTTTTGGAAACGTAAAATCTCATGTTTCGGAACTCCGTGTTCTCAATAGAGTTTTCCGCAAACTCATGGGTTTTCAGAGCCTTACTTTGGCAATTCCTTGGGTATACGAAAATTGGCCCGTGGTGGGGCTGTCAGGGGCTATCAATTACTGGTATTACTATTTCAATGAATAGACCCACTCCAAAGACCCACTCCATGTAGATACGTGTCAAGCCAAAGAAGCCCATGTGATGGAGCATCCACGAGAATAGAAACTGAGGTTGGGAAGTTTTTGGGCACCGTTTTTGGTACCTTCAAACTTCAGACCTCTAGTTTATTTACAGCATCTGACATGTCTACTTTTATTGTCTTCTCAACCTCTCTTTTCACAATCTGCGGTCCAGTCACCCAACTATAGAGCACTTTGCGGATAACTCTAATGAGTTTATAATTTTGGGTTTTTGTCACATTGAAAAAAATTATTTATATTTTGCTAAAATACTAATCATGTTTAAACTTAGGAATTATGTATTATGTCATTAAGCACACATTTTGTACTTGGATGTATAGACTTGGCCATGAGGTAAGATAGAGGACTCCAAAACCAACAGGCTTTTAATTCCAAAAGAATCTAAGCACAATAATCATCCTAGAACCTAAATTTACAGAGTCAACATTCAAAAAGAGCTCTATGATGTGCATAGATTTATGTTTTAAAATAAATGCATGGTCTACAATCTCTTGAAATTAGAACCCTATTGATTTTGGAGCCCTCTACCGTTGTGTAGTACACATCACATAATCTCCTTGGGAATACACCCGCAGAATCTCCGTGTGAATCCGACCGGTAGATTTTGATGATGATTTGTGGAATTCACGTGCACAGAGAGGTGTTACTTGCAGTACAGAGCTGCACTGGATTTAACTTATGGAAGCTGGCATCATGTGTTTCCCCCCCGCCCGCCCACTTGCTTCCTCACTAGCAAGAGCCTTTCGAAACGCTTCTCCTTCATGGCTTAACCCGTAAAATTCCTTGACCGTATTCTCACCAAAAAACCATGAAAAACTCAGGGGCGGTTTACACTATGGACCAAGAGCCATGACCAAGAAAATTAAATCATTTTTATGGTCATGGCTCTTGGTCAAGAGCCGTGACCAAGAAAATTAAATCATTTTTATGGTCATGGCTCTTGGTCAAGAGCCGTGACCATGAAAAATCAAAAATGCAATTTTAAATGACTTGGTCACTCTTTGTAGTGTGAAGTGGATTTACACCGGGACAAGTTTAAGCTCATCATTCTCTCTTTTATCCTCCCCTTTTTCCTCCTTTCTCTTTAAATAATTGAACACTAACCAATCAATGATTTTTGAGCCCCATGGTCTCCTAGATTATAGTTGAGTCGAGGCATTTGCTTCGACTCAACTATAATCAAGGAGACCATGAAAACATTATCCATTTGGGAAATTTTAGCATTTTTGGGGACCTCAAAGTTAGTGGTCATTCTCCTTTTTTCAAGGTAGTGTAAAGCCAAATGGGACCAAGAGCTCTTTTTGGGCCAATCACAGATTTTAGAAATCCATGGTCATGGCTCTTGGTCCATAGTATAAACCGCCCCTCAGCATTTGGAAGTTGCAGAAGAAATAATATATTTCTTAGATTTTTCATCATTTAACCCTTTAAGGTCCCGATTCAACATTGTTTTCAAAGATTCGTTATAAAATGTTTGATGAAAAACAAAAACGGAGTTGATATACAAAGCAAAGTTGTAAATGTCAACATGAAGATTGCATTTGTACGGTTGGATTCATCATGTTATTTATTAATATTTATTACTGAATTTTGCAAGGTTTTCTCTTGAAATTCATTTTAAAATCCAAATTTAACATATTTTTGTAAAAAATATTGGTAAGGAAATTAAAATAATGTGCATTACAAGATGGTATGGTTTCCATTATTTGATTCTACTTATTTTGAAAAATCATATTTAAGGTCTCACTTCTTGAACTAATAATGAAAGTTGACATAAACCAATTCTGTTGTTTTTCAAAAAATCACAATATGTTATTTTGAAGATCCATACCGTACAAATAATAGTCAACTAGCACAAGAACCAAGAGAAATTTGGATGGATGAAAAACTGTACAGGATGTAGTGATGGGAAAGGTTGCAATCTGTTTGTCGTCCATATATTGGACGCAGGCGCGTCAAAGGGTTAACCGTAAGATCTGATACCCAACTTGAATTTCATGTGAGCACAAAATTTGAGAGCAAAATGATAATTAAATTCTTAGATTATAAGGATCAAAGTTGCAAAAGAAGATTTTTTAGGGTTCAATCCGGTGACAAATTTGAACTTTAGAAATTAATATCTTTTCTTCGAATGGGTTAGAAATTCATTGAATGGCAAGGCCATGTTAACAATTGAGTTAAGTTTTCAAATATAAAATCTTGTAAGAAAAAAGCTCATATTAATTTTTTCATAAAACAATTACTAGAAGTGGGTACGAAGTGAAAGGAAAAAGAAAATCATTAATAAGTTTGACACAGAATTGTAAAATGTCAATCTTAACGGTGAGAATGATGTACTTGGAAATCTTCACCTAGTGCCTTTTATTTCATTAAAAATTATTGAAAATTGAGTTTAGAAATGAGCTTTGAAGTTTTTTTTTGTCCAAACTGCCCAAAAAGCAGATCTCTTCAAACTTTTATCCCATTGCTCAAAATGGGTAGATTTAAAGCTTCATTTGTAGATAAAGATCAATCAATCATGAATCAAAAAAGAAATTTTGAAAAAAAGTAAAAAATAACAAATTTCTTGCTACCCGATCTAGCTTCAAAAACTTCAAATGCTTATAACTTTTACAATACTTATCGGAATGACATGAAACGAAGTGCGACATGTAGAGTGTAGTTTTTGGAAGCTATACTGAAATTTTTAAAAGTATAAGGCCCCTGGAGGCTGCCCAAAAAGTGGAACGACCAGAATATGGTCTCTCAGAATTTTAGGGGTTAACAGTTTGAAGATTTCCAACCAAGACTGACCCTCGAGTTTGTATTATTCTAATATTTTATTGGGTTTTTAATCTATTTTAAGTTCAACTGGAACTGTATTATTTTATCTTATTAGTGAGGGTGAAAAATTAGGCACTTGAAAATTGTTCACAATGTAATTTATATCTTGATATTTGCATTGATTTAAATATGTTATAAATGGTGTAACATGCATCATGTACATTTGTTGTCTCTGCCCTTCTAGAGGAGAGATTACGTAAATACTTTATTTTCATGAGTTACTAGGAGTTACATGGTTGAACAGTACATATCGTAAACAAGCTATAAAAATAAATATGGAATAAATATTACAGCAAAGGTTCCGCGTCTAGCTGCTTGTTTAACCCTTTAGCGCGCCGGCGTCTAGATTCTGGACGCCGGATGAATTTCAGCAACTCGTTTTCCGTAGGTACCGGATGTTTTTCATCCCTTTTTTTTTTTTTCATTCTTGTACTAGTTGAATACCATTTGTACGGTATGGATCTTCCAAATAAGATAATGTGAATTTTTGAATATTTACAAAAGTGATTAATGTCAAGTTTCAATCTTAGTTCAAAAAGAAAGACCTTAAATATGATTTTCCATAGTAAGTAGAATCAAATAATGGAAACCATACCATCTCGTAGTGCATGTCATTCTAATTTCATTACAATATTTAAAAAAAAATTGTGTTAATTTTGGATTTTTAATTGAATTTCAAGAGAAAACCTTGCAAAATTACTTTAAAAATATTAATAATAAATATGATGAATCCAACCGTACGGATGTTATCTACACATTGACATTTAAAACTTTGTTTTGTACATCAACTCCATTTCCGTTTTTCATCAACCATTTTATAACAAATCTTTGAAAACAGTGTTGAAGCGGGACGTTAACCCTTTAACGTCCCACTTCAACACTGTTTTCAAAGATTTGTTATAAAATGGTTGATGAAAAACGAAAATGGATTTGATGTCCAAAACAAAGTTGTAAATGTCAATGTGTAGATAACATCCGTACGGTTGGGTTCATCATATTTATTATTGATATTTTTAAAGTAATTTTGCAAGGTTTTCTCTTGAAATTCAATTAAAAATCCAAAATTAACACAATTTTTTTTTTTAAATATTGTAATGAAATTAGAATGACATGCACTACGAGATGGTATGGTTTCCATTATTTGATTCTACTTACTATGGAAAATCATATTTAAGGTCTTTCTTTTTGAACTAAGATTGAAACTTGACATTAATCACTTTTGTAAATATTCAAAAATTCACATTATCTTATTTGGAAGATCCATACCGTACAAATGGTATTCAACTAGCACAAGAATGAAAAAAAAAAAAAGAAGGATGAAAAACATCCGGTACCTACAGAAATCAAGTTACTGAAATTCATCCGGCGTCCATAATCTGGACACCGGCGCGCTAAAGGGTTAAAGGGTTAAGATGTGATCTAATCAAAATCTGTTACATATATAAATTTGAAAATCAGAACTCACCAAAAATTATTAGTGACATTTACGTACCAATTTAGCATATTAGGGTATTTAAGCCCTGAGCCTAGAAGAATAGGCCTATGTACATATATGCCTACATATATGCCCTTTTGGCCTACTATACTGCAAAAGAATTAAAACTGAATTACCTTCAAAGATGGAGATCAATGCCTCATTTTTGCAAGCCAATTTTGTAAGAAAAGTATTTTGTTTGGTGTTGCAGGTAAGTTGAGTGGCATAATCAGTTGAGAAAAATGAAGATTAGAGCGTTGATAGATGCTGAGAAAGGAGAAGTGGTTGGAATGCATAAAGATGAAATGAGAGGTGTGCATATAGCAAGAAAGTTAGGGATGTCTGAAAATATTTGCACATAACTTGTGATCCCTTGTCTCAGCAACATAATATGTGAATAAAAATGATTCATATTGTGTGTTGGATGAATCATTTTTATCCACATATTATGTTGCCGAGACAAGGGATCACGAGTTATGTGCAAATATTTTCAGACATCCCTAACTCTTTTGCTCAGAAACTCAAAACAGCGGTCTAAAACATTGTCATGCCGCAGTGAGACCCAATGCAAGTCGGTGCATGAAAAACGTGTGGACACAGTTTGGATAGGGCAATGGAGAACTATAACTTTACATGGGTTTTTTCAGAGAATCATCCACATACAAGTTACTTTTCACAACATTACTCTTAGTTCTACAAATAGGTAAAAATCCCAAAGCAATTGCTCACAAATTGAACTCCTAGTGGTCACTTGAAGTTCACTATCTGTAATCTAGTATAATAATCCCATAACATTTCTTCCGGGTATAGAGCAATGTAATTCATCCAATGCACCTAACGAATTGAGAAGCTTCATCCAACGCACGGAGCAAGCAATACACGGAGCGAAAGCATTCATCCAACTCAGGGAGCGATATAATTCATCCAACGCACGGAGCAAGAGCATTCATCCAATGCAGGGAACGAGGGGGTTCATCCATCCACAGGGTATGGGATTAGGGTTTGGGGCTCAGACAAGACCAGGGCTGGGACCCGAACTCGTTCCTTTTTCGTCTCCGGACCTGCGCTAGCTGCTCCCGTCGCCGAAACCCTAATTATACAGCGATGGCGAAGCCAGCGACAAAAGTGAGCAGGAACAAGGACCTTGTGCGCGGCATCGGTCGCAATGGCAGGTCCAAGACGTACCACAAGAGGGGATTGTGGGCAATCAAGGCCAAGAACGGTGGCACCTTCCCTACGCACCAGAAGGCCGCTGTCGCTCCGGCTCCGGCTGCCCGGGCCCCCAAGTTCTACCCCGCCGACGACATTGCCAAGCCCCTGCACAAGAACAAGGTCATCCGCGCTCCCAAGCTCAGGTACACGATTCTTCGATCTGCCCTGGCGTTATCATATTCTAGGGTTTTGAAAATTTCCATGCATTCGGTGAAGACTCCACTTTTTTCATTGATTTATTTCTTTACGAATTCTTCTCCGGGATAGCTTCAGTAATTCAGGATTATTAAGGGAACCACACCTAACTGCGACACTATTAGAATAGAAAGATTTTAAAACATTTTTGTTACCAAGTCAAAGAGGATTCCAACGCACCAAAGAATGCATTATTTGGTCACCATCTGCAAAAGTTTCAAGCGTTTAAAGTTTCATTTTGTTCTACATGTGAACATGAACCCTTACTACACCAGCCTGACTGGTGTGCTTGCTCTTAGAATTAGGTATGGTTACCTAACAAGAGCTGTATTTCGATAGGATTGCCAAGTAACTACAGGAGAGCTTCTGTAAGGATTTGTTGGACTGTTTCAATGTGATCTGCTGATGGAGATCAAGCATGAATTTTGTTCAACTGCAAATAGTCGGATTTGTGTTACACATACTGGTATTCCAATTAAGATTGGGCGAGTGTAAACGTTAGTAATGCTGGATAGAATTCTCAATTTGGAATGTAATTTACCTGTGCAGGACAAGCATCACCCCAGGGACGGTCCTCATTTTGTTGGCTGGTCACTTTAAGGGCAAGCGTGTTGTCTTCCTGAAGCAGTTGGAATCTGGCCTTCTCTTGGTTACTGGTGGGCTGATATTCTCTCTCACATGAATGGGTGTTAATAGCTTATCATTATTATTCAAGTGATTTTTGCCAACTTGTAGGTTATGGTTCTCCATTTCTAGTGATAAACTTGAATATACTGGTTACTAAGTTTTGCAATGCTGTTCTTGAGTCTTGCAAAGGTGTTTGAGTTTATTGTATATCCCCCATATTAATTAGCTAAGCTTTTGAAGTCTGCAATTTCATCCATTTTGACTAATAGCAGTTACATGGTTTTTTTAATGCTGGCAGGCCCATTCAAGGTCAACGGTGTTCCTTTGAGAAGAGTGAACCAGGCCTATGTCATCGCCACATCAACCAAGATTGATATCTCCTCCGTTGACGTTGCCAAGTATGAGGATGCTTACTTCAAGCGAGAAGTAACCAAGACGAAGAAGGGCGAGTCCGAGTTCTTCGAAGCTGAAAAGGAGGTAAGTATTTGTTAAAAGTTGATTCATGGGGTGTTGCCTCCTGAAGTGATTTTTGTAATCAAATGTAAGTATCTCCACTCAAATCTGACATTAGGGTTCGTCATTGTAGAAGGATGAGAGCAGCTTGCCGGAGGAGAAGAAGGAGGATCAGAAGGCTATTGATGCCAAGCTCATCCCTCTTATTGCAGCAATCCCTGAGATGAAGACTTACTTAAGTGCCAGGTTCAGTTTGAAGTCTGGTGTGAAGCCACATGAGCTTGTATTTTGAGTACCTACAAGAGTGGGATCTCATTGCATTTTTCTTGTGAGAAAGTTCACCGATGCAGGAGCTGATTATTACCTCCTTTGAGGAGGTTTTTGATTCTCGACTTTGTAAAATGAGTGTTCCAATTCGCAAATCAGAGACTGCAAAGAGCTGATGTACCGTGTGTTTTATTTTCTTAAAGCATGACATATCATTTGATTGATGAAAATGTGATCAGTGATTTTTTTAAATTTCTGTTAACCCTGTAACCCTTTAGTGCTCAAGCGACCACATTGTGGTCTCTAATGTATCGAAAACGCAAACAACCAAAAATCTGTGAAGAATTGGACTTTGGATTGTGAAGTTCAGATTATGAGCGTTATAATATACACCTTCTAGGAAAAGAAAGTTTCAATTTGGAGTTGTGCAACTATCAAAATATCTATGAACAAAACTAGAAAATACTGCAAATACTTAAAAATACAGTAAATACTTACAAATACAACACATGTACTAAGTGGTATTTCATGTGTTTGGAAGTTTGTTATCTTGTTTTATTTTTTTGGATTGAGTTCTCTTGTTCATGTTCTTGCTCTTGTTGATTGATTAGTGTATGTATTCCGATCTTGATCCACGTACTAACTCCTTTAATATTTTAACATATAAATTTTGTCCTAAACTGTACAGTGGGCTACCAATCAAAATGTCGTTTTCGAAATTGCAGTGAGAAAAATTTCAAGACTGCCAACTTTGAAAGCCTCCCGAGAGCTCAAAAATTGATATTTTCCCACGAAATTTTTACCAAAGCATTGTCTTTAAGTTAATTATATGCATACCAAATTTCAAGGCCAAAAGATGCACCGACAAAAAGTTATTCAAAATCTACCAACATTGGTAGCTGTGGAAATGTTTTCACTGCTGCCAACTTTGACAGCCTCCCAAAGATTGAATTATTTTTTGTTTGCCATGAAATTCTTGGAACAAAAACCTCTTTATGTCAATAACATATGGTAAAAATTTCAAGGCCAAAAAATTAATACAAAAAAGATATTAACAATCTACCAACATGTGTAGTTGTGGGAAACAATGGGGGAAAACCATTTCATTGCTACCAACTTTGACACCCTCCCAACGGTTGAGAAATTGTCTATTTACCATGAAATTTTTGGCACAACATGCTCTTTATGATAACAACATTCATGCCAAATTTCAAGGTCAAAATATTAATACAAAAAAAATTATTTACAATCTACCAACGTGTGTAGTTGTGAGATACTTTTTATTAAAGACATTGAAATTGTTGAAGTATGTCAGATAATCATGCTTCTAAATTGAAATTCTCTAGATGATGCAATCTCTTATCATAAACGCTTCTCAAAAAAATCAAGGATAGCCAAATTTAGTTGTGTGCACTTGTCACATCTCAAAGACTCCACTTGTTTAAAAAATAGAGACCATACATGCATGAAGAAGCTTCTTTTTACTCAGTATATGAGTGAGTGAGGCTCTGAGTGAGGCAGTGAGTGAGGCTGTGAGTGAGGCTGTGAGGGAGGATGATGGCAAGATGATGGTATGTGAGTTTTTTTTTGTGAGGCAGGATGATGGTATGTGAATTTTTTTTGTTAGGCAGGATGATGGTATGTGAGCTACTCAACTGCATGTACTGTATAATCGGACATTGATCTCATATCCACAAGGGGAAACCATTAATCTGCATGACCGGTAAATAAATCCCACACTAATTAGTCAAGCTTAGACTGTTTTTCACTACCTCACCGGCAGCCTGTTGAAAGGCGGCAACAGCACCTTGCGCGCTCTTCACCACGGCTGCCACTCGCTTCTCCGCTTTCTCCACAACCAGCTCCCACTCCTCCTGCAGATCTGGCAACCGCTTCCTCAGAATCTCCACAGCCAAGCACGTCGCCCACACGCTCTCCCACTCCGCCTCCGCCAGCTGCAAGCTGCCCTCTGAATCATGCAACTCCCTCCGCAGCTCCCCCAGCTTGGCTATCAGCTCTTGCATTGTGGTGTACAACTGGGCCGCTATCTCAGGCACCAGAAGAAACAAGCCATCGAACTGTTGGTATTGCAGCAGCGCGTGCAACCGTGCGTGAGCATCTGGTGGTTCCTCACGTTGCGATTCTTCGACTCTAAATATCATACTCACTTTCCTTTCTCGATTCCGCACCTCGGGGAGTCCACTGTACTGAACCTCGGGAAGTGCACTGTACTGAACATGTACGAGTATACGTGAGTGCACAATAGGGATATTAATTTGAACACTGTCGTATTACGTATACATACAATAAACACATTTAGAACTGAAAATATTCACGTATGCTTACACTAAACATATATTTGAAACGGAATACATCTTTGTACAAAGGTGTTTAGACATATAACCTCTCGTATACAAGGAGGTTTTTAGAAGAGGTCATGATTCTCAAACATAACGTAGAGTGCACGTACCCCCGAGCGCATTACATAATGTCGGGGTGCTGCTGTTGTAGTCAGAACTTTCTCTTCTCCATCATCTAGACTTTCTGGGTGTCTGAGGAGTTTTTTTTTCGGGCGGACTAGACCAATTTCACTGCCAGAGGCAGCTGAAGTACTTACCGTGTCATAAATGATGGTTCGATCGCTCTCCGTGTCAATGGCCACCCAGCTGGTGTACTTGCTGGAGAGGTGATATTTCACTGCAAGCTCCACAATCTTCTGCTTCGCCAGCTCCGACACGACCTTGTCGCTCAACGGGAGGCTCTTGCACTTCTTGCCGCCTTCTGTCACCACATGAACACCCAGCCTCTTCAGCATTTGCTCATTCGTAACAGTGCTACTTCCTTCTCTCAATGCATGAATGCACGAGGCCCCTTCTTCCAAGTCGCGCACCAGGGTGCGAGCTGCCAGCGAGTGCAGCATCGTCTCGCCTTCTTGCACGCATTCCACGTTCACCTTCAGCTCCACGGGTCCGTCAGGCGAGGAGCCTCGCAATATGAGTTCCTTCGGGATTGGCGATTCAGAGGAGAGGATGGCGTAGATGGTGAACCGAGCGCCTCGGTACAAGGCTGGCACCTTGAACGGCGCCTGCTGGATGGGAATGACGACGTCGGGAAGGACGGAGGGTGGAGGTGAAGGTGGCGAGGGCACCTCCGAGAATAGATTGATGGGCTCCTTGATGGTGTCCTCGGGATCTGCCACAGGCTGTGAATCTTCTCCATCTGCTTCGACCATTTCAAAATCCTCCTCGTCATTTTTGACATCATGATGAATATCCTCTGCGGTCCATTGGACGCTCACGTTGGTAATGGGCGGCACCAGCGCTGCTTTCAGCATGTTCACCACCTTCTTCTCCATGCGCTCCCCTTGCACAACCACTTGGGCATATCCACCCCCGGCCCTGGCCACAGATTCGATCAGATGATGCGACACCGAGTCGCCAATGCCCACAGAGAAAACCCTCACAAACGAATTCTTCTTCTCGCCTTCTTCCACGGCCTCTCTGATGCACTGGACCAGCGTGTCCACACCCCATATCTGCCCATCTGTCAGCAAGAAGATCTGGGTCGGCACATCGTGGCGACGATGTTGGAAAGCCGCCTGAAAAGTGTAGAGAATCGTGTTAGTCAGCAGTCTTACTACAAGCAGATAATAAGCTGAGAGTTAAGCTCCAGCTTATATACAGTGCGTTGGGCCTGATCAGAGGCGTCTCCACTAACAACTAATTAAATACTACTTAATGGATACGGTTAAACACCACGTAGTGGGTTTAACTGTGCATCTTAAACTGCAGCTAAGGTACCTGGTACTGTGCCTAACTGTCAACCTAGTACTGTCAGAGGTACGTGAGTCTAGTTCAAACTCATGTATCAACACCCCCCTTCGCTCCAGGCGTAGGTGATTTGCTGCTGGAGCGTTCTTTTCTTCTGACAGTTAGCTATGTCGATCCCAACTCGTGAGTTTCTGCAAAGTTTCTGCAACGGCGTGGTGGAAGACTGGACGCTGTGGCAGTCTTTCCTTTTCTTCCTTTGGACCTGTAGTGTTTTCACCTGCAAGTTGGCTCATTTTGTGGCTGGAGTACTGGAACAGTGGTTCTTGGACTCTTTTGGTTCCGAGGAAGTTCGAGAGTCGGAGGTGACTGCTCCCAGCGATGATTCGACCAGTGGTTCGGAGAAAGAACCTTGTGATGACGTGTCGCCTGGGTCGGTTGATTCGACCAGGTGCCTCATTCCGTTATTGCCTGATATGGTCTTTCGTGAGCGAGTCTGGCCGGCTTTGATGAGCCCACCATCAGTACCGCTTCTCCTGCTACTTCGTCACGTGAACAGGTCGTGGGACAACTTCGTGGTGACTTCTGTCGAATGGAATGCTTGGAATCTAGTTCGACTTGACTCGCCTGGTTATCTGCAATCCAATGCTTCTACTAGTGCCTCCTACAGTCCTATTAGTCAGAGGTTTTGTCACGAGATAACTAATTTCAGGCTTTTGATAGCAGAGGATATGGAGGAACTAGCCTGTAGATTAAGATACCTGCGTTTGAGCAGAGGTCTTGTTCCCTTCTACGTTTCTACTGAGGGTTGCCCTCCTAGTTACGATTTCTGTCCTGAGTACTACGACCTTTAGTTTGAGTCAATTTTTAGTGTGACTAACCCTAGCTGGTTCCTAAGTCTTTCGAAAGCTATTTTCCCTAAAGCTTTAGTTAAGATGTCAGCAAGCTGTTCAGTAGTAGGAATATATTCTAGGTTAATGTCTTTGGAAGCGACTTTTTCTCTAATAAAGTGATGCTTTACCTCTATGTGTTTTGTGCGGCCATGGTAGACCGGGTTGTGCGCCAAGTTTAGACTTCCTTGGTTGTCACCGTAGATTGTCGTTGATTTCTTCAAGTCTTGAATTTTGAGCTCTCCAAATAATCTTCTCAGCCAAACAGCCTCTTTTGTGCCTTCTGTTAGTGCCATGTATTCTGGTTCTGTGGATGAGAGGGCTACCGTGGGCTGCTTTTTGCTGTTCCACGTGATGGGAGTGCTTCCTGACAGAAAAAAGTATCCAGTCGTGGATTTTCGGTCATAGGCATCTCTAGCCCAATCGGCGTCAGTGTAACCTGTCAGGTGTTCAACCTCCCCTCGCCGGTATAGCAGTGCTAAATCAACAGTGCCTTTTAAGTACCTGTAGATGTGCTTGACTGCTTGGGCATGAATTTCCTGAGGAGCTGCCATAAATCGGCTCACAATACTCACAGCGTAAGCAATATCAGGCCTGGTGTGCGTTAAGAAGATGAGTTTACCCACCATTGTCTGGTACAGTGTGGTGTCGGCTGGGGCAGCCTGCATGTCCGGCAGCAGGTGAGTCTTCTCAGCCATCGGTGTTGAGACAGGGCGACAGTCGCTCATGCCGAAGTCTGCCAGCATAGACTTAATATACTGCCGCTGGGTCAGTTTGATGCCGTCATTACTAAACAAGAATTCGATTCCAAGGGAGAACGATAGAGTGCCGAGATCTGTCATTTCGAAGACAGACTGGATCTCATTTCGAAGTCTTGCTATATGGTCAGGATTGTTACCTGTGATGTATATGTCGTCTACGTAGAGTATGAGCAAGGTAAGGAGCCCCTGGTCTTCATTGAAGTATAGATTCTGATCGGCACTGGACTGCCGCAAACCCTGGCTGAGCAGATATGTGTCGATCTTGTGGTACCAGGCTCTCGGAGCCTGCTTCAGCCCATACAGGGCCCTCTTTAACTTGCAAGCATGATTCGGATGAGTCTTGGACTCGAATCCAGGTGGTGAAGCTACGTAGATATCTTCTTCTATGTCTCCATTCAGGAATGCAGTTTTAACATCCAGGTGAAAAATGGTCCAACCTTGGTGACCTGCCAATGAAACAATGCTTCTTAGTGTGTTCCATTTGACGACGGGCGCGAAAGTTTCGGTGTAATCGTGTCCTTCGCGTTGCTGGAATCCCTTCGCTACCAACCTCGCCTTGAACTTGGCGATGGATCCGTCAGCATTCGTTTTGATGCGAAATACCCATTTAGTTGCTATAGCCTTCCGGTCACTGGGCAGGGGAACCAGATCCCAGGTGTCATTCTTGTAGATTGACCAGAGTTCGTCCTCCATTGCTTCGCGCCACCCAGGATGATTCATCGCTTCTTGAGTTGTGCTGGGAAGCTCTGTACTCGTTGGGACCTCGGCAGCGTTAAGGTAGAAGTCTTGAAGCCTTGTGGAAAGCTGTCGAGAGCGATCGCTCCTGGTGAGCACCGTTGGTTCCGTTGGCGGTGTTGCTCGCCGGCGTTGATATGTGTAAAGTGGAACCTGAGCACGACATGAGGTGTCTGGGCAGATCGGCGGTTCGACAGAGAAGTCTTCGACGGGAGTGAGTTCATCTGCTTGGGGTCCGTCGGTTTCCCTGGAAGATGAATCAGCCTGGACATCTGGAAGATGAAAAGGCAGTGACTTCATACCTTGTTCGGGATGCAAGTGGCCGATGTGTGCTTGGGCCGTGGTTGAACTGGCGGGTACCGAGCTGCACTGTGAGGTCGACACTGGGACTGGTTCGTCCGGCACTTCTGGCCAGTCCTCAGAGATCAGCTTGGTTGGTGACTCGGTGCTTGAATCAGCCAGTGGGAAGAATCCCTCGTCAAAACGCACGTCCTTGGACACAATGATGCGCCTGGTCTTCTGGTGATAATTTCGAAATCCAGTCGATGTGGAGTCATACCCGAGAAATATGCACTCACAGGCTCGAATTGCCCACTTCTTCCTTCCTGGGGATGTGTCCAATACTAATGTTCTGCATCCAAATACTTTGAGATGGTCGACTTTCGGAATAATGCCGGTGAGTTTACTGTAAGGCGTGTCTCCAGAGTTAGCTCGTGTGGACGTTCTGTTTATGAGATAGTTTGCTATGGCGACGGCCTCAGTCCACAAAAAACTAGGCAATTTACAAGCAAAAGCCATACTCCTAGCTTTTTCTAACAGGCTTCTATTTTTTCGTTCAGCCACACCATTTTGGTGGGGGGTGTGGGCTTGCGTTAACTGTCTGGTGATACCAGATTCCTCACAAAATTTGACAAATGCCAGTGAGGTATACTCACCTCCTCTATCAGAACGTATTGCTAGAATTTTAAACTTGCCTGGCAATTCTACCTTTGACTTGAACTCTTTAAATTTTTCCAAGGTTTCACCTTTTTGTTTCAGAAAAAATATCCATGTGAACCTGCTGAAGTCATCGGTTATAGTCAAGATGTACCTCGACCCTGAGAGTGACTGAGTCGAGAGCGGTCCACAGAGATCCGTGTGGAGTAATTCCATCGGTCTCATGGTTCTGTTGGCTCCAGAGGCCCCTAGTTCTTCTCTCCTGATTTTGCGGCATGTGCTGCAGTTCTTCAGCAGCGGTCTCTTGACTGGTATGCGGGCCCGCGTTTGTTTGCCCAGGTGGCAAGGTCGGCAGAAAGGCAGGGACTTAACTGCAGTGGGCAGACCCAGCGCTTTTGACGTGGCAGCCATGTACTGGAGTGTGCGAATATTCGCATGGCCCATGCGTTGATGCCACAAACTAGCAATTTCTTCGGCCATCGTAAGACTCTTCGTTGCTGGGTCTTCTTGACTTGGATGAAATTCCTCAGTTTCACTCTCCATGATTGGTTCGGTAGTGGGTGTCTTGACCACACTGTTGAATGAGTCCTCCGGAGGACGAAACTTGTAGAGACCATTTTTGCGGTCCCTTTGCCCTTCAGTAACTACATGACAGTCGTTTGGAATGGGAAAATTCTTAAGTATCCATACCCTATCTGAATCAAAAAGTAACTTGAATTTTTCTTTGCCGTCTGCTATTGTTCCTACTGAAAGAAGATTTTTTGTCACACCAGGGACGTAGAGAACGTTATCAAATTTTATTCCTCCT
The DNA here is from genome assembly GCA_022496805.1 of Pohlia nutans. NCBI lineage: Eukaryota > Viridiplantae > Streptophyta > Bryopsida > Bryales > Mniaceae > Pohlia > Pohlia nutans. The sequence goes on along the minus strand of CM040095.1, from coordinate 10,521,784 downwards.
GAATAAGTGGGAATTTCCACTTTTCCCTTTCCGGCAACATTTAGAGTCTCTCCACCGGCAGTACTAATCTTTGAACTGCTTCCAGGCTCAATCTCACTCAGCAGTTTCTTGAGTCCAGTGACGTGCCTTGATGCACCACTATCTATGTACCAATCTCCTGTTGCCTGACTGGGGTACTGTTCTGCTATGTTGAGTTCTGTCAGATTTACTGCTAGGTCAAAATCAGAATCTAAGGAATCGTCATCCTCACCGCTTTCAAAGTTGTCGATTAGATTGATAGTGGGATTCTCCTTCCGATCTGCTCGTCGCTTTTTGAGCTCTGCAGCAAGCTCGGGGCAGTTTCTCATCCAATGGCTCTTGGAGCCACAGTAGTGGCACTCTCCAGGCGGCTTCTTTCCCTTGTTCTGTCCCACGTCATCACTTGGCCTTCGGTTGATGAAGTTCTTCTTTGCCTTGACCAGCAGTGCTTCCCCGTCGGCTTGCTTGTGTCCTCTGATTTCCCTTCGGATCTCATCTTGCAGGAGAATTACGGTGAGTTCCGCGACCGTAGGCAGAGCGGGTTGATATGTCAGGGTGTTGATGAGTCCCTCGTAACTCTCCGGCAGGGCCATTAGCACGTACTCCACGACTTCTTCGTCTGCAACTACTTCACCTGCACAAGCCAGTTTGTTGATCAGTTCTTTGAGATGCTGTAGAAAGGTTGTCATGCTGCCGCCTTCCTCCATCTTGAGACTGGTCAGCTTCCGTTTCAGTAGGAGCTTTCGGGAGTTTGTACTGCTAGCGTACAGATTTTTTAGCGTCGCCCAGCAGACATCAGGTTCAGTGATATTGACAATATAGGGTATCACATTATCTCTAACGGACAATGCTATCATAGTAAGTGCCTTGTTTTTCTGTACTTGTAGTTCGGCAAGTTCTACGGGATCTGTTGGTGCTACTGTTCCGGCTGGTGGTTCTGCTAACTTCCAAGTGTCCTCTCTGCTAAGCATGTTGCGCATTTTGAAGCTCCAGACGCTGTAGTTAGTATTTCCCTCTAACTTAGATGCTTCTCCCATAGATTCACGGAGTGCCATAGTAATCTATTAGTCAGTTGATCTGATGCTACTGCTCCTAACCTCTTCGAACCTTGATCTGTTCTGCGACAGCTAGTAAGCTATTCTAGCTACTCGAAGCTATCCTGCAACAGTCAACTCAGTTCAAATCATTCCTGCCACGCTCTGATACCATGTAGAGAATCGTGTTAGTCAGCAGTCTTACTACAAGCAGATAATAAGCTGAGAGTTAAGCTCCAGCTTATATACAGTGCGTTGGGCCTGATCAGAGGCGTCTCCACTAACAACTAATTAAATACTACTTAATGGATACGGTTAAACACCACGTAGTGGGTTTAACTGTGCATCTTAAACTGCAGCTAAGGTACCTGGTACTGTGCCTAACTGTCAACCTAGTACTGTCAGAGGTACGTGAGTCTAGTTCAAACTCATGTATCAACAAAAAGCGCCTAGGATCTCAGTGCCGTCCATGTCCGCCCTCAGTGCCTGCGCATACCTGGTGCTCTTCTTCAACGAGTATGTACTGTAGTCGACGGACTTCGGAAAGAGAGCTTTGTGAGTGGAACCGAACCCGATGATGTTGATGTAGTGATCATCGGAGGGGATGGATCGCAGGAAAAGCTCCAGCGCCTCGCCGGCTTGCTGGATTTGGGAGCCTTGCATGGAGCCCGAGCGATCCACGAGAAAGATGAGCTCGGAAGACTTGACAGCGTTGAGTGCAAACCGAGGCGAAAATGTCAAAGAAACGGCGTGGGTTCCATCCGTGGGGTGGCGTTCCACTAACGCGCGCGGTGCGTCCAGCTCCGACGCTTGAACGATGATCACAAGGTCACGGTCCAGGAGCGAGTCCGCCGTCAAGCTCACCCTGGTGGCCGACGTGCCCAGATGGACCTGAATGGTGTGGGAGGGAGATTGGATGGAGGTGATCTGCTTCGCCATGGCGCAAGAAATGTCCACCGACAGCTTCGATGCCGAATCCAAAGAGGTGCTAGATACAGCGGGCGGTGCAGTCCCGTAACGAGGCGCGATGGATGTGGGCAACACGAACCGGACTTGATTCTCGTCCGCGTCCTGTTTGATCTCGGAGACCAGAGTGATGCGAATGCTGATGCTCTTGGCCGGAGGGATGTTGCCAATGGACGCCTGGAACACATCAGGTCGCTCCTGCTCCAACAGACTGGCCACCTTCCCTGCTTTCACAGCCTCGTCGTACTCCTTTCTGGCAGCAACTTTCTCCTGCACCCTGCCCACAATTCGCCTGCCATCCACGTCGGCTTCGAATCCGGACACGGCCACGCCCTCGTACAAGGGGAATGTGTAGGCCGCTTCAATGACTTGGTCTTTGAGCGGATTCACATACGTCTGCAGCAACGTGTATTCGGCAACCGTGTCGCGCAGGAAGCCCGTCACCGACACATGTTGCAGCGGGGCATATCCACGCACAATGTTCATGTCGGTACCACCTACCACGATGTATCGAAGATCACTCATCTTGAACCGGTCCTCAATTCACAATTTACAAGCGATCACGAGGCTCCGGTCCAGAGCAACAAAAATTCTGGGCACAGACAATATCCAACAACAGCAACGCTTAGAACATCATCCAGCAATCAAATTGAAACCCAGAATCTCAAATCCACCCGAGTCCAATTCAGGTTTACTCATGAAGTCTCTGGATATGGCGGTGTCGCAATCGGACAACAGCTTGAAGACTCACAGAATCACCGACAGCTGTTGCAGCGGGGCACTGGAGGTGTCGGTACTTGTACCCACCAGGCTGTAGCTAAATAATTCTTTACAAGCTACTGGATATAGCGATCTTACTATCAAAAGTAACAACAGCTTACATACAGTCAAAGATTCAAACATGATTAGTGGCAAGAAGAAGCAGCTTTTATAATTTGAGCTGAGATAAGCATGCATGCAGAAGATGCAACGACGGTAATGGATATCGATTGGCGTTCTGGTTACTTGACAATAACCAACCACTTAGTTTGCACTTCCAATTCTGGGGACCAGTACGTGTTTGGGATACTTTTTGAGGCAATCAGGCAATTTCCTTTATTTTACCAAATTAATCGGTTTAAAAAATATATATCCCGTATATATATTTTATAAATACTTAGTTCAACTCATTCTTAGTCATTAGAGTTATCCTTAAAGTCCATCAAATTTTGAAGAAAATACCATGAATTTTTTTAAAATTATACTCTTATTTCTTCACTTCAAATAGTTAAAAGGTGCGGAAAATCTTGGTGGTTTATCATTATTAGGTGTGTGTAAGTGCTTGGTGGTTTTCAAAAGTTTTTTAGCCCCAAGAAAGGAGTTAAAAAACTTTTGAAAACTTTTGAAGACCACTAAGCTCTTACACACCTAATAATGTATGATAAACCACCAAGATCTTTGACACCTTCTAACTGTTTAAAGTGAAGAAATAAGAGTATAATAAAGAAAAATTCACAGTATCTTCTTCAAAATTTAATGGACTTTAAAGATAACTCTATTCAATCTGGTTTTTTGCCTCGATTCTTGAGATTCAACCAGTTATTTTGAAAATCAACCGCCGGTTCTTCCCAAGCTCTACTGGGGACTTCTTATGTATTACCGAAAAATGTGGGGACATTTACTATGTAGTAAATGGATATTTTTACTGCATCATAAATGCTCTACTTTCTCTGTGAAGAGATCACAAACTTTGGTGTGTTTATCAAGCCACTCTGGTTGTCTTGGGTCTCGACTCTCAATCCCCTTGGATATTAATGTGAGAGGACAAAACTTGCCCCCTATTTTGGACCAGTTGGGGACTTGGGGTCCACCTTAAAAAACAACCAAGGTTGATTTCAATAGTCCAAAATTCTTGAGAGGGTCCCCATAGAGGCATAGACAAGCAGTTAGGATTGTAGGCACCAAATTTGTAAAAACATTTGCCAAAAAAAGTTCAAGGTGGCCTAAAAATGAAAATCTCAAAAAATGGGGCTTATATGTGAATATTGCTTGCATTAACAATAAGGGGGGGATTTAGAATCAAGGATCATGTGGGACCTTAAACAAACAAACTCTTATTAATGTAAGCAAGATAGTCTTAAAAGGGGAATTGGAGTTGTTTCTTTTTCAATACATATTTATTAAACTTTGTATTGTAGCAAGTGGGTCTTAGAATGGGTTGATACCAAAACTAAACTTTAGAACAACAATTCTTTTCAATCCCAACCTAGAAAACTTGATGCTTCTTCAATAACCAGAAAAAGGCCAGTATAATGCATAGTTCAAGCGCCCAAAAAGGGAAAGCTCTTCAACCTCTCTATGTTTACACAAAGCCAAGAGATTCTAGAGCACAAAAAGTTATAAGCTCAAACAAAGTCTCTTGGAAGCTCTGCACTCTCAATAAGTTAACTTTTCAAATTATCTCTCTATTTGTCCTGTCAATAGAGTTAACCGAAAAGTCAGTACAAAGAGGAAACTTTTAGCAAACTCGTGTTGAATTCCTCTTGATCTCATATTGAAATATAAATAGACAAAAAACTAGTTCATGATGAGTTGGGAGACAATTTAAAGCACACCACTGTCATTATTCACCACACCTCACAATGACTCCCACACCTTCAACCAAAGCTCTAGGGCGGTGGCCTGGTATGGGTACCCCCTCGGACCAGTAGTGGACCCGGACTTGCTCAGAAATGAAAAGCGGACTTCAGGTTCAGTTTGCACTTTTCTCTGTGACTCCTGGAGCAGGACCCTGATTTTTGGGGGGAGATTTTTATTTGAAAGAGTTTGTGTGGCATGGTGTTACCGTGTTAGTACAAGTTGGCGCCATTTTGGAGCCAAGTTGGCGCGCCTCCTGTGTGAATAGTACAGTAGAGTATCTCACCTTGCTCTCCCGTTTGTTTGTACAGAGAAGTCTCATCCCCTGCACTTTTCTCAAAGTATCACCTTCTTCATATTATCACTGTCTCACACACATTTCGCACCAAATTTCTCCATTAATTGCTATGATCTTGTCAGATTGTGGCAAAAAGCCCGGAAACGTAGGGTTATCAAATTGTCCTTCGTATAATTTTCTTAATAGTATTGTATTTTCTTTTATTGGTAGGGTTTATGTTGGTTGGCGATTGGTAACTGGATAATTTCTAGTCCAAGATGCATGCGTTGTTTTTAATGCTTTGTCTTAAATGCTATAAAATTTGTAGATGAAGGGAGCAGTGGAAGGTGCACTTGTCGAGAAGGAGATCCCAACACTTGGCGAGAAGGAGGTTTCAACACATTACGAGAAATATAGCAAAGTACTGCCATCTACTCCTGGTGCAGCTTGTGTAAATCACATAGGGGCGGACCAAGTGCCCGAGAGCATTGTTTGTAAGTATTTTGGACAGAAAAGTAGGAAGTCCGGGTGGAAATATGATTGTATGCAGACGGAGGAGCAAGCTGCCTATATTTACAACTTTTGGCAGCATGTGTACGATGTTGGGTATATGCCATTGAACAAAGAAATTTCACTGCAGTTTGCCCAAGGTTTAATTTTACAATCACAAGATACTCCCATAGACTGGGTAGAATTTGCAGTGGAGAATGAGCGGTATAGGACGGGAGTGAGGATTTCTAAAGGAAAGTCACTCTTGAAGGTCAACTCTGAAGACGTGGGGCGAGCAAGGGCAAGGGTGAGAGTGTTGGGCCAGAAGCGGTATTTGGCTGGAATGTTTTTTAATACTTTCAAGTTGACTGTACAAGAGGAGGTTCTTGTAGAGGAAGAGATGGTTAAGAAGCCAAGCGGTTGGGCTAAGGAGAAGTTGGGAAAATCGGTCGTATATTTGCCAGAGTGGAAGAGTGGCGATGTATTGCAAATAGAAGTGGGTATTGGGGAATTAGAAAGATTGAGTGTTGAGCTCAGAACCGACCTTTTGGAAAGGTCACTTGAAAGGGAGGAGTTAGAGGCTCATGTTCGCAGAGATCGCATCATGCTCTGTGATCGGCAGGTCATATTTAGCGAGTCTCAGATAGCGTTGAAGAAGCTGGCAGAAGATGAAGCCTCGATGCAACCTAGGGTAAGAGAGAAAAGAGAGGCTCTAGCGAGTGGAGGTTCTTGGGAAACTCTGAAAGGGTCTTTGACAGCCGATGAAGCAATACACGAAGGGATTATGTTCACTAAAAGAATGGAGGAGAGGACATTGGCCTTGTCTGTTGAAGTAATTCTTGGATGCGAGGGCAAAATTGAGAGAGTGCAGGGTCAGTTAGTGCAGAGGAAGGAAAGGTTTGTTGCCGTTACCTCGAGGGTTTTGGCTTTGGAAACCGTTGTAGGAAATATGGGGCATCAGTTGAGAAAGATGCGAGAAGGTGGAGGCAACGTATTTTATCACCAGCTCATTTTTTCAAATCCGCACGCGCTGCTTTACACAGTTTATGTACTCAATGTTTATTCAGTGTGTGGAATGTGGTATAGTTGCTGTAACTTTGAAAGTTCGGGATGTCGACATACTTACCACAATTGGTGTCTCTCCGAACATGCGAAGAAGGATACTATCTGCTTGGAGGATTTTTGTGGGAAGGAAATTTTTGGGGAGTCAAGTGCAGCAATTGGCATTCGAGCGGTAGCAGTGACTTGCAGTGATAAGATTGTGGATTGGAAGGATGTGGTCCGAGTTGCTGTTGAAAAGAAAAGTCTGCCCAAACACACCCATGCAGGTATTTTCTGTATTTTCCGCATGCAAGCTAGTTTAGTTAAGTGCGTGGGTTCTTGGTATGTACTAAAGTCTTATTATGTTTGCCTCAGTTTGCAAAGGAAAAATCAAGAGAGTGCATTGGTATTATGCTCCATGTCCAAGTTTTTGTTTGTAGATGTCTGATTGAAATGGTGAGCGCAATTTTCCGTTGTTGTTATAGATTGTGTATTAGGTTTAGGGTTAAGACATCCGGGATTAGATTTATTTTGTGTGATGGAATATATGAGGAGAGAGAGTTCCGTTGTGAGTTCCGTAAATGGATGCCCACTAGAGCTAAAGTCTAGGAGTATTGTTTTGTAGTTGTTGGTGTTTTGATTCTAGAGTTCTAGTGCTGGAATGTCAAAGCCTTCCAATCCCGAATAGAAGTTAACATGTTGAGGAACGTCTCTGGCTTGTCAGGAGTCCGGACTAGGAGTATGAATGTTTCTTGACTGTCTAATCCTGTTGATGTGGCACTCTAGAAACCTTAAGTGGTTAAGAACCTTAAACAGTATGATGACACATTAGGAGAAATCTGGGGTCACAAAGGGGCCTTTGCCTTTGGCACGTGCTGAAAATTTGAAGGAAAACCGCGGGCTTTACACGCTGGCACCAATGGTGCTACCGTGGTGCCAGCAGTGGAGTTCCGTGGGTTGGAACAATTGACGCTGCTAGCACTGCCAACACTGCCAACACTGCGGGCAGCGACTTGCACCAATGGATTTACATGCAGAGGGGTACTTGGGCAGCCGGTTCACCTACCACAGGTTGTCTTACAGGGCCCCTTTCGGACCCCGAATTTCTCATAATGATCCGTTGTTTTGTTGTTTGGGACGTACTGTAGGAATGTAATTTTAAAATCAAGTTACTTATAACTTGAATAAGACTGCTTTGTATTGATCAAAAGATACTTGAGAATGAAAAGAAACTGGATTATGACATCTTGAATGCAGGGATTCCAGAATAAGAGCACGTTTCCATTTGAGCATGATTCCAAATTCTGCCTATGTAATGTCCAAGTATCATCATGGCAACATCAACTATCACCCAAGTATCACAAAAGAATGAGGATGGAAAATGCTGGCTACCTAGGAGAATTGAAAACAAAATCACTGCATGCAGAGAAGTTTTTGCAGATAGAAAAATATCAATTTTCAGTTAAGCAAGGTTGAACTGCCTGATAGTTGAATAGTTTGCAGTAAAAAAAATAGAATACGAGCGAATAGATGTGAAGTGATGGGTCCCATTTGACATACATCATTGCATGGTGATGATTACTGGGGAGCTCCAATCTCCCAGTGGAAACTACTTTGAGAGTCCAAGTCCACCTGCAGATTTAAGAACACACTAGACAAATTCAAGAACACACTGCTGCAAATTATTAAATAATAGTTCTTAATTAAGCATTTGCAGTGAGGATCATGAGCTCCCAAATATGGAATTTGGCCCTATTTATCAAAGTCTGACTCACTTTCGCTTGAAGAATTGGTGTCGCTAGACATTAGAGGATATTTGAGCTCTAAAGAGGGCCCTTAAGGATTAACAAAGAACCCCATTTAATGATGTAGGCTTAGCCCAAGTGAGTACCAATGGATCCGTCACTATCTTGTATGAAAGACCAGACTAGAGGACAATGAGTCCTATCGCTAAAGAAAGGTTTTATACTTTTGAGCATGGTTTTTTATTTAGGAGTGTGAGAGGCCCTCATCAGTGGGTACCCTCATCAGATCAGCATGACATCAGACGGATTAATTAATCAGTGGCTCAAGAATATGACCAAGCTCCTTGCTAAGTTAATGACCAGTTAACGACCAAGCTAAGTTATTTCCCAATCATCTCAGTTAATCAAGCTTAAATGATCAAGCTAATTATGATTTTGACCATTTCCCAATCATTTGAGTTAATCATCTCAGTTAATGACCACTTAATTTGATAAGCAACGGGTGATATTACCGGCCTTGGGGATTCGTGAGCTCAAAGAAGTTGTCTGAGTTAACACAAAATATAGATTTATATTTAGTTGTTATGGTTTCTGGTGACTTATGCAAATAGACATGCAGTAGTGTGGTTGTAACACATGGCAATAAAATGTGGCATCTTTGCTGGAACAAGTCCCTTTTCTTTGGTGAAAACAATCTCGTCATTGTCATATGCATTATAATATCCAAGAAATCAGAAACCCCTAGGGTCCTTTCTCCAAGTACAAGAGAATATGATAATACACTCCCCCACTTTCCCACACATATTTAACTCCCATGTCCTTAGTACCATACCACGGAGTACATAGGTAGAAATAGGAGAAATGTTCTCGTCCTTCACCTCAAGTACTAATTTAAATAAAAACCAAGGTACCCCACACACGTTTCTTAAGGGCCCTTTTTAGAGCTCAAATATGCTCTAATGAGAGCCGGAGTCATCAGGGTCCCTACCATCTGATAGGTGTGTTTCGTTGTCCTCATCAACGTCAATTTTGTCACGTGCTCTAGCAGTGTGGACAACGTTGTTAATGTGCTCCAAGGCCAAATCACTGAGTCTATATAGAGACACACCGCCCTTTTTGTTTGTGGGCCGCAAGGGTCATTGTAAGTTTGAGGCAATAAATAGGTGAGATGGCTGAATAGCTGGTCTAGCCTCATCCTGATGACAATATGAATTTTGCGAGCGGCCACGTTGATGATAGTTTAGCCCATGCACGACTTCGTTCACACGATCCGCCACTCCCCTCCAATTGTCCCTTACTTGTTCGGCCTCAACAATGTGCATCGGCTTTGTACAGTTGAGGATGAAAAACTCAGCATCTTCTGTGCCCGGGGAACTTGGATCTGCCAAAACTGCAAAGTGGTTTCCTGCGCTCAACTCAACTGCAAGCAAATTTTCATCTGGTGCCTTCTCCCAGTCAGGGTCTTGATCTTCCAACTCTTGAACTACATCATTGCTGCTGATTGGTTCTAAGGTTACCAACTTCCACGGCCGAGCATGCGACCTACTGAGACAAAGAGTAGATTCGCCAAGAACACAAGAGGGGCAAAAACAAGTGTGGTCCCAGCATTCTAAAAGAACATTGTTTGTGTGACTAACTGACCTCACCAAGTGCATGCTCCTAGTACCAGGTACTGTTGCACATGCTAGTTTATGTTCCCTGGGCACTTCGTGTTCCCTAATTAGAATAAAGTGTTTGTTGACCACTCGACGAGCCAAGGGATATGCGGCGTGCAATAAGTTCATCACCGTTTGGATGTAAGCTGTATCATCGGCAGCACAATGCATTTGCACGTTGTGTGGCCAGACTTGTTTAGTTCATATGGACTACTTCAGACAAACTCCGGCGCCATCGTGTGGGCCTTTACCATGTCCGGTCCCCCAATAATGCCAATCCAACTGACAACCTTCTGGAAGATCCTCAATTGTAGTTAATGATGGATACCTACAGGCAGACATCCACACCTGAGCAAAAGAAATATAATTGTGTATTTTCTATGCAGCTATTATTAAAGCACAACAACAAAGGTGTAAAATATAATGGCCAATTATGAATACCAGATTCGACAAATGCAAGTCCGGCCACACAATCAAAGATCAAAGGTACTCACTTGGTAACGAAGAACCAGGCGGTGGCACATTTAAACTGAGAGGCACAACCATTGCTCCAGACAATGTGTTGTCTTGGAACACGACCAACAACAACAAGATTGTTCCAGTGTAGTGTGAGGCAGTATTGTACGAACAGACTATTGTATTTTTTGTCATCAAAGACATAGTAGTGATAGCATGTTCGCACTCTCTTAGACGTTATGTCTTTAGGGTTGTATTCGGGGTTTAAAGTGTAAGTTATATGAATAAGAAGCGTTAACTAAGAGTTATACCAATGTTGGGTTTGTATCTCGTCTTGGCCTTTAAAGCTATAGTTTTCAGCAAAATCAATCAAACTCATGACCTTCCCCTCCTTCAAATTACCTAGACACATCTTATATGTTGTATCCTGCCACTTCGCTACAAAGTTGTGCATCACAAATTCTTCTATTTTGGCCTTAATATATATTAAGAATGCACGTGGATTTGTCACCTTATACTCTAGTTGAATAGCGGTCTTTGCTACTCCTTTTTTGGTCTTCCCAGCTGGCACCTTCTCAAATCGACGCCATGTCATCATGGTGCTGTTGGTGGAATCCAACTCTCGTTTGCATATCGGCAATTTGTGGAACCCACAATTATTGCAATCTCCCTTGAGACAGTCAAGCTTGTGCCATTTGCTTCCTTCAAACATCGAAGCAGCTGATGAATATTAAATACGGTATAAACCAAAATCAGACTTAAAATGGAACTTGCAATCAACAACAATGGAGTTCGGATCAGAACTTAATTATCAGGCTCTAAGGGGCAAAGTATCTGCTCGCACAAACTGGTTAATGATGAGTTGGGAGACAATTTAAAGTAAACCACTGTCATTATTCTCTATACCTCGCAATGGCTCCCACACCTTCTACCAAGCTCCAAGCCTATGGCCCACAAGGGGATAATCTATGACACGACACTATTCAACTCAAGTATAGCTCAAAAAAGAGATTAGAAATAGAGCAAAAAGGGAGGTTAGATGGGATTCTTTTCGGTTAACTGAAATGTATCAAAAGAATACCAAACCTCAAAGGTGAGATAACTCACCTCTTTTGGGATAAGAGTAACTTCTACTTATAAATCAATAAAGAACCAGGGTTACCAGGCAACAAAATGGATCTGTTTTTTTTAGATTTTTTCTAGTGTGTACCAAGCTTAATTCTTTAATTAGTGCCTAGCTCACTATAATATGGTCATTCTGAGTAAAGAAATGTAAATATATGAAATTTTGTGAAGAATTGAATTTTAAATTGTAAGGGTCAAATTTAACCCTTTAACGTCCCGATTCAACATTGTTTTCAAAGAAGCGTTATTAAATGTTTAATGAAAACCAAAAATGGAGTTGATGTATAGAGCAAAGTTGTAAATGTTAATGCAAAGATCACATTTGTACAGTTGAATTTATCATATTATTTATTATTTATTATTTATTAATTTTTGAAAGCTTTCTCTTTAAATTCAATTAGAAATCCCAAAGCAACACAAAGAAATTTCAATGAAGTGTAATTTCAAATTTCAAATTTCAAATTTCAAAAAGTGTAATGAAATTCGATTAACACACGCTATGAGATGGTATGGTTTCCATTATTTAATTAAACTTATTTAATTTGGAAAATCATGTTTGAGGTCTCACTTTTTGAATTAAGAATGTAACTTGATATAAACTGATTGTGTTATTTTTCTAAAAATCATAATAAACTACTTTGAAGATCCAAACCGTTCAAAAGATAGTCAACTTGCTCAAGTCAAAACCAAGGGTAATTTTGGTAGATGAAAAATGTCCAATCTAAAAGAGATTCACACAAATTTAATATGTTTGACGTTCAATATATGAACGCAGGCGCTCTAAAGAAGTAAAGGATTAAAGATTTATAGTACACATCTTTTAGAAAAATAAAATTTCAACTTGGAGCTTTGCAACTATCAAAATGCCTAAGTATGAACAAAATGCAAAGAGATTGAAAATAGAGTAAATAGTAAATACTTACAAATACAACACATGTACAATGCAGTCTTTCTTATGTTTGGAAGTTTGTTATCTTGTTTTATTTTTTTGGATTGTGTTCTCTTGTTCATGTTCCATTGCTATATGTATTCTGATTTTTAGTGAGTGGTTGAAATCTTCATATTATGCTAATTTTACATCATAGTGATATCTAATATCACCTTTACTAATTTTTCACACGCACTATAAACCTCCATTCACTATATGGGATAATTAGTGTATTCCATTTTGAACCCTCATAATCTATAATTTGTTATTTTATTTACAGATGATTGGTAATAGATAAAGAAAATCCAAGTAATTACATATTGATATGTTATCTAGGATGGATAATTATGTCCCGTGCTCGGTCCTGTGCCTTTGATTTCATAAAAAATCTTCAAATGCCATTAACCCTTTAGCGCGCCGGCGTCCAGATTCTGGACGCCGGATGAATTTCAGCAGCTCGATTTCTGTAGGTACCAGATGTTTTTCATCCATTTTTAATTTTTTTCATTCTTGTGCTAGTTGAATACCATTTGTACCAAATAAGATCTTCCAAATAAGATAATGTGAATTTTTGAAAATTTATGGAAACCATACCATCTCGTAGTGCATGTCATTCTAATTTCATTACAATATTTTTAAATATTTTTGTGTTAATTTTGGATTTTTAATTGAATTTCAAGAGAAAACCTTGCAAAATTACTTTAAAAATATTAATAATAAATATGATGAATCCAACCGTACGGATGTTATCTTCACATTGACATTTACAACTTTGTTTTGTATATCAACTCCATTTTTGTTTTTCATCGACCATTTTATAACAAATCTTTGAAAACAGTGTTGAATCGGGACGTTAAAGGGTTAATATGCACTTTATTGAACTGTGACTATTTTTGAAGTGTACAAATGTCAAATTTTATGATGTTAACAAAAATGGGCCTTAAATGATGTATAAAAGTATGCTAAGATGCATCATAAATTTTGACAAATATTTTCAAAATTTAATCTAGAGTATTTTAAGTACTTTCAACATTCCACTAGAGATCAAAACTAAACATTCAAAACCAAACAATGATCGCCGTTTATACTTCAAGTTTTTGTAAGATTTATTTGTGGAATATAATTATACACTTCAACTTTCACATTTAGACTTTTACTCTGTATTCAAGGTGTAGTTTTCTATGTACAAATGTTGTAGATGTGTATTATATATCATATTATCATCATGTTTACCTTCATATCATATTATAAACATGTTGACTATTACATGTTGACTATCCCTCTTTACTATTGCAGTTTGAAGTCAAAGTTTGATGGAGTGAAACAAGGTTCTTTAGGGATCTATAGATGCAAGGATACTAATTTATTCTATAAGTAAAGGTGAAAAACTAGAAAATATTAACCTTACAAATAAGAATGTGAACCTAAAACATGTCACCTATTCTAATCCAATAAATTAGTGAAGTGTGTCATGTTGAAGTGGATTTGTTTTTCCTGATCTCTAGCCTTCAACATTCCCCAAGGTTCACTTTACCAAGTGAGCCTATTTACACACAATAAAAAGAATATATTTTTAGTGTGTCTTAATAGCAAGTTCAAGAGGATTCCAATGCACTTTAGCATGCATTATTTGGTCACCGTATGAATAACTTATGAATTTCTAAAGTGCTAACTATTGGTTGACCTTAAAGTGACCCTGAACTTTGATGTTTAGATTGTGCACATTCTCATCAATAGGGTGTCAGAATCTACTTTTTATGGAATATTGAGCTATAGACACTTTAAGGAAATGATCGCTTTTAGATATAGTTACCTTACAACAAAGTTATAAGTTTTGTGGATGCTGGCCACTCAAAAAATTTCTATTATTTTGTGATTGTTATTTTGAGGCCTTTAGATTCCTTCAAGTGGATTCTTTTAGTGTAAATTGGAGCCAATTGGAGCTATAGGCCCCAATTCAAAATTCCTAAAGTACACCATAGGATGTTCAAAATGAAAAAAAAATCAAACCTCTCGAATTTTATCTCTTAAAATTACACTTCTTAAAATGACACTCCATGATATGACAATATTAGTGTTTCAATATTATTGAAACAATACACATGTGACAAGTCAACGTTTGCCACCTTGAAGTTTGGGCTTCGCAAACATCTCATAATAGAGAGAGGCAACTATACTAATTGAAATCATGCAAAACAGTTATTAACCCCTGAATGCCCAGAGTCTTCTCCAAATTCAGCAATTTTGCAAAGATGCATTATAAAATGAAACTAAGAGGGATATTTTGAACTTGATGTACGAATAAAAGTTGTGCGCTATGAATTTTAGATTCTATCCATATGGTTAAATCTATGATTGCTATCATCAATATTTTTGAATAAAACTTGAAACTCGAAATTCAAAATCCTTTTGTAATTCGGTTACAAATAAGATATTGACAATTTGTACAGTACATGAAATTTGTTGTGAAATGTAATACTTTTAGTGTAATGATTTTTGAAGAGTTTTGGTTGCTTAATTTTATAAAACAAGCAGCTAGTTGCGAAGTCTCTGCCTTAGTATTCATCCGAGATTTACTTCTAGGGCTTCATTTTACTGTGCAGGCGCGTAACTCCTGGTAACTCCTCAAAAACGAAGCGTTTCCGTAGTCTCTCCCCTGGTGGGCAGAGACAACAAAAGAATCACTAGACACAAAGCCAATCGGCACGTGCTAGCTTCTGTTCTCTGTTTGGGAGTTTGGACGGACTACAGAAGAGGCAAGACTTGGTATTTCACTAAACGATGAATGAATAATTGAACTTATTATCGAAATTATCTGAAAATCATAAATCATTTGCGAGATTATTTGAAAATCATTGGGGAATCTCTTCAGTCGGAGACCTGGTCAGGTCAACGAAGATAACAAATCAAAACAAACCTGCTCTTAAGCGTACTTTTTGTTCCTGGTTCCGAATCACAGACAGTAAATCTATATATAAAGGAAAGAACAACCCGGTAAAATGATTGAACCACAATTCCTTGGATAGAAAATGAGAAACTCTAGCAGTGCCGTACCACACTCCAAAGCCTAATCGATTCGGTGCAGAAAAGCCAAAACAGTGTTTTTTAGTTTTTTTTTAGTTTTTGTTTAACCCCTAAAGGACCAAGTGTCCTAACTAGGACATTTCAATGTTCGGGTAGGTTCCCATGGTATCAATTTTTATTTTTATTTTTTGAAATAAATCATGTGAATTCGGTATATCAATACAAATTTGGGGATCAATTTATTTTTTGATTTCAACTTTTTCAGTGGAAGTTATGGAGCAAAAAGGGCTTTTTTGGGGAGAATGGGCAATGCGGGCAGGGCTAAAAATAAACCTCAAAAATAATTAATTTTCAATTTTAACCGGAGGATCTTGTTATAGATTACCAAGAGAGTGCATGGTAAAATTTTCATAGAATTTGACTGTACAGATTGCAAGATTATAGCGTTTGAAGTGAAAAGATGAAATTGCTGTCCTTTTGGATATTTTTTGACTGTCTTTGAAGACATGGGAAAATTTGTTGAATTGGTTTTAAAAATTCTTGAATTTTATTTAAATGTTTAATTGGGTATTTTCTATCAAGAGGAAAAAAAATATTCACAAGAAAATGAATAGAAAGAGGTGAAAATGATGCTCAAAAACAAGAAAAACTGTGGTCCTTTAGGGGTTAATTAGAATAAATTTTATTTATTTTTGAGTTTCAATGAAATTTAAACAATGAGTTTGTTAATATTTTATCTTGTATTGTACAACAAAAGTGGCAAGTTCTGTACAAGAGTCAGGCTGGGACCCTCAAGTGGGCGGTATGTACACTGTAGAGAATATGCATGCCAATGTCAACCTCTGTGTGCTCAATGGCAATCAGTTCTATCGTTTCATAATGTTGCGACGGAGAAGAAGAGCTGATTCGGTCTGGAAGATTGTGCATGACTAGCTTGTTGTGGGTTGGAATTAGTGATCTCAGTCTCTGTTCCTGCAGATTGAAGACTGCCTGGGGAGTTTGACCCTGAGCATGCCTTAATCGTTGCACAATTTGAGTCTAGCGATGGCGGGCGATTCGATCAACGTGAAGTGAAAATCAATCAATCGATCGAGAGAGTGTGTGGAATTGAATAAGTGACAATGGATGAGGAGGAGCTGCGAGGAGATTGTTATGCAAATGAGTGGGGAAGAGCGCAAGCCATCACGCTCACCGTCCAGCCCGACCTCGTCACGGCCGCCAAGCAGCAGCTTCGTTTCCTCGCCCGCGTGAACCAACACCCCGAGCTCGCACAACCAGGACCCGCGCTTGATAGCGCCATTCGCAGGTACTTTTGATGAGCTGAGAGCTCTTTCTATTCAAAAGAGATTATTCCACGATGAATTTTGTTACTATATACTCCCTCCGTCCCATAATAGATGATGCTTTTGAAAAGAAAATAATTAAGCAAACTAGAATGATTTCATCAAATCTGTTAATACAAGTTTCTATTTCGAAGGAGTCGTCTATCCAAGCACACTTGACATTGACTTTGGTCCGTTTTGACAGATATGAATTGTGTTGGCTTCCATTGCTCGCAAGTCAGGAGAAAGGCGGACGCGCAAATCTCGTCCCGCCGTTGGATTGCGCGTGGATTTGGCACTGCCACCGCCTTAATCCCGTAAGTACACTGAAACTCCACTACTCACTTCAACTCTGGCGGGAAAGGATTATTTGAGTCTGATACACTGGAGAAAACTGGACAGGTTCGGTATGCACAGGATTGCAAGGCGGTGTACGGGAAAGTGTTGGCTGCCGCGGTGCCCGAAGCGCGGTTCATGGTAGCAGCCACGGAGAGCACCGTGCAGCTATGGCAGAAGCGTTACCCGACCGTGCCCTACCATCACACCGCGGGCTTCAGCAAACCCGGGAATGCAGGCCGACGGAACATTAGCTACAACCTTGTGGAAGCCGTTTTGAGGCAGAGCTCGTTTTACTACCAGGTGAGCTCGCAACGGTCTCAAGAATCCTAATTCAGCAACAATTTGAACGTTTTGTAATCTTGTGCACTTACAGCTTAAGAACAGAGTCTGTAGAACAGTATAATTTTCAAGGAAAAAAAGAGAGCGTAAGAGAACGGGAATATATTGAGCATTCTCCCGTTTCTCATTCAACAACAATTATAACGTTTTGTGATTCTTGTATGTGCACTTAAGTACAGTTTAAGAAGTCTTCAACACAACATAATCGAAAAAAACAAACGCAGTGTAAATCAATAAAAAATGTGAGAACGGGAATATACTTGCTCTCCCGTACGTTTCTCAATTCGAACGATTTTCAACCGTTGCATGTGCATTTACAGCTTAAGGAAAAGAGTCTTTAAAACAACAGAATCAGGAAAAATAAAAATAAAACGCAGTGTAAGACAAGAAAAAGCGCGATTGAGAACGGGAATGTACTGAGCATTCTCGCGTTTCTCATTCAACAACAATTTGAACGTTTTTCAATCTTTGTATGTGTAATTAAAGCTTAAGAACAGAGTCTTTAAAACTACACAATGAATAAAAGGAATTATGGAGTGTAAGACAAGATTTCAGACAATCCAAAATGCAATAAAAAGATCATGAGAATGGGAATTGATTTCGGTGCTTTTGCAGGTTTCCGAGCTTCATTTCCGGCAGGAGTCGTTCCTCCATGCAGCTGAGATGCGGTACAAAGGCTTCCTGCACCTGGCGGCCAAGTCAAAGGGAAAGCTCTTTCTCGTCCCGACCTACGACATCGATTTGATGTGGCACACGCATCAATTGGACGTCATTGCGTACCGGGCCGACACGCTACGAATACTCGGGAAAGTGCTGGACCATGACGATACGGGCACCGAGTCGATGCCGCTGAGCCTCTGTTTTCAAGAAACGAAGCAACTCTGGGAGGAGACTTACAGTCCTCCTTTTGAGAAAGCCGGTGCGATGTACCGAGGGCAACCCCCGACTTCCTTACAACTCACTTCGCCGTTGGACTTGCAGCAATACGGAAAGCAGACTTCCAGCATTTTCAAGCGCGAGCAGGAAGCGCAATACAGTTACCTCGCGGCGCGGGAGTCCGTGCACCTTTGTGTCAACATTTTAGGAGTCAAGAATGTGAAGACTGAGTCTCGCGTCTTTGTGCGATTGAAGGGGATGAAGAATAGCTGCTTGGAGCTGAATACAATGGAGGAGCAATTGAAAGTGCATTGGAAGTTGACGTTGGCGACCTCGGTGGAGGGGATCATTTTGGAGCTCAGAAGGCGCAAGACTTACAGTCTCGGATTGAAGAAGAAGTCGACGGTGGAACTCGGGGAGGTTCACATTCCTTTCCATTTGCTTCTGGCGTCGCCTACTCTGTCCGCGCACGAATGGTTGTCGCTTCATAACGATGATCAGATCTGGGACTTGCACAAGAAGCCTCCCGCTCTGGAAATTGCTGCTTCTATTGCTCCTCCTGTACCTGCGCCTTATCTTTTGAGAGTTATCAATGCCATGACTACGGATGACCACTTCCGGGAGGTCACAAGTCACTTGCAAATGGGCCGCTGGTTGACAAGAACTGTTTTGGATCACCGAGGCACCGCCATTTTTACAATGCGCATCCGGTATGCCTTCTCTAAAATGCAGAGGAGCTAAATCATGTTTGCTATCAAATTTGTTAAAAGTGCTCACGGGCGACTTTTGAAAAGTGCGCATTATTTGTAAATTCTTATCCAGGCACTAAAATAAATATCAAAGATGGTGAGAAACAGCACAATGGATGGTTGTAAAAGTGGAATGGGATGATTGTCGAGCAGAAAAAGTATTGTGCACTTTTGATGAGTTCGGATTTCTGATCGTTTGCAGGAAGTTGAGAGGCTCGAGGAGAGCTATGGCTGTGGCCGAGAATGAGAGAGTTGTTGATGTTTATCGACCGAATCAAAGTGCAAAGTCCGGCGGTCCTGGCAGTAAGCCTAACCCTAACTTGTCTACTCTATTCTTTCAGGGTCCCATGATTTTGATGTTTGAGCTCCTCTTGTGCAACGCTTGATAACAGTAAATTCCCTTAAACTGAGAAAATAAGGATCTGACGTATGTGCACATGATGATAATTTGTTTTGAAATTTTTTGGTCGTTGACAAGAGCAAATGGAGTTCGTTCGTGTTTTTCAAAGTTTTGCTGATTTAGTTATGAATTTTCAAAATAATTTTAGTAATTGTTGTCTTTTTCAAAAAGTATGTACTCACTAAACTATGCTTATTTTGACTTTCCCAACTCCTTTAAGACATACATAAGAAGGTTAAAGCGAGGGTGTTTTGCGCGCGACTTGAGTGAAATTATAAATGCATGGTTTAAGAAGCCATGTGGAATTGGGACATCTACCTTGGTTGCAAGATTCTTATTCTCCTTGCAGTTGCACTTGCAGCGTCGGCGATTCAGCTGATGGACACAAAGGAGCAGATAGAGAATAAGACACTGCAACGACAATGGGCATTGTTTGAACCAAGCACCATCTTCACAGTGAAGAAGAACCGCGACCCGGAAATGGACGAATACCCGGAGCTCACAGTTGCAGGGAGTGTTGGCTACCCTGTGGGATTAATTTCAGGAAGGTGGCTGCAATATCAAGTCCGAGACAGCCAACCTGAAGAAGAACGTGGATTTGTCACTGTTGTTCGCTACACCCCCGAATGTCCCACGGGCAAAGCCACGGCGCTCTTCAACTGGATGTCTGCTGCCATGGAGGTACAAACCTCACCATTTTTTGCAAGAATTATTTTCCTGTAAGCAATTGGTGTCGGAAGACAAGCTTGGTTTGTGGAGCCATCATAACATGATTCTAGAGCACCCCTTGAATTGGCATCCATGAAAAGGAATCCCTGAAACCATGTTCTGCAAAGTTGAGTTCGATTTGAACAAGCGAGAGCTCTTTAAGCTGATGAGTCGTTGTCTCCATATGTGAGCGTGTAAAGCTTTGACTTTGCTCTAAATAGCTCTTACTCAAGAAAGTTATGATGAAGTTTTGTCAGGGGCCATGTTTTGATTTATGGGAGTTGGTCTGCAGGTAACTCCAGGAGAGAATGCAATATTTGTGTTGCTCTTATCGACTGTGACCAGATTAGCTGTTCATGACCTTCTTGGCACAATGAGCAAAAGACCAACGAAGGTGACAAAGAAAACGATGTTGCCAAACAATGCAGAATGGGGTATGTTTGCAAGGCTCTACCGATGATTGTCTTCATGTAGAATTCAGCCCATGTACCATTTTTTTCAATCTAAATTTGAATCTACTATTTTTTGCCTTAGTATCTAATTCTATCTATACAATATTCGGTATTACGTCCATTGTGATTTTAACATGGTAGTTAAATTTAAAAGGTGTAGATGATTGTCCACCTCGTTTCCCGATATCTTTCATGATCATTTTTGTCTTAAAATGACTTGTCTTCTAAGAGATTTCGTTTAATGTGCACTTTGCAAAAAAACTGAGTGCACTTTTAACAAGAATGGTAGGATCTGATGAAGGAGACCGCTGAGGAGTTGCATTATCATGATGTCTGTGTAGGAGCTGTAAATGTTGAATGTGGAACTGGAGGCAGAGTTGAAGGTTGGGCCAACCGGTTGTGGTGGACCATGAATTCTCAAACCTGGGCACATGAAGTTTACAGCTCCACATCAGCTGATTGTGGAGGTGCGGGTGCATGTGGAGGAGGAGCCTGTGCTGCTCGCCAATGTGAAGGTGCCGGTGGTTGTGGATTTCGTGGGAGCTTCAACTCCACGTCCTGATTCTTCTTTTTCATTTTTGTAACATCTTGTACAAATCAAACACACCGTTCATGGACTAGATAACCTTCGACATCCGGGAAGCTGGAGAAGATTATCAGACGTGATGCTAAATCTTTTACTGGACCGCAAACGTCCATTTGTACATTCAACAGCAAAGGTATGAAAAATTAATAACCCTCTTCCGATTAACTGCACACCCGCCATAAATCATTATTATGTTATGAATAATAATGCTATGGGGCCTCTCTCTGGCAAACTGAAGGGTAGAAAGACTTGCTAAAGATCGACAGCATTGTCATCAGATGAGTACCAGTTCTCATCAGGAAGGTTCTTCCGTATGAGAATGTTGAAGGCAGTTTGAGGCAGTAGACCTATTTCAACACGTAGCTAGGGTGACATTCTTCACCCATTTAGAGAAATTAACATAGAAGATTCGTCATCTTCCCAGCAATGATAGACAGCTCTGTGTTTGTATTACATTAATTTATTTATTTTGTAACATACATTTCAAGGCCGTCTACAATCACCTGCTTCTGCTGTCCATATTTGAAGTCTGTTGCTCTTGTAATGTCAAACTTGATAACACTTGGGAAAGAACTGGGGCTGAGGATGGTGCGTCAAGTTGATACCACTTTAGCAAGATCGGTGAAGACTTGGCCACGATGCTCAAAATTTTTGAACTCGTCAAAACTGGCACAGCCAGGGCTCAGCACCACAGCGTCTCCTGCAACATCGATTCAGCACAATTGAATCAACAACAATTGTAGCCTCGTTTAGGGCTTTCTTGGCACATGCCACATGAAGTGCGGCCTTTTCTTTCTCTTTCTCCTGGACCACTAAGAGTACCAAAGTTCTTTTTGCAGTTTTGAGGAGGCCAGATGTAGACTTTCTTTTGCCCAATTTTTATTTAATTTTTGACCAACACATGCAATGTTCTTTGATTCTAGCGATATAAACTTTAGTCCCATCTGAATCATATTTTTCACAGTATAATCAATTGAATTGGTCATTTTCAAACTCTGTATCCTTGGTTCTTAATACAAATGAACATTGGATTCATTACGAGAACAAATACAAATGTAATAAACCTCGTATGAAGCTCAAAGACTTAGGAAGTAAAGACAATCCAGAGCCCATGCAGGGTAAAAAGCTCTTACCAGGTTGTGCATAAGAGCGAGCAAGGTGAACTGCTTCTGCTAAATGTTGTGTGTATTTACATGGGATATCCAGGCCTGCAATGCGCAATTCCTCCTCTATGGCAAGGCCAGATGCTCCAAACTACAATCAATGCAGAAAAACGAAAAACGACCTCAAAATCAATAAAGAAGCTACGCAATTAAAGACTGTTGCGAAATCAAAAAAAATACCGAACCAATCAAAAGCACTAGCATTGAGGTAACTCACAAGTACAACGGCTCGATGAGATTGGAGTACTTCTACTAGGAGACCAAATCCAAGTCCCTTGCTCCCTGCTCCAGCCTGATCATGCACTAGTTGGTACATTGAAATAGAATAGCTCAATAATTCAAGAGATCTACCACAAAGAAAACTCATTGACCCAAATATGGCATACCTTTTTGTATTACACTACGCTTTTGTATGGATATCTGGCATCAAAAAGAAAGTGGATTACAAAAGATAACCTGGAGTGCTGCTCAAAAACTCCAACATAGAACACAAAAGGGTACGACAGCAAACCTTTGCTAGGCCTCCAAGCAAGACCACTGCTTTCTTGCCTACAATTCCTCTGAGACCAACCAAGGTAGCATCCACATTGGTGGCCTTACTATCGTTCACCCATAGCACCTCCCGTTCGTCTCGACACACTGGCCAAATACATAAGGTCAGTTTAAGCATTTCAACCTACATGGAGCGCTCATTTTCAATGATAAAAAATTGCAGCATATAAAACTTGGGGTTTCATAACCGCGCTCAATTTTTAATTAATTTTTTCACGATGTATGATTTTGTTATAAATTCTCAAACTTAATATGCATTGATGTTAGTAGGTGTACCAATTACTGACTTTCATTTCTAGTCCAATCAGATTGCTAACTTGGTATTCATAATTAATACTTGTGATAACTAGATTGGGAATTCCTAAAGTTGAAACAGGTGCTTTTATAGGTGACCACAATTGGTATCTAACAATTTCTGGTGCTTCTACCTTATATGAATCAATGATTAGCTTGTAGTGGTTTCAATACCAAAATAGTTGGAACTTATGAGCAGCACTTGAGCTTAGAATAAACAGAGAAAATTTGAAGAAAATGGACAACATACCAATTTCCATGCGATGGGCAGGAGTCTTTAAAAGAGGAAGAGCTGCTTGAATATCTTCTGATTGCAGTCCAACATCGAGAGATAGGGCAAGAAGAGCAGCTGTTCCCGCATTATGAGCATTGTGAGATCCCACAGCTTGTAGACCACTTAAGTAAAGCCGTGCCTCTACTCCTGTAGTTGGCACTACAATAATAGCCCTTCGAGAATCCCTGTCCAACTTAGGAACGAAGAACACCGTTTAAAACCATTATTTATGCAGACAGACACTTACTCAAGAAGCCTTGAGATTCTAAAATTTCCCCAAAAAGACCAATATCGTACCTACTTTCAGCCTCCAAAAGATATAGTTTAATTTACAGCATTTTCGTTTCTGTCTTTTTTACAGCATTTAAAAGATCTACTGAGCTGCAAAATAATATCAGTAGTGTCTCCTAAAAAACTGAAGGATGCCGGGATAGGGAGAAGGGATGGGGAGAAGCACAACCGCAGAAGATAATAATCAGTAAGTGCTATTCAATACTCCCTTCGTCCCATGTTACTTGGCATTTTTGGATTTGTTTTTTGTGCCAAATTAAATGATACTAATTTTCATTTGTTCATAGCATACAAACCACTTGGAATCAAAAAATTAACCTAGGTTCGTTGAAATCCTCTCAAGACGTACTTGAAGATAGAATGTTTATTTGGCTCATTAGTGGAAGAACAAGTAAGATATTGAAGGTCAAAATCTGTTTCTTCAAAAGCAAGACAGTAAATCATGTTCAAGTTTCAACCCTCATTGTTTCTTACAATTTTTCACCAAATGAAAGATTCAACACTCAATCTTGAAGTATATCTTGAGAGGATTTCAAAGAGCTTAAGTTCATCTTCTAACTCCAAGCAATTTGTGCGCTATGAGCAATGTGCTATTTGAATAATCTAACAAGCCTCTCATCTTGTACCTATTGCGGCCCAAAGGAATGTTCACGTGGTGTGAGATTTTACACACATAGTACATTGGATACAAAAGCTTTCTATAATTGCATGTAGGCCTTGCAATAAATCCTTTATATTTTGCTCCAATCCCAAAGTCCCATGTAATGTGGGACGGAGGGAGTATTAGATTTAAGCATTTGGATACACATTTAATAGATTTGCAATGCATCCAAATATACTCACTTGTACACCAGGAAGTCCTCCCATCCATGCTCTGGTTGCTTGTGATCCAGACATTGCAGCCAGGCGCCTCAAAAAAGCATCAGCTGTCACAAAGAAAATGCATTTAAATTTTCAGGACAGTCTTCCACATATCTGTACACAACTTCCATAACTCATGAAATCAGAAATCAGAAAAGAAGCCTACACAATCAACAGAGCTTTTTTCAAAACCAGACACTATACAAACAGGGTTATCATGTGGCTCTCACACTGAGGTATGATTGCAATATCAGAAGCCTGCATGCGCGAGAATATTCGGCATTTCGTCATTCCATAAGCCTCCATGCTTTTATGCCTCTCCATGTGATCGGGTGTCAAATTGAGAACCACCGCCACCTGACAAGACATTTTACGTGAGCCCTATCATATAAGACTTCCTTTGAAATCTACAAAGGATGATTCCACTATAAGAAAACCATGTTTTGCATGACGCATTTCAGGTGACGTAAGATGTTTTCATGTTAAGAAAAACATCAAAATGAATGTCTTGACGTTACATTTGATGTTATTATTAACATGAAAACATCTTGACGTCACCTGAGATGCATCATGCAAAACATGGTGAAATTTTTTAAATAGTGAAATTTGCTTCAGACATGATCTCAACGTTCTCCGACAAGTTGGAGAACTCAATATAGCACACAATGCAAGTGGGAAAAGACTGATGAGGGGACAATACCTTTGGATGAAAAGAACCTGGAAGTTCCAACTGGTAGCTGCTCACCTCCACCACTGCTACCTGGCAAGTGAAACTCTCATAAGTGCTCCTTAACCCCTAAAGGACCAAGAACTCATGGTTTTAACTCTAATAGATATAGAAGCAGTCACTTTTGACCATTTGGACACTTAAGGTATGTTCTCACTTGGTGTTAAAGAGTATTTTAGGAATGAATTCAGACACACTTTTGAACTAGAAACACTTTCGTGCAAACATACCTTTATGGGTTTAAAAACGCTTGTGCTCACGTTGTTAGTTAATATATAAAATATCTTGTAGTTCAACCAAGAATCTCATTTTCTCTACACAACTAGAGAAACTACACAATGCACAGCAAGAAATAATGAAGTCATCCACAGGGTCAAAGTGGACTTGCATTAAAAGGAGGGTCCTTTGCAGGAAATGCGAGGCATTGCAAAACAGCCTCTGAAAGAGGAGTGCCGAGGTTACCGCCCACAAATGTCCGCACCCCTGCGTTTTTCAACAACTGAAAATTGCAACCAAAACCTCGGGTCAACAAGTCTTGTAATCCATCAGATTCTTACAACATCAGGGAGGACTTATCCGCAAGTATTTCATTTGGACAGTTGATAGAGTTAGCACCTTCTCTGAGGAAGATTAACCCTTAAACGACAATGCCAGCCCCACGGGCTTGGTTATATTTTGGGAGAATCTTGCTCATAACTTCTACTCCATTGCACCAAATGGGGTTTTTAAAAAGCCAAACCAAGTACCTTAGAGAGAACTATACTTCTTTAGAATAGAGCCAAAGTAAATCAGAAACAGAATCATGCTTAAAATGGAATTTAAAAGAGATTTTGGGTGTGGTATCAGGAAAGCATATGTCGTTTAAGGGTTAAGACAAACTTGAAAGCAATGAAAAGAATTAGTCCTGTGAAACCTGAAAGCCAAAGCAGCCAACTTAGGTAGATCATGAAAAAAAAAAGTTCAACCTGGCCAGTGAACGTAGCGACTGTGGATTTGCCATTTGTTCCTGTCACCGCGGCAATCTTGACACTCTCTGGCAGAGCAGCGGCTGCAAATCCCATTTCTGAGAAAGCTGGCACCCCCTGAACGTTCCATTACACACTGCATTCCAGTAACGTGATAAAACAAGAGTACTCGCCAATGCACCCTTAAACCCGGGTTCACGATTTTAAAATGACAACTTCAAGTAATCATATTGTGAAAAAGATAATTCAAATCGGATCACCAGCAACGGTAAAGAGCATTGCATGTGTTGGTCAAAAAGAAAGAAATTTGAACAAAAGCAACTCCACATAGGACCTACTCAAAAATGTAAAAAAAAAACATGAGGACTTCTTGGTCCTTAAGGAGCAAGGATCCATTGTTATAAAATGATCGTGTTGTGAAAAATAATATTTTAAGTGGGACAAAATTTTATATCACTAGAATCAGTGAAGAACATTGCACCTGTTGGTCAATAACTAAATAAGAGTCCCCATATGACCTACTCAAAACTGCTAAAATAATATGAGATTCAGTTTGGTCCTTTAGGAATTAAATGTACAACAGACCAATTGCAAAGTGAGCTGTTAGGGTTATAATTATACTCACAGCTTGAATAGCAGCAGCGATGTCAGCCTGTGCGAGTGGAACACCAGGAGAGAGGACTAATTGGGTTGCTTTCAGTAAAGTCTCGCGTTTATGTGGCCCAAGCTCTGTGTGAACTCGGTTTAAATCATATCCGTCAAAAGCTGAGTCTTCCTGTGACATCACCAATCACCAATTCGATTGATCATATTTGAAAATAATAGAATTCAAATGGGACCTAATTTTAAACCACCAGAATCAGTGAAGAACACTGTAAGTGTGGGTATATAAATTTTATAAATTGGACATAAGAAAGGCCCATATGACCTAATCGAAACTGCTATAAAAAACATGAGGCCCAATTTGGACTTTTGGGGTTAAGTACTGAAAGGACTATCTCCCATTTACAGTCTACCCTCCATAATATGACATTGATATGACGATATTATTGTTTCACGTGACAAGTCAATTCTATGATTAATCCATGCCTGCCACCTTGAAGTTAGGGCTATCCAAACATGTCATAATAGAGAGGGACAAGTGTATGAATGTATATTAGCGATAGAAACCCTAAACCCTAAACCCTAGACAAAATGCACTCTGAACTCGTTATTATCATCATTGTAGTATCTGCAGAGAATATTTGCTATTGTGTGCACCTGTTATTGTGATTGGACACTTTCCACATGATAAGCTGTGAACTTTTGGTTATCAAAGGGATGATATAAAAGAGTTCTGTGAATGACAAACCTCCAGCGGCAGACAGGAGGGGTTGGAATCTAAAGCCACCACATCTGCACCACGAGCCAAGGCCAACTTCACTACTGCTCGTCCAGATGCTCCCAATCCTATCACCTGCAGTCCCCACAATGTTATAAATTGACTAATTCAATTGATCATATTGTGAAAAAACATTTTTCAAATGGGGACAAATTTTACATCACCAAAATCAGTGAAGAACATTGCATTTGTCAGTCTGAAAATAAGTGAACTGTGGACAAAAAAAGTCACTATATGACATACTCCAAACTGCTAAAAAAACCATGAGGCCTTCTTAATCCTTCAGGGTTCATAAAACGACCAATTACGAAAAATATTCGCCATATTTTATATCAATAACATTACGTACATTGGTATCAAATTGGACATTAACCCTTTAAGGACCAAGAATTCATGCTTTAAAAATGACAAATTCAATCATTCATATACCGGTAATGAAAAGTATGATTCAGATAGGACCAAATTTTATATCACCAGAATTAGTAAAGAACATTGCATATGCTGACCAAAAACATAAATAAATTTGAACAATAGAAACTTCACATAGAACGCACTCAAAACTGCTAAAAAAACATGAAGCCATATTTGGCCTTCTTGGTCCTTAAAGGGTTAAAAAGCCTCACTCAAGACTTCTTAGAAAAACATTTTCAGCTTCTTGGTCTTTTAGGGTTTAAAGCTCTAAACAACCCCATTCACAAGCAAATGATTCCTCCACTTACAGCCACCGTCTCCCCATTCAAATCTTGGCGAGCACGGCAAAAAAGCACAGCTGATCTCCTCCTGCTTGGCCTCACGCTCCCATATGGAATTGGAGTTACACATCCTAAACCTAGATGCAATTTCATTAACCAAACGGTGAGAAGAACAACAGATTCAAAACAACAAAGAATTCTTTTCTTTTTGCAAATCCAGAAGAAACTCCACAACATGTTTCTATTCCACATTCAACACCAGCATTCCTCAGTGATTGCTACCAAATCAATTTCCTTCGCATCCAATGTCATGTGCAGTAAAACTCGGACCCCCGCATCCATCTTCCGAAAAGAATTCAATGCCTAATCGAAGAAGCAATGGAATGAGGGTTTAGGGTTTAGGGTTCCGTTCTGGATTGCGTGAGACTTACTGCGCGCGGCACTGAGCTGCAGCGACGACGCCATAGCTGGGTAACTAACTAGCCAAGAGACGATTGAAGGTTCGGAAATGAAGGGTTTAGTTCAGGGCGACTGAATGAATGTGGGAAATCGTTTTTGGATGAAGTCTGTTGAGCCAGGGTCCGATCCGGCTGCCATATCCAGGAATATAATATTACAAGCTTACGAGTTTGCTGAATGTTTCGTGACGATTGCATTGTTGAATTGGATGCAGAGACAACAACGTGAGGTTTGTGTAGTATTTGGAACTAGAGGCTTAGTAGCTTTCGTCCCTTTCGGTCCTTGCGAGGAAGAGATTTATGCTTTCTGTGACGAATTTTGTGCTTCGGAGATTGGTTTTTCTTTTTTCTTTTTGGAAAGGAGGACAATTAGAATTTGCGTTGCTTTGGTGAGGACTCTATAAATTATTGCGCTTGTTCTTGTTCGAGTATTCTTACGAGAGTGTTTTTTTTTTTGGCTTTGTGGCTTTTTGGTATCAGGGAATCTGTGTGTGAGGGAGCTCTACTGCAATGGCCACATCGCTTGCCTCCAGCGCAGCCTGTTGCCAATTGGGCGCTGTAATTGACTCCAGCCGTTCGTTGCTGTCTGGAAAGAATTCAAACAATTATGTGCGTTTTGGAGCGAGCTCGAGGTATTTTGTTGTTGTCTTTCAAGCACTAAACCCTAGTTCATTGAAATCTGCTCATCCTCTTTTTGGTTTGAAATTCTTACCATTTCCGTTTTACTAAATCCTCTCACAAAACTCGCTTTGAATTCTACTCGCTCTCTTTTTGTTTGAAATTCTTTGGCATTTCCATCGTGCAGTAATTCTCGCAAAAACCTGCTTTGGCATCTACTCGCCCTTGTTTAGTTTGAAATTCTTTGGGACGACATCGTTTTCATTGTCCTTTAAACCCTAATTCATGCGCTCACAATACCTGCTTGGAAATCTACTCACCCTCTTTTTGTTTGGAATAAATCCATTTCCGTTGCAAGAAAACTAAGTAGTAGTTTTCAAACCAGGTTTTGTGAGAGCATGAATTATGGTTCTCTTTTTGTTTAAAATTCTTTGGAATAAATCCATTTCCATTGCACTAAAAGTGAGTAGTAGTTTTCAAACCAGGTTATGAATTAAGGTTCTCTTTTTGTTTGAAATTCTTTGGAATAAACTATTTCCATTGACTAAACCCTCTCACAAAACCTGCTTTGAAAACTACTCTTTTTCTTTGGGATAAACCATCTCCATTGTGCACTAAATTCTAATTCATGCTCACACAAAACCTGCTTTGACATCTGCTCGTCCACTTTTTGTTCAAGATTCTGCTCGTCCACTTTTTGTAATTCTTTTCTTTGAAATTCTTTGGAATAAGCCATTTCCATTGTGCACTAAATTCTTTTTGTTTGAAATTCTTTGGAATAAAGCATTATTTTCCATTGTGCACTAAATTCTTTTTTTTTGCAATTCTTTTGGTGTAACACCATTATTTTGCATTGTGTGCAGCAAGGGCGTGCACACGAGCTCCAGAGGTCGAGTGCTTGACCTGAGCAAGCAGCAGCAGAGACATTATTCATGGGGCATTCGGTGTCAAGCTGCTGCTGCTGCTGCGAGCACCATCTCCGAAGTGGAGAACGATGTCACGGAATTGAAGAAGGCTCCTGTGCTGCCATTCCGTGTGGGTCATGGCTTTGACCTTCACCGCCTGGAGCCTGGACTTCCCCTCATCATTGGAGGAGTCAACATTCCCCATGACCGTGGCTGTGAGGCTCATTCTGATGGTATTTCTCTCCTTCTCAGTTCTTTTTTTTTTTTTTTCTACTCATGTGCAAGTCATAACGTTTGTACACTTAAAAGCGTTTTTCAGCATGGTTTCTATTTATTAGACTGCCTCAATTTCTGTTCTGCCTGGTTGGCAATTGAAAGATGATTCCAATGCATCTTAGCATGTGTTTTTTGGATAAACTATATCTCAAAAAGTTCGTACACTAGATTGACTGTCATTCATGTTAGATCAACATTATTTTAATGTCAGATTTAATGTTATCTTGACGAAGCACCTCTTTTTGTTTCTAGTCATAAGGTATGTCCACTTAAAATCGTGTTTGAGCATGGTTTCTATTTACTAGTGTGCCTGAATTTCTGGTTTAAGGTGCTTATATTCAACCAAGGGCTGCCTGAATATAAGCACCTAAACGTAGCTTTAGTTTTTTGGCCTTCTTCTGGAATTAGACTGAATCACACTTGCTGGATTTAATTTTTTAAAGTTTTTAAAAAAAAAATTCTGCAGGGGATGTGCTGCTGCACTGTGTGGTAGATGCCATCTTGGGTGCCTTGGGTCTTCCGGACATCGGCCAACTTTTCCCAGACAATGATCCCAAATGGAAAGGAGCTGTCTCATCCGTCTTTGTTGTTGAAGCTGTAAGTACACCCAGAGCTCTTCAACATCACTTTCTCTAATATCACATCCTGTGTTCTCTCACCAAACCTTCGGGAAATGGATGTATCTCACTCTGTCCTAGTTAGCATCACCTTCTCTAATATCACATCCTCTGTTCTCTCACCAAACCTTCGGGAATGGACGTACTCCCACTATCATACTCCCTTCATTTCATAATAAGAGTTCACTTTGCAGAAAAAGCTGAGATTTAAGATAGAAATAGAGCCCATGTTGAAAGGGATGAAACGCAATGTTCATTTTTTAGAATCGTGTGTCTCAATGGAAAGGGATGAGAAACGTAGGGAGGCAACGCAATGAATGAGTATGAGAATTTCTTGACAATGCCAGCCTAAGGAAGTTAACCCTTAAAGGTCCAGAGAGCCCTTTCCGACCTGTATAATACACCGATACTCTATTCTATTTGGCATAGTTCCACACCTCCTATGGATTTAAGATCAAAAGTGAAATTAAAATTCACGTCAACATGATTTTAATGAGGCATTGGGTTTCAATTTAAAACTTTCTATTTACAACAAATGCCAAACATACGCCAACGTATATACTATCCCCATCAGCCCTTTAAGGGTTAAACAACTACCAACTGACGATTGCATGAACTGGGCCTTATTCTGAATCCCTAAAATGCACTGGTTTCAAGCAGAAGCGTGTCACATTCTTGAATGTTCCAGTGACTAAAGTTGTGCAACCATTACTTCATTTTTGGTAACTATGTGCTAATCTGTTGGAACCTGGGACAATTTAATTTGCTACTGTGGAACAGGTGAGGCGCATGAAGGCTGCAGGATACGTGATTGGCAACTTGGATGCGACCCTGATTCTGCAGAGGCCCAAGCTGAGTCCCCACAAAGAGGAAATCCGGGCCAAGTTGTGTGAGCTTCTGGAAGCGGACCCCTCGGTCGTCAACTTGAAAGCCAAGACTCATGAGAAGGTGGACAGCCTCGGTGAGAATCGAAGCATTGCCGCTCACACGGTGGTGCTTCTCATGCGTACGTAATAAGAGACCTCAGTCACTCATTGCCAGACATATATCACTTTTAGTAGAAGTCCCTCTATAATTTTTTCATTTGTATACAGTGCTGTGTAATTCCTCATTATTTTATTTTTACTCTTATCAAAGACCTCAATTATTATGAAAACTGGAGTAAGATCTTTCTGGCACAGCTGCTGACAGAAGATGTGTTGGATAATCTTGACCCTTAATCATCAGCATGGCTTTTTTTAGAATTTTGGAATTAGTATGGAATCTATCTTTGAAATGAGATCTTTCACGTATAAGAGCTGATGTGTACTGTACATATCATTCCCTTTTCTTGTGAATGAAATGTTGCAACTTAGTATGGATAATAAAGACTAGTTTTGACCATAATAACCAGTTCGAAGGTTTGTCTATACGTAGTTAATCTGGGCCATACTAAGGGCAATAATGCAAACATTTTGTTGATCAAAGGAAGTGTGGTTTCAGATTATGAGAGCCCTTCTAAAGCTCTTATGCCATTCTACTTTGGCTGCACTTTCTAGTTCAATCTCCTGTTCTCTTTTTTTTTTAATTTTGTCGCGCCTTCGAATATTATGCTGAATGTTTCACTTGCGGCATTTCGATCAGGTGGGTGTTACATCTTTCTAGTTGTCTACACTTTTCAGTTGTCTCAATTGGCCCAATTGCTGAAAGGACAAAGAATTCCATCAATTTGATTGGTGGAAGATTAGATTTGTTCTCTTGCCTTCACACTTGAGACCAATGGCCACAGTTCGTTTTGCTCAAAAGTGCCTATGTGACATCATGTTTTTTGCAATTTTGGCACTCAAAGAGTTGTTCACTTGACAAAGAAAGAATTGGATTTGATTAGAATGGAGACCCAATTCTTGATCAAAATCGTATGGATAAGTCATGAACTTTTAAAATATTGTTTACAAAATTGACTCTCATGTTCTCATGGTATACATCTTGAGTATTTAATATTCAGTTTTTAAGGTCTCTTTTGAATCCAAATATACGGATAGCTTTTAGAGCAAAAACAATTATGGGTGTAATTTCTTTAGTTCCTTGCCTATGCTACACCCTCTATAAAGATTTGATGTAAAAATAAAATAACATGAACTCAAGATTCTTTATATGGGAATCATAATTCAGATTGTTCAAAGATTTGCTTTAAAATATCATTATCTTTAAAAGCCCACATTGGACTGTGTTACACAATCTTTGTTGTCAAAGTTACAAGTGGCACCTAGACTTCTTTAACGCTACCTTCTGGAGACTCCGTATTCTCACCATCAGGCTCTCCCTAAATAAATTGTCATAAGAAGTAAGTTTTCATAAACAATAAGGATTTGTATATAAATTGTTGGATATGTGTAATCATTAATCAACTAAATGAATAACTATGTAACTTCAAGATATATATCATAGCATAATAGAGCAATGGGAGTCAAAACTCTTTTGCAATAGGCTACAATCTAGTTACGATTAGAAACTAAGTTTATGTGGCAATGACATAATAATTTCAAAATTCATGAAAAATAAATGGCATTCCTTCATTACTTAAAAAAGTGAATTTAAGTGAAGATTCTCTTTCGATCCAGTTTTCAAAAGGGTGCTCCATTCCACTACTCTATTATGCTATGATCTACATTTTGGCATTCCTTATTTGAGTTGATATATGTTAGGTTCATTTATGTAAGCATTTAAAGATATCTTCAAACATTATTTACATTACGGATATGTCAAACAAAAAAATTTAAGAAATTTTAAAATAAATTAGTAATTTTATTTAATGATGAAAAATTATTTTCTAAATAATTCATTATACTCGATATGCAAATTATCATGCAAAATATTTCATTAATACGAAAGACATGGAGATATAAACTTAAGATACTAAAAGGCAAAGTGTAAAAAGTTTTTAAAATGATTTGAGATCTTATATTTTAAAACCATTTGATAAATTTTGCCAATTCATTGTAATTCATTTTTACATTTCAACTCCAATTCAACATAAAAATTATGAAGTAGGATTAGTATTTTGTTATGTTTTTGTGACACGTAAAGAATGAAGTATAACTAGTTTGAAAATAAACCTTAATTTGAATCTCAATCTTGATCTCAATCTTTTGATCAAAATTTAAGGTCCTATCATATTTTCTAAGGAAAAAAAAATATGGATAAAAATATAATGGTTGTGTTTTCAATTACTTGAACTAAATGTTGTAGAGCTTATATTTTATCTATCAATATCATTGAAATTAATTAATAAAATTAAAACTTGAAAAATCATATATGAAATTTTCTCAACTCTTTATTCATCACTACTAACTTATTTACACTTCATCTTTTAGTTTTTTACTCGGTTTTTTAGGAAATGTTATATGACAAAGCTTATATCAAAATGTAGTATTGTCAATCATGGCTCAAGAAAATCCATAAACAATAAAATCATACATATGTAAATTATATATAAAGTTTCAAGCTCAAATTTTAAATTTAAATTTTGTACAAGATTATTTTGTAAAGTGGATTCTAACTTGAATATGCAATGCTCTTACAAGTGCTAGTTTATTGAAAGGTGATACAGTTTCAATTACCAAGATTGAACTCAGTTCCAAAAATACAATTATAGGTATGTTTTCAATTTTTGAACCACTCTATCATATTGGCTAAATGATGAGTTGAAATCAAATTTGAGGTTCAATTGAATGTTAATAGTTAACTAAACAACTACAAACTAATCATCTAGTAGATTCAATTATCTTTTGCTCATTTCAGTTTTTAGTTAACTAAAACAACAAAATATAGTGCATACTCTTAAGCACTATAAAAGGATTTTACATAAGGCATGATCCAAAATTTTATTTTCAAAATAATAAAGAGTACCGCAAAAAATCAACTTAAATCATATCAGATTTGAATCAGGATTCCACTTCTATGGGCTCAAAGTCTAAAAATAATGAAAAGGGAATAAATACAGATATATCTAGTTCTAAAGGAAAATATTTAAGGGAAATAGGACTTGTAGCCGATAAATTTATAAAAAGTGCACCTGCATCAAGACCAGGATCGCCTAGTGGCACTAGATCATTAGATGGTGATCATTCAGAATATGAACGAATTCGAAATATATTTCAAAAAGATGTAAATGATGAAAAAGATAAATTGTTGGTTACAATGGACAAGGTGGAATATGGTTCACCACAACCTAGAAGAAATGTAGAAGAAGAAGCTAAACGATTAGCAATAGAATTAGAAGCTAAGAAAAAACTTTGGTTGCAAAATTTGACAATTCAATTGGATAATCAATCATTAAGACCTCATGAATATATTATTGATGTTCAAGATTCAAAAACTACTATAAAAATAATTAGTCCCAAAACAACTCCATAGTCCCAAAGGAAGCAGTTGCAATTTTATCTAAAAGTTGTGTGGCATTCGAAATGGTTTATCAAATTATGTATAATAGAAATACAAAAATTATAACATCTTCAATTTTTAGGATAAAACATCATGATAAAAAACAATATTAATGACTATTTTGAAATTTAGATTTAGAACTTTATTTTAAGAAGTCTTCTAATCTACTTTTTAAAATAGTGTTAATGAATATAGCAAATGAGCATTGTAAATGCAATTATACAAATATGATCATTATAGTCATTGTACCAAATGAATATCTACAAGTTTGTTTCAAATTTCAACTCCATATTAGTCATCCACATTTAAAGAAATTTTATAAAAAGATATATAGAATTGTTAATTTTTATATCTTAAGAAAGCAATGCTATATTTAGTTAATTACTTGTTCTATATGTTTTGAATTTTTATATTATTCAATCGATAATAAAATTTAAAGTTTTGAAGTTGCATTTGAAATATGGAAGCAATGCACAAAGGTATATGAGTTGTTTCATGCAATATAAATTAAAATAAATCACAAAGAACATATATTTTTGAGGAACTCAAAAGAACACATTAGAACTATTAGTGATTTAGTTTTTACTTTCACTTTGTACCTTCTTCTATTTAACAATTATGTAACCCTTGATTGCTTGGGTGTGCATTTTTTGGACGATGTGTAGACTTCATTTATGTTTTCTCATCCCTCATGCACTTTTGGCAATGTGGATTTTTTATTATAGATTTTATGAGAGGTTAGCTTGATGCATGTGTGGACCAATTAGAAAGGGGATGATTTGTGAAATTTTTATGCCTCATTTCATGTGGCACCAATTTTTTTGAAGATCTTCGTTCAAAACAAATCAAAAGTGCTCTTGAAAAAGTCGACTCATAAAATTAAGAATCTAAAAAATCTCCAAAATGCAAGAAACAACAAGTGGGTAAAAAATTCCACATGATTTGGAGTCCCCCTCTCCTCTTTAGGGGGGGGGTGAAAGAGCAATCTCAATCTACACTAAATGCCGTTCTGATAAAACCTAAAACCCTAAACCCTAAACCTAATTTGAAGGAAAGGTTATTCCAACTAAGAACGGCCTCTGCCTCTCCCTCTTCCACGGAAGCCTCCACGGAAGCCTCCACGCCCACCACGACCCACACTATCACTTTTGAGCCCCAATGAGCCTATTCCCCTTTTCTTGAAGTCCCTGCTGCCGTCCTTACTACTCCCATCTCCTCTCCCTCCTCTATCTCCTCTACCTCCACGTCCCCTTGAAGAAGCCCCAGACCCACTCCGGGGCATGAACGAGACTTGCCTGCAATCAAAAATATTTTGCACAAGTTTTAGCCAAAGAGAAAAAAGGAGATTTTGGTGTAGGATTGGCTGGAAAACTGTCAAAATGAAGCCAAATAGAGATTCTACAAAAATATTGGAGAATCAACCAAAACTGGCTATGAAAAATACTCCCTCCGTCCGGAAATTTTTGTCCTAGTTTTTTTGGCAGTTTTTGTCCTATGTTTTAGGATTCAAACGTGAGCCCTGTCCACTTCAAATGGGGTGGACAATGAGAGTGAAAAAAACGAGTGATCATTTTTCGAGTACCGAGCCAGCTTAAACGTTAACCCTTAAAAGGCCCTTGGGGTCACTCTCTACAACCCGTATTTAGCCTTATAATTGTTCAATTGTGGTTAAATATATAAGTTGTGATATATTGTTATATACATGTTATCACGATTATTAGTTTTACTTTGAACTAAAAAGTGTTTGGTCATTGTTATTTTGATGAAATACCACCGAATACAGAATATAGCATACGGCCGCTCAAGGGTTAAGTTGAAAAATGCCAAAAACTAGGAAAGTTATTTCCGGACAGAGGGAGTAAAAAGCTGTAGTAGTTTTGCTAATATTGAAAAAAAGTAATAACATAAGTGCTTGCCTGCTTCCTCCGTGACCTCGCACAGCTCCTTCGTCCATAAAGAATGAGTCCCTTCGTCCCTTTGGCTCGAAACCCGCTGCTAAAGCCAGCCGCTCCTCCAGAGGTTTACTTCTTTCAGCTTTGAGTGATACCTTGTTCTTGAATGCTTGGGCGTGGGCTTCATCTTTCACCTCGTACAGTCTTCAAGGGAAACAAACACCAACAGAAGAACATCAACAGCCAGACACAACAGTAATTTATCATTTAATTGAAATGGACTGAGGTGGAACAAGATGCCAGCGGTAATTTCAGGGATTTAGCCCCTATGGACCGCATGATATTTTAGTAGTTTTCAGTAGGACTTCCTTTATTTTTTTATTGAAAAGCTGGTGCAATGTTCTTGGTGATATTAACTTTGATTATATTTTTCACAATATGATCAATCAATTCAGTCATTTACAAACCACAAATCCTTGGTCCTTCACGGGCATATGCAAAGAATTAATCCTGTAAATTGCCTCTAAGAAGCTGTAACAGATTCTGTTGGCAGACGAATAAGGTCTTGGAGAAAACATGTTATAGAAAGGGTTAGACAACAACCTTGGCTCTGCACCTTTTTGCTTCTTTCCAGAAACATCAGGCTTCTCGCTAACCCGCTGCCGTTTGTTCTTCGTCTCTCGTTCATCCAAAGACGAGGTACTAGCATCCGAGTCATCCCCACTTTCAGATTCTCTTTCTTTCTCACCGTCTGACACGAGGTCAAAATGCTCGGAAACTAAGTTCTTGCTTTTCTGCTTGTTAGGATGCAGAGCTTTATATTCTGGTGCGTCTTCGTCCACTTCAAAAGCCTGCCAAAGAAAAATATTTCGTTGAATAAGCACAACCCGGAAGCGTCACTCGATCTCCATGTTCAAGAGTTGAAAACACGACACCAAGAAGATGGCAGTGCAAATAAGCAAGAAACGCTCCGAACCATAAGCAAAATATATCATTACCTCATTCTTGAAAATTGCTGCAAACCTATCATCCTTAAGTAGAGAAGTATTGAGTTTCTTTCGTTGGGCATTCTTCTTTGTCTTATCAGTAGGTGCTTCAGTAGTTTCCTCATCTTCCGAAGCAGCCCCACCACCAGCAAGAAGACGAGCAGCAAGCTCCTTGTTAACCTTGGGCAACTTCTTCTTCACCGAGATTCGAGCCGCCCGCTCTGCATCAAGCTTGTCCCGTATGGTTTTCTGCCTATACTCCTCATACGCGAATGGATTTGTCATTGCCTTGGCCTTAGCATACAGACGATGGTCGATGAAGAAACCATGCATGTAAGCTCTCAGCAAGTTGGTTCCCAACAAATTGGTCAAGTTTAAGCGGTCCAAATCTTCACGCGTCACAAACTTGTAGTCCTCATAAATAGTAGTTTCGTTTCCTTCCTCCAGCTCTTCGGTGAGACCCTCCAGAGAAGAACACCATCGAGGGGCAGGACCCAGGGAAGGAATGAAAAACGAGGATATGCGGGGCGAATCAAGAGCCATAAAAATTAGTCCACTATTCTTCACCACACACACGTCATTGATCTCGCCGGCTGGTGCTTCTATGGTTGTCACGCCGTCACCCTACACATCAAAAGAACAACCTTCAATGACCAATCGTTGCAGGTCTTGCACAACAATCAGGCAGAGAATTATTTATCAAGATTAAAGTAATGCTTTCATTCCCTGAGTAACACACAGGACAGCCCTCGGCTTTTTCTTGCAACATGAGGGAAAAAATAGCTTAATAAAATTGTAAAGATAAAAGAAGGATGCCACTAACCGTTTGTGGGTTCCATATACGCACGATATGACTGTCTGAAGTGATCAAGTTCTTGGAAGCCGTACTCACACTTTCGTGCCACTTAATATCCATGATTGGACTACCGTACCTGACAGACGAGAATTCCATGTTAACTCAAATTGTCAAAACTATCTACCGAGTGATATTATCGGAATCAGACTCCATGCCACACATCGCAAAAGCCTAGTAAAGGTACTAGAGGCAAAATTTAACCCTGGTCAACATTCTTAGAACTGTACAAAAATCTGATCAAATATGAAGAATAAATTTGTTCGAGCAGATTAAATAAAATCCAGCAATGTCGTGGCTAAGGACCCCCAGATTATGAGACGATCTTGAGTAATGCATCCATCAATTAGTATGGTCATTGGTTAAGAGGGCAACAAAGATACAAACAAATAACACAAAGCAGGCAAAGTATGAGATGTATTACATGTGGTCTTTTGTCAAGATTGGAGTGGATGATCGCAGGTCATACAGTAACACCTGTCCCCCAGATATCACAATGTAAAGTCAGGACAGGTGATTTCTAAATAAAGACCACTAGTTGTAAAATTGTCCAGACAATTATCATCAATGTAATATTTATAGCAAAGAGGCATTACAGTCAGAAATATGTCCATTTCCAGCTTGAACGAGAGCGATACCTGGCCACCACTAGTACCAACTGCGATTTGCATGCCCTCGCTCTCATCAAACCTTAAGGCCGTCACCTCCTGGTATCAAAAAAGCCAGGTCATACAGACTCTCATCAGTTGTTCCCCTTAACCTTAGCCAGTTTAAGGTTATCCCTATACTTAAAAAGTTCAAAAAGGCTAAACTGACAAAATGCTCAGTCGTTGTACTCTTGTTATGCCTGGTATTGTTGTTTTCCTTTCCTCTTAGATTATACATGCAAAGTGCTCACCTCGCTTCATAACAAACCTACAGTCCTCATGCCTTTCAAATAAATAATGCCGGGCAGAAATGAGGTGTTAGATTGTCCCTTACCTGGTCTTCATTGCCAGCGCCTACGGCAAGAATCCGCCCTACGGAGGCCTTTTGTCTTAGGTCAAAACACTCTAGAAATCCATCTTCTCCTCCGCAAGCAATCAACCCATGCACTGGGCTTTTATGCACAAGCAAGGCACTTGTGTCAGGTTTGGCCATTGTTTGAGGAATTCGATGCACGGAAGGACCTTGAAGAAACAAAGAACGGAAACCACAGAAGTGCTCATAACGACCTGCTGAAACTTTGAAGAAAAGCTGTGCCACAAAATATAATAAAAAGAGGAAACACACACCTTCGACCAAGCACATTAATTCCAGGTGACTGTGTGGTAAGGGGAGCAAGATAACGACCCTGCAAAATATCACACAAATTAAGCATTTATATCACTTCATGACTGGCAAGATGCAAAATTTCACCACCTGAAAGCCTACTATGAGTAAATAACATGACTGACCACAGAAATAGATTTTTAACTCGAACCAGCATGTAAGAATAACGTTGGAAAACAATCCCACGAAAGAAATTGGATTAATGACAAAATAAAAAACGCATTATTGAATATTTGTTCCAATTACAATTTCCGAATATGGAAGGGTATCCAGCTTCTTCATGAATAAACAACGTACCTGCTCCAAATTTAGTCGATAGACTTCAGGA
This sequence comes from Pohlia nutans, assembly GCA_022496805.1. Lineage (NCBI taxonomy): Eukaryota > Viridiplantae > Streptophyta > Bryopsida > Bryales > Mniaceae > Pohlia > Pohlia nutans. Next base: position 10,480,773 of record CM040095.1, on the reverse strand, counting down.
GATGAAGCACCGAGGAGCAAATCGCAAGACCAACGATCATAGCATAAATCTCTTCCCATTCTGAAATTCATTGGCCACGTAAGATATCAGGCACTACCTCTAAAGTTTCACCCCTTGTGTTACAAAAAACAAGGACTGGTTATACTCAGGTCATAACTCACCTCGGGATGCGTGTGCTGAAATAACTACCAAATTTAGCATGCAGCCATACAGAACGATCTGCACATAGAAAGGCCAGTTTGGAATAGTCGTCTCCTAATACCTGCAACGAAAAAGCCACTTCAAGTTCAGGATGGACCGTAAACCCTAAAACCCTAAAACCATACATTGCGTTAATGCAATCGATTCTCATTAGTTTCAGGTAAAAACAGTACCTGGAAATCGACAATCTCAGACGTCAAGTGTCGCTCAAACTTAAGAGACAGTTCACTGACTTCGAACACCCGAACCTGGGGTGGGTATATGCCTGTAAAACGGTATCACGAAATGGTTCAAAATCCTACTCTACTTCGTTTGTAAGTACACCATTTCAAACCATAATCAAAACCTAGATAGTGGTTTAGGGTTTAGGGTTTAGGAATGCCTCTATTAAACTAGGAACGTCAGAACTGGCATTTCATGATCCTGCAACAAAAATCGCACCAGTAGCAATGATGTACTGTCCATCAGGGGTAGTCTTCATGCGAGTAGCTGCAGTATTGAATTCCAGGTCTTGCACTAAATCAATTCGTCGTAGATAGTCTGCATAACGATAGCAGCAATTTCAGTGCTTTTCCAAGAATCGAGAGCGGCGCAAATGTTGTTGCTCAATCGGAAATTTGACAAGGTAGCTCACCTTGATCTTTGCGGAGCGCCTTCTTCTTGTTAGGCGGAAGCCAGGACGCGAACTGGCGGTGGCCAGAGACAGTGTACACCTTGACACCGTTCATGGCCGTCAGCTTCATGCCTGCCGGCCCAGCCATGGCGGCGGCAGGGGGAGACTTGTGCGAAAGCAGGAGATGTGAGAGCAAGGCAGGCAGAAGAGAACGGATTCAGCACTAAACCCTAAACCCTAAACCTAAAACCTTTGGACTCTCAAATTCCAACTGCGATGTTTTGGATTCTCTTCCGGCTCCCGGCTTCGATTCCGAAACAAAATTGGAGCGTTTCAGGAGCAGATGCAGAGCGGCATCAACGAAAACCAAATCGGTGCGCGACGGCTTGAGAGGCAACACCGACCAAAAGCTTTCAAAAGTAAACATAAAGCAAAAGTTCGTCAGTCCGGAAAGAAAAGAAAAGTGTAAAAAAGAAGGATCCGTCTGATGGCTCATTCACAGACGCCAATGCTGCCGCATGCATGCATACGTCAGGTAACTTTGAGAGAATCTGTTTTCGACCAAGAAATATATAATACGCAATTAGATCATCTCCACCCATACGCGCCAAGAATTTGACACACGCAATAAGTGGATGAAAAATGCTAAGGGCCCTTCAGAAAAGCCTCGTGGTCCTCAACTTTGGCGTGTTAAGAAATGGCCCTCCAAATCTATGTTTAGTTGATTGAATTTGACATTGTACTTGTAATTGGTGCATTGACTATTTGACGTGCACTTTTGGTGCTTGAGAGGCGTTCAAGAGTGGGGGAGTATGATTTCAGGGGCTCTTCAAATATAAATGAATAATTTTAGTGAGTCACCTTTAGCGAGCATGGGTGGAGATGCTCTTAGGGATTACTAATGCATGACAGAGTGGAATGCAACGTAAAAAAAGAAGCATGGCTTTACTTGTGGCAGAAAGACAGATAGAAACTCCGGTCCTTTTTCAAGAAGGCATGAATAAAGTGTTTATTTGAAATGTTAATGACCTAGTGTCCACTGGACAAAGAGCCATTAGAATAAAACTACTCTCCCTGCCGAGGATAGACTCTTTATTAACCAGGTAACTAGTAAAAGTAACCATAAACTACTTGTGGCAGTGTAACGTAGTTGCACAATGCTTGAATAGTAGTTGCAGCAAGAAAATACAAGGCTTTGAATATCTTTTTTGTTTCTCGGTTTTACCTTCCTTCATACTACTTGGACGCCGAATTCTAGTAGGATAGTTTCTTTCCTAATTTTTAGTTTCATAACGCAACCCACCCATTATGTGCCATTGACCCAAACCCATCATTTCCTCCAACCCCCCATTTTTGTTCCTATTTGCTCCATCACCAACTTACATTCTCACTTGCTATTTGAAAGTTTCTATTAGTTAAGAGTTAAGACCCCTTACTTCTTTGAACGGTTATGGGAGGTACCTAGTGGCATAAATAGACTGAACATTGCAATCCCTTTTGAAAATTCATAATTAATTCGTACTTTATTGGAAAAATGTAAAAACACCTAGTAAGGTTAGAATTGTAGTGCCATTGACTATCATTCAAAAATAATCTTATTAATACAGTGGATTGCCTTTAAATATACATAATCCTTAATGTGGCAAATATAAAGTGGAATACTTTAGCACGATCTTGTAAGAAAATAAGAAAAATCATTTGATGTACTAAGGTAGAAGTACCTAAAAAGCAGTAACTTAACCCCTAAGCTCCCGAGAGACCATTTTATGGTCGCTGCCCGGAAAAAACGGGCTGCCCGGAACAAAAAAATATTTTTTTGAAAAAATAAAAAATATTTAAAATACTACATCAAGTCTACTTTCCAACCCAATTTGAATTATGGCAATCCAAGTTAAACTCCACCCGGGAGAATTTTTCAAAGTAGATCACCTCAACATTGTCTTAGTGTTACAAAATTTGCTATTTGGGGAAAGTAATGATGATTCCTCCATCATTTCTCTTGCTTTTTTGAAGTTTACGATAGATAGCCCAACTTTAACCAATCGTACTAAATTTTGAACTCTAAAATTGAAAATTATAATTTATACAAATTTTCGAAGGTTAATGCTTTTAAATTCATTAAAAAATGATCTAAAGATTATTTAGGAAGTTTGACCGTACGGATAATTTGTAAAGATGATACTCTACATTTTGTCTATTGAACCAACCTTCATCAAACATATGGAAGGCACATATTATAACACATCTATGTTTTGTCCAATACCCCTCGGGCTTTTATGGGTTAAGCTGCGTAAACAATTTTGGGACCAATAATTAAAAGGAAGATAACTTTTCTATTTTGAAATTAGTTTTTGCGAGGAATGCAAAAAAATTCTCAATGTATTTTCCAACATTGAAATTACTATGACTTTTGAAAGTGAAAAGTACCTCATGGCTTACTTTGATTAATAGGTTTCCCCATGTCCACCTAAAAACAACACCCTAAACCAATCACTAATATTCTCTCAAGAATTCTCAATGCTTGAATACAAGTGGTAGGTTGCTTCTTTGTGAATAGTGAAATTTATCGATTTTAGGTCATGGTTGTGTCACAAGTCTATTGATCATCTTTGTGACACTGGTTGCTTAAAAAGTTCTTCTACCTTAGAATCAAGCTCTCCAAAGGCTTCTTTACACTAGAGACGAGAAGCCGTGAAGAGAGAAATTTTAGTCAATGGAAAATTGGTCCTCTCGGTTTCTAAGCCTCCCATTGGCCGAAATTTCTGTCCTGACGGCTTCTCGCCTTTAATGTCAAGAAACCCTAAGGTAGAGGGCTCTAAACCCGCCACAGTTCTAAACCCGCACTCTATCAAGGACAAACATTTTGAAATTTTGGATGTACCCATGGTGAAGAGCACCACTTAACCCCTAAACGACGGCCGGGGTAAGGGCAAAACATAAATGTGTTATAAAGAAATACTTCTTCAACTTTGATGAAGTTTAGTCCAAAAGAGAAAATGAGGAGCTTGATGTTTAGTAATTATTCATACAATCAAATTTCAAAAAATAGCTTTTTATTCTCTCATAATGAATATAGAAGCCTTTAGCTTCAAATATTTATCAAAATTACAAATTTTATTTTTAGAATTTGAAATTTGATATGATTGGTTAAAACTAGACATTCTATTGTAAAGCTCAAAATTGCACATTTTTCAATGGAGAGAACATCATTACTTTCCCCAAATAGTAAATTTTCTAACACTAGCCAATGTAGAGGGTGTTTGTCTTTGAAAATTTCTCCCCGGTGGAGTTTAACTCGGATCGACATGATTCAAATTGGGTTGGAAAGTAGACTTGATTTCCTATTGGAAAATATTATTTATTTTCTAAAAAAAGGTTTTTTCCATCTCGGGCAGCCCGTAAAAAAAGGGCAGCGACCATAAAATGGTTGATCCGTCACTTAGGGGTTAAGGACCCATGTCATTTCAACTTCAAAAATTCATAACTAATTTTAGGAACATCCTATTTTTTAATTCAAAGCATATTGATCTTTGCTTGGATTTGTCTTCCAATGAAAAATCATGCTCAGTTCTCCTTGTATCCTCAGAATGCCATAACCTTTAAAGTGGCGGGTTTAGAGCCTCCTACCTTAAAAGCGCAAATATTTAGCGAGCTAAAAACCAAGCTCCATAGTCCATACTCTAAACATATCCAAAAGTGGCGTCAGAAGCTACTGCCCATGCTCTTACCAAACACCAAGTCAAAGACTGACACGGTAATAGATCCCACCACGGCGACAGGCGCCAAGGCAGGCCACCCGTCACCCGCACCAGGCACCTCGTCCCCTGAGAAGCAGCTCCAGTCGCCACACCTTCAAACTTACACCTCATCACCGACCTGCCATGCATCCGATCCCTTCACAACTCACCCCCCTCGTCGCAGCAGCATCAACATAATTGCTTCTTCACCCCACTCACTCCTTTCCATTTCCCCATTCAAACCCCATTTCCTCACTGCACCATTCATTCAGGGTGCTCACTCGGCTTTTTCTCGTCTCGGTTTCTCCGTCCGTAGTTTGAATTTTTGTTTTTGTTGGGTTTCTTCGTTTGGAGCGTTGAGGAGGTGGCACGATGTCGGGCGCGACGTTGGCAGCGGGGCCGCGGATCGGCAAAGGGAAAGAGGGGCGGCCGGGGGGCGTGCACGAGAATGTGTCGGATTTCGGGGGTTTGGGCGGCGTGATGGGGTCGTTCCGCGTGATCGAGCTCCAGCTCATGGCGTTCATCGTGGTGTTCTCGGCGTCCGGCTTGGTGCCCTTGATCGACATCCTGTTCCCCGTCATCATCAGCTTGTACTCCGTCTTCCTCTCCAAGCTGGTGTTCCCGCGCTACAAGAACGCGGAGCTCCAGGTCAGTGATTTTCAACCTTACTCCCTCCGTCCCAAAGTTAGAAAGTCATGTTTGAAAGTGCTTTTTAAGTAAGGTCAAAAAAAAAACTTCCTTGTGGCCAATTTTATTTAGGTTGCAATGAACACATGCAATGTTCTTCAATCATTTTACACTAAATAGGTAGATTAGTGTTAGATACACTAATTTACATCAACATGTTGTAAGTTTTTACTGTGGACCAATTTTTTTACCCTCTATATTGGTCAAGATGGGGATCTTTCAATAGTATTGGAATCAATGTCTTTGGTAATTTTGGTAATTTTGTTTGTCGAGAGTAAAAATCTATAATATTTTCAAATCTTATAATTATCTAACACTAATCTACCTATTTAGTGTAGTGACATAATTTGGAACCTTTTTTAATCATGTTTCTTACAATATGATCAATGAAATTGGCTCAAAGAAATACCAAACAAACAATAACGTTGGGACGGAGGGAGTAGTTTGCTGGAGAGGACTTTTTCCCTAATTTTTTGGCAAAAATCTCTACAATTTTATGGCTTAGACAAATGCCAACAAGAGAATCGCTGCTGCAGGTGTTCAAGGGCAACCGTGCTTTCCAGTTTTACGTGATCACGGGCACCATCATCGGCTTGTTCCTGCCCCTGGCGTACGTGCTGGGCGGATTCGCCCGCAATGACCAGGAGTCCGTGCGCGCCGCTACTCCGCACCTGTTCCTGCTGTCGTGCCAGGTGCTCAGCGAGAATCTCGTCAGCGGGCTGGAGATTTTCTCTTTGCCCGTCAGGGCGTTGATGCCCATCCTGTACAACGTGCGTCGTCTCTTCTCCCTCGTGGATTGGACCGAGGAGATGTTCGTCACTCGCCACTTGTCCAAGGATCCAACTTTCAATGTAAGTCCCGCTCTTAACCCCTAAGCGCCCACTGTGTATTTCCTGTATTGGACCCCCTGCTGCAAATCATCTGTTTGTGTGAAATTGACTTCAGTTTGACATGATCGAACGCACTTGATCTTGTAGTATAGAACAAGAGCTTTAAAACAATGTATTGCAATCAGAAAACCGAGGTAAAATGAGAAAATGCCACCGTTGCAAAGTTCAGTGATACAGGGTGTTAGATGGCTATGTTCTCCTTAGTCATTACTTCTTCTGTCACAAAAAAAAACCCGGGTAAGTACGAGTACTTATCTGGGTTTCTTTTTGGTGGAGGGAATATAGTTTTTGAAATTTTTAGTTCACAATCAACCTGCAAATGCTACTGCTTGAAAACCAGAACGCTGAAGTAAGGAAACATGTTTGATTGTGTTTACATCTGGAATTCTAGTTCATTTTTCTTGACTTTAGTCATTTTGTTAGGAGAAAGTGACATGGTTTGCCACTGTGTTGGTTATGCAGGAGGAAGCATGGTTCTGGTTTGGAAAGAGCTTAGCAGCTGCCAACACGATCTACTACACCATCAACCTGTTCGTGTTTTTGATCCCTATGTTCCTGCCACGTGCATTTGAGAAGTATTTTGAGTCACGTGATATTTACATGGAAGAGAAGGCCAAGAGGAAAGCTGAGGCAGAGGCTGAGGCTGAGAGGAAAAAGGCGGAGGAGATTGAGAGGAAGTCCAAGCTTCCCGAACCTGCCCGTCCCCCTGGTATGGAAGACTACGATACCAAGAAAGGGCAGTAGGTTCTTAGGAATGATTTCGAAGTGAGACTTATTAGCTGAGCCAGTCCTGTATTGTGGTGTTATATATACATCCTGTTAAACTGTACAGCAAATATTAATTTTCTTCACGGCATTCTTGGTGGCATTTGTATTCATCTTCTAATCTGTTTTGCATAAATGAAACGTTCAATACTGCATCCTGGGTGACAACGTGCCTGGGACTTCAAATTGTATCTCCCATGTTTAGATGGTTAGAATGAACAGTAAATCACCTACTTGATCCCTTCAACGTCGATAGCGAAACGTTGAATGTCCACAGTTGATGTCCATCTCCCTCCTAACATGTGAAAGGGAGGACTGCAAGGTCTTCTATTCTCTGGTCAGCCTAAATGGCAACGGTAGAACGTTACTCAAGTCATTGTAGTATTGTACAGTGCCCACCAACAAGTTTACGTTCAAATTTTTGAACTCCAAGTGCCAATGAAAAAAAAGTGCAACTTTGAAAAATCATATCTCCCAATTTACAACTCCAAACTTCACGAAACTGCCACATGTTTGTTTAAAAACAAGTTAACTACATTCTAAGTGTCACTAGTATGCAAATTTGAGGCATGTGTCTAAGAAAAATTAGATTGCATTGATTGCACTCTAAGTAGTGTTTGTAGCTCCTACACTGTGAAGACAACATCCATGCTTTTTGAGCCAACACACTTTAGATCTTTGTGAGTTTGAGCTACATATATGGACCTCCAACAACCTTTCAACAAAAAACATACTTCATTCAAGCAATGTGATAGCTTGTGAATACATTGTGTGTGTTTTTGGTGAGTAGTTGCAATTCTAGTGGTTTTGTTTCTTGAGCTTGCAACTTTGCACAAATAGTAGAATTGGAAAGATTCATTACTTCTTTAGGATGATGGTGAGCATAACATCAAGTGGAAGAAAAGAATTCACTCAAATTTGTAAGTGTTAATGCTCCAGTTCTCAATTCAAATGGTCTTGAATAGCTTGAAAGATGGTCTTGAAAAATGGTCTAGAAAGATACTATCCAAAAGGAAGAGCTACTGCAAAACAAAGAAGAATTAGTCAACACCATTCAAAGAGCACGGGAACAGGTGTCTTTAGAGATGATTGAAGTTCTCCTTGCTAACATGCCTCAATGTATGAAGGCTGTAATCAAAATTAATGGTGGTAGCACTGATGTTAAATAGTTTGTCAAAAAATGCTACATTTACATATAAATCTATAAGAATCTGTAAATGCTTAATATATTAATAAAGTAGATTTCATTATCTCTCCAACGCACTTTGCGGTTTGTGATTTGGATCATTTTTGAGCAAATGGTGGCAGTTTGAAATTGGAAATATGTGCCTTGTTTCTGCAGAATGATTGCTGTGAATGTAAACATGTTGGTGGGTACTGTACTTACTAGAGAATATACACAAAAGTTTATGAAAAAAGTTTGAAAACCTGCTGGGAAAGGTTGCAAGTTTCCACATTCAAAGAAATACGTTCAGTTCAGTGGCTTCAGTAAGGAAATCTGGTAGGAGCCATACTGAGCTATGAAGATTCTGTAACGAGAGACTAGAACTGTATCTGTTTTACATGTGCGACACCAGATCGATTTGGCATATATTCCATGCGCGTTGTACGTAGTTCTGGACAGTGTAAATAGATGTCAGCTAAGTTAGGAGCTTTGTATTAAGGACTGATACACGAACATCTGTCAAGTGCCCAAGCCTATGAAGAGTAGAGGCATCCACTGAATTGTGATGCTACACATCCGATCTTCAAATAGAGTGATTATGATGATCGCAAACATGATGCACGACATATCAATAGCTTCTGAGAATATATTGCGCTGCAATCAGGCCCCTAAGAGACCGAAAAACAGGCCTGATTTTACCATTGGGTTGTTCGCTTTAGGCAAATCGTCCAACTCAGATACTCTATCTGTCCCTGTTGGATGACCTTTCTTCCCACTTGTGCCGGGACTACCTGGGGTACCTGGTGTGCGCATTCCCAGCACCTCTGCAGCACAAAAAAGTAGCAAAGTCATGACCCTGAGTTACTGCGTATGATATACTCCTCCATGTCTTAATGACTGAATAGATGCAGTTTAAGTTTTTCGTCTGTAAAGCTCAAAGAAAATGAAGCGAATTACGATACATGAAGGAGGAATAACTGCAATCTAACTGCATAATGGGAATGAGTGTTCAAAGGCAATTTTACCAGGTCCTCCTTGTTCGTTTTGGAAATAAAAGCCCTGCACCTCCTGCTGTGCCTTCTCGAACATCTCGGTGATTGTCTCATCATCGTTGCATCGAAATTCGCTAAGTGCTCCAGGACGACCCTGGATACATTGATCAAGATAAGCACTTCAGATTCCTATTACAGTATACTGCTTACTTAAGCTGAAGTCACATTTTCACATACACATCACTACGTCCGAGAACTCACAACACATGATCACTTTTAGACTCTTCAACGCTGTTGAACAAATTGGTTTTAAAAGAAAGTAATGGGTAAGGGTACCTTTTTGTTTCCAGCAACGAACGGTATGATGTGAGGCCTAAAAGTGCACTCTGCCATCTCCTGTTACTGCTTTGCCTTTCTCCAGTCTTCGACCTTTTGGTGCCTCGCTAAAAATTCGGCGATGATAATTCGCCACCATTGCTCATGCGTGCTGCATGCCATGTGTACAGATCTCTATTTGATTTTTTCTTGAAGGTTTATTCAAAAGTCATGTTAAATGTGTAGAGCGACTACATCACTAAGTGTGCAGCCAAAAATAAAACGGCAATGTATAGACATGGCATGATTACAAAACAATTTTGTACTGGTAGATATAAAGTGAAACATAACTAGGTAATGACGAACAACACTTTCCAACTCTTTTCATTGAGCTTGAAAACCTACCTAAACTTTCGTCTTCCTTTTGCAAGGTTTCGGGACAGACGATCCATCTTGAATTGGAATGTGCATCCCTCATCAAAATTGTGCCTCCTGTGTTTTAGAGCAAAATGTACTTGTCGGCCAATATGGTATTTCATCTGCAGGATATTCAACGAATCAGCATCTTAAACAAACTGCCGGAATACATTACTCACTGCTCCTCACAAATTTTTATCTAGTCGTGGGACCAAATCACCACATCTGGTAAACCTGAGTAGACAAGCCCCAAGAGAACTTTAAGCGTACCAACCAGGGCTCGTAGTTAATATGGACCAGGGTTAGTCAAGGATTGTACCTCAATCTTCAGCATCAGATCTGCAAATCTATCCAAATCTAATTTTTGAGCACCTTCGGCCATCTTCATCAATCGTCTGAGGTCTTCTATCACGTCCAGCTTTAAGCGATCGAAATCCCGATCAAAATTGGCGGTGGTAAGGTCCACATAACCGTCCTGAGGAAAGAAGCCATCAAAACTTGGAATCAGTAATTTTCACGTAGCAAAATGTTTTTCTGAATGAGTTTTGTGGAATAAACACACTAGAGAAGCTAAATATTGTGAATTTTTTTTCAAAGAACATGTAAGATCTATATATGTGTTGCTTAACAATCAAAAACTCTATCTAGATAGAGAAGCTGCAAAATAAGAGAGGAAAACCTTATCTGTATCCAGGTAATCGAAAACATGCTTGAAACCACGGTCTTTAAGACGCTCAAGTAATCTCTGGGAATTCGGTCCAACATACCGCCCTCGTGCTTGTTCTTTCTTCATTTTGCTGTCTCTTGCAGCTAAGCCCCTAATTTTGCTATGAAAGGTACAATTCATTCTGTGCAGATACTCTCCAATAGGCAAATGCACTGGGTTTCTCTGCGAATACAATACAAAGAGCTTTCAGCTAGGTACAAAATAACGCTGCAGTGATCATAAGTGATTCTGAAATATAGCAGTATTACTTCGACATTGAAACCACGAAGTTATTGGCTTCCTGAATCAAATTTTACTCCAGGAACAGATTCTATCTGAAAGTGGACTGGAGAATCGAAAGATAACATACATTGTATGGTTTGCGGCCAATGAGGGGTTTGAATAGTTCCCGACCAGTGCGCGGATCAAATGGTCTATGTGACAATTGCTCCTGCTTTTGCTTCTTCTCCATTACTCTTGAAGCATTGTCCACAAGTCTACGAAAGACAGAGGGTTCCGGCTTCCAATCATCAACCATCAACGACGTCCCATATGGCAGACCTCGGTTGATAGAGGGCTGGAATGTTACTCTGCAAGCCACTTTCGACATTGTCAGTTAACTGCATTTATAAAAGATACAAAGACAACTGTTTTCTAAATGACCAGATGGTAAAAATTGGCCTTACAAGGCAACAAGAAGAAAAAATGAACGGAGCATCAACATAAATTGCCAGGATTTCACTTTCCTAAGGCATGATGACTCTATCAACCAACATTTGCAGCTGTCTTGGATAAGATTAATAGAAACAAGCCCTTAAGATAAGTAAATTTTCAGACACAAAAAATATCGCACATCATGTCTTAGAGCAAATACGAACAAGAGATGGCTAACCCCTCAGGATACCACTGCATACATTCTACTCGACGTCGCCTACGACTTTAAGCATCCATAAATAGCTGCTCGAAGCGATTATTGTAGTAGTCGCTGTCTTTATCTTCGACGTCAAGTTTTGGGTACTGGTTGATCTGAGGCCTGAAAGTGCATTCCATAAGCTTGGATTCCCATACCTGGAGCATCCAACTCATAACCATAGGTTCGTCCATGTAAATCTCAGGTGATGAAGTCTATACCTGAATCCTTATGAATCTGGAATTATATGAAGGATTATCTACCTGCTGTCGAAGTTCTTGTAATTGATCCTGCTTTGGTCTGTCGTCGCTCTGAAGCCTACTCCAAATTTGACCTTGCTCCCTTCTCATGCTTCTTGCTCGTTTGCTTCACATTTCAAGAATAGAACGGCACATGAGGGATGGAGATGCACTTAGAAATTAACATTAATAAGGATCTGATACCCTTATGGCCCAAGCCACTGAAGAAGGGACGGTTGTCATTCCGTGAAAAAGATATGAAGGCTTTTGGTCCGAGATGTTTCACCTAAAATTTCAAAGGGAGTAAGAGCTGAAGGCAACACTGAACTGAGGTGCACGAATCCCAAATTTTATAGTCAGCAGGGTGGCACGAATCTGCAGACCTGATTTTGGGCTTCAACGTAACTTCTTCTAGCTCCCACTTTTCAACCTGTTTTAGCCTGTCGGACACTGCCTTGAGGTGATTCTGTCTCATCGTGACACCTTCAGCATATAGCAGTTCTCCATAATTCTTGTACTGTTTTGCTATCTTTCCACGCATCCGCGTCATTTGCCAGGATTTCTGATTCATTACGTCCATGGAAGGGATGAAATGCATGAATCCTTTCCAAAATCACAATTCTTCCAAGATTTTATGAATCTCTGAGTCTAGGAAAGTGGAAAGCCACAGCATTGTCCATGCCGGATATAGCAGAATTGATGATATAGCTGATATGAAGCACATACACTGAATGACAATAATCTACTTCCGAAAAATTGACCAAAAATTATTTACCGTGGAAAGGCCCCGCTTTCTCCTAATATTCTCCTGGTACATAGCCTTGCTGCGTTTCACCTCATCCCTGCATCTATGATCTTGTCTCATCCACTCAGAGTAGAGCCGCATACATACAGCTTTCTGTTGAGCACCATACTAGAAATGTTTTTCAGTTGCGAAACTTCTTTCTATGGAAGAGAATTCCAGTGCCAACTACGTCAGCTATCCTAAATGTGAAAACATTTCATCATTTTAGGCTCCTCGATCAAACAATATTTGAAAGATGCAAGCGTCTTCAGGAGAAACATACCGCCTGTTCGGAGAGGGGTTTAATGCGAGGTCTTCTCGGCTTTTGCTTGTGATCAAGAGCTCCGCATTTAGCTAAGCTTGTGATCGTTGGAGCAAGTAAACGGTCCGAGAAATTCCTCCGTTTTCTACGCCGCCTTTTCTATCTTGGCTTCTCTCCACCTGGAGAACAACATCTTCCGCCTGGGAGTCTATTTACTTTCTGTGACGCCTGCAACAATTTCTGTGGCACATCCATTTTCCGGGACTCACGTCTTGTCAGCAAGGCATTCGATTCACCAGGTCGACCTGCGTCAATTCGAGGCTTGGATAACGAAGCAGTAGAGCCATCCCCGACAGGGCTGAATGGAGCACCACCGTGCAAAGTTGAATTCTCATCGTTTGACATGCACTCTTCTTGAGAATGGAACACAATGTCACTGTCCTCCTTGCTGCAAACAGGAAATTAAGCATACGACCGATAACCATTCAGACATAATTGGTTGCGGTGGATGGTGCAATACTTCAATGACAATGTCCTGAGAAGCGCCACACTTGTTTGTATGGTGCTTGCCCAGATGAAAATACGCATTTTTTGAGAATAAATAGAATTTCCAAGAAGATATGAGAATCAGCATCAACAACAACAAATGTCTCTGTAATAACCACGCACCTCAAACTGATGATGTTGCTGACAATGTGCTCTGTAAGCGGTGCAACGAATTGTTCTGGAAGAGCATGAGCTTGACAGAATTTCATCGCCACTGCTTCAGCAGAATCCCCTTCCTTCAACTGGATATGCTCCATACACCCATCGTCAATCTCCACAGTAATGGCCAGAAGAACCCTCCGCTCATCAGAGACATTCTCTGTCGCGTCAACAAACAAAAAATCATATCAAGTTCAGACAAATTAGATGCAGGTACTTTTATAGGATAGCTATTCCGTCTTCACCGTGAACATGTGGCTACTTGATACGCAAAACAAGTGGACGCTTACAGGTTAAGATTGCTGACTCATATGAAAAAAGAAAACGAGTAATATCCGTGCGTTACCCTTATCGTCGTTTCGCTTCACCGAAGCTGCATCTCTCTTACATGTTCCCTACATAAATTCCATGCTGTCAACAAACTTGAAACCGCCACTTTACAGGAATGATTTTACGGCAGGCATTGCGAACTGTGAGCATAAATCGAGAATTCGACAGTGAAACTATAGACCACAACACACCCGGCTTAGTTTGGAACCGCTGCCATGTTTCACTGCAGAATCACACTCATCACAGTTGTCTGAATTATAGACCTTCACAGCACTGCCTCTAAATCTCCTTGGCTGCGACATTTTATTTGTGCTCAACAACCAGTATTGAGAAGCTGCTCGAACGTAGCTCTTGATGCAACTCGTTCCTGATTGCTAACTACTGTAGGTTACATGATGACGCAATCGAGAACATAAAAGTCTGTCGAGAGGACTGCTGCAACTTTCGTTCACAAAGTTCGGTACACAACACGTTGAATTCCCTGCTTCGTCACATCGTCCTCCGCCCCTGTTTGGTGGTCATGTACTGCTGTCAAAAAAATGACAATATCATTCCCGATACATGGACGAGTTCTCTAAATTCTCTCCATTATACCCATGGTAACACAGTAATGAATAAAATTTATGGCAGCTTCAATTTCGCTAAAAGTTGTAAGGAAGCATCTTATGGTTATGTAAGTACTAGGTAAACAATTCAAAAATCCTGATTGAATGATTGCTGCTACTTGCAACAGATCCTAGCCCTAAATTTGAATACGAGAGATACAAACTGACTTCTTTTTCCTCTATCAGAGTGATGGTGAAAGAGTTTGTAGTTCACTTACCAAGGCTGCAAACACTCAATTCAAAAGCAGTTGCCGTGAAAAGAGAGCTCCGCTTCTAGGCTCTGCGTCTTCTGCTTTTAAGGGAGTATCAATGACGAACAAATTTCAGAAATTTCCACCCTGCAGGAAAATCACGAGCGGTTTACGCAAGAGACCAGACACTAAATTTCGAAAACGAATGTCCAAAGCAATTCTATCAGTGAAGGCAGACAAGTAAGGAATCAAGGGCAAGACAAATTCTAGGAGGGAAGTAAAGCATCTTCGAATGTAAACACGGAACATATCGCAACCGTGGCAAGACAGAATGGCGAGTCGCAGAGTTTCGCAATTCGTGGTATTATGGTTGACACATGTTATGGTAAAATTGCATCACTAGGTAAATTATCGCAAGTAAACAGAACAGATACTACAGGCTGTTAATATCAATCGGAACTTCCAGAATGCCAGATTCACAAGCATTGTAACCACTACTTGAATTGCGAAATACCCATGATTAGAGCTTATCGGATCGCTGGTCACGACCTCGTGAGAAATTCACAATCTATTAACACCTGGGAACCGGAAGTGAGAGATTCACAAGCAACTTAGGCAGATTGGAGAAGATTCACTTCTCCAAAAGCATGCGCAGCACTTCTGCAAGATACTCGTTGCAAAGTTAGGGATGCAGAGAAACGCAACCGATTACGTACTGTAATACCAAATGCCATGCAAAGCGTTTTGCATCAATGATTGTAGAATGGAATGGAACAGAAGCAGGAGATGCCGGCCGAAGCCACTGATCCAAGGAATGAGCGACCACTTGTCCACATAAACGTGGATGTGAAAAACTTTCCAGTAATCAGGGTGTTGAACAGACTTACAAAGATCATCATTCCCGGAGTCGAGAATTGCGCCCTCGTCAATGAGATGGCGCGACTGCAGTGAAGAATCCACTCGTTGAAACCCTCAAACGATGAACCGTTCGTGCAGGGGGAACACAGAATGATGGGAACCTGAGGACAATTCGGCCGAAACCTAACCGAAGATTGCACATGCTCTCGACACATGTGCATGCAAAGTAACTGATAGTTAAATGAACAATCTTCACGGGAAGCTGTTCGAAACTGGGCTCCCCACGGTCACCTCAGTGGAACAACCGGCCGGCATCTTAACTCACAAAAACGCCGTTGGTATGAAAGGTCGCTAACCTGTAAACTACCAGATTAACTCAATCGTAACAAGAAAAGAGAAAAGGAAAAGCAGGTCAATCTACAGAACTCCACAGATGGGAAACCACGGAACCTCCATAGAACCTCCATAGAACCTGCACAGATACTCCAAGGAGGTGTTATGAGCGACAGACGAACGACCTTTGCTAAGACAACAATTTTATCCTACGGTGACCTGCATCTGGGATAGGCTTGGGTGTATTTGCAGGGACGTGGCAAATGACCAGCAAAGTCCAGACATTTTGCCACAATATCTCCTGTGCATCATTCACCAGGAACGTAAGTTAAGTTGCATCACCATTGCAAATAGTAATACTAATTATTTATCAACCATGGCTGTATGCTGAGGCTCTTTGTCTTGGTCTACCATGGAAGCAACGTGAACATCATGTTGAAAGCTTCGGATCGTATTCTCAAGATTCAGCTGGAGCATTGAAGGAGAGTGTTGCTGGAACTCAACGGGGATGTTCGTGCACTTTTTTAATTTACGATGTCCTAGACTATTAAGAATCTCCTCTTGGAAGTGGGCGAAGATGTACTCTCTGACTTCAACTGATCACACAAACGAAGCTGTTAGCCAATTCATCTTCTGATATTTTTGGAGCTACTAAAGCTGTTAAGGGACATGACCCCATATGCCTCGTATTAACCTCATCTATGCATACACTTGGTTGGACTTATTAGCAAGTGGTGTAAGCATGGCTTGACCAGAAATCTTTGGTACAGTCATTTGAAAGTGCATAAGAAATTCTTACATACTGATAAAGATTTGATGGCAACAGATTTGGCACTTGTACCTCAAGAGACATCACTCCTACATGTGTTAAAAGTGAATATTAAGGAGCGATTTCAAGCTTACAACTTTACCTTCTTGTGCTGGATTGCTGCTAGTTTCAGGTGGCTCAGAAGCTGGGCCGGCTTCTTCCTTTTGTAACTTAAATCCAGAACAGTCCTGATCGCAGGGAGTCTCAGAAAGTTGTGCGTTTTGATTGCTTGGGGCAATTCCACTGGCAGTGGAGTCTCTCAATGACACAGCAGCAGCTTGGTCCGACAGCAGCGTGTCCACTTCATGGTGCAGCTTCTTGTACTCCTTGCTGGAGCTCGCCGATGATCTGCACGTCACTTTCACCACTCAGTATTAATCTTTTAACTACTGTCTACCAAATCTATGAAAAAAAATTGCATACAAGAATAATATTAGGAACGATCATTGGCTCAAATTATGGGTTCCACGATATGAAAGAAGAGAAATCACGGCCATGTTGTCAATGGTTGGATCCAATTCAATCAATCCAAAATTAAGGGTTTGAAAAGAAGCACATCATAATATGATCACAAAATACAAACAAAAAGAACAGAAAAAATTATTGGTTCAAAACATGGACTGAATAATATGAAAGTAGAGAAATAACATGCCAAGGCTGTCAATGGTTTTGCAAACATATTGTCAATGGTTGGATCCAATTCAATCAAGCTCAATCAAGAGTTGCAAAAGAAGTACACCATAACACTACAGGACAACATTATGAGATATAACTATGCTCTCCATATTCAATGTTTGGGTGACACCTCTAAATTAATGGGCTTCATTAGGTTATGAATTACATCATTTACCTTGTAATGAACATGCATGTCTACACTCATTTGGACTTGGGACGTAGAAGAGGCATACGGAAAGACTGATCAAAAGCTCAAAAAAGTGTGTGAACCGTGTCATATCTCACTACACGCAATCAGAGAAAATTGACAAACAAACCTTTTAAAAGTCAGATGTATAAGGGATAAATGTGGTTCGTTCTATATGTTACTCGAGGAAAACGGGTTGTACGTATTTGACACTCTAAAGTAAGAAAGGATAACATGCCATGTAGAACTTTCAATTCAAAGTGTAATTCAATTATATTCATGACACAATTCAAATATCATTCACTACTATATTGTCATTTCACCAAGACTCAATAGAAAACAAGAAGAGTAACGCTTACTCTTTATTTTCCGACATCGTTGAATATGCGCTGGCATTCCAAGCGCTTGATGAGGTGCTCCACTGAGTTTCAGTTTCCCAAATGGTTGATTTCGTTGAGTGTATAACCGACTTCGTCGATAAGCTCTGTTATGAAAACCAATCACTGGGTATGTCAATTCACAGGGTTTTAGGGCTATCATGAGTACCACAGATTTTTTTTGATACGGAGTACTCAACATGTGACACAAGCAAAGGCGGATCAATCGTAAAAACTCACTTACTGAATTACATTTTAAAATAATTAAATTGTGCAGTTCAATGATGTAATTAAACTTCTCGTGTTTGTGGCACACATTAAGGTGCAGCTGTCGATTTTCACAAACACCCCTGAAATAGTCCCTTGTTTAGTATCTACAAAACATGAGGTACATTGGCAGATGACAAGTATTAAGTACTACATCAAGTTCACTGTTATGTTGACCATGCAATCGTGTGGATGAATTTCTTTTTGTGATGGGATAAAATTTAATAGAACAAGTTCATTGATTATTGTTAATTTTAATCATATATAAACAGACATGAGGGACATGTCTCTTAATTATATATAGACAGACATGTAGAAGTCAATCCACAACAGAACCTTATCAGTGAAGATCCTGAGAACAGCACGTACGTTTGTTGTTGGAGAAGTGCAATCATACGTGAACATCACGCACATCTCCAGCAGATGGTTCAACAAAATCTTGTAACCGGTATGACTCTTTGAATCTGGTCGGCAAACTTCAAAGTGATTATCCTTGTCAACCATGTGCCAATCCCAGCTGAGTGATTGCCCTTCACGAGAATTTTCAGAGACAACAAAGCATTTCTGCACAGGTAGTGCAATACTGTTAGAGCGATTGTGATAGACCAGGACGGTTAAGAAAAAGTGATCTAGAATTATCGTCAACCAAGGTAGAGAAGAGTTGGGCCTTTGCTCTTTGCTCTGCAGAGTGTTACACATGCTCGTGAAACTAATGCTCACAACTACCTCCAGTTTCGCCAGAAAAGCATAATATTAAGTCATATAAAAATATCACACAAAAAAACAACTCAATAAAGACGTAGTGAACATAAGACACTCATTAACAGAAGTCTATAGCACCGATGAATATTGACATCATTCAAGGTCTCTTGAGAAGGTCTAGTTCATATTTCAAACATAGGAGGATAAGTGCTTTACCTTCCTCATGGGCTTTCCTTCCACAAAGGCAAGTACCTTCGTCTTATGTGGAACCGCACTTTCGAAATCTCTGCTTAACTGAATCATCTTTGGGATGAAACTATCGTCTTTGCGAAGAGACTTCAGCAAGGAGCTTCTTTGTAAAACACGTGTGCTGCTACATCCCGAGATATAATTCTCAAACTCATTGTTCGTGAGAGCATGCGGCACGCTGTAGAACACAATGCTTGCTAGTCTCTTCAGAAACTTCTTGCACTTCATGACTTCTTCCAAGTCAACGCTATGCACGACTGTTTTTTGGGCCAATTTCTCAGCCTCGGTGACCAAGGATTTGATTAGCACACCTCCAAAGCTATGCCCAACCAAGATGATCGCTTGTTCGATTCCACCGAGCTTCCATGTACCGCTGCGCATTCACATTGACCAATCTCCGAGAGTTCAAACGCTAAAACTACTTGACTGGTGTTGCAAAATTGACAAACAAACTAAGCTGTCCCGTGGTACGCATCGTACAGGAAAGCACCTTAGTGTAAAAACTGATCAACTGTTGAATACATACAAGTAAATGGCGTTCATGAATATTCCTCAGAGCAAGTCTTTCGTTCTGAACCAAAAAAATCTCTATCATTTCCATTGCAACGAACACCTGTCATAATGTTGTGCATTGACTGCTCAAGGTCATGTACGTTCTGGAGATTACCTTAGAATCAGAATTTGAAGCAGATTCTCGATTGTCTGATCGCTGCTCACGTTAAGATGATCATCAAACGACACAGAAAGAACACGTATGTCCCCGCCTAAATCCTCTGGCAGCCACTTCTGTGGCCATACCAGCTTATTGTCCCGCGTCATCCATGTCATCCTCCATTCCTCTGAAACCTTGGGAAAGCCATGGAAGAAGATCAAAGTCATCTGAACGGAAGTTGAAACTTCTCCCACTTGTGGATGCAATTGATGCACATGAAATACCTGATTACCACCAGAATTCGTTCTGACAATTAGCTACACACGAAAAAGTTGGGGACAAAGTATGAAGTTAGCGTCTGAATATAAATTACTGAGTCAATTCAGCAAGGTGTATGCAGTAGTTCTAGTACACAGGACACCTGCAATTTCCGAATGAGTCTAACTTTACGTGACGATTTGCTTAAGTCAGTTCTCCGTGTCAGTTGCTATTAACTTCTAACATGCTGCAAAGTAACTTGACATAAAGCCCAATGAATGTGAGCACACGCTTTCGACTACATAATATGGAAGCACGTTGTCCAACGGAATCAAATCGAGGATAAAACATGAACTTGCACACCAAAGTTGTTTCAAAAAATAGGAAAAAATAAATTTGAGCCCCATTACTACTGAGGTACCCAACAAACGATCTTCATACTGTAAATAAACAGTACCTCATTCAGGCCACCTCTTGATGTGGACGAGGATGCTAAGTCTGCAACATGAAACGAAGAACATCAGTAATCAGAGGGAAGTGTTCATCGCTATATAACCGAACCAAGAGCAGATTTTTGGTTAGACGCTACTCGCATCAAAGATAATAGATCTGCCGTTATTTGTTAGACTTCAAACAAGTACTGTGTGATTACCATACCTTGGATATTAGTTTCCGCTTCGTTGATGTGTAAGCCCCCGGTGAACAACATCGTCTCGTCATTACATGTCTGCATTATCTGACACTGTGCCAGCAGAAGCAGCATCACAACTTCTGAGAATGTGAGATTTGTACTCAAACAGCTCGAAATGCAGTGCTTCAGAATAGGCGGTGTCGTCTCCGGAATGATCGGCTTCGGAACCCTGTCAGCACCATAAATATCCTCAGACCAACCGTTCCCGGTAAGAACCTCCAGACAGGTCAATCCGAAACAGAACACGTCCCGATTCTTGGTGTCAACATTTGCCATCCTTGAAGATCCAAATCCACCCAGTTTCACACGCACATCAGCCACCTGAAATGCGGGGTGGGTCTCGTTTTCAGTTCTGAATAGGACGTTGTCACACTTGAGGTGGGGATGAGAGACTCCCATTTCATGCAAGTAAAGCATGCCCTTGGCGATCTGCAGCATTAGGTCGACAGCTACAGGAAGTGAGAACGTAGAAACTCCTGCTTTCTTAGTCCTCGTCATGAGCTGTGCAAGGTCACCATCCATGAGCTCCATCACCAAAAATGTCATGAACGGAGAACTCGGCATCCGTTCACGGTCTTTACAATGAAGGCCACTCTTTTCTCTCCAGTGGTGTAGTAAATGCACCACATGCGGATGCCAAAGTCGTGCAAGGTCAGGTGGTTTGTCGTCCATTGTATCGATCCTCTTCAGTGCGCAAGAAAACGATCCTCCTTGTCCATCAGGGCAGGTGGTTCTGATCACGTACCCTGTACTACTGGCTCCTAGCAGGTCCTGAGTCAGATCAATTAGGAGGTAGTCTCCGATTGAACTTGGTTTTCCAGCATCCCGGAATTTTGTTGGCCCCAATTGCCTGATTTTGAAGTCTGGCAACTCTGCGTGTGTGTCCCTTACATCAGTGAGCAACATGTCTGCTTCGTTTTGTCCATGATCTCGCAGTCTGTCTGCCCCACTTTCGGATTGTAGTATTTCTCTCAAACGTCCCTCTCTTCCCTGTTGCCATAGCTCAAAACTATATGACGGCAAGCGTCTTGAAACTGCGTCACCACCCAACGGGAGACTCGAAACCTTGACCTTCAATACACCCTCAAATGTCCCCAAGTAAACACTATAGAGCGTGGGATCTGTTTGCAACGTACCAACCTGGAGTGCAAGTACCCACGT
Source organism: Pohlia nutans (assembly GCA_022496805.1). Lineage (NCBI taxonomy): Eukaryota > Viridiplantae > Streptophyta > Bryopsida > Bryales > Mniaceae > Pohlia > Pohlia nutans. The sequence goes on along the minus strand of CM040095.1, from coordinate 10,459,041 downwards.
CCACCAGCGTAGGTCCAAGAGTGTTTCAAGGAAATGCTCTCCCCTTGCTTTCACCGGAATCGAGATGTCTCCAGGATACCGCACCAGAGTGCTTATCCTTGCCACCACCCGATGGAGTTCTTCATAAATCAAACCGTGCCAGTCCAAGACAAGCTCCTTAGAAAAATCTTCAAGCAGCCTGTGTGTTCTCTGGAGTTGCGAAAAGATCAACAGAAATAGATGCGAGTTGCTTCCCGGAAAGATATCGGCATCAGATGGCGAGGGCTCCAGTAACAACTTCTGTATGGTACTCACTAGAAGCTCCAAAGCGTTACTCATCGTGCTGAAATATTGGCCTTAAGTCTAAGCAATTTTGAGAACAAAAAAGTGATCAGCCTGCCGTTTCCCTGGCGAAAATTTCTGTCCGTTGACAGAAACACGATCCATTGCCGTGCCAAAAAGAACTGACGCTTTCTTCATCGAGCGAATATAAGAACGTTGTCGCGCGAGGCACTGGCCTCCCCTCACCAATCTCAATCTAGCACAAGCAAGAAATTCAAAATCATTTGGTTTGGACTCAAAATATTTAAAATTTCAGCTTAGACTACTCGATAGAAAACTGGAAGGATTTCCTTAGAAGAATGCATACGCAAGGATGTACGTTGAACAAACGATACTGAACAATGAACAAACTATACTGAAAATCAAACGCCTGAGGTTAGAAGCCAACATCTCAAGTGTCAAGAAAAGCGTCGTAGGCATAGCCATTTATCGAAACCCTAAGAACACGGCATTTAGGGAGATCAAATGAGCTCAAACTTGTGACACTGACGACTGCGGTTAGGTTTGATCTCCAAACGCAATCGTGCTCATCCTATCTGAATTCGTGCATGTACCGCCTGATCCGTACCTGAGATGGTTGTGAAGCAGATCGACTCATTAGCAACTGCTGGATTCGATGGCTTATTAATTGCGCTCTTCGTTGTCCCAGAAGCTTCGCAAAGAGTGACCGAAATTGCCCAATGCCTATAAACGCACATCTTTATGTAGATCCAGTACATGACAGAGAATAGCCATCGCTGCTTCAGTTCCGCGCACGGAATCGACTGAATTCTCAATCACAGTCTGTTCACTTTATGCAAAAACTTGTCTACTAAATAGGTGATCGTAAAGCAACGTTGACATAGCATGAATCACCTTGCCGGTATCATCTCAGATTCTTCCGAGACAAGACATTGAGCAACCCCAGCAAATGAGTGCAAGGCAAGCTTGTCTGCACCGGCCGCTCGTCCTGGGGTTAGGTCTTAGGGCATGCTTCCATGTGGGGATCGGGGTGGGCCGGCCTAGCAACAAGGCAGCCTCGAGTTTGGGGAAGGGCATATGCAATCTCAGCCGTTCCCGTAGATCAACGGCCATGAACAACTCGAGGCAGATTGGATTCACAGATGGGGCCGTGTGAGGGCCTACCACATGAGGCATGGCCAGTTTAGAATGAAATGCAATACATGAGAACGGCCTGGATTGGAATGAAATGGCAGGCCATGTGATTTAAGAGCTCGGCGTCCAATGTGATTGATGAGCTTCGTCTGACACGGGATGTAGAATAAAAGTCCGCCCTCATGAAGTCCATGGCCTGTTATTCCATGGCGTGTCAGAGCACCTCCACTGCTGGAGGGCCCGCCGGCCCTGGGAACCATGTCAGAGCGGGCCCAAAATAAGAACAAGGGCCCTGGCAAAAAGCTTTGCCTCACCGGCTGCAGAATACCCGACCCTCTCAAACTGACATTGGTCAAACTGCAAGCCTGATTTGCATGATTCGCCTGCGTGGCACTTTGACTTTGGCACAATGCAAAACTCTTTACTCCAGAATTGATGGCGAGAGGGCCCTGGCAAAAATGAAAGGAAACGCTGTCGTGAAGAGCCCTGAAGCAAGAAGCCAGTGGCCGTGAGCTACGGGCTCCAAGAAACGTTGCCGCTGGGTCGGCCACCCTGGCCAGGGCCCTTCACAAGTGCTTACGGGCCCTGAAAAGCCACTGCGGTGGAGGTGCTCTCAGACCAAGCTCTTCAATCATATTGAACGCCAAGCTCCTCAATCATATTGATCGCCAAGCCCTTCAATCATATTGAACGCCAAGCTCATCAATCACAGGGCCTGCCATTCCATTCCAAAGCAGGCCTTTCTCATTAAGTGCGAGCATTCTAATCTGGCCATGAATTCTAGCGTTTCCCATGTATTGTTCAATGCGGAATTTTTTATTTTTTATTTTTTGAAACAAGCGGAACACCTTTATTCCACTGCAAGAAGGGTCAACAACAGCCAAGCAGGAAGGCCCTGCTGGTCAAATTTTATTTTTATTTTTTTTATTTTTTTAAAACAAACAAACAAACAAACAATCAGGAACAAAAATGCCAAGAGGGGGAAGGCTGTAGTTCCATTCTACTTGGCCTCCCTCTCTCTTTGCTAAATGAGCCGAAAAGCACCAATTCTTATCGAACCGTTTGCTACAACCTATTCCTAACTCACACTTACGAACAGCTTGAACTTTCATCCAAGCAGCTTTGCCAGTATCAATAAGTGATTCCCATAAGTCAAAATGAAGCTTAGAAACCGGCCAAGTCTCATTACGGAAGACCTTGGCATTGTGGGAGATCCAAGCGATCCATAGGACCGCCCCCCGCAATAGGTGCCAGACATGAAGGGCACTCCTATATCGTCGTGGAAGAGGTGATCCAAACAGGCACTGTCTCCACGTGAACCGCAAGTGTGGACCGAGAGGCTCCCCCACTAATCTGTGAATAATACTCTGAGCATAATCCCATAATTGACGCGTTCGAGGGCATGAATGGAAACGGTGCATCGGTGTCTCCTCCGCGCTAAGCTCACAACACGGGCATAAATCTGACACACCATTGAAAATTCTCCAACGCCACGCATTAACTGCAACTGCATTATGCCACACTGACCACATGAAAGCTGCTTCTTTTCGTGCGCGATTCTTGTCCCATACTTTGGTCCATGCTGGTTTGAAGCTAGCTTGGAGAGCTCCTGGCCATTTCTCATGGATTGGTCTGTTGAGCTTCTTTCTTGGGTTCAGGAGAGAGCGCCCCAACTTGGCCGTGTATCTAAGAAGCAGGTCGCCATTTCTCCACTTCCATCTGTGAGGGTCGAAGTCCAAGCTTGAAAGCTTGCCGGCCAGAAGAAGAAACTCTTCTTTCTGCTGTCCCTTTTGGACCGATACTACCCGGACCTGGGTCATGCATCCTTCAAATCTTCTGTCAGGCTCTGCATCGAAGGAGATCAGCCGCAGCTGCCGGGATTGTGAGCCGACCTGAAACACTGGCGTATGCTGTGGGAAGAGAACAGGCCCTGAGTTTCCACTAAGAGTTGGTCTGAATCCGTCGCCAACACAAGCAACGATCACTGGCAGGCGGTCTTCATGATTCATGTACACTCCTACCCAATCTCCATCTATCAGTTTGTATCTATCTTCTTTGAGCATCGTTAACCACTCCTGCGGAAAGTTTCGTATCCAGGCCCTGTAGAAATGTTGTTCATGAGGTTCTAAGTGGAATTGCATTTCAAGTTCTTCCCAGGACCGAAACTCCGCAGTTTCGTCATTCCATAATTGTCTCACAGTCGTTAAACCATGACGAGCAATTAGGCGTGCCCGATCCATAGTGAATCCGAAATTCCCTCCTATGAATTTTGAGGCCCACCACAAATTCGTGTTAAGAACCTCGTCCGCCGATTGAGGAGCCACCGGTTCCGTAGCTTGCACTAATTTCTTCCACGCAGTAGAAGCTCTATTCCACAGACGTGATCCTCGTGTGGAGGACACGTGATGAGAGAGTGTCCAACCTATGGACGGGTGCCATGACCTGCTTTTACTGTGAGGATTGAGGGAGAGTAACCGAGCTCGTAACAGGGTCTTCAAACCTGATTCTCCGGGTTCTAGAGCAACCATTATCCATTTGCCGATGAGGGCAGTAAGCACAGCTTCGGGATCAATGATAGTGAGGCCACCAAACTGCTTAGGCAAGCAGCAGTCAGCCCATTGAACTCTCGACCTGCTCCGAGAATTGGTACCGGACCATAGAAAATCTCTCATCTTTCCTCTGATCATACGAACCAACCTAGTGGATCCCGCCCAAACTGACAAGAAGTAGTAAGTAGTGGACATTAGAACAGAGTTGACAATGGTTGCACGGCCGGCGAGAGAAAGTTGCTGTGTAGACCAAAAAGCAAGCTTCTTGTCAATCCGGGTCATCAGAAAAGTATCTACGTTCGTCGTGTCAATGTTGATGCCGAAAGGAGTCCCAAGTAGCTTGGAGACAGTTTTCTCTACTACCCATTTGCACTCGAGTTCTTTGAGCCAAAGGGGAGCGACCACATCAGAAAACCAGTATGCTACGGATTTTTCCCAGTTGATGACCAGCCCTGAAGCCTTCCTGAATCGATGTAGGAGACCAATCAGGTTGCGTACGTCTGCCTCTTGCCCAATGACTGAGAATCCTGAATCGTCAGCATATTGTGATATTAGCTGTTCTGATTCTCCATCTGGGAGCCGAATCCCTTGAACAATCCTATTCTCGTTCGCCTTAGAGACTGACGAGTGAAGTGTCTGTCCTATGATGAGAAACAAATAGGGAGCCAACGGGCAGCCCTGACGGACTCCACGTTGGATTGGGAAACTCGCCGTCTGTTCGCCATTGAGCAAAATATTGGCAACGGCGTCTCTAAAAAGAATTTTAACCATGCCCAAAAACGCTGCTGGTATGCCTAATGTATTCAAGGCTGCAAAGAGGAATTCCCATGAAACTAGGTCATAAGCTTTCTGAAAGTCAAGCTTAAGATAGACAAGATCCTGACCTGTTCTACGAGCCCAATCGATCATTTCATGCTGCAATACTGCATTGTCCAAAATGTATCGTCGTGGCAAGAACGCGGACTGCTCAGGGCTGATCACCTCGGATAAGACGGGTTGAAGGCGGAGTTGTAACGCCTTAGCCACGATCTTGTAACTCGTATTCAATAGAGTGATCGGCCTCCAGTTCTTGAGTTGGTTCCTGTTTCCACCTTTGTGGATTAAAGCAATGATGCCACGGGTTACGCCAGGCGGAAATCGGCCACTTTGGATGGACAGTAGCACCATGCGCGCAAAATCTTTACCTATGACGTCCCAGTAAGTCTGAAAAAATTCAATGGCTATGCCATGAGGGCCTGGACTCTTATTCTTCGCCATCAGTTTGCAGGCTTTAAGCAATTCGGCCTCTGTGATTGGCCGGGCCAATTCTCGTCGCATATTAGCTGTAATACGAGGGCGGAGCTCGGCAAGAGTTTCTGCTTGAGCTGCTGAGATATCAGGAGTGCTAGCTTCGGCGGTGTAGAGCTGCGAATAAAACGCGACGCACACGCGTTCCACCTCCGCCTTATATGTGACTATCTGCCCATCGAAGTCTTCAAGCTCAGAAATAATGGAGGTTTGCGGCCGTTCCTTAACGGCATTGAAGAATTCTTTCGTGACCGTATCGCCGAAGCATTTCCATCTGACACGGGCGCGGATTCGTCTCCCTGCCACCTTCCTCAACTCAAGACGCTGCACCCGGTCATGCAAAAGGCCGTGAGCTTTTTGCACTAGCTCATCAGATGGGGATTCTTGGAGTTTCGCCGTTGCCTGGGCAAGTTCTGCTCGCACGGACTCCTCCTCTCTCTTAAATTCAGCAGCTTTGTCTAAGCAATATTTTCTGTAGAACCTGATCACGTGACGGAGTTTTGAGAAAAAGGGAGTCTCAGGAGCTTGGGCGTTCCAAATGCGCGTAATGTCAGGCTTAACCTCTTTGAGATATCGCGTGGACATTTTCCACTTTGTTGAGCGTGAGGGAGCACGTTCTAATTGTATGGATAGGCTGAGTGGTTGGTGGTCAGATTGAGAGCTGGTACCAAGGATTCTGTATTCCAATATCTCCATTCCAGAAGCTTGATTCGGCTCCTCAAAAACATATCCTCGATCCAGTCTAGCTAGATGCCTGGCATGCCCCATCCGCATGTTATCCCAGCTGAACTGTAAGCTACCACTTGAGCGGGCCGGTTCGCAAATCTGAAAGCATTCTTTGAGGCTGGAAAAAAGGAGTCGTTCGCGCTGAGGCATCATCCTCCCACAGGAATTAGACTTGTCGCTACGAGCTTCCACCATATTAAAATCTCCTACAAATGACCACCGGCATTGGCGAGGGAGCTCTCGGAGTAACGTCTCCCACAAAAAGCATCTTTCAACCGATTGATTTGGCGCATAAAGATTAACAAAACCAATATCACCTCCCGGCACACCTGTCAGTATGAACCAATGAGCGCGATTAACTAGAATGGTCCCGGACTGTTTGACCAGAGGAGCCCACTTTGGAGCCAACAAAGTGGCAATTCCTCCTCTTTCGGCGCTATGTCCATCAGGCGTGTAACCTACGGAAGCTTCGGGAATCCATGCCTTAGTGCCTCTCCAAAGTTTTTTCCCTAAGGTGGATGCAGCTTCATGTCGAAGCTTATGCTCCTGAAGGAATAAAATGTCCACCGTAGGACGTCGATCCCGAACAAAGTTCCTGAGCTGTTGAACTGATTCTGGGGAGTTCAATCCCCGAACGTTGTATGAGAGGAGGCTTAATTTCATCAAATGGCGCGGTTTCGGGATTGTGCAGCGGCTCCCACGCTTTTAATTGGCTTCCTAATTCCCCACATATCGAACCCGGGCACTGGGGTCTTCAATTGTAATTCTTTTGGCCGCGAGGGTGGCGTGGAAGGAGATACTCCATTGCTCTTGGCTCGCGCGGCAGCTTTAAACTCTCGCACCGATTTTTCTTTATCTGCCGGTTTGTACCCTGTCTGCCCTCGTGTTATAAGCCCCTGCCTGCCATCTGAATTGCCAGCTTCAGTGGTACCTGGTTGGGATGGGAGAGGCGCAGATTGAAATCTGATTGAGGCAGTCTGGTGTGAGGGTAACACACAAGATTGATGTCTAGCCGGGGATGCTGGGCTGCTCGAGAGTGATTGAGGCTGAGCATCTTGGAATAGCTTCATTTCAGCTTCTGAAGGTGGACCGTTTTCTAGGTAGGCAAGATCGGCTAGAAGCTGTTGCTCTCGCAATTCATCTGAGTCATTCTCGAGGTCAATAAAATAGCGGGAACCTGATGGTAATGTTTGCTCACTTGCCGAAGGATGTTCGATAGTATACTCCTTCATGACTCCGTCAACCTTGCGCATGATCCGAGTGCCTTCATTGCGCCTATATTGAGGGGAACCTTGAGCTGTGGCACCCGGAGAGCTCGGGGGCTGAGCTTCCACTGGCGGAAGCGCATCCATGATGGTTTGCATGAGTGTCGGCAAAGTTGGATTGTCCGATGAGGAGGCCGGATTTCGCAAAGATACCGGGCCTGGTTCGCCGATTGGAGTCATCTCTTCGTCCGAGATCATATCAGTGATATGAAATGGATTATCGACCGGTTGAAGTTGTGGAGCGTTAGGAATCATTTCGTGCTCCGGGCCTTTTCCCGGGATCTTCTCAATCTCCATGTCTGTGTATTCGTTGTGATTGGGCTCCCTAAGTGGCTGGAATCGTGAACCAGAGGCTGGTCTAGCATTTTCCGATGGGGAGCTAGATCCTCTTTGCTGCCGAAACGAATGTCGCCTGGAAACTAGTAAAAAACCTTCATGATCCATAGACGGTTGGTTTGCTATACGTTGTCGCCCCCGACGACCTTGTTTCCGTCTTCAGTAACCCATAATGGCACGCCAATTGCGCGTTTCATGGTTTGGTGATCCTGAGGAAGGCTGAATGCCAAAGTCTATATTCCCCTGAAGCTGCTGAGGATTGGGGCGCGGTTGTCTCTCTGGGCAGTGAAAGTTGCTATTATTCGAGCTTCCACAGCATCAACAATTGATCTTGAAGTGCTCATAATCAATCGGAATATCTACGGTCACACCTTGACCTTTTTCCACCTGCAGTTTGGAAATCCAGCCTCTACCTAACTCCATGCCAATGCAAAAGCGATGGTCTCCGTTAGGGTTTGCCGGTGGCTCATGAACCAGAATGTGTCCCAATCGAGAAGCCAGGGTGTATGCAGAAGTGAACAATTCCAGCGGGACCAATCGGAGATATAGCCAAACTGGAGTGAAAATGCCGATCGGCCGATTCGGGTCGAAGGAATCAACCCAATGTTGGTAGACTGCGTTCCCAGCCCTAAAATGGTGAATCTCACCTTGCACAAGTTTCTTTGTTGCAATCGGTTTATCCACTTTGACATACGTAAAGCCTCTGCCAATGTCCTTGTGCAACAGGACTCGATGCGGGGCTATTATCTGAGCTAAATCCTCTAACCATGCAGAACGCATTGATGGGGTAAGGTTACCTTCCAAGAAACACGCGATCACTACGTGAGCCCGAAGATGTGCAATCTCCTCTTGAATGTGACCAGTGTCTAGATCTGTGACGGGGACCTTGACCGATTCCCGAACCAGAAGGCCTCCGTAGCTCCTGCTCCATCCGGCTGGTAAAATCTCTCCCTCACTAGGGACGAAAGCGTTCCATCTTCCTCCCATCACTTGCTCTAATCCTTGAGCCTGATTGCTAAGCCTTGACTGATCCCGCTCCACCGCCGCTCGGTACGAGGACGCCATCAAGCTTAGGGTGAATGTTCACTGCTATCTCTGTTTATTCGGATACTACTCGAAACCTCACTCGACGTATCAATCGCACCAGATGGTGAACGCAGTTAATCTAGAAGAGAGCAAGAAATCATTCAGATTTGAGGTACCTGCGTTGTTGCAGATCGATCACCCGATCCGTGGTGCGGCGGCGCCACATTTCGGGACCATCCTCCTCGGAATCCTTTCATAGGTTTCCAATGCGGAATTTTAAGAGACTTGTTTATAAAGCTTCAATTGTAGAAATGTATAGGATATTGTAAGGTTTAGATGTCGTTTATAATAAACTTATACACATTGAGGTCTCAAGGAAGTTAGAAAGTGATTTGTCCAAAAAAATTATTAGAGCAATTAGAGTTATTTGTAAAGGATCCGGTCTTTTGTCCAGCTTTTCTCATGGACCAGAGCTAGTACTAGAGCATTCTAACACCACTTCTACTGGAGGGCATGAGATTTCATTTGCCCTTCCCCAAACTCGAGGCTGCCTGGTTGCTACGCATGCCCACCGAGGAGTTGTTTGCATAGGTGAGCACAGGACCTAAATAGCCGGCGTGCACCCTTAGACGGTCTATCTAGCAACGGGCCAGTGCTGAGTTTCAGCGTGGGCTCGTGAGAGGAGGACCGTTGATGAACATAGATGGTCGAGATGCGGGAGATGTACTGTAGACGGCAAGTTGTCACCCGGGCTCTACCAAGCTCGTGCAGATCCATCAAGCAAGGACTGTTGATATTTTCAGTTGGAGAGTCGGTGTTCATCTTACTCGACTGGAGACTGTTCATCTTTCCCAACAACGTTGAACTGATATGGGTCTGATAACATCAATTTTGGACACTGCTATTTGGATGAATTAGAACATGTACGAGATTTGAACATACATTGGATTTGAAGGAGTGAATTGAAAACCTTGAGTTAGAAATTTTAGCCCTAAAGGAACAAGAAGCTCAAGTTGGGTCTCATGTTTCTTTTAGCACTTTTGAGTAGATCCTAGATGGACTCTTTTTTTCGAACAAATATGTTCTTTGACCAACCCGTGCAATGTAGTTCACTAATTCCGGTGATATAAAATTTGGTCCCATCTAAATTGTATTCTTTACAACGAGATCAATTGAATTCGTCATTTTAAAACCATGGATCCATTGTCCTTCAAGAATTAAATCGAATATGACGGTATCTTGTGATCTAGCCTTTCATTTCTTCTTCAAATCTCATGCCAACCATTTAAAAATGAAATGTAAAAATTGATGGAATCTTTCACATAATTGAAGAGCATTTTCATAAAAACTCATGAGGAGGTTGTGGGGAAGTACTACTTACTTGGCCACCATGATCAAGATGGCGCCTATTCTCTTTAATAAATATACAAACATCATACATATGGTCAAATGAATGTATATGTATATGAATGTCATCCTTATTTTACATTTTTATCCAAAATTTCAGAGGACCTAATTATTTAAATTTTGCCATGGTTCAATTGCTCTAATAATTTTTTTGGACAAATTACTTTCTAACTTCCTTGAGACCTCAATGTGTATAAGTTTATTATAAACGACATCTAAACCTTACAATATCCTATACATTTCTACAATTGAAGCTTTATAAACAAGTCTCTTAAAATTCCGCATTGAACAATACATGGGAAACGCTAGAAATCAAAAATCCTTTAACATAGAAAGATTCCCATCTATCACATGCCCTATATGCAACTGCTCAGACGCAGGATACATGACTATGTGTTCTCCTCAAATGTAATCAACATCACATACATGCTCTTAGACTCAAAAGTCATGATAAAGAGTATGGGAACACTCATTTCATTGGGGGGATGAAATGATGTAGGATGTTCCACATCACTCTGATGGGGAGAAGGCAGCAGTCACAAAGGCTACTAAATGTTATGAGCCTAATTTCATCTGTTAAATGCCATTGATGGTTTGCCACTATATGGAGCACTTTTCTGGCTGACACAGTTAACTTTGCATTATCTAGTTTTCACAAGGAAAAATAAAGACCTCTATAAAGACATTCCCACATGCGATTTCATATGGGAAGTGGGACAAAATTCCCACAATTATAACTTTCTTGGGATGATTGTAAGGTAGAGGGCTCCAAAACCAACAGGGTCCTAATTTCAACAGAATCTAGACTATGCATTTATTTTAAAACACAAATCTAGGCACGTCATAGAGCTCTTCTGGGATGTTGACCAAAATGATAAGTTATCTATGATCTACCTAGATTTAGTTTCTAGGATGATTATTGTGCCTAGATTTTGTTGGAATTAGAACCCTGTTGGTTTTGAAGCCCTCTACCTTAGTGTATTTTTGATCTGATAAAGTTACAATTGTGGGAAATTTGTCCGCGTTTCCCATATGGGAATCTTGTATTTATCTCCCTGTGTTTAAGTTCACCTTTCTTGCTCGTTCTGATGATGCCCACAAACATGACAGACCTGTGTCTACAATTATGGTTGGATTTGTTGTTCATCTCTTCGCTAAATTGGTGCCGAGTTTGTTTTGTTTCGCGTTTGTGCTGCTTCTATTCACCTCCTAAGGTAGGGAACCGTATTGGGATTTCATTGCCTTGAGCTACATAACTTAACCCCTAAAAGCCCGAGGGGTATTGGACAAAACATAGATGTGTTATAATATGTGCCTTCCCTATGTTTGATGAAGTTTGGTTCTATAGACAAAATGTAGGGCATCATCTCTACAAATTATCCGTACGGTCAAACTTCCAAAAACAACTTTAATTTTTTTAATGAATTCAAAAGCATTACCTTTGAAAATTTGTATAAATTATGACTTTCACTTTTAAAGTTTAAAATTTAGCATGATTGGTTGTAGTTGGTTTATCTATTGTAAAATTCAAAAAAGCCAAAAAAATGATGGAGGGGACATCGTTATTTCCCCCAAATAGCAGATTTTTTAACACTAAAACATTGTTGAAGAGATTCACTTTGAAAAATTCTCCTGAGTGGAGTTTAACTCGGATTGACATAATTCAAATTGGGTTAAAAAATAAACTTGATACTTGTGGTATTTTAATTTTTTTTGTTTTTCAAAAAAATAATGTTTGATTCCGGACAGACCGTTAAATTCGGGCAGCGACCAGAAATGGTCGTTTGGGCGTTTTGGGGTTAATTACACTGTACTGTTATGCAAACAGTACACAAGAAATGAGATACAACCTGTCCAGGACTATTGATAACTTAGTCAAAGATGATGATTCTGTGTGGTATTTGCAAATGCAATGGTTGTGGTTTACCTACGATCTAGGCTTATACGGTAACTAGGACTCTACCATTGAAAACTTCAGAAATCCCTCACTTATTCATACTATACAAAGCATCACAGCTCATTCATACAATATTCAAATATAAGATTCCATGCTGAAAAAGATGAGACAAAACTACAAAGATTTATAATTCATTCTGAATGCAATATTCCAACATACTTGTGCTGAAAAAGATAGAACCAATCAATTCCAAGTATCTCAATGTTGTTACAAATGTGCTAAAAAAGAAATTAAAGTTCTACATCAGTCAAATTATTTAATATTGTGCTCTATAAGATGAGGACCAAAACAAGTCAAGTACATGGTAGTCAATTCAATAAATCTCAATAATGCGTTCCAAGAGATGACTGAGGTCCAGAATAAGTTAGGTATATGGTAGTCACTTTAATAAATCTCAATATTGTGAGCTAACAAAATATGAGGATCAAAACAAGTCAAGTATATGGTAAGAATATCAAAAGGCACCACAGGCCTTGGCTTGGTGGTTAGGGCTCATGGCCCCCAACGAGGAGGTTGTGGGGAAGTACTACTTACTTGGCCACCATGATCAAGATGGCGCCTATTCACTTTAATAAATATACAAACATCATACATATGGTCAAATGAATGTATATGTATATGAATGTCATCCTTATTTTACATTTTTATCCAAAATTTCAGAGGACCTAATTATTTAAATTTTGCCATGGTTCAATTGCTCTAATAATTTTTTTGGACAAATCACTTTCTAACTTCCTTGACACCTCGATGTGTATAAGTTTATTATAAACGACATCTAAACATTACAATATCCTATACATTTCTACAATTGAAGTTTTATAAACAAGTCTCTTAAAATTCCGCATCGAACAATACATGGGAAACGCTAGAATTCATACAAATTTTCACATACCACACCGTACTGCTTCCAAAATGACACATGGCACACTCGTATTAAACGACGAGACAAAGGACCAGTTAGATGTTTGGAAGAATATATAAAGAAACATGACCGAAACACTAACCTAGAAATACTAGCCGAAGACTTTCCCAACATTAGCAAATGGGCAACAAACTCCATCATAAACAACGAAATGTCCAATGACTTCTGGAATAATCCAGAAATAACAGACGCACAAAAAACAAGCATACTAAAATTTAGAACCGGTCAATACATGGGTAATGCCAGAAAACAATTAATTTTCGGCATATAAAGATTCCCCTCAAAAACATGCCCCATATGTGATTCACAAGATGCAGATACATGGCTACATGTACTTTTACTATGCAAACAACACTATATACACGCACTAAGAACCAAAAGACACAATAAAGCGGTATGGGAATTAAGAAAATTAATACTATCCTCAAACAAATCAAGATGCTACACTCTCATGAATGCGGGCACATTCAACAATAACTCACAAGAAAACACAGTTCCTCCATGGTTATTATCATGTACTTGTAATCAACAAAGATGTCAATGTAATGTCAGATTCAAACGAGATATATTATGCATTAAAGGCCTCCCATACCAAAGCCCACCGCCTCTAAACCCCGACGACAACCTAACCATACAATTTATAGAATTCACATACACAAACGACAGATTCTCACCAGAAACAATTGGCAGAAAAAATTTAAAATACCAACCTCTAATTAACAATATTATACAACAAGGTTGGAAAGTAGATCCCATCATAGTCATTACAGCTGGAGCTAGAGGAACCACACACATCCCTTCAATGAAACAACTTGAAACAAAATTCAACATTTGTGAAACCTCCATAAAACATACATTCAAAGCAATAAATACCATTGCCAAACAGTATGCCGGATCTATCCTTCTACATAAAAGACGTATAGAAAATAATCAAACAATACCAACAAACGTAGTACATTAAAAGAGGGGGGGGTAGTGGTGAAAACCACTCTTCAAATTCACTAGCCCAGCTTGTCTCAGGGGATAGGTGGGGCCGGTTGGTTGGTACAACTTTCCTGCCATGATAACTCACTAGCAGCACCAAGCCATGTGTATCACACCACTTCTCAACGAGCCCAACTGGTTTCGAACCCGGACCACATAATCGTGATACAACGCCCTTCACCAACCAACCAAAGAACTCATGACTTGGTGATAGAACTTAACACTAAACATACCTTTATACAAACTAGCACTCAACCATCATTACTTCGCTTTTTTCCTTGTTACTGTTACTGTTACTATAGTGTCCATCCTCGAAAGGGGAGAGTAGTACTGTTCTAAGGTCCCTGTGTCCGGTGGGCATCCAGTCATTAACATTAGAGTTAACCGAAAAGTCAGCTCAAAGAGGAAAGTTTTAGCAAATTCCTCTTGAACTCCTCTTGAACTCATATTGAAATATAAATAGACCGAAAACTAGTTCAAGAAGAGTTGGGAGACAATCTAAAGCAAGCCACTGTCATTATTCTCCACACCTCGCAATGACTTCCACACCTCCTACCAAAGCTCCAAGCCCATGGCCCACAAGGGGACAAGTTATGACACGACACTATTCAACCCAAACATAGCTCAAGGGAGCTCAAAAGAGCGCTTGAAAGAAGGTTGAAAAGGCATGTTCCATGGCCTTCTTTTCGGTTAACTCTATTACTAACGGACACTTTATTCACATCGGCCCTCTCTTTAAGGCTGGTGTTTCTATCTTCATGGGCAAATTAGAATGCTCGCACTTAATGAGAAAAGGCCTGGTTTGGAATGGAATGGCAGGCCTTGTGATTGATGAGCTTGGCGTTCAATATGATTGAAGGGCTTGGCGTTCAATATGATTGAGGAGCTTGGCGTTCAATATGATTGAAGAGCTTGGTCTGACACGCCATGGAATAACAGGCCATGGACTTCATGAGGGCGGACTTTTATTCTACATCCCGTGTCAGACGAAGCTCATCAATCACATTGGACGCCGAGCTCTTAAATCACATGGCCTGCCATTTCATTCCAATCCAGGCCGTTCTCATGTATTGCATTTCATTCTAAACTGGCCATGCCTCATGTGGTAGGCCCTCACACGGCCCCATCTGTGAATCCAATCTGCCTCGAGTTGTTCATGGCCGTTGATCTACGGGAACGGCTGAGATTGCATATGCCCTTCCCCAAACTCGAGGCTGCCTGCTTGCTAGGGTCACGTATGGTGCCGAGAGGTCGAGGGCCTAACTTACCTCTTCTCTGTTCTTGTGTGCATTGCGCTAGCTCGTCTTCAATCTAGGGACCGAGCTTGATAGTCCGGTTGCATCTTCACACTTCTAATTACGTTCGTTGGAATTCTCCGTATTCCCATCAATTCCTGTCTCAGCGATGTAATGTGGTAACTCAGAGCCAATCCGACCTAGGGTTAGTCTTTCAGTCCTGTACGTCTACCGACAATGGAAGACGGAAATCGAAGTACCAGGTATTTGCGACCTTCACGAATTTGGATTCGGAATTGAATGAGCGCTGATCCACGTATGGAATTATCAGGCTTAATTCTATGATCGACGGACGAGGTAGCACATGTGTTACCGATTCAGATAGATTGAACTGAGAGCGAAAATCCTTGAGATCATTTGCCTCTGACTCCATTCGTATGTTTGTTGCAGCTGTAATGGCTCTGCGCTTTTGGAACTTTCTCGCCGTTGAGCAGGTGGAAACGACGGGACGAAGACATGGAGGTTAGTAGCGGAAGAATTAGTGTAAGTTTTGTTTTACTCGAAGTCCAATGCATATTCGAAGATATTCTGCGATTTTCATAACGAATCTCATAGCTATGATAGAATGCTATATCTTGTTGCGATATATGTAAGCCATTAATTGCCAGAATTAACAATTTCGAAACTATGTGTCTCAGAAGTGAATGTGGTGATTGTAGGTAAGCCTTACTCGTGCAGGCGTTGAGTGTACAGATCCAAGGGACATTACATCTTCATCGAGGGCGGCTTTTCACATCAAGGATGATTGTGGTATGTTTGATCATTTAGTTTCTTGTTTTGTCATGAATCTTAATGGAGATGAAGAGGAAGAACACATTGTATCTTTCAGGACCACAGTTTGTTCCTAAACAAGGATCCAGTTTACATATCAATACTTTAATCTATAACTTGGAGATTGTAGTCAATCATGGTCTTTCGAATAGTGTGCTTTAGTTTGCTGGAGATGCATCATGAACAATGGAGTCTTAATTCTAGAGTTTATCCTGCTATTTTCCATCAATAGCAGTTTTGAGGTGGTAGTAGTTCTGTGTTCTTAGACGTCATGAAGATTTCTTATACTTTGAAATTGGAGCTGAAGATGTACAATCATCTGTGTCGTTCTTATGACTTGCACGTAGGGTTTGTTAGTAGATGCGTACAGTGGAGTTTCCTTTGGCCGTAAATTTGCGCTTCCGTGATTTGAATACCGTGACCTGTTAAGGATCTAAGCATGTATTTGGTTTTGTCGGGAAGGTGACCATGATGTGCTCGCATCAATTCCCTCCGGCATTATCCACTGTGAAGCCGACAAGAGCACGTGCGAAGCATACATCCAAGACCCTCCGAGTCCTTGCAGAAAACTAATGGAACTTATTTTGCCATGGAGAGAGAATGATTGGCAATTGCAGGGAAGGCTTGTGTATCTGAATAAAAAGAAATGTGAGCATTTGCCTGGCTGGATTATCTCTGCAGAGGAAAGCTTCCATGCAAGCATGCGTGCTTCAGCGGCGGCAGAGTTTTGTGCGGCTGTAAAACAAGCCCAGTTTCTTGTGGAAGAGTGTTCTCACAGTGAGTGGCTTTTGAAAGCTGTGGAGCTGTGGGAATGCACTGAGCATTTTGTTGAAGTCCTTCTGGATTTGTGCTGGGCGGCTTATGTTACGAGCCTGGGAGTTGGGAACATAGAGCAATCAGAGAAATGGATGAGTGATGTAGACGAGTTGCTAAATTCTCGCAGCGAACGGAATGATATGGCGAGGTTATTGTACGAAAACTACAACGAGATTGACAGGATTGATTTGGATGAAATGGTGTGCGCAAAGTTGATGGACAATGCCGTGAAAGTAGACGGTGCAGAACATCAACTAGCCCACTTATTGCAAGATCGTCTGAAGCAGCAGAATTCGTGGCAGCCACCATTCTTGAAGCGACACAAGTTTAATATCTACAGCCGTTTCGTGGTTCCATCACGGAGCTCAAGTAAAACAGGGGCGGACGGGGCCATATTGAAGTTCGCATGGGTGTATGAGAAGGAGTTCGCTGTGAAGATGCGTCATCCAAAAGCGCAGAGTGACAAAACATTCAAGAGGGAATTCGACATTCTAGACAAGTATCGTAGTCCTTTCATAGTTGGGGTGGTGGGATACTGGGAAGTGGAGGCGAAGTCGCCGTTGAAGGTTTGGACACACTCAGTGTATCATCCGTTTCTTCTGATGGAAAACTTGGAATGCGATTTGAAGTACCTCATAGACAAATGCAAAAGCTCAAGGGAGGGAATCCTGAGAGAAGGGTTCTCGGTGCTGGAGACAATCCATCTGATGCTTCCGATAGCCAAGGCCCTGCGGTTTCTGCATGGAAAGGATGTAGCCCATAGAGACGTGAAGCCACAGAATATCATGTGCAAAAATATGAGTGTGCCGGGGGATCCTGAAGATGGTATTGTGAAAGAAGACACGATTGTGAAGCTGATTGACTTCGGTGAGGCAAGGGAGAATGTGTCGGATCCCTCTCGTGACGAATCATGGGGATGTGCTGGCACTTCGGGGTACATGGACCCTAAGATGTGGGAGCCAGTCGCTATGGGATACACTCTGTTCATGGGCGACGTGTTTAGTTTTGCGATAGTATGTGCAGAACTTTTGACATGCAGATCTCCGTTGGTTGAAGCATGGGCGCGGAAAGCGCAAGCGAAGCTGAAAGACGGCGCGAGACCGCCACTACCAAGTAGTTTACCAAACTATGTACGGTTCATCGTGGAGAGCTGCTGGTGTGCAGATCCTTTGAAGCGGCCGGATTTCAAAGCCATATGCTTGATGCTTCAACATGCTAAAGTTTTGCTTCTAGACATGCAATTTGTGGACGAACTAGACGAAATCTTTTCTTACGAGGATGCAACTGGCTGTATTCAGAAAATTCAGCTGTAATTCTGACAGAGTCTGAATTTTCTTTTGTAATGGTTGCGTAGTTGCAATTAAACCCCGAGTTGCGAGTGTAGAATGTGATCCTGGTGTTGAAACAAATCTTGAATATGCGGGTACTTTACATCTTATTAGCGGTTGATGTACCGATTTCACTGTTTTGATAAAACTGGGCAGTCATCAGACATGGCCGTTAGATTTGGAAATGGTTAGAAATGGCTATAAAATTCATAAGTTTATAGCTTAGAAACACTTGAGCCCTGCTTTGATTTCAAAATTTCAACCATCAAAGTATCAATGCTTTTGATCATGAATTGATAAGAAACTAACATAAAGTAAGATTTCATGCAAAGAGGTTCAAAATTTTCAATGAAAATTTCAGTGTAGCTTCCAAAAACTACACTCTACATGTTGCACTTCGTTTCATGTCATTCCGATAAGTATTGCAAAAGTTACAAGCATTTGAAGTTTTTGAAGCGAGATCAGGCAGGAAGAATTTTTTTATTTTTTACTCTTTTTTAACAAAAAAAAATTTGATTCATGATTGGTTGATCTTTATCTACAAATGAAGCTTTAAATCTACCATTTTGAGCAATGGGATAAAAGTTATGAGGTGATCTATTTTTTGGGCAGTTTGGACAAAAAAAACTTTGAAGCTCATTTCTAAACTCAAATTTCAATATTTTTTAATGAAATAAAAGGCATTAGGTGAAGATTTCCAAGTACAACATTCTCACCATTAAGATTGACATTTTACAATTCCATGTCAAACTTATTATGATTTTCTTTTTCCTTTCACTTTGTGCCCACTTCTAGTAATTGTTTTATGAAAAATTAATATGAGCTTTTTTCTTACAAGATTTTATATTTGAAGACTTAACTCAATTGTTAACATGGCCTTGCCATTCAATCAATTTCTAACCCATTTAAGAAAAAGATTAATTTCTAAAGTTCAAATTTGTCACCAGATTGAACTACAAAAATCTTCTTTTGCAACTTTGATCCTTATAATCTAAGAATCTAATGGTCATTTTGCTCTCAAATTTTGTGCACATTTTGCTCTAAAATTCAAATTGGGTATTAGATCTTACGGTTAAATGATGAAAAATATAAAAAAACATATGATCTCTTCTGCAACTTCCAAATGCTGCGTTTTTGATGGTTTTTTGTGAGAATACGGTCAAGAAATTTTAGGGATTAACCTCTGAATGTCTAGAGATTTTGGGCAATAACTAAATTTATCAAGAAATGAGGCTTCTTTAACTTTTTTGAGCTTCAACTCTCAAGAACATATTGGTATGTAAGTCATCTTTATTAGAAGACATCTGAATGGTTGAATTTGCAATAAAATGCTTAGATATATTTCAAATGAATGTACAAGAGAGAAATTTTGAAAATTCACTTAAATTACAATTTTAATACTCTCATCTTGTAATTCATTATGATTAGTTGAAATCATTATACTTCAATAGTGGTGAAGTTGTTTACATAAGTTTTATTATGGTTCAATAGAGGTATCTTGAGATCTCTTTGTAAGCAATCAAAATATAATTTTATAGGTTGAAATATTGTATATTATGCAGAAGATGATTTAATATTGTATGCTATGCACTTTTAGCCAATCAATCCCAACATTCATTTTTTGGTTGATGTACAGTATATATAGAATTAAACTCTATTTTTTCATGTGTCATTGTACTTTTTGTAGTGTTGATTTTACTATAGATTTTATAGGAAGTTAGCTTCATGTATGTGTGAACTAATTAGAATGGGGATGATTTCATATTGCAGTGATTCATCAAATGAAATATTTCTAAGATCTTAGATCAAAAGTGCTCTTGAAAAATCAAGTCATAAAATTAAGCAACCCAAAATCTCCAAAAATTCACTACACTTCACTCAACCTATCATAGCAATTTTAATCCACGGATTGTCAAAACCTTATTTGTAATCAAATCACAAAGAAATTTGATAATTAGTTTCAAATTTTATACAAAAATATTGGTAATTGCAATCATAGATCTAACCGTATGGATAAAATCTAAAATTCACAATGTACAACTTTTATTTATGCATCAAGTTTAAAACATCCCTCTTAGTTGCATTTTATAATGCATCTTTGCAATTCTCCAAATTTGGAGTGTTGTGGGCATAGATGTCATAAAAAAAGTCATTTGTATGTTAGCCTCAACGAATGGATTTAGTGCACATTTTATAGCTCAAAATTTTGTAATCTTTTTGGTCGAAATAGATGTTCATCTGACATGAATGGATCTAGTAAATTCAATTTTTTCCTAATCTAACTTCATTTACGTAAAGGTAACTACCTGAGAAACTCATGTAAAGAAAACCATACTGCAAAAATCTTCTACAATGATTATGTACATCATCCAAAATTTACATGGTTAGTTGAGGATTAAAGAATAACTCTAATATGAATCTCCATATAACACTTCATGTAAAGATTGTATGGTGAGATTCAAATGAGGCACCAATTTTTTTTATTATAAAACTTGAAACCTAAAATTCAAAGTTCTTTCTAAATTTGATTACAAAATAAATAATTAACATTTTTTTGAATAAACTTTTTTGGAATGAATTTGAAACGAGATACTCTTGACATGGTCACATGGTGATATAATGAATTTTATGTTTTCTTTATCTATGACCTCATTTTTGCAAGGTCACATTTGAACTAGAGTCAATTCAATGTCATTTGGCTTAGTAAAAACTACATATACTTCAATCTTTGTAATTTTAGAGAAGTGTGTACTATAGTAACACCGAATCCAATCATTGGATAGGATAACAATGTAATGAAGTATCTCCAAAATTTGTTCTGTGGTGAACAAATCATAAAATGGGTCGGTTGGACCTTTCGAGGTTAACATGACAAAATAGAGATGTCAAACCTTTTAAGATGGTCTTGGTTTTTGATTGTTTATTTTTCAACACTTTTAATAAGACAATTATGTTGTCATTTAACTAAATTATGTGACAAGAGATTAGTTGAACTTTGGTCAATCAATGAGAAATCATCGAGGATTTAATAAATATTTAATGTCTTGAAAAGGGTTATATAATGATTCAAACCAAAAACCCAAGTGTCTTTAAGGGTTGCTTCACAGAGAGAGAGGGAGAGAGAGAGAGAGGAAATTTGGCTCGAAGGGCTAGCGTGAATAAAGGGTTCGTTGGGGGAAGTGCTACCAGCTTGATCATTTAGTATTTGGTGTATATATATATAGATGTGGAAATAAATATATATGTATATAAATGTATTTACATATATATATATATATATATATATATATATATATATATATATATATATATATATATATATATATATATATATATATATATATATATATGTATGTACGTATATATGTATGAGATATGTAAGGGCAATTGTATGGATTGAGCGAGATTGATGCCTCACTGTATGATTGTATGTATGTATAAGTTTTGGTGGGTCGTAAGGGATGAAGGAGTTGGTTACGTATTGTTGAGCTGTACATTAGCTTATTCTAAGTGGGGAGTGTGGGTAGGGTTTGTTTGTTTTCTATTCGGCGTTTGGTAAGGATGATGTGTTGAAGGCATTTAATAGCATAATTGGTGTATATGGCTTTTGGGGCTATGTTGATTAGTCCACTATGGATTGTAAAGTGGTGTTGGTTAGTGAGGGTATGTTTGATGTTGGTATAGATAGAACCTTGAGCTCCTGCCATGAGGACTACGAGGAGGGAAACTTTTCAACCTTTGTTGATTATTGTCGTAGCACGTGGTACCGGATACTCCCCTAGAGCGCACTTTTTCGTATTAAGAATGCTCGTAAAGGTGATTTCCGGGTTATCGTTCCGCGGAGACTATGAAGTGGGAAGTTTCCGGAAACTGACCCGGATTGGTGACTACTCTCTTCCGGTCACCAATTAACTCCCTTTTTCAGTACTAAAACCGGATCTTTCCTACTGACTGATCCGATTATGACTAGATTCGGTTCCTGTCCGGGTTAGAAGCTTAACCAACCCTACTCCACCCGGTCTAACCTAAATACTAAATCCGGTTTCCCCTTAACCTCTGTTTTCCCTCAGAGGGTTCTCTATTTGCATTTTTAAGGATGTTGGATTCAAAGTCACACCCTCCCCTATTGATTTCCGTGACAGGGGATTCACCACTTCCCGGTTCTCCAAACTCAACTCCCTAGTCCGGGTACTTTCCGGATTGCTCTTCAACTATGGACTTATCTCAAACCCACAGCCGGTCACACAAGCGCAACCCGGTTTCCCCCTTCTCTCCAAAATACTACAACGACTTGCTAACCGGAATGGACAGTATTCAGGGTGTCCGGAAGAGATTGAATTCCTCACAACCCGTTTTACTCTAGCTTCTCCGTACCCTACAATTGCAAGATCTACCCGGATGCTGGCACCTCTACCGAACTACCCGTCCAGGAGTTCTGAGAGAACCGAAGTACCTCCTCTTGCTCACTCAGCCACTAACTCGGATTATCTCTTGCAACCGGACACGGAAAACCCTACATTCAAACGATCCTAACTCTTCCAAATCTTCTACCCGGTCTCTTAACTTACTCTACACCAGAGCCCGGCTAATCCATCCGGTTACGAAGGGACTAATTGCGCCACTGTTCCGGGCAATAACACAAGCAAACACACATATGCACACACACACACACACAAAGTTTGTGAAAGGAATATGCGCTTCTACTCATTTACACGGAACAATGATACACAAAAGACCCAAGGAATGAAGAACATTCCTTGATAAGAAGCCAACCCCAAACGCCCGGATCCGGGAAATCCTCAGATCCTACATTCCCGGGATCCGGAAATCCGGGCAGCTTTCTCCACGGTTCAATTCCTATCCTAAGCCGCCACTATCATAAAAACCCTAAAAGTTTATACACCAAAAAGTCTCCTAATCTACCTACTCAAAAAGTCCTACTTCTAAGTGGCCGGATCCACTAAGTCCGGACCACTAATCCCGGACCCCCGGTGGTCCCGGGCAACTGCTCGTCCTCCATTGGCTGCCCTTCCAGTTCTTACGCGCTCCCCACCACAATCGGATCAGCCGGCCGATCCCCTCGCACTCCGTGCTCCGCTTGCTGCTCCGCGGTTGGCTCGTCCACTTGCGCGCCTCCCGGTTGGCTGCCCGGGTGACCTCGTGGCCCACCCTCTTGCCTTTCCTCTCTGCCCGGTTGGACTCCCATCGCTTCCCTGCCTTCTTTCAGATTCCAGACCTCCTCTGGGCTCACTCTTCCGGGTTTGACCATGTGGATCGGCTCGATATCGATCACGGGCCGGGAGGTATGCTCCTGCGTTGAGCTCCCCATCCTCATCAGCCGGTCAATCTCCCCCGCCTGAGGCGCCTCTGCAGACATATAGAACACACCCTGCAACCCATCCCCGAAACCTACCGGCTGACCCCAGTTGGTGGTCTCCTCCTCATCCGGTTCCGAGGCACAGGGACTCTCCCTCGTCATCTACTCCGCCAACTACCGAAACTCCACCAGAAAGGCCTCCACCCTGTCTGAGTACTCTCGGACCACGTTCTTCATCGAGGCTGCTCCCTCCAATCCTGGCTAGCCCACCTTCTAATCATACAACCGGGCCTTCATCTGCACCTCCCCTCTCGGTTGAAACAACTGTACCA
Organism: Pohlia nutans; assembly: GCA_022496805.1. Taxonomy (NCBI): domain Eukaryota; kingdom Viridiplantae; phylum Streptophyta; class Bryopsida; order Bryales; family Mniaceae; genus Pohlia; species Pohlia nutans. Next base: position 10,435,307 of record CM040095.1, on the reverse strand, counting down.
TCTTGGTGATGCACTGCCGGCTGGTCTCCCCCACGCACCGGATGGTCTCCTCTTGTCCCCGGATATCTGTTCCTTCGTCCGGATGTGAGCCTCTATCTTCTCGATGTAGTCCGACTTCCGGCGCTGCTCCTCCTGTTGCCCCAGCACGAGGACGGCCCAAGGTTGTCACTTTGGACGGTGAAGATGGTGGTACAAGGATTGACACCGTGCATGAGGGCGAGACCTATTGTGCACGAAAGAATAACTACTCCAATTGCGTTCGCATGATGACGATGACACGGTTTGGGCTAGGATTCTCCGTGCTATTGGTGCGATGAGCTTTCCGCATGCCCCTTCAAAATCCCACCATGCATGAGGCGAACACTTCTGTTGTTTCGGATCCAACATATTGTGGAATGGCGGTTCCTTGTGACGGAATGCCAAAAACTCTAGCACCACATCTGGATATGTTTCTGGAGAACATAATTTCCCAAGCACACGCTTGCATGCTGTGATGGCATCTAAATCGTCTGCGAGTTCCTTATCGTGTAGCAAATACGGATTCAAAAGTGCACCCGCATCGTGTAAATCCGTTCTGACCAATGCCCATCGGTCGCGGAAGTGCTTCTCCACATCAATGCTTTCTCCACCGTCCAATGGAAAGAACTCATCCTTCACCCTTTCAATGTGTTTCTCCACATTGTGAAAGATGTGTCGAATTTTGCCCATACCAGGTTCCCCACTGTCAAAATCCCGCAGTGCATACATCAACGGTGCAACCACCTCCTGAAAGTTAGTGCATCTTTGCCAAAAGTGATCATCCAGTATATACCTTCTTACATCTCGAGAGATAGTGCGCGCTTTGATCCCCCCCGCTTGTCTCGGAGTGTGACGACATAGGACGTCCACTGTTCGTCCACAACTGACTGCTCTAAGGCCTGTCTGACCTCGAGTAATCGATCCACCATCATGAAATTTGATCCAAAGCTAGTTTTCCCTGCCAATACTAGGCTGAACTTCTTCTCGTGCTTTCGAAATACTGCAAGAGGCATGTGTCTCTTCTTTATAAACGTCACGATCGTCCGGGCCTTCTTCAACACTTGAGCTATCTAGTGTGCCTTCGCGATGTCCCCCAATAACAGGTTCATTGCATGAACAGCACATCCTTGGAAGTATATGTGGTCATATTTGTTCGTCACGAGATCCGCTGCTGCCTTCATGACTGATGCGTTGTCCGTTGCAATTTGCACCACGTTCTGCGATCCAACGTGTTAAGGGGGTTTTCTAGGAACCGACCTTAAACGAATGAGACTACTCCGCACAAGACTATTCGAGACTATTCTAGATTAGTTACTAGAGATTGAGAGGAGTAGTAAGAGGTTTCTACAAAGGGGAACGTATTGTCGCCTAGGAAGAAGCACCAGTATGCTAGAGAGTCGGCTCCTGCATACCCACAGACTACTGCAACTAACCAAGGTACAACCACAAAGAGCAATACAAGAGCAGGAAACAGCAGTAGTCTAGCAGCAGTAGTCTAACATACTAGTGCGCACAAGAAGAGTAAAGACAAGAACGAAGTACAACGGAGGCTGCCAAGAAGATGTACAAATGGTATAGCAACAACTCTCTCGAAGAGAGTGAAGGTACATATAGGAGACTAGTCTGACAGTGTGTCAGACTGGTCGACCGGAAAAGTCGGGTCGACCAGTCTGTACCAGCGTATACTGCCACGTGTCTCCTGCTGGGTCTATTCCTGCCGGGTATAGACTAGCCTACTCTTAGCCTAAGGGAATATCAACTAATATTCGGTTAACACAACGCCTTCAATGAACTTCTCTATGATGGTCGCTTGGTACGTTGCTGTCTTCGAATGTCCCGAAGTGTCTACCGATCCAAGAAAGTGTTCTCCTACCGCAGACACTATCATGCAATTGAATAATGGTTGGTTTGTGCACGAGCTCCATCCATCAAATGTCAACGTGGCTCCAAACTTGCGAATGCTATCTGCCATTTTACCTTCCAAGACCACCCCTAGCTCATTCTTGGCCTGCATCAAGAGTTTCTTCCGTAAGTCATTGTAAGAGGGTGGTGTGTATGGTCCCCGAAAAGCAGAAGTCCCCCGTACGGCCTCTTTGAAAGTTGAATTCCGTGCTATCGCAAAAGGGATATTCGCCTCGTAAAAGAACCTTGCCCACATCTTGTCTAACTCCCTTCGTTTGTCTTCCTGAAAACCCTCTGGTATTCCTGCTTGTCGCAATGGACGGGCGGCCCTGCCAGCTGCACTGTCACGTTCCGTGGATGGTGGTCTGCTCGCGGTAGTTTCATTTGTATTAGAACCTGACCTCTGATTTGGAATCTCTTGTGGTCCATCGCGTGACTCTCGATCTAGCGATTGCGGTGTGCAAAGCTCCATCATGTCCATACTTCCCGCTCTCGGAGTGTGACATTCATCGGATAGATCTGGATTTGGACGCTTAGGAGGATCTCCTCTGCAATTAAGAAAGAGCCCTTTAATCTGCGGTGTGAGTCTCTTGCATATACCGACGCCAGTGTCACGGTTTCCTGATGCGTTCCGGTATCCAAGGTGACTCAACATCCTCGCCGCCTTCCTTGCAAAAAGTGCTGCACATAGTAAGCACTTCACTTTTTCGGGGGCTATATCCACATACCAATCTTCTCAATCGCTGGGCATCTTGAAAGGTTCAAGCGGGTTTAGGTTCCGCTACCCAATAGTTTTAAGTGACGGCGTGCAGTACCTCGTGATCGCGCAACGAAAAAATGTATCCTGTATGTAAAATACAGTAGTTGTCAAATTCCGAACGGAATTTGACAACCGCGCTTTCAAACTCGGTAATGGTCAAGCAAGGGATACCAAAAGGTTGCCCGCAGCCCTTGACAACTGGTGAGTTCGAATGAACTCACCAAAACAAAACCTTCATGCTTTATAGTACCATCTGCCGAACTAGCCGTTGGACAGCCTGGCTGGTCCGTTCTGCCGTCCGCTGTGCCGTCCGATATGCCGTCCGATCGATTCGGGCTGGACCGGACGCGCTGGATCGGACGGCCTGGATCGGACGGCAGAATCGGACGGCAAGATCGGACGCGATGCATCGGACGCACCAAGACAGCGGACGCCTTAGGGTTTTGCTTTAGGGTTTACGGTCCGCCGCCGCCACCCCATCGGACGGGTAGCACGCTCCGGACGACGATGATCGGACGGGCAGCACGCTCCGGACGACAGATCGGACGGCAGGCCCGGTTCGGACGGGCGGACGGGCTGGTTCGGGCGGACGGCAGTATAGAAGGCCCGTTCGGCCCTATTTCCTCTCACTTCTCACTCCTAAATCAGGTTGCTGGCAATTCCCTTTGTGGACTTCCTGGCCTTATTTACTACAGGGGTGAGAGGTCATATTCTTATTGTGACCAATCACCGGTTGGTCACAATAAGCATCTTACACACTTTATTCATATCTTCGCGGTATTTTCACACGGACGGGTCACTCACATTATCGCGGTTTTCTTACACAGACGGTTCTTACACATTTTCGCGGGGTTTTTACGCAAACGGTTGATTCACATTATCGCGGGATTACCTCACGGTTTAGGGTACACAATCGATTCACCTCGTCGCGGCATTCTGTCTCGGTAATTGCACACGGTGCATTCACACATCGCTAAGCAATGGCCGATGACCAACGTGAGGGTCACGTTCCGAATGCTAATGCTGGGCCTAGGAGGAACAAGCCTAAGGGGGCCCCGCATGCGATTGATTACGCCGTATTGGACGACCCAACTATTCTAGCCGCACCACGATGGGAAGAAATTAAGGACGAATATTGGTCTGCCACGGATTGAAGAAATTATGTCAAACTGTCCCACATTGGTAAACTGTGGCCGAGGGATCAATTACCATTGATGGCAAAAACCTTTACTGCCAAACCAAACTTGTGCAAAGATGATCATTTCCTTCACCAAGCGGAAGAGGTATGGAGGGCATTGTTTGGAGGTCGTTCGAAGTCAAAGGGAACATTCAACTACAACACACTGGCAATGGTCTATGTGGAATTAAGGTTGGAGCGCAGGTGGATTGGAGTACATACCCTGCAATTAAATCGATGCCAATTCAGTTGGCAGACGGGCAGGGAGATATTCCTGATTTGTATGATCCAGCATCTACAAGCACAAAAGAGATGTTGGTCTCTTTAAAGAAAACGGGCACGTCGACTACAAGCAGCTCAGGTCAAGACACTCGAGTGGAAGTCAAACCAAAGACCGCTAAATTACCAGTACTGCCTATGGCCGCTTTGGACAATTTGGATGCAAGTGTGGAAACCGAAGTCAATGCTGAACGGGAGGAAATAGAAGTCAAAGTTGAATGGGACTTAGAAGACAAAGTCGAAGATATTGCAACTTCTCCGTCTCGATCGGTACCGTGCAAAGAGGGCGAGGAACTGTTGCCGCATAACCCATCCACGCTAATTCAGGCAACTACGGAATCAAAGGGGAAACAGAAGTTGAGGTCCGATACAATTACCACGGAGGACCGCCAAGAAAAGTATAACTTTGGAACGGACTGGGCGGTTCGGGTGGAAAAGGACGGTCCAAGCAATCCAAGTTCCTCGACTCCGAGCGAGAAACGCGCATGTCCGGATGACACGGATACACTAATTCGGGATCCAAATGGACGTTGGGGAAATTGCGGGACTTGTGAGGCAAAGAGAATGCCTATTGAGGATCTAATGATTTCGTACGGGCAGTTGGCGGAGAAAGTTCCCAAGGTGGGTGAAATTGCAGAAGCAGAGCAGTGGGAACTGTCCGACGAGTTCCCCGACTTGGAAAGTGATCTAGGTTCATTGAAACTTCTTTCGAAGAACGTGTACGTGAACTTGGTAAAAGCCATGGACGTAACAACTTTCCTTCGTACAATCGCACCACAGCTCGCTAGAGATGTCCAATCAATTGAGAAAAAATTGGGCCGTTGGGGGCCAGTCATCGAAAAGGCGAAGCGTGTTGATGAGCTCACGAAGAGACTAAAAGAAACAACGGAATGTGCAAGGGGATTTGAGCGCTTGGCAAGAGAAACCATAAAGCAACTGTAGTCGACCATCATAAAGAACCATTTGAAGACTCTGCATCTCCAGATGATGAATTGGCAGTTGATAGAAGAAGTAGAGAAGCTGCGAGAAGAAACTACAAAGAAAGAAGCATTACCTCAAGAATCTCACGTCCCTTCGGAGCAGCTCGCTATTCCGTTGAATGCCAACACTTCGAACGCAGCAGTACTTGAAGAAACTCTTGCCCCATCGGACCAGTTGTCTCTTCCATTGGATGCGCAGGTTTTGGACGGAGTAGTACTTGAAGAAACTCTTTCCCCATCAGACCAATTGTCTCTTCCATTTGATGCCCATACTTCGGATGAGACAGTGGTTGAAGATACTCTCGCTCCATCGCACCAGTTGTCCTTTCTTTTGGATGTCCAAACTTCAGACGAAACATTGGTTAAAGATATTGTACCGCCATCGGAGCAGTTGCCCCTTCCTTTGGATGCCCAAACCTCCGACGGTGACCTCCACAATGAACAGAATCCTTCGAATTCGCTAGAGCGGCCAGGTGTAGCGGAGGTATTCGTGGCGGTTGATAGGATGTAGGAAGAACCTTGGAAAAGGCCACCAACCGAAGCCGGTGAAGCCAGTAACCGTGAGATCGAGACGTTGAGACAACGATTGCATCAAGCAGAGATTGACAGGGATATAGCGAGGTGTGAATTACTGGAAAAGTGACAAGGAGATGCCCATACCACCTCGTGAGCAAAGCCTGCCTTGGTTGAGTTATGTCCACCAATTAAAGGATGTGGATGAATTGGTCGCGCGTGAGTTGTATTTGATGTTCCAGTACGAGGAGAAAAAAAGTGGGAATCTCTCTTGTATGCTAGGAAGTTTGAGGAGGGTGCAAGAATTATTTGATCGACAAGCCGCGCTGCCTGGAGCACGTACAATGACTACGTTTACCATGTGGGGTGATGTTGACGTGATGATGACACGGGCACATGGGATTTGTGGTTCTCTGGAAACAAACAACATGGATTGGGCTTCGGCGATCGAAGAAGGGTGGATGCCATATAACGTGTTTTCCTCGCATTTGTTGGAGAAGGAGAAGACGGTGGTTCATACATGTAATCCAGCTCCCGACTTTCTGAAAGAGACATGTTGCTTGTGTCAATATGGGTTTGGTCCAGAAGGAGCGATCCAATTGGGACAATGTCAGCATACCTTTCATATTAAGTGCGTTGCGGAACATTGCTTACGACGCTCTTGGTGTCCCCTGTGCAATGCTCCTATACATGTCAGATTCTACGAAATGATGGGCCTTCGCGCCTTTATGCCATCTGGTCATGAATACAACCAGTGGAACCTTCCTCTGGACCAAAAACCGAAGAAGTTTCTAAATTACAAAAACTGGGATCAACCATTGGTATGAGATGTTAACTTCAACTGCCATGACTTGTACCATTTGCACGCAGAAGGGTCTGAGGTAGAAGATTTTATGGACAAGGACGAACTTTTCTGGATGACCCGAGATTACGAGATCGAAGTGCGAGCACGTGCAATTGTGAACGAGGCGGACCGGGAGGTGTTTTGCCGCAACTTTGGGGGACATTGGAGCGTACATCACAAAAAGTTCTTCCGATTCCCAAAGAATGAAGTAAAAAAGAGAGATGATAACACGTGGTACGAGGCGTCCGGTCCCGTCTTAGGAGAACAACACGGAACGTATGACCGTACGTTGATTGGCAGAGCTCTGGTCCTTTCAAAGTTGGAGGAGGTGGCTAGGCTTCGTGCCACAACGACCGAGGACATGTTCATTGATGAGGAGAATTCCTATGCGGATGTTGCAGGTGCATTTGATAGGAGGATCAATAACATCATCGAAATGTGGCGACGTCATATGTTGACATCGAACTGGTCAACGACATTTGGGGAAACTGAGCAAACTGTAACTCTTGTTGTCGGTCGTGTGGAGAAGTACATGGAGGTTTTTAAGGCAAGAGAGGTGGATATGGATCGTTCTCGCAAGGGGAAACGAAAGGCCGACGAGGATGACAATTGGGAACCATCTCAAGACAACGTTGAAAAGAAGCTTGCAATAGATTCAGAGGTTGAGGCAGGCGGTACAATCACTCATGACAGTCAGCGTAGACGTACTCGTTCGATGAATATTGATATTGCATGACTGTTTTTTAGCCATTTGGCTACTATATGAATATATATAACTCTATTCACGTTTCCATTCTTGTTGACTTCCATGTAGAATACTTTTTCCACACTCGGTTTTCTTTCACTTCTCTATTTATACTTTTTACAAAACTCATAATAAAAGAGAATTCGCATGATAATTTTTTCATTTCAAGGACTCCCACAAATGCAATTTATTTTTTATCGTGTTATAATTTGAAAAAAGAAACTGGGACAACACTGTAGGCATTTAGACGTTTACCTAGTCAAAGTAGCTGATCAGAAGACGTAATGAAGGAAGGACTCTTCCTCCAAGTCAATTTTTATTTTTCCACTGCCGCCGTCCGATGCCTGCCGTCCGCTTCTGGCCGTCCACTGCTCGCCGTCCGCTCCGGGGCCCAAAATGCCGTCCGCTTGACGGTGTCCGATCCGTCGTCCGATACAGCCGTCCGATTCGTCCGTTCGGACCGCCGATAGTCAGATTTCATGACGTTGTTCAACTCAACTACTTCCCAGAACGGATTAAATGCCATGACGAATCCAATGATCGTGATTAAGTGAGCCAAAGACTCCTATTAACCCCTAAACGTTCGAACCCTTTTCAGATTTGGCCGTTTTTCAGAAATGCATTATAAAATGCAACTAAGAGGGATATTTTCAACTGGATGAATGAATAAAAGTTGTACATCATGAATGTTAGATTCTATCCATACGGTTGGATTTGCAATGGCTATCACCAATTTTTGTGTATTAATTTTCAAACTTCAAATTTAGAGCTCTTTTGGAATATGATTACGAATAAGATATTGGCAATCTAATAATGAAATTTTTGTGATGGGTTGAAATGTAATGCTTTAAGTGTAGTGATTTTTGGAGATTTTTGGGTTACTTAATTTCAGTACTTCACTTTCTCAAGAGCACTTTGAGACTAAAATCTTCGAAATTTTGGGTGCAACACTACAACATGACATGAGGCATAAAAATTTCACAAATCATCCCCTCTCTAATCGGATCACACATGCACAAAGCTAACTTCCCATAAAAGTTTAAGTAAAAGATCCACACTGCAAAAAGTGCATGATGGATGAACGGAGTTCAAATCCGTACATCATGCAAATTATGCATGATTGGGCCGTTAGGGGTTAACCCTTTGAGGACAACGCAACATGTTGGTATGGTGAAATTGATCACAGGATTTGCATATTTGAAATATCACATTGGGTGATTTATAATTTTGCATTCCTAGTCATTAGCAATATGAAGGTATAATAAAAGTTTCAACATGATTGGAAGATATTTTGAATATTTACAAATTTTATTATGTAAACACGACAAAATTTCAAAATAAATATACTTTTGTCAAATTTAATATCAAGTTTTTTATTTAAGGTAGATAAAAGTTACATTTACATGTAGTAAAGGTATGAAAGCAAAAGATATAAAAGAGTCCTATGATTCGAGCATTATTAGAAAGCCCTTTGTATTTAGGACACTCCAATTTCAAATTTCTCAACGTTGGAATAACTTCAATAGATTTTCTACTTTCCAATCCCAACGGTCAAAAGATGTATCATAACTTAACTTAAACTTCTAACGAAAACTCCAACTACATAAAAGCTAAAACGCTAGATTTTAAGGACGTTGGACCAACAATCAAGTATAATATGGTTGATTGGGCACTTAGGTTACACATATGAATTTTAGATTCAATCCATACTTTAAGATCAACGGTTATGAATACCAATTTAGTTGTATGAATATAAAATGACTTGGGATTCAAAAAGAAGTGAATTTCAATAGTTGAGATCATATATGAATAGTCACTAAGTGAAGTCATTTTAACAAATGTTGCCACACAACAATATAACATGCATCACTTCTTGTTAGAAGTCCCAAAATGTAAATCCTCCAACCTTTTACACAATAAACAATAACATGGCACCAAGATCGTTCCATTTTGGAACTATTTCATTTTTGCTGATAACAAATTTCAGAGGATATTACGGGCTCCATTATTCAAAGAAGATGATTCATACATTCGCACATGCGTACACAATATATTTATATTCTGTTCATATAAATTTATGTATACATAAAAATACATGTGCATATATACGTATATATATATATATATATATATATGGATGTGTCGACCATTTATAGATGTACATATTAATATAAACCCTAAACATGCATGCACATACGCATACAATAAGTTTTATTTATATGTATGTAAATATAAAGGTACATACATGTGTATTCAATATGTTCAACTATAATTTAATTTCATATATACTATTCATATGAACATGCATACAATAGGTTCAAATCTAATTTAATTTCGAGTTTTCCCCTCTAACTAGGTTTGTAAAATATAAATTGTTACATATATTGTGTGATAATTTGTTTATGAAAATTGACGTGGTCTTTCCCTCTTAAATTATGTTTGTGAATTCATTGAATGAAGTCACTCTAGTAGGTTCGAAGTAATGTATGCATAAAAAATTGCTAACTCTTATGGAATTCAAATTGGAACGCAATGCTTCATTGTATTGCCTTTACATTTGAATATTTTGCCTATTTATTCAATTGGAAAGTAATTACAAGTCAAGTCATGAAATTGACCAAAAGTGAGAGGGAGAATGAACAAAGGAAGAAAGGGAGAAGGGTAAGGTGGGGGGGAGGGGGCGGAGTTAGTTAACAATGGAGAGGTAAGAGACATCATGAAAGAGGTGGTCCGGACCGCTCTCCTAGAAGTGAAGCACTACAAGAATTCAATGTGAAGGACATTAAATGTTGGAACATTCTTTGACCGTACTCAAAATAGTCCTCGAAGTCCGCGAGGATTTTTGAAGTGCGTGTAGACCCAAGGAGTTGGGCTGGAGGAGGAGGAAGGGAGAGCAATGAAACACCAAAACTCAATACTTTGGAGAACCCCCTGGGCTGCTCGCGCACGCCGTCCGATGCCTGTCGTCCAATTCCTGCCGTCCGATCCGACGTCCTCTCTGCCGTCCGATCAGGCGTCCGGTCTGTCGTCCGATCCGAGGGTTTCGTCCGATGGATCCTGTCCGTCCGATCAGCGCGGTCCATTTCATTCAATTCGTCCGATCTTGTCCTCTAAAACCGCCGTCCGAGGTGCTTCTGCAGATGACCCTTAACCCCTAAAGGACCATATTATGCTTGTATTTTTGTCAAACGCCCCAAGAATCAAGTGTTTTAACTTTATTGTAGTTGGTGATTTCATTAGATGTTTAAGTTAAGTTATGATACATCTTTTCACCGTTGGGATTGGAGAATAGACTTCATTTGTAGATTTTCCACCGTCGAGAAATTAGAATTTTGAGTGTCCAAAATACAAAGGGATTTCTAAACATGCTCATATCATAGGTCTCTTTTAATTTCTTCATTTTCAATATTTTACTCCTTGTAAATATGACTTTTATGTACCTTAAATATAGTTTTTGATATTAAATTTGACAAAACTATATGTATTTTGAATTTTTCCCTTGTTTACATAATAAAAATTGTAAATATTCAAAATATTTTCGAATCATTTTGAAAATTTTGCTATACCTTCATAATTTTAATGACTCTCTATGAAAAATCATAAATCATACAATTTGATATTTCAAGTATGCAAATTATAGTGCTTTGACTTTATCAAAAGAGGTGAGGACCTTTAGCGGTTAACCCTTTGACGCTCGCCTTCATATTCTAAATATTGGATGGTTGCTCATGCGTACATCCATCACATACGGCGACTTCGTACAATAATTAAAATTTGTGATTGTCCATGGTCCATTAAAATATGAATTCCTTCAACTATTTAACCTGCATAATTTTAAAAAGTTCATTTTCTATTAGAAAATACATAACACTTTAGGACTAATTAGATACATACAAATTCGTGCGTGTGTAAACTTTAATTAAAAAAATAAACCAATCCAAAAGGTAGAATTTATATAAAAGTGTATATTGATTGTTGTGAAAGGCAACATTAAACCAACATTAACCCCAAAATGCCGAATCAACCATATTATGCTTGTTTTTTGATTAAACGCCCCAAAAATCAAGTGTTTTAACTTTATTGTAGTTGGTCTTATCATTAGATGTTTAAGTTAAGTTATGATACATCTTTTGACCGTTGGGATTGGAGAATAGACTTCATTTGAAGATATTTCACCGTCGTGAAAATTGAATTTTGAGTGTTCAAAATGCAAAGGGATTACTAAAGATGCTTCTATCATATGTCTCTATTAATTTCTTCACTTTCAGTCTTTTACTCCTTGTAAATATAACTTTTATGTACCTTAAATATAATTTTTGATATTAAATTTGACAAAACTATATTTATTTTGAATTTTTCCCTTCTTTACATAATAAAATTTGTAAATATTCAAAATATTTTCGAATCATGTTGAAAATTTTGCCATACCTTCATATTGTTAATGACTGTTTATGAAAAAATATAAATCATACAATGTGATATTTGAAGTATGCAAATTATAGTGCGTCGACTTTTAGAAAAGAGGTGAGGACCTTTAGGGGTTAAGATAGATAGAAGTAGTTTGATCGATCACAGGATTTCTCCGCCAATGCCTAACGTTTACAATTTCCTTGATAACAAATAAGATCCTATTTTGTGATTTTGTCCATAGCATATTATTCATCCAATCGCACATGTGTACACAATATATTTATATCGTGGATATGTAAATCTATATAAACATAGAAATACACGAGCATAAATATATACATATACACATATGTATGTATGGATATATGTATGTATGTATATGTAAATATGTGGGTGGATATTTGTATGTACATATACATGGAAGCACTTACGAATATACATGCACTACAAACATGTCTTCCACGATATTGCACCATCATGAAAATGGCATGCCACATGTGTTTTATATTACCAATTGGCATATATTATTATTCCAAGCTTACTAGAGATGATAATATGCCTTGCACGACGTTCTACCATCATGTATACTTGCATGCACATACGCACACACATACACGGTAACTTATGGAATTCGAAGTGGAATTCATATTTTGAATATTTCGCTTCTTTATTCAATTGGTAAGTAATTACAAGTCAAGTCATGAAATTGACCAAAAGTGGGAGGGAGAATGAACAAAGGAGGAAAGGGGGAAGGGCAAGGTGGGGGGGGGGGGGGGGGAGTTAGCTAACAATGGAGAGGTAAGAGCCATCATGAAAGAGGTGGTCCGGACCGCTCTCCTAGAAGTGAAGCACTACAAGAATTCAATGCGAAGGACATTAAATGTTGGAACATTCTTTGACTGTACTCAAAATAGTCCTCGAAGTCCGCGAGGATTCTTGAAGTGCGTGTAGACCCAAGGAGTTGGGCTGGAGGAGGAGGAAGGGAGAGCAATGAAACACCAAAACTCAATACTTTGGAGAACCCCCTGGGCTGCTCGCGCACGCCGTCCGATCCTGCCGTCCGATGCCTGCCGTCCGCACTGCCGTCCGATCCAGCGTCCGCTCCGCCGTCCGATGCGGCGTCCGCTCTGCCGTCCGATGGATCGAGCGCGCCTGTCCGTCCGATCAATCCGTCGGGCCGGCGTGGTCCGTCCGATATGGGACCCGGCGCGGGCCGTCCGATTTGGCCACGCGATCGTGCGCCCCTGCCCGTCCGATTCGAGGGTCGAAACGTACGCGCGGACAGCGGCCGACGGATGAGAATGTCCGCACGCACGCCGTCCGATGGATCTGGTATGGTCCGATCGAGGCCGTCCGATCGGGCAGGCGTCCGGTGTACGCTTCGTCCGCCCTAGGCGGACAGTATAAATGGCGGACGGCTTTCTTCGTCCGCTCAGAGAGGCGGTGGGCATGGTGAACGTCCGCGTGCACCTGCATCGACTCTGTCACGTGTTTTTTGAGTCACTGCGTCACGCTGTACGCACGTTTGACTTTATTTGAGGACGTCTGCACCACGTTGCGCTTCTACCTTCCACGCGGTTTCTTGGCGTTGCTTTGACTTCCCACGATGTCCCAGCGAAGCAGCGGTAGTAGGAGATCTTCACAAGGGACTCCTCAAGTTATAAACTGGGATCAAGTCGCTGACCCCAATTGTGTTGCGGAGCCGGGATGGGACACGGAGCCGGCGAGAACGTGGACTTTAAAAATATGCAAAGAGTACGTGAAGATGACGCATTTAGCGAAGATTTGGCCACGAGCTCAAATGCTAGTGTCTGGCCCTTGTTGGGAAGGCCCAACTAGGACGTGCCAAAGCAACCATTTTCGACAACGGTATTGGGAGGTGCACGATTTCGTTGGGTTGCCTAATTCCAAACCAACCATCATGAAATATGGCCTAATGTCAATGGTTTGGGCTGAGATTGTACTGCACAAGGATGTGGATTGGAGTACGGTGAATGGAAAAAACGTTGAACGTTTGAATCGTTCACAAAACTTTATTGCCACCAATTGGACTGGACTGAGTGATTGTGTGCCGCAATGGTCTAATCGTACAGCGCATGCGACAAACGATGATGTTCCTGATGACGACACCTCGCAATGGGAAGTACGTCCACGCAATACATATCAGGAACGCGACGTTGAGAACTATCCCGTGACGTTCGGAACTGCTCCTGAACGTGGCTATGAAAATTATCATGGAACTTCAGATCCAGTAGGCAGGGGATATCAGAGGGGAGCTAGCCATGGCTACGATGATAATGCATACGCGGTACACAATGATGAACGGGTTCCATATCCGGAGAGATACAGTACTCCACAAGCATATTCTCCCGAGAGGACCCTCAACGATTTTGGACATCATGGGTTTCAAAGCCATACTCCTATTTATTCTGGCCCCGGCGAAAGCTTAGGAAGCGGTGCACCCGTGAGTTTTGGTAGGGATATGTATAGTGCTGCAGCCGCCCCCGCTGACGGATATGCTTCTTGGCCATCGAGTCAGTACCATCGAGATGATGAGTATGAAAGAGATCTTCAAGAAGCAATAAGACGGAGCGAAGAAGAAGAGAATGAAAGGCGGCTGATAGAGCAACGCTTTTATGAGCAACAGTGGGACGCGGAATGTGGAACATTTCGGGGACATCCGCGATATTAGGCGGATTTAACAAGACTATCCATGCTCAAGTGGAAGTTGAAATCTAGCCTAGACCGTAGAATCCAATGTCTTCAATTTTGCTTTGTATAGACCCAGACATGTCCTTAGTTTGAATTTTGTTTGGATGCTACAAACTTTGGATATATTGTAGGCTGCTAGCGCTAATGCTCTAGGCTTATAAAGTATGTATGGCTCATTGTGTGAACATTATTGGCATAAATATTTATATATATATAAATATATAATCTAATCGCGAAGAGTGAACTGGTCATGAATACATAACGCACCGTTATTTCCATTAACAAGAGATCGAGTTCATGACTTACAAAAAGATATATAAATTGGTTTGGTGTCGCCTTGACTTTTATTGCAGACGTTACATACCTGATTGAAAACAATATGAGTTTAGTTCAAATGCAATGGAGGGGCTAGAAGCTTATCTTAGAACTTGGTTGTGCACAGCACAGTTGACTTTCCAAGAAGGACTCCCATCACATTCTCATTTCCTACTCCTTTTATAATTACCTTGTGCAAGGAAAACCTCCTTCACGAATGAAGTTATTCATGAAAAACATCTTATCTCACTATCTTGAGAAGTCCATGGCGGCGAACGAACCACCAAAAGTGCACTTTATTGAACCCCTCTTTATGTTAGGTCCTTGCTACACACTTTTCACTTGAATTAAGTGGCTTCCCGTATTTACTTTTGGCCGAGTACTTTCTTTGAACCGTCTTCATCATCGAACAACCTCATGAGCTTCTGTGCTTCAAGTGCAGTTCGGCAACATCAGATCTCACAGAAACGCAATCGTGAAGATCGTAACGAACACCTTTGAAGTGCATACTCTCGCAACTTGAGATCCAGCCAGTCTAAACCCTAAACTTTAGTCCCGATTGAAACATTTGAGATGATATTGCCTATTCGCCCCCAGCTTTGTGGATGCATGCTTTGCTTTTTCTAGAAATAGATGAGCATGCAATTTATTAAGTCACTCATAAGCAAGATAAACACACGTAGTTTGCGAAGAGGTAACCTAGTCTCGCACACACTCACCTTTCAAAGGCTCTACTAGCAAAATATAAGCATTCTAGGGTTTCTAAGGCTTTTGTAGCATGCGGCGTTAAGATGAGGTGACAACCAAACTCCAAGAGCCATGCCGCAAGATTGACAGTTGAATACCTTCCTCATAGAGTTCATCCAAGTCTTAGTGGTGCCTAGTCCTCCCTCATGCGCTATGATTGTATCATAGTACTACATTCTAATCTGACTTTAGACACCGTGTCCCGTGACACCCTAAACCCTACTAGTGTTAGTATCAGATTGAGAATTTGGAACGATACAGAGAACATTGCCCTATGTAGTCAAAGGTTGTAGTCCTATGGTAGGGTGTCGTACTGTAGGACTATCATGGTGCATGAGGGAGGACTAGGCACCACTAAGGCTTGGATGAAGTCTACGAGGAAGGTATTCAAGTGTCGATCTTGCGGCATGGCACTTGGAATGAGGTTGTCACAAGGGCAACAAGGCAATACCCTCTCCTGCGTTTCAATCGAGATTAGAGTTGACGTTAGGCAAAGTGGATCTCAAGCTACGATAGCATGCACTTCAAAGGTGTGCGTTCCGATCTTCACGATTGTGGTTTTGTGAGATCTGGTATTGCTGAACAGCACTTAAGCAGAGAAGCTCGTGAGGTTGTTTGATGATGAAGAGGGTTTGAAGAAAGTGCTGGGCCAAAGGTATGTATGGGAAGCCACATGATTCAAGTGGGGAGTAAGTAACGTGGAACTAAAATGAAGAGGGGTTGAAGAATGTGCACTTTCGGTAGTTCGATTGTCCTATTGAACTTCTTACTATAGCGAAGCAAGATTGTTTTTCAGAAATAACCCTATTCGTGATGGACGTTTTCATTGTACAAGGTAGTTATGGATGGGGAGGAAATGAGAATGCGGTGGGAGTCCTTCTTGGAAAGGCCTTTGTGCTATGCACCACCAAGTCATAGGATCAGCTCAGACCCTCCAAATTGCATTAAAGGTAAAGTGAACTCATTTTGTAGTCAACCATGTATAGAAGGTCCGATAAAAAAATGGAGAGAACACCAACGAAATTGATATATCTTTTAATGAGATACGAACTTAATCAATGACCAATGGATTTAACGCTTGATTAGGTACTTAACGAGGTTTACAATTTGCGAGACGAATTTTTCAATATTACCTTGAGTTATTGCAGGGTGCGGATCTTTCAAAACAAAGGGCATGGTCGTTAAATATTTAGTACCTATGGTCACTTAGTGGCTGACCAGGCCGTGTATCACACGTGCTCGAGTAATCTTGAACTTTGGTCTCAAAGTCCTGACATATAGTCATAATTTACCCCTAAGTGGCGAACCATGCATATTGTGCAAGATGTACAGATTTCATCCGTATTTTCTCATCCGTCATACACTTTTTGTGGTGAGAGTTTTGTACTGATTTATTTATGGGAAGTTAGCTTCATGTATGTGTGATTCGATTGAAAAGGAACTAATGTTTGAAAAAATTATGCCTCATTTTGTGTTGCAGTGTATCACCGAAAATGTTCAAGATCTTGGTCCAAAAGTGATATTGGAAAAAAAAAACTATGAAAATGAAGCATCCGAAAAAACTCCAAAAATCACTACACCTAAAGTACTACATTATAACCCATCACAAAAAATTTCATCCACATATTGTCTATATCGTATTCGTAATTGATTTACAAAATAATTTTGTATTTTATGTTTCAAATTTTATAGAAAAAGATTATTGATAGCAATCATAGATCTAACCGTATAGATAGAATCTACAAAAAAAAAATGTATAACTTTTATTCATACATCAAGTTCCAAATATTCGTGTTAGTTGCAATTTATAATGCATCTTTGCGAAACTGTGTAAACTGGACATAGGTGAGGATTCTAGGGGTTAACCAACAAGACCGTGGGATTTGATGATCATGCGCATTGAATATTTGATAGTATTCTAAAACAAAGATAATTTGGTTAATGTGTCCGGTCCGGTCTGCCGTCCGATCTGCGGGCCGTCCGATCTGCGGTCCGTCTCGCCGTCCGATCTGCAGGCCGTCCGATCTGGCGGACTGCGCGACCCGTCCGATCGCCGACAGCCGGTCGATCGGACGATGTGTGTCCGATCGGGTGGCGGACGGTGCGGGCCGTCCGATCGGTTGGCGGACGGCGCGGGCCGTCCGATCGGGTGTCCGACCTAATCGGACAGCACGTCCGCCTATAAAGCCGTCCGACCAGAGCGGACGGCTCACTTTTTCCTCCCTGCTCACATTATTGTGAGAGTAGTTACGGGTTGCTGTTGGCAGGGTTATCCCATCCTCTGGCTCGTCACTCGGGGAAGTAGAAGTCAGCGTTGCAGGGGGTATATTTTGCCAGTTTTTTAAACGATTCCGGAGCTCCGTCACCATGCCGAAGGGAAAAAAGCATAAGATAGGTAAGACGACGGAACAAAAATCTCTTGAAGACAGCCCTTACATGCCGTCGGATGCGTGTAAGAAGTTTCTCCAGCAATTCACGGTGGATTTTTACCGAAACAACACGCTTATGGCGTTGGAGAGTAAGTTTGTTCGGTACAAAGAGCAGAGTGTGCAAAAATTTCAAGACGACATGGCGAATAATATGTTGCAGGCTCTTCGGGATGGAATTTGGTACCGGGAGATGGAAAAGCGTGATTTCTCAAAGTGGTTGGAGTGGAGGGTGAAAGATTCTTTGTGGAATATCGAGGGAGTATTAACCAAGTATGGGAAGGACCACAAGCTGCTTGAGGACAATACGTATATTGAGGAAGTGATGAAGAAAGCAGACACCTTTGCGAAGTTGATGAAACCATGGAGCTTTGGACGCCAGCGCAATCAAAATATCGGTTGGTGGAGACACGTTGCTGGTGGATCCGAGGAGTTAATGAAGAATAAGTTGGTCCACGCATTGCCTGCTACGGCCAATGTCATTGAAGTGGAGCACACATCACTCAAGGGTGCATA
This sequence comes from Pohlia nutans, assembly GCA_022496805.1. Classification (NCBI taxonomy): domain Eukaryota; kingdom Viridiplantae; phylum Streptophyta; class Bryopsida; order Bryales; family Mniaceae; genus Pohlia; species Pohlia nutans. The sequence continues at coordinate 10,416,963 of CM040095.1, read as the reverse complement.
TGCTACGGTGAAGAGGGTTCGAATTGAAGGAGCCCCAGGGTTTGAACCTTATTGGGAGTTTGCGGCGAAGCTTTCCAAACAGTGGAAGACAAGACCGGATCTTGCAAAATTGGAACACCAAAATGAAACGATGGCCGTTCGAATTGACCATCCAGGTGTTATACGGTATGTGGCTATTAATCCTTCGAAATACGAGGGTTATGCATATTGGTGGAATGGTGGGACATTGCGACAGATGCTGAATTTAGACAACACGTACGGAGACGATATCTACGCGCGTACGTTGCATACAACTATGTCAGCAGACGATGTCGTCAAAGCAAGTTATCTGAGGCGGTTCCGTAAAAAAAGAACGGAGTTGGCGTGGGCATTGGTGATTATCATGATGGAGGTACACATGACCGACAACCTGCACAATGATTTATCTCCTGATAATATCCTTTTTCATTTCCCTGCGGACGAGACGTGTGTATACATCGGGGTATGTGACTGGGGCATGTTATCCTTTGCGAGTGAGCCGATGAAGTCACTATATGGGTTCAACAGTACAGAGGAAATGGAGAAGGATCTTGCAGATCGGTACTGGGTGGATCCTACGATTGCTTATGTACGTAAGCCAGATGCAGATGTGGAGATATGCCCGCTAGTGACGAAGGCAACTGAGGCATATGGAGTTGCAAAACTTGCGTTGCGCATCAACAAGGGCAACATGTCGGAGGATTACTGGAAGTTGCAGACGCCTGGGGAAACTTCAGTTGTTTATAGACAACAGGAGTTGGCAGATGTGTTCGAGAGCTATTTGAATCGATTGTGCAGCCCGGATCGAGGAAATATTGGAGGTTTAACTCATTTAGTGACACGTTTTAGGATGACGTACCGTTGGCCAGTACCGTTCGAGCATTTTAGACATGTGTATTAGGCAAAACATAGTGATATAGTTCTTCTTGTTTTAGAGTAGTAGTAACGGTATTGAATTGTTCTATGGCTATTGTTGTGTGCTTATGTATAGAACACGTGGACTTCTATCCGACTATCAGTAAAACATTTTCCTTGTTGACATTTACGGAAAAAATAATTCCATATGTTTTATTGTTTTTGGGATTTTGCTATCTCTATATTCATTGATATTTGTGGGTTTTGCAGCCATCAGTCCCGAGACTCCAATTTGGAATTTGTTTGCACACATGGGTACCTAACGTTATTAGAATTTAGAAACACCCTCGATTTTCTTTAATATTTTGGAAAATAGTTCTTCCATGTGTTATTGGAATTTTGCTAACTCTATGGTTTTTGACTATGATTTGCAATCGGTGGATTTGTGTTCACCGTTGGGATTGGAGAATAGACTTAATTTGAAGATTTTCCACCGTCGACAAATTTGAATGTTGGGTGTCCATTGTCCAAAATACAGAAGTATTTCTAAAGATGCTCGTATCATAGGTCTCTTTTAATTTCTTCACTTTCAGGTTTTTACTCCTTGTAAATATAACGCTGCCGTAAACCTTAAACATAAGTTTTGATAAACCCATTGACAAAAATATATTTAACCCTTTAGCGCGCCGGCGTCCAGATTCTGGACGCCGGATGAATTTCAGCAGCTCAATTTCTGTGGTACCGGATGTTTTTTCATGCGTTTTTTATTTTTTTTCATTCTTCTGCTAGTTGAATACCATTTGTACGGTATGGATCTTCCAAATAAGATAATGTGAATTTTTGAATATTTACAAAAGTGATTAATGTCAAGTTTCAAACTTTCAATCTTAGTTAAAAAAAAAAGAGTGACCTTAAACATGATTTTCCATAGTAAGTAGAATTAAATAATGGAAACCATACCTTCTTGTAGTGCATGTCATTCTAATTTCATTACAATATTTTTAAATTTTTTTGTGTTAATTTTGGATTTTTAATTGAATTTCAAGAGAAAACCTTGCAAAATTACTTTAAAAATATTAATAATAAATATGATGAATCCAACCGTACGGATGTTATCTACACATTGACATTTACAACTTTGTTTTGTACATCAACTCCATTTTCGTTTATCATCAACCATTTTATAACAAATGTTTGAAAACAATGTTGAATCGGGACGTTAAAGGGTTAATTTGAATATTTCCCTTATTTGAATAATAAAATCTATAAATATTCAAAATATCTTCAAATCATGTTGAAAACTGTGATCGGACGTCCACTGCACCGTCCGATCGGGCACGTTCTCAGTCGTCCGATCTTGCAGCCGTCCGATCGCGCCGTCCTGCCGTCTGACCCAATCATCCGTCCGATCCCGCCGTCCGCCATTCAAATCCCACTCGCTCGTCCGATTGGGCACATTCTCAATCGTCCGATCGGGCAACCGCTCGCCCGTCCGATCGAGCACCCAATCCCTCGTCCGACCCGTAGATGGAGATACCAAATTCATAGATTTCTTCGATTTCAGTGAATTATAATCTGCCCAGCACGAGGATGGGACTAAAGATCTCGTAGATTGCGTCGTAAACCTTAAACAACCGTCCGCCGTCCGCATAAACATTGCAAAGGGATTTTACCTCGCCGTCGGACATGGGCGTCCGACCTGTCCGCCGTCCGATCTGTCCGCCGTCCGACCTGCCCGCCGTCCGACCTAGGAAAAACCGCCGTCCGACCTGTCTAGTCGTCCGATCGCTCCGTCCGCCGTTCGAAGGCCGTCCGCTGAGGTAAAACCCCCGTCCGCTGTAGTAAAACCGCCGTCCGCTGTGGGTTTTTGAAAGTCACCGGACGCTGGGATGGGAACGTCTACGTCCAGCGGATGTCCGGACGCGAACGTCCGCGTCCCAGCGTCCGAACAACCCTGGGTCCATGGCCTCCATGTTCCTTGAAGTCGTCGCTCACGTCGCATCCCCACGTCTCCATCGGCAAGCCCGTGCCCAATAGCTCCAGGTACGCCCACAGTTCCGTTCTGTTGGCAAACACGCTAGTTTCTTAGGAGCCAGTCTCAAACATGATCGGAAGGTCGGCCTGCTGTGGTCGTCTTAAACTGTTTCGTGTTGAAAGTTAGAGTACGGAACAACGATGTGTATGTAATCCATCCAGCTCTCTCTGCTCGTGGTCCAAAACCCTAAGACATCCCTTGTACTATATCACGGCACTGACGCGCATGCTGATAGACACTTATCATTCATAATTATGGTCATTGGAAGGTCTTTCATGAGCTTCTTCTTTATCCTAGGTTGGCGTGCGAGCGCTGCCGGGCTGTCACGGTAAATGGTTCCGAATCTGCGTACCAAGGGCAATTATTATTAGAACCCATTACAATTGACCCAATGTAATCAGCATGGTAGAGTCAATCATGAAACGATAGCAATCGAGTTATCAGCGATTATAATAATTGCGCGTTTGAATGGAAGATCAAGAAGTATAGGAGATTGTGGTAGCCAATTCTGCGGCGGATGTCAATCTTAGAGATCAAAGAAAATGTCTGGATTAGAATTTGGGACAGCGCTTTTAGATCATTGCTGGGGCCATGTCAGGTATGCCAAAGTTGGAGAAAGTTAAACTTGATTTATTGGAGTCTACTAGACAGATGCGCTTTTGAAATGGGGCTCACCAATATTGACTTTGAGGGTCTAGGATATGACCTAAGTGCATGGATGTTGATGGTAGTTATATATCGAATTCACGGTTCGCATTACCATAGCAGGATCATTCCTCTAAGTCAATCTTGTGTGCTTATTACCTTCATAGTTGTAGTGTGCAAATGGCTAGCATATACTCGGGAGATTGTAGCACAGAGTTCGATACCATGAGTGTAGCAGATAGGCCAAGTCCGTGGGTACCAACACAGACTAAGATGTACCTAGCCATGATCGAGCACTTTGCTACGTTTCATTCTCAATACAGGTGGGATGCTGTGAGCGTCGACTCGGCTGTGGAGGCTGACCTAGGTTTAGACGATGACGTAGAACGGTTGAGAATCGAGTGCCCTTACTCGTTCATTCAGCAGTGCGATTTTGTTGATGATTGCACTGAGCGGACGTACTTGTTCAAGATGTCGGAAGATGGATTGGGCTGTGGGGTTGATCTTGTGAGGCGAATACAGCCAGGAGGAGATCTAGCGAGTTGCTGGATCATGTTTGACCATATCAAGAGAGTAGTTGGATGGACGACGATGTCCTGTCATGTTTTTGATGCAAAATTTGGTCGATTGATGACCATAGCCACTTGTGAGATTACCAACAACAATGCGGAGTCGCAGAAGCACATGTGGATAGCTTTGAATCAAGTAATGGAAAGAAACGGGGTTCCCAATCCCTACTTCAAGGGATTTATAGCGGACCGACATGAAGCTAACTGGGAGGCTTTGAGGGTCATATACGGGAATGGGGATCCAAACTGTAAGTTGGTTGGTAGGGAGAGATGTCTTGATATGGATTGGACCGGTTCATTGGAACGGGTGACACTGGAGAATATTCAGCCAAACAGTCAAGAGTTGCACAAGAAACTTTGTAAAGATTACAAAGAGGCCAAGACCGCTTGGGAGTCTGAAGAGCTGTACCACTGCATAAGAGATATGTGGTTGTCTTCAGGAGCTGCTATCGAAGATGGAGTGCGACAGTTGGATGATTGGTTAGGATTCTGGCACTTCAGATACCGTCAATGGGGCGGCTTCTTTCACCTGGTAATTTCTTGAATCGATGCTGTGAGAATATATTGCTGAAACAAATGTCAGTAATGTGATTATCAATGTCACTGACCCATTTTAATTTTGTGATCAGGATCTCAAAATCTGCGTGGAGGCGGATTTACCATCGTGTAATCTAGGCGGAACCGCATATAGCCACTGGAAACGGCTGTCGAAGAGTAGAGGGACGGGTCTCTACATCGCAACAGAGGACGATATGATGCGCTCTGTAAAGCAATCAGCTGTTTACGAAGGGTTCATACTCGCCATTCGTTGTGAACAGAATATGTCCTCGATGAGCATTGGATATGGGCTTTAATTCAGAACATCTCTGTGTGCAGACGTTATAGTCCTAGGAAACTTGGTGAAAAGCAGTGTGCTGAATAGTATCGATGAATGGATCGGTGATAGTATCAAAATGTGCATCCTCTGGACTCCATCATAATTAATTGAGGACGGAGCTATTGCAACGTGTACGGATCTTTGATTAAAACCTATAATCGGGCTCCTTTTTGTAATGGTATTGCTCGGCTCTTACCACTACTCCTACAACAATAAGTCCACTTCCATGAAATTTTCTCGTCACATCCCAAGAGTCGCGCTCAAGTACAAGCACTACCCTTCGAATACCACTAAGTTTCCGTGGTGTTCATGGTTTTGTGTTCATGGTAATCATCATGTAATGTTCACCACGAACACCAGAAGATGAACACCATGAATACGACCAAGAACACGAACACCCGCAAGAACACGAAGACCATGAACACGAAGATGAACACTAGCAACAGCTCGTGTTCATCTTCGTGTTCATGGTCTTCGTGTTCTTGCTGGTGTTCGTGTCATAGTGTTCATCTTCTAATGTTCATGGTGAACACCAGAAGAAGATGACCATGAACACGAACACCAGCAAGAACACGACCATGAGCACCAGCAAGAACGCGACCATCAAGAACACGACCAGCAAAAACACGAAGACCATGAACACGAAGATGAACACCAGCACGAGCTCGTGTTCATCTTCGTGTTCATGGTCTTCGTGTTCTTGCTGGTCGTGTTTTTGCTCGTGTTCATGGTGTTCTACTCGTGTTCAACCCCCAGTGGCTGGCACCTTACAAGAATATAGCTCGTGCACGAGCTATACATATAGAGCTAAACCCAGAGCTCAAGGACACGAACACCATGAACACGAGCAAGAACACGACCAGCATGAACAAGAAGACCATGAACACGAAGACCATGAACACAAAGATGAACACCAGCTCGAGCTCGAATTCATCTTCGTGTTCATGGTCATCGTGTTCTTGATGGTCGCGTTCTTGCTGGTGTTCATGGTCGTGTTCATGGTGTTCGTATTCATGGTCATCTTCTTTTGGTGTTCACCATGAACACCAGAAAATGAACACCATGAACACGAACACCATGAACACCAGCAAGAACACGAGGACCATGAACACGAAGATGAACACCAGTTTCTGCTGGTGTTCATCTTCGTGTTCATGGTCCTCGTTTTCATGGTCCTCGTGTTCTTGGTGGTCGTGTTCTTGGTGGTCGTGTTCTTGCTGGACGTGTTCTTGGTGGTGTTCATGGTCGTCACCCTCTGGAGACCCGCAACTTGCCACCCAAAGTGACGTACCCAATGGAACGTGCCTAAAGCAATTTTAGATTATCAACATGAAGGAGCCAAGAGTGGCAAGCACTACCAGGAAGAAATTGTGCGAGCATGGTAACTACTATAATCAATGCCATAATCATCATTATAAAACATAAACATTGCGGAGTGGTTCCTGAAGATGGAGTGATATCCTGACCACAAAACATTCTATAACCTTGCCCTTAACTAGAAGCAGAGGAGTCATCTTCAAATTCTTCACCGTGATCAGCCTCGTCATCTACAAATTCACAAACTCTGGGATTATAGCAACGTCTACTACGACGTGATTTAGGAGATACTGCGACATACGCCCTTGCAAACTGTTCCGCGTATTCAGGAAGTTTGAATGATGAAGGCGAACTAAGGAGTTTTAGATCCCTGGTAAACTCTCTGCACAAGCCGTATAACGAGTTAGAGTAGAATGAGATGAGTAGAATGGGACGAGAAACCGTGATGATTATTTAGACAAGTCCAAATCATTTAAGCCAAATTTCACAACTTACGCACAAGTGGTGGTGAACCACTGCCTCTTGGGTTTTTTAGCCGGATTGGGATTTACTGGTGGAGTAGTAATCCTTGCCTTCGCAGCAGATTCATGGACTTTTGCAGGTGCCAAGGGTGCAAGCAGGGCGTCGAAAATTAGACGATCGTCCTCCAAAGCAATGACGTGACGGCCGGTTGCAATACACGCCTTCACAGATGTGCCTGTATCATAAAAATATCAGGAATTAGGCAAAGTGTTCAAATATTGATGAAAACTCAATTAATGCATATCATAGTAAAGAATGTACGTCATACCAGTGGAAGCTTTGCAATCAAGTACGATGTCACCAGGCTTGCAAAATTGTTGAATTAGCAAGCGAAAAAATGGCTCGTTCTTCTCACGTGCTCCACACCACGGTATGCCATTGTTCATAGTCACATCGTCATCCGTGAGATTAAACAGCGCGTCGTTCTTCTCAACAGGGTCACCACCATAGTGTGCACCTCGATTCTCAGAGAAAGAGAAGCGCGAAGGAATCACGCTTCGTACAAAGAGCTGGATCCAAAAACGAACCGACTGGCATTTCTCCCCATCACATACGACACAAATTAGTTGACATACAAACCAAGAATGAAGATATATGGAACGAGAAAATCATATGGAATCTAGCAATTACAGTGTAGTTGTTACCGTGAGAGTTGGATCTCGAGGCAATGCCAAGCAGAGTTCATTAATGCCCCACCAATCCTTGAGGAGTTTCATGTCATACTGGTCAGCCCTCCCATCAATTTCCATAATCAAGGCACGATCGTCACAATGAATGAGAACCAGTGCACCGTCGTCGTGAAGAATATTGTCAGCCATCTGAAATACGTATTCTATATAATTCGTTACACGCGAGTTCCAATCTGGAACAGTTGTTGAGATGCCAAGAAGGGGCAAGTTTTCAGGGATATCTGCAATAATTAAATCTATCCCTGTGTGCTTGAATTTCTTGCAAACCTCTGATGACACATGTCGCTGGCGACTGGAATTTGCCTACCCATTAAACAATAATCTAGGTTCGCGTAGCAATGAAAAGAGACGTGAGCCAATTGAACATGATGGATCGTGGGAATTAAAATCACCTTTGCGATGCAGTCGTGCAGCTGTACCCATCGAGGATTAACCGCTAAAGACTTTTGCGCATTATCTGCGAGCTCTTGTAGAGATGTACACTCCAGATGCACCTGCAATGACGTTTGTTCAACCCTAGATGAGCTGGCACATGGAAACTGAGACTGCTTCTTCTTTCGCAAGCGGTGCACTGATGCATGAAACCCATTTGAAATGGATGAATCTGGCGCCAATGGTGTGGTACATTCGAGAGCCGGATCGTCTGAACGACCTGCAGTGTCATGACTGACAGAGGGTGCGTCTAATGGAGTCTCGTCGTCTCTACCAGAGTCCTCGTTGCCAGCCTCCTCCGCTGCAACCAAGGCCTCTTTGGCTCCTTGTTCTTTGGTCCCCTTCTCTTTGGCTCCCTTCTCTTTGTCTCCTTTCTCTTTGGCTCCACTCTCCTTCTCCTAGATTGCCTCCTTCTCCACCTTCTCCTTCTCGATTCTCTCTCTCTCAGCCTTCTCTTTATCTGCCTTGGTTTGTCGCTTCTTCTTCTCCTTGGGAGGCTGGATAACCTGAAGGTTCTCTTCGTCTGAGATGTCATCCACGGCTTCCACAGGAGCTTGACCTCTGTCAATGGCAGTCCGCTCAACAACCTCTGTCGATGGAGTATAATTTCGACTGCAATCCAGGTACCAGCATCCAGAATCCAAATGCTTTGCATTAAATCTCTTGAACTGCTCGAACGTGAACATGGCCATGTCCGAGCCTTTCTGGAGCCAGGACTCAAAGTAGAGTGGTAATGCATTCTTTGAAATGACTTTCTTTGCGACCAGCATACGGACTAGGTACCTAGCATTAGAAAGATCAACAATATGAGTTCTAATCAATGATAACACAATAATGATGATCATGCTACAAAAAAAACAATAGTAATGGAAGACGTATTCTAATTGAGCGCAAACCTGTAGACAACACGCTTGACCGCTTGAGTTGTTCATGGGTAATGTTTGAACAGAGTCTTCTTAATGTAAAGCTTGTTGTCTTTTGTGCCAAAGAAATTGCTAAAGGCCTTGTCCCATAGCAGAATTCGCCAACTCTCTACATAATCGCCTGGTTTCCGTGCACCAGAAATTGTCCAATCAACAGTGATGTTCTCGTCTTTGAGAATTTCATCAACCATCTTCACGACGGCCTCTTCCAACTATTGCCAAAATCCCAATAGTTAGAGTTCTGCATGCAATGGACCTCGTGTTCACCCCCAGTGGCTGGCTCCTCACAAGAATAGAGCTCGTGCACGAGCTATACATCCAAAACTAAACCAAGAGCTAAACCCAGAGCTAATCTACACGAGCACCATGAACACGACCATGAACACCAGCGAGAACACGAAGATGAACACGAACATGAACACCATAATCACGGCCATTAACACCAGCAAGAACATGACCATGAACACGAAGATGAACACGATGATGAACACAATGAACATGACGATGATCACCAGCAAGAACACAAAGACCATGAACACGAAGATGAACACCAGCACGAGCTGGTGTTCATCTTCGTGTTCATGGTCTTCGTGTTCATCCTGGTCGTGTTCTTGCTGGTGGTCATGCTGGTCGTCTACTCGTGTTCATGCGGTTCATGTTCATGGTCGTGTCCATGGTGTTCATCTTCTGGTGACAGAACAAAAATTGGGATCCCACCCCTCGTGGATTGCACGTCTCAAAACTAGAGGTCGTACACGAGCTATACCCCCAGTGAAATCGCCAGAGCTAAACCAAAGCTGAACCCAGAGCTAATTCACAGGACCATGAACACCAGCATGAACAGGACCATGAACACGAAGGTGAACACGAAGATGAACACCATGAATACGACCATGATCACGAACACGAAGACCATGAACACGAAGATGAACACCAGCTGGTCGTGTTCATGGTGTTCATAATCTTCGTGTTCATGGTGATCTTCTTCAGGTGTTCACCTCGAACACGAGAAGATGAACACCATGAACACGTACACAATGAACACCAACAAGAACACAAAGATCATGAACACAAAGATGAACACCAGCTCGCACTGGTGTTCATCTTCGTGTTCATGGTCCTCGTGTTCTTGCTGGTCATGCTCTTGCTTTTGTTCATGGTCGTCTACTGGTGCTCACGCTGTTGGTGTTCATGGTCGTGTTCAAGGTGTTCATCATTTGGTGTTCGTGGTAAACACCAGATGATGAACACTATGAACACGTCCATAAAAAGCAGCAAGAACACGACCGGCAAGAACACGATGACCATGCCCACAAAGACGAACACCAGGTCGTGTAGGTATTCATCTTCGTGTTCATGGTCGTCGTGATCCTGCTGGTCGTGATCTTGCTGGTCGTGTTCTTACTCGTGTTCATGGTCGTCTACTCGTGCTCATGCTGTTGGTGTTTATGGTCGTGTTCATGGTGTTCATCATCTGGTGTTCACCACGAACACGAGATGATGAGCACTATGAACACGACCATGGACACCAGCAAGAAAACGATGACCATGAACACGAGCTCGTGCTTGTGTTCATCTTCGTGTTCATGGTCTTCTTGTTCTTGCTGGTATTCATGGTTCTCTACTCGTGTTCACTCCTAGTGGCTGTTACATCACAAATCTACATCTCGTATACGAGCAATACCCCGAGTGGAACAGCCAGAGCTAAACCCAAAGTAAATCCGTGAGCTAAAGGACACGAACACCATGAACACGACCATGAACACCAGCAAGATCACGAAGACCATGGCGATACATGTGACTCTTGAGCATCACAGTCCACCACTACAAATCGACAATGTAAGTGAATATTTGTTCCATCCTCTATTAGCTGGCACTCTTGAAAACTTAGTCTCTAGTACGAGCTCTGCTCATTATCGTGCGTCTGATTATCAAATCCGGATCCAAATGCAAAAGTAAACAATAGAACGAAGTTAAAGAAAGTCACCTCTGCCCAGAAGGTTGCTTTGTCCACCCAGCTGTCCCAAACATGATCCTTATGCTTTCCAACTAAAAATCGATACGCACGCCTTGCGTCAACAAAGGAATTCCACCACCGCAACCACCTTGCCTTGTACTTCCCATCTATAATAGATGTCGCAAGTTTCTGTAGTTTCTCAATGGTCATCTCGGATGGGTCGTTCTCGCTAAAGTGCCGATCGATCTGTAGACAGGATTTGAAAAGGTCAGTAGTTTTGAAAAACATACAGTCGCGACCAATACACGGGTAATAAAGGAATTACTCTAACGCACCTCTTTCATGAAGTCTTCTCCATTTGCTGGATTTGCCACAGATAGGTATTTATCAAAGAAGTTCCCTTTCACGGCTTTCACAAACTTTCGAGTCGATTCCTTCATTGCCTCCCATATTCCGTTTGGGGTCCTTTCCTCAGGACGAGTATTCTTCTGGTATTCACGAGCTGCATCGTCAGCCGCAATCGATATCTCTCTCTGCAAGAGGTAAAATGCGTTAAGTATGTCACGATCAATTGCAATTTAAGCAGAAGGTTAAGGTATTGAATGAGAAGTTGCTCACCCGGTATAGGAATGTAATGAAGATCGTGATCGTGAGCAAGTACCAAGAAGGGTGTTTGGGTTTAACTTTCTTGCAGTATTGATATTCTTCCGGGGTGATGAGGTCCTTGAATGCCGTAAGTGGGAGAACACCAAATGTTCTGACGCGGCGTAATTTGGCCGGTAGCGTGCTCTTAACGTGATCATTTTCCGTTGACCTACAAAACCAAGTAATAGTTTGGTCAAACGCTCAAGTTAAAAAACATGAAGAACTAAATGATAGAAAAGTTAAGATACTGCACCAGTTAACATCACTCATTGCATTCAGCAAGAGCGCCACTTGTCCTCTTGGATCCAGCATGATACAATGAACTCTGTAATGCCATTTTTCTTCATCTGCGTGGAAGTTCTTGATATGGCGCGTCCACGCAGTAACACGGTGATTTCCATCCCATACATAAAACATCTTGCCCCTCAGACTGGCAAGATCATCATCTGCTTCTAGCTCGCGCTCAAACTCTAGATTGACCTTCTGCCAGAGAGGGCTCCATTGGGAGGTGATTTGGTCCGTAACGTCCCGTGACACTTCCAGGTTATTGTACACCGATAAATACAGAACACGATCACCATCACGATAGCCGTTAACAAATTCGCTCTCGAGATGTTGCACGTCTACTTCACCAACTGCTCGTACTTCATCCATGACAATCATGCGGCACAAGGGAACCTGAAGGCGGGACTTCTTGATTGGCAAGATTTGCATGTCATTAATCACACCATTGAAATCAACCTTGAGATTCTTCCTGTGTAGTATCTCACTTTGGGCAACGGTAGTAACATCGTCAGGGCATTTGCTAAGAGGCTCCTCTTCTTCCAGCTGATCAAAACATTCAAATCCTGTCCACATTAGGATCGAACCCAAGTGGCTAGCACCTCACAAGACTTGAGCTCGTACACGAGCTATACCAACAGTGGTACACCCAGAGCTAAACCCCACGAAGACCATAAACACGACCATGCTCACCAGCAAGAACACGAAGAACTTGAACACGACCATGTTCACCAGCAAGAACACGAAGAAAATGAACACGCAGATGAACGTGAAGATGAACACGAAAATGAACACAATTAACACGACCATGACCACCAACAAGACCATGAACACGAAGATGAACACGAAGATGAACACCATAAACACGCCCAAGATCACCAGCAAGAACACGAAGACCATGAACACGAGCATGAGCACGACCAGCAAGAACACGAAGACCATAAACACGAAGATGAGTACCAGCTCGTGTTGGTGTTCATCTTCGTGTTCATGGTCTTCGTGTTCTTGTTGGTCGTGCTCTTGCTCGTGTTCATGGTCCTCTACACTTGTTCACCCCCAGTGGCTCGCACCTCACAACTACATAGCTCGTGCACGAGCTATACATCCAGAGCTAAACCTAGAGCTAAATCCAGAGCTCCACGACACGAACACTATCAACACGAGCATGAGCACGACCAGCAAGAACACGAAGACCATGAACACGAAGATGAGTACCAGCACGTGCTGGTGTTCATCTTCGTGTTCATGGTCTTCGTGTTCTTGCTGGTCGTGCTCTTGCTCGTGTTCATGGTCCTCTACACTTCTTCACCCCTAGTGGCTCGCACCTCACAACTACATAGCTCGTGCACGAGCTATACATCCAGAGCTAAACATAGAGCTAATCCCAGAGCTCCACGACACGAACACTATCAACACGAGCATGAGCACGACCAGCAAGAACACGAAGACCATAAACACGAAGATGAGTACCAGCTCGTGTTGGTGTTCATCTTCGTGTTCATGGTCTTCGTGTTCTTGTTGGTCGTGCTCTTGCTCGTGTTCATGGTCCTCTACACTTGTTCACCCCCAGTGGCTCGCACCTCACAACTACATAGCTCGTGCACGAGCTATACATCCAGAGCTAAACCTAGAGCTAAATCCAGAGCTCCACGACACGAACACTATCAACACGAGCATGAGCACGACCAGCAAGAACACGAAGACCATGAACACGAAGATGAACACCAGCACGTGCTGGTGTTCATCTTCGTGTTCATGGTCTTCGTGTTCTTGCTGGTCGTGCTCTTGCTCGTGTTCATGGTCCTCTACACTTGTTCAACCCCAGTGGCTCGCACCTCACAACTACATAGCTCGTGCACGAGCTATACATCCAGAGCTAAATCTAGAGCTAATCCCAGAGCTCCACGACACGAACACTATCAACACGAGCATGAGCACGACGAGCAAGAACATGAAGACCATGAACACGAAGATCAGCACCAGTTCGTGCAGGTGTTCATCTTCGTGTTCATGGTCTTCGTGTTCTTGCTGGTCGTGCTCTTGCTCGTGTTCATGGTCCTCTACACTTGTTTACCCCCAGTGGCTCGCACCTCACAACTACATAGCTCGTGCACGAGCTATACATCCAGAGCTAAACCTAGAGCTAATCCCAGAGCTCCATGACACGAACACTTTCAACACGAGCATGAGCACGACCAGGAAGAACACGAAGACCATGAACACGAAGATGAGTACTAGCTCGTGCTGGTGTTCATCTTCGTGTTCATGGTCTTCGTAATCTTGCTGGTCGTGCTCTTGCTCGTGTTCATGGTCCTCTACACTTGTTCAACCCCAGTGGCTCGCACCTCACAACTATATAGCTCGTGCACGAGCTATACATCCAGAGCTAAACCTAGAGCTAAATCCAGAGCTCAAGGACACGAACACTATCAACACGAGCATGAGCACGACCCGCAAGAACACGAAGACCATGAACACGAAGATGAGTACCAGCTCGTGCTGGTGTTCATCTTCGTGTTCATGGTCTTCGTGTTCTTGCTGGTCGTGCTCTTGCTCGTGTTCATGGTCCTCTACACTTCTTCACCCCCAGTGGCTCGCACCTCACAACTACATAGCTCGTGCACGAGCTATACATCCAGAGCTAAACATAGTGCTAATCCCAGAGCTCCACGACACGAACACTATCAACACGAGCATGAGCACGACCAGCAAGAACACGAAGACCATAAACACGAAGATGAGTACCAGCTCGTGTTGGTGTTCATCTTCGTGTTCATGGTCTTCGTGTTCTTGTTGGTCGTGCTCTTGCTCGTGTTCATGGTCCTCTACACTTGTTCACCCCCAGTGGCTCGCACCTCACAACTACATAGCTCGTGCACGAGCTATACATCCAGAGCTAAACCTAGAGCTAAATCCAGAGCTCCACGACACGAACACTATCAACACGAGCATGAGCACGACCAGCAAGAACACGAAGACCATGAACACGAAGATGAGTACCAGCACGTGCTGGTGTTCATCTTCGTGTTCATGGTCTTCGTGTTCTTGCTGGTCGTGCTCTTGCTCGTGTTCATGGTCCTCTAGACTTCTTCACCCCCAGTGGCTCGCACCTCACAACTACATAGCTCGTGCACGAGCTATACATCCAGAGCTAAACATAGAGCTAATCCCAGAGCTCCACGACACGAACACTATCAACACGAGCATGAGCACGACCAGCAAGAACACGAAGACCATAAACACGAAGATGAGTACCAGCTCGTGTTGGTGTTCATCTTCGTGTTCATGGTCTTCGTGTTCTTGTTGGTCGTGCTCTTGCTCGTGTTCATGGTCCTCTACACTTGTTCACCCCCAGTGGCTCGCACCTCACAACTACATAGCTCGTGCACGAGCTATACATCCAGAGCTAAACCTAGAGCTAAATCCAGAGCTCCACGACACGAACACTATCAACACGAGCATGAGCACGACCAGCAAGAACACGAAGACCATGAACACGAAGATGAACACCAGCACGTGCTGGTGTTCATCTTCGTGTTCATGGTCTTCGTGTTCTTGCTGGTCGTGCTCTTGCTCGTGTTCATGGTCCTCTACACTTGTTCAACCCCAGTGGCTCGCACCTCACAACTACATAGCTCGTGCACGAGCTATACATCCAGAGCTATACCTAGAGCTAATCCCCGAGCTCCACGACACGAACACTATCAACACGAGCATGAGCACGACGAGCAAGAACATGAAGACCATGAACACGAAGATCAGCACCAGTTCGTGCAGGTGTTCATCTTCGTGTTCATGGTCTTCGTGTTCTTGCTGGTCGTGCTCTTGCTCGTGTTCATGGTCCTCTACACTTGTTTACCCCCAGTGGCTCGCACCTCACAACTACATAGCTCGTGCACGAGCTATACATCCAGAGCTAAACCTAGAGCTAATCCCAGAGCTCCATGACACGAACACTTTCAACACGAGCATGAGCACGACCAGGAAGAACACGAAGACCATGAACACGAAGATGAGTACTAGCTCGTGCTGGTGTTCATCTTCGTGTTCATGGTCTTCGTAATCTTGCTGGTCGTGCTCTTGCTCGTGTTCATGGTCCTCTACACTTGTTCAACCCCAGTGGCTCGCACCTCACAACTATATAGCTCGTGCACGAGCTATACATCCAGAGCTAAACCTAGAGCTAAATCCAGAGCTCAAGGACACGAACACCATCAACACGAGCATGAGCACGACCCGCAAGAACACGAAGACCATGAACACGAAGATGAGTACCAGCTCGTGCTGGTGTTCATCTTCGTGTTCATGGTCTTCGTGTTCTTGCTGGTCGTGCTCTTGCTCGTGTTCATGGTCCTCTACACTTCTTCACCCCCAGTGGCTCGCACCTCACAACTACATAGCTCGTGCACGAGCTATACATCCAGAGCTAAACATAGTGCTAATCCCAGAGCTCCACGACACGAACACTATCAACACGAGCATGAGCACGACCAGCAAGAACACGAAGACCATAAACACGAAGATGAGTACCAGCTCGTGTTGGTGTTCATCTTCGTGTTCATGGTCTTCGTGTTCTTGTTGGTCGTGCTCTTGCTCGTGTTCATGGTCCTCTACACTTGTTCACCCCCAGTGGCTCGCACCTCACAACTACATAGCTCGTGCACGAGCTATACATCCAGAGCTAAACCTAGAGCTAAATCCAGAGCTCCACGACACGAACACTATCAACACGAGCATGAGCACGACCAGCAAGAACACGAAGACCATGAACACGAAGATGAGTACCAGCACGTGCTGGTGTTCATCTTCGTGTTCATGGTCTTCGTGTTCTTGCTGGTCGTGCTCTTGCTCGTGTTCATGGTCCTCTACACTTCTTCACCCCTAGTGGCTCGCACCTCACAACTACATAGCTCGTGCACGAGCTATACATCCAGAGCTAAACATAGAGCTAATCCCAGAGCTCCACGACACGAACACTATCAACACGAGCATGAGCACGACCAGCAAGAACACGAAGACCATAAACACGAAGATGAGTACCAGCTCGTGTTGGTGTTCATCTTCGTGTTCATGGTCTTCGTGTTCTTGTTGGTCGTGCTCTTGCTCGTGTTCATGGTCCTCTACACTTGTTCACCCCCAGTGGCTCGCACCTCACAACTACATAGCTCGTGCACGAGCTATACATCCAGAGCTAAACCTAGAGCTAAATCCAGAGCTCCACGACACGAACACTATCAACACGAGCATGAGCACGACCAGCAAGAACACGAAGACCATGAACACGAAGATGAACACCAGCACGTGCTGGTGTTCATCTTCGTGTTCATGGTCTTCGTGTTCTTGCTGGTCGTGCTCTTGCTCGTGTTCATGGTCCTCTACACTTGTTCAACCCCAGTGGCTCGCACCTCACAACTACATAGCTCGTGCACGAGCTATACATCCAGAGCTAAACCTAGAGCTAATCCCAGAGCTCCACGACACGAACACTATCAACACGAGCATGAGCACGACGAGCAAGAACATGAAGACCATGAACACGAAGATCAGCACCAGTTCGTGCAGGTGTTCATCTTCGTGTTCATGGTCTTCGTGTTCTTGCTAGTCGTGCTCTTGCTCGTGTTCATGGTCCTCTACACTTGTTTACCCCCAGTGGCTCGCACCTCACAACTACATAGCTCGTGCACGAGCTATACATCCAGAGCTAAACCTAGAGCTAATCCCAGAGCTCCATGACACGAACACTTTCAACACGAGCATGAGCACGACCAGGAAGAACACGAAGACCATGAACACGAAGATGAGTACTAGCTCGTGCTGGTGTTCATCTTCGTGTTCATGGTCTTCGTAATCTTGCTGGTCGTGCTCTTGCTCGTGTTCATGGTCCTCTACACTTGTTCAACCCCAGTGGCTCGCACCTCACAACTATATAGCTCGTGCACGAGCTATACATCCAGAGCTAAACCTAGAGCTAAATCCAGAGCTCAAGGACACGAACACTATCAACACGAGCATGAGCACGACCCGCAAGAACACGAAGACCATGAACACGAAGATGAGTACCAGCTCGTGCTGGTGTTCATCTTCGTGTTCATGGTCTTCGTGTTCTTGCTGGTCGTGCTCTTGCTCGTGTTCATGGTCCTCTACACTTCTTCACCCCCAGTGGCTCGCACCTCACAACTACATAGCTCGTGCACGAGCTATACATCCAGAGCTAAACATAGTGCTAATCCCAGAGCTCCACGACACGAACACTATCAACACGAGCATGAGCACGACCAGCAAGAACACGAAGACCATAAACACGAAGATGAGTACCAGCTCGTGTTGGTGTTCATCTTCGTGTTCATGGTCTTCGTGTTCTTGTTGGTCGTGCTCTTGCTCGTGTTCATGGTCCTCTACACTTGTTCACCCCCAGTGGCTCGCACCTCACAACTACATAGCTCGTGCACGAGCTATACATCCAGAGCTAAACCTAGAGCTAAATCCAGAGCTCCACGACACGAACACTATCAACACGAGCATGAGCACGACCAGCAAGAACACGAAGACCATGAACACGAAGATGAGTACCAGCACGTGCTGGTGTTCATCTTCGTGTTCATGGTCTTCGTGTTCTTGCTGGTCGTGCTCTTGCTCGTGTTCATGGTCCTCTAGACTTGTTCACCCCCAGTGGCTCGCACCTCACAACTACATAGCTCGTGCACGAGCTATACATCCAGAGCTAAACATAGAGCTAATCCCAGAGCTCCACGACACGAACACTATCAACACGAGCATGAGCACGACCAGCAAGAACACGAAGACCATAAACACGAAGATGAGTACCAGCTCGTGTTGGTGTTCATCTTCGTGTTCATGGTCTTCGTGTTCTTGTTGGTCGTGCTCTTGCTCGTGTTCATGGTCCTCTACACTTGTTCACCCCCAGTGGCTCGCACCTCACAACTACATAGCTCGTGCACGAGCTATACATCCAGAGCTAAACCTAGAGCTAAATCCAGAGCTCCACGACACGAACACTATCAACACGAGCATGAGCACGACCAGCAAGAACACGAAGACCATGAACACGAAGATGAACACCAGCACGTGCTGGTGTTCATCTTCGTGTTCATGGTCTTCGTGTTCTTGCTGGTCGTGCTCTTGCTCGTGTTCATGGTCCTCTACACTTGTTCAACCCCAGTGGCTCGCACCTCACAACTACATAGCTCGTGCACGAGCTATACATCCAGAGCTAAACCTAGAGCTAATCCCAGAGCTCCACGACACGAACACTATCAACACGAGCATGAGCACGACGAGCAAGAACATGAAGACCATGAACACGAAGATCAGCACCAGTTCGTGCAGGTGTTCATCTTCGTGTTCATGGTCTTCGTGTTCTTGCTGGTCGTGCTCTTGCTCGTGTTCATGGTCCTCTACACTTGTTTACCCCCAGTGGCTCGCACCTCACAACTACATAGCTCGTGCACGAGCTATACATCCAGAGCTAAACCTAGAGCTAATCCCAGAGCTCCATGACACGAACACTTTCAACACGAGCATGAGCACGACCAGGAAGAACACGAAGACCATGAACACGAAGATGAGTACGAGCTCGTGCTGGTGTTCATCTTCGTGTTCATGGTCTTCGTAATCTTGCTGGTCGTGCTCTTGCTCGTGTTCATGGTCCTCTACACTTGTTCAACCCCAGTGGCTCGCACCTCACAACTATATAGCTCGTGCACGAGCTATACATCCAGAGCTAAACCTAGAGCTAAATCCAGAGCTCAAGGACACGAACACTATCAACACGAGCATGAGCACGACCCGCAAGAACACGAAGACCATGAACACGAAGATGAGTACCAGCTCGTGCTGGTGTTCATCTTCGTGTTCATGGTCTTCGTGTTCTTGCTGGTCGTGCTCTTGCTCGTGTTCATGGTCCTCTACACTTCTTCACCCCCAGTGGCTCGCACCTCACAACTACATAGCTCGTGCACGAGCTATACATCGAGAGCTAAACCTAGAGCTAATCCCAGAGCTCCACGACACGAACACTATCAACACGAGCATGAGCACGACGAGCAAGAACATGAAGACCATGAACACGAAGATCAGCACCAGTTCGTGCAGGTGTTCATCTTCGTGTTCATGGTCTTCGTGTTCTTGTTGGTCGTGCTCTTGCTCGTGTTCATGGTTCTCTACACTTCTTCACCCCCAGTGGCTCGCACCTCACAACTACATAGCTCGTGCACGAGCTATACATCCAGAGCTAAACCTAGAGCTAAATCCAGAGCTCCACGACACGAACACTATCAACACGAGCATGAGCACGACCAGCAAGAACACGAAGACCATGAACACGAAGATGAGTACCAGCACGTGCTGGTGTTCATCTTCGTGTTCATGGTCTTCGTGTTCTTGCTGGTCGTGCTCTTGCTCGTGTTCATGGTCCTCTAGACTTGTTCACCCCCAGTGGCTCGCACCTCACAACTACATAGCTCGTGCACGAGCTATACATCCAGAGCTAAACATAGAGCTAATCCCAGAGCTCCACGACACGAACACTATCAACACGAGCATGAGCACGACTAGCAAGAACACGAAGACCATAAACACGAAGATGAGTACCAGCTCGTGTTGGTGTTCATCTTCGTGTTCATGGTCTTCGTGTTCTTGTTGGTCGTGCTCTTGCTCGTGTTCATGGTCCTCTACACTTGTTCACCCCCAGTGGCTCGCACCTCACAACTACATAGCTCGTGCACGAGCTATACATCCAGAGCTAAACCTAGAGCTAAATCCAGAGCTCCACGACACGAACACTATCAACACGAGCATGAGCACGACCAGCAAGAACACGAAGACCATGAACACGAAGATGAACACCAGCACGTGCTGGTGTTCATCTTCGTGTTCATGGTCTTCGTGTTCTTGCTGGTCGTGCTCTTGCTCGTGTTCATGGTCCTCTACACTTGTTCAACCCCAGTGGCTCGCACCTCACAACTACATAGCTCGTGCACGAGCTATACATCCAGAGCTAAACCTAGAGCTAATCCCAGAGCTCCACGACACGAACACTATCAGCACGAGCATGAGCACGACGAGCAAGAACATGAAGACCATGAACACGAAGATCAGCACCAGTTCGTGCAGGTGTTCATCTTCGTGTTCATGGTCTTCGTGTTCTTGCTGGTCGTGCTCTTGCTCGTGTTCATGGTCCTCTACACTTGTTTACCCCCAGTGGCTCGCACCTCACAACTACATAGCTCGTGCACGAGCTATACATCCAGAGCTAAACCTAGAGCTAATCCCAGAGCTCCATGACACGAACACTTTCAACACGAGCATGAGCACGACCAGGAAGAACACGAAGACCATGAACACGAAGATGAGTACTAGCTCGTGCTGGTGTTCATCTTCGTGTTCATGGTCTTCGTAATCTTGCTGGTCGTGCTCTTGCTCGTGTTCATGGTCCTCTACACTTGTTCAACCCCAGTGGCTCGCACCTCACAACTATATAGCTCGTGCATGAGCTATACATCCAGAGCTAAATCTAGAGCTAAATCCAGAGCTCAAGGACACGAACACCATGAACTCGTGTTCTTGCTGGTTATCATGGTCCTCTACCCCCAGCGGCTGGTGCGTCACAAAATTAGAGCTCGTACACGAGCTATACATCTAGAACGACACCAGTGCTTATGGTGGATCCTCTCGTACACGCGGTCTAGTCGGGTCAAAACGGATTATTGAATTTATTGTCGATGATTATGTACTTCCCCGCATGCGTGATAGTTAATTTGCAACAATAATCGACGTCAGTAGTGCGCTTGCTCTCTTGTTTAGTTCTTTATCCAAGAATTGATCTATTTGAGGGCGCTGGTGTATCATAACTAGTCCGTTGGGATGGCCCGAGGCTCAATATGTGACTCATAACGCGCTATCCCCAAGTAAGAGGCAGCCTTTGCGTGGCGTGCTCGTACACGAGCGATTCTCGTGCCACCACGATTGACTGGTGTCCAACACGAAATTTGGATCCTCCTCCCGATGGATGACACCTCTCTAAGTTGAGCTCGTGCACGAGCTATACATCCAGAGCGAAAACAAGTAGATTTATTTTATTCTTAAAATATTCTGAGTGCTTTCGCAGGTCCCACTCAACGTGCCACCCCCGAGTACCAGGAACATCCTAGAGCACCAGGAACAGGCAGCACCAAGGGCTCGTATACGAGAGCTACCCGGACAGCACCGAAATCGAGGTGTCTAAAACAAATATAGAGATCCCACCCCTAGTGGCTAGCACCTCCCAAAACTAGAGCTCGTACACGAGCTATGCATCTGGAGTGATACTAGTAGTATTTTTTTCTATTTTTTTTCATATCTGTTGGTGTTCATCTTCGTGTTCATGGTCTCCGTGCTCATGCTCGTCGAATTCTTGCTGGAGTACAAGGTCCTCTACTCGTGTACCCCTGACTGGCTGGCACCTCAAACGAGTATAGCTCGTGCCCGAGCTAAATATCTAGAGCTATACCCAGAGCTAATCCCCGAGCTCAAAGACACGAAAACTACGAACACCTGGAAGAACACGACCAGAAAAAACACGATGACCATGAACACGAAGATGAACACCAGCTCGTGCTGGTGTTCATCTTCGTGTTCATGGTCTTCGTGTTCATGCTGGTCGTGTTCTTGCTCGTGTTCATTGTCGTCCAATTGAATTCATGTTGTTCGTGCTCATGGTCGTGTTCATGGTGTTCATCATCTGGTGTTCATCTTCTGGTGCCATATCAGCAATAGGGATCCCTACCCTCGTGAATTGCACCTCACTGAACTAGTGCTCGTACACGAGCTATACCCCCAGTGACATAGCCAAAGCCAATCCCAGTGCTAGACCCAGAGGTAATTCACACGATCACCATGAACACGACCATCAACACCAGCAAGATCATGAAGACCATGAATACGAAGATGTACACGATGATGACCACCAGCGTTACAGCCATGAACACGAAGATGAACACTATGAACACGAGCAAGAACACGACCAGCATGAACACGAAGACCATGAACACGAAGATGAACACCAGCTCGTGCAAGTGTTCATCTTCGTGTTCATGGTCTTCGTGTTCATGCTGGTCGTGTTCTTGCTCGTGTTCATTGTCGTCCAATTGAATTCATGTTGTTCGTGCTCATGGTCGTGTTCATGGTGTTCATCATCTGGTGTTCATCTTCTAGTGCCATATCAAAAATAGGGATCCCTACCCTCGTGAATTGCACCTCACTGAACTAGTGCTCGTACACGAGCTATACCCCCAGTGACATAGCCAAAGCTAATCCCAGTGCTAGACCCAGAGGTAATTCACACGATCACCATAAACACGACCATCAACACCAGCAAGATCATGAAGACCATGAATACGAAGATGTACACGATGATGACCACCAGCGTCACGGCCATGAACACAAAGATGAACACCATGAACACGAGCAAGAACACGACCAGCATGAACACGAAGACCATGAACACGAAGATGAACACCAGCTCGTGCTGGTGTTCATCTTCGTGTTCATGGTCTTCGTGTTCGTGCTGGTCGTGTTCTTGCTCGTGTTCATAGTCGTCCAATTGAATTCATGTTGTTCGTGCTCATGGTCGTGTTCATGGTGTTCATCATCTGGTGTTCATCTTCTGGTGCCATATCAAAAATAGGGATCCCTACCCTCGTGAATTGCACCTCACTGAACTAGTGCTCGTACACGAGCTATACCCCCAGTGACATAGCCAAAGCTAATCCCAGTGCTAGACCCAGAGGTAATTCACACGATCACCATGAACACGACCATCAACACCAGCAAGATCATGAAGACCAAAAATACGCAGATGTACACGACGATGGCCACCTGCATCACGGCCATGAACACGAAGATGAACACCATGAACACGAGCAAGAACACGACCAGCATGAACACGAAGACCATGAACACGAAGATGAACACCAGCTCGTGTTGGTGTTCATCTTTGTGTTCATGGTCTTCGTGTTAATGCTGGTCGTGTTCTTGCTCGTGTTCATAGTCGTCTAATTGTGTTCGACCTTGAACACGATGATGAACACGATGATGAACACTCACTGAACACGATGACGAATTCGAAGATGAACACTGTGAACATGGCCATGAACACAACGAGCAAGAACACAAGGACCATGAACACGAAGATGAACACCAGCTCGTGCTGGTGTTCATCTTCGTGTTCATGGTCGTCGTGTTCTTGCTGGTGTTTGAGAATCCCTAAATCCCTAAAAAATTCGAATTTCCTATATTCCTAAATTAAGGTCTTAAGCCCTAAACCCTAAATCCTTTAGAGCGTTGATCAGAGGAGAGATCGAATGAAGCTTGCGAACCTACAGTTGCTGCTTCTTCGAATCTTTCGATTTAGTGACAGTTGGTACCTTCGCCCCCTCTTAACTATTTGGGTCGTCGTCGTCCTCACCATCAGCAACTCCGTCATCGCCTTCTCCTTGCTCGTCTCGACGTCCCACATCGTCGTCGTCTGCTTCTTCAAGGCATGCAGCATCCTCATTCTCCGCATCCTCTCGATCATCATCCTCTTCACGTCCGATAACATTCCCTTGAAAATTGTCTCCCTCGTCGTCGTTGGCTATTGCGAAATGAGCTCCTTCGTCCTTCTCCTCTGTCTCCGCCTCAGATCGTGTCCCTGCCTCAGACCGCGTCCCCGCCTCAGACCGCATCCCCGCCTCAGACTACGTCCCCGCCTCAGACCGCGTCCCTGCCTCAGACCGCGTCTCCTCCTCGGAGCGCTCCACTTGCAGCTCTGCCGAGTGCGCTAAATTGACAATATCGTGGCTTTCCGCCCCAAGGTCTACCATTCTCTCACTACTTCGACGGGCTGGCCCTCCGCCACCGACTTCGACGGGCTGGTGTCCAAGACAAATGCCTAGTGTTAGGGCTCACCAACAAGTATCTCTCCCACAAGGGTTGAACCCTTCCATGGACTCTCAATCCCCACATGCGCTGAACCCTTGTAGAATGATCAGTTTGCACCCAAATATACTTTTATTCCTATACTTAAGGTGTACACTAGTACAGCTAATCACCTAACTTAACCATCACCTTGTACAGCAGTCAAGTTCTTGGAATTAGACAAAACTTTGAAAATCTCACAAATGCCAAATTATAGAGTTATAATTTTAAGACAGATATTCAACTAATTTACCGCAGGTAACTTACTAATAGATCAAACTCATGCTTTATAAGCATCTGCACTCATACTTATCATAGACAAATCCACGAAAATGTTTGTTTCATGCAAAAGTGAGACGTGTATATAAATGGACAAAATATGGAAAATTTCCTGGGAATCTAAAAGTGATACTTGAAAAGGTTATCACATTTTGTCGAGCCATTGAATTCCCGAGCCACTAGAAATCTTTGAAAGGTTGTCAATAATAGCGGAGTTTATAATAAATACTTTTGACAGTGCCGACTTCAACTGTTTGAACTTTCATTTTATATTTTGCATGAAGGTGCCAACCTCGCCTTCAACTTACAGTTGTTCTCATCTTAGTAATTCCAAACTTTCAAAATAACAATAATTCAGGAAATTGCTGTTGTAATTTTTTCCTACAAGTTAGCAGTATTTTAAGTTCAAACTTTAGATTTTGAAGCTCTACTAGATTCGTCTATGACAGGACTCTATATGACACCCCAGACACGCTTCGATTCGTAACTCCAATACATTACCTCATTATGGCCAGCACACTGGATGTCTTCTCCGATCTCCAAATGACCATCGTTGTAGTTGTTGTCAAGCCAGGACCGAACGTTCACATTTGAAAGACAGTTGCGATCGCCTCGCCTCCGCTGATGATCAGACATTGGATCCGACCGGTCTAAAGACAATGTATCTCCTAACTCTTTGCCCTCTTGGTTCTTGTCAACTCCCTCGTGAATTGAACCTAGCGATAGTTTGTTGATGCTACAATGTTTCCTACTCGTCACTCCTACATCTTCTGAATCCACCTCGGGTTGCGTTCTCGGAGTACTCCTCTCAAGCAACAACCTCTTCCTAGCTTCCTTCCTTCGCTTTGCTTTTGTGCCGGCCCAATCCGTTTGTCCTCGTCTCTTCTTCTTCTTTGGTGTCACGTTCTTCGATGGTGCTCCTTGCTTCATGTGTACACTACAACAATCTCTTCCTCTCTCATTCTAGCACTTTCAATATCACTGCATTGTTTTTCTACATTGCTTTCGTTGTGTTATTCACATGATATATACTCAACGCTATGATTCAAACTACTCCAATCTATTCTAAATACTTCTAATCCCCACGTGCTCATAATTATGACTTTGCCATTATTATACACAACTGACCAAATACAAAAAGTTTCCCAACTTCAAATAAAAAATGAATCGCCGAATTCTATATTTCACCCCCTGTTCTAATCAATATTTTCCTCAATTATATATTCGCGAATTCAGACAATCCTTAGTTGACGTGCTCAAAATTTCGGCTACATCCTTTACTTGGTGCTTGAACTATAATGATTGTGTCAGTGATGACGGCATTCATCTGCATATGTTCTCAATCATGTGGTGGCCAACATCATTCTACTGAACAGAATGCGTATTCTTATACACTCCACCTTCTAGTGTGACCCATTCTCTTCTTCTTCATGCTAGGACGTGTTTCTCATGGCATCTCCTCCACCTTCCGACCTTTCCTTTCAAACTGCGATCCTCTCAGCCTATGGCTCAAGTGCTCCTGTGTCATTCCCTGTGAATGGCGAAGGAATTGCTTTTGTCTCTAGTAAACACCTCAGCATGCGATTTCATTTTAACGAATCCAGTCTATATGTAGAGAAGAACATCTATGATGATTCTCACGAGTTGTCCCCGTCTCTCACCGTTATTCAACAACCAGATGTCAGTCCGGATCAAAGTCTATTGTGGAAGCTTGAACCAGGAAAGTATGATGTATACGGACTTCCGAATTCGATGTCCTCTGGAACACCACTTCTATCCTCCACGTCGTCTATGCAGGCTCCTCTTCTTAGCAAAGTCAAGGTGGAGCATGATCCCGATGTGAAAAGTACTCCCCTTTATGGATCATCCACTTCTGTTAAGCTTGAGTTGGAACCAACTTCGTACGTTGCCCTCTCGAGTGATTCGTCTGATACTGAGACAGTCACTGAACGTCCTCCCATTCACAATCTTATCTCTCCGTCATCAGAGTCTTATGCCACTCATAGTCTTCTAAAAACCGCTCATAGTCTTGAATCCATCAACCTGAACGAGAGTCCATATCCCTCTCCCTCTGCCAAGTCACTCTCCGCTGCAAGTATCTTATCCAAGCTGAAGAAACTAGCTACCTTACGTGGGCAGAAGAATGTGCTCAAGAAACTTGACTACGACACGATCACGACGATCAAGGTGGACTATCTTCCTCCCAAATTTGATGGAGACGTAGTGTACAAGTTTCCTGCCGCCTCGCTTCACACCTCTCACACTACCGCAAGAACTATGCATGGAATGGATAAGAGGTACGATGGCCATGTGTGGACTAGAACTATGACAACTAATATTTCCAATCCATTGGGCTTGTCGTTCCGATTCTCGATCTGCGTAGGTCATTTGGAGTGTCGCAACAAGGAGTGCGAATACTTGAAGCGTGCCCACAGGACATCTCCACTTAATGATACCGAGTTTGAAGGCTGTACGTGGAGGCCATTCACGGTGGAGGAGTCGCCTCCTAAGGACTCCACGTTGGTCTGCAAGGTTTGCAAAGAGCCTCCCACCTGCGTGAACAGCTGTAGCGCTAAAATATACTATGTCCATGGTGGGCCGAACGTCACAAGGGCTTGCATTCATCTTGGGCATCACAAGCACCCGGTCAAGGTTGGAGACTACCGAGATACCAAGTCCAAGATCAACACTGTCATCGAAGAGCAAATCCAGAGAACATCCTCCGCAACCAAGAGTGCTGTCGTTCTTGAGGCCAGCAAAGAACTTTTAGGTGAGTTTCTTCTACGCTCTGAAGACGAACAACCCAAAACTCTTACTTTGGAAGATCTTGTGCCGGTTCTTGATAGGTTCAAAGATATGGGATCTCCAAGCATTAGGAATAAAGTTGTCACTTTCAGATACCTCAGGAGGTATGGTGTCATGGACAGTATCACCAAACTTAGAGGACTCAGCAATTGGGCCTTCGTTCAAAAAAACATGTTCCTTGGTCAAGGAGAGGATTCAGACAAGGTCTTCGTCTTTAAAATGTCCGAGATGGGTCCGGGTAGTGGTGTGGATTTAGTCAAGAGGATGCAAACGGGAGGAGATCTTGAAAACAGCTGGATCATGTTTGACCATGTCAAACGTGTGAAACATTGGACTACGATGGGTTGCCATGTTTACGACTCTACGTATTGTCGTGTCATGACCATTGCATGCTGTGACATGCAATCAAAAGACACAGTTGCTCAGATTGTCTTCTGGAAGAACCTGAATGCTGTTATGGAGAGGCATGACATTCCCAACCCACAATTCATGGGATTCATGGCGGATAGTGCACAAGCCAATTGGAATGCACTGAGGATCATTTACGGAAATGGGAATCCGAAAGATCCAATGGTGGATCGGGAAAGGACGTGCTACTTTCATTGGTCTCAATCCTTCGAGAAGCATAACAAGCAGTACATTGCCGAAGATTTTCGAGAACAGCACAAGCGCCTTTGTATGCAGTATAGAGATTCCACGACCATGGCTGAGGCGGATATTAGATACCTAGCCATCAGGGCTTGGTGGCTGTCTTCTGGAGCTGCATCCGAGACATCGTTGAGACACTTGGATCTTTGGCTAGCTTTTTGGCACTTCAGATATCGACAATGGGGTGGCTGCATGCAGTTCGTAAGTACACTCTCTCCTTTACTGACTCTTTCCAAAGCCGTGCTTTCTAATATTTTCAACTGATATTTGTTTTGATGGACTTCTACAGAACCTTGACGAAGAGGCCTTAGCGGACATGCCGTCCTGCAACCTTGCCGAGACTATGCACAACAAGTGGCTTCAAGCGTCTGGCAATAGAGGTAATGATCTCTACGTTGCCACTGTCGACGACTACATACGTGCATTTATGCAGGTAGTGGCATACTACCAATTCCTAAAGGGAGACATTGGAGGATCCGGTCCCTGCAAGAACGAGCTCAAACTTAGAAATGCACAACGGCGCGCCAGAAGCACAGGCGACCCTAGAGTGCTCAAAGAGGCAATGCTGGATATGCCCGGAGCTGATGAGTTTTGCATCCGTGATCCTCACCTGGAAGGAGAGGAGGTATTCGGCTCAACCAAGCGCAAGCCGGACTTGCCGCTTGGAGATGACGGTGAGTCCCATCGGCCGGATACGGTGAATTACTCTCGCCCCCCAGCATTGAAGCGAGCTGCTCTCTCTAGGGTAGCCTCTCTACCAGTCATAGCCGAGGAGAAAGAAACCGAAGCTTCGGAGGTCATCGCATCTCCCGTGATTCCATCCTCACCACCTGTCCTGGAAGGTGGTATAAAGCATGTTACCGCGGTCCAAGAATCCACTGTGAACGAGCGACTTTGGCACATTGCTCGGTTGTCCAAAACGAGTGCGAAGTCATGTTGGGCAATGAGAGCAGTAACTAAGAAGAAGTGCGATGCCAAAATTGTCCGGAATTCGACTGGGGAAAGGTCGTATGCGAGCAGTGAGCGGAGAGCGGAGAGCGGAGAGCAGAAAATAAAGAGCATACTTTAAAGATTTTTGCAGACATTTTTGGGTTAAGGGTTCCTATGACCGTGGATTTTTTCATTTTTTTAATAATATATTTTGGGAGAATCGGCGTGTATAACCGTGGAATTTAGGATAATTTAACAGTGAGATATGGAATTTGGGACATTCATCCACGGTCTTAGATTCAACATTCATCCACATTCATCCAAATGTGGGACATTCATCCATGATTTTTCATATGGCATTCATCCACATTCATCCACATTCATCCACGCATTATTGAGGTAATTGATGCAACGTAGTATTGCTAGAAGCCAAAGACGTACGGGTGCTAAATAATGGTGTGTGGGAGGAGGGGTTAGGCATGGGCTGATCTCTAGAGTGTCCTTGTGATGAGTTATCCCATATGGTTTGTCCATGGTGACCTCCTAGTGTACACTACTTAAGGTGGAAGGCCTTTGAGTAAAGATTATCTCTTTCTACGCATTCCTTGTGTTTGTGTGTGTGCCTTGTGCAATCTTCTCTACCTTCACTAGGTTATGGGCCCACTCATGTGTGTTTCATGAGTATTAGATTGCATTTGTGCAAGTATTTTGAGGTCGGTGCGCAACGGGCGGTTTTGGAGCATTGTTGGAGGTTTTGGAGCTTGTTGAAGCGTTGGTGTTTCTTGGAGGTGTGCATGGGCTGAAGTTACATGTTGGAGCACTCTCTTTGGTCAATTTCTTCCCTTGATCTCCTTCTTTTCTTTCTTCTATCTCTTCGTTGCGAGTGGAACTTCGTTTGGTTCAATTGTGAGCATTTGAGTAAATGCAAGTGATTTGTGAGGTGTGAAGACTCTCGTGGAGGGTCTACCATCTGATCCTAGTGATTAGGCACTTGCTTTGAGGTGTTGCATGTGTTTCATGCTCTTGGGGTGCTCAAATTTTCATTTGGAGCTAGTTTGTGCACAAAGGTGCGGTTTTGAGCAATTTCAATGCGATTGGGGTTTTGAGGGACTTGTGTGAGTTCATGTGCATTGAGTGAGTGCTCTTGAAGGACACAAAGGTGTCATTGACGTGCATTGAGTGTTTGGGGACACTAAGGCGTCGTATTGAAGCATTTGGAGTTGTTTTGAGCTCCATTGAGTGATTTGAGGGGTTTTGGTGAGCCTCTTTGCATTTTTGGGTGAGGGTTCTCACATTTGAGTGTTGGGAGGCGTGTGTGGAGCACAAAAGTGCTGATCTAGTGTTTGGGGTTGTTTTAAACCCATTGGGTGCACAAAGGTGCAATATCAAAGCAAAAAATCACAAAAACAAAGTTGTGTGTTTGAGTTTGAGGTTTCATTTGTGTGGGGAGGCATACGTAAGTGAGGATCATGGCATCTTTTGAGGGTGAGGGTCCCAAGGTCGTGGACAAGTTCGATGGGGTGAATTTCCACTTGTGGAAATTCAAAATGGAGATGGTGATGGCCGAGAAGGAGTTGTGGGAGATTGTCGAGGGTAGTGAGGAACCTCCTTTCTCTTCTACGGATCCTAGGATCATGCAAGCGTACACGAGGAGGGAGAAGAAGGCATTTGCCATTTTGGCACTCAACCTCGCGGATTCGCAACTTGCGCACATTCGTTCGTGCAAGACACCCGCGGAAGCATGGTCCAAGCTTTGCAACATTCACGAAGCGAAAACATTGGCCAACATTTTGTTTTTGAGGCGCAAGTTCTTCACCATCAAGATGGGCGAAGAAGATGACATGTTGGCGCACATCAACAAGGTCAAAGCTCTCGCGGATCAACTCAACGGTTGCGACGTGTCGGTTACGGATGGTGACATCGTGATGACACTTTTGGAGAGCCTTCCATCATCATACGAGTACCTCATCGTGGCGATGGAGTCAAGACCCATTACGGAGCTCACATTGGACTATGTGACCTCACGGTTGTTGCACGAGCTTTCGCGGCGAAAGGAGAACGAGTCTCGAGAAGATGGAGCGGCACTCGTGGCGAAGCAATCCAAGAATGGAGGCGGTGGGAGCTCAAGCGACAAGGTGTGCTTCTATTGTGGTAAGAAGGGCCACATTGCCAAATTTTGCTTCAAACGCAAGAGGGATGAGAAAGGGGAGAGTGCAAACAACACTAAAACTCGTGACGATGATGAGTACGCATTTACGGCTAGATATGAGGCAAGCATGAGCGATGGCATCGAGGGTGATGCAAGCATGAGTGATGGTATCGAGGGTGATGCAAGCATGACTGATTGGATTGAGGTTGGTGATGAGTATGCAAACATGGCAAGCAATGTATCGTGCAATGGTAGTACGAGTGATTGGATTGTTGATTCGGGGGCTACAAGCCACATGTCACCACATAAAACTTGTTTTCATTCGTATGCTCTCATTAATCCAAGGAGAGTGATTTTGGGAGATGATACGGTGCTTGAGGCCGTTGGCAAGGGCCAAATTGTTGTAGACACCGAGGTGAGGGGTCGTGTGAAGACAATCACTATCCAAGATGTCCTCCACGTTCCCAAATTAACGGCAAATTTACTATCGGTGAGGCAATTAGTGGCAAAGCACTTGAGGGTTGAGTTTAGTGATAAGGGGTGTTATGTGTTGTCACCGAGTCGAGATGAGGTGGCCATCATTGAAGAACACGAGGGCTTGTACCACATCAAGTTCTCCAAGGTGCATTCGAAGGAATCGGCGGCGTTGGCGCATTCAAACTTGAAGGACGACAAGTTGGCGTTGTGGCATCGTCGACTTGGCCATTTGAACATCAAGAGTGTGAAGACACTACGCGGCATGGTAAGCGGTATGGACCTTCATCAATTGAAAGTGGATGCTTCTACATTCACGTGTGAAGGTTGCATTGAAGGCAAGCAACAACGGTTGCCATTTGCGGGTGAAGGGGCGACACGGGCCACAAAAGTTTTGGAGATCGTGCATTCGGATGTGTGTGGCCCCATGAAGACCACATCGATGGGAGGTTGCAAGTACTTTGTGACCTTCATCGATGATTTTTCAAGGAAGATATGGCTCTACCCTATCAAAGCCAAGAGTGAGTGCTTTGAGAAGTTCAAGGAGTTCAAGACATTGGTGGAGAACCAATCCGAGTTGAAGATCAAGGTGTTTCGGTCGGACAATGGCGGCGAGTACATGTCCAAGAAATTTGACGAGCTTTTGAAGAATGAAGGCATCGCACGCCAAACTTCGGCCCCGTACACGCCTCAACAAAATGGAGTTGCGGAGCGCGCAAATCGCACCATTGTAGAGATGGCGAGGAGCATGTTGCACGCTCAAAACTTGAAGTTGGACCTTTGGGCGGAAGCGGTGGTGAATGCGGTATACACACGCAATCGGTGTCCAACAAGCGCGGTTGAAGGCATGACGCCGGAGCAAGCGTGGAGTGGGAGGCAACCATGTGTTGCACACATGCGCATCTTCGGATGCATTGCATATGCGAAGGTTCCTGACGAACGGAGGACGAAACTCGAGGCTAAGGCCTTGAAATGTGTGTTTCTTGGGTATTGTGAAGGTACCAAGGCGTATAGACTCATGTCGGTGGACACGAGGAAGATCATTCGGTCACGTGATGTGACATTTTGTGAGGAGTCTACGATGGAGGCTCCTTTGGAGGTTGGTCCAAGTGGGAGTAGTGGAGACGTTTTGGTGGACACACCCTCCAAGTCTCCTAGTGTTGTTGATGTAGGTGATGATGACAGCGATGACGAAGCTGGCGACACGGAGGTTGTTGAAGCGCCATCGAGCTCAAAGGCCAAGAATGGCGCAAAGGGCACGCAAGAGGAGCAAGTTTCTTCAAGCGAGCGGCGGTACCCCGAGAGATCGCGCAAGCCACCTGGAGAATGGTGGAAGAACCACATCTTCCCTCAAGTGGAGGACGAGCATGCGAATGTGGCATTATCGGATGGTCCATTGACCATTCGAGAAGCCATGCAAGGTGAGGATGCGGTCAAGTGGGAGCGCGCCATGCAAGAGGAGTACGACTCTCTAATTGCTAACGGTACGTGGCAATTAACTCCCATTCCAAAGGATCGCAACCCCATTGGTTGCAAATGGGTGTTTCGGACAAAGAGGGATGTTTCGGGTATTGTTGTGCGTCACAAGGCAAGATTAGTAGCCAAGGGGTTCGCGCAAGTGCATGGGGTGGACTTTCACGAGACATTTGCTCCCGTGGCCAAGTTCACCACCATTCGATGCATTCTTGCCATTGGAGCGGCCTTGGACTTGGAGATGCATCAAATGGATGTGAAGACCGCATTTTTGAATGGCGATTTGGAGGAGGATATCTACATGGTGCAACCTGAGGGGTTTGTGCAACAAGGTAATGAGCACCTTGTTTGTAAGTTGCAAAAATCATTGTATGGGTTGAAACAATCTCCAAGAGCGTGGTACCAAAAGATTGACACGTTCTTGGTTGCACACGGGTTTACTAGGAGCATTGCGGATCATAGTCTCTACTTCATGCAAGAGGGGCAACATGTGGTGATTGTGATCATATATGTTGATGATTTGATCATTCTTGCAAGCCTCATGAGTTTAATGAATGCATTAAAAGGCATGCTTGAGAGAGAGTACGAGATGAGTGATCTTGGAGAATTGCACTTTTGTCTTGGTGTTGAGTTTGTGCGAGACAGGGCTACACGCACTATCACCATGAGTCAAGGCAAGTATGTGATGGACGTGCTCAAGAGATTCGGGATGGAGGATTGTAAGCCCGTGGCAACACCATTGGATGCAAACTCCAAGCTCGTCAAGCTTTCGGAGGAGGAGTATGCGATGGAGGCTAAATCGATGGCGGAGGTGCCATACAAGCAAGCGGTGGGGTCATTGATGTATGCGATGATTGCGACACGGCCCGACCTTGCGTATCCAATTAGCGTGGTGAGTCAACACATGGCGAGACCGGGCTCGATGCATTGGATGGCGGTCAAGAGGATCATGCGTTATTTGAGGGGCACAAGCGATGTGAAGTTGTGTCTTGGAGGCAAAGACATTGTGTTGAGCGGCTATTGTGACGCGGACTACGCGTGAGACACGAGCGATCGAAGATCGACAATGGGCTACATGTTCAAGGTCGGATCGGGAGCGGTATCGTGGAATAGCAAGCGGCAACAAACCACGGCGACATCAACGGTGGAGGCCGAGTACATGGCTACGAGCCATGCCACGAAGGAGGCCATTTGGTTGAGGCAACTAATGGTGGATGTGGGTTGCACACAAGGTGAGGCTACAACGATTATGTGTGACAACCAAGGGTGCATTTCACTTGCAAAGAACCCTACACATCATTCACGCACGAAGCACATTGATGTGCAATACCACTTCATTCGGGAGAAGTTGGAATTGGGAGTTATACATTTGGAGTATTGCCCAACGGAGCACATGGTGGCGGATGTGCTCACAAAGGGTCTTTGTAGAGACCGACACCAACGATTAGTAATAGCATTTGGACTTAGAGGCTTTGGCTCTACGCAAAGTGGGAGTATTGAGGTAATTGATGCAACGTAGTATTGCTAGAAGCCAAAGACGTACGGGTGCTAAATAATGGTGTGTGGGAGGAGGGGTTAGGCATGGGCTGATCTCTAGAGTGTCCTTGTGATGAGTTATCCCATATGGTTTGTCCATGGTGACCTCCTAGTGTACACTACTTAAGGTGGAAGGCCTTTGAGTAAAGATTATCTCTTTCTACGCATTCCTTGTGTTTGTGTGTGTGCCTTGTGCAATCTTCTCTACCTTCAATACGCATCACTTGTGCACTTGTGTCACTCCATGTTTCTTGCATGGATGGTGTCAGATTTCTGCAGTACATGTTATTCACACTCAATCTTCAATGCTTGAACATAGCGAAGTGTCCTTAGAATTCACAATTTGAGAACAACGATCATAAAATTTTATTTAGAATAATATTTTGGAATTTATATACAAAGGCAAGTTATAGGGTATTAGTATTAGGTAATGAAGGTGAACATTCAATTCCACAGGTTTTGAAAATCAAATGAGTGGACATGTCGGTTTAGGATCTAGCTAATCATACAGAATCTTGTCCCCTAAATCACAAGGGCGGCTTATTGCATGATGTCATATTTCATGACGGCCTAGTTCATGATGTAACCTATTTCATGATGTCTTGTATTTCACTAATTCATGATTTGGTAAGTATAGAATCAATCATTTTTTTTTAAAACATATCCAAGGGTGTGATTTGGGGATTTCGTAAGTATTGAATCAATCCAGATCTAGCTTATTTTTAATACTCAGCACTGTGATTTAGAGTTTTGGTAAATATAGAATCTGTTTTTTTTTCAAAATAATCAGTAAGTGTAATTTAGGGTTTAGGTAAGTATAGAGTGAATCGTTTTATTTTTTCTTAATCTAAGAGTGTGAGTTAGAGTTTTGGTGGGTATAGAATCAATCTTTTCTTGGTCTATTTTTTTGTTTGAGGGGGTGGTCTTGAATTTACGTAAGTAAATGAATTAATATATTTCTTATATCCACTCAGTACTAAATCAAGTGAACTTTCACTTGTACCGGATATGGATCAATATTTGAAAATCTAATTATTGAATGATCATCATTCCTTTGTCATGTGTGAATGTGAAGTGTAGAGTTTGGAGGCACTCAATGTATGAACTACATAAGGAAATGTTTCCAAATTTGGAATGGCAGTTCTCATCCACAATTGTCGTTCACTACAAGATGAATTCTCGTGACACTAGTTTTTTTGGGGATGACATTCGTGCCTGCCCTCGCAACAAGGGTGCTCTGGCAGGGTGGTTGTCATTTGTTTACTCCTCGCGCGCATCCTTGAACAGGGCGCTTCCCCCACACACGGTGCTGCAAGCTCTGTTGTGCTCAAATGACGCGTTTAGGTGGAATTCAAGTTGCGAGCGGGAGATGGAAGTGCTCGGGCAATTCTCAGGCGTCACTTTTGAGCGAGTTCGCGGACTTTTTAGTAGCGCCTCCCACGACCGGCTTGCTCCCGGTGTCATGTCATTCACTCCTTGCGGGTGTTTGACACTATGTTTCTGCACTCACGAGAGAGCAGGCGAGGCGGAAGAAGAGGAGGAGGATGATTCTCAAGCCAGGCGTTCTCGAAGCAGAAGTCGTAGTGGACACTCAGAACCTGTGTCGGAGGGCGAATTTCTGGCCATGATTGAGGAGGAGTACGCTGACCAACTTGAAGATGGAACCAGTTCCACAACGCCGGATGACTCCTCGCTGTACGTTGATTCTTCAATTGCGAGCACATCTGTGAGCGCATCTTAATGAATCAGTGAGTTGCTGGTTTTACCTTGCTCTCATGCTCCTTACAGTGCTGTGGATTCGCTGTAGGTTCCTCTTTTAGCATTGTATGTTCCTTTTTTTGGAGCTGTAGGTTAGTGTATTTGATGCTGTTGTTACTGATTTTTGGTGTTGTGGGTTCCATTTTGGTTTGTAGAAGCACAGGAGATGATTAGGGCAGTAGCACACAACGTTTAGGTTTTGTATTTTGATTTTTAGAAGCACTTGGGATTTGGTGGCAGATGCACAGAGCGCTGTGGGTTCCATCTCACAACTCTGGCCTGCCACCTAGTAGACTCAAGCATATTTAGCGTCGGACCCGACATTTGGCACTGGCGCTGACAAGCCCTGGCTTCAAACGCCCTTCTTTGGTTTGGCCTGACACGCTTGTGTTTTAGTGGGTAAACCCTGCTTCAGAGAGTTGGCATTTTGGGCTCTGAATTGTGGGTTCCATTTTTTGGTGCTGTAGGTTCCATTTTGTCTGTAGAAGCACAAGAGATGCTTAGGGCAGTAGCACACAGCGTTTAGGTTTTGTATTTTGATTTTTAGAGGCACTTGGGATTTGGTGGTAGATGCACAGAGCGCTGTGGGTTCCATCTCACAACTCTGGCCTCCCACCAGCAGGCCCAAGCATAACTACCCTTGTGTTTTAGTGGGTAAACCCTGCTTCAGAGAGTTGGCATTTTGAGCTTTGAATTGTGGGTTCCATTTTGGTCTGTAGAAGCACAGGAGATGCTTAGGGCAGTAGCACACAGCGTTTAGGTTTTGTATTCTTCATTTTAGAGGCACTTGGAATTTGGTGGTAGATGCACAGAGCGCTGTGGGTTCCATCTCACAACTCTGGCCTCCCACCAGCAGGCTCAAGCATAACTACCCTTGTGTTTTAGTGGGTAAACCCTGCTTCAGAGAGTTGGCATTTCGAGCTTTGAATTGTGGGTTCCATTTTGGTCTGTAGAAGCACATGAGATGCTTAGGGCAGTAGCACACAGCGTTTAGGTTTTGTATTCTTCATTTTAGAGGCACTTGGGATTTGGTGGTAGATGCACAGAGCGCTGTGGGTTCCATCTCACAACTCTGGCCTCCCACCAGCAGGCTCAAGCATAACTACCCTTGTGTTTCAGTGGGTAAACCCTGCTTCAGAGAGTTGGCATTTCGAGCTTTGAATTGTGGGTTCCATTTTGGTCTGTAGAAGCACAGGAGATGCTTAAGGCAGTAGCACACTGCGTTTAGGTTTTGTACTCTTCTTTTTAGAAGCACTTGGGATTTGGTGGTTTAGGGCAACAAAGCGATGTGGGTTCCATCTCACAACTCTGGCCTGCCCCCATGAGGCTCAATCAAATGATATGTCGGACCCGACACTTGGTCGTGGCCCTCACACGCCCTGCCCTAACATGCCCTTGCATTGCTTTGCAGGTGCACTTGGGTTTTAGAGGCAGATTCCAAAACCCTAAACCCTGCTCCAGAAATTTTGCCTGTTTGGGCACTGAATTGTGGGTTCCTTTTTTTGATGCGTCGGACCCGACACTTGGTCGTGGTCCTCACACGCCCTGCCCATGCCCTTGCCCTTATCCATGTCCGCACACGCCCTGCCCTTTTTTTGTTTTGCACAAGCACTTGTGTTTTAGTGGTAAATTCCAAAACCCTAAACCCTGCTCAAGAGATTTTTCCTGTTTTGGCTCTGAATTTTGTACATGTCTCATGTGAGCAATTTTGAACAATGTATGCAAGTTTTAGCAATTTTGAGACATAGAAATGGCGATCTTGACTACGGTTGTAAAGTCAATAGAATTCTCTGTAGTATGTAGAATACGAGAATCGTGATAATACTAGGGTACTGTGTAGAGGACTATCTAGTTCTTGGCCATGTTTGAACACTTTGTACATTTCAATGAAGGCCATGGCCATGTTTAAACACTTTGTACATTTCAATGAAGGCCTTAGGCATGTTTGAACACTTTGTACATTTCTATAAAGGCCTTAGGCATGTTTGAACACTTTGTACATTTACTAAGGTAACTGCTACCACATGAAAACCAGCACCTTGAAAACCAATGCCATACCAAGATAAAAACAGACGCCACACCAAGAAAAAAACAAATGCTACATGAAGATGGAAACAAATGCCACACGAAGATGAAAACAAATGCTACACTCTAGATATATAATATAGTTGCAAAGGAAATACAATATTAATGAGGGCTATTGACTAATCGCCTCATCATCCACATAAATCAAACCACTATTAATGTTGCTAGTGCATAGCGACAGTGAGTATTCCTCTTGATCACTAGGTTGAAATTGAGACACAATTACATCAAAATCAACCTCTGCAGCAACATCTAAATACTTGTAAACACGAGGGTCATACTTCGGGGGACGTTCTATCATAGGAGGTGGAGAAGGTTCCAGTGATTGCAGCTGTGCAATGTCTTCAGCATAAGAAGGTAGTCTCCAACTCTTAGACGGACTTGCAAAGAGCCTGACATGTTGTAACAGAAGGAATGATTAGACACAAAAGATTTATGAATGATCAAAACACAATAAAGATTAGAGATGGATAGAAACGGTAAGCGACACTTACTTACTGAGTGTCCTCCACACGACGGCGCTTCACTGCAGCAGCCTTCTTTGGCTTTTTTGCAGACAGTCCAGGAGCAGGAGGAATTGTTGGAGCCGTCGCAAGAGATATCATCGGCTTTAGAACAGCCTCAAACAGCTTCTTGTCACCCTCCATGCCCAAAACATGCCGATCTGTACTCTTGCAAGCAGTGATGGAATTGCCTAGAAAGAGTCACGACAAAAACCACGACATAAGTACATATTAACAACATGAAAAGCAAAGACGATAAATGAGAATCACTAGCAAAGCAATGTGGAATAGATCATACCGGTGCTAGCGGCAACATCGACGACAATGTCTCCAGCACTGGTCAACGCCAAAATGAGACAAGCAAAAAAATACTCATCTTTCTCCCTTGGGCCTCGCCATGGACGAGCACCATCCATCAGAGGGTGGGTGCAGTGA
The DNA here is from genome assembly GCA_022496805.1 of Pohlia nutans. Lineage (NCBI taxonomy): Eukaryota > Viridiplantae > Streptophyta > Bryopsida > Bryales > Mniaceae > Pohlia > Pohlia nutans. Next base: position 10,377,168 of record CM040095.1, on the reverse strand, counting down.
TTGATCAACGTGTCGTTGAGCCCGACGTTCAAACCGTGGGCAACCAACTCTGGCACATCACGAACATGAAATGCAGACGTCCAAGACACGGAGTCTTCGGGACGAGGAACTCGATTAAGCAGAAGAATATTGAACCTATTCGTTGTAGTTTTTGGAACCTTCGCTGAACTCATAGGCAAGTAGTTAACCCCCATCCATTCTTTGCAAATTGCAAATCCAAAAGCCTCAAAAAATGTCTCAATGTCATCAAGGTACTCGCCATTATCAAACGGATAAAAAAGCAGTAGTGCGCCATTATCATGAAGAATTTCATCTGCAAAGTCGAACAACTCCTGCAAATAACTCTCAGACTTCAAATTCCAAGTAGGTACCGCAGATGATGGCACCGAGACATTTGGTACTGGTAGACCATCTGGCAAATCTGCAATTACCAAGTCTGCATGCCCACGCACAGATGGCACCCCACGGTAGCTACGAGAACGAGATGGAGAGCACGAGAGGGAAAATTTCTGAATGTCAAGGAAATGTTGTTGCTGCTGAAGAATGGACGCATTGATGATTAAGGCTTGCGAACAAAACTCGTTTGGTGCAGACTGTGATAAAGTAGGGGGAATTGGCTGCTGCACTCGGCTCTGTGAGAGTGGAAGGGACTGGGAATCAGTCATTACCGTGTCTCCTCCAGTAGAAGTGGATGCACCCTTAGCCTTAGAAGTGGCCTTCTTCGATGTAGCCTCCGTGACACAGCTGTCAGCCTTCGTTGCCGCATTCTTTTTTGATGTAGCCTTCTCTTTTATTGGCGCCTTCTTGGACTTTGTTGCATCCTCAGTTGCAGTCTCACCGGCATCCTCCTCTTCATCTTCGTCCTCATCAAAGAGCTCGACCGCAGGACTCAAAGACTTCTTGAGTTCAGCCTCTGAGTCAGGCACAAATCTCGGAGGGCATTCGATGTACCAGCAGCATTCTAAGAGATGGTCTCTGGTGAAATTCCTCTTCTGAGTCTTTGTGAAGATGTAGGTCGGTGAGGAAGAATCGCACCATCCCTGCACACAAGGCGGTAACTTCCGAATTGCCCCTGCTTTGAGGAGCACTTGCTTCATGTACCTACACAATGACAAGAATTTGCTTCATACTAGCGACATAGCCTTTAGTGTGCCCTTAACAGTCTCTTAACATAGTGCAACATTCAAACGTGGAACAATCATGTCTCTCTAATTACTCCCATTTCTGATAACAATTGTGTTGCATATGATACAGCCCATTTCTAATAACGTCGCTAACATAATAATATTGCCGGTCTGGTGATACTGCCATTCCTCACATCTCTTGCTTTCCATTGCTACATGATCATGCCATCACTCATATCACTCCCATTCCTCACACCTCTTGCTTAACAAGGCTACAAGATAATGCTATCACTCATTGCATTCCCGTTACTCACACGTCTGGCATCCCATTGCTCATATGTAACTCAATATCATAATACTCAGTGTCTTGCTCGCAGAGTAAACTCATATAGTGCTCAAGATGTAATACCGCCACTAGAAGTTGCTTAGGGAAGGGCGGAATAATAATAACCTTAGACAAAGCCGCTTAACAAGGAGATCACTTCCACTGACTTTGTCAAACCTCATAGATTTTGTATATGCATCAGAACCTCCGAAATGGGTATTATACCCCTTGTCCCAAAGGCAAATCTGCCAGTTCTCAAGGTAGTCTTCAAAACTCTCAGCAACCTTTGAATCATCAACACCACCAACTAGAGCTAGATAAGCTGCTAGCTCTTGGTTGGCAGTCTCCTCTAGTCCTGCCCAAAATGCAGCACGGTCCATCCATTTCTTACGAGTGTCTTCACCTGCAGGAGACTTTGGAAACCGTAGGTCCGATCGAACAAATGATGGACTATTCCACCATTTTAGCCACCGGACCTTGTACTTTGGCTCCACTGCTGCTGTTGCGACCATTTGCAATTTCTCCAAGGTCATCTCGACCTTTGCAGCAACATGAGCACTATAGTGCTCAACAATCTGGATGTTAAAGGAGAGAATTCTATAACATCAATAGCACCAACTCAGAATGCCTAAGACTTTGTCAAAAAAATCATCCATAATCGACCTTGCCCTTACCCCTCGTCACGCTGGCCTCACCCTTGCGTCACGCGCCCTGAAACCCATGTCCCTCGCCCATACACCCTGGCACTCCTATTTTGCTCACTCGCGCTGCCATGCACATTTAATCTAAGACTTATCCTCGTGGGGTACGTAACTCGTGCTGCCCTCGTCACTCACGTCACTCGCGTCCCTTGCGTCGGACCCGACACTTGCCCCCGACAACACTTACCCTTGCATTTTAGTCAGTCACTGCTCCCACGCGCACACGCACTCTGCCCACACTCACTCGCGGACACTGTCCACACTCACTCGTGCACTCGCATTGTGCCCTCATCCAGACGCCCTGTCGCCCACAACTCCCTCCCATTTTACCCTCGCATCTTACGCGCTCCTTGCCCTCGCACTGCCCTCGCACTTTCCCACGCACTCTCGCCACTTTCGTCAATCTGGTCACTCGCGTCACTCGCGCTGCTATGCGTTTCACGCATACCCTGACTTCGCGTTTCACGCACTCCCTGACTTCGCGTTTCACGCACTCCCTGCCTTCCCATTTCACGCACTCCCTGCCCTTGTAGCTAATTCGCTCTGTAGCTTGTAGATGCCCTCTCCTAGCGTCACATGCACTGCCATGCGTCGGACCCGACACCTCCCATACCATCACTCACGCCCTGTCTCACAGTGCCCCTCGCACTCTCAAAACTCGTGTTCCCTCTCCACGCCACACTGGCGCTGCCATGCGTCGGACCCGACACCTCCCATACCATCACTCACGCCCTGCCTCACAGTGCCCCTCGCACTCTCAAAACTCGTGTTCCCTCTCCACGCCACACTGGCGCTGCCATGCGTCGGACCCGACACCTCCCCTACCATCACTCACGCCCTGTCTCACAGTGCCCCTCGCACTCTCAAAACTCGTGTTCCCTCTCCACGCCACACTGGCGCTGCCATGCGTCGGACCCGACACCTCCCCTACCATCACTCACGCCCTGTCTCACGGTGCCCCTCGCCGAGACTCAAGACTTTGCACTTCGAGACATAGCCATTTGAATCATGTCAATTGAGAGTCCAATCATATGTAGCTACAAGCGTCCAAGCATTCTTCCAAACAAAGGTTCGAATTGCCACACTCACCTGCTCCAGGAAGCCAGGGCTGTGTGCTGGATTTGCGACTGCTTGGGTTTTTCCAAAGATAGTGTAGAGCTCTTCTTTCTTTTTGGAGATGGCCTTGTCAACATATTCTTGCAGGCCACCATCACTTTGAATGCTCACTTCCACCTCTTCCCAGTACATCTGCCCAGCCTCATTAGCAACCTGGACAATTTCGTCCTGTACAATCATTCCAATTGTCAAAACTTATCCTGACTTGTATGTAGTCCATCAAACTAGAAAGTCCAATTGAAATAAGGTATTGAAAATGTAATGACTTACGCTGAAGATGAAGTTCACCATCAGATCTCGTGTAAGTGGGTACCAAGTCTTCACTGATTTCGTCTGGCACAACTTGAATTGCTCTGCTGTAAGCATGGGCCTATAGTACTCTAAGTCATATGACCCATACTTTTGGATTCGGTGAAGAATGTGCACCAAACTTGTCTTCACGTGAGCGGTTTGGTTAGAGCTGTAGAAGAACAACATCAAGTGAGCTCAATCCAGATTTTAATAGTCAACATTTTCAAGCAACTTACAATAGCTACATATGGGGTTCTGATTCTTACGAGTTTATGTTGTGCATGGCACTCAGAATGTCTCCACGCCCTCCAGTGGTATCAAGCACAACACACTCTGGATTTCCGTTCTTTGTGTACCATTGCTGATCATCGCCATGCAGAGTCTCGATCACCTCTTTCCATGCCAGAAGTCTATGGTTCCCGTCATACACAAAGAACATTGAGCCACTCAAGCATTGGAGGTCAGGATCAGATTGAAGCCTCTCCTCAAATGCTTCGTTCTCTTGAACCCAACATGGGTTCCATTCATCCATATCTGCTTGATTACCAGTCGATTCTCGCCCTGGTCATTGGTAACAGAAACATACATGGCAGCTGAATTTGGCTTGTAGCCATAGCGAAATGCACCCATGAGTTTCACTACATCACAATGTAGCGTTGGTCTTACCATTGGCATGTGAATCATACGACATAGGGGAATTTTGAGAACGCCCTTAGAATGCGGTTTTTTCCTCATTTTCTCTATGAGCTCGTACAAGTCTCCATGAATAAGCCCAGCGTGCACGTTATCCCCTGCCTTTGTGAGGCCTATGAATTGTCTACGGGCTCGCTCCAAAGGGGGCACTGACTCTAAACCATTGTCAGCTCCACCACATCCATTCTCGATACTGTCAATGACGACTTCACATGCCCCTTCAACAGTCGAGACTGCCAAAACATCGTTCGAAGGTGCACAGTCACCAGCAGCCATACCGTCACCATCTTGAGCTTTGTCAAACCTCGTTTATTCAAAAACGGGCAGTTAGGGTTTGTAGGGCAGTTAGGGTTTGTAGGGCAGTAAAAGGTAACCCCATCCGCCATAAATGGGAGAAATGGTGTTCCTAGTGACCTCTTTATTTATTTGGAGAGAGTGGTGCTCTCACGCGCGTCTTAAGTGTTCATTACGGAATCTGGGAATGGCGGCGGACCGGATAGGAGACCGGATGGGAAACCGGGGGTCGGGGAACGGGCCTCTGCCGGGCCCGGCCACGATCCGGGAACTGAACTGGGCCGCCTTAAACTGGGCGGCTCAGTGTTCATTCCTTCCCGGTTCCTCCAGCCCTCCGTGCGCATCCCTTTTTGCACCTCCGGAGAACGCTAGAGTTTCCATTTCGCACCTGAAGAGAAAGAGCAGTGAGCAGCCGGTGTGTGAGGATTTGGAGCATCCGGGAGTGAGGGAAAGTGAGCGCCCGGGGAGCAACAGTAGCGCAAGGTTAGAATTTGAGAGAAGCGAGCACCCGGACAGCGAGAGCTGCCATTTCCGGCGGAATTTACGGAGAGGAGTAGGTGCGCAGCCGGGAAGAGAGGCGCGGGTACTCCGGGAGGTCAGGCGCACGCTATGGAGGCGAGAAGAGAGGCGTCCGGAGCGCGAGGGGAGCAGTTTGCCAGAGAAGGAGCTGCGCCATTCTCGGAGGAGTAAGGAAGCGCGTCCGGAGTCCACAGCCATGGCGCGGAGGGGAACCGGAATGAAGATTACAGAGAAGCGCATATGTCCGGACATCCCGCCACACAAAGGGGACTTGCACGAGTTGATGAAGGACCTCGAGAAGATGGGGTGCGCGGGGCTCTTTGGGAGAGTGTGGGATGTGCAGGATGCAAGAATGCTGGAGGAAATTGAGGGCGGGTCGATGCTGAGCGCCTTCCGGACGACCATCCGGGCGAAGTATGGGAGCTGGACCCAGGAGATGTGGAGGGAGTTATACGGCTTCCCGGACACGAACATCGATTTGGAACCGGGAGGCAAGGGCGACTCGGATTGGGTGAAGGCGCGATTCACCCACATCTCCGGACACGACGGGTTCAAGGTGGCGGACTGCATCATACCCCGGGAGCAACGGTTGCTCCAATATGTGGTGCCCATCCTCAATCCGGAGAAGCCCACCACCCTCACCGTAACGCTGGCCCGGGGCATCTACTCCGTGCTGCTCCGGGGGAGAAGGATCAATTGGGCGATCTTACTACACCGGAACACGCAGAAGTGGGCAGTGAACCTGGACAACAAGAAGGATTGTCCGTTGGCCCCGTTTCTCCACCATCTGTACGAGAGACATGGGTGTCTCACGGAGAAGGAACGGAGGAGGTTGGAGGAAACACCCATTCCGGGGCTGAAGAGCCCGACTAAGAGGAGGATAGTTCTTCCGGGTGGAGGACCGGATACCAGCAGACCGGGGGCGTCGTCACGACCGGATGAAAGGAGAATGGCACCTCCAACATCCCAACCGGACAGGAGCAGGATCCGAGACAAGGAGCGCAGGAAGGAGAATGAAGATCGCCCGGAGAGGGATCAACCCGGAGGGGTCAGCGCTAGCTCCGAGCTGAGGACGAAAAGGAGGGAAGACCGGCCCGAGAGGGGCCAACAGGGTGACACCCGGCTGCGTCAAGAGGAGCAGCAGAGGAGGAAGGACCCGGAGACGGATCAACCGGGGGAGGCAAGGTTGCAGCGGGAGCTGAGAACGAAGAGGAGGGAGGATCCGGAAGAAGTGGAGGATTCCCCACAGCCAAAACTGACCCGGAAGAAGACGGTGCGGAGTCAGGGAGGAAGCTCCACCCAAGAGCAACCTCAAGTGACCCCGGTGGTGGAGTCCGGGCCAGAGAAGGAGACAGCACCGCCACAGGAACGAACGGAAGCGGATTCCGGGTTCGTGAATGAGGACCCTGCCCCGGAAGATCCACGGGAACGATTAAGGAAGGGGAAGCAACCGGAGGAGGAGGCAGGTACGTCTCAAGTACAACTTCCGGGCCTGAAGAGGAAGCTGGTCCTCATTGAAGAGGAGGAGCCGGAGGGACCGGAGACCACTCCTAGGAAGGACAAAGGACCCGTCCGGAAGAAGACAACCCCGCTCAACAAGCGTCCCAAGGAGGCAGGGGACGACGGGGAGGAAACAGGGGAAGAGGACGACCGGAGGCAGGAACCCCCATTGGAGGAAGAACCGGTGCAGGAGGAAGGTCCACCCGGAGATGTACAGGAGGAGGTGGAGGTCCCACTACGGGCGGAGCACATAATCCTGCAGACCCGGATTGCCTTGGACATGGTGACGGAGCAGTACACTCCCATGTTCGCCGCACTCCGGGAGACAGGAACTCTCCTCCGAACGGAGGATGCTCTGGAGTATCCAGCACGGATCCGGAAGCTTCAGAGGAAGCTGATCCGGAGCAGGGAGAAGGAGAGCAAGTTGGCTGGGCAACTGCAGGGTCTCCAGGAGGACGAGAGCGAATCCGTCGCTCTCTTGAAAGGTTTGAAGGAGGAGCTGCAACGGAAGGTGGTGTACATCAAGAGAATGGAGGCCCAAGTGAAGAAGAACGAGTTGCAGATCCGGGAACAGGAGGAGACCATCCGGAGGATAGGGAAGACAAGCCAGCAGTGCATCACCAAACTGTCGGGGTTGTTCCACCCGGATGGGGAGGCACAGATGAAAGCCCGGCTGTATGACGAGAAGGTGGGTCAGCCGGGATTGGAAGGAGCAGCCCGAATGAAGAATGTGGTCCGGGAATATTCGGAGAAGGTGGAGGCCTACCTGATAGAGTTCCGGGAGCTGGCGGAGCACATGAGGGGGAACTTCTCCGATGAAGAACCGGGCCGGGAGGAGACAGTCAACCGGGGTGATAGAGTAGGGTCCGGGGAGGGACTGCAGGGGATGTTCAATGCATTTGCAGATGCTCCTCAGGAGGGTGAAATCGACCGGTTGATGCGAAAGGGGAGTTCAACACAGGAGCACACCTCCCGGGTACGGTTGGATGTGGAACCAATCCACATGGTCCGACCGGCCGGAGTGAGCCCTGTAGAAGTCCGGAACCTCTCGGAGGAAATGGAGGCGATGGATGTTCAGTCGGATAGGGTGGAAAGGCAACAGGGTGGACCAGGAGGTCACCCGGGTAGCCAGCCGGAAGGTACGCAAGCAGGCGAGCCAACCGGAGGACGACAGGTGGATCCGCCGACCGGGCACGAATCACGAGGGGCTCGGCCCACAGATCCAATCGTGGTGGACAGCCCGGAAATCCAGGAGGGGCAGCCCATGGAGGATGAGCCGCTGCCCGGGACCGCCGGAGGTCCAGGATTAGTGGTCCGGATTTAGTGGATCTAGTCTTGTAAAATAGGGTCTTTTTGAGTAGGTAGATTAGAAGACTTTTTGTGTATAGGCTTTTTAGGACTTTAATGTTAGTGGCGGCTGAGGATAGGAACTGAGCCGTGGAGGAAGCTCCCCGGATTTCCGGATCCCGGGAATGTAGGATCTGCGGATTTCCCGGATCTGGGCGTTTGGGGCGGCTTCTTATCCAGGAATGCTTGTCATTCTTGGGTGTCTTTTTGGTGTACTATTGTTCCGTGTAAATGAGTAGAGACGCACGTTCTTTCCACCAACTCTGTGTGTGTGTGTGTGTATGAGTGCATGTGTGTTTGCTCGTGGTATTACTCGGAACAATGTCTCAATTAGTCCCTTGGTAACCGGATGGATTAGTCGGGTTCTGGTGTACGAGTCAGTTCAGAGTCCGGGTAGAAGATTTGGGAGAATTAGGAGCGTTTGAATGTAGGGTTCTCCGGGACTGGTTGCAGGCAATACTCTGGATTAGTGGCTGAGTGGATAGGAGGGGGTACTCCGGATCTCTCAGAACTCCTGGACGGGTAGTCCGGTAGAGGTGCCAGCATCCGGGTAGAGCTTGTAATTGCAGGGTACGGGGAAGCCAGAGTAAAACGGGTCCTGAGGAATTCCATCTCTTCCGGACACCCTAGATACTGTCCACTCCGGTTAGCAAGTCGTTGTAGTATTTTCAAGGGAGAATCCGGGTTACTCTTGTGTGACCGGCTGGGGGTTTGGGATAAATCCACAGTTGAAGAGTAATACGGGAAGTACCCAGAGTAGGGAGTGATTTGTTTGGATAAACCGGAAGCTGTGAAACCCCTGTTACAGAAATCAGTAGGGGAGGGTGTAGCTTTAAATCCAGCATCCTTAAAAATATAAGTGGAGAACCCTCTGAAGGAAAACAGAGGTTAAAGGGAAACCGGATTAGAAGGGTAGGATAGATCGGGTAGAGTAGGGTTGGCCAAACTCCTAACCTAGACAGAAACCGGGTCTATCCATAATCGGGTCAGTCAGTGGGAACGATCCGGTTTTGAGTAGAAAACGAGGGGGTTAATTGGTGACCGGAGGAGAGTGGTCACCAATCCGGATCAGTCTCCGGAAACTTCCCACTTCACAGAATCTCCGCGGAACAATAACCCGGAAATCACTTCTACGAGCATTCTTAATACGAAAAAGTGCGCTCTAGGGGAATATCCGGTATCACGTGCTACGACAAGCTTGCGAGTGCCCCCCAGCAGGCAATGCAAAACTGCCTCCATCACCAGCTTGAGGACTGCCTCGATCACGAGTTTCAGAGCGGCCTCCGTCACCATCTCCAGAGCCCCTGCTTCCATCCTCCGACTCAGAGTCCCCACTCTCACACGACTAGGAGTCTAAAACGATTTGGCTTCTTTCATTGACACGCGCTGCGTTTTCACCAACATTTGGCGTTGCTTGCACTACGTCCAAGTCCATCGCGTCCTCGACACTGGTCCCTTGGCTCTGGGAGTCCCCAACTGTGGTGCTGGATGAGGAAATTCTAGATTCCTTCCTCATCTCTGGAACCTGGAATAAATTCTGACAAACTTTGACATCACTAAGAAGTAAACATCAAAAGCACCAATCACACGGTATGACCCAATCAATACTTGGTCACACACACCTCTTTAAATCCATGGCCCACATGCCCTAGCCCTCACCCAGCGTCACTCACCCCTTGTCTCGCATCACTCCCTGCCCTATCGCACTCTCGTTACTCCCTGCCCTCGTACTCTCCTCACTCGTGACGCCGCGCTGCCTCCATTTCACGCACTCCCTGCCTCCCATTTCACATACTCCCTGGCCTCGCATTTCAACCACTCCATGCCTCCAATTTCACGCACTCTATGGCCTCGCATTTCATACACTCCCTGCCCTCGCATTTCACGCACTCTCTGTCCTCGCATTACATACACTCCCTGCCTCCCATTACACGCACTCCCCGCATCCCATTTCACGCACTCCATGGCCTCTCATCTCATACACTCCCTGCCCTCGCATTTCACGCACTCCCTGTCCTCGCATTACATACACTCCCTGCCTCCCATTACACGCACTCCTTGCATCCCATTTCACGCACTCCATGGCCTCTCATCTCATACACTCCCTGCCCTCGCATTTCACGCACTCCCTGTCCTTGCATTTCATACACTCCCTGCATCCCATTACACGCACTCCCTGGCCTCGCATTTCAACCACTCCCTGCCTCGCATTTCATACACTCCCTGCCCTCGTATTTCACACACTCCCTGCCCTCGTCACGTCACTCGTGCTGCCCTCGTCACTCGCTTCACTCGCTTCCCATGCGTCGGACCCGACTCCTCCCCTCGAGTTTCTTGCACAACAGTTAGCCTTGCATTTTACTCACTCTCTGCCCTCGAATTTTACTCACTCGCCCGCCCATGACCTCGAGTAACTCGCACGAGTCAATAGCGTCACTCGCGTCACTCGCGTCACTCGCACCCACGTCACTCGCACTGCTATGCGTCGGACCCGACACTTGCCATCGTGTGTCTCGCACCCACGTCACTCGCGCTGCCATGCGTCGGACCCGAGACTTGCCATCGTGTGTCTCGCACCCACGTCACTCGCGCTGCCATGCGTCGGACCCGACACTTGCCATCGTGTGTCTCGCACCCACGTCACTCACACTGCCATGCGTCGGACCCGACACTTGCCATCGTGTGTCTCGTAGAACACTTAACCTCGCAATTTACACACTTGCATTTAAATTAAAAGGAGGGTTTAAGATTTTAGCTTACCTCACAACTAGACTTGATGTCGATCGAGGGAGAGCCCACCGCCTGCACCTGAGCTACTCGTTCTTGGACAACGACTGCATCCTACACAGCAATGAGAGGTTGAGTACAACCCAGCACTTCGGACACCTGGGATGGAATTAATTTGGAACATCTAGCACCTGAATTTAGGAGCTTTAATTGAGAAAAAAACAGGGTGAGAAAAAAAACCCTAGACCCTAAACCATAAACCCTGGTTGTTAAGGGTTTCCAAGCATGCTCAAGGCCAATACATAGTCATCAAGATCAGAATCCCGTGAATTTCCAAAAAGATGGAAATCAGAACCTGGTCAGATGAGCTTGGAGATGCAAGCAGCTCCTGCACAACGACGGAGGTTTAGGGTTAGTTCCATAAGAACGGAAGTTGCACAACATCGGAGGTTTCGGCAAGGTCAGATTCACTTGGGGATGCGAGATTCCTCAGACTGTAACTCAACACAATCACTTTGGGATGCGCGCACCTTGTTGGCAATTGGGCAGCAAAAAATTCATGAGATCGGCGAGCACGTAAGTCACACAATGGAGCGCACAGCACTCACGAGAAGGGAGCTCCTAAGTCACAAGAATGCAGCAAGAGAAAGGAGTGAAAGTCACGAGAATGCAGGAGATGGGAGCAAATGCACAAGAGTGATACCTGCTGCCAAAACGAGCTCCGCTGTGGGCTGACGCTAGCCTGCAAGAACGTCAATGAAGCTCGTCAGCTGGGGTGGTCGTGCTCTCTACTTAGGGTTCCGCTGCCCCTTGCCCGCCTTTCCTGCCCCGTACCCGAGGTTGCCGTTGCTGCCCCAATCCAAAATCTCTGACCCAAGCGAGTGCTGCTCCAAACCAATAATGCAGCCATGCCCAGAAATACAACCATAAACCCCAAAATGCAGCCCTATGCCCACTAGAGCTAATCCATGCCAAGGAAGCTGCCCCTTGTCCAAAATATATGTCACTCCGGCCCTTTGCCCAACAAGCTGCCCCATTGCCCAAACACATGTCCCTTGAGAATTGCCCAAACACAACGTGTGAGTTTTGATATTCTAGTGGAAATAAGTGTTTGATAGAAGTGATACCTGATTGTCGTGATGACCACGGAAGTCCACTGATAAGTGCACCTTTAACTCACAACTTGATTGGGATGGTATATTGTCTTCTTGCTCTACTGATGGGCGAGGCACGATCTCCACTGGAAGTTTGGCAAATTCGGCTGTCAAAGTCTTGATGGTGCCCCTCAAGTTAGTATAACGTCTATTCCTACTCTCTGCATTTCTCATCCTAGAACGCTTGAGCGCCTTTGCACTAGAGAATAAGAGCTTTCCCCTTTTCCTTGTTCTCGCAATTGAAGGTGTCGCACCTTCACAAAGTGAGTCGTCATGCATCTGAAATGCAACCTCTTTCACTACATACCACTTCCACTCGCATTTTGAGAATTCTGATTTCTTTCCATCTTCTTATGCATCCCTCTCCCAATCCTTCAACGGTCGCACAACTTGGCGCTATGTAACTATTGAATTCTAATCTAGGGATATTGTTAATCTTGTCCTTCACATTTCGGCTAATACCTATCGACTCCTGCCATGCCAGTTCAACAGAGACAGTTGCCCCTTAATTTTACGGCTGCTCCAATAATTCTGGAATGCCGCCGATTCTTTGCTGACCATGCTCCCATTTGTCACAACTTGGATTCAATAAGAAGATCCCTTTACCCTTTGTCTCATCAATACTATTAGACAACCATCAGCCTCGTCTAGTTGCGCATAATCTACTCTCATCATGCCTCATCCCTCCGTGCTTGATGCGCCAGATATGGTCGTGCTCCGAGCTCATGGCGTAGGTCTCCCACTCACGTTTCTTGTGGACTGGGAAGGATATGCTTTAGTGTCGTGTCAACGTTTGAGTCTTTGTTTCAATTTCCAAGAAGACAGTATTAGTGTTGAGGAAGAGATATTTGATGACCTCACGTCTGAGCTCAGTCACACAGTTGGTCAGCTATCAATTTCTGACGACAATAATTGTAGAAGTTGGAGGCTTGCCCCTGGAAAGTATAGAGTCTATGGATTGACGGATTCCCAAATGGCTGCATCTACAGAAATCCTAACACCTCGTCGTTCCTCCACTTGCACCGTTCAGAACCCCCTTCCTTCCAATGTAGTGGTCAAGGTCGAGCCTGGGTTAGAGAATCCTCATCTTGAAAATATTGAAGTCGAGCCACGATCAATTAATCCCATCATTACGCTCTCGTCAGATGAAGACAGTAGTCCTCCAAATACAACTCGGCTTGTCTCTGCCTCGTCTAACCCTCCCGTGCATCCGAAGTCCCCTGTAGTTGTGCTTCCGGATTCTCGTACTTCTCCATCACCGGGTTCTAATGAGTGCGATAGTGTCGTTGCATGTCTAAAGAAACTTGCCCATATGCCAGGGAAGAAGAACGTCCTGAAGAAGATTGATTATAGCTCCATTAGACATGAGAGAGTCACATACTTGCCCTCGACGTTCAACGGTGACGTCATGTTTGAGTTGCCTCCTGCTGAAGCATCCGCCTCTCGATCACAGGCAAAGGCTATGCAAGGAATGGATAAGCGCTACGATGGCCATGTTTGGACCAAGACCATCACATCTAACATTACTAATACCATGGGTCTCTCATTTCGATTCTCCAGCTGTGTAGGGCACCTGCGATGTGAGAATAAAGAGTGCGACTACCTCAGACGAGAACATCGCATCTATGAAGTGAACGAGACTGAGTTTGATGGATGCACACTACAAGCGTTTGTTGTGGGCCACGGTCCTCCTAGAGGCTCCACCGTGGTGTGCAAAGTGTGTAAAGAACTGCCCTTCTGTCTTGCCACTTGTGAAGCAAAGATCTACTATGTGTCCGGCAAGCATAACAGAACTCGTGTTTGTATCCACCTTGGATCTCACGAGCATCCTGTTAAGGTTGGTGACTATAGGGACACCAAAGTCGAAATCAGCAGTCTAATTGGAGATCAGGTTGAGAAGACTCCGCAAGCGACAAAGAGTGCAGTGGTATTAGAGGCAAGCAAGACTCTCATCGGAGGCTACTTGTTGAGGTCCGAGGACGATCCGCCCAAGACGTTGAGCTTTGAGGAACTAGTTCCGGTGCTGGATCGATGCAAAGACATGGCTTCACCAAATATTCGAAATAAGGTTGTCACCTTCAGGTACTTGAGGAGGTACGGCGTCATGGACAGCATCACTAGGTTGCGAGGCCTTAGCAATTGGGCTTTTGTTCAAATGAACATGTTCCCTGGCCAAGGTTCCGAGCTAGACAAGGTGTACGTCTTCAAGATGTCTGAAGTAGGCCCCGGCAGTGGGGTTGACCTAGTGAAGCGAATGCAACCCAATGGTGATCTTGAGCACGCCTGGTTGATGTTTGATCATGTGAAACGAGTCAAGCAGTGGACAACCATGGCTTGCCATGTCTATGACTCCACTTACTGCCGTGTCATGACTATTGCTTGCTGCGACATGCAATCGGAGGACGTTGATGCCCAAATGGTCTTCCGGAAGAATCTCAACGCTGTGATGAAGCGACACGGTGTTGACATGCCTAACTTCAAAGGCTTCATGGCAGACAGTGCCCAAGCCAACTGGAACGCTGTCCGGGTTGTCTATGGGTCCGGCAACAAGGAGGAACGTATGGACGACCGTGAGCGGACTTGTCAATTTCACTGGACCCAGTCCATGGTGAAGCATACTGAGAAATACATCGCTGAAGATCTGTGGGACCAACACAAACAAATGTGTCACCAATACAGGAAGGCTCAAACAATGGCCGAGGCTGACAGATTGTATCAAGGACTTAAAGCATGGTGGGTATCCGCCAGGGCTATGACCGAGTCAGCCTTGAGCAAACTTGAGCTGTGGCTGGCATTTTGGCACTTCCGTTATCGCCAATGGGGAGGATTTATGGTCGGGGTGAGTACACACGTCCTTTGTTGCATGTTCTATGCCCTTACAGTCTACTCATGTGTCGGATCCGACCACCAATTTTGGCTAACTTCTCATCACATGACTTCTTCAGGTCCATGCCCTTACAGTCTACTCATGAGTCGGACCCGACCACCAATTTTGGCTAACTTCTCATCACATGACTTCTTCAGATGTTTTCAGAGGAAGAACTCGCGGAGATGCCGTCGTGCAATCTTGCAGAGTCTATCCATAACAAGTAGCTTCAAGCGTCCGGCAACAACGGTGGTGATCTCTATGTTGCTACAGTGGATGACTACATCCGCGCTTTTCTGCAAGTCGTCAATTACTACCAGTATTTGAAGGGCGATGTAGGGGGAACTGGACCAAGCAAACAAGAGCTCAAACTTCGCATGGCTGAGCGTAGGGCTCAAAAAACAGGTGACCCCAAGGTCCTGAAGGACCCCATGCTCGACATGCCTGGGGCGGACAAGTTCTGTACACGTGATCCTCACATGGCTGGAGAGGAAGTGTTTGGCTCCATGAAGCGCAGGCCGGATTTGCCACTTGGAGCTGACGATGAGTCACACAGGCCGGATAAGGTAAATTTCTCGCATCCTCGTGGCTGTGGCAGAAAAACCAAAGTGCGCACCGCTCACATGTCAGTGATAGCTGAGGAGGATGAAACCAACGTCCTCGAAGTTGCACCTTCTTCATCGCAAGGCGACGACGGAGTTCCTTCTCCACGTAGTCAAGGACAGATTCGTCACGTCTCTTGTGTTCAGGAGACCAGAGTTAACGTGAAGGAGTGGCACATTGCTCGATTGGCAAAGAATTCAGGTAAGTGTTGTTGGGCCCAAAGAGCTGTTACTAAGAAGAAGTGTTCGGACAGAATCGTAAGGGGTGCTAAACCCACCCCTGCGCCTACGTACACCGGTCTATGGCACAACACTAGGAAGAACTTACAAGTGTCGGAGGAGTTCTACTTCTGCTCGGATGATATCGAGAGGTGTGTCAAAGGTTCAAGGCGGAAGTGGGTAGTTCCGTACTCTAGGCAGCAAGAGAGGCCCACCATCCCTGATGTCTGGCCAGTGAAGCTTGGAACAAACCTCAAGCAAAGTGAGATCCTTGCCCTCGAAGCTGCTGGGTTCCAACTACCGCAGAAAGCCCCTGTCTCTTCAAGAAGGTTGTTTTCCACAGAGAAGCCTCCCGCAAATCTGGACACGGTGCCCGTACCTGCAGACGCGGATAGGTGTCCAGGAAAAAGAGAAAGGAAGATCGTCAAGCGAATTACTGGCCGCCCAAATCTGCAGCAGAGGCTGGCATTGGGCTCTTCTGAGTCCCTCAAAGCTCGACTCTATGCTGTGACAATGATTCCTCACCCTGGCCATGGCTGCATCATCGCTCTAGACTCGGGAACGCCACCAAATGTGAAGCAGTATCAGATCACAATAAGCTCCCTACCAGGCTGCAGCTGCCCTGCATTCAAGAAGACAATGACAAAGTTCCGTGGGAATCGCCAATTCTCATATTGCAAGCATGTGTACTTCATCTTCTTGAAGGTCTGCCATTTCGATCCCTGGGTTGACATGTTCATCTACGCGCCAACGTTCAGCTTCAACGAAGTCAAACTGGTCCTGGAAACTGGGATCTTGACTCACCCTTTCGCTGAAAAGTAGGAGTCACTATAAAAGTATCCCATAGTACATTCAATGGAGTCCAATGACCTACCATTTCTGTTCCAGGCTTATCTGACGATTTCAGCAATATAAGGTTTTTTCTATCTATTATTATATGAAAATTCTTTGTCACATGTTAAAGTTTTGTATTTACTGCATCAACTTCCAAACAAGTGTATGTGGTCACTCACAGCTTTGAGGACACCCTAAACCGAAAATTGATGGAATACGCAATAAACCCCGAAAAAAAAAAATCATGCGGTTGAAAGAAAAGTGTAAATCAAATACCATTTTACCACGTTTCAGCCCACGGTCATAGGTCAATTTTATTTTCTATAAATATACGAATATTCGAATATTCTATTAATAAAAGAATATTCCTCGAAAATTCGAAAATTCTGAAAAAATTCTCCTAAAATTAGTAAAAAAATTCTATTTATAAATTATGTTCCCAAATTTGTGCTCTTGGCTCGCTTTATTTCTGCTCTCTGCTCTCCGCTCTCCGCTCACCGCTCGCATAGTAGACACGTCCGAATTCGACTAACACTCCCGCTCCAACATACACCGGTGAATGGCTGAACGTGAGGTTGGGCAGGGAGATTCACGAACAATTCTTCTTTTGCCCCGATGACATCGAGAGGTGCGTGAAGGGCACTCGACGCAAGTGGGTGAGGCACTTTTCGTCCACGGAACCAAGGCCGCCAATTCCTGATGTGTGGCCCGTGAAGCTCGGAACGAACCTCAAGCTCAAGGAGATTCAAGCGCTCGAAGCTGCAGGATTTCAGCTCCCACAGAAAATTCAAGTGTCTCCTAGGAGGCTATTTTCCAATGCACCGCTGCCTTCAGATATGTCCACTGTCCCAGTTCCAAGTGATGCAGACCGGTATCCAGGAAAGCGGAAGTCCAAGAAAGTTTGCCGTCAAGCCAACGTTCCCACCTCCAAGCAGAGTCTCAGCATCGATTCCTCCAGGATTCTGAAGGCGAGAATCGACAGCGTTACCATGGTTCCACACCCAGGCTATGGATGCATCATAGCTTTGGACTCTGGAACTCAACCTGCTGTGACACAATACCAGATTACAGTGAGCTCCGAACCTGCATGCACCTGTCCTGCATTTAAACAGACCATAGTCAAGTTCGGTAAGAAAGGTGGCTATTTCAGCTATTGCAAACACATTTATTACGTCTTCATAAAGGTGTGCAAGCATGACCCCAACGTCGACTTATTCATTCATGCCCCGACTTTCAGCTTCAACGAAATCAAGCTCCTTCTCGAAAGTGGAATATTGACCCGTTCTAACTCGTAGACATCTTATTTAGTATATGGACGAAGTCCACGTTTGATTATCCCTCACGCTTCATTATCACTTGTTTGGAAATAGTCAATGAGTGTGAGTAAGACTGTTAGCCAAAGAGGGCCACTAGCAATGCACTTGTTGGAGATACAATTGCACTACACCCCTGGTTCAACACTAGATACTACTCCGCTAAAACCGATATTCATGTGTTCTATTGTTTATTATCAACAATCACGAGTGGACTGTTTCCAATTGTGATGTTCATGATTGATCTCAAGATAATTTTATCATTTTTTTGGGTCCATCTTTTTGGGCACAAGGACCAATTCCTTATAGTCTTAGACCATCTACTCTGATATTTTTTATGACTGTCATAATGGCTTTGGGCCGCGAAAGTCTACTTCTGTCTCGCAAATCCTTTACTCTCTACTTCGTTTGATACCACAGATGTTGTGTCTATATTGGTTCGTGCCAGCAGCAGTGATGATTATATTGTATCTTTTCTAGTGCAAATCGCAGTCTGGATTGCTAAGTTGCAGCATCCACTATGGTAGCTTCGAAGTCTTAGCTACTTGTTGGTGCCAGAGCTTGGGCAAATTTACAGACTACTGTCTTACTTCTCAAACTTTATTATAGTATGTTGTAGTACATTCATGTTTGCAACAAACGCTACGTAGTATGATTGCACCCCGGAGCTTCCAATACACTAAGGTCATCTACATATTAGAATTTCTCGCTATTTTCAATTGAGTCCCAAAACGGAGCCTTGTCTGCATCATCAAAGTGTTCCTGCAGTGCAATCGATAACTCCTTCGGAATAACTTCGTTCACCTCGATGTTGCAAGGGTCCGGTAGGCCTAGCAACTCACATATGTAGTGTGACCACATCAGCCGCCACACCATCGGGTCCCTCGGAGAGTCATCCCAAATATCACACGGAACCCCATATCTATCTAGAACATCTTTGTCTAATAGCATCACGGCCAAATCTATCCAATGAGTTTTGCAATGTGGAAATTCCCACAGCCACAATTCCACTGCTCCCTCGACTGAGGCAATAGGGTACTGCATCTGGAACGTGAACCCATTCCTGGTGACTTCGGGATACATTGATTTGTCCCTACCGCCCAATCCTTCCCATTCATTGTTTGACACAGAATCGTCAATCTGTCGAACTCGATGTGATGAGTTCAACAAGCCGTAAGCTCTGTACTGACCAGCACAAAGCATCCAGTAGTATCCTTCCCGGTCGCCCCCCCTCGTCTGCAGCACACCTGATTCCACGGACCCGTTCCTACCACGGACTTCTAACTCCACCATTATTGATGATGCTACTAAGCCAAAACGAACAGCAAGATCTAGGGCCGAAACTCGAGCGTACTTATCCCAACCCATTTCCACTACCATAGGAACCTCGTGACCTGTAACGTAGATGCGGGCCATGGAGAGAAACGGAAATACGACAGCTGCAGCAGCTAATGGACCGTGATGGAGATCGCCAGCAAGTTTAGGGAGAGGCATACCATTTGGACGGCATATCTATATGCCTTTGCTATCTTTGATTTCTAAAATAGCATCATGATGCCACATGAACTACGCCAACCTAAACTCTAGAATATAGCAAATTTTGCGGCGTTCACCCCTAAATACTCGTAGCCGCAATCTTATACATTGTCACTCAGATTAGCATTTTTAGTGCACCTTAAACTAAAATTCAAAACGATACCGTAATTCCTAAACCCGGCGCTCTTGGGTGTATGCAACAAACCTTTGCCCATGTTGCAACTATGCGGCGCTTTCTATAAAAAAATGCCACCTTGCAATACCCTAAACCCAAATATAAGATAGACCAGCCGACGGCCTTTCTATCGAACTAGAGCCTTTTTCTGGCCACACATCTGGATGTCAGTTCCATAGGCATTTTCATAGTCTAAACCCTTTAACAGATTAGAACACATATACGTCGGTTTGGAAGACTGTCATATTGGTAGACGTCTTGTTGGATGGGCGTGGTGTCTATGGTAGATCTGCAGTTATCATGGAGAGCTTGTTAGACGAGGTCATCGACATCACCAGTGTCTTCGATGATGCTATACCATTTCAGCCTGCTATTCAAGTAGAGATAGATGGGCAATACAAGCAGCGCTCTCTCGTCGTTGACCGCAGCAAACAATGTCCGAAATTGATTGAGTCTGATGAACCAAAGGTTGCGTTTCATTTAGATCACAGTGACGATGCACGCATTGTCAATCATGCATACTCCAAGGTTGGCAACATTCCTCCTGGTACATATTCCAAGGCTTTGCTGGGACACAAATCTGATCCTGCTATGATGAAACCGTTCAGTAGGGATTTTTCGCTTGGGAAAATGTCGACCGTCAGGCTGATAGACTCGTACAACCGAAATGCAAATGTGAAACGTAGACCATACGGTTGATTCCTAAATCAGACTTGCGTTGTGCGGTTGGACAACATGTATCTCAACTTTTAATAAAGAGATTTATTGAAATGTTTGTTTCTCACCTCTGTAAATGATGTTTTCGACCAGGAAATTCAAATTTACCACAGTAAAAATATAAAAAATGACTGCATTTTAATTTTTACTGTGGTAAAAAAACAGTTTTCGACGGGAATTTACCATGGGAATATTCGAACCTGTCAGAGAATATTCGAATAATTCAGAGAATATTCGAATATTATGTCATTTTTGGCAAAAAGTCTGACAATTATCCGCTCTCCGCTCTCCATTTTCCGCTCTACTCTCCGCTCTCCGTTCACGCTCTCCCATCCACCGCTCGCACGGTAGCCGCCCTCCACGCAATACATATCCAGAACGCGACGTTGAGAACTATCATGTGACGTTCGGAACTGCTCCTCAACATGGCTATGAAAATTATCATGGAACTTCAGATCCAGTAGGCAGGGGATATCAGAGGGGAGCTAGCCATGGCTACGATGATAATGCATACGCGGTACACAATGATGAACGGGTTCCATATCCGGACAGATACAGTACTCCACGAGCATATTCTCCCGAGAGGACCCTCAACGATTTTGGACATCATGGGTTTCAAAGCCATACTCCTATTTATTCTGGCCCCGGCGAAAGCTCAGGAAGCGGTGCACCCGTGAGTTTTGGTAGGGATATGTATAGTGCTGCAGCCGCCCCCGCTGACGGATATGCTTCTTGGCCATCGAGTCAGTACCATCGAGATGATGAGTATGAAAGAGATCTTCAAGAAGCAATAAGACAGAGCGAAGAAGAAGAGAATGAAAGGCGGCTGATAAAGCAATGCTTTTATGAGCAACAGTGGGACGCGGAACGTGGAACATTTTGGGGGACATCCGCGATATTAGGCGGATTTAACAAGACTATCCATGCTCAAGTGGAAGTTGAAATCTAGCCTAGACCGTAGATTCCAATGTCTTCAATTTTGCTTTGTATAGACCAAGACATGTCGTTAGTTTGAATTTTGTTTGGATGCTACAAACTTTGGATATATTGTAGGCTGCTAGCGCTAATGCTCTAGGCTTATAAAGTATGTATGGCTCATTGTGTGAACATTATTGGCATAAATATTTATATATATATAAATATATAATCTAATCGCGAAGAGTGAACTGGTCATGAATACATAACGCACCGTTATTTCCATTAACAAGAGATCGAGTTCATGACTTACAAAAAGATATATAAATTGGTTTGGTGTCGCCTTGACTTTTATTGCAGACGTTACATACCTGATTGAAAACAATATGAGTTTAGTTCAAATGCAATGGAGGGGCTAGAAGCTTATCTTAGAACTTGGTTGTGCACAGCACAGTTGACTTTCCAAGAAGGACTCCCATCACATTCTCATTTCCTACTCCTTTTATAATTACCTTGTGCAAGGAAAACCTCCTTCACGAATGAAGTTATTCATGAAAAACATCTTATCTCACTATCTTGAGAAGTCCATGGCGGCGAACGAACCACCAAAAGTGCACTTTATTGAACCCCTCTTTATGTTAGGTCCTTGCTACACACTTTTCACTTGAATTAAGTGGCTTCCCGTATTTACTTTTGGCCGAGTACTTTCTTTGAACCGTCTTCATCATCGAACAACCTCATGAGCTTCTGTGCTTCAAGTGCAGTTCGGCAACATCAGATCTCACAGAAACGCAATCGTGAAGATCGTAACGAACACCTTTGAAGTGCATACTCTCGCAACTTGAGATCCAGCCAGTCTAAACCCTAAACTTTAGTCCCGATTGAAACATTTGAGATGATATTGCCTATTCGCCCCCAGCTTTGTGGATGCATGCTTTGCTTTTTCTAGAAATAGATGAGCATGCAATTTATTAAGTCACTCATAAGCAAGATAAACACACGTAGTTTGCGAAGAGGTAACCTAGTCTCGCACACACTCACCTTTCAAAGGCTCTACTAGCAAAATATAAGCATTCTAGGGTTTCTAAGGCTTTTGTAGCATGCGGCGTTAAGATGAGGTGACAACCAAACTCCAAGAGCCATGCCGCAAGATTGACAGTTGAATACCTTCCTCATAGAGTTCATCCAAGTCTTAGTGGTGCCTAGTCCTCCCTCATGCGCTATGATTGTATCATAGTACTACATTCTAATCTGACTTTAGACACCGTGTCCCGTGACACCCTAAACCCTACTAGTGTTAGTATCAGATTGAGAATTTGGAACGATACAGAGAACATTGCCCTATGTAGTCAAAGGTTGTAGTCCTATGGTAGGGTGTCGTACTGTAGGACTATCATGGTGCATGAGGGAGGACTAGGCACCACTAAGGCTTGGATGAAGTCTACGAGGAAGGTATTCAAGTGTCGATCTTGCGGCATGGCACTTGGAATGAGGTTGTCACAAGGGCAACAAGGCAATACCCTCTCCTGCGTTTCAATCGAGATTAGAGTTGACGTTAGGCAAAGTGGATCTCAAGCTACGATAGCATGCACTTCAAAGGTGTGCGTTCCGATCTTCACGATTGTGGTTTTGTGAGATCTGGTATTGCTGAACAGCACTTAAGCAGAGAAGCTCGTGAGGTTGTTTGATGATGAAGAGGGTTTGAAGAAAGTGCTGGACCAAAGGTATGTATGGGAAGCCACATGATTCAAGTGGGGAGTATGTAACGTGGAACTAAAATGAAGAGGGGTTGAAGAATGTGCACTTTCGGTAGTTCGATTGTCCTATTGAACTTCTTACTATAGCGAAGCAAGATTTTTTTTCAGAAATAACCCTATTCGTGATGGACGTTTTCATTGTACAAGGTAGTTATGGAAGGGGAGGAAATGAGAATGCGGTGGGAGTCCTTCTTGGAAAGGCCTTTGTGCTATGCACCACCAAGTCATAGGATCAGCTCAGACCCTCCAAATTGCATTAAAGGTAAAGTGAACTCTGTCAAACCTCGTTTTACCAAAAGCGGCTAGTTAGGGTTTCTAGGGCAACTAGGAGTAGTCTTTCCTCCATAAATAGGAGGAGTAGTGGCCATAATGGCCCAGTTATTTATTTGGAGAGAGAGTACCATTCGGGCGCAGCCTAGGGGAATTATTACAGGACTAGACTGACAGCAAGTTCCGGCGGGGAACCGGATGGGAGACCGGATAGGATTGGATGGGTCTCCGATGGACCCGGTCACGGTCCGAGCATTGAAGTGGGCCGCTCTAAACTAGGCGACCCACTGTTCATTCACTCTCTACAGCTCCAGTTGTCCGCGCCATCAGAATTTCGAGCTTCCCGATAGCCGTAGAATTGATAGTGTGGGACCGGAAGAAGAGAGCGTTGAGCGACCGTATTGTGCAGATTCTGAGAGTCCGGGAGTGAGGGAAACTGAATACCCGGTGATAGATAGCGACGCAAGGTTAGAGTTCAAAGTAGGCGAGCCTCCGGACAGTGCGCACCGCCATTTCCGGCGGAGTTTGAGGAAGAAAGGAAGTGCGCAGCCAGGAAAAGGGTCGCGGGGTCTCCGGGAGGTTAGAAGAACACCCCGGAAGCGGAAAGGGAAGCGCCCGGAGCGCGAGGAGCGAGGTGTACCGAGGAAAGAGAAGGCACATCCGGAGAAGGAGCTGCGTCACATCCGGAGGAGTGAAAAAGCCCGCCCGGAGTCCGCAGCCATGGCACGCAGGGGAGCCGGGGCCAAGATTCCAGAGAAACGTATCTGCCCGGACATCCCGCAACAAGAGCAAGACTTCGACGAGCTAATGTAGGACCTCCAGAAGATGGGGTGCTTGGGATTGTTTGGGAGAGTGTGGGATGTGCAGGACTCCCGGATGCTGGAGGAAATCGAGGGCGGGGCAATAGTGAACGCCTTCCGGACAACCATCCGGGCGAAGTATGGCAGTTGGACCCGGGAGATGTGGAGGGAGCTATACGGCTTCCCAGACACAAGTGTAGATATGGAACCGGGAGGCAAGGGCGACTCGGATTGGGTGAAGGCGCGATTCACTCACATTTCGGATCACGACGGGTTCAAGGTGGCGGACTGCATTATACCCCGGGAGCAACGGCTGCTCCAGTATGTGGTGCCTATCCTCAATCCGGAGAAGCCCACCACCCTCACCGTAACGCTGGCCCGGGGCATCTATTCCGCTCTGCTCCGGGGGAGAAGGATCAACTGGGCGATCCTGATCCACCGGAACACGCAGAAGTGGGCGGGTAACCTTCACAACAAGAAGGGATGTCCATTGGCCCCGTTTCTCTACCACCTGTATGAGAAACATGGGTGCCTCACGACAGAAGAAAAGAAGAGGTTGGAGAAAGTGCCTATTCCGGGGGTGAGAAGCCCGGCCAAAAAGAAGACAGCGATTCCGGACGGAGGAGCGGGGACCAGCAGAACCGGCTCGTCGTCCCGACCGGAGGAGAGAAGGATGGCTCCACCTGCAACCCAACCGGATAGGAGCAAAGTCCGGGGAGAGGACCTCCGGAAGGAGAAGGAAGACCAACCGGTAAGAAGGCCACTGGACGATTCCAGCCCCAATCCGGAGACCAGGACCAAGAGGAGTGAAGACCGCCCGGAGGGAGGCCGACCGGGTGGCACCAGGCCGCAGCAGGAGGAGCGGCAGGAAGGGAGAAGGAACCCGGAACTAGAACGACCGGGTGGAGCGAGACATCAGCCGGAGCTGAGAACAAGAGACCGGGAGGGGAGTTTGGATGAGGAGGAGGATTCTCCACAGCCGAAGCTAACCCGGAAGAAACCGGCGAGAGGACGAGAGGCAATTCCTCAACCGGAGGTGGGCGGTCCTTCCCAGACACAACCTCAGGTGGATCCGATCGAGGAGCCCATGCCAGAGGAGGAGTCGAGGCCTTCTCCACCCTAGCCCCAGGAGCAACCGGTAGAGAGACCCGGACCAATGGAGGAGGATTCTACTCCGGCGGCTCCACAGGAGCACATGGAAGACGAGAACCGGATAGACCAGGAGGGAGGTCTGTCTCAGCCGTGATCCCAGGGACGGAAGAGGATGTTAGTCCTCCTGGTTGAGGGAGAGGAAGAACCGGAAGGACCGGATACCACGCCAAGAAAGAAGAAGGGACCGGCCCGGAGGAAGGTGACCCCACTCAACAAACGTCCCAAGGAGGCAGGGGAGGACGAAGAAGAAACCGGAGAGGAGGCGGGACCATCCTGAAATGTGCCAGCGGAACGAAGAGAACCGCTCCGGATGGAGGACATGTTACTGCAGACACGGGTGGCACTGGACCTGGTTACGGAGCAGTACAACCCCCTGTTCGCTGCTCTCCGGGAGACAGGGACTCTTCTCCGGACGAACGACGTTCTGGAGTATCCGGCGCGAATTAGGAAGCTCCAGAGGAAACTCATCCAGAGCAGGAAAAGGGAGAATGAGCTAACCGGACAACTGCAGGGTATCCGAGAGGCAGAGAGCGAATCGGCGGCTCTCTTGAAGGGATTTGAGGAGGAGCTGCAACGAAAGGTAGCCTACATTAACAAGATGGAGGCCCACGTACAGCGGAAGGAGTTGCAGATCCGGGAGCAAGAGGATACCATCCGGAGTGTAGCAGAGACAAGCCGGCAATGCGTCTCCAAGCTATCCGGATTGTTCCAGTCGAATGGGGAAGCACAAACGAAGGCCCGGTTGTACGACGAGCGGGTCCTTCAACCGGGATTGGAGGGAGCAGCTTGGATGAAGAATGTGGTCCGGGAGTACGCGGACAAGGTAGAAGCATATTCGGTGGAGTTCCGGGTACTGGCAGAATGCATCCGGGAGAGCTCTTCGGAGGAGGAGTCGGATCAGGAGGAACCTACCTCCCGGACCGCGGTGGATGTGGAGCCCATCCACATGGTCAGACCCGCGGGAGTAAGCCCAGAAGAAGTCCGGGATTTGAGCGAAGGTATGGAGGCAATGGATGTCCACCCGGATAGGGCGGAAAAGCAACAGGAGGGACAATCGGCAGGGCGCGGAACTCGGGGAGATAGGCCGGCGGATCCAATCGTGGTAGGGAGCCCGGAAGATGAGGAATAGCAGCCACAGGTAGACCTGTAGCGGCCCGGAATCATCGGAGTCCCTGAATCGGTGGTCCGGACTTAGTGGATCCGATCGCTTCGAAGGGGCCCTTTCTGCAGCAGTAGGGTAGGGCTCTGATTGGGAGTTGTTTTCTTAGGATTCTTATGTTAGTTGCAGTGTAGGAAGAGAATTAAATTGTGGGGTAGTCCCCCGGTTTTTCCGGATCTGCGGGTTTCCCGGATCTGGTCGGCTTTGTGTTTTCTTTTTATCTAGGGATGTTCCTCATTCCTGGGGTCTTTTTGTGTACCATTTTCTCTTTGTAAATGATCATAGGCATACTCTTCTATGGACCGGAGTGTTTGTGTGTGTGTGTGTGTGTGGTTGCTGATTGAGATTGTGGTCCAATCAGTCCCTTGGCAACCGGAAGGGTTGATAGGATTCTGTTGTGGATCTAGTTGTTTCATGCTCGGTTGCAAGGTGTGATCCGGGTTAGTGGCTGAGAGGATAGGAGGGGGTACTCCAGTTCTCTCAGAACTCCTGGACGGGTAGTCCGGTTGAGGTGCCAACACCTGGGTAGACCATGTGACAGATGAGTCCGGAATAGCTAGAGTAATCGGGTTCTGTTGTAGATCCAGTTAAGAGTCTGGGTAGTGGGAAAACTCAGAGATTGTTTGAAGGTGGGTTGTTTCGTGCTCGGTGACCAGGTATAATCCGGATTAATGGCTAAGTGAATAGGAGGGGGTACTCCGGTTCTCTCAGAACTCCTGGACGGGTAGTCCGGTTGAGGTGCCAGTACCTGGGTAGACCAGGTGATAAGGAGAGCCGGAAGGATCAGAGTAAAACGAACAAATTAGGAGTCCAACCAATTCCGGATACCCCGGTTAAGGGTCCATCCCGGTTATCAAGTCGTTGTAGTGATTTTTAGGGGGAAACCCGGGTTGCACTTAAGTGACCGGCTGTGGGTTTGGGATGAATCTGCAGCTGAAGTGCAGTATGGGAATTACCCAGATTAGGAGTTTTGTTAGGATAACCGGAAGGTAGTGAATTTCCCATCACTTGAATCAGTAGGGAGGGGTGTGTCTTTCAATCCAGCACCACTAATGTGAATGGAGAACCCTCTGAGGGGAAACAGAGGTTAAACGAAACCGGATCAGATAATAACGGTAGACCGGGAGAGAGGAAGATTAGTAGAAGTCCTTCCCGGAAGGATACCGGATCTAGTTGTAACCGGGTCAGTCAGTAGGAGGAGGCCCGGTTTGGTAGGAAAGAGGAATTCAGCTGGTAATAAAGAGAGAGAGATCACCTGTCCGGGACCATCTCCGGAAGCTTTCCACTTCACAGAGTCTCCGCGGAACGATAACCCGGAAATCACCTCTACGAACGCTCTTAATTCGAAAAAGTGCGTTCTAGGGGAATATCCGGTATCACGTGCTACATATAGTCATAATTTACCCCTAAGTGGCGAACCATGCATATTGTGCAAGATGTACAGATTTCATCCGTATTTTCTCATCCGTCATACACTTTTTGTGGTGAGAGTTTTGTATTGATTTATTTATGGGAAGTTAGCTTCATGTATGTGTGATTTGATTGAAAAGGAACTAATGTTTGAAAAAATTATGCCTCATTTTGTGTTGCAGTGTGTCACCGAAAATGTTCAAGATCTTGGTCCAAAAGTGATATTGGAAAAAAAAAACTATGAAAATGAAGCATCCGAAAAAACTCCAAAAATCACTACACCTAAAGTACTACATTATAACCCATCACAAAAAATTTCATCCACATATTGTCTATATCGTATTCGTAATTGAATTACAAAATAATTTTGTATTTTATGTTTCAAATTTTATAGAAAAAGATTATTGATAGCAATCATAGATCTAACCGTATAGATAGAATCTACAAAAAAAAATGTATAACTTTTATTCATACATCAAGTTCCAAATATTCGTGTTAGTTGCATTTTATAATGCATCTTTGCGAAACTGTGTAAACTGGACATAGGTGAGGATTCTAGGGGTTAAACAACAAGACCGTGGGATTTGATGATCATGCGCATTGAATATTTGATAGTATTCTAAAACAAAGATAATTTGGTTAATGTGTCCGGTCCGGTCTGCCATCCGATCTGCGGGCCGTCCGATCTGCGGTCCGTCTCGCCGTCCGATCTGCAGGCCGTCCGATCTGGCGGACTGCGCGACCCGTCCGATCGCCGACAGCCGGTCGATCAGACGACGTGTGTCCAATCGGGTGGCAGACGGTGCGGGCCGTCCGATCGGGTGTCCGACCTAATCGGACAGCACGTCCGCCTATAAAGCCGTCCGACCAGAGCGGACGGCTCACTTTTTCCTCCCTACTCACATTATTGTGAGAGTAGTTACGGGTTGCTGTTGGCAGGGTTATCCCATCCTCTGGCTCGTCACTCGGGGAAGTAGAAGTCAGCGTTGCAGGGGGTATATTTTGCCAATTTTTTAAACGATTCCGGAGCTCCGTCACCATGCCGAAGGGAAAAAAGCATAAGATAGGTAAGACGACGGAACAAAAATCTCTTGAAGACAGCCCTTACATGCCGTCGAATGCGTGTAAGAAGTTTCTTCAGCAGTTCACGGTGGATTTTTACCGAAACAACACGCTTATGGCGTTGGAGAGTAAGTTTGTTCGGTACAAAGAGCAGAGTGTGCAAAATTTCAAGACGACATGGCGAATAATATAATGCAGGCTCTTCGGGATGGAATTTGGTACCGGGAGATGGAAAAGCGTGATTTCTCAACGTGGTTGGAGTGGAGGGTGAAAGATTCTTTGTGGAATATCGAGGGAGTATTAACCAAGTATGGGAAGGACCACAAGCTGCTTGAGGACAATACGTATATTGAGGAAGTGATGAAGAAAGCAGACAGCTTTGCGAAGTTGATGAAACCATGGAGCTTTGGACGCCAGCGCAATCAAAATATCGGTTGGTGGAGACACGTTGCTGGTGGATCCGAGGAGTTAATGAAGAATAAGTTGGTCCACGCATTGCCTGCTACGGCCAATGTCATTGAAGTGGAGCACACATCACTCAAGGGTGCATATGCTACGGTGAAGAGGGTTCGAATTGAAGGAGCCCCAGGGTTTGAACCTTATTGGGAGTTTGCGGCGAAGCTTTCCAAACAGTGGAAGACAAGACCGGATCTTGCAAAATTGGAACACCAAAATGAAACGATGGCCGTTCAAATTGACCATCCAGGTGTTATACGGTATGTGGCTATTAATCCTTCGAAATACGAGGGTTATGCATATTGATGGAATGGTGGGACATTGCGACAGATGCTGAATTTAGACAACACGTACGGAGACGATATCTACGCGCGTACGTTGCATACAACTATGTCAGCAGACGATGTCGTCAAAGCAAGTTATCTGAGGCGGTTCCGTAAAAAAAGAACGGAGTTGGCGTGGGCATTGGTGATTATCATGATGGAGGTACACATGACCGACAACCTGCACAATGATTTATCTCCTGATAATATCCTTTTTCATTTCCCTGCGGACGAGACGTGTGTATACATCGGGGTATGTGACTGGGGCATGTTATCCTTTGCGAGTGAGCCGATGAAGTCACTATATGGGTTCAACAGTACAGAGGAAATGGAGAAGGATCTTGCAGATCGGTACTGGGTGGATCCTACGATTGCTTATGTACGTAAGCCAGATGCAGATGTGGAGATATGCCCGCTAGTGACGAAGGCAACTGAGGCATATGGAGTTGCAAAACTTGCGTTGTGCATCAACAAGGGCAACATGTCGGAGGATTACTGGAAGTTGCAGACGCCTGGGGAAACTTCAGTTGTTTATAGACAACAGGAGTTGGCAGATGTGTTCGAGAGCTATTTGAATCGATTGTGCAGCCCGGATCGAGGAAATATTGGAGGTTTAACTCATTTAGTGACACGTTTTAGGATGACGTACCGTTGGCCAGTACCGTTCGAGCATTTTAGACATGTGTATTAGGCAAAACATAGTGATATAGTTCTTCTTGTTTTAGAGTAGTAGTAACGGTATTGAATTGTTCTATGGCTATTGTTGTGTGCTTATGTATAGAACACGTGGACTTCTATCCGACTATCAGTAAAACATTTTCCTTGTTGACATTTACGGAAAAAATAATTCCATATGTTTTATTGTTTTTGGGATTTTGCTATCTCTATATTCATTGATATTTGTGGGTTTTGCAGCCATCAGTCCCGAGACTCCAATTTGGAATTTGTTTGCACACATGGGTACCTAACGTTATTAGAATTTAGAAACACCCTCGATTTTCTTTAATATTTTGGAAAATAGTTCTTCCATGTGTTATTGGAATTTTGCTAACTCTATGGTTTTTGACTATGATTTGCAATCGGTGGATTTGTGTTCACCGTTGGGATTGGAGAATAGACTTAATTTGAAGATTTTCCACCGTCGACAAATTTGAATGTTGGGTGTCCATTGTCCAAAATACAGAAGTATTTCTAAAGATGCTCGTATCATAGGTCTCTTTTAATTTCTTCACTTTCAGGTTTTTACTCCTTGTAAATATAACGCTGCCGTAAACCTTAAACATAAGTTTTGATAAACCCATTGACAAAAATATATTTAACCCTTTAGCGCGCCGGCGTCCAGGTTCTGGACGCCGGATGAATTTGAGTAGCTCAATTTCTGTGGTACCGGATGTTTTTTCATGCGTTTTTTATTTTTTTTCATTCTTCTGCTAGATGAATACCATTTGTACGGTATGGATCTTCCAAATAAGATAATGTGAATTTTTGAATATTTACAAAAGTGATTAATGTCAAGTTTCAAACTTTCAATCTTAGTTAAAAAAAAAAGAGTGACCTTAAACATGATTTTCCATAGTAAGTAGAATTAAATAATGGAAACCATACCTTCTTGTAGTGCATGTCATTCTAATTTCATTACAATATTTTTAAATTTTTTTGTGTTAATTTTGGATTTTTAATTGAATTTCAAGAGAAAACCTTGCAAAATTACTTTAAAAATATTAATAATAAATATGATGAATCCAACCGTACGGATGTTATCTACACATTGACATTTACAACTTTGTTTTGTACATCAACTCCATTTTCGTTTATCATCAACCATTTTATAACAAATGTTTGAAAACAATGTTGAATCGGGACGTTAAAGGGTTAATTTGAATATTTCCCTTATTTGAATAATAAAATCTATAAATATTCAAAATATCTTCAAATCATGTTGAAAACTGTGATCGGACGTCCACTGCACCGTCCGATCGGGCACGTTCTCAGTCGTCCGATCTTGCAGCCGTCCGATCGCGCCGTCCTGCCGTCTGACCCAATCATCCGTCCGATCCCGCCGTCCGCCATTCAAATCCCACTCGCTCGTCCGATTGGGCACATTCTCAATCGTCCGATCGGGCAGCCGCTCGCCCGTCCTATCGAGCACCCAATCCCTCGTCCTACCCGTAGATGGAGACACCAAATTCATAGATTTCTTCGATTTCAGTGAATTATAATCTGCCCAGCACGAGGATGGGACTAAAGATCTCGTAGATTGCGTCGTAAACCTTAAACAACCGTCCGTCGTCCGCATAAACATTGCAAAGGGATTTTACCTCGCCGTCGGACATGGGCGTCCGACCTGTCCGCCGTCCGACCTGCCCGCCGTCCGACCTAGGAAAAACCGCTGTCCGACCTGTCCAGTCGTCCGATCCCGCCGTCCGCCGTTCGAAGGCCGTCCGCTGAGGTAAAATCCCCGTCCGCTGTAGTAAAACCGTCGTCCGCTGTGGGTTTTTCAAAGTCACCGGACGCTGGGATGGGAACGTCAACGTCCAGCAGACGTCCGGACGCGAACGTCCGCGTCCCAGCGTCCGAACAACCCTGGGACGGCCGCCTTGTCACCTTCTCCCGGCTCCTGTGGAGATTCCTTTGGAGCTTCCGGATCCGCTCCGGGTACTCCAGAGTGTCATATGTCTGGAGAAGGGTGCCTACCTCCGGTAGCACAGCGAACAGCGAAGTATACTTCTCCGTGACCAAGTCCAAGGCGACCCGGGTTGTCAGGAGGATGTTTTTCCACCGCGAGCGGAGCCTCCTCCTCATCCGATGCCTCCCCGGATGGTCCTGCCTCCCGGACTGGCTCTTTTCTCGCTGCCGGTCCCTGCTCCCAGTCTCCCTCGTCCCCGGATGCCTTCCAATCATCTCCTCCGTCTCATGCCTCCTTGGAACGCTTCTTCCGGTTGTTCAAGGGAGTAGTCTTCTTCCGGGCCTGACCCTTCTTCTTCCGAGGAGTGGTCTCTTAAATGTCGAGATCCTCATCCCCCTCGGGCGTGAGGATCAACTTCCTCTTCCGGTCCGGTTGGCCCTGAGGTCGTACGTGGGACGGACCCCCTTCCTCCGGTCTGATCTCTACTACCGGCTGCTCCTGTGGACGCACTGGGCCAAGATCTTCCTCCATCGGTCCGGAACCTGCTTCCGGCTGCTCCTCAGGATGTGTTGGAGAAGGACCTGTCTCTTCCGGCGGTCCGGACTCCACTATCGGCTCCACCTGCGGCCGCGTTTGGAAAGAATTTCCCCCATCCGGTTTGGAATCCAGAGCCTGATCCACCCTCTTCTTCCGGGTCAGCTAAAACTGTGGTGACTCTATTGAAGGTAAGAGATGAGAGCACAAGGCACACACACACACACAAGGAATGCGTAGAAAGAGATGATCTTTACTCAAAGGCCTTCCACCTTAAGTAGTGTACACTAGGGGGTCACCATGGACAAACCATATGGGATAACTCATCACAAGGACACTCTAGAGATCAGCCCATGCCTAACCCCTCTTCCCACACACCATTATTTAGCACCCGAACCTCTTTGGCTCCTAGCAATACTACCGTACATCAATTACCTCAATACTCCCACTTTGCGTAGAGCCAAAGCCTCTAAGTCCAAATGCTATTACTAATCGTTGGTGTCGGTCTCTACAAAGACCCTTTGTGAGCACATCCGCCACCATGTGCTCCGTTGGACAATACTCCAACCGTATAACTCCCAATTCCAACTTCTCCCGAATGAAGTGGTATTGCACATCAATGTGCTTCGTGCGTGAATGATGTGTAGGGTTCTTTGCAAGTGAAATGCACCCTTGGTTGTCACACATGATCATTGTAGCCTCACCTTGTGTGCAACCCACATCCACCATTAGTTGCCTCAACCAAATGGCCTCCTTCGTGGCATGGCTCGTAGCCATGTACTCGGCCTCCACCGTTGATGTCGCCGTGGTTTGTTGCCGCTTGCTATTCCACGATACCGCTCCCGATCCGACCTTGAACATGTAGCCCGTTGTCGATCTTCGATTGCTTGTGTCTCCCGCGTAGTCCGCGTCGCAATAGCCGCTCAACACAATGTCTTTGCCGCCAAGACACAACTTCACATCGCTTGTGCCCTTCAAGTAGCGCATGATCCTCTTGACCACCATCCAATGCATTGAGCCCGGTCTCGCCATGTGTTGACTCACCACGCTAATTGGATACGCGAGGTCGGGCCGTGTCGCAATCATCGCATACATCAACGACCCCACCGCTTGCTTGTATGGCACCTCCGCCATGGATTTGGCCTCCGCCGCATACTCCTCCTCCGAAAGCTTGACGAGCTTGGAGTTTGCATCCAATGGTGTTGCCACGGGCTTACAATCCTCCATCCCAAATCTCTTGAGCACGTCCATCACATACTTGCCTTGACTCATGGTGATAGTGCGTGTAGCCCTGTCTCGCACAAACTCAACACCAAGACAAAAGTGCAATTCTCCAAGATCACTCATCTCGTACTCTCTCTCAAGCATGCCTTTTAATGCATTCATTGAACTCATGAGGCTTGCAAGAATGATCAAATCATCAACATATATGATCACAATCACCACATGTTTTCCCTCTTGCATGAAGTAGAGACTATGATCCGCAATGCTCCTAGTAAACCCGTGTGCAACCAAGAACGTGTCAATCTTTTGGTACCACGCTCTGGGAGATTGTTTCAACCCATACAATGATTTTTGCAACTTACAAACAAGGTGCTCATTACCTTGTTGCACAAAGCCCTCGGGTTGCACCATGTAGATGTCCTCCTCCAAATCGCCATTCAAAAATGCGGTTTTCACATCCATTTGATGCATTTCCAAGTCCATGGCCGCTCCAAATCCGTTCCGTTGAGAAGACCCAGTTCCGTTCACATGTTGACCAGAACGGAAGAGGAGAACGGAAGAGGGTAGTTCCGTTGAGGGTCATGCATGTCCGTCTGTAGTGCGACGGAGGGCGGAGCCCGTCAAAACGGAAAGTGTAGAAGCACCACTCCGTTATATAAAAGGCTAGGAAGGGGGCTGTCCCAGTTAGGGTTTTCCAGTTTCTTTCTCATCTCTTGTGTATTGGTCGCCGCAGCGTGTTTTCAGGCTTAGGGTTTCACGTGGTCGTTGTTGCTCCTCGAGTGTGTTTGCGCGTTTAGTTTTTCGTTTTCAGCATGGGCCTTAAGCGTATTGCTTCGAAGAAGAGGCCGCGGAAGCCGCGACCTACAATTGTTTACCCTCCGTTAGAAGAGTATTATTTGTATTCGTTGGAGCAGCTCACCTTAAACGTTTGTTGGACGCGTGCAACCCAGCCAGAGTTCAGGAACGCGCAAATGTATACGTTCATTTGGAACTCGATGAAGTTGCCAGCATTCGAGGAGCCGCTTGTCAGGGAGTTTCTTAGTAATTACGACCCTAATGACAATATCAGTATAGTGCAAGGGAGGGAGGTGGCGATTAATGAGCAGTTGGTCTCAGATGCTCTTTCCTTGCCAATGAGTGAGCAGACGGTCGATTCCTCCGCGGAGTCAGGAGATTTTGTGGCTGCGTCTTATTTCAAGACTGGAGCAGAGGCGCACGATAAGAAGCAGGGTTGGAAAATTGGGGAGGCAGTCACCCCAGAGTTATTAGAGTGGTTGCGATTTGTGCAGAGGCGGCTGTTTTTGTCAACTCATATGGCATACCTCAGTCCAAAGTTGCTGTACCCAGCCATTCAGACGCTGAATGGCATGGTTTTCAATTGGGCACATTACGTGGCGACGTGCATCCATTACGAGGTGGATAAGAAGCTGCAGAGGGGTACTTTTACAGTCTTATTGTGTGCTTCTTACATCTCAATTATAGTGCGGTATGTTTTGAACAAACCCGAGGTAACGGAGAAGCGGAAGAAGTCACCACGAGTTACTCCGTCAGTTGACCCCGCAGCGCCAGGGCCGAAAGTTCACTCTCTTCTATCAGACAAGGAGGGTGTGCAGCCTCCCCCGATTCCGTCAACAACGGAGGCGCCATCGTTCCAGGGGTTCCCGGGAGGAAAACTTAAGAACACATCCAGATCACCGCTGCATACAACACCAAAATCAACCCCTGGTTCTTCTCGCCCAAATGATGCAGAGGCCGGTCCAAGTCAGTCAACCGTAGTTCAGGGACCGGTGAAGGCGAAGCTCCATACAGGGCTTCATCAGCTGATCGAGTATGTAGACGAGCTTGCAGATGAAGACAATCTAAAGGTGCAATTGGATGCGGAGCGTGCTGTCAATGCTAGGTGGAAGGCAGAAGTAGAGCATCAGAAGGAGATTATACGATTGCAGCAGGTTAAAGTCGAAGAAGTGGTGGCGCAATTAGAGCAGCTGCAGCTTACATGTAAGAACGATGCCGTCACAATTGGGGAGTTGAGGACAGAGGTGGAGTTATCCCGGGCTGCCGAGTTGAAGTGCAAGGAGATGCAGACTAATTTGCAGCTGGAGTTGACGAAGTATAAGGGTGCTGTCGCTCAACTGGAACAGCGCACCACTACTCTTTCGGCAGAATTAGATCGCACTCACAAACGTGTTGCTGATTTGGAGACAGTGCAAGAGCAAGTAGCAGCATTGGAGGCAGCTAAAACACGCATACTCGAGTTGGAGGCTGTGCAACATCGCGAAACGGAGTTGACGGCTCAAGTCACGAAGTTGGAAGTGCAATTGCAGCAGGAATTTGTTAAACGCTCCTCTCCAGCGCAACTTGCTAGCACGTTACCCTCCGCAGAGAAGACTACGGTGGAATTACAGGAGCTGCAGACAGCATTGAACATGAAGACTGCGCGTATTGATCAATTGGAAGCCCAATTGCGCACATTAGGTATGCGAAATGAGCAATTACGTGAACAATTGGAGGGGCCAGATTTGTCTGAAGTCGAGGAAGATGCTGAGGTAGAGGAAGACGATGCGACGGCGGGCGCAGATGAGGCAGCACCTATGGATACGGATGCTGGTGTCGACGTTCTTCTAAGTGACCCACTTGTTCTTCATCATATGGCGGATGTAGTCACGAGTTAGTTGCAGATGGAGAATTCTTTTTGCCATGTATATAAATTTTGTGTATAAAGCTGTCCCAGATTTTTCAGGCTATTATTCTATTTCTATGGTTTGCGTGGACGCTGCACATTAGGAAAGGGGCTATGTAAACTAAGGATTTTACGAATGGCATTTTGAAGTTAAAATGGTGTATTTAACGATCTTTAAACGAAGCCAAAAGAAGTGGAATGAATGGAAGAAATATTAAATGTGCAAAGTAAAAAGGTTTCATTTTAATGATCAAAGTTATGAAAACATATTCAGGAAAATAGAATCAGTTGTATGGATTATAAGTGCCAGAAAATATCTAAAGGAAGTATGAAATGTTAGAAGAAAATCAGGCTACCAATCTGTAGCAGAACGGAGTGGGAAATGAGAATTCCGTTGCGCAGTCCGTTTCTAACGGAGCAGATCAGTTGACGGTAACGGATTTGTGTAACGGAAGATAGTCCATTAGTTGATGAGGAGTAACGGAGCAGTGTCCGTTATAACGGACAGGAGAACGGAGGGAGCGTGGTCAAGCCGTTGAGAGCAAGCAGCTTCCGTTGATAACGGAAGACGAATTCCGTTATAGCAGTTCCGTTTCAGTCTCAGTTTCTAGTTCCGTTGGTAAAATCCGTTGTGTGTAGTTCCGTTGCGTTGGAAATTGTGGTTGGAATTTCCGTTGTGTAGAATCCGTTTTGGTGAATTTCAGTTATGTAATTTCCGTTGCAATTTCAGAACGGAGTTAGTTTCCGTTTTAGGTCAATCAGTTGATTATTTTCAAGGAGTATATAGTGGAGATTAAAGAGTTATTTTTAGAGGAGATTTGAAAAGTTGTGGCTTTTGAGTCAGAAGTATAAGAGAGTTGAAGTTGAACTTTATTGTTGCCAAACCATCCACAAGAGATTGGTGAGCCAGGGGAGCATAAAAGCATCCTCTTTAGTTTAGTTTTTATTGTATTTTTTTATGATAACAATTGAAGTGCAAATTGATATATAAGTGATTGGAAATATAACAAGACCATAATTGAAAGGTGATGTTGTGTGTGTGTAAAATTTGTATGAGAAATTGTGATAACATTGTATGAATTGAATTAGAGGATAAAGAGGAAGAGAGAGATTGAAGTGAGGGATTAAATTGAATTGAAGTGAAATTAAATTGAGTTATAACTAAAATTAGGTTTGAGAGCAAGACATCATCAAAGTTATTAATATTCAATTAAAATAAAACCGAATTAATAAGGAAGTAATTGATTGAATAATGGGAAGAGTGATGTAAAAACTAGAAGTGTAAGGAAATTAAGAAGAGAAGCGATTCATACAGATTTCTTGTGTGATTTCATTTGATTATTTTCGTGACATGCAAGTGATTGTGACCGTAACTTTTACTCATTAGCGTTTGAATCTCCTGTGGTTCGATCCTGAACTATACTGTGCTTTTAACAATCACATACAACGACAGATTACACTGCCCAATTTTTTTTAACTGCAACCTGAATTGTTTTTACTGTTTCCTAAATTTTTTTATTGCTACCCAAATTTGTTTATTGCTGCCCAAATGATTTACAACTGCCCAAGAAAATTGTATCAAATTTCTTACAATTGCCCGGATTTTTAACACTATGCTACTTCTACATCAACGATGCCTACCCACGCCTAGCTTTCCCTCCAGTCTATTCATAACACCACCTGGTATTGAACCGGTGATAATCCACTAAGTTAAACCATCCCACCATTTGTAAGTATCTTTGTACAAATGCTCACTACTTATTGCTACTTAGTAACACGGACGTCCAAATTTTGACTTTTTTTTATATTTCAGTAAACTTTAAAGGCGTATTATTCCTTCATAGAGTGTCCGTTTTCAATTAAAATTGTTGGAAAAAATGCATCATGAAGTCTCGTTTTAGTGGTAAAAATTCATTTCAATACAATATGTTGGGAATTTTGGACAAACATTTAAGTAGAAGGTAGTTCAACGAAAAAATAACTTTTGTCTTTCATACCAAAAATAAATATTTTTAGAAAATTTTGAAACTTTTTATACATATAGAAAAAAAACTTGTTGAATCCACTACAAAAAAAAATTGGAAAAAAAGTTTTTGACATTGCTAAAAAAATCCAAATTTTGCTGTGGAAACAAAATAGCTCCCAACGGACCCAACCATCAAAATTTTGTAAAAAAAAAAATATTTTTTGAATTTTTGAAACTTTTTGTAGGTACAAAAAAAAATCCTGCCTCGTCCACTACAAAAAAAAATTGAAAAAAAAAAAAAAAAATTGTTATTTTTGTAATTAAAATTAATTTTAAATTTTTATAATTTTTTAATGAATTAATAATAATAAGTACTACAAAAGTGTTTTAAAAATATTTCTATATTGTTAAGTAATTTTTATTTTATTTTATTTTTATATAGTAAGAATATATTAAAAACTTATTGAAAAATTAATATCCAATCTAATGTGGCCAAAATGTTGCCACATCATGTCCACGTCAGATTTAATATTTTTTTATTTTTTATTTTTAAATATAATTCGATTTTTTTAGAATTATTTTATTTTATTTATTTATGTACTAAAAACTTGTAGTCTTGATGAGGCTTTAGATTTCCTCTAATGTTACAAAAGTTAAATATTAGTGAAAAAGGCACTTATAGTGCACGGACCAAGAGAAATCAAGTGACTTTTATTGTTGCATTTATAGAAAGTTAGAAATCATTGAAAAAGGCACTTAGAGTGTACGGATCAACAAAAATGAGTTGATTTTCTGTTGATTTGGTTGTGATTTTCTAATAGTGTCTACAATGCCTTGATTAGCAATGGCATCAATACCAAGCATTTCAAGCAAAACACATCTGCATTGTTCCACTCCTCCAAGACTTTGAGTTGGAAGTAATTACCTTATATCAAAGATATACCAATTATAACCCACGTAATGAAGCACATAAACATAGCGAATACCACATAAATCGTGAAATCTTACGTTACCTCATTCAATCTTTTGATATAACCCATTCTTACTTCTCATCACTCATCACTTGCCCCATTCAGCTCTCCCACTATAACTCTCCGTATTTCCGCAATCAAATCTTTGGCTCTTTAGGCCCCGCATTCATCCTTAAATGGCAAACTATCAGTCTTGCCCACCTCCACACCCAGGACCTAACAAAACAAGCCCTTCATTGGGCCCGCCTAGTAGCATAAGAAAACCTAAGTCACTATGTTACAATACTACTTATCTCCAACTTTCAATGGTAAACCAATAATACCCCACTCACACACCAATACAACGACACCCGCGTCCTTGCCTACCTCCCAGCTAATTTTTTTGGGCAGCGGTAAAAAAATTTGGATAGTAGTAAAAAGTTCAGGCAAGAGTAAACAAATTTGGGCAGCAGTAAAAAAATTGGGCAGCAGTAAAAAATTGGGCATCAATAAAAACAATTCGGGCAACGGTGAAAAAAAATTGGGTAGTAGTAAAAAAAACTGGGTAGCAGTATGAATTTGGACAATTGGAATTTTTTTGGGAAATTTGAGTATTCTGTTGTGAATGGATCAACAAATTCTTGTTGATTCATGTCTAAATCAACTTGACCAAATCAATTGAAATGAACAACTGTTTCAAGTTGATTTGTTCAGAGTATTTTCTAGTAGTGTTTGCTCATTTGCTACAGTTTTCACCGATTGAATTTGTGAATGATTAATTAGTTGTTCTTGACTATTGATTAGCTAGTGCCTTGAGTTGTCTTTGATAGGTGATGATGGGCAAAAGCCTCCTCTAGTACACCATTCTCAAGTCTAATTTCATCTTTATGATTTACTGGTAACTCCATTTTTTCCAACGGTTCACGTCTAACTTAGATAACATTTGCATGACTCTACTGCTTTTTGCTGCAAATAGTCATTTGAGCCCTCTTGACCAAAGAAGGAATTTTCCAAGATGAATAGTTCAAATTCCAATGGCTTGACTAGTTTGAGGTACTTGTAACCGATCTTACTTTCATCAAATATTACATCTATGCTAATCTTAATTTTTTAAATTTCTGCTCTATAAACCCGATAAGCCTAGCTTACTATTGTCATCGTATCCTACAAACAACCCTATGATTGTCGTTCTCTCTAACTTCTTTTTTTGCTCTTGAGGTACATGAATATAACACAAACATCCAAATGTGCGTCAATGACTTACATCTGGCTTCTTTTTTGTATACAACTCTTATAGTGTTTTACCGTTATTTGCTCAAGTTGGTCCACGATTTACAAGATATTTTGTACAGTTGAATACTTCCGTCTTTAAAAACTCCGATAATCCACACTGAAAAACCCATACTTCTAGCTCTTTGCTCTCAAAAAAGAGTGAAACCGTACTTCCACCCCGTCTCTATATGCCCCGGTGGTCTTTAATGCGCTGTCCGTGAATAGGCATGGCAGTGCGAGACCCGCGAGACTGGTCCTACGGGGTCCCACGGGGTCCCACGCCTCGCAAGCCTCTTCTTTTCCTTCCGAGCCTGATTTTCTTCCGCCCGATTCCCGCTTTTTTTCTTGCTTCCTGCCCCGGTCTCGCGTAGGTCCGCTGCCACGTCGGCTGTCTCGACTCTCTTGCCACGTCGATTGTCTCGCTAGCCCCGCCTCATCATCCTGCCATGTCATTAGTCTTGTGACACCTCTTACCACGTCAGCAGTCTTGCGTCCCTTGCCACGTATGCATTCCATGCCATGGGGTATTATGCATTCCATGGCATGTGTGAAGGTCTCATCCGAGTGACAGATGTCATCCATTCTACCCAAGCTGTCTGTCATCATGTCTTTCAAATGGTGGCCCACCCAGTCTCGTACGTTTGGCGGCCTAGGATTAGGATTGCTAATCATACTAGGCATTGTTTTCAAATTATGGTACAATGATGGCGAGACGGCTGATGATGATGGTGGCCTCCATCTTCTGCTTCCTCAGGGTCCCTTGCTTACTTGTTTGCATGTTTGCTTTTTGCGCCTTGTTCTTGTTGTAATTGGATTGCGCCTTGTTGTTTGCTGTTTGCGTTTTTATGTTTGCGCCCTGGAGATTTTGGAGGATAAGGTTCCGTCTTGCCATTCCTTCAACAACACTCGCGCGATTTCTGGGTTTGGGGTTTTAGCGCAGCGTTTGCATACCTCAGGATCCTCATCGACTAGAGAACATCACATCTTGTTCACAAATAAATTGTGAATATATTCAATCAGAGTTTGCACTAATTCATATTTAGCATGTATACATAAATGATTGTGTGTAAAGCCTTGGGTTTCTATAATCTAGGATGCGCTTTGAATGCTTAAGTTGGAGCTTTTGTCGGGATTATCATGTCATTACTTCACATTCCAAATGTCCGGTCTCGACAGTTTAGGGTTTAAGCAGCTGGTATGGTTTAGGGTGTTTGTAATCCCGTTCATTTCTGCTATATAGTGATGTTTTCATTGCATTCCGGGTGATTTAGTTAGCAAATTCATGCGTGGATCTGAGGAAGGGTTTAGGGTCTGCCTTGTTTAGGATGCTATATACTGAGTCTCGCGCATATGGTTCATGGTGGCTTAATTTGTTATGTTTAGTGTGCAGTGTTAGTGGCAAATGTATGATAGCCTAAAAACTTTGTTAAGGTCTTGTGAAAGGGTCTAGTGGCCTGGCGTGATGGTTTGATTTTTGCACGGGTAGATCACTTAGTGCATTTTAAAAACAACGTGCGGCATAATATAGAGAGGATTAAATTCTTTTGAAATAAAAATTATAAAGGAATTCCAAATAATGAAGGGGCCATTAAATGAAGACATACACATTATAAGTAAGTTAGATGAGCATAAAACGTGGGCCATTAAATGAAGACATACACATTATAAGTAAGTTAGATGAGCATAAAACGTGGGCCATTAAATGAAGACATACACATTATAAGTAAGTTAGATGAGCATAAAACGTGGGCCATTAAATGAAGACATACACATTATAAGTAAGTTAGATGAGCATAAAACGTGGGCCATTACTTTTTGTAGAACTAAAATAGGGGCTGAAGATGAGGATCCTAGAAGGTATGTTTAATAGGGTGTGTAAATGGGTTTAGGACTCACGGAGATAGATGATATTTGAAGGTTCCGTCTGTCCAAAAATGGATTAAAAGGCCTTAAGCCGTTGTTGGGGTCGTCTTCCCCACGCTAGTTTGCAGACGGCTAGGGTTTCAAGGTGCCTTCGCGTTTGTGGTCCGCTGTGTTTTGGAGGTGCACGCTGCCGTGTTGTTGTTGACGCTGAGGCTGCACAGAAGTTTTGGGTTAGGGTTGCGCATTGATATCCGCTTCGGATGCTGCAAATAAGTTTTGTTTATGTTTACTTGTGTTTTTGGTGCGTTTTGCAGAGATTTGTTTTAGGGTGCATGCACAGAAGTCGGCAGGACGTTGCGTTTGGGTGTCCGTTTTTGTTTAGGGTGTCAATTGATGCAGTTTAGTTTACTTGTTTGAGTTGTGCGTGCAAGTCTGCAGTTCGATTAGAAGCGTGGTTTAAGGATTTAGTTGAGCAAGTTTACTGCGCTCTTGATCTTGGTTTCTTAGGTAGGTTTGATACTAGTGCTTGTGCTTCAGAAGTGCATGCGGTTTAGGAGTGCTTGCAGTTTTAGAGTCGAGTTATGGCTATCCAGGTGAAGATGTAGACCATGGACGGAGAATTTGCTATGCCGTAGTATTACAGCAAAGTAAAGGTATTTCCGGAAGAAACATACGCCTCCCTTAGGGTTTGTTTGGAGGAGAAACTGCTGGTATTTTGCCTTCTTCTAAATCCTAAACTCACATGCACATGGAGCTCTTCAATCACAAAACTTGCAAACCGCTGCCCTTTTTTTCTTGTTCTCATATGAGTTTGGGTCAGCATTTCCTAAACTGTATGCTGTGTTTGTGAACACACAGATCCTAAACCTCTTTTTGAACCCTTACCAAATGATATGGTGTACTTGGGGTTTTTTTTTCTACGCGCTGTAACATTCTGGACTTAGGCCTAAATTGTAAATTCTAAATGGCTTTTATATGCTCTGTGTGTCTGGTTACTTGCATTGTACAGATAACTATGGTATGTTTGCTAGCATCAACTATTTGTTTTCTTCATCACAATGTTTGTAATGGTATTGCTTTGCTCTAGTCTCTAATGTTTTCTTCATTGCAATGGTATTACTA
The DNA here is from genome assembly GCA_022496805.1 of Pohlia nutans. NCBI lineage: Eukaryota > Viridiplantae > Streptophyta > Bryopsida > Bryales > Mniaceae > Pohlia > Pohlia nutans. The sequence continues at coordinate 10,333,574 of CM040095.1, read as the reverse complement.
TTTGCACCCCTTATTGTTTCCATTCTTTCCTTCAATACTTGCAAATTGGTTATACATTTAAATTAGTTTTTATTATTTAAAAGGAATATAGAGTACAAAAAATTGCAATAATTTGGACAGTATAAGTAATGGAAGGGTGCAAACAAATGGGTCATTTTTGAAATCTAAATAATTATAGGGAGGCTTTAATTCAGCCCTTGAAGGTAAATAGCTCCAAAACAAAAAACCCCAGCAACACGTGGTGCACAAAAATGCCTTAGAGTGATCTACCCGTGCTTAGTTTTGGAATTTGGGAGGGATTTGTTGGCTTGAGATCATTGGTTACGGGACGGAAAATTGCGAATCGACCAACATGACGATAGCTGCTTGGCGAGGAAGGGCGGATTCCCAGGGCTACGAAGGCTGCTGCGATCAACGACAAGCGATTTGACGGGGAGCAAGGCGCCGCGAATTCTGGCGCACGGAGGACTGTGAGCGAGGTAGGACGACAAGATTCGACGACAAGGGCTGCGGCCACACGTTGCAGCTAGCGGAGGCGCAGCAGGAGCGATTCGAACAACCAAACGAAGACCAGACAGATTCGATCAAGGAACTAGGCGAAGACCAGAAGACAGCGAGACCAACACGATGAGGGCGATCGAATTGGCGCCAGGCTGCGGGGACTCAACGAGCGACAGCGAGCGTGAAACGCGGCGGGGAAGAGATCATCGACCAGCATCGACGGCGGCTACGGAAGGATTCAAGGTCACGGCAGGGCGGTGAGGATTGAGCGACAACGGAATTGCAACAGCGCGACCACGGGCAGAGCTCATCGAAGGAACACGGCCGCGAATTGCGGCTAGGTGAGTGAACGAGAAGGAGACGGCTAGCACGACGACGTCGAAGGCTGCAGCTGCGGTGGAATTGAGCGACCACATCAAGGCGACACGAGGGCGATCGACAGGCGAGCGGCACAAAACCAGCGGAAAGGAAGAGCGGGGCCAGCATCCGGACTACACGATCACGAAGACGGGGAGACGACTTGCAGCAGCGTCGGTGATCAAAAGGAGCAGCCAGCTCACAGCGGCAACGACGAGGAACAAGATCACGGCAGGGCGGCATCGACACGACGATCACAGCGAATTGAGACCGAGGCGACTCCAGCACAAGCAAACGAAGTCCAAGGAGATCAGATCATCGACAAGGCGGGACGGTCGAGGTCAAAAGCACTGCAGATCAGCGAAGGCCAACAACGAGACGGAGACGATCGGGGGGGAGCAGACCGCCATCACCAACCTCCCATGTTTCACCTTGGTGATATTACAGAGTTGGACAGCGTGACATTAGGGAGGGAGAACACTCCCTACCCTTTCTATCCCATTTTTTAAGTTTGAATTGAACCTAGTAGATTTAATCATTGTTAGGGAGTATAGAGAACTATTTATTATTAAAATTGGTGACTTTAGTTGCCAAAAAACTATTTGTGTGTGATTCTTTGAATTCTCTTAATTGTTGTGAATTGTTTGTATTTGGTTGTTGTACTTGTGTGAGTGTTGTATAAAATTGGTCCGGTGAGGGTTATAGCGCGGAAGTGCTGCCCAATTTTCTCCGGGCCAATTGGGTATTTTTGGTGTAAATTAGGGTTTTCATTCAGGGTTTTTGGGCACGGCGCGGAAGCGCTGCCCAATTCTTCCTAAAAAACCCTAATTATTTGGTTTTGTGTTATTTGAAGCACAAAGGTGTTTATTGTTGTGTAGAGTGTTTTTGCAAGGATTGGGAATCAAATAAACTCCCAATCATGGGAGCTTGATGCCCTTGCAAGCATTTGTTAGTGTGCTGTAATTTTTAGATTGAGGCCAAAAAACCCTGATTAAGAGCCCTAAATCCCAAATCTAAGCCTGTTTTAGGGCACTAAGTGCTTAGAGCACTAAGTGCGTAGGGTGGTTTGGGAAAGGTTTAGGGGTATTTAGGTATTTGTAAATGGTTCAAATCAACCGTTTACATGTGCTGTAATTTTTAGGCATTTACCCCTTTAGTTCAATTTCTATCATTTTTTCACCATTTTAGTTAGAAATTTCTCACACAAATGCTTAGGTTAAAAGGAAGTCCATTGCCTGCATATTATATTCACTCACCCTCGGCTGGACATATGGCATTTTGACCGGCAACGGTCAAAGTGCTCATACCTTGGTTGGCTCCAAAGATGAGGTTCTTTTGGAAGTTCACAGACAAAGCTTCATCGTCTCCTAGTATCTTGCTCCTATGTTTTAGGCAATGAGATTTTGTAATCAACTTACTACAAACAATTTCAAAACTTGGAAACACCGCCACATTAGTTAAACTGGGAATGAAAACTTTGTAGCTACGAGGTAAACTGTTCAAAACAATTTGTGTCAACGTTCGATCGACTACTGGATCTCCAAGCGATGATAGTTTGTTCTTCAACTCCCTTGCTGACCTTAGATAGTCCTCTATTACTGCTTCCTTTGTCATTTGAAGTGAATGCAATTCATAATAGATTTGAAGCGTCTTGAGATTGAAATGTTACCTTCAAACTGCCCAAGCTAATGCAGGATCTTCTTTTTCCACTATCATGTCCACCACATCATCTTTTAATGAAGCGATCAATGTTGCTTGTGTAAATGCCTTGATGCCCAACAAGGAATCCTCATCCACAATCTTGGCACGTCCGATCACAATCGGATAAGCTACTCGGACACATATAGATGCCATGATTCTCCAAATCTTATCTTTATCAAGCTGAGACTTCATCCTCTGGCTCCGAACATGGTAGTTGGAGACGCCCTCCAACTTGTTGGCCTCACCAATTCCAATGTTCTTTGTCTCCGCCATCGTGCCACAGTCGACCTACTCGTCCGCACCTTGAAGCTTGTGCTTCTAGTTCTGTTGCTAGCACTAGAACTCGTCCACACTACACTCGCCTAGTAACTCCACTAGCTACAACAGCTTTGATACTATGTTGTTTCACTGAAAGGACTCCAGTTTCACTTCAACATGTTTTGAAGAGAGAATGAAACAGGACAAAAGCACTCGCTTAAGTACTTGAAATCTTTGGCTAATCTTGGTTACCTTATCATACTTGAGCATCTACTAAAGTAGTGGTTCTCATGAACACTTGATATTTTGATTACGTCATTCCTCTAAATAGTATATTTAGTGTGAGATACACTAATTTACATAAACATGTTGTAAGTTTTTACTGTTGACCAATTTTTTTACCCTCTATATTGGTCAAGATGGGGATCTTTCAATAGTATTGGAATCAATGTCTTTGGTAAATATTTTTGTCGAGAGTAAAAATCTATAACATTTTCAAATCTTATAATTATCTCACACTATATATACTATTTAGTGTAGTGCTATCGTCATGTTCTGTTCCCTGGATGAAAGTGGATGAAGACTGTTTACAACAACCATCAGGAAACTGCGAGGTACTTCGGCAGTACTGCATCGGTATTGATTCAATACTGCGTCAGGGGTTTAACAGTACAAGATAGTTTGTGTACTGTTGCAGTATCGCGTGCAATACGTACTGTTGCAATAATGCAAGCTTACTGCACTGCAATACTGTATTCAATACAAGGGCATTACTGCTTCAATACATGGGTAATATTGTTTCAATATAAACTGATGTATGTACAATTTATTTATTTATTTACATTTTAGGCCAAATGTCGCACTGTAGTAGATATGAGGTTCAAATGAAATGTCTCAATGGAATACCAATATGACCTCAAAATGTCATTCGCATTTACATTTCATAATATGTGTACAATGAACATTTCGCCATCATGTCGTAAAATCTATATCCTAGCGTACGTGTAATCTACATCATATCTAGATTTCTATGTCACTATTTCGCCCATGTACTCTGGATCTTCTCACTCTCAAGATGCAATGTTCAACCTGTTACAATCCCAACCATCCTCAACCTTAGTGTTTTGCTTGAGTGTTGCAAAATAATCAGGTAAGAAGGAAAAAAAATACTGATAACCAAGGGTGAGTAGAACCACTTACTTAGGTATGATCACATTAATCAGCTCATACTGGTCACCATATTGTCTTCAAGTCAGAACTTTTACACCTGCTCCAATAAGCAGACGCTAGTTAGTGGCGAAAACTTGCAAACAAGAATTGCCCAAACGCCAAATTTTAAGCAGATGCAACAGAATAGACAAAGCTTTAAGCATTAATTTAAACCAGAGACTCTAGATATTAAACACCAAGCATAAATTGACACATTCCCATTAGGTGTCATGCTAGAAGGAAAACTTCAAATGCATAAGCTAAAGAGAACTACGAGTCGATCTCACTGGAGAATGTACAACCCGGCTTTTTTATTTCAGCATTCTAGAACTATCCACGTCTGATGCTCAAGACGAACTCCAGCCAACGACAACAATTGAAAGAAAGACGAGGTTCGAAAGTTTAAGTAGTCGATCGACATGCAACACCTGGTGATAGCCCTCAAGTGACTTTGGAAGCGAGTGGTGGACCACAAATCGCACATCGGGCTTATGCGATTAGTCTTCTGATTTCGCAGGTCACAATGCGATTAGTCTTCACGGGCTTTTTCGTTTTCTTTTGTTTCTTGACTCCAACATGTTGTTCAGCATTCTGTGCAAACTCCCTCCTGCAGAGAACAAACCGTAACCAGTAATAGCCAGTGATGAACCGACTATAAAATACTAAAACACAGATGAGAGCATTAACTCATTTGCTTTCTAAGAACTATAGCGCCATGTTAACCCTTAAAGGACCACGAAGCCCAAATAGGGCTTCATGTTTTTTTAGCAGTTCTCAGTGGGTCCTATGTGAAGTTTCTTTTGCTCTCATATATTTCTGTTTTTGATCAACACATGCAATGTTCTTCACTGAATCCGGTGATAGAAAATTTGGTCCTATCTTAATTGTAATTTTCATAATATGGATGATTGAATTTGTCATTTTAAAACCATGAATTCTTGGACCTTTAAGGGTTAACCTTTGATTTCATTTTCATAAGCTGATTGTACAACACTTCCTTTAGACCAAGAGGGAGCAAATCATAATCACAGGTTTCCCGTAATACCTCATCAAAATCGGAGAAAGACTCTACATGATGGATTCGTAACGCAGCTTTAGAAGAAGCGGCGTGCTGATGACCTGCATGAAAAGAGGGAGGCAGATTGATACAAAGTCCAGAAGTCCAAATAGGTAACTCCTTACCTTCGATTATGAGACCGTAATCCAAACCAATCCAAGACTGAAACAAAAAATCAAATGAAAAGAAGGAAAAATGCTGCTCATACGAATTCATAAAGCAGTACCTGCAATGGCGGTAGCCTTGGCGTTTTCAACTGCACGCTCTACAAGGTCAGGGTTTAGTGTGGCACCACCACCACGCTCATTTAACTTCCTTTTCAAAAACTTGGCTAGTGCTGCTGCCTTATTTGTGGCCAAATCCCCTCCTGGATGAGCTAACCTGTAGGCACAATATGATCGAATTGATCATTTCAGAACCATGATTACTTGATCCTTTACAAGCTACTCTCATTTCCAACTTGTTCTCACTCACAATATCAATCCATTTCCTTTGATGCATGTAGAAGAACACACGAGCTCAGCCTTGCCATAACAATTTATCTAAATTGATGAGACGCTACCGATGTCCTAGGGAACCACACAATACAAGAGACTGCAGAAAAATTCCTGTAGTACCAAACAAGAGGCTACACAGCAAATGGTTAAACCCTAAGAAGAGCTGCAATCAATGTTGCTATGAACAAATTCTTTCACGAATCTTCAACATACAAGCTTGGCGTTCGAGCACAACAGAAACCAAAACGAATAAAAAAACCTCTGCAGATCGAGATATGCAGAAATTCTTAGTAGCAATCGCTGGTACCTGGGTCGCGCTTCAATGGAGGACGAAGGAGCGCGGGGCTGCAGTTGCTCCGCATGGAATCGGCTGATGCGGAGCACCCGCCGCTCTTCCTCCGCCGCCTTGTTGATACTGACCTTGCTCATTGGAATCACTCACTCTCTTCTTCCTACTGAATTATTAATTGCAAGAATTGATTGATGCGCCACTTCACAAAGCCAATCTAACATTACCACCAGCAACAAACTCAACCCTAAAACCCGAAAGCTCCAAGCACTTAGAGTTTCGTTTCGTAGTGCTGTAGATCAACCATCGTACGAGAGAATCAACCATCTTACTAGAGAATTTGAAAGCTCTCAACCACAGACACCTCTACACAATCAGTGCCACGCTCTGTCGGCTTCTTCAAACAAAGAACCCTGAAACATTTCATAAAGAAATCGGAGTCACGAGAAGAAGCACAATAGTATTGCATTGGAAAAATGGTTGGCATCATCGTGTTGTGAGCAATAAAAGGAACTCAAAATATGCAGACTGCACTCACTATTATTTTGAAGGGACACTTGGGAGTGCCAATGTCATCAAAGAGATGGACGCTTACCAATTACAACGACCAAGACTCTGGATCGTATTGGAAGCAGTGAAACGGAGAATCAATCGGCCTTTTTATAAACCCGGAAATTGTCACGGTTGGCAAGTAGGTAGAACTCAAAATAAAAAAACTTACTCTTGCACATAGCTCCAATGCTGCCGTATTAAATACTGGGAAGGGGATACCCTAAAACCACACCATTTCCACGAGTTACTAGAGTTAACCGAGAAGTCAGCTCAAAGAGGAAAGTTTTAGCAAATTCCTCTTGAAAACCTCTTGAACTCATATTGAAATATAAATAGACCAAAAACTAGTTCAAGATGAGTTGGGAGACAATTTAAAGCAAGCCACTGTCATTATTCTCCACACCTCGCAATGACTTCCACACCTCCTACCAAAGCTCCACGCCCATGGCCCACAAAAAAACAAGTTATGACACGACACTATTCAACCCAAACATAGCTCAAAGGAGCTCAAAAGAGAGGTTAGAAGGAGGTTGACAAGGGAAGTTCCATGGCCTTCTTTTCGGTTAACTCTACTTTATCGTGGGAAAGCTCGAGTCACTGCACATGTAATGATAGGAAATTCTGCCTAATATCTGGGCAAAATTTAAGTGTATTTTAGGAATTTAAAAGGTCGGTAGAGTATTGGCAATATAATCTGCAAAGCACCTGGAAATTTGTGATTCCATCGAAAATTTGGAGAGAAAACACCTTTTATTTACAAATCTTTTCACAATTAGAGTTATCCGTAAAGTCACCTTGGATTTGAAGAATCAACAAAGAATTTTGCTTTATCTTACTCATATTATTCACTTCAAATAGTTAAAAGGCGTTAAAAATCTTGGTGGTTTATCATTATTAGGTGTGTAAGAGGTGTGTAAGAGCTTGGTGGTCTTCAAAAGTTTTCAAAAGTTTTTTAAAACCAAGAAAGGAGTTAAAAAAACTATTGAAAACTTTTGAAAACCACCAAGCTCTTACACACTTAATAATGATAAACCACCAAGATCTTCAACAACTTCTAACTATTTGGAGTGAAGAAATAAGAAAATTCTTTCTTGATTCTTCAAATCCAAGGTGACTTGTCTAAAATAGAAAGAAATAAACAATATTTTGATCCAAAGTTAGCATGTTCTAAAAATACCGATAGATTTCGCATATGAACGATTATTCTGACCTCAGGAAAAGGACTCTTGTCTGGTGATCAAGAATATGGACGACAGAAGTGGAAAAACAAAAATACCTTCAATCGTTGGGTCAAAACGGTTAAAATCTGGTCCTTCCTATGTGCTGGGTATGTGATAACATCCGGTTTGCCTGCAGAAGCAATAAGAGTCTCATCCACATTTAGGTTTGCCGTAAAATTGCCTCATCTCAAATAAGAGTCTAAACTGAATATAACGAACGCCTGCAGTTTCAGGCCTAACTCGTGACTAAGTTGAGCTAGGTAAGTTTACTCGTTAAGTATATACCTCCTTGCCTTTATCTCTATATAAAGAATGATAACCACATTTACTAGAACCAGAAGCTAGCTCCAATGATTGAGTTGCTTACAATTCATTGAACGCAATTTTGGTAGGAACCGATCTATGAGGTCAATAGCATTTCCTATACCTATATACAAATAACATAACTCACATTTAATGATCTAAGATTGTATGATATCTAGGGCAGATATGATACTTCCAATGAAAGAAAAATAAAATATAAATGGCTATTTGCACACAAGATGCAGCATGGATTTCACTAGTCTAAGCCTCGGATCCCACTAGAATGTAGATTGAGAAAATGGGATGCTACTCTACACCCTCAAATACGTTCATTAGGAAACATATGTTTTTAAGTATGTAATGCACCTCACCCATCAATATGCAGCATGAGTTTGGATACGTAGGAAGTTGAAACAAGTCATAAAGCACTTCTTGATTTCTTGTAATTAGGTAGTCCATCTCATCCACAATCATGAACCTTTCATACCACCGCATAAAAGCTTCACTATACGAGTGAACTCCAGAAAGCACTATGAACTGGATTATATCAGCATTAGCAGGAATACGTAGTCCACAAAGTCAAACTGAACTTTTATTTGTGGCAATTAACCCAGCCCCAACTAACAAATTAACCATGAAACAATAAGGAAGTCAATGTCTAAAAAACTGATGACAGGCAGAAAAGAATATAAACACTCACAGCATACGTTTTGGAGACTCGGTAGATCCCGAGATGTGACGCACACCCTCTGCTTTGCTTAAGCTCCTTCTCCCTTTATTTTGAGTTCTACCCACTTCGCAAACCGCTCCAGCACTTGCCCTGGAAACAAACAAACCCAACAGGCACCACTTTCCAATACCAAAGACAATTCACAAGTCAGTTGTGATACAACAAAAGTTGCACACGACCAAAGAATGAAATAAATACATATTATTCATTAAGTGCTTGATATGAAAATGCATCCACCAAAAGTATACTCTCATTACTATTTCATATCAAAAGTTAAGAACTTGCAATGTGGAAACCGTCCAATGACATATCTACAAAACAACAAATTTTGGCTCCCTAGCTCTTTCAAGATTGAAGGCTTTTCTTTGACAATTGCCACCACATTCACAAGACTGCAAGAAACTCTAAAATTCTAAACACTCAATTTCATCTATTCATCATCAATCATTAAAACCAAGTTCCTCGTTCATAGCCACATCTCCTGGTAGAATCAGCTCGATTTTCTGAATGTGATCTTGACATCCCATAATATCCGCCTCGTAATCTTTTATCTCATCGTCGTGACATCCATTTCCCTTCATATTCTGATCCCCATGCATGGCCAAGTCCAACTGCAAACAATAGAAATGTTAGAATTAAAATGATTATTTGCACTATGAAATAAATCAATACATTTGGAACACAAATGAAGTAAAAGGATGTGAAAATACCACGTATGAAAACCACGCAAGCTGTCCGGGTTGAAGCCTCAAAGTCATGGAATTATTGTAGCATCTCCCAAATTTGACAAATCCAATGGCACCGATAAAAGAATCGGCGCCATATGGATCGTTTCCATCTACTCTCCAAGTCATCCCTGATATTCATAACAAAAAGATCATACAAGTTATTTTATAAAAAGCCACTCAAATCATCAGTGGGGAAGAACTTGTGTTTTGGGGATAGGTTGTATACAAACGGGCCGGTTTGGAAATCAGTTCAAGCTCAAGGAGGCAATCCTATTCAACTTTCGAAATCTCAGCATATCTCAATACGGGAAGAACTATGTTAGTGAAACGGAAGATGAAGGGTTAGATGACCTTGAAGCTATGTCAACTTACAAAAACTTTAGAACACAAGTAAGGGTGCACAATCCAAAGCCTGAGTCCTTCCTGTGACAACTTCAAAAGCCATGCCTGATCGTGATTAACAACTTCTTAATGTCTTAATGATTAACAACTTCATATATAGATTTGAACCCTCATATCGTCCAAGGTCCTCGCTAATTGTAAGCTAGTACCTCCAGGATCTCAATCCTGGCTAATCGAGTATTTTACTACCGGTAGTGTTTGAGTCATTCTCAGAAATCATTTTCACAATCAAAAAAATATCATTTTCACAATCAGAAAGTTAAGTTCCTCATCTAAAAACTCCTAACGCTATATAATACATACATTCCTGGACGTGCATCGAACCAAGTACATGAGCTAGTTGATCGAGACTGGTCTCTCAGAGCGATTTGAGGAACTTCCGACTCTCGTGAGCTCAGTGTAGCTATTCTGTTGCTCACAGTACTACTTGTCACAGAGAGAACGGCTGGCTTGCAGGTGAAAAATCTGAGTGCTATGCTAAGCAAGTAAGGAGCGGGCTCTCTTTCGCATCAACGATCTGCAAGAAAACCTTGAGCTAGACGTGCTTATATGTGGGTATGTTGATGCTCTGTCAGCACGGCGTCTGCAGAGCAAGTCCACTGTCTGAAACACGACTAAATTTCCCGAAAACCGGTGCAGACAGCAAGAGGCATCAGGTAACAGGAGGCATGAGGTGAGGTATTAGGAGACATCAAGAAGCTATTTCGAGTATTACTACAGCATCCAAGAACAAAATTGTTATTACAGATCGTTAACATGAGCGATCTTAACTTCAAGAGGGACAATCCGCTACTTTCACTTAAAGGTAGACAGATGAAAAGGCTCAACTTGTGCACGATGAAGAAACAGAGGGAATACCAAAGGAAGCAATGAAAAAAAAAGGAAGAGGTGTGAGGAAGAGACCCAAATATACGCTTAAGTCTTACTCCCTCCGTCTCAAAGTTATTGTCATACAAATTTGTTTGGTATTTCTTTGAGCCAATTTCATTGATCATATTGTAAGAAACATGATGAATTTTTTTCCAAATTTTGTCACTAGAATGATTGAAGAACATTGCATGTGTTCATTGCAACCTAAATAAAATTAGCCACAGTCAAGGAAGTGTTTTTTTGACCTACTTAAGAAAGCACTTTCAAACATGACTTTCAAACATGACAATAACTTTGAGACGGAGGGAGTATAATATTTGAAGCCAAATATACAAAATATACTCACCTGTATAAATTTGTAGCAATCGTGCTCTCCACTCCTCCAATTCTTGAGCAGAGCCGTTCACGGGTTTAGGAACCCCTAGCAAGCGCCACAACTCCGTCCGCGCATTAGTGGAAAATCTGCCCTTGCGGTTAGTGATGTGCACACCTACCTTGGTCTTCAAACCTGCTGTCCATGCATTGTCAAATTGTTTTCGCAGGCGCGTATCATCCACTCCCACATCAAACGCATCCAATATTGCTTCTTTCACATGCTCCTCACGCGGTCGCATCCTGTGTTTCTCAGGATCTAAGCCAAGCATTAACTGCTTTGGTAGTACCCGCATGTGAGGAAGGATAGAGGTCCACTCACAAACACGGGGAACTGCCAAAAGAGATTTTCTGTCAAGCAATGATTGTAGCAATTGATTATGAGCTTTCAGCTCTGCTATCTGCTCTCTAAGTGTCCTGACCAGGACACTCTCAGTTGCCCCTCCACGTGCCCCAATGCTTCCGACACCTCCACGAATACCTCCGTCAGCAGCTGTGGTAGCCTCCATGCCTGACGGTGCATTCACCCTGTCAATCCCTGCCTGGGGTGTGTTGGCATTGCTAGGATTTCCTGCACCCACACCCACTACTCCTAACAATTAATGCAAATTTAAAATGAGTGAAAACAACACATAACACCCATACACAACTAAAAATAATTACACATGACACGTCTAATAATTTTAGATTACACAAGATTTCATTTCCAAGAACAATCATACCTTGATGCGCCAAAGTGCGGGCCCGAATTGGTGTCCGGTAAGGATGCGCACGGTACCCTCTAACGGAAGCACGCGCTCCCTGTGAAGACTCTTCTTCATTCTCCGTCGTCATTCCTCCGCTCTACTTATTAACACCAACCGATATCTTTTCATCATATTAGAGATGATAAAACCATTCATAATTAAATTACCAGCTATTAGAGATGATAAAACCATTTAGGATAAAATTCCAAAACCTTTTAGCTATTTCCCGTAACCAATCTTGCCCTCTGAAAAAGATGTGATAAGTACCTATAACTACCGTGTGAGCCCTGGAGTCTGAACGTACCCGCTCTCATTATTTTGACTTCGCCTTTGCTGCTGTCTTTGCTTCCATTTGGTCCAGTTTCTGTATACTAAGGCATCTCAAATAAAAGACCAATCGTTGGCTTGATACAAAATGCCAAATCACAAAGAAGTAAAAGGGCCGGAAAATACAAGCAAAGGACTCCACATCAGAGAAGCCAAACGGAGCTCTCAATGAATAAGTAGCAGGACAGGAGTAAAGTTTCTACTTGAATCCCTTGTCATTCACTTTACGGTACGCCACATATTGCAGGGTGCAGAAAGACAAAAACATGGCTAGGATAGTTATATACTTCACCATCGAGTATCCAAGAATTGCAACTACTACGGTACTGACTGCAAGGCCCACCCAAAACAAAACTTTGGTACCATTTGCCAACTGTACAAGCAACTGCTCTTTTGTGAATTCCGTCCTGCATAACAAAATCTTTGGTCAAATCAGGCCTTCATTAATTACTGGTCAAGTAATCAACATATTATGCAATAAAAACGAGGAGGTTGTGGCAAATCTGCATTCAACATTGTTGACATTGACAGTCACTGTTGAAACCATGTGGAGAAATGAAACAAGGTTTACTTGAGAAAACCAAGTTAAAAATGAACATAACATGCAATGGAAGAGGACTCTTGTGAATGAAATGTTCCTAGAGTCCTTAGAACACAAAGGATAGAAAACAAAAAGAGGATTTGTCAGTTTCAGAAGAACATACAGAAAAACAGGTAAATGATAGGACGTAGAGCGCAGCTTCAGATAGCTCTTGCGGAAGCTATTGATAGTTCTTCGAACACCCAACCATATCAGCCAGTCTACCACTTCATAAAACAGCTGTCAACCAAGAAAATAAAATACAACAAGAGGCTCGCAAGCTGTGGGATGAATTCCTCACTATTGTACTGGTTTTGGTTTTAGTCAGAAACGACATTATCAAGGTGGTGTTCAATAGAATGGTACTTCTAACTCTAAACATAAAATACCATTTTGTAACCTCTTCAGCCTAAGTAGCAACAACTCCATCTAATTCATTCCACTTCACTTCCGACCAAAGGAGCAATTCTAGCCACCTGCACAAACGAATTACATACCATTCAACCAAAAGACAAGTCCAGTGGCCACAAGTGAGAATCAAGTTACGTGAGTACCTGAAGATCGGGATGGATGCCGTGCCGACCCTACAGCTGCCGGCTCCTCGGCCAGCACAGTATTGAGCTCGACTTGAAAAGAAGCGAGTGAGGTGTCCCGTGGAGTGGCCAGAGTGCGAGCGAGAGGACGGGACAAGTCCAGTCGGTGCCGATCTCGACAAACCCTAGTTGGGAAAAGAGAAACTCCGGGCCCAAATTTAGCAAGGGGCCGGCGTGAAGACATAATTGTGACAAGATAGGGAAAGATATAAATTATGACGGTGTGACATAAATTTTCTACCCTTAGTGTTAACCCTTTAGTGCCCACGGAACCACTAAGTGGTCACTGGATCGCTCGAAAATGAAATGCTCGAAAATCTTGTGAACCATTTCAGAGTCCGATGTTTGAAGTTTAGATGTGCAACTTTTGATTTTGCAAATGATGCAAAAAGAAATTTTGAAATTTGACTTTCTTAGCTATCCAAATACCTATGTACAAAACACCAAAATATTGCAAATACCTTATAATACAGCAAATACTAAAAAATACAACACATGTACCATGTGGTATTTCTTGTGTTTGGACGTTTATTTTGTTGTATTTTTTTTGGGATTGTGTTCTCTTGATCATGTTCCATTAGTGTATGTAGTTTGATTTGGATCAATGTACCCACTCCTCTCTTACTTTAATGTATAAATTTTGTCCTAAACCGTACATAGATTAGTCACTATCACTTATAAAATTCACAATAATTATGTATGAGTTTGTTCTTGACATGAAAGATTGCATTGAAGAGGTGTTGACACAGGCCATTGCTGAACATCTTCACTTTAATTTTTGAAAATTTAACCCAAATTCTATTTAACCTTGAAGTCACATACTCCCCAAAATCTCATCTTTGAGTGTGCATTATACGGTTCAAAGACATACCATAATCTTGCAATCCAACGGTCCGATCTTACCAAGATTTAATTGACACTTGTTTCATTAAGCTATGCTCCCATTCATACGGTTGAATACTATTAATAGTATTCCTAATTTCAACAAAGGGAGTTCTAAAGAAACATCACCCAAAAAAGTGTGGTTTTTGCAAAACCACCCTAGACACTAAAGGGTTAATGACCTAGTTAATATCTGTAAAGTCACCTTGGATTTGAAGAATCAACAAAGAATTTTGCTTTATTATATTCTTATTTTTTCACTCCAAATAGTTAAAAGGTGTGGAAGATCTTGGTGGTTTATCATTATTAGGTGTGTAAGAGGTGTGTAAGAGCTTGGTGGTCTTCAAAAGTGTTTAAAAGTTTTTTAACTCCTTTCTTAGTGCTAAAAAACTTTTAAAAACTTTTAAAGACCAGCAAGCTCTTACACACCTCTTACACACCTAATAATGATAAACCACCAAGATCTTTCACACCTTCTAACTATTTGGAGTTAAAAAATAAGATTATAATAAAGCAAAATTCTTTGTTGATCCTTCAAATCCAAGGTGACTTTACGGATAATTCTAGTGCCAACCGGTTAATATTAACATTTCTTTGTTATTCCAGTCACAACATGCAATTAGCTATTTATGCACTTTCATTATAGAATTTTTTTGTATATTTAAAAAGTCACATGTGAACTTATTAGCATCAAAAATGAAACTTAAAACTATATAACTAGGGCTACCCGATGCTGCGCACAACCGTCGACGAAATCATAATCTATCATGCCCTATGGTACAAACTCCATATTTTTTAATTTGAATATAAATTAAAATATTTCACAATGATGTGTTTATTGCGGCACTCGCCAAAGAAGTTTGGAGGGTGAATTACACTCTTGAATTGCTCACCTTTAGGAAGTAAATAAATAAATGTATATTTAGGACGTCGTGAGCCTACGCCTTCCGATTTCCTTTGTAATTTTCTTGGATAAAAACCCTCTCCGAGTACCTCGTCGACGGGATTAAAGTGAAGTTAAAAACAAAGTTACTTGTTTTTTGGATGATGGTTTGTAGTGTGTAAATCTGAAAATTGCTTGAAGACCACTTTGTGAAAAAGATTCCAAAACTAACAAGTAAGAAACGAAAGGTGTTCATATATATAAAAATGAAGTAAAATAAAAATTACACAAAAAATGAATGAAGTTGATCTTTGCTTTTATTTTTAAGATATATCAATTGATTTTTAAATATTATTTGAAATAACTTTTGCAATAACCTTTCGAATAGCCATTTATATAACCTTTCAAACAACCTTTCAAGTTTCCAACTCTAACTTCAATCTCTTCATTCTTATCACAACCAAATAGGACCAAACAACGTTTCAAGTGTCCAACTCCAACTTCAATCTCTTCTTCTTATCACAACCAAATAGGACCAATAATACCAAAGGGCACGAAGACGACGACGGTCACGACAACGACGACGACGACGACGCTGACGATTTTCCTTTATATTTTTTTGGGGTAAAACCCTCTCCAAGTTCTTCGTCGACGGAATGAAAATAAACTTGATGCAAATTTAAATGTTCATACATTATAAAAGTTCAACATTTGTTTTATTTATTTATTTGAAATTTATAATGAGGCATGTAAAAGAACAATAATTATATACACTATACAATGTAGCAGCACTATAGAAAAACTACTAAGGTAGACCAACTATCCAACGCTCTTCGCGTGGACTAATTCAAGTCACAATAAATTGTATGTGATTCCTCGGATCCCCTCATATATGTTTATGATGCTCGGCTGTGATACCCACCGGCTTAAGAACCTTATGTATGTACTGAAGTCAATACCATATTATAATAGAGGAATAGAAGTCAACGCCCTTTTGCAATGAAAACTCGTGCAAGTTACAATTAGAAACAAAATGTACGTGGATATGCGACAATAGCCCAAAATACATGGAATACTAATGACATTCTTTCAGAATTTCAAAAAGTGGATTTAACTGAAGATTCTCTTTTGATCCAATTTTGAGAATGGTGTTCCATTGCATTGCTCTACTATGCTACGATGAGAGTCAAGAAGAAGAAGGTATTGTTTGTCTTGTACAGTTGAGAAGATTCTCTTTTGATGTCACTGATGAGCATCTTGAGGTAAATTGAATGAATGACTTGTTGATTGTGCCCAATATTTTTAGATAAATTTATGATCAAACATTAAAATCATATAATACATACGGTACATTGTTTAAAAAAATCATATATGGTCTCACAACTAAGTCCTTTTGAGCTTCAACATTGAAGTTTTCTACATGAACACAAAGTAAAAGATAGAATTGTCTTCTATAAAGCACTACGAGAAAGTGATAAAATTTTAAAGATATGTATGATCATTTTGGAATCCAAAACAAATACTTTTATTGGGATTTTTCATCAAGAGCAATAAACAATAATAGAAAGTTTTTTACTTTTATAAAATATATTTAAAAAAATTTGTACTTGTTGAAAGCGAGTAGTTCTATAAAAGGTATTTTTAAAAAGGATAGATAACAACAATTTTTTTATTTTTAGA
Organism: Pohlia nutans; assembly: GCA_022496805.1. Lineage (NCBI taxonomy): Eukaryota > Viridiplantae > Streptophyta > Bryopsida > Bryales > Mniaceae > Pohlia > Pohlia nutans. The sequence continues at coordinate 10,316,837 of CM040095.1, read as the reverse complement.
AGATGTGGTTGATGCAAGTGGATTTTCTTCAAGTAATCACTCTATGTTTAATTGAGAGCAATACATGTTCACTGCATGTGAACTATAAGTATGTTAATAATAAAAACCTTATAAAAGTAAAAAACTTTGCAAAAGTAAAAACCTTGTAAAAGTAAAAAAAAATTGTCAAGTTATTATAAAAGGTGTATTTATATTGGCTAGTATATTGATATTCATAAAGGCGTACAAAAACATTTTTGGTTTAGTTTTTAAACAACACATGTTTTGATAGGTTCTGATTTGTTTACTTCATTTCACAGAACATTACAATGGATACAGAGATGTGTACACATTGCGGGGGTTCTTTTAGAACTACACGAGCACGAAAAACTCATGAAAAATATTGCATAGGAAACAAAGCTCCACGTTTAGAAAATGAACCTGTTGTGAGTTCTTCTTCAAGGAGCATAGAAGCAAGTGAAATTACTCGTCCAACTGAAGCTGCTGGACCTAGTGCATCACCTCCACCAGAAGTACCTATTCAATTTGATCTCGACGAGGCAAATTATTTAGATTGTAATGATTATGTGGAAGAAGATATGTTTGATCATCCATACATCGAATCTTCTACTGATTTATTTGATTCAACATTCAGTCTTTGGCAATGGATTAGATCAGCTCAAAGAACGGCAGGGTTGTCAAACAATGACATAGATAGATTGTTCAAAATATTGTTGCATCCATCGTTTACAGCCGAGAGTCTCAAAGTAAAATCAGCAGCAGATGTACAAAATTATGAACAATCTTTTTATAGTAAAGATAATAGTTGGTGTACAAGAGATGTATTAGGGTACAATTTTAATTTTCGTGAACCACTTGGTGCGCTAGAGCTATTGTATTCATCGCCCGCAAATGCAGAGAACTTCACGTTGATTCCTTCGGAGGAACTAGATGGAGTAGAAAAGGTATATTCTAGTCCTGCCACTGGGACGTGGTGGCACTCTATGCAAGTAAGGAACTGCACCATTGTTTTTATTTGTAAAAAAAAATTATTAGCATTTTTTATGATTTACTTTTTTATTTTAATTATTAAGTTTTTAGACTTCTATTCGGATTCATATATTTTTATGCATATGTATTATTATAGTTTAAAATAGTAATGTATTGAATATAATTGAGTTTTAGAGTTTGTTATTCTTGTACTTTATTTGCAAATCAAATTAAGTGTAATTGTTAAATTGTAGAAAGCATAAAATAGTTCTAATGTAAAACAAAAAAAAATGGATGTTGAAATGTATAGGAACATGTGAATGCCGAACATGAGGGTGCTGTGATTGCACCGTTAATATTGTATAGTGATAAGACATCACTTTCAAAGGGTGGCAAAGTAAGTGGACATCCTGTCTACCTTACTCTTGCAAATATTGCCTGTGAAAATAGATACTTTCCCGAAGGGCATTGCTTATTGGCTATTTTGCCTGATTTTTCATCACAACCATCAACTCCATTGCGACGGTTAGAAGCATTCCAAAGTTGCCTTGAGATCATTTTACAACCATTGAAGAAAGCAAGTTTTGAGTATGGAAACTCTGTCTTTTATAGTGTTATATTTATGTATCTCAATCTTTGGTATCAAAAAATTTTGGAAAAATAATGTTAATTTATCGATGTGAGTAAATGCATGTTGTACAATTATGATACATTACGAATTTGAATTTTTTATTGGAGGATTATATATATGTTTTAAAAGATTTTTTTTGTCAGTTTTTGTGAAAATTTAGTATTTTTATTGATTTTTTTATTGTCTTCATTGTAGTATTTCTATTACCATGTATAACATACTTGTGAATTTTGTTGTTGTAGGGGACTTGAACTTACTGATCCATTTGGCAATATACAAAGAGTATTTCCTAGGTTGTACTCTTATGTGGTTGACCACCCGGAAGGATGCAAGGTACAATACTATGTAAATGTAAATTTAAAATGCAAAATTGGAAAATACCTCAATGTCCTATTTACTGAAGTGTGATTGTATTAATTGATCATTGAAGAAGACATGTTTAATCCAACTGTAAAGAATAAATTTTTTTTAATGCTTTTGTAGGTTACATGCACGTTTGACACAAATGCATCACAATATCCTTGTAGTACTTGCAAGTGTCCCGTGCATGCTCTAGCGAATGTTGAAGAAGGAATATCAGAGTATCGAACGGAGTCCTCAATGAAAGCACTTTATGAGGAGATGTCTAGAATGCATGGTACTCGTAAGGACAGATTGTCAAGAAAGCATTCGGTTCATCCTGTGAAGGTAAAGTAAATTTAACACATTTTAATTTTTTTTAATATACAAAACTCTTTGGAACAATGATGTATTAGTTTCATTTTGTAACTGACATATTTTCAAGAAATGAACCATGTTTTTAGAAGTGAGAGTGCTTTGTATCATTGTTGAACAATACATTGCGTAAAATGAGTTTTTTTTTGCTTATATTGTGTAGTGTGCACTATGGGGGTTCGCTGGAGGAGAAACTGAGTTTGGAAATCCATATCTTGCTTTGAACGTTGACATGCTTCACTAGGCCGATCTTGGAATATTTAAGACACTAGTGGACATTTTGATCGAAATTTGTAAAGCTATGACACAGAATCCTCTCTTAGTCTTAGATAAAAGACTTGCAGAGATTAAGAAGTCAAGCCGGTTTTTTCAATTCCGCGTCCCTGGAACTGACAAGGGTGGCTACTTCAGTTCAAATGCTAATTATGCAGCATTTGAACACCGTGCTATAATGCAGGTAAGTGTCCATTGATATTTCGAATTGATGTCTAAAATGAATTGTACAAATTACAATGTAAGTGAAGGATGGTAGAGTATATGTTTGAGTAGTTAAATAGCTTAAAATAGAAGTTAAACAAATTAGGTAAAATATGAAAGAAAAAAAAAACAGTAGAAATAAAACAATTTGAACATGTTGAAGTACAAGTGTTTATAATTTTAATATTATTGCAATAGTTTAGTGGAATTTTTTTTTTCATATTCAGTATCAAATTCTTAAATTGCTTTTCCATTTCATTAATATATAAATCTTCATAGTAAACAATTTATGTATAATATTTAATAGTGAAATACATTATTGCAATGGCAGGTGATTGTGTTTTGTTTATGGGGAGTTTTGCCAACATTTGTTATTGAAGCGTTTGTGAACTTCTTAGAGTGGTATGAATTAGCATGCCGTTCAAAAGAATTCACCGAGGAGTCATTGAGGCAAATGGATGAATACATGAAAGGGTATGTTTTGGAATCCAGTTTTGTTTATATATTTAGGATTTTTAATTATATTTTTTTGTTATTTATTTATTTAATTAATTCTATTATAGAAAAATCACCATGTTGTTCTTTTTGTTGTGTATTTTTCAGCGCGGTGTTGTCATTTAAAAATAACTTGAGTAGGTGGCAAAAATCAAGCTTCAAGATCATCAAGATACACAACATGGTCCACTATGCATCCTCGATTCGTAGATCAGGTGCACCAATTGAGTATAGTTCTAATTTATATGAGCACCTGCACATAGCAATAATGAAGATTCCCTACAGGGTTAGCAATAAACGAGAGTATATAGATTATATTGTAAAACACAATCGCAGGCTAGAAGCCTTAAGGCGTGCTACAACGGGGAGAGAGGAGTTCTTGCCTTCAATTGGAAAGAATTCAGCGTTGGACATGGTAAATTTCTTTCACACTTTGGAGAATAGTAAAAAAAATTGATATCTTGTCATAAACCATGAGATTTTGTTGTAGGAACAATAATTTGAAAATATATTTATTGTAGTGCCATAATAACAATATGTTTTTGGGGTATTGAATGACAGGCTTTGGAAAGTGGGAAACATGTATTGGCTGGCTTTCAAGGCAATTTACCTATGAGAGCTTTGGAAACTGAATTTGCTCAACAATATTTGAACTCGAAACCCAAATTCCAACAACTACTAAGGTTACAACCGGAGCTTGGTCAACATTTGAAGCAATGTTTGGAGTTGTATATGAGCGAACATAATTTCAAAAATGCTCGGGTATGTTAAACATTCAAGAATCTCACATTTCCGTTCTTTTTTTAATTTTATTCATCTTCATAACTTGTATTACTTATTTATGTAGTTTTAAAATAGTTTGTGTTTACATGGTATTTGCAGACATTGCAAATATACAGGTCTCTAGGATTATGCCCCGATACGGCCCCAAATTCTGGAAGCGTTCCCATGTTCACTCGTGCTACTCCGATATTCATAGGGAAGGAGTGGTTTGGTAGTGTTTCTATTAGAACTGACGGCGACACAGAGAATATCTACTATGGCCAACTTCGCCTTTTGTTTACATGTAATATGATAGGAGAGCATAATCAAACAATAATCAAAGACTTGTGCTTTGTGCGATTGTATGAAACAGTGCAATTTCATACACTGTTAAAATGCCCTGAACTAAAATGGCGTGGAGATGACATGGGGTCATATGCAGTGGTAGAAGTAGCAGCAGTTCTTAAAGCTATTCAAGTGATACCAAACTTTGAGAGAGAAGGTCATTTCTTTGTAAATGTTTATAAATTCTGAATTATAAATGTTTAATTATTATGAATTACCAAGTTCAAGAGGATTCCAACGCACTTTAGCAAGCATTATTTGGGTACTATATGAATAAGTTATGATTTTCCAAAGTGCTCACTATATTATATTTTTTGCGAAGTTACCTTGATATTGCATCAGTATTGAAACAATATTGCTCATTAGTACACCTACTCCTATTCTGTTGCAGTACTGCAGATTGATGCAATACCGTCGCATTAGGATTGCAACAGGCTTATAACAGTACTGCAAAGGTAATTCTGAAACATTACTGCAACAGTGCTGTCAGCAGTACTGTCGCGGAATTACACTGTGAGTTCACTGCGGCCATATTGCAACAGTCCTGACGCAGCAACCTGATGACATGATGCCCTTCATCAGGAAACTCGACGGTTGCTGCGTCAGGACTGTTGCAATATGGCCGCAGTGAACTCACAGTGTAATTCCGCGACAGTACTGCTGACA